>OU612059.1:73077239-75616769 GCA_914767635.1 Melanostoma mellinum
CAACAATTTGACAGTATAATGTTGATATTACTTTTATGTATGTCAACAGAATTTTTTAGGTGAATTCAATAGTTAAGGTGAGATAAAACAAAAAACTTCAAACTGGCTGTCACTCGTTGTTTTTCTAAATATCAAATCGCTTCCTAGATAACATTTTCCCTTTTCAATAATATTAAAACCTTTGGCACGAGTACGATAACTTTGGCGACAAAAAATAATAACGGTTTTTGGTGGAGGGGTTCAATACAAGCATTTTTTACTATGGGAGGGGGGGGTCTATCTCCCCCCGTTTAGGCGGTAGGGGCAATTTTATAAAAATTGACTTAAAATTTAAAAAAAAAATATTGTAGAAGAACGGGAAAACTTACAGATACAATTTATACATTTTATGAAAGCCAGAAACTTGCACTTTATAACAAATTTTAAATGAAGTCGTTTCAATTTATAGTTTTTGAAATAACTGACTTCAAAGTCAAAATTTACGAAAAAAAAATTTAAAAAATCACTTTGAGTACTATGTTTCTCGTGATTACAAATGCCAATAAAAAAAAATTAGATGTAGTTAGTTGCTTCAATAAATTTTTTATCAAACGATATAAATTACTTTTTTCTATGTTTTATAGTTTTTGAGATAATTGAAAAATAGTAAAACTATATTTCTTTTTTAAAATCAAAAAATTTTCTAATTTTAAAAGAAACTTTTCATATAAAAAATTTGCACCCCAAAGCTTATGAGCAGCTTAACCCTGCGGAAAAAGGGTTAAAATAATGAGCCCCGCGAAGCGGGCCATGCGGAAAGCTGTTGCATACGGAAATTAATTGCTATTTTCATATTTAGCATGAGCAGCTTATCCCCAAACCTTTAAAGTAATCGTTTTGTTAGTGTCACATTTATAACTGTTTGTATATTAATCTAAAAGCTTGAAAGTCATTAATGCAATTATCCATGGTTTCTTAACGACAATTCAAAAAGTGCTTTGAATTGTGTGAAGTTTCGTCTAAGTTATTATTCGTTGTATCTTTGCAGCTGGATAAGCTTTAACTAAGAAATCCTGTTTCATTCAGAAACGAATGAATTACAAAAAACGAACATGAGCTCTGACTCTGACTACGAAAATTAACAATCAAATCTGCGCTGCGTGAGCGCATGCAGCCACATTGCAATTGGGTATCTAAACGATTTAGTTCCCAATCACCCGTTACAAAAATGCCCCAAGCAACTCAAAGATGGTGCTCAAGTTGTTTGCTCTTTTGTACTCATAAGTCATGGCATCTAAAACAAAAACAAGAACCACTGTCATTAATTAAACCTGTATTAGCGCCTTCGCATTTTGAACAAACACAAGTGTGGTGCGCTCATGCTATGTCGCGATCTTAAAAATTTATGCATTCTTTATTAAAGAAAAGCAACAAACAAGAACGAAATTGGGTCTTACCAGGCTACGCAAAATTAAATCTGCATTTCAGGTTATGTATCTTTTATAAGAAGCTGTATAGTGAGACTGACTTATGTAATGTTTATGTACATTGATATACATTGAGGAATTTTTACATTATTCTTCAATGCGGTTGTAGAGTGTAGACACACCGGATTTCCCTCCTTCAGTTGTTTGAGATTTGCCTCCAGACTTCTCCGAAATAGAAGTCGATAGAATGATCAGCAGCCTCAGAACTGCAAACGCAGTAGACAGAAGTCACAACAAAGTTTGTTTAGCCAGATTCAGTCTATCGGTACTTGAACCTATTTATCTTTACGAGATCTTGTTTTTTATTGGCTCTTCAATGATGCAAATGTAAAGCCTTTGGTTTGGCTTAGAAATCTGCATGCAAATATGCGCTCACTAAGGAGTCTGACCCAAATACGTGAATGAGTATTGTGCAATGGACTGAACTGAGGTGCTTGAATCTGTTTGTTGTTTTTTTTTTTTGCCCCTGATGCGTTAAATGGGTGAGTTGGATTTGAATTCATTGGATGAGGGGTTTAAAACGGAGATTGGTGTTAGGAAAACCTTTCAACATATATTTATGGATTAAATAATTAGATAAAAATCAATCCTTGATGCCTACTAAATGTTTCCCAATAATTTAAACAGGCAGTGCAGCTTTGAAGAAGACAAGAAGAGAATTGCTATAGGCGCTGCTTTTTATCCGTAATACTTCAAAGAGTGGATGGGCGTTGTACTATTCGGGTAGGCTCTGACTGGTGCCAACTTGGCGGCGCCCAGATGCTGCAACTTATAGTACACGTCAATTGTGCTTACTATACCTCCAAGCGGTATCCACTGGGACCTGGGACGCTCCGTCCAGAGCTGACCTGCTTAACTAGAAAGTGCGAGTGTAGACAAAGGAATCCGGAACAAAAGAATTGTGATCGATCAACACTATAATTGCTCTGGGAACAATGACTGATGACTGCACGAATCTCAGTGGTCTACGAGAGCTTTCGTGTAAATGTCCCATCGAATGAATTCGAAGGAAAGAATCAACGGTGGACTTCAGCAGCCAAAAAAGCAGAAACCCCTGAAGGAGCTACTCCAACATATTTGATTTAACGGTCTTTTGGGGTCTTTCAATACTAGGACAGGGTATTGAAGTAGAGATGGTGGCGGACGAGCTCCTGGTGAGCCAACGGCAGCACTCACACCCCTGCAGCAGGGTACTGACTCTGGATACTCCAGCCCTTTGTGTCCGAAGGGATCCAAAAGGACCTGGCCCTCCAGGTTGGGGGTTGTGCGTAGGGTTAACTACCCAACCAAGTAAAAAAAGCCCAGTTCCGAAACAACAAACAGCCTCGGATAACGATAATGATTTCAAAGTTGACGACCCATGCAAACGAAAAAAGGACAACGACCTCCGGATCTGCACTTGGAACGTAAGATCTCTTAACGGACTAGGTGCAGCTGGAGAATTAGCGGACGCCCTGGACTGCTGCAAAGCAGACATAACCGCCATCCCCATCCAAGAAGTGCGATGGAGTGGACCGGGCATAAAGAAGATGAAAAACTGTGACATATACTATGGCGACTGCTACAGACAACAAAAAAAAGCGTTTATTTGGGTGCGGATTTGTCGTTAGAGAAGACTCAGGGATAAGGTGATTAGCCAAAATCCAGTCAATGAGCGTATAATGACCATCCGCATCAGGGCTGAATTCGCCAACATTAGCCTTATATGCGCCCACGCCCCACAGAAGTGAAAGACGACGATTCCAAAGACTTTTCTACGAGCTCCTCGAAGAAACATATGAGCAGTGCCCTAGACACGACGTCAAAATCGTTCTTGGCGATTTCAACGCAAAACTAGGGAAGGAGGACATCTTTGGAAACACAATCGGTAAGCATAGCCTCCACGACAAAACCTTCGAAAACGGATTGAGGCTAATCGATTTTGCTGCGGGGCTAAATCTTGTTGTAAGTAGTACACGCTTCCCGCATCTCAAAATTCATAAAGGTACATGGCGATCCCCAGATCAATTAACCGTCAACCAAATTGACCATGTTGCTATCGACGCAAGGCATTCTTCCAGTGTACTAGATGTCCGAACTTTCCGAGAGCCCAACTTTGACTCGGACCACTACCTTGTTGTAGCCAAGGTACGAATGAGGATATCTTGTTCACGACCAGCACGAACTAACGCTGTGAAGAGATATGACGTCGGAAAGCTACAATCGCAAGAGATTGCCAATGCCTTTTCCAATCGAGTGTCCCTTCAATTATCCTTGAATCCCATCCCGCCAGCATTAAACATTGAAGACTAGTGGCAGCAATGCCAAGAAGCCATCAGAACCGCTGCCTCTGAGGTTCTGGGTTTGACACGGCCACCAATACGAAACCCATGGTTCGATGAAGAATGCAGGCAGGCAAACACAGCCAAGCAAAAAGCACGACAAATGCTTATGCAACAACGAACAAGGGCTGCTTACGATCAGTATAACCAGATTTACAAGGAGAGAAGAAGGGAAGAACACCGACTTCTCAAAAAGAAAAAGAAGCAGCATGAGAAGCGCTCGTTTGAGGAAATAGAGAGGTGCCATGACAGGAACGAGACTCGGAAGTTTTACCAAAAGGTAAAAAGATCCTGCCACGATGGCAAACCCCGAACTCAAGCCTGTAAAGACCAGCAGGGAAACATAGTTATAGAGTCACAGTCGCTACTGAGGATCTGGAAAGATCATTTCTGCAGACTGCTTAACGGCGATGAGGACACAAATTCCGCTGTCAGGCAGACTGCCCCATTCAGCTTGGACGATGATCAAGAATGCCGTCCTCCCGACCTAGAAGAAGTTAAGCTTGCTATATGCAAACTTAAATCAAATAAGACTGCAATTGCAGATGGCCTTGATGCCGAACTTTCCAAAGCAGCTGGAGACCAGTTAGAAAGGAGCATACACCAACTGATCTGCATGATATGGTCGGAAGAAAGCATGCCCGATGTATGGAACCTCACTGAGGTTACCTCAGTATCGTATGTCCGATCCTAAAGAGGGGAGACTCTCAAAATTGGGCCAATTATAGACTGATAAGCCTCCTTAACGTCGCTTGTAAGATCTTGTCTGCTGTAATATGTGAACGTCTGAAACCCCACGTCAACAACTTGATAGATCCTTATCAATGTGGTTTAAGACCAGAGAAGTCCACAATAGAACAAATTTTCACATTACGGCAGATCTTGGAAAAAACCCGAGAACATAATATCGATATTCACCATCTCTTTATCGATTTCAAGGCCGAGTATGACAGTATCTACAGAGACGAGCTGTACAGAGCCATGTCTAGTTTCGGCATCCCTGCAAAACTCGTACGACTATGCAGGATGACGCTGGAGAATTCACGCTGCTCCGTCAAGGTCGGTAAAGAACTCACCGAGACCTTTGATGTCGAAAAAGGTTTTAGGCAAGGTGACAAACTGTCATGCGATTTCTTCAACATCATACTTGAGCAGATTGTAAGAAGCTCAAACGTCAGCACTAGAGGAACAATCTTTCAAAAGTCTGTACAATTACTCGCCTACGCAGACGATATTGACGTAATGGGAAAAAAAAGCGTGATGTCATAGGTGCTTTTGCACATTGCAGGGAAATCACGGAAGGGGAAGACCTCGTAATAGGTGGTGCAGTCAAGTGGATGAAGACCTCAACCGACTTAGAGTGCAAAACTGCAGAGAGCTTGCCCGAAATCGAAGTCGTTACAGAAGGATGTTGGTTGAGACCCAGGTTCACCCCGAACTTTAATGCCCACCTAAGTAAGTAAGTATGTTGTAACAATTTCGGACTACCAAAGAGGAAGCATCATAGACGCCCTAGTAGTGAATATTTTTCCAATGTCACCCTATGGAGTAACACGCATCTACTTGGCCTACGGTACATACAAATAGGAATACTCTCCACAAATCGCAATTAAAAGCCACGCTGGTGCTATGCCCCAATTAACGGTCCTTTGACAGAACTTAATTGGATTGAAAATCAATCCGTTTGTTTTGCCCGTGGCTTAATCGTCTTAAATGTCTGTCTGTCTTAAATGTCTGTCTGTCTTAAATGTCTGTCTGTTACGTGAGAGATTGAAGTTCGAATCTCAGAAAAATCCAATTGCAGTTCCACGGGTATCGTCGGTCGTCAGAAATTGTCAAGTCCTCCAATAGTTGTTATTTATTTATTTGCCTGGAAACCTTTTTACTGTAGCCGTTTGGATTCAGTAAAATACTCTCCATTCCTCACAAGATATGGTTGAGAGAAAAAGCTCTCTACTCTGTTGTATTTATTTCTGTACCAATCCGTTTCTTGATTCTTTCCGATTCGAAATGCCATTATCCTGTAGCAAAATCAATATGTTTTCTACTCAAGACGGGACGGGACGGGACGGTACGACACTTTAATAGTGTTAGCAAGAAAACAATACCAACGTATATTTCAAAAAAAAAAAATAGTTTTTGGGTCAAGCATAAGGTTTTTTTTAATCTACTCACTACATACGTCGGTATTGATAATCTTATCTAAACTGAAACAATTAGTCTCTGACTTTAAATTGTTTAACAAATATGATAACATTTTTATGCTTATTAACTTCGCTTAACTCGTTTAATGACTCACTCCCAAAATTCAAATGCTATACATATTCTGTTGGAATCATTCGTTAATTGGGAAAATAAATTAGTGTTGATCCTAAATTTGTTGGAGTCAAGTGAAATGATCAAACTTGCAAGCATTTGAACGAACTTCACTTATGTCATTTGAAAATATACTTCTCAATTGAACATCTTACACTCTTGAGATTTGCACAAACATACGTAATTCCTTCATAGTTCTAAAAGCAAACAACCTTCGATTGTTTCCATCACTATGTCGGTAGTAAAGAAGTAGTTTCAAAATGTTTATGAGCAATGCAGTGAGGCGTTTACACTTAAATTGAGTCAGTGGTTGTATTCTGATGCATGACCCTTTATCTCAGTTCCACATTGAGGAGGCACAGTTTTTACCAAGTTCGTAAACTTCAAATAAAAACCACATGACACTCTGACACATTTGTGTTCAACACAAATTGCAATAACTGCCAAGTCGAAATGGCTTTCGAAGCTTCCACCTGTTTGATACCAAACAAATTGCAAGACCACATAAGTTCAGTGCATTTCCCCATGACCCGGCATCACCCAACTGTTGATTTATTTTAAGTCAGTCTCTAAATTTGTATGCACTAGATGTAGATACTTGTCTCGATTTCGATGTTTTCAGAACTATCCCCCAGACTTTTTAATATTTAAACATATTCGTCATGTTTCATAGAACTATTTTGCACACACATTATGGGAAAATAGAAAAACAAAACACCTGTTTCATATTTCACATGAAAATACGAACCAATAAACTCCCGATGGTTAGATTTTTTAGATTTTTGTCGTGGGCTGCGCCAAACCATATGACCAAATCGATTTTTTATCAGCAGACTTTGATCGTATAATTACCATTTATTTTCGAGTTTTTGTTTTTTTACTACATTTTATGTTTGTATGAAGGTATTTGAATTTTAATTTATTTTATCACCACTCCAGTAGTTAAAGTGATTCATTCAGAGGCAAAGGTTAATGAGCAATTTTCCTCTTTTCAAACACGAATTGAAATATACGTATTCACGAATGCATCTGTTTTTGAAATTGTGTACTTACAAATTGAATAATTTTAATGATGCCAGGAATTGTTGTGAAATATTCGACGTTAATCCTTAGACCTCCTTGGGACGAGGGTTGCGCGTTTGTCGGCTGGTTACTGTTGACTGTTATAACGGTTTCTGTCATTGTGCGTTAGTTTTTTTAGGGGTACTAACACTTTAAATTTTAAAAAATATTCAAAAAGTCTATTCGAAGAAGATAATTGCTTAACGATCGCGGACAGCGCCGACAGAATTCGAACAGAAATGATGTTAAGAGAATGAGCGCGCTTTTTTGACTGAAACCAAATGCACACTTGTTGTGTGAATTCACGGCAGTGAGGCAGCGAAAATGGAAATTGTCTAACCATAAGAGTGGTGATAAAGCTTTTTCAAAAGCTCGTACCTCGTACTACTGCATTCTTTGATTAGCTCTAAAACAGATTCAACTTTAAAACTAAAGTTGTGTCTGGTGTGGTGAATTAGAAAGTTATTTAAGAGAAAAATGAGGTAGGTTAGCATATTATACTAACACTATGAACATATCCTACATTTTCAAGTTTTTGAACATTTTTTTTGATCAGGTGCTGCTGAATATGCTTAACGGTAACGAACCAGAAGCCATCTTTCTGAGAAAGTAGTTATATTTTCCTTTCCTCTTGTATTGTAACTTAAGTGTGTTCTTATTTGGTTTCAGATCAAAAGTCGAATTAAGATCAGAAATTTGCTTATTGGGCGGGTTACACCAATACCGTCTTTACCATAAGGGCACACGGGGCCCGTGCCCAGGGCCCCCATCCGCAGGGGGGCCCCGAAGGCCGACAAATTTTTCCACACATGCATCAAATATGTCTGGAAAGTACTCTGGTGTTCAGTCAAGAATAAAAGAAGTTTGCGAGTTTGCAATTTACGTTCCATGTGCGGCACATTCGCTAAATTTAGTGGGTTTTCAGGCTGTTGAGTGTGTTACGGAAGCAGTAGCGTTCTTTCAATTTGTACAAAAATTGTTAAATTTTTTTGCAGTTTCGACCAAACGTTGGAAAATTTTAATAGAGCATTTAGGTGCAAATAAGGTCCTGAAGTATCTTTCGGAAACTAGATGGTCTGCACGTGCCAATGCAATTAATGCATTGCAAAACAGTTATTTCAATATATCTGAAGCATTGTCTTCAATCGCAAGTGACACCAATCAACCAGGAGACACAAGAAACGAAGCCCAAAGCCAAGCCAAAAAAATGGGAAAATTTGAGACTGCTCTTCTAACGGTTATATGGAATGATCTTTTGGAAATATTGAATAAAACAAATCTGAGTTTACTGAATAGCGTTATGACAATGGACGTTGTAAAAAAATCTTTGATCAGTTATATCAATAGCGCACGCAATAATCAATGATCAGTACGAAACGGCTGCCAAAAACAAAACTCCAGATGCTGACTACAAACATACATTTGAAAGAAAAAAAGATCGCAGCACACGTGACACTTTTTTTGAAGGAACGTCGGAAACTGCACAGTTGAAAGGCAAGGAAAAGTTTCGTGTAGATACTTTCATTCCCATAATTAACACATTAAATACACATTTAAAAAAACGTTCGGTAGCATACGAAGAAAATGATAATCGATTCAGTTTTCTTTGTCAGTTAACGACGATCGAATCTAACGTATTAACAAAAAAGTGCAAAGAATTTGCAAAATTTTATCATGAAGATATTAATGCGTACGAGTTCAGAACAGAATGTTTTCATTTAAGCCAATATTTAAAAAACATATCAAAGCAATCAGTGGATTTAAATATCTCAACTTTACATAACCTAATAAAGACAGATAAATTGGAAGAAAATTTTCCAAACGTTGAAATTGCTACCAGAATGTTCCTTTGCCTAATGGTTACTAATTGTACTGGAGAGCGGTCATTTTCAAGGCTTAAAAGGATAAAAAATGAATTGCGAACCACCATGCCACAAGAGCGGCTAAGTAATCTATCAATAATGTGTATAGAAAGTTATATCCTCCAAAAAATTGAAATTGAAGATATAATAGAAGATGTTGCTCAACAAAAATCCAGAAAAAACAGATCGTAATGGTAACCAAAAAAAGCAGCAGCATACCAATATAATTAATCACATATTATTTATCAAGCTGTATACTACCCATAATAAATGATCATAGGAGAAAAATATTAGTAAGATTAGCTTTCTTTATTGTGTAAAAGGGCCCCAAATTCTTGTGTGCCCAAGGGCCCCAGCATAGTATAAGACGGCCTTGGGTTACACTGCATAACTTGTGTTGTCTGACGGATGTTCGATGGTCAGTTGATAAGCGCGGTCAGACTTTGCGCCGAACTTCAATAAGTATTCAAAAACGATGGAGGTACTCGCAACAGATTTTATAATTTTACTTTCAACCACATTCGTAAAAACAAATCTGATCCTTTGTGAATTTTTTCTAGAAAAAGTAAAAAATGGATGTAAATTAAATTTTGCACACGTATTAAAACATGTTCAAACAATATTTTTTAATTTTCCCCACACCAAAATATTCATTACAACTGAACTAACATGTAAATAAGTAAGGGAATGTAAAAAAAATTTATTTTGCGGTGACCGCGATTTTGCTTTCAAAAATTATCTGAAATAAAAAATTTGAAAAGATATCGTTAGATAACATATTTTTCAGGTAAGTACTCGCAGGGTTTTCAAAAATTTCAATTTTTGAATTTTTGTGTGGCCATTTAAAAAAATGTGGATTCTCACCCCAGGTTCAATGATCCTAAATCGGCTATAAAAACGGTTCTATTCAAAAATAATATAAACCCCGCAATTACTCACTTTGTTTTTGTATTAATTACAAGTGTGCAAAACTTGAGAATGATCGGTTGAACTGTTATTGCGGTCACCGACTTCAAAAAAGTGGCTTTGAGATAATCGCATTAAAAGTTTTTTTTCGTAAAGATTGACTTTTTTCACTACTACGTAGCCGTGTACGTAAATGTACTACCGTTAACCGTTGCCACTCTATATAGCATGCTGCTTTAAAAGTTGTCGGTAAGTTCGTAGGTAAACAATGTAGTACCGTGTTCACTCACCAAAAGGCACTGACTCGAACGAAAGGCGTCAACTTTAAACGGCCGTAACTCGGAAACTATTCGTCAAATCGACTTGACAATTTCAAGAGATATTCTCCAGATGTTGTACTTTAATATATGTTTTATCAAAATATCAATTTTTTTCAACCCTCTAGGTGCGACAGTGCCCTTTATCAGTAGTTACGTAAAATAAAACTTTATCCTAAAGCTACATGTACACGATTGCCTGATCTGTCAGTGGAAAACTTGTCTCGAATATCTGACAATCGTGTACACACCAAATTAATTTCCAGAAAAACTGTTTGGCTGCTAATTTGAAGACAAATGTCAGCCAATTAATTTGTAGATATCTGGCAATCGTCTACACGCAAGCTGACAACCGTGTACACACCAAATTGATTTGTAGAAAAATTTGTTCATCAATCATTTTGAAGAAAAATAAATTTGCAGATGTGTCAATCATTTGTACACAAATTTTGTTCATTTTCTGACGTTTCTGCAAATTTCTGGCAATAAATAAACTTGCAGACCCAGTTACAAGAACATTTGCAAAATTATTCATTAGCCGCCGTATTAATAAACGCGGAATAGCCTTATTCCATGGATTAAGTTACCATTATACCATTTTCCATTTAATTAAAGCTACCATTATACCATTTTCCACTTAATCCATGGAACGCAGCTATTCCGCGTTTATTAATACGGCGGTAGGGGTTTTTCTTTTTTAGTTCCGAACAGATAAGTGAAACGTCAAAAACGTAAGAGTATTTCTTTTACTATTCAGCAAAATCTGAACGCTCAAAATGCTTTTCATTTTTCTTCAGAACACTACGCGAGCGCGCTCTACGTGCTCGAAATAAAATGACGGGGCATCTAGAGCAAGAGTCTGAGCGCAGCTAACTTCACATAACTCAGTTCAGAACTTCACGCTGTTTGTTCTCTGTTCATTTCACTGTTCGGAACTAAAAAAGAAAAACCACTATTGGCAGACAAATTTGGCGATGTGACAATGAGCTGAAAATAACCTTCAGATTCAAAAATGAATTTTTGTGTACACGGTTTGCAGAAATTTACAAATGCCTGCAAATCTATGGCCAGCTATTTGCCCAAATTAGTTTGTCGACATTGTCAGTTGAATAGCTGGCAATAGATTTGCAAACATTTGTAGATTTCTGCAAACCGTGTACACACAAATTCAATTTTCACCCTCATTGTCAGCTCATTTTTATACATTGTCAGACGTTTGCAGATCTGACAATGATTGTCAGACCTACCAATCGTGTACACGTAACTTAACAGACGATTTCCTTCTCAAAATGTTTTTGGCAATACCTTTCGAAGGCAACGTATTTCTGAAGGATCACTACAATCAAGAGCAAACACAATGAAACTCAAAAACGGGTTCTGGCATGCATTCAAATCGAAGGAGGGCAATTTGAGCACTTGTTACAATTTTATTTGTAATTTTGTATAAAAAACATAAAAAACTACTAAATGAGCTCATATTATTGTTTTATTCAAACAAACCTCAAAGCTAAAAAACTTTTTTTTAATTTTACCCATTTTGTATATTTTTAAGTATCATAAAATGTATAGGGTCTTGGGTGACACGTAACTTAACAGACGATTTCCTTCTCAAAATGTTTTTGGCAATACCTTTCGAAGGCAACGTATTTCTGAAGGATCACTACAATCAAGAGCAAACACAATGAAACTCAAAAACGGGTTCTGGCATGCATTCAAAACGAAGGAGGGCAATTTGAGCACTTGTTACAATTTTATTTGTAATTTTGTATAAAAAACATAAAAAACTACTAAATTAGCTCATATTATTGTTTTATTCAAACAAACCTCAAAGCTAAAAAACTTTTTTTTAATTTTACCCATTTTGTATATTTTTAAGTATCATAAAATGTATAGGGTCTTGGGTGACACGTAACTTAACAGACGATTTCCTTCTCAAAATGTTTTTGGCAATACCTTTCGAAGGCAACGTATTTCTGAAGGATCACTACAATCAAGAGCAAACACAATGAAACTCAAAAACGGGTTCTGGCATGCATTCAAAACGAAGGAGGGCAATTTGAGCACTTGTTACAATTTTATTTGTAATTTTGTATAAAAAACATAAAAAACTACTAAATTAGCTCATATTATTGTTTTATTCAAACAAACCTCAAAGCTAAAAAACTTTTTTTTAATTTTACCCATTTTGTATATTTTTAAGTATCATAAAATGTATAGGGTCTTGGGTGCACTTTGAGTTTTGTTTTTTTTATTGTTTTGCTCATCTGTAAAAAATAAAGAAACTCCTATGTTTTTCAGGCATTTTCTCAAAAAAATTACCTCAAAGTCAAAACTTTGCTTGAGAAGAAAATTTGAACACCATTTAAAATTGAAAATCTGGCAAGCCTAACGGCTCGCGTACACTGAATCCGATTTATCGGCCGATATCGGATCGGAGCTGTTCGAACGACAATCTCGGACGTTCGTCTGCATACACTGCTGCCCGTCTCTGACGATAACGGACAGACATCCTGATATTGAATTTATTTCTTTACGGCTTTCGACAAGACATATCTATTATTATACTCCTTAGAAAACTTATCCCACAATGGTGCCCAACTAAAAATGAAATTTATTAACTTTTCACTATACATTGCTTTTATCCTGGGTTTACATGCATCTGCAACTGCGGAAGTGCAGAAAAGTAAAGCGTTACGGATGAAGATTATAAAGCACAAAAGTTAAAAAGAGAGGCGAATAGAATTATGGCTGCGGATGAGGAATTATTGTGAACATGTTCATCTGCACCTATAATTTTTCATCTGCAACCATAACTAAGGAAGTGCAGATGGTGCGTTCCCTCTCTATCAGACAAGTATGCATTTTACATCTTGTGTCTTTTTCCGATCTTCATCTGCACTTGCAGATGCATGTAAATCCACCATTAAGCCTTGGCCAAACCAATGCGGTGAGTGCGTGCGATGCGGTGGACGATATAATGAAACACATGTAACCTCATGCATTCAATTTGTTGTGATAGTTTAAGAACTCTCCAGCGCAGCGGTCAGTTAAGTGGGCGGATTTTCAAATTTTGCCAACATTGGTTAAATTCTAATTCCGAAGAAACAAAGAAAACTTTCTACATATAACAATTCGTAGAGGTGAGAAGAGATGGTTCGGCTAACTAACAATTCCTGCAATTTTTGGTAAACGGATAAAATTTTTTTTGTTTCTTTTTTTATAAGTGTCTCCAGGTTAGAGTTAGATGAGTTGAAACTTTTAAATTGAAGAAGACTATGTTGGAGTTCCATGAATGCATAGAGTAATTTTTTTACCGTATCCTCGAGAGTTTCGTAGCGAATTCCTGATACCAACTGCCACAGTCGCTTCCAATTGGTGCTCTGTTAATTTTTACGCACTTTCCCATTTAAAAGTTACCTAGGACTCGAACAAAAAATGAAACCTATTGCAAAATAATATTTTCTTGCAACCCGCTTTTAAATAAAATTCGAATAAAATTTTCCGGAGATGAAATTTGAAAATAATATCAAAAATTGATGAAAAAAATTTTTTGACAGGATATCGCATCATGCCAAATCGCGCTAGTTTGAACAGAAAACGGATCGCAACCGCATCACATGATACGTTCCACTTATCGCAATCGCATCGCACGCACTCACCGCATTGGTTTGCGCAAGCCTTTACTCTTATGTACTTCAACTGGCAAACTGACGTACGACGTACGATAAATCCAAACAAGTTCGGATTTGTCGGTTGATCGGATGCAGTCGGACGATATCGGACGACATCTGACGTTGTCGGTTGGAGTGGTGTATGTGCTCTCTTTGTTAGGCTGTGTGTGAATTGGGTTAAATGGGTTAAAATATGACACTAGCGAGGTGAATAAGATGGGATTAAATTTTAACCCATTTAGCCTGCTCACGGAGCAGGCTAAAATGGGTTAAAATTTGACGTTTGTCAAGAAAGAGAGGTGTGTCTAGTTCTTGTTGCTTTCACAACTTTTTTTTGTCAAACAAACAGTAAACAAATCAGAAAGAAGTTTTAAGCAGTATGGACGGCACACGAAAAATTGAACAACAAGAAAGAATAACGTGAAAACCTTACATTAAATGTAAGTTTGACCTTTTTTTATCGAGAAACATACATAATTATAAAAATAAACTTGTTGTTTTTTATAATATACGTTTTCACTAGGGCTATAATTATGTTGTTTTGAAATATCAAGAAAAAGTGTTTTTATTATAGGTTGGTAATTTTGTTTGACATCTGGCAGCACTATGACAGGAACCTTGTTTTGACAACTAAAACTCAAGTAATTTTTTTTCATTCCTTTCCGGCACGGGGTCTTCTCGAATAAAATTATTTATTTAATTTATTTACCGCGTAGTACAGATATCTTTACTCCAACTTGCAGTCAGGAAAAATTACAGTGCGAATTTTTCAACACAATCTTTCCAAAAGTGTTCACCTACAAACTAGATAGAGCAATTCAAATAACCAGTTGGTAGAAAGCGAAGAGGGTTTCTGTGAAGTCCTGTCGAGGGATAATTTTGCAAACGAGGGAAAGGACTTGCGAGGTCAGAGTCAGACGAAGACGCTCAGGTAAGAACACAAAGTGCTCGAGGCAAACTTATTCCTATTTCTTGCTAGCTTCTTGGACTACCTTATATCGTAACGCAACCCGAAAAATCTCGATTTGATTCAAAGAACTCTCCTTGGACATCAGCAGCTGTTAACTCTATTACTATGCGAAACTATAATAATTAGCTAGGTATTTTAATACCAAACGAAAACACAAAAAATTATAAAAAACTTTCCAAAATTCTAAAAAACCGACCGACCGAAAAACAAAAGCTAAGAAAAAAAGACTTTTGTTGTGACGGTTGTGACCACGTTGTGACAGCGTATTCTGTCAAGTTGTCACTTTTTTCCCGGTTAGTTCACAATAGGTGGTGTTTTAGTACTGTTTGGTTAATTTTCTTTCTTCCAATTTTCCCACGTTGTTAGCGCATAATTACCGCACAATCATCTCAAGTTGAGGTAATTATGATGAAAGATTTTGTATGGGTAACAAAGTCAATTATGACCTAATTTTGAAAATTTGGTCATAATCATCTCATTTGCCCTAGTGACAACGTAGTATTAGGGTCTCCCGAAAAAAAACTAAACTCATTCAAATCCGAATTGAGCTGGACTACATGTTTACATCAAGAAATCCAAACATGAATGTGTAGCTATGCAAAATTATCTTAAAAATTAATATAGAACATTTCTTCAAATTGTTATTCATTTTGTAAAAAGATCTCAAATCGATTTTTGTTGTTGTTGTCAGTGCTGTAAAAACAAGTGTTCATATACCCATTATTAGGTTATCCGTGATGGGAGATATTTTTACAAAATGCAGGACTATTATTTCAACATATGAAAATAGTAGTGCAAGAACACGAGAAAAATAGGCAAAATGGAGATCTTAACACTTTTTGGAACGTAATAATTTAAATTTACATTCTTAAAGTTGCTTTATTTTAAGTAAAAAATAAATTAAATTAAACGATAACAAGGAATTTTGCAGGGAAATTTCTTTAACTATGAAGGAATTTTATAGAAAATAGTGTTTCAAAAAAACCCTTCTAACCAATTCACACAGCAAAAATTTAACATCTGAATCCACCGCAAAATAAATGTCAAAATTTAACCAAGGTGAGAAATCTTAACCCAATTCACACACAGCCTAAATTCACAACGAAGGAAATAATCCCAAAGTGTGTCCTAGCCCTTAGTGTAATAAGCCATTTCCGTTTAAGAAAAGTTGTAGTTTTCATACATAGGTGGCGCAACCATCCCGCCGAAATGTCAAAAATGAAAACGAGTAGAGCCAACTTTACAAAAATGAACTTCCTCTTTTTCGATACGTTCTCGTCGGTGACTATTTGTCAAAAATTTTCACAAAATAAATCCTAGGTAATCTACCCGAAAATCAATTAAAAATATTAAAAAACTAACTAAATTCTATTCAAATGTGCTTCTTTTATCAGAAACTACATAGATTTCCTTCGAATATCCGTTGAAGCCGCGGAAAAAACATTTTTTATGCAGTGGTTTCAGCTTTGACAGTCGGTTTTTTGCCTCTGTGTTTTCGGTCAAATTTTTGGCGATATTATAATTTCCTCGTAAATACTTTAAACAAATAACTTGGAGAAAGTGTTAGAAAAATTGTAATCTTTCTAACTCAACAATAAAAATCGGTGTTTATATTTCAACTTACTCCACTGTCAACGCTGTGCCAAAAAAAGTTATCCCTTGTGTAGTGCCTTAACAAAACTAACAAATTTTTTTTTTTGTTCTCTTTTTCAGCCATGGTGCGTATGAACGTATTGGCCGATGCCCTTAAATGCATAAACAATGCCGAAAAGCGCGGTAAGCGTCAGGTTCTCCTGCGTCCTTGCTCTAAAGTCATAGTCAAGTTCTTGACTGTGATGATGAAACATGGATACATTGGCGAGTTCGAGATTGTCGATGACCACAGATCTGGAAAGATTGTTGTGAACCTAACCGGCAGGTTGAACAAGTGTGGCGTCATCTCACCACGTTTCGATGTTCCAATCAATGACATCGAGAAATGGACTAACAATTTGTTGCCCTCTCGTCAATTCGGCTACGTTGTGCTTACCACATCTGGTGGTATCATGGATCACGAAGAGGCCAGGCGAAAACACTTGGGAGGAAAGATCCTTGGATTCTTCTTTTAAGTAATTTTAAACAAAAAAGATAATTTTTTTTACAAAACGAATGTTTTAACTGTGAGGAGAATAAAAAAAGATGGATAAAACTTAAATAGGTAATTTATTTGGATTTTTATTGTTTACACAAAATATGAATGGTGGATGATGGCGGTCAGTGCCAATACTCAATAGTTTATTCTTTAAGTCAGTCCACGTTAAACATTTCAGCTTTGCGTGTTTTATTTTAAATTGTGTGCTTAAAATGGGGACCCGACAGTTTTTAAAAGCGAACAATAATTTTTTTGGCTCTTTTTACGTTTGTTTCATTTTTCGATGTTTTTCGTTCTCATTCAAAGACAACTGACTAATTTTGTCCATGGACACTTTGTTGTTTTAATTTAATTCCAAAAAAAGGAGTCAAACAGCTACGGCGAATAAACATCTGTAATGGACAGATAGCAATACTTTTTAGGTAGCACAAGAGTTAGAAGGCGTCTACTGATTTTAGAATTTTAGATATTTGTTTTACGGCCCTATCGAGGTAACCGACGGAGCTTTCCTAAAAAGGATGCGTTGCGGAAACTCTGCTCCGACGGTCACCTCGATAGGGCCGTTATTGATTACCAAGCGTTAATTCATGTGTCACCAATCGCTCCTCTAACTTCAATGGACGCATTTTTGCTTCACATTTTTTCAAGATTGACGAAGTTGCTGAATTTGAATTTCATTTGAAGAAAATTGCATTGCCTCTTATACGCTTCAAATTTTTAATCAAATTCGTAAGGAGGAACTAATCTGGATAGATTCCTGACAAACCATTTTGAGTTGTACGAGGTATTTTTTTTTTTTTGTCAGCGATCTGCTTTTGCTATTGAATATTTTTAACTGTCTATATCTTACACATATCCCAACCCTCGTAATCTAAATATTCTTCCGGAAAGATTTTATTCCACATTACAAAGTTTCTGTTGTTTCTGTAGGTACCTGTCTGTCTATCTGTCTCTTCATTTTCTTAGGTAGGGAACCATAAATACCTCACTCATGAGCTATTTTTCTTTCAGAATAAACAAGGGTTACAACCCCAATAAGCGATTTGTGCTTAAAAAGGGAGACCACTTTAAAATTTTCGAGAGTGGGGTCATGTCCCCAGTTGTCGAACACTTAGTGACATGCAATAGAGTAATCGCTCACTGCAAGAGAACCTTCAATGTTTAATATACGAAGCTAATTTAATTAGATTCTTAAACTGAAACTTTATTTAATAAACTTAGTTTTTTTTCTATAGCTTTAACTGTTTTTTTTTTTTTTTAATAAAATAATATAAACTGGAAAACAGTAAAATTCCCCAGTAATCGAACACTTGTTTCCTAAAGCCGAATATTAAGTTTCCTTATTTCGAACACGGTGTTTTGGGTTAACCCTCCTTTACGAACCGGCAAAAGTCGTGTCCACCCGAACTGGGGTCCAAATGGACCCCACGATTTTTTCTTCGAAATTTTTTTGTCTTCTGACTTATATTGTTCAGTTATAGTTCTTCTGGCTATTGTATGAATTGTTTCTAAGTATTTCATATAGCAGTGATAAACAAATTTAAGCACAGATGTCATTATATAGGTATGTAGGAGGTCATCTATAAAATTTTTCAATTTCAAAATCGATGGAAATTGCTTAGTTTCGCAAATCTGGGATTCCCGCTTATCCCTTTCGATATGTCTGTTTTACGTAATTACTGATTGTAAAATTCATCCATATCAATTGTTCTTGACAGGTATGGCTATCAAAAGAAAAAAATTGTCATTATTTCAGTTTCAGGTCATCAAACAACTTTATGACCTCAAAAATATTGAATTTTGCCAATACATGCGAAGCAAGCCTGCCAAATATGGCTTGAAGTTTTAGTGGTTGAATGAAATCCACTAAATCCACTAAAGTTTTCTATCTACTCTAGTAGCTCTGACCAAAGTACAGGACTTGGTCGTGGATATGATGTGCTGATGTCGTTGATGCCATCATATTTCAATTCTGGACTCAACCTCACTATTGATTATTTCTTTACGTCGGTGGATTTAGCATTCAGGTTGCTGGATAAGAAGATCACCATTCTTGGTAAGATCTGGAAAACAAAAGAGATGTGCCTAAGCCTTTTGTAGCGAGGGAGGTTCTTGATGACCAGAATGAGCCTGTAAAGGTCAATAACAAAAAGCAGTATCTGGAAAAATGGCGTTGGTGAGTTATGTTCCGAAGCTAAACAAACAATAGGTATTGATTACAACACAACATAGCTGCGAGAAAGCCACTTCCGGTCATCAAAGTAAACCTGCCATTATACTGGATTATAACCGCACCAAAGGTGGACTCGATGTATTCAACCAAATGGTTTCAATTTATTCATGTACACGTCAAACAAATCGCTGGTCGATGGTTGTATTCTACAACTCACTGCACGGAGCAGCCCTAGCAACTGTCATCATTTTCCGACACTTCAATCTGTCTAGAAGAAACAAAAATTTATTCAGAAGTGATAAACTCATCGAACTAGCGGAGGAGCTGATCGAGTCAGAACTGAATAACAGTTCACAACCTGCAACACAATCTGCCATTGGAAAATCTGCATTGGATGCCCTCTGTATTTTGGGGAGAGATCAGAAAAATAACCAACAGCCCCCGAAAGGCTCTCTTGTAAAAGAAGCAGATGTCGACTTTGCCAAAGAGCAGTCGACAAGAAAACCAGAACCACCTGCGATGGATGTGGCAGATGTTGTTGCCCTTGCCACACTAGAACCTTATGTGTTAAATGTCTGCCGGAACTGCCAACAACTTCAAACTAAATCCTTCTAAATATAAAATATGCTGCTTTTGAAAAAAAAAAATTATTTTTTAGAAAAAATATGAGTTTTCATAGAATTTCAGTAGTGGGGTCCAAATGGACCCCACCACCAAAAATATACAGAGTTTCCTTAATTCGAACACTGAAAAAAGGTGTTCGAATACTGGCCCCAAAGGTTTTGTTATATTTATTGATAGAAAGACGTAAAAATTATTTTGTTTCTTATAACATGTAAAGCCTGAGCTTAAAAAATCTATTTTAATGAAGTTGCCTATATTCGAACACAACAATTTAGTTTCCTTTAATCGAACAGCAAAAATCAAGTAAAACTAATGACTTTTAAGATAAAATGTTGACGTAAATGAACTAAAATAAGCATTATATAACGAAAAAACCTTACAACATAAATAATTAGCTTCAATTGCCCCTTAAAATCATAGTTTCCTCACGAAACTCGCAACAGTTTCCTTCTTATATGGAAACCCACAATTGCCCTAATCTTTGAAAGCTAGTCACAAGCTACTATTTTTTAAGCGTTTACATTGGTTAGGTATACTTGTTGGTTGTTTCTGAGGGTTAAAGCCTTTAAAGGGTATAACACACTTTACAATTTTGCATTAAAAGAAATTAAAGAAATGGGAAATAATGCAGTTTGAGCGATGTTTTTCAAAAAGTGTTCGACAACTGGGAGTAGGGTTGCTCAAAAAACATCGATTAATCGAAAACATCGATGTTTACTATTCGATGTATCGAATAAAACCGATGTTTCGCACCCTTTCGATGTTTACTGATACATCGATGTATTTTTATTCGATGCATCGAATGAAGCAAGCATTGAAAAGACTCACTCAAAGTACCAAGTCTACAATTAAACTTATTTCAAATGCTCTCTTCTTTTTAATTTATGTATCAGTGGGATGGTGTATTTCATTCGATCAATATTGAATAAAGCAAGCATCGTACAATGAACACTCACAACTGACAGTCACATTACCTAACCGAATCGATTTCAGTGTTCTGTTTCTGTTTAATTCATGTCATACATAACATGCTCTCTTCTTCTTTACTTTATATATCCAGAGATAGACTACACGATGTGCAGCTGCACACGCGAGGCGTACGCTATCAATGCTCGCGTTCGTCGCAGTTTCGAATCTTCGAAGTTTAATCCGTCAGTTCAAGAACGCAATTTAAGCTCTGTGTCAGATATAAAATGGTACTGTGATTCACCTCTCGATTCTACATAGTTAGTGATAAAAGTAATTGGATACAGATTTTCCTAGTTTAAAAATAGGGAATTCGATTTCCAAGTATTTGTGTAAGGTAGTATGCAAACTAAATTCAATTCAATCAATTTTGATAAAAAAAAATTAAAATCATATACCCTCAAAAATATATTTTCGTGTCTTATTAATTCACTTTCAATTTCAATTTACAAAACAGAACATCCGAACATCAATAATAATCAATTTCAATTCAACAAGTACGCGGAAACTAGTAAAACAAAAACTAACCCAAGAATACCAAGTAAAGTCCGATTGTCATGTACGTTGTTTTCCTTGTTTTGACAGTGGAGATCTTTTTTTTAAGAATTTTCAGACTGTTTTTTTCCATCTGAAAATCTATGTTCGAAAATCGGAAAAATCTAACTGTCAGCTAAATGTCAGCTGAAACTTCTGACTTTTTTGACCAATCAGAGCGACGAAAACTGACAGTAGTTTTCGAAGTCCCGGTGCGAAGAACGCGAGCAATGTAAGGTTGCTCAAAAAACATCGATACATCGAAAACATCGATGATTTTATGCGATGCATCGACAAACATCGATGTAAGGTTACGATGTATCACATCGAATAAAACATCGATGTTTTTTTTCCATGAGCATCCCTAACTGGGAGTGTTCGAATTAAGGCAACCTTACCCTATATCTTACGAATGTTATGGCCAAAGAAAAACAGAAAATATCGAATAGATCCAGAGTTATCGCATTTTGAGCGCGAGAACGACATGCGGTCGGTTTCGATCTTCGACCTTCGCTTCACAATAGCCTCTACTGTTGATCTTTTGCATGGTCAGGTAGCTGTTTCGGGGAAGGAAGTCCAAGGTTTTTTGTAGGCGGCTGGAATCGCGACCGATTTGGATGAAGTTTGAAAAATGTCAAAAAATGGCTGAAAAATCAAATTTTGGATTGAAAAATCTCCCAAATTTAAAATTTTGCATTCATTAATTCGATTTTAGGTATATCCTTCCCTTTAATATTTTAGTAAAAGAATGAACTTTGGTAAATCTTTCTCAGATCAACCGAAAAAGAGTACAGCAGTTTTCGGTGTCGCCGGAAACAGGCGCCCGGAAAACTTCAATAACGCCGCCATAAAAAATAACATGTTTTTTAAGCTCTCTAAGCGGTCTTCCCTTAAATAGAAATTGAGGTTCAATCTTCTGATTGTCTGATCCTCATTGTTATTACCATAATTTCGAAAGCTGTTTTACATAAGAAATGTAATTTGTGGTAATTTTACTAGCGATTAAAAATTTTACCATTTTAATAAGGGTGATTGGGGGCGTTCAACAATCGTATCCATATATCTTTTTGTTGTTCACCAGTGTTAAACATTAAGCAGAAGCACAAACTTATTTCAAGCAAAAAGTATCGGACAATTTTTAGTATACTTTTCTATTCAAGTGATCAGCTGTTAAAAAATTTATTTTTGTTCCTTTTCATGATGGTTTCTTGTTTTGGTGTGAATATACTTCAGTATTAGGATCTCTTCGATTACAAGAGAAACATAAAAAAAAAAATTTAATCGTTTAGCAAAAATGTTTTGAATGTTTTTCTGTTTTTGAAGTTGAATTTTTGTATCTCAGAACTGTTGTAGGCAGCAATATGCAAAAAAATTTCTGAATAGTTCAAAAAGGTAAAAAATAAATATATAAACACAAATCTGCTAGTCCAGATGGTATACTCACCTTATAAATGCTGGTGTGGCCCAGGGCTCCGTTTGGTCTCTAACTCTCTTCTTTATTTGCATAAATGGCCTCTTGTCTAAAACTTATAATCCTCTCAATTGTTTTGCTGAAAACTCTCAGCTTCTCATATTCGTTTCCAAATACACGTCTTTGCTCTTCAGATGTGGAGCTGGAACAGTTGCGTATGATAAGCTCATTGAATTCTGACCTTGACATTATTGTAACATGGGGTAGTAAGAACCCAGTAGAATTCAATGCTTCGAAAACTCAATGCTGTCTCTTGTCGTTGAAGCTTAACATTCCCCCATTGCCAGTGGCGTACCTAGGGGGGGGCAGAGGGGGCGGTCGCCCCGGGCGCAACGATTTAGGGGCGGCAAAATGAGCTGCGCTGTTCCTCA
The DNA here is from genome assembly GCA_914767635.1 of Melanostoma mellinum. Lineage (NCBI taxonomy): Eukaryota > Metazoa > Arthropoda > Insecta > Diptera > Syrphidae > Melanostoma > Melanostoma mellinum. The sequence continues at coordinate 73,100,401 of OU612059.1, forward strand.
AAATTGAGAAGTAATACACAAAAAATTTTTCTCATACAAAATTTTTTTTATCACAATCAAATTGAGTTTTACATCTATGAAAAAGATGACGTTGACATTTTATATGAATTTTTGATGAAAAATTAAACTTCGATCTTATTTTCATACTCTCGAAACATTGAAACCTCAATCTTTTTCTTCATAACAATGAAAAAACCCATAAGTTAACTTTTCTCGATTTCATTGCTGCAAATTCACGTATTATATCCTCGTAATCTAACATTGCAGCAGTTTCACTTTCGATTGAAAGAATTGCAAGGTTTGATAATCTACTTTGACTCATGGTTGATCTCAAGTAAGATTTGATCAATTTAAGTTTGCTGAATGATCTTTCACAAGAAGCAACTGAAACAGGTATGGTTAGTAAAATTTGCAAAGCTGTCGCTAATGTCTTGTAAGCTTCTCGTCCCATTTATGAAATGTATAACAGAAGTTGTTCAGGCGAAAATCAAATTTCCTCTTCGTTTTTCTTCGCTCTTTAATAAAAGTAGGACGTCTTGAATATCATTGAACAAGTCTTCGTTGTCCAAGTCATCTGGATAACACTCGGCAAGTTTCTTGCTTCCTTCTATTCTGAGAAGCTCATCTTTGTAAGAATCTCTGGGAAGTTGTATTATTTTTTCAAAGTTATAAAGGAAACTCAAGTGTTCCAGCGCTGAAATGACTTCGTCCAATTGTGTTGATAATGGTCTCACAGCTTCAGCTTCTGAGCTCCATCTAGTTTCACAATGCCTTTTGACCGTTATACTCACGTATTTTTTGAGAACGTCCCGTCTGTGGGTAGAGGAGGAGAAATAAGTGAAGAGACGCTGTATTGTTCCAAAAAATGTTACCGCTCGGACATTGACGTGGGCTGCGTTTGAGAGAATGATTATAACAAGGAACGAAAACAGCTTGTTCATTCAGGTCGATGATTCTCTGCTGGACTCCAGTATGGATACCGGCCATTGTTGGTGCATTGTCGTACGATTGACCTCTACAATTTTTCAGGATTAGTTCATCTTCGTCCAGTTTGTTCGTAATAGCTTCAGTAACTCCTTTTGCTGTTTTGACTTTCAGAGGTATGAAATCAATGAAGACTTCTCTGATTTTTACTGAATTTGGTTTAACTTCGACGAATCTGATAATTTGAGACATCTGTTCCTCATGTGCGGAATCCGGAGTTGAATCGAACATTAGACTGTAATATTTCGCATCTTTGCACTGAGAAATGAGAAACTTACGCACTTTGTTCCCCATCATAGTGATGAGTTCATTTTGAATTCTGGGAGAAAGATACGATAATCATCCTGGTTGTGAAGAAATGTGTTCGAACGGGTTGCCAGATTTTTGTGAAAAAAATACCGAACATGGTGTAAAAAAAAAAACATTACAAACCAGCACACACATGTATTTTGAATTAACCTATGAAGGTACTTTAATATAAACTTATAACAAAGAATACAAAAGCAACGCTTAATATAATTATATTTCTTATTGCTGTTGCAACTTGCAATGGTTGCAAGCAATGCCTTATTTGGTTTAACGGCCTCGTGCATTTGGCTACATGAAAGACTGAAATTGCAGCGTATGCATGATTCAGCTTTTACCATGTCCACACTTAATTTATTACGGCTACTTTCCCACAAATGGTTCATACGGCTGAATACTCTTTCTACAAGAGCATTACTACATGGTACTGCCATTATAGTTTAAATTATTATTTTTAGGTTCTTAAAAAATTTTTCCACGAAAACGTTGCACTCGATGAAAAGCTTGGTTTTTTATTGATTCCAAGGTTTTGTTGAGAATTTGAATCTGTCATATAAAGCATCTTTATCAATTTTGTTTTCAACACCAACAGCTATTGATGCTTCTACAAAATATTTATTTTTTGGAGCTATCTTATCTACGTTGACGTTTTAAAATGCTTTAAATGGGGAGTTTTAGTGGCAAACCACTTTTTCAAATGATATACTGCTCTTTCATACGCAACTAGAGCTTCGCTTCTAAAGTTATCATGGTCCACTTCATTTAATTTTTGCATTTTATGTTCCAAAAAATATTCTTTTAATTTCAATTTTTGAAAGTAGAAAACAAATGCTTCAATTCGCGATGTGCGGAAAGCGGCAACATCAAAAGCCGATTGCGAAGAAAATTTTATCAGAAAAAAATACCGAACCTTCCATACTTCGGTATTTTTGTTGTACCGAACACCGAACACAGAGCTAAAATACCGAACAGTTCGGTAAAATACCGAACACCTGGCAAGCCTAGTTCGAAGTGAGATTTCATGACAGGATCGAATTTGGCCAAATATCTCAACAGACCCAAAAAATTCCCAGGATTTAGATTATCGACTGACTCGCGATGTCCTCTCAGAGGCAAATTTTGTTGTGCAAGCGTTTGAATAGTTGCGATAATTCTTTCGAGTATATTCTTCCAATATTTTTCCTCTTCAGCAACTTGGCGTTGTAAATCATCATCGATACCTCCACCTTGATTCAGAGTTCGTTCTAATTCCTTCCATTCTAAGAAAGCTAACCGGTGAGCAGGACTATTTTCATGATCTTGGACACGTGGATTTAATTTACGCCACGATGAAAACCCCAAAGCATTGGTAAAGTGACTCTGGCTGCTCTGACAACTTTTTTTGTGGGAATAAGATGCAACAAAAACAAAACAAAGCATTTTTGATCAGGGAAAAACACATCCAGGTGCGAGCGATCCGTTCGCCATTTTTCAAAATTTTCTCAAACCAAGTTTTGGTTAAAGATCGTCAAGTATCATCCATTTGCGTGAATACTGAATAGATCATCAAAATTGTAAAAAATTATCTGGATATTTGTATGTATGAGGATCATATAAAACGAAAAGGGGGGGGGGGGCGGCAAATAATTTTTTGCCCCGGGCGCTAAATTTTCTAGGTACGCCACTGCCCATTGCCGTTATCCATGAATGGTATCTGCATCCATAATAAACCGAAAAACTGTCAGTACTTGGTATGTATGTAAACGATGACCTTCGTTGGAATGATCACATATTTGAGATCTCCAAAAATGTTGCTAAATGCTGCAAATACTTAAGTTTCTTTAGACGGTGCAGGGAATTACTGCCCCTTTCTGATCTGGCTTTAATTTATAAAGCTTCCCATATTTGGTCAAGTTCCTCTATGACATCTCTGCGCCTACTTGATAGGGTACAAAACAGAGCGTTGAGATTAATAGATGATAGTTCAATCGTAGAGTCGATTGATTCTCTTGAACATCTTCGAAACGTTGCCTGTCTCACTCTCTTTTATCGCTTTTTTCACAAACAGTGCTCTAGTGAAATAGCCAGTTGCAGTCCCCCTGAAACAATTTAACCGCAACACTCGCCTCGCCAAGTATGTTCATCAGTTTTACCGTGAGCACAACTTCGGTCGTACAGTCAAATATTATAACGAAGCGTTACACCTTTTTACCGAAACCAACCAACTAACTTTCCCGCGCCTGATTTTTACTCAACCGAATCAAGTGACCACACATACCCCCAGACTCCCCTATAAATTATCAAAGTCCCGAATTACATTCAGACTGTTTGCCTGCTGCGTGTTTCGTATATTTTCTTTTGAACCCTCATCCCGTCAGTCTCTCGTTATTACACTCAGACGTTTTTCGGCTGCGTGTTTTTTGACATTTCTCTTTCATTTTTTGTTCTCACCCACAGAGTCAAAGTGTGAAAATAATTAAAGAGGCTCAGCTGCATTTTTTATATATCAATAACAAAAAACTCATAAGAAGCCAAATGTCTTTTGAAATGGTAAATAATTTAATTAGATCCTGCAGCAATGATTTTTGACACCATGGGTACGGAAAATTTATGTATTTTCATGGAAAATTAAAGAAATTGTCCGACAACAAACTACTTCTTTACTCAGGAACATAAGAAGATAAAATAAAGCAACGACAAGAAACAAAGAAAGACAAGAAAAAGAAACGTCAAAAACCATCCAAGCCAAGTGGACAATCCTCAACCCAAAACTTTGCGGGTAGAGACTTTTTAAAGTATTTCTATCTCATCTGCTTTCTCTTTCGCACTTATTTCCGTCTTTGCAAAACCGTCTGGGTGTAATTCGGCACAAACGAAACACATCAGCCAATCAGCGTTCGCCAAAGAACCAATGGCAAAATACTGGCTTGTTTGCACACACAAGCTGACTACGTACCAACGTACCGCAGCAGCAGTCAAGGTTGAATTTCGTTTAAGCAAATGTGCGCCGAGACTATGCAATGACTGCATGGCATACCGGTCCATGGGTTGTATAAATTTAATTATTTTCTTGTGGTTCTCATATGCCAATGGCATGGCAGAGGGACCGCCCCTTTTCATATTTTATGTATTTTCAGAAACCAGTGACGCTCATTTTATAGAGTTCACATTTTCTTGTGGCCAAAGGTGCTATAAGGGGAGGTGTCATTGGTAGATCCATCACCGCCAAGGACAACCGGGAGTGAACACCCTGAGGAAGACAAAGTCAACCGACTTCTTCATTGTAATATTTATTTTTTTGACATGTAATTTTATATCTTATAATATTCTAATCTTAAGTCATTGTATACCGTTAGGCCCCCTTTGTGCCAACAAATGTAAATTTTTTCCAATGTTATCATATGTTAGTTGTAAGCGAAATTGTAAATATTGTTCAATAAAACAAAATTGAATTGAAGATCCATCACCGCCCCGTTATGATAATACACAACTCTTACCAAACAACACAACTAATTACGCAGCGTCCGAAGTTTATGAAGATAATGACGAAGCACCAGAGCACCCATCACCTTCTAATGCAAAGCCAATTCATGTTTTAAATGGAAACACTCAATTAATGGAATACCAAAACTATGAGATCCCACAAGATGTGCACAGTCAATTTCCTTATTAATTCAAACATATATGGAAAAGATAGTTGTTTGTTTTTCTTTCAAAATCCTGTCCATGTCAGCAGTAATCTTTTCCTTATATGTTTGAAAAAATAAGGAAATTGGCGACTAGTCGCGTGTGCACATCTTGTGGGATCTCATTGTTTTGGTATTCCATTAATTGAGTGTTTCCATTTAAAACATGAATTGGCTTTGCATTACCGTAATTAGTTGTGTTGTTTGGTAAGAGTTGTGTATTATCATAACGGGGCGGTGATGGATCTACCAACTTTAAAGTACTCGAAACTGATGAGATCCCTATGGAGTGGTGAAAGTTTAGATATTAGAAAAAAAGTAAGAATGAATATTTTATCGTTAAAAAATATGAATATAAAAAAAAATTTAATATAGGGAAAGTTTTAATGTCGCGAAAAAAGATTGGTATTATAGAGCATCATGATTTTACAGACATAACTTTATTTGCTGGTTCCAAAACGGGTAAAGTTTGCAGTCAGTAAATTTTATAACCAGCTCAATACCTGAATCACAGATATGTAAGTAACAAGGTAAACAAACGAAAACTAGGGGACAAGATAAGTAGAAGGTTTGGTTCTTACTGACAGCGCTCAATTTTTTATCCGAGATATCTGGATACCTTCGTGACAGCTAATAGCAAAACATCGGTTGAGGGGAAAACTACCCAAGGGTATTCTTAAAATTTCAATTATCGATTCAATTATCTGATGCCTAGCGCATTTCTTACAACCATACCTTGTGAGGGAATGTAGGGGACATACAATTTTCTGCCGGTTCCGAGCGGCTTATCGAGAAAGCGCTTTTCATGGCAATGAATTTACTAACGGCCAGCGGGACTTGCGAACTCCTCGCGAAAGGCGATACCCGTGGAAAAACATTTTTGCGTTATTTGGGATTCGAACAACGAACCTCTGGGTTAACAGACAGACATCACCCCACAGGAGCTGATATATTACTTAAAATGCGCGTGTTTACTATCGCATTGAGTTTTTCATGTAACCTCATTTTTGTCAGCCTTCGATTGGTCAGAAAAAAAGTTATTCGTATGATACGTGACTTCTGACCAATCGAAGGCCGAAAAAGTTAGATTGACAGAAAACTTAATTGTGTTGAACCCGCTCAATCTATCAGCAATTTGGGTTTTCCCTTCACAAACGTATAAGGGCGAGTCCCTGTGAAGGAGACAATCGGCCCGAATAACAAGTGCACGAACAAGCTGGTGCCTCTGGCACACCAGCGTTCAAATTTGTTCAAAGGTAAGTTCATTTGCCTAAGACAAAGACAATTCCGCGTGCCGTCAGCCAGACGATGCCATTTTAATTTGTGGTGCCCGTGGTGTTATGGTAAGCATATCTGGCTGTGATATTTGATTCAAAACCCAACAGAAACAAAAAAAAAAAATGTTTTTTCACGGGTTGCGCCTTCTGTGAGGATTTGGCAAGCCCTCCAACAGTAAATTCATTGCCATGTGAAAGCGATATTGGTTAAATTGGCAAAAAAAGCATGGTTGTGAGAAATATGCTAAGTCTCCGGGTATCCCCGCTCTATTGCACCACCCTATTGATTTATGTCATTATAACTTGGAGGCATAGGATGAAATGATGAAGCAATAAAGAAAAGCTGAACATTGATGTGCTAAGCATTTAGAAGTGGCGGACATACAACACGGCGGAAAACAGTGTCTTATTTATCGCCGAGTACACTTGCTACCCCCACCTATATCCAGTTTGTTTCTTTAATGGTTTTGAGAATATCGGTTAGGTTGTTCACTTATGCCGCTTTCCTATTTTTCATTGAACAGAAACACCAAACAACAAACTTTTGAACCTTAACCACCGAACTAAATAGGATTCATTTATTTTTCTCTATCGCTCTTGTGTTGTTAACACGTTTATGAAACATTACTTTCTATGTGGTACCCTTGGCGTGGTGATTAGCATGTCTGCCTGTTAATCCAGGTGTTCGTGATTCGAATACCAACAGAGGCAAAAATGTTTTCTACACAGATATCGCCTTTCGAGAGGAATTGGCAAGTTCTTCGTGGGTATAAATTCTTTGTCATGAAAAGAGCTTTCTCGATTTGCCGTTCGGAACCGGCAGGACAATAGGTTAGCTCCATTCCCTAGCATGGTTGTGAGAAATGCGCTAGGACCTGGGGCACCTGACTCTGTTGCCCCATCCTGTTTGTTTATTTACTTTTCCTATTCAAAAAATTAAAACAATTCTAGGTTTCATCTTTTCCTATTCGAGAAAGTGGTTGCCAAACTGTCAATATAGGCTCTAGCAGCATTTCCCTCAGTGGTGCCACTATAGCTTATAAATACATCGCAGAGAACTCGATGTGAAGGAGAGACTTTGTGCAAAGTTACTATTTATTCTTTATAAGAACTTGAATATATTCTTAGAACCTCAACAAAGGGTCTAAGTAAATTAAGAAATGAAAATGCATCAACTTCTTCTTGCCTTGGTGTTTTTTTACGTTGAGCTAGCCATAAACGACAAACATGCTCGTGCTGAGCACGTTTTTCTCGTATTTGCGATTGCTCGTGAACAGCTCGATGTTGGCAAAAGATTTCGATTTTCTAATGTTATTTGGCCTTTATGTTCCTCGTGTTGTGTCCTGCTCGTGAACAACCCCCATTTTTGTTGTGTTGCTACTTTCCTGATGAAATTGCATCTCGTCTCGTCATCAAAATCCAAGTTTAACAGAGAACATTTGTTCATCTTTACGTTTTCTGGGTGCAAAAAATTCTTTGTGTGATATGCCATTGATTGATGTAGCATTTGTGTTTCAAACAAAAAAAAGTAGCGCTTGAAAATTTTTTCCTATTCGTTTTCCTGGTCGCTATGACTGGCCCCTTACGCACATAGTTTTGATCGTTTTGATGGGGCATTGGAACCGAAGCGACAAAAAAGGTTTTGATGGTGAATGAGTGCAAAACGAAATATATGCTGTCATCAAACAAGGAGAGAGAACATCGACGAATTAAGTAAAAAGTCAAAATATGGAGACATAAATTCGAGGTGTCTACCTAGGATCCACTATAGACACGGAAAACAACATCAGTGCGATGATCAAACGGAGAACAACATTTGCCAACCGCTATTTCTTTGGGTTCAGAAGGCAATTGAGAAACAAAAATCGATAAACATTGATAAAACTGCGTCCTTTATAGTGCTACAAGTGATGAGCTCTGTGGTATCTTTTCAACTAACTTAATAAGTGTTGTTTCTGTTTCAAACATCACGAAACGGTAGAAAAACTTCTGAGGTTTTGAATAAAAAGAATATTTCGTCTTCTTTCTAACTATAACGTTATGCGATTAGGGGCCGGTTTGTTCAGAGCGAGTTAAATAAGCAATTTGGTTATCAAGGATTCTTCATAATCCATGATTAAGAATCTTTGATCACCAAAGTGTGTTTGTTCACCTTTTTCATAGCTTGGTTAGCAAATCACGGGTTATTCAAAAATCGTTCCATTTTCCAGTCTATATGGGTGTTTCTCTGCTATTTGGAAATTCGTCCATACAAAGGTGTCCTAAGCAAATTTTATGAAATATTGAAAATATTTGTTAATTAAATGAAGGGCAATAGCATACTAAATATATATCTTCAAAAAGCCCACGCATTTTCCTCTTTGTTTTTTAGTTATGGACGATTTTATGCAAAACCCTGACAGGGGACTGTTGTAAATATTCAGGGGAATGTTTTAAGGACAAAAACGAGTATTTTGGTTTATTAAAGTAACCAAAGTTTTTATTTTTCTTTATCGTGTTTAAAATACGAAATTTTTTGGATTAAATCAACATAGTTTTAAAACAAGTTTTTCTTAGAGCTCAATACATTTGTTTTAAACTTAACAAAATCAACTTCTTAGTTCACCGGTTTTTTAAAACTAATTGTATGACACTAAAGTCAGTCTTTATAATAATAAAAAACCGAAATATAAACAAAAAAAATTACTACAGCTAATCATTTATCACAACCATGCTATGAAATGACAGGGGACTGTTGGCCAGGGGACTGTCATTTTTTCATAAATGTTTAATAAAACAAAATCTTTTAAACATATAGTCTATTGATTAAGTCGTAAAAAAGGGCAGATAAAGGAACTCGACATTGAGTGGACTTTTATTGCATGAATCGATTAATGGGTTAATTTTAGAGAAATAGCCGAAAGTGCCATTAAATTAGAGGGTGCGATTCGGAGATATGGGTTCTAAACCATCTTCATTCGTTTTTTCAATATATCTCGAGAACGAAGCAAAATTTTGATGCAATTCCAAGGACGTTTTTTGTAGAAAACAAATTTTCCCATCGAAATGCTTCTTTTAAAAAATTATAAAAAAATATTTTTCATCCAAAGTAATAAAATTCCCGACAGAAAAAAGGCCATTTTTTCCAATTTTTGAGTTTTGTCAGTTTTTTTAATGGCATTTCTTCCTGGTTGCAGATAGGTATAGGCAATGCTCCATAAAAAAGAAGTAAATAAAATTTCCTATAAAATGCTATTTTAGAAAATTTTCTATGTTTGAAATTCACTGAAATATTGCCATTTGAACACAGACATTTATCGTTGTTTTTATCCTTTTTATAATGACTATATTTATTTTTGTTTTGTTGAAAAAAGCATTTTTTACTCAATGGAAAGGTTGATAGTAAGTAAAATAATTTACTTGAATACAATTTTTTATAAATATAAAATATTATATTTTTTTGGTTTGGTACCCGTGGCGTAATGGTTAGCATGTCCACCTGCTAACCCAGAGGTTTGAGGTTCGAATCCCAGCAGAGGCAAAATGCAAAAATGTTTTCCACGGGTATCGCGTTTCGCGAGGAATTGGCAAGTCCTCCGTTAGTAAATTCATTGCCATGAAAAGCGCATTCTCAATTAGCCGTTCGGAACTGGCGAAAAATTGTAGGTCCCCTCCATTCCCTCACAAGGCATGGTTGTGAGAAATGCGCTAGGCCCAGGGGCTCCTCGCTCTGTTGCGCCACCCTATTTATTTATTTTTATTTATTTTATATTTTTTTGAAAACGATTTGTAGAACATTATTAAAACAGTTATCTACATCTGATAGGATATCCGTAAAAGAGTAAGGGAGATAGTATGACGATCGCAAAACACTTTTATAATTTGCGACTCGGGTGTGCACACGTAAGTTTATATTTAAAAATGGAAAAGTGTTTTTGATGAAGATATTAATATAACTAAAGGAAATAGAGTTTTAAATGCAAGATGTATTGCTAGTGTTATAAAAGCTAGTTTAAAAAGAAATGATGACCAAGATAAAAAATTAACTGGTGTTGAAAGAATTGAAGTTAACAAATCATGCTATAAATCAAACATATCTGAGTCAAATATTGATGCAGCTAAAAAAGACGTAATTTCTGCGTCAGAATATATTGCAGCTTCTTTGTACGGAATAAAGTTGAACCAGACCCTGAGCAACTGTCGTTTCCCATATTTTTGCAAATTATCAAAAAGTGCAAATTTTTCGCTGGCACAAATACCACCAACATGCGATGCCATCAAACATCATGGCCTAAGAACTTATCTTCAAATACAACAGTGGCACGGAAACCCCTTAAATTCTCTGAGCTGGGGCTGGGAAAATTCTAAATGTGGATTGATTCCGATTCGCACAATTTTACCTCCTGCACCAGAGATATTACTTAAAAAAATGGCTTGTGGTTGCACTACAGGTTGCCATGGAAGCTGTGGGCGCAGAAAACTGCAAATTGCTTGTTCAATATTTTGCAAGGAATGTATGGGAGTCAATTGCGATAGTATGCAAGTAGCCGATATTGAAGAAGAAAACATTTTTGGAGATGTAGATGTTGATGTCGATATCGACCTTCAAAATGTTATTGAAGAATCATAATAGTACCAGCCAGAACTATACGCTTGTGTTGTTGAGCAAAAAAAAAAAATATGTAAAATACTCTTTTTTATAACAAATACCTTTCCATTGAGTAAAAAATGCTTTTTTCAACAAAACAAAAATAAATATAGTCATTATAAAAAGGATAAAAACAACGATAAATGTCTGTGTTCAAATGGCAATATTTCGGTGAATTTCAAACATAGAAAATTTTCTAAAATAGCATTTTATAGAAAATTTTATTTACTTCTTTTTTTATGAAGCATTGCCTATACCTTTCTGCAACCAGGAAGAAATGCCATTAAAAAAACTGACAAAACTCAAAAATTGGAAAAAATGGCCTTTTTTTCTGTCGGGAATTTTATTACTTTGGATAAAAAATATTTTTTTATAATTTTTTAAAAGAAGCATTTCGATGGGAAAATTTGTTTTCTACAAAAAACGTCCTTGGAATTGCATCAAAATTTTGCTTCGTTCTCGAGATATATTGAAAAAACGAATGAAGATGGTTTAGAACCCATATCTCCGAATCGCACCCTCTAATTTAATAGCACTTTCGGCTATTTCTCTAAAATTAACCCATTAATCGATTAATGCAATAAAAGTCCACTCAATGTCGAGTTCCTTAAGAAATGACATAATCAATAGACTAATATCAGATTATCGAAACAGATGTGGCTCAATACTAGATAATTAATTATTTTAAACAAGTAGTCGTTATTAAAACTGCTAAAACAGTATAAAAAAGGCTTACCAGGGGACTGTTTCCCTAACGGCCGAGACGCGTGTATCACTAGCAGATGCAGTTGCCACACAAAAAGAAATGGCGGCTGCTCGCTTAGCTCCACGACCGAACGAACTTCACACCAATTGCGTTTCGTTTCAAGATCTTAATGTTTCGCGCCAAAACAAAATTTGACTTCAGCGCGGTTTTTAAATTTTAACAGGGGACTGTTTCAAAAATTTGAGGACAGTCTGTGCGAATACGATATAGACGCACTAATCCATAAACTCTATCTTTTGCAGCTACCTCTGTCACTAATCAAAATTCTCTATTCTTTTCTTTCTTTCAGGAGATTTTTCGTCCAAATTGACAACTACAAATCACACATAAAGGACATCGGAGCGGGAGTCGCCCAGGGATCAAAGCTTGGCCCCTTCCTCTACAGCCTGATGACATCTGACCAACCGATACCAACTGGTTGTGAAAATTTACTATACGCTGATGATTCGCTCACCTACGCTACGTCGATGTCACCACTACTCGCCGTCAAAAAAATAGAAGCCCACATCAACAGACTCTTCACGTTCTACCAGAAATGGGGCATCAGAATCAACCCCTCCAAATCGGAACTGGTTTGCTTCAGAAGACCCTCTAATGGAAGAGGCGGCCGGACTGCTTCCGTTTGCAAAAATCTTGCCCTGAAGCTTCCAAACGGATCCACCATAACTGCCAAATCAAACGTGAAGTACCTGGGTATCCACTTCAACGAGCTGCTCAAATTCAACCCACACTCCATGAATGTGTATAGAAAAGCCAGCTGGGCCTTCAACCGAGTTCATCCCCTGTTGAAGAGAAGAAATGGACTAAGCCAACCGACTAAGTTACTGGTCTACAAGCAGCTCTAGCGACCAGTTATCAGCTATTCTTTCCCAGTCTGGTTCACTATATCCAAGACAGCCATGAAAGAACTTCAAGTATTTGAAAGAAAGATACTCAGGATCTGCACCGGCCTACACTTTGACCGACGCGACGGCGGCAAAAGCACTACAGAAACGAGCAATTATACTCAGCAGCGAAAATAACCCCACTGGACAAGTATTTAGTTACTTCAACAAAGAAGCTAATGCGGAGCGTCATAGACCACCCCAATCAACTAATGAGAAGGATGACCACCGAGCAACGACATCCTGAGCCGAGGTACCTCAGTGTGATGGAAACCCTGGACGACGACATCATCAAGGACAACGAGGACACCATATCGTTTTACGCTGACACAGGGTCAGCCTACCACCGCGGCTAAATGCCATTAAACCCCTAAAACCATCTTTAAAGCCACCAAGGACAACCGGGAGTGAACACCCTGAGGAAGACAAAGTCAACCGACTTCTTTATTGTAATATTTATTTTTTGACATGTAATTTTATATCTTATAATATTCTAATCTTAAGTCATTGTATACCGTTAGGCCCCCTATGTGCCAACAAATGTAAATTTTTCCAATGTTATCATATGTTAGTTGTAAGCCAAATTGTAAATATTGTTCAATAAAACAAACTTGAAACTTGAACTTGAACCAAAAACCAAGTTCCAACACAGTGGTGTTCAAGTTCCGACACAGTGTGTTCAAATTTCAACAAAGTGTGTTCCAGTAATTGTGAAGCAGCAACCAAAGAACAATATAAGTGAAGTGAACCAGTAGTACAGTGGGCAACGGACCAGAGGCAACAAAACCAAAGGTAGCGGCAGGTAAATACATCGAGTGAGGAAAATTGTGAAGGTAGCAACCGGTCGGATAATTGTGCGGGACGTCTCGTATGGGCCGTACAATTATTTGGACAGTCTGCCAAAGCAATTTTATATAGGGAAGTAGAGCCTAGGTAGTAGCCGGGCAAATAATTGTGTGGGACGTCTCGTATGGGCCAAACAATTATTTGGACAGCCTGCCGAACGTAGATTGTTTAGTGTCATTCCGGACGTGCGTGCATGGGCAGTTGACATTAAACCATCATACTGGCATTGACCTAGTAGGTTAGTTTTTACCCAAAGTGTACCGTGCCGCTATCCAACTACCGCCTATCGCCTACCTGACGTCATCAAGAAGACGAACGCCACCATCCAGCCCAAGACCTGATTTCCAGGAGCTATTAAAGCTCAATTACACCGATTGTGCGAAAGACGAGGGGCAAAACTTATAAACCCCGACGCCATTCTCCGCTAAGAGTATTTTATGCTATTGTAAGATCCGGTATAAATAAATTGTAACATTAACCTTAACCATTTTCTGAGTTGGCCATTCCTTTGAGAAGTTGAACGAAACGCAACCCAAGTCTTAATATCGCTTCCTTGGGGAACACCTTGGACCCGCTGAGTGGCTGAGTTATATCCCAGCTGGAAACCAAAGAAGCATCACAATATAGAGATTCATTTTTTAGTCGCACCATCCGAATATGGAATGCTCTACTTTCCTCTGTTTTATCCCTTTTTCACAAAGGTTTAAAAGCGATGTGTGTGCTAATTGTAAAACAAAAATGTAAATCGTTGGTAGAAACAGCATAGCATTGTTTAGCTTTTAATCTTGAAAACGGACCTTCGATACCACCGTGGCTCAAGAATGCCTTCTAAATTATTATTTGTATAAATCTTTATGCGGTTATTCCTCTAATATTGGCATTTGAGTTTTTTTTTACTTTAGTTTTTTTTTAAGTCGTAGAAATCACACGTTTTCTGATTTAAGCTTGCAAACGAAGTTCAAGTTCTTTCAAGTCAAAAGAACTGTGCAATTTTCCGCTCTCAATTAGGCTTCAGATGGGGTTAGAAAACTTTTCAGGATATTTATTTGTTTCTTTAAGAATTCCGAACTTAATAGCGGCTTTGGGATTTCTCAGTTTGCTCTATCAAGCTCTTCTGAGGCCTTTTTGTTAATGCCGAAGCCAACTTGAGACTTCTTCTATGACGTTTTGAGTAATATCGAATTTTTTGTATCATCTTGTTGAGATTAACCATCATCAAGCGTGCTTGACGGCATCTTCTGTTGCTTTAATTTCATTAAAGTTTTCTTTTTAATGTCCTCGTTTATTGCTGAGATTTCGATCTCAACAATTTTGTTGCAGATAATTCTACAGTTTATCACAAGGCTCGTCGTAACGATTTTGGTAACACCATGAACACTTTTGATGGTACAGTCATTATCTACTTTCACAGTTAAAGACCGCTCTTTTGAATAGGGAAGAAAGTTATGTGTAGAAACCTACATTTGTATATTTAAAACCTTAGTGTCCACCAAATTAAATTTCAACAAAACCGCAAAGTATTTTAATAGTGGAGATGGCTATAGTACCAGAAGTGTTCATGGTGTTACTATAAGTTATATTATATGTACAATGGTTCGGACTACGAACGCCCAAAAGAAAGGGCTAACAACATCTTTGTATCGAATAATTTTCAATATTCGACTAACTTTCGATCGAAATAGAACTTCAATGCATGGGTATTTTTTTTTTTTTAAGACAGATCTTGGTACTTCTACAGCAATCAAGTTCTGTTAACCCTGCTGTGTGTTGTCTCACACTTTTTGTACAATGTCCAGCATTGTGAACCGTATGGGAGTGCTGGACGTACATCCGCAATTGCACGGGTACATTTTTCTATCACAGAAGATGGCGGAGTTATCTCGCCACTTGATCCCCCTACGCTTACTCGATGATTGATGTCGTCAATACAAGTTGCTTCACTCCCAATCGCAGATTTATTTAAATTGTCCATACTTGGAAAGAACGTTTCCATGCGAAAAAATGGATCAGAAAATCGGCAACACAAGTTTTCAGTCTTTCGTTTGGACTAATATGTAGTCACTACCCCCTAAAACTGCTACCCATACATTGACTGCTTTTTACAGGGATGTAGGATCCTTACTTATCATCGATTAAACATAGTTCATATACTCTGCCAACAGGATTGTGATATAGCGAAAAGAGCTTATGACTTCCTTGGTGTACACCTAACGTGACTTGGAATGCATCTAACCTTAGTCACCGCTCCTTCATACATAACTTCATCACAAATAAAAATTACATGGCTCTGAAGAAATAACACCAAAAGTCAGGTCGATACCATATCCCACCGTCGAAGAATGTTCTTTAATTTAAATAAAAACCAATGATTTCAAAATAAATACAATTTCCTCAGTCATTTAAATTTTGTTATATTAGCTTGACTGAGTACTTTTTTTCTTTATTAATTAACAAATATTATTTAGTTTATGTCAAAATTTTTATAAATTGAGCAGCACACGCATTCGGTCTTCGACTCGGGCAACTATGCCCTGGCTAAACTCTTTCCATAAGTCCTTTTTTAAATTTTCGGAAAAAGTCATTAAATGTTTTTCAGCTTCGTCGTAAATGTGGTCGATATAATCTGCCTGCAGAGATGATTGGAGTCCAATAACCTTACATCTTGTGCTAAGAAAAAAAAATTATCTTACATTATGTTTAGTATGACAACTAAAAACCTACGTCTCCAAATTAAATTTGTTTTTTTCAAGGTTTTCAATAATGGATTGCAAACGGATTATTTCTTCCTTCGTTTCCTTTATTGCAGTTTCGTGATTTGTGATGGAATCAGTAACTTCTTTAGCTGTGTCGTGTAGTTTATCGAATATATTTTCATTTATCGTCTGTTCAAGTTCGTTCAAAATCCTGTCCTTTTCAGCAGTAATCTTTTCCTTATATGTTGGAAGTAACTGAGCAAAACCTTGTAGAAAAACAAACACTAATTTATTTCACCAAATAAATGCATTTTAAGTAACCTTTAAAACTCTTAGCTCCACTATAAGCCACAGGAAGCATTTTTGCTGAAGAAGCTTCTCCATAATCATATGAACTGCGTCTTTTTCGACTTGAGGACACAATGTAATGGTTTTGAATAACAACATGATTCGTTGTGCTCTGCATGATCGAAGTAAACAAATTTTCGTTCGGATTGATTTCCGGTGTCGGAGAAATCGAAATTAGAGAACCTTGAGAGCTAGTTGGGCGATGATCAGGAAGTTGATCAAAAAACCTCTCAGTGTACCATGAGTTTATTGGCATTAGATTTATTGGCGACTGCGTGTGCACATCTTGTGGGATCTCATTGTGAGTGTTTCCATTTAAAACATGAATTGGCTTTGCATTAGAAGGTGCTGGTACCTCGTCATTATCTTCATAAACTTCGGACGCTTCGTAATTAGTTGTGTTGTTTGGTAAGAGTTGCGTATTATCATTACGGGGCGGTGATGGATCTATCAACTTTAAAATACTCGAAACTGATGATCCCTATGGAGTGGTGAAAGATTAGATATTAGAAAAAAAGTAAGAATGAATATTTTATCGTTAAAAAATATGAATATAAAAAAAAATTTAATATAGGGAAAGTTATAATGTCGCAAATAAAGATTGGTAAGTAATAAATTAGAGCATCATGATTTCACAGACAAAACTTTATTTGCTGGTTCCAAAACGGGTAAAGTTTGCAGTCAGTAAATTTTATAACCAGCTCAATACCTGAATCACAGATATGTAAGTAACAAGGTAAACAAACGAAAACTAGGGGACAAGATAAGTAGAAGGTTTGGTTCTTACTGACAGCGCTCAATTTTTTATCCGAAGATATCTGGATACCTTCGTGACAGCTAATAGCAAAACATCGGTTGAGGGGAAAACTACCCAAGGGTATTCTTAAAATTTCAATTATCGATTCAATTATCTGATGCCTAGCGCATTTCTTACAACCATACCTTGTGAGGGAATGTAGGGGACATACAATTTTCTGCCGGTTCCGAGCGGCTTATCGAGAAAGCGCTTTTCATGGCAATGAATTTACTAACGGCCAGCGGGACTTGCGAACTCCTCGCGAAAGGCGATACCCGTGGAAAAACATTTTTGCGTTATTTGGAATTCGAACAACGAACCTCTGGGTTAACAGACAGACATCACCCCACAGGAGCTGATATATTACTTAAAATGCGCGTGTTTACTATCGCATTGAGTTTTTCATGTAACCTCATTTTTGTCAGCCTTCGATTGGTCAGAAAAAAAGTTATTCGTATGATACGTGACTTCTGACCAATCGAAGGCCGAAAAAGTTAGATTGACAGAAAACTTAATTGTGTTGAACCCGCTCAATCTATCAGCAATTTGGGTTTTCCCTTCACAAACGTATAAGGGCGAGTCCCTGTGAAGGAGACAATCGGCCCGAATAACAAGTGCACGAACAAGCTGGTGCCTCTGGCACACCAGCGTTCAAATTTGTTCAAAGGTAAGTTCATTTGCCTAAGACAAAGACAATTCCGCGTGCCGTCAGCCAGACGATGCCATTTTAATTTGTGGTGCCCGTGGTGTTATGGTAAGCATATCTGGCTGTGATATTTGATTCAAAACCCAACAGAAACAAAAAAAAAATGTTTTTTCACGGGTTGCGCCTTCTGTGAGGATTTGGCAAGCCCTCCAACAGTAAATTCATTGCCATGTGAAAGCGATATTGGTTAAATTGGCAAAAAAAGCATGGTTGTGAGAAATATGCTAAGTCTCCGGGTATCCCCGCTCTATTGCACCACCCTATTGATTTATTTCATTATAACTTGGAGGCATAGGATGAAATGATGAAGCAATAAAGAAAAGCTGAACATTGATGTGCTAAGCATTTAGAAGTGGCGGACATACAACACGGCGGAAAACAGTGTCTTATTTATCGCCGAGTACACTTGCTACCCCCACCTATATCCAGTTTGTTTCTTTAATGGTTTTGAGAATATCGGTTAGGTTGTTCACTTATGCCGCTTTCCTATTTTTCATTGAACGGAAACACCAAACAACAAACTTTTGAACCTTAACCACCGAACTAAATAGGATTCATTTATTTTTCTCTATCGCTCTTGTGTTGTTAACACGTTTATGAAACATTACTTTCTATGTGGTACCCTTGGCGTGGTGATTAGCATGTCTGCCTGTTAATCCAGGTGTTCGTGATTCGAATACCAACAGAGGCAAAAATGTTTTCTACACAGATATCGCCTTTCGAGAGGAATTGGCAAGTTCTTCGTGGGTATAAATTCTTTGTCATGAAAAGAGCTTTCTCGATTTGCCGTTCGGAACCGGCAGGACAATAGGTTAGCTCCATTCCCTAGCATGGTTGTGAGAAA
Organism: Melanostoma mellinum; assembly: GCA_914767635.1. NCBI lineage: Eukaryota > Metazoa > Arthropoda > Insecta > Diptera > Syrphidae > Melanostoma > Melanostoma mellinum. The sequence continues at coordinate 73,119,143 of OU612059.1, forward strand.
TGCGCTAGGACCTGGGGCACCTGACTCTGTTGCCCCATCCTGTTTGTTTATTTACTTTTCCTATTCAAAAAATTAAAACAATTCTAGGTTTCATCTTTTCCTATTCGAGAAAGTGGTTGCCAAACTGTCAATATAGGCTCTAGCAGCATTTCCCCTCAGTGGTGCCACTATAGCTTATAAATACATCGCAGAGAACTCGATGTGAAGGAGAGACTTTGTGCAAAGTTACTATTTATTCTTTATAAGAACTTGAATATATTCTTAGAACCTCAACAAAGGGTCTAAGTAAATTAAGAAATGAAAATGCATCAACTTCTTCTTGCCTTGGTGTTTTTTTACGTTGAGCTAGCCATAAACGACAAACATGCTCGTGCTGAGCACGTTTTTCTCGTATTTGCGATTGCTCGTGAACAGCTCGATGTTGGCAAAAGATTTCGATTTTCTAATGTTATTTGGCCTTTATGTTCCTCGTGTTGTGTCCTGCTCGTGAACAACCCCCATTTTTGTTGTGTTGCTACTTTCCTGATGAAATTGCATCTCGTCTCGTCATCAAAATCCAAGTTTAACAGAGAACATTTGTTCATCTTTACGTTTTCTGGGTGCAAAAAATTCTTTGTGTGATATGCCATTGATTGATGTAGCATTTGTGTTTCAAACAAAAAAAAGTAGCGCTTGAAAATTTTTTCCTATTCGTTTTCCTGGTCGCTATGACTGGCCCCTTACGCACATAGTTTTGATCGTTTTGATGGGGCATTGGAACCGAAGCGACAAAAAAGGTTTTGATGGTGAATGAGTGCAAAACGAAATATATGCTGTCATCAAACAAGGAGAGAGAACATCGACGAATTAAGTAAAAAGTCAAAATATGGAGACATAAATTCGAGGTGTCTACCTAGGATCCACTATAGACACGGAAAACAACATCAGTGCGATGATCAAACGGAGAACAACATTTGCCAACCGCTATTTCTTTGGGTTCAGAAGGCAATTGAGAAACAAAAATCGATAAACATTGATAAAACTGCGTCCTTTATAGTGCTACAAGTGATGAGCTCTGTGGTATCTTTTCAACTAACTTAATAAGTGTTGTTTCTGTTTCAAACATCACGAAACGGTAGAAAAACTTCTGAGGTTTTGAATAAAAAGAATATTTCGTCTTCTTTCTAACTATAACGTTATGCGATTAGGGGCCGGTTTGTTCAGAGCGAGTTAAATAAGCAATTTGGTTATCAAGGATTCTTCATAATCCATGATTAAGAATCTTTGATCACCAAAGTGTGTTTGTTCACCTTTTTCATAGCTTGGTTAGCAAATCACGGGTTATTCAAAAATCGTTCCATTTTCCAGTCTATATGTCAAAACTTATGTCGAATTCCTTTCAACAAAAAAATCGACTGCAGTCGACTGCAGTCAATTTTTTTTTCAATGGAATTCATTTAAGAGGAAAAAAAATCGACTGCAGTCGATCTCTTTTTTGAGACGGATTTGCACACAGATTTTCACACACACAACAATTTTGACAGATCGAAAACGGCAAACAAAAACATCGGCATATGAAAAAAATTAAAGGAAGCAGAATTGTTTTGTATTTAGTTGTGAATTTGGAAAACATTTGGTGAAAAAAAATATAAAAATTGTGTGCTTAACAATATGAATGTAATTGTTTTGTTCCGTGGTGCTTGTTTTTCTTCATTAGTCAGTTGGACACACACACATTCATAAAAAAAAGAATCGCTACTTTTTTAATTTCCTAAATGCCCAAAAAAGAATCGAATTTAGTAGCGACTGCAGTCGACTGCAAATTGGTGAAAGGAAATCGACATAAATCAAGGAAATTATTGAAAATACATACATTTTTTGATGAAAGAGTAAGTTTTTTTTGGTTGTCAAAACTATCGAGATTTAAATTTAATTTCATTTTAGTTTCAAACATAGGTATGTAGGTATGGCGACTCGGAACACCTAAATAAAGAACCTCCAAACTAATTGGCAATCTAACAGAGGTATGAGTGTGTCATCAAAGCAAAAAGCATCTAGCTGCACAAGAGGCAAAAGCAGCATTAAATGCTCAAACCGGACAACTCAGATTACAGCTCAGTTGGCTGAAGGGGCTTTGCAAGCTGCTCTTGCTGCAGAAGCTGCATTGGTTGGAAAACAGGGAATTGTCGATCAACTTGAAAAAGAAGTTCGAAGCTGAAGCTGTAGTACAAGAAGAAACTGCTTCCATACAAAACACCCAAAATAATGCAAATTTCGCCCTGCAAGCTGCTCAACAAGGCAACCACACAACTGAGAAAATTGACCAAAGCAGTGCAGAACCAAAAAAGGTCAAGTTGATGAAATTTTAAGTTTTAAAAAGAAATACTACGCCAACAGCTGGGCACAAAATAAGGAGGCGCATGAACAAAAAATTAGACATGCCGCGGAGTTAAAATTCAAAGAAAATACTGCCATTTATGAGTTAATAAAATATCACTTCAGCCATGCCCATGCTTTTTTTATTTAAAGTAGAATTGATTTATGTTTTTGTTTTACAGAAACTACTTATAAAAAAAAAATTGTCAGCCTGACAATTTTTTATTTTGAAAGGGTAGCTGTAATCTGAAAAAAAAATCAAGCCTGAACAAACTGAATATCAGTTAATCGTTGTTTAAATGGTGCTAACCCAGAAAAATTACCTGGTTAGCAAAATCTATGATTAAAAGTGGAAAACAGCAAAAATCGTGGCTATTCCGAAGAAAGGCGCTTCCAACCTAGTCTCCAACTACAGGCCGGTCTCACTACTCAACAACATCAGCAAGTTACTGGAAGAAGTAATCCTCCGGAGACTGAAGAAATTCTGCAATGAACATTCAACCATCCCTGACATGCAGTTTGGCTTTCGGGAGAAGCACTCAACGCTGCATCCGCTGCTTAAACTCCAACATGACATCACCACCTCCCTCAACAGTCATCGTGTCACCGTCGCATGCTTTCTGGATGTCGAGAAAGCATTCGACAGCGTCTGGATAGACGCCCTAATCCATAAACTCTATCTTTTGCAGCTACCTCTGTCACTAATCAAAATTCTCTATTCTTTTCTTTCTTTCAGGAGATTTTTCGTCCAAATTGACAACTACAAATCACACATAAAGGACATCGGAGCGGGAGTCGCCCAGGGATCAAAGCTTGGCCCCTTCCTCTACAGCCTGATGACATCTGACCAACCGATACCAACTGGTTGTGAAAATTTACTATACGCTGATGATTCGCTCACCTACGCTACGTCGATGTCACCACTACTCGCCGTCAAAAAAGTAGAAGCCCACATCAACAGACTCTTCACGTCAGTGGCGGATTAAGGCTTATTGCCGCCCTAGGCCCTGTCTGATACGCCGCCCTTTTTGATCAACAAAATTCTATATGTTTTGAATCACAATTGTTATTAAAAAATAGCTTTTATTTTTTACACGACTCATAATGCGAATCATAAGAGAGTGCTCTATTTTTTATTCAAATATAATTATTAAATAATACAAAAAAATGTTTATTAAACTCTAGCTAGCATAACAAATAAAAATAACCATTTTTTTCAAATTATAATGTATCGCCTAGTTTGTAAATCTCTTCTTCCTGACTTTTGTCCGAGTAAAAGCATCAAATATTTCATCATTATCAATTTCTTGAACTAGTTGAGCTTCATTAGACAATAATTCTAAAGTATTAAGTCTATCTTGGCCCATACTTGCGAGTAAATAAGATTTAACCCTTTTTAAGGTAGAAAAAGATCTTTCTGCTGAAAAATATGTAGCGGGAATACTCAAAAAAATACGCAGAGCAATGTCTACATTCAGATAAACATCTCGAAGATTTCGAGAATGCATGACATTGTGTATTTCTTGTGCGGAGCGTACATCTTCCGTATTTGCTAGGGATAGGGATACTTTTTAACTAGTTTATTCGCAAGATTTTTCAGTTCAATCGTATCTATGTCAGGTAAACTATCAAAAAAACTAAAATTTTCGTAAAGTTTTTTATAAGCACTTTTACGTTCGGCCAATTGTACGCTTAAAGTATCGAAAATTCGGTAATACACATTGGTGCGAACATTTTCGTGACCAGATGAAGGTATTGTTTCATTCACCCGTAACTCATCTGCCTGAATTTTTCTAGTTCTCTTGGTTTCATAACGATAATTAACTTTAACTCCATACAGTGCTCTTGCTTTTTCTTCATATTCAGAGTATTGTTTGTCCCTCATATCTTGAAGAAATAATGCCAAAAAACCATAAATTTTTACCACAGATGATAAATCCGCATGAGATTCTTGAAGCTTCTTACTTGCAGCACTGAAACGATCTATAATAACATTATGAACTATGACCAAAATTGCCATTTCTAGATGCTTTAATTTTCGTTGTAATCATGTAGCGATCACGTATTTCTTATGGAAATGCCTAACGGTCGTAGACAAGTTTGAGACTTCTACTTCTGAAACGGCACTAGTAAAACTGAAATAATTACTGTGACTCGCTTGCAGACAAAAAACGCTTATTAATTCATTACGTTAAAGTCAAACTTTGTCAATACCTGCTACGTGCTACGCATAGCGCTCTTATTTTTTGTAAACATGTGTAACACACTCACCCCATCAACGGAACTCATTCTCAATCACATACAATATACTCTCACTCTACTTGAGTTGTTGCAATAACGATCATAAAGTTAAAAACTTGAATTAAAAATTATGTATTGAAATTTTTTTATTTATACTTATGAGTTATGATAATAACACTTTATATAGATGTTACTATATTACACAGATCACTTTAATATTATTCCCTTCCAATTTGATAAAATTTTATTATAACAAATTCTTGATTGAGATATAAATTAAATATTCTTTTTTTTTCGACTAATTTTCATTTTTTTTTAAATTTTCGTCAAACACAGGTCATCCCTACAACTTCCCGCTATTTCCAGATCAAAGCGATCGTCTTTGAGCTCAAAAGAATGACTTTCCTGTTTTTTGAGATCTTCGAGCTCATTTTCCGAACTCTTTGAGCTCGGAATATAATTGTAAATTTTTAGTCAAAACCTGAGACTTATTCAAAACGATATTTTGTAAGACATTGAATTGCGATTTTTTGAAACGCGTCGTTCGATATTGATCCGCTTGGCGGCATTCGGCGCAATTTTTAATGCACAATCGATATCTCAATCGGTTGACTCGTCCTTGAGATATCGGGCAACAAAATTATAGCTTTCACACACAAACACGGCGGGACGTCACGCTGAAACTACTCAGAATAGCTTCCTAAGACCTCAAAATGTGAAAATCCGATTTGAACTCGATTTTTGAAATTTTCAAAGAAAAAGCGGCACTAAGCTAAAATCCTGTAAGTAATTTCAGAGGCTCAATATATGTAATAGCAATCTCACCAAAGATACAGAAGTGAAAAAATGTTTACTTATTTGCAAGAAAGCTTATCAATTTGATTGTTTCTTTATTTGATATAGACTATAATTTATTCCATCAAAATATTAATGATGCACCCTCAAATTGAAAAGTCAATGAAAAAATAAATTATATTAGAGTCCATAGAAAATTTTTAATAAATTTCAAAAAAAAAAAGAACAGAGCCAATTTAAAAACTAATTTTTGGTATATTTCTACGGCTCTTAAATTTTAACGTTCTGAAAATTTTGCCGCCCCCCCAAATCGTGCCGCCCTAGGCCCGGGCCTCACGGGCCTATGCGTTAATCCATCACTGCTTCACGTTCTACCAGAAATGGGGCATCAGAATCCACCCCTCCAAATCGGAACTGGTTTGCTTCAGAAGACCCTCTAATGGAAGAGGCGGCCGGACTGCTTCCGTTTGCAAAAATCTTGCCCTGAAGCTTCCAAACGGATCCACCATAACTGCCAAATCAAACGTGAAGTACCTGGGTATCCACTTCAACGAGCTGCTCAAATTCAACCCACACTCCATGAATGTGTATAGAAAAGCCAGCTGGGCCTTCAACCGAGTTCATCCCCTGTTGAAGAGAAGAAATGGACTAAGCCAACCGACTAAGTTACTGGTCTACAAGCAGCTCTTGCGACCAGTTATCAGCTATTCTTTCCCAGTCTGGTTCACTATATCCAAGACAGCCATGAAAGAACTTCAAGTATTTGAAAGAAAGATACTCAGGATCTGCACCGGCCTACACTTTGACCGACGGCGGCAAAAGCACTACAGAAACGAGCAATTATACTCAGCAGCGAAAATAGCCCCACTGGACAAGTATTTAGTTACTTCAACAAAGAAGCTAATGCGGAGCGTCATAGACCACCCCAATCAACTAATGAGAAGGATGACCACCGAGCAACGACATCCTGAGCCGAGGTACCTCAGTGTGATGGAAACCCTGGACGACGACATCATCAAGGACAACGAGGACACCATATCGTTTTACGCTGACACAGGGTCAGCCTACCACCGCGGCTAAATGCCATTAAACCCCTAAAACCATCTTTAAAGCCACCAAGGACAACCGGGAGTGAACACCCTGAGGAAGACAAAGTCAACCGACTTCTTTATTGTAATATTTATTTTTTGACATGTAATTTTATATCTTACTAGCTGACCCGCCCGGCGTTGCTCAGGCCCTACGTCAATCGAATAAAGTAAGTTTAGTTAAGTAGTTTCCAAGTTTCCATTCTAGTGGGATAATAGGGATGAAATATAGTTTATGTAACTCAGGAACAGTTAAGCACTCTAACGATGACATAGTTTTTGGAATCGGCCCAGTACTGTAAAAGTGAAATATGCATTGAAATTGGTAGTAGGTGGTTTTTTTAATCCCGTTCCTGTTCCTGCGGGAAGATGGCGATGAAATATTGTTTAGATTACTCAGGGACAATGAACCACTCTAACGGTGAAAGAATTTTTGTAGTACTTTCCAGTTTCTTGGTTATTTCGCCATTACTGTTTCCGTTCCCGAAAGAATATGGGAAGGAAATAGTCTTTAATACTCAGGAGCAATGAATCATTCAAACATTGAAAAATTTTCGGGATTTGGTCCAATATTTTCCAAGTTCCCGCTAATGTTGTTGTTCCCGTTCCGATGCTGAAGCTTGTGACACTTGTTGAGTACATCAAAGTGTTAGCATCTGCACCACTCAACATGGTCACAGAGACCACCAAGTGGTTTTGCAATACCCTCATTTGGTCAAAATTAAAATTTTCTTCGAGTCCTTATTACTTTACTCATTTCTTCTTAACAACAAAATAACCAAAAAACTTCGACTTCATTTCGAACCCTATATCCATTCAAGATCCTTATCTCTACCAAAGGCCTAGAAGACGCTGTCATTGCTTAGGTCAAAGTGTATAGTATCACTTTAAATCAGTTCGTTTTGTTTAGCGAATGTAAATAAAGTTCAATATGCGGTCATTTCATATGAAAAAATAGTTTGGATTATTGTAAAAGTAACACTTTTAACTAAAAAAAGTTTAAATCTTTATTCCTACCAAATGAAAATCAAAAGAGTTCTCAAAAACAAACAATCCAATAATCTAACTATATATTTGTTATTTCATTAGCTGAGCCGCCTGGCGTTGCTCGGGCCTGTAGTTTTAAGGCTCCCGTGCTCATTCCTGTTTCTGTTGCCGTGGGATTATTGAGATGAAATCTACGCTAAGTTACTGAGGGATTATGTGGCATCCCAGTGCCGAAAGAATTTCTGAAATCTAGTTTTTAGGTTTCCGTTCCCAGACCCGTTCCTGTCGGAATCTTCCGTTACCGTGGAAATATGTGAAATATAAGCCTAATTCACTGATGGATAATATAACATCCTAGAACCTAGAGTTGAAAGAATTTTTGAAATCGGTCAAGTTACTTTAAGGTTCCCGTACTTGTTCCCGTTTCTGTTCCGGTGGGATTAAAGGGATGAAATAAAATCTAAATTACTAATTGAGGGGGATAATGTAGCAATCCTAATGCAGGAAGTGGAACGGTTATAGAAATCTGTCAAGTAGCTTCTAAGTTTCCTTTCCCAAACCCGTTCCTGTTGGAATATCCGCGAAATTTTTTGTAATTCCGTTCCTGAGGGAATATGGGGAACAAAACTTGACAGGAACCATTTATAAGTCATTGTGACTGAGGGATAATGTAACATCCCAGAATTGAAAGAATTTTTGAAATCGGTCAAGTAAGCATAAGCTTCGGTTCTCATTCCCGTTTCTGTTCCCGTGGGATTATAGGGATAAAATATAGTCTAGGTTACTCATGGAGGGGGATAATGTAGCACTCCTAGTGCCGAAAGAATTTTAGAAATCTGTTTCGTAGTTTCTAAGTTTCCGTTTCCAACACCGTTCCTGTGGGAATATGGGGATCAAGCCTTGACAGGGACCATTTATAAGTCATTGTCACTGAGGGATAATATAACATCCTAGAGTTGAAAGAATTTTAAAAATCGGTCAAATAACTTTAAGGTTCCCGTTCTCGTTCCCGTTTCTGTTATCGTGGGATTATAGGGATGAAATACAGTCTAAATTACTAATGAAGGGGGATAATGTAGCTATCCTAATGCAGGAAATGTTATAGAAGTCTGTCCAGTAGTTTCTAAGTCTCCATTCCCCAACCCGTTCCTGTCGGAATATGGGGATCAGCCCTTGACAGGAATCATTCATAAGTCTATGTCACTGAGGTATGAATGTAACATCCAAGAATTGAAAGAATTTTTTAAATCGGTCAAGTAACTTAAAGGTTTCGATAATCGTTCCCGTTTCTGTTCCCGTGGGTTTATAGGGATGAAATATAATCGAAATTACTGATGGAGGGGGATAATGTAGCACCCCTAATGCTCGAATCTTTTTAGAAACCTGCCTAGTAGTTTCTAGGTTTCCGTTCCCAAACCCGTTCCTGTGGGAATATCAATTTTTAAATTTTTTATGTCATAAAAACCTTCTCCTGACAATAACAAACACAACAAAAAAAGAATTGGCCTAATTGGTCCAGGCGTTGTTGAGTTATGCGCTTACCAACACATTTTGCGATTCATTTTTATATATAAGATAATATTCTAATCTTAAGTCATTGTATACCGTTAGGCCCCCTATGTGCCAACAAATGTAAATTTTTCCAATGTTATCATATGTTAGTTGTAAGCCAAATTGTAAATATTGTTCAATAAAACAAACTTGAAACTTGAACTTGAACCAAAAACCAAGTTCCAACACAGTGGTGTTCAAGTTCCGACACAGTGTGTTCAAATTTCAACAAAGTGTGTTCCAGTAATTGTGAAGCAGCAACCAAAGAACAATATAAGTGAAGTGAACCAGTAGTACAGTGGGCAACGGACCAGAGGCAACAAAACCAAAGGTAGCGGCAGGTAAATACATCGAGTGAGGAAAATTGTGAAGGTAGCAACCGGGCGGATAATTGTGCGGGACGTCTCGTATGGGCCGTACAATTATTTGGACAGTCTGCCAAAGCAATTTTATATAGGGAAGTAGAGCCTAGGTAGTAGCCGGGCAAATAATTGTGTGGGACGTCTCGTATGGGCCAAACAATTACTTGGACAGCCTGCCGAACGTAGATTGTTTAGTGTCATTCCGGACGTGCGTGCATGGGCAGTTGACATTAAACCATCATACTGGCATTGACCTAGTAGGTTAGTTTTTACCCAGAGTGTACCGTGCCGCTATCCAACTACCGCCTATCGCCTACCTGACGTCATCAAGAAGACGAACGCCACCATCCAGCCCAAGACCTGATTTCCAGGAGCTATTAAAATTAAAAATGGACCCCACGATTTTTTCTTCGAAATTTTTTTGTCTTCTGACTTATATTGTTCAGTTATAGTTCTTCTGGCTATTGTATGAATTGTTTCTAAGTATTTCATATAGCAGTGATAAACAAATTTAAGCACAGATGTCATTATATAGGTATGTAGGAGGTCATCTATAAAATTTTTCAATTTCAAAATCGATGGAAATTGCTTAGTTTCGCAAATCTGGGATTCCAGCTTATCCCTTTCGATATGTCTGTTTTACGTAATTACTGATTGTAAAATTCATCCATATCAATTGTTCTTGACAGGTATGGCTATCAAAAGAAAAAAATAGTCATTATTTCAGTTTCAGGTCATCAAACAACTTTATGACCTCAAAAATATTGAATTTTGCCAATACATGCGAAGCAAGCCTGCCAAATATGGCTTGAAGTTTTAGTGGTTGAATGAAATCCACTAAATCCACTAAAGTTTTCTATCTATCTAGTAGCTCTGACCAAAGTACAGGACTTGGTCGTGGATATGATGTGCTGATGTCGTTGATGCCATCATATTTCAATTCTGGACTCAACCTCACTATTGATTATTTCTTTACGTCGGTGGATTTGGCATTCAGGTTGCTGGATAAGAAGATCACCATTCTTGGTAAGATCCGGAAAACAAAAGAGATGTGCCTAAGCCTTTTGTAGCGAGGGAGGTTCTTGATGACCAGAATGAGCCTGTAAAGGTCAATAACAAAAAGCAGTATCTGGAAAAATGGCGTTGGTGAGTTATGTTCCGAAGCTAAACAAACAATAGGTATTGATTACAACACAACATAGCTGCGAGAAAGCCACTTCCGGTCATCAAAGTAAACCTGCCATTATACTGGATTATAACCGCACCAAAGGTGGACTCGATGTATTCAACCAAATGGTTTCAATTTATTCATGTACACGTCAAACAAATCGCTGGTCGATGGTTGTATTCTACAACTCACTGCACGGAGCAGCCCTAGCAACTGTCATCATTTTCCGACACTTCAATCTGTCTAGAAGAAACAAAAATTTATTCAGAAGTGATAAACTCATCGAACTAGCGGAGGAGCTGATCGAGTCAGAACTGAATAACAGTTCACAACCTGCAACACAATCTGCCATTGGAAAATCTGCATTGGATGCCCTCTGTATTTTGGGGAGAGATCAGAAAAATAACCAACAGCCCCCGAAAGGCTCTCTTGTAAAAGAAGCAGATGTCGACTTTGCCAAAGAGCAGTCGACAAGAAAACCAGAACCACCTGCGATGGATGTGGCAGATGTTGTTGCCCTTGCCACACTAAAACCTTATGTGTTAAATGTCTGCCGGAACTGCCAACAACTTCAAACTAAATCCTTCTAAATATAAAATATGCTGCTTTTGAAAAAAAAAATTATTTTTTAGAAAAAATATGAGTTTTCATAGGATTTCAGTAGTGGGGTCCAAAAGGACCCCAGTTCGGGTGGACGGGTTCTTTTCACAAAAAAATCGCAGAAAAATCTGTAAACATCTGATAAATCGTTTCAACTTAAGAAATGAATAAAAAATTGAATTTTGTTCACTGAGTAAAAATCCCATTAAAAAAAAAAAATTAAAAACAAAAAAGTTATGAGTGTTCAAACATGCTCTGGGGTCCAAATGGACCCCAGTTTGTAAAGGAGGGTTAAGACTAAAATTTAACTACTGCATAAAACAGACATTTTTAAAGTTTTTCTATTTTAAATTATCCAAACATTATTATTATTATTATTATTATTATATTTTTTACATATAAATTTTCTCAATTTTATTGAAACACATAAATCAGAGAAGATTTGAAGAGTTGCAACAAAGTCTTTATTTTGAGCACAAAGTTGGGTGTACGCTAAATGGTGATAACCTATATTTCTTAAGCCATCTTCTTCGGCAAGAAGTTATGAGACAGCTCCGTCATAATTGAAATTGTTAACTGTTCGGACATACGAAACCAAAAATATACAGAGTTTCCTTAATTCGAACACTAAAAAAAGGTTTTGTTTGTTTGGCCCCAAAGGTTTTGTTATATTTATTGATAGAAAGACGTAAAAATTATTTTGTTTCTTATAACATGTAAAGCCTGAGCTTAAAAAATCTATTTTAATGAAGTTGCCTATATTCGAACACAACAATTTAGTTTCCTTTAATCGAACAGCAAAAATCAAATAAAACTAATGACTTTTAAGATAAAATGTTGACGTAAATGAACTAAAATAAGCATTCTTCTTCTTCATTTTCGGCGTTACGAGTAGTGATCTTGAAGCGATCACAACTCTCCCACTTTGCTGCTTCACACTAGTGATCCGCCTGTGGGGTACGCCGCGTTGACCTCAGAAATCGTCGGCAAGCCTCCCGGTTTTGGATTGTTCCATGTCTGAGGCCAACCAAATGCTGCTGTTTTTGCATTTGCTTGTACCAGGAGTGTTTTGGCCTGCCTTTTCTTTTTCGTCGCGAATTTGTTGAAACGTTGTACGATATTGCCTTTTTGACGGGGTTCTGCGGATCTCTCCTTTGAACATGACAATACCAACTGAGCCGGTCGTGCTGAATTTTGTCCAAGATGGTACTTTTGACATGAAGGCTTCCACGGATCTTAGTACTTCTAATTCGATCAAGCTTTGTTACTCCTGCTGTCATCCGAAGCATCTTCATTTCGGCTGCCGTCAATTTGCTCTCATACTTTTGTACATTGTCCAACATTGTGAACCGTATGTCAGAGCTGGACGGACAACTGCTGTGTAGAGTCTTCCCTTCAGCTTAGGGGGCATTTTTCGATCACAGAAGATAGCGGAGTTTTCTCGCCACTACATCCACCCTACGCTTACTCGATGATTGATGTCGTCATCACAAGATGCTTCACTATTGATCATAGATCCCAGATATTTAAACTTTTCACACTTTGGAAGCACATTTCCATTCAAATAAATGTCTGGAATAGGCTTGTCTGGATCAGAAAAAGGGCAGCACAGGTATTCAGTCTTTTTAGCGCTAATACGGTACCCATTTCCTTCCAGAACATCAATCCAAACGTCAAGTGCTCGTTGCAGGGATGTAGGATCCTCGCTTATGATGGCTCCATCGTCAGCAAAGAATAATTGTTGTACTTTATTGTCCGTTACTTTTCCTTCGAGCAAATAATCCAGAACAGCAATAAAGAGCAGTGGACTCAAGACACTTCCCTGATGTACACCTACTGTTATTTGGAATTCTTCGGTGACTCCAGCTGGGCATCTCACTTTTGTAACTGCTCCCTCGTACATGTCCATAATTATTCGCACATAGGCTTCAGGAACTCCTCGGTGTCTGAGGGCCACCCATATCAGATCTCGTGGTTGTCGATCGAATGCCTTTTCGAAGTCAACCAACACAATATGCAAATCCTCTAAGGCATCTGGGTGTTTTTCCATAATGATCCTTATGCTTTGGATTGCGTCTGTAGTTGACTTACCCGCGACAAACCCGCATTGGTCATCAGACAGCCTTATTATTTTCCGCAGTCGGCTATCCAAAACCCGCTCAACGATCTTCATAGTGTGGGACATCAACTTGATCGAACGATAGTTGTCACAGCTTCTGGTATCTCCCTTTCCCTTGTACATTGGAAGAAGAAAACTTTCCCTCCATTGATTAGGCAAACTGTCACCTCTTACAAGTTTGGAGATGAGAATCGTGAGCCATCTTAACCCGATGTCTCCCATATTTTTCCAAAACTCATATGGTACCTCGTCTGGCCCAATCGCTTTGCCTTTTTTGGAGTTCTTAACTGCCTCCCTAACTTCTTCGACTGTGACGTCGGATACTTCCGTAAAGTTAGGTGCAGCTGTTGGAAAGTGGCGCCGAGGAAACTGTTCATTCAAAAGATCATCACAATACTGTCGCCACCTGTGAAGAATTTTGTCGTCATCCACAAGTAGCACTCCTTGAGCATCATTGATGAACTTCGGCGAACGAATCTCCTGCGCATTTCTCCTTCTCTGAGCGGCTATTTTGAAAATGGTTGCTCCCTTATTCAAGTTGCTTTGTCTTAGCTCTTGGATTGCCTGATTTGCTTCAGCAGCTGGGGCAGAAATCTCTTCCAGCTCTCGATACAGGCCCTCCGTGCTTTTTGCTTGAAGTTGGGCGCACTTTTTCTTCGCTTCTTTTCTGCAGCTCTTGTATTCCATTTTGAAACGCGCTTTTTCATTCGTATTTCTTGAGGGGCACTTCGACCAAGCTTGGAAAGCTGCTTTCTTCTTTCTAATCACTGCTTTAGCTTCATCATCCCACCACCAGGTTTCTTTAGCTTGTTGGTGGTGTCCTTTTGAGACTCCTAACAGTGATTTGGCTCTCTCTAAGCAGGTTCTTTGTAGGCGATCCCACATATTTTGTGCCGTGATTGCATTTGAAACTGCGTCGATGGTATTACACAGCTGACTTTGCATATACGAAATGAATTGCTGTCCTTTGATTTTCTCCAGATTGTACCACTTGATTCTCCTAGGAGCCTTTGTTTGTTTGACTTCCTTTACCGCATCCGTAAAAAATTCTGTTAAAAGAAGACGGTGTTGTTGAGCAGCAGCTTCTCCTAGTATCACTTTGCAGTCTTTCACCCGAGATTTCATGTAATTGGTTACCAAATGGTAATCAATCTGGGTTTCATTTCCTCCACTGCTGTAAGTGATAAGGTGTCGGTCTTGTTTGATGAACATGGTATTTAGTACGATTAGACCGTATGACTTGCACATACTTAGAATATCTTCACCAGGAGTGTTCCTGGTGCCGAATCCCAAACCTCCATGGCAGTCTTCATAATCCTCGTTTGTCTTCCCGACATGTCCATTCAAATCTCCTCCAACAAACAAATACTCTTCTTTTGGGATGTTCTTAAGTAGGTTATGAAAATCAAGCCAGAATGCATCTTTTTCCTCCTGCTCACACCCTATTTGGGGAGCATATGCACTGATTATATTCCAGACCTTTCCTTCCATCACCAATTTAAGAGACATCAAACGGTCACTGGACTTCAAAATGGTCAACACGCTGTTACATAAACTTTGGTCAAGGATGATACCGACTCCGTTCCTACCTTGTTCCGTTCCATAGTAGAACATCTTGTAAGCCTTGGTCTTTGCATCTAAGAAACGGGCTTTGTTTACCGTGTTTCGCCATTTCGTTTCCTGAACACACAAGATGTCCACTCGCCTCCTTCTCATCATCTCTTCGAGTTCAAGACTTCTACCAGTCATACTTCCAACGTTCCAACTCGCGACTCTAAATTTTCGTTCAACTCGTCGCATTACTTTGCTAGCCCCCGGAATCCGTATAGCTCTGACCCGAACATTGCTGCTCGGTCCAGGATCAGCTCCATGCATAGCAATGGAACTGCCTGGCGGGGTAGTGCTTCTTATGTTCGCAAGTACTTCCATAATGCTCAAAATTTTTCAAAAATTTTCTTTCATCCTTTTCATCCTTTTCGACACATGCATGCTCCATTTAATGAGTTTGATTTCCCTTTTACTACACCGGTAATCTCCAGTCGTGTAAACCCCGGGATCTGCATGCATACTTGGGGAGAGTTTTTAGGTGGTATGTGTGTCGCTAGACTCACTTTGATGTTAGTCGTCTAGATATGATTGTTCCTTTAGTCGCCTTTTACGACAAGCGGGGAGGCGCTGCAGTGCTATTCTAACCCGACACTGCACGGGGAGAACTAAAATAAGCATTATATAACGAAAAAACCTTACAACATAAATAATTAGCTTCAATTGCCCCTTAAAATCATAGTTTCCTCACGAAACTCGCAACAGTTTCCTTCTTATATGGAAACCCACAATTGCCCTAATCTTTGAAAGCTAGTCACAAGCTACTATTTTTTAAACGTTTACATTGGTTAGGTATACTTGTTGGTTGTTTCTAAGGGTTAAAGCCTTTAAAGGGTATAACACACTTTACAATTTTGCATTAAAAG
Source organism: Melanostoma mellinum (assembly GCA_914767635.1). NCBI lineage: Eukaryota > Metazoa > Arthropoda > Insecta > Diptera > Syrphidae > Melanostoma > Melanostoma mellinum. Next base: position 73,134,880 of record OU612059.1, read on the forward strand.
AAATTAAAGAAATGAGAAATAATGCAGTTTGAGCGATGTTTTTCAAAAAGTGTTCGACAACTGGGAGTGTTCGAATTAAGGCAACCTTACCGTATATCTTACGAATGTTATGGCCAAAGAAAAACAGAAAATATCGAATAGATCCAGAGTTATCGCATTTTGAGCGCGAGAACGACATGCGGTCGGTTGACGAGTCAGGTAGCTCGAGCCGTTAGAGAAAAAGCGACCTTCGCTTCACAATAGCCTCTACTGTTGATCTTTTGCATGGTCAGGTAGCTGTTTCGGGGAAGGAAGTCCAAGGTTTTTGTAGGCGGCTGGAATCGCGACCGATTTGGATGAAGTTTGAAAGGTGGCGTGTAAATAAATAATTTTTCGGGGGTCAAATATGTCAAAAAATGGCTGAAAAATCAAATTTTGGATTGAAAAAGCTCCCAAATTTAAAATTTTCATTCATTAATTCGATTTTAGGTATATCCTTCCCTTTAATATTTTAGTAAAAGAATGAACTTTGGTTAATCTTTCTCAGATCAACCGAAAAAGAGTACAGCAGTTTTCGATGTCGCCGGAAACAGGCGCCCGGAAAACTTCAATAACGCCGCCATAAAAAAAAACATGTTTTTTAAGCTCTCTAAGCGGTCTTCCCTTAAATAGAAATTGAGGTTCAATCTTCTGATTGTCTGATCCTCATTGTTATTACCATAATTTCGAAAGCTGTTTTACATAAGAAATGTAATTTGTGGTAATTTTACTAGCGATTAAAAATTTTACCATTTTAATAAGGATGATTGGGGGCGTTCAACAATCGTATCCATATAGCTTTTTGTTGTTCACCAGTGTTAAACATTAAGCAGAGGCACAAACTTATTTCAAGCAAAAAGTATCGGACAATTTTTAGTATACTTTTCTATTCAAGTGATCAGCTGTTAAAAAATTTATTTTTGTTCCTTTTCATGATGGTTTCTTGTTTTGGTGTGAATATACTTCAGTATTAGGATCTCTTCGATTACAAGAGAAACATAAAAAAAAATTTTAATCGTTTAGCAAAAATATTTTGAATGTTTTTCTGTTTTTGAAGTTGAATTTTTGTATTTCAGAACTGTTGTAGGCAGCAATATGCAAAAAAATTTCTGAATAGTTCAAAAAGGTAAAAAATAAATATATAAACACAAATCTGCTAGTCCAGATGGTATACTCACCTTATAAATGCTGGTGTGGCCCAGGGCTCCGTTTGGTCTCTAACTCTCTTCTTTATTTGCATAAATGGCCTCTTGTCTAAAACTTATAATCCTCTCAATTGTTTTGCTGAAAACTCTCAGCTTCTCATATTCGTTTCCAAATACACGTCTTTGCTCTTCAGATGTGGAGCTGGAACAGTTGCGTATGATAAGCTCATTGAATTCTGACCTTGACATTATTGTAACATGGGGTAGTAAGAACCCAGTAGAATTCAATGCTTCGAAAACTCAATGCTGTCTCTTGTCGTTGAAGCTTAACATTCCCCCATTGCCGTTATCCATGAATGGTATCTGCATCCATAATAAACCGAAAAACTGTCAGTACTTGGTATGTATGTAAACGATGACCTTCGTTGGAATGATCACATATTTGAGATCTCCAAAAATGTTGCTAAATGCTGCAAATACTTAAGTTTCTTTAGACGGTGCAGGGAATTACTGCCCCTTTCTGATCTGGCTTTAATTTATAAAGCTTCCCATATTTGGTCAAGTTCCTCTATGACATCTCTGCGCCTACTTGATAGGGTACAAAACAGAGCGTTGAGATTAATAGATGATAGTTCAATCGTAGAGTCGATTGATTCTCTTGAACATCTTCGAAATGTTGCCTGTCTCACTCTCTTTTATCGCTTTTTTCACAAACAGTGCTCTAGTGAAATAGCCAGTTGCAGTCCCCCTGAAACAATTTAACCGCAACACTCGCCTCGCCAGGTATGTTCATCAGTTTTACCGTGAGCACAACTTCGGTCGTACAGTCAAATATTATAACGAAGCGTTACACCTTTTTACCGAAACCAACCAACTAACTTTCCCGCGCCTGATTTTTACTCAACCGAATCAAGTGACCACACATACCCCCAGACTCCCCTATAAATTATCAAACGAAACACATCAGCCAATCAGCGTTCGCCAAAGAACCAATGGCAAAATACTGGCTTGTTTGCACACACAAGCTGACTACGTACCAACGTACCGCAGCAGCAGTCAAGGTTGAATTTCGTTTAAGCAAATGTGCGCCGAGACTATGCAATGACTGCATGGCATACCGGTCCATGGGTTGTATAAATTTAATTATTTTCTTGTGGTTCTCATATGCCAATGGCATGGCAGAGGGACCGCCCCTTTTCATATTTTATGTATTTTCAGAAACCAGTGACGCTCATTTTATAGAGTTCACATTTTCTTGTGGCCAAAGGTGCTATAAGGGGAGGTGTCAATTCATAGGTATCATCAGTTTCGAGTATTTTAAAGTTGATCTATCAATTAAAAATAATCAATTTAAAATACTCGAAACTGATGATCAACTTTAAAATACTCGAAACTGATGATCCCTATGGAGTGGTGAAAGATTAGATATTAGAAAAAAAGTAAGAATGAATATTTTATCGTTAAAAAATATGAATATAAAAAAAAATTTAATATAGGGAAAGTTATAAAATGTCGCAAATAAAGATTGGTAAGTAATAAATTAGAGCATCATGATTTCACAGACAAAACTTTATTTGCTGGTTCCAAAACGGGTAAAGTTTGCAGTCAGTAAATTTTATAACCAGCTCAATACCTGAAGTTCGGAACCGGCAGGACAATAGGTTAGCTCCATTCCCTAGCATGGTTGTGAGAAATGCGCTAGGACCCCTGGGGCACCTGACTCTGTTGCCCCATCCTGTTTGTTTATTTACTTTTCCTATTCAAAAAATTAAAACAATTCTAGGTTTCATCTTTTCCTATTCGAGAAAGTAAAGTTGATAGATCCATCACCGCCCCGTAATGATAATACGCAACTCTTACCAAACAACACAACTAATTACGCAGCGTCCGAAGTTTATGAAGATAATGACGAAGCACCAGAGCACCCATCACCTTCTAATGCAAAGCCAATTCATGTTTTAAATGGAAACACTCAATTAATGGAATACCAAAACTATGAGATCCCACAAGATGTGCACAGTCAATTTCCTTATTAATTCAAACATATATGGAAAAGATAGTTGTTTGTTTTTCTTTCAAAATCCTGTCCATGTCAGCAGTAATCTTTTCCTTATATGTTTGAAAAAATAAGGAAATTGGCGACTAGTCGCGTGTGCACATATTGTGGGATCTCATTGTTTTGGTATTCCATTAATTGAGTGTTTCCATTTAAAACATGAATTGGCTTTGCATTAGAAGGTGATGGGTGCTCTGGTGCTTCGTCATTATCTTCATAAACTTCGGACGCTGCGTAATTAGTTGTGTTGTATGGTAAGAGTTGCGTATTATCATTACGGGGCGGTGATGGATCTATCAACTTTAAAATACTCGAAACTGATGATCCCTATGGAGTGGTGAAAGATTAGATATTAGAAAAAAAGTAAGAATGAATATTTTATCGTTAAAAAATATGAATATAAAAAAAAATTTAATATAGGGAAAGTTATAATGTCGCAAATAAAGATTGGTAAGTAATAAATTAGAGCATCATGATTTCACAGACAAAACTTTATTTGCTGGTTCCAAAACGGGTAAAGTTTGCAGTCAGTAAATTTTATAACCAGCTCAATACCTGAATCACAGATATGTAAGTAACAAGGTAAACAAACGAAAACTAGGGGACAAGATAAGTAGAAGGTTTGGTTCTTACTGACAGCGCTCAATTTTTTATCCGAAGATATCTGGATACCTTCGTGACAGCTAATAGCAAAACATCGGTTGAGGGGAAAACTACCCAAGGGTATTCTTAAAATTTCAATTATCGATTCAATTATCTGATGCCTAGCGCATTTCTTACAACCATACCTTGTGAGGGAATGTAGGGGACATACAATTTTCTGCCGGTTCCGAGCGGCTTATCGAGAAAGCGCTTTTCATGGCAATGAATTTACTAACGGCCAGCGGGACTTGCGAACTCCTCGCGAAAGGCGATACCCGTGGAAAAACATTTTTGCGTTATTTGGGATTCGAACAACGAACCTCTGGGTTAACAGACAGACATCACCCCACAGGAGCTGATATATTACTTAAAATGCGCGTGTTTACTATCGCATTGAGTTTTTCATGTAACCTCATTTTTGTCAGCCTTCGATTGGTCAGAAAAAAAGTTATTCGTATGATACGTGACTTCTGACCAATCGAAGGCCGAAAAAGTTAGATTGACAGAAAACTTAATTGTGTTGAACCCGCTCAATCTATCAGCAATTTGGGTTTTCCCTTCACAAACGTATAAGGGCGAGTCCCTGTGAAGGAGACAATCGGCCCGAATAACAAGTGCACGAACAAGCTGGTGCCTCTGGCACACCAGCGTTCAAATTTGTTCAAAGGTAAGTTCATTTGCCTAAGACAAAGACAATTCCGCGTGCCGTCAGCCAGACGATGCCATTTTAATTTGTGGTGCCCGTGGTGTTATGGTAAGCATATCTGGCTGTGATATTTGATTCAAAACCCAACAGAAACAAAAAAAAAAATGTTTTTTCACGGGTTGCGCCTTCTGTGAGGATTTGGCAAGCCCTCCAACAGTAAATTCATTGCCATGTGAAAGCGATATTGGTTAAATTGGCAAAAAAAGCATGGTTGTGAGAAATATGCTAAGTCTCCGGGTATCCCCGCTCTATTGCACCACCCTATTGATTTATTTCATTATAACTTGGAGGCATAGGATGAAATGATGAAGCAATAAAGAAAAGCTGAACATTGATGTGCTAAGCATTTAGAAGTGGCGGACATACAACACGGCGGAAAACAGTGTCTTATTTATCGCCGAGTACACTTGCTACCCCCACCTATATCCAGTTTGTTTCTTTAATGGTTTTGAGAATATCGGTTAGGTTGTTCACTTATGCCGCTTTCCTATTTTTCATTGAACGGAAACACCAAACAACAAACTTTTGAACCTTAACCACCGAACTAAATAGGATTCATTTATTTTTCTCTATCGCTCTTGTGTTGTTAACACGTTTATGAAACATTACTTTCTATGTGGTACCCTTGGCGTGGTGATTAGCATGTCTGCCTGTTAATCCAGGTGTTCGTGATTCGAATACCAACAGAGGCAAAAATGTTTTCTACACAGATATCGCCTTTCGAGAGGAATTGGCAAGTTCTTCGTGGGTATAAATTCTTTGTCATGAAAAGAGCTTTCTCGATTTGCCGTTCGGAACCGGCAGGACAATAGGTTAGCTCCATTCCCTAGCATGGTTGTGAGAAATGCGCTAGGACCTGGGGCACCTGACTCTGTTGCCCCATCCTGTTTGTTTATTTACTTTTCCTATTCAAAAAATTAAAACAATTCTAGGTTTCATCTTTTCCTATTCGAGAAAGTGGTTGCCAAACTGTCAATATAGGCTCTAGCAGCATTTCCCTCAGTGGTGCCACTATAGCTTATAAATACATCGCAGAGAACTCGATGTGAAGGAGAGACTTTGTGCAAAGTTACTATTTATTCTTTATAAGAACTTGAATATATTCTTAGAACCTCAACAAAGGGTCTAAGTAAATTAAGAAATGAAAATGCATCAACTTCTTCTTGCCTTGGTGTTTTTTTACGTTGAGCTAGCCATAAACGACAAACATGCTCGTGCTGAGCACGTTTTTCTCGTATTTGCGATTGCTCGTGAACAGCTCGATGTTGGCAAAAGATTTCGATTTTCTAATGTTATTTGGCCTTTATGTTCCTCGTGTTGTGTCCTGCTCGTGAACAACCCCCATTTTTGTTGTGTTGCTACTTTCCTGATGAAATTGCATCTCGTCTCGTCATCAAAATCCAAGTTTAACAGAGAACATTTGTTCATCTTTACGTTTTCTGGGTGCAAAAAATTCTTTGTGTGATATGCCATTGATTGATGTAGCATTTGTGTTTCAAACAAAAAAAAGTAGCGCTTGAAAATTTTTTCATATTCGTTTTCCTGGTCGCTATGACTGGCCCCTTACGAACATAGTTTTGATCGTTTTGATGGGGCATTGGAACCGAAGCGACAAAAAAGGTTTTGATGGTGAATGAGTGCAAAACGAAATATATGCTGTCATCAAACAAGGAGAGAGAACATCGACGAATTAAGTAAAAAGTCAAAATATGGAGACATAAATTCGAGGTGTCTACCTAGGATCCACTATAGACACGGAAAACAACATCAGTGCGATGATCAAACGGAGAACAACATTTGCCAACCGCTATTTCTTTGGGTTCAGAAGGCAATTGAGAAACAAAAATCGATAAACATTGATAAAACTGCGTCCTTTATAGTGCTACAAGTGATGAGCTCTGTGGTATCTTTTCAACTAACTTAATAAGTGTTGTTTCTGTTTCAAACATCACGAAACGGTAGAAAAACTTCTGAGGTTTTGAATAAAAAGAATATTTCGTCTTCTTTCTAACTATAACGTTATGCGATTAGGGGCCGGTTTGTTCAGAGCGAGTTAAATAAGCAATTTGGTTATCAAGGATTCTTCATAATCCATGATTAAGAATCTTTGAACACCAAAGTGTGTTTGTTCACCTTTTTCATAGCTTGGTTAGCAAATCACGGGTTATTCAAAAATCGTTCCATTTTCCAGTCTATATGTCAAAACTTATGTCGAATTCCTTTCAACAAAAAAATCGACTGCAGTCGACTGCAGTCAATTTTTTTTTCAATGGAATTCATTTAAGAGGAAAAAAAATCGACTGCAGTCGATCTCTTTTTTGAGACGGATTTGCACACAGATTTTCACACACACAACAATTTTGACAGATCGAAAACGGCAAACAAAAACATCGGCATATGAAAAAAATTAAAGGAAGCAGAATTGTTTTGTATTTAGTTGTGAATTTGGAAAACATTTGGTGAAAAAAAATATAAAAATTGTGTGCTTAACAATATGAATGTAATTGTTTTGTTCCGTGGTGCTTGTTTTTCTTCATTAGTCAGTTGGACACACACACATTCATAAAAAAAAGAATCGCTACTTTTTTAATTTCCTAAATGCCCAAAAAAGAATCGAATTTAGTAGCGACTGCAGTCGACTGCAAATTGGTGAAAGGAAATCGACATAAATCAAGGAAATTATTGAAAATACATACATTTTTTGATGAAAGAGTAAGTTTTTTTTGGTTGTCAAAACTATCGAGATTTAAATTTAATTTCATTTTAGTTTCAAACATATGTAGGTATGGCGACTCGGAACACCTAAATAAAGAACCTCCAAACTAATTGGCAATCTAACAGAGGTATGAGTGTGTCATCAAAGCAAAAAGCATCTAGCTGCACAAGAGGCAAAAGCAGCATTAAATGCTCAAACCGGACAACTCAGATTACAGCTGAAAAAGAAGTTCCCGAAGCTGAAGCTGTAGTCCAAGAAGAAACTGCTTCCGTACAAAATACACAAAATGATGTAAATGCTGCCCTGCAAGCTGCACAACAAGGCAACCACACTGCTGAGAACATTGACTAAAGCAGTGCAGAACAAGAAGCGGAGTTAAAACTCGAAGAAAATATTGCCATTTACGACTAAATAAAATATTACTTCAGCCGAGCCCATCCTTTTTTTATTTATGTGATATGTCAGCCTGACAATTTTTTATTTTGAAAGGGTAGCTGTAATCTGAAAAAAAAAAAATCAAGCCTGAACAAACTGAAGATCAGTTAATCGTTGTTTAAATGGAGCTAACCCAGAAAAATTACCTGGTTAGCAAAATCTATGATTAAAAGTGGAAAACAGCAAAAATCGTGGCTATTCCGAAGAAAGGCGCTTCCAACCTAGTCTCCAACTACAGGCCGGTCTCACTACTCAACAACATCAGCAAGTTATTGGAAGAAGTAATCCTCCGGAGACTGAAGAAATTCTGCAATGAACATTCAACTATCCCTGACATGCAGTTTGGCTTTCGGGAGAAGCACTCAACGCTGCATCCGCTGCTTAAACTCCAACATGACATCACCACCTCCATCAACAGTCATCGTGTCACCGTCGCATGCTTTCTGGATGTCGAGAAAGTATTCGACAGCGTCTGGATAGACGCCCTAATCCATAAACTCTATCTTTTGCAGCTACCTCTGTCACTAATCAAAATTCTCTATTCTTTTCTTTCTTTCAGGAGATTTTTCGTCCAAATTGACAACTACAAATCACACATAAAGGACATCGGAGCGGGAGTCGCCCAGGGATCAAAGCTTGGCCCCTTCCTCTACAGCCTGATGACATCTGACCAACCGATACCAACTGGTTGTGAAAATTTACTATACGCTGATGATTCGCTCACCTACGCTACGTCGATGTCACCACTACCCGCCGTCAAAAAAGTAGAAGCCCACATCAACAGACTCTTCACGTTCTACCAGAAATGGGGCATCAGAATCAACCCCTCCAAATCGGAACTGGTTTGCTTCAGAAGACCCTCTAATGGAAGAGGCGGCCGGACTGCTTCCGTTTGCAAAAATCTTGCCCTGAAGCTTCCAAACGGATCCACCATAACTGCCAAATCAAACGTGAAGTACCTGGGTATCCACTTCAACGAGCTGCTCAAATTCAACCCACACTCCATGAATGTGTATAGAAAAGCCAGCTGGGCCTTCAACCGAGTTCATCCCCTGTTGAAGAGAAGAAATGGACTAAGCCAACCGACTAAGTTACTGGTCTACAAGCAGCTCTTGCGACCAGTTATCAGCTATTCTTTCCCAGTCTGGTTCACTATATCCAAGACAGCCATGAAAGAACTTCAAGTATTTGAAAGAAAGATACTCAGGATCTGCACCGGCCTACACTTTGACCGACGGCGGCAAAAGCACTACAGAAACGAGCAATTATACTCAGCAGCGAAAATAACCCCACTGGACAAGTATTTAGTTACTTCAACAAAGAAGCTAATGCGGAGCGTCATAGACCACCCCAATCAACTAATGAGAAGGATGACCACCGAGCAACGACATCCTGAGCCGAGGTACCTCAGTGTGATGGAAACCCTGGACGACGACATCATCAAGGACAACGAGGACACCATATCGTTTTACGCTGACACAGGGGCAGCCTACCACCGCGGCTAAATGCCATTAAACCCCTAAAACCATCTTTAAAGCCACCAAGTACAACCGGGAGTGAACACCCTGAGGAAGACAAAGTCAACCGACTTATTTATTGTAATATTTATTTTTTGACATGTAATTTTATATCTTATAATATTCTAATCTTAAGTCATTGTATACCGTTAGGCCCCCTATGTACCAACAAATGTAAATTTTTCCAATGTTATCATATTGTAATGTACACCCAACATTTAATACCAATTTCCTAATCGAAAACGTTCCACCGAAAAACACATCTGGGAGCACTATAATGGAGTGGTTTAAAAGACGTCTTTTGTGAGTGAGTGTGTATGTGTGCAGAAATACCGGGAGGGGAACTTGTCTAGACATCATGGTTCATGGAAAAACTACTAGAAATCTCTCGATGGTTCACTTTCCTATATAAAGAGGGAGCTGACGCAACCAGAAGTCAGTTTTATTTAGAAAGTGATAGTGTGAATATTGGATAAACGTAATTGAGTTGAGTTCGATAAAGTGTATATCGAAAGTAGATACTGAATAAAGTGGTAGAATTAAATTGAAAGGTAGAGTTTTATTTTTTGCGAACTAAGCGCACGTTACATTGGTGTCAGAAGTGTAAATAAAACTTATTTAACTAGTAAAGTGTAAAAAAAAAAAAAAGTAAAAAGAGAAATAATAATTATATACAGTGAAAATGGGTAAGTTGTTAGAAGAGCTCAACTGCATTGAGCTTAAAAGTGAGTTAGGTAAGCGAAATCTTTCTAGAGCGGGATCGAAAAATGAGCTCGTCCTGCGCTTGCGCAACTATTTGGAACAGCAAGGGGAAGACATAAACACTTTTGTTTTTGAAACAGAAGTGGAAGAAGAGGAAGTAAGTGAAAATGTAGATTTTTCTAGTATGATGAAACTTTTGTTAGAACAACGAAACGAGCAAAAGAAAGAACAGCAGAATGTTCTCGAACGCCTCGAAGTACAACAAAAGAAGCTGGAAGAGCAACGAAATGAGCAGAAGAAGGAACAGCAGAATGTTCTTGAACAACTTGAAGCACAACGAAACGAGCAAAAGAAGCTGATTGAAGAACAACGAAACGAACAAAAGATGCTGATTGAAGAGCAACGAAACGAGCAAAAGAAAGAACAACAGAATATTCTCGAAAGACTTGAGGCGCAACAGAATGTTTTGGAAGGTCAGAAAAACATTCTAGAAGGTAAATTGGGTAACATTGAGAAAAATGTTTGTGCCCTAGACGAACGCGTTGAAGGTGTGGAGAAACAGCTTTCTGTTGTAGAGAATCGTTTCGAAATCGTAGAAACCCGATGTGATAAACAGTTTTCTGTTCTGACCAAGGAATTGGACCAGATCCGGAAAATCAAAATTCGAGAGTCTGCTGGGGAGTTTGTAAAGAAAAAGGAGATGAAACCCCCAACATTTGATGGACAGTCTTCTTGGCCAGTCTACAAGAGACAATTTGAGGCAGCCGCGACAACAAATGGCTGGGATGACGAAGACAAGTACATTGCACTGACTCTTGCTCTTAGAGGACCAGCAGCTGAATTACTTCAAACAGTTCCAGCTGGTAAGAGCGGCGATTTCAGTTCTCTCGTGGCAGCTATAGATAAACGCTTTGGAGATAGCCACTTGAAAGAAGTCTTCCGAGTCCAACTCAATAACAGAGTCCAGAAAAGGGGTGAAAGTCTACAGCAGCTCCAAGCAGACGTCGAAAGACTGGTTCACCTGGCATACCCGGATGCTGGAGAAGAAATCATCAACCAGCTCGCTGTTGAGTCCTTCGTTCGTGCCATTTCCGATATACATCTTCAGAGGTCTGTGCGAACTGCTAGAACACGTACTCTTTCCGAAACTTTAGCATTCGCATTGACAATTGAAGCAGCAGAACAGGCTTCTCAGGGAGTACATCGACTTAGAGAGGCCATAGTCGAAGAATGCTCGTGCCAAAGAGCTGAAATACAAAGGAACCGGAGCGGACTAGCAAGATGTTGGAACTGCAACAAGACTGGGCACTTACAGCGTCAATGCCGACTACCACCAAACAAAGCCAGTTGTCAACATTGTGGAAGCAAGAGATCCAACCCAGAGCAAGGTAACAACAACACCAGCGTTGCCTATCAGCCCGTTTCCCATCAGGGAAACGAGTAAGAACCAACTTCGAGGGGCAGAGGCTGGTTTCTTGTATCGATGGCCCCAAAACCACCATCCAGGTCTCCCAGACCAAACGCGACAACAAAAGTCTGACTGTGGAGACTACTATTAACGGGAACAAACATGTGGCTACCATTGACACCGGTGCCACAGCATCCATAGTACGTCGAGACCTGGTAAAGATGACGTGGCTCCATAACACCAATAGCTACCGTCTAAGAACCGCAACGGGAGAAGCAGCAAGAGTATATGGAGAAGTGTGTCTCAAGATCCGACTGGCCGATCTAGTGTTTACTCATCAATTCCTGGTGGCAGATATATGTGACGAGTGCATCATTGGAATCGACTTTATGAAACAGCACGGAGTTATTTTGGACATCGGTAATCAGGTTTTGAAGTACCAAAATAAGGAACTTCCAATGACCTATTCGAACGAAAGTACGTCGACACTGAGAACTGTCATCAGGGAAGATCTGATTCTGCCTCCTTCTTCTGAAGTGTTCGTTTGGACGAAACTGGAGGGTGAGTTTGGAAGCCTTCGATACCTCATGGTGGAACCAGACCCAGAGTGTTCCTCCCAAAGCGTCATCATTGGGAAAACACTGGTAGCACCGAAAAACAAAATGGTCCCCGTACGATTACTAAACACCAGACCGTACGATGTAAGGTTGAAGAAAGGAGAAGTCGTTGGACGTTGCGAATCGGTTGCAGCAATTACGAAGATCACCGACGAAGCTCCGAGAAAAACTATAGCTCCGGAGGAGCTCGAAACCATCAGAGCTAAAATACTGAATTCATCCAACCTTGATCATCAACAAACAAGGATGGCTGAAAGTCTCCTACAAGAGTACACTGATATCTTCGCATCGCAAAAGGGGCAATATGGTAGGACACAGTTGGTGCAGCATCGCATCAACACAGGAGATGCAAGACCGATTCGTCAACCCGCAAGACGTCTTCCACTGGCCAAACAAGGTGAGGTTGAGGAAATGATAACAGCAATGGAAAAGGACGGTCTTATCGAAAATTCCAAAAGTCCTTGGGCGTCACCAGTGGTGCTAGTGAAAAAGAAAGACGGAAGCACTCGTTTTTGTGTGGACTACCGAAGGCTGAATGATGTAACTAAGAAGGACAGCTATCCCCTGCCGAGAATCAGTGATACCCTGGATGCCATGGAGGGAGCGCAGTGGTTCTCGACGCTGGACTTAAAGAGCGGATATTGGCAAGTTGACATCCACCCTGATGATCGGGAAAAGACGGCGTTTTCTACAGGTAATGGGCTCTGGCAGTTTAAAGTTATGCCGTTTGGGTTATGTAACGCTCCGGCAACATTCGAGCGTTTGATGGAGTGCGTTCTTCAAGGACTGACGTGGAAAGCGTGCCTAGTCTACTTGGACGATGTCATTGTTTACGGGAAAACATTTGACCAGCATTGCAAGAACCTAAAAGCCGTGTTTCAGAGACTTCGAGAGGCTAACCTTAAACTGAATCCGGAAAAATGTGCACTTTTCAAAACCGAAGTCAAGTATTTGGGACACATCATCTCATCCCAAGGAGTAAAGACTGATCCTGAAAAAGTTGACTCCGTCAAAAATTGGCCAACACCACAGGACAAACATCAACTCCGAAGTTTTCTGGGACTTGCCACATATTACCGACGTTTTGTTAAGAACTTTGCTGGAGTTGCAAAGAGTTTGCATCAGCTCACCGAAAAGGGGAAGCAGTTTAAATGGTCAGGTGAGTGTGAGAAATCTTTCCAGGAACTCAAATACCGCCTCTGTAACGCTCCAGTGCTGGCACATCCAACACCTGGCAAAACATTCATCGTCGACGCAGATGCAAGCAACGTTGGAATCGGGGCGGTACTATCCCAAGTGCATGATGGCGAAGAGAAAGTGGTGGCATACTACAGCAAGGTCCTATCGAAACCCGAAAGGAACTACTGCGTGACCAGAAGGGAACTGCTAGCTCTTATCTTGGCAACAAAGCACTTCCATAAGTACATCTATGGACAGAAATTCCTTCTGCGGACAGACCACGGTGCTCTGAGCTGGCTGTTGAACTTCAAAAATCCAGAAGGTCAAGTCGCAAGGTGGATAGAAAGATTGCAGACCTATGACTACCAGATCCAACACCGCAGAGGAAAGCTGCACTCAAACGCCGATGCATTATCACGAAGACCTTGCAAAGTGGATTGCAAGCATTGCAAGCGGCAAGAAGACAAAGAAATCATTACCGCTCAGCGACTAAGAGCTGACCCCATAAGCGGATGGAGCAATGAGGAAGTGAGGACTGCTCAACAGGAAGATCCAGATATCGAACCCATTCTCGCATGGAAAGAAAATGAAGAGAAACCGGAATGGGGAGACATTTCTGACAGGAGTCCAGTTCTCAAAGCCTATTGGGCACAGTGGGACTCACTTTATGTGCAAGAAGGTGTCCTCAGGCGAAGATGGGAATCCGCTGACGGTAAGTCATATGTGATGCAGCTGATCGTACCGCAATCGAAAGTCAGTGAAGTTCTTCAGGAGATGCACGACGGACCTTCTGGAGGCCACCTGGGGGTAAACAAAACACTGGAGAAGGTGCGACATCGGTTCTACTGGTTACATGCTAGAGATGACGTGGAGAAGTGGTGCCGAACATGTGACAAGTGTGCTGCAACCAAAGGACCTGGTAGGAAGATTCAAGGTAAGATGCATCAGTACAACGTTGGATCGCCTTTTGAGAGGATTGCAGTAGATGTGGCTGGGCCTTTTCCAGAGACCAACGCTGGAAACAAATACATTCTGGTTGTAATGGACTATTTTAGCAAGTGGCCTGAGGCGTATGCCATCCCAAATCAAGAAGCCAAAACGGTGGTCGACCAGATTGTGTTTAACTGGGTGAGTAGGTTTGGCGTGCCTATGGAACTCCATTCCGACCAAGGGAGGAACTTTGAGTCAAACATCTTCCAAGGAGTGTGCGGACTACTTGGCATTAAGAAGACGAGAACCACACCACTTCATCCACAATCTGATGGGATGGTTGAAAGATTCAACCGGACCTTGAAAGAACACCTCACCAAAGTCGTAGGCGACTACCAAAGAGACTGGGATAGGCACGTACCGCTATTCCTGATGGCCTATAGAAGTGCAGTACATAGCTCGACAGGACAAACACCATCTGACATCCTGTTCGGGAAAACCATGCGGCTGCCCAGCGAACTTAAATTTGGATGCCCCACCGAGGAGCCACAGGACACAAACGAGTATGTGGACGACCTCAAGGAGAGACTCGCTGACATCCATAAAAGAACAAGGGAACGGATGAAAACCTACAGCGACCGGATGAAGACACGGTACGATACAAAAGCGACAACGGCAGGATTCCGAGCAGGAGATCGTGTGTGGCTTTATAATCCTCATCGTCAAAAGGGATTGTCACCGAAACTTCAGCAGAACTGGGAAGGTCCTTATACTGTTGTCACGAGGATTAACGACGTGGTCTACCGCATCCAAAGAGGACTAAGAGGCAAGTTAAAAGTAGTGCATTGTCACCGGCTGCATCGATATAGTGGGGAGGCCGCAAATGAAATTATTCGGGACGAACAATCTTAAGGAGGGGGCAGTGTAATGTACACCCAACATTTAATACCAATTTCCTAATCGAAAACGTTCCACCGAAAAACACATCTGGGAGCACTATAATGGAGTGGTTTAAAAGACGTCTTTTGTGAGTGAGTGTGTATGTGTGCAGAAATACCGGGAGGGGAACTTGTCTAGACATCATGGTTCATGGAAAAACTACTAGAAATCTCTCGATGGTTCACTTTCCTATATAAAGAGGGAGCTGACGCAACCAGAAGTCAGTTTTATTTAGAAAGTGATAGTGTGAATATTGGATAAACGTAATTGAGTTGAGTTCGATAAAGTGTATATCGAAAGTAGATACTGAATAAAGTGGTAGAATTAAATTGAAAGGTAGAGTTTTATTTTTTGCGAACTAAGCGCACGTTACAATATGTTAGTTGTAAGCCAAATTGTAAATATTGTTCAATAAAACAAACTTGAAACTTGAACTTGAACCAAAAACCAAGTTCCAACACAGTGGTGTTCAAGTTCCGACACAGTGTGTTCAAATTTCAACAAAGTGTGTTCCAGTAATAGTGAAGCAGCAACCAAAGAACAATATAAGTGAAGTGAACCAGTAGTACAGTGGGCAACGGACCAGAGGCAACAAAACCAAAGGTAGCGGCAGGTAAATACATCGAGTGAGGAAAATTGTGAAGGTAGCAACCGGGCGGATAATTGTGCGGGACGTCTCGTATGGGCCGTACAATTATTTGGACAGTCTGCCAAAGCAATTTTATATAGGGAAGTAGAGCCTAGGTAGTAGCCGGGCAAATAATTGTGTGGGACGTCTCGTATGGACCAAACAATTATTTGGACAGCCTGCCGAACGTAGATTGTTTAGTGTCATTCCGGACGTGCGTGCATGGGCAGTTGACATTAAACCATCATACTGGCATTGACCTAGTAGGTTAGTTTTTACCCAGAGTGTACCGTGCCGCTATCCAACTACCGCCTATCGCCTACCTGACGTCATCAAGAAGACGAACGCCACCATCCAGCCCAAGACCTGATTTCCAGGAGCTATTAAAATTAAAAATGGACCCCACGATTTTTTCTTCGAAATTTTTTTGTCTTCTGACTTATATTGTTCAGTTATAGTTCTTCTGGCTATTGTATGAATTGTTTCTAAGTATTTCATATAGCAGTGATAAACAAATTTAAGCACAGAAGTAGGATATGGGATACTTGGGCCTGGGAATTCTGAGCGAGACAGAGAGAGGTATAGTCTAGAGTGAGTCAGGTAGTAGGTATGGTTTCTATTGAATATTTTTTATGGTTTTTTTGTTTTAGATTTCGCTGGCGCCCGGAAGTGGTTGATTTTTTTTTATAAGTTTGGAATTTGTACGCCGGTAGGTGAGGGTCATAGGAATGTTTTTTTTTTTGGTTTTGGCTGTACGTTAGAGAATTTGGTCACGTCCGATATTTGGTTGGGCATAGATTGTGTATAAGCAACTCGTTTTACAGCTTAGCATGAAAGGTCGTTGTCATGTGGTTGTTTTACTCTATACCGTAGGGTAAGGATGTGAGATGTGACCCATGTTCGAATAGCGATCGCTTATCGACAAAATCCATGATCAAAGTTGAAATCGAGTATCTGTGTAGCACAGGAAGGTAAAATAAACCAATACTCTTTGTGAGGAAAGATGATGATGGCAAAATAGAGGAACAAACGAATAGGTTTTTTTTTTGTATTAGATTTCACTGGCGATTGGTGATGGTTGAATTTTTTTCTTGCAATTTGGTGTCATTCGATATTTGTGTGTACATTTTACACCTTAGCATGATAGGTCTTTGGTATGTTTTACTCTATGCCAAAGAGTAAGGATGGTTTTTTCTTGAAAGGAATTATTATAAGGTTTTCGGCGTTGAACAAAGGATAATAAAAGCGTCTAGAGGCACGTGGACAATTGGTAAGGAAAAAAATTTAACCTGTGTGTATTTTGAACAATACATACGATCCGTTGATAGATCTTAGAACGAGGATGAGAGATTTTGGTAATTTGTTAATACTTGACGATAGAGAATTTTATCACGTTCGATATTTGTTTGGGCATAGATTGGGCATGAGCATGAAATTTTACAGATTAGCATGATAGGTCTTTGGTATGTTGTATTATATGCTATAGAGTAAGGATGGTGATTTCTTGAAAGAAATTATTTTAAGGTTGTCGGGGGTTGAACAAAGTCCCCGAAATAAAATGGTGATTGTAAAGTCAGCTTGAGGACGGATTCAATTTTGTGTGTGAGTTTTGCCCTTACATAAAACAAGCTGCAATTGCATAGTAAGAAGAATCAATTTATGATGTGGATGACATAAAAAAATTTTACCTACATAAATTAAAAACTGTTTTTGGTCTTGGCTGTACGCTAGAGAATTTGATCACGTCCGATATTTGGTTGGACATAGATTGTGTATGAGCATCACCTAAGCATGATAGGCCTTTGCTATGAAGTTGTTTTACTTTATACCATAGAGTAAGGATATGATGACCCATGTTATGATTTTTCTTAAAAGAAATTATTATAAGGGTGCCGACGCACGGTCTGAACAAAGGGAAATAATAGCGTTTAGAGGCCCATGGACAAATGGTAGGTTGAAGATACTTACGATGGCATGAGAGTAAAGGAAAAATGAAAAGTATTGTTGTGTCTAGTGCGAACATTAGACACGATCTGTTGATAGATCTTAGAACGGGGGATGTGAGACTTTGTTAGTTTGTTGATACATACTTACTTTGAGATATAGGAACAGGTAGGACTGAGATTGGGATATGAGAAAAGAAAATAGAGACAACATAGGCAAAGTTGTTTTCTATTGAGTATTTTTTATGGTTTTTTTGTTTGTTTTAGATTTTGCTGGCGCTTGGAAGTGGCTGATTTTGTATAAGTTTGGAATTTGTGCGACGGTAGGTGATCGTAGTGAGAATATTGTTTTGTTTTTGGCTATAGGTACGACAAAGAATTTGGACACGTCCGATATTTCATTGCGCATAGATAGTGCATGAGCAAGTCGTTTACAGCTTAGCATGAAAGGTCATTGGTACATGTGGTTGTTTTACTCTATACCGAAGGGTAAGGATGTGAGATGTCACCCATGTTCACATAGCAATAAAATCGAAAGGGGGTTGTGAATTTGAAACTCAACTAAGTTATTTAAAAGATGAAGAGTTAAATTTCTTAAACATGAGCCCACTGAAAATCATTACGAAGAAGTCGATGAACAAAAAACTCGCAAATTCTTATCACACAACCTAATAGGTTTACACTTACTTTAAGTGGGGGACACTTCACATTTAACTGCAGATTATTTTGCTCCTCTGAACATAGATCAGAGCTATGTGTGTGGATTGATTGATTTACAAACATATAATTCTATACCTAATGTCGATGAACGGAACAATTTATTTCATGTAGGAGAGCATGTCATTGAAATTCCTGTAGGGTCCTATGAAATCGATGACATTGCACAATATATTTCTGAACAATTGTTATTTACTTTTATTTATCTTATAAATGTCCACTGTCCAATTGAGAGTACATCCCTCCTCCGAAAATTTTAAAATTGTTTATGACAATGGTTGGGGTCAATTTGTTCTACTTATTCTATTAAAGGTTGTAGGTATAGTTTATCTAAGTATGTGTAAAGGCTTTATTTAAGAATAGTTGTGTGATTGTAGGCGAATGATGCCTTAAGTGAACTTGTTATAGAATTTCATCAAATCATGAAACGTCTTGGATTGTCCAATTAGGAGTACACCCCCTCCTCGGAAACATGTTTAAACTTGCTTATGTCTTGTAGCCTGTCCTTGTAGTAAGGAATGTTTGTACAGCATTTGACATCACCTACCTCGTAGTATGCATATGAGTAGGCATGATCGATGATCACTCGCTGAGGTTGTTGTTCTTGATGTTGTTGCTGCAGAGTTGGAATGGAATTCCTCGATACACTCTCTGATGAAGAAGGAGTTGACAGTATTGGTAAAAGCCTGTCTTTGTTAGGAATTTTTGTATGAAATTTGACATCACCTGGCTCGTAGTATGCATATGAGTAGGCATGATCGATGATCACTCGCTGAGGTTGTTGTTCTTGATGTTGTTGCTGCAGAGTTGGAATGGAATTCCTCGATACACTCTCTGTTGAAGAAGGAGTTGACAGTATTGGTAAAAGCCTGTCTTTGTCCCTGTCCACACGTGTTATTCCAATAACGTTATATCGGTCGTTTCTGGGCAAAAGGGGTGAGGAAGAAAGAGGCTGGATGCGCAAAACGAAATCAGATTTATCTGCCTAAGCAGTACACTTGGCGTGTCCAGACGGGTTATGCTCATAACGTTATGCTTTTTTCAATACACTTTCCAACACAAAATGAAGAACTTGTACGAGGAATTATAACAACGTGTAGACACCTAGCGTTAACAGCATAACGTTATTGAAATAACCCGTCTGGACAGGCACTTTGTTAGGAATTTTTGTATGAAATTTGACATCACCTGGCTCGTAGTATGCATATGAGTAGGCATGATCGAAGGTCACTAGTTGAGGTTGATGTTGTTGTATTTGTGGTTTGTCTTTCATTGGTTGATGAAGTGGAATTACAGAAGACGTCGATGGAGTCTGTGTCACGGGGGATATTTGTATCCACGTATTAAGCGAGATTTCGGCGTGTGAGTCGTAAGTATATGTTTATCTGAAGAGGATAAAAACAAATATATTGCGGATTTTCTCGAGAAGGAAAATATCAAGCTGAAATTTTCTGAAATCTCCGAATTCCGAAGAATCTCCAGACAGTTGATGGAAAAGAATTTTTTAATAAGCATTTTGAAAATCTTATGAAGCAACATCAAATAAATCATTACTCAACATTTAGCGTTCTTAAAGCATCGATCGTTGAACGATTTAATCATCGTACCTTAAAATCACTCATGTGGAAGGAATTCAGTGTGAATGGTACATATAGATGAATTGACATGGTAACGTCGTTAACTAAAACGTATAATAATTCTACACATCGTACAATAAAAATGAAACCAGCGTTAAAACCCATACAAAATGAAAAAACATTTACTTTCAACATTATATAACCGTGTCAGACTCCATGTTATTAGTTGAAGAGCCTGTGAGAATAAGTAAATATAAACATGCATTTGAAAAAGGATATACACCTAATTGGACCACAGAAATATTTAAAATATCAAAAGTCAACTTTCAAATCATGTCACCTAAAAAAAAAAAAAAAAAAATAGGGTGGCGCAACAGAGCGAGGAGCCCCTGGGTCTAGTGCATTTCTCACAACCATGCCTTGTGAGGGAATGGAAGGGACCTACAATTTTCTGCCGGTTCCGAACGGCTAATCGAGAAAGAGCTTTTCAAGGCAATGAATACTAGCGGAGGACTTGCCAATTCCTCGCGAAAGGCTATACCCGTGGAAAAAAACATTTTTGCCTCTGCTGGGGTTCGAACTCGAACCTCTGGGTTAACAGGCGGACATGCTATCCATCACACCACGGGTACCACTAACACCTATCTCTTAGAATATTTTCAAAATTCGGATATGACGTTTCAAACATTTCAAAGGGTGTGTTCTGAATGCTGGAATGCTTCGTATGGGGTTTTTTTAGTTATTGACAAGGATAGCCCTCGTAATAATGGTCGTTATAGAAACTTTTTGTCTATTTCCTAAACTATAAAAGAGTTTAACTACAGTCACGATCAACAGTCGTACTGCATCAGTTCGAAGGTATACAGTGCTCAAACTGATACAGTTAAAAGCAGATCATCACAGTTTATAACTATTTACATTCTATAATTCAACATCTTCACTATGATACAAATAAATGAAGATTTAATAAAAGATCCCTCGTAATAATGGTCGTTATAGAAAAGCTTTGTCTGTTTCCTAAAACTATAAAAGAGATTAACTACAGTCACGATCAACAGTCGTACTGCATCAGTTCGAAGGTATACAGTGCTCAAACTGATACAGTTAAAAGCAGATCACCACAGTTTATAATTATTTACATTCTATAATTCAACATCTACACTATGATGCAAATTAATGAAGATTTAACAAAAGAGCTTATTAAGACTACTGATGCTCTACGAAAAAAATATAAAGCTCTGAGAGAGGGGAAAGAAGCGCTCGAACTTCAACTTGAAGAAACTTTCAAACCTATTACGAAACCTCTTAAAGATATAATAGAACACACAAAAAGAAAACATTCGCAAAAACCCCAACAACAGCATCATTTTGAGTCTCCGCACAAGAAAATAAAACTGAATTATGAAAATGAAAATGGTGATGATGATGATGATGATGATGATGACGATGACTATGATGATGAGGATGTTAATGATGAATTTAGAACACCCAATATTAAGAACACTAGTTCTTCACTCATGAGTGAATCAACCCCTAAAACGTCCAAGCCAACGTCAGTTAGAAACAGAACTAGTAGAAGTGATCGTGCGAAGAAGAAGTCTTGCTCGCAACTTTGGTTTGCAATTAAGACAAAAATTTGAAGAAACTCCTCAGTCATATGTAGATTTATTGATAAATAATTCAAAATCCCTTGACGAAGTGTATGGAGTTCATTTGAACAATGGTAAACTACAAATCGGGAACAAAGAGTTAAAAATTCGAGGAAAAGATTTAAAAATCAATAATAAGACATATAACGGTACGAAGGGTTTGTTTGAACTAATATTCAAGAAAAAACCTAACACTTTCTTATATAGTAAAGAAGATTTAAAAGCGTATAAAGATATAATGTATAATACCAATGCTTACAGAAGGTCTTACGATTCTAGAAACCAGATACTAGGTCATAGAGGATATAAATACAGGGAAATCATAAGTAAGCTATTAAATGATGATAATAATGCTGGTGTCACTTCACCTTCAATCGGTTCTGGCTTGATGCAATTATCAAATAATAAGAAAGATTTCTTCTGGGCCAATCCAAACGAACTCGTAGATCGTTTAAGACTTCTTATTGCATCACAACAAGCCGGACACAATAATCACTCTAACGAAATTGTTTCAATTATCGAAGAGCTAAAAGAAGCAGACATAATTGAATAATTAACTACAATATGAGTATTGATAAATTTGGACGGTTTTGAAATAGAACAGTGAAAGGGAGACCTGGACCCAGTGGAGTGAAATGTGAACATCGTCCTATAGGATTGAAAGGAGAAAGAGGGTTGCCTGGTCCAGCTGGTGAAGGATTTGACAAAAACTGAAAACGATGATTATAATTTAAAAAAGGAATCGATTAAAATATTCAAGATCCCCCGAAGAAAGTGATGATGCAGCTTCAAAGAAATATGTTGATGGAGTATGTAATCAACTTAGAACATATTTTCAATTTCAATTAGAGACATTCGAAAAAAATTCATCGACAGTACAAATAGTAATAAACACATTATAAACAACCACGATGAAGCTCACTTTAATGACAAAAAAAAAAAAAATTACATGTTTGAAAAATAAATATTTCTTATTAATGTATACAATTTACGTGTTTTTTTTTTTTAAAGAAATATCATAAATGAGTTTGTAGATGTGCTGATATCCAAGAGTTGTGTTCAGAAGGAAAACCAATCCATTTTACAAAAACTTTATTTTTTCTCCTACGAATCACTTTTTCTACAAGATAAGTACCTATCGGGAAACTTATTTTTTTGTAGTTCCAGCTCATAGAAACCAATTTTTACAGGATGACCTTGAAAATATTCTAAGAGATAGGTGACAGGATTTGAAAGTTGAACTTTTGATATTTTTAACTTTCAAATGCATGTTTATATTTACTTATTCTCACAGGCTCTTCAACTTTAAACTAGGGAATAACATGGAGTCTGAATATTTTGCTGCTGATGATGTGGATACAAATATGCCCGTGACACAGACTCCATCGACGTCTTCTGTAATTCCACTTCATCAACCAATGAAAGACATACCACAAATACAACAACATCAACCTCAACTAGTGGCCTTCGATCATGCCTACTCATATGCATACTACGAGGTAGGTGATGTCAAATGCTGTACAAACATTCCTTAGTACAAGGACAGGCTACAAGACATAAGCAAGTTTAAACATGTTTCCGAGGAGGGGGTGTACTCCTAATTGGACAATCCAAGACGTTTCATGATTTGATGAAATTCTATAACAAGTTCACTTAAGGCATCATTCGCCTACAATCACACAACTATTCTTAAATAAAGCCTTTACACATACTTAGATAAACTATACCTACAACCTTTAATAGAATAAGTAGAACAAATTGACCCCAACCATTGTCATAAACAATTTTAAAATTTTCGGAGGAGGGATGTACTCTCAATTGGACAGTGGACATTTATAAGATAAATAAAAGCAAATAACAATTGTTCAGAAATATATTGTGCAATGTCATCGATTTCATAGGACCCTACAGGAATTTCAATGACATGCTCTCCTACATGAAATAAATTGTTCCGTTCATCGACATTAGGTATAGAATTATATGTTTGTAAATCAATCAATCCACACACATAGCTCTGATCTATGTTCAGAGGAGCAAAATAATCTGCAGTTAAATGTGAAGTGTCCCCCACTTAAAGTAAGTGTAAACCTATTAGGTTGTGTGATAAGAATTTGCGAGTTTTTTGTTCATCGACTTCTTCGTAATGATTTTCAGTGGGCTCATGTTTAAGAAATTTAACTCTTCATCTTTTAAATAACTTAGTTGAGTTTCAAATTCACAACCCCCTTTCGATTTTATTGCTATGTGAACATGGGTGACATCTCACATCCTTACCCTTCGGTATAGAGTAAAACAACCACATGTACCAATGACCTTTCATGCTAAGCTGTAAACGACTTGCTCATGCACTATCTATGCGCAATGAAATATCGGACGTGTCCAAATTCTTTGTCGTACCTATAGCCAAAAACAAAACAATATTCTCACTACGATCACCTACCGTCGCACAAATTCCAAACTTATACAAAATCAGCCACTTCCAAGCGCCAGCAAAATCTAAAACAAACAAAAAAACCATAAAAAATACTCAATAGAAAACAACTTTGCCTATGTTGTCTCTATTTTCTTTTCTCATATCCCAATCTCAGTCCTACCTGTTCCTATATCTCAAAGTAAGTATGTATCAACAAACTAACAAAGTCTCACATCCCCCGTTCTAAGATCTATCAACAGATCGTGTCTAATGTTCGCACTAGACACAACAATACTTTTCATTTTTCCTTTACTCTCATGCCATCGTAAGTATCTTCAACCTACCATTTGTCCATGGGCCTCTAAACGCTATTATTTCCCTTTGTTCAGACCGTGCGTCGGCACCCTTATAATAATTTCTTTTAAGAAAAATCATAACATGGGTCATCATATCCTTACTCTATGGTATAAAGTAAAACAACTTCATAGCAAAGGCCTATCATGCTTAGGTGATGCTCATACACAATCTATGTCCAACCAAATATCGGACGTGATCAAATTCTCTAGCGTACAGCCAAGACCAAAAACAGTTTTTAATTTATGTAGGTAAAATTTTTTTATGTCATCCACATCATAAATTGATTCTTCTTACTATGCAATTGCAGCTTGTTTTATGTAAGGGCAAAACTCACACACAAAATTGAATCCGTCCTCAAGCTGACTTTACAATCACCATTTTATTTCGGGGACTTTGTTCAACCCCCGACAACCTTAAAATAATTTCTTTCAAGAAATCACCATCCTTACTCTATAGCATATAATACAACATACCAAAGACCTATCATGCTAATCTGTAAAATTTCATGCTCATGCCCAATCTATGCCCAAACAAATATCGAACGTGATAAAATTCTCTATCGTCAAGTATTAACAAATTACCAAAATCTCTCATCCTCGTTCTAAGATCTATCAACGGATCGTATGTATTGTTCAAAATACACACAGGTTAAATTTTTTTCCTTACCAATTGTCCACGTGCCTCTAGACGCTTTTATTATCCTTTGTTCAACGCCGAAAACCTTATAATAATTCCTTTCAAGAAAAAACCATCCTTACTCTTTGGCATAGAGTAAAACATACCAAAGACCTATCATGCTAAGGTGTAAAATGTACACACAAATATCGAATGACACCAAATTGCAAGAAAAAAATTCAACCATCACCAATCGCCAGTGAAATCTAATACAAAAAAAAAACCTATTCGTTTGTTCCTCTATTTTGCCATCATCATCTTTCCTCACAAAGAGTATTGGTTTATTTTACCTTCCTGTGCTACACAGATACTCGATTTCAACTTTGATCATGGATTTTGTCGATAAGCGATCGCTATTCGAACATGGGTCACATCTCACATCCTTACCCTACGGTATAGAGTAAAACAACCACATGACAACGACCTTTCATGCTAAGCTGTAAAACGAGTTGCTTATACACAATCTATGCCCAACCAAATATCGGACGTGACCAAATTCTCTAACGTACAGCCAAAACCAAAAAAAAAAAAACATTCCTATGACCCTCACCTACCGGCGTACAAATTCCAAACTTATAAAAAAAAATCAACCACTTCCGGGCGCCAGCGAAATCTAAAACAAAAAAACCATAAAAAATATTCAATAGAAACCATACCTACTACCTGACTCACTCTAGACTATACCTCTCTCTGTCTCGCTCAGAATTCCCAGGCCCAAGTATCCCATATCCTACTCACAGATGTCATTATATAGGTATGTAGGAGGTCATCTATAAAATTTTTCAATTTCAAAATCGATGGAAATTGCTTAGTTTCGCAAATCTGGGATTCCCGCTTATCCCTTTCGATATGTCTGTTTTACGTAATTACTGATTGTAAAATTCATCCATATCAATTGTTCTTGACAGGTATGGCTATCAAAAGAAAAAAATAGTCATTATTTCAGTTTCAGGTCATCAAACAACTTTATGACCTCAAAAATATTGAATTTTGCCAATACATGCGAAGCAAGCCTGCCAAATATGGCTTGAAGTTTTAGTGGTTGAATGAAATCCACTAAATCCACTAAAGTTTTCTATCTACTCTAGTAGCTCTGACCAAAGTACAGGACTTGGTCGTGGATATGATGTGCTGATGTCGTTGATGCCATCATATTTCAATTCTGGACTCAACCTCACTATTGATTATTTCTTTACGTCGGTGGATTTGGCATTCAGGTTGCTGGATAAGAAGATCACCATTCTTGGTAAGATCTGGAAAACAAAAGAGATGTGCCTAAGCCTTTTGTAGCGAGGGAGGTTCTTGATGACCAGAATGAGCCTGTAAAGGTCAATAACAAAAATCAGTATCTGGAAAAATGGCGTTGGTGAGTTATGTTCCGAAGCTAAACAAACAATAGGTATTGATTACAACACAACATAGCTGCGAGAAAGCCACTTCCGGTCATCAAAGTAAACCTGCCATTATACTGGATTATAACCGCACCAACAAAGGTGGACTCGATGTATTCAACCAAATGGTCTCAATTTATTCATGTACACGTCAAACAAATCGCTGGTCGATGGTTGTATTCTACAACTCACTGCACGGAGCAGCCCTAGCAACTGTCATCATTTTCCGACACTTCAATCTGCCTAGAAGAAACAAAAATTTATTCAGAAGTGATAAACTCATCGAACTAGCGGAGGAGCTGATCGAGTCAGAACTGAATAACAGTTCACAACCTGCAACACAATCTGCCATTGGAAAATCTGCATTGGATGCCCTCTGTATTTTGGGGAGAGATAAGAAAAATAACCAACAGCCCCCGAAAGGCTCTCTTGTAAAAGAAGCAGATGTCGACTTTGCCAAAGAGCAGACGACAAGAAAACCAGAACCACCTGCGATGGATGTGGCAGATGTTGTTGCCCTTGCCACACTAGAACCTTATGTGTTAAATGTCTGCCGGAACTGCCAACAACTTCAAACTAAATCCTTCTAAATATAAAATATGCTGCTTTTGAAAAAAAAATTATTTTTTAGAAAAAATATGAGTTTTCATAGGATTTCAGTAGTGGGGTCCAAATGGACACCAGTTCGGGTGGACGGGTTCTTTTCACAAAAAAATCGCAGAAAAATCTGTAAACATCTGATAAATCGTTTCAACTTAAGAAATGAATAAAAAATTGAATTTTGTTCACTGAGTAAAAATCCCATTAAAAAAAAAAAAAATTAAAAACAAAAAAGTTATGAGTGTTCAAACATGCTCTGGGGTCCAAATGGACCCCAGTTTGTAAAGGAGGGTTAAGACTAAAATTTAACTACTGCATAAAACAGACATTTTTAAAGTTTTTCTATTTTAAATTATCCAAACATTATTATTATTATTATTATTATTATATTTTTTACATATAAATTTTCTCAATTTTATTGAAACACATAAATCAGAGAAGATTTGAAGAGTTGCAACAAAGTCTTTATTTTGAGCACAAAGTTGGGTGTACGCTAAATGGTGACAACCTATATTTCTTAAGCCATCTTCTTCGGCAAGAAGTTATGAGACAGCTCCGTCATAATTGAAATTGTTAACTGTTCGGACATAGGAAACCAAAAATATACAGAGTTTCCTTAATTCGAACACTAAAAAAAGGTTTTGTTTGTTTGGCCCCAAAGGTTTTGTTATATTTATTGATAGAAAGACGTAAAAATTATTTTGTTTCTTATAACATGTAAAGCCTGAGCTTAAAAAATCTATTTTAATGAAGTTGCCTATATTCGAACACAACAATTTAGTTTCCTTTAATCGAACAGCAAAAATCAAATAAAACTAATGACTTTTAAGATAAAATGTTGACGTAAATGAACTAAAATAAGCATTATATAACGAAAAAACCTTACAACATAAATAATTAGCTTCAATTGCCCCTTAAAATCATAGTTTCCTCACGAAACTCGCAACAGTTTCCTTCTTATATGGAAACCCACAATTGCCCTAATCTTTGAAAGCTAGTCACAAGCTACCATTTTTTAAACGTTTACATTGGTTAGGTATACTTGTTGGTTGTTTCTGAGGGTTAAAGCCTTTAAAGGGTATAAAACACTTTACAATTTTGCATTAAAAGAAATTAAAGAAATGAGAAATAATGCAGTTTGAGCGATGTTTTTCAAAAAGTGTTCGACAACTGGGAGTGTTCGAATTAAGGCAACCTTACCCTATATCTTACGAATGTTATGGCCAAAGAAAAACAAAAAATATCGAATAGATCCAGAGTTATCGCATTTTGAGCGCGAGAACGACATGCGGTCGGTTGACGAGTCAGGTAGCTCGAGCCGTTAGAGAAAAAGCGACCTTCGCTTCACAATAGCCTCTACTGTTGATCTTTTGCATGGACAGGTAGCTGTTTCGGGGAAGGAAGTCCAAGGTTTTTTTGTAGGCGGCTGGAATCGCGACCGATTTGGATGAAGTTTGAAAGGTGGCGTGTAAATAAATAATTTTTCGGGGGTCAAATATGTCAAAAAATGGCTGAAAAATCAAATTTTGGATTGAAAAATCTCCCAAATTTAAAATTTTGCATTCATTAATTCGATTTTAGGTATATCCTTCCCTTTAATATTTTAGTAAAAGAATGAACTTTGGTAAATCTTTCTCAGATCAACCGAAAAAGAGTACAGCAGTTTTCGGTGTCGCCGGAAACAGGCGCCCGGAAAACTTCAATAACGCCGCCATAAAAAAAACATGTTTTTTAAGCTCTCTAAGCGGTCTTCCCTTAAATAGAAATTGAGGTTCAATCTTCTGATTGTCTGATCCTCATTGTTATTACCATAATTTCGAAAGCTGTTTTACATAAGAAATGTAATTTGTGGTAATTTTACTAGCGATTAAAAATTTTACCATTTTAATAAGGGTGATTGGGGGCGTTCAACAATCGTATCCATATATCTTTTTGTTGTTCACCAGTGTTAAACATTAAGCAGAGGCACAAACTTATTTCAAGCAAAAAGTATCGGACAATTTTTAGTATACTTTTCTATTCAAGTGATCAGCTGTTAAAAAATTTATTTTTGTTCCTTTTCATGATGGTTTCTTGTTTTGGTGTGAATATACTTCAGTGTTAGGATCTCTTCGATTACAAGAGAAACATAAAAAAAAAATTTTAATCGTTTAGCAAAAATATTTTGAATGTTTTTCTGTTTTTGAAGTTGAATTTTTGTATTTCAGAACTGTTGTAGGCAGCAATATTCAAAAAAATTTCTGAATAGTTCAAAAAGGTAAAAAATAAATATATAAACACAAATCTGCTAGTCCAGATGGTATACTCACCTTATAGATGCTGGTGTGGCCCAGGGCTCCGTTTGGTCTCTAACTCTCTTCTTTATTTGCATAAATGGCCTCTTGTCTAAAACTTATAATCCTCTCAATTGTTTTGCTGAAAACTCTCAGCTTCTCATATTCGTTTCCAAATTCACGTCTTTGCTCTTCAGATGTGGAGCTGGAACAGTTGCGTATGATAAGCTCATTGAATTCTGACCTTGACATTATTGTAACATGGGGTAGGTAGTAAGAACCCAGTAGAATTCAATGCTTCGAAAACTCAATGCTGTCTCTTGTCGTTGAAGCTTAACATTCCCCCATTGCCGTTATCCATGAATGGTATCTGCATCCATAATAAACCGAAAAACTGTCAGTACTTGGTATGTATGTAAACGATGACCTTCGTTGGAATGATCACATATTTGAGATCTCCAAAAATGTTGCTAAATGCTGCAAATACTTAAGTTTCTTTAGACGGTGCAGGGAATTATTGCCCCTTTCTGATCTGGCTTTAATTTATAAAGCTTCCCATATTTGGTCAAGTTCCTCTAAAACATCTCTGCGCCTACTTGATAGGGTACAAAACAGAGCGTTGAGATTAATAGATGATAGTTCAATCGTAGAGTCGATTGATTCTCTTGAACATCTTCGAAACGTTGCCTGTCTCACTCTCTTTTATCGCTTTTTTCACAAACATTGCTCTAGTGAAATAGCCAGTTGCAGTCCCCCTGAAACAATTTAACCGCAACACTCGCCTCGCCAGGTATGTTCATCAGTTTTACCGTGAGCACAACTTCGGTCGTACAGTCAAATATTATAACGAAGTGTTACACCCTTTTACCGAAACCAACCAACTAACTTTCCCGCGCCTGATTTTTACTCAACCAAATCAAGTGACCACACATACCCCCAGACTCCCCTATAAATTATCAAACGAAACACATCAGCCAATCAGCGTTCGCCAAAGAACCAAAGGCAAAATACTGGCTTGTTTGCACACACAAGCTGGTCACGTACCGCAGGTCCGCAGCAGCAGTCAAGGAAGGTTGAATTTCGTTTAAGCAAATGTGCGCCGAGACTATGCAATGACTGCATGGCATACCATGAACCATGGCCCATGGTCCATGGGTTTTATAAATTTAATTATTTTCTTGTGGTTCTCATATGCCAATGCCAATGGCATGGCAGAGGGACCGCCCCTTTTCATATTTTATGTATTTTCAGAAACCAGTGACGCTCATTTTATAGAGTTCACATTTTCTTGTGGCCAAAGGTGCTATAAGGGGAGGTGTCACGTGTCAGTCAGTCAGTAGTCAAGGCTATGGCCCAATGACTCCGTCAGACTTCAACTTCAACTTCAACTTCAACTTCAACTTTAAAATATGTGAAAACTTTGGATGGCCCAATGAATCCGTCGCGTTAATGCGCTTTTGTATACACAGAGCACCATGTGTGTGAGCCAGGGATGAATATTTGCTACATATGTAGCAGATTTACTTCATTTTTTTCAAATTCTTCTCTTACTACGTAGCTAATTTTTTCTACTTCGTTTAGTTTTTGCTTAAAATACAACTTTTCAATACCTACTTCTACTTTTTACTTTGCTGTAATGGTTCAAGCAAAAACATATCTTATTTTTTTTTATAAATTTAAAAACAGTTTGATGCATATGTACAATCTTGTAAGAAAACATTGTTATAAAAATAACTTGTTAGAGCTATTATCATTCAGTTTTTCTTTTATTTGATGAGAAAATATTGTTATTTAACAATTTTATGCCATTTTTTACTATCTGCTACATTTTTTGTAAATCTACTTCGATTTTTTGAGGATTCTGCTACATATTTTGGGTTGCTCATATTCATCCCTGGTGTGAGCATGTGTGTCTACCAACCAGCAAAAAATACCAATAGCAAATGTCAAAGTCGTTAAGTGCGTTGATATTAAAAATGTTTTAATCTCAACGCCGCCACGGACGTCACGTACGTTGCTTATGGGCCATTCCCCATAAGAATACATGTGTTTTAATCGAGTTGTCAGTTGTGACCGCTGAAGTCGAACGCGTGACGGAGTGATTGGGCCATAGCCTTCAGACAGCACAGCTAAAGAACCTGTTGATTCGATAACCAAAATCGAAACCGTGTTTTTCTCCAGGTTTTCAAAAATGGATAATCCATGCGAAACCGTGTTTTTCTCCAGGTTTTCAATAATGGATAATCAACTTTTGAAAATCTGGAGAAAAACACGGTTTCGTTTTTGGTTATCGAACCAACAGGTTCTTTAGCTGTGCTGTCTGACTGACTGACACCTCCCCTTATAGCACCTTTGGCCACAAGAAAATGTGAACTCTATAAAATGAGCGTCACTGGTTTCTGAAAATACATAAAATATGAAAAGGGGCGGTCCCCGGTCCCTCTGCCATGCCATTGGCATATGAGAATGAGAACCACAAGAAGATAATTAAATTTATACAACCCATGGTATGGACCATGGGCCATGGTGATGGTATGCCATGCAGTCATTGCATAGTCTCGGCGCACATTTGCTTAAACGAAATTCAACCTTGACTGCTGCTGCGGTACGTAGTCAGCTTCTTTAGCTGTGTCGTGTCTCGTGTAGTTTATCGAATATATTTTCATTCAACGTTTGTTCAAGTTCGTTCAAAATCCTCTCCATTTCAGCAGTAATCTTTTCCTTTATGTTGGAAGTAACTGAGCAAAACCTTGTAAAAAACAAACACTAATTTATTTCACCAAATAAATGCATTTTAAGTAACCTTTAAAAGTCTTAGCTCCATTGTAAGCCACAGGAAGCATTTTTGCTGAAGAAGCTTCTCCATAATCATATGAACTGCGTCTTTTTCGACTTGAGGACACAATGTAATGGTTTTGAATAACAACATGATTCGTTGTGCTCTGCATGATCGAAGTAAACAAATTTTCGTTCGGATTGATTTCCGGTGTCGGAGAAATCGAAATTAGAGAACCTTGAGAGCTAGTTGGGCGATGATCAGGAAGTTGATCAAAAAACCTTTCAGTGTACCATGAGTTTATTGGCAGTGGATTTATTGGCAACTGCGTGTGCACATCTTGTGGGATCTCATTGTTTTGGTATTCCATTAATTGAGTGTTTCCATTTAAAACATGAATTGGCTTTGCATTAAGCGGCCCATACACACCACACAAGTGTGCACACTTGTGTCGGTGTGGATAAATGTGGTACGTGTGTGGGGTGGTTTGCACACCAATTTTCGGTGTGCCACACGGTGCGAACAAAATGAAATAGTTTTCATTTTTGGTGTCGGTGTGGGTTATGGTGCTGAAGTGTGTGCCATTTGGTGTGGTGTGTATGGCGAAATGCCACACCGGTGTGCACACAACGGTGTGCGCACTTGTGTGGTGTGTATGGGCCGCTTTAGAAGGTGATGGGTCCTCTGGTGCCTCGTCATTATCTTCATAAACTTCGGACGCTGCGTAATTAGTTGTGTTGTTTGGTAAGAGTTGCGTATTATCATTACGGGGCGGTGATGGATCTATCAACTTTAAAATACTCGAAACTGATGATCCCTATGGAGTGGTGAAAGTTTAGATATTAGAAAAAAAGTAAGAATGAATATTTTATCGTTAAAAAATATGAATATAAAAAAAAATTTAATATAGGGAAAGTTTTAATGTCGCGAAAAAAGATTGGTAAGTAATACATTAGAGCATCATGATTTCACAGACATAACTTTATTTGCTGGTTCCAGACCGGTGTAGTTTGCAGTCAGTAAACTTTATAACCAGCTCAATACCTGAATCACAGATATGTAAGTAACAAGGTAAACAAACGAAAACTAGGGGACAAGATAAGTAGAAGGTTTGGTTCTTACTGACAGCGCTTAATTTTTTTATCCGAAGATATCTGGATACCTTCGTGACGGCTAATAGCAAAACGTTGAGGGGAAAACTAATCAATGGTATTCTTAAAATTTCAATTATCGATTCAATTATCTGATGGCTTGCGCATTTCTTACAACAATCAATACCTTGTGAGGGAATGCAAGGAACCTACAATTTTCTGCCGGTTCCGAACGGCTTATCGAAAAATCGCTTTTCATGGCAATGAATTTAATAACGGCGGACTTGTGAACTCCTCGCGAAACGTGATACCCGTGGAAAAACATTTTTGCGTTTGTTGGGATTCGAACAACGAACCTCTGGGTTAACAGACAGACATGCTAACCATCAACCCACAGGAGCTGATATATTACTAAAAAGGCGCGTGTATACTAAAGCATTAAGTTCTTCATGTAACCTAATTTTTGTCGGCCTTCGATTGGTCAAAAAAAATTTTTTCGTTTGATACGTGACTTCTGACCAATCAGAGGCCGAAAAAGTTAGATTGACTGAAAACTTTGTTTTGAACCCGCTCAATCTATCAGCAATTTGGATTTCCCTTCACAAACGTATAAGGGCGAGTTCCTGTGAAGGAGGCAATAACAAGTTCGTTAGATGCACGGACAAGCTGGTGCCTCTGGCACACCAGCGTGCAAATTTGTCTTAAGGTAAGAACAAGTCCATTTGCCTAAGACAAGGACAAGCCCGCGTGCCGTCAGCCAGACGATGCCGTTTTAATTTGTGGTGCCCGTGTTGTTGTGGTAAGCATATCTGGCTGTGGTATGTGATTCAAATCCCAACAGAAACAAAAAATGTTTTTTCATGGGTTGGGCCTTCTGCGCGGATTTGGCAAGCCCTCCAATAGTAAATTCATTGTCATGTGAAATCGATATTGGCTAGACCTGCAAAATTTGCAAAAAATAGTGGAGGTCATTTCGCTTCACTCATAAAGCTTCACTCCGGGTATCCCCGCTCTATATCACCACCCTATTTATTTATTTTATTATAACTCGGAGGCATAGGAAATATGATAAAATGATGGAGCAATAAAGAACAGCTAAACATTAGAAGTGTCTTATCTTATCGCCGAGTACACTTGCTATGCCCTCCCCACCTATATCCAGTTTGTTCCCTTAATGGTTTTGAGAATTTCGGTTAGGTTGTTCACTTATGCCGCTTTCCGATTTTTCATTGAACAGAAAGCAGCATTCGAGAGCATTCTCAAACCGTTCAATTAGTGCAAACAATTTTCTCGTGATTATGAGAAGTGACAGCTATTTCTCGATATGAAGTGAGAACCCACTCAAGGAACACAGTACTGCGTTCCTAAATAGCTTCGATGTTACGCGATGCTGTAGTGTCAAAATCATCGTTGTTGTTGTGTATGTTTGACTTTGTTACAAAATCATGACTGCATTTAGGAACGACTCGATGTTACACTTTGTTGGTCTGTCAAAAATAAGAATAAAGTATTTCTTAAAATATAAAACCAGCTAAAAGAAACACGTTTTGGATGAAGAAAAAAGAATTCTGAAATGAACAAGATTGAAAATTAATAACTGCTTACAGAATTTTTAAAGATTAATAAAAAAAAAAACAAACACAAATCTGAGCAACAACAATTTTAGAGGGGTTTGACAGATCAACATCGAAACCCAAGTCCCAGATATGAGTTGGAAAAAGTTACGAAACGTAACATTCTGACACTTCAACATTGCATTTAGGAACGACATCGATGTTACATCGCGTAACATTTTTGCATTTAGGAACGACATAATGTTACCGGATGTTATATCGCGTAACATCCAAGAATAAAAGAACAGACCACAGGTATTTTACTCACACAAGGACAACACGTTACCCTGGTAAGAAAATGTTTTAAGTGTTGATTGTTTTTAAAAAAAAAGTTCTTCCTCGAGTGTCGCTTTTCATTGGGTGCGTTCGAGAAAAAATGGGTAGCATAACTAGGATACCTTTGTATCCGGGTAAGTTTTCGAACGACTAAGATTAGGTATCTGTCAAATCAGAAACAGCTGATAAATCGAAGTGAAAACAAACCAAACCAAATATGTTTTAAAAATTGCAAACAACACGAACCACTTATTATTCGATTGCAAACTTCTTCACAATCGTTTACTTCGTAAACAATGTCGTTTAGATTAATTAGGAGCACCATATTTTAAATTTTATGTTTACAAAAAACAATTTTGCAACAAAGCACTATGACAGAAAGCAAAACAAAAATGAATCCAAGTCAGCTGTTCTCAAATTTCAAATTGGGTAGCTTGTTATACCATGATTTTTAAGGTACCTTTGGATCGCTTTCCCCTCAAAAGATGTTTTGCAGTCAGCTGCTTTTTAACATGGGATTACACTAACAACAAATGTCACGAAAGGAATCTAGTTCGTCTTAGGTAAAAATCCGAACGCAACCATTGGTTTCACTCGGGGAGTGTGTGAGTGAAATACGAATTGCACATAAAAAATATTTCCTGTGGAAGATTTTCTTTTTGACATTTGAGTAACATGTATTAAGGCGTGTTTAATGAAAAAAAGAGCAGGGCAGCGTAGCTCAGAGCAGAGCAAGAAATGAGATAAATGTCAGGCAATTTAGAGCAGAAGAGCTGGTGTCAAAAGTCAGCTGATAAGAAAGCAACAAACATTTTGTGACCTTAGCTAGTTTGCAAAATTATGTTTGGTATGCTATTATAATAAAAATCTATATGCGGAAACATTGGAATCAAAACTAAACTAACATGCGATGTTAATTCAATTGATTTTAAGTTAAATTCGATTTCAAATAGATTGCAAAACGCAAAATATAAACAAAAATATTTGAATCAAATGTCAACAGCTGATTTTGACACTTTTGCTCCACTCTACTCTTACTCAAAAGCAAGTGCAGAAAATGCTGCTCTAAAAGCTCTAGAGCAGGTTTATTAAACACAAAAAGTTCTTGCTCGGAGTAGAAAAATTTGTCATTAAACACCAAAAAGCTGCTTTTTTCTGCTCTAGATCGATCTAGAGCAGGTCATTAAACACACTTTTAGTGTTTCTTGAGTCGATTCTCACTTCAAATCAAGAAGCGGCTGTCACTCCTCAAAATCATAAGAAGCGATCTCTTTGCACCAATATAACGGTTTGAGAATGCTTCTGGACGCTCCTGGACGGTTCTTTTCGTCCAATGGAAAGTTACATAAGTAAGTGAATGTTATTTTCATGAATGCTCCCCGAACAATTTTATGGTGGGTAAAACACAAAACAACAAACTTTTGAACCTTAACCACCGAACTAAATAGGATTCATTTATTTTTCTCTATCGCTCTTGTGTTGTTAACACGTTTATGAAACATTAGCCGTGTTTAATGAAAAAAAGAGTAGAGCAGCGTAGCTCAGAGCAGAGCAAGAAAGTGTGGAAATGTCAGGCAATTTAGAGCAGAACAGCTGGTGTCAAAAGTCAGCTGACAAGAAAGCAACAAACATTTTGCTAGTTTGCAAAATTATGTTTGGTATGCTATTATAATAAAAATCTATATGCGGAAACATTGGAATCAAAACTAAACTAACGTGCGATGTTAATTCAATTGATTTTAAGTTAAATTCGATTTCAAATAGATTGCAAAACGCAAAATATAAACAAAAATATTTGAATCAAATGTCAACAGCTGATTTTGACACTTTTGCTCCACTCTACTCTTACTCAAAAGCAAGTGCAGAAAATGCTGCTCTAAAAGCTCTAGAGCAGGTCACAAAACACAAAAAACACAAAAAGTTCTTGCTCGGAGTAGAAAAATTTGTAATTAAACACCGAAAAGCTGCTTTTTTCTGCTCTAGATCGATCTAGAGCAGGTCATTAAACAAACTTATTACTTTCTATGTGGTACCCTTGGCGTGGTGATTAGCATGTCTGCCTGTTAGGCCGTGTGTGAATTGCGTTAAAATTTGCGTTAAAACTTCTACCACGATTAAAATTTGACGTCTTGTTTGAGGTGGGATCAAATTTAGCCATTTGCTGTGTGAATTGCGTTAAAACAATTATTTTAACCAAGATTTCTGCGTAGGTTAAAAAAATGTCCCTCGATATTTTAAGAAATTTCCCTGAACAAAAATTGGTTTTCCTTTCACGGAAAAATAATTTCAATTACAAAACACATTTTTAAGAAAACAGGGTTAATAAAAAGTTTCTGAAACTGAAAAAAAAAACTTTTTCATTTATTGTTCTCGATTCGAATGTCATATTTTAAAACAACAATGCAAAATATTCAAATAAAATTCCCATTTTGATTAATTGATTTCTTCGGTATAGTAACACTGAAAATTAGTTTTCATGTCTGATATCTTTCATAGATTTCAAAGGAAACAAAACAATAAAGTCGTATTTGGTTTAGAAAAATGACAAATTTAAAGTATTTTGTATTAATTCTTGTTTTTGTCATCCAGACTTATCCTAATTTCAATTAGTTTTATTTTTTCTTCTTGAGACCCTAGAAAACAAAACCATTGAATTTATATAAATTAATTGATTTCTAACTGACATTTAATGTATGGTTTTCCAGCCTGCCTTCGTTTTTTTTTTCTTGATTCATATTTTGTTGTTTGAATTGAATGCATAGCAAATTTCTCTATCACTAGAAACGTCAAATTTTAACACACTTTAACCTGCTTCACAGCTCAATAAATTTTAACCCATTTTATTCACCTCATTAGTGTCAAATTTTAACGCGGGTTAAATTTTAACACACATTTTAACGCAATTCACACACGGCCTTAATCCAGGTGTTCGTGATTCGAATACCAACAGAGGCAAAAATGTTTTCTGCACAGATATCGCCTTTCGAGAGGAATTGGCAAGTTCTTCGTGGGTAAATTCTTTCTCATGAAAAGAGCTTTCTCGATTTGCCGTTCGGAACCGGCAGGACAATAGGTTAGCTCCATTCCCTAGCATGGTTGTGAGAAATGCGCTAGGACCTGGGGCACCTGACTCTGTTGCCCCATCCTGTTTGTTTATTTACTTTTCCTATTCAAAAAATTAAAACAATTCTAGGTTTCATCTTTTCCTATTCGAGAAAGTGGCTGCCAAACTGTCAATATAGGCTCTGGCAGTATTTCCCCTCAGTGGTGCCACTATAGCTTATAAATACATCGCAGAGAACTCGATGTGAAGGAGAGACTTTGTGCAAAGTTACTATTTATTCTTTATAAGAACTTGAATATATTCTTAGAACCTCAACAAAGGGTCTAAGTAAATTAAGAAATGAAAATGCATCAACTTCTTCTTGCCTTGGTGTTTTTTTTACGTTGAGCTAGCCATAAACGACAAACATGCTCGTGTTGAGCACGTTTTTCTCGTATTTGCGATTGCTCGTGAACAGCTCGATGTTGGCAAAAGATTTCGATTTTCAAATGTTATTTGGCCTTCATGTTCCTCGTGTTGTGTCCTGCTCGTGAACAACCGTGTTGCTACTTTCCTGATGAAATTGCATCTCGTCTCGTCATCAAAATCCAAGTTTAACAGAGAACATTTGTTCATCTTTACGTTTTCTGGGTGCAAAAAATTCTTTGTGTGATATGCCATTGATTGATGTAGCATTTGTGTTTCAAACAAAAAAAGTAGCGCTTGAAAATTTTTTCCTATTCGTTTTCCTGGTCGAGGTGTCTACCTAGGATCCACTATAGACACGGAAAACAACATCAGTGCGATGATCAAACGGAGAACAACATTTGCCAACCGCTATTTATTTGGGTTCAGAAGGCAATTGAGAAATAAAAATCGATAAACATTGATAAAACTGCCTCCTTTATAGTGCTACAAGTGATGAGCTCTGTGGTATCTTTTCAACTAACTTAATAAGGGCCGGTTTGTTCAGAGCGGGTTAAATAAGCAATTTGGTAATCAAGGATTCTTCTCAATCCATGATTAAGAATCTGTGATCATCAAAGAGTGTTTGTTCACCTTTTTTATAGCTTGGTTAGCAAATCAAGGGTTATTCAAAAATCGTTCCATTTTCCAGTCTAAGTCTATATGTCAAAACTTAATCAAGGAAATTATTGAAAATACATACAGATTTTTTCGGTTGTCAAAACTATATAAATTTGAATTTAATTTCATCCTGGCGACATCAATTGATTCAAAAAGTGCTATGTTTTCTTCATGCACATCTGGTAGAATCTCTTCATTAATAAATTTATAGAAGAATTCACTCCATTTCAAACAATTCAGTGAACACGCTTATTGATTTCCAAAAAAAAAAAAATATATTAGGTCTGTTCGTTGAACTTTCCCCAGGGTTGACCCAGGTTTTCTTGACAACCCTATGAGTTGTCAAAAAAATCTGGGTTTTCCACTCCTCAAAAAACGCTAAACCACAAATCACCACACATCCCTGTCATTAAAAAAAAATACATGCCATTTGACAGCCCTCAAATCGCCACAGCAAAAAGCTAGGGCGAGTTTGGGGAAAACCTATGGCAAACCTATGGCTCAAAAAACACTCAATTTGACATTCAGGGTGAATTTAGGTTTCTCAAAAAACGCTTTGTGGCGACCCTAGGGCAACCCCAGGGCTTCAACGAACAGACCTTTTATGTAATAATATGTCAGGCTGACAATAGGCGTTTTTCTTTTTTAGTTCCGAACAGAGAAGTGAAACGTCAAAAACGAAAGAGTATTTCTTTTTCAGTTCAGCGACATCTGAACGCTCAAAATGCTTTTCTTTTTTCTTCAGAACACTACGCGAGCGCGCTCTACGTTCTCGAAATAATATGAAGGGGCATCTAGAGCAAGAGTCTGAGCGCAGCCAACTTCACATAGCTCAGTTCAGAACACGTTCACGTTGTTCGTTCTCTGTTCAGTTCACGGTTCGGAACTAAAAAAGAAAAACGCCTAATTTGTTATTTGAACAAAAATTAAGCCTGAACAAACTGAATTTCAGTTAATCGTTGATTAAATGGAGCTAACCCAGAAAAATTGGCTGGTTAACAAAATCATTGATTAAAAGCTCTGATCAGAGATTCCTTGATTAAAAATTTCGTGAACAAACCGAATCCATGATTATCATCTGGAATAATCATTGATTAGTATAACCAAGCTTGAACAAACCGGCCCTAAGTGTTGTTTCTGTTTCAAACATCACGAAACGGTAGAAAAACTTCTGAGGTTTTGAATAAAAAGAATATTTCGTCTTCTTTCTAACTATAACGTTATGCGATTAGGGGCCGGTTTGTTCAGAGCGAGTTAAATAAGCAATTTGGTTATCAAGGATTCTTCATAATCCATGATTAAGAATCTTTGATCACCAAAGTGTGTTTGTTCACCTTTTTCATAGCTTGGTTAGCAAATCACGGGTTATTCAAAAATCGTTCCATTTTCCAGTCTATATGTCAAAACTTAATCAAGGAAATTATTGAAAATACATACATTTTTTGATGAAAGAGTAAGTTTTTTTTGGTTGTCAAAACTATCGAGATTTAAATTTAATTTCATTTTAGTTTCAAACATATGTAGGTATGGCGACTCGGAACACCTAAATAAAGAACCTCCAAACTAATTGGCAATCTAACAGAGGTATGAGTGTGTCATCAAAGCAAAAAGCATCTAGCTGCACAAGAGGCAAAAGCAGCATTAAATGCTCAAACCGGACAACTCAGATTACAGCTCAGTTGGCTGAAGGGGCTTTGCAAGCTGCTCTTGCTGCAGAAGCTGCATTGGTTGGAAAACAGGGAATTATCGATCAACTTGAAAAAGAAGTTCGAAGCTGAAGCTGTAGTACAAGAAGAAACTGCTTCCATACAAAACACCCAAAATAATCACCCCTATTATTATAGGCGTTTCACTTAAACGACAAATGTCGTACAAGAAAATCGGTATTGCAAGAGTCGTTAATCTAGTTTAACGCCATGCGTAACGCCATGTGACATTTAGCGTTAAGTGGAATGTAATTTTTTTGAACGACACCCTGTCATTCTTCGGTATTGCAGCTGTCGTTTAATTTCAGTTAAACGACTAGTAAAACGCTATTTTTCGGCGACTTTAAATTTGCAAACGCCAAGATTGTTTTACTTGAATAAAAATGTAAATTGTATGTAGTTGGTTTCTTCTTTTTTCTTAAATAACTTTTATTTGACTGAATTTAGGGTGAAAAAAGCAAATCATCAGGAGCATATCGATGGAGCAAAATCCTCAACTTGCAACAAATTTTCGACAGGGTGTCTCCCAAACGGAGGACGAAAAAAAAAGAATGAATAGCAGTTAGCGGTTAGATGAGGAAAAGAATTGCAAAAGTTAAAATAATTGAGAAACGAAATCTTTTCATGCCGTATTTTTCATGTGTGTATATTTTAAAGGTTTGGTTCGATGGAAAATTTTAAGTTAAACAGAATTAAACAGATTCTGTTCAGTAAAAAAGCAAATGGAAGTCACTGTAGTTGTAGTTGTAAAGGATTCTTCTTTCTCTTATCATGTTATTTTTTTTTTTTTTTTTTGTTTCCAATATCCTCTGCCCTTCGTTGTCATCGCTATATCACTATTTCTCACTGCAATTAACAGAAGTCAAACTATTCATTTTCATTTGTTATTCAAAAACAATTTAAATTTCAAGACAAAACTAGAATTTCTATTCAAATCCCAATCTGTCATGATCAGCTGATCATGTGGAAGGCGTTTGGATTGTAATATCGTTTTTCATTGACGAAAAGAGTTACTCCTTTTGTGAAAAGATCTACTCTTTTTCCATTTTTGATGTTTCATTGGAAAAAAGAGTAGTTCTGGAGTAACTCTAAACGCCAAAGATCTACTCCCAATCGGTTGGGAGATCTACTCTGAAAATTACACACACACATGCAAAAACATCTGTTGTATCAAATGTCAAATGGAAAAAAATTGTTATGAAATTTGTTTGATGATTATTAAAATTGAAAAGAAAAAAGAAAGTAATTGAATATGCGTGCAGAAATATGTAAATAATTTTGAATTTGTTAGTTCGCTGCATTGTTTGTTGTCATTTTCTTCGTCGTCATCCCTTTCCATCCATCACCTACTTGGAGTGTAAAACAAAAATTGAAAAGATGCGAGTGGGCGCATTCACTGCTTTAGTAACTACGTAATCAAGTCATTAAAAACAACTGTGAGTTGAAAATTGTTCACCCCACGTAATATAAAAATTTCAGATGTAAAGTTAATTTAGAATCATTTCTACGTTTCACAATCGGCTGTTCGGAAAAAAATACGAAAGATTAAAAACAAAAAAGGATTTGTTGCGTTTGTAGTTCAATTTTGCATTCACAAAACTAATTGAATTTTGACTACATAGTGACTACAGAAGTGAATGCACCCAATGCTATTCATGACAATTGTCACCAATACTACGACAAAACTGTTGAAAAATGTTTCATTGAAAAGAGTAGTTCTGCATTTGAGAGTAGTTCTTTCGGATTTCAATGAAAAACGCTATAAGTAAGTGGCGTTCAAGGAACGTAATACCGATACTTAAACGCCTAAAAAGTGACTCGACAAATAAAGTGACTATTGTCACTCAAGTGTAACGCCTTTCATAATAGGGGTGAATGTAAATTTCGCCCTGCAAGCTGCTCAACAAGGCAACCACACAACTGAGAAAATTGACCAAAGCAGTGGAGAACCAAAAAAGGTCAAGTTGATGAAATTTTAAGTTTTAAAAAGAAATACTACGCCAACAGCTGGGCACAAAATAAGGAGGCGCATGAACAAAAAACTAGACATGCCGCGGAGTTAAAATTCAAAGAAAATACTGCCATTTATGAGTTAATAAAATATCACTTCAGCCATGCCCATGCTTTTTTTATTTATAGTAGAATTGATTTATGTTTTTGTTTTACAGAAACTACTTATAAAAAAAAATTGTCAGCCTGACAATTTTTTATTTTGAAAGGGTAGCTGTAATCTGAAAAAAAAAAATCAAGCCTGAACAAACTGAATATCAGTTAATCGTTGTTTAAATGGAGCTAACCCAGAAAAATTGCCTGGTTAGCAAAATCTATGATTAAAAGTGGAAAACAGCAAAAATCGTGGCTATTCCGAAGAAAGGCGCTTCCAACCTAGTCTCCAACTACAGGCCGGTCTCACTACTCAACAACATCAGCAAGTTACTGGAAGAAGTAATATTCCGGAGACTGAAGAAATTCTGCAATGAACATTCAACTATCCCTGACATGCAGTTTGGCTTTCGGGAGAAGCACTCAACGCTGCATCCGCTGCTTAAACTCCAACATGACATCACCACCTCCCTCAACAGTCATCATGTCACCGTCGCATGCTTTCTGGATGTCGAGAAAGTATTCGACAGCGTCTGGATAGACGCCCTAATCCATAAACTCCATCTTTTGCAGCTACCTCTGTCACTAATCAAAATTCTCTATTCTTTTCTTTCTTTCAGGAGATTTTTCCTCCAAATTGACAACTACAAATCACACATAAAGGACATCGGAGCGGGAGTCGCCCAGGGATCAAAGCTTGGCCCCTTCCTCTACAGCCTGATGACATCTGACCAACCGATACCAACGGTTGTGAAAATTTACTATACGCTGATGATTCGCTCACCTACGCTACGTCGATGTCACCACTACTCGCCGTCAAAAAAGTAGAAGCCCACATCAACAGACTCTTCACGTTCTACCAGAAATGGGGCATCAGAATCAACCCCTCCAAATCGGAACTGGTTTGCTTCAGAAGACCCTCTAATGGAAGAGGCGGCCGGACTGCTTCCGTTTGCAAAAATCTTGCCCTGAAGCTTCCAAACGGATCCACCATAACTGCCAAATCAAACGTGAAGTACCTGGGTATCCACTTCAACGAGCTGCTCAAATTCAACCCACACTCCATGAATGTGTTTAGAAAAGCCAGCTAGGCCTTCAACCGAGTTCATCCCCTGTTGAAGAGAAGAAATGGACTAAGCCAACCGACTAAGTTACTGGTCTACAAGCAGCTCTTGCGACCAGTTATCAGCTATTCTTTCCCAGTCTGGTTCACTATATCCAAGACAGCCATGAAAGAACTTCAAGTATTTGAAAGAAAGATAGGTACTCAGGATCTGCACCGGCCTACACTTTGACCGACGCGACGGCGGCAAAAGCACTATAGAAACGAGTAATTATACTCAGCAGCGAAAATAACCCCACTGGACAAGTATTTAGTTACTTCAACAAAGAAGCTAATGCGGAGCTTCATAGACCACCCCAATCAACTAATGAGAAGGATGACCACCGAGCAACGACATCCTGAGCCGAGGTACCTCAGTGTGATGGAAACCCTGGACGACGACATCATCAAGGACAACGAGGACACCATATCGTTTTACGCTGACACAGGGTCAGCCTACCACCGCGGCTTAATGCCATTAAACCCCTAAAACCATCTTTAAAACCACCAAGGACAACCGGGAGTGAACACCCTGAGGAAGACAAAGTCAACCGACTTCTTTATTGTAATATTTATTTTTTGACATGTAATTTTATATCTTATAATATTCTAATCTTAAGTCATTGTATACCGTTAGGCCCCCTATGTGCCAACAAATGTAAATTTTTCCAATGTTA
Organism: Melanostoma mellinum; assembly: GCA_914767635.1. Classification (NCBI taxonomy): domain Eukaryota; kingdom Metazoa; phylum Arthropoda; class Insecta; order Diptera; family Syrphidae; genus Melanostoma; species Melanostoma mellinum. The sequence continues at coordinate 73,179,586 of OU612059.1, forward strand.
TCATTTATGTTAGTTGTAAGCCAAATTGTAAATATTGTTCAATAAAACAAACTTGAAACTTGAACTTGAACCAAAAAACAAGTTCCAACACAGTGGTGTTCAAGTTCCGACACAGTGTGTTCAAATTTCAACAAAGTGTGTTCCAGTAATAGTGAAGCAGCAACCAAAGAACAATATAAGTGAAGTGAACCAGTACGTTGCCAACCAGAACAGTGGGCAACGGACCAGAGGCAACAAAACCAAAGGTAGCGGCAGGTAATTACATCGAGTGAGGAAAATTGTGAAAGTAGCAACCAGGCGGATAATTGTGCGGGACGTCTCGTATGGGTCGTACAATTATTTGGACAGTCTGCCAAAGCAATTTTATATAGGGAAGTAGAGCCTAGGTAGTAGCCGGGCAAATAATTGTGCGGGACGTCTCGTATGGGCCAAACAATTATTTGGACAGCCTGCCGAACGTAGATTGTTTAGTGTCATTCCGGACGTGCGTGCATGGGCAGTTGACATTCAACCATCATACTGGCATTGACGTAGTAGGTTAGTTTTTACCCAGAGTGTACCGTGCCGCTATCCAACTACCGCCTATCGCCTACCTGACGTCATCAAGAAGACGAACGCCACCATCCAGCCCAAGACCTGATTTCCAGGAGCTATTAAAGCTCAATTACACCGATTGTGCGAAAGACGAGGGGCAAAACTTATAAACCCCGACGCCATTCTCCGCTAAGAGTATTTTATGCTATTGTAAGATCCGGTATAAATAAATTGTAACATTAACCTTAACCATTTTCTGAGTTGGCCATTCCTTTGAGAAGTTGAACGAAACGCAACCCAAGTCTTAATATCGCTTCCTTGGGGAACACCTTGGACCCGCTGAGTTATACCCCAGCTGGAAACCAAAGAAGCATCACAATATAGAGATTCATTTTTTAGTCGCACCATCCGAATATGGAATGCTCTACTTTCCTCTGTTTTATCCCTTTTTCACAAAGGTTTAAAAGCGATGTGTGTGCTAATTGTAAAACAAAAATGTAAATCGTTGGTAGAAACAGCATAGCATTGTTTAGCTTTTAATCTTGAAAACGGACCTTCGATACCACCGTGGCTCAAGAATGCCTTCTAAATTTATTTGTATAAATCTTTGTGCGGTTATTCCTCTAATATTGGCATTTGAGTTTTTTTTTACTTTAGTTTTTTTTAAGTCGTAGAAATCACACTTTTTCTGATTTAAGCTTGCAAACGAAGTTCAGCTTCTTTCAAGTCAAAAGAACTGTGCAATTGTCAGCTCTCAATTTGGTTTCAGATGGGGTTAGAAAACTTTTCAGGATATTTATTTGTTTCTTTAAGAATTCCGAACTTAATAGCGGCTTTGGGATTTCTCAGTTTGCTCTATCAAGCTCTTCTGAGGCCTTTTTGTTAATGCCGAAGCCAACTTGAGACTTCTTCTATGACGTTTTGAGTAATATCGAATTTTTTGTATCATCTTGTTGAGGTTAACCATCATCAAGCTTGACGGCATCTTCTATTGCTTCAATTTCATTAAAGTTTTTTTTTTAATGTCCTCGTTTATTGCTGAGATCTCGACCTCAACAATTTTGTTGCAGATAATTCTACAGTTTATCACAAGGCTCGTCGTAACGATTTTGGTAACACCATGAACACTTTTGATGGTACAGTCATTATCTACTTTCACAGTTAAAGACCGCTCTTTTGAATAGGGAAGAAAGTTATGTGTAGAAACCTACATTTGTATACTTAAAACCTAAGTGTCCACCAAATTAAATTTCAACAAAACCGCAAAGTATTTTAATAGTGGAGATGGCTATAGTACCAGAAGTGTTCATGGTGTTACTATAAGTTATATTATATGTACAATGGTTCGGACTACGAACGCCCAAAAGAAAGGGCTAACAACATCTTTGTATCGAATGTTTTTCAATATTCGACTAACTTTCGATCGAAATAGAACTTCAATGCATGGGTTTTTTTTTTTTTTAAGACAGATCTTGGTACTTCTACAGCGATCAAGTTCTGTTAACCCTGCTGTGATAAGACGTTGTTGTCTCACACTTTTTGTACAATGTCCAGCATTGTGAACCGTATGGGAGTGCTGGACGTACATCCGCAATTGCACGGGTACATTTTTCTATCACAGAAGATGGCGGAGTTATCTCGCCACTTGATCCCCCTACGCTTACTCGATGATTGATGTCGTCAATACAAGTTGCTTCACTCCCAATCGCAGATTTATTTAAATTTTCCATACTTGGAAAGAACGTTTCCATGCGAAAAAATGGATCAGAAAATCGGCAACACAAGTTTTCAGTCTTTCGTTTGGACTAATATGTAGTCACTACCCCCTAAAACTGCTACCCATACATTGACTGCTTTTTACAGGGATGTAGGATCCTTACTTATCATCGATTAACCATAGTTCATATACTCTGCCAACAGGATTGTGATATAGCGAAAAGAGCTTATGACTTCCTTGGTGTACACCTAACGTTACTTGGGATGCATCTAACCTTAGTCACCGCTCCTTCATACATAACTTCATCACAAATAAAAATTACATGGCTCTGAAGAAATAACACCAAAAGTCAGGTCGATACCATATCCCACCGTCGAAGAATGTTCTTTAATTTAAATAAAAACCAATGATTTCAAAATAAATACAATTTCCTCAGTCATTTAAATTTTGTTATATTAGCTTGACTGAGTACTTTTTTTCTTTATTAATTAACAAATATTATTTAGTTTATGTCAAAATTTTTATAAATTGAGCAGCACACGCATTCGGTCTTCGACTCGGGCAACTATGCCCTGGCTAAACTCTTTCCATAAGTCCTTTTTTAAATTTTCGGAAAAAGTCATTAAATGTTTTTCAGCTTCGTCGTAAATGTGGTCGATATAATCTGCCTGCAGAGATGATTGGAGTCCAATAACCTTACATCTTGTGCTAAGAAAAAAAAATTATCTTACATTATGTTTAGTATGACAACTAAAAACCTACGTCTCCAAATTAAATTTGTTTTTTTCAAGGTTTTCAATAATGGATTGCAAACGGATTATTTCTTCCTTCGTTTCCTTTATTGCAGTTTCGTGATTTGTGATGGAATCAGTAACTTCTTTAGCTGTGTCGTGTAGTTTATCGAATATATTTTCATTTATCGTCTGTTCAAGTTCGTTCAAAATCCTGTCCTTTTCAGCAGTAATCTTTTCCTTATATGTTGGAAGTAACTGAGCAAAACCTTGTAGAAAAACAAACACTAATTTATTTCACCAAATAAATGCATTTTAAGTAACCTTTAAAAGTCTTAGCTCCATTGTAAGCCACAGGAAGCATTTTTGCTGAAGAAGCTTCTCCATAATCATATGAACTGCGTCTTTTTCGACTTGAGGACACAATGTAATGGTTTTGAATAACAACATGATTCGTTGTGCTCTGCATGATCGAAGTAAACAAATTTTCGTTCGGATTGATTTCCGGTGTCGGAGAAATCGAAATTAGAGAACCTTGAGAGCTAGTTGGGCGATGATCAGGAAGTTGATCAAAAAACCTCTCAGTGTACCATGAGTTTATTGGCATTAGATTTATTGGCGACTGCGTGTGCACATCTTGTGGGATCTCATTGTTTTGGTATTCCATTAAATGAGTGTTTCCATTTAAAACATGAATTGGCTTTGCATTAGAAGGTGCTGGTACCTCGTCATTATCTTCATAAACTTCGGACGCTGCGTAATTAGTTGTGTTGTTTGGTAAGAGTTGCGTATTATCATTACGGGGCGGTGATGGATCTATCAACTTTAAAATACTCGAAACTGATGATCCCTATGGAGTGGTGAAAGTTTAGATATTAGAAAAAAAGTAAGAATGAATATTTTATCGTTAAAAAATATGAATATAAAAAAAAATTTAATATAGGGAAAGTTTTGATGTCGCGAATAAAAATTGGTAAGTAATACATTAGAGCATCATAATTTTACAGGCATAACTTTAAATATATTTTTAAAATTTCAATTATCCCTCAAAATGAGCGTGTAATTAACGCATAAGTTTTTTATGTAATTTAATATTTGTCGGCCTTCGATTGGTCAGAAAAAACAGTTTTTCGTTTGATACGTGACTTCTGACCAATCAGAGGCCGAAAAAGTTAGATTATCTGAATCATTCTATCAGCAATTTTCTTTTTCCCTTCAAAAATGTATAGGGGCGAATTATATTGAAGGGTGAAGGAGGCAATAAGAAGTTCGTTTGTCAAATGCACGGACAAGCTGTTGTGCCAGATGCAAGAGCAAGTTCGTCAAAAGTTAAGGACAAGTACATGTGCCTAAGGCAAGGACAAGTCCGTGTGCCGTTAGCCAGAATGCCATTTTAATTTGTGGTTCCCGTGGTGTAATGGTTAGCATACCTGTCTGTGGTACGTGGTTCAAATCCCAACAGTTTCGCCTTCTGCGAGGATTTGGCAAGCCCTCCGATAGTAAATTCATTGTTATCTGAAAGCGAATTAAAATGGAGGACCTCTTGCTTCACATAAAAAGCATGGTTGTGAGAAATATGCTTAGTCTCCGGGTGTCCTCGCTCTGTTGCACCACCCTATTTACTTATTTTATTATAACCTTCGAGGCAGGTAATGAAATTCATTCCACGTGTCTCTTCTGAAATCATGTGGAGCAATAAAGAACAGCTGGACGTTGATGTGCTAAGCATTCAGCAGAGCATTCTCAAACCGTTCAATTATCGCAAAAAAAAAATTTCTCATGATTCTGAGAAGTGACAGTTATTCTCGATTTGAAGTGAGGTATTTTACTCACTCAGGTATTTTACTCACACAAGAACAACACGTTACTCTAATAAGAAAATGTTTTGGGTTTTCATTGCCTTTAAAAAGAGTGCTTCCTCGAGTGAAAATGGAGAGCGATATTAATTTCGCTTTCCATGGGTTTCATTCGGGGAAGCACTCATTTTAAAACCAATAGAACACCAAAAATTGTTTCTGTTCAGTTTTGACAAATTGTCTTCGTGTGAGTGAAACACCTTTGGCTCATAAAAAATATTCCTTGGAGAAAATTTTGATTTGGCATTTAAAATAAAATAAATAAATAGGGTGGCGCAACAGAGCGAGGAGCCCCTGGTCCTAGCGCATTTATCACAACCATGCCCTGTGAGGGAATGGAAGGGACCTACAATTTTCTGCCGGTTCCGAACGGCTAATCGAGAAAGCGCTTTTCATGGCAATGGATACTAACGGAGGACTTGCCAATTCCTCGCGAAAGGCGATACCAGTGGAAAAAACATGATGATTTGACATTTGGGTAATATAAATTAGTGCTTTTTGAGTGGATTCTCACTTCAAATCGAGAAGTGGGTCACTTCTCAGAATCATGAGAAGCGATCTTTTTGCGCCAATGGAACGGATTGAGGATGCTCCTCGACGCTCCTGGACGGTTCTTTTCATCAAATGGAAAGCGACATAAATAAGTGGATGGTATGGTATGAATGCTTTCCGAACAATTTTATGGTGGGTAAAAGCACAAAACAACAAATTTTGAACATTGAACATTAATCACCGAAGTAAATAGGATTCATTTATTTTTCTCTGTCGCTCTTGTGTTGTTAACACGTTTATGGAACATTACTTCTTCCTATGTACCCTTAGCGTGATGGTAAGCGTGTCTGCCTGTTAATCCAGAGGTTCGTGGTTCGAATTTAGGCAAAAATGTTTTTTCGGGTATCGCCTTTCGAGAGGAATTGGCAAGTCCTCCATGAAAAGCACTATCTCGATTAGCCGTTCGGAACTGGCAGGAAATTGTAGATCAGCAACATTACCTCAAAAGACATGGTTGTGAGATGTAGGTCCTAGGGCTCTCCAGTTCTATGTTTCAACTTTTCCAACTCGAGAAAGTGGTTGCCAAACTGTCAATATAGGCTCTAGTAGCATTTCCCCTCAGTGGTGCCACTATAGCTTATAAATACATCGCAGAGTACTCGATGCGAAGGAGAGACTTTGTGTAAAGTTACTATCCATTTATTCTTTACAAGAACTTGTATATATTCTTCGAACCGCAAATAAGGGTCTAAGTAAATTAAGAAATGAAAATGCATCAAATTCTTCTTGGTCTTTTTTTACGGTAAGTTAGCCATAAACTACAAACATGCTCGTGCTGAGCACGTTTTTCTCGTATTTGCGATTACACGTGAACAGCTCGATGTTGACAAACGATTTCGATTTTCTATGTTCTTTGGCCTTTATGTTCCCCGTGTTGAGTCCTGCTCGTGAACAATCCTCATTTTTGTTGTGTTGCTACCTACTTTCCTGACGAAATTGGATCTCGTCTCGTCATCAAAATGCAATTTCAACAGAGAATATTTGTTCTTCTTTACATTTACGTTTTCTGGGCGCAAGAAATTCTTTGAGTGATTTGCCATCGATTGATAACTTGTGTCTCAAACCGAAACATTAGCGTTTGAAAATTTTTCCTTTTCAACTAACTTAATAAATGTTGTTTCTGTTTCAAGTATCACGAAACGGTAGAAAAACTTCTGAGGTTTTGAATAAAAAGAATATTTCGTCTCCTTTCTAACTATACCGTTATGCGATTAAGTATGCCCAGTAAAATACTTCCAAGGAAATCTTCTAGCTGATGGGAGAAAAAGTAGTTTATATGTGGAGTGGATAGAGTGGTGTGGGGTCCAACTAAATTTGAATTTCGATAACCTTAATTAATTGAAATGCTTACTTTACAATCTGATATAGGCAGTGGACACCCAATACTGTGAGAGTATGAAGCTATCAGTTCTATACAATAGATCTTTATATAGTAGACTAAGTCACAATTTGGGCCACAGGAACTACTTTCGAGAAGAAAACGAGAGATATTGCTCTTAAACGAAGTGGAAGTACCGAAGCCGTTCCACTACTGTAAACTTGCGTTGGAGTATCGTGGAAGAATAATTTATTAGAAAACTTTTTCAAATAAATCAAAATAAACTTTTGAAACCCCTGGGAGCATTTAAGACCAAAAAAGTCAAAATTGACCAAATTTGCAGACATTCTAAAAATTAAAAAAAAAAAACTAGCCTAATTTAAAAAAAAAACGGACTTTCTGCAGTTATTTATTTTTTGGATTTGAAAAATTTTAAACATATTTAAAATCCGAGAAAAAGATCAACCGCTGTATAAAACTAAATTAACGTACCTGAGATGACATATTGTTTATTGACACGTTTGAAATTTCTTGTTCCGAAAGAAAATCAACATGACTCCGAACTTCTTCCTGTGGTTGTCCTCCACGTACCACTTCCGGAGATTTATTGAGACTTTTCTCTTGTATATCTACCGTGTTCGGCTCTTCATTTTCGGGTTCAGTACAGCTATGGTTCGAGTAAGACGATGCACTACATTCGCAATTTTCATCGCAATTATTTTTTGTATTTGCGGATTGTATGTCATTTGAATAGCTTGGCGCACAATCTTTAACAGGTGGAAGACTTTTTTCATTATGCAGCTTAAGCATGTCAAAAACACTTATTTGCTCATTTTCTCTTTCAGGATTTTCCAAAGATAATGAAGCCTTTTTGGTTTTGTTTTTCTGATTTTCTTTCCACGATGAGTAAGAAACAAAATTGGATATATTTGCAGCTTTTGCAGGAGTCTTTCGTTTTCTACCTTTTTGGTTTGATGGTGTTGATATGAAAATACTCTCTGTATCACTGTCTTTGTCGTTTTCGATTCTCAATTGATATTTATTTTGACCATTTATAATCTTCATATCTTGGAGAATCTGCTTCCTTTGCTCTTCAGTAAAATGTGGCGATCGTGCTTTAGAGTTTATAAATTTAGTAACTTTGTTGTTAAAGCCTCCGTTGTCAAAACTCTCTTTGGGAGCACTATCAGGTTCGATCAGTTGATTTAATGGCTTAACTGCGTTCACTCTTTTTGCCTTTGAATTAGTTTTTGAGTTGGCATTTTTCACTGGTTTTTTTCGAACTGATTTCGGTTTTGGTAAAGTTGTTTCTGCAGTATTTTGTTTTGCTTTGTTGGTTTTGAAAAATTTATTTCGAGAAACAACAGTTTTGTCATCTGAAACTTTTGGACAATCCGATGAATTTAGTGGTTGCCATGAAGATGGAAGAGTTGTTGAAATCACATTTGGAACTTGACATTTCTTTTTTAGTACTGGGCTATCCGTTTTTGGCAATGGTTGAGATCGTGATGGTCTCATAGGTGTCTCATCTCCCTCCAGAGCTTGAGTTGTAGAAGCCCTTTTGCGGTTATCAACTCGCGGTGTTCTGTAAACAGACACTTGAACTGAGCGTAAATATTTTTCATTTGTAGGCGGTTTTTGTGATATTTTATCACGAGAACATGAAGGTTGTGTTAGATTCACAGGTGTTTGAAGTGGCGTTGAGGTATAAAGACTCTTGCCTCTTAAATTGTGCGGATTATTTTTATTTTGAACTGGCTTTACAGCTTGCATTTTGGCTGGACTTTGATGTTGGTTAAACAAAATTCCAGATGTCTGTAAAGACGTTAAAGCATGAGGTTGCTTGTCGCCTTGTGGGCTACTTATTGCTGCACAAACAGCTCTTGCTTCTTCTGCATTATTTTGTGGCTGCAGCTTGTCTTGCTTATTGGTGACAGTTTTAGCTAAGTGATTTATTCCGGAATTGCTTGGCTTCGGTGTAGGTTTAGCTCTTTTTGGTAGTAATTTACTTGGCTTCTTAAAAACAGTTGTATTCTGATCCACGGTTAAATTTGAACATGTGTTGTAGCCACTTTCTTTATTTGATTTAAAAGTCCTGGCGAGCTCCGTAAAAGAAACGTTTGGGTGAGACAACAAAGAAGCATTGATCGATGGCCGGCATTTCGTTTGATTATTATTTTGATGACTTTTTGGGGTTTGTTTTGATAAATTTAAAGGCAATAGAACGTCTTCAGTGTGATCTCTTTCATTTGGGTCCATTATGTAAGGAGTATTTGGATTACTTAAGTAGTTATCATTATTATCTGGAGTTGGAACATCTATACCATGTTCAAATGTGTAAGGCGTAGCTTCACCTAAGAACTTCTCAATCGTGTTAGGCGTTGGGGGTATACTTGATTCACTGTATGAGTGTACGTTGTAATAATCTAGTAAATCTTTCTTCATTTTCAAACTTTCGAGTTGATTTGGAGGCAATGTAAATACAGCAACCCGAGAATTTTTGAGTTCATTCGAAACATCGGTTGAAAATATGGCCGGTCCAACAGAGAAGACAATACAATCAAATTGATTTTCACTAAAATTAATAGAACCAAAGATAAAAATTTTGATTGGTCAGTGTTTTTAACTTTTGTTTACCACGTGAGAGAACAAAAACAGTCATTTGAAAAGTTAAATGAAAACATAAATCGACTAAGGACTTTGAAATTGGTAGTGTTATCAACGACTTCCAAGCTTTTTTTTAGTTCTTTCACGAGGCGAAGTGATTGTTTACATAAATTTGTACTTACATTTGAAGCTTGTCTATCAAAATTTTGATAGAAAGTTCTTTTTGTTCACTGCCACTTGTGTTTACCCTGCAAAGCAGTGAAACACTTTTAGAAGCATAGTTGAAATCGATCCAAAAACGCTCAACTTTCTAAACAAAACAAATTGGGAAAAGTTTTTAGTTATACTCAATTTAATAATTCAATAAGCCTGTGTAATTACAAACTTACCTCAGGCTTCAAAAGTTCGAAACCTCCGAACAGAGCCGAGACACAATAAAATGAAAACACGGTGCAGTTTTTGGCAAGTTTCGTGTTATATTTGTTCAACAACTCTCTAGTTATCTAAAATGAGATAAAAAAGTATTAAGACACGACATTCTGAGTAAGAGACGGAAAAAGAAAGAGAGATTGTGAGAGAGAGAGAAGAGTTGGGGGCGGGGGTGGGGGGTAGAGAGAAAGAAAGACAAAAAGAGAAAAGTACGGAAAGAAAATGAGAAAAGAGAACATTTTTGCTGTCGAAGGTTTTTGAAATACCTACTGAAGTTTTCAGATCTAAATACCGGTCGGTTCTACAACCAGATAGCAACCCTCTTTGGTTATAAGACTCTCCCATGATAAGAAGCTTTTTTACCAGCTATCACCATGTTTGCCTGGTCTGACTGGTCTGACCCAACTTTCGCTAAAAGGCGTCAACATCCCCTTTTCAAATGAAGTCAAACATTTTGGAGTAATCCTGGATAACAAACTTCTCGTCTAAACATGTCGAGTCTAAAACTACTAAAGCACTGTCAGTTTTAGGGCAATGTAAAGGAGCCTTTGCCAAGACGTGGGATCTTTCACCGAAAAGGGTCCTTTGGATCTATACGACTATAATAAGACCAATCATCTCCTATGCGTCAGTTGTTTAGTGGAATAAGCTCTCGCGTAAATACGTTATTGCCTCGTTTGCCCAACTTCAAAGAACAATTTGTCTTGGTGTTACGGGGCCTTCCCCAGCACACCGGGAGCTGCTCTCCTCCCCTTGATACCTATATCATGGGGTATACTCTCAAGACCATTTCTCGTTTAAAGAGATGTGGTCTCTGGCACAATTCGCACTGGAGCTTTGAGGAGCTCGCAGCAGCAAATCTTTTGACTCACGTCTAATGGATATGCCGTCTGACACGATGATCCCAAGGCTCAAACTGCATCAAAATTACTCAGTCAACTTTCCTCCAATTCAGGCTGGTTCACTCCAGAATCTGAGCCTGGACAGAACTGTTATCGTACCTTCACAGATGGCTCCAAAACCGACGAGGGTTCTGGTGCTGGTGTCTTTGTGGAGAACGACGACATACACGACGGCACACATCTTTGGGATCATGCGCATCCGTTTTCCAAGCGGAGCCATATGCTATCCTTATGGCCTTGAGCCACGTTACGAACAATCGATGGACGGGGAGAAGTATCTTTGTTTGCAGCGTATGCTCCCCAACGTTAGTAAGAAGACTGCAACATTTTTGCTAGCAGAAAAGACTGTAGAAAACTTATTGGCGTTGCCAGCGGGCACTTCTCTTTTGTCAAGCATTTAAACTTGTTAAACGCTTAAGTGATACAACACTCTGTGAATCTTGTCGAGAAGATGAGGATACCGCAGAGCACTTGTGAATGTCCTGCTTTTTCTCGCATGAGGTTACAGATACTCGGTGCAGACATGGTGAGAGCTGGTAACTTAGGCTCCTTATCATGGCAGCGTCTTTTGGCTTTTCTCCTAACATCTGCAAAGCTATAACAAATAGAAGGTTGCTATCTGGTAGTAAAATGGACCGGTATTTAGGTCTGAGTGCTCCCACTGGTATTTTAAAAACCTTCAATAAAACTTGAACTAAAAAAAACTTGACTAAAAAAAAAACCTGGGACAGTCAAAGATGAAGTGCTCCATCATTATTTTCTCTACAGGATTCACAATGAATTACCAGCATCTAGCATGTTCAAATAAAAAAGAAGACCCTCGGAAACTGCGACAAGTTTTCCACAGTTTAGTCTATCTATATCGAAGGGAGCGCGCATCTTTGAATGTGCTCTTGACAGATCCAATCGTTGATAGAAGTCCATGGCAGGCTAAGCACTGCTTATTCTGCGCTTGTCCTAAGAAAGTTATATGAGATCCTCGCCTTACAAGTTGACTTGAAACCCCAAACGAGATTTAAAGAATTTAAACTTCCTACCCCATTTAGAGAGGTCTTGCATGCCTGGATCAATTTTGAGGTAGTTAGAGGGTTATGTGAAGCTTTAAGGATAGCTTCTTCTGCATACACAAATATTACTCCCCATCCAACCTTTTGTTAACGTAGCTTATAGCCCTTTGGATAGCATACGTCTCGGCTTCATCAAGAAAATATGTATTAATATTGTTATAATTTAATTTGTTACTATTTTTGAAAAGTCAATTCCGTTAATTTGGGTACCGCATGTATACATTTGGTTCGTTCGTTGAACTTTACCCGGACTTGACACAGGCTTCCTTGACAACTCTATGAGTTTTCAAAAAACCTGGGTTTTCCAGCCCTCTTTCCAGTATGTCCTCTCTCGCCCCAGCAAAAACCCATGGCGAGTTGAGGCAAACCCAGGTCGACCCCTGGGCTCAGGAACACTCAGTCTGAATTTCGAGGCGAGTTAAAACTTTTCAAAAAAACCCTTTGTGGCGACCCCAGGGCTCCAACAAACTGTCCAAGAAAAAAAATCCAAAAAACCATTATTTTTTTTCAATTTAAGTCAATCCGAAAGAAAAATTCTTTAAATTATTGAAGCTTCGGCTTCGGCTTCAATAAGTATTAGATATGAGTCAAAAGATATGCTGCTTTTGGTTCAGTGCGATACCTAAGACCAACAATAGTTTGTGTACAGTGGTGGTTTGAATTTTCGTATAGTCTATGTGCTCGTCCTGCTGTGTGTGGCTCGGCAGTTTTTCAACATCTGTGTTGCAATTGCAACTTTGTAATTATTAAGACATGTTCTCTATGGTTTTTTTGCTCTTTTGTCTTTGCGAAGTCGTTTTGGAACGAACGGTCGTTTCCTGGATCGATTAAGTTCCGGATAGATATTTCCAGAGTAATCTTTTCGGATACAGAAAGGGTTTCTTTCCAGAGACTCGAATTATATTGCCAAAAGACTTAGCAGCCTTCGAATCGACATGTTTGGACCAGAGATAAAAATGATCTAAGTATGCTTGTGAACAATGAGTATTTACTTGAAAAAAAAAAAACGAGTTTGAACAAACTGAGTCAACCCACAAGCAAGTAAATTTGAACAATCTTATTTGTGAACCAATCAACTCTGAACAACCCCTATTTTCAAACGAACCAAACAAGTACACTTGCTTGCAAGTCAAAATGAGTTTGAATAACATTTAGTTAAACTGCTTGTGAGCAAAGTGCTTGTGAGTAAAAGTAATCACAAGCAATTTGATCGTAAGCAAGCAGTGTGGTTGTGAATAAGCAGTGTGTTCATAAGCACGCTACCTGCTTATGCCTTATGAACACACTGCCTGCTTGTGAACATTTTGCGCGCTCTTGAGTATTTGAATATATTCAAGTAAGTTCAAACAAGTCAAACTGCTTGCAAGTCATTTGCTTGTGAGTGCAATACAAAAAAAATGACTTGTGAGCATCCTTACTGATTTAGTTTGTTCAGAAGCATTTTTGCTTGTGAGTAAATATGCTTGCGAGCTATTTGCTTGTGAATAGGGGTGGAAAATGATCAAGTCTGAGCGATCGTTGAGAAATTTTGGATGTGTTTGAACTGATTTGAACATACTCATTTTGATCTCTGGTTTGGACCATAGAAGCTTGTTTTCTAGGATTACTTCAAATTGTTTGACTTCGTTTGAAAAGGGAATATTCACGCCTTTAAAGGCAAGTTGTGCCAAACTAGTCAATTGTTGTTGTCTCGTGAAGAGAACCACCTCCAGTTTTGAACGTGGATACAATGTAGTCTATAGGTTTGTTTGTTTAAGACCTGGGTTTACCCCTCAACTCGCCGTAGATTTTTGAGGGCTGGCAAACGGCATGTATTTTTATTCATATGACAGGCATGTGTGGGGATTTTGTGTTTAGGGTTTTTTGAGGACTGGCAATAGAAAACCCAGTAGGGCTATTCCAGAAAGCGCGGCGGATCGTATTTAAAGCGATAACTCAATTTCGAAGCGCTTCGCTTTAGGTTATTCTGAAAAGCGAACATGGTTGGAAATTAAACTTCCAATATTTCCATTTGGAAGTCTTATCCATCCACGCAAATGTCATCTATTTCCAAGTTTTTCCAATTAGAATTCCAAGTTTTCCCTAGGTATCAGCTGTTTCAGCGAATTCAAAGAAAGCTAATCAGAAGTATAGTTCTTCTCAATTCGATGTAAATTTGAATCAATAGGTCTGTTTCTTTCCTATGTGCACAGAAATTCACAATCTGTCAAATTTTAAGGAGTGGGGGTAAAATTCTCTCAGAAATGGTCAGAAACTCTCTGAAAGAGCGTAATTGTCTCAAAAGTAAAGAAACGGTCTTTAACAAACATTCGCAGCAGCGCTTGGAAAAACGTCTGTTTGACAGTTGTTGTATTTGTTTTGGCTGTGCACGATTTCTGCCCACAGAAATTTAGGTGGCAGAAATTCGCAGGGTGGGGAAATTTTTTACTCTCTCGTGAGCACTCTCTTTTGTGCACTGCTACGAAAAATCGCTGTGCTGGAACGACATTTGACTGACTTTCACCGACTTTCGGTGCATTTCGTGTGAATTTTCAGTAAAGAAACACACCTATTTTTGTTTATTTATTACTTCAAAAATATTTTCTATGTATACATAGGTCTGTAAAATTGTTTCGACTTTCAAAAGAAGAGTTTTGCTTTTGCTATATTTTAGATGGAACAAAGTGGCATTTCAAACCTCTGGTCGCTGCTACTCTTCGTTTCTTAGCAGAGGGTTCAAGCATAAAAAATTGTTGTGTTGTAGTGTGTTTTTGACTCCTTTAACAAAATAAAAAAGAAAATTACTCTCAATTCAATTGATGATAGCTAATTTTTTCATTATTTTAACATTTTTCTATCAATCCACTTGCAATTCGACACTACAACACCTATCGAAATGAATTATGTATGTCAAAAAGGTATAGTTTCTTCGAAAAAAAGGGTGACGTTTGGAAAGCGCTTTCGCTTTCCATGAAAAACAAAAATTAAAAGCGATTCGCTTTTGAGAATACGAAAATTCATTTCCGCCAACAAAAGCGATCAGCCGCGCTTTCTGGAATAGCCCTACATTTTTTATTGACAACTGATGATGCATATCTACAGCAAAATTGTCCTAAAAACTGATATTTTTTGGGCATTCGACTTTTCATACAACTTTAAAAACGCCAAATCAAATCATTTTTTGAAATTAAGCATTTTCAATTTCAACGAGTTTTTTTCCTTTTTTTAAGTTGATTTATTTATGAGAATTAAAGTTCTTTGATTGACTTACCTCTTCAAAACGATCTTCACCCGATTCAGCAAGTTTTAAAAGTAAATTTTGTAAACTTTGTTCAGTTTTGATTGTTTTCACTTTATCACGTCGGTCTTTGTCATCTAACTGCTTCAAAATGGTATCAATCAATTTAATGCATATCCGTTGCGTTGTATAGTCTCCAACAAAATCAATTGGCAGCCACAATAGACCCCTAAGTAGGATTACGTTTTGGAAAAAAGTCGTAAAATAGAATCACAGAGAATATAAAACTTACATTAAGTCGATGTCCATACGCGCTATGGTTTGCAATGTTGATGGCGAAATAGATTTAAATAATTCTGAACACATTTCCAATACACGTTGATGGTAGTCTGCTATTTTGGTTTGGTATTGCAAAGATGCCAGAATGTACGATGAACATACTGGAAGCTTAAGATCAATTTTTCGAAATCTAGCTTCATTCTGTGAATCGATGCGATGTTGCAGTTTCTGTAATCAAATATAATTGGCATTAACTAGAGACTAAATCAAGTCTTAAAATTAACTCAAAGCGGACAGTGGGTAAAGCCATAAACTAACATAATAATAAACAGGTTAATTGAGCACTAAAAAAAAAAACTTAAGTCATTTCTTAGGAATCAAATATAATAATTTTGATCTAATCTTTAACTCAAAAAGCAATAAAATAAAAAAATGAACTTTTCTTACAAAAGCTATATCTATAAACCTTGAATGTACATCAACAAGTTATTTTGAAGAACCATTCTTCTTGAGTTTAAGTATCAATAGACGCTAAAAACACCCTGTAAAACTAGCTTTCTAACGCTAAGTATAAATGCACACACAATAAAAGTTTTGCTTCGTGCAAGTTTGTAAGTTCAATAAATTTATACGAGGTTCACATTCTAAAAATAAATGCCTTTTGTAAAACCAAGCAAATGCTTTATTTTTGAACTTGGACATTTGAAACCCTTAGAATCATAATTAAAAAAAACATTAAATTCAATTGAAAATCGTGCTCATTCATGAAATAACTAAACTGGAAAACATATTCGATGATGCATTCCAAACAAATAAATTATTCTCAATTCTTAATCAACAAATAGTAAATCTAAGTAAATAATCGGTTACCAAGCAGGAAGCCTGTGTGCAATTTAACATCTACATTCATATGTATATATATACCTCCAATTACAATGCAATAACTAACTGAAGCATATTATACTCATTCTCATTCTAAGTTGTAGACTTTTAATGAGATTTGCTTAACATGGGAATGTATTGTGAAATGTTTGTTGGGTTTAAAAAGTATAATAGTCAACGTCTTAGTCATGCCATTTGACTCGGGTTGTGTCAACACCTGGCTTGCGGTCGTGTAATGTGAAGAGGCGGCAGTTAGCTTTTTAATCACATACAAGTCAATTAGAAGAGGCTAGATAAAAAATGCTTTTTAAGTGATTGTGTATCTGTCCTGATTGAAGATAAGGATGAATGAATGGGAACCTCATTTAAGTCCCTAAAAAAAATACGCCGGGTGTCGCTCAAATTAATCTTGGTCATTGGCATGTAGAATGTAGGTGCTCTTATCAAAACCAAAATCTTTTGAAAGCCCCATTAATTTTGACCGATAAAATGTCTACAAAGTTTATCAAAATCAGCAAAGTCACTAGACAGACATCCATAAGCTTGAGATCGTGTCGACATTTTTACGCTTTTGTAAAACCAAAAAAAAAAAAAATTCTAAATGATAAGCACACGTAGAAACATGTGTAGGTACTCAGCGTAACAAACTGATAAATATGAATAGCAAAATTGATGCAGATAAGGATCTAATTTTATTAGAAAATGGCTAAGCAAAAATAAGTGAAGTCCAGAAAAATCTCGATCTTTTGAAAATATGAAAAACGTATGTTTGACGTTTTTGTGTTTAGAATTTAGTAGATGTACAAGCTGGTACCTGTAGAGTGATGGTTAGTATGTCTGCCTGTTTAGCGGAAGGTTCGTGGTTCGAATCTCAACAGAAGCCAAAATGTTTTTTCACTGGTATCGCCTCTCGAGAAGAATTGGCAAGTCCTCCGATAGTAAATAAAAATTGCCATTAAAAACGCTTTTTCGCCAGAAAATTGTAAGTCCCGTTTATGCCCTCACAAAGGGAATTGTTGTGAGAAATGCGAGGAGCCCTCCCTCTGTTGCTCCACAATATTTATTTTACATATTTATTAATTTACAAGCTTTTTTACCATCAAAAACCTACCGTAAAGTATTTGAGAATCTTAAGGCAAGCGGGTTATCTTGAATGATAAAATATTACAGTGATGGGGTGTTTTTATAAGTTATCTTTCTATCTTTCTATATATATAAAATAGGATGTATGTATGTATGTATGTATGTAAGTATCTGGGTAAACTCCTTAACCACCCAACGGATTTTTATGAAATTTTCAGAGTAGACAAAGTTTAGTCCAGAGAGAGATGTAGTCCCTGTCAAGGTTTGAATCCTTTATTCTCACAGGAACAAGGCTGGGAACGGAAAATTAAAAACTACTCCATAGATTTCAAAAATTCTTTCAGTACTAGGGGTGGTTCATTATCTGCCTTCATCAGTAACTTAATCTATATTTCATGTTTCATCCCTATTATCCCCACAGGAACAGAAACGGGAAGGAGAACGGGAACGAGAACGGGAACTATAAAGTTACTTGACCGATTTCAAAAATTCTTTCATCTCTAGGATGTTACATTATCCCTCAGTGACATAGACTTATATTTCATTCACATATTTCCACGGGAACGGAAGATTCACACAGGAACGGACTAGAAATGGAAACCTAAAAACTACTGGACAGAACGAGAACGGGAACCTTAAAACTAAAGACCCGAGCAAAGCCGGGCGGCTCAGCTAGTACATATATAAAGTTTGTTCGTAAGCCGTAGGGTTGCCTTGGGGTCGCCACAAAGGGTTTTTTGAAAAACTGGCCCTAAATGTGTAACTGAATGTTTTTTGAGCCCTGGGGGGTTTGCCCTTAAATCGCCCTAAAGTAGCCCTAGGTTTTCGCTGGGCGAATTCAGGTAATGATCAGGGCAGTCAAATGGCATGTATTTTCAAATGACAGGGATGGGTGGTGATTTTTTGGTTGAGCGTTTTTTAAAAACTGAAAAGCCAGGTTTTTTGACAATAAAAAGGGTTTTCAAGAAAACCTGAGTCAACCCTGGGTAAAGTTCAACGAACGAACCTATGATTTTCATAATCAGCCAGTTAGGGCCGGTAAGCTCACAATTGATTATTTCTTATCAAAGATTTTTTAATGGATTCGGATTATTTATAAAATTTTCAATCAAGGAATCTCTGATCAGAGCATTATTTTACTAGCCAGTCGATTTTAATTGGTTAGCTCCATTTAATCAACGACTAACTGAAATTCAGTTTGTTCAGACTTGACGCTTAGATAAAAAAAACTTTCAACTTGACCTATCACATATCGCAAATATCTTTTTGAAATTAAAAAACGTCTTCACTGAATTGCTAGAAAAAAAGTAAGTTCTTCTCCAAAATTGTTACATTATGTTTCTATGTAGAAAATCATAAACCGCGACTCTTAGGGTGATGATGTGACCGAAGAAGAGTTTTGAGAAGTTTTAATATTAGAAAGGCGACATTAGTCGCCAATCAGAAAGATTGGACCATTTCAATAAATGGGAAAAGGTCAATTTTCCAACGATTAAGATTCCGAAAGCAGTGTTTCTATTAAAACGGGTAACTCGATGCCATCAGTCATAACCATTATCATTGCAGGCACCAGCAAAAAACATCGGTTATTCATGAGATCGTAAAATAAAATTGAAATATCTTGGTATTAACGTTAAACGATTTTTTAATAACCCATGATTTGGTTATCAAGTCATAAAAAAGGAGAACTAACATTTTTTTTGGTAATCAGAGATCCTTAATCATGAATCGAGAAGAATCCTTGATAAACGAATTGCTTATTTAATCGACTGTGAAAAAACTGGCTCAAAGTCAGTTAATACTTTCAGATTTCAGAAGCAAACATTTTAGAAAATTAAGTAATAATAATTAATATAAGATTAGTTAAGACTTATTTCGGTTTAGTAGCGTCTAGAAGCATTCCCAACCGTTCCATTCATGCAAAAAGATAGCTTATCATGATTCTGAGTAGTGACAGCTTTCTGTTTAAATTGTGAAATTGTGTTTTAGCTTCTTTCAGCGACTGTTAGATTCGGGGTCGTTCAAGTATTACGCATCGCAATTTTTCAAGATTTCAGAACCCCTCCCCCCCCCCCCCCCCCCACCCCAAAATAACGCAAAGTAACGTTTTTGGTCGTCTTGTAGAGTAGATACCACGAGGTTGCTTGGTATTTGACGGATTGGGCAGGGTGGCCTAAAGAAAGTATCCAGAAGGACGGATTTGAATGCAAGATCGGGAATAGCAAGATTCATCCGCGCATCAACTTGCAACAAATATTGTGAGCGCTATACCACCTCAGATTAGGCTCTGACGGACCCTGCAAGCTTTCTTTAGGCTTTCTATATTCTGCCAAAAATAAATGAGGAAATCCCCAAAAGCATAAACATAAACGAAAAGAATTGACAGCTATGAAAATTCTCATTCTCTAGTTTATTAAATCAAATTATTACGTAACGTGTAGCGGCAACACCTCATTTCCACTTGTAACACACTGTAACTCTTTACAGACCTCCCCTTCTCCACATAATGGTCATTTTCAAGACTATCTACATCGTCGCATTTGAAAAGTAAAAGTTGGCAATATTTTTTTTATCGACAAACTCGTTCTTTTTTCAAATATTTGAATTGTACTAATAGCGTTTTTCATTGAAATTCGATGGATTTACTCTCAAATCGAGAACTACTCCTTTCAATGGAACATGTTTTTAGGTTGTTTGCAGGCATTGGCGGTTAAATTAATGTTCACAAAAAGGAATTCATATTTTCATATTTTGTAACATGTTTTCTTCAGCAAATTACTGAATTCTAACTTATTTACTCGTGTCCTCGTAATTTATAGCAATTTTTTCAACCCAACGCTGACACAACAAATTGAAAATAAACAAAAAATGTGATTGTAATATTAATAATATCTTAAAAAAAGAAAATACACAAATAACTAGTTTTCGTTTCGAAGAGTTTTCTCCTGTGGGAATTTGCAATTTGATTCATGGCCTTCAAAACAAAAAATCTTGCACCCATCACTTGGGTTATCTTCTGCTATTTTAAAAAATGTATCTTGGGAGATTGTGGATATTCTTTGTTATATTTTTAATTTGAGTGTTAATACTGGAAAATTTCCGAACATGTTGAAAAGTGCTGAAGTAATTCCACTGTTCAAAAAAGGCAGTCGAAAAAATTTATCTGATTATAGGCCTATTTCGATACTTCCTACAATTTCAAAAATCTTTGAAAAATTAATGAAGTCATTTATACTCTCATCTTGACAAAACTAATTTCTTTTCAAATGATCAATACGGATCTACAGAAGATGCTATCCTCAAAGTATGCTGCGATCTGTATACGAGCATAAATGAAAGCCGCACTACCATGGCGTTATTTATTGACATGACAAAGTGATGATATCGCCTTCACTTATTTTGAAGCATCATATTTTCAATGTATTAATAACATTAATAAGGATTTGCAATTATTGAGAGCTTGGTTTGCATATCATAAACTTATAATAAGTGAAAAAACTAAAATTATGTTTTTTAGATTATCGTCTGGCTTTCATGAACGGTATGATTTCTGGTATCACTCAAATGAATTTCAAAGGTTTGTTTTGCCCTTACATGATTGTGGTTCTTGTAATTTTCTTGAAAGTAAAAACTGTCTACCGAGCTGTTTTAAAATTGAGTATGTTGATTCTTTCAAATATTTGGGTGTAATCATAGATTACAATCTCAACTGGAAAGTTCACATAAAATCAGTGAAAACATACATGAACCTAGTTACTCATAAAATGTACCACGTTAATCAACTCTGCTCGAAGAAAGTTCTCACTACGATCTACTATGGTCTTGCTCAGTCTTAAATTCAATATGGTTTAGTAAGCTGGGGAGGTGCATATGCCAGTAGTTTAAAGCCCGTGTTGACGGCTCAAAAGCATTTAATTCGCCTAATTTGTAAAAAGTGTCAACGAATTGAAAGCTGGCCTCTTTTTTGTGAGCTAAAAATTTTGCCTTTACGTCATCTGTATGTGTTCCAAGGTATTGAAAGAGTTTTATAAACAAAGCGGTAAAATTCCATCTAGGAACTCGTCAATATACAACCTACGAATAAATAATTTTGCGCTTGTTAATAACCAAATTCCATACAAAACTCATTTTATGAACTTTTACATCATAACATCCTCGTATATTTTTAATAAACTTCCAATTGAAGTAAGAACTACTTAGGTATAACTATAATTCCTATTTGAAAAAAAAATTAAAATCTGGAAATGGGAGTAGATCTTTAGCGTTTAGAGTTACTCCAGAACTACTCTTTTTTTTTCAATGAAACATGGAAAATGGGAAAGGAGTAAATCTTTTCGCAAAAGGAGTAACTTTTTTCTTTAAGAGGGCGGCCGTGGTGCAGTGGTAGAGTGTTCAGTAGGTAGGCCGGATGCGTGGGTTCGAATCCTGCTCTGGGCATCTACTTTTCTTTCAGCCTCCTAGTTTCGCCGCCCTTGAGGTTATATATGAAATAACTAACACCTTATTTCCACTACTGCAACACAGAAAAAAGGGAAGGCTGCTACCCTGGTAGTACAATGGACCGGTAATTAGGTCTGAGTTCTCCAGGTTAGCATATAAGCCTCTTCTTTTTATAAATAAAAAAAAAAAAAAAAAAAAAACTTTTTTCTTCAATGAAAAACGATATAACTATTCTGACTTGTAGAACGGAAAAAATAGAATATAAGTTAAGCGATTTGTTTTTTTTTCAGATTGCTTCCAACAGCAAAAGAATTGCGAACTGGAAACCCCAAACAAAATAAATCTCATCATCAGAATTACCTTCAATTGGATACGATGATAGAGCAGAATAAATGTGAAAACTATTCTTTTACTGCAGCAGCTTCAGTGAATCATCGATAGTAGATTCTTTAAAACAGTTATTAATATTCATGTCCACTGTTGAGAATATTTTAATTGATATACCTACCTCCTGTATAAAGACAGATAGGCAATATAAAAAACCCAATCGATGATGCTTCTGAGAAATAAATAGTTCCAACTTTCTTATTTAATGGGTTTCCAGTTTAATTTATATGACTCAAGGTTAACAGCAATATCTTATCACGAGTATCAGATAAAGAAAAACACGCCATTTACCTATTAGGTAGAGCCTTTTAAATTAACCCAGTGGATGCACCCAAAGAACCTTAGATATGATTGCCCCAATTTTTTCCTTTCAGTTTAGGTACTCCAAATTAAAGTTATATAATTGATAACTTAATTAGGTACTTAATGCAATGTCACATGCAACCGTTACTTTACCGATAGCAGAAAAAACATTCCACTTGCACGCAAAGTTTCTGCCAAGTGGAAATCGCAAAGACCAACCACCAACGACCTTTGATCCTTGATAACAAAGTGAATTACGAGTCGTTATATTTCTAGACAAAAATAGAAACAAATTTTTACAGTACATATTTTAAATCCACTAGCGTACTTTGTACTACGTGGATCGCCACTTTATTCATAGAAAAAGGAAAATAAAAATAATACATACAAAATTCATATTGGAAATCATCTTTTTCAATCCAAATGCGTACATAGAACAAAACAAAAAAAAAAAAAACAAAAAAAACGACAGGTGATACAAAACTTAGGGAGCCTAGATAGGTAGCTACTTCCGACACTTAGTTGACGGCGGAGAAATACTCCTGAGATTTCTTTGGGTCGGCGACCATTGATTTGCTACCTGGCTTCCAGTTAGCTGGACACACTTCACCATGTTCGTCGGTGAATTTGAAGGCCTGGACCAGTCGGAGGGTCTCATCAACGCTGCGACCAACGGGCAAGTCATTCACAGTGATTTGACGCAAATTTTGCTTTCCGTCAATGACAAACAGACCACGGAATGGAACACCACTTTCTTCATCCAGCACACCATACTCCCGTGCAACTTTCATTGACTTGTCGGCCAGCAGGGGAATATCCAATTGGCCAAGGCCTCCTTGTTTACGTGATGTATTGATCCATGCCAAATGGGTGAAGTGCGAGTCTGTCGAGCAGCCGATAACCTCACAACCAATGTCACGGAACTCCTTTGCGCGGTCAGAGAAAGCGATGATTTCGGTGGGACAGACAAATGTGAAGTCCAAAGGGTAGAAGAAGAGAACCACGTATTTGCCCTTGTAGTCTTTCAGAGAAATTTCCTTGAACTGTCCATTGACGACAGCGGTTCCGGAGAAAACTGGAGCTGGTTTCTGAAGTTGTGGCATCTAAACAAAAAGGCAATTCAATGTAGAAACTTCTTATTACGCAATATGTACATAAGTACGAAATCTATCAGAAACGTGGGTTCACGATTTCTAGTTTGCAAATAATGTTAAAGTTTGAAAGAGAAAGAACAATGCTCCCTAGATACAGATCATAAGAAAAACAAGTTTTCTACACGCACTTTCAATCAAAATGTATATGCATTTTCCATTTTCGATCAATTTTATCACATTCTTTGACATTATTAGCAAGCACAGATTTACATAAATGAATGTACAAATTAATTCTCTGCACTTACCTTTGATGGTGAAATAGAATAAATCAAATTGGAATTATTTTTCGATTAATAATTTATTTTATTCACAACTCGAACGTGTGAGCACTTCAATTGCCGCGAATGGAATAACCGCCCAAAGAAAAAGCTCAAATGAACAGACAGACAACGAAGAATTGAAAAAGATTATTACGGCAAAAGATAAACGGAAACGCGAATGAAGATAGAAAAAACAAGAAAAGAAGGGAAAACGGGAGATTCGCAAATTACAAAAGGGAAAAGTACCGGCGATTTGCGGTTGTGGTTTGACTAGCATGTGGTAGAAGAGAGCGGCTAGCAGTATTGCATATTAACAGCTGTAGTTGGCCTTGGCTCCTCTTTGTGGTGACAAGGGAAATTTGGAACGTTCTTGAAGGAATTTTTTGTGTGAAACACTTAAGTGGTATCCACAATAAGTGAAATTCTATTTGAGTTTGGAGTTGGGATGATGAGAAAACCAAGCAGCACATATTAAAAAGTGCTAATCTTGATTTTTTAGAGATAACAATAAAATAATGGGCTAGTGTGAAGCACATCTGAGTATTTTTACAGCAAATCGCACATCGTTGGTTTATCTGTGATGTGTGATTTTGTGGTTTAAAGTTTTTTGAGGACTGGAAAACGTAAGTTTTTTTTTTTTTGACAACTCATGGGGTTGCTAAGTAGACCTGGGACCCTACCTACTCTTGTTGATATTTTCAATAACGGAATAGATTTGCGAAGTCTTGAAATATTTCTCAGGAAATCTGTTAAATGAAGCAAAAAAATAATAGGTTTGTTGGTTGATGCCCTCGGGTCGCTCTCATCGACACAAAGCGTTTTTTGAGAAACCTTAAGTCACCCTGAATGTCAATTTGAGTGTTTTTTGAGTCCTAGGGTTGACCTAGGTTTTCCATCAATTCGCCCTAGGTTTTGCAGTGGCGAGTTGAGGGCTGTCAAATGGCATGTATTTTTTTTTTTAATGACAGGGATGTGTGGTGATTTGTGGTTTAACGTTTTTAAAGGACTGGACCCAGGTTTTTTTTTAGGCAACTCATAGGGTTGTCTAGAAAACCTGGGTCAATCCTGGGGAAAGTTCAACGAACAGACCTAACATCAAAACAAATTACAAACAAGTTAAAAAATAAATAAATGAAATAAAAAAATCGTTTTCGGATTCGCCTTTCCGAAAGTGGCAGATCCCAAGCCGCTTTGTGCCCGGGGCTTACGTAAAACAAACTTAATAGCTTTGCTTTGTGTATGTACTGGCCCGTCTAAGTGCGCACTGAAATCTTTCTTGTAAATTTTCTTGTACCGGTCAAAAGCAGCCCTTGGTCTCTTTTCCATCAACATTTGTTGAGCTTCTTGTTTGGCTATCTCTTGCGATTGTAGATTTACAACGTCATAAAATTTCGCAGCGTTAGTTTGTCACGGAAAGCGTGTTTTACTAACAACAAGATTTACCCTCGCAATAAAGTCGATTGACCTGAGTCTGTTTTCGGAGGTTTTGTCATGCAGTTTACCAATTAAATCACCAAACATGTCTTTCTGTTTGGCAAAAGACGATTTTCACGTCATGTCTTGGCATTGCTTACTTATGTTTTTGTAAACAGCTCGTAGAAACTGTTTTTGGAATATGGCTAAAGTTGAAAAACTTAGCCCTCATGTGGATGGCCATTATACGCTCATCAACTGGACTTTGACTGAAATCTTATCCCTGAGTTACCTCTAACGACAAATCCGCACCAAAATAAGCATTGTCTCTATAGGGATAGGCTGTAGCAGTCAAAAAATGAAGTAGTTTTTTATCTTCTTCTTGCGCAGCAATTTCATCGCACTTCTTGAATGGCTGTTATGTCTGCTTTGTAGTAGTCTAAAGCGTCCGCTAGTTATTCGGCTACACGTAGTCCGTTTAAGGACTTTCTCTTACATGTCAAATGTTTATTCGTTTGCTAGAGTTGCTACAAGGTTGAAATCATTATTGTTATCTGAGGCTGTTGGTTACTTCGGAACTAAAACAGAACTGCAATAACTGTACTCTAAAGGTTTTCTCTTATCCTATTACATTCCTTTTAACAAGAACATTTTCATTTAAAAATAAAAATTAATAAAAAAAAATAGGGTAACGCAACAGAGCGAGGAGCCCCAGGGCCTAGCACATTTTTCACAATCATGCCTTGAGAGGGAATGCAGGGGAGGGGAGACCTACAATTTTCTGCCGGTTCCGAACTTCAATTGGGAAAGCGCTTTTCATGGCAATGAATTTTACTAAGGGGCCAGTTATAGCGATCAGGAAAACGAATCAGGAAAAAGTTTCAAATGGAATAATCACTATGTTTTCGTTACAATTGAATAACAAATGCTATACCAATCGATAGTAATAATAAATAACCCAGAGAATTTTTTTGCAAAGAAAATGTTCAATTGAACAAATACTTTCCGTTAAAATTGTATTGTTCCATTTTCCTGATGAAATTGAATAAGGAAAATAGAAATTAA
The DNA here is from genome assembly GCA_914767635.1 of Melanostoma mellinum. NCBI lineage: Eukaryota > Metazoa > Arthropoda > Insecta > Diptera > Syrphidae > Melanostoma > Melanostoma mellinum. Next base: position 73,205,782 of record OU612059.1, read on the forward strand.
ATAAAAAATATTTGTTCTATTATACCTTTTCTCGGCACAAAAAAAACTTTGTGTGATTTGCTATAGATTGGTAATAACATTTTTTCAACTGTAATGAAAACATGATTATTCCATTTGAAAATTTTTCCTGGTTTTTCTGATCGCTATAATTGGCCCCTAACGCAGGACTTACCAATTCGCAAAAGGCGATAACTGGGAAAAACATTTGGATTCGAACCACGAACCTCTGGGTAGTAGACATGTTAACCATCAAACCATTGATACCATGAAATAAGAGGAATGAAATTACGTATAAAAATAGTGTTAGCAATTACGAATAAAATCACTTATAATTCCTGACGCGACGTAAGGAGCAATCAGCTTGGATAACCAGTCGACACCAAAAAGATGTTTCGACTTAAAAAAAACTCTAAAAATATCAAACAAAAATGTAAATTATGTTTCATATTTCAAAGTTAATTGGAGCAGAATTAGTTAAATTTACTGCATATTAATACGTGTGCAAGTTTGAAAAACCCACAGTTGTTGTATATGGCTACTAAAGACAATTTGAGGGTGCTGAAGACGATGTTATTATTAATTTTTTTTTTGGTTAGCGCATTTAAGAAAGGTATTTTACCTAAACCTAATTCATTTTTCATAAAAACAAATGGCAAATTGACCATGTTGCGATCGACGCAAGGCACTCTTCCAGTGTGCTAGATGTCCGAACTTTCCGAGGGGCCAACTTTGACTCGGACCACTACCTTGTTGTAGCCAAGGTACGAATGAGGATATCTTGTTCACGACCAGCACGAACTAACGCTGTGAAGAGATATGACGTCGGAAAGCTACAATCGCAAGAGATTGCTAATGCCTTTTCCAATCGAGTGTCCCTTCAATTATCCTTGAATCCCGTGCCGCCAGCATTAAACATCGAAGACCAGTGGCAGCAATGCCAAGAAGCCATCAGAACCGCTGCCTCTGAGGTTCTGGGTTTCACTCGGCCACCAAAACGAAACCCATGGTTCGATGAAGAATGTAGGCAGGCAAATGCAGCCAAGCAAAGAGCACGACAAATGCTTTTGCAAACACGAACGAGGGCTGCTCACGATCGGTATAACGAGATTTACAAGGAGAGAAGAAGGGAAGAACACCGACTTCTCAAAAAGAAAAAGAAGCAGCATGAGAAGCGCTCGTTTGAGGAAATAGAGAGGTGCCATGACAGGAACGAGACTCGGAAGTTTTACCAAAAGGTAAAAAGATCCTGCCAGGGTGGAAAACCCCGAACTCAAGCCTGTAAAGACCAGCAGGGAAACATAGTTGTAGAGTCACAGTCGCTACTGAGGATCTGGAAAGATCATTTCTGCAGACTGCTTAACGGCGATGAGGACACAAATTCCGCTGTCAGGCAGATTGCCCCATTCAGCCTGGACGATGATCAAGAATGCCGTCCTCCCGACCTAGAAGAAGTTAAGCTTGCTATATGCAAACTTAAATCAAATAAGACTGCAGGTGCAGATGGCCTTGATGCCGAACTTTTCAAGGCAGCTGGAGATCAGTTGGAAAGGAGCTTGCACCAGCTGATCTGCATGATATGGTCGAAAGAAAGCATGCCCGATGAATGGAACCTCAGTATCGTATGCCCGATCCTAAAGAAAGGAGACCCTCACGACTGCGCCAATTATAGAGGGATAAGCCTCCTTAACGTCGCTTATAAGATCTTGTCTGCTGTAATATGTGAACGTCTGAAACCCCACGTCAACAACTTGATAGGTCCTTATCAATGTGGTTTTAGACTGGAGAAGTCCACAATAGACCAAATTTTCACATTACGGCAGATCTTGGAAAAAACCCGAGAACATAATATCGATATTCACCACCTCTTTATCGATTTCAAGGCCGCTTATGACAGTATCTACAGAGACGAGCTGTACAGAGCCATGTCTAGTTTCGGCATCCCTGCAAAGCTCGTACGACTATGCAGGATGACTTTGGAGAATTCACGCTGCTCCGTCAAGGTCGGTAAAGAACTCACCGAGACCTTCAATGTCGAAAAAGGTTTTAGGCAAGGCGATAAACTGTCATGCGATTTCTTCAACATCATACTTGAACAGATTGTAAGAAACTCAAACGTCAACACCAGAGGAACAATCTTTCAAAAATCTGTGCAATTGCTCGCATATGCAGACGATATTGACGTAATGGGAAGAAAAAAGCGTGATGTCATAGGTGCTTTTGCGAGTATTGAAACAGAAGCGGCAAAAATGGGTTTGATGGTTAATGAGGGCAAAACGAAGTATATGCTGTCATCAAACAAGGACACAGAACATCGACGAATTGGACAAAACGTCACAATAGACAGACATAACTTCGAGGTAGTACAGGACTTCGTCTACCTAGGATCCGCTGTAGACACGGACAACAACATCAGTGCGGAGATCAAACGGAGAATAACTCTTGCCAACCGTTGCTTCTTTGGGTTAAGAAGGCAATTGAGAAACAAAACCCTCTCCAGAAAAACCAAGGTAACCTTATATAAGACCTTAATCATCCCAGTCCTGCTTTACGGCGCGGAAGCATGGACCTTATCGAAAGCGGATGAGGAAACCCTTGGTCGTTTCGAAAGAAAAATTCTCCGAATGATCTTTGGTCCCGTATGCGAAGGCAATGTGTGGAGAAGAAGATACAACAACGAGCTGTATGAGCTGTACCGCGACATGGGCATAGCCAGAAGAGTACGCATCGCGAGGCTACGATGGTTGGGCCATGTTGAGCGGATGGACCCAAACGCTCCGGCTCGTCGGGTGTTCGAAAGCACATTGCAGGGAAATCGCGGAAGGGGAAGACCTCGTCTTAGGTGGCGCAATCAAGTGGAGGATGACCTCAACCGACTTGGAGTGCGAAACTGGAGAGAGCTCGCCCGAAATAGAAGTCGTTATCGAAGGATGTTGGTTGAGGCCCAGGTTCACCCCGAACTGTAATGCCCACCTAAGTAAGTAAGTAAGTAAATGGCAAGTTTGATTCCTTCATCGAACAATACAATGTGTTCCCTTTTTGAAACACACTATTATATTTTAACATTAACTTTCCAATAAAATTTAAACTTATGTACTTTGAAGCAAGAAGAAAAAATGCACCAGTGTCATGGTCCTTTGTCAGGATCGTTCAAAGAACCGTTATTCGTTATTTGCTTTTTTTTAAAAAGAATCTCTTACTCCGTGGATTTTAATTGTTTTATATTTATAGCCCTCGTCGCGAAAAACCATTATCCGTTTTAAAAAGGACAAAATTTTGGGTATATTTGCAGAAGCCGAACGGTGGTCGCCAGTTTTTTTTTAAAGATCCAAACAACTACGGTACTCTGAAACAATTAGGATGGAAGCGAATTGTTGCACAATCCGCTAGCAGTTTATCCGTTAGTTGTACCAAATTATAGGCGCTGATTCCGGCAAAAGTGCCGAAAACCAATGCTCTCCCCTGGAAATAAAGATTTTATTGGCCTAATATGAATCCTACGCCGCCTCTTAAGCGGGGAATACACGATGCAATCGTCGTTTACGACTTGGATTGCTGGATTGCATACGATCGAATTTATTTCCAGTTGAAGGCAATCGGCATTGCAATGTCGAAACAATAGAAATTCTTTGCATACTACTATTCAAACGAATAGTGGTGTGAAACAGGGATTTTCATTTGCCCTATTCATCAAAGAAATCGTAGATGAACTACCTGGTGGACTCAGAATTGCAGGAAGCATTTTAAATGTTCTACTATACGCCGATGACCTTGTAGTCCTGTCTGAAACACCCGAGAACCTGCAATTAATGATAAATCGAATTGTTTCATTCTGTGAAAAGTGGGGGCTTGTCATTAATACAGATAAATTAAAAATAATGATTTTATCTACAAATAATCGAGGCAATTCAACACAAAACTACAATTGGTTGCTGCGGCAGAATCGTCTGGAAGTCGTCAGAGAGTACAAATATTAAGGAGTAGTGTTGAATTCATCATTCAATTTCAAGCGTCACATTGAGGAGAAAGTTAAAACAAGTCAAAAGCTAGTTAACTCAACTTGGAAAAATATTTTTTTTCTAATAAAAACGTTAACCTTTCCACAAAGCTTAGAATATTTGATGCAGTGGTGAAGTCAACTTTGTGTTACGCTGCGCAGGTATGGGGTGCCGAAGAATTTGAACTGATGGAGAAACTGCAAAAGAAATTTTATCAAAAAATTGTTCAATCTTCCACTAAGAACACCAAACTATGCTGTATATTTAGAAACAGGATTACCAAAGCTACACACTTATACACATAAGATACAAGCAGATTATATTTTAAAAGTCCTTGAATTGCCGTATAAAATGCTTAGATACGAAATAAGAAATAAAGATTGGTGGATGGTACAGTGGCAGAATCGTGGTGATGTTTACGGTGAGAACATCAACATAAATTCAGATAAGCGAAGCTTATTAAAACTTCAGTTGTATCGTACAATACAAAAGTTTGAGGATACTGAAAGAGCTTTATTAGAAATAGAAGCCCAACAGTCAGAGAGTAGAATCTTGTATTCACAGCTCAACTACAACTTGCAAGAAAACAACTATTTTTGTGACTTATTAAGTTATAAGCAAATCTCACTAACCTTCAGAGCCAGATGTGAAGTCCTTGGGCTTAATGGAGCCACATACAATGGAAGCTACAATCAGTTCTGTACATTGTGCAATATGAAGTCCAAAGAAGATTGCTTCCATATTATAGGAGTTTGCCCCATCTATGCTACACAAAGACAAAATAATTTTGGAAAAAGAACCTTAACGATGCAGGAAGCAGTATTTTACCTCAATGGCGAAAATTGGAAAACTCTGAGTGAAAACCTAGGTCAACCCTGGGGCTCAAAAACACTAAGTTTGACATTCAGGGCGACTTAAAGGTTTCTCAAAAAACGCCTTGTGGTGACCCCAGTGCGACCCTAGGGCTACAACGAACAAACCTTAAAAACTAAAGCCGTGACCTAGGTCTTCGTGCAGGCGCTTGGTTAAGCCTTTTGCTTCATTTTGTATTTATAGAAATATTCAAATTATATTCGCGATTCTATTTTATGTTCCGTAAGAAAGGTTCAATGTTAAATTTACGGTTAGCTTGGTATGGTCTAACACTAAAAGCCTAAAACAAATAATAAATAAGTAGCTTAAGAGCACTACTTAAAATGCCTTAAAAAAAAGGTAGTTCTACTGCAAAGGCTTTGATATTGAAGAAGTCAACAACTGTTTAAGTTTTGGAAAACGGACCTGTATGTCTTTTATTATTCTAAATTCATCTTTCGGCTTTCTATTAAATCAAATTAACTAAATATGAGACGATGGATGTTGAACAGTTTTGTAAAATCAGCGAGTTGATGTAATTCTGCTAATTGAAACTTACTTACATAGAAGATCTAAAGTTCATCAGTTCATCACCTTATTATTCTTTACGAGGACACTTTGCATGCCTGCTTTAGATTATCAGCCCTATTCTGTTATTCATTGGGGGGAATTTTTCTTGAATTTTCACTAATCACTATTCTGCTATTCATTCGAAGGGAATCTGTGTACACAAGTGAAAATTCAAGAAAAATTCCCCCCGATGAATAGCAGAATAGGGCTGTATAGCAGAAAAGAGCTTGAGCTTCCAGACATTTTTCGAATACACGAAAAAACAATTATGTATTTCTACAAGCCCAAATATGTTTCCGAGCTATGTACATATGTACATTATGTACAACTATTTGTTCATACATTTCAATCGTTACATTGTTCGTTTATTTAAAAAAAATTAAGCTTGGGTACTTACCACGTACATCTTGAACCATTTGAGAAACAAGGAAAATGCTTCTGGTTCATTCTTCTCCATGACGTTCACAAGACTTTTGAATCCAATCGCTATGTCTCGAAACAGTTGTGAGTTCTATAAAAGACAATAAAAATTTTACAATAAAAAACATACATGGTGCTTTAAAAATATTTAAGCATTACATATTCCTTAGGTGTGTACGAATATATTGTTGTAATAGCACTTGTGATGTCGTTAACGATTCGGTTAGAAGGAATTCGTTTTGGAAATAGTTTTGAATGTCCCATTTTTGCGATGAAATTGTTTGCTTTGCTGATTCGAATCCGTAAAAACAAGGTGTTTAATTAGTTTAATTTAGTAGTAATACAACTCAAATACAGAATTCTAAAACTAAATACACTTTCAAATTAAATTAAAACGTTCAACACAAAAGACAAAACGCAACAAACTATCTTGTTTGTACGATGCTTTTTCCACGAATGGGCAATGGGATATGGGACGAACGTCGAACGAATCAACGAATGGAGACGGAGAGAGGAATGTTTGTTTTGAGTTGCTTGCTAACTGTACATAGTCCACTATTCCACGGCGCATTTCTCTCGTGCATGAATGAAGTGCAAGCGAGAAAAAAATCGAGATAGAAATACAGCTGCCCGGACATGCACGGGTAGCATTTGTCGTGCATTTTTTCCTGTTTCTCTTTATCTCTATTCGTTGTTTTTCGTAGTTGCTTTATTCTTGATTTGAACTTAGTTGGGAAATCACTTTGTATTATGGCGGAAGAATTCAAGTGATCAATGGAATAGACTTGTGAGTTTATAGTTCACTACGAACTAAATTCAATATTATACGATCGCTGCCACCCTGACTATGTATATAAATTGGGTTGAGAAAGCAGATGCTTTTCAAGTTATTTAAGATCCATTGAAATTGAATGACCCATTGATTAATATAAACTTTATAAAAAGAAAAATATACATTTTGCGAACTCAGTTTTCTAAAGAGTTTCGTGAAATGGGAAAATTGAAAAAAGTAGAGCTGGTGCGAAACTCTGGTGCTTTGACCAGTTCATGATTTTAAGAAACTACTGCAAGACCAGGTGTCCATGTTCAACATATCTAATTTCTTCTTTATTCATTTTTAAAACAGCTTAACAGCTGTTTCAATGGAACTTTAAAACTGCAAGACTGAGCGCAGAAATTAATGTGAAAGAAAATTGGCAAAAACATGCGCAATTCTAAAAATGCAGCGTGTAATAATGAGAGCATAACCGAATACAAGTTGAAAACGAAAAAAGCGATTAATGCGCATTAAAAACATGCGCCGTGTAATAGCCGACATAACAAATGGGCAGGTTGCAGTTTGCAGGTTCTATTTTCAATACTTTTACCTCGTTTCCACTTAGAATCGGGTAATCGGATCGGATTCTACTTACCCACTGAATCAAGTAATATAGGTAAACAACACACTATTTTGAATCGATCCAGCTACAAGAGCTGTATCGGATCGGGTAATCCTATTTCAATTCGATCTAGGTATACACTGGCACTAATTCGAATTGAAGTGTGATTCAATTCTAAGTGGAAACGAGGTATTTATTGCAGGTATTAATTACCCTGTTTCCACAAGCAGATCGAGTTACCAAAACGTAATGAATCGAGAAATTTTGTTTTAATGTGGAAATAATAGAATTATCCACTTACCGCCGTATTAATAATCGCGGAATAGCTGCGTTCCATGGATTAAGTGGAAAATGGTATAATGGTAGCTTTAATTAAATGGAAAATGGTATAATGTTAACTTAATCCATGGAATAAGGCTATTCCGCGTTTATTAATACGGCGGAATGAATCGAGAAATTTTGTTTTAATGTGGAAATAATAGAATTATCCACTTAATAAATAAATTATGAAATGAATAAAAAGAAGCGCAACAGGAAACATAACATGAGCATTTAACCTGAACAGGAAAAATGTGTCAGCTGTCAGGTTCTCTACTCCTTCCAGTCATAGGCTAATAAATAGTTTTCATTAAGAAATGCACACGAAAAAAATCTGTTGTGAATCTATGATTGAAATACATGCAAAATGGAAGCCAAATAATTAGAACAATTTGTTGCATCTCTTCTGAAACTTCAATCAGCTTATTCAAAAAATGATTGTGAACCAAGTCGCAAATTCCACAACTTTTTAGACGGTCTATCGTCGATTGTATCAATATATCGTTTTATGTGACTTCTGTTTTCAATGAATAGAAGGTATATGCTTTATTTTCTGTATACGTAAGTATATTCTAGCTACATTTTGACTCAAAATTTGATTCTTTCGCAAGTGGAAACAAGTTATATAAAGTGGAACGGGATGTGGGATATGAGAACAGAAACATGGGAGATCTGCCTTAGGGTATGCAGCAATAAAGTGTATTGTCTTTGCTTCATACTGTACAATTGAGAAATAGTGTACCAGCTTAACGAAAGACGGATTCAAATTTGTAATCGAATTTCATTTAAATTAAAAAAAATTATGAATGCAAAATGGAACCCAACATTTAATACTAGTTTCCTAACCCCGGGGCTACACGATCAAGATATGGCAAGCCATTAACAATACATACATTTTAACTTTTGGTATGGAATATTGAAAGACACCCGGCAAGCAGTTTCAGTAGCCATTGAATTGACAGCTTCGTCAAATACCCTCAAAAAGAGAAAAGAGTGCATCGAAAAAAACTTTGAATTTAAAATTTCTTGTTGGTACCATTTTGAAAATATATAATGACATGTCGATTGAAATTGAAAGCCATAAGCCAGTTGCCTGGCAAATTGTAAGTCGCCTACGTCATCACCGAAGCACGGACAGGAACTCGAAAATTATTTGTGTGAGCCGATGGCTTGCCATTTGTGGAAATTCGGTAAAGCTATTCAGGCTGTAGATCCATATACGGACAGACTTACAGACAGAATTGCAGCGCCCACTTTTTTCGTATTCTCTATCATCGCAATACGCAATGCCAATATTAATTGTTATCTCAATTTTTTTTCCACTATTGCAAAACTTGCATATATGTACCTATAATTGCTAGTAAAAAGAGAGGAAATTGAAAGAAACGAATTTGGTGCTGGGAATGTTTTAAAAAAAGGAACGACCTAATGTCGATTTCCTTTCACCCATTTGCAGTCGACTGCAGTCGCTACTAAATTCGATTCTTTTTTGGGTATTTAGATAAATATGAACGAACAATTTGTTTTCAATATTTTAATGCTTTTTTTATACTCTGTATTGATTTGTATAAATACATTGCTAGGGACATTCCCAACTTAATATTATCAATGTGAAAGTAACTCTGTTTGTCCTGCTTTCTATGTTACCGTCTCCTGCTCAAACTACTGAACCGATTGGAATGAAATTTGGTTTAGATACATAAAGTCTAGAATCTGAGGAAGGACATTGGCTATGCATTTCATCCCTATATTCTCATGAAAACGGTAACGTATACAGGAACCTAGAAACTACAGCACCGATTTTTAAAATTCTTCCACCGTTAGAATGCCTTACTATCCTCGAGTAACATAAACTTTTACTCATCCCCATATTCCTACAGGAACGGGAGTCCTTACTACTATAATAAGTACGAAGGTAGCTCTGTCTGTCCGTCTTTCTATGTTACCTTCTCCCGCCCAAACCACTGAATCGATTTAAGTAAAATTTTATACAGAGATGATTTAGAACCTAAAGAAGGACATAGGCTACATTTCATCTGAATACTCCTACGGGAACCGGTCCTTACTAATATTATAAATACAAAAGTAGTTCTCTCTCTCTTTCGTCTTTCTATGTTACCATCTTCCGCCCAAACAACTGAACCAATTCAAATGAAATTTTGTACAGAGATAGTCTAAGACCTGAGGAAAGACATAAACTTTATATTTTATCCCAATTCATATGGGAACGGGAAGGTAAACGAGAGCTATGAAAGTATTGCACCGATTTCAAAAATTCTTCCACCGTTTGAATGCTACACTATCCCCGAGCAAGAAGCATAAACTTTATCTCATTCCCATACTGCTATGAGAACGATCACCATATTCTCACCGGAATGGAAGTCGTTACTAGCATTCTAAAAATTCCAAAATTAAATCTGTCTGATTTTTTTTCTTTGTTCCATTATTCCCATGGGCACGGAGGTACCTACGGCAAAACAATTTTATTTGGCAAAAGATGAAAAAAGTAAGAACATCGTGTGCAAAAATGTACTTAAGTAAAATAATGTAATGTGCACCCAACATTTCATGCTGATTTCCTAATTGAAAACGTTAAACCGAAAACACAGGTGCTGGCAACGCTATAATAGAGTGCTATAATGGCAGACGTCTTTTGTGAGTGAGTGTGTATGTGTGCAAAAATACCGGGAGGGGAACTTGTCTAGACATCATGGTTCATAGAAAAACTACTAGAAATCTCTCGATGTTTCACACTACTATATAAAGAGGGAGCTGACGCAACCAGAAGTCAGTTTTATTTAGAAAGTGATAGTGTGAATATTGGATAAACGTAATTGAGTTGAGTTCGATAAAGTGTATATCGAAAGTAGATACTGAATAAAGTGGTAGAATTAAATTGAAAGGTAGAGTTTTATTTTTGCGAACTAAGCGCACGTAACATTGGTGTCAGAAGTGTAAATAAAACTTATTTGACTAGTAAAGTGTAGAAAAAAAAAGTAAAAAGAAAAATAATAATTATATACAGTGAAAATGGGTAAGTTGTTAGAAGAGCTCAACTGCATTGAGCTTAAAAGTGAGTTAGGTAAGCGAAATCTTTCTAGAGCGGGATCGAAAAATGAGCTCGTCCTGCGCTTGCTTAACTATTTGGAACAGCAAGGGGAAGACGTAAACACTTTTGTTTTTGAAATAGAAGTGGAAGAAGAGGAAGTAAATGAAAGTGTAGATTTTTCTAGTATAATGAAGATTTTATTAGAACAAAACAAGCAACAGCAGAATATTCTCGGAAGTCTGGAAGAGCAACGAAACGATCAAAAGAAGGAACAGCAGAATGTTCTTGAACGACTCGAAGTACAACAAAAGAATCTGGAAGAGCAACGAAACGAGCAAAAGAAGCTGATTGAAGAACAACGAAACGAACAAAAGAAAGAACAACAGAATATTCTCGAAAGACTTGAGGCGCAACAGAATGTTTTGGAAGGCCAGAAAAACATTCTAGAAAGCAAATTGGGTAACATTGAGAAAAATGTTTGTGGCCTAGAAAAACGCATTGAATGTGCTGAGAAACGATTTTCCAAGCTTGAGAGTCAATGCGAAAGTCAGCTTGCAACTTTGGAGAAACGAATCGAAAACATGGCTAAGGAACTAGACCAGATGCGGAAAATGGAGCTACGAAAAACTTGTGGAGATTGTCTAAAGCAAAGAGAAGTACAACCACCAACATTCGACGGACAGTCGTCTTGGTCAGTTTACAGGAGACAATTCGAGGCAGCTGCGACAGCAAATGGCTGGGATGACGAAGACAAATACATAGCACTGACTCTTGCTCTTAGAGGACCAGCAGCTGAATTACTTCAAACTGTTCCAGCTGGTAAGAGCTACGATTTCAGTTCTCTCGTGGCAGCTATAGATAAACGCTTTGGTGATAGCCACTTGAAAGAAGTCTTCCGAGTCCAACTCAATAACAGAGTCCAGAAAAGGGGTGAAAGTCTACAGCAGCTCCAAGCAGACGTCGAAAGACTGGCTCACCTGGCATACCCGGATGCTGGAGAAGAAATCATCAACCATCTGGCTGTTGAGTCCTTCGTTCGTGCCATTTCTGACAAACATCTTCAGAGATCTGTACGAACTGCTAGAACACGAACTCTTTCTGAAACTCTAGAGTTTGCATTAATGATGGAAGCATCTGAGCAGGCTTCTCAAATGGTACATTGTCAAAGAGAAGCCATATTCGAGGCTGGATCATGCCCAGGAGTTAAGCTACAAAGGAACCAGCGGAACGGACTTGCCAGATGTTGGAATTGTAATAAGACGGGGCACTTACAGCGACAATGCCGGTTGCCACCAATTAAAACTGAAACTGCTTGTCGACGTTGTGAAGTCCAAGAAAATCAATCCGCGAGCTGTAGAGTAAGACCGCAGACTTATCAATACCGAAGTGGACATCAGGTAGAAAACCCCCAATGGAATTGCTGGCGGAAAGTAGAGACCAAGACTCAGCGGATGAGAGTGGAACCCATATTCGGATGGAACAAGGAAGAATTGAGGTCTGCTCAAAAGAAGGATCCAGACATCGGACCGATTCTCAAATGGAAAGAGAACAACACGAAACCTGACTGGAACGACATTTCTGACCAAAGCTCTGTTGTCAAAGCTTATTGGGCACAGTGGGACTCGCTTCGCGTGCAAGAAGGTGTACTCCAGCGCAAATGGGAATCTCCTGACGGTAAATCTTTTGTAATGCAGCTTATTGCTCCTCAATCGAAAATCAAAGAGGTTTTACAAAAGATGCATAGAAGCCCTACAGGAAGCCACCTGGGAGTCAACAAGACGCTGGAGAACGTGCGAAAACGCTTTTACTGGCTGCATGTTAGAGGTGACGTGGAGAAGTGGTTCCGAAATTGTTATGTCTGTGATTCAAACATAGCGGTGGGTAGGCTTAAAAATAGATTTAATAGAACAGGGACATGGGCCCAGAAAAATTGCCTGGTTAGCAAAATCTATGATTAAAAGTGGAAAACAGCAAAAATCGTGGCTATTCCGAAGAAAGGCGCTTCCAACCTAGTCTCCAACTACAGGCCGGTCTCACTACTCAACAACATCAGCAAGTTACTGGAAGAAGTAATATTCCGGAGACTGAAGAAATTCTGCAATGAACATTCAACTATCCCTGACATGCAGTTTGGCTTTCGGGAGAAGCACTCAACGCTGCATCCGCTGCTTAAACTCCAACATGACATCACCACCTCCCTCAACAGTCATCATGTCACCGTCGCATGCTTTCTGGATGTCGAGAAAGTATTCGACAGCGTCTGGATAGACGCCCTAATCCATAAACTCTATCTTTTGCAGCTACCTCTGTCACTAATCAAAATTCTCTATTCTTTTCTTTCTTTCAGGAGATTTTTCCTCCAAATTGACAACTACAAATCACACATAAAGGACATCGGAGCGGGAGTCGCCCAGGGATCAAAGCTTGGCCCCTTCCTCTACAGCCTGATGACATCTGACCAACCGATACCAACGGTTGTGAAAATTTACTATACGCTGATGATTCGCTCACCTACGCTACGTCGATGTCACCACTACTCGCCGTCAAAAAAGTAGAAGCCCACATCAACAGACTCTTCACGTTCTACCAGAAAATGGTTTGCTTCAGAAGACCCTCTAATGGAAGAGGCGGCCGGACTGCTTCCGTTTGCAAAAATCTTGCCCTGAAGCTTCCAAACGGATCCACCATAACTGCCAAATCAAACGTGAAGTACCTGGGTATCCACTTCAACGAGCTGCTCAAATTCAACCCACACTCCATGAATGTGTTTAGAAAAGCCAGCTAGGCCTTCAACCGAGTTCATCCCCTGTTGAAGAGAAGAAATGGACTAAGCCAACCGACTAAGTTACTGGTCTACAAGCAGCTCTTGCGACCAGTTATCAGCTATTCTTTCCCAGTCTGGTTCACTATATCCAAGACAGCCATGAAAGAACTTCAAGTATTTGAAAGAAAGATAGGTACTCAGGATCTGCACCGGCCTACACTTTGACCGACGCGACGGCGGCAAAAGCACTATAGAAACGAGCAATTATACTCAGCAGCGAAAATAACCCCACTGGACAAGTATTTAGTTACTTCAACAAAGAAGCTAATGCGGAGCTTCATAGACCACCCCAATCAACTAATGAGAAGGATGACCACCGAGCAACGACATCCTGAGCCGAGGTACCTCAGTGTGATGGAAACCCTGGACGACGACATCATCAAGGACAACGAGGACACCATATCGTTTTACGCTGACACAGGGTCAGCCTACCACCGCGGCTTAATGCCATTAAACCCCTAAAACCATCTTTAAAACCACCAAGGACAACCGGGAGTGAACACCCTGAGGAAGACAAAGTCAACCGACTTCTTTATTGTAATATTTATTTTTTGACATGTAATTTTATATCTTATAATATTCTAATCTTAAGTCATTGTATACCGTTAGGCCCCCTATGTGCCAACAAATGTAAATTTTTCCAATGTTATCATTTATGTTAGTTGTAAGCCAAATTGTAAATATTGTTCAATAAAACAAACTTGAAACTTGAACTTGAACCAAAAAACAAGTTCCAACACAGTGGTGTTCAAGTTCCGACACAGTGTGTTCAAATTTCAACAAAGTGTGTTCCAGTAATAGTGAAGCAGCAACCAAAGAACAATATAAGTGAAGTGAACCAGTACGTTGCCAACCAGAACAGTGGGCAACGGACCAGAGGCAACAAAACCAAAGGTAGCGGCAGGTAATTACATCGAGTGAGGAAAATTGTGAAAGTAGCAACCAGGCGGATAATTGTGCGGGACGTCTCGTATGGGTCGTACAATTATTTGGACAGTCTGCCAAAGCAATTTTATATAGGGAAGTAGAGCCTAGGTAGTAGCCGGGCAAATAATTGTGCGGGACGTCTCGTATGGGCCAAACAATTATTTGGACAGCCTGCCGAACGTAGATTGTTTAGTGTCATTCCGGACGTGCGTGCATGGGCAGTTGACATTCAACCATCATACTGGCATTGACGTAGTAGGTTAGTTTTTACCCAGAGTGTACCGTGCCGCTATCCAACTACCGCCTATCGCCTACCTGACGTCATCAAGAAGACGAACGCCACCATCCAGCCCAAGACCTGATTTCCAGGAGCTATTAAAGCTCAATTACACCGATTGTGCGAAAGACGAGGGGCAAAACTTATAAACCCCGACGCCATTCTCCGCTAAGAGTATTTTATGCTATTGTAAGATCCGGTATAAATAAATTGTAACATTAACCTTAACCATTTTCTGAGTTGGCCATTCCTTTGAGAAGTTGAACGAAACGCAACCCAAGTCTTAATATCGCTTCCTTGGGGAACACCTTGGACCCGCTGAGTTATACCCCAGCTGGAAACCAAAGAAGCATCACAATATAGAGATTCATTTTTTAGTCGCACCATCCGAATATGGAATGCTCTACTTTCCTCTGTTTTATCCCTTTTTCACAAAGGTTTAAAAGCGATGTGTGTGCTAATTGTAAAACAAAAATGTAAATCGTTGGTAGAAACAGCATAGCATTGTTTAGCTTTTAATCTTGAAAACGGACCTTCGATACCACCGTGGCTCAAGAATGCCTTCTAAATTTATTTGTATAAATCTTTGTGCGGTTATTCCTCTAATATTGGCATTTGAGTTTTTTTTTACTTTAGTTTTTTTTAAGTCGTAGAAATCACACTTTTTCTGATTTAAGCTTGCAAACGAAGTTCAGCTTCTTTCAAGTCAAAAGAACTGTGCAATTGTCAGCTCTCAATTTGGTTTCAGATGGGGTTAGAAAACTTTTCAGGATATTTATTTGTTTCTTTAAGAATTCCGAACTTAATAGCGGCTTTGGGATTTCTCAGTTTGCTCTATCAAGCTCTTCTGAGGCCTTTTTGTTAATGCCGAAGCCAACTTGAGACTTCTTCTATGACGTTTTGAGTAATATCGAATTTTTTGTATCATCTTGTTGAGGTTAACCATCATCAAGCTTGACGGCATCTTCTATTGCTTCAATTTCATTAAAGTTTTTTTTTAATGTCCTCGTTTATTGCTGAGATCTCGACCTCAACAATTTTGTTGCAGATAATTCTACAGTTTATCACAAGGCTCGTCGTAACGATTTTGGTAACACCATGAACACTTTTGATGGTACAGTCATTATCTACTTTCACAGTTAAAGACCGCTCTTTTGAATAGGGAAGAAAGTTATGTGTAGAAACCTACATTTGTATACTTAAAACCTAAGTGTCCACCAAATTAAATTTCAACAAAACCGCAAAGTATTTTAATAGTGGAGATGGCTATAGTACCAGAAGTGTTCATGGTGTTACTAGGTTTGTTCGTTGAAGCCCTGGGGTTGCCCTATGGTCGCCACAAAGCGTTTTTTGAGAAACCTAAATTCGCCCTGAATGTCAAATTAAGTGTTTTTTGAGCCATAGGTTTGCCACAGGTTTTCCCCAAACTTGCCCTAGCTTTTTGCTGTGGCGATTTGAGGGCTGTCAAATGGCATGTATTTTTTTTTTTAATGACAGGGATGTGTGGTGATTTGTGATGTAGCGTTTTTTGAGGAGTGGAAAACCCAGGTTTTTTTGACAACTCATAAGGTTGTCAAGAAAACCTGGGTCAACCCTGGGGAAAGTTCAACGAACAGACCTACTATAAGTTATATTATGGGTGTGTTTCTTTATTCATTCCGGATATTCGGAATATTCGGAATACCATTTTTGCGTTTCTTTATTCAATGGAATATTCCGGATAAACTATTTTCTTGTTTCTTTATTCATTCTGGAATATTTGGAATGCATTCTTTTCATTCCTAGTCAAGAGGTGGTTTAAATGGAATATTCTGTAGTTTGACAGATACATACACACTTTCATTGGGCCCATTCAGTTTTCTAGTGACTACGTAGTGGAAAGTCGACTAGCTTTTTGAATGCAAAATGCACTACAAGGGTGTGTTTCTTTATTCATTCCGGATATTCGGAATATTCGGAATACCATTTTTGCGTTTCTTTATTCAATGGAATATTCCGGATAAACTATTTTCTTGTTTCTTTATTCATTCTGGAATATTTGGAATGCATTCTTTTCATTCCTAGTCAAGAGGTGGTTTAAATGGAATATTCTGTAGTTTGACAGATCCATACATACTTTCATTGTCAGTTGTTGCTTGTTGCTAGTTCTGTTTCTTTATTTATTCTGTTCTGGATATTCTGGATAAATATTTTTGCTTTTCTGTCTTTTCTATTCCTTATCCGGAAAAAATAAAGAAACACACCCCAAATGTAGTCAACCTAGAACTGTCAAAATAAGTACACAAAAACACGAAACAATTGCGTTTTGAGAACTTTAAATAACCTTATCTTTTAAATTAAGTAACTTTAATTACATATCTCTTAACTGCTTTCAATTTGATAAAAATTGTCGAAAAAAATTTCATTTTGCACTTTGTAATTTTTCGTGTGTTTACCCAACAGCTGATTCTCAAACGTCAGACTAACTTTGTAGCTGAAAATTTTCAACTACGTGGAAGGGGAAATTTCCACTCGTTTTGTAGTCGATTTCGACCAATCAGAAGAGTTCACTACGTAGTCACTAGAAAACTGAATGGGCCCATTGTCAGTTGTTGCTTGTTGCTAGTTCTGTTTCTTTATTTATTCTGTTCTGGATATTCTGGATAAATATTTTTGCTTTTCTATCTTTTCTATTCCTTATCCGGAAAAAATAAAGAAACACACCCTATATGTACAATGGTTCGGACTACGAACGCCCAAAAGAGACTAATACCCCTATTGGGACTGGCCATGACGACGCGTAGTGGCAAAAATAGAAATGAGCAGGGGCACAACAAGTCAAATTTTGTATTGAAATTGCCACTTTTCCAAAAAAATTGCTTAAAATTAAATTGTTTTGCCGGTCGAATATTCGAAATTCTTATTGAAATGGATTAATAAAAGTGTAAAGAAAAATATGAAATTAAAGCACAACCAAAAAGTTTACTGAAAGTGTCCAAAATGCAAGTGCAAAAACGAGCTGTGATTTTCAACAAAAATTTAAGTTGAAAAATATGAATTAAAATTTCCACAAAAGCACAAATTAAGCTCTTAATCAAGAATGTTCGTTAGTTTAAATCAATAAAATATCGAAGACCACTCATAATTCAATGAAAATTTAAGTTAAACAAAATTTATCATCCCCTCAACAAAATCTCCGTAGAGGCTTTGTTTACATTTTTTCCCATACAAAAATGGCATATTCTTAAATTTTTCAAAAGCAAATTAAATACATTTGAAAGGTAAAAATCACTCGTGTGCACTGTTTTATTCAAGCTTTAACATTTTAAGATGCTAATGCGCTCATGGTTCAATCACTTTTATTTGATTTTATATTTTATTTAAATTATTTAATCCGATACCATTTCTTCTTTTTTTAGTACAATTTGTATGGGCTGTCAAAACAGCATTTCACTTTGTGCCCCCGCTTTAGTTCCAAAACAACCGGCAGGTGGTGTGCAAACTCATGTTCCCAGTCCCAATTACGATTGGCGAATCAAACGTTCGATGTGAGTTTTTTTCATTAGCGGGGTTTACATGGTCCAACATTGTTTGACAACATGGTTTGACAACAGCAATGTTGGATCATCTAAACGCTAAAACAACCGCTTGACAAACCATGTTGGATGGTTTTTAAAATTTTTTAAAAACATGATGGTTTGTCATACCATCCAACGTGTGTAAACAGATGTTTGACAAACCTGACCGCGCCGTCTGCGTCTATCATTTTTCATTTGAATTTGCTTCGGTTACTGTGAAGTCGCAATCGCAATGCAATAACTAACAACGATTTTTGCAGGGAGTTTTTTGAGATTTATAAAATTCTTTCAGAACTTTGGAAGATAAAATCTGAGAATTATAAAAACAGAAAAGCGAAAACAGAGGAATATGAAATTTTATTGACGAAATATAAAGAAATCAAACAAAATGCTAATATTGAACTTTTAAAAAAGAATATAAATTGAATTCGTTCTTTTTATCGTAGAGAGTTTTCATATAATGTGAGGATGACTACAGAAAAACTGTGAACATTTAAATTTGGAGTAAAACAATTCCCCTTTTCCTATACCATGAAGAATTCCTGCTTTCTTTGGAATATTCATACACAACATTTTTACTTATTTACTTTTTACACTTTTACTTCGCAATTTTTAAATCTGTAATATCTTCGAAAATATTTATTTAAATCACATGTTGTAAAGGGCAATCTATCTACAAGGGCAATAATCTACACGAAATGCACAACGTATCTAATGTATTTAATTGGATAAGGAATGATACTGTATCGTTTAAAATAGCTTGGTAAATAACCCATATTTTGTTGTAATATGTAAAAGATAAAAATGGTTACTGTGTGTTATCCTAAGGAGATGAACATAATGCTGTCGTGGACTTTTTTTTTCATCTTTTTAAGATACACAATTCCGTAGTACATAAATTTGATCTATCTCATCAGGTTTAGCCAGCGTTTGCAATGTGAGCGGAGAAAAATATTGTAATGTACACCCAACATTTAATACCAATTTCCAAATCGAAAACGTTCCACCGAAAAACACATCTGGGAGCACTATAATGGAGTGGTTTAAAAGAAGACGTCTTTTGTGAGTGAGTGTGTATGTGTGCAGAAATACCGGGAGGGGAACTTGTCTAGACATCATGGTTCAAAGAAAAACTACTAGAAATCTCTCGATGGTTCACTTTCCTATGTAAAGAGGGAGCTGACGCAACCAGAAGTCAGTTTTATTTAGAAAGTGATAGTGTGAATATTGGATAAACGTAATTGAGTTGAGTTTGATAAAGTGTATATCGAAAGTAGATACTGAATAAAGTGGTAGAATTAAATTGAAAGGTAGAGTTTTATTTTGCGAACAAAGCGCACGTTACATTGGTGTCAGCTCAGAAGTGTAAATAAAACTTATTTGAAAAGAAAAAAAACGAGTTGACTAGTAAAGTGTAAAAAAAAAAAAGTAAAAAGAGAAATAATAATTATATACAGTGAAAATGGGTAAGTTGTTAGAAGAGCTCAACTGCATTGAGCTTAAAAGTGAGTTAGGTAAGCGAAATCTTTCTAGAGCGGGATCGAAAAATGAGCTCGTCCTGCGCTTGCGTAACTACTTGGAACAGCAAGGGGAAGACGTAAACACTTTTGTTTTTGAAATAGAAGTGGAAGGAGAGGAAGTAAATGAAAGTGTAGATTTTTCTAGTATGATGAAGCTTTTATTAGAACAACAAAAGAAGCTGATTGAAGAGCAACAGCAGAATATTCTCGGACGTCTGGAAGAGCAACGAAACGATCAAAAGAAGGAACAGCTGAATGTTCTCGAACAACTTGAAACACAACGAAGCGAACAAAAGAAGGAACAACAAAATATTCTCGAAAGACTTGAGGCGCAACAGAATGTTTTAGAAGGTCAGAAAAACATTCTAGAAGGGAAATTGGGTAATATTGAGAAAAATGTATGTGCCCTTGACGAACGAGTTGAAGGTGTGGAAAAACAGCTTTCTGTTGTAGAGAATCGTTTGGAAAGCCGATGCGATAACCAGTTCTCTGTTCTGTCCAAGGAATTAGACCAGATCCGGAAAATAAAAATTCGAGAATCTGCTGGAGAGTTTGCAAGGAAAAAGGAGATGAAACCCCCAACATTTGATGGACAGTCTTCTTGGCCAGTCTACAAGAGACAATTTGAGGCAGCCGCGACAATAAATGGCTGGGATGACGAAGACAAGTACATTGCACTGACTCTTGCTCTTAGAGGACCAGCAGCTGAATTACTTCAAACAGTTCCAGCTGGTAAGAGCGGCGATTTCAGTTCTCTCGTGGCAGCTATAGATAAACGCTTTGGAGATAGCCACTTGAAAGAAGTCTTCCGAGTCCAACTCAATAACAGAGTCCAGAAAAGGGGTGAAAGTCTACAGCAGCTCCAAGCAGACGTCGAAAGACTGGTTCACCTGGCATACCCGGATGCTGGAGAAGAAATCATCAACCAGCTTGCTGTTGAGTCCTTCGTTCGTGCCATTTCCGATAAACATCTTCAGAGGTCTGTGCGAACCGCTAGAACACGTACTCTTTCTGAAACTTTAGCATTCGCATTGACAATTGAAGCAGCAGAACAGGCTTCTCATGGAGTACATCGACTTAGAGAGGCCATAGTCGAAGAATGCTCGTGCCAAAGAGCTGAAATACAAAAGAACCGGAGCGGACTAGCAAGATGTTGGAACTGCAACAAGACCGGGCACTTACAGCGTCAATGCCGACTACCACCAAACAAAGCCAGTTGTCAACACTGTGGAAGCAAGAGATTCAACCCAGAGCAAGGTAACAACAATACCAGCGTTGCCTATCAGCCCGTAAGAACCAACTTCGAGGGGCAGCGGCTGGTTTCTTGTATCGATGGCCCCAGAACCACCATCCAGGTCTCTCAGACCAAACGAGACAACAAAAGTCTGACTGTGGAGACTACTATTAACGGGAACAAACATGTGGCTACCATCGACACCGGTGCCACAGCCTCCATAGTACGTCGAGACCTGGTAAAGACGACGTGGCTTCATAACACCAATAGCTACCGTCTAAGAACCGCAACGGGAGAAGCAGCAAGAGTATATGGAGAAGTGTGTCTCAAGATCCGACTGGCCGATCTAGTGTTTACTCATCAATTCCTGGTGGCAGATATATGTGACGAGTGCATCATTGGAATCGACTTTATGAAACAGCACGGAGTTATTTTGGACATCGGTAATCAGGTTTTGAAGTACCAAAATAAGGAACTTCCAATGACTTATTCGAACGAAAGTACGTCGACACTGAGAACTGTCATCAGGGAAGATCTTATTCTGCCTCCTTCTTCTGAAGTGTTCGTTTGGACGAAACTGGAGGGTGAGTTTGGAAGCCTTCGATACCTCATGGTGGAACCAGACCCAGAGTGTTCCTCCCAAAGCGTCATCATTGGGAAAACACTGGTAGCACCGAAAAACAAAATGGTCCCCGTACGGTTACTAAACACCAGACCGTACGATATAAAGTTGAAGAAAGGAGAAGTCGTTGGACGTTGCGAATCGGTTGCAGCAATTACGAAGATCACAGACGAAGCTCCGAGAAAAACTATAACTCCTGAGGAGCTCGAAACCATCAGAGCTAAAATACTTAATTCATCCAACCTTGATCACCAACAAACAAGGATGGCTGAAAGTCTCCTACAAGAGTACACTGATATCTTCGCATCGCAAAAGGGGCAATATGGTAGGACACAGTTGGTGCAGCATCGCATCAACACAGGAGATGCAAGACCGATTCGTCAACCCGCAAGACGTCTTCCACTGGCCAAACAAGGTGAGGTTGAGGAAATGATAACAGCAATGAAAAAGGACGGTCTTATCGAAAATTCCAAAAGTCCTTGGGCGTCACCAGTGGTGCTAGTGAAAAAGAAAGACGGAAGCACTCGTTTTTGTGTGGACTACCGAAGGCTGAATGATGTAACTAAGAAGGACAGCTATCCCCTGCCGAGAATCAGTGATACCCTGGATGCCATGGAGGGAGCGCAGTGGTTCTCGACGCTGGACTTGAAGAGCGGATATTGGCAAGTTGACATCCACCCTGATGATCGGGAAAAGACGGCGTTTTCTACAGGTAATGGGCTCTGGCAGTTTAAAGTTATGCCGTTTGGGTTATGTAACGCTCCGGCAACATTCGAGCGTTTGATGGAGTGCGTTCTTCAAGGACTGACGTGGAAAGCGTGCCTAGTCTACTTGGACGATGTCATTGTTTACGGGAAAACATTTGACCAACATTGCAAGAACCTAAAAGCCGTGTTTCAGAGACTTCGAGAGGCTAACCTTAAACTGAATCCAGAAAAATGCGCACTTTTCAAAACCGAAGTCAAGTATTTGGGACACATCATCTCATCCCAAGGAGTAAAGACTGATCCTGAAAAAGTTGACTCCGTCAAAAATTGGCCAACACCACAGGACAAACATCAACTCCGAAGTTTTCTGGGACTTGCCACATATTACCAACGTTTTGTTAAGAACTTTGCTGGAGTTGCAAAGAGTTTGCATCAGCTCACCGAAAAGGGGAAGCAGTTTAAATGGTCAGGTGAGTGTGAGAAATCTTTCCAGGAACTCAAATACCGCCTCTGTAACGCTCCAGTGCTGGCACATCCAACACCTGGCAAAACATTCATCGTCGATGCAGATGCAAGCAACGTTGGAATCGGGGCGGTACTATCCCAAGTGCATGATGGCGAAGAGAAAGTGGTGGCATACTACAGCAAGGTCCTATCGAAACCCGAAAGAAACTACTGCGTGACCAGAAGGGAACTGCTAGCTCTTATCTTGGCAACAAAGCACTTCCATAAGTACATCTACGGACAGAAATTCCTTCTGCGGACAGACCACGGTGCTCTGAGCTGGCTTTTGAACTTCAAAAATCCAGAAGGTCAAGTCGCAAGGTGGATAGAAAGATTGCAGACCTATGACTACCAGATCCAACACCGCAAAGGAAAGCTGCACTCAAACGCCGATGCATTATCCCGAAGACCTTGCAAAGTGGATTGCAAGCATTGCAGGCGGCAAGAAGACAAAGAAATCATTACCGCTCAGCGACTAAGAGCTGACCCCATAAGCGGATGGAGCAATGAGGAAGTGAGGACTGCTCAACAGGAAGATCCAGATATCGAACCCATTCTCGCATGGAAAGAAAATGAAGAGAAACCGGAATGGGGAGACATTTCTGACAGGAGTCCAGTTCTCAAAGCCTATTGGGCACAGTGGGACTCACTATATGTGCTAGAAGGTGTCCTCAGGCGAAGATGGGAATCCGCTGACGGTAAGTCACATGTGATGCAGCTGATCGTACCGCAATCGAAAGTCAGTGAAGTTCTTCGGGAGATGCACGACGGACCTTCTGGAGGCCACCTCGGAGTAAACAAAACACTGGAGAAGGTGCGACATCGGTTCTACTGGTTACATGCTAGAGATGACGTGGAGAAGTGGTGCCGAACATGTGACAAGTGTGCTGCAACCAAAGGACCTGGTAGGAAGATTCAAGGTAAGATGCATCAGTACAACGTTGGATCGCCTTTTGAGAGGATTGCAGTAGATGTGGCTGGGCCTTTTCCAGAGACCAACGCTGGAAACAAGTACATTCTGGTCGTGATGGACTATTTTAGTAAGTGGCCTGAGGCGTATGCCATCCCAAATCAAGAAGCCAAAACGGTGGTCGACCAGATTGTGTTTAACTGGGTAAGTAGGTTTGGCGTGCCTATGGAACTCCATTCCGACCAAGGGAGGAACTTTGAGTCAAACATCTTTCAAGGAGTGTGCGGACTACTAGGCATTAAGAAGACAAGAACCACACCGCTTCACCCACAATCTGATGGGATGGTTGAAAGATTCAACCGAACCTTGAAAGAACACCTCACCAAGGTCGTAGGCGACTACCAAAGAGACTGGGATAGGCACGTACCGCTATTCCTGATGGCCTATAGAAGTGCAGTACATAGCTCGACAGGACAAACACCATCTGACATCCTGTTCGGGAAAACCATGCGGCTGCCCAGCGAACTTAAATTTGGATGCCCCACCGAGGAGCCACAGGACACAAACGAGTATGTGGACGACCTCAAGGAGAGACTCGCTGACATCCATAAAAGAACAAGGGAACGGATGAAAACCTACAGCGACCGGATGAAAACACGGTACGACACAAAAGCGACAACGGCAGGATTCCGAGCAGGAGATCGTGTGTGGCTTTATAATCCTCATCGTCAAAAGGGATTGTCACCGAAACTTCAGCAGAACTGGGAAGGTCCTTATACTGTTGTCACGAGGATTAACGACGTGGTCTACCGCATCCAAAGAGGACTAAGAGGCAAGTTAAAAGTAGTGCATTGTGACCGGCTGCATCGATATAGTGGGGAGGCCGCAAATGAAATTATTCGGGACGAACAATCTTAAGGAGGGGGCAGTGTAATGTACACCCAACATTTAATACCAATTTCCAAATCGAAAACGTTCCACCGAAAAACACATCTGGGAGCACTATAATGGAGTGGTTTAAAAGAAGACGTCTTTTGTGAGTGAGTGTGTATGTGTGCAGAAATACCGGGAGGGGAACTTGTCTAGACATCATGGTTCAAAGAAAAACTACTAGAAATCTCTCGATGGTTCACTTTCCTATGTAAAGAGGGAGCTGACGCAACCAGAAGTCAGTTTTATTTAGAAAGTGATAGTGTGAATATTGGATAAACGTAATTGAGTTGAGTTTGATAAAGTGTATATCGAAAGTAGATACTGAATAAAGTGGTAGAATTAAATTGAAAGGTAGAGTTTTATTTTGCGAACAAAGCGCACGTTACAATATGTTTGTTAAGACATCACATTTCAAATCTTAAAATTTCTCGGCTTTTTTCTACTATAATATGCATGTATTATACATATAAACCTTCCTCTTAAATCATTCTATTCTTTAAAAAAAGCATACATAGGGACAAGTATACATAGGGACATAGGGACAGAGAAAGCGACTCCTGTAGCGCATGAGTATGTGAGTTCTTGGACCTATTCTTAATCCACTTTTTTAACCACTAACGTTTTTTCGTTTTTCTTTAAATTTTTATTTCTTCTAAAATTTTCTTATCCATAACGTGTCCGTCTCGTTCGCGAAAAATAACTAACCTGATGTTGGACAACATCGAATTTCGTGTAAACGCAAAGCTGATGTTTTTCATCCAACCATGTTGTCAAACCATGTTGGACCATGTAAACCCCGCTATTGGCGAACTAAAGCATTCGACATTATGGTTGGCGAACTTCATGGTTCGATTTCGAAATTCAGAAGTACAGTAAAAAAAAAAATCAAACGTCAAATCATTGCAGTCTATTATCAAATCAGAAAACTTTCAAAAATCGAAAGTTCATTTAATGGGTAATAAAATAATAAGAACTGATAAGTAATATAGATTTGTTTTTTGAAGAAAGTGAATCTGATAGAAAAAAATTAAGAATACTTCGACTCCGAAAGAGTATACGAGACAACTCCAACATCTTGGAACTGCCAACAATTATTTCTCTTCAATGCAAATTCTTTTACAACTTTTGAATTTTTGAAGTTTCAGATTATATTTTGGGCTGAATAAGGAAGCTTTTATTTTTGTGCTAAGCAAATTGGAGAGAGAATTCCAAAATACAAGCACATCTTCAATTCTTGCTATAGTTTAATTGGCTTGTGCCTTAAGATTTTTTCCCAGTGGGGGTTATCATGAACTATGTTCTACCTGGATCAGTGTATTATTGCAAAAGGCGTTTCACTTGACCCTGGAAAATGATAGAACTCCAGACGCGACGATTTGTGTTAAATACAAATTCAAATCCAGCCTTTACTTTGTTCTTATTTTCAAAGTTATTTTACTAAAATATCGATTGTGGCACCTAAAGCTAACTCATTTTACTGGCATTCTAAAAAGATCAGATTATTTGCTCTTATTGCAATAGGGTTAATTGCAATAAGAGCGAATAAGCCGATCTTTTGTTCAAAAGAATTTCTTAAAATAAAAATTATACAATTTGTATGAAAAAGACATCTTTCCGTTCGGAAGCGACGGAAAACTCCAAAAGGCCGAATACATTTATGCCTATATGATTTTTCTCACAAAACTATTTCGATTAGTGAAGTCCTTTCTCCATTAAATAAATAAAATTAAATGAGGTGGCACTACAGGGTTCTGCTAGTCCAAAAAGTAGTTAACTCCTTATCGTTCGACTTCTTTTCACGTTATGCTTATTGTTCGACAAAAAATAACACAAATGGCATTCAGTTTTACGAACGTTCGCTAACCACAATAGGGTGAAATCACACTTCGAAAATCATTTGACATTTTAGTCGAATCACAAGGTGTGAGTTCGTTAACCGTGATACCGATTTCTCACACTCACACGTTTTTTCGTTCGACTCGCCAATCGCAATAGGGGTATAACTAATAAAATGAGTTATATTATTTGTATCGTTTTGAATTAATTTATTTATTCTTGATATAATATAATGAAGTTAACTAATACAAGGTCTGGATGAGAATGAAAAAAAAATACATTATACCTACAATAGTTGTTATTTTTACATATAAATGGTTGTAACCATAGTTACTTATTATTTTTATAAAACATATAAATGTTTGTAACTATAGTTACTAACTATTATTTAAATTGTTCATTTAACACCTCTCCTCAATTTTAATAATGAAATATAAAATTTACGTTAAATAATTTTTGGCAAACAAAATCTAACAATGAATTTCTTCTAACGAAAGAGTTCATGTAACCAAATCTCAAACTAAATTTAAATCACAGCGTAATTTAACAAATTGAATTCTTCCAAGTCCCTTCGTCATAATGTCCGCAATTTGTTCACCCGTCGGAATATATTTCAATTGAATGATTTTCTTGCTTATGGTGTCACGAACATAATGAAATCTAACCGCAACATGTTTCATACGTTTATGGTTTCTTGGCTCCTGTGCCGCATTGATTGTTGATTGGTTATCTTCATGAATGGTAATCGCATGTTTGATTTCAATTCCCAATTCACCAATCAGCTCTTTGATCCATATTGCTTCGTTAATCGCCCAAGCCAACGCTGCGTATTCTGCTTCTGTTGACGATTGACTCACCGTTTCTTGTTTGTGAGTTCCCCAGCTGATAATGTTACCAAATAACTTGAAGACATACCCGGAAGTAGATTTTGAGTCGTTTTTGTCTCCCGCCCAATCTGAATCGGCGTAACCAACCAAAATGTCAGCCTTTTTGTCTTTACGATATTCAAGCTTCAAATCACCTGTAGCTTGTAAGTAGCGAAGAATGCGTTTCGCATGTGTAAAGTGTTCCCTTGTAAAGCAGCTCTGGAACCGACTGAAGTAATTTGTAGCCGCACACAAATCCGGCCGCGTAGTCAATGTAGCGTATGTCAAACATCCAATTAATTCACGATACGGTACAGTTGAATCCAAGATTCCCTTTTCAGCTGGCAAGTTTAGTCCCTTTTCGATTGGTGTTGATATTGGCTTGCATTCTGTCATTCCAAATTTTCGAATAACATTCTTCAAATAATGCGATTGAGACAGATGAATGATTCCCCTTTCGCGATCATGTGAAATATGCATACCAAGGAATGTATCAGCCTTACCGATATCCGTCATTTCGAATTGTTTCGCAAGTAGCCCTTTGACAATATTCAACATCTGCAGATTGTCACAAACAATGAGCAAGTCATCGACATACAGAAGAATGAAACAACGAATTCCGTTTTCGAATTTCGTATACAGGCAATAGTCCGAAGCACAACGCTTGAAACCGATGCGTGAAATGAATTGATGAAATTTCTCATTCCACATTCTCGACGCCTGCTTAAGGCCATAAATTGCTTTGTTGAGCTTGCATACTTTGTTGCCCCTCGCGAAACCTTCTGGTTGTGTCATGAATATTTCCTCTTTCAATTCACCATTGAGAAAAGCGCTCTTAACATCCATTTGATGTATGTGCATGTCGAATCGTATCGCAATCGCCAACAAAATTCTCAAGGTTGGTAGTTTGGCCACAGGAGAATACGTTTCGTTGAAGTCAAACCCCTGTAATTGTACAAAGCCTCTTGCAACGAATCTCGCCTTATACTTGTCAACCTCACCATTGGCTTTTCGTTTGAGTTTGAAAACCCACTTACCAGATATTGGTTTGCGACCATTTGGTAAATCACATAAAGTCCAAGTATTGTTCTTCATGAGCGATTCGTATTCACTTTCGATTGCCTTCTTCCATTCCGGCCAATCATCACTATTTTTCGCCTCCTCAATCGATAGTGGATCATCTTCGACAAATTGTTGCGCCGACAGTGCAAAATGTGCACCACATTCCCACTCACCATATCTATTTGGCGTTTTCTTTTCTCTTGAACTGCGACGTAAAATCTGGTTACCGTTGTTACCAATGCCATCCGAGTTGGCACTGTTGAGATTTTCTTCGATGTCACCAGTATCATCCATATCGACACTGTGGTATGATAAACTTCCGTTCATATCACCCGTATCAACCGCAATCTCTTCGGCTTCCGGAAAAAAGTGAATCGCAGCTTCTGTTCTCTGTTTTTCCTTCAACCGATTCAATACCGATTTCTCATCGAATGTTACATTGCGTCCAATTACCAATTTGTTTTTATTCACGTCCCATAGACGATATGTGCTAGTCGATGCATAACCAAGAAATATGCATTTCGATGCTTTTGGTTGAAACTTTGTGCGTGTTTCTACCGCAACATGGTTATAGCACGTTGAACCAAAAATTCGAACAATCGACAAATCTGGTTTCTTTCCATTCCAAATTTCTGCTGGAGTTTTCGTTTTAAATTGTTTTCCATAAGCAGCAGTTGGCACACGATTTTTAATGAAATTTGCTGTTCGAACCGCATCCGCCCAAAATTTTCGATCAAGACCAGCAGCAATCAGCATCGATAGTGCTTTCTCTTGCAAATTTCTATTTAATCGTTCAGCAATCCCATTCATTTCCGGATTACGAGGTGCCGTGTTCAATCGCTGAATTCCATTCGATTTACAGTAATCAATAAATTCAATTGAGTCATACTCACCACCATTGTCTTTCTTGATTTTTGCGATTTTTGTGCCATGCTCAGCTTCAGCCATAGCTTTAAATTCTTTAAATTTATCAAACGCTTCATTCTTTGTCTTCATGGTGTATATCATTGATGCTCTCGAAAAATCATCCGTGAATGTTACGAAGTAACGAGCACCATCATATGCCGGCTGTGACATTGGCCCACACACATCGGTGTGTATTAATTCCAAAATACGAGATGATCGCACAACATGTCGCTTCTTGAATGGAAAACGTGTATGCTTACCCATTACGCACGGTTCACAAAATATTTCATCTGTATTCACAGCAATTTTATCTATGCCGTCAACCATTCCCTTGTTGATCATCTTTTTCAAGTCGAAAACATTTAGATGTGCCAAGCGATAGTGCCATAAATCGCGTGAGACCGATTTAAAATTGTCCTCACCCGAGAATCCGGCAAATGCATCACGCTCCACCCTGAAATTGACGGTATATAAATTTGATTCTGCATGAGCAACGAATTTAGTTTCTCCATGAAATGAAATTTCAGCATTATCGCCTTCAAACACAATTTTGAAACCCTTTTTCGTTAGACTTCTGATTGACATAAGATTGCATTTCAAATCTTTCGAATACAAAACGTTTTCCATCGTTTTAGTTGATGAGTCATTGTTGTACAATGTTCTAATCGAAATGTTGCCCATTTTCTTCGCAGAGACCCTTTCGTTTCTTTTTGCTGTAGAAATATTAATTTCATTAATATCTTTCAAATCATTGAAATAGTCTTTATTATTTGCCATATGATCCGTTGCACCCGAATCCAATACAAAAGTAATTTCTGATGCGTTATCAAATTTCGTTTTCAATGCTTGTGATTGTATGACTGCACTTTTGCTATTCAACGCATTTGTATCGTTGCTCTTATTGCCATTTTCGCTCACATTTGTGCATTTCACTACAAACGCCTCAATTTCATCATCACGAATCGCACACAATAAATCACCTTTTTGTCCATAGTTTGATGCGTTGTTGGCACTCGACTCTTTTTTCGGTGGATTTTTCTTCGATTTATTGTGGTTTTTCGAAAAACATTGAGACTTCTTATGTCCTTTTTTACCACATTTGAAACAAGTGATATTCAATGCCTTACCTTGCATAGCACAAGCCTCTTCAATTTTCGATTGTGTTTCACCACTGTTCAACATAGTTGATTCGTCAAGCAAACGGCCTTTTACATATTGTAAGGTCAATTTTTCCTCTTCCATTGATTCCAATGATTTGACCAACGGGTTGTAGCTCGCCGGAAGAGTCAAGAGTAAAGTGATTACCAAATCCAAATCTTCCAATTTTCCGCCTGCTAATTTCAAGTCACGGACAGTATTTTCAAAATCAATCAAATAATTACCAATATGACCGCCATGAAATTTCATCGAATACAACTTTCTACGTAAAATGAACTGGCTCGTCACACTTTTTCGCTGAAACATACCAATCAATGCATCGTACATATCCTTTGCCGTTTTCTTTTCCATCACGTGTGTTAATTGCTCATCATTGATTGTCATTGCCACAACGCTTTGGCATTTCGCCTCATCCGACATGATTTTTGCTGTTTTAGTTGCATCTGATTCTCTAGATAATAACGTTTCTAAATCCGTTTCCACACAATAAATCAATTGCTTTTCCTTGAGCAATAAATCCAATCGAAATTTCCATTGGCTAAAGTTCTTGCCATCGAACTTTTGAAACCGAATGATGGATTCCCCTTCTCCACTCATTTTCAATTGCAAAAATAAAATAAATTGAATTCACCAAATAATACTTTTAAACGTCGATTAATATTGCTGGGCCGAATAACCTAATAAAATGAGTTATATTATTTGTATCGTTTTGAATTAATTTATTTATTCTTGATATAATATAATGAAGTTAACTAATACAAGGTCTGGATGAGAATGAAAAAAAAATACATTATACAATAGTTGTTATTTTTACATATAAATGGTTGTAACCATAGTTACTTATTATTTTTATAAAACATATAAATGTTTGTAACTATAGTTACTAACTATTATTTAAATTGTTCATTTAACAATAACAACATCTTGTATCGAATGTTTTTCAATATTCGACTAACTTTCGATCGAAATAGAACTTCAATGCATGGGTATTTTTTTTTTTTTAAGACAGATCTTGGTACTTCTACAGCGATCAAGTTCTGTTAACCCTGCTGTGTGTTGTCTCACACTTTTTGTACAATGTCCAGCATTGTGAACCGTATGGGAGTGCTGGACGTACATCCGCAATTGCACGGGTACATTTTTCTATCACAGAAGATGGCGGAGTTATCTCGCCACTTGATCCCCCTACGCTTACTCGATGATTGATGTCGTCAATACAAGTTGCTTCACTCCCAATCGCAGATTTATTTAAATTTTCCATACTTGGAAAGAACGTTTCCATGCGAAAAAATGGATCAGAAAATCGGCAACACAAGTTTTCAGTCTTTCGTTTGGACTAATATGTAGTCACTACCCCCTAAAACTGCTACCCATACATTGACTGCTTTTTACAGGGATGTAGGATCCTTACTTATCATCGATTAACCATAGTTCATATACTCTGCCAACAGGATTGTGATATAGCGAAAAGAGCTTATGACTTCCTTGGTGTACACCTAACGTTACTTGGGATGCATCTAACCTTAGTCACCGCTCCTTCATACATAACTTCATCACAAATAAAAATTACATGGCTCTGAAGAAATAACACCAAAAGTCAGGTCGATACCATATCCCACCGTCGAAGAATGTTCTTTAATTTAAATAAAAACCAATGATTTCAAAATAAATACAATTTCCTCAGTCATTTAAATTTTGTTATATTAGCTTGACTGAGTACTTTTTTTCTTTATTAATTAACAAATATTATTTAGTTTATGTCAAAATTTTTATAAATTGAGCAGCACACGCATTCGGTCTTCGACTCGGGCAACTATGCCCTGGCTAAACTCTTTCCATAAGTCCTTTTTTAAATTTTCGGAAAAAGTCATTAAATGTTTTTCAGCTTCGTCGTAAATGTGGTCGATATAATCTGCCTGCAGAGATGATTGGAGTCCAATAACCTTACATCTTGTGCTAAGAAAAAAAAATTATCTTACATTATGTTTAGTATGACAACTAAAAACCTACGTCTCCAAATTAAATTTGTTTTTTTCAAGGTTTTCAATAATGGATTGCAAACGGATTATTTCTTCCTTCGTTTCCTTTATTGCAGTTTCGTGATTTGTGATGGAATCAGTAACTTCTTTAGCTGTGTCGTGTAGTTTATCGAATATATTTTCATTTATCGTCTGTTCAAGTTCGTTCAAAATCCTGTCCTTTTCAGCAGTAATCTTTTCCTTATATGTTGGAAGTAACTGAGCAAAACCTTGTAGACAAACAAACACTAATTTATTTCACCAAATAAATGCATTTTAAGTAACCTTTAAAAGTCTTAGCTCCATTGTAAGCCTCAGGAAGCATTTTTGCTGAAGAAGCTTCTCCATAATCATATGAACTGCGTCTTTTTCGACTTGAGGACACAATGTAATGGTTTTGAATAACAACATGATTCGTTGTGCTCTGCATGATCGAAGTAAACAAATTTTCGCTCGGATTGATTTCCGGTGTCGGAGAAATCGAAATTAGAGAACCTTGAGAGCTAGTTGGGCGATGATCAGGAAGTTGATCAAAAAACCTCTCAGTGTACCATGAGTTTATTGGCATTAGATTTATTGGCGACTGCGTGTGCACATCTTGTGGGATCTCATTGTTTTGGTATTCCATTAAATGAGTGTTTCCATTTAAAACATGAATTGGCTTTGCATTAGAAGGTGCTGGTACCTCGTCATTATCTTCATAAACTTCGGACGCTGCGTAATTAGTTGTGTTGTTTGGTAAGAGTTGCGTATTATCATTACGGGGCGGTGATGGATCTATCAACTTTAAAATACTCGAAACTGATGATCCCTATGGAGTGGTGAAAGTTTAGATATTAGAAAAAAAGTAAGAATGAATATTTTATCGTTAAAAAATATGAATATAAAAAAAAATTTAATATAGGGAAAGTTTTGATGTCGCGAATAAAAATTGGTAAGTAATACATTAGAGCATCATAATTTTACAGGCATAACTTTAAATATATTTTTAAAATTTCAATTATCCCTCAAAATGAGCGTGTAATTAACGCATAAGTTTTTTATGTAATTTAATATTTGTCGGCCTTCGATTGGTCAGAAAAAACAGTTTTTCGTTTGATACGTGACTTCTGACCAATCAGAGGCCGAAAAAGTTAGATTATCTGAATCATTCTATCAGCAATTTTCTTTTTCCCTTCAAAAATGTATAGGGGCGAATTATATTGAAGGGTGAAGGAGGCAATAAGAAGTTCGTTTGTCAAATGCACGGACAAGCTGTTGTGCCAGATGCAAGAGCAAGTTCGTCAAAAGTTAAGGACAAGTACATGTGCCTAAGGCAAGGACAAGTCCGTGTGCCGTTAGCCAGAATGCCATTTTAATTTGTGGTTCCCGTGGTGTAATGGTTAGCATACCTGTCTGTGGTACGTGGTTCAAATCCCAACAGTTTCGCCTTCTGCGAGGATTTGGCAAGCCCTCCGATAGTAAATTCATTGTTATCTGAAAGCGAATTAAAATGGAGGTCCTCTTGCTTCACATAAAAAGCATGGTTGTGAGAAATATGCTTAGTCTCCGGGTGTCCTCGCTCTGTTGCACCACCCTATTTACTTATTTTATTATAACCTTCGAGGCAGGTAATGAAATTCATTCCACGTGTCTCTTCTGAAATCATGTGGAGCAATAAAGAACAGCTGGACGTTGATGTGCTAAGCATTCAGCAGAGCATTCTCAAACCGTTCAATTATCGCAAAAAAAAAATTTCTCATGATTCTGAGAAGTGACAGTTATTCTCGATTTGAAGTGAGGTATTTTACTCACTCAGGTATTTTACTCACACAAGAACAACACGTTACTCTAATAAGAAAATGTTTTGGGTGTTCATTGCCTTTAAAAAGAGTGCTTCCTCGAGTGAAAATGGAGAGCGATATTAATTTCGCTTTCCATGGGTTTCATTCGGGGAAGCACTCATTTTAAAACCAATAGAACACCAAAAATTGTTTCTGTTCAGTTTTGACAAATTGTCTTCGTGTGAGTGAAACACCTTTGGCTCATAAAAAATATTCCTTGGAGAAAATTTTGATTTGGCATTTAAAATAAAATAAATAAATAGGGTGGCGCAACAGAGCGAGGAGCCCCTGGTCCTAGCGCATTTATCACAACCATGCCCTGTGAGGGAATGGAAGGGACCTACAATTTTCTGCCGGTTCCGAACGGCTAATCGAGAAAGCGCTTTTCATGGCAATGAATACTAACGGAGGACTTGCCAATTCCTCGCGAAAGGCGATACCCGTGGAAAAAACATGATGATTTGACATTTGGGTAATATAAATTAGGGCTTTTTGAGTGGATTCTCACTTCAAATCGAGAAGTGGGTCACTTCTCAGAATCATGAGAAGCGATCTTTTTGCGCCAATGGAACGGATTGAGGATGCTCCTCGACGCTCCTGGACGGTTCTTTTCATCAAATGGAAAGCGACATAAATAAGTGGATGGTATGGTATGAATGCTTTCCGAACAATTTTATGGTGGGTACACATAACAACAAATTTTGAACATTGAACATTAATCACCGAAGTAAATAGGATTCATTTATTTTTCTCTGTCGCTCTTGTGTTGTTAACACGTTTATGGAACATTACTTCTTCCTATGTACCCTTAGCGTGATGGTAAGCGTGTCTGCCTGTTAATCCAGAGGTTCGTGGTTCGAATTTAGGCAAAAATGTTTTTTCGGGTATCGCCTTTCGAGAGGAATTGGCAAGTCCTCCATGAAAAGCACTATCTCGATTAGCCGTTCGGAACTGGCAGGAAATTGTAGATCAGCAACATTACCTCAAAAGACATGGTTGTGAGATGTAGGTCCTAGGGCTCTCCAGTTCTATGTTTCAACTTTTCCAACTCGAGAAAGTGGTTGCCAAACTGTCAATATAGGCTCTAGTAGCATTTCCCCTCAGTGGTGCCACTATAGCTTATAAATACATCGCAGAGTACTCGATGCGAAGGAGAGACTTTGTGTAAAGTTACTATCCATTTATTCTTTACAAGAACTTGTATATATTCTTCGAACCGCAAAAAAGGGTCTAAGTAAATTAAGAAATGAAAATGCATCAAATTCTTCTTGGTCTTTTTTTACGGTAAGTTAGCCATAAACTACAAACATGCTCGTGCTGAGCACGTTTTTCTCGTGTTTGCGATTACACGTGAACAGCTCGATGTTGACAAACTATTTCGATTTTCTATGTTCTTTGGCCTTTATGTTCCCCGTGTTGAGTCCTGCTCGTGAACAATCCTCATTTTTGTTGTGTTGCTACCTACTTTCCTGACGAAATTGGATCTCGTCTCGTCATCAAAATGCAATTTCAACAGAGAATATTTGTTCTTCTTTACATTTACGTTTTCTGGGCGCAAGAAATTCTTTGAGTGATTTACCATCGATTGATAACTTGTGTCTCAAACCGAAACATTAGCGTTTGAAAATTTTTCCTTTTCAACTAACTTAATAAATGTTGTTTCTGTTTCAAGTATCACGAAACGGTAGAAAAACTTCTGAGGTTTTGAATAAAAAGAATATTTCGTCTCCTTTCTAACTATACCGTTATGCGATTAAGTATGCCCAGTAAAATACTTCCAAGGAAATCTTCTAGCTGATGGGAGAAAAAGTAGTTTATATGTGGAGTGGATAGAGTGGTGTGGGGTCCAACTAAATTTGAATTTCGATAACCTTAATTAATTGAAATGCTTACTTTACAATCTGATATAGGCAGTGGACACCCAATACTGTGAGAGTATGAAGCTATCAGTTCTATACAATAGATCTTTATATAGTAGACTAAGTCACAATTTGGGCCACAGGAACTACTTTCGAGAAGAAAACGAGAGATATTGCTCTTAAACGAAGTGGAAGTACCGAAGCCGTTCCACTACTGTAAACTTGCGTTGGAGTATCGTGGAAGAATAATTTATTAGAAAACTTTTTCAAATAAATCAAAATAAACTTTTGAAACCTCTGGGAGCATTTAAGACCAAAAAAGTCAAAATTGACCAAATTTGCAGACATTCTAAAAATTAAAAAAAAAAACTAGCCTAATTAAAAAAAAAAACGGACTTTCTGCAGTTATTTATTTTTTGGATTTGAAAAATTTTAAACATATTTAAAATCCGAGAAAAAGATCAACCGCTGTATAAAACTAAATTAACGTACCTGAGATGACATATTGTTTATTGACACATTTGAAATTTCTTGTTCCGAAAGAAAATCAACATGACTCCGAACTTCTTCCTGTGGTTGTCCTCCACGTACCACTTCCGGAGATTTATTGAGACTTTTCTCTTGTATATCTACCGTGTTCGGCTCTTCATTTTCGGGTTCAGTACAGCTATGGTTCGAGTAAGACGATGCACTACATTCGCAATTTTCATCGCAATTATTTTTTGTATTTGCGGATTGTATGTCATTTGAATAGCTTGGCGCACAA
Organism: Melanostoma mellinum; assembly: GCA_914767635.1. NCBI lineage: Eukaryota > Metazoa > Arthropoda > Insecta > Diptera > Syrphidae > Melanostoma > Melanostoma mellinum. The sequence continues at coordinate 73,242,674 of OU612059.1, forward strand.
TCTTTAACAGGTGGAAGACTTTTTTCATTATGCAGCTTAAGCATGTCAAAAACACTTATTTGCTCATTTTCTCTTTCAGGATTTTCCAAAGATAATGAAGCCTTTTTGGTTTTGTTTTTCTGATTTTCTTTCCACGATGAGTAAGAAACAAAATTGGATATATTTGCAGCTTTTGCAGGAGTCTTTCGTTTTCTACCTTTTTGGTTTGATGGTGTTGATATGAAAATACTCTCTGTATCACTGTCTTTGTCGTTTTCGATTCTCAATTGATATTTATTTTGACCATTTATAATCTTCATATCTTGGAGAATCTGCTTCCTTTGCTCTTCAGTAAAATGTGGCGATCGTGCTTTAGAGTTTATAAATTTAGTAACTTTGTTGTTAAAGCCTCCGTTGTCAAAACTCTCTTTGGGAGCACTATCAGGTTCGATCAGTTGATTTAATGGCTTAACTGCGTTCACTCTTTTTGCCTTTGAATTAGTTTTTGAGTTGGCATTTTTCACTGGTTTTTTTCGAACTGATTTCGGTTTTGGTAAAGTTGTTTCTGCAGTATTTTGTTTTGCTTTGTTGGTTTTGAAAAATTTATTTCGAGAAACAACAGTTTTGTCATCTGAAACTTTTGGACAATCCGATGAATTTAGTGGTTGCCATGAAGATGGAAGAGTTGTTGAAATCACATTTGGAACTTGACATTTCTTTTTTAGTACTGGGATATCCGTTTTTGGCAATGGTTGAGATCGTGATGGTCTCATAGGTGTCTCATCTCCCTCCAGAGCTTGAGTTGTAGAAGCCCTTTTGCGGTTATCAACTCGCGGTGTTCTGTTAACAGATACTTGAACTGAGCGTAAATATTTTTCATTTGTAGGCGTTTTTTGTGATATTTTATCACGAGAACACGAAGGTTGTGTTTGATTCACAAGTGTTTGAAGTGGCGTTGAGGTATAAAGACTCTTGCCTCTTAAATTGTGCGGATTATTTTTATTTTGAACTGGCTTCACAGCTTGCATTTTGGCTGGACTTTGATGTTGGTTAAATAAAATTCCAGATGTCTGTAAGGACGTTGAAGCATGAGGCTGCTTTTCGCCTTGTGGGCTTCTTTTTGCTGCAAGAACAGTTCTTGCTTCTTCTGCATTATTTTGTGGCTGCAGCTCGTCTTGCTTATTGGTGACAGTTTTAGCTAAGTGATTTATTCCGGAATTGCTTGGCTTCGGTGTAGGTTTAGCTCTTTTTGGTAGTAATTTACTTGGCTTCTTAAAAACAGTTGTATTCTGATCCACGGTTAAATTTGAACATGTGTTGTAGCCACTTTCTTTATTTGATTTAAAAGTCCTGGCGAGCTCCGTAAAAGAGACGTTTGGGTGAGACAACAAAGAAGCATTGATCGATGGCCGGCATTTCGTTTGATTATTATTTTGATGACTTTTTGGGGTTTGTTTTGATAAATTTAAAGGCAATAGAACGTCTTCAGTGTGATCTCTTTCATTTGGGTCCATTATGTAAGGAGTATTTGGATTACTTAAGTAGTTATCATTTGTATCTGGAGTTGGAACATCTATAACATGTTCAAATGTGTAAGGCGTAGCTTCACCTAAGAACTTCTCGATTGTGTTAGGCGTTGGGGGTATACTTGATTCACTGTATGAGTGTACGTTGTAATAATCTAGTAAATCTTTCTTCATTTTCAAACTTTCGAGTTGATTTGGAGGCAATGTAAATACAGCAACCCGAGAATTTTTGAGTTCATTCGAAACATCGGTTGAAAATACGGCCGGTCCAACAGAGAAGACAATACAATCAAATTGATTTTCACTAAAATTAATAGAACCAAAGAAAAATTTTTGATTGGTCGGTGTTATTAACTTTTGTTTACCTCGTGAGAGAACAAAAACAGTAATTTAAAATGTTAAATGAAAATATAAATTGACTTTGAAATTGGTAATGTTATCAACGACTTCAAAGCTTTTTTTTTAGTTCTTTCACGAGGCGAAGTGATTGTTTACATAAATTTGTACTTACATTTGAAGCTTGTCTATCAAAATTTTGATAGAAAGTTCTTTTTGTTCACTGTCACTTGTGTTTACCCTGCAAAGCAGTGAAACACTTTTAGAAGCATAGTTGAAATCGATCCAAAAACGCTCAACTTTCTAAACAAAACAAATTGGGAAAAGTTTTTAGTTATACTCAATAAGCTTGTGTAATTACAAACTTACCTCAGGCTTCAAAAGTTCGAAGCCTCCGAAGAGAGCCGAGACACAATAAAATGAAAACACGGAACAATTTTTGGCAACTTTCGTGTTATATTTGTTCAACAACTCTCTAGTTATCTAAAATGAGATAAAAAAAGTATTAAGCGACGAAATTCTGAGTGAGGGACGGAAAAAGAAAGAGAGATTGTGAGAGAGGGAGGAGAGTTGGGGGCGGGGGTGGGGGGTAGAGAGAAAGAAAGACAAAAAGAAAAAAGGACGGAAAGAAAATGAGAAAAGAAAACATTTTTTCTGTCGAAGGTTTTGAAAATACTAACTGAAGCTCTCAGATCTAAATACCGGTCGATTCCACAACCAGATAGCAACCCTCTTTGGCTGTAAGACTCTCCCATGATAAGAAGCTTTTTTTACCAGCTATCACCCCATGTTTGCCGCAAGTATCTTTGACCTGACTAAAAAAAAAACGTGGGACAGTCAAAGATGAAGTGCTCCGCGGTGTCATTATTTTCTCCAAAGGATTCACAATGAATTATCACTTAAACCTAGCATGCTAAAATTAAAGAGAAGTGTCCCTTGGCAATTCCGACAAGTTTTCCATAGTTTAGTCTGTCTATATCGAAGGAAGGCGCTCCATCTATGACTGTGCTCTTGAAAGATCCAATCATTGATGGAAGTCCATGGCAGGCCAAGCACTGCTTGTCCTGCGCTTGTCATAAGAAAGTTATATGAGATCCTTGCCTTAAAAATTGACTTGAAACCCCAAACGAGATTCAAAGAATTTAGACTTCCTACTCCATTTAGAGAGGTCCTGCATGCCTGGATCACTTTCGAGGTAGTTAGAGTTATGTGAGGCCTGGCTTCTTCTGCAGACACAAATATTACTCCCCATCTAACCTTTTGTCAACGTAGCTTATAGCCATTTGGATAGCATACGTCTCGGAAGGCGGACGCATGTGTTTAATGAGGCGTGCAGTCCTCCAAAAAAGCACCAGCGCTAGATCCACCATCTCATCTGGAACCGACCGGGGAAATGTGATAACAGTCCTTTCCTGGTTGAAATTCTAGATCGAACCAGTCCTGAATCAACAAAAAGTTGACCGTATACTTTTGGCGCAGTTTGAGCCTTAGTATCCGACGGCATATCTATTAGATATGAGTCAAAAGATATGCTGCTTTTGGAATCTTGGTGCAGTGCGATACCTAAGACCAACCCTAGTTTGTGTACAGTGGTGGTTTGAATTTTCGTATAGTTGAACTTTCCGCAGGGTTGACCCAGGTTTTCTTGACAACCCTATGAGTTGTCAAAAAAACCTGGGTTTTCCAGTCCTCAAAAAACGCTAAACCACAAATCACCACACATCCCTGTCATTTAAAAAAAAAATACATGCCATTTGACAGTCTTCAAATCGCCACAACAAAAAGCTAGGGCGAGTTTGGGGAAAACCTATGGCAAACCTATGGCTCAAAAAACACTCAATTTGACATTCAGGGCGAATTTAGAAATTAAGCTTTGTGGCGACCCTAGGGCAACCCCAGGGCTTCAACGAACAAACCTTATGTGCATGTCCTACTGTGTGTTGCGGCAGTTTTTCAACATCTGTGTTGCCATTGCAACTTTGTAATTATTAAGACATGTTCTCTCTCTTTTTTTTTTGCTCTTTTGTCTTTGCGAGGTCGTTTGTGGAACGGTCGTTTCCTGGAACGATAAAGTTCCGGAACGACCCAGCTTTTATCATAACCGTCTAGATCCAGAGTAACATTTTCGGATACAAAAAGGGTTTCTTTCCAGAAGCTCGAATTATATTGCCAAAACCTGAAAATGTCTTAGCAGCCTTCGAATCGACAGGTTTTGACCAAAGAAGCTTGTTTTCTAGGATTACTTCAAATTGTTTGACTTCGTTTGAAAAGGGAATATTCACGCCTTAAATGCAAGTTGGGGCAAACTAGTCAATTGTTTTCGTCTTCCTCGTTCCTCGTTCTTATGATGCCAGTTTGGACGTGGATACAATGTAGTCTATAGGTTTGTTCGTTGAAGCCCTGGGGTCGCCACAAATCGTTTTTGGAGAAACCTAAAGCCTAGTTTACCTAGGTTTATTTATATGAGAGGGATGTGTTGTGTTTAGGGTTTTTTGAGGACTGGAAATGGAAAACCCAGTTTTTATTGACAACTCACACATTTTACCTGGGACATAGCACCAGAAGACACATATATACAGCAATATTGTCCTAAAAACTGATATTTTGGGGGCATTCGACTTTTCAGACAACGTTGAGAACCCCAAATTAAATCCATTTTTTGAAATTTAGTATTTTCAAGTTCAACGGGTTTTTTTTCTTTCTTTTTGTTGATTTATTTATGAGAATTAAAGTTCTTTGATTGACTTACCTCTTCAAAACGATCTTCACCCGATTCAGCAAGTTTTAAAAGTAAGTTCTGTAAACTGTGTTCAGTCTTGATTGTTTTCACTTTATCATGTCGTTCTTTGTCACCTAGCTGCTTCAAAATGGTATCAATCAATTTAATGCATATCCGTTGTGTTGTATAGTCTCCAACAAAATCGATTGGCTGCCACAATAGAGCCCTAAGTAGGATTACGTTTTGGAAAAAAAGTCGTAAAATATAATCACGGAGAAAATAAAACTTACATTAAGTCGATGTCGATACGCGCTATGGTTTGCAAAGTTGATGGCGAAATAGATTTAAATAATTCTGAACACATTTCCAATACACGTTGATGGTAGTCTGCTATTTTGGTTTGGTATTGCAAAGATGCCAGAATGTACGATGAACATACTGGAAGCTTAAGATCAATTTTTCGAAATCTAGCTTCATTCTGTGAATCGATGCGATGTTGCAGTTTCTGTAATCAAATAATTTTAAGTCTTTAAATTAATTAACTCAAAGCGGCCAGGGGGTAAAGCATTGAACTAACATAATAATAAACAGGTTAATTGAGCACTTAAAAAAAAAAACTTAAGTCATTTCTTAGCAATCAAATATAATAATTTTGATCTAATCTTTAACTCAAAAAGCAATAAAATAAAAAAATGAACTTTTCTTACAAAAGCTTTATCTATAAACCTTGAATGAACTTCAACAAGTTATTTTGAAGAACCATTTTTCTTGAGTTTAAGTATCAATAGACGCTAAAAACACCCTGTAAAACTAGCTTTCTAATGCTAAGTATAAATGCACACACAATAAAAGTTTTGCTTCGTGCAAGTTTGTAAGTTCAATAAATTTATACGAGGTTCACATTCTAAAAATAAATGCCTTTTGTAAAACCAAGCAAATGCTTTATTTTTGAACTTGGACATTTGAAACCCTTAGAATCATAATTGCAAAAACATTAAATTAAATTGAAAATCGTGCTCATTCATGAAATAACTAAAATCGAGGAGATATTTGACGCATTCCAAACAAATAAATTACTAGCAATTCTTAATCAACAAATAGTAAATCTAATGTCGAATTCCTTTCAACAAAAAAATCGACTGCAGTCAATTTTTTTTTCAATGGAATTCATTTAGGAGGAAAAAAAAATCGACTGCAGTCGATCTCTTTTTTGAGACGGATTTGCTCACAGATTTTCACACACACAACAATTTTGACAGATCGAAAACGGCAAACCAAAACATCAGCATATGAAAAAAATTAAAGGAAAGAGAATTGTTTTGTATTTAGTTGTGAATTTGGAAAACATTTGATAAAAAAAAAATATAAAAATTGTGTGCTTAACAATATGAATGTAATTGTTTTGTTTCATGGTGCTTGTTTTTCTTCATTAGTCAGTTGGACACACATACATTCATAAAAAAGAAAATCGCTTTTTTTTAATTTCCTAAATACCCAAAAAAGAATCGAATTTAGTAGCGACTGCAGTCGACTGCAAATTGGTGAAAGGAAATCGACATTACATTTTAACTGCACGATGTGGATTTGTAGTTCGTTGTTTCTAATGTCGAATTCCTTTCAACAAAAAAATCGACTGCAGTCAATTTTTTTTTCAATGGAATTCATTTAGGAGGGAAAAAAAATCGACTGCAGTCGATCTCTTTTTTGAGACGGATTTGCCCACGGATTTTCACACACACAACAATTTTGACAGATCGAAAACGGCAAACAAAAACATCAGTATATGAAAAAAATTAAAGGAAGCAGGATTGTTTAATATTTAGTTGTGAATTTGGAAAACAATTGGTGAAAAAAAAATATAAAAATTGTGTGCTTAACAATATGAATGGAATTGTTTTGTTCCATGGTGCTTGTTTTTCTTTATTAGTCAGTTGGACACACATACATTCATAAAAAAGAAAATCGCTACTTTTTTAATTTCCTAAATACCCAAAAAAGAATCGAATTTAGTAGCGACTGCAGTCGACTGTAAATTGGTGAAAGGAAATCGACATAAGTCACCAAAAATGGGTTATTATTATTTTATAAAAAAAATTTACCCTTCTGCCAAACTAACAAAAATCCTTATGTATATGTATCTTTTTATTGCTGATTTCTCACATGAATCGTTAAAGCGTACAACAGGTGAAGAAATTCTCACTGTTGGCAAACAGCAAATCATTCATTTGCCCTTGGTCAACAACGTGCGAAAATCCATTTCAGCACCAACTGCCGATGATGAAGATCCACTTTGAATGCCTCTCTGTGCAACAAAACCTTCCCAGCTTGTTGATGGATTGTAAAGAGGTTTTAACTTTACAAAAGCTGCATCAGTGGTGGATTCAGCCGATGGTGAACTTTCAACTTCAAGCTGAACATCATCAAAGAAAATATTCTTCTTTGATTCTTCGGGGCCAGAACACACAACGTTCAACTGTGTTTGTAGATTATCCATTCGATTTACATGTGCCTCCTCTTGTTGTGCTCTACGTGTTGCAGCTAATTCCATACTTTTTACATAAATGTTGTCTCCTGTCCCGTTAGAAAAATCCTCAAAGAAACTCTCTTTAGGGTCCTTGTAAAAGCTCGAGTCCAACGCTTGAAAACCCAGTCGAAGGAGAAGAGAAATTTTAACATTAAAACATTCAAGCCAACTTTTGATTGTCTTGTAAATTCCAATCTGAACTGCTTCGCCACTGGAATTCCAGAAATCCAAAAGTGTGTTCTTTGTATAGTCCACTAGAATAGATTTCTTAACCTCAGGATGCATTTTTCCTGCTCCATCCAAATGTCTGAACGTGATGTCCAGTAAATGCTGTGGATGTTTTGCCACAAACATTTGCCATTTGAAAATCATTGTCATCAAGTTCCAAAGCTTGCCCATGGAAGCGTCATCGAGTCGCATTAAGGAACAACATGCGATATCGCTAAGCATAAATTTGCAGTGTTCAGCAGTGATAAGACTTTTTTGCTGTTGGCTGCCTATGATGAGGCGTTCTATAAATTTAGGATCCAATAAGACACTTGTTATATCACGAACAACTATAAAAGTTTGAAATAAATTGTTATTGAGAAATTCTAAAGCATTTAAAATCGATTTTAGTAGACCTTCTGTGGACTTTTCTTCAGAGATTTTTTGTGCCTTTAGCCTTTGATCAATGACATACAGCATTTCACATCCAAGGTTGACTACGAGGAACACGTTTGCTTCTGGAGTCATATTGTTTTCCTTTATTATTTCTTTTTTCAGTGCGTTGAAGGACACTCTCAAAATCAATAAATTATAATAAGCATAGAACAGTGCTCTGCAACGATTTTAGGAGTACTGGATATAGAATTGTTTACTCGACTGCTTATACGAAACTATGATTGGAACGGTTTTGCAGCACATATGAAGTTGCTAGGGTACTATGATATGTAAACAATGCGTACATATAGGTTGAGGTGGAGTGAGTTCCATAAAAATTGGTAGTAGAGTGTATAGACAAAGAGTGTTTTGCACTTATTTTTGTTGATTATTATTTTATTGTTTTTGTTCTTTAACGGGAAAAAAGGATGGGTAAAACACATATTATTCGCGAATATAGACTGTAAGCAAAAATTATCGCAGCTGTTACTAGATAAGGAAGCAACGAAAATGGACATTTTACTATGAGTCTGTTTCTCTCTAAACAAAAAGTATGTTGTGAAAAAAAAACTGGAAAAATGTTCAGGCTCCAGTTTTTGTAATAATTATCCAAAAATGAAACGTAAAGAAACGCATTTCAAGATGTTTCTGGCTTTGTGACATTCATCAACCATGTACTCTCAGTGAAGACAAAAATGTTTGTTAAAATAAGTTTATAAAAATATAACATTGCAGATTGCACACATACCATTATTTTGCAGCAAGACCGTGAGGTCGCCTTTCGAGAGGAACTAGCAAATATATAGTCCATGCTACTTGAAGCACTCTAAATGTGAAAGAATTTTTGAGATCAGTTCGGTATTTCTTAGTTGCCAGTAACGTTCCCGTTCCCGTGGGAATATGGGGATGAAACACAGACCCTGCTATTATGGAATAATAAAGCACTCTAACGGTGAAAGAATTTTTGAAATTCGTTTAGTATTTTCTTAGCTCCTAGTTTTGTTGCCGTTACTGTTCATTTCCCGCAGAAATATGGCCTATGTCATTTCTCAGGCTCTAGACCATAACTGATGCATATATTATTCAACTCAGCCAAGTAGTTTTGAAGCCTATTCAATACAAGAAAATCACATCAACGTTCCTCTTTCCATTACCGAAGGAATATGAGGATGAAATATGACTCGTGTTAATTTCAACCATCGCTAAATTTCATTCAAATCAACTCAGTAGTTTTGGAGCCTATTCAATACCAACCAACAAACGAAAAAACGTTTCCTTTTTATAATATAGTGTTAAGATATAAATTTAAATTCAAAGTATATTTACAAGAAAGTGCCAGTGCTATGTTTGGATAAATTTTTGCAGGAGAGGGACTTATAAAAACTCGTAAGATCCGCCACTTTTACGACAGAAAAAAGCAAAGAAAGACTTTTTGGGTGTTTGGGACGCAGCGGGTGAGTACACAAGTAGAACTTATGTATAAACCATCATTTTTTTCTACTTGATTGATGCATCACAAACTTCAAAAGACTTCGAACATCCTTGTCAAGCTTTCACAATTATCTGAAAAACGGACCAAAAAAAACGGACAAAAAAAAATCGACTGCAGTCGATCTCTTTTTTGAGACGGATTTGCTCACAGATTTTCACACACACAACAATTTTGACAGATCGAAAACGGCAAACCAAAACATCAGCATATGAAAAAAATTAAAGGAAAGAGAATTGTTTTGTATTTAGTTGTGAATTTGGAAAACATTTGATGAAAAAAAATATAAAAATTGTGTGCTTAACAATATGAATGTAATTGTTTTGTTTCATGGTGCTTGTTTTTCTTCATTAGTCAATTGGACACACACACATTCATAAAAAAAAGAATCGCTACTTTTTTAATTTCCTAAATGCCCAAAAAAGAATCGAATTTAGTAGCGACTGCAGTCGACTGCAAATTGGTGAAAGGAAATCGACATAAGTAAATAATCGGTTACCAAGCAGGAAGCCTGTGTGCAATTTAATATCTACATTCATATGTATATATATACCTCCAATTACAATGCAATAACTAAGTGAAGCATATTATATTCATTCTCATTCTAAGTTGTAGACTTTTAATGAGATTTGCTTAACATGGGAATGGATTGTGAAATGTTTGTTGGGTTTAAAAAGTATAATAGTCAACGTCTTAGTCAAGCCATTTGACTCGGGTTGTGTCAACACCTGGCTTGCGGTCGTGTAATGTGAAGAGGCGGCAGTTAGCTTTTTAATCACATACAAGTCAATTAGAAGAGGCTAGATAAAAAATGCTTTTTAAGTGATTGTGTATCTGTCCTGATTGAAGATAAGGATGAATGAATGGGAACCTCATTTAAGTCCCTAAAAAAAATACGCCGGGTGTCGCTCAAATTAATCTTGGTCATTGGCATGTAGAATGTAGGTGCTCTTATCTTGGCCAAAACCAAAATCTTTTGAAAGCCCCATTAATTTTGACCGATAAAATGTCTACAATGTTTATAAAAATTCGCAAAGTCACTAGAGAGACATTTTTACGTCTTTGTAAAACAAAAAAAAAAATTCTAAATGATAAGCATACGTAGAAACATGTGTAGGTACTCAGCGTAACAAACTGATAAACATGAATAGCAAAATTGATGCAGATAAGGATCTAATTTTATTAGAAAATGGCTAAGCAAAAATAAGTGAAGTCCAGAAAAATCTCGATCTTTTGAAAATATGAAAAACGTAAGTATGTCTGAATATTGAGCGAAATATTCAGAGTTTTTTATGTTCTTTACGTGTTTAGAATTTAGTAGATGTACAAGCTGGTACCTGCAGAGTGATGGTTAGTATGTCTGCCTGTTTATCGGGAGGTTCATGGTTCGAATCTCAACAGAAGTCAAAAAATGTTTTTTCACTGGTATCGCTTCGCGAGAAGAATCGGCAAGTCCCCCGATTGAAAAAAATAATTGCCATGAAAAGAGCTTTTTGGCAGAAAATTGTAAGTCCATACCATGCCCTCCCAAAGGGAATTGTTGTGAGAAATGCCACCGGGCTCCTCGCTCTGTTGCTCCACCCTATTTATTTTACATATTTATTAATTTATTAATTTACAAGCTTATCTATATCTACCATCAGAAAGCTATCTTAAACTATTTGATAATTTTAAGGCAAGCGGGCCATCTTGAATGATAAAATATTACAGTGAAGGGGTGTTTTTATAAGTTATACATAAATAAAGTTTGTTCGTAAGCTGTAGGTTTGTCTTGGGGTCGCCACAAAGGGTTTTTGATAAACTGGCCCTAAATGTGTAACTGAGTGTTTTTTGAGCCCTGGGTTTACCCTCAACTCGACCCTTTTGGTTTCGCTTTATTAAAAAAATTAAAACCCAGGTTTTTTGACAATAAACAGGGGTTTCAAGGAAACCTGGGTCAACCCTGGGTAATGTTCAACGAACGAACTTATGATTTTCATGATCAGCCAATTAGGGACGGTTAGCTTACGATTGTTTTATTTTTAATCAATGATTATTCCACGTGATAATCATGGATTCGGTTTATTTATAAAATTTATAATCAAAGAATCTCCATTTAATCAACGACTAACTGAAATTAAGTGTGTTTAGGCTTGATTTTCGCTTAAATTAAATAAAAAAATGACATATCACAAATCGCAAAGATCTTTTAGATATTAAAAAACCACTTCACTGAATTGCTTAAATAAATTGTAAGTTCTTCTTTAAAATTGTTACATTATGTTTCTATGTAGAAAAACATAAATCTGGATATTTCATTTGAGACTCTTGGGGTGATTATGTGACCGAAGAAAAGTTTTAAGAAGTTTTAATGATAGAAAGGCGACATTAGTCGCCAATCAGAAAGATTGGACCATTTTCAATAAATGGGACGATATTGACATTTTTCCAACGATTAAGATTCCGAAAGAAGTGTTTCTATAAAAACGGGAAACTCGATGCCATCAGTCATAACCATTATCAATGCAGGCACCAACAAAAAACATCGGCTATTCATGAAATCGTAGAAATAACTTATTTAAAAATCGAAATAAATTGGTATTAACGATTTTTTAATAACCCATGATTTGGTTTTATCAAGTCGTAAAAAAGGTGAACTAACATTTTTTTTGGTAATCAGAGATCCTTAATCATGAATCGAGAAGAATCCTCGATAAACGAATTGCTTATTTAATCGACTGTGAAAAAACTGGCTCAAAGTCAGTTACTACTTTCAGATTTTGGGATTTAAAAAGCTAAACATTTTAGAATTTCTTTTTTTTTGTCAGGAGGAAATCTTCAAAAGACACTTGGCAGTATTCGACACCAAGAAGTCCGGGATTCTTACCTCACTAAAAACTCATCGTAATCACAACCAATCTATGAACGATCGACAACAGATTTTTCATTCTCAATAATATAATCGCTTTAAGGGAAGCTAACTTTTAATGCTTCCCATGACTTTTAGACCATTAGCTCGTGTGGCTTGGTTCTTCTTAATCTCCGAACATTGCCTCTCGTATTTAATGCGGACTCCATTTCAGAGTTGATATGACTATGCAGTCGCTGATTGTGTGATACAGCATGTTTTTTTACAACTTCTGTAACCGTTTCTATTTGTAGGTCACGATGTAAATCGCTATTTCTTATATACCATGGTGCATTTACTATTCCACGAAGGACTTCGTTTTGGAACTTTTGTATGATTTCAGTATTTGTTTTCTTTGTACAGCCCCATAATTGGTCTAAGTACTTGTTTATAAAGCATTATTTTATTTTCGACCGATAAGTCTGAATTTCTACCGAGTAACCAGTACATTTTTCTATATTTCAAGTTGAGCTCTTCCCTTTTCTTTTTGATATGCTCTTTCCATTTTAGATTTGCATCCAAATTCATCCCAAGATATTTGGTCGTATTGGCGTAAGGAACATCTTGATTGTTGATGGATATTCGATTGTTGCTTATAACTTTTTATTTGTAAAGTTTATATGTGCAGATTTAGCTTCATTAAGCTTGGTACGCCATTTTTTGGTCCAATCACTAAAGGTGTCGACGGCATTTTGCAATTTCTCAGCAGCCTTGACGACGCACTTACTGGATGCCAAAATTGCACTATCATCTGCAAAAGTAGCATAGTTATCCACTGGAATATCCCTTATATATAGCAAATACAGGGTAGGTCCTACGACGCTTCCTTGTGGAACACCGGCTTGTATCTTACATAGCTTTGAATGTTCTTGATCATACCGTACTAGGGCTATTCCAGAAAGCGCGGCTGATCGCTTTTGGTGTCGGAAATTAATTTTCGTATTCTCAAAAGCGAATCGCTTTTAATTTTTGTTTCTCGTGGAAAGCGAAAGCGCTTTCCAAACGTCACCCTTTTTTTAGTAGAAACTATACCTTTTTGACATAATTCATTTCGTTTTCAAAAGCGATAGGTGTTGTAGTGTCGAATTGCAAGTGGATTGATAGAAAAATGTTAAAATAATGAAAAAATTAACAATCATCAATTGAATTGAGAGTGATTTTCTTTTTTATTTTGTTAAAGGAATCAAAAACACACTACAACACAACAATTTTTTATGCTTGAACCCTCCGCTAAGAAACGAAGAGTAGCAGCGACCAGAGGTTTGAAATGCCACTTTGTTCCATCTAAAATATAAAAATAGTGTTCATAAAAAAAAGCAAAACTCTTCTTTGAAAGTAGAAATAATTTTACAGACGTTCATATAGAAAATATTTTTGAAGTAATAAATAAACAAAGATGATTCAAGTTTACATCGAGTTGAGAAGAACTACTTGTGATTAGCTTTCTTTGAATTCGCTGAAACAGCTGATACCTAGGGAAAACTTGGAATTCTAATTGGAAAAACTTGGAAATAGATGACATTTGAAGTTTAATTTCCAACCAGGTTCGCTTTTCAGAATAACCTAAAGCGAAGCGCTTCGCAATCGAGTTATCGCTTTAAATACGATCCGCCGCGCTTTCTGGAATAGCCCTACTGATTTTAGAAAATGAAGTAATAGAAAAGAACCGTATAGTAGCGTCTAGGAGCATTCTCAAACCGTTCAATTGGTGCAAAAAGATAGCTTCTCATGATTCTGAGTAGTGACAGATTTTTGTTTTTTAAATTATGTTTAGTTTTTTTTTAGCGACTATTAGATTCGGGGTCGTTCAAGTATTGCGCATCGCAATTTTTTAAGATTTCAGAAAGAAACTCGTGACTTTGTAGAAATTTTCTTTTTTAATTTTCGGAACGCATGACTTTGCAGCATCTGCGCAGTTTCTGCATTTTGGAACTCAGCCATTCACATTAACCGAAAAGAATTGACAGCTATGAAAATTCTCATTCCCTATTTTTTTAAATCAAATTGTTACGTAACGTGTAGCGGCAACACCTCCTCCCCCTTGTAACACACCGTAACGCTTTACAGACCTCCCCCTTCTCCACATAATGGTGTTACGTCTTTTCAAGACTATCTATATCTTCGTATTTAAAAAAAATCAACATTTTTGCCACCACTCATGGTAAAAACAACGTAAGCAGCATGCTATGAATCTACTGCAGTTACACTTGAGTTAGCTTCAAACGCCAATCCCTACTCTTCTGTAAATGAAGATGTTAGAAAATTGTTTTCCCAAATTCTCTGTCCAAAAATGGTTTTGTTGATGAACTTGAGATTCAAAAGTTTTTCAACCATGCAAGTCTTTGTTTTGCACAATTTTAGTGAGACTTTCATTAATTTCACACTTCACCCACATTGGAATCGTTTTTTTTTTTTTTTTTTTTAGTTTGAATTTTATAAAGTTTCTTGCTTTAATTACAAAAATACCTTTTTTTTCGGTGAAGTGTGCATACTGCATAAATTAATGCGACGAATTTTTCTGACAAACTAACTCGTGCGAAAGAAAACATTTTTATATTAATAACTGAAGCAAAAGGAGGTGTAAGCCATTACATTTATTAAGGGGAAAAGTGCAAAGGACACCATTAATGTTTATTCATAACCTGAGGCAATCATAACCCCAGCCACTATACACTACCTAAATAATATACAAATACGAGGTGCAGCGAAGTGAATTTTACTGGTATTTTAGTATTTTCTTTTTTATCTCTCCATTTTTTTTTTAAGAAGACAACAAAGCAAGTTGATGTAGCACTTCGAATTCTCTTCGTTGTCTCCTTAGAGTCGCACTTTTGTTAACCTTTTTACTAACGAAATTATATTACTTTTGTAAGGAACCTGTGTGAAGCCCAAGGTTTCTGGAATTTTTTTCCTTTGTAACAATTCTTTGGGTTGGAGTAGTTTAAAGAGAAAAATTACAAAAATTTGAATTCAAATTTTGGAATAGGTACTGAGCTTTTTGATATGCTCCTGTTTACTTCTTTCACGAAACCACGAAAAAGATGTGGTCTCTGGCACATTTCGCATTGGAGTTTTGTGAAGCTTGCCATTAGCATATCTTTTGACTCGAATCTAATGACTGCTTCAAAAATTCACGCTCCAGGACTAGTTCAGTATAGGGTTGAGAAGGGCCGAGCTGTGCTTAAGGCCCTTTGAAACCCTCTAACTTCTTCGGAATTGATCCAAGAATGCATGTGGTCTCTTAATACTTTTTTTTCTGTTGGATATTTTTAAAATATTTACTGGAGCACTCAGACCTAAACACCGGTTCATTGAACTACCAGATAGCAACCTTCCTTTATTGTTATAGCTTTCCAGATGTTCGAAGAAAAGCCAAAAGTCGCTGCCATGATAAGGAGCCTAAGTTACCGGCTCTCACCATATCTGCGCCGAGTGTCTGTAACCTCATGCCAGAAAAAGCAGGACATTTACAGAGGAAGTGCTCCACGGTGTCCTCATCTTTTCTACAAGATTCACAGAGCATAGTGTCACTTGAGCTTAGTAAGTTTAAGTGTTTGGCAAAAGCAAAAAGGCCCGTAGCGACGGCAATAAGCCAGTAACATTCTTTTCTGCTACGATATAGCAAAAATGTTGCAGTCTTCTCATTTACGTTGGGATTGGTCTGTCTGCATCCAATGGAGGCATACCATCTAAGGTTGTGCTCTTGACAAATCCAATCGTTGATTGAAGTGCTCACTGAGGACCCTGGTAGACCTGTCGAAGGTTCAGGTCCTGAAAAAGCTGTCTGATATCCTTGCCTCGCAAGTTCATTGGCTATTTTATTTCCAGTTATGCGGTTATATAGCCTGGATGGCAGTCAGAGAGCTCTTGCATTCCTGGATCACTTTCGAAGTAGTTAGAGGATTGAGAAAGGCCTTAAGCACAGGTTTACTGTGTCTCTTAATACAGTCATAAGACGAAGTTCTATGAGTCTTTTTTTTGGTTTCAGATCATCACGGCATAACTTAAAAAAAAGAGAGCTTGTACAATGGTTTGGTCCGCTGCGGTCCTCAGTGTGAATTTCAATCAACTATTAGATCTGCACAACCGTAGAAAGCATACCACTATTGCATGCTTCGACAGAAATCATTTTTAACAAAAGCATAAAAGAGTTTTTCAAAGCTTGGGTTCTAGGTTCAAACAATTATTGTACGAAGCTGATTTCAGAAAAAGTCGAATAGACGGAAGGATCTTTGGCTCGCACTTTGAAGGGACATAATTTTTTATGTTTTTTTTTTTTTTTTGTTTTTGACTTTCTTTGAGGCGCCCTTTAGTCATTATAATGATCACATGTTGTGCCTATAGACCTTTACAAAATGTATAAGACAATCTAGAAGCAAGCACGACGCAAAAGCCACAACACACCTTCAGTGCACAAAGCACTCATTGAGAGGAGAATATTGTACGGACTTTGCGCAGTAAAATAATAGTTTTGAATTGGGCTAGGTACTGAATTCCTACAATTGCATGACATTTTATTTCCAGAGAAAAAAAATTGAAATTGAACCTCTGCAATTGTGGTTTGCTTTTTACTGAAAATTCGACTCTAATTTTGTTTTAAACAAAGCAAACAATTTAATACTTTCATACATCACAAGTATATGGGTTCCCAGAAGATAACGACGTAACCAAGACAATAAGCCAAATCTTATAGTCCCCTCTCAGTTTACATTCTTTCCCAGTATTTTGTCTTTAAATGTTCCACTCTAGTAGTATTGGTTTACTAATGTGCATCAAAATAACACTAAAAGGGCTTTTGATACACTTATTTAAGTCGAGTCGTTGGCTATTAAACTCAGGGTCTCAGGTTCGAATCCTAGCCGTGGCAACAATTTTTATTTATGTTTTCACTTTAAATAAATAAAAAAATGTAAGTCATGGCTGGGAATCGAACCTGAGACAATGGGCTATGACGACTTTACATACGAAATACGATGCGCCACAAAATGGTGTCGGTCGCGAATTCATTGCTTTACCCCCATCGCAAAAGTGCCAAACGCGCCTAAAGAAGTTTTCACTTCAATAAAACCATGAAGCAAAATGTCTCCGATCGGAGAGAATTGCGCTCCGACGGTTACCTCGATAGGGCCGAATATCGGGTACAATCTTGATCTGCATGTTTAAAAATGAATGTGTCCGATAGGTTCTTGAACGCGTCCATTGTAAATAATTCTCTATATGCTAACCCCGGAACGAAAAATTCTCTGATTTGTAGAAATTTTTCAAATATTTGAATTGTACTAACTATTCTGACTTGTAGATCGGAGAAATAGAATATAAGCTATGTATGCAATGTCTTTTTAGACTGTTTCCATCAGCAAAAGCATTGCTTACATGTAAATCCCGAAAATAAATTTCATCATCGGAATTACCTTCAATCGGATACGATGATAGAGCAGAATAAATGTGAAAACTATTCTTTTACTGCAGCAGCTTCAGTGAATCATCGATAGTAAATTCTTTAAAACAGTTATTAATATTCATGTCCACTGTTGGGAATATTTTAATTGATATACATACCTACCTCCTGTATAAAGACAGAGGCAATATAAAAAACCCAATCGATGATGCTTCTGAGAAATAAAAAGTTCCAACTTTCTTCTTTAATGGGTCTTAAGTTTAATTTCTATGACTCAAGGTTAACAGTAATATCTTATCACGAGTGTCAGATAAAGAAAAACACGATATTTACCTATTAGGTAGAGCCTTTTTAAGTTAACCCAGTGGATGCACCCAAAGAATGCTTAGCCTTTGATATGATTGCCCCAATTTTTTCCTTTCAGTTAAGGTACTCCAAATTAAAGTTATGTAATTGATAACTTAAGTAGGTACTTAATGCAATGTCACATGCAACCGTTACTTTACCGATAGCAGAAAAAACATTCCACTTGCACGCAAAGTTTTTGCCAAGTGGAAATCGCAAAGACCAACCACCAACGACCTTTGATCCTTGATAACACAGTGAATTACGAAAGCAGTTTTCTAGACAAAAATAGAAACAAATTTTTACAGTACATATTTTAAATCCACTAGCGTACTTTGTACTACGTGGATCGCCATTTTATTCATAGAAAAAAGAAAATAAAAATAATACATACAAAATTCATATTGGAAATCATCTTTTTCAATCCAAATGCGTACATAGAACAAAACAAAAAAAAAAAAAAAAACGACAGGTGATACAAAACTTAGGGAGCCTAGATAGGTAGCTACTTCCGACACTTAGTTGACGGCGGAGAAATACTCCTGAGATTTCTTTGGGTCGGCGACCATGGATTTGCTACCTGGCTTCCAGTTAGCTGGACACACTTCACCATGTTCGTCGGTGAATTTGAAGGCCTGGACCAGTCGGAGGGTCTCATCAACGCTGCGACCAACGGGCAAGTCGTTCACAGTGATTTGACGCAAATTTTGCTTTCCGTCAATGACAAACAGACCACGGAATGGAACACCACTTTCTTCATCCAGGACACCATAGTCCCGTGCAACTTTCATTGACTTGTCGGCCAGCAGGGGAATATCCAATTGGCCGAGACCTCCTTGTTTACGTGATGTATTGATCCATGCCAAATGGGTGAAGTGCGAGTCTGTCGAGCAGCCAATAACCTCACAACCAATGTCGCGGAACTCCTTTGCGCGGTCAGAGAAAGCGATGATTTCGGTGGGACAGACAAATGTGAAGTCCAAAGGGTAAAAGAAGAGAACCACGTATTTGCCCTTGTAGTCTTTCAGAGAGATTTCCTTGAACTGCCCATTGACGACAGCGGTTCCGGAGAAAACTGGAGCTGGTTTCTGAAGTTGTGGCATCTAAACAAAAAGGCAATTCAATGTAGAAACTTCTTATTACGCAATATGTACATAAGTACGAAATCTATCAGAAACGTGGGTTCACGATTTCTAGTTTGCAAATAATGTTAAAGTTTGAAAGAGAAAGAACAATGCTCCCTAGATACAGATCATAAGAAAAACAAGTTTTCTACACGCACTTTCAATCAAAATGTATATGCATTTTCCATTTTCGATCAATTTTATTACATTCTTTGACATTATTCGCAAACACAGATTTACATAAATGAATGTACAAATTAATTCTCTGCACTTACCTTTGATGGTGAAATAGAATAAATCAAATTGGAATTATTTCTCGATTAATAATTTATTTTATTCACAACTCGAACGTGTGAGCACTTCAATTGCCGCGAATGGAATAACCGCAAAGCGCAAACCGCCCAAAAAAAAAGCTCAAATGAACAGACAGACAACGAAGAATTGAAAAAGATTATTACGGCAAAAGATAAACGGAAACGCGAATGAAGATAGAAAAAACAAGAAAAGAAGGGAAAACGGGAGATTCGCAAATTACAAAAGGGAAAAGTACCGGCGATTTGCGGTTGTGGTTTGACTAGCATGAGGTAGAAGAGAGCGGCTAGCAGTATTGCATATAAACAGCTGTAGTTGGCCTTGGCTCCTCTTTGTGGTGACAAGGGAAATTTGGAACGTTCTTGAAGGAATTTTTTGTGTGAAACACTTAAAGTGGTATCCACAATAAGTGAAATTCTATTTGAGTTTGGAGTTGGGATGATGAGAAAACCAAGCAGCACATATTAAAAAGTGCTAATCTTGATTTTTTAGAGATAACAATAAAATAATGGGCTAGTGTAAAGCACACCTGAGTATTTTTACAGCAAATCGCACATCGTTGGTTTATCTGTGATGTGTGATTTTGTGGTTTAAAGTTTTTTGAGGACTGGAAAACGTAAGTTTTTTTTTTGACAACTCATGGGGTTGCTAAGTAGACCTGGGACTCTACCTACTCTTGTTGATATTTTCAATAACGGAATAGATTTGCGAAGTCTTGAAATATTTCTCAGGAAATCTGTTAAATGAAGCAAAAAAATAATAGGTTTGTTGGTTGATGCCCTCGGGTCGCTCTCATCGACACAAAGCGTTTTTTGAGAAACCTTAAGTCACCCTGAATGTCAATTTGAGTGTTTTTAGAGTCCTAGGGTTGACCTAGGTTTTCCATCAATTCGCCCTAGGTTTTGCTGTGGCGAGTTGAGGGCTGTCAAATGGCATGTATTTTTTTTTTTTTAAATGACAGGGATGTATGGTGATTTGTGGTTTAACGTTTTGGACCCAGGTTTTTTTTTAGACAACTCATAGGGTTGTCTAGAAAACCTGGGTCAATCCTGGGGAAAGTTCAACGAACTGACCTAACATCAAAACAAATTACAAACAAGTTAAAAAATAAATAAATGAAATAAAAAAATCGTTTTCGGATTCGCCTTTCCGAAAGTGGCAGATCCCAAGCCGCTTTATACCCCGGGGCTTACGTAAAACAAACCTAATAGCTTTGCTTTGTGTATGTACTGGCCCGTCTAAGTGCGCACTGAAATCTTTCTTGTAAATTTTCTTGTACCGGTCAAAAGCAGCCCTTGGTCTCTTTTCCATCAACATTTGTTGAGCTTCTTGTTTGGCTATCTCTTGCGATTGTAGATTTACAACGTCATAAAATTTCGCAGCGTTAGTTTGTCACGGAAAGCGTGTTTTACTAACAACAAGATTTACCCTAGCAATAAAGTCGATTGACCTGAGTCTGTTTTCGGAGGTTTTGTCATGCAGTTTACCAATTAAATCTCCAAACATGTCCTTCTGTTTGGCAAATGACGATTTTCACGTCATGTCTTGGCATTGCTTACTTATGTTTTTGTAAACAGCTCGTAGAAACTGTTTTTGGAATAAGGCTAAAGTTGAAAAACTTAGCCCTCATGTGGATGGCCATTATACGCTCATCAACTGGACTTTGACTGAAATCTTATCCCTGAGTTACCTCTAACGACAAATCCGCACCAAAATAAGCATTGTCTCTATAGGCTGTAGCAGTCAAAAAATGAAGTAGTTTTTTATCTTCTTCTTGCGCAGCAATTTCATCGCACTTCTTGAATGGCTGTTATGTCTGCTTTGTAGTAGTCTAAAGCGTCCGCTAGTTCTTCGGCTGCACGTAGTCCGTTTAAGGACTTTCTCTTACATGTCAAATGTTTATTCGTTTGCTAGAGTTGCTACAAGGTTGAAATCATTATTGTTACTTCGGAACTAAAACAGAACTGCAATAACTGTACTCTAAAGGTTTTCTCTTATCCTATTACATTCTTTTTAACAAGAACATTTTCATATAAAAATAAAAATTAATAAAAAAAAAATAGGGTGGCGCAACAGAGCGAGGAGCCCCAAGGCCTAGCACATTTCTCACAATCATGCCTTGAGAGGGAATGCAGGGGAGGAGAGACCTACAATTTTCTGCCGGTTCCGAACTTCAATTGGGAAAGCGCTTTTCATGGCAATGAATTTTACTAAGGGGCCAGTTATAGCGATCAGGAAAACGAATCAGGAAAAAGTTTCAAATGGAATAATCACTATGTTTTCGTTACAATTGAATAACAAATGCTATACCAATCGATAGTAATAATAAATAACCCAGAGAATTTTTTTGCAAAGAAAATGTTCAATTGAACAAATACTTTCCGTTAAAATTGTATTGTTCCATTTTCCTGATGAAATTGAATAAGGAAAATAGAAATTAAATAAAAAATATTTGTTCTATTATACCTTTTCTCGGCACAAAAAATACTTTGTGTGATTTGCTATAGATTGGTAATAACATTTTTTCAACTGTAATGAAAACATAATGATTATTCCATTTGAAAATTTTTCCTGGTTTTTCTGATCGCTATAATTGGCCCCTAACGGAGGACTTGCTAATTCGCGAAAGGCGATAACTGGGAAAAACATTTGGATTCAAACCACGAACCTCTGGGTAGTAGACATGTTAACCATCACACCATTGATACCATGAAATAAGAGGAATGAAATTACGTATAAAAATAGTGTTAGCAATTACGAATAAAATCACTTATAATTCCTGACGCGACGTAAGGAGCAATCAGCTTGGATAATGGATAACCAGTCGACACCAAAAAGATGTTTCGACTTAAAAAAAACTCTAAAAATATCAAACAAAAATGTAAATTATGTTTCATATTTCAAAGTAAATTGAAGCAGAATCAGTTAAATTTACTGCATATTAATACGTGTGCAAGTTTGAAAAACCCACAGTTGTTGTATATGGCTACTAAAGACAATTTGAGGGTGCTGAAGACGATGCTATCATTAATTTTTTTTTTTTTTGGTTAGCGCATTTAAGAAAGGTATTTTACCTAAACCTAATTCATTTTTCATAAAAACAAATGGCAAGTTTGATTCCTTCATCGAACAATACAATGTGTTCCCTTTTTGAAACACACTATTATATTTTAACATTAACTTTCCAATAAAATTTAAACTTATGTACTTTGAAGCAAGAAAAAATGCACCAGTGTCATGGTCCTTTGTCAGGATCGTTCAAAGAACCGTTATTCGTTATTTGCTTTTCTTTAAAAAGAATCTCTTACTCCGTGGATTTTAATTGTTTTATATTTATAGCCCTCGTCGCGAAAAACCATTATCCGTTTTAAAAAAGACAAAATTTTGGGTATATTTGATCCAAACAACTACGGTACTCTGAAACAATTAGGATGGAAGCGAATTGTCGCACAATCCGCTAGCAGTTTATCCGTTAGTTGTACCAAATTATAGGCGCTGATTCCGGCAAAAGTGCCGAAAACCAATGCTCTCCCCTGGAAATAAAGATTTAATTGGCCTAATATGAATCCTACGCCGCCTCTTAAGCGGGGAATACACGATGCAATCGTCGTTTACGACTTGGATTGCTGGATTGCATACGATCGAATTTATTTCCAGTTGAAGGCAATCGGCATTGCAATGTCGAAACAATAGAAATTCTTTGCGTACTACTATTCAAACGAATAGTGGTGTGAAACAGGGATGTCCACTAAGTGGATTTTCATTTGCCCTATTCATCAAAGAAATCGTAGATGAACTACCTGGTGGACTCAGAATTGCAGGAAGCATTTTAAATGTTCTACTATACGCCGATGACCTTGTAGTCCTGTCTGAAACACCCGAGAACCTGCAATTAATGATAAATCGACTTGTTTCATTCTGTGAAAAGTGGGGGCTTGTCATTAATACAGATAAATTAAAAATAATGATTTTATCTACAAATAATCGAGGCAATTCAACACAAAACTACAATTGGTTGCTGCGGCAGAATCGTCTGGAAGTCGTCAGAGAGTACAAATATTAAGGAGTAGTGTTGAATTCATCATTCAATTTCAAGCGTCACATTGAGGAGAAAGTTAAAACAAGTCAAAAGCTAGTTAACTCAACTTGGAAAAATATTTTTTTTCTAATAAAAACGTTAACCTTTCCACAAAGCTTAGAATATTTGATGCAGTGGTGAAGTCAACTTTGTGTTACGCTGCGCAGGTATGGGGTGCCGAAGAATTTGAACTGATGGAGAAACTGCAAAAGAAATTTTATCAAAAAATTGTTCAATCTTCCACTAAGAACACCAAACTATGCTGTATATTTAGAAACAGGATTACCAAAGCTACACACTTATACACATAAGATACAAGCAGATTATATTTTAAAAGTCCTTGAATTGCCGAATACACGGCTCGTAAATAAAATGCTTAGATACGAAATAAGAAATAAAGATTGGTGGATGGTACAGTGGCAGAATCGTGGTGATGTTTACGGTGAGAACATCGACATAAATTCAAACTTCAGTTGTATCGTACAATACAAAAGTTTGAGGATACTGAAAGAGCTTTATTAGAAATAGAAGCCCAACAGTCAGAGAGTAGAATCTTGTATTCACAGCTCAACTACAACTTGCAAGAAAACAACTATTTTTGTGACTTACTAAGTTATAAGCAAATCTCACTAACCTTCAGAGCCAGATGTGAAGTCCTTGGGCTTAATGGAGCCCCATACAATGGAAGCTACAATCAGTTCTGTACATTGGTGAGCTTGCCCCATCTATGCTACACAAAGACAAAATAATTTTGGAAAAAGAACCTTAACGATGCAGGAAGCAGTATTTTACCTCAATGGCGAAAATTGGAAAACTCTGAGTGAAAACCTAGGTCAACCCTGGGGCTCAAAAACACTAAGTTTGACATTCAGGGCGACTTAAAGGTTTCTCAAAAAACGCCTTGTGGCGACCCCAGTGCGACCCTAGGGCTACAACGAACAAACCTTAAAAACTAAAGCCGTGACCTAGGTCTTCGTGCAGGCGCTTGGTTAAGCCTTTTGCTTCATTTTGTATTTATAGAAATACATATTCAAATTATATTCGCGATTCTATTTTATGTTCCGTAAGAAAGGTTCAATGTTAAATTTACGGTTAGCTTGGTATGGTCTAACACTAAAAGCCTAAAACAAATAATAAATAAGTAGCTTAAGAGCACTACTTAAAATGCCTTAAAAAAAAGGTAGTTCTACTGCAAAGGCTTTGATATTGAAGAAGTCAACAACTGTTTAAGTTTTGGAAAACGGACCTGTATGTCTTTTATTATTCTAAATTCATCTTTCGGCTTTCTATTAAATCAAATTAACTAAATATGAGACGATGGATGTTGAACAGTTTTGTAAAATCAGCGAGTTGATGTAATTCTGCTAATTGAAACTTACTTACATAGAAGATCTAAAGTTCATCAGTTCATCACCTTATTATTCTTTACGAGGACACTTTGCATGCCTGCTTTAGATTATCAGCCCTATTCTGCTATTCATTGGGGGGAACTTTTCTTGAATTTTCACTAATCACTATTCTGCTATTCATTCGAAGGGAATCTGTGTACACAAGTGAAAATTCAAGAAAAATTCCCCCCGATGAATAGCAGAATAGGGCTGTATAGCAGAAAAGAGCTTGAGCTTCCAGACATTTTTCGAATACACGAAAAAACAATTATGTATTTCTACAAGCCCAAATATGTTTCCGAGCTATGTACATATGTACATTATGTACAACTATTTGTTCATACATTTCAATCGTTACATTGTTCGTTTATTTAAAAAAAAATTAAGCTTGGGTACTTACCACGTACATCTTGAACCATTTGAGAAACAAGGAAAATGCTTCTGGTTCATTCTTCTCCATGACGTTCACAAGACTTTTGAATCCAATCGCTATGTCTCGAAACAGTTGTGAGTTCTATAAAAGACAATAAAAATTTTACAATAAAAAACATACATGGTGCTTTAAAAATATTTAAGCATTACATATTCCTTAGGTGTGTACGAATATATTGTTGTAATAGCACTTGTGATGTCGTTAACGATTCGGTTAGAAGGAATTCGTTTTGGAAATAGTTTTGAATGTCCCATTTTTGCGATGAAATTGTTTGCTGTGCTGATTCGATTCGAATACGTAAAAACAAGGTGTTTAATTAGTTTAATTTAGTAGTAATACAACTCAAATACAGAATTCTAAAACTAAATACACTTTCAAATTAAATTAAAACGTTCAACACAAAAGACAAAACGCAACAAACTGTCTTGTTTGTACGATGCTTTTTCCACGAATGGGCAATGGGAGATGGGACGAACCACGAACGTCGAACGAATCAACGAATGGAGACGGAGAGAGGAATGTTTGTTTTGAGTTGCTTGCTAACTGTACATAGTCCACTATTCCACGGCGCATTTCTCTCGTGCATGAATGAAGTGCAAGCGAGAAAAAAATCGAGATAGAAATACAGCTGCCCGGACATGCACGGGTAGCATTTGTCGTGCATTTTTTCCTGTTTCTCTTTATCTCTATTCGTTGTTTTTCGTAGTTGCTTTATTCTTGATTTGAACTTAGTTGGGAAATCACTTTGTATTATGGCGGAAGAATTCAAGTGATCAATGGAATAGACTTGTGAGTTTATAGTTCACTACGAACTAAATTCAATATTATACGATCGCTGCCACCCTGACTATGTATATAAATTGGGTTGAGAAAGCAGATGCTTTTCAAGTTATTTAAGATCCATTGAAATTGAATGACCCATTGATTAATATAAACTTTATAAAAAGAAAAATATACATTTTGCGAACTCAGTTTTCTAAAGAGTTTCGTGAAATGGGAAAATTGAAAAAAGTAGAGCTGGTGCGAAACTCTGGTGCTTTGACCAGTTCATGATTTTAAGAAACTACTGCAAGACCAGGTGTCCATGTTCAACATATCTAATTTCTTCTTTATTCATTTTTAAAACAGCTTAACAGCTGTTTCAATGGAACTTTAAAACTGCAAGACTGAGCGCAGAAATTAATGTGAAAGAAAATTGGCAAAAACATGCGCAATTCTAAAAATGCAGCGTGTAATAATGAGAGCATAACCGAATACAAGTTGAAAACGAAAAAAGCGATTAATGCGCATTAAAAACATGCGCCGTGTAATAGCCGACATAACAAATGGGCAGGTTGCAGTTTGCAGGTTCTATTTTCAATACTTTTACCTCGTTTCCACTTAGAATCGGGTAATCGGATCGGATTCTACTTACCCACTGAATCAAGTAATATAGGTAAACAACACACTATTTTGAATCGATCCAGCTACAAGAGCTGTATCGGATCGGGTAATCCTATTTCAATTCGATCTAGGTATACACTGGCACTAATTCGAATTGAAGTGTGATTCAATTCTAAGTGGAAACGAGGTATTTATTGCAGGTATTAATTACCCTGTTTCCACAAGCAGATCGAGTTACCAAAACGTAATGAATCGAGAAATTTTGTTTTAATGTGGAAATAATAGAATTATCCACTTACCGCCGTATTAATAATCGCGGAATAGCTGCGTTCCATGGATTAAGTGGAAAATGGTATAATGGTAGCTTTAATTAAATGGAAAATGGTATAATGTTAACTTAATCCATGGAATAAGGCTATTCCGCGTTTATTAATACGGCGGAATGAATCGAGAAATTTTGTTTTAATGTGGAAATAATAGAATTATCCACTTAATAAATAAATTATGAAATGAATAAAAAGAAGCGCAACAGGAAACATAACATGAGCATTTAACCTGAACAGGAAAAATGTGTCAGCTGTCAGGTTCTCTACTCCTTCCAGTCATAGGCTAATAAATAGTTTTCATTAAGAAATGCACACGAAAAAAATCTGTTGTGAATCTATGATTGAAATACATGCAAAATGGAAGCCAAATAATTAGAACAATTTGTTGCATCTTTTCTGAAACTTCAATCAGCTTATTCAAAAAATGATTGTGAACCAAGTCGCAAATTCCACAACTTTTTAGACGGTCTATCGTCGATTGTATCAATATATCGTTTTATGTGACTTCTGTTTTCAATGAATAGAAGGTATATGCTTTATTTTCTGTATACGTAAGTATATTCTAGCTACATTTTGACTCAAAATTTGATTCTTTCGCAAGTGGAAACAAGTTATATAAAGTGGAACGGGATGTGGGATATGAGAACAGAAACATGGGAGATCTGCCTTAGGGTATGCAGCAATAAAGTGTATTGTCTTTGCTTCATACTGTACAATTGAGAAATAGTGTACCAGCTTAACGAAAGACGGATTCAAATTTGTAATCGAATTTCATTTAAATTAAAAAAAATTATGAATGCAAAATGGAACCCAACATTTAATACTAGTTTCCTAACCCCGGGGCTACACGATCAAGATATGGCAAGCCATTAACAATACATACATTTTAACTTTTGGTATGGAATATTGAAAGACACCCGGCAAGCAGTTTCAGTAGCCATTGAATTGACAGCTTCGTCAAATACCCTCAAAAAGAGAAAAGAGTGCATCGAAAAAAAACTTTGAATTTAAAATTTCTTGTTGGTACCATTTTGAAAATATATAATGACATGTCGATTGAAATTGAAAGCCATAAGCCAGTTGCCTGGCAAATTGTAAGTCGCCTACGTCATCACCGAAGCACGGACAGGAACTCGAAAATTATTTGTGTGAGCCGATGGCTTGCCATTTGTTGAAATTCGGTAAAGCTATTCAGGCTGTAGATCCATATACGGACAGACTTACAGACAGAATTGCAGCGCCCACTTTTTTCGTATTCTCTATCATCGCAATACGCAATGCCAATATTAATTGTTATCTCAATTTTTTTTCCACTATTGCAAAACTTGCATATATGTACCTATAATTGCTAGTAAAAAGAGAGGAAATTGAAAGAAACGAATTTGGTGCTGGGAATGTTTTAAAAAAAGGAACGACCTAATGTCAATTTCCTTTCACCCATTTGCAGTCGACTGCAGTCGCTACTAAATTCGATTCTTTTTTGGGTATTTAGATAAATATGAACGAACAATTTGTTTTCAATATTTTAATGCTTTTTTTATACTCTGTATTGATTTGTATAAATACATTGCTAGGGACATTCCCAACTTAATATTATCAATGTGAAAGTAACTCTGTCTGTCCTGCTTTCTATGTTACCGTCTCCTGCTCAAACTACTGAACCGATTGGAATGAAATTTGGTTTAGATACATAAAGTCTAGAATCTGAGGAAGGACATTGGCTATGCATTTCATCCCTATATTCTCATGAAAACGGTAACGTATACAGGAACCTAGAAACTACAGCACCGATTTTTAAAATTCTTCCACCGTTAGAATGCCTTACTATCCTCGAGTAACATAAACTTTTACTCATCCCCATATTCTTACAGGAACGGGAGTCCTTACTACTATAATAAGTACGAAGGTAGCTCTGTCTGTCCGTCTTTCTATGTTACCTTCTCCCGCCCAAACCACTGAATCGATTTAAGTAAAATTTTATACAGAGATGATTTAGAACCTAAAGAAGGACATAGGCTACATTTCATCTGAATACTCCTACGGGAACCGGTCCTTACTAATATTATAAATACAAAAGTAGTTCTCTCTCTCTTTCGTCTTTCTATCTTACCATCTTCCGCCCAAACAACTGAACCAATTCAAATGAAATTTTGTACAGAGATAGTCTAAGACCTGAGGAAAGACATAAACTTTATATTTTATCCCAATTCATATGGGAACGGGAAGGTAAACGAGAGCTATGAAAGTATTGCACCGATTTCAAAAATTCTTCCACCGTTTGAATGCTACACTATCCCCGAGCAAGAAGCATAAACTTTATCTCATTCCCATACTGCTATGAGAACGATCACCATATTCTCACCGGAATGGAAGTCGTTACTAGCATTCTAAAAATTCCAAAATTAAATCTGTCTGATTTTTTTTCTTTGTTCCATTATTCCCATGGGCACGGAGGTACCTACGGCAAAACAATTTTATTTGGCAAAAGATGAAAAAAGTAAGAACATCGTGTGCAAAAATGTACTTAAGTAAAATAATGTAATGTGCACCCAACATTTCATGCTGATTTCCTAATTGAAAACGTTAAACCGAAAACACAGGTGCTGGCAACGCTATAATAGAGTGCTATAATGGCAGACGTCTTTTGTGAGTGAGTGTGTATGTGTGCAAAAATACCGGGAGGGGAACTTGTCTAGACATCATGGTTCATAGAAAAACTACTAGAAATCTCTCGATGTTTCACACTACTATATAAAGAGGGAGCTGACGCAACCAGAAGTCAGTTTTATTTAGAAAGTGATAGTGTGAATATTGGATAAACGTAATTGAGTTGAGTTCGATAAAGTGTATATCGAAAGTAGATACTGAATAAAGTGGTAGAATTAAATTGAAAGGTAGAGTTTTATTTTTGCGAACTAAGCGCACGTAACATTGGTGTCAGAAGTGTAAATAAAACTTATTTGACTAGTAAAGTGTAGAAAAAAAAAAAAGTAAAAAGAAAAATAATAATTATATACAGTGAAAATGGGTAAGTTGTTAGAAGAGCTCAACTGCATTGAGCTTAAAAGTGAGTTAGGTAAGCGAAATCTTTCTAGAGCGGGATCGAAAAATGAGCTCGTCCTGCGCTTGCGTAACTATTTGGAACAGCAAGGGGAAGACGTAAACACTTTTGTTTTTGAAATAGAAGTGGAAGAAGAGGAAGTAAATGAAAGTGTAGATTTTTCTAGTATAATGAAGATTTTATTAGAACAAAACAAGCAACAGCAGAATATTCTCGGAAGTCTGGAAGAGCAACGAAACGATCAAAAGAAGGAACAGCAGAATGTTCTTGAACGACTCGAAGTACAACAAAAGAATCTGGAAGAGCAACGAAACGAGCAAAAGAAGCTGATTGAAGAACAACGAAACGAACAAAAGAAAGAACAACAGAATATTCTCGAAAGACTTGAGGCGCAACAGAATGTTTTGGAAGGCCAGAAAAACATTCTAGAAAGCAAATTGGGTAACATTGAGAAAAATGTTTGTGGCCTAGAAAAACGCATTGAATGTGCTGAGAAACGATTTTCCAAGCTTGAGAGTCAATGCGAAAGTCAGCTTGCAACTTTGGAGAAACGAATCGAAAACATGGCTAAGGAACTAGACCAGATGCGGAAAATGGAGCTACGAAAAACTTGTGGAGATTGTCTAAAGCAAAGAGAAGTACAACCACCAACATTCGACGGACAGTCGTCTTGGTCAGTTTACAGGAGACAATTCGAGGCAGCTGCGACAGCAAATGGCTGGGATGACGAAGACAAATACATAGCACTGACTCTTGCTCTTAGAGGACCAGCAGCTGAATTACTTCAAACTGTTCCAACTGGTAAGAGCTACGATTTCAGTTCTCTCGTGGCAGCTATAGATAAACGCTTTGGTGATAGCCACTTGAAAGAAGTCTTCCGAGTCCAACTCAATAACAGAGTCCAGAAAAGGGGTGAAAGTCTACAGCAGCTCCAAGCAGACGTCGAAAGACTGGCTCACCTGGCATACCCGGATGCTGGAGAAGAAATCATCAACCATCTGGCTGTTGAGTCCTTCGTTCGTGCCATTTCTGACAAACATCTTCAGAGATCTGTACGAACTGCTAGAACACGAACTCTTTCTGGAACTCTAGAGTTTGCATTAATGATGGAAGCATCTGAGCAGGCTTCTCAAATGGTACATTGTCAAAGAGAAGCCATATTCGAGGCTGGATCATGCCCAGGAGTTAAGCTACAAAGGAACCAGCGGAACGGACTTGCCAGATGTTGGAATTGTAATAAGACGGGGCACTTACAGCGACAATGCCGGTTGCCACCAATTAAAACTGAAACTGCTTGTCGACGTTGTGAAGTCCAAGAAAATCAATCCGCGAGCTGTAGAGTAAGACCGCAGACTTATCAATACCGAAGTGGACATCAGGTAGAAAACCCCCAATGGAATTGCTGGCGGAAAGTAGAGACCAAGACTCAGCGGATGAGAGTGGAACCCATATTCGGATGGAACAAGGAAGAATTGAGGTCTGCTCAAAAGAAGGATCCAGACATCGGACCGATTCTCAAATGGAAAGAGAACAACACGAAACCTGACTGGAACGACATTTCTGACCAAAGCTCTGTTGTCAAAGCTTATTGGGCACAGTGGGACTCGCTTCGCGTGCAAGAAGGTGTACTCCAGCGCAAATGGGAATCTCCTGACGGTAAATCTTTTGTAATGCAGCTTATTGCTCCTCAATCGAAAATCAAAGAGGTTTTACAAAAGATGCATAGAAGCCCTACAGGAAGCCACCTGGGAGTCAACAAGACGCTGGAGAACGTGCGAAAACGCTTTTACTGGCTGCATGTTAGAGGTGACGTGGAGAAGTGGTTCCGAAATTGTTATGTCTGTGATTCAAACATAGCGGTGGGTAGGCTTACAGATAGATTTAATAGAACAGGGACATGGGCCCAGAAAAATTGCCTGGTTAGCAAAATCTATGATTAAAAGTGGAAAACAGCAAAAATCGTGGCTATTCCGAAGAAAGGCGCTTCCAACCTAGTCTCCAACTACAGGCCGGTCTCACTACTCAACAACATCAGCAAGTTACTGGAAGAAGTAATATTCCGGAGACTGAAGAAATTCTGCAATGAACATTCAACTATCCCTGACATGCAGTTTGGCTTTCGGGAGAAGCACTCAACGCTGCATCCGCTGCTTAAACTCCAACATGACATCACCACCTCCCTCAACAGTCATCATGTCACCGTCGCATGCTTTCTGGATGTCGAGAAAGTATTCGACAGCGTCTGGATAGACGCCCTAATCTATAAACTCTATCTTTTGCAGCTACCTCTGTCACTAATCAAAATTCTCTATTCTTTTCTTTCTTTCAGGAGATTTTTCCTCCAAATTGACAACTACAAATCACACATAAAGGACATCGGAGCGGGAGTCGCCCAGGGATCAAAGCTTGGCCCCTTCCTCTACAGCCTGATGACATCTGACCAACCGATACCAACGGTTGTGAAAATTTACTATACGCTGATGATTCGCTCACCTACGCTACGTCGATGTCACCACTACTCGCCGTCAAAAAAGTAGAAGCCCACATCAACAGACTCTTCACGTTCTACCAGAAATGGGGCATCAGAATCAACCCCTCCAAATCGGAACTGGTTTGCTTCAGAAGACCCTCTAATGGAAGAGGCGGCCGGACTGCTTCCGTTTGCAAAAATCTTGCCCTGAAGCTTCCAAACGGATCCACCATAACTGCCAAATCAAACGTGAAGTACCTGGGTATCCACTTCAACGAGCTGCTCAAATTCAACCCACACTCCATGAATGTGTTTAGAAAAGCCAGCTAGGCATTCAACCGAGTTCATCCCCTGTTGAAGAGAAGAAATGGACTACTACTACTAAATGGACTGGTCTACAAGCAGCTCTTGCGACCAGTTATCAGCTATTCTTTCCCAGTCTGGTTCACTATATCCAAGACAGCCATGAAAGAACTTCAAGTATTTGAAAGAAAGATAGGTACTCAGGATCTGCACCGGCCTACACTTTGACCGACGCGACGGCGGCAAAAGCACTATAGAAACGAGCAATTATACTCAGCAGCGAAAATAACCCCACTGGACAAGTATTTAGTTACTTCAACAAAGAAGCTAATGCGGAGCTTCATAGACCACCCCAATCAACTAATGAGAAGGATGACCACCGAGCAACGACATCCTGAGCCGAGGTACCTTAGTGTGATGGAAACCCTGGACGACGACATCATCAAGGACAACGAGGACACCATATCGTTTTACGCTGACACAGGGTCAGCCTACCACCGCGGCTTAATGCCATTAAACCCCTAAAACCATCTTTAAAACCACCAAGGACAACCGGGAGTGAACACCCTGAGGAAGACAAAGTCAACCGACTTCTTTATTGTAATATTTATTTTTTGACATGTAATTTTATATCTTATAATATTCTAATCTTAAGTCATTGTATACCGTTAGGCCCCCTATGTGCCAACAAATGTAAATTTTTCCAATGTTATCATATGTTAGTTGTAAGCCAAATTGTAAATATTGTTCAATAAAACAAACTTGAAACTTGAACTTGAACCAAAAAACAAGTTCCAACACAGTGGTGTTCAAGTTCCGACACAGTGTGTTCAAATTTCAACAAAGTGTGTTCCAGTAATAGTGAAGCAGCAACCAAAGAACAATATAAGTGAAGTGAACCAGTACGTTGCCAACCAGAACAGTGGGCAACGGACCAGAGGCAACAACGTCTCGTATGGGCCGTACAATTATTTGGACAGTCTGCCAAAGCAATTTTATATAGGGAAGTAGAGCCTAGGTAGTAGCCGGGCAAATAATTGTGTGGGACGTCTCGTATGGGCCAAACAATTATTTGGACAGCCTGCCGAACGTAGATTGTTTAGTGTCATTCCGGACGTGCGTGCATGGGCAGTTGACATTAAACCATCATACTGGCATTGACGTAGTAGGTTAGTTTTTACCCAGAGTGTACCGTGCCGCTATCCAACTACCGCCTATCGCCTACCTGACGTCATCAAGAAGACGAACGCCACCATCCAGCCCAAGACCTGATTTCCAGGAGCTATTAAAGCTCAATTACACCGATTGTGCGAAAGACGAGGGGCAAAACTTATAAACCCCGACGCCATTCTCCGCTAAGAGTATTTTATGCTATTGTAAGATCCGGTATAAATAAATTGTAACATTAACCTTAACCATTTTCTGAGTTGGCCATTCCTTTGAGAAGTTGAACGAAACGCAACCCAAGTCTTAATATCGCTTCCTTGGGGAACACCTTGGACCCGCTGAGTTATACCCCAGCTGGAAACCAAAGAAGCATCACAATATAGAGATTCATTTTTTAGTCGCACCATCCGAATATGGAATGCTCTACTTTCCTCTGTTTTATCCCTTTTTCACAAAGGTTTAAAAGCGATGTGTGTGCTAATTGTAAAACAAAAATGTAAATCGTTGGTAGAAACAGCATAGCATTGTTTAGCTTTTAATCTTGAAAACGGACCTTCGATACCACCGTGGCTCAAGAATGCCTTCTAAATTTATTTGTATAAATCTTTGTGCGGTTATTCCTCTAATATTGGCATTTGAGTTTTTTTTACTTTAGTTTTTTTTAAGTCGTAGAAATCACACTTTTTCTGATTTAAGCTTGCAAACGAAGTTCAGCTTCTTTCAAGTCAAAAGAACTGTGCAATTGTCAGCTCTCAATTTGGTTTCAGATGGGGTTAGAAAACTTTTCAGGATATTTATTTGTTTCTTTAAGAATTCCGAACTTAATAGCGGCTTTGGGATTTCTCAGTTTGCTCTATCAAGCTCTTCTGAGGCCTTTTTGTTAATGCCGAAGCCAACTTGAGACTTCTTCTATGACGTTTTGAGTAATATCGAATTTTTTGTATCATCTTGTTGAGATTAACCATCATCAAGCGTTTCGGTGCTTGACGGCATCTTCTGTTGATTTAATTTCATTAAAGTTTTCTTTTTAATGTCCTCGTTTATTGCTGAGATTTCGATCTCAACAATTTTGTTGCAGATAATTCTACAGTTTATCACAAGGCTCGTCGTAACGATTTTGGTAACACCATGAACACTTTTGATGGTATAGTCATTATCTACTTTCACAGTTAAAGACCGCTCTTTTGAATAGGGAAGAAAGTTATGTGTAGAAACCTACATTTGTATATTTAAAACCTAAGTGTCCACCAAATTAAATTTCAACAAAACCGCAAAGTATTTTAATAGTGGAGATGGCTATAGTACCAGAAGTGTTCATGGTGTTACTATAAGTTATATTATATGTACAATGGTTCGGACTACGACCGCCCAAAAGAAAGGGCTAACAACATCTTTGTATCGAATGTTTTTCAATATTCGATTAACTTTCGATCGAAATAGAACTTCAATGCATGGGTATTTTTTTTTTTTAAGACAGATCTTGGTACTTCTACAGCGATCAAGTTCTGTTAACCCTGCTGTGTGTTGTCTCACACTTTTTGTACAATGTCCAGCATTGTGAACCGTATGTGAGTGCTG
Source organism: Melanostoma mellinum (assembly GCA_914767635.1). NCBI lineage: Eukaryota > Metazoa > Arthropoda > Insecta > Diptera > Syrphidae > Melanostoma > Melanostoma mellinum. Next base: position 73,278,142 of record OU612059.1, read on the forward strand.
GACGTACATCCGCAATTGCACGGGTACATTTTTCTATCACAGAAGATGGCGGAGTTATCTCGCCACTTGATCCCCCTACGCTTACTCGATGATTGATGTCGTCAATACAAGTTGCTTCACTCCCAATCGCAGATTTATTTAAATTTTCCATACTTGGAAAGAACGTTTCCATGCTAAAAAATGGATCAGAAAATCGGCAACACAAGTTTTCAGTCTTTCGTTTGGACTAATATGTAGTCACTACCCCCTAAAACGGCTACCCATACATTGACTGCTTTTTACAGGGATGTAGGATCCTTACTTATCATCGATTAAACATAGTTCATATACTCTGCCAACAGGATTGTGATATAGCGAAAAGAGCTTATGACTTCCTTGGTGTACACCTAACGTGACTTGGAATGCATCTAACCTTAGTCACCGCTCCTTCATACATAACTTCATCACAAATAAAAATTACATGGCTCTGAAGAAATAACACCAAAAGTCAGGTCGATACCATATCCCACCGTCGAAGAATGTTCTTTAATTTAAATAAAAACCAATGATTTCAAAATAAATACAATTTCCTCAGTCATTTAAATTTTGTTATATTAGCTTGACTGAGTACTTTTTTTCTTTATTAATTAACAAATATTATTTAGTTTATGTCAAAATTTTTATAAATTGAGCAGCACACGCATTCGGTCTTCGACTCGGGCAACTATGCCCTGGCTAAACTCTTTCCATAAGTCCTTTTTTAAATTTTCGGAAAAAGTCATTAAATGTTTTTCAGCTTCGTCGTAAATGTGGTCGATATAATCTGCCTGCAGAGATGATTGGAGTCCAATAACCTTACATCTTGTGCTAAGAAAAAAAAATTATCTTACATTATGTTTAGTATGACAACTAAAAACCTACGTCTCCAAATTAAATTTGTTTTTTTCAAGGTTTTCAATAATGGATTGCAAACGGATTATTTCTTCCTTCGTTTCCTTTATTGCAGTTTCGTGATTTGTGATGGAATCAGTAACTTCTTTAGCTGTGTCGTGTAGTTTATCGAATATATTTTCATTTATCGTCTGTTCAAGTTCGTTCAAAATCCTGTCCTTTTCAGCAGTAATCTTTTCCTTATATGTTGGAAGTAACTGAGCAAAACCTTGTAGAAAAACAAACACTAATTTATTTCACCAAATAAATGCATTTTAAGTAACCTTTAAAAGTCTTAGCTCCATTGTAAGCCACAGGAAGCATTTTTGCTGAAGAAGCTTCTCCATAATCATATAAACTACGTCTTTTTCGACTTGAGGACACAATGTAATGGTTTTGAATAACAACATGATTCGTTGTGCTCTGCATGATCGAAGTAAACAAATTTTCGTTCGGATTGATTTCCGGTGTCGGAGAAATCGAAATTAGAGAACCTTGAGAGCTAGTTGGGCGATGATCAGGAAGTTGATCAAAAAACCTCTCAGTGTACCATGAGTTTATTGGCATTAGATTTATTGGCGACTGCGTGTGCACATCTTGTGGGATCTCATTGTTTTGGTATTCCATTAAATGAGTGTTTCCATTTAAAACATGAATTGGCTTTGCATTAGAAGGTGCTGGTACCTCGTCATTATCTTCATAAACTTCGGACGCTGCGTAATTAGTTGTGTTGTTTGGTAAGAGTTGCGTATTATCATTACGGGGCGGTGATGGATCTATCAACTTTAAAATACTCGAAACTGATGATCCCTATGGAGTGGTGAAAGTTTAGATATTAGAAAAAAAGTAAGAATGAATATTTTATCGTTAAAAAATATGAATATAAAAAAAAATTTAATATAGGGAAAGTTTTGATGTCGCGAATAAAAATTGGTAAGTAATACATTAGAGCATCATAATTTTACAGGCATAACTTTAAATATATTTTTAAAATTTCAATTATCCCTCAAAATGAGCGTGTAATTAACGCATAAGTTTTTTATGTAATTTAATATTTGTCGGCCTTCGATTGGTCAGAAAAAACAGTTTTTCGTTTGATACGTGACTTCTGACCAATCAGAGGCCGAAAAAGTTAGATTATCTGAATCATTCTATCAGCAATTTTCTTTTTCCCTTCAAAAATGTATAGGGGCGAATTATATTGAAGGGTGAAGGAGGCAATAAGAAGTTCGTTTGTCAAATGCACGGACAAGCTGTTGTGCCAGATGCAAGAATTCGTCAAAAGTTAAGGACAAGTACATGTGCCTAAGGCAAGGACAAGTCCGTGTGCCGTTAGCCAGAATGCCATTTTAATTTGTGGTTCCCGTGGTGTAATGGTTAGCATACCTGTCTGTGGTACGTGGTTCAAATCCCAACAGTTTCGCCTTCTGCGAGGATTTGGCAAGCCCTCCGATAGTAAATTCATTGTTATCTGAAAGCGAATTAAAATGGAGGTCCTCTTGCTTCACATAAAAAGCATGGTTGTGAGAAATATGCTTAGTCTCCGGGTGTCCTCGCTCTGTTGCACCACCCTATTTACTTATTTTATTATAACCTTCGAGGCAGGTAATGAAATTCATTCCACGTGTCTCTTCTGAAATCATGTGGAGCAAAAAAGAACAGCTGGACGTTGATGTGCTAAGCATTCAGCAGAGCATTCTCAAACCGTTCAATTATCGCAAAAAAAAAATTTCTCATGATTCTGAGAAGTGACAGTTATTCTCGATTTGAAGTGAGGTATTTTACTCACTCAGGTATTTTACTCACAAGAACAACACGTTACTCTAATAAGAAAATGTTTTGGGTGTTCATTGCCTTTAAAAAGAGTGCTTCCTCGAGTGAAAATGGAGAGCGATATTAATTTCGCTTTCCATGGGTTTCATTCGGGGAAGCACTCATTTTAAAACCAATAGAACACCAAAAATTGTTTCTGTTCAGTTTTGACAAATTGTCTTCGTGTGAGTGAAACACCTTTGGCTCATAAAAAATATTCCTTGGAGAAAATTTTGATTTGGCATTTAAAATAAAATAAATAAATAGGGTGGCGCAACAGAGCGAGGAGCCCCTGGTCCTAGCGCATTTATCACAACCATGCCCTGTGAGGGAATGGAAGGGACCTACAATTTTCTGCCGGTTCCGAACGGCTAATCGAGAAAGCGCTTTTCATGGCAATGGATACTAACGGAGGACTTGCCAATTCCTCGCGAAAGGCGATACCCGTGGAAAAAACATGATGATTTGACATTTGGGTAATATAAATTAGTGCTTTTTGAGTGGATCTCACTTCAAATCGAGAAGTGGGTCACTTCTCAGAATCATGAGAAGCGATCTTTTTGCGCCAATGGAACGGATTGAGGATGCTCCTCGACGCTCCTGGACGGTTCTTTTCATCAAATGGAAAGCGACATAAATAAGTGGATGGTATGGTATGAATGCTTTCCGAACAATTTTATGGTGGGTACACATAACAACAAATTTTGAACATTGAACATTAATCACCGAAGTAAATAGGATTCATTTATTTTTCTCTGTCGCTCTTGTGTTGTTAACACGTTTATGGAACATTACTTCTTCCTATGTACCCTTAGCGTGATGGTAAGCGTGTCTGCCTGTTAATCCAGAGGTTCGTGGTTCGAATTTAGGCAAAAATGTTTTTTCGGGTATCGCCTTTCGAGAGGAATTGGCAAGTCCTCCATGAAAAGCACTATCTCGATTAGCCGTTCGGAACTGGCAGGAAATTGTAGATCAGCAACATTACCTCAAAAGACATGGTTGTGAGATGTAGGTCCTAGGGCTCTCCAGTTCTATGTTTCAACTTTTCCAACTCGAGAAAGTGGTTGCCAAACTGTCAATATAGGCTCTAGTAGCATTTCCCCTCAGTGGTGCCACTATAGCTTATAAATACATCGCAGAGTACTCGATGCGAAGGAGAGACTTTGTGTAAAGTTACTATCCATTTATTCTTTACAAGAACTTGTATATATTCTTCGAACCGCAAAAAAGGGTGTAAGTAAATTAAGAAATGAAAATGCATCAAATTCTTCTTGGTCTTTTTTTACGGTAAGTTAGCCATAAACTACAAACATGCTCGTGCTGAGCACGTTTTTCTCGTGTTTGCGATTACACGTGAACAGCTCGATGTTGACAAACGATTTCGATTTTCTATGTTCTTTGGCCTTTATGTTCCCCGTGTTGAGTCCTGCTCGTGAACAATCCTCATTTTTGTTGTGTTGCTACCTACTTTCCTGATGAAATTGGATCTCGTCTCGTCATCAAAATGCAATTTCAACAGAGAATATTTGTTCTTCTTTACATTTACGTTTTCTGGGCGCAAGAAATTCTTTGAGTGATTTGCCATTGATTGATAACTTGTGTCTCAAACCGAAAAATTAGCGTTTGAAAATTTTTCCTTTTCAACTAACTTAATAAATGTTGTTTCTGTTTCAAGTATCACGAAACGGTAGAAAAACTTCTGAGGTTTTGAATAAAAAGAATATTTCGTCTCCTTTCTAACTATACCGTTATGCGATTAAGTATGCCCAATAAAATACTTCCAAGGAAATCTTCTAGCTGATGGGAGAAAAAGTAGTTTATATGTGGAGTGGATAGAGTGGTGTGGGGTCCAACTAAATTTGAATTTCGATAACCTTAATTAATTGAAATGCTTACTTTACAATCTGATATAGGCAGTGGACACCCAATACTGTGAGAGTATGAAGCTATCAGTTCTATACAATAGATCTTTATATAGTAGACTAAGTCACAATTTGGGCCACAGGAACTACTTTCGAGAAGAAAACGAGAGATATTGCTCTTAAACGAAGTGGAAGTACCGAAGCCGTTCCACTACTGTAAACTTGCGTTGGAGTATCGTGGAAGAATAATTTATTAGAAAACTTTTTCAAATAAATCAAAATAAACTTTTGAAACCCCTGGGAGCATTTAAGACCAAAAAAGTCAAAATTGACCAAATTTGCAGACATTCTAAAAATTAAAAAAAAAAAAAACTAGCCTAATTTAAAAAAAAAACGGACTTTCTGCAGTTATTTATTTTTTGGATTTGAAAAATTTTAAACATATTTAAAATCCGAGAAAAAGATCAACCGCTGTATAAAACTAAATTAACGTACCTGAGATGACATATTGTTTATTGACACGTTTGAAATTTCTTGTTCCGAAAGAAAATCAACATGACTCCGAACTTCTTCCTGTGGTTGTCCTCCACGTACCACTTCCGGAGATTTATTGAGACTTTTCTCTTGTATATCTACCGTGTTCGGCTCTTCATTTTCGGGTTCAGTACAGCTATGGTTCGAGTAAGACGATGCACTACATTCGCAATTTTCATCGCAATTATTTTTTGTATTTGCGGATTGTATGTCATTTGAATAGCTTGGCGCACAATCTTTAACAGGTGGAAGACTTTTTTCATTATGCAGCTTAAGCATGTCAAAAACACTTATTTGCTCATTTTCTCTTTCAGGATTTTCCAAAGATAATGAAGCCTTTTTGGTTTTGTTTTTCTGATTTTCTTTCCACGATGAGTAAGAAACAAAATTGGATATATTTGCAGCTTTTGCAGGAGTCTTTCGTTTTCTACCTTTTTGGTTTGATGGTGTTGATATGAAAATACTCTCTGTATCACTGTCTTTGTCGTTTTCGATTCTCAATTGATATTTATTTTGACCATTTATAATCTTCATATCTTGGAGAATCTGCTTCCTTTGCTCTTCAGTAAAATGTGGCGATCGTGCTTTAGAGTTTATAAATTTAGTAACTTTGTTGTTAAAGCCTCCGTTGTCAAAACTCTCTTTGGGAGCACTATCAGGTTCGATCAGTTGATTTAATGGCTTAACTGCGTTCACTCTTTTTGCCTTTGAATTAGTTTTTGAGTTGGCATTTTTCACTGGTTTTTTTCGAACTGATTTCGGTTTTGGTAAAGTTGTTTCTGCAGTATTTTGTTTTGCTTTGTTGGTTTTGAAAAATTTATTTCGAGAAACAACAGTTTTGTCATCTGAAACTTTTGGACAATCCGATGAATTTAGTGGTTGCCATGAAGATGGAAGAGTTGTTGAAATCACATTTGGAACTTGACATTTCTTTTTTAGTACTGGGCTATCCGTTTTTGGCAATGGTTGAGATCGTGATGGTCTCATAGGTGTCTCATCTCCCTCCAGAGCTTGAGTTGTAGAAGCCCTTTTGCGGTTATCAACTCGCGGTGTTCTGTTAACAGACACTTGAACTGAGCGTAAATATTTTTCATTTGTAGGCGTTTTTTGTGATATTTTATCACGAGAACACGAAGGTTGTGTTTGATTCACAGGTGTTTGAAGTGGCGTTGAGGTATAAAGACTCTTGCCTCTTAAATTGTGCGGATTATTTTTATTTTGAACTGGCTTCACAGCTTGCATTTTGGCTGGACTTTGATGTTGGTTAAATAAAATTCCAGATGTCTGTAAGGACGTTGAAGCATGAGGCTGCTTTTCGCCTTGTGGGCTTCTTTTTGCTGCAAGAACAGTTCTTGCTTCTTCTGCATTATTTTGTGGCTGCAGCTCGTCTTGCTTATTGGTGACAGTTTTAGCTAAGTGATTTATTCCGGAATTGCTTGGCTTCGGTGTAGGTTTAGCTCTTTTTGGTAGTAATTTACTTGGCTTCTTAAAAACAGTTGTATTCTGATCCACGGTTAAATTTGAACATGTGTTGTAGCCACTTTCTTTATTTGATTTAAAAGTCCTGGCGAGCTCCGTAAAAGAGACGTTTGGGTGAGACAACAAAGAAGCATTGATCGATGGCCGGCATTTCGTTTGATTATTATTTTGATGACTTTTTGGGGTTTGTTTTGATAAATTTAAAGGCAATAGAACGTCTTCAGTGTGATCTCTTTCATTTGGGTCCATTATGTAAGGAGTATTTGGATTTATTAAGTAGTTATCATTTGTATCTGGAGTTGGAACATCTATAACATGTTCAAATGTGTAAGGCGTAGCTTCACCTAAGAACTTCTCGATTGTGTTAGGCGTTGGGGGTATACTTGATTCACTGTATGAGTGTACGTTGTAATAATCTAGTAAATCTTTCTTCATTTTCAAACTTTCGAGTTGATTTGGAGGCAATGTAAATACAGCAACACGAGAATTTTTGAGTTCATTCGAAACATCGGTTGAAAATACGGCCGGTCCAACAGAGAAGACAATACAATCAAATTGATTTTCACTAAAATTAATAGAACCAAAGAAAAATTTTTGATTGGTCGGTGTTATTAACTTTTGTTTACCTCGTGAGAGAACAAAAACAGTCATTTAAAATGTTAAATGAAAATATAAATTGACTTTGAAATTGGTAATGTTATCAACGACTTCAAAGCTTTTTTTTTAGTTCTTTCACGAGGCGAAGTGATTGTTTACATAAATTTGTACTTACATTTGAAGCTTGTCTATCAAAATTTTGATAGAAAGTTCTTTTTGTTCACTGTCACTTGTGTTTACCCTGCAAAGCAGTGAAACACTTTTAGAAGCATAGTTGAAATCGATCCAAAAACGCTCAACTTTCTAAACAAAACAAATTGGGAAAAGTTTTTAGTTATACTCAATAAGCTTGTGTAATTACAAACTTACCTCAGGCTTCAAAAGTTCGAAGCCTCCGAAGAGAGCCGAGACACAATAAAATGAAAACACGGAACAATTTTTGGCAACTTTCGTGTTATATTTGTTCAACAACTCTCTAGTTATCTGAAATGAGATAAAAAAAAGTATTAAGCGACGAAATTCTGAGTGAGAGACGGAAAAAGAAAGAGAGATTGTGAGAGAGGGAGGAGAGTTGGGGGCGGGGGTGGGGGGTAGAGAGAAAGAAAAACAAAAACAAAAAAGGACGGAAAGAAAATGAGAAAAGAAAACATTTTTTCTGTCGAAGGTTTTGAAAATACTAACTGAAGCTCTCAGATCTAAATACCGGTCGATTCCACAACCAGATAGCAACCCTCTTTGGCTGTAAGACTCTCCCATGATAAGAAGCTTTTTTTACCAGCTATCACCCCATGTTTGCCGCAAGTATCTTTGACCTGACTAAAAAAAAAAACGTGGGACAGTCAAGATGAAGTGCTCCGCGGTGTCATTATTTTCTCCAAAGGATTCACAATGAATTATCACTTAAACCTAGCATGCTAAAATTAAAGAGAAGTGTCCCTTGGCAATTCCGACAAGTTTTCCATAGTTTAGTCTGTCTATATCGAAGGAAGGCGCTCCATCTATGACTGTGCTCTTGAAAGATCCAATCATTGATGGAAGTCCATGGCAGGCCAAGCACTGCTTGTCCTGCGCTTGTCATAAGAAAGTTATATGAGATCCTTGCCTTAAAAATTGACTTGAAACCCCAAACGAGATTCAAAGAATTTAGACTTCCTACTCCATTTAGAGAGGTCCTGCATGCCTGGATCACTTTCGAGGTAGTTAGAGTTATGTGAAGCCTGGCTTCTTCTGCAGACACAAATATTACTCCCCATCTAACCTTTTGTCAACGTAGCTTATAGCCATTTGGATAGCATACGTCTCGGAAGGCGGACGCATGTGTTTAATGAGGCGTGCAGTCCTCCAAAAAAGCACCAGCGCTAGATCCACCATCTCATCTGGAACCGACCGGGGAAATGTGATAACAGTCCTTTCCTGGTTGAAATTCTAGATCGAACCAGTCCTGAATCAACAAAAAGTTGACCGTATACTTTTGGCGCAGTTTGAGCCTTAGTATCCGACGGCATATCTATTAGATATGAGTCAAAAGATATGCTGCTTTTGGAATCTTGGTGCAGTGCGATACCTAAGACCAACCCTAGTTTGTGTACAGTGGTGGTTTGAATTTTCGTATAGTTGAACTTTCCGCAGGGTTGACCCAGGTTTTCTTGACAACCCTATGAGTTGTCAAAAAAACCTGGGTTTTCCAGTCCTCAAAAAACGCTAAACCACAAATCACCACACATCCCTGTCATTTAAAAAAAAAATACATGCCATTTGACAGTCTTCAAATCGCCACAACAAAAACCTAGGGCGAGTTTGGGGAAAACCTATGGCAAACCTATGGCTCAAAAAACACTCAATTTGACATTCAGGGCGAATTTAGAAATTAAGCTTTGTGGCGACCCTAGGGCAACCCCAGGGCTTCAACGAACAAACCTTATGTGCATGTCCTACTGTGTGTTGCGGCAGTTTTTCAACATCTGTGTTGCCATTGCAACTTTGTAATTATTAAGACATGTTCTCTCTCTTTTTTTTTTGCTCTTTTGTCTTTGCGAGGTCGTTTGTGGAACGGTCGTTTCCTGGAACGATAAAGTTCCGGAACGACCCAGCTTTTATCATAACCGTCTAGATCCAGAGTAACATTTTCGGATACAAAAAGGGTTTCTTTCCAGAAGCTCGAATTATATTGCCAAAACCTGAAAATGTCTTAGCAGCCTTCGAATCGACAGGTTTTGACCAAAGAAGCTTGTTTTCTAGGATTACTTCAAATTGTTTGACTTCGTTTGAAAAGGGAATATTCACGCCTTAAATGCAAGTTGGGGCAAACTAGTCAATTGTTTTCGTCTTCCTCGTTCCTCGTTCTTATGATGCCAGTTTGGACGTGGATACAATGTAGTCTATAGGTTTGTTCGTTGAAGCCCTGGGGTCGCCACAAATCGTTTTTGGAGAAACCTAAAGCCTAGTTGACCTAGGTTTATTTATTTGAGAGGGATGTGTTGTGTTTAGGGTTTTTTGAGGACTGGAAATGGAAAACCCAGTTTTTATTGACAACTCACACATTTTACCTGGGACATAGCACCAGAAGACACATATATACAGCAAGATTGTCCTAAAAACTGATATTTTGGGGGCATTCGACTTTTCAGACAACGTTGAGAACCCCAAATTAAATCCATTTTTTGAAATTTAGTATTTTCAAGTTCAACGGGTTTTTTTTCTTTCTTTTTGTTGATTTATTTATGAGAATTAAAGTTCTTTGATTGACTTACCTCTTCAAAACGATCTTCACCCGATTCAGCAAGTTTTAAAAGTAAGTTCTGTAAACTGTGTTCAGTCTTGATTGTTTTCACTTTATCATGTCGTTCTTTGTCACCTAGCTGCTTCAAAATGGTATCAATCAATTTAATGCATATCCGTTGTGTTGTATAGTCTCCAACAAAATCGATTGGCTGCCACAATAGAGCCCTAAGTAGGATTACGTTGAAAAAAAGTCGTAAAATATAATCACGGAGAAAATAAAACTTACATTAAGTCGATGTCGATACGCGCTATGGTTTGCAAAGTTGATGGCGAAATAGATTTAAATAATTCTGAACACATTTCCAATACACGTTGATGGTAGTCTGCTATTTTGGTTTGGTATTGCAAAGATGCCAGAATGTACGATGAACATACTGGAAGCTTAAGATCAATTTTTCGAAATCTAGCTTCATTCTGTGAATCGATGCGATGTTGCAGTTTCTGTAATCAAATAATTTTAAGTCTTTAAATTAATTAACTCAAAGCGGCCAGGGGGTAAAGCATTGAACTAACATAATAATAAACAGGTTAATTGAGCACTTAAAAAAAAAAACTTAAGTCATTTCTTAGCAATCAAATATAATAATTTTGATCTAATCTTTAACTCAAAAAGCAATAAAATAAAAAAATGAACTTTTCTTACAAAAGCTTTATCTATAAACCTTGAATGAACTTCAACAAGTTATTTTGAAGAACCATTTTTCTTGAGTTTAAGTATCAATAGACGCTAAAAACACCCTGTAAAACTAGCTTTCTAATGCTAAGTATAAATGCACACACAATAAAAGTTTTGCTTCGTGCAAGTTTGTAAGTTCAATAAATTTATACGAGGTTCACATTCTAAAAATAAATGCCTTTTGTAAAACCAAGCAAATGCTTTATTTTTGAACTTGGACATTTGAAACCCTTAGAATCATAATTGCAAAAACATTAAATTAAATTGAAAATCGTGCTCATTCATGAAATAACTAAAATCGAGGAGATATTTGACGCATTCCAAACAAATAAATTACTAGCAATTCTTAATCAACAAATAGTAAATCTAATGTCGAATTCCTTTCAACAAAAAAATCGACTGCAGTCGACTGCAGTCAATTTTTTTTTCAATGGAATTCATTTAGGAGGGAAAAAAATCGACTGCAGTCGATCTCTTTTTTGAGACGGATTTGCACACCAATTTTCACACACACAACCATTTTGACAAATTGAAAACGTCAAATAAATCAACAGTCTGTGAAAAAAATTAAAGGAACCCAAAAATGTTTTGTATTTAGTTGTGAATTTGGAAAAAATTTGGTGAAAAAAAATATAAAAATTGTGTGATAAACAATATGAATGTAATTGTTTTGTTCTTTGGTGCTTGTTTTCCTTTATCAGTCAGTTTGACACACACACATTCATAAAAAATAAAATTGCTACTCTTTCAAATTCCTAAATACCCAAAAAAGAATCGAATTTAGTAGCGACTGCAGTCGACTGCAAATTGGTGAAAGGAAATCGACATAAGTAAATAATCGGTTACCAAGCAGGAAGCCTGTGTGCAATTTAATATCTACATTCATATGTATATATATACCTCCAATTACAATGCAATAACTAAGTGAAGCATATTATACTCATTCTCATTCTAAGTTGTAGACTTTTAATGAGATTTGCTTAACATGGGAACGGATTGTGAAATGTTTGTTGGGTTTAAAAAGTATAATAGTCAACGTCTTAGTCATGCCATTTGACTCGGGTTGTGTCAACACCTGGCTTGCGGTCGTGTAATGTGAAGAGGCGGCAGTTAGCTTTTTAATCACATACAAGTCAATTAGAAGAGGCTAGATAAAAAATGCTTTTTAAGTGATTGTGTATCTGTCCTGATTGAAGATAAGGATGAATGAATGGGAACCTCATTTAAGTCCCTACAAAAAATACGCCGGGTGTCGCTCAAATTAATCTTGGTCATTGGCATGCATGTAGAATGTAGGTGCTCTTATCTTGGCCAAAACCAAAATCTTTTGAAAGCCCCATTAATTTTGACCGATAAAATGTCTACAATGTTTATCAAAATTCGCAAAGTCACTAGAGAGACATTTTTACGCCTTTGTAAAACAAAAAAAAAAATTCTAAATGATAAGCATACGTAGAAACATGTGTAGGTACTCAGCGTAACAAACTGATAAACATGAATAGCAAAATTGATGCAGATAAGGATCTAATTTTATTAGAAAATGGCTAAGCAAAAATAAGTGAAGTCCAGAAAAATCTCGATCTTTTGAAAATATGAAAAACGTAAGTATGTCTGAATATTGAGCGAAATATTCAGAGTTTTTTATGTTCTTTACGTGTTTAGAATTTAGTAGATGTACAAGCTGGTACCTGCAGAGTGATGGTTAGTATGTCTGCCTGTTTAGCGGGAGGTTCATGGTTCAAATCTCAACAGAAGCCAAAAAATGTTTTTTCACTGGTATCGCTTCGCGAGAAGAATCGGCAAGTCCCCCGATTGAAAAAAATAATTGCCATGAAAAGAGCTTTTTGGCAGAAAATTGTAAGTCCATACCATGCGCTCCCAAAGGGAATTGTTGTGAGAAATGCCACCGGGCTCCTCGCTCTGTTGCTCCACCCTATTTATTTTACATATTTATTAATTTATTAATTTACAAGCTTATCTATATCTACCATCAGAAAGCTATCTTAAACTATTTGATAATTTTAAGGCAAGCGGGCCATCTTGAATGATAAAATATTACAGTGAAGGGGTGTTTTTATAAGTTATACATAAATAAAGTTTGTTCGTAAGCTGTAGGTTTGTCTTGGGGTCGCCACAAAGGGTTTTTGATAAACTGGCCCTAAATGTGTAACTGAGTGTTTTTTGAGCCCTGGGTTTACCCTCAACTCGACCCTTTTGGTTTCGCTTTATTAAAAAAATTAAAACCCAGGTTTTTTGACAATAAACAGGGGTTTCAAGGAAACCTGGGTCAACCCTGGGTAATGTTCAACGAACGAACTTATGATTTTCATGATCAGCCAATTAGGGACGGTTAGCTTACGATTGTTTTATTTTTAATCAATGATTATTCCACGTGATAATCATGGATTCGGTTTATTTATAAAATTTATAATCAAAGAATCTCCATTTAATCAACGACTAACTGAAATTCAGTGTGTTTAGGCTTGATTTTCGCTTAAATTAAATAAAAAAATTTTCAAGCTGACATATCACAAATCGCAAAGATCTTTTAGATATTAAAAAACCACTTCACTGAATTGCTTAAATAAATTGTAAGTTCTTCTTTAAAATTGTTACATTATGTTTCTATGTAGAAAAACATAAATCTGGATATTTCATTTGAGACTCTTGGGGTGATTATGTGACCGAAGAAAAGTTTTAAGAAGTTTTAATGATAGAAAGGCGACATTAGTCGCCAATCAGAAAGATTGGACCATTTTCAATAAATGGGACGATATTGACATTTTTCCAACGATTAAGATTCCGAAAGAAGTGTTTCTATAAAAACGGGAAACTCGATGCCATCAGTCATAACCATTATCAATGCAGGCACCAACAAAAAACATCGGCTATTCATGAAATCGTAGAAATAACTTATTTAAAAATCGAAATAAATTGGTATTAACGATTTTTTAATAACCCATGATTTGGTTTTATCAAGTCGTAAAAAAGGTGAACTAACATTTTTTTTGGTAATCAGAGATCCTTAATCATGAATCGAGAAGAATCCTCGATAAACGAATTGCTTATTTAATCGACTGTGAAAAAACTGGCTCAAAGTCAGTTACTACTTTCAGATTTTGGGATTTAAAAAGCTAAACATTTTAGAATTTCTTTTTTTTTGTCAGGAGGAAATCTTCAAAAGACACTTGGCAGTATTCGACACCAAGAAGTCCGGGATTCTTACCTCACTAAAAACTCATCGTAATCACAACCAATCTATGAACGATCGACAACAGATTTTTCATTCTCAATAATATAATCGCTTTAAGGGAAGCTAAGCTAACTTTTAATGCTTCCCATGACTTTTAGACCATTAGCTCGTGTGGCTTGGTTCTTCTTAATCTCCGAACATTGCCTCTCGTATTTAATGCGGACTCCATTTCAGAGTTGATATGACTATGCAGTCGCTGATTGTGTGATACAGCATGTTTTTTTACAACTTCTGTAACCGTTTCTATTTGTAGGTCACGATGTAAATCGCTATTTCTTATATACCATGGTGCATTTACTATTCCACGAAGGACTTCGTTTTGGAACTTTTGTATGATTTCAGTATTTGTTTTCTTTGTACAGCCCCATAATTGGTCTAAGTACTTGTTTATAAAGCATTATTTTATTTTCGACCGATAAGTCTGAATTTCTACCGAGTAACCAGTACATTTTTCTATATTTCAAGTTGAGCTCTTCCCTTTTCTTTTTGATATGCTCTTTCCATTTTAGATTTGCATCCAAATTCATCCCAAGATATTTGGTCGTATTGGCGTAAGGAACATCTTGATTGTTGATGGATATTCGATTGTTGCTTATAACTTTTTATTTGTAAAGTTTATATGTGCAGATTTAGCTTCATTAAGCTTGGTACGCCATTTTTTGGTCCAATCACTAACGGTGTCGACGGCATTTTGCAATTTCTCAGCAGCCTTGACGACGCACTTACTGGATGCCAAAATTGCACTATCATCTGCAAAAGTAGCATAGTTATCCACTGGAATATCCCTTATATATAGCAAATACAGGGTAGGTCCTACGACGCTTCCTTGTGGAACACCGGCTTGTATCTTACATAGCTTTGAATATTCTTGATCATACCGTACTAGGGCTATTCCAGAAAGCGCGGCTGATCGCTTTTGGTGTCGGAAATTAATTTTCGTATTCTCAAAAGCGAATCGCTTTTAATTTTTGTTTCTCGTGGAAAGCGAAAGCGCTTTCCAAACGTCACCCTTTTTTTAGTAGAAACTATACCTTTTTGACATAATTCATTTCGTTTTCAAAAGCGATAGGTGTTGTAGTGTCGAATTGCAAGTGGATTGATAGAAAAATGTTAAAATAATGAAAAAATTAACAATCATCAATTGAATTGAGAGTGATTTTCTTTTTTATTTTGTTAAAGGAATCAAAAACACACTACAACACAACAATTTTTTATGCTTGAACCCTCCGCTAAGAAACGAAGAGTAGCAGCGACCAGAGGTTTGAAATGCCACTTTGTTCCATCTAAAATATAAAAATAGTGTTCATAAAAAAAAGCAAAACTCTTCTTTGAAAGTAGAAATAATTTTACAGACGTTCATATAGAAAATATTTTTGAAGTAATAAATAAACAAAGATGATTCAAGTTTACATCGAGTTGAGAAGAACTACTTGTGATTAGCTTTCTTTGAATTCGCTGAAACAGCTGATACCTAGGGAAAACTTGGAATTCTAATTGGAAAAACTTGGAAATAGATGACATTTGAAGTTTAATTTCCAACCAGGTTCGCTTTTCAGAATAACCTAAAGCGAAGCGCTTCGCAATCGAGTTATCGCTTTAAATACGATCCGCCGCGCTTTCTGGAATAGCCCTACTGATTTTAGAAAATGAAGTAATAGAAAAGAACCGTATAGTAGCGTCTAGGAGCATTCTCAAACCGTTCAATTGGTGCAAAAAGATAGCTTCTCATGATTCTGAGTAGTGACAGATTTTTGTTTTTTAAATTATGTTTAGTTTTTTTTTAGCGACTATTAGATTCGGGGTCGTTCAAGTATTGCGCATCGCAATTTTTTAAGATTTCAGAAAGAAACTCGTGACTTTGTAGAAATTTTCTTTTTTAATTTTCGGAACGCATGACTTTGCAGCATCTGCGCAGTTTCTGCATTTTGGAACTCAGCCATTCACATTAACCGAAAAGAATTGACAGCTATGAAAATTCTCATTCCCTATTTTTTTAAATCAAATTGTTACGTAACGTGTAGCGGCAACACCTCCTCCCCCTTGTAACACACCGTAACGCTTTACAGACCTCCCCCTTCTCCACATAATGGTGTTACGTCTTTTCAAGACTATCTATATCTTCGTATTTAAAAAAAATCAACATTTTTGCCACCACTCATGGTAAAAACAACGTAAGCAGCATGCTATGAATCTACTGCAGTTACACTTGAGTTAGCTTCAAACGCCAATCCCTACTCTTCTGTAAATGAAGATGTTAGAAAATTGTTTTCCCAAATTCTCTGTCCAAAAATGGTTTTGTTGATGAACTTGAGATTCAAAAGTTTTTCAACCATGCAAGTCTTTGTTTTGCACAATTTTAGTGAGACTTTCATTAATTTCACACTTCACCCACATTGGAATCGTTTTTTTTTTTTTTTTTAGTTTGAATTTTATAAAGTTTCTTGCTTTAATTACAAAAATACCTTTTTTCTCGGTGAAGTGTGCATACTGCATAAATTAATGCGACGAATTTTTCTGACAAACTAACTCGTGCGAAAGAAAACATTTTTATATTAATAACTGAAGCAAAAGGAGGTGTAAGCCATTACATTTATTAAGGGGAAAAGTGCAAAGGACACCATTAATGTTTATTCATAACCTGAGGCAATCATAACCCCAGCCACTATACACTACCTAAATAATATACAAATACGAGGTGCAGCGAAGTGAATTTTACTGGTATTTTAGTATTTTCTTTTTTATCTCTCCATTTTTTTTTTAAGAAGACAACAAAGCAAGTTGATGTAGCACTTCGAATTCTCTTCGTTGTCTCCTTAGAGTCGCACTTTTGTTAACCTTTTTACTAACGAAATTATATTACTTTTGTAAGGAACCTGTGTGAAGCCCAAGGTTTCTGGAATTTTTTTCCTTTGTAACAATTCTTTGGGTTGGAGTAGTTTAAAGAGAAAAATTACAAAAATTTGAATTCAAATTTTGGAATAGGTACTGAGCTTTTTGATATGCTCCTGTTTACTTTTTTCACGAAACCACGAAAAAGATGTGGTCTCTGGCACATTTCGCATTGGAGTTTTGTGAAGCTTGCCATTAGCATATCTTTTGACTCGAATCTAATGACTGCTTCAAAAATTCACGCTCCGGGACTAGTTCAGTATAGGGTTGAGAAGGGCCGAGCTGTGCTTAAGGCCCTTTGAAACCCTCTAACTTCTTCGGAATTGATCCAAGAATGCATGTGGTCTCTTAATACTTTTTTTTCTGTTGGATATTTTTAAAATATTTACTGGAGCACTCAGACCTAAACACCGGTTCATTGAACTACCAGATAGCAACCTTCCTTTATTGTTATAGCTTTCCAGATGTTCGAAGAAAAGCCAAAAGTCGCTGCCATGATAAGGAGCCTAAGTTACCGGCTCTCACCATATCTGCGCCGAGTGTCTGTAACCTCATGCCAGAAAAAGCAGGACATTTACAGAGGAAGTGCTCCACGGTGTCCTCATCTTTTCTACAAGATTCACAGAGCATAGTGTCACTTGAGCTTAGTAAGTTTAAGTGTTTGGCAAAAGCAAAAAGGCCCGTAGCGACGGCAATAAGCCAGTAACATTCTTTTCTGCTACGATATAGCAAAAATGTTGCAGTCTTCTCATTTACGTTGGGATTGGGACAAATCCAATCGTTGATTGAAGTGCTCACTGAGGACCCTGGTAGACCTGTCGAAGGTTCAGGTCCTGAAAAAGCTGTCTGATATCCTTGCCTCGCAAGTTCATTGGCTATTTTATTTCCAGTTATGCGGTTATATAGCCTGGATGGCAGTCAGAGAGCTCTTGCATTCCTGGATCACTTTCGAAGTAGTTAGAGGATTGAGAAAGGCCTTAAGCACAGGTTTACTGTGTCTCTTAATACAGTCATAAGACGAAGTTCTATGAGTCTTTTTTTTGGTTTCAGATCATCAAAAGAGAGCTTGTACAATGGTTTGGTCCGCTGCGGTCCTCAGTGAGAATTTCAATCAACTATTAGATCTGCACAACCGTAGAAAGCATACCACTATTGCATGCTTCGACAGAAATCATTTTTAACAAAAGCATAAAAGAGTTTTTCAAAGCTTGTGTTCTAGGTTCAAACAATTATTGTACGAAGCTGATTTCAGAAAAAGTCGAATAGACGGAAGGATCTTTGGCTCGCACTTTGAAGGGACATAATTTTTTATGTTTTTTTTTTTTTTTTGTTTTTGACTTTCTTTGAGGCGCCCTTTAGTCATTATAATGATCACATGTTGTGCCTATAGACCTTTACAAAATGTATAAGACAATCTAGAAGCAAGCACGACGCAAAAGCCACAACACACCTTCAGTGCACAAAGCACTCATTGAGAGGAGAATATTGTACGGACTTTGCGCAGTAAAATAATAGTTTTGAATTGGGCTAGGTACTGAATTCCTACAATTGCATGACATTTTATTTCCAGAGAAAAAAAATTGAAATTGAACCTCTGCAATTGTGGTTTGCTTTTTACTGAAAATTCGACTCTAATTTTGTTTTAAACAAAGCAAACAATTTAATACTTTCATACATCACAAGTATATGGGTTCCCAGAAGATAACGACGTAACCAAGACAATAAGCCAAATCTTATAGTCCCCTCTCAGTTTACATTCTTTCCCAGTATCTTGTCTTTAAATGTTCCACTCTAGTAGTATTGGTTTACTAATGTGCATCAAAATAACACTAAAAGGGCTTTTGATACACTTATTTAAGTCGAGTCGTTGGCTATTAAACTCAGGGTCTCAGGTTCGAATCCTAGCCGTGGCAACAATTTTTATTTATGTTTTCACTTTAAATAAATAAAAAAATGTAAGTCATGGCTGGGAATCGAACCTGAGACAATGGGCTATGACGACTTTACATACGAAATACGATGAGCCACAAAATGGTGTCGGTCGCGAATTCATTGCTTTACCCCCATCGCAAAAGTGCCAAACGCGCCTAAAGAAGTTTTCACTTCAATAAAACCATGAAGCAAAATGTCTCCGATCGGAGAGAATTGCGCTCCGACGGTTACCTCGATAGGGCCGAATATCGGGTACAATCTTGATCTGCATGTTTAAAAATGAATGTGTCCGATAGGTTCTTGAACGCGTCCATTGTAAATAATTCTCTATATGCTAACCCCGGAACGAAAAATTCTCTGATTTGTAGAAATTTTTCAAATATTTGAATTGTACTAACTATTCTGACTTGTAGATCGGAGAAATAGAATATAAGCTATGTATGCAATGTCTTTTTAGACTGTTTCCATCAGCAAAAGCATTGCTTACATGTAAATCCCGAAAATAAATTTCATCATCGGAATTACCTTCAATCGGATACGATGATAGAGCAGAATAAATGTGAAAACTATTCTTTTACTGCAGCAGCTTCAGTGAATCATCGATAGTAAATTCTTTAAAACAGTTATTAATATTCATGTCCACTGTTGGGAATATTTTAATTGATATACATACCTACCTCCTGTATAAAGACAGATAGGCAATATAAAAAACCCAATCGATGATGCTTCTGAGAAATAAAAAGTTCCAACTTTCTTCTTTAATGGGTCTTAAGTTTAATTTCTATGACTCAAGGTTAACAGTAATATCTTATCACGAGTGTCAGATAAAGAAAAACACGATATTTACCTATTAGGTAGAGCCTTTTTAAGTTAACCCAGTGGATGCACCCAAAGAATGCTTAGCCTTTGATATGATTGCCCCAATTTTTTCCTTTCAGTTAAGGTACTCCAAATTAAAGTTATGTAATTGATAACTTAAGTAGGTACTTAATGCAATGTCACATGCAACCGTTACTTTACCGATAGCAGAAAAAACATTCCACTTGCACGCAAAGTTTTTGACAAGTGGAAATCGCAAAGACCAACCACCAACGACCTTTGATCCTTGATAACACAGTGAATTACGAAAGCAGTTTTCTAGACAAAAATAGAAACAAATTTTTACAGTACATATTTTAAATCCACTAGCGTACTTTGTACTACGTGGATCGCCACTTTATTCATAGAAAAAAGAAAATAAAAATAATACATACAAAATTCATATTGGAAATCATCTTTTTCAATCCAAATGCGTACATAGAACAAAACAAAAAAAAAAAAAAAACGACAGGTGATACAAAACTTAGGGAGCCTAGATAAGTAGCTACTTCCGACACTTAGTTGACGGCGGAGAAATACTCCTGAGATTTCTTTGGGTCGGCGACCATTGATTTGCTACCTGGCTTCCAGTTAGCTGGACACACTTCACCATGTTCGTCGGTGAATTTGAAGGCCTGGACTAGTCGGAGGGTCTCATCAACGCTGCGACCAACGGGCAAGTCGTTCACAGTGATTTGACGCAAATTTTGCTTTCCGTCAATGACAAACAGACCACGGAATGGAACACCACTTTCTTCATCCAGCACACCATACTCTCGTGCAACTTTCAATTGACTTGTCGGCCAGCAGGGGAATATCCAATTGGCCAAGGCCTCCTTGTTTACGTGATGTATTGATCCATGCCAAATGGGTGAAGTGCGAGTCTGTCGAGCAGCCGATAACCTCACAACCAATGTCGCGGAACTCCTTTGCGCGGTCAGAGAAAGCGATGATTTCGGTGGGACAGACAAATGTGAAGTCCAAAGGGTAGAAGAAGAGAACCACGTATTTGCCCTTGTAGTCTTTCAGAGAAATTTCCTTGAACTGTCCATTGACGACAGCGGTTCCGGAGAAAACTGGAGCTGGTTTCTGAAGTTGTGGCATCTAAACAAAAAGGCAATTCAATGTAGAAACTTCTTATTACGCAATATGTACATAAGTACGAAATCTATCAGAAACGTGGGTTCACGATTTCTAGTTTGCAAATAATGTTAAAGTTTGAAAGAGAAAGAACAATGCTCTCTAGATACAGATCATAAGAAAAACAAGTTTTCTACACGCACTTTCAATCAAAATGTATATATGCATTTTCCATTTTCGATCAATTTTATCACATTCTTTGACATTATTAGCAAACACAGATTTAGATATGAATGTACAAATTAATTCTCTGCACTTACCTTTGATGGTGAAATAGAATAAATCAAATTGGAATTATTTCTCGATTAATAATTTATTTTATTCACAACTCGAACGTGTGAGCACTTCAATTGCCGCGAATGGAATAACCGCCCAAAGAAAAAGCTCAAATGAACAGACAGACAACGAAGAATTGAAAAAGATTATTACGGCAAAAGATAAACGGAAACGCGAATGAAGATAGAAAAAACAAGAAAAGAAGGGAAAACGGGAGATTCGCAAATTACAAAAGGGAAAAGTACCGGCGATTTGCGGTTGTGGTTTGACTAGCATGTGGTAGAAGAGAGCGGCTAGCAGTATTGCATATTAACAGCTGCTGTAGTTGGCCTTGGCTCCTCTTTGTGGTGACAAGGGAAATTTGGAACGTTCTTGAAGGAATTTTTTGTGTGAAACACTTAAAGTGGTATCCACAATAAGTGAAATCTATTTGAGTTTGGAGTTGGGATGATGAGAAAACCAAGCAGCACATATTAAAAAGTGCTAATCTTGATTTTTTAGAGATAACAATAAAATAATGGGCTAGTGTAAAGCACATCTGAGTATTTTTACAGCAAATCGCACATCGTTGGTTTATCTGTGATGTGTGATTTTGTGGTTTAAAGTTTTTTGAGGACTGGAAAACGTAAGTTTTTTTTTTTTTTTTTGACAACTCATGGGGTTGCTAAGTAGACCTGGGACCCTACCTACTCTTGTTGATATTTTCAATAACGGAATAGATTTGCGAAGTCTTGAAATATTTCTCAGGAAATCTGTTAAATGAAGAAAAAAATAATAGGTTTGTTGGTTGATGCCCTCGGGTCGCTCTCATCGACACAAAGCGTTTTTTGAGAAACCTTAAAGGCCCCGGCCCATAGAACGCGGTGCGTGCGTGCGGCACCGCTTCCAACTGACAGCTCGATTAAATACACACGTTCTTATGAGAGGTGACCCATAAGCACCGCGAGCAACGCGCCGAACGCGCCGAGTAGCCGAACTTCTATTTTGCCGCGGCTCTCATGCGGTGACAGAAGAGAGACATGCGCAGTCACAACCAATTTGAAGTTTTCTCTTATATGGAAAAAGTGACAATGGGCGCGTTCAAGAACCTCATCGATAGCCGTCTCGGATAGCCATATCTTAGATACCTTTTTGAACGATCGACAACAGACAACAGCTGTGAAATATTAAAATTCGACTTTTGAAAACAGAAAAACATTCAAAATATCATTGCTAGACGATTATAACTTATTTTATTCGATTTCCCACACGTAAACAACAACAACAAGCTATCCGGATACGATTCTTGAACGCCCCAATTTTGACTAAATTTATCTGTCAAAACACCGCAACGGATTCTATGGGTCACCCCTATCAGTTGCGCGCGGCAAAACCCACCGCATCAGTTGCCGCGCCGCTTCTACCGCACGCACCGCGTTCTATGGGCCGGGGCCTTAAGTCACCCTGAATGTCAATTTGAGTGTGGCGAGTTGAGGGCTGTCAAATGGCATGTATTTTTTTTTTTTAAATGACAGGGATGTGTGGTGATTTGTGGTTTAACGTTTTTAAAGGACTGGACCCAGGTTTTTTTTAGACAACTCATAGGGTTGTCTAGAAAACCTGGGTCAATCCTGGGGAAAGTTCAACGAACAGACCTAACATCAAAACAAATTACAAACAAGTTAAAAAATAAATAAATGAAATAAAAAAATCGTTTTCGGATTCGCCTTTCCGAAAGTGGCAGATCCCAAGCCGCTTTATACCCCGGGGCTTACGTAAAACAAACCTAATAGCTTTGCTTTGTGTATGTACTGGCCCGTCTAAGTGCGCACTGAAATCTTTCTTGTAAATTTTGTTGTACCGGTCAAAAGCAGCCCTTGGTCTCTTTTCCATCAACATTTGTTGAGCTTCTTGTTTGGCTATCTCTTGCGATTGTAGATTTACAACGTCATAAAATTTCGCAGCGTTAGTTTGTCACGGAAAGCGTGTTTTACTAACAACAAGATTTACCCTCGCAATAAAGTCGATTGACCTGAGTCTGTTTTCGGAGGTTTTGTCATGCAGTTTACCAATTAAATCTCCAAACATGTCCTTCTGTTTGGCAAAAGACGATTTTCACGTCATGTCTTGGCATTGCTTACTTATGTTTTTGTAAACAGCTCGTAGAAACTGTTTTTGGAATAAGGCTAAAGTTGAAAAACTTAGCCCTCATGTGGATGGCCATTATACGCTCATCAACTGGACTTTGACTGAAATCTTATCCCTGAGTTACCTCTAACAACAAATCCGCACCAAAATAAGCATTGTCTCTATAGGCTGTAGCAGTCAAAAAATGAAGTAGTTTTTGAAGTGAAACTTCTTATGCGACTTGCAAACATGCAGCGTTACACTTCCGTGTTACATGCAGCGTTACAATTCCGTGTTAAACATATTCAGTCGTAAAATGAAAAGTCGATCAGTGTTGAGTTTTACTCCTTTCTCCAATGAAACGATATAAAATATCTAAAGCAGTTTCTTTTAATTTGTATAATATACATAAATGTATGTAAATATGTATGTTGATAAGTGCTTACTAAATGTGTAAATCGATTGAGTTAAATTATTCTAACAAAAAAACCAATTGTTAAGTTTCTCCTCGAATGTGCTGACTGCGGAATTTTATTAGGAAGACAATATACATATGTATGTATGTATATGTACAAATCAGAGCTTTTGGTGAGTGGTAACGTAAGATTTTATTAGAATTTTAATATATGTAGTAATGAGTATGTAGTAGTTAGCGGAGGTATAATCATGTATATATAAGCAATTTCCATTTAAGCCCGGCCCAAAATTGTTCGATAATGTCTAAACATGTTTGATCATGTCTAAACGTGCTTGATCATGTCTAAACATGTTTGATCATGTCTAAACATGTTTGATCATGTCTAAACATGTTTGATCATGTCTAAACATGTTGATCATGTCTAAACATGTTTGATCATGTCTAAACATCTTTGATCATGTCTAAACATGTTTGATCATGTCTAAACATGTATGTAAATGTTCTCTTGGGCTTAGGTGTTAAGACTGCGGTCTTCATTGTCAGTCAGCTACCACTGACACTGGCCAATCAACGGTTTCAGAAAGGTTCCTGGTATTGTATTCCATACATAAGTACTATGTATGTACATAGATCCTTAAAATCCTCGTTTTCCTCTTCTAATCTCCACCAAAAAATAAAAAATTGTTCTATGTAATGGTGGTAAGTAGCTATCCCGTGAAAATTAACTCCGATCAATCTCTTTTCTTTTTCTTTTAAAGAAACAATACGAGTTCACTAAAATCAATTTCTACCCCTTCCTATTTTCATTTTCATATTAGGAGGTTTCACTTCTTCCGCGCGGAGGGACTCCACGCACTATTTTTTTTTTATCTTCTTCTTGCGCAGCAATTTCATCGCACTTCTTGAATGGCTGTTATGTCTGCTTTGTAGTAGTCTAAAGCGTCCGCTAGTTCTTCGGCTGCACGTAGTCCGTTTAAGGACTTTCTCTTACATGTCAAATGTTTATTCGTTTCCTAGAGTTGCTACAAGGTTGAAATCATTATTGTTATCTGAGGCTGTTGGTTACTTCGGAACTAAAACAGAACTGCAATAACTGTACTCTAGGTTTTCTCTTAAGCTACGTGCAGACGGCATATAAAAGCCGCACACGTTTGCGGTTCTGACGTCATTTTTACGTCATAATATGCGAAAATTCACGCACATCGTCTGAACACCCTTTTGGGACACTCCGCACATGCACGCAAATGGTTTGCGGATGATGTGCGACGGCGAGACCGCACATAAATGTGCGGCTTTTTGGCAAATCGTCTGAACACCCTCGCACATTTTTTGTGACACTTTGCGTGCATGTGCGTGCATGTGCGATCTTCAAAATCTTGTGCGGTGTCACGAAAATAGGACAACGCAAATGTGCATATTTTACGCAAATCAGTAGTGGTTGTACAGTATAGTTATGATCGGTTTTCAATTAAAAAAAAAAATGAGCGAAGCGAAGTGTGTTGGTAGTAGGCTGTTTTTGTGTTCATGAATACAATAAGTATTGAAGTATTTATCGGGTCTCTTTATTTAATTTTTTTTTGTTGTTGACTTGAGTATTTTATTAATTTATTAAGTTAATTTTTTTTCTACTGATTAATTATGAAATCATTAAAATTGATTGCAGATAAATCATATCCAATGCCAAAAACAGCCGTAGTACCCTACTTTCTTTTCGACATTTTCAAATAATTTCAGCACTTTTAAATTTATGTACGAATAAGCTTCGTCAACAACCACAAACCATGAATAAAACACAAAATTCAAACAATTTATTGAATTAACGCAAACCTGCATATGAACGCAAATGGGTGATGTGCGGATATTTCCGCATATCGTGTGAACACGTCGCACATCGACCGCAAAATTTGCGTACTCATTTGCGTACACTTGATGTGCGAGCAAATCAACGCAAACTAATGTGCGGCTTTTGGGACAGATTCCGCACATCGTCTGAACACCCTTATATGCGAGTTTGCGTGCATTGATTAACGTATAGCATTTGCGTTGATTTTAAAACTTTTTATGTGACGTCAGAACCGCACATATGTGCGGCTTTTTATATGCCGTCTGCACGTAGCTTTATCCTATTACATTCTTTTTAACAAGAACATTTTCATATAAAAATAAAAATTAATAAAAAAAAAATAGGGTGACGCAACAGAGCGAGGAGCCCCAGGGCCTAGCACATTTCTCACAATCATGCCTTGAGAGGGAATGCAGGGGAAGGGAGACCTACAATTTTCTGCCGGTTCCGAACTTCAATTGGGAAAGCGCTTTTCATGGCAATGAATTTTACTAAGGGGCCAGTTATAGCGATCAGGAAAACGAATCAGGAAAAAGTTTCACATGGAATAATCACTATGTTTTCGTTACAATTGAATAACAAATGCTATACCAATCGATAGTAATAACAAATAACCCAGAGAATTTTTTTTGCAAAGAAAATGTTCAATTGAACAAATACTTTCCGTTAAAATTGTATTGTTCCATTTTCCTGATGAAATTGAATAAGGAAAATAGAAATTAAATAAAAAATATTTGTTCTATTATACCTTTTCTCGGCACAAAAAATACTTTGTGTGATTTGCTATAGATTGGTAATAACATTTTTTCAACTGTAATGAAAACATAATGATTATTCCATTTGAAAATTTTTCCTGGTTTTTCTGATCGCTATAATTGGCCCCTAACGGAGGACTTGCTAATTCGCGAAAGGCGATAACTGGGAAAAACATTTGGATTCAAACCACGAACCTCTGGGTAGTAGACATGTTAACCATCACACCATTGATACCATGAAATAAGAGGAATGAAATTACGTATAAAAATAGTGTTAGCAATTACGAATAAAATCACTTATAATTCCTGACGCGACGTAAGGAGCAATCAGCTTGGATAATGGATAACCAGTCGACACCAAAAAGATGTTTCGACTTAAAAAAAACTCTAAAAATATCAAACAAAAATGTAAATTATGTTTCATATTTCAAAGTTAATTGGAGCAGAATTAGTTAAATTTACTGCATATTAATACGTGTGCAAGTTTGAAAAACCCACAGTTGTTGTATATGGCTACTAAAGACAATTTGAGGGTGCTGAAGACGATGCTATTATTAATTTTTTTTTTGGTTAGCGCATTTAAGAAAGGTATTTTACCTAAACCTAATTCATTTTTCATAAAAACAAATGGCAAGTTTGATTCCTTCATCGAACAATACAATGTGTTCCCTTTTTGAAACACACTATTATATTTTAACATTAACTTTCCAATAAAATTTAAACTTATGTACTTTGAAGCAAGAAGAAAAAATGCACCAGTGTCATGGTCCTTTGTCAGGATCGTTCAAAGAACCGTTATTCGTTATTTGCTTTTCTTTTAAAAGAATCTCTTACTCCGTGGATTTTAATTGTTTTATATTTATAGCCCTCGTCGCGAAAAACCATTATCCGTTTTAAAAAGGACAAAATGTTGGGTATATTTGCAGAAGCCGAACGGTGGTCGCCAGTTTTTTTTTAAAGATCCAAACAACTACGGTATGTACTCTGAAACAATTAGGATGGAAGCGAATTGTTGCACAATCCGCTAGCAGTTTATCCGTTAGTTGTACCAAATTATAGGCGCTGATTCCGGCAAAAGTGCCGAAAACCAATGCTCTCCCCTGGAAATAAAGATTTTATTGGCCTAATATGAATCCTACGCCGCCTCTTAAGCGGGGAATACACGATGCAATCGTCGTTTACGACTTGGATTGCTGGATTGCATACGATCGAATTTATTTCCAGTTGAAGGCAATCGGCATTGCAATGTCGAAACAATAGAAATTCTTTGCATACTACTATTCAAACGAATAGTGGTGTGAAACAGGGATTTTCATTTGCCCTATTCATCAAAGAAATCGTAGATGAACTACCTGGTGGACTCAGAATTGCAGGAAGCATTTTAAATGTTCTACTATACGCCGATGACCTTGTAGTCCTGTCTGAAACACCCGAGAACCTGCAATTAATGATAAATCGACTTGTTTCATTCTGTGAAAAGTGGGGGCTTGTCATTAATACAGATAAATTAAAAATAATGATTTTGTCTACAAATAATCGAGGCAATTCAACACAAAACTACAATTGGTTGCTGCGGCAGAATCGTCTGGAAGTCGTCAGAGAGTACAAATATTAAGGAGTAGTGTTGAATTCATCATTGGATTTCAAGCGTCACATTGAGGAGAAAGTTAAAACAAGTCAAAAGCTAGTTAACTCAACTTGGAAAAATATTTTTTTCTAATAAAAACGTTAACCTTTCCACAAAGTTTAGAATATTTGATGCAGTGGTGAAGTCAACTTTGTGTTACGCTGCGCAGGTATGGGGTGCCGAAGAATTTGAACTGATGGAGAAACTGCAAAAGAAATTTTATCAAAAAATTGTTCAATCTTCCACTAAGAACACCAAACTATGCTGTATATTTAGAAACAGGATTACCAAAGCTACACACTTATACACATAAGATACAAGCAGATTATATTTTAAAAGTCCTTGAATTGCCGTATAAAATGCTTAGATACGAAATAAGAAATAAAGATTGGTGGATGGTACAGTGGCAGAATCGTGGTGATGTTTACGGTGAGAACATCAACATAAATTCAGATAAGCGAAGCTTATTAAAACTTCAGTTGTATCGTACAATACAAAAGTTTGAGGATACTGAAAGAGCTTTATTAGAAATAGAAGCCCAACAGTCAGAGAGTAGAATCTTGTATTCACAGCTCAACTACAACTTGCAAGAAAACAACTATTTTTGTGACTTATTAAGTTATAAGCAAATCTCACTAACCTTCAGAGCCAGATGTGAAGTCCTTGGGCTTAATGGAGCCACATACAATGGAAGCTACAATCAGTTCTGTACATTGTGCAATATGAAGTCCAAAGAAGATTGCTTCCATATTATAGGAGTTTGCCCCATCTATGCTACACAAAGACAAAATAATTTTGGAAAAAGAACCTTAACGATGCAGGAAGCAGTATTTTACCTCAATGGCGAAAATTGGAAAACTCTGAGTGAAAACCTAGGTCAACCATGGGGCTCAAAAACACTAAGTTTGACATTCAGGGCGACTTAAAGGTTTCTCAAAAAACGCCTTGTGGCGACCCCAGTGCGACCCTAGGGCTACAACGAACAAACCTTAAAAACTAAAGCCGTGACCTAGGTCTTCGTGCAGGCGCTTGGTTAAGCCTTTTGCTTCATTTTGTATTTATAGAAATATTCAAATTATATTCGCGATTCTATTTTATGTTCCGTAAGAAAGGTTCAATGTTAAATTTACGGTTAGCTTGGTATGGTCTAACACTAAAAGCCTAAAACAAATAATAAATAAGTAGCTTAAGAGCACTACTTAAAATGCCTTAAAAAAAAGGTAGTTCTACTGCAAAGGCTTTGATATTGAAGAAGTCAACAACTGTTTAAGTTTTGGAAAACGGACCTGTATGTCTTTTATTATTCTAAATTCATCTTTCGGCTTTCAATTAAATAAAATTAACTAAATATGAGACGATGGATGTTGAACAGTTTTGTAAAATCAGCGAGTTGATGTAATTCTGCTAATTGAAACTTACTTACATAGAAGATCTAAAGTTCATCAGTTCATCACCATATTATTCTTTACGAGGACACTGCATGCCTGCTTTAGATTATCAGCCCTATTCTGCTATTCATCGGGGGGAATTTTTCTTGAATTTTCACTAATCACTATTCTGCTATTCATTCGAAGTGAATCTGTGTACACAAGTGAAAATTCAAGAAAAATTACCCCCGATGAATAGCAGAATAGGGCTGTATAGCAGAAAAGAGCTTGAGCTTCCAGACATTTTTCGAATACACGAAAAAACAATTATGTATTTCTACAAGCCCAAGTATGTTTCCGAGCTATGTACATATGTACATGATGTACAACTATTTGTTCATACATTTCAATCGTTACATTGTTCGTTCATTTAAAAAAAAATTAAGCTTGGGTACTTACCACGTACATCTTGAGCCATTTGAGAAACAAGGAAAATGCTTCTGGTTCATTCTTCTCCATGACGTTCACAAGACTTTTGAATCCAATCGCTATGTCTCGAAACAGTTGTGAGTTCTATAAAAGACAATAAAAATTTTACAATAAAAAACATACATGGTGCTTTAAAAATATTTAAGCATTACATATTCCTTAGGTGTGTACGAATATATTGTTGTAATAGCACTTGTGATGTCGTTAACGATTCGGTTAGAAGGAATTCGTTTTGGAAATAGTTTTGAATGTCCCATTTTTGCGATGAAATTGTTTGCTGTGCTGATTCGAATCCGTAAAAACAAGGTGTTTAATTAGTTTAATTTAGTAGTAATACAACTCAAATACAGAATTCTAAAACTAAATACACTTTCAAATTAAATTAAAACGTTCAACACAAAAGACAAAACGCAACAAACAAACTGTTGTCTTGTTTGTACGATGCTTTTTCCACGAATGGGCATTGGGCAATGGGAATGGGATATGGGACGAACCACGAACGTCGAACGAATCAACGAATGGAGACGGAGAGAGGAATGTTTGTTTTGAGTTGCTTGCTAACTGTACATAGCAAATGGGCAGGTTGCAGCTTGCAGGTTCTATTTTCAATACTTTATTGCAGGTATTAATTACCCTGTTTCCACAAGCAGATCGAGTTACCAAAACGTAATGAATCGAGAAATTTTGTTTTAATGTGGAAATAATAGAATTATCCACTTAATAAATAAATTATGAAATGAATAAAAAGAAGCGCAACAGGAAACATAACATGAGCATTTAACCTGAACAGGAAAAATGTGTCAGCTGTCAGGTTCTCTACTCCTTCCAGTCATAGGCTAATAAATAGTTTTCATTAAGAAATGCACACGAAAAAAATCTGTTGTGAATCTATGATTGAAATACATGCAAAATGGAAGCCAAATAATTAGAACAATTTGTTGCATCTCTTCTGAAACTTCAATCAGCTTATTCAAAAAATGATTGTGAACCAAGTCGCAAATTCCACAACTTTTTAGACGGTCTATCGTCGATTGTATCAATATATCGTTTTATGTGACTTCTGTTTTCAGTGAATAGAAGGTATATGCTTTATTTTCTGTATACGTAAGTATATTCTAGCTACATTTTGACTCAAAATTTGATTCTTTCGCAAGTGGAAACAAGTTATATAAAGTGGAACGGGATGTGGGATATGAGAACAGAAACGTGGGAGATCTGCCTTAGGGTATGCAGCAATAAAGTGTATTGTCTTTGCTTCATACTGTACAATTGAGAAATAGTGTACCAGCTTAACGAAAGACGGATTCAAATTTGTAATCGAATTTCATTTAAATTAAAAAAAATTATGAATGCAAAATGGAACCCAACATTTAATACTAGTTTCCTAACCCCGGGGCTACACGATCAAGATATGGCAAGCCATTAACAATACATACATTTTAACTTTTGGTATGGAATATTGAAAGACACCCGGCAAGCAGTTTCAGTAGCCATTGAATTGACAGCTTCGTCAAATACCCTCAAAAAGAGAAAAGAGTGCATCGAAAAAAACTTTGAATTTAAAATTTCTTGTTGGTACCATTTTGAAAATATATAATGACATGTCGATTGAAATTGAAAGCCATAAGCCAGTTGCCTGGCAAATTGTAAGTCGCCTACGTCATCACCGAAGCACGGACAGGAATTCGAAAATTATTTGTGTGAGCCGATGGCTTGCCATTTGTTGAAATTCGGTAAAGCTATTCAGGCTGTAGATCCATATACGGACAGACTTACAGACAGAATTGCAGCGCCCACTTTTTTCGTATTCTCTATCATCGCAATACGCAATGCCAATATTAATTGTTATCTCAATTTTTTTTCCACTATTGCAAAACTTGCATATATGTACCTATAATTGCTAGTAAAAAGAGAGGAAATTGAAAGAAACGAATTTGGTGCTGGGAATGTTTTAAAAAAAGGAACGACCTAATGTCGATTTCCTTTCACCCATTTGCAGTCGACTGCAGTCGCTACTAAATTCGATTCTTTTTTGGGTATTTAGATAAATATGAACGAACAATTTGTTTTCAATATTTTAATGCTTTTTTTATACTCTGTATTGATTTGTATAAATACATTGCTAGGGACATTCCCAACTTAATATTATCAATGTGAAAGTAACTCTGTCTGTCCTGCTTTCTATGTTACCGTCTCCTGCTCAAACTACTGAACCGATTGGAATGAAATTTGGTTTAGATACATAAAGTCTAGAATCTGAGGAAGGACATTGGCTATGCATTTCATCCCTATATTCTCATGAAAACGGTAACGTATACAGGAACCTAGAAACTACAGCACCGATTATTAAAATTCTTCTACCGTTAGAATGCCTTACTATCCTCGAGTAACATAAACTTTTACTCATCCCCATATTCTTACAGGAACGGGAGTCCTTACTACTATAATAAGTACGAAGGTAGCTCTGTCTGTCCGTCTTTCTATGTTACCTTCTCCCGCCCAAACCACTGAATCGATTTAAGTAAAATTTTATACAGAGATGATTTAGAACCTAAAGAAGGACATAGGCTACATTTCATCTGAATACTCCTACGGGAACCGGTCCTTACTAATATTATAAATACAAAAGTAGTTCTCTCTCTCTTTCGTCTTTCTATGTTACCATCTTCCGCCCAAACAACTGAACCAATTCAAATGAAATTTTGTACAGAGATAGTCTAAGACCTGAGGAAAGACATAAACTTTATATTTTATCCCAATTCATATGGGAACGGGAAGGTAAACGAGAGCTATGAAAGTATTGCACCGATTTCAAAAATTCTTCCACCGTTTGAATGCTACACTATCCCCGAGCAAGAAGCATAAACTTTATCTCATTCCCATACTGCTATGAGAACGATCACCATATTCTCACCGGAATGGAAGTCGTTACTAGCATTCTAAAAATTCCAAAATTAAATCTGTCTGATTTTTTTTCTTTGTTCCATTATTCCCATGGGCACGGAGGTACCTACGGCAAAACAATTTTATTTGGCAAAAGATGAAAAAAGTAAGAACATCGTGTGCAAAAATGTACTTAAGTAAAATAATGTAATGTGCACCCAACATTTCATGCTGATTTCCTAATTGAAAACGTTAAACCGAAAACACAGGTGCTGGCAACGCTATAATAGAGTGCTATAATGGCAGACGTCTTTTGTGAGTGAGTGTGTATGTGTGCAAAAATACCGGGAGGGGAACTTGTCTAGACATCATGGTTCATAGAAAAACTACTAGAAATCTCTCGATGTTTCACACTACTATATAAAGAGGGAGCTGACGCAACCAGAAGTCAGTTTTATTTAGAAAGTGATAGTGTGAATATTGGATAAACGTAATTGAGTTGAGTTCGATAAAGTGTATATCGAAAGTAGATACTGAATAAAGTGGTAGAATTAAATTGAAAGGTAGAGTTTTATTTTTGCGAACTAAGCGCACGTAACATTGGTGTCAGAAGTGTAAATAAAACTTATTTGACTAGTAAAGTGTAGAAAAAAAAAAAGTAAAAAGAAAAATAATAATTATATACAGTGAAAATGGGTAAGTTGTTAGAAGAGCTCAACTGCATTGAGCTTAAAAGTGAGTTAGGTAAGCGAAATCTTTCTAGAGCGGGATCGAAAAATGAGCTCGTCCTGCGCTTGCGTAACTATTTGGAACAGCAAGGGGAAGACGTAAACACTTTTGTTTTTGAAATAGAAGTGAAAGAAGAGGAAGTAAATGAAAGTGTAGATTTTTCTAGTATAATGAAGATTTTATTAGAACAAAACAAGCAACAGCAGAATATTCTCGGAAGACTGGAAGAGCAACGAAACGATCAAAAGAAGGAACAGCAGAATGTTCTTGAACGACTCGAAGTACAACAAAAGAATCTGGAAGAGCAACGAAACGAGCAAAAGAAGCTGATTGAAGAACAACGAAACGAACAAAAGAAAGAACAACAGAATATTCTCGAAAGACTTGAGGCGCAACAGAATGTTTTGAAAGGCCAGAAAAACATTCTAGAAAGCAAATTGGGTAACATTGAGAAAAATGTTTGTGGCCTAGAAAAACGCATTGAATGTGCTGAGAAACGATTTTCCAAGCTTGAGAGTCAATGCGAAAGTCAGCTTGCAACTTTGGAGAAACGAATCGAAAACATGGCTAAGGAACTAGACCAGATGCGGAAAATGGAGCTACGAAAAACTTGTGGAGATTGTCTAAAGCAAAGAGAAGTACAACCACCAACATTCGACGGACAGTCGTCTTGGTCAGTTTACAGGACACAATTCGAGGCAGCTGCGACAGCAAATGGCTGGGATGACGAAGACAAATACATAGCACTGACTCTTGCTCTTAGAGGACCAGCAGCTGAATTACTTCAAACTGTTCCAGCTGGTAAGAGCTACGATTTCAGTTCTCTCGTGGCAGCTATAGATAAACGCTTTGGTGATAGCCACTTGAAAGAAG
Source organism: Melanostoma mellinum (assembly GCA_914767635.1). Classification (NCBI taxonomy): domain Eukaryota; kingdom Metazoa; phylum Arthropoda; class Insecta; order Diptera; family Syrphidae; genus Melanostoma; species Melanostoma mellinum. The sequence continues at coordinate 73,312,230 of OU612059.1, forward strand.
TCTTCCGAGTCCAACTCAATAACAGAGTCCAGAAAAGGGGTGAAAGTCTACAGCAGCTCCAAGCAGACGTCGAAAGACTGGCTCACCTGGCATACCCGGATGCTGGAGAAGAAATCATCAACCATCTGGCTGTTGAGTCCTTCGTTCGTGCCATTTCTGACAAACATCTTCAGAGATCTGTACGAACTGCTAGAACACGAACTCTTTCTGAAACTCTAGAGTTTGCATTAATGATGGAAGCATCTGAGCAGGCTTCTCAAATGGTACATTGTCAAAGAGAAGCCATATTCGAGGCTGGATCATGCCCAGGAGTTAAGCTACAAAGGAACCAGCGGAACGGACTTGCCAGATGTTGGAATTGTAATAAGACGGGGCACTTACAGCGACAATGCCGGTTGCCACCAATTAAAGCTGAAACTGCTTGTCGACGTTGTGAAGTCCAAGAAAATCAATCCGCGAGCTGTAGAGTAAGACCGCAGACTTATCAATACCGAAGTGGACATCAGGTAGAAAACCCCCAATGGAATTGCTGGCGGAAAGTAGAGACCAAGACTCAGCGGATGAGAGTGGAACCCATATTCGGATGGAACAAGGAAGAATTGAGGTCTGCTCAAAAGAAGGATCCAGACAACGGACCGATTCTCAAATGGAAAGAGAACAACACGAAACCTGACTGGAACGACATTTCTGACCAAAGCTCTGTTGTCAAAGCTTATTGGGCACAGTGGGACTCGCTTCGCGTGCAAGAAGGTGTACTCCAGCGCAAATGGGAATCTCCTGACGGTAAATCTTTTGTAATGCAGCTTATTGCTCCTCAATCGAAAATCAAAGAGGTTTTACAAAAGATGCATAGAAGCCCTACAGGAAGCCACCTGGGAGTCAACAAGACGCTGGAGAACGTGCGAAAACGCTTTTACTGGCTGCATGTTAGAGGTGACGTGGAGAAGTGGTTCCGAAATTGTTATGTCTGTGATTCAAACATAGCGGTGGGTAGGCTTACAGATAGATTTAATAGAACAGGGACATGGGCCACAGTGTATGGCGACCGGATGAAGACACGGTATGACACAAAAGCGAAAACGACAGGATTCCAAGCAGGTGATCGTGTGTGGCTTTATAATCCTCATCGTCAAAAGGGATTGTCAGCGAAACTTCAGCAAAACTGGGAAGGTCCTTATACTGTTGTCACGAGGATTAACGCCGTGGTCTACCGCATCCAAAGAGGACTAAGAGGCAAGTTAAAAGTAGTGCATTGTGACCGGGTGCATCGATATAGTGGGGAGGCTACAAATGGAATTATTCGGGACGAACAATCTTAAGGAGGGGGCAGTGTAATGTGCACCCAACATTTCATGCTGATTTCCTAATTGAAAACGTTAAACCGAAAACACAGGTGCTGGCAACGCTATAATAGAGTGCTATAATGGCAGACGTCTTTTGTGAGTGAGTGTGTATGTGTGCAAAAATACCGGGAGGGGAACTTGTCTAGACATCATGGTTCATAGAAAAACTACTAGAAATCTCTCGATGTTTCACACTACTATATAAAGAGGGAGCTGACGCAACCAGAAGTCAGTTTTATTTAGAAAGTGATAGTGTGAATATTGGATAAACGTAATTGAGTTGAGTTCGATAAAGTGTATATCGAAAGTAGATACTGAATAAAGTGGTAGAATTAAATTGAAAGGTAGAGTTTTATTTTTGCGAACTAAGCGCACGTAACAATAATATAACAATAAGTTACTGAAAAATTAAAAATGCTGCCGAAAGTCACTATTCCACGCGGACGAAGTCGCGGGCACAGATAGTGTTTTATCGTCCTCATAATAGTCAACCTCAATACTCCTAATTGCTCCTCGCGGGTTCTTCCACGCAGATTAGTTTTTAATCTGCACAAACATGAAAAAGATCGCTCGCTTGAAGTCATTGATACCGGAAGTTGGCACCGATGATCTTGATTGAAAACAATGAACGGTTTTATATAAGGACGAATCGCAAACATTTAAGGTGTCTATAAAGTTGTTGGGCCGTTTTTTATTTGGTATACTCAAGCATTGTTCATGGGTATTCATATGCTTTTTCATACATAAGTATGTATATCCTGAGTTGCCGTTATCGATCCCGTTCTTATACAGAGCCAGAGCGACTGGCTCTTAGTATGTGTGATGAAAATTTTAATTTTCGTAGATTTCGGTCACGACTGCCGTTAGTTTTGGAGTGACCGATACGATGTGTTTGAAAGTAAGTAGGAAAGTGAATTTTCATATATTCTATCGCAGGTCCCGTTGTATTCGACCCAATACTACCTCCACATCAACATATCAAATTTGCTTACACTAGAAAAGGTTGATCATGCTAAAAACATACCAAAACCACCCCTGGCTATTGGAGAATTCCTATACTGGACTGTTGCAAAAGGTCCAATGATCAAGAAAACCATGTTAAGAGAACCTATTTCTTCTCATGAGTGGTTATCATTGGCAATTCGGGAAAATCGCAATGGAAATCTCGAGCCCTTCCCGCAAAATCATCTCAAGCGACATTTTAAACAAAATGTTTTTTTTTTATACAATTCAAAACTTTACATTGTTTCGCAATTTTCAGCATTTTCAGTTTTACATTATACCTAACTGTTTTACGACAAGTTACAGCGAAAATAAATTTTATCGTAAGCGACTGATCTCTGATAATTTTCCTTTGAATGCTTGTGATACAAACAAACAAAAAACGTCTTCCTGTAAAACTTTCTTTTTGTCGCTTACGATAAAATTGCGGGAAGGGCTCGATCTGTGAAGCGATAATAATGTGCACTAAAAGATAATATTAAGGTGAGTTGTATTAAATTTTATTCAATATACAGGGTGTTCCGTAATTCGTGTATTATCCTTTGGGGGTGATTCTTGGTCATATTCTAAGAAAAAAATTGTAATACAGTAAAGTTCGTTTCCCAACTTTGACATCACTTTTTGACAATTTTAAAAAAGGCTAACTTTGGTGTACCCTGACCTGTGTTAAATCCGATATCTCTGTCAATACTGATGATAGAGACCTAATCTTAGACTCAATTTTTTGTAGAAATAACAACCTTTGAAACTGTATTTAAGTTGAGATTCCATATGCTTAGGGTTGCCAGATTTTTTTTAAGTGCTGTTCAAATTTTCTTCTAGAAACAAAGTTTTGACTTTGAGGTCATATTTTTTCAGAAAATGCCTGATAAACATAGAGTTCCTTTATTTTTTGCAGATGAACAAAACAAAAATAAAAAAAAACTCAGTAATAAAAGCACTCAAAAACCCATACATTTTATGATACATATTTGAAAAAATACAAAATGGGTAAAATTAAAAAAAAAGAAATATTTTTAAATTTGAGGTGTGTTTGAATAAAACAATAATATGGGCACTTTTACAGCCATATTATTGAGAATTTGTAAAACTAGAAATGAAACTTGTTTCAGGTAAAACTAGTTTCGTTTCAAGTTTTGCAAAAAATAATCAAAAATAGTTCTAAAATAAAATTGGCATTGTTCATTTTTGAAGAAAAAACTCGTTCGAGTTTTGAAAATCGTTTCTCGTTTTGAGTAACAGAACTAATTTTTTTTTTTTTTTTTATTATTCACATCTTGAACGAGACATATGTATATAAAAATAAAATAAAGTTAGGTATTGTGTCTACCAGTTTTAGTATCTACAATCTTTTTAAATTCTCTATTTCGTATAAGGATACGAAGATATGGGTCTGGTATACAGAAGCTCATCTCGACTGAAGGCAATTTCAATAAAGAAAAGAAAACCAAAAGTGAGAAATGGACCCAAGCGGAAATGGAAACCCTTGCATCGCTATGTTTATTTCATGGTAAAAGCGGCATTTTGTCCAAGGAGACAAACAAAGCGACTACCACAAAAAAGGACATTCAATGGATAACTGTCCAATCATTGTTCAATTCGGTAAGTTCGCATACACATTGACCTGATCCAACAGAAATATTATCTCTTTGTGTCCCATATTAGATGCATCCACCACGAAACATATCCGCCCTTCAAGGAGGCTTCAAATTTATTTTGATGCATTTGCGGAAAAATGACGTACGGGAACGGCATAATATGTTAACTACGGGGGGGGGGGGGGGGGGGGGGCGGTCCCCGTCCTTTCAAGGATGATAAAATGCCGTTTGAAGTGACAGGCCCTATGTTAGAGCTGGCGGATGCCTTAGGTGTTTCCGTTTCTGGCTTAAATGGTTTTGGGTCAGATACCCCAAATTCCTTGGCTGCCCAAGACGATCTGCCAATTGCTTTGACTGAGGCAGATGAAAATCTATCGCCAGAAGTAACAAATTTTTCCGAACATTGTCTAAATGAGCACTGGGAAAATCTTTTGAATGGTGGCGTTGAAGTTTGCAACACAGAATCTGAACCTTGCTCACGAATCGCTGTCACAAGTTGAGTAGCCTGGCACCGAAAACGAGGCGAAACCGATTTCAGGCCAGATGCAGTTTTTCCCAACGTCTTCTCAAAGGCGTCCAATAAAACGAAAGGCCTTGTCAGCCGAAAAACTGACGTGGAACAAAAAAAAAAAACAAACGACTTCGGTTCAATGCACTTTCTTGCGATTCAGTGCACTCTCCACATGCTTAGTTTCTTTCCTCTGCATTTATAGGAAGTTCCAATTCAGCGTTAACATCAATCTCCCCTTCTTCTAAACAAATATTGTGCAAAATGCAAGCCGCAACTATTAGTTTTTGAGCAGTTGGCAGTGCCACATTTAATCCATGTCGCAGTGCCGGGAAGCGACGTTTTAGTACACCGTACTGACGTTCAACAACATTGCGTGTAGGTATAAGTGAAGCTTGATATCGATGCTTGATAAGGTCCGCAGCCAGTCCGGGGTGATTTAATGTGTAGGGGGTAGCCAAATACGGTGTATTTGAATAACCTGAATCTCCCACCATCATGTGCTTGCCAAAATGACCGGTGTCGAAACGAAGCTTTAAATAAGATGCAGAAAATATTGTGGAATCATGGCTCGCACCGGGCCATCTTTCGACAACATCCAAAGCTCTCAAATTGGCAGAAGAAACTGTTTGAACATTTAACGAAAAGTATCCCTTTCTGTTGCGAAACGACTCGGCCTGTTTAGAAGACTCATTGGCATATATGTAATCAAAAGCTATACATTTTGTGTATGAAAGTACCTGTGATCCTCCTGGGGACAGTATTTTGACGTGCGTACAGTCTATTGCACCAATTGTGCGCGGAAAACCAGCCAATGTATGAAATGCTAATGCGGCAGCTTGTCGTTCCGCTTTAGTCTGTGGCATTCGAATGAATGTTGGAACATACTTGTTTATCCAGTTGATTATGCTTGTGGAGTTGATAAATGCGGTTCAACCAAATCAACAACACGTTGAAAGTGCGCTTTGTCATTATGAAGCGCTGATAAAAGGCCAAATCGTGCCATTCTTCCACGACGGCATATTTACGCAGTGAGTATGGACGTCTGCACTCTGTCTCATCTTTATCGGGATCGAAAAAATCTTCAAAGAGCCAATCTTCCTTTTCCAAAAGGTTTTTGAGCCCCAATTCGTGGAATATCATTCTACACTGAGAAAATTGAACCATGACTTTTTTAAATAGAAACATGCTTAACTATATGTTTAAATCAGTACAAATAGAATTCTGTTTAAACCTAATTGAAATCTATTTAGATCCGAAAAAAACTATTTTTTAAAGTAAAGTCGGTTTAAATCAAAATAATCCCTGTTTGATTTTTGAAAAGCCTGTTATTTATTTTACTTATTTAAAAGTATTTAAATATGAACGAGTTTGTTTTCAACAGGAACGCAGTTTAAATATTAATATAAGCGAAAAAAATAAGCAATATTATAACTCAAACCTAAATCTATTTGAATTGAACTCAAATAATAAATAATACAGTGCTCCCCGGTTAATTGCGTCACCTTAAATGCACAACTTTAGAAGCATTTAACAGGGGAACGCAATTAAAAGAATCCCGCTTAATTGATCTGCTGTCCCATTTAGAAAAACCCCGCTTAATTGAAATGAAAACGCAATAAAGCGATTTTTTTTTACGACTTTGGCAAGAAAGTCAAGAAGAACCTTTTTAATGAAAATCAAAATTTTATTGAACGGAAAATTAACATAAATGGTAAGACATAAAAAAAGAACAAAACAATTTCAGCATAGGAATGATTGAAAAGGAACAATTTTTCATAATGTACACAACACATAAATTATGAATTGGTACATAATCCGTGCGTATATCTTTAGCAAGGGATAATTAATTATTCTTTATGTGGGCTATAGGTCACATAAAGAATAATTAATTATCCCTTAAGATAGAAAGGTCACGAAACTTATCATATTATCTTTAGCAAGCGTACAAGAGGGAATTAGTCAGATTTGCTTTTTATTTGGCTAGAACATTATATCATGGTAAGAATCTGTAATTTTCACCTGCATTGTTTCCTTACACATTTTCAATATTTTAATTTGCAGTCGCTAAACTCTGAGGTTTCAACAAACAATAGGCTCGTTCGTTGAACTTTACCCAGGGTTGACCCAAGTTTTCTTGACAATCTTATGAGTTGTCAAAAAAACCTGGGTTTTCCAATTCTCAAAAAACGCAAAGCCACAAAATCACCACACATCCCTGTCATTTGAATAAAAATATATGCCATTTGACAGCCCTCAACTCGCCACAGCAAAAACCTAGTGTGAGTTGAGGGAAAACCCAGGTCAACCCCAGGGCTAAAAAACACTCAATTTGACATTCAGGGCGACCTTAGGTTTCTCAAAAAAACGCTTTGTGGCGACCCCTGGGTTTTAACGAACAAACCTAATAATAAATTGGTCTGTTTCTTTACTTTCTGGGTAAAGCTTGGGTAAAAGCCCGTGAAAAAGTTTGGGCTCGAGCTTTTTAATACTACGTTTTCACTAGGGCAAATGAGATGATTATGACCAAATTTTCAAAATTAGGTCATAATTGACTTTGTTACCCATAGAAAATCTGTCATCAAAATTACCTCAACTTGAGGTGATTGTGCGGTAATTATGCGCTAACAACGTGGGAAAATTGGAGAAAATTAACCAAACAGTACTAAAACACCACCTATTGTGAACTAACTGGGAAAAAAGTGACAACTTGACAGAATACGCTGTCACAATAAAAGTATTTTTTTTCTTTGTGCTATAGGCTGGTTTGAATTTTGGTAAGTATTTTTATTGCTATTCTTTTACTTTGTTATTAAAATAACCAACAACTTAAATTTTTATAGGAGTGCCACTTTGGGAAAAGAAAAAATGTGATTCTTCGTCGAAAGGTTAGGCTAGAAACCCTCTTGAAAATAACAGATTTGTTACTTGTTACTTCTGTTCTTCGGTCGGTGATTTTTTGTCTTTTCGTTTTTTTGTGATTTGGGACTTGATTTGCAACCCCGTCACATACACCGTTCCCAGCCTCAAGCCTCTACTCGGGTGCCTCTTGCTTTAGCTCTTGCTGCGGGAAGACTTCTAGCAGATCGATGTGCTGACGGCAAGGGCGAATGTGCAGTATCAAACATCGGCAAAGACGGCTTTCAAGTTTGTTGTGAACTATCTGTAAAAGTTAAAGAGAATTTCATTGTAATTGAGTGAAAACACGAAGAACGTGAAGATAACCATGGATACATTTCTAGACACTTCGTGCGGCGTTATCCTTTGCCATAAGACTACAAAGCAGATAAAGTGAGTTTGCCATTGTCTTCGGTGTGCTAAGATGGAATAAGGCATACTCTGCTGAATGTGTTGATGCTGCTCAGGGTGTTGCAAAGTATACTCTTCAAATGAACTCAATAAAATTTTGATTCTATGGGTTTTTTTGTTATTTCGCAGGTTTGGATCGCTTCAGGCTGAAATCCGTGCTTTAATTTAAAGTCAAATGCTTCATTGGAGAGCGATTGCTCCCGACATGGTCTTCCATTTTGGTACAATTTTTTAACTGTGCCACTGGTGGGGCATCTGTCAACAAGTCAATCCTACAGGTTATTTCTGATGTCTTCAATGCACCCGTATATATTCAGGTAAATTTTTTGTGCCAATGGTAAACCCATTTTAATTCTTCTATCCAAAAACACACAGAAAGAAAGTGAAGCCGCAGCGCTTGAAGCTGCCTACCGTTCCAAATATTGCCTCTACCTAGAACAATTCAAGAGCGAACAATTATCCGGTCAGACGCCAAAACACTATCGGGACTATATCATGGAGTTTCTTCCAAATCTCTTTGAAAGAGTTTCTAATCTCTTTTTAATATCTTTCGGTTTGTTTTCGGCAACGAAAAGTGAAATGTACAACTACTATTTAAAAATCGTTCCGACAATGTAGGTCAGACTGAATAAGCTTCCTATCCATACCAACCAGTTCTCAGTGACGCACTACAGAAGGGACCTAACCGACAAGGAGCATGGTATGCCTGGGATCTTTTTCTCATACGAACTGTCTCCTCTAATGGTTAAATATGAAGAAAAGTCCAGGTGAGTTCAATTTAATGGCAACCATACGAAAAGAAAAGTAAACATTACCATTCTTCTTCTAGATCCTTTGGCCAATTTGCCACTAACTGCTGCTCCATCATTGGAGGTGTTTTTACTGTCGCCGGCATCATCGCTGTCTTCCTAATCAATTCGCTCGAAGTGATAAAACGGAAGTTTGAAATCGGCAAATTGAGTTAACACATTATTTTGTTGATTGTTTCGTGCCCTATTCCATGAATTAGAATCAGCTCAAAGACAAAAGGAGACCTAATCTCACAAAATATATGAAAAATGTATTTTTATTGCTTTCTTTTATTCAGCGAAAATATGGCTTTTTTTTATAAATGCGAATTGTGTATTTCTCTTTAGAATTTTAAAACAGAAATTAAATATTTGAGTAGTTTTTTTGCCAACAGACAGGAAACCGGAAGCGTTCGAGAAGTATTTTGAGTTCATTTCGGAGATAGATCTTTCTGCAGCTTGGGGATTTACAATTTCAAGTCCTTGTAATGGAGTGAAAGCAACACTCGAGGCTGTACTAGATATTTAGCGTTTGACGGTCGTGCTGCCTACATAGACTTGCTGTTTTTGTAAATTCTTTTGAAGAGTTTTACTGATGCGCACTTTTGTTTTCTAATCGACTTGGGGTAGACGAATGCGTCCTGTGCCTGTTTTGCCAATCGTGTAACCAAGATCACCTTGGTAAGCGTCTTCCTCAATCTAAATAGACCAAGAGCTGGAAGCAAATTTTTGGAGTGGAGTGATAACCAAAAATAATGCACATGTATGTGTAGATAGACGCACCATTATATCAGATTCAACCGTCTGGCAGGTTTCTCTTTCAGCCGGGGGCGGGGGTGGGCGTTCGAAAATGGTAATTTTTCAGATTTTGAGGTCGGAGTGATAACCACATAAATGATACATCAAAAAATCAGAAAAATTCTCCTGATTACAAAAAACTCGGTCCCAGACTATTTGGTTTCAGCCTTCTGCGTGCCAGACGCATTTTAACACTTTTCAAGTGCATTTTTCAGCTTAAAGCACTAATAACTTTTTTCCTATTACATATAACCAAGAAAATGGTACGCCAAAAAATAAGAAAATTTACCTTGATTTGAAAAAAGTGTGTCGTAGACGATTTGGTTTCAGTCTACTGCTTGCCAGACGCACTTTAACATTTTTTTAAACGCATTTTTCAACTTAAAGTACTGATAACTTTTTTCTTATCACATGTAACCAAGAAAATGGTACGCCAAAAAATCACAAAAGTTCCCCCGACTACAAAAAAGTGTGTCCAAAAGGATTTGGTTTCAGCCTTCTACTTGCCAGACGCATTTCAACATTTTTCAAATGCATTTTTCAATTTAGCTGATAACTTTTTTCTTATCACATGTAACCAAGAAAGTGGTACGCCAAAACATCAGAAAAATTCCCCTTATTACAAAAAACTCGGTCTCAGAAGATTTGGTTTCAGCCTTCTGCGTGTCAGACGCATTTTAACATTTTCAAGTGCATTTTCAGATTTAAGCACTAATAACTTTTTTCCTATTACATATCACCAAGAAAATGGTACGCCAAAAAATAAGAAAATTTACCTTGATTTGAAAAAAGTGTGTCTTAGACGATTTAGTCTCAGTCTACTGCTTGCCAGACGCTCTTTAACATTTCAGTAAAATGCATTTTTATACTTAAAGTACTGATAACTTTTTTCCTATCACATATAACCAAGAAAGTGGTATGCCAAAACATCAGAAAAGTTTCGCTGATTACAAAAAAGTCCGTCCAAGACGGTTTGGTTTTAGCCTTCTCCACGCCAGACGCATTTTAGCTTAAGCATGTTTATCAAATTGAATGAAAATCAAAAATTTCATTTAAATGAAATACTACAAGCAATTATTCATTGAATTTGATAAACATGCTTAAGCTAAAATGCGTCTGGCGTGGAGAAGGCTAAAACCAAACCGTCTTGGACGGACTTTTTTGTAATCAGCGAAACTTTTCTGATGTTTTGGCATACCACTTTCTTGGTTATATGTGATAGGAAAAAAGTTATCAGTACTCTAAGTATAAAAATGCATTTTACTAAAATGTTAAAGAGCGTCTGGCAAGCAGAAGACTGAGACCAAATCGTCTGGGACACACTTTTTTGAAATCAGGGTAACTTTTCTTATTTTTTGGCGTACCACTTTCTTGGTTACATGTGATAAGAAAAAAGTTATCAGTACTTTAAGTTGAAAAATGCGTTTAAAAAAATGTTAAAGTGCGTCTGGCAAGCAGTAGACTGAAACCAAATCGTCTAAGACACACTTTTTTCAAATCAAGGTAAATTTTCTTATTTTTTGGCGTACCATTTTCTTGGTTATATGTAATAGGAAAAAAGTTATTAGTGCTTTAAGCTGAAAAATGCACTTGAAAAGTGTTAAAATGCGTCTGGCACGCAGAAGGCTGAAACTAAATCGTCTGGGACCGAGTTTTTTGTAATCAGGAGAATTTTTCTGATTTTTTGATGTATCATTTATGTGGTTATCACTCCGACCTCAAAATCTGAAAAATTACCATTTTCGAACGCCCACCCCCGCCCCCGGCTGAAAAAGAAAGCTGCCAGACGGTTGAATCTGATATAATGGTGCGTGTATCTACACATACATGTGCATTATTTTTGGTTATCACTCCACTCCAAAAATTTGCTTCCAGCTCTTAGACTAAAAAGGATGACCAATGTAAATTTTGGATTGTGATTTGAAGTAGAAAAACTGTTGAACTTACATTACCGAAATTCATGCGGTTAGCATGTTTCAATGTCTTATTTGAAACGCAAACCGATTTCTCCGTGAACATGGATTGTCCTGAACTATTTGCGAGTAGTAAATGTATCCCGTGTGTGGCAACATCTGTGTCTTTTGAGAAGCCTGATAGTGTTTTTTTCTCAGAACCAAGAACTTGAACGTTGCAAGCTGGCATCTTGGAGATTTTAGTCAAACCACCAGCAATACCAAGAATTTTTGCTGCCGTAGATGCACCCGTCAAAAAGAAACGACACTTACAACAGGGGTGCCAGCACGTAACTTGATACCATCGAGGATTGTCGATCGTGGCCCAACTCGAAACAAATTATTTTTGACAGCACGTATTTTGAAACAAATTTCATTTTGATATCAACTTAAAAATGCCATTGTGAACTACAAAGTGAAACGTCAAATTGGTTGTCTTCAAAATAAAGTTCGATGGAGATAAGTTGAATTCCTTTTAGAAATTATATTTTTGGATTCAGAGAGTGACGATGAAGAAGTATTTAACGTAAAAATCAAAAGAATATGCCTTAGAGATAAAAGTAAACCATTAGAATTGCGTGACAAAGAGTAGATAAGTGTTCATATATAAGAACAAAGAAAAAAATTAGACTCGAAACAAAACCATTTGTTTTTTAGTTTTGTGCAGCAGTTCAGATTGATTAATGAATGTTTCCTGATGGTACTAGGCTACTTAAATTTCCCAAACAACGTTAGAAGTACATCGGTTACACCAGTTCTCCAGCTTTGCGACACTTTGAATCTCCTAGCCAGTGGAAGTTTCCAAGATAACATAAACAGTGTCAAAGTTCTTCCAAAATACATATAAATTTTGTTCTCAGTGGATAAAGTTCGATAGTTCAAAATATCAAGTCAAGAAAACAAGGAGTATATTATTATATTTAATCCAAGTTGCCGGGAATAGTAGGCTGTGTTCATGGCACTCACATTCCTATTTTGAGACCTTTTTTTGATGATTCCCTTTGCTTAGTCGTGGTGATTACACATAAATGTGGTTAATAATTCAATTTGTTTTATAATAATTGACATACTGTTAGTTTTTTCCATTTCTAACAAAAAAAAAAACACTGCCTAGATCGACGGACGACAACTATTTTCTGTCGAGTGAAAACTTTTGTTTCAAGCGTCGTTTTCAAGTTTGTGTGCTGCCAAAAAAGACGATACAATCGAGAAAACTCGATTGATTCAAAATAGGTGCTGCGAACGTTCGATTACATCGACAATCCTTGATTGTAACAAGTTACGTGCTGGCACCCCAGTTTACGTACTGTAACGTGCGCTTAGTTCGCAAAAATAAAACTCTACCTTTCAATTTAATTCTACCACTTTATTCAGTATCTACTTTCGATATACACTTTATTTGAACTCAACTCGACTTTTGGACTATCACTTGTATTTACTCTTAACTTTATCACTCTATAAACAAGACTGCCCTCTGGTTGCCTCGGGCGGGCTATTTATATCGAATGACATGCCATCTAGAACTCTCCAGTAACTTCTACATTGTCTCCACATTTGCTGTCTACTCTCTGTCTGTCTGTCTCTCTACACTCACACACACTGGCTTACAAGCAACGCCTGTCATTTATACCATTCCATTAAAGTGTTGCCAGTTGTGTTTTCGGTTGAACGTTTTTCGATTAGGAAATTGGTATAAAATGTTGGGTTCACGTTACACTGCCCCCTCCTTAGGATTGTTCGTCCCGAATAATTCCATCTGCAGCCTCGCCACTATATCGATGCAGCCTGTCACAATGAACTACTTTTAACTTGCCTCTTAGTCCTCTTTGGATGCGGTAAACCACGTCGTTAATCCTCGTGACTACAGTATAAGGACCTTCCCAGTTTTGCTGAAGTTTCGGTGACAATCCCTTTTGACGATGAGGATTATAAAGCCACACACGATCTCCTGCTTGGAATCCTGACGTTGTCGCTTTTGTGTCGTACCGTGTCTTCATCCGGTCGCTGTAGGCTTTCATCCGTTCCCTTGTTCTTTTATGGATGTCAGCGAGTCTCTCCTTGAGGTCGTCCACATACTCGTTTGTGTCCTGTGGCTCCTCTGTGGGGCATCCAAATTTAAGTTCGCTGGGCAGCCGCATGGTTTTCCCGAACAGGATGTCAGATGGTGTTTGTCCTGTCGAGCTATGTACTGCACTTCTAAAGGCCATCAGGAATAGCGGTACGTGCCTATCCCAGTCTCTTTGGTAGTCGCCTACGACCTTGGTGAGGTGTTCTTTCAAGGTCCGGTTGAATCTTTCAACCATCCCATCAGATTGTGGATGAAGTGGTGTGGTTCTCGTCTTCTTAATGCCAAGTAGTCCGCACACTCCTTGGAAGATGTTTGACTCAAAGTTCCTCCCTTGGTCGGAATGGAGTTCCATAGGCACGCCAAACCTACTAACCCAGTTAAACACAATCTGGTCGACCACCGTTTTGGCTTCTTGATTTGGGATGGCATACGCCTCAGGCCACTTGCTAAAATAGTCCATTACAACCAGAATGTATTTGTTTCCAGCGTTGGTCTCTGGAAAAGGCCCAGCCACATCTACTGCAATCCTCTCAAAGGCGATCCAACGTTGTACTGATGCATCTTACATTGAATCTTCCTACCAGGTCCTTTGGTTGCAGCACACTTGTCACATGTTCGGCACCACTTCTCCACGTCATCTCTAGCATGTAACCAGTAGAACCGATGTCGCACCTTCTCCAGTGTTTTGTTTACTCCCAGGTGGCCTCCAGAAGGTCCGTCGTGCATCTCCCGAAGAACTTCACTGACTTTCGATTGCGGTACGATCAGCTGCATCACATGTGACTTACCGTCAGCGGATTCCCATCTTCGCCTGAGGACACCTTCTTGCACATATAGTGAGTCCCACTGTGCCCAATAGGCTTTGAGAACTGGACTCCTGTCAGAAATGTCTCCCCATTCCGGTTTCTCTTCATTTTCTTTCCATGCGAGAATGGGTTCGATATCTGGATCCTCCTGTTGAGCAGTCCTCACTTCCTCATTGCTCCATCCGCTTATGGGGTCAGCTCTTAGTCGCTGAGCGGTAATGATTTCTTTGTCTTCTTGCCGCTTGCAATGCTTGCAATCCACTTTGCAAGGTCTTCGTGATAATGCATCGGCGTTTGAGTGCAGCTTTCCTCTGCGGTGTTGGATCTGGTAGTCATAGGTCTGCAATCTTTCTATCCACCTTGCGACTTGACCTTCTGGATTTTTGAAGTTCAACAGCCAGCTCAGAGCACCGTGGTCTGTCCGCAGAAGAAATTTCTGTCCATAGATGTACTTATGGAAGTGCTTTGTTGCCAAGATAAGAGCTAGCAGTTCCCTTCTGGTCACGCAGTAGTTTCTTTCGGGTTTCGATAGGACCTTGCTGTAGTATGCCACCACTTTCTCTTCGCCATCATGCACTTGGGATAGTACCGCCCCGATTCCAACGTTGCTTGCATCTGCGTCGACGATGAATGTTTTGCCAGGTGTTGGATGTGCCAGCACTGGAGCGTTACAGAGGCGGTATTTGAGTTCCTGGAAAGATTTCTCACACTCACCTGACCATTTAAACTGCTTCCCCTTTTCGGTGAGCTGATGCAAACTCTTTGCAACTCCAGCGAAGTTCTTAACGAAACGTCGGTAATATGTGGCAAGTCCCAGAAAGCTTCGGAGTTGATGTTTGTCCTGTGGTGTTGGCCAATTTTTGACGGAGTCAACTTTTTCAGGATCAGTCTTTACTCCTTGGGATGAGATGATGTGTCCCAAATACTTGACTTCGGTTTTGAAAAGTGCACATTTTTCTGGATTCAGTTTAAGGTTAGCCTCTCGAAGTCTCTGAAACACGGCTTTAAGGTTCTTACAATGTTGGTCAAATGTTTTCCCGTAAACAATGACATCGTCCAAGTAGACTAGGCAAGCTTTCCACGTCAGTCCTTGAAGAACACACTCCATCAAACGCTCGAATGTTGCCGGGGCGTTGCATAGCCCAAACGGCATAACCTTAAACTGCCAGAGCCCATTACCTGCAGAAAATGCCGTCTTTTCCCGATCATCAGGGTGGATGTCAACTTGCCAATATCCACTCTTCAAGTCCAGCGTCGAGAACCACTGCGCTCCCTCCATGGCATCCAGGGTATCACTGATTCTCGGCAGGGGATAGCTGTCCTTCTTAGTTACATCATTCAGCCTTCGGTAGTCCACACAAAAACGAGTGCTTCCGTCTTTCTTTTTCACTAGCACCACTGGTGACGCCCAAGGACTTTTGGAATTTTCGATAAGACCGTCCTTTTTCATTGCTGTTATCATTTCCTCAACCTCACCTTGTTTGGCCAGTGGAAGACGTCTTGCAGGTTGACGAATCGGTCTTGCATCTCCTGTGTTGATGCGATGCTGCACCAACTGTGTCCTACCATATTGCCCCTTTTGCGATGCGAAGATATCAGTGTACTCTTGTAGGAGACTTTCAGCCATCCTTGTTTGTTGGTGATCAAGGTTGGATGAATTCAGTATTTTAGCTCTGATGGTTTCGAGCTCCTCCGGAGTTATAGGTTTTCTCGGAGCTTCGTCTGTGATCTTCGTAATTGCTGCAACCGATTCGCAACGTCCAACGACTTCTCCTTTCTTCAACCTTACATCGTACGGTCTGGTGTTTAGTAATCGTACGGGGACCATTTTGTTCTTCGGTGCTACCAGTGTTTTCCCAATGATGACGCTTTGGGAGGAACACTCTGGGTCTGGTTCCACCATGAGGTATCGAAGGCTTCCAAACTCACCTTCCAGTTTTGTCCAAACGAACACTTCAGAAGAAGGAGGCAGAATAAGATCTTCCCTGATGACAGTTTTCAGTGTCGACGTACTTTCGTTCGAATAAGTCATTGGAAGTTCCTTATTTTGGTACTTCAAAACCTGATTACCGATGTCCAAAATAACTCCGTGCTGTTTCATAAAGTCGATTCCAATGATGCACTCGTCACATATATCTGCCACCAGGAATTGATGAGTAAACACTAGGTCGGCCAGTCGGATCTTAAGACACACTTCTCCATATACTCTTGCTGCTTCTCCCGTTGCGGTTCTTAGACGGTAGCTATTGGTGTTATGAAGCCACGTCGTTTTTACCAGGTCTCGACGTACTATGGATGCTGTGGCACCGGTGTCGATGGTAGCCACATGTTTGTTCCCGTTAATAGTAGTCTCAACAGTCAGACTTTTGTTGTCTCGTTTGGTCTGAGAGACCTGGATGGTGGTTCTGGGGCCATCGATACAAGAAACCAGCCTCTGCCCCTCGAAGTTGGTTCTTACTCGTTTCCCTGATGGGAAACGGACTGATAGGCAACGCTGGTGTTGTTGTTACCTTGCTCTAGGTTGGATCTCTTGCTTCCACAATGTTGACAACCGGCTTTATTTGGTGGTAGTCGGCATTGACGCTGTAAGTGCCCGGTCTTGTTGCAGTTCCAACATCTTGCTAGTCCGCTCCGGTTCTTTTGTATTTCAGCTCTTTGGCACGAGCATTCTTCGACTATGGCCTCTCTAAGTCGATGTACTCCCTGAGAAGCCTGTTCTGCTGCTTCAATTGTCAATGCGAATGCTAAAGTTTCGGAAAGAGTACGTGTTCTAGCAGTTCGCACAGACCTCTGAAGATGTATATCGGAAATGGCACGAACGAAGGACTCAACAGCGAGCTGGTTGATGATTTCTTCTCCAGCATCCGGGTATGCCAGGTGAACCAGTCTTTCGACGTCTGCTTGGAGCTGCTGTAGACTTTCACCCCTTTTCTGGACTCTGTTATTGAGTTGGACTCGGAAGACTTCTTTCAAGTGGCTATCTCCAAAGCGTTTATCTATAGCTGCCACGAGAGAACTGAAATCGCCGCTCTTACCAGCTGGAACTGTTTGAAGTAATTCAGCTGCTGGTCCTCTAAGAGCAAGAGTCAGTGCAATGTACTTGTCTTCGTCATCCCAGCCATTTGTTGTCGCGGCTGCCTCAAATTGTCTCTTGTAGACTGGCCAAGAAGACTGTCCATCAAATGTTGGGGGTTTCATCTCCTTTTTCCTTGCAAACTCTCCAGCAGATTCTCGAATTTTTATTTTCCGGATCTGGTCTAATTCCTTGGACAAAACAGAGAACTGGTTATCGCATCGGCTTTCCAAACGATTCTCAACAACAGAAAGCTGTTTTTCCACACCTTCAACTCGTTCGTCAAGGGCACATACATTTTTCTCAATATTACCCAATTTTCCTTCTAGAATGTTTTTCTGACCTTCCAAAACATTCTGTTGCGCCTCAAGTCTTTCGAGAATATTCTGTTGTTCTTTCTTTTGTTCGTTTCGTTGCTCTTCCAGATTCTTTTGTTGTACTTCGAGTCTTTCGAGAACATTCTGCTGTTCCTTCTTTTGTTCGTTTCGTTGTTCTTCAATCAGCTTCTTTTGCTCGTTTCGTTGTGCTTCAAGTTGTTCGAGAACATTCTGTTGTTCCTTCTTTTGATCGTTTCTTTGTTCTTCCAGACGTCCGAGAACCTTCTGCTGTTCTGTCTTTTGTTCTAATAAAAGCTTCATTATACTAGAAAAATCTACACTTTCACTTGCTTCCTCTTCCTCCACTTCTGTTTCAAAAACAAAAGTGTTCACGTCTTCCCCTTGCTGTTCCAAATAGTTACGCAAGCGCAGGACGAGCTCATTTTTCGATCCCGCTCTAGAAAGACTTCGCTTACCTAACTCACTTTTAAGCTCAATGCAGTTGAGCTCTTCTAACAACTTACCCATTTTCACTGTATATAATTATTATTTTTCTTTTTACTTTTTTTTTTTTTTTTTTACACTTTACTAGTCAAATAAGTTTTATTTCCACTTCTGACACCAATGTAACGTGCGCTTAGTTCGCAAAAATAAAACTCTACCTTTCAATTTAATTCTACCACTTTATTCAGTATCTACTTTCGATATACACTTTATTTGAACTCAACTCGACTTTTGGACTATCACTTGTATTTACTCTTAACTTTATCACTCTATAAACAAGACTGCCCTCTGGTTGCCTCGGGCGGGCTATTTATATCGAATGACATGCCATCTAGAACTCTCCAGTAACTTCTACATTGTCTCCACATTTGCTGTCTACTCTCTGTCTGTCTGTCTCTCTACACTCACACACACTGGCTTACAAGCAACGCCTGTCATTTATACCATTCCATTAAAGTGTTGCCAGTTGTGTTTTCGGTTGAACGTTTTTCGATTAGGAAATTGGTATAAAATGTTGGGTTCACGTTACAGTACATTAAATCAAGACATCAACTTTACCAATAATCGTAGACAGGTTTGGAGCAATAAAAGTCATTCGACTCTCGACCAGGGATGAATATGAGCAACCCAAAATATGTAGCAGAATCCTCAAAAAATCGAAGTAGATTTACAAAAAATGTAGCAGATAGTAAAAAATGGCATAAAATTGTTAAATAACAATATTTTCTCATCAAATAAAAGAAAAACTGAATGATAATAGCTCTAACAAGTTATTTTTATAACAATGTTTTCTTACAAGATTGTACATATTGTAACGTGCGCTTAGTTCGCAAAAATAAAACTCTACCTTTCAATTTAATTCTACCACTTTATTCAGTATCTACTTTCGATATACACTTTATTCGAACTCAACTCGACTTTTGGACTATCACTTGTATTTACTCTTAACTTTATCACTCTATAAACAAGACTGCCCTCTGGTTGCCTCGGGCGGGCTATTTATATCGAATGACATTTCCTCTAGAACTCTCCAGTAACTTCCACATGGTCTGCAACTCTCCACTGTTTTGGCTGTCAAACATTTTCTCTCCTTCAAAATTTCTACACTTACACCAGTGCTCCCAGATATGTTTTTCGGTTGAACGTTTTCGATTAAGAAATTGGTATTCAATGTTGGGTTCACGTTACAATATGCATCAAACTGTTTTTAAATTTATAAAAAAAATAAGATATTTTTTTGCTTGAACCATTACAGCAAAGTAAAAAGTAGAAGTAGGTATTGAAAAGTTGGATTTTAAGCAAAAACTAAACGAAATAGAAAAAATTTGCTACGTAGTAAGAGAAGAATTTGAAAAAAATGAAGTAAATCTGCTACATATGTAGCAAATATTCATCCCTGCTCTCGACGTATTCATATATCTTTGATTTGTAATTGTTTAATTGAAAAGCAATCTCGCACGCCTCGTCAATTTGTTCCTTCTCATTGGGTGTCAAATTTGTCTTAAGATAACAAACCCTTGAGTCGTAGAAGCAGTAACAGACACTATCATAATAGTGGCCTGTGTGAGGATGGCTTGCAGCTTTTCGTTGTTTTTCACTTGGTCCAATTCATTACCCAGTTCTCGAACAGCTAGAAGGTATTCCATTTCACCCACAATCAAAGAGTCCAACTCAGGAAACCTCTTCTGATACTTGTCTTTGGTGAATTTGTGAATTATGGCTTTCGAAAAAGAAAAAGAAAAAACGCTGTTGAAGTCTTCTTTGGACAATTGTCATAGCTACTTACAAATTTCATTGTCAATTTCCACGGCAATAGCATTGGCTTCAACAATAAGTCTATATTCAGGATCTGATTCAACATTGCCAACCATTTCGGCAGAAGACCTCTGTCTTGAAACATAGTCTTCAATTTGTTTAAGAATGTTCTGCAATCTTTCTGAATCACGAAGTTTACACAATTCACGAATAGATTGAACCTTAACTTCAACTTCGACGGCTGGCTTTAATGATGACACTGTAAAATGCTGAAGTGGTTGCTGTTGGTTTCCGGCTAAGTCAAACCTCTCTTCCTAACGAAATTCCTTCAGGTTTAGATGCTATTGATGTTGCTGTTGCGTTTTCAGCTGCTGGAAGCCAAAGGAAAACTTTTGTGATGGAGTTTTTGAAGCCAACACATCGACAGATTCTTTTTTTGGGACTGTTGCGTCCTTTGGAGCGTTACAGGTCTTACAATACAACTCATCACCGTTGTTGGACACATAACACTCAGTGTACGACCAGGAACTTAATTTGGGTTTGAATTTATCTCCAAATCCAACAACTGTTGGTTTGCTTTCTTGGGCAGGAACGATTACCAGTTCAGATGGTGACCTGCAAGTGAAAAGAAATAAAAGTAATAATTAATTTACTTTTTGTTTTCTTATTTAGCGTGATCTTACCGATTTGCACTTTATTAGCTTCTGGGGTTCTGGTCATTTATTAACAAAGAATGCATCCATCCATAAACTTTTGCAAATTAATTCTGCCGAATAGAAATTCTGAAGATATAAAAATTTGACTCAAGTAGTTGTCAAAACCAAGTTGCTGTCAAAGTGCTGGCAGATGTCAAACAAAATTAGAAAGCACTAATGAAAACGCTTTCTCTTGAATTTTTAAAATTACGTTATTATGGCCCTAGTGAAAACGTAGTATAATGTTGTTTTTGTATTCTCCATCCGAAAATGAAAAGTAAAGATACACGTTTTGGGATGTTTCTGGCTGAATGACATTCATAGATGACCTATGCAATGATAAGAAATTTTTTAATAAATTGGTTGACATTGAAGAATTGCATATTTCTGTTGCGAAGAAAAATGAAAAAATATCTACCACTCAACAAGGTGACATTCATATCAGGACTATGCACAATGATGACGCATCAATCAAGATAATTCCGAACGTATTATATGTTGAAGATTTAAAATGCAACCTACTTTCAATTAGAAAACTGGTGAAGAGGGGGTACAAGATTGTTTTTGAAGATGATTATGCCTATGCTATCAAAGATGGTGAAACGAAATTCATCGCGTATGCAAGAGGACAATTATACGAGGTAACATTTTATGTAGAGCGTAATTTTTTTGCTGGGTTGACAGGTGAAGACAACTTAAAAAGTTTTTCACAAGATTTATGGCATTACAGACTTAGCCATTTGAATGTTTTTACAGACTTTTGTTTACTGTAATGCCATGGCATTACAGACTTAGCCATTTGAATGTTTTTGACATGAACAAATTACTTAAACATTCAATGGTCGACGGTATTGATGACGTGAAAGTTAATACTGACGAGAAATTTTGTGAGCCATGTGTTTTAAGCAAACAAACAAGACTACCGTTCAAGAAATGTGGCAACATTCGAACATCACGAATCCTTGAATTGATTCATACCGATGTCTGTGGGCCGATCTCGAAACCAGCTTATGATGGATCTCTGTACTTCGTATCATTTATAGATGATTACACGCGAGCATCTATGATTTATTGCATGAGACAGAAAAGTGACATATTCAGTAAGTTTCAAGAATACGTGTCGATGGCTGAAACAATGCACAACTGCAAAGTTATGAAAGTATACGTGCTGACAACGGTGGCGAATACGTATCCAATGATTTCAAGAATTTTTGTAAGACTAAAGGAATCCAAATTTCATACACAGTTCCGACAAACACGGAAATGAATGGCATAGCTGAACGTCTAAATAGAAATCTGCAAGAAAAAGCTTTAGCAATGCTATCAGCTAGTGGTATGGACCGAAAATTTTGGAATGGAGCCATAATGACAGCAAATTACATCAAGAACAGATGTCCGACAAGTGCAACAGGCAAACAATTCATTGACAAGACACCCGCTGAGATGTGGTACAACAAGCGACCAAATATTTCCAATTTAAGAATATTTGGTTCAATTTGTTACACCCACGTACCTTCCGAAAAACGACGAAAATTGGAACCAAAAGCAAGGAAATGTTTGATGATGGGTTACATGTCGGATACTTGCTATCGAATTTGGGACATTGAAAAATAAAAACTGATTGTTGGACGAAATATCACAATTAACGAGAAGTCAATTTTATTTCGAGAAGCTAACAAATAAAACAACAACAATACCAACGGAAACGGAAATATCGATGACAACAACAGAATCTGTAAATCAGAGGCTGTGATTGAATTTAAAGACGAAGGTAATTCATCAATTGAAGAATCGTTAGGAAGCAATGTTTTATGCAATGGAAATAGTGAAGATGAAGATTTTGAAGATGCTCAAGATGAAGAAGCTCAAGCTCGTCCTTCAGGTAGTGTCGAAGACGTCGTAGTTCCAGTTCGACGAAGTGAGCGAATTCGAAATCAACCAAATCGATTGAATCTTTTCACTGTGTCTAACTTTTCTCATGAGACATTTGCTCTATCTGCACAAGGATATGTTGAGGACGATCCTACATCTATTCAAGAAGCAAGAAATCGTCAAGATTGGGATCAATGGAAAGCTGCAATCGAATGTGAGCAAAAAGAAAATTTCGATTATAACGAAACATATGCACCTGTGGCAAAACTTCCCACTTTACGTATACTACTGGCAATTGCTGTACAGTTTGATATGCATATACATCAGATGGATGTGAAAGGAGCATTTCTCTGAATGGTGAATTAAAAGAAGAAATCTATATGCGCCAACCAGAAGGTTTTGCTAAAGACTCAAGAGTTTGCAAACTGAAAAAATCCTTATATGGTCTTAAGCAAGCTTCGCGCCTTTGGAATGAGAAATTTAATTCATTCATTTTACGAATAGGTTTCAAACGTTGCGCTTCAGACTATTGCCTATATGTACGTGAAACTTGAAAAAGATACTCATTGTTTTATCCTCATCTACGTTGACGATGTGCTGCTATTTAGCCAAAGCATCGAAATGATTAATATCGTCAAGAAACTACTTTCCCAAGAGTTTGAAATGACCGATAATGGTAAGGCAGAATCTTTTCTTGGTATGCATATTGAACAGGATCACGAAAAAGGAATAATCAAATTAAGCCAGACTGAATATTTGAAGAATATGGTGCAAAAGTTTGGTATGAAAGAATGCAAACCAGTCGCGACACCAATAGAAAAGGGTATACAGTTAAATTTCGGTGACAAAACCTGTGATTCGAATATTCCTTATCGAGAACTAATCGGATGCCTTACATATGCAACGTTAACCACAAGACCGGACTTTTGTGCAGCAACAAACTATTTTAGTCGAAACGAATCCTACGCTACATTCAAGGAACTTTGAATCTTAAACTAGAATACTGGAAGGGACAAAAAGACGATATTTTGGTTGGTTATGCTGATTCCGATTGGGTAGGAGATAAGAACGATTGCAAATCAACATCAGGCTTCGTATTCAAGCTTTTTGGAAATACGGTGACATGGTCTACGCACAAGCAAAATACCATCAGTCAATCATCTACAGAAGCCGAGTATGCAGCTCTGGTTGAAGCAATGAATGAAGCCGAATGGATCAAGCAGCTACTTCGAGAATTGGGCACTGAACCAAATGAGCCAACCACTTTATATGAAGACAATCAATCGTGCATAAGCGCTGCTGAAAAACCAAAGAATCATAAGAGACTAAAATACGTAGCTGTTAAATACAACGTTGTTCGCGATACTATTGAAAAAGGACTTGTTGAACTTAATAAATTCCAACTAGTGAACAAATCGCTGATATAATGACAAAAGGACTTGGTAGAATTCAATTTGAAAAACTACGTAATTGTTTAATGATTTAATTTTTTTTTTATTTCTGTTATGATTTCTTTGTTCATTATGTGTTGATTCAATTTGATTTTTGTGTTAAATTTTAAATTTGTTAATCATTTAAGTATTTTTATATCCATATTAAATTAAGAGGCGGTGTTGATTACTGTAATTTAACATGTATATAACTACTTTAAAACTACTTTCAAACTTTTTGATCAAAACTTGTTTTGAGATTTAAGTACATAAATATATTTTACTTTATTTTTTTCTCGTTCTTAAGAAGCTGTTCTGATAACATCAATCGTTTGCAATTTCTCACCAAGTTCAATCGTTTTCAAAATTCAAGTGACACAAACTTTCGACTTCCATTTTCCGTTTCCACTCCTTGTAAAGACCAACCTTTCCAACGTCATATTTGATTTTCTGAATAATGTTAAGGAAAATAAAGCTCAAATGGGAAGAAAATAATAGGAATCTAGTATAAAACTATTGATTAGCCAATTAATGGTTCTCCTTCTCCCAGCTGCTGGTAAGAAGCGGTTTCCAAGAGGCCCTGTGTGACCCACGCTTAGGAAAAATTGAAGATTTCGATGTATACTACAAAAAAATAACAGAAGAAACAAGTTCAAAAGCACACAACGGCAATTCACTGTAAACAAAACAAAATTAACCTTCCTTTAGCCCGAACTCTTCCAAGTTCATTGAAGTTTTGTGCTTTATCTTATTTTCACTTTCTGTTTAAAAGAATAATTCCCCAATCCTTTTAGCTGCTCCTTTTCTCTCCCAAAACACCACTCAGCCAGTCAGCACAGACACAGATGTAATACACATACATGAACGTATTCTTTTCAGCGTTGCCACTGTTTGAAAAAATTTCCGAAGTAGATTTACAAAAAAAGTGCAGTAGATTACATTTTTATGCAGCAGATTTTTTTTTCAAAGAAATTCATTTATAAATATACAAATAAAATCAATGTTTTATGAAGTGGCTTCATTGAGACTTCCTTTTAAAATGCTGAAAACATTGAAGAAAATATACCATAACTGTACTGCAAATGTCTGGAATGGCGTCAAAATATCAGAAAGTTTCGCAACCACAATACCACATCATTATTGAGGCAAGGATGCGTCTTAAGTACTCTCCTTTTCTCCATCTACATAAATGATACAGTCTCCTGTCTTAATGGAGGGATCGAAATAAGTGGAACTAAAATCAAAGTTTTGATGTACGCTGATGACTAAGTTCTGTTAGCTGATACTCCTATAAATTTTCAGATGATGATAAATAATCTAGATGAGTTTTGCAAATTGTGGAAACTTACAACAAACCAAAGTAAGTCCCAAATAATGATTTTTGGTTGAGGAGAGAGACAGAGGAATGGGAACTACCTCTGGAAACGGGAGAGGGAAGTTGTGGAAGTAGTCGATAATTATAAGTAACTTGGTGTTATACTAACTCCACAAAATAATATGAAACTTCGCTTTGCAGAAAAATTAATAACTGCGAAAATTGGCATAAACACAACCTGGTCAGCATATATGAAGGATAAAAATATAGGACTCCGAGCGAAATACCAAATCTTTGAAGCTACAGCAAGGTCGGTTACAGCATGCTATGAAAAATGGAAGGAACTAGCGGTGGATGTAGGATGAGCTGTGTCCTCTTAATCTTACGGGAGTTAGTCTAAAATAATACAAAGAAGTGCTTTACAATTTAAAAAATGCATAAAGCCTTTATTGAACAAGCACAATATCAATATACATAATATATGTAGGTACATATTACTCAAAACTGGAGCATGACTTTAGCACGATAAATTACTTCGAAGATAATGTAGATGCAGACAAAATCTTAACAATTTCTTAAAGCTAGAGGCCATTAAATTACATACCCCACCGCCCCAATCTGCCCATAATCTGCAGCTTGTGCAATTTAAAAGATCGTGGAGATATAAAGCAAACTAAACTTGGAAAATTCGAACTACGAAACGGTTGAAGTTCTTTAAATACTGAACGGTTGAGACTGGCCTACTCTTATCAATTTTGTGAAAACTGCGCTCCGATATCGAAACCAAGTTGCAAATTGGTATTAAATGAAGTGTTTAATTCATACAAATACGTAACTTAGTGTACCATTTTACTATTTTGTTTTATTTTAAGCTTCTCATTCTGGGAGACGGCTTTTACCAAAAGCGCAGTAGATATTTTTTTAAGGCAGTAGAATCATTTTAGGAAAAAAATGCAGTAGATCTACTGCAATTGCAGTAAAGTGGCAACATTGATTCTTTTACAAAAGAAAAGTATTCTTCTCTCACTTGCTATCTATACAAGTTGTTTCGCTCATGGCCTACGTCACGGGCTTTTCACAAATCAGTCAATTTTCGCCCAAAGTTCTTCGGTTTCGGACGGACCATCACCATCACTTTTCACAAAACCGTTTTCCCATATTAAAGAAAAATGAAAAAATTAGACTTCAGCAAAAAATAGTGCATCCGTATGTTCTCTGAACGAGTGTTTTTCAAAATTAAAGGATCCAATTGTGAAATTTTGTAAAAATATTGAAACAAATTGTGTTTTTTTCCTTTTTATATAAAAATCAATCCTCGAATATGTTACATACATTTGGTGGTGGTAAGTTTTACCCAGATTTCCGCAAACACAGCTTTTGTTCTTGTGTCTGCGTTTTCTTTTTTCCATGAATTTCCACCTAGAGACTTTAAGGGTCTTGCCTTTCAAGACAAGGAGTGATTCTTGACCTTAGTCAGTGTATTACAGAGTTAAATATTTATTTATGAAAAACATTCATATACAAATTGATGGATTTCTCTTTTCCTTACCGAGAAAAGCTTTTTCATTATTTAGCTTTTGGAAAAATATTGTTTCGTTTGACATTTGTGTACCTCTGGCAAAAATAGTAAATCAAAAGAAGGCGATTTTCGCGCAAGCTTAGGACGAAAAGCTTTCTTGCAGCCAAACTCACCCACCATCCACCCATTCCCCAATCAGTGAGACTCTATGAGAACAAGGCTTACATACATTTCATTGTTTTGTTGTGTTTTGGTGAACGCGTTGCGGCGACCGAGATCCGTCAACCGTCATATACACCGTACTGCCGTTGTACTCGCCGTGTGGCTTTGTTTATGTTAAGTGTATGAAAGTAGTAGTTTTATGTTTTTGGCCTTTGTTTTTGTTCACACTTAGTGGCTATCGTCGTCGTCGTAGTCGTCGGCGATGAGAAGTAAATAATGATATATGATAGCAATGAGCCTTGAACGGAACCTTGCACTCGTAACCTTAAAATCAGTCCGTTTGTGGGTGGTTGTGCGAGTGTTGTTAGGATATGATATCAGTAGGTTTGTTTTTTGTTTTACGATAAATATTTGCTAGCTGGAGGGTTGGCTGGGCTGACCTTGTTTGATAGATTGTTTCTTCAAATTAAAGAGGTTTTTCAGAGTTGAAGTGTTGGCTAAAGACTTGTACCTAATATACGATTTGTTGTTTTGCAGTGTTTTGTTTTGGAAAGTAGGGCGAGACAAGTTCTTAACAAAATAAAGTTCTTCCCTTGCACGAATTCCGGAAAATATAGTCAAAGCTTTTACCAGTGAACGGAAATGTTTCAAAAAGGTGTGTTTTGCCTAGGTGCTAATTTTGTTTGACTATGGAAAAAATATTTCGCACTCTTTTCCATTTCTCGGGGTTGTTGCAGGTGCTCAGTGATGCAACTTGATAAACGATTAATTAGTCATTACAATCACAGTGAAATTGTTCTTCCGTCGTGGAAGCTTTTTAGTGACTAGGTACCTGAGTCAAAATTTTGTGTAAAATAAATGAAACTTAAATCAAGGATGCTGTTTAATTTGGTCGAAACCGAGGCATATGTTTTCAACTTTCCTTAACGTTCATCTGGCTGCACACGTTAAAACATTTCATAATCTTTGGGACTTACCAAGCTTTAGGATGTGTTTTGTTCATAACAAGGGTATGGGATAGCTTTGGGAACGACTAGAGATGTGTAAATTGACAGTCAGCTGCTGAATTGAATCGCTGTGTATATATATGTACCTAATTTTTCGAATGCCTGCAGATTGGGTTTTATTGGGAATGATTTGCCTCGTTAGAGTATAATATGGCGACTTGCTCTTCTTCTTTTTATTTACTTTACGTTACGTTCTTAAAAAAAAATTAATTTCCTTGGAAAAATTTCATCGAATCGGATTATAAGAAACTAGTTGACCCTTCGTGGTACCCGTGATGTGATGGATAGCATGTCCGCCTGTTAATCCAGAGGTTCGAGTTCGAATCTTAACAGAGGCAAAAATATTTTTTCCACGGGTATCGCCTTTCGCGAGGAATTGGCAAGTCCTCCGCTAGTATTCATTGCCATGAAAAGCGCTTTCTCAATAAGCCGTTCGGAACCGGCAGAAATTTGTAGGTCCCTTCGATTCCCTCCCAAGGCATGGTTGTGAAATATGCGCTAGGCCCTCGCTCTGTTGCGCCACCCTATTTATTTTATTTATTTTTAGTTGACCCTTCCAGCTTTGCTCGGGTCCTAGGTAATCTAATGAAATTTAAATTTTTTCCAGGAACCCTTTCTTCTATTTGTGGGTATTTGACGATGCTGTCAATTTCATGACTGAAACTTCTTCTCGGGTGTCTTTCAATATTCCATACCAGTTGTGTTTCAATTTCGAAAAGTTTGGTTGTGTATGTAAAAATTTTAAATGTTTGTATTGTTAATGGCTTGCCATATCTTGATCGTGTAGCCCCGGAATAAGTTTTCGTTTGCGTTCCCGTTTCCATTCCCAAAGGAATATAGAGATGAAATATGTTATTTCCTAGAGTTCTAAGGTGATCTGGTGTATAGCATCGACACTTGTGCCGCGCCGCTCTGCATACAAAAGTTTCCAAAACATCTTTATTGTCTGCCACTAAAGTAAATTTGTTTCCGTACAGGTGGGGCATTACAGTTCGTGGTGAACCTGGGCCTCAACCAACATCCTTCTGTAACGACTTCGATTTCGGGCGAGCTTTCTCCAGTTTTGCACTCTAAGTCGGTTGAGGTCTTCACCCACTTGATTGCGCCACCTAAGACGAGGTCTTTCCCTTCCGCGGTTTCCCTGCAATGTGTCCATCCGCTCTACATGACCCAACCATCGTAGCCTCGCGATGCGTACTCTTCTGGCAATGCCCATGTCGCGGTACAGCTCATACAGATTGTTGTATCTTCTTCTCCACACATTTTGTTCGCATACCGGACCAGAGATCATTCGGAGAATTTTTCTTTTGAAACGACCAAGGCTTTCCTCATCCGCTTTCGATAAAGTCCATGCTTCCGCACCTTAAAGCAGGACTGGGATGATTAAGGTATTATACAAGGTTACCTTGGTTTTTCTGGAGAGGGGTTTGTTTCTCAATTGCCTTCTTAACCCAAAGAAGCAACGGTTGGCAAGAGTCATTCTCCGTTTGATCTCCGCACTGATGTTGTTGTCCGTGTCTACAGCGGATCCTAGGTAGACGAAGTCCTGTACTACCTCGAAGTTATGTCTGTCTATTATGACGTTTTGTCAAATTCTTCGATGGTCTGTGTCCTTGTTTGATGACAAAATATACTTCGTTTTGCCCTCATTAACCATCAAACCCATTTTTGCCGCTTCTGTTTCAATACTCGCAAGAGCACCTATGACATCACGCTCGTCTGCATAGGCGAGTAATTGAATTGTACAGACTTTTGAAAGATTGTTCCTCTGGTGTTGACGTTTGAGTATCCTACAATCTGTTCAAGTATGATGTTGAAGAAATTGCATCACCGTTTGCCGCCGTGCCTAAAGCCTTTTTCGATATCAAAGGTCTCGGTGAGTTCTTTACCGACCTTGACGGAGCAGCGTGAATTCTCCAAAGTCATCCTGCATAGTCGTACGAGTTTTGCAAGGATGCCGAAACTAGACATGGCTCTGTACAGCTCGTCTCTGTAGATACTGCCATACGCGACCTTGAAATCGATAAAAAGATGGTGAATATCGATATTATATTCTCGGGTTTTTTCACAAGATCTGCTGTAATGTGAAAATTTGGTCTATTGTGGACTTCTCTGGTCTAAAACCACATTGATAAGGACCTATCAAGTTGTCAGACGTTCACATATTACAGCAGACAAGATCTTATAAGCGACGTTAAGGAGGCTTATCCCTCTATAATTGGCGCAATTGTGAGCGTCTCCTTTCTTTAGGATCGGGCATACGATACTGAGGTTCCATTCATCGGGCATGTTTTTTTCCGACCATAGCATGCAGATCAGCTGCTGCATTCTTCTTTCCAACTGGTTTCCAGCTGCCTTGAAAAGTTCAGCATCAAGGTCTTCTGCACCTGCAGTCTTATTTGATTTAAGTTTGCATATGCGGTGAGCTTAGCTTCTTCTAGGTCGGGAGGACGGCATTCTTGATCATCGTCCAAGCTGAATGGGGCAATCTGCCTGAAAGCGGAATTTGTGTCGTCATCGCCGTTAAGCAGTCTGCAGAAATGATCTTTCCAGATCCTCAATAGCGACTGTGACTCTATAACAATGTTTCCCTGCTGGTCTTTAAAGGCTTGAGTTCGGGGTTTGCTACCCTGGCAGGATCTTTTTACCTCTTGGTAAAACTTCATGGCACCTCTCTATTTCCTCAAACGAGCGCATCTCATGCTGCTTCTTTTTCTTTTTGAG
Source organism: Melanostoma mellinum (assembly GCA_914767635.1). Taxonomy (NCBI): domain Eukaryota; kingdom Metazoa; phylum Arthropoda; class Insecta; order Diptera; family Syrphidae; genus Melanostoma; species Melanostoma mellinum. Next base: position 73,342,775 of record OU612059.1, read on the forward strand.
AAGTCGGCGTTCTTCCCTTCCTTTCTACTTGGAAGATCTCGTTATACTGATCGTAAGCTGCTCTTGTTCTTTTTTGCATTAGCATTTGTCGTGCTTTTTGTTCGGCTGCATTTACCTGCCTGCATTCTTGATCGAACCATGGGTCTCGTTTTGGTGGCCGAGTGAAACCCAGAACCTCAGAGGCAGCGGTTCTAGCCGTGAACACAATATCCTCATTCGTACCTTGGCTACAACAAGGTAGTGGTCCGAGTCAAAGTTGGCCCCTCGGAAAGTTTGGACATCTATCTGACTGGAAGACTGTCTTGCATCGAACGTACCATGGTCAAATTGGGTGACGGTTAACTGATCCGGGGAACGCCATGTACGAATTTTGAAATGCGGGAAGCGTGTACTATTCACAACAAGATTTAGCCCCGCAGCAAAATCGATAAGCCTCAGTACGTTTTCGGAGGTTTTGTCGTGGAGGCTATGCTTACCGATTGTATTTCCAAAGATATCCTCCTTCCCTAGTTTTGCGTTGAAATCGCCAAGAACGATTTTCACGTCGTGCCTAGGGCACTGCTCATATGTTTCTCGTAGAAACAGTCTTTGGAATCGTCGTCTTTCTCTTCTGTGGGGGCGTGGGCGCATATAAGGCTAATGTTGGCGATTAGTTGGTCATTATACGCTCATTGACTGGATTTTGGCTATCCCTGAGTCTTCCTCTATCGATAAATCCGCACCCAAATAAGCGTTGTTTCTGTTGTCTGTAGCAGTCGCCATAGTAGATGTCACAGTCTTTCATCTTCTTTATGCCCGGTCCACTCCATCGCACTTCTTGGATGACGGTTATGTCTGCTTTGCAGCAGTCCAGTGCGTATGGCGTGATATCAAGGTTTTTATGCCAAATTCGTCTCAATGATGTCTCCGAAATGTTGAATTGTTGAGAACGACGGTGAATTGATGTTGCTTCACGCACATTTTCTGCAGCACTATTCTTGGGTGTACACACTGTTTTTGGCTTATCGATGAGGATGCCAGCTTCATTCACTTTTTTCACAAGATAACGAAAATACGGAGCTGACGGTGCTTCTCTATTTCCAAAATCCGTACGCGATTCACAGACATTCTGCAACATTACCGTGATTTTCAAAGTTATGTCGCAATATTCCCCAACGTTGTTCGAGCGTATACACAACCATATTCGTTGAGCGGAAGGATAAAACTAATAATCTTCAATCACCTGATCACTTGAACAGAAATGTATTCTAAGAACTCGCGGATACACCTTTAGATAGCTTTTTGGTAGAAATGAGATTGTGTTTAAGAAGCAACCAACAACAAAAAGCTGTCCGGATACGATTATTGAACGCTCCCATTAACTCTCATGTTAGGGTTATTAAGCCAGGCTAAAATTTTCAACGCGGTTGAAATGTGTTGTGTCATTACATGCGGTTATTTTTATGCCGTTTAGGATAACCGACATACCTGGTATACGAGTATATCACTATTTAATTGCTCCAAAAAGCGTTACCACGTGTTACGCTGGAAAAGGCTTTTGTACACAAAAGTCTCATTTAAAATTATATAAAAAAAAAAGATTCAAAGTTGCAGCTAATCACAACGAAAAGGAATCGAGATAAGTCAAAGCAAGTCTTACAAATGGTGCACTTCTACATTCTCAGGGCACAGACACATCTTACACATATTGTCGAACCGGCCCTGATCTTCTTCTTCTTTAGCAACGGAAATGCTCTTTGGACGATTTAAGATAGTTGTCAATAGTTTCCAGATATTATAGCCCATCGATAAGTAGTAAATTTACAACCTATACTACCGACCATTTAACCCATTCTATTAGTTAAGGTTCCTATAGGACCAGCAATAGTATAACTGCAATAAAATATCTAATAAAGGATATTAGCATCACCCTCATACCCATACGAATCTCAGCAGATTCCACAAGCAATAGACCCAAATGTAGTTTCAATTGTCTCGAACTTTCGATAGTTGATTGCAGTTCATTAAACTCATTCGACTACGAGTAATGCTAACAAGTGAACGTAACGTATCCGTATAACGCATCCTTAAGTTTAACTCATCTCGTATTCATAATATCGACTTTTTGGATGTGGAATTATTTTAATACACAAATCATTTACATACTTTCTCAAGTAACTTAGTTAATAGTTGTAAATAAAAGTATTATTGACTTTTGTTTGCTAACAAACACATTTCACTCGAAAAGAAAGAAGGAAAGAAAAAAAAAGCTGTGAGATTGCTCACACCCCTTATCTTGTATTCCCTTATGAAATTGTGATATCATCAAATAGTGATACCTACATTCCAGAGGGAAGAACACTGAACACTCAGAGAATAGAAATTACACATAGACGAAAATTCTTTCACGTTGCTCGCCCTGTCTTTCAATAATTAAATTCTTACATTTGCCAAAGTTGAACAACGAAAGATTTGCTCCCCTCATTTGCTATTGGCATTTCATTGCGGGTAGAGATGTTAACCGCGAATTTTATTAAGTCATACTTTTCTAATCTTGCAGAATCCGATTTCAAGGAGCGCCTTATCGGTAATGTAAAGAAGGAGGTCAAGCAATTAATGGAAGAGGCTGTAACGAAAAAGTATATACACGAGGATAGCAGTTCAGTGACATCGTTGTGTGCAGCAGTTGAAGCTTGTCTAAGTCAAGGCTTGAAACGACGGGCCCTTGGTCTTTTTAAAACGTCATCAACAACGGCGCTTCTTCAAAAAATTGCAAAAAACTGTCCCGAAGCAGACTACATAAGCCAGAAAGTTCAAGACATTGAAAATGTTGAGCCAAGTAAAAGATCATCGTCAAGCAGTGACAGTTTAATAAAACCACAAATACTGAAAAAGAGCAGCAGTAGTTCGGTGACAACGATAAATGCAATTCCACCGGCTCCAGTTGTGAAGTAAGATAATTGAGATAAGTTGTTCGAAACATGATTCGAAAATTTCTTTTGCAGATATCTTTGGATAAGATTGGCTCTCTATGAAAAGCGTCTGTCGAAGATAATCGAACATTTGGTAAACAACGCCAGTAACTATTACGAGCGTGATGCATTGGTTTCCAATTCAGACTACGGATCAATTTTAAGTTCACTTCTTGTTGGGCCATGTGCTTTGGAGTTCACACGGGCCAAGACGGCTGATCATTATTGGTCTGATCCACATGCTGATGAATTGGTATTTTGAATTTGAAAAACAAAATTAATGTTTGGTTTTTAATCTATTATCACTTCTTCTAGGTCCAGCGCCACAGAATTAGTTCGGGAAATCGAACGCCACCATCATACCAAAGACCAATAATTAATTTTAAGAGAAGTCTTCATACAAGCTCTGAGGATTGCAGCAGCGGGTCGTTTAAGTCAAGCTCTTCAGCAAGTGCGGCTAAAGATTATGTGGAATCATTGCATCAGAACTCAAGAGCAACTCTTCTTTATGGAAAGAACAACGTTATGGTTTTGCCAGTAAGTGTCATTAGCATTTCGTGTTGTTCTTTTTCCTTTGAAAAATATTTGAACTCAAGAAAACTAAAATGACTTTAGAATGAATTAAATCTCGAATCAGCTCAGCATTTCAATCACCGAAGGCGTTTTCTCAGTCATTTGTGATTAGAAAAGGTTTTCCATTGGTCTATCTAAAATGAGCTCATTGCATTCGTTGCCAGAGTTCGCTCGAATTTTAAGATGTTTTTAGTTCTGTGACTGAAATGAAAAGTTAAAATAATTTCATTTGCAATGAAGATAGCGATGATTCTTATTAAACTTAGACAAAATACAAATTTTTTAAAAGCAACATGTATAAGCAATCAACATCCCCTTTTCAAACGAAGCCATACATCTTGGAGTAATCCTATAGATAACAAGCTTCTTGGTCTAAACATGTCGAGTTAAAGACTCTGTCTTCTGGCAATGTAAGGGAGCGTGTGGCAAGACATTGTGTCTCTCACCAAAAAGGGTCCTTTGAATCTATACGGTGAATCAAGTTCCAGCGTAAATATCGTAAATATCGTTCTCGTATCTCATATCTTTTGACTCACGTCTAATGGATATGTCGACCGACATGATTATTATTCAATGGTCAAACTGCGGAAAAAATACACAGTCAACTTTCCTTTCCACTTTCCTGGTCCACTCTAGAATCTGAGCCAGGAAAGGATTGTTATCGAATCTGCACAGATGGTACCAAAACCGATGATGGATCTGGCGACTGCACACATCTTTGGGATCATACACATCCGTCTTCCAAGCGGATCGTGTGCTATCCAAATGGCTATAAGCTGCATTACGAAAAATGGCTGGATGGAGAGAAGTATCTGTGTTTACAGCGACAGCCAAACTCGTGCTAAAGACCCTTCACAACCCTCTAACTACTTCAAAAGTGATCCTGGAATGCAAGAGCTCTCTGAATGCGGTCGGAAGGCTAAATTCTTCGAGTCTCGTTTGGGTTTTAGGCTATCACGGCATAACTGGAAATTAAGGATTTCAGACAGCTTTCTCGGGACCTGAACCGTCGCTAGGTCTGCCAGGGTCTTCAGTGAGGGATTCAATCAACGATTGAATCTGTCAAGAGCAGAATCGTAGATGACACGCCTCCATTGGATGCAGACAGACCAAACGTATGCTCCCTAACGTTGATATAAAGGCTGCAAGATTTTTGCTATCTCGTAGCAGAAAAGAATATAGAAAGATTATTGGCGTTGCCACGGGGCACTTCTATTTTGCCAAACATTTAAACATGTTAGGCTTAAGTGATATTTCACGCTGTGAATCTTATAGAGAAGCTTAGGACACCGCAGAATGTCCTGCTTTTTCTCAGATGAGGTTACCGATACTCGGTGCAGAGTGAGAGAGCTGGTCACTTAGGTTCGTTATCATGGCAGAGTCCATTGGCTTTTATACGAACATCTGGAAAGCTATAACAAAAAGAAGGTTACTATCTGGTTGTATACAATGAACCGTTATTTAGGTCTGACTGCTCCAGCTAGTATTTTGAAAACCTTCAACAGAAAAAGTGTGTCAATATGACAGTTTCCGTAAGAATTTGAAGATCTAGATAGTAATTATAGTAAAAAGTTCGCTTCGCTTATGATTCTGATTTCTTTGCAAAAAAAAAAAAAAAAATCTATTACATTCTGATTTTTGCCAACCATTACCATACACTAGTGCCGGAGGCGTGTCTGTATGTTATGTGGAAGGTTCGAGTTTCGAAGAATGAATTGGCAATTTTTCTGTTAGAAATTTCATGCCACGAGCTGTACAGAGCCATGTCTATAGTTTCAGCATCTCTGCAAAACTCGTACGTCTATGCAGGATCGCTTTGGAGAATTCACGCTGTTCCGTCAAGGTCGGTACTAAACTCACCGAGACCTTTGATGTCGAAAAAGGCTTTAGGCAAGGCGACAAACAGTCATGTGATTTCTTTAACATCATACTTGAATAGATTGTACAAAACTAAATCTGTACAGTTACTCGCATACACAGACAATATTGACGTAATGGGAAGAAACAAACCTGATGTCATAGGTGCTTTTGCGACAAAAGCTTAGACTCCCCCCCCCCCCCCCCCCCCCCTTGCATGATAAATTTTAATTGATGGTGCAGTTGTAAGTTAAAAAATTTTTTTTATAACAAATTAACAAATATATTTTACGGATTCCAATGCCACTAGAGCCAAGTCAAAACGCTAGAGCTGCGCCAAAGAGCTAGCGCTTATGTTTAAAAAAGTGAGCATTAAATACTCGTAAATATATTGAGTTACAATTTGTTATATTAAAAATATATGCATTTAAATGTCTGTATATTTACTAATACGAAATGAATTACTTTTATCATGAGAAAATTTAAAAAAAACTAGTCGAGAGAAATACTGTAGTAAAATTTTGTGATGAACGGCGAACGTTTCGTTGATGTAAACCCCATCCTCTCCCTTGTTACATCTTGTCACACTCAACGAGACCCCTGACCTCATTTTGTCATCTTGGCTGATGCCCATGTTTTTAAGATGGTATCTGAGAGAGCATTGGCCAGTAAGAAAGTCCGCAAGTAACCTTGCGTCAGGTTTGCTCATAACAAGAATTTCTTTCATACGTCTTTGAGAAAAGTCGATGAACAGTTTTGACGGGCGCTGGCAGTAACCAGTTCAAGTTTAATGCTACTGATTGGGACACCACAGTGTGGTTCTGAATTGGGATTGAGAGCCAAGTCTAGCTAGGCGGTCAGCCTCTTCGTTTCCCAGTACGCCTTCATGTCCAGGCACCTAGGAAAGAGTTATTTTATTGAGACAGGCACATCAGGCAGTTCCAAACTAGTTGGGATTTGAATTTAGTTGAGGACTTTGCCTTAAGGGCTGCCTGACTGTCACAGCAAATTAGGATGCGTGATCTTCGGCACATGCATTCCCAAACACAGAATTTTATAGCTATTACCTCTGCTTGAAAGATAGTTGTTGTGCTAACAAGGATATTGATGATTTGAAGTTGAGATCGACAATCTCTGCACCTACACCGTTGTCAGTTTTTGAACCTTAAGTGTACCAAATATATTGGAAGTTATTCGTAACGTAGCTTATTCCCATTTCGATAGCATACCACTCCGCTTTTTCGATTGGTCTTATCATAGCCGTATACATCCAAAGGTCGCTTTTCGGTGAATTACCCTATGTCTTACCAAAAGCTCAATTTCACTGCCAGAAGACTGACAGTGATTTATCAGTGTGTTAAATCGTCTTGCTTAGACCAAAGAAGCTAGATATATATCTAGGAATTCTCCAAGATGTTTGACTTCGTTTGAAAATGGGATGTTGACGCCTTTAAGTGTAAGTTAGGTAAGTCCAGTAAATTTTTTTCGTCCCGAGAAGAGGACAACCTCTGCTTTAAGAGGATTGACAGAGAGATCGTTCCTTGCACACCCAGGTGTCAATTAGATTGTGCTCTGGAACAGACAGCTTGGGGGCTGGAACCAATCGAGAGCACGGCGAAGTAGTCTGCATATGCTTGGGCGTGATTGTCAGATCAATTGAGCATTTCAAGTAGAGAGTTGGTCAGCATGCATTACAGAAGAGGAGATAAGACGCCACCTTGTGGACAGCCCTTATTTACTCCCTTTCTAACAAATTGTCTACTCTCTGCTTCAACGATTATGGTTTTATTCACTAGCATCGCTTTAATCTACAAGACATATGATTCGTCCAAACCATGTTCTCTTGTGGCATCGCACATACCATCAAAGCTAGCATTGTCAAAAGAACCTTATATGTCGATGAAAATGCCGACCGCAAAGCAAATTCTGTCAACCGCGCTTCTGATTCTGCTAACACGATTTTGAAGTGCGGTATCACAAGATTTTCCTCTTTGGTAGCCATCTTTGGTACCCGTGGTGTGATGGATAGCATGTCCGCCTGTTAATCCAGAGATTCGAGTTCAAATCCCAACAGAGGCAAAAATGTTTTTTCCACGGGTATCGCCTTTCGCGAGGAATTGGCAAGTCCTCCGTTAGTATTCATTGCCATGATAAGCGCTTTCTCGATTAGCCGTTCGGAACCGGCAGAAAATTGTAGGTCCCTTCCATTCCCTAAAAATGCATGGTCGTGGGAAATGCGCTAGGCCCAGGGGCTCCTCGCTCTGTTGCGCCACCCTATTTATTTTTTTTAAGCCACCTTGCAACTGAGACAAAGGGTGTATTTGGAGTGAGGTTTTTCGTATGAAAATCTCAACCATTCTTGCCAGCGTTTTAAGCAGAAATTAAGTAAGACAGATTGGTCTAAGGCTCTTGGCGACTCTAAAACTTTGCCACGGAGTTGGAATACACGCTAAACCTTAACTACCAATGAAAATATTTTTCAAAGTAGGTAGTAAAAGGTTTAGACTTTCCTGTATAGACACCGTCATTGCCAGGTGATTTGAAGCTGTCAAAAGATGCCACGTCATATTTGATGGCCTAGTCAGTAACAACTAATATCGTTTTTCATTGACGAAAAGAGTTGCTCCTTTTGTGAAAAGATCTACTCTTTTTCCATTTTTAATGTTTCATTGGAAAAAAGAGTAGTTCTGGAGTTACTCTAAACGCCAAAGATCTACTCCTAATCGGTTGGGAGATCTACTCTGAAAATTATACACACATGCAAAAACAGCTGTTGTATCAAACGTCAAATGGAAAAAAAATTTTGTGAAATTTGTTTGGTGATTATTAAAATTGAAAAGAAAAAAGAAAGTAATTGAATATGAGTGCAGAAATATGTAAATAATCTAGAATTTGTAAGTTCGCTGCATTGTTTTTTGTCATCTTCTTCGTCGTCATCCTTTTCCGTCCATCACCTACATGGAGTGTAAAAAAAATTGAAAAGATGCAAGTGGGCGCATTCACTGCTTTAGTAACTACGTAATCAAGTCATTAGAAACAACTGCGAAATGAATTGAAAATTTTTCACCCCACTTAATGTAAAAATTTCATATATAAAAATGATTTAGAATCATTTTGACGTTTCAAAATCGGCTGTTCGGAAAAAAATACGAAATATTACAAACAAAAAAGGGTTTTCAGCGTTTGTAGTTCAATTTTGCATTCATAAAACTTATTGAATTTTGACTACAAAAGTGAATGCACCCAATGCTATTCATGGCAATTGTCACCAATACTACGACAAAACTGTTGAAAAATGTTTCATTGAAAAGAGTAGTTCTGCATTTGAGAGTAGTTCTTTCGGATTTCAATGAAAAACGCTATAACGATGACGTGTACTAGCTAAGTCGATAGGATTTATCAGAATCACCTGATCTAAGGGAAATAGATTGTTGTGGTCAGATTGATGCCTGAAAAAGGAATTTCCAATATAATACTGAGTGTTTCTGCTTGACAGACTCGGTATAGGAACCGTGCGTTTTTATATGGTATACCTTGCTGCTGCTCCTTTTAAGGGTTTTGGCTAGTCGGCTAGTTTCACTGAGTGTTTCGATACTTTCACAAAATTTTTGTAAGAGGCATTCTTTGATCTTTCAATTAACCTTTTAAACTCCTTCTGTTTAGATCGGTACATATTCAATTCGACCTCTGATCTGGTTTCAGGTTTCAGTTTTGAATTCATTTTCATTTACTTTTTCTTAAACTTCTTACATGCTAACAAAAATGTTTAAACTTGGTTATATAATAACTTAATTAACTTACTGAATCAGACAGGGACTCAAAATTATTCAATAACTTAAAGCTAATGCCTTTCGGCCTACAGATAAAATATATATTTCAAACCATAACTATCCTTAAAACTAAGAAAATAACTTAGTTTTCTAGGGCATTTTTTTTTTTGTTTTTCTTTAAACTACTTAAAACTAGAGCAGCCACAGTAGCTTTTATGTTTTATTTTATTGTGTTTTTTTTTGGATTTTCGATGCAGCTTTTTTTATAATTTTTTTGGGTTTTATTATTTTTTCCGGCCTTTTTTTTTGTTTTCAATGCAGCTTTTTTTTTGTTGAATTTTTGGGTTTTTTCCTGTATATTTTTTTAAATTTTATTTTGGTTGTCGCTGTGCCCGCACCCTATACTTTAAGAATTACGCTCTAAACCTTTGCAACCCAGCCATTGGCGACTCGCTATCAGTATCATTTTCTATTTTTTGCTCCGACAACCACCAGAACAAAATTTGAATTTAATAGCGTTCCGTCGATCGCGATTTGAAACCGCGGAACTGAACCGGAGGAGCTCTTCAACTTCTCCGCCTACTGCGGCGAAGTCTCGGTTGTAAAGGAGTCGTCGTTCCACGGACTTATGGCAGACGTGGTAGATTACCGGAACCGCCAACCTATCCTGAATCAAACCTTTCATGTTAAAATAAAGGAAAGCCTCCGGTGCGGTGGGACAAATCCACTGAAACGTGTTCTCTCCATATATTCTATGTTGGGGTAGTAAGCCCCAAATATCAGGCCGTTGTTCGAAGACATCGCTCTTGCAGTGTGACCCCAAGTCAGTTTTATCATGAAGTTGTCGATTCTGTTTGTTTGAGCGGTTAGGAAAGATTAATTCAAAGGGTTGTTGTAATATTGTGCGTCTAGGCATAAAGTCTGAAGAGTGAGCTGCAGGCGACACTAGACTTGGGAGCACCTGCAGAGTGCTCATAATGTCCCCGTAAGTTTTCTTCAATTAAGTTGTTTGTGAGATGAAGCTTTAGTCCGTTTAGTGCGGAAGTCTTCTTTACTTTTTGGTGTAGAGGAGAAAAATTCAATAAACTTTCTGGCGCTGAAGTTGGACAGGTGCGCGTTGCACCTGTGATACCTACACAGGCTAATCTTTGTAGCTTTTGTAAAGCTTTGAGGGCATAAACTTATGGTTTGTTTTTTGCCACCATACCAGCGAAGCATAGGTTATGATGGGTGTGATAATAGTGAGTCATGTCCAGTAAATCATTTTTGGGTTAAGTCCCTAGTTTTTACCAAAGAGTTTAGAACAAGCCCAATAAGTATTATAGTTACTTTTGATAACATCGCTTTTGAGTGTGTTACCCCTAGATATTTGACCTCTTTGGATAAATTTATTTGAACACTATTTAGGGAGAGTGTTTGAAGATTGATTTTACGTCTTCTGGTAAAGGGAATGATGAATTTTGGTGGATTGACCTGCAGCCCTTCGCTAATGCACCAGTCATTGACTTTGTTCAGGGCACTTTGCATATGGTTTGTGACCTGTACTTCCTATTGCGAAAGCTGGAACAATGATACGAAACTTAAATAGAATACCCATTTAAATTAAATTAAAATTATAATTTAAATTATTTTTTCAAATGTTTCAAGTCATTCTGTTTCATGAATTTTAATTATTTCCATCTAATTTTTTTGCAGAAGGATATGGACGAACCCATGCCAGGCTATTTAAGTTTGCATCAAAACCTTCAATTTTTGACGATAAAATGGACACCGAATCAACTAATGAACGGTTACAACGAAGCAGAAGGTACTGACAAAAGCTCTTACTGGGCATATGCACTCAATATAAACGTCGACGACATTGTTTACGTTCATTGCCATCAGAATCGAGGTGAAGATACAGGAGGTACCATAATACTAGTTGGACAAGACGGAGTTCAGCGTCCGCCAATACACTTCCCTGAAGGTGGTCACATGCAGGCATTTTTAAGTTGCCTTGAAACTGGTCTTTTGCCACATGGGCAATTGGATCCACCATTATGGTCGCAACGTGGTATTGGCAAACTCTTTCCTTGGCCAAAGTTCGGCCGTCGGCGTATCTTGCCGTCAGTAATGGAGTCAACTGAAGAGACTCCAATTGATTACGTCTTCCGAATAGTCAGCAAGAGCAACCATCAGGAGTTTTGTGAGTTAAAAAAGCAATAGTATGGAACCGCAATTGAATTTGGTTATTTTTTTTTGGTAGTGGCTTCCCATCCCATTCTTGAAATAGGAAGAACAAGCCCAAGGCGTGCGCTGTTAAGTAGCTGTTCCACCAATGGAAGCAGTGATGGCTCAAGCAAGAGCATGTCCATTGACCAAGCGCTGTCTGAGTCCCCAAAGGTAAAGTTGTGCCCTTTTTATGGCAAAAAATTGAAGATCTTTAAATGACAATTTCCATTTTAAGGTTGTGCATAATCAGACGGCGAGCATAGAGCTTGTTTGCTCTACCATGAGACGCCAAATAATTTCCAGAGCTTTCTATGGATGGCTCGCTTATTGCAGACATTTGTCAACAGTTCGAACTCATCTCTCTGGATTGGTTAATGGACGGATAACACCTGATCGTATACAATAGAAACTTAATAAGCTTTTAAGATAAATATAAAGATAAACTCATTTCAGTGGGAGGAGATGAAGAGGGTCTAACCAGGGCAAGATGGGAAGAATTACAAGAAGACGGTGTCATCTCGGATGATGTTGAGGTCTATCGGTTGGTTTACTTTGGGGGCATTGAACATGAGCTTCGCAAAGAAGTGTGGCCTTATCTACTTGGTCATTATAGGTAAGTTCGAGGAAGTGTGTAAAACAATAAATAGTTCTAATAAACCTTTGTTGCTTGATCAAGTTTCGGATCAACGACAGCAGAACGGCAAAAGCTTGACGAGACTACTAAACATTACTATGAGACTACAATGAGTGAATGGCTAGCTGTGGAGGCGATAGTTCGTCAGCGTGATAAAGAGAAAAATGCTCAAGCTAAAGCAAAGCTTAGCTCTGTTAGTGGTGGAAACGCGGACAAGGCCAAAGGCGATCTGGAGGCTGACGTTGACAATGATGTTTTCGAAGATAATGACGATTCCTCAGATATATCTGATCCTGGAGACTATGGCGAAGACGATCTCGTCGAAGACCGAGAAAAACCCCGAGATGTTAAACAGAGCTCGGATTCGGGTAATGTAGAGGACGAGGATGCTTTGGATAATCCACCAGATGCCAAATGTGAGCCAAGCTGCGAAATTGAAACTGATGAACTTAAGATTCAGGAAAACTGTTTTGCAAATGATGATGCTCTTCTAGCACAAGACGACAACGCCGAAACAGACGGCAACCAGGAGGAGACTACTGCTATGAGCAACCTTTCCATACCCAGATCTCCTTCGACTTCTTCCTATGAAACTGTAGGCAATGAGTTTACTGACACAGCGGACATTCCCAGCAATCTTATCCAGAATGAACATCCAACGAATCTTCCCGAGTTTCATAGTGTAGACGATATTCAGGGGCAACTAAATGATGCCATTGAAGAGCAACCATGTTCCTTGGAGAACCAGATACCAATTGACCAAGAGAATGAAAATGCTGACAACAACGAAATTGTGCCGCCACATGCGGCAGTGATCATAACCAATGCTTCAATCGATATTGCACATTTTGAAAAAGATGGAAGTCCCGATCGGAAGAAAACAGGTCTAATGTCACCTGTCAACGAGGATGGAAACTCATTGGACGCACTTCAGGAGCCAAAGTCAGCTTGTGTGTCACCTGCAAGTTCAAATGGAGGAGTTTATACTGTAAGCTGAAATTATATCATGATTTTTTGGTTGTTATTTGTGCTGACTCTTTTTTAAGTGTGAGCTTTTGGAGAATTTTGGGCTGAACTTACATCGCATAGAGAAGGACGTTCAGCGATGTGACCGCAACTATTGGTATTTTGCAAACGAGAATCTAGACAAGCTTCGCAATGTTATTTCCACGTGAGATTCAAAAGAAAGCTTACCAAATGTTTTAATGAATCTAACGTGTCATTTGTTGAACTTTGTAGATATGTGTGGGAGCACTTGGACATTGGCTATATGCAAGGAATGTGTGATTTGGTTGCTCCACTTTTGGTCATATTCGATGATGAATCATTGAGCTATGGTTGTTTTTGTAAGCTTATGGAACGCATGGTCGAGAACTTTCCGAATGGTGGTGCTATGGATATGCATTTTGCAAACATGAGGTGAGTAGTGACTTCGATACGACTTGTTTTTTTTTTTTGCTTTAACCATCTTAAGCCTTGCTTTGAACGAAGCAAATATCTTCTATTGTCAAGCTGGACAACCGCGATAACGACACTCCAGGCTTGTGCACAATAATGAAGGGCGGTGCATGGAGCGGGTGTTGTTCACTGTGAACAAAATATAAAATAACGAATTGAATTTTCTGAAAAAATTGGGAGTGTCAGCTATAAAGCAGTCTTCTTAGGGATAACAAACCTGTGGTACGCTTTGCATCAAAGTTTGGCATGATCTTACACAGGTGGTTGTATTTTTCCATCTAGCGTGTGTTGTCTTTATAGCATCCTACTTAAGCATAAGTTAACACGTAGCGATAGGCATGCTAGTTGTCATTCTGTGAGGAAACGTTGAAATGTTGAAGTTCCTTTCCTACTGGTTTAACGACTCTGCAGTTACTACAATGTTTCTGTGCCCCGGAACCCCAAAAAGGCAACCGTTAAATTGTTCTGTTATCTGCATAAGAGGCAATCGACAGTAGCACGTCACGGGTCGTTTCAAAGTTTTGTAGAAAATATTAGAATACTCCCGAATTAGTTAAGGATTAGCTGCTTGAAAAAGCGCGGAAACAGACAAATAGATAACATATCACAGTCACCCGAGGTGTGATGGCATGTCTGCCTGTCAACCGGGAGGTCCGTGATTTGAACCCCAACAGAAGCCAAACATGTTTTTCCACTGGAAACTCGCATTTCGCGAGGAATTGGTTATCCGATAGTAAATTCACTGCCACGAAAAGCGCTTTCTTGATTAGACGTTCGGAATCGGCAGAAAATTGTAGGTCCCCTCCATTTCCTCACAAGGCAATAGTTGTGAGAAATCGCTAGGTCCAAAGTTCCATAATTTGTTGCGCCCCTATTTATAACTCGGTCCTTGGTTTTCGAGTCCGTCAGAATAAAAATGAATTGAATCGTCTTGTAAGAAATGAGTATCATTCCATGTTATTCTTGGTGGTGGTCGGAGTGACTCCTTATTGATCAGAATAAGTTCAGAATGGTGAAATGACAATTCAGTTATTTTTCCATTGAGGGGTATTGGTAACTTGAGTTGCCGTGTTCGCAATCGATTGCTTGCTATAGGCAAGTATAGAGATATAGGAGGATGTCCAATGCGACCGAAGACCTCACCTGAAGACCTAGCCTTCGCGATAAGCGGCTTTTTTCAAGGTTGTCCACCATACTGTAACCCTGTATATGTAAATATGGTTCTGACCACCGCTGTGTATAACCAGTGGGCGATCTGTGGGGATATTTCCCACATAAATACAAACCAATTAATGAATTTCTTGTTGAACAACTGTAAGGCTTCATACGTTTTTAAGAGATGTTTGATCTCATCGGTGTCGATTAAATATTTTTCAAAGTCAACAAGCACAATATAAAAATCCTATTCGAAATCGCTATGTTTTCCACTATTTTGTTTTTTTTTGACGGACGACACGATATTCATGAGGCAAGTCATTTTTTAAAAATAAAAAGGCAAGGGCCCTAAGTGGCTATCTTGCGGTACTCCACATGCAATGGCTGCTGATGAATAAGTTTTAAATTTCACGTGTGGACTTCGACTATCTAAGCACAAAAACCTAGAGTTTATATTCAAATATTCAAAGAGTCTCGGTGCTGAACTCAATTTTGCAATGCCCCTGTTGTTGGAAGCAATAGGTCTTGCTCCATTCTTGTAAAATTTAATTTTTGTTTATTTTTTATTTTACATATCGAGAGAAATTGAATCACGCATGAACTTGTAGAAAATACATCACAAGACAAGTAGGTTGCGAAGTATTGGTGTTGACTTCTATCAAGAAAATATCATGTTCACTATCCTCAAAAAATTTGTAAATTTTTTTCAAGTATTCGGCAAGTATGTTAGTCATTCGTAGCCATTTCGTTTTTATGAGAGAAGAAAAAGAGATTTTGTTTCCGTTTCCGTTTTCTTATATAGTCTTCCAGAACATTGAGGGATTTTGTTTTTGAATTAGATGTAACCGTCATGCTTAATCCGTCATTGATGATTTTCTAGCACCTCTTTCCGGGTTACAGTGAAACTATTTTAAATATTTATACAAAATTCCTATTTAAATCATTTGTTAGGAAAAATTTTTTATTTTTTATGCTTCCCCGATTCAAAATTTTTCTTCCCAGTCAACTGAAACAAAAGAAGCTTCTTCTTGCTTCTGTGTCTATAAAGTCAACATAGGATGAGGTTAACGAAGTTAGTGTCATATCAGCGAAAAACCGGTCAGATAACCGTAATAGTTTTTCGTAGTCTACAACATCTCAAAGTTCTTTATAGTCTAACAAATCAATTTAAGCGAACTGCTGTTTTAGTACCGCAATTTCCTTTTCCCTTCCTTTTGTACATTGGTACTCAGTTTGCTTAGGCGTCAGGGGCCTAACGCTTTCTCTCGACCATGTCTTGTGGGGGAATGGATGTGACCTACTATTTTCTTTGCTTTTCATGGCAGTGAAATTATTATTAAAGGACTTGCCAATTTCTCGCGAAGGGGGATACCCGTGGAAAAACCTTCATAAAAAGTCTTTCAGCCGAAGGCCTCTGTCGGTATGAATTTGCAATCTTTCGCCTGAGACTTCATGAATTTGGCTAACTGACAATAAATCTGAAATTATTTTTCACTATTAGTGCCTCAAAAGCACTAAATTAACCATAATACTTCTGTCCTGTAAAATTTCTGTCCGCAACCAAAACTCCACTTAAACAAATTTGTGGACTTATTACGAGTTTGTAACGACATGTTAACGTATTTTTTTTCTACTAAGTGTCTATATGCCCCCACGGTGTGGGTTGTTCGTTTGACAGCATCGCATTTTGAGTAATTTGAGTGAGAAAAAAGTTCTTTGGTTCGGTTCAACGCCTTATTTAAGCCATCATATATGTCTAACTGCGTGTTGTGTGATTGGAATGCAGGGATAAAATAATTTCATTTTTTATCGCAGAACAATAGGAACAATAGGAATCTTTTACTTATCAGAAATGACTGAGTGGTTTCGTTTTAAACGAGCCAACACGATTCACACGATTGCGTACTTGGCAGGTTGTAGAGTACATATGTATATCGGCTATATAATAATTTAGAATTGTTCTTAAAAGAAAATTGTGTGATGGTCTTTACTGGTTTTAAATAGCTCTCCCTTCTCCCATAATTCCTGCACTGCAAATTTTTGTGCGTAACTCATCTGGTTAAAATGAGCTCAAAAAATATATATCAAAATTTCGACTACATATCTACAGGAAAAGCTGGACCAGGGGCCAAACTACCATATACGTGATCGAGTAATACGTGACTGAATTATTTGAGTTTGGCATTACCAGGTCCAGAGCCCATCTAATCTAATCCAATTTAGACTCACTGCTAGAGTGTTATATTTTAAGTTCTTACCCTATTCTTTTTATTTAATTAACTGTCAAACATTAATATGTAGAGAAAAGCGATAGGATTTTTTTTATTTAAAAAAAAAAAAAAAATTGGATCCCAATGAGGTGAACAATGCGTTTGTTTTGTCATCCTCTAATGACTCAGAGTCTTTGAGCCTAACAATCAAATTAGAATCCATTCCGATGCTGAATATGAATTTGAATTTGAAGTTGTCTATGAAATAGATGTTGTCGATAGTATTTGTAGTATGCGGTCTGCAGCAGTAGGTGAGGATGGAATACCTATCTCGTTTATTAAATTGATCTTGCCCTAAGTCTTGGGGTTTTTGACACATTTGTTAAATTTTTGCATCATGCCGTCCTGTTTCCCTGAAAGTTGGAAACTCGCTAAGGTTATACCTGTCGCCATAATTTCAAACCCTAAGTCTTGCACGGACTTTAGGCCAATTAGTATTTTGCCATGCCTTTCTTAGGCCTTTGAGAAAATCCTTGCCAAGCAAATGAAATCTTATCTTGATTGTCACAGTCTCTTATCGCCGTACCAATCCAATTTTAGAACAAACCACAGTGAAAGTTTTCCATGACATAATAATAGACTTCCATGCAGAAAGTGTAATTATTCTCAATCCTTGAAATTTTTTAAGGCGTTTTATAGTGTTGATCATGAAATCTTGTGCCTCAAGCTCAAAACATATTTTTGACTTAGTGACAGAGCTACACGTCTTTTACAAAGCTATTTAACAAATCGAAAGCAGAAAGTTGTCATTGGCAGTGTACCCCAAGGTGTACCCCAAGGCTCAATAATTGGTCCGGTACTGCTTTGTGTCTTTATTAATGACCTTGTCAGTGTATGCACTAATGTTAAACTACACTTATATGCAGATGACTTACAAATTTGGCTATCTAGACCTATTGGGCTCATTGAAGATCTTGTAGTAAGAGTCAACGAAGACATGTTAGCGATTTTGGACTGGTCTAATAAAAATGGACTTCTTCTCAACCCGAATAAATGTAAGTCCATTATAATTGCCTAGAAAGTGTATGACACGTGGGTTTTTCCAGCGATCTTTTTAGGGGAAAATCAAATTCAATTTTCTGAAAAAATAACCAACCTTGGGTTCAAAATAAACCGTACCTTGTCAGCAAACGACCACTTTAACTACGTTGTTTGGCAGATTTATAGTTGTTTACGTAAAATTTGGATTCGTTCGCACTTTGCACCCAAGAACACAAAGCTTAGACTTATTAAGACTTTGATTTTGCCATTTATTATTTATGGATCAGTCATTTATTGTAAGCCAGATTCTCTTTCATACCACAAACTCTTGGTTGCGTTCAATGATATGGTTAGATATGTTTTTGGCATTAGAGTACTCGAACATATATCTCATCTTCATAAAGAAGTACTTGGCTGTTCACTTCAAAGTTTCCTTGAGTTGAAATGTTGTTTACTTATGTAAAAAATGATTCAGTCAAGAAGACCCTCTTACTTGTACGAAAAAATTCACCACAGCCAATCATGCAGAACTACAAGCCTTGTACCATCTTAAGCTAAATTCTGTAATTTATCACGCTTATTCTTTGTGTATGCAACCAGGCTTTGGAACAATCTCCCTACTCCAATGAGACAAATCATTTCCACAGATAAATTCAAAAGCATAGCCTTAAATCACTTTGCTTATTACAGGTAATAGTATGCACTAAGAAAGAGAAAAAACCATCTTGTTATACACTGCCGCTCATTTGAATAGGTTCACTGTTTATCGTACCTTACTGTAAAACTCCTTACATACATATGGCAAAGACATGTCTGTGTTATGTATGTAATAAAAGAGCATTATAATGCGCTTAGTTTGAAAAAAAATTCTCTTAATACTTACCGTTGCTCTCACACGCTAACTAAACTCAATTTATTAAAAAAAAAGTACTAGTTTTTTTGGCTCGTCTGAATAGGTTTGATCGCAAAAAAATTAATTTCAATTGATGTGCGTGGGTGTTGAGTAGCTAATACTAAGTTTTCTTTAGTAAATCGAACCCCTTAACGAAACGCTTAGCCGACACGAAGAAAAGGGCAAAATAAAAGCATTTCACGAATTAGGACTAAGCCAAAGAGAAATCGCGGAAAAAATTGAAAGAAGCCAAAACTTAGTAAGCCATTATTTGCGCAACATTGAAAACTACGGAAAAAACATGAAGGGTGGAAGTTATAAGGCCACATCAACGGCCGATAGTCGCGCAATCATCAGAGTTCAGAGCTGCTTCTAATTCGCATGATTCCGCGTCAAAAATTAGAGTCAAAACTGGTGTTAAGTGTAGTGTGGCTACAGTGAAATGAATAATTAAGAGTGCTAAACATTTAAAAAGATTAAAGATCCAAAAAAACCGCCTTTGGATGAAAATCGAAAGGAAAATCGTCTCCAGTTTTGTAAAAAATACATGTCGTGGAAATCGGAGTGTAAAAAATCCAAAACTAGATTTTTTACCTGTTTTAGTTTTTTCCAAGTATATATCATAAAATGTATGGGTTTTTGAGTGCACTTATCAAAAATTTTTTTTTACTATTGTTTTGTTCATCTGTAAAATATAAAGGAACCTTATGTTTATCAGGCATTTTCTGAAATAAAGTGACCTCAAAGTCAAAACTTTGTTTGTGAAGAAAATTTGAACACCACGAAAATCTGGCAACCCTAAGCCTATAAGAGATCAACTTAAATACAGTCTTAAAGATTGTTATTTCTACAAAAAACAAAGTCTAAGATTAGGTCTATATCATCAGTATTGACAGAGATATCGAATTTAACACAGGTCAGGGTACACCAAAGTTAGCCATTTTTTAAATTGTCAAAAAGTGATGTCAAAGTTGAGAAACGAACTTTACTGTAGAACAATTTTTTTTTAGAATATGACCAAGAATCACACCCCAAAGGATAATACACGAATTATATATATTATATCTTTTAAATTTTTAGATTTTAATTTTTCTTTACATGAGCTCTGTTTAGCTGGCTATATTATCTTGTACTATAAAAGACTAAATTGTCTTACTGTACTTTCTCATTTGTTAAATAAATTGAATTGAATTGAATTGAATATTTTTTATATTTTATCCTTCCAGATCACTTATCCAAATTTTGGACTCAGAAATGTACGATCTAATGGACTCTCACGGAGACTATACTCACTTTTACTTTTGTTACCGATGGTTCCTTTTGGATTTCAAACGTGAACTTATCTACGACGATGTCTTCTCAACATGGGAAGTAGTTTGGGCGGCAAAGCACGTTGCAAGTGCTCACTTTGTTCTCTTTTTGGCACTGGCTTTGCTAGAAACCTATAGAGATATTATTTTATCGAATAGCATGGACTTTACGGATGTTATCAAGTTTTTCAACGGTGAGATTGACTTTTTCTTTATTTTTATTTTTATCGTAAATGAGTTTTTTTCTTCACAATTAGAAATGGCTGAACGACACAATGCTGCATCAATACTGCAATTGTCGCGTAGTTTGGTACTTCAGCTGCAAACAATCATCGAAAATAAATAAGATCCTTTCCATTGACCACATAGTAAACACTTAGTACTCGTAGATACGTACAACACACATGAGATAGAAAAAATTACACACACAAAAGGTAAAATAGAATTATTATAATACGAGTAGATTGTAGTAGAAGACTTGTAGTGAGAACATTTGTAGCCGAAGTAGTTAAAGAAGGAATGTATCCCTTCTATTTTCAAATCAGAAAGGTTTGATTAACCATAACCAGTTACCTGTGATTGATTTTGGTATAATATTCAATCAGTTAATGTGCTTACTTCTCCATCAGAGTTGTGTTAAGTCCCTACCATCTTGGTTAATCAAGCCTTGATTGTTAATCAAAATATTGCTAGCGAAGAAGAAAATTCTCAAAATGAAATGACAAGGATAAGAAGTCCTTCTATTCTCCCACATAGACTAAAACACATATCCAACACATACATACATATATATATGTGACTGGAGCCAGATATATCTGCATTATTTTCCTCAAAAACAAAGAGTTAGTGAAGAATCAATTAAAAAGAAGAAACCTATCTGGCTTGAGTTTCCTCAATGGAGTACCTTCGTCGTATACCTGTGTATTTTTTAGTTAAAAATAAATTAAATTTAGTTGCTGAAGGAAGTTGCAAAACAACAACTATATTCTTAGAAGAAATCTTCAAGTAAATTCTAACCTATAATTGCTTTCTTAATTTCATGTTGAAACTTAGAGAAAATCATAAAGTAATAAACAATTATTGTAGTAAAAGAAAAACAAAATCATAAGTGATAATGGAAAAGAATATTATAGATGTAGACATTTATACCAAGCAAAACATACTTAAAATAAATTAAAAGAAAAAAAAAAACTGAAGTTGTTAAAATATTTATATATTTACAAAGGAATACATACAAAATTTAGATATTTTTATACTGAGTTTTATTCTATAGTTTATTTTATTTTTAAATACATAAATACTTAATTATATTTTTTGATTACGAGCACGAACACCAACACAAATATAAACAAGTGATGGATGAAGAGTTTATTTAAAATAATTTTCACTATGATTTAATGCCTAGTTGTTTTTGAAACGAATTCCAAAGAGATTATTGTTAATGTTAAGACAAATGAAAAAAAAAAAAAAAAAACTAAAGAAACCAAAAAACATAACATGTTTATAAAATATTTTAGAGAACAATTAAATACACGTTTATAATGAAAAAGTAAGAATTAATGAAGTTTGAATTTAACTATAGAACATCTGTTCAAGGATGGAAATTTCAGTGACTTTATAATGGGTGATTTATGCTTTATCCTGGTTTTGACAGCTGACATTCGTTTGGTGTTTTGTGTCAGTGTCAAACATCTTCAGTTTTGTCTATATTTTCACCATGAGCAGTCTTACAAACGAGCACCACTTGCAAATTTAATAAATTAAAAATAAGTAGGGTGGCGCAACAGAGCGAGGGGCCCCTGGGCCTAGCGCATTTCTCACAACCATGCCTTGTGAGGGAATGGAACAAATTAAGGAACTTTATTATCAAAACGCGCTTCCTCCACTTTATGTTCGGTTTGATCGTCTTACTGGGACTTATGACTGAACTTCGCACCAAATTTTCATAAAACTGCCAACCCGATTACGTACCCAAGCAACACACAAGCAGACCCCTTTTTACCCATGGGCCCAGCAATCACCAGGGGCCCCCAAATTGCTGAAACAACACTCAACCTCAGTTAGTTTATTTAAAAAAAAAAAAAAAAATTTCGATATAATATTTTTTTTTGAACAACAACCTTTGTTGAAAATTTAAAATCACAATTCCCTCCGAAATCATATTCAAATTCAAACAAAAAAAGGGGTCACTCGAGTAATGATCAGGACAACGAAACCATACACTCCCTTGTGTTCGTTTCAGGCACTTTTTAAAATCAGAAAAAACATCCATAACTATACGTGTATGTACGGAAAACTTCTTGTGTATCCTTCTGAGAATTGCGATGCGATGCGATGGTCCGAAACTGTTACTATTAATAATTTTTGCCTGTTTTCACTAATTGTGGGTTTTTTATTTTTTGCTGTCTATTGTTAATGTAGGCGTTGCATTTGTGTAGAGAGTGCCCCTACTCATTATTAGATATACTCTGGAATGAACGGCACTCAATTTTTCAAGATTTCAAAGATGGAGTGTGTTGACTGCTCATTTCGGTTAAAAAAAAGTTGTAAACAGTCTTTCTCAAACAAGATGGTCAGCGTGAATTGTTGAAGTAAGCGCCTTATTATAATGATCATCAAGAAATTGAAGGAGTTTTGATGCCTATCGCTAACGATTTAGGACAGGCACGAGAATCCAGACAGGAAGCTCTTAGTCTTTGCAAAAAAATGTTAAATTTGCTGAGTGCAATCGATGAATTTATAATTCGACTTTGATTCACCATAAAGACCAAAAATCCCGGTTTCCGAATATAAGAACCTTTCTCAAAGGACTAGGTGTAGAAGCTCAAGCCAGACTTTTTTGACGGCTCTGAACCCTCAGCAATCTTGACTGGGAAAGAAAGGTTCAAAATGGAAGCCTTTCTTCCCATTGTTGACACTCTAAGCGTTGACTTGAAACAGCGACTAGTTTCGTATACGAATATTGGCCAAAGTTTGGACTTTTTTTCGATTAAAAAAACCTGAATTCAGAAAAAAAAGTTTTTTTGCTTAATTTTACACTGAAGATGTGAACGGAGATGAACTACATGCTGAGTGCCTGTATTTAAAAGAATACTGGAAAATTAATTAGAAAATTGAAGATGACTTTCCAAGTGCTGAAATTTCCCTTAGAATTTTTTTTAAGTATGATGGTGACCAACGCCAGTGGTGAACGTTCCTTTTCTAAGTTAAAAAGAATTAAAAAACGAGCTTAGAACTACAATGGTTCAAGAAAGATTAACAGGTTTGTCGCTGATGTCAATGTCAATCGAGAGAAGGACGAATCAAGCATTATACCAAGGTCCTTTATTTTTTCAACACGCGAAAGTAGGTCTGTATCAATTTGGTAAGGAAAAGTAATGTACGTATGAGATCTATAGAAAGATATAACGCTACATTTTCTTATGTTTAATTTTAAACAATTTAAACTGTACCATTCGGATATTTGATTAATATCTGACTGTAGGAGGCGGCAATCATCAATCATTTTGATTTTAAGAAATAATTTCAAATCATCAGCATAGAGAAGGCAATGCGAGTATTTTATATCAGAAGTGATATCATTTATGAAGATATTGAACAGCAGTGGTCCCAGATGACTTCCCTGAGGAACACCGGAAGTACAATTAATAGACTTGGAGTAAGAATTATTGATCAGAACTTTTTGTGATCTACCAGTTAAATATGATGAGATCCAATTCAAAAATGATGAATGGAAACCAAACAGTTTCAGTAGCTACTGGAGGGAAACAATATACTCCACTGTCTTTGTTGCCTTCAGAACAGGCAGTTGACTACTTATTCAGCCCATAACATGCAGTAAATCCATCTGGCTGTATTGTCTAATGAAGAATGAATACACAAGGATCCGCTGCAGAATTAGAGAAGCAATTCTGCAGGAAAAATTATGCACTAATAATGAAGATGCCCAAGTTCTGCCTGATAAAGATATCCAGGATGTTCAAGGAACATCATCATTTGGTCAGCGGCGATCCCTGCCAGCTTATAAAAGAGGGGAGAACAGTTTAAATGAAAGAGAAAATGCACATATGAAATTTTTTAAAGAACAAACTAACACACTAATTTGTTCCGTGCACTCTCATTTTCTTCCACATCTTCAAAAAACAAATCAATCAATCATACTTCTAATGAATTATTTTCTTAATAATTTATTGAGAAAGATGTTTTATTAGCAGATCAACAACAATTATAAGGCAATTTGACATATGACTTTATGAAATATTCACTTTTCTTATGTTGGTACCTATCACATCAAAAGCGGATGCTGTAGTTCGCTACTCATAATATCACGAAGATTGTAGTTCGCTGAATAGTTCGACCAGAAGCGAACGTTCGATTCGCTGATCATAATACGGGCCTTATCCTTTGAGCTTCTCCGATTCTCTTGTGTCACACTTTTTGCTTGTTAACCTTTTTCTAAAATACTTTTTTCTTATCAACCAATCAATCATTACTAATCAGTCATCATTCATCGCTCATCAGTCATCACTCATCACTTATCACTCATCAGTCATCACTCATCACTCATCACTCATCGCTCATCACTCATCACTCATCACTCATCACTCATCACTCATCACTCATCACTCATCACTCATCACTCATCACTCATCACTCATCACTCATCACTCATCACTCATCACTCATCACTCATCACTCATCACTCATTACTCATCCGGGTCGTAACCAACATACATATCTAGCACTCGACTGCACCAAAAGTCTCTGTGAGTTCTTTAACGACCTTGACGGAGCAGCGTGAATTATCCGAAATTACCCTGCTTATTCTACTGAGATACAAACGGTGGGTAAATCGGAAATCGTAAAGTATCAAAGCAACTCAAAGTAGATAGATAGAGAAAAAGAAAGAGAGAGAGAGAGAGAGAGAGAGAGAGAGAGGGAGAGAGAGAGAGAGAGAGAGAGAGAGAGAGAACTTGAAAGACTTTAATCCTAACAAACAACAGATACAAATTTTTATTTACTTGTATCAACTACGCATCACCCGTGCAGTGTCGGGTTAGAATAGCACTGCAGCGCCTCCCCGCTTGTCGTAAAAGGCGACTAAAGGAACAATCATATCTAGACAACTAACATCAAAGTGAGTCTAGCGACACACATACCACCTAAAAACTCTCCCCAAGTATGCATGCAGATCCCGGGGTTTACACGACTGGAGACCACCGGTGTAGTAAAAGGGAACTCAAACTCATTAAATGGAGCATGCATGTGTCGAAAAGGATGAAAGGAAAATTTTTGAAAAATTTTGAGCATTATGGAAGTACTTGCGAACATAAGAAGCACTACCCCGCCAGGCAGTTCCATTGCTATGCATGGAGCTGATCCTGGACCGAGCAGCAATGTTCGGGTCAGAGCTATACGGATTCCGGGGGCTAGCAAAGTAATGCGACGAGTTGGACGAAAATTTAGAGTCGCGAGTTGGAACGTTGGAAGTATAACTGGTAGAAGTCTCGAACTCGAAGAGATGATGAGAAGGAGGCGAGTGGACATCTTGTGTGTTCAGGAAACGAAATGGCGAAACACAGCAAACAAAGCCCGTTTCTTGGATGCAAAAACCAAGGCTTACAAGATGTTCTACTATGGAACAGAACAAGGTAGGAACGGAGTCGGTATCATCCTTGACCAAAGTTTATGTAACAGCGTGTTGACCATTTTGAAGTCCAGTGACCGTTTGATGTCTCTTAAATTGGTGATGGAAGGAAAGGTCTGGAATATAATCAGTGCATATGCTCCCCAAATAGGGTGTGAGCAGGAGGAAAAAGATGCATTCTGGCTTGATTTTCATAACCTACTTAAGAACATCCCAAAAGAAGAGTATTTGTTTGTTGGAGGAGATTTGAATGGACATGTCGGGAAGACAAACGAGGATTATGAAGACTGCCATGGAGGTTTGGGATTCGGCACCAGGAACACTCCTGGTGAAGATATTTTAAATATGTGCAAGTCATACGGTCTAATCGTACTAAATACCATGTTCAATCAAACAAGACCGACACCTTATCACTTACAGCAGTGGAGGAAATGAAACCCAGATTGATTACCATTTGGTAACCAATAACATGAAATCTCGGGTGAAAGACTGCAAACTGATACTAGGAGAAGCTGCCGCTCAACAACACCGTCTTCTTTTAACAGAATTTTTTACGGATGCGGTGAAGGAAGTCAAACAAACAAGGGCTCCTGGGAGAATCAAGTGGTACAATCTGGAGAAAACCAAAGGACGGCAATTCATTTCGTATATGCAAAGTCAGCTGTGTAATACCATCGACGAAGTTTCAAATGCAATCACGGCACAAAATATGTGGGATCGCCTACAACGAACCTGCTTAGAGAGAGCCAAATCACTGTTAGGAGTCTCAAAAGGGCACCACCAACAAGCTAAAGAAACCTGGTGGTGGGATGATGAAGCTAAAGCAGTGATTAGAAAGAAGAAAGCAGCTTTCCAAGCTTGGTCGAAGTGCCCCTCAAGAAATACAAATGAAAAAGCGCGTTTCAAAATGGAATACAAGAGCTGCAGAAAAGAAGCGAAGAAAAAGTGCGCCCAACTTCAAGCAAAAAGCACGGAGGGCCTGTATCGAGAGCTGGAAGAGATTTCTGCCCCAGCTGCTGAAGCAAATCAGGCAATCCAAGAGCTAAGACAAAGCAACTTGAATAAGGGAGCAACCATTTTCAAAATAGCCGCTCAGAGAAGGAGAAATGCGCAGGAGATTCGTTCGCCGAAGTTCATCAATGATGCTCAAGGAGTGCTACTTGTGGATGACGACAAAATTCTTCACAGGTGGCGACAGTATTGTGATGATGTTTTGAATGAACAGTTTCCTCGGCGCCACTTTCCAACAGCTGCACCTAACTTTACGGAAGTATCCGACGTCACAGTCGAAGAAGGCAAAGCTATTGGGCCAGACGAGGTACCATATGAGCTTTGGAAAAATATGGGAGACATCGGGTTAAGATGGCTCACGATTCTCATCTCCAAACTTGTAAGAGGTGACAGTTTGCCTAATCAATGGAGGGAAAGTTTTCTTCTTCCAATGTACAAGGGAAAGGGAGATACCAGAAGCTGTGACAACTATCGTTCGATCAAGTTGATGTCCCTCACTATGAAGATCGTTGAGCGGGTTTTAGATAGCCGACTGCGGAAAATAATAAGGCTGTCTGATGACCAATGCGGGTTTGTCGCGGGTAAGTCAACTACAGACGCTATCCAAAGCATAAGGATCATTATGGAAAAACACCGAGATGCCTTAGAGGATTTGCATATTGTGGTGGTGGACTTCGAAAAAGCATTCGATCGACAACCACGAGATCTGATATGGGTGGCCCTCAGACACCGAGGAGTTCCTGAAGCATATGTGCGAATAATTATGGACATGTACGAGGGAGCAGTTACAAAAGTGAGATGCCCAGCTGGAGTCACCGAAGAATTCCAAATAACAGTAGGTGTACATCAGGGAAGTGTCTTGAGTCCACTGCTCTTTATTGCTGTTCTGGATTATTTGCTCGAAGGAAAAGTAACGGACAATAAAGTACAACAATTATTCTTTGCTGACGATGGAGCCATCATAAGCGAGGATCCTACATCCCTGCAACGAGCACTTGACGTTTAGATTGATGTTCTGGAAGGAAATGGGTACCGTATTAGCGCTAAAAAGACGGAATACCTGTGCTGCCCTTTTTCTGATCCAGACAAGCCTATTCCAGACATTTATTTGAATGGAAATGTGTTTCCCAAGTGTGAAAAGTTAAAATATCTGGGATCTATGATCAATAGTGAAGCAACTTGTGATGACGACATCAATCATCGAGTAAGCGTAGGGTGGATGAAGTGGCGAGAAAACTCCGCTATCTTCTGTGATCGAAAAATGCCCCCTTAGTTGAAGGGAAGACTCTACACAGCAGTTGTCCGTCCAGCTCTGACATACGGTTCACAATGTTGGACAATGTACAAAAAGTATGAGAGTAAATTGACGGCAGCCGAAATGAATATGCTTCGGATGACAGCAGGAGTAACAAAGCTTGATCGAATTAGAAGTACTAAGATCCGTGGAAGCCTTCATGTCAAAAGTACCATCTTGGACAAAATTCAGCACGACCGGCTCAGTTGGTATTGTCATGTTCAAAGGAGAGATCCGCAGAACCCCGTCAAAAAGGCAATATCGTACAACGTTTCAACAAATTCGCGACGAAAAAGAAAAGGCAGGCCAAAACACTCCTGGTACAAGCAAATGCAAGAACAGCAGCATTTGGTTGGCCTCAGACATGGAACAATCCAAAACCGGGAGGCTTGCCGACGCTTTCTGAGGTCAACGCGGTGTACCCCACAGGCGGATCACTAGTGTGAAGCGGAAAAGTGGGAGAGTTGTGATCGCTTCAAGATCACTACTCGTAATGCCGGAAATGAAAAAGAAGAAGAAGTATCAACTACGCATAAAGCACAACACTTTGAGCTAGCGCTCGAATTACCACAAATAATTCAAACTCGAAGTCCTTGCTACACGCAAATCTCGTACAAAAACCATCGCTCTACTTATTGGGAAGTGTATTTTATAAAAGTTCAACGACTTAAAATTAATTCTGAAATAAATTATTGGCTATTATTTTGTCACACGCACAATAAAATAGAGCAACCTTACTTACGTGCAGAGATTTTCTGATGCTACAAAAAAAATTATTTCTCTGTTGCAACGAGATGATAACTCTCTACTCCAAAGAAAACGTAGCACCAAACGATCCGTACTAAGCACTTTGTTGTCATTCCACCATAAATTCACTCGCAAGCCATAACCAACACCCACAACATTTTGCAAAGCTCAAAAAATTGCTCTAGTCCATGCAAATCCTTTTAAGGTATCCCAAATTCTTCTTCAGGCATTATAAAATTATAAAGTCTTCAAAGTACATTAAACTGCTTAAGCTGCTGCAGCAACAGCCGAATGTTAAAACAAAAACGAAAGGTCAACATCCGATTTCGTCCTTTCATTAGCATTCAGCTGACGTTCATGGACCATTGTTTAGTAGTATTAAATATTCATTATTACAGGCAGAAAATGTCGATTGTGAACTAACCTCAATGGCCCACATTTTGGACTTGCACCCCTTGGCAATACCAAAACCATAAACCATTGATTCAAGTGCAAAAAGCCAACAATTTCTCCAGTCTTCTCGCAGTTCTTCCCTGGTTCGGACGTGTATACAAGAAAGTTAAAATTCAATTCTTTCTCAAGTTTCAACCCAACAAAAAAAAAAAAAACCATCAATAGAACAAAATGCCGTTCTTTTAAACGTTGATCAGCCAAATAATGTTACTTTTTGTGGTGCACTTTTTCCAAAATTGATAACTTTATCAAAATATACTAAGTTTTTTCTCCATAAAAAGAGAAATTGAAAAATTTTTTGAAAAGAAAAAGCCTCTAGTGAAAATTTCTCCAGTGCGAATATGGTTCAAACATGCGGCAGTGGGGGTGAGTATCAGTGAAACTGGAAGCTTATATAACTTTTACTCTTCTAACCTACTTGCCAACGTATAACAAGAGAAAGTGACAGCGATTAGAGTCGTCACGAATACCAAAGAAAGCAACTCTATACACTCGTAGTCTACACACTTCGGTTTGGGGGTGGATTCTCTTCGCCTTATGTTTTTATGCTCCTGTTTCAACTCAACCTCCAAAGCCAACTGTTGAAATGAATATTGTTTATAATTGTGAAATAAAAAAAAGCAAATAGACAACGAGACACCTCAAACTGGCAATAGTTTTCATTGCAGCCAAATAATTCTCTCATGAGGGTAGGGCATCAACAAATTTTGAAAAATCGATTATCCCATCCTACCCCACTATTGAAATTCGTACGGAAAAATTTGTCTTGGATCAGCCAAACAAGTGGTTGAGACTTGTGAAGAGATTGTGTGGTGTGCAGAGACAAGGGGTAGTTTTCAATATGGTATCGATTTTAATCTTTATGTCACGGGCGGTCGTCTCTTATTTTGGGGGTTTTATGTTTTATTTTGCTCTGTGGCAAATTGCCTTTGTTTATGTTCAATGTCATAGACACCATCGATGGAATTTGATAGAGTTCAGAGGATGCGTGGGTGTAGCGTATGCTATGAAGCGACACTTCCTCGAGAGTGTGCTTCATTATAGTTTATGAGGTGTGGGTGGTCGTGTGGAAACTAGCTGCAGATGTACGAGTATTCGCCTGTCCAATTAAATTTAGATTCAGTTTTATCAGTTTTTTATTCATCATCTCCACCGAGATGGAAATGGCGCCATTTGAACGAGGTCGAACTAAGTATAAATGTTGTCGTTGTGTCGAGTCCCTAGGAAGGATCGTTAGTAAACAGTTGGGGGTTTTTTAAGTAAATTTCATTTTCATCCACGTAGATTTCCATCGCTTTCGTTAAGTTAATGATGGTTGGTGTGTTCTGTGTTGTGTTGTGTTGATGCACTCTAAAAAGGAAACACTGTTGAATGCTTGAGAGAGGAGGAGGTGCAGTAAGTGTGGATGCGAAGTGTTCATTTTTATGTTTGCTGTGGCACTTCACCTAGTTTACTCTTCGTTAGATTGGGAATTTCATTTTTAAAAGCTGGTCGTTACATTAATGGGTCTTCGGCGACATGGGTTTGAGGAAGGACGTGAGAATTAGACGTTTTTCTTTTCAAACAAAGATGAAGCGAATTGAAGGGGATTTTCACGCTTTTTTTCCTCCTCTAATGGACTTAAGAATTATAGCAAATGCTTAGGGAGGTATTAAGTAGTAAAAGCACTTAATCTAATACAAAATCGGGGTAGATACTGTTGCCCGTAGTTGATTGAAGCAACCATATTTTCAATCAATTACTGAAGCTACTTCTTCAAGGGTAAGACATAAAAACATTGCTGAAGCATAAATAGAAGACATTAATTTCATTGACTTTTTATGCGGTTGAATGGCGTCACAGTACGTTTAAAGCCCAACCTGTCCAAAATCTATCGAAACAGACTGGACCAAATATCACCCTAAAAATAATTCTGTCGAATATGTTCATCAAATTGTGAAAGGGTGAACTCTTCTGCTCCATTGAGTAGCACAGAGTAGAATGAAGATGCCCAGAGGAATAACAGAGTCTTGCTGTGGTTATTAAGTCAGAGCTTAAAGATGCCTTCTTAGTCCAAAGAAATTACAATTGGCAACAGTGAGTATTGGAATGATCCCAAAAGTGGTATAATTTTCAGAGCTAAAGTGTAGTTGGGAAAGAAAATGTCATTGGCTAGGTCAAAGCTAAATCTACCCTTTGTGATATGCTCACCAAGCCGTAAGCTTCCTTTCCTGATAACAACACCCATATGTGTATCACAATCCTAGAGTGGGATTCGAACCCAAACATCCGACCTAAGTACTGAACACTCTACCACTGCACAAGGGCCGTTCTTTAAAGAAGATCTCGAAAGTTCACAACTTTCAAGTGATTCTACTTCACACCATCGACCGGTGAGGTACGCCACGTTAACCTCTGAAAGTTTTGCAAGTCTTCAGGTGTTGAATTTTTAAGTCTGAGGCCCACCAGACCTGATGTATTTGCATTTGTTTGTACCATGAGTGTTTTGCTGCGTCTTTATTTTGCTGTCCTCGCGAAGGCACGATTTTTAGAAGTTGCAGTTTTATTTGCAGTTTTTTGCACTGGGAAGCCACGTTTTTGACTGCATGGGACAGTCTGCACTTTTCATAAAACTTCAAGTTTCGTTATGAAACCCAACACACCAGAGGTTGCAATTATAATAGCAAACTGGAAGCGTTTCCTGTGGATTTATGCGCTTGGTTATTTGCACTGATGACAAGCTGGTGGCGAATTCTGCAGTCCATATCGATATATGATCAATTTTACTAACTGAACGTACACCTAAAGACTCTCAATTCTGTACATATGAAAGTCCTTGTTCTTACTTTATTGGTTTTTCGATCCCAATCAAAATCCATTGGGCTGTGAAAAGTCTCCCTTCAGAGTTCAGACATCAACGAATTTTTTTTTCAATTAACGCGCACATTAAGGGGTTATGAATGCTCTCATATTGTTTTAAAACACAGTGCGAGTATTTAGGAAAATAGGAGGGGATTTAAAAGAAGACACCGATGCACGTTGCTCTTGAACTTTTGTGAATCGTAATACAGGGGAAACACAGAAAAGCGTTCCACATATGGGTGGTGCGACTAAAGTATGAATCTCTATACTTGACTGTACATCCGAAGTTGGGCTCAAGGTAAAATTGATGAGCCCTGGGGCACACCAACATTTATGAAGTGGGTATCAGACTTGAAGCCATCCAATATAACTTTTGTTGAATGGCCGGAAAGGTAGTTTCTAATTCAACGAAGAAAAAACTCATCGTTAGCAAAAGCACGCATTTTCAAACAGTCTGATGCCAAACTCTATCGAATGCTTTAGAAATATCAAGCGCAATAATCTCACTTTCTCCAAAACAATGTAAAGATTTGTTCCACTTTCCGGTGAGATAAGTCACCAGTGGACCGTTTGCTACGAAAGCCGTACTGACGGTCGTTAAGAAGCTTTCTTTCTTCAAGATATTTCATAAGTTGACGATCAACGTTTCCATGACCTTGGGAGGAAGCGACGTAAGTGCAATTGGTAATTGGAAGGAGAGGTAGATTCGTCATTTTTAGGGACCAGTAGGACAAAAGCAATTTTCCATCTGCTCGGAAAAATCCCAGCAGAATAGGAAAGATGGAAAAGTTTACGCAGTGGTTTTGCCAGCGTAGAAGAACTCCTCTTCAGAATAACGGCGGGGATACCATCTGGACCAGCGGATTTATGTATATTGAGATCTTTGAGGACTCTCGTAACCGAGCAAGTTCGAAAAAATATCTGCTTCATCTCAGAATTTTGCAGATTCGAGCTCAACGATATGGATACATATTGCTTTCCGACAAAATTAGGTTAATAACGTTTCCTGAATTTGACTTCAATTTGGTTTGTGACCAGACGCTAAGGTTTTTAAAGGCTAAGATTTTTTGCTATTTGATTATTCTCCACTAATCACGAAACCGTTTTCAAACACCACTGAATGCAATTTCTGCTCCACATGACGTGGTTAATATTCCAGCTGTGGTAATTTTGTGTCTTTTCGTCCCATTGTAAATTCCTAAATGGCTTTGTCAATATTGTAACTCTGAATAGTCCACACTACGTGTTCCGCTGGGTGAGGATAAAACGTAAAGATCCGAAATAAGTTGTAGTTTCTCATTGTTGGAATCAGCAAATAAATTGTCTGAGAACATATTAAAATCGAGAACATTGCATACTGAACTAGCCTGCCTAAAACAATGATTTACAGATTCATTATAACCAAAGTTAACTCCATGGAATGGATTATAAAATAATGAACGATCACGATCGGGTGTATGTAAGCAAGCTAAACAGAGCAACAAGAGGCAATTGATTTTAAAATTAATTAGATCTCTAACAAGCATAGCTTCAAAGTACACTCTTCTAGTTTCAAGATTTTGAATGCCCAATTGAAGACACCTCTGACTATAAGATGGCTTATCAGTGTTCCAGCTTAGAATCTAAATAACCATTCCAGTGCAAAGTTCTTCATAGAATACCCAAAGTTGCTGTATAGCTTAGTAGCGCAGCTCCCTTCAAACTAATGGCTAAAGTTAAAATATTTGATCAGCGAATTTAAAATTTGAAATATGGAATATTAATATTTACAGTTTTTAGATTACTTAACCATCTATTTGGGAAATCCCCACTTACCAACTATATTGCAAATATGAATGCATCAGCATTCTACTTCTAATACTGAAATTATTGGGTTCAGTCTCATTATTCAATATAATGAACGTTGAGTAATACAATCATTTATGTCCTTAGTTCAACAGTCAGTATTCGTTTGACAAATCAAATTCGGTTTCGTGTGTAAATAGAATATGACATGTGGCTTTATATACGTTTATTAATGTTTCAGAAATAAATGAATGACTATATTACACATTACACTAGTGAATCCTTTTTGGATTCTTTGAATTCTCAATGTTTGATTTTAATAAAATGGGTTTCATACA
Source organism: Melanostoma mellinum (assembly GCA_914767635.1). Classification (NCBI taxonomy): domain Eukaryota; kingdom Metazoa; phylum Arthropoda; class Insecta; order Diptera; family Syrphidae; genus Melanostoma; species Melanostoma mellinum. Next base: position 73,376,953 of record OU612059.1, read on the forward strand.
GAGCTCGAAAGTTTATGGTTACCACTTTCATTGGTTTTCAAATAACTCTTATTTGTTGTGATTTATTCAAAAGTTCTCCCAATAACCGTTTATGATGAGTTTTTTTTGGTTTCTCCCTGAGATATACACTTATTTTTGTTATTTTTATTTTTTGGTCAACCAATGAGATTTATTTTTGAGAGAAAAAGTAAATCACATTCTTTATTTTCAACTAGCTAAGCCGCCCGGCGTTACTCAGGTCTGTAGTTTTAAGGTCAAGTAACTATAATGTTCCCGTTCTCGTTCTTGTAAAGTTTCCGTTCCCAACCCCGTTCATGAATTAATATGGGGATCTAACCTTGACAGGAACCATCTTTAGACTAAACTATGTCTACCCTGAAAATTTAATAAGAATCCGTTGAGTGGTTCAGGAGTCTATACTGGACATACATGCATAGGTACATACATACATACATTACATACAAACATATATGCATCCTATTTTATAAATATATATGTTTTTTTTGTTGGTGTAGACTGACGTTCTTTATAATAATGTAAAGATGTTTTTTAAACCATTTAACCACTTATGATTTATTTTTTATCATAAACGTTTTAGGTCAACCAATTCCATTTATTTTATGTGGAAAAAGTCAACCAAAGAAAGATATTTTCTTAAATAAATGATAAATCTCAACCAAAGACCTAAAAGATTATAAAAATAAATCTCAGTAAAAGAGCAAAATGTTGGTCGACAATGTGATATCTTTCAGTGCGAAACCAAATAAAGCAATATGGTTTCCAATTATTTTCGAGCTCTGGTCCCATACGATGCTATAGAGTATTCCAAAATATGTTGATCTAACATAACATACATAACAGAAATAAAGCTATCTTAGCATGTAAGGAAAAAAATCAGAAAAATCTTTACAGAGCAAGCCTCAGGAACAATATAATCATAATCAATGTGATTGATAAAAATAAGATTCGAGTCGAAAACAACCCCAAGATTTTCTTAAAGCTAGTTCTTGATAATTGAGTTCCATCTATACATTGTACGAGAATATAATTGAAAATTAGTTACAATTAAATGACATATGTACATTGACATTTAGATACATTGAGATGAAGGCCATTGATTTCATACCACATAGGAAGCTTGTCTAGGTCGTTTTTGTAAGCAAATACAGTAACAAAGATTTACTAAGCTGAGGTTAGTAGCAGTAGATCTACCGTTAACAAAACCATGCTGTAGTGGAAAAATTACTTCCCTTATATGAAAAGCTATTTTTTTATAAACAACTTTTTCAAAAATTTTGGGATTTGAAGGTATTTTGCAAATCTTTCTATACTTGCCCACTTCATTCTTGTACCTTGACTTAAAAATTAGGTCAAGCAAAAGTGTTTTCCAAGGACCCAGAAGAACTCCTTCATGTAGTGATCTGTTGAAAATGACAGCGAGTGGAGAAGTATTTACACACTTCTTCAAAACAATAACTACAATTACATCAGCGACAGGAAGTGTATCATCATTCAAATTTAAGAGCTCAGAATTTCGTTTTAAAATTTTGCAAGTTTCGTGCAATACAGTCGTGCCCATTTTTTTACCAGTGCTTAGATGATGATGTCAATTCTCATCTACTACTCTAATGCTTCCCAGCTGGCTTTTAATATTCCATACCGGTTGGCTTTCAATTTCGAAAAATTTTACTATGTAGGTATGTAAAAAAGCTTAGTTGTATTGTAAATGGCTTGCCATATATTGTTCACGTTCAGTTATCCTAAGAAAAATGATGCTCAAGTAAATTATCCTGAAATTAAATAATAAAAAAACTGATTGAAAGCCAATTGCCTGGTAAATTGTATAAGTCGCCTTTGTCCAATCAAAAACACGGACAGGGATTTGAAAGATTATTATCAGCCGTATTTATAATCGCATTTTAAACTTCGCTGAAATTTAAAACACGCTTATTCGTTTATTAAAACAAAAATCGTATTTATAATCATTTTTCGTCAGTGAATAAGGGCTGATTAGCTTAAACGCAGAAATGCGTGTTTCAGGCGTGTTTTAAGCGTGGTTTTATCTCAAAGATGTCGTTTGATTTTGAGTATTGAGCTATCATTTAGTGGTTTATTTACAAAATTGAGAATTTTAAAAATAAATAAAATGGAAATGTACTCAAATTACATTAGTTCATACATAATTCAAGTCATGAAATGTCTGCTTTTCGTTCCTGGAAGAAAGGCAGGACAGAAAAGTAATCGCAAAACTAGCTATAGCAAATACACCATACATTCTTTATCTGAGCAATCCCAGTTTCCAATCCGGTTCCATTTTCTTAGAGTTGTTTCATTTTTCCAAGCTATATTTGCAGTTTTGCACAATCAGACCCAATGAAAAATATAAACAAAAACAAATTTCTATTATCAGTTTCAATCATTGAGAAACCAAAATTAGAGAGTTTCTTTATGATTTTGACATAAGGGATGAATAACTATAATGGGTGATGAAAAGGATTATAAATAAGGATTTATTATTCACTGATCAAAGTCTTAATAAGTTCTTCAGTGTTTTAGCGAAATCTAATAAATACGGCTGTATATGTATAAATGTAAAACCGATGGCTTGCCATATGTTGATCTCGTAGCAGCAGGATAACGGGGTGATCTAAGGTGGCTTTTTTCAATTGGCTGACTAGCAGTGAGACAGAAAAAGTGAGTGCCAATAATGTTAGGGGGTTTTTTTTTCCTACAAAAATGCTTTACTTTCCACTTTTAACTCAGAAAACGTTTTCGATCATATTTTCTTTAAAATCGGAGTTTGTTTTATAGTCTCAACAAAAATTATTTTTTGAATCAAATATCTAAAAATGGGCACGACTGGGTTGCACGAACTGCGGTTGTGTGCTAAGTACAGAATCAAAGTTTTGAGGCTGAGTACAAGGTTGTAAGCTCTTCACAGTTTATTTTATGGTACAGAGTTGCCAACTACAGATTAACTATGCAAATTTAATGAAATCGCTTTAAATATTGCAAAAAACTAATCAAAATATTCCACAGGTTCCAGCGAAAATCTAAAGACACCACTAACTAGTAGCTTCTAGTATACTTAGAAACTTTAAATTTAATGGAAATCTTTAGAACAGTTTTTGTTTAAATCGATTATTTTACATTTTAAAAAAATGAGTTTTTTAACAATCATGTATGCAAGTCTTAAGACCATGCCAGTAGATGTTTCGACAAAAAATTTGAAAAAAGTACCATTTTGAACATATTCAAAAAATATTTCTTTATAAAATCTAGTAAAGATTTCAAAAATTAAAAATTTTGAGATGTTGATTCGCAATCTTATTTAAACTACCATTTAAAATACATGTCGTCAGAATCATCAATCAGTCGGTTTTTAAAAAACGGTACTATGGGGGGAACCGTTTTTAGACTTTTCCAAACAAATTTTCACACCATAGGAAAGGCCGGCGCCCTACCACTTTTCAGCTCAAAAGCACAGCTTTGTTATGAACATTTGAAAGATCATAACCAGTTTTTGAAATATCTGATTTTAAACAACCAATTTGCAATATTTTGCTTTTCATTGTATTTTATTTAGTAAAAACTTCTCGTTTTTTTTTTTACAGAAGTCGACTTCAAGGAGCGCCTCATTTCCTCTGTAAAACGGGAAGTAAAGCAGCTAATGGAGGAAGCTGTTACGAAGAAGTTTATTCACGAAGAGAGTAATGCTGTAACTGCAGTATGTGCTGCTGTTGAGGCATGTCTAAGTCAAGGCCTTCGCCGGCGAGCGTTGGGATTATTCAAAACATCCTCAACGACAGCTCTTTTGCATAAAATTGCAAAAAATTGTCCTGAAGCTGATGTAATAAGCAAAAAAATTCAAGAACTCGAGATAACGGACAAAAGATCTGCCAGTACAAGTACGGATAGTATTCAGAAGGCACCGTTGCTAAAGAAGGGAAGTAGCAACTCTGTGTCATCGGCAAATCCACCTTCCAGTCTCCCAGTCGTAAGGTATTGTACCATATATTTATAGTTAAGCAATAAAAGGTAATAAATCTTTAATAACAAATTCAATTTAGATTCCTGTGGATACGATTGGCATTGTTTGAAAAGAAATTGGCAAAAATAATCGAATATTTGGCAGCAAATGCAAGCAGCTATTATGATAAAGACTCATTGGTTGCCGATCCAGATTATGGTTCCATTTTGAGTTCGCTCTTGGTTGGCCCGTGTGCATTGGAGTTCACCAGAGCAAAGACCGCTGATCATTATTGGACAGATCCACATGCTGACGAATTGGTAGACATAATATAAAGACTTGTTCAATGCTCTTAATATCAAGGGGTTTCGTTTAGGTTCAACGACATAGGATAAGTTCTGGAACTAGACAACCGTCAACTGCTCAGAGACCCATAATCAATTTTAAGCGATGTCTTCATGCTAACTCTGAGGACTCCAGTGCAAGCACTTTCAAATCAAGTGCTTCAGTTAGTGTTGCAAAGGACTATGTGGAATCGCTACATCAGAACTCAAGGGCAACCCTCTTGTATGGAAAGAATAACGTTATGGTTCTTCCGGTATGATATTGAAATTTTTATTTATATTCATTGCAGGAAACAAAACATCTTCTTCAGTAAGTTTCAATACGGGTTTTTGAGTGGTAGGTCTGCGGAAGATGCCCTTTAAATTTAAAATTATGTGGTGAAATACAACGTAGTCTGAACACGTTTGAGTTACCTTCTTCTCTAATTGTTGATAACTAAGGCTTTTGAAGCTGTTGATAATACTCTTTTACTCATTATGTTATACAAAGCTGGGGTAATGTGTATATGAGTGGCTGGCTTAGTACCTAACCTACAGAAAACAAAAAGTAAGAATTCAAGGCTCTGAAAAGCCTTAACATGCCCACCTGTGATTTATGATTTTAAGAAAGTCTCGTTGGATTGTGTTCTTTTCCTGCTCTAGCGACTTGAGATTCGAGTTAAAGCTAGATTTTGGACAGCTTATCCGCCATTTCGTTACCAGTTATGTCGCGGTGTCCTGGAACATAAATTAAAGTTACGGTGTTCATTGAGCTGAGCGCAGTCTTAAACTACCGCGACGGCTTTTTATACCAATTTGAATTTTGTGACAATGGATGAGATAGCTTTGTCGCCTGTCTGCTTATGAAAATGTTGATGTTGTTGGTTTTTGTGTAACTAGATGTTTTGCGGCTTCACAGAGTACAAGTACTTCTGCTTCGAACACACTGCAAGAGTCAGATCTATTTATGAGAGGGTAATCAACGAAGATACGTGACCCTACCCCTAGTCCGTTTCGGAAATGTCTCTGAAGACGAAGACATAATTTCCTTTTACAGCAAGTATTCCAATGTCGGTGTGTTTGTTGGAGCCAATGGATTGAAATCAGTGTGCTTTTGACTCCATCTCTTTAGTACAAAAGTCTGAAGGAGCTGCATAGTTGGTGTCATTTACATGACACTGATTGAGCCAATGCATGCACAATTGTGGACATGGTTTTGAGGTTTGACGCCTTCTCTAGTAATGGCCACCAGGAACAATGATAAATGAGTTCGTTTTTCCGCGCGTTCATTGTTCGCGAATCAAAAGAGTGAAGAATATCAAAGGGATTGTGAGCTTCCTTGGACAATAAATGGTTTTTGGCTAAGTCAGTACCATTTCTAAGTTGAAGTACCGCTGTAAATAAATGGACTTTTTTTGGACTTTTTCGTCAAAAATTTATCATTTGCAATAGCTGCATTGTGCTTTCTGAATATTTTAACGTTCCCTGAGTTCAAAATTAAACTTTGCTTTCATTTATCTACTATCCGCTTATAAGTAGACCACTTTTATTTGATACACAATTCAATTAATAACCAAACTAATTCAATCTTAACACTATTACTTCCCAAAAAAAAAGTTCCTCTACTTGCGCAGCTATTTTATAAAGGAAAACTTGCCACATATAAATAGAACATTCCAGCAGCTTTGAACATAGGAAAGCACGAGAATATTCTAGCAGTTTAGAACAGTTTATAGGAAAGCTCCTCGCAACTATCATGTGTGTAAACCTTTTGGCCTACACAGTGTCCCCTTCAGTTATACAATCATAGTTTTGTGCCCAACGCTTTCCATTGTATATACATTACAATATATGTACATATATACCAGCGAATCAGTAAGCGGGCAACACAAGTACAAAATCTAATACAATACCAACTTGCTTCTAAAACTATTGTGCTATTTTCAGTCATTCTTGCATCATACTTACATAAGTTTGCAGGATATGTCTTAAAAAGATTTTCTTACTTTTTCCATTTCTAGTACTTTAATAATATAGTTGCAGTGCAATTCTAGAGTACGTAAGACCAAAGGTGGAGTGCCAGTTTTTAAGTGAAGCTTGTAACTTGGTGTACTCTGTGGTAGCTGAAATATTCTTTTAAACAAGAAACGGAGGAGTTTTTTTAATTTTCTCATATGAACGGAATCCCCACCCCTGGGCTCCGTATAATATTACTGCCCCAGCTGTTGAATCGAAAAGTTTGTTTTTGGGTGTAAGTGATACCAATTTGCTGCTGAAACAATTTCTCTAGATCGATGAAATTGCACGTTTTGCGTCCGATAGCTTTCCATTTAAATTTGCCTTCATGCTTAGGTTGGATGTAATCAGCATATCGAGATATTTGTATTTACGTATAATTTCAAACATATAATTCTTAAGTTATATAAAAAAATTAAAATTTTTTTTTTAAATTTTTAAAAATCAAAATATTTTAATTGTTGACATTTAACCTTTCTTAAACAACTTAGGACTTCTAATATACAAAATCTCGTCAAAACCGTGTAAGCTATAACGAGAAAGTTGGATTTGAAAAAAAGGATACTATAGGAGGTGCCATTTTTAAACCTTTTCTAAATTGTTTTTCATTACAAGAATGACAATCTCAGACTTATCCTTCACACAAAATTTAATCGAAATCGTTGGAACGGTTTTCGGAAAAAAGGTTGTATGGCAGGTACAGTTGACTGCCGACCACAGTCGGGGCCTTGTTTTTCGGTTCATGAAAGTTTTGATTTTGTATTTAATTTTTAATATAATCAAATATAAACTTCATCAAAACATTTTATTAGTAAACGTGGGTGAAATATGATTTGTTTCTTTCGGCTTCATCGCTATTGAGTGATAGAAAATTTCACGTATTTTATTTTTTAATATTAACGAGGCAAACCTGTGTCAATTTTCTAAAAGGAAAGTTGTGTTAATCATTTCCAATGGCAAATAGTTAAAAAAAAATTGAAGTTACGCATACGCCAGAGTATCCTTTAGATTCTGTCAAAGAACAGTCCTTTTTATAGTAAACATTTTCCGCTTTTCACTTTCAGTACGACTTTACAAACAGATTTTCAAAAGAATAATTTCCTCTTCAAAAATTCGCCTTTGCTGAAATAATATTTTCAAAGTATAATGGAAAATTGCAAAAAGAAAAATTTTGGCTGAAATGAGGTTGAAGAGCATATACGTCAGCTGGCAACGACGGTATTTACCCAAATATGTTGGAGGAAAGAATTGACTTTTTGCTAAGAACTTTGAAAAAATATTTTCACTTGCAGCCTAGACATAGCGTATATTCGAACGTCTTTGCAAATTGTTGGAATCACATTCATACCAAAAATTGGTAAGCAGACTATTCACTTGCCAACAGTCTTATCTTGATTAAAACGCTGGAAAGAATGGTTTGTACGCAAAACCTCACTCAAAATACAGTTCTGTTTCAGATGCAACATTCTAACCAACTTGGAAAATCTATCGAGACCGCACTGCCGTGCCCGTTCAGGGATGTGGGATCCTGGATCTTCGCTTATGATGGGTTCACCGTCAGCAAAGAAAATTGTTGTATAGTCTTCGATAATTAACCTTCGAGCGGGGAGTGAAGGACCATAGTTAAGAGTATAGAACTAAAGAAGCTTCCTTGGGGTGACTTGGAACTCTTCGGAGATTTCAACTTTACATTGAACCTTTGCCACTGTTTCTTTGAACATATGATCGATCACTCACGCAGAGGCTTCTAAATTTACTCGTTGTCTGAGAACATTGCAATGCGGTTCGATCGAACTCAATGGTGTTCGAAGTGTCGGACATCGGGTTGATCAAACATTTTAATATTTTGTTCAAACGTGCTCCATTTCGCGAAAAAACAAAATATCGAAAAAATCCTACGTACGTCTCTTGCTGTTGTTGTATAGAAACTAAAAATTTTCGGGATTTCGTTCCAGGACCAAAATTAAGGAGGTTCGGCCATGAACCCGTCTAAAAAGTGAGGCGCTCCGAAGAAGTGCTGCACATCTGCCATTTTGAATTTAGTTGACACGAAAAAATTTGTATTTGTATATTAAAACCTAAGTTATAAAACTTCTTTCACAGATTTTCGATTGATCTTTTTGTTGTTGAGTCACAAAAAGTTAATAAATTATTCCCATTTTTTCACGCTCTAGACCAGCTTCCCCCCCCCCCTCCCCTTGGTTTATCGCCGCCTTAAGCTTGGCAAGGAGAATCGTGGATATCTTACCCCCAAACCTCCCATCTTTTCCCAAAACTCATATAATACACCGTTTGATACAGCGAACCTTTGTCATTTTTGGAGATCTTAACTGACTCACTAGATTCTTTCACTCTGTTATTGGATAGGTTCAGTTTCTGGAATGTGCTATTGAGAAAACTATTAGTTTATAAGACCATCGCATAGTTTTCTTGACATCTACAAGAAACTATCCTCGAGCATCGTTTATGAATTCCAGCGAACATACCTCCTTCATCATGCGCTTTTCATAAAATAATCGATGGTTTGAGTAATCCTAGTAGTGTCTGTTTCTGAAAAAAACAAGTTATGAGTCTTCAGTCAAATAGGGATAGACATAAAATACAAGCAGAACGTCACTGATATATGAGAAATTCCAATATCTCCTCTCTTTTGCACTATTTTTCACTCTTTAAAATGTTAAATTCGCTGGAATATTGGAAATAGTTCATTCCGCAAAAAATTTGTCAGTAGGTTTCGGGTATGTTCATGTGAAACATGAAGCGTGGAACCGAGTACTTGAGCAGGCTTCATTTTGTATAGCAAACCGTGTAGTTTTCATGTAAGTTTGGGGGTAGTTTTGACATAAACTAGTTTAAGGTGCAGGTGAAAATGTTGTTGCTCAGCTGGTGGCGTACCTAGACATTTCTTCCAGCTTCCAATACAAACCTCTAGTACCCTTTGCTTAAATACATGGGAACATATTTTTTCGTATTGAAAGCGACCTTTCGGCATAGCTTCATCATTCCACCTCTAGGTTTCTTTGAGTTTTTGGGGCCCTAACATCTAATAGTGAAGGAGTGCATTTGAAATAACAGCAGGTTGGGTATACAACCTTTTTTTTACATTTAATTAAGTGTAGGTGTGTTCCTTTCACATTTGATAGTGATTTTTATTTTCTATTAAAGTTAAGAGCATTATTCCAAAGGCAAAAGCAAAGTGCCTTCTGTGGTTTTGGAGACATTGCAGGTCTCAGGATCAAAGAGTTACTTTCTTTGGATGTAATTTGAGATTCAATGCCACTGGACTTGCGACTCGCAGTTCCAGGATCTCATTTTCCACTATTCTATTGTGAATCTCTTCTTTTTTTGTTCAACAGAAGGACGTCAACGAGTCCATGCCAGGCTATCTGAGTCTACACCAGCACGTGCAAACATTGATCATAAAATGGACTCCAAATCAATTGATGAACGGTCATAATGAAGTTGAAGCTTCTGACAAAAGTATATATTGGGATTATGCATTGAATATAAATGTCAACGATATCGTTTACGTGCATTGCCATCAAAACCGTGGCGAGGATACTGGAGGCACTATAATTCTTGTTGGCCAGGATGGAGTACAACGTCCTCCTATACATTTTCCTGAAGGCGGCCACATGCAGTCTTTCTTGAGCTGCCTGGAAACTGGTCTCTTACCACATGGCCAATTGGACCCACCACTCTGGTCACAACGAGGTATAGGAAAACTATTTGCTTGGCCAAAGTTTGGACGCAGGCGAATACTTTCCTCGCTTATGGAGTCCACTGAGGAAACTCCAATTGATTATGTCTTCAGGATTGTCAGCAAGAGTAATCATGAAGATTTTTGTAAGTTTCAAGTTTGTTGTTTCATCAAGCTCAAATCCTTACCTGATTACTTATTTTTTCTTTTGTAGTGGCTGTGCATCCGGTTCTTGAATTAGGACGCACAAGTCCTCGCCGAGCACAGCTAAGCAGCTGCTCAACTAATGGAAGCAGTGATTACTCGAGCAAGAGCATTTCGATTGATCAAGTTTCAATTGATTCTCCGCTAGTTCAATGCAATCAGACTGCTAGTATTGAGCTGGTATGTTCCACAATGAGACGTCAAATCATATCGAGGGCTTTCTATGGCTGGCTGGCTTACTGCAGACACTTGTCGACAGTGCGGACACATCTTTCAGGCCTGGTAAATGGACGGATTACCCCAGAATGTAAGCCACATTGACACCATTTTGTCTAGAAATTCACTTAAGTTCTCGATTTCAGTGGGAACCGATGAAAAGGGTTTGACTAGAGAACGTTGGGATGCATTGAACGTGGACGGAGTTATTACAAACGATACTGAACTCTATCGTTTGGTGTACTTTGGTGGTGTTGAACCTGAGCTTCGGAAGGAAGTGTGGCCCTACCTTTTGGGGCACTACATGTAAGATATAAAAATCAAATTCATCATCATTTTTACTCATGACAACTCCCATTTCTAGCTTTGGCTCTACTCCAGAAGAACGCTTCAAATTAGACGATGAGTGTAAACACTATTACGAGACAACGATGAGCGAATGGCTTGCTGTTGAAGCTATAGTCCGCCAAAGAGACATGGAGAAAACTGCAAGGGCGGTTGCCAAACTGAGTTCTGGAAGTGGAAGTGTGGAAAAGACTCGCATTGACATTGACGAAGATATGGAAAACGAAGTCTTTGCTGAACAAGACATCTCCGACATATCAGATCCATGTCAAGTCGAACCAGATAGATTAGCATGTCCTACGCCTCGAAACATGAAAAACAGTACAGATTCGGGCAATGTAGAGGATGTTGAAGGACAAGAAGATGTCAAAAGCCAAGATCTTGAGTTGAAACCTCTACCAAAAGACGACTTTGAGAACGTAAACAAAAACACAATTAAAATTCTTTCGTTTGAAGAGGACTGTCAAAGTGAAGGTGGAGCCGATGAAATTAAAGAAGGTATGACAGTCTTAAGTGATCCATGTTCTCCCTCTTCATCCTCATACGAAACGGTTGGCAATGAATTTACTGATGCCGCTGACAATGATATTCAAACAATTTCAGCGCAATGTGATGACATTGCAGCAACAGAGATCCCGGAATTTTACAGTGTGGATGATTTTGGAGCTGAACTCATGGATTCTTCTGACATAGGTGGGCAATCCTTGCAAACAACTTTAAGGCCACCCGCAGCTGTCATCGTAACGGATGCTTCAATTGATATTACCAATATTGATTCAGTTGGCAAAAACTTAGAGGTGAAAGATGCCTTCCTGCCATCGCTACAGGAAGAGGGTCCTGGATCGTCGTCAATGGATGCTTTGCAGGAACCGAAATCCGCATGTGTGTCACCAGCTAGTTCAAATGGAGGAGTGTATAGTGTAAGTTATTGAGCCAGAATCAAAAACTTTATTAATTATTTTTTCTTAAGTGTGAGCTTCTGGAAACATTTGGACTGAATTTGCATAGAATCGAAAAGGATGTTCAGAGATGTGATAGGAATTACTGGTATTTTGCAAATGAAAATTTGGACAAACTAAGAAATGTTATTTCCACGTAAGGAAGGTCATAGATTCTCGTTGGTTTATTGTGTGTCAATACTTCTGTTTCTTCATAGATATGTCTGGGAACATTTGGAAGTGGGCTACATGCAAGGAATGTGTGATTTGGTTGCACCACTTTTGGTCATATTCGATGATGAATCATTGAGCTATAGCTGCTTTTGTAAATTGATGGAACGGATGATTGAAAACTTTCCAAATGGAGGTGCAATGGACCTACACTTTGCCAATATGAGGTAAATATTTAAGTCAAATTCGGTGATCTACTCTCTTTTCAATTGTTTCAATTATTTAGTTAGTTAGCATTTTTATCAAAGTTCGTGGTTCAGTTAGTTAGGCAGTTGAAAACCTTAAATTTTTGAATTTACAATGTTTGATCATATTTTCTTTTGAGTTTGGCCAATGGCCGTCTACCGGATTGACAGTTTCTATTTTTGTTATTAAATTTGTTAATTAAAAGTCTCCTTCTTTTATAAAGTAGACATATAAATTTATCTAAAGATTCCCAACCCAAATTTCCACTTAGTAACTATATAATTTCTCTTCTAGTAAATTAGTCATGTGTAGTAGAGAATGGTTGTTGAAGTACGTATGTATGTTTTTTCAGGTCGAAGTTGAGTTGTCTGTAAACCCTTGTTATGATTGCGCTTCGGTTTTAAGTTTTTCATAACTACTGTGGCTTCCCCTCTCCAGAATCTCATTGAACAAATGTCTACGGTTCGAAATGCTTACATCACACGAAATCAGTAAGTCTGCACTTAGTCCAGTTGCCAATTTCTCCCACTTTTTAAAAAGATATCCGAATAGGTACGGCTATTTTTGTACGTTGTGAACTAAATTGCAAACTTGTTAAGAAAGCGGAGCTGAGAAGTGAGATGAACTTTGTGTTTAAAGAGCTATTGTGTAATGGAAATAAAATCTTGCTTAGGTTCAGTATATAGGCCCAACAACAACATCGATACTACACCAATCATGAAAGTTATTGATGAATTATCTTTTATTTCACCCTTTGTTGTTGTTGCAGGTGATTTTAATTGCAACATATTAAGTTATTTATCTCCAGTCAACAATATAAGAACCTTAAATCTGTTCCCTGTTAATGCCTCAACACCCACTCATTTCACTAGTCACAATAGTACCTTTCTCGATGTATTTTTTGTCAGTCATCTGTATAAAGCTCTAAATTTTAATCAAATATCTGTACCAGCTTTCTCACGTCACGATCTTATTCATATTATGACATGGCAAATGTGAACCCTTGGTTACAAACAGAACAGTAACTTATCGTGATTTCAAACGTGTAAACTATATTGAATTAGAAAATAATCTAAGAAGAATAGAATGGTTTCGAGTTTATGAAATGCCCCTTGTCGATAATCAAGTTCTTTTTATTGAAGAAAACATAAGAAACTTATTCGAATCACACATTCCGTTAGTAACTAAAGATGTCATGTCAATCGATTTTTCAAATGGAAACCCCCATTTTTTATTGCAGATTTGGAAAGAGCGCAAAATTCTACGAAAAAAAATGTATTTTATTTTATTTTTTGCTCTTTCCAAATCTGCAATAAAAAATGGGGATCGGATTCCTCGTCGAAAAATACGCCGGATATTTTGGTTTTTTTGTAACGCATATTCTGCCATATTTCCAGGGGTTTCCATACATATTTTTGTCGCACCCTGTATAAATGATTTACCTTTATGTATCCAAAACTGCGAAATAGATATGTACGCTGATGATGTTCAAATGCGAAAAAGTTTCCCCATAGGTTTGGTTGAAAATGCTTCTGTTGAGGCCAATGATGACCTAGCAAACATTCCAAGTTGATCAGAGAATAAATAGGCTTTGCCTTAATTCACTGAAATCTAAATGCTTATTAATTTCGAGGAAGGTCATTGACACGTCTGGTTTTCCCGTAATTTATTTAAATAATAAACAGATTGAGTTTATCGAATCGGCCAGGAATTTAGGTTTGATCTTCACAAAAACACTGTTTTGGAATTGGTACATAAGATCAGCGATAGGAAGAATCTACGGAGGCCTCCGTTTACTTTGGAGTAATCACAAAATAACACCACTTAAGACTCGCATTATCTTGGCCAAAACATTACTCGTCCCTATAATGCTCTATGGCTGTGAAATCTTTCATAATTGTAATTATGAGCACAAGCGAAAACTGAATGTGGCTTACAATAGCATAGCTAGATACAATTTCGGACTAAAAAGATACGATCACAGTTCTGAGCTTTCAAAATCAATCTATGGTATTACTCTCGAAAACCTTTTCAAGTATAGATCGTTAACTTTATTGAATAATGTCATACAAACGCGCCAGCCCGCTACCTCTTTATTAAAATATGTTATTAGCGTCTTAGTAGATCATTGAATCTTGTGCCTTTGCGTTATATGTTTTTGATATCTGAGCGCCAATTTTTCATAACTGTGATACGTCTGTGGAACTGTCTACCCCGATCTTTTGACCATGAATAAAACAATTCTTTCGCAGGTCGATCCCTACCAATTTGAAGGTTCGGTCTTGTGACTTGTTAATTGTTAATGCGAAAAATGTTTTTACCGGAAACTGAAGCCTTTTAAATGGGATTGGCAGATCAGTCGGGATCATCGGTATCCTCGATATATGAGCCAATTGGCTAGCTGCTGGGCCAGTGATAATAGCTGCTACAGTTAAATTAACTCTTTAATAGCAGCCTCGTCCCTTTACTCATGTTCGGAAGGCTAAAATTTGTGAAAAGCAACTCATGTGGTGGCAGTCCAGAAGGGTTCAACGAATTCAAAAATTCCTGTGTATAATGAACTGCATCTTCAATATTAGTCACAGTGTCGATCGATTGTATGTTTTTATTTGGCCGGGGATTTTTTGAACCATTAGATTGTTTATTTCATTAACAGTATCATTCTTAGGTGATGCTATAGCCCTAGAACATAGCCAATGAAAGTCCTTTTCGTATATAACATCTATTAAGTTTTCCAAAATAATGGAGTACTTGACATAGAGACTCATCCAGTAGAATGACCGCTTAGATTTGAAGTGGGAAAAATTCCTTCTCCAAGTTTTAGCAGTTGTTGTTTTGGGAAATCGCTATCAGTGATTCTATGAACATGAGCTCTCATATGCGCTCGTAATTTCAATGTTTAAATCGAAGTCCATAAGGATTCGGACGGAAGACTTTTGAGCATAATCGATCTGTGAATCGTATCTAAAAGCCGATCTGTTACTGTGAGCTACAACTCGATTGCGAACTCTAGCTTTTGAAGTCTGTTGTCGTTTTCTGTTGGGGACGCTCAGAGCTTGATTCTCTAGTGCGGAACTGTATATTTCTTAAATTTTGCTCTTCAAGCCGCTGCA
Organism: Melanostoma mellinum; assembly: GCA_914767635.1. Taxonomy (NCBI): domain Eukaryota; kingdom Metazoa; phylum Arthropoda; class Insecta; order Diptera; family Syrphidae; genus Melanostoma; species Melanostoma mellinum. Next base: position 73,392,195 of record OU612059.1, read on the forward strand.
AACTCTCAGTACTTGACTCTCGCTCGCGGACTCGAGAAGTTCTCACATTTTGTTCAGCGAGCCGTTCTGACTGCTGAATACTGGACTCTTGCGCGAGTCTTTGAGAGGTTCTCGTGTTTTGTTCAGCGAACCGTTGCGAACGCTTGGTAATCGACCTCTGGCACGCGATTGCGCCACATATTCTCTCTGACTTCAAAGACGATTTTCAGTTTTAGATAAAGATTCTTTATTCCGACACATTATTTTGGCCCTGGCCTGAGAATTGTTTTTAGAAAGTTGAGATCTTGATCTTTTGGGCATTTTAAAATAATAAAAGAAAAACACGCCTCTGAACTAATTAATTACCTGTCATATCTTTGAGCTACTTACAACTGCCTACTATTACAATGCACACAACTAAGTAGGACTATTAGCTATCGGAGTTTTGGTAAGGAACTCTATTTATTTTTCGGAAGCTAAATATACGAGTAGCCTATGTCACTCAGGAATAGTGTAGCTTTATAACGGTGAAAGAATTTTTCAAATCGGTGCAGTAGTTTCGGAGCCTATTCGAGACAAACAATCAAACAATCAAACCTTTCTTATTTATAATATTATATTAATATTATATATTAGTACCTAATTAGTAATTAGTAATTAGTAATATTAGTAATATTAGTAATTAGTAATTAGTAATTAGTAATTAGTAATTAGTAATTAGTAATTAGTAATTAGTAATTATAATTAGTAATTAGTAATTAGTAATTAGTATATTAGTAAGAAGTTACCCGATAAAGAGGATCTCCTTAATGCACTGGCTACCTACGTGTATTCAAAGAACTTGACTACCCATTTCAATAATGGAAGCCAGGAAATGAATGGTGCCGTAATTTTATGGCAAGACACCCAACGAATGGTTGAATAAAAACAGAGCATCTGCAACAAGCGCGCCAAGATGCTAGAAAAGCCGACACCATTTTCGACTTTTACGAAAAATCTTCCAAAGTTTATGATGAGTTTAATTTGTTAAGCCCCGACAAATCAGCTTTTATTTTGAACGCAGATGAAAGCGGTTTCGGAAGTGGCCCAATTTGTTTGAGAATTGAAACTCGTTGAGTATTTTCTTATCTATCATTGACCCAATATGTAAGCCTTTTGGAAATAAGAGCACTAAAAAATTTGACTGAAAAATTCATGAAACTGATGCCTCTGTAGTTCTCTGGGTTATCGTATGATCCTTTTTTGTGCAGCCGATATATAATTGCTCCTCTGTTAGTACAGAAAGAAATTCGATAGAACAGTTTTTAGAAAATGCAGTTGGTACTCGGTCGTCACCAGGAGCTTTTTTTACTCTAGCTTTATTATGTGAAGCAGACTTTTAAAATAAGATCGGAGTTCTAACGCTAACAATGCTGACAAAATAGTGTTATTTCAACCGTTATAATTTTAACTGCTTTCCAAAACTTTGCAGAAGATCTCGACGAATTCAAGATAGATACGGTTTGCTGCTCGTACTGTTTCCTTTCAAAAAGCCAAAGCTCCTGAAAGTCCTTGCAAGCTGCTGCATACATGCTTTTAAGAAAAGCTGTGTTGTGCTTTTTCAGAAGCCTATGAAATAAAAAGGATTTTCTTCTCGCGTTACGACACTCAGCATCTAAACAGCTTTTTGAATGGGTTACTCTGAATTGGGATACTGCTGGAACAGCCTCTACGGTAATCGTGGTAAGATCCGCCATGTGGAGTGGGTTTTCTTGTACATATTTTGCAATCGTGCAGGAAATAATTTTTGAGATAACAATTAAACATGACATTACGATAATAGAGAATACGAAAAAAGTGGATACTGCAACTCCGTCTGTCTGACCACAGCCTGAACCGATGGACTGATTTTTTTTTCAAATTTTTCAGTTAAGGTCTGTGGGGCAGCCTGCAAAGGGATTTGCGGAATTCAGTCTCTTGGTCTTGAAATGACGGTATCTGTCATGCAGTTTTTATGATAATGCTAATTTTTTCGCAATAGCAGCTCCAACAATTTCGATGTTTATGTGAAGGATTAGTTTTTAGTTGTCTTTCCTATGATATAAAAAAAAAAATTTTGGAAAATTTCTAACAACGGTACTACCCATAGTACTATTTTTCAAAAATCGACTTTTTCCTTATTGGCTTACACGATATTGACGAAATTTTACATTTTAGAAGTTCTAAACTATTTAAGAAAGATTGCATACCAATATTTGGAAAAATTAATTTTTGATATTTTTAAAACTTTTTAAAAAATTTTGATTTTTTGAAATAACCAGAAAACTATGCATTTGTTTTGTTTTAAAATTTTTTGACGAGAAATCCAGCATTGCATACTTGATTTCTAAAAACCTTTGTTTTTAAAAAAGTGAAAAATAAAAAATAGTTTTCTTCTTTACTCTGAAAAAAATTAATTAATAACAATCTCTTCTTCTTCTTCTTTTTCATTTTCGGCGTTACGAGTAGTGATCTTGAAGCGATCACAACTCTCCCACTTTTCTGCTTCACACTAGTGATCCGCGTGTGGGGTACGCCGCGTTGACCTCAGAAATCGTCGGCAAGCCTCCCGGTTTTGGATTGTTCCATGTCTGAGGCCAACCAAATGCTGCTGTTTTTGCATTTGCTTGTACCAGGAGTGTTTTGGCATGCCTTTTCTTTTTCGTCGCGAATTTGTTGAAACGTTGTACGATATTGCCTTTTTGACGGGGTTCTGCGGATCTCTCCTTTGAACATGACAATACCAACTGAGCCGGTCGTGCTGAATTTTGTCCAAGATGGTACTTTTGACATGAAGGCTTCCACGGATCTTAGTACTTCTAATTCGATCAAGCTTTGTTACTCCTGCTGTCATCCGAAGCATCTTCATTTCGGCTGCCGTCAATTTGCTCTCATACTTTTTGTACATTGTCCAACATTGTGAACCGTATGTCAGAGCTGGACGGACAACTGCTGTGTAGAGTCTTCCCTTCAGCTTTGGGGGCATTTTTCGATCACAGAAGATAGCGGAGTTTTCTCGCCACTTCATCCACCCAACGCTTACTCGATGATTGATGTCGTCATCACAAGATGCTTCACTATTGATCATAGATCCCAGATATTTAAACTTTTCACACTTGGGAAGCACATTTCCATTCAAATAAATGTCTGGAATAGGCTTGTCTGGATCAGAAAAAGGGCAGCACAGGTATTCAGTCTTTTTAGCGCTAATACGGTACCCATTTCCTTCCAGAACATCAATCCAAACGTCAAGTGCTCGTTGCAGGGATGTAGGATCCTCGCTTATGATGGCTCCATCGTCAGCAAAGAATAATTGTTGTACTTTATTGTCCGTTACTTTTCCTTCGAGCAAATAATCTAGAACAGCAATAAAGAGCAGTGGACTCAAGACACTTCCCTGATGTACACCTACTGTTATTTGGAATTCTTCGGTGACTCCAGCTGGGCATCTCACTTTTGTAACTGCTCCTTCGTACATGTCCATAATTATTCGCACATAGGCTTCAGGAACTCCTCGGTGTCTGAGGGCCACCCATATCAGATCTCGTGGTTGTCGATCGAATGCCTTTTCGAAGTCAACCAACACAATATGCAAATCCTCTAAGGCATCTCGGTGTTTTTCCATAATGATCCTTATGCTTTGGATTGCGTCTGTAGTTGACTTACCCGCGACAAACTGAAGCAAATCAGGCAATCCAAGAGCTAAGACAAAGCCACTTGAATAAGGGAGCAACCATTTTCAAAATAGCCGCTCAGAGAAGGAGAAATGCGCAGGAGATTCGTTCGCCGAAGTTCATCAATGATGCTCAAGGAGTGCTACTTGTGGATGACGACAAAATTCTTCACAGGTGGCGACAGTATTGTGATGATCTTTTGAATGAACAGTTTCCTCGGCGCCACTTTCCAACAGCTGCACCTAACTTTACGGAAGTATCCGACATCACAGTCGAAGAAGTTAGAGAGGCAGTTAAGAACTCCAAAAAAGGAAAAGCGATTGGGCCAGACGAGGTACCATATGAGTTTTGGAAAAATATGGGAGACATCGGGTTAAGATGGCTCACGATTCTCATCTCCAAACTTATAAGAGGTGACAGTTTGCCTAATCAATGGAGGGAAAGTTTTCTTCTTCCAATGTACAAGGGAAAGGGAGATACCAGAAGCTGTGACAACTATCGTTCGATCAAGTTGATGTCCCACACTATGAAGATCGTTGAGCGGGCTTTAGATAGCCGACTGCGGAAAATAATAAGGCTGTCTGATGACCAATTAATAACAATTACCAATTTATTTTTATTTAGATCGCTGATCCAGATTTTGGACTCGGAAATGTACGACCTCATGGATTCTCATGGAGATTATACTCACTTCTACTTCTGCTACCGTTGGTTCCTATTAGATTTTAAACGTGAACTTGTCTACGCTGATGTTTTCTCAACATGGGAAGCTATTTGGGCAGCAAAGCACGTAGCTAGCACACATTTCGTCCTCTTCTTGGCCCTGGCTTTGCTGGAAACCTATCGAGACATAATCCTCTCCAATAGCATGGACTTCACAGATGTCATCAAATTTTTCAATGGTATGTATGCTCTTTCATTTACTTGACTCTTCGAAACTTGACTCACTGACAATTTTATTCTTAGAAATGGCTGAGCGACACAACGCACAATCCGTGCTTAAGTTAGCCCGCAGCTTGGCTCTACAACTGCAAATGATAATTGAAAACAAATAAGTATTTTATTTCGGTCATTTATTTTTTCCAATGTGGCCAAATTACATATACAATAAAAAAAAACCCTGAGACCATCTCTGTTGTTGCCATTCAAATCCTTCGACAATTTATAACATTGTGTACATGTTGTTTTTCGTCTAAATTAAATCAAAAAATTAACTATCATTTCAGTCACAGTCGATATTGGAAGAATTTATTCACAACACAATTTTCATATCATGAGAATTTCTATAGAAAAAAAGTATATTTGTATTTACTCAATTATATCTGTCAACTAAACTGTCGAAAAAAATTTTATTTACAAGGACATAAAACAATCAAAAACTATTCAATTATACACGCAATTTTGATACTAATTTACATTAACGTTTCCCTATACATTAATATTTATATAGATAAAATGTTGTATATGTACATAAATGCTAAAAGTTTATAAGCCAAATTTCACTCTGAATTAAAAAAAAAATACACCATTCTTGCTGAAGACTGTTTCTACAACAGAATGAAACCTATCGACTTAAAAGAAAAATTTTGTCTGGTCAACATTTGTACCTATACTTATACCTTTACGTTATGAATATTTAAAAACAATTTTAAACAGTGTTAATATTGAAGATGACTATCTGCATGGACAAAAAATTATATATAAATAGACTAAAAATGTATGACTGTATTATGCTACTATTACTATACAACAAAGTCAATAAATTAAAATATATTTTAAATTAGAGAAACTAAATAAATTTATTTTTCATTCCTTGGTTAAAAGCAAAACAGTTGAGTTGTTTTTTTCTTCAACTGCATTTTAGCATTGATTATCACTTTTAGATTTAGATTTAGATTTATTCTTTGAATGCATACACAGTAAGACATACATCTTATAATATTAGTGATATGCTAAAATACAAAACATAAAATAGTAAACAGGCTACTTCAAAGATGAATTTATATAAAATTTTTGAGTTTATACAAAATTTAATTTAATTTAATTAATAATCTCATTCTTTAAATTCAAATTGATTTATTCAGTTAAAATTACAATTAATATATAATATTTATGTAAATATGTATATTTATACAAATTTTAGTAGTTCAGTTCGTTATTTAAAATCATCTTAATATATATAAATCACGTGTCACAATGTTTGTCCGCGATGGACTCCTAAACTACTTAACCGATTGTAATCAAATTTGTACACCGTGTGCAGTTTGATCCAACTTGGTAGATAGGATAGCTTGCATCTCAATTTATGATCGACCACCATAATTACGTGTCACAATGTTTGTCCGCGATGGACTCCTAAACTAATTAACCGATTTTAATAAATTTGGATGCCGTGTGCAGTTTGATCCAACTTAGAAGATAGGATAGCTTATATCTCAATTTAGGATCGACAACCATATGTTGTTGAGACTAAAGTATAATTAAAATTTATTTTAAAATAAACGAAATACAGTGAATTTTTTTTTTTTTTGGAGTAAGTATAGCCGGCTAAGTGTAGCTTGACATAAGTATAAATCAAATACAAATTATATTCATATTATAGTGAACATAATCAGGCGAAATTACTCCTGCTTTTTGATAAATTGGTGTTTCGTTATTCACGCCACGCGATGCTGTGGCTAAGGTAAGATATATTATATTATACAGCTATTCAATGCGCTATAATAGCATGTTTTTCAGTTTATTTTGTAACGATAAAATTGTTATTTTCAGTTGAATGCCACCCAAAAAATCTAACCTCAACAACAAGAGGAGCAAAGAGACACGAAGCAAACGCGTTGAAAGAGCTCATCAGTCGGCAGAACAAATCACCACAAGAAATGGAGCTCAAAGAGTCAGGATAGCAGAGCTTCGTGCACAAAAGTGTCAAGAACAACGTGACGAACGTATGCGACAGAATAATGCAAGAATAAGAGTAGCACGAGAACGAAACATAGCTGCAACAGTACAAGAACAACAGAGGCAGCGGATCAGCCGCTCATTAACACGTACATCATTTATTCGCCTTGCTTTCGAATATGCACCAAATATTAACTACTCTGCGCATTCAAAAATTGCTATCGGTGCAATGGATAAAGTATGTCAATATTGTCAGGCAGAATTTCTATTTATAAGAGGATATAAAATTCTTATATATTTGTTAATTTTATTCATAGGTCGATATTTGCTTCTGAAAACTTAATTTTGTATCTATCATAATGCCAATTGCCAAGATATCTGCAGTGTTCAGACCAATCAATACTAAATCCGCCCATTTAAAGTTGAATATTATTTGGTAAGAAACACTCTTCGATTGACCATAAACATGCGCGTGAGATTGCAAAATGATCCATCAGCACAAATATTTTCCAAACAGTTACTAGATGTTAAGAACGGTGAAATAAAGCTGCAACCAAATACTCAATGCATTAAACTGCCAGACAATTTCTGCACTGTTCTTCAGGAAAAAAATGAATTGATTCAGAGTATTTTTCCGGATATACAGAGTAATTACTTGAATCATAACTGGCTCAGTCACCGGGCTATTTTGGCAGCTAAAAATGTAGATGTTGATGAAATTAACTTCCAGATACAACAGTTGTTACCAGACGATCTGATGTATTTTAAATCAATCGATACTGTTGATGCCACCACATAATCTTCGATTAAAGATGGGTTCAACTATTATTCTCCTGCGTAATTTAAATCCACCTCAATTATGCAACGGTACACGTTTGGTCATTAAAAAGATAACTATAAATATTCTGGAAGCAATCATTTTAACTGGAAAATTTAAAGGAAAAGTGGTCATGTTGTCACGAATTCCAATGATACCATCAGATTCTACCATACCCTTCAGAAGGTTACAGTTTCCAATTCGTTTGGCTTTTGCCATGACTATAAATAAGTCTCAAGGCCAAATAATGTCCATTTGTGGATTAGATTTGGAAAATCCATGTTTTTCTCATGGGCAGCTATATGTTGCATGTTCACGTGTAGGAACGCCGTCGAACATATTTGTCTTAGCAAAACCAAATATATTGTGCACCGATTAGTGAAATTAAAAGTATTTTTAAAGAAGATTTTAAACTATCCAACTAACCAACCTCATTTATAATATTAATTATCACATGTTATTTATGTAATTCACTCATTTGTTACAAACTTGAATAAAAATAATAAACAATTTTAAATTTTATTCTTTTGTTGTGATTATTGCTTTATATCAACTGTAAGAAAATTTTGATCAATTATGTTCAAAGTCCTTCCCCTTCAAATCCCAAACCAAAAAATTTTTATACCAGCTTTAACGTTTCCGTCTTCTTTCATAAATAATAATTTCATTTTAGTAAGAGGTAACGGTAGTAGAGAATTAGTAATGAAGGTCCCTATGATTTTTTTACAAATAGCATCTATGTGAAAAAGCATTGTGGTATACCCAGGTCTGATGTTCTCCTACCATTCCAATTAAATACTTAATAACATCATATGAAAAAAATGCTAGCTACAGCAACGCGTGGCCGGGTCAGCTAGTATAATATAAAATTCGTACATATTAATCTCAACTCTCAACTTTATGCGGGGTTCTTTGAAAATTAGGCACTTTGAAAATGACTTCGGGGTTCGAAACGATACCTAGTTTCTCCATTTAACTTTGACCCAAACAATTTGGAAGTCTTATAAGCAATTCACTCTGCGTCAAAAATGAGATGCGTTTACGCAATCATGTTCAACAAGGGTTCGCGCCTCAGTCATGAAATTTCGGAGCAAGTTTATAAAAAACGTGGAATAAATGCAAAACTTCCGGAATATATTTGTAAAAGGATATATTTAAGTAAAGGGCAGGATATGTAATGGTCTCCTTTATTTTTTATCATTGTAGGTTATTTTGTGGTACGCGTGGGCGTGATGGGTGGCATGTCTGCTTGTTAACCCAGAGGTTGGTGCTTCGAATCCCAACAGGGGCAAAAATGTATTTCCACGGATAATTTTCGAAAGAAATGGGCAAGTCCTCCGTTAGTAAATTCTTTCTGATGCGTCACCCTATTTATTTATTTATTTATTTTAGGTAATTTTGAACAGCTGCTTTCCGTTATGAACTTACTCATAACAGAAAGGCAGTATCATGATTCCGCAGAACGAAAGAAGTCGCTCTGTGGTTGAACGAAGCTGGGAAATTTTGAGAATTTACTTCCAAAGTTATTGCTACATACTGAAATGGTGCTTCTTAGAAAAAAGTTTTGTCCGAGGTGGAACACCCAGTTCACCATTGTAGGCAGCGTTATAAACTTCAACCTTCTTTTTTTTAAGTGAGATTAAAAACATGGATTTAGACGACCTCTGGTTCATGCAGTCGTATCAGTCATCTTGGCGGTTTCAATTTGCCCGGCTCCGGTGCTCCAGTTTGACCTTTCTCTGGACTGATATAATGCACGTATCGACTTTCTCGAGGAACTGACAAGAGAACTACTGCCTTGAAAAGCACCATCTCACTAAACCATTCAAATTTGGAATAAAATTTAAGATTCTCGAAGGCTCCCTGATTTTTGTTGCACCCCCAATAATTTTGTTTACTATTCATTTACATACAACACTCCTATCACAAGGCTCGTCATAGCAATTTCGTAATATGACTGACAGATCCGGCAATATTTGCCGACTAGCTTTAGAATTTTTGTTCGAACAGAGCAAAAAAAAATAAATAAATAAAAAAATAGAAACTATTCAGTAGAGGGAACTGGGCGTCAACAGGATTCCCGGTCTTAGATTATGCTATATATGATTCCTACTTTTTACTGGTGTCGTCACATTTGTATGTTGGGTTTTTCACCCTTTACCAGTGGCGATCGTGCCACTTGTATCATAGGTATAGCGTTTTGACAGGGCTTTTCGGATCTCTCCTGTAACATATACAGTTGAGCGGATCGTCATCCATATTTTGTACAATATGGTATTTTCAAGTAGAGTTTATTTACGGATCTTGGCACTTTTTATGAGATCAAGCTACGTTGCTTCTGCCTTCATACGACGAAGCAGCCGATTACTTGTCGATCAATCATCAGCACTTTTCCATTCAAAAAATGGGCACGACTGTGTCGTATGAGCCTACGATTGTGTGACAAGTATTTGCTCTTCATAAAATTTTTGGTGATACAGGGTTTTCCATTAAGAGCTATCCATTTTATTTTTCAAATAAAAACGCCAGCCATTTGAGATATCAAAAAAACATTTATTTCATATTAAAGTACACCCAATACCATTACGAATGGAACTCTATTTCGTTCATATGTCCTCCACGGGCGCGCTTGCAGCGATCGATACGTTGAACCCAATTTTCGACCACTCTCTCGCACATATCGACCGGTATTGCGGCAATTTCGCGTTCAATATTGGCTTGAAGCTCCTCCAAAGTCTCTGGCCTGTTGGCGTAGACCAACGACTTGACATAGCCCCAAAGAAAGAAATCCAAAGGTGTCAAATCATACGAGCGCGGCGGCCAATTGATCGGTGGATCGGTCCATTTCTTGAGATAACACGTTGACCAAATTTCCTCTTCAAAATGTTGATGGTTGCATGAGCTGTATGGGCTGTAGCTCCATCCTGCTGGAACCACATGTCAGTAATATCCATTCCACGCAACTGACGCCAAAAAAAACGCCACAATGTGGTTTGTGCGATGCCCAATACCTGTGAACGACGTGGAGTTGACTGATTTGGGTCGTTCTGAACGGATGCACTTACGGCCGCGATATTTTCAGCACTCCGTCCTAATCTTTGTCTCACTGGCACGGGAACATTGTGCAGCGAAAACGTGGATTCAAATTTGTGCACTAAACTAAGAATTGCGGCACGGGTCCCACCCGACCAAAAATCGGAGTTAGCGCTCTTAAAGTTGCAGCGACTGACTCAAAATTTTGATAAAACGCTTTAATAATTTGGAAACGTTGTTGATTTGTGTAACTCACCATGATAAAATGGTAGACCTTAATGAGCAATCTGACGTTTACAGAATGTCAAAAGACCTTAAGGGCGAGTTTACATTAAAGAAACAAAATGGATAGTCCCCAATGGAAAATCCTGGACAAGGCTGCCAAGTGCACATTAAATATGAAAATGGAATAAAAACACAAGAAATATTAAAAACATAATTAACATAATTAACATTTTAAGCGAAAATATTAAAACGCCTCTTTTTGAATGTACATTCAGATGTTGTAAGCATAAATCTTTAGATCGGCTTCTTTTACTACCAGTTTTTTTTTATTTTTCACTTTTTTTTTTAAAACGAATTCCTTAAAAGTCAAGTTTAAAGAACTTGCCAGAAGTTGTTATTCTCAAAAAAATTTAAAAAAATCGAATATACCGCTTTGGAAATATGTATTCAAAAAATCAAAGTTTTCTATAAAAAGTAGTAAAAATTTCAAAAACTAGGATATTTCAAATCTTGTTACTCAATTCTTCGTGAACAAACCAGAACTTCTAAAAACAAAAATTTTGTGAAAATCTTGATAGCCATTAACGAGGAAGTCGGTTTTGAGAAAAACGTTGCTGTTATCTTGGAGTCTGTACCATTCTCAAACTTTTTTCAATTTTTTTTGCGTCACAAGAAAACCAATAATCTATTCCATAAAATTTTATAAAAACGGTGAAAGTCAATTTCCAGAAAAACAAGTAGGTATTATCTTACAGGTTGTTTGGCAAGCACCGTTATTTCAACACCTAGAGACCCAACTCCAAAAACGTTCGGTTCGACAAATCTCAACCGCAAACTTTGAAGAAAATCAGTTAAGCGGTTCTGGCTGTAGATCCATTAACGTACAGACAGATTTACGGAAAAGCAGAATCGTAGTACTTTTTTCGTAGTCTCTGTCATTGTATTGTTATGTGTTTTTGTTATTGCAAAACTTGACTTTTAGTAGGTACACATAATCGCAATCAAAAATGTCTGGCACTGGCATTTCTCGATATTCCTCTACCTCCTTGCTCCTTCTGAAAGCATCTGCTCAAACTTCAAGTCTGTATTACAAGAAAAGTAACAGCGCCACATATCTATGATGTGCCCATCGTAAGCAAAAAATTAACGATGTTTGAAATAAAGAGCAGAGAACTCAAAACGTTCTCATTTGCCACTGATCCATGCCCATGCTATAGATATCCTCGCTCAACCGCACAAAGTTCTCTTATTTTTACTTTCGGCTCTCCAATACTAGCGAAGCGATCTTCAAAGTACGGGACATCAACTCAATCAAACTGCGATTATCACAGTTGAGTTTACCTCAAACTTATACAGATTTTTTATTTATTAAAAACCTTAAATTGTCAGAAACTGGACTGGGCTTCGTTCAAAATGTCCGACAATTGTAAAAAAATATATTGTTTAAAAAAATACTAAAAACATTTACAAGTAATTTTTTCACATGGATTTATTGTTCTATTAACGATTACACATAATAAAATCTTTGAATTCATTTTATTACTTTAATAAAATTCTGAATTTAGCTTAGCTTGAAGTTAACACGACATTCATTGACTATTTAGCCAGGGATAGTTTATATAGTATTCTAATAATAAAGCAAAGGAAAATGAATGTTGACTGAATGTTGAATGTTGTTGAAAGTTGAACGATCGCCCAACACCCAGCCAGTAATCGAAGCTTCGTTCTTACCGGCTCAAGTGCGGCCCCCATCGTCTGTTTTCAATGTTCTAAACCATTTTGAAAAACACCTCGTCCAAATGCCTTAGCATTGAAAAATAAAGTTATTCATCTCTGTTATTAGCATAATCTTATTATTTGATGTATAAACCCACCGAAGTGCACCACTTATAAATAAAATCTTCACATGAGTACCTACCTTTTTCTATTCAGCATCTCATTAAACAAATTGCTGCTCTGTACAAATGTTCGTCGTGTCTGCGTGTATTCCAATAAACCATGCTAATGTTGCAGTTTATGGGAAAAATGGTAATTTTATAGATGATAAAATCCATAAAGATCCAAATTTGAACATCATATTTCCCTCATTGACTTGTAATCTTGTCTAAGAATGGTTTATTAATTTAATTGCTCTTATCTGCATACTCGTACATCGATTTCCATATTTTTCTTTTGATATCATCAAAGTTTCTGCTTCATCAATATTAAATTTCATAAAGTTGACGAATTGAATGGGAAAGAAGCGTCGAAATCTTCGTATTATTTCCACCCGTTGAATGCTTTTATGTCTGAGCAGAATATAGACCCTGCAAGTCAAAGTACGGCATTAATATTCACAATCAGATTTGATTCTAACTCAGAATAGAAAACCACAAAGATACGATGTGTTTCAGTGACTTTTGGATCTTACATCCGCAGTTATAATGTCATACGACGAAAAACAAATCAAATTTTTAATATTTTTATTGACTTGACTCTAAAGACGTTATGATAGCCACAACCTTCAGGGACATTTGTACCAGTTGTGTGATGGGTTGACTATGCAAGAACTAAAATTAGTCGGTCGCAAATCTTTTGTTTGGTATAAATAGTCAGGCTATTCGAAGAATTTAACATAATTCAACATCAACCAAAGAAGAACACAGAGTAGTGTAAAATGCGTGCTTTCATTGTAAGATCCTTTGAAACAAGTGAATTCCTTTTACTAAATTGTTAACTGTTTTATTCAGGTTCTGAGTTTCATCGCAGTTGCATCTGCGCAACGATTGGGATACAACTACCAACAAGGCGTATCTGGAACTAGGGAGCTCGCTGCATTGGGATCCGGAATCAGTAATAGTTTCCTTGGAGGGGGACGAGGCATCGGATTCGCTAGCAACTCAAAGTTTCTAGGAAGTGGAGGACTTAACTTTGGAAACAGCTATGGCGGTAGATCATCTGGGTCATTTGGATCAGTCATTGGAGGTGGACAAGGAGGTGGTGTCAACTATGGCGGCCTCGGTGGGGCCTCAAACCAAGTCATTGATGGTGGACTCAGTAAGGAATTCTATCTCTTCTCTGCACCTCAAGAACAAGCACGAGAAGGACTAAATCGTGAAAGTGTCACAACACAAATTAAGAAAAACCTCCGCGTGATCTTCATCAAGGCCCCAGAAAACAACGCAGTCCACAACACAGCTCTCAATCTAGTCAAACAAGCTACAGAAGACAAGACTGCTATCTATGTCTTGAGCAAGGAACCCGATGTAGAAGAAATCTCTCACCAGGTCCAACAAATCAACGAAAACATTAGAGCCAAACCAGAGGTGCGATTCATCAAGTACAGGACTCCCCAAGATGCTCTCAATGCCCAACGCCAAATCCAGCAACAATATGAAGCTTTGGGTGGAACTTCTCAGAGCTCGGATGAGGGTATCGCTCCAGTTTTGAATTTTGCATCTCCCGCTGAACATCATCATAGTGGTGCTCATTCTATTAACTATGGTGGTGGCAATTTGTTTGCATCCGGATCTTTGGGAAGCTATGGAGGATCACAGCGATTGAATTTGGGCAGTTTCGGCAGTGGATCATCTTTAAGTGGACAGTACGCCAGATCTGGAAGGGACTACTTGCCTCCAGCTGTAAAAAAATAAACCACGAATTGTTGTTGCATAAGGAATACGACTTTCAAATCAGCATTTATCAACTCATGTTTCTTCAAATAGTTCGCTCATAAATATATAAATATGTTAGTCTTTTCTTAGAAAAGACTTTCAAATACAAAACAAATTTTGCTTTCCATTATTCCAATCAAACTCAATTTGGTGACCTAACAAACTATCTAAGTTAGGTACAAGTTCAATTCAGCCTTTTGATTAAGCGAGCATTGATATCTACATTACGCAATGACTATTCAAAATTCAAAATGCAACGTGCTAGACCATTGGACGATAAGAATTTCATAATTAATATTTATAAGTCGATTTAATCAGGCCATTACACCGCCTTTATTAATAAAATCAGTTTTAGAAGTCTTTAGTGCTTTAAGTTGAAAAACTATTAAATGGAACAGCCACACTTTAGTCTTTAGCAACAACAGTGCTCGGAATAAGCTCGGATCGGAAGTTATCACTCGGACACAATATGGGGAATTTTGTAGAAGACTACTTCCAAGTGACTCCAGGTATAAGAACTGAAGATTTTTTTCTGTTGTATATTTTTGTGGAATATCTTGAAAACCAGTAGAATTTTATGTTTAAAAAACAATACGAAACTTACGATGAAACGAAAGTTTACGAGGTAGTGCGTGTTTTTTTTTTTTTTTTTTATCAAAAACGTATCAGAATCTGGTCGTTTGTAAAGTGCTCCTTTTTAAAACTGCGGTTAAATTTAGAAAGTGGACTATATCTGCGAACTTTTGTTGTTCTGTTGCAAAACTAATTCACTACCCATATAGTTTATGGAACTCGATACAAACCAAGAGATTACAAGATATACATACACGTTCAATTTTTATACCCATTTTCATACCTTTACTTATAAGCAACCTTATACAGTGATTCACATTACTAGAGTGATTAATACCTTAAAAGTAAAGGGTCCGCCAAATAACCTTTCTTTTCAAAAACAGGGACATCGAGTATAGCTTCGGCTTCGGCTGTCCTGTGTGGCACGTAGTGGCGTCCTGTTGAAACCAAATGTTGCCAATATCCCCTCCTCTTCAATTTTTGTGAACAAAAATGCGTTCAACATGGCGCAATAACGATCGCCATTGACTGTAACGTCCACTCCTTGCTCATTTTCGAAGAATGCCTCTGTACCAAAATCCGCACCAAACAGTGACTCGTTTTGGGTGTACCGGCTTTTCAATGTATGTGTAGGAGTTGTCTGTGCCCAAGATCAAAATGAGCTTCATCTGAAAGATGATTGTTTTGGCAAAATCGGCATCGGATTTTCAAAGTAATGTCGCAATATTTCCCAGCGTTGTTCAAGCGTATACCAACCATATTCGTTCAGCGGAAAATAAACTAATTATCTGTCAAATCAGACATGAGCTAAGTGTTACCATTCACGAAATAGGCACTAGCTGAAAAAAAAACGTTAGACTTTTTACAAGCTTTGAGTTTTATACCACTTGACAGTTTCCCAGTTGTAAACTCCATGTTTTGCAAACTGTTGTGTAATTGATAGGAAAACCAACATTAAATCGAACTCTTGATGTGTTTTTTCCCATCAAATAAGCATTCAAAATCCCACTGTTATTTTTTTTTCTGTTGGAGGTTTTTAAAATACCAGTTGGAGCATCCAGACCTTAATACCGGTCCATTTTACTACCAGATAGCAACCATCTTTTTGTTATAGATTTCCAGATGTTCGTAGAAAAATTACGCTGCCACGATAAGAAGGCAAAGTAACCAGCTTTCACAATGTCTGCACCGATTATCTGTTACCTCATGCGAGAAAAAGCAGGATGTTCACAGAGGAAGTGCTCGGTGATGTCGTCATCTTCTCCACAAGATTCACAAAGCGTGGTATCACTTTAGCTCAAAATGTTGAAGTGTTTGGCAAAAGAGTTTGGCTACCCACGGGGGCAAATTTACGAAAAGAATATTTACTATAGGAAAAGCTAGGACCTAGCGACGGTTCAGGTCCTGAAAAAGCTGTCTGACACCCTTGCCTAGCAAGGCAATCTCATTCCTTGTTAATCCGTGATGGCCTTGAACCCAAACAAGACTCAGAGTATAAATTTTCCGATCACATTCAGAGAGCTCTTGCATTCCTGGATCACTTTCGAAGTAGTTAGACAGGGGATCCCAAACTTTTTTGTACCACGCCCCCCTCTGGTTATTTGAAAACCCCCCACGCCCTACGCCCCTACACATATCAGCTTTCCATTTTGTAATACCCTATTTCCACGGTGCCGTACATACCAACTCTTACTTGTAAAAGTATGTGCCTACTTGATACGGTGAGTAGGTAGATTTTTCGATCACTGTTGAATGCGCAATAACGCAGAATGGAAAGATTCAATAATTGTACGTATGGTGAAAATTAAGTATTACATGAAAAACGAATATAATTACTGATACAAAATTGAATATTGTAACACAGATACATTTTCAATTTAAGGAAGGTGAAACAATAGGCCTACCTAACCTACTTACAAAAACAAAACATAAAATGTAGTTTAGTGAGATGGGTGCGCTTGCATGTTCTGGATAAGTTGACAGATCCTGGGTTGAGTTTCAGACAAAACACAGCGTAGGTCACTTTCGACATCAAGTTTGTTGCGGTACTTGGTTTTGATCGCCACAAGAGTTGAAAACACTTTTTCGCACATGTAAGTTGTTGAAAAAGGCAAGTACATCTGAACAGCTTTCTCTGAAACACTGGGGTAAACTTTTTAGTACTTTAACCAAAATGAGGGCTTGTCCATTTCATCAAAATCGTATCTTGCAGCAGAGTTATTTTTTATTTCTATTCCCTCCTCTTGCAACTCTTCTGGCAGCAACTGTATGTCCATGTTAAACGGGTCAGTTGATAGTTTGTAAAACTCCTCTGACAAGTTAGGAAAGTACCTGCTGAACTCCTCCTTGAGGTTCTTCAAATGGTCAATAATCAAGTTTTTCAAAAACAGTCCTTCAAAAACGTCCTCAAAACATACTTCTTGTGAGACTGACACTACTTTGCAGAAACTTGAATAGTTGCTGGGGTTCATTGACACTTTACGTATCCAAAGCTGTAGTTTCTCATCGTACATCTTGATGGCATCCCGATGTGTTACTATATTTGAGTCTGCACCTTGCAGTCCCAAGTTAAGGTTGTTTAACGTGTCAAAAAGTCTGATAAATAGGCCAAAATCACTTGGTTACAGGGTTTTTGGAACTCTGCACTAAGCTCGTTTTGTTTCTGCTGTGGCAAAAACGTTATCACTTCATCACGGAGTTCAAATAGTCTTACCAACATATTGCCTTTTGATAGCCATCGTACTTCTGTATGAAATAGCAGCGTTTTGTGATCACTTCCTAAATCTTCACACAGAATTTTAGTAGTGGTCAACAGCTCAGTAGAAAACATCAGTCATCCTTCATTCTTTCATTTTCAATGTAACGAACATATACAATCAAATGAGAGCATTGTGCTATGTCTGTACTCTCGTCAAGCTGCAATAGCAAAAAATGGGGATTTTTTTATTGCATCAACCACCTGGTTTTTAATGTCCTCGGCCATATCATCAATGCGGCGTTTTACGGTATTGTCTGAAAGTGGTATTTGTGATAGGTTTTGCCTACTATCAGTTCCAAGGACAACATCGGCTGCCTTTAAAAGGCACGGTTTAACAAGCGTTTCACCAATAGTGTGACTTTTCTTTTCCTTAGCAATAATAAGAGATAATTCTTCAAGCACTTTTAGAGATGACTGAGCAGCAGATCCAGTGCTATCTAACTTCATGCACTTTAAATTCTTAGATTTTGCAGCGAAAAACTCTTTAGGTTTGTCCTTTTAAGAGGCATGTTTGGTTGACAAATGTCTCAGAAGACGATTAGGCTTCATCACGTCATTGCTTAATACCTCATAGCAAATAACGCACTGAGGGTGATCAACATTATCCTTAAGCAAGGAAACAAACCAATATTGAATATAATCGTCAATATACTTGCGTTTCTTTGCCGTGTTCATCTTCTCTGATTCAGCTTCACACAGAACTAACACAACACAAAAACAATTACTCCAATTCAAACTTCGCAGTAATTACAGAACACACACAATACAGCAAACACGTTGACTGTTAATTCACGGACAGCACTGTTGGCACAACGGACTGGCGAACGGAATAGTTACAACGCAAGCACTGAACAAACTGCAAGGTTATTGACATTGGATTGAAGATGCCGGAGGTAACGGTACACACACCCGTTGCGTCTGCAAGTAACTGCTATGGAGGGGGACGGACTCTTGTGTGTTTTGATCTGTTTTATTTTAAACGATGCATCGTGCCATCGCGATGGCTTTAATTTTTTAAAAACACTTGACCATTATGTCAAGTGAATATTCTTTATGTGGAAGCGTGGAAATTGGTTAAATAAAACGTGGAAATTGAAACATTACAAAAACAATTTTGAAAACTTAGAAAGACTTATATTTTTTTATTTATTTCATTTGGGTGTCACGCCCCCCCCCCTTGGGCTTTCTCCCCCCCCCCCCCCCCCCCCCCGCAGGAAGGCGCGCCCCCCAGTTTGGGAACAATTGAGTTAGAGGGTTCTCATCCCTCTAAGCACAGCTTGGCTGTCACTGCAATCAGAGATGCGTCTTCCCATCCGGCCATTGTTCGTAACGTAGCTTATAGCCATTTGGATAGTATACGCCTCCACTTGAAAGACGAATGCTGATACACACCGTTATAAGTACAGCATAAGACGTAAGTTTCAAATATTATAGTTACTTTCGAACTTCTTCAAAAGAAACTCATTGACATTTACTATAACACAAAGGACGATTTTGCTCCGATGTCCTATTCTATTCAATTTATTTCTTTTTGACTGGACGCCTGTTTGTCTATTGCGTTCAGTGCACTCACAAACTTTGTTATTAATTTAAAAGAAAAATAGCAAACAAGTATTTGTTATTGTTTTTGTTTTGTCCAGGAGTTGTAATTGAATTGAACTATTACAGAGCATTTTTAAAAAGAAAAGACAAGTATTTAAAAAAAAAATTTATGTTGAAGATCGAAAAGATTACCTCAACTCCTAATTGCGTTTCGCCAAGGTACGGCAATTGGGCTCATCAGTTAGATGATTGCCGCACCCTTCTAAGACGCAAATTTTTAAGTGTCGGTGTAATCCGAACTAAATTTGCGTCTTAGAAGGGTACGGCAGTCGTCTAACTGATGAGCCCAATTGCCGTACCTGAGCGAAACGCAATATGGAGTTGAGGTGATCTTTTCGATCTTCAAAATTCATTTTTTTTTTTTAATTTGTCTTTTTTTTTTAAAATGCTCTATAATAATTCAATTTATTACTAAGCTTAAAAACACAATTTATTGATTAATTTTTAATGTTCGTAAGAATAACTTTGGCAATCCTTGCTTCTATAATTTATGTCACCGCACCGGTTTGCCGCAGGGTTATAGACTTGGTCTATTACTTTTTTCAATTTTCTCTTACAAACTTCTTTCCCTTAGTTCATTATTTGGTAGTTGTTGGCAGGGGCGTAGCGAGGCTCCAAGCCATGGGGGGGGTGAATTTCAATGAAATGCCGACTAGTCTTCAGAATTTGCCGACTGCATCAAAAAATAAATCTATATACATATATAAAATAGGATGTATGTATGTTTGTATTTATGTCCGTTATAGATTGGTTTCTTATGAGATCTTCAGGGTAGACATAGTTCAAACCAGAGATGGTTCCTTTCAAGGTTTTATCTCCATACTCCCACAGGAACGGGGTTGCGAACGGAAACCTAGAAACTACTGAACAGATTTCAAAAATTCTTTCGCCATTGCGATGTCACATAATCCCACAGTAAAAAAAACTTATATTTTATACCCATATTCCTACGGAAGCGGAAGAACGAGAAAGGGAACCTTAAAACTACAGACTCGAGCAACACCGGGTGGCTCAGCTAATAAATAAATAGAACTATTTAAAAACGTAAAAGTGTTCATTTCACAGAAATTCATTTATTAACATAAAATCAGTTTATAATTGCAATATACCTAACGATATAACAACAAAAAAATTAAAAGTATTTATAAGAAATAATATTACAATATAGTATTTGGTATGAGAAAGAGTACATATTCTTTGATTTTAGTCTTTATAAATTTTATCATTATTCAAAAAAAAGTTCATCAATTGGAATTTAAACTCCAACTCTCCGGTGTTTTAATGATGCCCATTTTTTGACGACCTCAAGGTTGAGTATTATCAACAACATCCTTTGAGGAATACAGAAGCATTAATGAATTTAACCTATCTCTACCCATCGTCGTACGCAAATAATTAAGAACTATTTTAAGTTTACTAAATGACCGCTCACAAGAAGCCGACGTCACAGGAGCAGTTAACATGTAGCAAACTAGTTTAAAGGCTAACGGAATCACATATCTTAATTTGATTACCTCTTTGACAATATCATCGAAATTTGAGCATTTCTCACAAGTTAAAAGAAGAATTTGCAGTTCCGATAAATAGCAGTCCACATCTTCTTTAAAAAAAAATGGATCTAATTCTATGATAGATTTGACTCATTCTTTAAGTGGCATTTGCTCTGGAAGCGGGTATTTTAAAAATTTTTAAGAAAGGTTCAAAAATGGTAAAATTATCTGTTAGATTATTATCTTTAACGTGCGAAATAAAAGTTTGAAGAACCATTTTGAACTCTTTTCTATAAAATGTTTCTAGATCAAATACAAAAGCAGTTTCAGAATTTTCATCAATTCTCTTTGGTAACCGACGCGTTCTATGATGTTTTAAAAAATCGTTTTTGAGACTTATCTTTAGTTTTTCAGCAAATGAAGAAGAACTTTTAATCAAAGCATTTAATTGAATGTCATCATCGTTCATTTCTTGAAATAACTCCAATGTGCTTCGAATCAGTCATGAAGCGTAAAAAACGTTTAACTCTTCCACCTTTCGGTCAAATTTTTAACTTTAAACCAATAAAAGTTAACAAATGAATTTTTGTTTGCCAAATTCGCACAAAAACGCAAAACATGTTTGTTAAAAACCAAAAGCAATTGTATAGAGTGGAAAATAAAAATATTCCGTAGTGAAATTAATGCAGGTAAACAATTTTTTTTGTTCGTTTTTTGTTAGTTTAGAAATGTCAAAAATAGGCCCGTTCACAAAGGTAACAAGGAATTTCTCTTGTATATTTTTGACTCTGTTTACATGCTGGGGTTGAACTCATATGAGATTGTGATTAATATGTGAGTTGGAAAAAATATTTTGTTACTAGTTTCAAACGAATTAAACTATTAATAATAAAAAAATAAAACCATATTTATGGAATACTTAACAATTACCATTTAATCAACAATCTTTCCAATGAAATCTGTGAAACAGAAAATTATATGTGATGTATTATTTCAAAATAGTTGTTTTTTGTATGAAATGTAGTGTTGTATTAACTGTGAAACATGGGGTTAATTCCCGATCTGTGAAGCTGTGAAGTGAAAAAAAATATCATTTCAGTTTTCACACAGTTTTTTCATTTTATCACTTCACGAAACCATCTTAGCGATTCCCGATCTCAAAATGAAAAGTAGTTTTCAAACTGTGTTCTAAAAAGTACTAAAACGTTCTAAATGGTAAATTTTGACAGTTGTCTCCCATTTTCCGATTGGATTCCAATTGGATTTTTCCGCACTTGAGTTCTGCTGCCATTTTTCATTTTCATAATTGAATTTTTTCACCGACTCATACGGCAATTAAAAGAAATTTATCATATGAAAAAAATTTGACATTTGAAGTTAGATTTTCACTAATCGATACTCAAATTTTCGGTTAAGCTGTGATAAATGTTTTCACTTCACAGCTTCACAGATCGGGAATTGACCCCCAGGACCCTGATTATAGAATTACTAAGTTGAGACAAAAACGATTCCATTCGGGTCTTTCTGGTTGAGATCACTCGAGTCGGCATGGCAATCGGAAAATCTACTTTGTTTTTCTAACTTAATTTGCCGATTTGTTATTTTTTTGGCAACAAATCCACTGTCACAAACAATTCCATTCGTGTCTTTTTGGTTGAGTTGACTTAACTCAACAAATCTACTTTGTTTTTCTTCCTCGATTTGCCGACTCGGAAAAATCGTGGGGGGGGGTGCTACACCCCCCCACACCCCCCCCTCGCTACGCCCCTGGTTGTTGGTTGTTCTTCAAATATGTATGCAAATTAAGTCCAATTGTCTGCTGCCGTCTTGTGTTCATTGAGAATAGAGCTTCTGGTGTTGACTAGGACGCCAAGAAAATCCAAAACCAAGCTCAGTACACAAACGATTTTATATTATATCAAATGTATTGGTGATTAATGAAAATTTGTGATTATTTTTCTTTTGCTTTGTTGACAACCAACGGCCACGTCATAAAGGGTGATTTTTAGACATGCGGCTTTCAATCTGGCAATACTTTTTTCGGAGTTGGTATATTTGACAGCTGTCAACTAGTTTAGGCTCACTTCTGCTGTGTCATTTCATCAAGGAAGAATTGAAGCCCCACTTCCACTGGGCCCTGCGTTCGCTCGTTAAATTGTTTTGAAATTAAAATGCTGCAGACAGCGTTTTCCAGAATTTCCAGTTTCAAACCTGTGAGTTTCCTTCAAGATTGGGTGATTTAATACTAGATTCTTTTTGTGGGGCTTATGTGAAACCGCTTGGGTACGCAGATAGCCCCGAGACGATGGACGCCTTTGAAGAGAACATTCAGCGTATTATTGCTGACATTCGACCCTCTCTACTGACGAGCTCGGGCGGCCACTTGCACGAAATTATTAAAAAAATCGCTCAACATCAATGTGGAATGCTTTACCCAACTCAATTCTCCCCAAGCAAAAAAATTTAAGAATAATGTGCATCGGCAGCTTCTTTCTTATCCATTTATCCATTCCTGATTTCCTGTGCTTTAAACATTTTGTTTCTCATTTGCCTTCTTAACCCAAAGAAGCAATGGTTAGCAAGAGTTATTCTCCGTTTGATTTCCGCGTGTGTGTAGCGCATTCCTGTACTACCTCGAAGTTATGTCTGCCTATTGTGACGTTTTGTTCAACTGATATCCTGCTGCTGCTTTGTTCAGCATCTGCACTTGCAGTCTTAATTGATTTAAGTTTGCATATGGCAAGCTTAACTTCTTCTAGGTTGGGAGGACGCATTTTTACTCACTGTCCAAGTTGAATGGGGTATTCTGTCTGACAGCGGAATTTGTGTCTTCATCGCGACTGTGACTCTTCTACTATGTTTCCCTGCTGGTCTTTACAGGCTTGAGATCGGGGTTTTCCCACCCTGGCAGGATTTTTTACCTTTTGGTTCCTGTCATGGCACCTCTCTATTTCCTCAAACGAGCGCTTCTCATGCTACTTCTTTTTCCTTTTGAGAATTCGGTGCTCTTCCCTTCTTTCCTCCTTGTAAATCTCGTTATACCGATCGTAAGCAGCCCTTGTTCGCTTTTGCAATAACATTTGTCGGGAAATTTCTTGCGATTGTAGCTTTCCGACGTCATAATCTCTTCACAGCGTTGGTTCGCACTAATCGTGATTCGTTAACAGGATATCTTCATTCGTACCTTGGTTACAACAAAGTAGTGGTCCAAGTCAAAGTTGGCCCCTAGGAAAGTTCGGGTGGTTTGGATCGATCGCAACATGGTCAATTTGGTTGACGGTTAATTGATCTGGGGATCGCCATGTATATGTTTTTTCTAGGAGATCATAGAAACAATCGTTAAAATTGTCGTGGGTGGATATTAGGCTAATGTTGGCTAATTTAACTCTGCTGCAGATGGTCTTTATACGCTAATTTACTTGATTTTGGCTGATAACCTATCCCTGAGTCTACCTCTAACGACAAATCTGCACCCAAATAAGCGTTGTTTCTATTGTCAGTAACAGTCACCATTCGGCCAATTCAATCGCACTTCTTGGATAGCGGTTATGTCTGCATTGTAGCAGTCCAGGGCGTCCGCTGATTTTTTAACTGCACGAAATCCGCTGAGAAATCTTACGTTCCACGCGCAAATCTTCGTTCTTTTTTCATTTGCTTCAGTCATCAACGTCTTAATCGTAATTGTAGTCCGAGGCTGTTTGTGGCTTCGGAACCATGCATTACCCCTAACCTGAAGGGCCAGGTCCTTTTGGGATCACCTTGGACATAAAGAGCCGGATAGTTCGGAAGCAGTACCCAGCAGCAGGTGTGTGACAGCTGCCGTTGACTCGCCAGAAGCTCATCCGCCACCACTTTAATACCCTGTTCTAGTATTGGCAAAGCCTGAAAGACCTCTTAACCAAATATGCCCCTGTAGCTCATTCAGAGGTTACTGCTTTTCTGACTGCTGAAGTCTACCGTTGATTCTGTAAGGCGAATTCTTCCGCTGTGACATTTTCAATGAGCTGCGATAGAAAACCGAAATTCAGTCAATCAGTTATTACTCGAAGAGCAAAGTGTTGTCTATATTTTTCGTCCCTTTGTTAACATTCTCAGCAGTTAGCTTGGCAGGTAAAGCCTTCAGTTGGAGGAAACCGGTGCTCTACTCAATTGCTATCGCGTGGAGGAATAGTTAGCGCAGTTTGAATGTACTATTAGCTTCACCTTATGGGTGCCGCCAAGTTGACACAAACCAAAACTTTCCCGAATAGTACATGCACAACGCCTAAAAAAAATGCGATCCTACCTCTGGTGTTACGAGAGGCGCAGTACTACCGTTGAAGCGGGCTCTTTCGACTTCTTACGAAATGATAGCCCTGCATATCGGTGGGATTTGCAGTCTGCATGTTATGGAATGTGGATGTCCTGAAGCAATGGAAAATGATTATAAACGAACAACATTTTCAGCGTCTCCCTCGTTTGTATCACAACATTCACTTTGATGTGAAGGCCATAAACTTATATTAAATGTCATAACATTAACTTAACATAACATTAATGAATAATTTACCTGTTCCACTGTTTCATTGGATACTGGTGGTCTGTCTAAGTAAGTTCGAAGTTTGTTATGGAAAATCTTTATCACCTTCGATTTTTTTTTTTGCAGACCCGAGGTCAGTGAAGTTGAACTTTATGGGATCACCAGTGCAAATCTTCATAATTCTCGTATTGTATGCGTTGTTCATAAAAAAATGGGGTCCCCGAATCATGCAAAATCGACAACCGTTTGAACTGAAAATGGTCCTTATCATCTACAACATTATCCAGATCCTTATGAACGGATATATGGCATACGAAGTGAGTGAACTAAAACAAGTAATATAGATACATTGGCTCATATTTGTCTGTTTTTATAAATCCTCAGGCTACATTTCTGCTCATTAATCACCGAAAGTGGAATGGAAGGTGTATAATGATAGACGAAAGCGATCCCAAGAATGAGAAGCATACCTATTGGCTCTGTTATTTGTTTTGCATGGTGAAGATCTTAGACCTCTTGGACACAGTATTTTTTGTGCTACGTAAACGATACAACCAAGTTTCGTTCCTTCATTTCTATCATCACATAATTGTTTGTGCTGGAGCTTGTGTGGCCTTTAGATATGTCGTCAATGGCCATCTTGCGATTCAGGGCTATGTCAACGCCATAGTCCACACTGTTATGTATTTCTATTACTTATTGTCAAGCTTAAGGCCGAATGTAAAAGATTCAATATGGTGGAAAAAGTACATAACAATTATGCAGATGGCACAGTTTGTGATTTTGTCAATATTCGTGTCTTATCCGTGGATAAATGGTGAAAATTGCGGGTATCCCTTCAAATTACTGGAAGTGGATATACTGCAAAATTTTGTATTTTTATATATGTTCACAAAGTTTTATATCAAAACGTACATTAAGAAAAACAAATCAACAGATAAAATAAAACATTAAATGCTATACAATAAACAGGTCTCTTAGTGTCATTGATTACAGGTTCAGCCCAGTACTCACTACTTGTGATTGTGAATGTTTTTATCAACCCATACAACTGTGTTATATTCGTTCACTCGTGAACTTGATCGTGAAGCCGTGTGGAGACCAAAGTGGAGAATTTTCATTCAGAAATGCTTTTAGTTTTAGTAGTCTTCAAATTCATTTCTTATATTTCTTTAACCTTTAACTACTTACATCTTACATGCTAACAAAAATATTTTAATTAGCTTATATCACTACATAGTATAAAACAAAGTCACTTTCTCTGTCCCTATGTCCCTATGTATCCTTAGATTTTTAAAACTACGCAACGGATTTTGATGCGGTTTTCTTTAATGAATAGAGTGATTCAAGCAGAAAAATTCATTTAAATCGGTCAAGCCGTTTAGGAGGAGTTCAATTACATACACACGTACAGCAGAATTATTTGTACATATATATTAGACCGGTTCAAAAAAAGTGACTTTTTTCTTTTTCTCGATGCACATTTATTTTTGCCTTCGAGTAGGTGTAAAAACAAGCCTGTTAAAATTTGAGCTCGAAAAATTTATATTTAGAGGTCGCTCATCGCAGATTTCCATTTCCCAAACAAATTGTATGGGAAGAAAAACATATAATTTTTTGGAATTTTATATTTCGGTCTAGAAGCAAAGTGCCGAGATGAGCGATACATATTCTTATAGAAAATTAATTGTTCTACAAAAAAGGTGTTTTATCATTTTTCGACAAATTCACTCCTTCAAAAGTTATTCAAGATTAAAGTTTAATTTAGAGTAAATTTAAGTTTTTTTTCTTGATTTCTGAAAAAATTAATTTATTAATTAATTTTTAATTAACCTTGAATAACTTTTGAAGGAGTGAATTTGTCGAAAAATGATAAAACACCTTTTTTGTAGAACAATTAATTTTCTTTAAAAATATTTGTCATAAGCGAATGATTTTTTGATTTTAAGTGATGCATTTTAACATTTTGTCGGATATCAAGAAAAAAAAATATTTGTTCAAACTTTAACCCTGTATAACTTTTGAAGGAGTGAATTTGTTGAAAAATGATAAGAAACCTTTTTTGTAGAACAACAAATTTTTTATAAGAATATGTATCGCTCATCTCGGCACTTTGCTTCTAGACCGAAATATAAAATTAAAAAAAATTATATGTTTTTCTTCCCATACAATTTGTATGGGAAATGGAAATCTGCGATGAGCGACCTCTAAATATAAATTTTTCGAGCTCAAATTTTAACAGGCTTGTTTTTACACCTACTCGAAGGCAAAAATAAATGTGCATCGAGAAAAAGAAAAAAGTCACTTTTTTTGAACCGGTCTAATATATATGTACAGGGTGATTCGCATAAGGTGTGACAAAAAGATAGGGTGTGTAGGTTGGACCTAGACAAGCAAAAAATCGTATGGAAGGGGGGGGTCCATTTTCCCCCGTTTAGGCGGGAGGGGCAATTTAAGAAAAAAGTCACTAAAAATTGGAAAAAAATTATTTAAAAATAACGGTAGTACCTACAGAGTCGTACTATAGCATTTTGAAAAGCCAAAAACTTATACATTAATCTTAATTTAAAAATAAGTTGTTAAAATAAATAGTTTTTGAAATATTAATTTTCAAAGTCAAAATTTTGAAAAAAAATATAATTTTTTTTTTAAAACCACTTTTTTTCCAAATTTTACGTAATTAAGTAGTATTTTTTTGGCTTATTTTCAATGTTCTTATTTATTTTTGATCAAACACAAAAAACCGGATGTCAAAATAACGTGTAGTTTTTGAGAAAACCAAAAATTACAAAAACGACTTTTTTCAAAATTTTTTTTTTAAAGTTTTTTTTTCGTTATTGGATTCTTAAGTGAACTTACGAAATAAAGGATGAATTTTCTCTTTACTTTTTTTATTGAGAATTCAATTAAAAATCCAATAACAAAAAAAAAAACTTTAAAAAAAAAAAATTTTAAAAAGTCGTTTTTGTAACTTTTGGTTTTCTCAAAAACTACACGTTATTTTGACATCCGGTTTTTTGTGTTTGATCAAAAATAAATAAGAGCATTGAAAATAATCCAGAAAAATACTACTTAATTACGTAAAATTTGGAAAAAAAGTGGTTTAAAAAAAAAAATTATGTTTTTTTTCAAAATTTTGACTTTGAAAATTAATATTTCAAAAACTATTTATTTTAACAACTTATTTTTAAATTAAGATTAATGTATAAGTTTTTGCCTTTTCAAAATGCTATAGTACGACTCTGTAGGTACTACCGTTATTTTTAAATAATTTTTTTCCAATTTTTAGTGATTCTTTTCTTAAATTGCCCCTCCCGCCTAAACGGGGGAAAATGGACCCCCCCCTCCCATACGATTTTTTGCTTGTCTAGGTCCAACCTACACACCCTATCTTTTTGTCACACCTTATGCGAATCACCCTGTATAAAGATTCTGCTGTACGTGTGTATTAGGGCCGGAAATAAGTAAAATTTACAATTACCAATATCTTAAATTTAAAAAAAAAAATTGTGCTTGTTGTGTTTTTTCATTATTTATTTGATATTTTTTCAAAATGCATTAACTTTTAATTGAATATTAGATTAAGAATCAGATTCACTATCATCATCATCACTTTCACAGCTTTCAAAAACATTTTTGAAATAGGATTGATTTCTAGAAGTATTCGATTCAGTTGTATATGCGAACGATTTTGGCGCGATGTTGACATCCATTTCGTTATAGCATTTCTTGGATTCCATCGTTCAAGAACAGGTATGTTGAAATAAATATATAGATATTTATTTTCGGTTGGAAGTGACAAACTCGAGCGAATGTAAGTTTTCAGCAAATTATTTGCGCTAATACACCTCTCCACATCCGCCGAATGTGGAGTGCAAGCAACTACGCGTGCCAAAATCGTTACCATTTCTCGAAAATGAATTATTCGTTCCGGCGAAGCGAGATGCTCCAACATCATGTTTAACGGTAATTCTCTTATACGTTTATCTTGACAAAAATCTCCGTACTGGAGATAAAGAGATGCCAAGCTCAAATCTGGGCAAACCAATTTATGCACTTCCTAATTGCATCCTGATTCTCGAATTGGGAAAAGTTTTCAAGAGCCGTCAGCAAATCTTGGTTTCGAATTTGCAATCTTTCTATTAAAAATTTGTTGAGTGAATCAATGGCATCTTTTTTGAACGATGTAACATCTTTAGTAGCTGATGCTGATCTGCAGTTGATCGTTGGTTCTTCAAGCTCAATATCACCGATAAATTGTTTTTCATCATTCGCTACGATTTTGCTTGTCAATTGATCTTCAAATCCGCTTGGAATCGGTTCAGTTTTTAATTTTTATAGCGCTGCAATAACATTTTTCACGAATTCAGACATACTTATTAGTGTCAATGAATTTGATTGTATTTTTTTATGAAACCGCTGGAAAACGAACAAAGTGTCTGCAATAAAAGCCATTTTTTTAAATTCTCGATGTCTGTTAAATACTTATGGAAGCCTTGCTCTTGTGCGTTATTGTTTGTTGCAAAATACTTCACCAATGCACGCCAGTTGACAATAACAGCTCGAACTGATTGATAAGAATACTCTGTCCAGCGCACAGTAAAGATCTTCGGCATTGACAGCAATTTTAGACCGATATCGGATGTAATTTTCTTCAATTCCACAGAGCGAATGGCAGAAACATGAAAGTACGAAGCAATGCTACTACATATATTCAGGATTTTTTTAGATTCAGCTACTTTGTCAGACAAATCACCAAACACCAAATCAGCTCGATGAGCGGCACACCATATGTTCAGTACAGTAGTAGTAAACACGATCCAACTTTTTGAATTTCATTCTCCAAGAATTTCCAAAGACCCCCCGCTCTCCACTGTTAACATTGGTGCCAACTGCGCAGATGGAAGAAGTTTTCATTAGAATCACATTGTAGACAAACTCGTGGCCAAAAAGGTCTTCCATTGCACCGAGTGCAGTTTTGAACAGTCCGACTGCTTCTCGTTCCGTTTGCTCTTTCATGCCGAGAAATATGAGCTCGGATTGTCCACAAGATGTTACAATTTTGGCCAGCACATATATTTTGTCAATTTGACTGCGGTCGATTGAACCGTCAACACGAAGAGAAAGAGCTGATTTTATTTTTCAAAGCATCCAAATCTGATTCGACTATGCATGATATAATTGATAAATGTGATTTGTTGCTTATGTATTGTAGGCTCAAATTCTTTGGAATGATATCAAGGTTTTCATTTGTGATCGAAAATGCGTGAGATGCTTTGGATGCAATATAGCGAATAGTTGGCCTCCACGCGGATAGTGTTAAACGTTTTGCATCGGTGAAAGTCTGAATCAATAATTTACCAATATTTGTTGTTGATGTTGCGTCCGAATCTTCATTTCTCCTTGCTCTTTTGAATAAATCGGATAGATTGTCTTGCTTCAACGTTGAATGATTCTTTTTATTATTTCTTTTCATTTTTCACATTATTTTTTTTTCGACAGGATTTTTTATGAATGTGACGATCAAACAAAAACCAATGTCTATGACATTTGTTTGAAGCTTTGGTTTCTTTCAAATGTCATTGATATTGGGCGCGTTCGTCAAAAGTTAGATTTTCAGATTAACTTACTATTCTCGGCCTCTGATTGGCCAGACGTTAAGTTTTTCAGTTGACAACTCATCAGCTGTTAGTTTTTACCGATTCAGATTTTCAGTCAGGAAAAGAAGGCTGAAAACCAAGATTCAGTTTATTAAGCTGTCAGATGCGATAAGTGACATCAAAAAATTATACTCGCCAAGTGATGGTGATTTTGTTGTGCGTGATTTTTATTGAAAAAATACAATTAATTAATTCTAACTCCATTACTGATTGTTTTTTACGCTTCTGAAATGTTTTTCCCAGTAAAGTCCACAAGTTAATGAATTTTTTTGACGTAAGCTCATCAAAATAGTAGCAACTGACATGTCTTGTTAGATAACCGTTCGACGCAAAACTGAATAAGTTTTTCAGTTAATCTTAAAATCTGAATTGCAACGAACGCGCCCATTATCAAATGTTCATGTCGATTTACAGATTTTCGGTTAGATAGTTTGATTCAACAGAATTTATACAATAGAATGCAAAATAACAATTACCAGAAATACGATTTACAATTACCAATTTCGATTTACAATTACCAAAAATGATACCAATTACCAGCTATTTCCGGCCCTGGTGTGTATGTCATTGAACTCCTCCTTAACGGCTTGACCGATTTAAATGGATTTTTCTGTATGTGTTTGAGTGGCGTCCTGGATGGTTTAGATTAACAAATCAGCCCGGCAGATGGTGCTGCAGTTGCAGTTGTAGTTCGTTAGTCTGGCTGCAGCTCGAGAATAGCTGAACTGCCTTATCTTGATCTTGAAATGTTCGTGTAGGGAAGTCTAGAGTTGGTTAAAAAGCTTATATTTTATCCCTTTAATCCCACGGGAACAGAAACAGGAACGAGAACGGGAACTTTGACAGATTCCAAAATTTCTTTCAACTCAAGGATGTTACATTATCCCTCAGTGACATATACTTATATTTCATTCACATATTTCCACGGGAAAGGGAGATTCCTTCAGGAACGGGGTTGGAAATGGAAAACTTGAAACTACTAGACCGATTTCAAAAATTCTTTCAACTCTAGATGATGTAAGACATCTTTCAGTGACATAGACTTATATTTCATTCACATATTTCCATGGGAATAGAAGATTCCCAAAGGAGTGTGGTTGGGAATGGAAACTTAGAAACTACTGGACTGATTTCAAAAATTTTTTCAGGATGCCACATAATTCCTCAGTAACTAGGCGTGTATTTCATTTTGTATTTCTATTTTCTATTATCCCTTGGAACCGAAACAGGAACAAGAATTTTAAAACTACGGACCCGAGCAACGCCGGGTGGCTCAGCTAGTTGTTAATAAACAAAAAGTCTGATTTCTTATTTCGCTCAATCCGCTAAAAGTAAGCAACATTTTGACATGGATTATTTTTTCAAAGATATCTACGGCAGTTTTCAAACTGTTTTCAATCTGTAGATTCTATACAGTTTTCCACGACTATGGAATAGAACTAAAAGATTGAAAATTCTCTCAGAGGAAAGGCGCAGAACGTTGTTGGCTGCTGTCAAACATCTGAACACTAAATTGAATTGAAATTCAAAACTACATTCTTTGTATTTGTACGTAGTGCGGCCAGCAATGTATTCGTACAAAGTGTCATTTGATGTTTAAGAAAAAAAAAAGGTATAACAAGAAAGATAGCTTCGCGAAAAGCCCTATTTGGGTAATAAGACGCAAATATCAGGGCATTGGTCGAGGTCAACGATATTGTCAGTTTTATGATGAAGCTTTCGATCCTGTTTATTTGAGCCACCTTTTAAGGACCCCTTTAGGAAAATATTTTTTTGTACTCTGGCCCGGGTGCTCTGTGCAATCCAAGGCTGGAATGCAGGCACTGTCTCTCTTTTCCATTTAAGACGTTGTAACATTGAACCACACAGGGCACCCATAGACACTCATTGAACTTATGAGGATCATGCAACAAATCACTTTCACTCTGAAATCAAGTTGTCTGCTGTGAAACAGTCGCCTTGTCAGAGCAAAAGCTCCTCTAGCTCTGGCCAGAGCCACATCCATATGTTTGTTAAAATATAGATACTGATCTAGCCAGATGCCGAGGTACTTGACTACTACTTTGTTTGGCAGAGGGTGGCCATGTAGATCAACGATCATCAGCTTTCGCCAGTTCTTTCTCGTATCCCTTGAGGCCCGAGCCAACGATGTTCTAAACAAAATTGTTTCCGATTTCTGAAAGTTGACTTTCAACTTCCAACTATCGCAATATTGCTGAATCTTATCGAAGTCACGCTGCAAGAGTAATCTGATGACCTCGATCTTTAGACCTGTTCTGTACGCAATGAGGTCATCGGCGTAAACTATGGTATGGTTAAGAGAACCAATTAGATCGCCGGTGAAAATGCTAAACAAAATAGAAATTCACCGCTCCCGTTTTGCAGACCGTTCTGTATTTTTGAAGTTTTGGTAGAAGTTACATTGCGACTTTTAACAACAAACGTTCTGTTATGAAGCATGTCATTCAGAATATATAGCAGTGGCTTTTTTTTTTTTTTTTTTTTTTGTTGGAGGTTTTTAAAATACCAGCTGGAGCACTCAGACCTAAATACCGGTCCATTGTACTACCAGATAGCAACCTTCTATTTGTTATAGCTTTCCAGATGTTCGGAGAAAAGCCAAAAGACGCTGCCATGATAAGGAGCCTAAGTTACCAGCTCTCACCATGTCTGCGCCGAGTATCTGTAACCTCATGCGAGAAAAAGCAGGACCATTCACAGAGGAAGTGCTCTGCGGTGTCCTCATCTTCTCCACAAGATTCACAGAGTGTGGTATCACTTAAGCCTAACACGTTTAAATGCTTGGCAAAAGAGAAGTGCCCGCTGGCAACGCCAATAAGCTTTCTACAGTCTTTTCTGCTACGAGCTAGCAAAAATGTTGCAGTCTTCTTACTAACGTTGGGGAGCATACGCTTGGTTTGTCTGCATCCAATGGAGGCATGCCATCTACGATTTTGCTCTTCACAGATCCAATCGTTGATTGAAGCTCTCACTGAGGACGCTGGCAGACCTAGCGACGGTTCAGGTCCTGAAAAAGCTGTCTGAGATCCCTGCCTAGCAAGTTCATCGGCGACTTCATTTCCAGCTATGCCGTGATGGCCCGGAACCCAAATGAGACTCAAGGAATTTAATCTTCCGATCACATTCAGAGAGCTCTTGCATTCCTGGATCACTTTCTAAGTGGTTAGAGGGTTGAGAAGGGCCTTAAGCACGTAAGGCCCATAAGGTAAGCAGTGGCTTACTCATGCCATATCTGATGATCAACTTATAGAATAGACCGTCTAACCAAAGGGTATCGAATGCCTTCTACAAGTCAACCAGACATGCACCCGTACTCTGCTTTTTAGCTTTGTTCCATTGAATATCAGATACTAGTTTAGACGCGGCATTTGTGGTATCATGGCCCGCCAAAACCGAACTCATTTTTTGGAATAATATGTTTGTCCTCAGCCCATGTGGACAAAGCTCTATTGAGAACTTTCTCGAATACCTTGCTGATACTTGGAAGGAGACTAATTGACCGGATATTTGCTGGATCGGAACCATCCTTCCCTTTTTTAAGGAGAGGATGAACCACTGTCGTATTCCATCGCACTGGATAGTTTGTTATTATTCAGAACATTGTTAAACAACTTTGGGTATGTCGTCGACTAATGCTGATTTCTATTTCTTTATTTTGTGAAAGATGCTCTCGAGGTCCATCCTAGAAACGAACAGGGTGTTATCCCCGTTTCGCTCGGCGATGACTGCATTAGCAAATCTGTCGTCATTGAACCAAGTGAAACCAGGATTCTCAGATCGCAAATGCGAGAACTGGTGTTTTGGATAGAAGTGTCCGACTGATTCTCTGTTCTCAAGCTCGTAATTCGGGTGAATGCACTCTTTAACTTTATATACTTGCTCGAAAGCACCATCCACAGTCTTAACCTTCTCTTTTTGTATCTTCCACTATAAAGTGGTCATCATCCAAAATGGCGACGTTTGGATCTATTCCCATTGTCAAAAGAAAGTTTTTGTTCTCTGTCGTCCTTTGGAGTTCAACACTCTGTAGACCATTTTGCTCTTTTCTCCTAAAGATTTTATAAAACATAATCGGGTTTTTTAACTGTACAGTGGAATCTTACGTAAAATAAGCATCCATGTTCTCACATCGATCAGAATTGATAATGTTAGTAATGTTGGTATGTTCTCGTCAGTTTCTCAGGGGTCGGTTAGTTTTGTGAAGGCTTTGATCCTGGAAGCCGGTTTCATATAATGGTCATTGGTTGGTAAGGTTTTGGATACTTTGTTTTGGCATGGATTTTCTAATGGCTTCAATCTCTGTTGGCTACGTTCCTCTTCCAGCAGTGACGTAGAAATCTCGGAAGCTGTCTTTTATCAGTGCCTGGAGATATATCCGCTAAGCTGAGGAAAACTGTTTGTTTAATCCTGTCAGCTTCACATTGTTTTCTTTTTCGAAAGCAGGTGCCTGTGAGTGGTATGCTAATTAACACCTACATGTCAATGACGCGTATCAGGTTGTGTTGCGATTGGTAGCGTTATATAAGCGCTGATGTTTGGGCCTTGTGCCCATGTTGGCTATTTGCTGTTGTTGGCTAAACTGAACCATTTTCCAATCATAATTGGCATGGTGAACGACCATGACAAAAGAAAAGAACTACGTACCTACTTCTTGACAAATGTCTTGAATGAGTCTTAAATGTCAACCATTTCGTATAATTATTCGATTTCTTACAGATCCACGAACGATAGGATGGTTTCCAATCAGCTCACCGACCGTAGTCCTGGTTATTGTAGCATTCTACACAGCATTTGTCACAAAATGGGGCCCAAATCTAATGAAAAACCGAAAACCGTACCAACTTAAAAAAATCCTCATAGCTTACAACACATTGCAAATACTCATTAACAGTTGTGTGGTGGTAAAGGTGAGTCTTCCATTGGTTCGCCTTTTGGCATTTATATTCATTTCCGTGTTTCTTTTTTTTATAGGCCACTCCATTGATGTTGTACTACAGCCATTGGCAACGAGGGTGCTTTTCAGTCGACGGAAGTGTTCCTCACATTGAAAAGGAATATATGGCACTAGCCTACATTTTCTGTATGTTAAAAATATTAGATCTCACGGACACAATTCTTTTTGTACTGAGAAAACGATACAGACAGGTCACTTTCCTGCATCTTAATCATCACATTGTCCTTGCTGCATTATCCCCCGTCGTTTTTCGATACGTTCCCAATGGTCATATGTCAGTTATGGGCTTTATGAACAGCTTTGTCCATTCCATCATGTACTTCTACTACCTGCTTTCCAGCTTCAGCACGGATGTTAAACACTCGATTTGGTGGAAGAAATACATCACCTTATTGCAGATGTTGCAATTTGTTCTCTTGACTGGATTTTTCTTGTATCCAATTGCTAATGGAGAGAGTTGTGGATATCCGTTTAAGTGCTTGTATATAAGTCTGTTCCAGAACTTTGGCTTTCTGATATTGTTTAGTAACTTCTACATTAAGAATTATGTTGTCAAAGCGAAGGTGAATTAGGAACTGATTTTTGTATATTTTTGTATAAGCATATTTTTTTTTTTAAATAAAATTGAGTCTATCGTAACATATTCACAAACTTGGAATTTTTGAGTTAAGCAAAACAAGGTTACTTTTTACAGAACTACTACCAAGAAGACTCTGCATTTCCTTTTTTTACACAAAACCCTTAAGCTGGACTCTTCATGGTAATTGGCCCGACCTAAGCTTATTTAAGGCTTACCAGAAGCATTCCTCGAGATGGGACTCTACTCATTTTAACTGAAGTCGCGGAGCCCAAAACGAAACCCACAATCAAAAAACACTACAAATGTTGATGCAAAAGAGAACAAGGGCTGCTTTCGTTTGAGGAAATTGAGAGATGCCATGACAGGAACGAGATTCGGAAGTTTTACCAAAAGGTAAAAAGATCCTTCCAGGGTGGCGACGATCGAACTTAAGCTTTTAAAGACCATCAGGGAGACATAGTAATAGAGATGGAGTAGCTGCTGAGGATGTGGA
The DNA here is from genome assembly GCA_914767635.1 of Melanostoma mellinum. Taxonomy (NCBI): domain Eukaryota; kingdom Metazoa; phylum Arthropoda; class Insecta; order Diptera; family Syrphidae; genus Melanostoma; species Melanostoma mellinum. Next base: position 73,429,142 of record OU612059.1, read on the forward strand.
AAGACCACTCCTGCAGGCTGGTTAACGGCGATGAAAGACACTTTTTCCGCTGTCAGGCAGAATGCCCCATTCAACTTGGACGATGATTAGGAATGCCGTCCACCTGACCTAGAGGAAGTTAAGCTTGCCATATGCAAACTTAAATCAAATAAGTTTGGCCTTGATGCCGAACTTTTCAAGGCAGCTGGAGACCAGTTGGAAAGGAGCATGCGCCAGCTGGTCTGCATGATATGGTCGAAAGAAATGCCCGATGAATGGAACCTCAGTATCGTAGTATGCCCGATCCTGAAGAAGGGAGACCCTCACAATTGCGTCAATTATAGAGGGATAAGCCTCCTTAACGTCGCTTAGGTCCTTATCAATGTGGTTTTAGACCAGAGAAGTCCACAATAGACCAAATTTTCACACTACGGCAGATCTTGGAAAAAACCCGAGAACGTAATATCGATATTCACCATCTTTTTATCGATTTCAAGGCCGCGTATGACAGCATTTACAGAGACGAGCTGTACAGAGCCTTGTCTAGTTTCGGCATCCCTGCAAAACTCGTACGACTATGCAGGATGACTTGGAGAATTCACGCCCCTAAGTCAAGGTCGGTTAAGAACTCACCGAGACCTTTGATATCGGAAAAGGCTTTAGAAAAGCCAACAAACTGTCATGCGATTTCTTCAACATCATAATAGAAAAGATTTTCATAAAACTCAATGGTCTACACCAGAGGAACAATCTTTCAAAAGCCTGTACAATTACTCACCTATGCAGACGATATTGACGTAATGGGAACAAATAAGCGTGATGTCACAGGTGCTTTTGCGAGTATTGAAACAGAAGCGGCAAAAATGGGTTTGATGGTTAATGAGGGCAAAACGAAGTATATGTTGTCATCAAACAAGGACACAGAACATCGACAAATTGGACAAAACGTCACAATAGACAGACATAACTTCGAGGTAGTACAGGACTTCGTCTACCTAGGATCCGCTGTAGACACGGACAACAACTTGAGTGCGGAGATCAAACGGAGAATAACTCTGGCCAACCATTGCTTCTTTGGGTTAAGAAGGCAATTGAGAGGGTATTTTCCAGAAAACCTAAGGTTACCTTGTATAAGACCTTAATCAGCCCAGTCCTGCTTTACGGCGCAGAAGCATGGACCTTATCGAAAGCGGATGAGGAAACCCTTGGTCGTTTCGAAATAAAAATTCTTCGAATGATCTTTGGTCCCGTATGCGAAGACAATGTGTGGAGAAGATACAACAACGAGCTGAATGCGCTGTACCGCGACATGGGCATAACCAGAAGAGTACGCATCGCGAGGCTACGATGGTTGGGCCATGTAGAGCGGATGGACTCAAACGCTCCGGCTCGTCGGGTTTTCGAAAGTATATTGCAGGGAAATTGCGGAAGGCGAAGAGCTCGTCTTAGGTGGCACAATCAAGTGGAAGAAGACCTCCTTCGACTTAGAGTCCAAACTTGGAGAGAGCTCGAAATCGTTGGCGTAAGATATTGGTTGAGGATCAGGTTCACCCCGAGCTGTATTGCCCACCTGAGTACGTAACGTTAGAGCAATTTTTTGAAGAACCAGTTTTTTATTTTTCACTTCCTTAAAAAATGCCGTTTTGAAAAATCAAGTATAGCTTTAAGATCTTGCTTGAAGATGTTTCGACAAGAAATATGAAAAAAATCAATCACTTTTTCGAAATTATTCGAAAAATAGTTTTTTTTTTTTAATTAATAAAAATTTCAGAAATTAGAGTTTTTCATATGTTGATGAACAACATCGTGTCAGCCGTTAGGTCTGTTTTGAAATAAACGATACTATGGGAGGAACCATTTTTAGACTTTTCAAAAAAAAACTTTTACACCGTAAGAAAAACAACGTGAAACTTATCCTTCACACAAATGTTAATTAAATTCGTTGAAGACGTTTTCGAGAAAAAAAAGAATTATCACATCGGATATATGGCAGGAACCGTTATTTCAAGACCTAGAGACTCCAAAATTCCTCCTGTAGGGTGTAGATCTATATATAGACAGACAGACAGACAGACAGAATTTCAGGACCATCATTTTTCGTATTCTCTATCATTGTTATGCCATGTTTAATTGTTATATCAGTTATGTATCAAACATACTTTCACACATACCAGTAAGAGATCTTAGAAACTGTAAAATCATTCTTGTGTAACGTTAGCTTTTTTTCTCATCAATAAAGAAAATTCATTCTCTTGTTAGCCATCGACAAGATCGTTTCATTTCTCCTCTGTCACTCGATACACTTCATTGGCGACGAGGATAAAAAGTTTTTTTTTCTTTTTTGTCTTGGAAATTTTTTTTGAGAACAAAAGTACATAATTTTTTTTTAAAGTTAATTTAACAATTTTGATCAACCAAAGTAAAAAAATAAGTTGGTATGGCGAATGAATCCATTGTGCATCATCATGTGTCCAGTGCTACACATATGCCAGAATTTAATCCAGAAAAAGATAATTGGTCGCTATGGCAAGAACGGTTTGACATTCATTTGGAGGAGTTGGAATGCGGAGAAGATAAGCAAAAAAAATCAATTTTATTGAAGTCTGTGGGAGCTGAACCGTATTCAATTCTACGGTGCTTGTGTGATCCTATTATTCCGGCAAAGAAAACATACAAGGAACTATGCGAGCTGCTTAATAAGCATTACATGCCAACGATAATAGTGTTTCGAGAGCGGAAAATATTTTTTTCGGCTCAGAAAACTGAAAGTGAGTCCATAGCAGCGTGGTTTGCCCGAATAAAAAAATTGGCATTAAGCTGTAAATTTGGAGATTGCTTAGAACAATTCGTTCTTAACAAATTTATAAGTGGGACAACGGGACCCATTTACGAACGACTGTGTGAGGAGGACGAAACATTAAAGTTAGCGGAGGCATATAGGAAAGCGTTAGTAGTTGAGTCAAAGCTGTTGGCAAAAAACTCAGATAACGGCTCAGTGTCAGTGCCTAGTGATGTTCTATTCGTGAAGAAAAAAAGTAGTCGTGATAACAACTCCAAAACTAACATCAATAAAATGAAGACACCATGTGCTCATTGCGGTCGGAAAAATCATCAATCGAGTGGCTGCAGATTCAAGAAGGCCACATGCCATTCATGCAAAAAAGTTGGACATTTAGCATCGGTTTGCAAAGATAAGAAAGTTAATTTTGTAGATAATTCAATTAAAAATTTTGATAACAACTTAAATACCAATAATTCAACTTTCGATTTTTCTATTTTTACGGTAGAGTCAGCAGAAACGGAGACGGAGATTTGTTCAGCAAATAAAGAGAAGGCTTATACATTACCTGTAGTGATTAATGACGTTAAACTGGATGTGACTTGTGAGGTGCAGTGCAATAACACCCGCGGCAATAACCCCTGCAGGGGTTATTTCCCAAACGAAAAGGAAATAGCCCCTGCAGGGGTTATTTCCTTTTTAATGTGGTAATAACCCCTGCAACAAAAAGGCATTTACACCTGCAGGTGTAATTGCCAATTTGAATTGGCAACAAGCCCCACACATGGGTTAAGCTTTAACTCTCCATTAAAAAATTGTTATAAAAAGCTAATAATTCATATTGGCTACCTTGGTCATGTAAGTACAAACAAAAAAGAGTAGATATTGTTCTTATTTTTCAAAATTTTTTTGAAATGAAATCTTAAAGTTTACGCACCAAATTCTTTTGACAAGAACAACAATACACCAATACAAACTTAACCGCAGGACTACTTTTTTGCATTAGTAAAATTAAAAAATTCAAAATAAGAAAAAAAAAATAGTCGTCATTCGCGCAGCGGAAATTTTTTTTTGCCCCAGAGAGAATCAATTTGAGGTGTGAAAATATGCGCGAATGACGACTATTTTTTTTTTTCTTATTTTGAATTTTTTAATTTTACTAATGCAAGAAAGTAGTCCTGCAATTAACAAAAATATACCAATATAAATTTAACAGCAGGACTTTTTTTTGCATTAGTGAAATTAAAAAATTCGAGCGAATTTTTTTATTTCACTAATGCAAAAAAATATTTTCAATGGTTTTCTTTGGTTTCTTAAAATAAAGCGAATATGGTTATTTTGTAAAATTTGTTTTGTTCTATTAGGTTTTCTATGGTGGGCTTTATTTCCATTTGAAATTGGAAATAATCCCCACAGGTAAAAGGCAATAAGACCTACGGTTTTTATTGCCACATTAAAAAGGAAATAACCCCTGCAGGGGCTATTTCCTTTTCGTTTGGGAAATAACCCCTGCAGGGGTTATTGCCGCGGGTGTTATTGCACTGCACCGACTTGTGATACCGGTGCTCCGCTATCGTTGATGTCCATTAAATTTTTCGATAAACTTAAGCAAAGATCAAAGTTGAGAAATTGTGCAAATTTCTATACGGGTTATGGTGGTAGTGCAATTGAAGTTTTAGGTGAGTTTGATGCAAGCGTTAATTATAAGGGTCAGGCAAAGTCAGTTACATTCGTTGTTACTAATACAGTTAGCCCACCGCTTTTGGGAAGAAATTTTTTAAGAGAGTTCAATTTTGAGCTTGTGCAGCCGGGTAAACAAATTAATACTGTTAATGATTCTTTGTAAGGTATCATTGAGAATTTAAAGGAAGATTTTAGTGAAATTTTTGACGGAGGATTAGGTAAATATAGATTGAAAACGGTTAAACTTGAGTGCATTTCAGAAGCCAAAAAAGTTTTTTGTAAGCCAAGACCTATACCGTTAGCTTGGAAGAAGACTATCGAACAACAATTACTAAATCTAGTTAAAGAGGACGTGCTTGAACCAATCGAAAATTCAGATTGGGGCACTCCGTTAGTGCCGATTATGAAGCCAAACGGTGAAATCAGAATATGCGGTGATTACAAAACTACAATTAACAAGTTCTTAATTGATTTCAAATATCCGTTACCTAGAATTGAAAAAATTTTTTCTTCCTTGCAAGGGGGTCAGTTGTTTACTAAATTAGATCTAGCCAACGCTAGACGCCAACTAGTTTTAGATGAGGACTCTCAAAAGTTATGTGCATGGAGCACACACATAGGCGTATTTAAAATGAAACGGCTTCCATTTGGAGTCAAACCAGCTGCCGCGATCTTCCAAAAAACTATAGAGTTGCTGTTGAAAAACATTACTTATGTAACAAATTACATGGATGATATAGTCGTCACTGGAAAGACTTTGGATGAACATGTGGGAAATTTGAGGTTAGTTTTAAACAAATTACAGGTAGCAGGCTTAAAACTCAATATAAGAAAATGTGTTTTTTTTCAAAGAACAATCTCGTATTTGGGTTTTAACATCGATAAGAATGGCCTGAGTAAGAATAAAACTAGAGTTGAATCCGTTTTAAATGCCCCAATCCCAAGTAATATTTCCGAATTACGCGCTTTTATTGGTATGGTGAATTATTATTCACAATTTATACCAAATTAAGCTAGTAAAATGACACCCTTATACGAGTTGCTGCAAAAAGATAAATTGTTTCATTGGAGCAATCGTTGTCAAAAAGCATATGATTTGATGAAAGCTGAAGTAACTTCAGATCAAGTTTTGATTCATTTCAATCCAAAAGAGCCTATAGTATTAACTACTGATGCTAGCCAGAATGCTGTTGCTGGAGTTTTATCGCATGTTATGCCAGATAAGTCGCTTAAACCAATAGCATTTGTATCGCGCGCTCTTAGCAAATCGGAAAAAAACTACAGCACGATAGAAAAAGAAGCCTTGGCCATAATATTTAGTGTTACTAAATTGTGACAATATTTATTGGGCATTCATTTTGAATTAAACACCGATCATAAACCTCTTAAAAGAAAATAAAGGCTTACCGGTAATGGCAGCAGCGAGAATGCAACGCTGGGCTTTTATCTTATCGGGTTTTGCTTATAGTCTAAAATATGTAAAGGGTACAAGCAATTTAGCCGACGGTCTATCACGTATGCCCCAAAATGAAAATAATAGTTCCAGTGTTGAAAGTAACTATACATCAATTATATAACGTGCGATGATAAGTTACAATTAAATTTCAAAAAAAAATGCTATGGAAACAAGAAAAGACCCGATCTTGTCAAAGTTATTGGAATCCATTAATTTGGGCACGGTAAATAAGTTGAAAGAGCCACATTTTGAACCATTTCATAGTAAACAGAATGAACTTTCAGTGGAGGCAGGGTGTATTTTAGAACAATAGTTCCATCGAAAATGCGTGATAAGGTATTAGCTGACTTCATAGATCTCACTTGGGCATTGTTAAAACTAAGTCTTTAGCTAGATCTTACGTTTGGTGGCCTAAATTGGATAAGGAGATTGAGGAAGTGGTAAAAAATTGCCATGCATGCCAGCTGACCCAATCTAACCCAGAGAAAAGCTATTTGTTACCGTGGATACCTACTGATTCGGCTTGGAAACGAATACATCTTGATTTTGCCGGTCCTATTGAAGGTTTTCAACTCTTGGTAGTCATAGATTCATTTTCGAAATGGGTTGAGGTTTTCAAAACCAAAAATGCAACTTCTAAATTTGTAGTTTGTAAGTTAAAAGAAATATTTTGTCGCATTGGGTTGGTAGAGGTTATCGTTACTGATAATGGTTCACAGTTCACTTCAGATGAATTCAAAGGTTTTTTGAACTGTAACTTAATCAAACATGTTCTAACAGCACCGGGGCATCGGGGTACTAACTGACAGGCGGAAATATTTGTTAAATTGTTAAAAAAAATCTTCATACGCTAGCTTAAAAGATAATCGTTCCGATGAATTCGATAATATTATCAATCGATTTCTGTTTGACTATCGTAATTCTAAACATAGTATTACCAATGAGACACCGGCTAAGCTTTTGTTAGGGCGTGAGTTAAAAACTAGGTTTATTATTAAAGATACCTTACAAAATAATCAATATACATGCACAAAGAATCATAAAGGCAAACGATATGTGGATTTCAAGGTAAATCAAAACGTTTATGTTCGAGATTATACTGACACTAACAATCCCTCTTGGACAAAAGCTACAGTGCAAAAGCAACTTGGCCCACGTAATTACACATGTATCATAACTCATAATAAAAGACCTATTAAAAGACATGTTGATCAAATAAGGGCCCAGTTAGAGGAACCTAAATTGAGTGACAGCGGTAATTTAGATAGAGAAGGTGAAATAAACAACGATGAAGTATTAGCTGATAACCAGTCGCCGTATCCAAGGAAGCTTCGACCTCGTAAACAAATTCGTTATCCCAAATAACTTTTTTTTATGCTTTTAAATTATTAGTCTGTTGTAAAATTTTGAATTTAAATTTATTATTTCTATTATAATATAAAAATGAATTATTTTGAATTATGTAAACACTTATGAAGAGAGATGTTATGTATCAAACATACTTTCACACATACCAGTAAGAGATCTTAGAAACTGTAAAATCATTCTTGTGTAACGTTAGCTTTTTTTCTCATCAATAAAGAAAATTCATTCTCTTGTTAGCCATCGACAAGATCGTTTCATTTCTCCTCTGTCACTCGATACACTTCAATATCCAAAATTTTTTTCTACACAATTGCAAAATTTGTCTTAAAGTATCTGCAAATCAAAATAGCTACTTTGAAATACACAACAGAGCGGAGCATTTCACACAACCATGCCTTGTTAGAAAATGAGAGCGATATTCAATTTTCTGCCGATTACGAACGGACGGTCAACCAGGAAAGCGTTTTTTATTTTAGAATACGAACTAAGAACCTCCCACATAAAAGGCAGATATTCTAACTATAACGCCACGGGCACCACAGTAGCTCCCCTTACAACGAACTATACTTCGTCTATCCTTAGCTCATTCAGAAAACTGTTGTTAATCTTGATATTGCTTAATTTGCTGTATAGGTCTAATAGACTTTATCTAAGGTCAACATTTAAGGAACCTTCTCTTGACTACTGATCTGCTTGCATTTAAAGAGCTATATGTAAAATTTGTTAAATTTTGCAAAATCAATTCGAATTGTATTTACCCCAATGACCATTTAGCACCCAAATACCAACGTGTTTTGTATTTTGCTAGCTGACCCACCCGGCGCAGCTCAGGTCGTACTTTGATCGGATTGAGTAAATTTGGCAGAGTAGTTACCAATAGTACTTAAATAATTTTTGAAATCGGCTCCAGGTTTCCGGGTGTTTCCCTGTTCCCGTTTCCGTTCTCGAAGGCATATGCAAAGGAAAAGGGGCAATGAAGCAATCAAACTTTGAAAGAAATTTTGGAATTGCTACAGTATTTGCCAAGTTCACGTCAGGGAATATGGGGATGAAATTTCAGCCTGTGTCATTTCTCAGGTTCAAGGCCATTTTGGTAGGTAATTTAATTCAAATCGGTCTTAGAACCTTTTCAACACAAGAATTAAGTTATCGTTTACGTTCCCATTCCCGTTTCAATGGTGATATGGGAATTAAGAGCATTCTAATAGTGAATAATTTTAGAATCGGTAAATTATATGTAAATACTTCTTTGGCGTGCCAAAGAAATAAAGCTGAAGATTTTATTCCGTATGCGACAACACTTATGCAAAAGGAAGGTATGGTGACAAAATTTTTGAAATCGATTGACTAGTTTTTGAATTCCCGTTCCCCTTTCAGTGGTTATATTGGGATGAGATGCATACTACGTTGCTCCGGGGTAACGCAATATTCTAATGGTGAAAGAATTTTGAAATCGGTCAAGCGGTTTTTTAGTTCTCGTGTATGTTCCCGTTCCCGTTTTCGTTTCCTTGGGAATGTGGGTATGAATAGCATTCCTTGGGGAAATGGGGATGAAATAGCCTATTTTACTCAAGGGCAATGAGCACTCTTACGGTGAAATAATTTTTCGGAATCGGTCTAGTATTTTCTGAGTTCGAGGCTATATTTCCGTTCACGCTCCCGTTTAAGTGGGAATATGAAAAGGATTGGCTTTTAACAGCGAATTTTGAAACCTGTCAAACAGTTTATAAGTTCCCGTGAATGTTCCGGTATATATGTTCCATATTTATATGCAGATAAATACAAAACTAAGTCAGTGTTCAGAAGTGAACAGCAGGGATGGCTAGTAAATAGAGTTTGTGGAATAAAGTTGCATTAATGAGCACAGCGCTTTATTGAGGATTGTAGTGAAGATGACTATAAAATTCTCAATAAAACACGGCTATTATGTAATGATTATATAAAATACCATTTTTTCGGTAGATGGTCATGATGAGTGTTTGTATGAAGAAAAGAGATGGCCACATAATTGGCAGCATTGTTTGGAATACAGACACTTGCTTTATGCTTCAAAACCTCAGTTCTCAGTGCTCAGTGTCAATGGTCTGGCATACCTTGTGACCCGACACCCTGACACCATACAACAAAATGGGTTCAGATTCAAAAACTTTTTAATAGCATTTACATTTTGTTGAACGCAAAAAACAATTGTTCCACGAAAAATAAAATTCGCAGATTTTCCTTTGTTCGTTAATCCGTTCAATGTCTATCTACTAAATTCACTTATGAGTCTGCGACGATTCCGAGAATCTGTCCAACTGCGTTGCATTTACTGCCAGACGGCAAGATTATTTCTTTAGCCAATTTGCAAGAACAGGAGAAAGGATCAAAGGACAATAATCTCCTCATGTACTCCTTTACGCTGAAAAAGACTTTTGATTTTGATTCTGTGTGGCAAGAGAACTTCATTGATAAACTGACACTAGTCATCGTAGGCCTCACAGCCAATAAAACCCTATGAAATACGATATATAGATATAAATATATGAAGCAACAAAGTTATCCTTTTGCTCTTGTATCTTGTATGAATGAATACTCGTAGACTCAAAGCTTCTTATGGTAACTTTATGTAAAAAGCATATCCAATCATTGAACCTTAGTCCCTGTGAAAACCCTGTAAATAACACGAAACTCGAAAGCTCTACTGCCTTGCATCTCAATGTTAAATTTTCACCTAATGGTCATGGTAGGAATCCTTATCACAGTACCAACTCAAACAATTGTTGCAAATCTTGCGTTTCCAATGATTCAGTCTTTCATCCGACTCCGAGCATTGTGCACTTCTAACGGTTCGCGAATCTCTCGTCGTTTGTATATATGCCTCATCATAACAGCACGGATTTCATGCGTAACCATCTCCTCTTATAATGTCTAGTGGGATTAACAGCAACGGTGCTTTATTCTTCAAGCCCATGGATAACAATAGTGACAGTGATATTAATTGCACGATACCAATGGCCAATTTCGTCGATAGCTTTAATAGCTTGGAAAATAGTGATTACTTCAAATCAAATATGAATGTGATTGATAGTGCGGGTAAAAAATCTTGGTTTAGTGGCGGCGAAATACAAATTCCATTCTATACTGTTATTCTTTTGCTTTCGGTGGTGGGCAATTTACTTGTTATATCTACACTGGCCAGGAACCGCAGGATGAGGACAATAACCAACGTTTTCTTACTTAATCTGGCAATTTCGGATATTCTGCTAGGAGTCCTTTGTATGCCAGTGACATTAGTTGGCACTTTATTAAGGCACTTTATATTTGGAGCATTTCTTTGTAGGCTCATACCATTTTTGCAGGGTAAGTTTTTTTTTTCTTTTGTAGAAATTGTAAAGTGTGCACTTCATTTGTTCGTTGTGCATATTTGCTCTTTCCAAATTATTAATAAAAGTATAGAGTGTTAAGATGTACTTTGGGAAATTAAATTTTGGACAAATGTGAATTTTTTTTTAATCCCTTTTCGGTCATTGGACAAATTCTTAAATGGAAAATTTTCAGCTAAAGAAGAAATCTATTTAAATTATTGGCACAGTCTTAAATGAATATTGTCAGCTTCTTTAAATAAGAAATCTACGATTTTGCAATTTTAGTTTAGAGTTTCTAAGTAAAACAATTGGCCTAAGACACGCGGATTATTCAAAACCAGGAAGTTTGTCAACGCTTTCTGAGGTCTATTTGGGATACCCCTCTAGCGGATATCACCAGTGGGGATCCAAGAGAGATAACAACACCCGGTAGCGCTTTAAGCGAAAAAAGTTGAAGAAGAAGAAAAGTGAAATAGTTTTAAAGTGAAAATAGTTCTTGAATTCGTGTAAATGCTTCCCTCCTGACCAGTTCGCAAAGAGGACCGTCTCCTGATTTTTTATGCAAATTTTCTATGAAAGAAAGTTTCGCTTTCGCTGTCTGTTTGCTGAGATTTTTTAGAAAACGCAACGGATTTCGATGAGTTTTTTTTTTTAATAGATGGAGCGATCCAAGAGGAATTTCAATATATATATTTAATGCCCATATCTCCACGTTCCATACTCCTTTGCAAACAGGAACATGAAAAAAACTCGAACTATCCCAAAAATTCTATCACCGTTAGAGTACTTCACTGCACCATGTGATGCTTCTTTTGCGAGGCTGGGGTATACTCAGGGTGTCCAGGGTCTACCCAAGGAAGCTTCGTAAGACTTGGGCTTCGGCGGTCCAACTTCTTTAGTAAATGACAACGAAGAGACGATTGGGTAATTTATAAGTAAGCTTGAATTTATTTTTACAACGTCTCTCAGGATATAATTTACAAGTTTAACAATTTTTTTATGATTTTCACAATGTGAGGTTCAAAGATGTCTTGACCCTAGTCCGCTTCTGATGCTGGTCCTTGGAATGGCTGATCCTCTCTGGGGTATCGACGATGTTCCTTCGGGTCCATACACGGTATTATATTATGGCATTTGTTTCCTCGGTTTTGCAGCGGCGAATGTCTATCTGCGTTAGGCAGGGCACTCTGTCGGCGGCGATGGATTTCGTAGCAGAGGTCTGCGTCGGGCGGTAGGCAGAACAATTTATCGGCGGCGGCGGACTGCGTGGCAAGTGCCTGCGTTGCTTTAGCACGGCAGAGCAATTTATCGGCGTTGGCGGACTTTGTAGGAAATGTATGCGTCTACTTAGAGGCAAAACACTCTGTTGGTAAATCCAAACGCTCGGCAAAACAAACCGTAACGAATAGATCCGCAGGTAAGGAAAACGTACACGCCCGGCAAAGCAAACCGCAACAATGTAGTTACCTCGGAAATCTAAGTAACTCTTAACGCTCGGCAAACAAACCGCAACGAATAGATCCGCAGGTAAGGAAAACGTACACGGGTGGCAAAACAAACCGCAACAATGTAGTTACCTCGGAAATCTAAGTAGCTCTAAACGCTCGGCAAACAAACCGCAACGAATAGATCCGCAGGTAAGGAAAACGTACACGCCCGGCAAAGCAAACCGCAACAATGTAGTTACCATTGAAGAGACTATATAAGTCGAAGCAGAGAAAGAATATCTTTCGTGTGGACGAGAAAAAGTAATAGTACGTTGGAAGCATAAAAGCCCGTAAATCTTTTTCTGAATTATAGTGATTAATTTACCTCTATTCATAGATTTTTCTACTACAACTAACTGAGAGTTGTAAGGCAGTGACAATATTGCATACAAAAAATCGGATGGGGATTACCAATGTATTTCCCCATAAGGAAATGCACATCAAGTGATGAGGCATGAAGAAGTAAACACTATTTGGCCTTGGAATGAAATTGAAATTTCATTGTGCAATTTGATGGCGTGTGGGTATATATAAAAAAGGAAACACGTACAGTGTTTTTTGGATGCGGTGGTTTGGAAGTGGGGTAGTAAATTAAATTGTGACGCTTCGTCACAACCTGAGTAACATAAACTAAATTTGGAAACTTCTAGACTACTTTACATTATTTACTCAGTTTGATCATTCACCGCGCGACGCCGCCGCGCCGCTGCCAATTGATTTTACATGCTTTTTGCCCCTCGTTAGGAATTTGCAGTCTTATGAGAGTATTACTCTGCCATGAGAAAAGCTTTTTTCATTATGTCCAGCTTTAGAGCTCCTCATGATCTTTTGCGACATTCTATTTATTTGTTTTTATTTGCAACACATTTTTACAGTAGGGATTTGATAATAAAGAAAATCCAATTCAATTTTATTACAAAAAAGAAAACATTACGAAATATTGCAAAATAAGACTTTAATTAAATTAAAATTACAACAACATTAATAGAACAAAGTCTATAAATAGAAAATTAAATTAGATTACAGTAATAAAATATCAGCTTAGCATGAATCATGCAGAGATGTTATACTGGTTCTTAGTATTAATTTTAAACTATTTTTACTGATGTTGAAATCGGCAATAAAGGGTCAGAGTTGAATAACCTACTCATGCGAGCTAGTAGCTCATGCATGCCATAACTAGTTCTGTGGTAGAAGCGATGTATAAACTCTAAATTAAGTAGTTGGTGGGATCCTCCGGGATAAATAAATAAATAAATAGGGTGGCACAACAGAGCGAGGAGTCCCTGGGCCTAGCGCATTATTTTCTGCCGGTTCTGAACGGCTTATTGAGAAAGTGCTTTTCATGGCAATGAATTTATCAACGGAGGACTTGCCAATTCCTCGGGAAAGGCGATACCCGTGGAAAAACATTATTGCCTCTGCTGGGATTCGTACCTCGAACCTATTTGCTAGCAGGTGGACATGCTAACTATCACGCCACGGGTACCACCTTCGGGATAGTTGAATCTTATGTGGGATAGCAAGTCGGGAACATCAATTTTACCAATTACATAAGTCACCAAAATTTTTATTTTTTTTATTTTCCAATTGTCTACAACTAAAAGTAACCACAGCCACAGGCTCCATTCAAAACAATTCTTCTGTAAATTTTACAAAGTAAAAAAAAAAAAAAATGTTTTGAGATTTTGTAAGAACGTTACCTTACTGTAAAACAATTTTTTTCTTAGAATATGACCAAGAATCATATCCCAAAGTATGATACACGAATCACGGAACACCTTGTATAATATTACCTTACACCATTTTTGTGTCCAGGCATAACGTCGCAGAGGCAGAGTGCACCGTTAAAGTCTACTCGTTGAAGTATTGAGTGGAATTTGAGTAGTTTATTGAGGATGGTTCAAGTCTCCCGTATGAGCAAGTCGAAATGCGGTGTTAAAAGAACCAACACGACCCACATCGTAAACACTTCTATATTATATTATATTATTATTATATTGCTATATACAAGGGATATTCCAATGGACAACAACACCATTGTGGCTACTTTTGCATACGATACTGCTATTTTGGCATCCAGTAAGTGCGTCGTCAAGGCTGCTGACATATTGCAAAATGCCGTCGACACCGTTAGTGATTGGACCAAAAAATGGCGTATCAAGCTCAATGAAGCTAAATGTGCACATATAAACCTTACAAATAAAAAGTTAAGCTACGTTCAAATATTCATCAACAATCAAGCTGTACCTTACGCCAATACGGCCTTGGGATGAATTTGGATGCAAAGCTGAAATGGAAAGAGCATATATAAAAAAGATAAGGGAAGAGATTAGTTTGAACTCGGTAGAAATTCGGACTTATCTGTCGAAAATAAAATAATGCTTTATAAACAAGTACTTAGACCTGTTTGGACTTATGGAATCCAATTATGGGGCTGTACAAAGAAAACAAATACTGAAATCATCCAAAAGTTTCAAACAAAGTCCTTCGTGGAATAGTAAATGCACCATGGTATATAAGAAATAGCGATTTACATCGTGACCTACAAATAGAAACGGTTACAGAAGTTGTAAGAAAACATGCTGTATCACACAATCAGCGACTGCATAGTCCTATCAACTCTGAAATGGAGTCCTTATATAATGCGAGAGGCAATGTTCGGATATTAAGAAGAACCAAGCCAAACGAGCTAATGGTCTAAAAGTCATGGGAAGCATTAGAAGTTTAAGCTTCCCCTTAATAAAAATCTGTTTTCCATCGTTCATAGATTGGTTCTGATTACGAGGAGTTTTTAGAAGAAAAATCTGTTTTCCATCGTTCATAGATTGGTTCTGATTACGAGGAGTTCTTAGCGAGGCAAGAATCCCACACTATTTGATTTCCTGCTGACAAAAAAAAAAAAATTTAAATAAATGTGACTGTTTTTTTTTTTTTCAAAGAGAAAATATGTTTTAAAGTTTCGTGGAGTTTAAAATCAGACTATAAATACGCCGGTTATTGTTAAACTTAGCAAAAGTATATTCCTAAATTTTAACGCTGATTTCATCAAAATACTATAATTTATTGTCTCACTAATCTCTGTCCTCAAACTTTAGCACCTGCGAACGTCAAACCTTAACCTCTTTCTCAATACATCCCAGTTGCAATTTAAAATCAACTTGATCGACTTACTTCAAACTTTATGAATATTTTATAGAAATAAAACACCCCCGACCGCTAAGTTAAAACAATATTTCTTTCATTAAGAGTGCTTCCAAAAAACAATTTTGTTTTACGGTTTCTTCATTTCCGATCATTTCAGGACAAGTTACAGTGAGCACCGTAAAATGTTTTTTTCCCTATGTATTCTTATGCCTCAATATATCTGCATGACAAAACTAAACAATATAGTTAAAAGTATTCTCAATATGGTGATAATTATTTTATTATTATTATTTTATCCATTCATACATGAAAAAAAAAAAAAATAGCAATATAGTTTTTTTTACGCTGAAACCTCACTAAAATTAAGTGACACTATAAATACCCACCTCCAAAAGTTCTCTTCCCTGAAATCATATTTCAATGCATTGAAATTCACGCAGAAGCACCCTGTATTTCCCTGTCAATATTTGTTCAAATAGATTGCATATCATTCAAGCTACGATGCATTATAATGAAAAGCTTAATATGTTTGAGCAAACAAGCCCAAAATTTACATAATTGTGAGAGGCTTATTTTTGAATGCTTTTTGCATTTAGCGGTCTACTCGCTAAATTAATGCTTTGCTTTCCCACAAAATGTTGTTTTAATAATTACGGAAAGTAGAACACACACACTCTTGAGCAATTAAACGAATTATTTTTGAGAGTAGGAACCAACAGTGAAGCATAAGTAGAACGTCCGGTCTGCTTTTTGAAGATTAATTTTTTTTTGTGGTGAACTGCGCATTGGAATGGAGCCTTCTAAGGTATTGTGTAAAACAATTTTCATTTTTCGCCCGTACACGGACTCACGTACAACTTGCCTTTATCTGCTCAAGGTTAATTGGAACTTAGTCTTATGGAGATCGTTAACGGAACAGAGGAATGAAGCACCTAATTACATCCTTATGAAGTGAAAGACGTGAATTATTCATAAGATTACTAAATTGTGCGTACTTGGTTCAAATATTAAAATGAAATTGTTTCTTAATTCGAATAGAGTTGTGTTGGTACAATTAAGACTTAAGTTTTCTTATGTTCACTGGTGTGATTTGGTATGGGATGGGCGATAAGCTCCACATACACCCGAGCATCTGTAGCTAAAGTCAATATTTCCATTTAAAAATTAATGAACAAAGAAAATCGTAGAAGGAACGTTGTTAAGTCTTGAGACCGTAACAAAAAGAAATGAAAATTGAATTTTGTCTTTACGCGAGTGGAACTCAGTTTCATGATTCCAAGAAAAGACTGTCTGTTTGGAGTTTGATGTGAAGATTATACTTTTTTGCTGTGACTGCATTTAGATTCATTTCATTCATTGTCAACATTTTTAATTTGAGCACTCATTTTCCAAAATGATCTGTGGATTAAGTCCCGGAAAATCTGAAACCATTTTTCTGATTTCATTAGGGTGGAGGCCATAGAATATTGAGTATTTAAAAGATAGGGATGCTTTACACGCTGCTGTGAGTTTTCATGGTCTAATATATGTACATTGTGTAAAATTGCTTTTGACGGAAACACAATTGAGCCAAGGAGAAGAATATGATTTGCTTTGACGGCGGCGGCGGCGGGCGGCAATACGTCTTGTTTAAAATATTAGAATAGCCACATATCCATGTTCTTTTAATTAATATGCCAGGCTTATTTCATTATTAAATAAAAAAAAATGTTTCTGAATATTTTGGAAATGGTGTGTGTTGTTTAAGTGAACCCAACTTAAAAATTATTTTTCGTTCGTATTCAGATGAACTGTGAAAATTTCCTATATCTGTTGAAATTACTTACCTACTTACTTAGGTGGGCATTACAGTTCGGGGTGAACCTGGGCCTCAACCAACATCCTTCTATAACGACTTCGATTTCGGGCGAGCTCTCTCCAGTTTCGCACTCCAAGTGGGTTGAGGTCTTCATCCACTTGATTGCGCCACCTAAGACGAGGTCTTCCCCTTCCGCGATATCCCTGCAATGTGCTTTCGAACACCCGACGAGCCGGAGCGTTTGGGTCCATCCGCTCTACATGGCCCAACCATCGTAGCCTCGCGATGCGTACTCTTCTGGCTATGCCCATGTCGCGGTACAGCGCATTCAGCTCGTTGTTGTATCTTCTTCTCCACACATTGTCTTCGCATACGGGACCAACGATCATTCTGAGAATTTTTCTTTCGAAACGACCAAGAGTTTCTTCATCCGCTTTCGATAAGGTCCATGCTTCCACGCCGTAAAGCAGGAATGGGATGATTTAGGTCTTATATAAGGTTACCTTGGTTTTTCTAGAGAGAGTTTTGTTTCTCAATTGTCTTCTTAATTCTAAGAATCAACGGTTGGCAAGAGTTATTCTCCGTTTGATCTCCGCACTGATGTTGTCCGTGTCTACACCGGATCCTAGGTAGACGAAGTCCTGTACTACCTCGAAGTTATGTCTGTCTATTGTGACGATTTGTCCAATTCGTCGATGTTCTGTGTCCTTGTTTGATGACAGCATATACTTTGTTTTGCCCTCATTAACCATCAAACCCATTTTTGCCGCTTCTGTTTCAATACTCGCAAGAGCACCTATGACATCACGCTCGTCTGCATAGGCGAGTAATTGAATTGTACAGACTTTTGAAAGATTGTTCCTCTGGTGTTGACGTTTGAGTTTCTTACAATCTGTTCAAGTATGATGTTGAAGAAATCGCATGACAGTTTATCGCCTTGCCTAAAACCTTTTTCGACATCAAAGGTTTCGGTGAGTTCTTTACCGACCTTGACGGAGCAGCGTGAATTCTCCAAAGTCATCCTGCATAGTCGTACGAGTTTTGCAGGGATGCCGAAACTAGACATGGCTCTTTACAGCTCGTCTCTGTAGATACTGTCATACGAGGCCTTGAAATCGATAAAGTTCAATCGTAGAATCGATTGATTCTCTTGGACATCGTCGAAACGTCACCTGTCTCTCTATCTTTTATCGTTTTTTCCACAAACAGTGCTCTAGTGAAATAGCCAGCTGCATTTCTCCCTTGAAACAATTTAGCCGCAACACCCGCCTCGCTAGGAATGCTCATCAGTTCTGCCTTGAGCCCAACTTCGGGCGTACAGTCAAGAATAGAGATTCTTATTTTAGTCGCATCACCCGAATGTGGAATGCTTTACCTGGCTCTGTGTTTCCCCTGCATTACGATTTACAAAGATTCAAAAGCAACGTGCATCGGTGTCTCCTTTCAAATCCTCTCCTATTTTCCAAAATGCTCGCACTGTGTTTTTATAACATTATAAGGGTAGTCATAACCCCTTGATGTGCACGCCAATTATAAAAAAAAAGATGGCGAATATCGATATTATGTTCTCGGGTTTTTTTCCAAAATCTGCCGTAATGTGAAAATTTGGTCTATTGTGGATTTCTCTGGTCTAAAACCACATTGATAAGGACCTGTCAAGTTGTTGACGTGGGGTTTCAGACGTTCACATATTACAGAACACAAGATCTTATAAGCGACGTTAAGGAGGCTTATCCCTCTATAATTGACGCAATTGTGAGGGTCTCCTTTCTTTAGGATCGGGCATATGATACTGAGGTTCCATTCATCGGGCATGCTTTCTTCCGACCATATCATGCAGATCAGCTGGTTGCTCCTTTCAACTGATCTCCAGCTGCCTTGAAAAGTTCGGCATCAGAGCCATCTGCACCTGCAGTGTTATTTGATTTAAGTTTGCATATAGCAAGCTTAACTTCTTCTAGGTCGGGAGGACGTCATTCTTGATCATCGTCCAGGCTGAATGGGGCAATCTGCCTGACAGCGGAATTGGTGTCCTCATCGCCGTTAAGCAGCCTGCAGAAGTCATCTTTCCAGATCCTCAGTAGCGACTGTGACTCAATAACTATGTTTCCCGGCTGGTCTTTACAGGCTTGAGTTCGGGGCTTGCCACCCTGGCAGGATCATTTTACCTTTTGGTAAAACTTCCGAATCTCATTCCTGTCAGTGCACCTCTCTATTTCCTCAAACGAGCGCTTCTCATGCTGCATCTTTTTCTTTTTGAGAATTCGGTGTTCTTCCTTTCTTCTCTGTTGAAATTATGTTATGAAATTCTTCAGGCTTCTTGGAATCATCGATTTGATTTTCTTCTTTGTCCGGATGGACTTCTAATAGAGAATGTGCTTTAGAAGAACCTAAAAATATAAACGATTTAAAATCTTAAATAGGTATCTGTTCTCCTAGCATCATGAGGCAAATGGCATCGAGAGTAGTAATCAACTACTAATGAAGCGCATTTAGAAAAAGTTATTATTATTGCTCGGTACTAAACGTTATATGGTATACTGTCATGTACATACATAGGTATTGAAGGCTTACAATGTTTTTTAAAAAAGACAGTAATCACCATCCAAAACTGGCAGATACATAAGTACTGTGACGACGCGTCACATTTTTATTTTCTTTTTCCACCGCCGAACTGCCGAATTGCCGAAACCTCACCCTACGACCAGTTAACCACGAAGGCCACACGTAAGACATGGGCGCATAGAAATAAATCACGCAGCCAAGAGAAATCATACACCGCATCTCAACAAACACCGAAAACCCATTGTGTGTGCGTGTGCATTATATGGTTGGTAAACATCACAACTGCGGCTCTATGCAAAAATTAATTCGACTCAACAGCGACCAGCACTCTGCCATATGCGATGGAATAAATTTTGTTTTCATGTGCAGTGGTAGGTAACCAACGATAGGTAGGCCTGGGGTTGGGTAAAACAATGGAAAGATTTCGCTTATTCGTATACCTCACACTCACTTGTGGGGCAAAACTTTAAAAGGGCAAGTGAAATTTGCCGAAAAATTCAGAGAAGCTATCACCTATCACCATTATTAATTGGGGGAATACCTCTTTAATAATACCTTCGTTTCTCTAATCCTCGTCGACTTTGGAATTTGTCAGTGGTGGCCAGCATACCGGCCTCATTGGTTAAAATCCATATTTTCTCGCCGTCAACTTTGAATTTATCAGCGGTGGCCAGCATACCGGCCTCGTTGGTAAAATTCCAACTTTCCTCCCCGTCGACTTTGAATTTGTCAGTGGTGGCCAGCATACCGGCCTCATTGGTTAAATTCCATATTTTTCTCGCCGTCAACTTTGAATTTATTAGCGGTGGCCAGCATACCGGCCTCGTTGGTAAATTCCACTTTTTTTTTCCTCGTCGACTTTGAATTTGTCAGTGGTGGCCAGCATACCGGCCTCATTGGTTAAATTCCATATTTTTTTTGTCAACTTTGAATTCATCAACGGTGGCCAGCATACCGGCCTCGTTGGTTTTCTAACTTTTAAACTTACTTATTTCCAGGAGCAGACTCAGTCGTAAATAAGCTAATCCAGGTCATACCAGCCCAAGGCAACTACACCGACCTCCATCGCGTAGCAGGAAAGCCAGCAGCCGGATTCCGAGTAGTTGCCGCCCTACCGTGCTAGCAGTAAAGCTAACGCATTTTCCGCCAGACAACAGACTTAGAACGCTCTTGTAAACACTTTGTAAATTAACCAGTCATTAAAAACAAATTATAAATCGTATTCACCGTGTGTCGCCTATTTTATTAAGAAGTTGGATTAAAGCAGCCGAGTCTTCGAGCTTCCTCGGGGAAGGACCCTGGGTCCGCTGAGTTCTACCCCAGCCACGGACAAAGAAGCCTCACAGTACATAAGCATTTTTTTTCTGTTAAGTGAATTGATAGATTTCTAAAAACTGCGGTGTAACACCAACCACGTAGAAAACAGCTTGTTCCGAAACAACAAGCAGCCTCGGATAACGATAATGATTTCAAAGTTGACGGCGCAAGCAAAAGAAAATAGGACAACGACCTCCGGATCTGCACGTGGAACGTAAGATCTCTTAACGGACTACGTGCAGCTGGAGAATTAGCGGACGCCCTGGACTGCTGCAAAGCAGACATAACCGCCATAAAAGAAGTGTGATGGAGTGGACCGGGCATAAAGAAGGTGAGAAACTGTGACATCTACTATGGCTACTGCTACAGACAACAGAAACAGCGCTTATTTGGGTGCGGATTTGTCGTTAGAGAAGACTCAGGGATAAGGTGATTAGCCAAAATCCAGTCAATGAGCGTATAAAGACCATCCGCCCACGCCCCCACAGAGGAGAAAAACGACAATTCCAAAGACTGTTTCTACGAGCTCCTCGAAGAAACATATGAGCAGTGCCCTAGACACGACTTGAAAACCGTTCTTGGCGATTTCAACGCAAAACTAGGGAAGGAGGACATCTTTGGAAACACAATCGGTAAGCATAGCCTCCACGACAAAACCTCCGAAAACGGACTGAGGCTAATCGATTTTGCTGCGGGGCTAAATCTTGTTGTAAGTAGTACACGCTTCCCGCATCTAAAAATTCATAAAGGTACATGGCGATCCCCAGATCAATTAACCGTCAACCAAACTGACCGAGTTGATCGACGCAAGGCACTCTTCCAGTGTGCTAGATGTCCGAACTTTCCGAGGGGCCAACTTTGACTCGGACCACTACCTTGTTGTAGCCAAGGTACGAATGAGGATATCTTGTTCACGACCTGCACGAACTAATGCTGTGAAGAGATATGACGTCGGAAAGCTACAATCGCAAGAGATTGCCAATGCCTTTTCCAATCGAGTGTCCCTTCAATTATCCTTGAATCCCATGCCGTCAGCATAAGGCATTGAAGACCAGTGGCAACAATGCTAAGAAGCCATGAAAACCGCTGCCTCTGAGGTTCTGGGTTTCACTCGGCCCCCAAAACTAAACCAATGGTGCGATGAAGAATGCAGGCAGGCAAATGGCCAATGCAGCCAAACAAAAAGCACGATAAATGCTGATGCAAAAGAGAAAAAGGGCTTTTTACGATCAGTGTAACGAGATTCACAAGGAGAAGAAGGGAAGAACACCGACTTCTCAAAAAGAAAAAAAGCAGCATAAGAAGCAATCTTTTGAGGAAATAGAAAGGTGCCATGACAAGAGCGAGATTCGGAAGTTTGTAGCAAAAGGTAAAAAGATCCTGCCAGGGTGGCAAACCCCGAGCTCAAGCCTGTAAAGACCAGCAGGGAAACATAGTTATAGAGCCACAGTCGCTACTGAGGATCTGGAAAGATGACTTCTGCAGACTGCTTAACGGCGATGAGGAAACAAATTCCGCTTTCAGGCAGATTGCCCCATTCAGCCTGGACGATGATCAAGAATGACGTCCTCCCGACCTAGAAGAAGTTAAGCTTGCTATATGCAAACTTTAAGCAAATAAGGCTGCAGGTGCAGATGGCCTTGATGCCGAACTCTTCAAGGCAGCTGGAGATCAGTTGGAAAGGAGCATGCACCAGCTGATCTGCATAATATGGTCGGAAGAAAGCATGCCCGATAATGGAACCTCAGTATCGTATGCCCGATCCTAAAGAAAGGAGACCCTCACAATTGCGCCAATTATAGAGGGATAAGCCTCCTTAACGTCGCTTAGGTCCTTATCAATGTGGTTTTAGACCAGAGAAGTTCTCAATAGACCAAATTTTCACATTACGGCAGATCTTGGAAAAAAACCCGAGAACATAATATCGATATTCACCATCTCTTTATCGATTTCAAGGCCGCGTATGACAGTATTTACAGAGACGAGCTGTACAGAGCCATGTCTAGTTTCGGCATCCCTGCAAAACTCGTACGACTATGCAGGATGACTTTGGAGAATTCACGCTGCTCCGTCAAGGTCGGTAAAGAACTTACCGAGACCTTTAATGTCGAAATAGGCACTTTGAGCACTTGTTATAACTGTATTTGTATAAAATACATAAAAAAAACTACTAAAAGTGCCCATATTATTGTTTTATTCAAACAAACCTCAAATTTAAAAATCTTTTTTTTTTTTCTTTTAATTTTACCCATTTTGTATTTTTTGAAATATCATAAAATCTATGGGTTTTAGAGTGCACTTATTACTAAGTTTTTTTTTTTATTATTGTTTAGTTCATCTGCCAAAAATAAAGAAACTCCATGTTTATCAGGCATTTTCTGCAAAAAAGTGACCTCAAAGTCAAAACTTTGTTTCGGGAAGAAAATTTGAACAGCACTTAAAATTGAAAATTTGGCAACCCTTAACCTTTGGAAGCTATGGAAGCAAAGTACGGAACACCCTGTATATTGATGTAATAAGTAAAATAATATTAATTTAAAAAATAAGTCACAAAATAAAATCCATTTTTCTGTTCTTTTTAGATAGAACACTTACAACTTCGTCTGCTGTTATAGGTATTTCGCGATGAATATAGCTAGACAAGTCAAATCATTCAAACGATCTTGCTAATAAGTAAACATCCAAAGCTTTTCACACTATCATTAAAATAGATATATTTTATAAAACCTCAATTCGTTGGTCATGCTTTAACCCATTTCCGGCGGCTACCTGTTCCAGGTGAGCCAGGAACTTGAAATTTCACACTTTGTCTATTTTTGGGCTAGTTAGAGAAAATCTAAAAAAAAATTTTTGGAAAAGCTTTTAGTTTCCCGGAAAATTGACGTTGCGTTTTCGCAACACCCGCCAAATGTAGTAGCAAAATCATTAAAGAAAAAAAATTTTAAATACGGAGTTTAAATCAGTTTTATTGACAAAATATTCATTAAATATTTGTTTTTGTGTGGTATCCATCAAAGCATTTTGGATGAAGTGCTACTTTACACTTTTTGCAGAAAAAAATTGTTTGACTAGAACATTTCCGACTGCGAAGACGTTTTTCTGTTTTGATGATAGTGTGTTTCATGTCATCGAAACGAACCGCTTCAGCCAATTCCATCTCGTTGAATAGGCTGACTGCAGCTTGTCTCTGATCTCAACAAGGAATCGACAACAAATGCTCTGACTGAGGTAGTCTTTTGAGGATGAATGTGGATGTCTTGTCCGGTCCTGTTGACTTTTTTTGGGCGGCTTCTGTGTCGGAACTGTTGAATTTCTTCAGGAGTGGTGAGCTCAAGGTTGTCTGTTGGATCGGTGGACGGATTTTCATCGCTGAATTGGATGGTCTGTTGGGGGACTTGTGCGAGTTGAACTGAGGAGTTGACTTCTTCAAAAAATGCAGGGTCCAAGGTTGGATTTGGTTTGAAGTGTTCTTCAAAGAAGTCCGCAAATCCTTTGGTTTTATCCGCGTCGGTTGAAGCTTCGCCATGGGCTGTAGTTATGGTTTCCGGCTTTAGGGCGTTTTTCCCTATAATCCTGTTGATTTTTTGGAAGGTGTCGGGTCCTGGCTTTATGGATTGAGGCCTGTTTTGGAGAAGAATGTCGTTGTGGTAGTTCACTGCGTTATTGAACATGATGCTAACGCATCTGAGCTCGCTGGAGACGGCCTGGTAGTTGCTGTTGATGGTGTTTAGTTCCCGTTGCTGAATACGTTGAAGCAGCTTCCTCAAGTGTTGCCTGTGGTGGTAGAGCTTCTGTATATAGTAGGGCAGGTGCTCGTATTTGTCCCGGGGAGTTCTTGGCTGCCTTTGCTTCTCAAGCGAAGATTCAATTACGGTTTCCAGATTGTCAATTGCTGTATCAATTTCCTCATTCCGAAGGTTTGTGTTGGTTGGCGGTAGTGTGATACATTCGTCGACGTATCTTCGGAGCTTAGCGTCTAGCTTTTTGTAGTTGACGAAGCCCACCTGACAGAGATTATCTGGTGCCGGAGGTTGATTGAAAGAAGGACGGCCTCGTGATCTCA
Source organism: Melanostoma mellinum (assembly GCA_914767635.1). NCBI lineage: Eukaryota > Metazoa > Arthropoda > Insecta > Diptera > Syrphidae > Melanostoma > Melanostoma mellinum. The sequence continues at coordinate 73,454,128 of OU612059.1, forward strand.
ATCGCTGGTTATTGTCGTGCAAACGAAGTTTCAGAGCTCCGGAAGGATAAATATCAGATTGAATGTTGCGAGGAAAAAGTCGAGCGTCGATGGTGTCCTTGGAAAGGTGGGTTTGGGTTGCGACATTACTACCAGAGAGTGATGTTCTATATTTTCGTCCAGCCAATTGACAATTGCATTCCCGTCACTGTTGTCTTGTGTATCCATCCATCTTCGGTGCGTTAAAGTCTCCCCAAATAAGTCCATAGGTGCTTCTGCATAATATCCTGTTCAAGGTATGGAGATCGTCTCTGATGACTCATGCTGTTACCGTGCATTTGTTGTAGATGCTGATGACTTTAAAAAATAAATCAATTGCCAAATATTTATATTCGCTTGTGGTTTTACAATACACCACTCATTCACGAATTATTGGTTTCATTTTATTCCAGGAAAAATAAATAGCTATGCATTTTCTGTTGAAAAAATAAATTACCTGGGCTATTAGGTTTTTTATAACTATTGTGTACAGTTCAATTATTTCTAGGAATTTCTAACCCTTTACAATTGTTTTTCCAAAATAGCTGTGGAATAAATTTTCGGTTCTTTTTTCCTAAGAATTTTTTTTATAAAGTGCACATTATTTCGAAGAAACCAAATTTTATAGGCAGTGAAAACCCAAGGGAAATTTTTTTTTTCTTTTGGTAAATGCTACTACTTTTGGCGGGTGTTGCGAAAACGCAACGTAGGATTTCTACCTCACCTACCAATCAGGTAACCCGTATGATTTGCATCAAATGTATATTGAAATATAATTTGAATCTTTCCCTAACAGTTTGTGAAAAAAAATTTAAAATAATAACATGTTGGTACACTTTTTTAGTTCCTCAACAAAGCCTACCTCATAATTTCCGAAATTACAGTTTTTGAAGGTGTTCAAAAGACTACAAAATTAAGTTTTTGAAAAAAATCCAAAAACAGGTCGATTAGATATTTTAATAAACTTTCAAAATCATTTCTTAGTTCATTAAAATAGAGAATCCTTTAAGCTGGAGACGCTCTCAAACATGACGTTGCGTTTTCGCAACGCCAGCCGGAAATGGGTTAATATTGTTTTTATTCTCTTTAAACTGGAGAAAGTTCTTTCAAGAGTTGACGTTAAGTCCGGCTAATATCTTTTAATAAAATATATTTATAAGGAAAGCTTTCTTCGGGGCAGCTTTCGAGCGCTTCCAATGAATTCTTAGAGGAAGTATTATTCTTTCGGTTCAAATATCTCTTCCAAGTTTTTGTTTCTACATAAAAAGAAGATATACCGGCAGCCAAATATGTTTAGTAAAACTCAACAGTCATTAATTTTATTTTACTGCTTTGTCTATTTCTGACGAAGAATCCTTGAAAAGAACTGATGAAAACCTTTCTAGTCTGTTTTCATGGTTTGTACATATTTCTCCAATGTTCGTTTGGAACCAAAGGGTTTGAACGAATCTTTTCAATGTCAAGGACTTCATCTATTTTTTTTTTCTTATTGCAATTTCAAACACTTTCGAAAATGAGTCGGCTTCTGTTCGTTTAGTTTTTAGTTGTTCCCTTAAATCTTTGGCGAGACCCATAGCTTATGACCAAGTATAAATTCACTTTTTGAGACTCACGCACGACTTAACGGCAACGAGAATTGGTAAATTATACTTATAACCTTTAAGCTAATCAAGAAGAAATCCTAGCGTTTTTAAGTTTCTTGCGTCACTTTCCAATGTTCCTATTTGGCCAACAGTCTCGAAAACAAACGGAAATAGTTCCTCAAAATCTTCAACTGCTTGAAACTTTGAGATCCTTCGCGTCAGATTCAGCCTTTTAATGTCTTTTTTGTGGAGTTTCTTCGCTTTAGCTTATTTGCTTTTGCAGTATATTGTATATCTTTTCTTTTCGATGTATTGAAATAATTGTAAACTGCTTCAATTGTGGTTAGGCAATCTCTAATGACTGGTATTTTACTGGAAACACATATAGCAAGGTTCAAATAATGTGCTGCACAATAGACGTACAGAGCATCCGAAGCAAATTGTTGGCGAATAATTGCCTGAACACCATTGTATCTATCAGACATATTGCTTGCTCCGTCGCGTCGTACCCTTGGCCGATCAAAAAGAAATGTCCAAATCACAATTTTGAAGATTTCCCACTATAAGCTTTGCAAGAGCATCGCCTGGATTGTTAATACAGTAATGTTTGGTAAACTGCTGTATTAGAGATTTTAAGACAAAAGATTTTATTCATACCTGTCGTGGAAAATCGATATAAAAAAGAAATTCAAAAGATTAGGTGATTTGCCGAAATAGTAATTTCTTTCAAACAAAAATGACTTTGTATTCTCCTCGTAGAATGTAGATATGTAGAATCTACAATCCTGTGAGTACTTTTAAGACTAATTCACGTAGGAAGTTGGTACATACTAAATCAGTGTGTGTTTCCTTAACTTTTTTGATTCATGACTGATTATGTTGAACAATTATCGGGGGGATATATCCCCCTGATCCCCCCTATCTACGCAACTGATATGGATACTAAATACCTATTATACTTCTGGAGGCCTATAATTTTAAGAGAAGTTTCCCTAAGAATGAATTTAATATAAATGTAACAGTGGTCATGTCACAGAGGCAGAATCGCGTAACACCCGAAACGACCACTTTTCGATTTTATAAAATTGTTAATCCTTATGCCAAATTCTACAAATTTTACAATCAAGATAATACAACTAGAAAAGTAGAGGATAAGACATTTCAATCGCTAAAATATCATTTCAAAACACCATAAAATTTTGACTTTATGTGAACAAATGTAACACCCGAAACGATGGAATGACCCTCCTCCCTTTTCGGTTTATTTTTTCTTTTCATAGCTCCACTGGGGTAATCTCTTTTATTTTCACTAATTTTTTCACAAATCAAACCAAATAACAAAAGAACTAGATTGTATAGTATTACAGTGTGATAGCGTTCGAATCGGAATCAAATAAACGTGTACGAGACAGTTTACTTTATGCTACAAGAAAAGCAAAAGTCATCAAACAAAAATGCGTGTTGCTTCTCACGTTGCTTTTTTCAAACTGAACTGATGCTTAATTAACAGATATGTATAAGCTTACGGTTCACTTATATAAATCAATAGGGAAAACACAAAATTGAACGTTTACATAGAAACTGTCTTTTAATCTTTCGAGTGTTCAGTTACGGAAACTGAACAGTATGATGTTAAACATTATCGTTTCCGTTTACATAACAAAGTTCACAGGATTTGTACAATGTACGTGGCTCATTCAACAAACAAGATTGAAAAACACATTTTGATATCAAGTGTCTCTTACATGAGTAAATATTGCTCTCCGTGATGTGTCAGTGTACATTGGTTATTACGAGATTCCTATCGTTAACGTAAATGATTCAAACTGGGGAGTCCCGCAATAACCGATGTAGGATGTGTCCAACATTTTAACAAAAGCTTCAACGAACGATGAATAAACTAAATTTTTTATTTGTTGTGTCGTGTTCTATTTGTATTTTCTATAATTTATTAAATTTTATTTTTTTAGAAAACAAGTTTATGCGTCAACGTAAATAATACTTCTTTCCTTTTTTTTTTTTTAAGATTGTAAGGAATTTAGGCTGAAAACAAGCCTAAAATCACTTTTATTGATTTATTCATTGTTCGTTGGTTTTGCTGATGTAAATAGTCCTAAGCCAGTGAAAGAAAAGATTTTACTAATTTATGCTTACAAACTTTTGGCGACTCTGTAGGCTGGATGCTCTGTTTCATTGATACAGCGGTAGCTGCGCCCCTTTTTTTAACAACTTTTGGAAAATTAAAAGCACTTATTGAAATTAGGAAAATACATCTCTTTATTTTTATTTTATTTTATTTTGTTTATTGGTTAGCCTGTATTTTAAGATATAATATCTTATAAGCTAATACATGCTAAAATTTGCTTAAAAAATATATATGTTAGCTACTAGTTATTTGAAATAGTATTTACAATTGAGCTTTTCAAAACTAGCTGTGCAATAGTTTTATTACAATTTATTATTTCATGTTAAATCGTATTGAATTTATAAACATTTGCAATTGATAATTTAAAAAAAAAACAAACATTTTTAAATATGAAAACAATTATATTCTGCTTGCGGAGAGGTGTATTCGCAGTTCATTTTTAAAGGAGTTCATGTCTCAAATAATTCTGATATGTCAAGGAAGATTATTCCATAATCGCGTCACATTGACAAAAAAACTGTCGTTCGGAGGTTAAACTGGAAAAACGAAATTGTATTATTTGTTGTGATCTAATTGAAGAGGCCATATGTATTCTGGTGAAGATATAAGAAGGCTGGTGTGTAAGCAGCGTTCTAAACAGTAAAATTAAGGTTCTACAGCGAATGAGGTTTTCGAAAGAGAGATTATATATTGACTTCGAAAAATGTGAAACTCTATCGAATCTTTTAAGACCATATACATATCTAGCAATGTTATTATATGCCACATTGAGTTTTCTTCGACTAATGTAATCGCAATTGCAATAGATCTCACAGCCATGCAAAAGTATAGGGATGATCATCGTTTTGGCTAGCATAAGCCTTGTTTTGACTGGAGTATAATACTGTGTAGACGACAGTCTGCGCAGTACTCCGTATGCTTTTCCAATAGTCGAGTTTATGTGCGTGTTCCATGTAAGGGTCCGGTTAAACGTTATTCCTAAATTTTTAGCGGTCTCAACATATTGAAGGGCCGCCCCATCAAGAATTATCTGTGGGAACTGGGAACAGTCAATCGGTTTCTTAGAGATAACCAGACATTTGGACTTAGATGGATTCAAGAATAGTCCATTATCTTTAGCGAAATTAGAAATATTTTCTAAATCATTGTTAATATTAATGACGCTGCCATAAATTTGGCCTAACGAACAACTTATATACATTTTAACGTCGTCCGCATACTGTTGATTGATGTAAAGAGAAAATAGGAGAGGACCGAGGATCGAGCCTTGTGGAACACCTCTTTTTATGGAAAGAAAGGATGAAAATTTACGATTCATCATAACAGCCTGTTGCCTTCCTTGGAGATAAGACGAAATCAATTGTACGGCCGAGTTCGAAAAATTATACAATCTTTATAATTTTTTACAGAGATTAAGGTGATCAACCGTGTCAAAGGCTTTTGAAAAATCCAATAGCAGAAAGAAATTTATATTTTTGTCTTCGATAACATTAAACAAAGCTGTTTGGCAACTGTGTTTCTCCCTAAATCCGGATTGTTGCGGCGAAAGAAAGTTATTCCTGCGTAAATAAGTATTTATTTGTTTCTTAATAATCTTTTCGAAAACCTTTGACAGGAATGGAAGGATGGAAATAGGTCTAAAATCTTTACTGCGTGGTATTATTTTAGCTGACTTCCACTGTTCAGGGAAAACGCCGGTTGTCAGAATCGTGTTAAAGGTATGCGTAACATACGGCAAAAGAACAGGCAGTATTGTCTTAAAAAAAGTGGGGTGTATTTTATCAGTATCTATAGCATTCGACTTAATTGACAAAAAACTTTCCACTACGTCAGTACTTTCAACGCATATGAAGCTTAATGCATTCAAATTATTGTTCTGGAAATTTTGGGGCGAAGTGACCGGGAGATAAGGGAAGGGTAGCTCGACGAATTTTTGATTGAGCTCGTTCACACTGATATCATCAGGGAAAACGTTTCTTTTAGTTTTAGCTATGCCGATCTCACGAAGATTATTCCAAAGTTGCCTCCCGCGTTGTGATGTATTTAATTTGTTGGAGAGCACCTTTGTTTTAACGTTACGAATTTTGGTTACCACTATACTACGTAACCTACGATAATTGTGTCGAGATTCTTCCAGTCTAAAGCGTATCCAGATAGCATATGCGTGGTCTCTTGCTTGCACCAAATTACGAATTTCGGCAGTAAACCAAGACCGATGATTATGTTTTCGAGTACGAATTTCCACAGGAACGTGGGTATTAAATAATGATAATGTTTGGGAGTTTATATTTTTTATATTCTTTATTGACTTTATAAGGAATCTGTTGAAATAATTTGTTTGCAATGTTTTTTTTAAAATACTTTATACCTCCTACTTTACCCTATCTTGCTTTACATACATACATACACACTTGTTTTTCTTCGCTATTTACTTTTTCATTTATCCAATGCATTGTTAAGACTAACTTTACATTATTAAACCATATCGTCTTGAATCATCAAGTACACCGGTTGTTTCTTTTTCTTATAAGTTTAACAGGTTATGGGCCCAGTTACCTATTAGACAAGTTGTAGTTTTTTTTGCGAACTGTAAATAAGAACAACTGTTTTTTTTGGAAAAGTGTGCTGACGAGTTGTGCAGTTAATTTTTATCAGGTTTTGGCAAAGCAATTTTCTCCTCTAATTTTTGTTTCTGTTGCACCGTATATTATTTAATATGGAAAATAACGATTTAGTGAAGATCGAAAAACTATGCAATGGAGATCAATGGAACTTATGGAAATTCCAGGTAAAGATTATCTTAAGATCTTCTGATCTGTGGAAATATGTCATGGGAGTTGAAAAAATACCCGAAGAGACAAGTGCAATCAAAGGTGAGGCTTTAATTAAGGCTGTAAATCTGTGGATGTTACATGACAGCAAAGCGCAAAAGGTCATTGTTACAACTATTGGTCAGGAACCTCTTCTTCATATAATAAATTGCCAAACCTCAAAAGAAATGTGGTGTAAATTAGAAAGCGTTTATGAACTAAAGTCTAAATCTAGTGTTCATATGTTGCAACAACAGTTCTATAGCTTTGCAAAAGATCCTCAAGATGGTACAGCTGTGCATATTTCGAAATTGCAAGCAATTGTACAAAAATTGGCTGACGCAGGTGAAAAAGTATCAGATTCTATGGTGGTTACGAAAATTCTTATGACGTTGCCTGATTCATATAACCATTTTTATAGCGCGTTAGAAAATTTGATTTCGAGGCTAACAATGGAAGAGGAGCGCTTAAGCACGAAAAATGATTCGCATGGACAGGTAGACAGTAGGGCTTTATATGCAGGTAGAGGTCATTCAAGTAAAACCAAGAATTATTCTTTTCGCAAAGAGCAACCAATACGAAGCAAATGTTTCGCTTGTAAAAAAGAAGGGCATTGGAAGCGAGACTGTCCTCAGTTAAAACAAGGGAATCGTAAAGGTGTCGACTTAAAAGGCAGTGTTTTCTTATGTGAAGTGCTTTTGGCTGAAGGTGTAAGCCAAGCTGATGAATGGTATCTTGACTCTGGCGCAAGCGATCATATGACGAATCGTAAGGAATGGTTCTCAAATTATCAGTCGTTTGAACGACCAATTATCGTGCGGATGGGAAATGGGAACACAATCAACGCATATGGGAAAGGTTATATAAATGTTTCGTCATATAACAACTCTGTTTGGAAAGAAAATCATATGGCTGACGTTCTCTATGTGCCAGATATTCGTCTTAACCTTTTCTCTTTGAATTGTGACAAGGGTCTTAGATTTGTGTCTAATAATTCTAATTGCGAGCTATTAAGATGAAATGATGTTATGGCAGTGGGAGTGAGACAGAATAAATTGTTTAAACTGCTTGTGAAGGTTATTCCTACAAGAGTTGCGAAAGCATGCGTAAATTTAACAGAAGCAGATAAGACGAGCTTGAGAAGGTGGCATGAGAAACTTGGTCACCAGAATATTATTCATGTAAAGAAAACACTAGCGGCCAGAAAAATTCCTTTTTGTTGACGAAGACAAATTTTTTTGTGAAGCATGCATGTACGGAAAGCAACATCGAGGGCCATTCCAAACTAGTGAGCATAAGTCTACTGATATAGCTGAGATTGTGCACTCTGACATGTGTGGGCCAATGTCTCAGAGGTCAATTGGAGGAGCTAAATACTTCTTGCTTTTCAAGGATGATTTTTCACATTTTAGATCAGTGTCCTTTTTAAAAGAAAAGTCAGATTGCCATATTTATATTAAAAAGTACTTAGATACAGTTTTAACAGAAACGAGAAAGAATGTTAGGACTCTAAGAACAGATAATGGTACGGAGTATTTAAATAAGGTTGTTGCCAACATATTGAGCCAGAGGAGCGTTAATCATCAGAAAACTGTTCCCTACACACCAGAACAGAATGGTAGCGCTGAACGCGAAATGCGAACCATTGTTGAAGCTGCACGTTCGATGATTCATTCTAAGAATTTACCTCAAAAGTATTGGGCTGAAGCTGTGAACACAGCAGTTTATACACTTAATCGTACAGGTACTAGCTCAATAAAAGGCAAAACACCCTATGAACTTTGGTTTGGTGAGAAAGCAGATATTGGCAATCTTCAGGTTTTTGGAAGTGAAGTGTTCGTTCATGTCCCACATAATACAAGAAAGAAATGGGATCGCAAATCAAAGAAGGGAATATTCGTTGGTTACGAGTATGGAGTTAAGGGCTATCGAGTATACGTTCCTGAAGAGAATAAAATTGAAGTGTGTAGGGATGTTATTTTTAGCCCTCAGGATGACAATGTTCCAACTTCCAGGGTAATAGTTTCTGGTGAAGAAAGCATAATAGTGCATGATGCAACAAAATTTCATTCAATCAGAGGAGAAGATGATGTTGTGGCTGAAGGATATGCTGGAAAAGAGGCTGAAAAAGAAGCTGTGACGAGTGAGATGGTGGCAACTAGGGAAGAGGATTCTGAGGAGGAAGTTTCTGATGACGTATTCAAAGATTGTGTTGAAAAATCAGAGACTTATAAGATAGCTGGAGGTGCTATGAGGAATAAGGAAGCAGATTCCAGTAAACATGAAACTGATACTGACCCAAAGAAATGCTCCAAGAATTGGCGCGAGTGCCTTAGAAGTACAAAGAAAACCAGAGAAAGTGAAGCAAACTGTTGTATGGAGGAAGGTTTTGTGTTTTTGGCCGAATCATATATTCCTGTTCATTATAATGATGCAATTAATTGCAGTGAAAATAAAAAATGGAAAGCAGCAATGGATTCGGAAATGAGCTCACTTCAAGAAAGTGGTACCTGGATATTGGTAGACTTACCAAGTGATAGAAAGGTGGTTGATACAAAATGGGTGTATCAGGTTAAAGGCGCAACAGAAAACGAAGGCGAACGCTTCAAGGCGAGACTAGTGGCACGTGTCAGTTTGGGGTAGATTATTTCGAAACCTTCAGCCCTGTCGCAAAATTTTCATCAATTAGAGCAATTCTTTCGATATCGGCTAGTGAAAATTTACATATTAAACAGTTTGATGTCAAAACGGCTTTTTTAAATGGCAGTATAGATGAGGAGATCTACGTTCGACAACCAAAAGGCTACGAAGATGGAACTGGTCGTGTTTGCAGACTAAAAAAGAGTCTTTATGGACTCAAACAAGCCTCCAGATGTTGGAACAAGACTTTCAAGAAATTATTACATGATTTTCAGTTTTTAGTTTGTGATGCGGATCCATGTGTGTTTATAAGCATCAGAAATGGCATTAAAACAATTCTAGCAATCTATATAGATGACGGACTCGTTGCTTCAACTAATGAAACTGAAATCTTCGATCTGTGTAATTATCTCAAATTAAATCTTCAAATTAAAGTTTTTCCAGCAAGGCATTTCTTGGGGTTGGAAATGAGAAGGCTTCAGGATGGTTCGATTCATGTAAACCAGTCCCTGTATGTTAAGAGGCTGATTGAAAGATTTAATATGAAAGATGCAGTGCCAGTGGCGACTCCAGCAGATGTTTCAATCAACTCGAATGGTGGTGTTGAAGGAATAGAAGAAGAAGTGAGGTTTCCTTTTCGACAAGCTGTAGGAAGCCTCATGTACCTGATGGTGGCCACACGTCCAGATATTGCGTATGCTGTTGGATATGTAAGCCGATATTTGGATAAGCCCAAACATATTCATGTGTCCATGGTGAAGCGTATTTTACGATATATAAAAGGAACAGCTGACTTTGGTATGTTGTTTACAAGATCTAAATTTACCTTATCTTGTTACAGTGATGCAGACTATGCAGGGGACGTTGTAACCAGACGTTCTACCAGTGGTTTTGTTTACCTGATGGGATCAAGCTGTATCACATGGGCTTCGCAAAGTCAAAAATGCGTTGCGTTATCTACCACAGAAGCGGAGTTTGTTGCTGCATGTCAGGCGGAAAAGGAGCTGGTCTGGTTTCAACAACTCTTGTCTGCTTTATTGAAGGATGATTGTCCTAAGCCAGTTCTGTTTGTGGACAACCAAGGAGCAATCCGGCTTATTAAAAACCCAGAATTCCACAAACGAACAAAGCACATAGATGTTCGCTATAATTTTATTCGGGAGAAATATGAAGAAAAGGTGTTCGATTTGGAATATGTGCCTACTCAAAACCAATTAGCCGATATATTTACAAAAGCCCTTCCAAAGGATAAGTTTCATCGATTTCGACATATGATGGGAATAGTTTCATTGAATTCTTTAGATTCATTAAATTAAATTTTGAATTAATGATTTTTTAAAACATTTGAAAAAGTGGGAGTGTTGAAATAATTTGTTTGCAATGTTTTTTTTAAAAAAACTTTATACCTCCTACTTTACCCTATCTTGCTTTACATACATACATACACACTTGTTTTTCTTCGCTATTTACTTTTTCATTTATCCAATGCATTGTTAAGACTAACTTTACATTATTAAACCATATCGTCTTGAATCATCAAGTACACCGGTTGTTTCTTTTTCTTATAAGTTTAACAAATCACTACATTGTTGGAGACAAAAAAAAAAAAAGACAGCACTGCAGTTCTTCAACGTTGACGCCACATGTTTGAGTTTCATGGAACCGCTCAGCTCCAGGAAATGATCTGCAATCAAGTGGTATAATTTTTTCTTTAATAAAATTATGTTATTGTGCTTTGGATGACAAGCTAGAAAAAAAAGAAAAAAAAAATAAGATCTTTAGACTAACAAACGAAAAAATAACACAAGTTTTTTTTGTGTAAACAGATTGTTTTTTTATAACAATTAATAGAAAATTTTCGATTTACCCAAATGCAATAAATAGTTTTATAAGTATTCGTGGAAAGTTTCAAAGTAATAACTTCATTATTTTGTTTAGTAATGTTGTGCGTTTCGAGAAAAACGCGTTCAAAGTTTTTCAGGACTTAGTCTGCTATTCCAGGACAATAGGTAAGGTATTTATTTTCATGAAATGAAACGAGACCGGAATCCGAGTGCGCAAACCTATCTACTGCGGTAGATTAGAAGCATATCAGCTTAAGTACCATCAGAAAATTTTGAGGCTTCATATAATGCTGAAACTAATTTAAACAGTTTATTTAGATCAAAAGCTTTTATTTACTTTGGGAAACCGAATTCTTGTGTCAATGATGAAATAAAAATTCTATGTATCTACTAATCATGAAGTTGACAGCATTTCTTGGTTGTGACACCGGCTGCACATTCTACTGCTAATTCTACTTATTTCATTTTCAGCAGTTCACTGTGGCGTATGAGTACTTTTTATTTTGATAATAATAAAACGATATTTTTATTTTCCATTAACAGCAACGTATGGACACAAAGTGTGTTGTGAATATGCACATTCCTGTTCACACCTTTTTATTGCCATGTCTTAAAGTCGCTCGTTTTGACCCTCAGCGTACAGTTACAGTTGGGTAGAATTGGTGGTTTTGTGCGATAAATTATTTTGATAAGAGATAAAAAGCGATTCTTTGTAATTTTTCGCCTTGATTAAAGTAAAAATGAGTTCAAATTTAATTTACTTTCCAAAAAGGGGTTGTTTACAGATGAACTTTCGTGTGAACACCAAAAATATCGTTTGTTACGCAAAACAAAATACCAAATTATTAAATAAAATTTTCCGATAGCTCGCTTCGTTGTCGAGATGTCGATACTTGAAGTCCAAAAAATCTTTTTGCTTTACATATGTAAGTTTTGAGTATGCACCGCAATCTGGAAAGGGATTTAGCTTAATTAAGCCAAATTAATAAAATAAATAAATTTCAATGAAAAAATTGAAATCGTTAAGTGTTGTTTTACAAATAAAAGCTCAGGCATATGCATAAAACAACTGTTTTTCTGGAACTTAACAATTTCATTCATTTTAAATTATACTTTCGAAATTGAGCAAAAATAATCATGGCGAACCCTTTCTTTCTCATGTTCTCAAAACAAGTAGTCCTACAGGATGTTACATTTCTAAAGTATGTTCCCAAAAATAATTTGTTTCTGCTGGATGCAAAAGGTAAAATGTCAAAAAAATTCTAGGAGAAAGTATCAGAACTGCTTATTATAGAAAATTGTTTGGTTTTATATTTTATCATTGTTGTGGAACTAAGTCATACGAATCAAATTAAAAAAACATTAAGTTGATATTATAGCAATACATTCTCACTTTAAACTCTAAAGTCATTTCAAATAGCTTTAAAATTATCCATAGTGCAGCCACTACCTCAAATATTGCTTACGAATCATTGTAAGGTTATTTTAACTTTACACTTCCTTTAAAATAATTCTAAATTTAAGGCCAGGCATACCCCATTTTGATAAGATCTTGCTCTCATTGTAGTCCAAGATCCCAGAAAGATATGACATAATTTATTTTCACACTAATAAAACCTTAAGTTTTCAGTAGCGTATTGTGAACCTTGAATACCTACGCGCTTGTGGAACTTGAACAAGTGACACCTGGGCAGGTACCAGGTGAGAAAGGTAAGTAAAAATGAGAGTTATTTTACTTAAGTTCACATGGGTGATTTTTATATATGTAAGTTTCAGTTTTTATATCTTGAAACTTATATGGTTTTAATCAGTCCAATTGGTTAATAACGACACAAGTTGATGTAGAACAGAACTATTAAAATTTAATTATAGATTAATAAAATAATTTAACAATAATTTTTGAATTACCTAAATCAACAATTATGTCGGCTTAGGGTTCTGTAACCCAACTTCTTGAACAATTGAAAGCGAATGAAAAATTATATATCAAAACAAAATATTAATAATTGAAAAGTAAAATCATTTACACTAGTTATTAATAAGGCAAGTAGTTTTGAACAAAGTATGAGATGTGGCAAATGTAGTCATAATGGTGGCTAAGTTTGTATGTTAGATGGCAACAAACTTACATCCCCCCTCCCCGAGAGAATTCGTATGGATAAGAAGAATAAGGAATCATCTTGCTTTTATGAAAAATGTTCAAGTCTCTCTTTTTTCTGCCAAAGTCAATCTCGTAAATGGAGTTGGATATCTTTTTCTTAATCTTGAAAGGACCAATTCGAACAGGATCTAATTTATTTCTATTCAGTTTGCTACCAGTTTGAATATAAACTAAATCATTTTCTTTATATTCAATGTCTTTAGTGTGTTTGTCATAATACTTTTTGTTTATATTATGCGATCTGTTAGAATTTTGTATTGCTACAGATCTATTAAAATTTAAGTTTTCCAGCGTATTTTTATTTAATTCCGTTGGGATAATTGAGTCATCCTTACCTGTTAACAAATAATTGGGAGAGAAACCCGTTGAAGTATGAATGGTATTATTATAATCGGAAATACACTGTTCAGCAATCACTGACCAGGGCTTATTTTTATTTTCATATATCTTGCAACGAATTCTATTTACTAAAGTTTGGTTGGTTCGCTCATTCTGTCCATTAGAAAATGCACAGTCTATTGCTGTGAAAATCAGATTTATGTTTTTGTGCTTTGAATAATTTTTGAATTCCGAGGAATTAATACCGGGATATTGATCAGTAAAAATCGTTTTAATGTCGCCTTTTTTCTCAGTTGACTTAACAAGATTTATAAAATCTCTCGCTGACTGAGTTTTCGACGTAGAAATAAATGCGAAACGTGTAAATTGATCTACCATCAAATGCAAATACTTTTTTGGGGATCTATTTCCGGTGAAACCTCCTATTGTATCTAATGATACTATCTCTAATGGAACCGATGCTGGACCTAACTGCGATAATGGAGCTTTAAAGTTACCAACTCTTGTTTTATTTTTTATACATGTTTCGCAAGTTTTACAAATGATTTTTATGTGTTTGTGCATATTTTTGAAATAAAATGTTGGTGTAATTGTTAATATCATTTGCTTAACACCAATATGACCATGCGAATCATGTATTTTCTTGAGTAATGTGATACCATAGTCCTCTGTTAACCATACTTTCTCTCTTTTATTTAAAGTTCTGTATATAATTTTATTTTTTATTTTACAGTATTTATCAAATTTTAACTGTTTTTGATTTTCTTGTATGTCTTGTACTGTTAAATAATTCACTATTTTTATTTGTGATTTATAATTATCATTTTCTTCGGAAAGGACTGGATTTCTCGAAAGACAATCAGCTTCTGTATTGTTTATACCTGGATTATATTGAATTTCGAATTCACATTGTGAGATGAAATTTAAAATGTGTAGTAATTCTATGTCTTTGCAGTTCTTTATATTAAAATTTCGCAATGGTTCATGATCAGTAAAAATTTTGAATCTTTGGCCTATTAAATAATATTGCCAGTACAATATTGCTTCTTTTATTGCTAAGCATTCAATATATATTGCCCTTTTTGTTTTCTGAGATTTATTAAGTTTTCGTGAGAAATAAAATACCGGCTTAACAGATTCATCTTCTTGAGGTTGTTTTAAAATTGCACCAACACCTTCTATGCTAGCATCCGTATAGATATATATTGGTTTATTTGGGTCGAATATTGCTAAGACAGGCGTTGTGCATAAATATTCTTTAACTTCTTCAAAACTTTTTTTACATTCATCTGACCATACAAATTTTACATTTTTTCGTAAGAGGTTATGTAAAGGTTCTAAAGTCATTGCTGACCTAGGAATGTATTTTAAATAAAAATTCACTTTGCCCAGAAACTGTCTTATATTTTTTCTGGTTTTTGGTTCAGGGAAATCCTTTAAAGCTATTAAATTATCATTAATCGGCTTAATGCTATTATTTGATATTCGATGTCCTAAATAAGTAACTTCTCTTTGTGCAAAACAACATTTATTTGTATTTAATTTTAAACCTTGCTCTTGTAAAACCTGTAATGTTCTTTTGATGTGTTGCAAATGATCAGAATAGTTATTCGAAAAAATCAATATATCATCTATATAATTTATAGCAAAAGAATCCAGGTTGTTATTTCTTATTATACTTGATAAAATTCTTTGAAATATAGCAGGAGCTGATTTTAGGCCGAAAGGTAAGCATGCCCATTGCCAGTGTCCATGGTGTGTCACAAAAGCAGTTTTGTATTTATCTTTAGCCCGCAAAGGAATAGACCAGAAGGCTGAATTGATGTCTAGTTTGGAAAAGTAAACACACTTTCCTACACGAACAACAAGATCATCTATTCGAGGGAATGGTTGACCTTCGGGGACCACTATTTTATTTAACTCACGATAGTCAATACACAACCGTGATTTTTTTCCCTCTTCCTTCTTATAAACTAAAGTAACAGGGGAAGCATATGGGCTATATGACTCTTCAATAAGTCCTGCTTTCAATAATTTTTTTATTTGAGTTTCGATTTCTATTTTGTCCGGAATGGAACATTTGTATAGTTTTCTAGATACATATTTATTTTCTGTTAATCTTATCGTTGCTTCAAAATTTTTAACAGTACCGATATCAAATTTTTCTTTAGCAAAAACACTATCATATTTTTTTAAAAGATCATTCAAAACATTATTATTATTTTCAATAGGTAAAATCAAGCTCTGATTGCATTCAAAATTTTCATTTTCAAGCATAGGACTGCAACTTTGAGTAATTTCTAAGTTTTCATTTTGACATAATCGAAACTCTTTAATGCAATTCAGCCCGATTATCAAATCTTCTTCAAATAAATCACTTTTCATAATCAAAAATGAAAATTGTTTTTGTATATTAAGTATTTTCAAAGATACCGTTACTTCACCAAGCGCATCTGTGAGACCACTCATTGTTTTTATCGTTTGAATCCCGCTTACATTGTTAATCAATTGTAATTTCTTAAAAAACTTGTAATTTATTAATGACACATTGGCTCCGGAATCATAAAGCGCAATTGCAATTTCATTATTGATTATAACATTAAGTTTTATAAGCGGGATATAATTCAGTTTTTTGATTCTGAGAATCTTATATTAGCAGGTCTAACTTTGTTTCTGCACTTAGTTTCTGAATGAAATCTATTCGCGTAGCCAGCTTTCTCACAGATTTGACATGGTACGAAGTTTCGCTTTTGTTTATTTATTTCAAATTCATATTTGCTCGTATGCGTACTATTGTTTGATGTAGGATCGAGCTGTCGCAAGGTAGACATAAGATGTTCGATCGTTACTAATTCTTTCTTATTTAAACGCGATCTTACAAACTTCGGTAAAGCTAAGATAATAAAATTGATTTGAGAACTTATGCTCAGGTCTGGATCGACATCAATAAGAAGATTTATCTTTTTTAAAGCAAAGTCTAAGAATGGACCATTTAACCAACGAAAAGAATAAGCGTACTCAATTTCACTCCATGATTTCTCTCCAAATGTATTTAGGAAAGATGTCTTCCAATAATCCCAAGGTTTATCCATAGAACACGTTTTATATAAAGATGAGAACCAGTCTAAAGCAGGTCCTTCCAAGTTTATTTTTAAAGCTTCGGGGAATTGTTCCTCACTTATTTTTAATCTATCACATTCGAACATAAATAAATTTAACCATGACTTTGCATTTTGATTTTTACTTGAAAATTTTTCTAGCATCATATTATTTGAAATAGACCGGATGGGATTTTCGATATTTGGTAAAGGGGTATTGGAAGTGTGTTGGGGGGAAAAATTTATTGCCTCTAAATAATAACCACAAAAGACTACATTACCTTCTTCATCCAAGTATGAACTTTGCAACTCTTTCTTTAGTGTGATGGTAATATTTCTAAATTTTCCTCTTGTATTTAGGCTCTTCACTGCTCCTTTGATAATAGACAGTTTCGCCAGTTCAATATGCTTTTGGATTGGTTGATTCTCAATTGGAAAAGAAAAAATTTCTTCTTGGCCCAAAATTTGAATGGTTTTCACATTAACCGTAGTTTTGTTTTCCCAAGCTTCGGAAGACAAACAGAATTTAACCTTGAGGTCTTCCATCTTAATTGTTGATTTGTAAG
This sequence comes from Melanostoma mellinum, assembly GCA_914767635.1. Lineage (NCBI taxonomy): Eukaryota > Metazoa > Arthropoda > Insecta > Diptera > Syrphidae > Melanostoma > Melanostoma mellinum. Next base: position 73,471,333 of record OU612059.1, read on the forward strand.
TTTCAGTTTTTATATCTTGAAACTTATATGGTTTTAATCAGTCCAATTGGTTAATAACGACACAAGTTGATGTAGAACAGAACTATTAAAATTTAATTATAGATTAATAAAATAATTTAACAATAATTTTTGAATTACCTAAATCAACAATTATGTCGGCTTAGGGTTCTGTAACCCAACTTCTTGAACAATTGAAAGCGAATGAAAAATTATATATCAAAACAAAATATTAATAATTGAAAAGTAAAATCATTTACACTAGTTATTAATAAGGCAAGTAGTTTTGAACAAAGTATGAGATGTGGCAAATGTAGTCATAATGGTGGCTAAGTTTGTATGTTAGATGGCAACAAACTTACATATATATCATGTAGAATATTATTTTAAAGTAATATTATAAGTGTCAGACGCTTTTGATGGGCCAGAACTTTTTTCAGGCGCCTTAAACCCATCCAAAAAATGTGTTAAGACGCTCGGCATCAAATGGTTTCCAGTGGATGACCATTTCTCTTACCAGAACCTGCAGCCATCAAAGGAAGCAACAACAAAAAGGTCCATGTTGTCGACAATTGCCAAATTGTTCGACCCACTTGGCTGGATATCGCCGTGCATCATCACGGCGAATCTTATGATGCAGAGACTCTGGGAAATCGGCTGCGATTGGGATGATCCAATTCCACCAGCGTTGAGGAAAGACTGCGAAGCTTTTCATCGAGAACTTCCTCAGATCGAACAGCTTCGAATTCCACGGTGGACGCAGATGAGTAAAAACAACAAGGCGATAGAGTTGCACGGTTTCTGTGATGCGTCGATGAAGGCTTTCGGAGCAGCGGTGTACGTTCGAGTTTTAGATAGCGATGACAACATCCATGTCAATCTGCTTTTGTCAAAGACGAAAGTAGCACCAAATCAGAGACGATTACAAAATGGTTGAACTTTACTTATTTTCACATGAATTTTGAATATGTTGACTTATTTGTTTAAAAGTTATATTCAAAAGAGTCAGACAAATCAGAGTGACCAAACATCCCGTAAGACAAAAATTACTCAGCCAGAAGTATGAGGGCGAGATCACTATGTAGTCTTAATTATTAGATAAAATAAATTTTAGAGAAAAAACCGAAAGTGCTATTAAATTAGAGGGTGCGATTCGGAGATATGGGTTCTAAACCATCTTCATTCGTTTTTCCAATATATCTCAAGAACGAAGCAAAATTTTGATGCAATTCCAAGGACGTTTTTTGTAGAAATCAAATTTTTCCATAGAAATGTATCTTTAAAAATTATAATTATACAAAAATATTTGTTATCTAAAATAATAAACTTATCGTTGGTCGAACTGGAAGAATGATCAAATTTTTAAGTAAAGGAAAACTTGAGGCTTTCTACAAATTGTTTTATGTACGTGTTTTTGTATTATTAATAGAGGATATATTTTATTTTTATAGGATCCTCCCTAACAAGCAATTCCATATTATCCTTATATATATAAAATTTCCCTGTCACAATGTTAGTTACCGTACTCCTCCGAAACGGCTTTACTGATTTTTACCAAATTTTATATGCGTATTCAGTAGGTCTGAGAATCGGCTACTAATTATTTTTCAAACCCCTTAGTGATAAGGGCCATCTACCTTTAACGTTGTTTCTTCAATTTACACTGTGACACGAGAATTTTATATTTTAGATTTTACAGTCTCAGTGTAAATGTCATATGAACTATATTCTAAAGTAAATTTATTATTAATTTAATGTATAACATTGTTGGTGACATGGAAATTTTATACATTAGATTCTTATTCATTTGATAGAAAATATTGGTGGGGTGATAAAAAAGTTCGGTGTAAGTTACATTTTTATTAGATTTGTGCAATTTAATTTTTTGGTTCACTTATAAGAGCTCTAACTTCCATATAATTTAATTGGGTCGGGAAAAGGAAAGGGAACCGTAACGGAAACGGGAACTCTAAAACCTACATTACCGCCTACATAGTCTATATTTCATGACCAAATTCATACAGAAACGGGGAAACTAGACATTTTAGGGCATTCTTAGACTTTGTCTTCTTAGCTTTTGTTTCTAGACAGTTTGGTGTGAACAACACTTTAAATAACTTAGACCCGAGCAACGCCGGGTGGGTCATCTAGTATATATATAGTTTTGAATCAAGGACACCGTAGTAGATTTTCACAAACAAATTAGTGAAGCAAACTTTGCTAAGATAATCAAAATTCCTTAGTGTGGAGCGAAAATTATTTCTTAAATTACCAGTGTGTTTAAAAATACTCAAACTGGAATCAATGGTTTTTTTTTTTTTTTTTTTTTTTTTTTTTTTTTTTTTTAAATCATGTAGGGTGAAGGTAAAAATTACCTTTACAAGCACGTCGCCCTGAAAGATCTTTTGTGATGTTCCCTTAGGTATAAAAACACGTAGTGTATAGGTAAGCTCATTCGAAGCTGAGGTCATGTAAGAACCTAAGCATCTTTGAGGAAGAGGTGTTTCTGATATCAATGGGACAGGGGAACCCTGTCCTGCCTTAGCCTGGATCTAGCTAAGGCAGGGCATTCACATAAAATGTGTTCAGCTGTTTCTATGTCTTCAAGACAGAGACGACAGGTATCATCTTGGCTGATGCCCATGTTTTTAAGATGATACTTGAGAGAGCAGTGTCCAGTGAAGAAGTCCGTAAGTAACTTTGCGTCACGTTTACTCATGTCAAGAATTTCTTTCATACGTTTTTGGGATAAGCCAATGAATAGTTTTGACTGACGATCGCCATTTGAGTTGTGCCAGGTGCTGATCATGTTCTGTCGTTCCCAGGTAGCTAATTCGTTTTTAAGGCTACTGATTGGGAGACCACAGTAGGGTTCAGGGCCTTTGAATTGGGACTGCGAACCAAGTCTAGCAAGTCGGTCAGCCTCTTCGTTACCCGATACGCCTTCATGACCATGAAAGAGTTATTTTATTGTGAGTAGCTAATTGAAATAAACATGTCAGTCAGTTCCAAACTAGTTTGGATTCGATTTTTGTCGAAGACAGAGCCTTTAGTGCTGCCTGACTGTCAGAGCAGATTAGGATGCTTGATCTTCAGAGGTTTCTTCTAATGCATTCCCTTATACAGAATTCTATAGCCATTACCTCTTCCTGAAAGATAGTAGTTGTGTTACCAAGGGATGCAGATGATTTAAAGTTGGGACCGTAAATCCCTGCACCTACACCGTTGTTTGTTTTTGAACCGTCAGTGCACCAGATGTATTGGAAGTTATTTGTAAGAATTACAGGGTTCTTCCATGCTGAGCGGTTTGGAAAGATTACTTCAAAGGGGTGGTGTAACATTATGCATTTAGGTATAAAGTCCGAGGAGTGGGCTGCAGGCGATTCCAGTATTGGGAGCACCTGCAGAATATTCATATGTCCTTATGACCTAAAGTTAGGTTAGTCTTTGTAAGTTTTGCAAAGATTTGCGGGCATAAGCTTGTTCTATTTTTTGCCACCAGACCAGCGAAGCATAGGTTATGATGGGTGTGATAAGAGTGAGGTAAGTCCAGTAAATCATTTTTGGCCTAAGTCCCCACTTTTTACCAAAAAGTCTAGAACAGGCCCAGAAAGCATTTGCTGCTTTTGTTATGGTTTTGTCTAGATGTGGTTTCCAATTGAGTTTATTATCCAGGCTTACTCCTAGATATTTGACCTCTTTGGAAAAATTAATTTGAACGCTATTTAGGGATAGTGTTTGGAGATCGATTTTTCGTCTCCTGGTGAATGGAATGATGACTGTTTTGGTGGGGTTGACCTTAAGCCCTTCTTCGTTGCACCAGTCATTAACTTTGTTCAGGGCACTTTGCACACGGTTTGTGACCTCTGCTTCTTGATTGCCTTGAATAGAGATGACTAGGTCATCAGCGTAGCCTTGTGTATCAAGGCCTAGCTTATTGAGGTCATCCAAGACACCCCCCCCCCCCCAATGGTTGGTGTGTCAATTCCTTTGACAGTTGCAGCGGTTTGAATTGACAAGTACGTAGTATTGTCAAAGGCGCCAGAAATATCAAGAAAAGAGCAGAGTATGATGTCTTTCTTAGCAAACGCATTCTCAATTTTGCTGACCAGCTGATGGAGAGCTGTGACAGTGGATTTATCCGTTTGGTAAGCGAATTGGTTAGCATTGAGAGGATTTGCTATTAAGGCCGTACTGCGAATGTGTAAATCAATCACTTTTTCCATGACCTTTAGAAAGAAGGATGTGAGACTGATTGGTCTGAAGGATTTTGGGTCTGAGTTTGATCTATTGCCAGCTTTTGGTATGAATACTACTCTCACCTATCTCCAAGTTTGAGGGATGTAGCTTAATTCAAAACTGGATCTATAGATAAGTATAAGTGAACAGATTATGGTATCAATTCCATACTGCAAGGGAGCAGGAAAGATACCATCTTCCCCGGGCGCCTTGAAATTTAATGGAGTCTTCGTTAAAAATTTTTCTAGCTAGACTTCTTGTTGTGCTGTTAGGTGTAGTGTAACTCACATTTGTGGTTAGTGATTGATCAGTGGTATGTATACAGTCAGGAAAGTGAGTGGCCAAAAGTAGGCTCAGAGTTTCACTGTAACTTTGGGTAAAACTACCATCCGATTTTTTTAAGAGACCAATACCGTTGTTATGATCTTTAGCTAAGGCTTTTTGAACTCTAATAGAAGAAGGCAAGTTATCGATACTTTCACAGAAGTTTTTCCAGGTAAGTCGTTTTTGCCTTCTTAACATCGAGTTGTAAGTCGTTAGAGTTGTTCGATATTCGCTCCACGAATTGGTTCGTTTAGCTTTGTTGAACAACTTTCGAAGCTGTCTTTTTAACTTCTCCAACTCACTGTTCCACCAGGGAACATCGCGATTTGAGTTGATCTGTCTAATGTGACAGCTGGACTCGTATGCGCTTGTGATTTGTGAGCTTAAGCGTGTTGCTTCCCTTTCAAGGAGAGTCAATGTTTTGATAGGATGGTTCAAATTCACGACGAAGTGTTTCTGTGTAGAGATTCCAGTCCGTGTGTCTTGGTACCCTATTGTTTTCTATATTGTTGGGATTCGGCCTTGACAGATCAAATCTGATGTGCCGGTGGTCCGAGAATGATATCTCTTTCGAGACATGCCAATTGAGAATGTTGTTGGCTATGGCAAAACTTGCCACTGTCATATCCAACACTTCTTTCCTAGCGGAGGTGACAAAAGTAGGTTCATTTCCCTTGTTTAGAATATCTAAGTTTGAATACATAAGAAAATCTAAAAGTGACACACCTCTTTTGTTGATGTCTGTACTACCCCATATGGTGTGATGGGAGTTGGCATCACAACCAAGTAGTAGCTGTCTTCCCCTTGCGTTGCAGTAGCTAACAAGTTTTTTAACCTCTTCAGGTGGTGCGGAGGTGGTATCACCCGGGTAGTAGGCTGAGGCTATTACAATGTTTTGTAAGCCTCTTGCCGTGGGGATCTCAGCTAGTACCGCAACGAGATCATTTGTGATGAATTCTGGAATGGGAAGAAAGTTAGTTCTTTTATGGATAAGAAGCGCAGCTCGTGGTTGGAGTTGCGTGTTGTCGTATATTAACTTACACGATTGTGTTGGAAGGCCTTTTATTTGGCCTCTTACCACCCATGGTTCCTGGACTAGCAAGCAGTCCAGATCCTGCTTGACAAATTCTCTGCTTGCCGCAGCTGAGGCAGCTTTGGCGTGCATGAGATTTATTTGCAGTAATTTTAGGGTGGTGTAATTCATTTTGTTTTTGGGGTTGAGGTAAAGCTCGCTGGTGCTTTCAATAGCCTCTGCGCGCTTTTTGGGTTGTTTTGATTGTTTGATCAGAATGTGTTGAAGGGGCAGCTTCGTTAAGAAGTTTCGCCTCCTCCAAAGAACCAATAGGTGGAAGGTCGTCAAGACCTGTCTCCATTGGTTTGGATGCACTTAGAGCAGCATCACTCTCTTTAAAATTTTCATTAATGTTTTCAATCTTGTACTCACGAGTAATAGGGAAAGGAGGTCACCATTGGCAGAGCTCTATGCCAACGTAAAGGACTTACAATTTAAACTGGATTTGCCTAGGTATCCAGAGTTCGCAACTAGCGACTAAGAACTCTTTAGCCATTCAGCCCTCGGCGTCGCTGTTCAACCACTGGCTTGAGGATTGTTTATCGACCTTTACTGGTCTAGATCCGTTATGTTCGGTTATTGCGTAAGCAAGTTGCAGTGGCACCTCGAGCAGGATGTTATTTGCTAACGCATAACGGTCTTGAAAAGGGAGAGGAATACCAGACTTTTATTGCGCTTCACCTGTTCCTGGGTCTTATGACCCTGGCCACTGGAATCAATGGTTAGTCCTATTTATTTAAACTCCTGTACAAAAAAAAAAAAAAAAATGTATTTAAACTCCTGTACATTTTCTATCTTAAAACATCTTTTGCTGGAGTTGTTAGAATTAGAGAAAGAGCCGAATGCCGAATAAATTGCATGTGCAATGAAAAAGTCTAAGTTCTTGACACTCTGAGCTCTGAGGCATGAAAAATGAGATCTGCATCTGGACAGTTCTGTCTAGACAAATTGAAAAACAAAGCCTTAGTTTTTGAACTTATTATAAGTTCATGCTCTTAACATGCTCAAACCCTTAACAAGCTAAGATTCCAATTCATATCAGATACAAGGTTAAAAAACTATCATGAAAAGAATAGGCCCCAAATCAGACCCCTGAGGAACTCCAAGTTGTATAGACCTTATATCACTACTAACATCCAGTACGTTCACGCTTTGTGTTCTATGTTTCAAATAAGCATTAAACCAGTCAATCATGAAGTCTCAGAACCCAGCATTTTCAATCTAAGTTCGCAATAAGTCATGGTTAACCTTGTCGAAAGCTTTCGAAATGTTCACAAATAGTCCTGACGTACTTTTTCTTTTATCAAGGTTAGAATATTCATAAAATATTATCGATTATTTATTTTTATTTTATTTTATTGTTTTATTGTTAAGTTTGCATTTTAAGATAAAATGTCTTATAATCTAATACAAACATTGATTTGAAAATTAATCATAGACTACAATTGAAATTTGAAATTTGTTCAGAGCTATTATTATTTGAAGTTAAAAATTTTAATTATATAATTATTCATTCATTTTGATTACAGTGGAATTTTTAATGTTCCAATAATTTTGAGCAGTTCGAGATTAGTTATTTGATCAAAGAAAAAGCTACGGAATGGAGAGTGTAATCCTGAAGCAAAAACAGGAGAACAATGTGAAACGCTCGAACTACTCGAAACGGATTGTGTATCGTATGATATGGTTGAGAAATACTCATTAAAAAAATTGGCAATATCAATTTTTTGTGAAACCACACGAACCTTAATTCGGATTGCAGGCACCTGATTTCCACCTTCTTTTATATTGAGAATACTGTTTACAATTTGCCATTTACTTCTTATATTTCCTTTAGCTTGGTTGAATTTGCTTTTATAATAGTTATAACGACAACAACGTATTTCTTCTATTTTTTAGCTCATCACACAGTTTTTTATGTCTTTCTTTAAAGAATGGATTGTTAGGGTGTTCTGAACACTTTATTCTTATTTTGCTTTTATCTAATTTTGTTCAATAATTTAATAGACATCCATGGTTTGAGACGCTTGTCAAATTTTTTCGGTACAACTGTAAAGGAACATTAAAATATGTGTCTAGCCAAAGTAACATAAAACCAAACATCATATGACTTCGATGGATCACTTTCAGCAAAAACATCTTCCCACAACTCAAAGAATAGATTCTGTTTAAGCCTGACAAAATCTATTTTTGTTATTGTATCAGCGGATTCAGACTCTACGCGAATGTTTTGCTGTCCTATATTAACAATAATTCCTGTCATCGAATGGTCAGTTGTCTTGAAATCAAATACGCACTTCTCGCTGGCTCTGACAGATGAAGAAAAAGCAAGACGGCCATAAACATGATCGAGACATTTACCAGATACATATTGGTCTTGTGACTTCGTTGACAAATGAGTAAAGTCCATGAGAGGCTAAAGTATCAAGATATGTTGCCACAAATTCATTATTCTCCAGAATGTCGATATTAAAATCCCCCAAAATCATAACATTTTCTGATTTTTCACTACTCAAAAAAGTTGAAAATTCTTCCAAAAAAACTGTACTGCTAAACATATGAAGCTTATAAACACACAAAATGACAAACACTTTATCAAACTAATTTTTAATACATCCGCATACATAACTTCATGTACTTTTTCACAAGACATCGAACGCCTCCAGCAGGGTAGTTCTCATTAGAATTAAGGTGAAAACTAAAATCTGGCAGTTCGTAATTGTTTCTCTCTGAATCATAAATCCCAATTTCAGAGTACAGAATGATATCTGGAATACATATAAAAGACTGTATATGGGAAATAAGACCTGAAAATTTTTCTCTCTAATGGCTACTATAATGGTCTAAGTTAGTATTTCACTTTCCGTTCTCCTAACAACCAACTATACCTAGCCAAACCCAACAAAAAAACAAGAAGTGCTACACATTTTTTTCACATTTTCCCTGAAGCCTTTAGATTCACATTCAGGACCCATCAATCATCATATACCATTTGAGACAACCACAAAAAAGTATTTATGTCAATCAGGAGAGTCATATCTCATATCTGTCATCTGTTAATCCATAAAAGGTTATTAAGGCAAGAGGTTTAAGCCCAACAGATTCCCCCTAATGCGCTTGAAACTGTCACACTCTCTTCAAATAAAAAAAGACTTAACCTGCACGAAACTCTCTGTGTAGAAATTAGATACCTATACGAGAGATTAAAAAAAAAAAAATCAATACAAACTTCCTCTCAGAACAACCAACAAAGTTTTTCAAATGCTTCATTCAGCGATTTTGTAAGACTTAAAAATAACTAAGTTGAGAATATCTCGATTCGCAATGTTGTTGCAGCGAGCATTGACTTATGAGTTCATCTTCCAAAAGATATGAAGATGCGAAAGAATTTATTATAAGAACCCTCCCCCCCCATAGAAATCGGACGTTGAATGTCAAAAATATACAAAAATTACGTTCATAACTGCAAAGGGGGAAATATTCAGCCAGAAAAGTTCTCGTTGTGTGATGAAATATTAAATAAATGATTTTTACCTAAAAGTCCTTCCCTAAAAAAGGACGAAAAAAAATGCGATAAATGCTTTCAATTGAGGCGAATATAAAAACGAACTTTATGATGATTATGATGAGCAACACATAAAATGAAATTGAGTTCTAAAGAATTTCATGACAGACTTTAGCAGGATGCTACCGCCAAAAAATATTGAATCAATTGAATTTGATTTAGTGACTGATGCAAAATACTGCTCTGATGGCACAAAAGACGTCAGGGTGATTTGAAATTTGACAACGGAGACAATTTCAGAACCAACGAAGCGAGAGGGAATGTCTGGAAGTGACGAATTACTCAGGGTGCTAGGAACAAGTGAGCTGAGTCTGCTCACATTCTTGCACCCACCTGAATGCTTTATAGGCGTAGAGGATGCTTGGAGTTTTGATCAAAAGAGCCGCTTTAATAGTCTCCTTTGGATCTTTCAGGTCGTTTTCCATTCTCATTTTTCTTCCGAGGCCGAGGAATCATTACAAAAGTATCTTCAAAGATTTCTCCTCTGTTAAAAAAAGCAAACTGAACATTAATTCACTGTTCACACTTGATTAAAAAACGGTGTCAAGGAAATCAGCAGCATCCGATGAAATCAGCCTTATCTACTCACATCCATGTCGGAGTATTTTAATTTTATTCTTAAATTTAAACTGACAGCTAGAAGCACACTCCCTTGTTGAATCTTTTTTCAAGGAATCAGAATCACATTCTTATGCAAATGTGTTTTTTTTTTATTGTACTTTCTTTTTTATTTCCATCGACGACAACCCAAGATAACCACGTCAATAACGCCTTAATTTCCTTCTTGTAGCAACATCTGTTGCCGTGTCGTCATGGACTCTCGTGGCTATATCTTGTGAGCGCTATTATGCTATCTGCCATCCTCTTCGTTCCAGGACATGGCAGACAATCAATCATGCCTACAAAATTATTGGATTCATTTGGATGGGTAGCTTTGTTTGCATGTCGCCAATTGCTGGATTCAGTCAACTTATTCCTACAAGTCAAGGTAATTGAATCATATAGATTGATGTGAGTATGCAATTTTGGTTCTCGATAAAAAAAAAAAAAACAATTCAATGTCCTTTTAATATTTGGTCTTTTTAATTCTTTGCCCTTTGACACTGGCAGGACTTCGCAAATGTCGAGAATACTGGCCTGAGGATGCCATCGTGTACGAAAGGACCTACAACATTCTATTGGATTTTATATTGCTTATCCTGCCGCTCGTGGTGCTGTGTGCGGCCTATATTCTCATCACTCGAACTCTCTACTCTACCATGGGCAGTGAAAATTTAATTCCAAACACACACACTTCGTTCAGTAGTGGCGTTGGTGTGACCTTTCGACAGGGGAGCATAGATCATAGAAAACTTCAACAATATGGTAAGTTTGTCACTCACTCACAGATAATACCTTTACCCTTTTTGGCACACTATAAGACTTAACTACTTAACTATGTATTTTGAATGTTTCAAAGAGGCGAATTTACTACCCAAAGTCAGAGTGGTTTTCCTAAAGTCTTGTGATTTATTATGTTGGTAGAATTTTAAGAAACTTTGAAGCCTCTTAAAGGTTTACTAAACTAAAACGACTGCTTGTCTCACAACCCAGTGGCAAAAAAAAGTAAACCCAAATTCCTGTTAGTACACTTGACTTGACTTGGAATGAAGTTTTCCATCAAATATTTCCTTTTTTGTTCAATGGTAAAATACGTGGAAGAAGAATCCTTGAAAATGCTTACATAAAATAAAGGTGTTGAAAGATTTTACCTCTAATCTGTCAAAACTCAGGTTTCCATTGCCGTACCCGCACACAATAAATCGATGAAAGATTTCCTTGTTGGAGGGAAAAATCTTGTAGTCTAGGTTACAGTTAACAATGTCCTTAGGGATGTGTACATTACTGAACGCTGTGCAGCAGACCATTCTTCAACCACCAAAACCAATCGTCTCCACTCATGGGAAAAACTTGTTACACAGCTGGTGTGTTATTTAATTTTAGATTGAAAGCTTTAGACTGTGGGAGTCTTGGATTCCATGTTGTTCTCTGTTTATTTTTAATATCTTCCTTCGCTTGGTTAGCTGAGGTTTTGAAATGAAATTTACTCTTCAGCTTGAGCATCAATAGGTCAAGTTTACTTTTCTGCTTCTAGAAGCATTGTCGGTTGAAAGTTACGAATGTTGCGTAGGCTGAAAGTAGTAAAATACATACATAGATGTGAACTGGTGCAACCCTTCTAATTGCCTGAAACGTATTGAATTTCTATGAAATTGATTTCATTTTTCACGGGATTGATTTCATTTCATGAAATTGGCACTTTGGACTAATAACGTTCCTGGTTATAACAACTGCCGGAAGTATGGAATTGTTAGTGATTTTGATGGTTTATGAATGGTTTCCACACGTGAGCCGACGTGTGGGAGGGCTGGATTTTTGAACCTCGTGCCATAACATTTTTTTTTAAAGGTTTATCGCATTTCGCTGGAGTTTGACAAGCCCTCCGAGAGTCGACAATAAATTGCTGTGAAAAGCGTTTCATGATTGTTAGTCCGGAGACTATTGACCTTGCCTGAAATGCCTTATAGTAGGGGAGCCTAGGATGCTAAATTTGCAGTTACTAAAGCGTCATGGGGACTTATTGGATTGTGAAGTTTACGTTTTAAAACGAAAAAAAGGTTATGCCAAGTTTTCCATTTTAGTGGGACGGGAAGCGTGTATACATTTTTAAAAATATACATATATAAAAAAAAAATTTTTGAAATACTCGAGTGCGTCTGATATTCATAGAGTATAAGCGCTTTGTCTTTCTGATAAATGACAAATATTAATCTCACGATTAACTGACAGTAGGTGGGGGTATAGAGAGGTTAAAAAAAAATTGTGCGTGGAGTCCCTCCGCTGTGGTAGCTGACTGACAGAATAATGAAGACCGCAATCTAAGCACCTAAGCCCAAGACGAAGAACATTAACATGCATACATGTTTAGACATGATCCAACATGTTTAGACATGATCAAACATTTTTGAGCCGGGCTCAAATGGAAATTGCTTATATATACAGTCACTCACACTAAAAGTGGGACACCTACGAAATAAAATCTTCAATAAACTTCATTACGAAAAAAATGCAGTTGGTCACTTTTTGAAATACAGTGGTGGTCCAGTATAACGAACGATATAATGTCCAGAGTCAATTCGTTATATCGAAAATTCGTTGTATCGAAACGTTTTTGTCATACAAATCTTTAGGTAAATAGACTCAATTTGGACTCAAATTAAAGAAAAAAATTGTTAATGTGCCTTTGTGTTGAATGGCTCTTCCCGTAAACTTTTTAGAACTAAGACTTTAGAGTTTTCAGTGCCATTTTGTCTGAAATTCGTTATTTGTTCCTCATATAGAATACCGAATGGACTTGGAAAAAGTGTTCGTAATATCGATCATTCGTTATATCGGCATTCGTTATACTGGACCACCACTAATTGTTATTTTTATTGCTTAATATTTCTTTGACAAATTGCATTCTTAAACAACGATTTTTTTCTGATATTTCTTTGGCGAATTGCATTCTTATACGACTATTCTTTTCTGATATTAACGGCTTTTTGCGCGCAACTCAGCCACTCAATTCGTTTCTCCTAACAAACCAGCGAACTCTTTCTGCCCTTAAGTCAACATTTTAAGTGTCCTTTAACATTTTTTTAAAGGCCAATGGCGGACAGCAAGGAATCACTTCTTATTTTTCTTAAAAGAAATCGCACATCTCTATCGCAAATTTTTTTTGTGCTTTCAAAACTTTTTGGTTTATTTTCTATTCGACCTTCCCGAAACCGTTTTATTACACTAAACACCGTAGATTTACTTTTTTAACAACTTCACTTATTTTGCGAACGGATTTTCGTTTTTAGTAATTGAAAATCACAATTTGCCTTTCTTCAAAGTTTGTTTGCCTTGACATTTCAATTTTTTTTTTTTTTGTAATGCTATCACAATGAAAGCTCTTCAAATACTGCAACTAAATAATTAGATAACGTGGCAATTACAGTTAGTTTTCTTAGAAAACAGCAGGTGTCCCACTTTGAGTGTGACCTGCATTAAAAAAAAAATACTAGGCAGATTATTTTCAGCTTTTTCTTAAACAAATCGGGGTTGTTTTTTGATATATTTTTTTTATTTTAAAATAATTTGAGGTCAATATTAAGCAATAAAAATAACAATTATTTCAAAAAGTGACCAACTCTCCTTTTTTTTCGTAAAGAAGTTTATGGAAGATTTTATTTCGTAGGTGTCCCACTTTGAGTGTGAGTGACTGTACATGATTATGCCTCCACTAACTACTATATACATACTCATTGCTATATTAAATTTCTAATAAAATCTTACAGTAAACACTCACCAAAAGCTCTGATTTGTATACATATTGTCTTCCAAATAAAATTCCGCAGTCAACACATTCGAGGAGAAACTTCACAAATGGTTTTTTTTTAGAATAATTTAACGTTTAGAAAGCAAAGCACTTATCTACATACATATGTGCATATGCACATACCATACATACATATATTAAACAAATTGAAAGAAACTGCATTAAACATGTTGTATCATTTCATTGGAGAAGAAAAGAAAACATAACACTGATCGACATTTCATTGAGCAATTGAAATTGAAATTTTTTTCGCAAGCACAGACATGGTTTTCTTCAAAATATTCCCACCGAAAAACACATTTTACTACAATGAAATCGTGTGATTGTGACTACAGATGAATGGCGCGTAATTGATGAGAGCAACTTATTAGCAGTGCCAAAAAGTATGCAATTGATAATATACCGTGTTAAACGCATAACGCATTCATGTTTGCAAGTTGCATAAGAAGTTTCACTTCAAAAAGTTGTTCGAGCATGTAAAATTTTTAAGGTGAATATAAAGTGAACTCAAAAAAGGTTCAATAATCTGACGATTTATTTAAACGTGACCATAAGTAACGGCTTGTTACCGAAATTTATACGCGAACCGAGCTTTAATTTACTATTTAAAACGCTGGAAATTAATTCCAAATACCGCGAGCAAAATCAAAACGCAAACGAAACAAGTAAAATATATTTATTCGCGAAAGAAAATTGGGATGTAAATAATCCCGAGTCCCGACGTGCGCGCAACTTGACTAATTAAAAACGAAATGTAAAATTGACACAGGTTCGTTTTCGGCAACCAACAACACTTCAGTGCTGTCTCCCGTAGCTCAGTCTGATGGGTGGGTTCGTTTTGATATTCTTTTTTAATCCGCTTTGGTTAAAAGGGAATTATCAAACAATTATAAATTTATCGCGATCTGAATTAAATATTATGATTAGTGAGGAAAGTACAGAGGCGTACTTACTCACTTATAAATGGGCACCAGGAAACCTTTTAGAGTGGTGGTTTGCCTCAACCAGAAGCTGAAATGTTTCAGGAAGAAAGAAAGAAAGAAAAATACTATAGTACTAAATAAAACAATAAGAAATTCCTGGAGCGAAAATTAAGAATTTTTATTTGCTTAAGGGTGTCTGGGAAACCGTGGCCGAAGCCTGGATTAAAACCCAGAATCTTTTCAACAAAAGTATACAAGTAGTACAAATCCTTTTCAAGATTGGCAGCAGGCCAATTCCCGAAATACAGGAAATGTATTAGAATAGAAAAATAGAAAAAAAGAACAGATGTGTGTCGTTTGAACACAAAGAAGAGTTATATGTGGAAAGTTTCCGGAAAAGAATAAATAAGTAGGAAGAAAATTGAACGGTCGCGAGTCCCGCAATTTCGGGATAGAAAAACGGTAGGGCAACGAAGGCCTAGCGGATCTATGTATTTGCCTAATTAAGGCTACGCGAAAAATATTCGAAAAACCCTTGGAAATTAAAGGTTTTTCGATACACAACGAAATAGCAAAAAAAAGATACTTAGCTATGATTCTCCTACTCCTAGGGAAAACGCTTTCTCTGGTTAACTCCTAGAGATTCCCAACTGGAATTCTCGCCAATTCTACAAAATCTCCTTTATCACAAAATTCCCAACTGGAATTTTGCCACTCGTTATCGCAAAAAAATGTCTCCTTTTTTTCAACAAAATTCGCAAAAAAATCTTTCGGTCTCACTTGCTCCGCAGCATCCCGCCATTAGGCTAAGATGTGCGAGTGAGATGTCACGAATCAATCACCCCGCGGTCCTTCGCGTTCAGGTGATATGCTCACCAGTAGCCTAGTGGACGAGTTCAACCCCTTACCAAAAGACTTACTCCGAAAAATTTATTTTAATCGCGCAAAGTCCCCGCCCCACATTAACCCAAACTAAAATACCAAGAAAAACGTTTTCTCACAGAACGAAGAACCAAGAAGCTAATTTTTTATAGATTGACGGAAAACTCCGTAGACCTTCGTCCAGATGAAAAGAGGGAAATAAAAACGGAAACACGTCTCAAATCATTCTTCTTAGTGATTTTCAATTTAAACTGAATTGCAAGCTAATCGAAAATGTATGTTGGTGTGAGTATAGTTCACACATTGTTGGACATGGGTAACAATCTTTATGTCTTTCTATATCAATGTTTGCGTAGGCCACCTGCCGTACGACTATTGTGGACCGACCGTCACACAAGAAAAGTGTCTTCTGCTGTGCAATATTTTGCATCGGGGAACAATATGACCTGAAAATGGCATTTCGAAAGTTTTAGAAGAACAGGTCTCTGGCTGATGAACCAGGTTTCAACTGAACTCTTCTACTACTTCCGGTTCCGAGCAGCTATGGACAAAGTTTATTAGCGGGAGAAGAACGGCGGATAGAACTTGTTGTGGTAAGTTTTACCTCAACAGGCTGATTTTTAAAAATGTAAAAAAAACGTGACCTTGAAATACTCGATCGTGTTAGATTTTTATACGGAGGGATCAACTTGATGTGTTCGTCCTCCAGGATGATAATCTGACAATTATACGTCTGTTAGTCTGACAATTTTAAAGTAATACTTATTTGTCGTTTCTATTTTTTATTACTGGATGTAATAATAAAAGTATGTACACATATGTATGTTTGTATATACAAATTTCAATTTGAGATTTTGTTGAAAATACGTAAAAAAAATCTCTGAGCATTTGAGCCCTTTCTATTGATTTTAAGTGCTCGATCCAGAGGTGTGACGATTTCCCATTCAAAATACACTGAAACTTTGATTTTTTATTTACAAATTTCTTTAGCTCAGCGGCATTTCATGGGATCGCTTTACCAGTGCGGCAAAGTCGTTACTCACACCGGCGCGGCGAGGTGGTACAGGCCACTAAACCAGATCTTTCCGTAAAATTCACTTTTTTCCGCAGTTATCTCCTAAATAACAAAAGTTACGGAAAAATTATAAAGCACAAACTTGTAGAAAATTCAGTTTTCTACAAAAAAGGTCTTTTGAACTAAATTGCTTACATCCATAATAAGCGAGACATTACCCATCATATATTATACAATTTATTGAAGATTTTACCTAAATCACCCCATCAAGAAAACTGTCAGATTATATCTGTTTTCCGTAATCCTGATAGGATTAGCTTTAAAATTAAAAAAAAATTAATCACGCTCGAGTATTTCAAAATGTCGATTGTTTTTACACCATTGTGGCTCGCCTAATTTCGTAGGCCACTTTAAAATTTACAGATTATTGAAATATACACTTTTTTGAGTACACTTTGCATTCACTTTAAAAATCTGAGACGCTCTAATAACTTTTTTTTCAACCTATTTACGCACACTTGCCCCCAGTTAATCCTCCGATTAATAGTTATCGATTTATCAGAGACACAAAGCGCGTATACTTTATGAATATCTGACGCACTAGAGTATTTCAATCCGACTGTTTTTTTTTTACATTTTTCAAAGCTCATACATATCATCGCCCTAATAAAATATAAAACTGACATGCACTTTTTTCGTTTAGAACGTAAACTTCACAATCCAATAAGTCCCCATGAGCCATGACGCTTTAGTAACTGTAAATTTAACATCCTGGGCAACCCATCTATTTTCTCGATGTAATTAACTTACCTTCTCTTACTCTGACGCGCTTGAGTTTTTCTGAGGATCGAATTTTTCTTACTAATCTAATCTGACGGGCTGCCCTCAACGTACTTACATCCCAACATTAAGGATTCATATATGTTAGGAGATAGGAGTACCATTTGCATTCACAGGTTCTACTATACGGTGGCAAGTGTCACGTTTAATGGATACGACAGGTAACAATGAAACGTTGTCCCCTCCGTAGTTCTAGTAGTTCTAAAAAAGTAAGGGTTATAGTCGGGATTTTACCCGGAAGGTTAGGGGGGAATTGGGCAGGGTAATATTTTAATGCAAAATGCTTTTTAACCACCCACAATAAAGAACTTAAAGATCCACTAAAAACCGTTTCTTATATGATGTTTTGACGGCTGGCGGTGCATCAGGCCATGTAGCATGCTAACCCTGCGCCCGGTCATATATTCAATTATTTTTTCCCAAAATCTTCACTCATATTGTTCTGACACATATTGTCAAAAATTCATGGCATAAGTTTTGTGGTTTTAGTTTTTGCAAAATTTGAACTAATGAGATATCCTGTGTGACTTAAATCCCCTTCTTTTTTTATTTATTCTCTCCAGTTGATTCGCACCTCCTTTTGTAGGTTTCCAATTAATAATTTATAGACACCTGCGTGGCTTCGACCAAATATAACTTTGAGCCGACGATGCCAAGCCTCTACATTGTTTTGCGTTTTTGGGAATGCATCTCTAGTTCTATCATAGTTTTATCATAAACTAACTGAATTATGTGATTTTTTTTTTTTTTTTTTATTATAAGCGCGCACATCAAGGGGTTATGAATACCCTTATAATGTTATAGAACACAGTGCGAGAATTTAGGAAAATAGGAGAGGATTTGAAAGGAGACACCGATGCACGTTGCTTTTGAATCTTTGTAAATCGTAATGAAGGTGAAATACAGAGCCAGGTAAAGCACAGCCAGGTAAAGCCAGGTAAAGCCAGGTAAAGCATTATATTATTAGGGTAAAGAGCCTGATGCCAAACTCTTTCAAATGCCATAGAAATATCAAGCGCAATAATCTTACTTTCTCCAAAACAATGTAAAGATTGGTTCCACTTTTCGGTGAGATAAGCCATCAAATCACCAGTGGACCTTTTGCTACGAAAGCCGTTCTCACGGTCATTAAGAAGCTTTCGTTCTTCAAGATATTTCATAAGTTGACGGTTTATCAACGTTTAAATGACCTTGGAAAGAAGGGACGTTAGTGCAATTGGACGGTAATTGGAAGGGGAGGAAGATTCGCCTCTTTTATGGACCGGCTGGACAAATGCAGTTTTCCATCTGCTCGGAAAAATCCCAGCAGAATAGGAAAGATGGAAAAGTTTACGCAGTGGTTTTGCCAGCGTAGAAGAACACCTCTTCAGAGTAACGGTGGGAATACCATCTGGACCAGCGGATTTATGTATGTTGAGATCTTTGAGGACTCTCGCAACCGAGCGAGTTCGAAAAAATATCTGCTTCATCAAAGAATTTGCAGCCTCGAGCTCAGGTGGAGCCAATACGCTATGAGGAAGTGTCGAGTTGGCAGCAAATTGGGCTGCCAGCAAATTGGCTTTGTCGATGGAGCTGACATACGGAGAGTCATTGAAGGAAGACGAGCGTTGGGACCGATGACGTGGTCGAGTTCTTAATGTTCTTCACAAAAGACCAAAAGTTTTTGCTTCCTTTTGGACACAATAGTAATTTTTGCCCTATTTTTTGGTCATGTAAAAACTTAGTCATTTGTATCTGAGCATTACAGATATTTCTGGCCCGTTTGAACAAATTTCGGTTTTCTACAGTAGGGTTATCTTTAAATTTTTGAAATCTACTTTCTCGATCCCTAATCGGCCTAATCCCTTGAAGTTCGTGTTGTAACAGAGGCCGTATTGTGGGAGAAGTTGGTAAGCAATATCATTTCGAACATATACGGCGAGGCCATGAGAAGCAAAGAATAATGGCACTAAGCTATACCCAGGAAGGTTGAACTCTGATGAATCAGAATCAACACCCACCTGAGTTTCACTCAATGCCAAAACAGCTGGCCTGCATTTTGCAGTGTGAGCGTACACAGAAAAAAAATTCGATCGCAACCCCCTAATGTTGCTAAAATCGACTCTTAACTTACCCGACATTACGATCCACAAAAACACACAAAACAAAGTATCATAACGCAGACGCTTAATCTATTCTTTTGAGTAGGAGAGCGACAATAAGGAAACCAAAGAACTACTGCTCTTCTTTAAAATTCCTTATAAAGTAAGATATTGCAATTATTATCAATATTCTGCCAATTAAAAAGAGAAAGAAGGTTTGGAAAATGTTAAAAAACGCGCGCTTTTTAGCATTCTCCAAACCTTCTTTCTCTTTATAATTGGCAGAATTTCGAAAAGCAAAGTTTTAAAAAGCAAAATTTTTAAAGCAGAATTTTGAAAGGCAGGTTTTTGAAAGCAGAATTTTGAAAAAAGAATTTTGACCCCGGCAGAATTTTGACCCCAACCCATTCAAAAATCGTTCCATTTGCCAATCTATTATGTCAAAACTTAATCAAGGAAATTTATTGAAAATACATACATTTTTTCATGATAGTGTCAGGGTTTTACTGGGCAATAAATTAATAGAAGAATTTACTCCATTTCAAACAATACAGTGAAGCTGCTCATTGATTTCACAAAGATATTTTACGTGATTTGTAAGCCTGACAATTTTTTATTTTGTGATTTGAACAAAAATCAAGCCTGAACAAACTGAATTTCAGTTAATCGTTGTTTAAATGGAGCTAACCCAGAAAAATTGACTGGCTAGTAACATATTTGATTAAAAGCTTTTATCAGAGATTCCTTGATTAACATTGTCGTGAACAAACCGAGTTCATGATTATCATCTGGAAAAATCATTGATCAGAAATAATCAAGCTTTAAAACCGACCCTAAGTTTAGTCTAGTATAGCCTATTTACACAGATATTTACGTGTTGATGATTCAAAATTATGATTGAGTAGTCACAAACTTGCATTATAAATTATGTTTAGCACAGTAGTTCAATAATGTCAGCAAAAATGCATATCAAATGCTAATCAAATAACAAGTCATACAACATACCGACCGATTTTGCTGCCCTTTGTGGTAATAATAAGCACTATACTCATATTTGATGGCATGGTAATAAACATGCACAAACAGCACCTAACGGAGGAAGAATTGTGTCATGCTATAAAAACCGCCCGCCCTTGACTCTGCATTTGATACCACCATGAGTAGCATTGGGAAATTAGGTTATCGTGACAATGAAATTTATGTTAATGCAGAAGAGCATAGAAACACTTTCTCCTGTGGTAAATCATCGTGAAAATAAACAAAATGTGGCGTTGAGGTAGGTTCCTTTATCTTAATGAAGCGCACGTTTGCTGCATAGATAAATAAATGAATGGTGCAGTGCAATAAAGCCCGCGGCAATAAGATACGTGGGTCTTATTTAATCTTTGTTTTGGAAGTAAGGCCCACAGAGGTTATTTCCATAACTTGTTGCACTTTTTTCTTCTTCCCTTCTTCCAGGGGGATATTTTTTTCATCAGAATTAAGTAAAACAATATTTACGAAACATTTTCCCGAAGTGCACCGTTGGGATAATGGCGAATTTATAAGTCAATGAGCATCAGGTGTTGATGCTGCCAGCCCACGGCTACTCAGCTTTGTGTGTTCGATTTGTTAATTGAAATGGAAAGAATTAAAAACATCTTCGTTACGAATATTTCACAACAGATATTTCGAATTTGTTAGTAATTTTATTAACAGGGAAAAATTTCATAGCAAAAACTTTACTACGAGGGAGTCTGTGATGCTTCCTTTTTTGCATTCGTAGTACGAAATTGATACGACGCCAACGGGCCTTGTGATAGGGCCTAAATTTAAGCGAAAATATGACCAAGAAGAACGACAAATGCAAATGTGAAACAACACGACTATTTTAATTCGGGTAGGTAATTATGTATTTTTTTGTTCGTGTTGCCAAAACGTTAGTCGTAAACAATTTTTTTTTTTTTAAACGGGTCACTCGATTATAAATTTGCACAGCTCACAAATCAAAAAACTAAGCCACTGAAAAAAAACACTTTACTTACCTTTTGTCAAAATGTCGTCTTGCTGTGTCTCCTCAATATTCCCAAAGTTCGTCCTGCTGACGTTTTCCTTTTTTCTCTCGAATCCTGCTGTTTCCTCGACTAGCTATCTTGATTTTTCTTATCTTCACTCACTTTTAAATTTTCTGTAGATAGATAAAAACTACTTTTCTGGTTGAAAGTTAACCTTCTTCTGGTCTAGCTCCCCGTGTTGACCCAGCATCGCCTTCATACTCACACAAATTTGAGCTATACCAATCAATCAATATCGAGGAACTCACTTTCACGACATCAACCACAAATAATGGGGCTCTGCCAACACTATCGAATATCCAACGAAAGTGTTCGTGCTCATTCTTTCAATTCTTTCAGCGAGTTCGACAAGTTGTTGGTGTCGTCCAAAACGTGCCGATCTCATGAGTGAATCCAGACCCTAGTTACCCAAGATTAAGACCTTTCCAGAAAATTGAAAGTGATTGAACAAACCCCAAGTTTCATCTGGGCATTCTTCTAGTTACTCATAACCGCGTAAATAGTAAATCGAGGAAGTCTCACTCTTCAAAATACCCTATTTTCAATAAACAGTTTTTTTTGAGAAGAATCATAGCCGGAGAAAATCATTCATAATTACGAACCCTAAGTTACGCCGCGCCGGTGGACCCTTTCGCAGATTTGGGGGTGAGAGAGAAAAACTATTAACTTTCCCACCTTTGATACTTTATTAAATATTTAGGCTTAAGCCTTGATTACATCGTGCAAAATGTGTTATGTTTGTGATGTGTGTATTTCGCGTGATGATGATGTGTAATGTGGAATGTTGTGTGATATTGAATGCTGGTATATTGAATGATGTTGTATTGTGTGTGATGTTGTGTTTAGTGTTCATGGTGTCTTCTATTTTATATTATGTTTTTGTATAATGTATACATGGTGTCGTCACCTGCAATGTTCCTATGTTTGGGTCAACATTCGTTTCATTCACATTGCTTAGCAACCAACGGAAAAATGATGGGACGAAGAAATGATGAGGTTGGTGGTTGGTTTAGGGACCAAAAGAACGGAGTAAAAACATAAACCTATAATTTTAAGAAAAGATTTTCGTTGCGGTGAAATTATACCGTAACAAATGAAATGGCAGTAAGAGCCGCGGGCCTTAGCTCCTTTTTCTGTAAACTCAAATACCATTTCAATTTAATGGAATGAAGTCTCATCGATTACACTTTACAGTTGCACAACTCCACTGAGCATAAGCCCATACTCTGATTGTGGGTTATGACATACCGAAGAAGATCAAAGTCCAGAAGAAATATCTATGGAGTTATGTATAATACCCGGTACCCGTGGTGTGATGGATAGCATGTCCGCCTGTTAATCCAGAGGTTCGAGTTCGAATCCCAACAGAGGCAAAAATGTTTTTTCCACAGGTATCGCCTTTCGCGAGGAATTGGCAAGTCCTCCGTTAGTATTCATTGCCATGAAAAGTGCTTTCTCGATTAGCCGTTCAGAACCGACAGAAAATTGTAGGTTCCTTCCATTCCCTGACAAGGCATGGTTGTGAGAAACGCGCTAGGCCCAGGGGCTCCTCGCTCTGTTGCGCCACCCTATTTATTTTATTTATTTAGCTATGTATAATAATATATATTGTGTAGCGTATTCAATTCGCACGAATTTCTTATATTCAATTACAAACCCAAATTTACCCGGAGGCAAATTACGCTAAAAGCGTAGTGGAAAATTTTTTTTCACGCATCGTGTCCTATGGGCCGGGCCTTTAGTCTCATCGGCAAAACAATTTTCAGTCCAATAACACAATCGAAGAACTATTCTCCGCTGTCAGAGTTTTATGTTAAGGAAGGTGTCCTACGACACCTCTTGCTTACTTAGCAGGGTATTATAGTTTGGGGTGAACATGAGCTTCAATTAACATCTAACGCCAACAATTTCGATTTCGGGTGAGCTCTTTCCAGTTTTGCACTCAAAGTCGGTTGAGGTCTTCTCCCACTTGTTTGCGCTACCTAATTTTCCTGCAATGTGTTTTCGAAAACCCGTCGAGTCGGAGCGTTTTTGTCCACTTTACATGGTCCAAACTTCATATAGCCTTGCGATGCGAACTCTTCTGGCTATGCCCACGACACCACATGGCTTTTTTTTATCCATTTCTTAAAAGTCTCAATGATTGCTGCTGATTGGAACGTGTAGGCTGAAAGCTTTCGTCAGACTGAATTATCTTTTGCCCTTTTTTTTTGAAAAGAAGTTATTAAGTGGGAGATATTGAAAGGGTGCCATATCGCCCGTGGTGCTATATCACCCGACCTTACCCTACAATTCGACACGCCTCGAACGAAAGAAATTTTATTTTTTTTCGATTAGAACTACATATTTTGAATGGAAAAAAATTTGGAGATATTTTTACCGAAATTTTCGTTTTCTTTTTATTTTCCTGTAAAAATGTATTCCCAATATCCATGTTTAACAAAACGTCCTGCTGACCACGCTGAGATATGTGTACCCTTATAATGTTTAGAACACAGTGCGAGTGTTTAGGAAGATGGGAGAGGACTTAATTTGAGACACCGATGCACGTTGTTATTTAACTTGTTATTAGAATGTAGGAGAAAAACGGAGTCGGGTAAAGCATTCCACAAACGGGTAGAGCGACTAAAATATGAATCTCTATACTTGATTGTACATACGAAGTAGGGCTCAAGGTAAAACTGATGAGCGTTTTTAGCGACTCAAGTATTGCGACTTAATTTTTTCAGGGGAAGAAAGCAACTGGTTATTTCACTGTCTATGAAAAAAAGCGATAAAAGAGACATTTCGACGATGTTCAAGAAAATCAATTGATTCTACGATTGAATTATCACCTATCAATTTAAGCGCTCTGTCTTTTATCCTATCAAATAGGCGCAAAGATTTTTGAGGAGCGCCTGACCAGATATAGGAGTTATACTCTAGTTTTAGGCGGCTTTATAAATTATATCCAGATCAGAAGGGGTGAAAAATTTCTTGCACCGTCTTAAGAAGCCGAATCAGTTTGCAGCATTCAAATATGTGGTTATTCCAACGAAGGTCATCGTTCACACCAAGTAATGACAGCTTTTCTTGGAGCATTCAAAGTTAAGTGTAAAGGAGGAATGTTAAGCTTTAACGACAGAGGACAGCATTGAGTTTCCTAAACATTGAATTCTACTCGATTTTTATCACCCCATATAACAATACTGTCAAGATAAGAATTCAATGAACTCATCATACGCAACCGTTCCAATTTCACATTCGAAGAACAGTGACGTGAATTTGGAAACCAATATAAAAAGCTGAGGGTTGTGTGGTCAGTAAGACAATTTAGAGGATTAGAAGTTTCAGACAAGAGATAATTAATGAAAATGAGAAAGATAGTCGGAGACAAAATGTAGCCCTGGGGTACACCAGTATTTATGAAGTGGGTATCAGACTTGAAACATTCAAAACAGCTTGTATTGAACATTCCGAAAGGTAGTTTCTTATCAAACGAAGAATATACTTAACGAGACCAAAAGCACGCTTTTTCCATAAGAGAACCGGATGCTATCTTCTATCCATTGCTTTAGAAATATCAAGCGCAATAATCTTACTTTCTCCAAAACAATGTAAAGATTGGTGGCCCTTTTCGGTGGGATATGCCATCAAATCATCACTAAGGAGCTTTCGTTCTTCAAGATATTTCATAAGTTGACGGTTTATCAACGTTTCCATGGCATTGGAAAGAAGGGACGTTAGTGCAATTGGACGTTAATTGGAAGGGGGGAAGATTCACCTTTTTTAGGGACGAGCTTGACAAATGCAGTTTTCCACCTGATGATCGGGAAGAGCTCAGAGGAATAGGAAAGATAGAAAAGCTTACGCCATAGTTTTGCCAGCGATCTTATAATCGGATTAAGTGAGATATCGGTACGGAGCGGAGAAAATTGTGCGCAATATCAGCCGAAATCGGAATGACAGTTGCACTAAGCAAGTCAGAAATTTGACAAATAAAACTCACTTGATCGCAATTCAACGCAGTTTGCCGGATGTGTTGAAATAATATGAGAGAAAAATTCTGACAGCTGTTTGGAGGA
Source organism: Melanostoma mellinum (assembly GCA_914767635.1). Lineage (NCBI taxonomy): Eukaryota > Metazoa > Arthropoda > Insecta > Diptera > Syrphidae > Melanostoma > Melanostoma mellinum. Next base: position 73,496,794 of record OU612059.1, read on the forward strand.
AAAGCTCGAAGCAAAATCCTCCGAATTGTACAAAATCAGAGAAAAAGATACATCGGTATGGCCATATATAATGCGTTTTTCCTTATTGTTGGCATCTCTGAACTCTGATATCTTTTTTTCCATGCTGTGGTAACTCATCTAGTAATAAATTTTGTTTGTGCTGTGCTAAACAACTAGTTCTATTAGCAGTGAACAGTTATTTCTGAATAAAATGATTTATCGCCTTCTTTGACACAAGTCATCCTAAAGCACGGGTTACACAGTGCTGCTTGGCAGGCGCTTCTTACAAGCGGCTGGCAGCAGGAGAAGCATTAAGCGGCTGGCAACTTGGTCACACTATCGGGTGCTAATTGCTAATCGCCAGCAATTTCTCTCAGTAAACTGCTACAGAAAACCATTAGAAAATGAACTTTTTAACTTTATTTATAATATATTTGACATTAATTTTGAAAAAAGAATTTACTAAAAAGAACGTCTAGGTCTATGAGTATTTTTTTTTAGCAGCCGCTGCTTGCCAGCCGCTGCTAATTACTCGCCGGCTGCCAGCGAGTGTGGTGAATTTCGTGGTCACACAAAGCTGATTGGCGGCTGTTAGTAGCAGCTACTCGATTCACCGCTGGCAAGCAGCCGTGTGTAACCCAAGCTTAAGAGCCATTTTCGGATGCCCTTGTGGCTTAAGACTACTGTTTCCTTCTACGCTTCGAAACTTTAGTTTCGTCGAGTTCACACTTTGCATGCAATGCCAAAATTTGTTCCTCCTCATACATGAAGGGGGTTGGACGTAGATCACATAACACGTTTACATCGGTGAGTTAAAAATAAATTTTTGAGCTTACATTTGACATGGTTTCAGACCACGTCACCACCGTTTTTGAATTTTTAATGTAAAAAAAAAAGTGATTATTTACCTGAATATCTTTAAATGAATATCACTTCAAAATTTTGTTTCGTTCCTTCCTTCTTGAACTGTAGACACACATTCATTCTAACGAAGTCATTTTAATCTAGTGTATGTATAACTGACATTACTGATTACTGGCTACCAGGCATTGAAATTCTCCCCATATAACGGTTGGATCATAAAATTGACGACATTTTAATTAAAATTGAGTTTCAAGCGAAAACGGATTGATTTACTAAAACTTATCATATATACCAAATCTCATAAATGAACTCGACGTAATTTACTAGTCCTCTGATTCTCTCTCTCACATACATAAAATCATCAATAGTTTGGCTTTAGAACTGTGCCCTCGAAAGGTTTCGACGAACTATTAATCGAAAACTCTAGGTACAGATTGTGAAATCACACAAATTATTGATACGCAGTTGGAAGTAAAGGCTGAATTTGTTCTCAAAAACACGCACTGACACTTAATTTGTGTTTCCATTGATGTCTAACATCTCTGGTGTTTTGGCTTTTTAAGTAATCATCCCACCCATGCAGGTTGTGTACATTTTGTAATCCCTATTTCTGGGAAATGAGATTGAGTTTTGTCCGTTCAAAAGATAAATTAATTTGATGTCATCCAAACTCACACAGGAGCAGTTTTTGCATTCTTGCACAAGTAAAGAGCCACAGCGTATGTGGATAAGGTTGGTTTTGCTTTCGCTTGTTATCACTTTGTAAGCTTTTCGACCTAGTTTGTTCAAACTAAAACTAATACCATAAATCATATAGGAACTTTAAAGGTTGGTGCAATTCAGTGGCTGCAGTCCAAACTAATTATATTTCGTATATAGCGTTGGTCGGGTTAAACTTATTCAAAGAGCAGTTCACACAAAATCGCAAAAAACAATGGTAATGGTAAAATGAGGATTAACTGTAAGTTTTAAATATCCGTTCGCGTTTTGTAGGAACATTGAGGTGAAAATGCTACCGAGGGACCATTTATAAAGCATCCAAGTGAAGAAAGAATTTTTTGAAACTGGTTCAGTAGTTCATAAGTTTCTATTACCGGCGTAATGTGGAAATGGTCACAAAACTGTTTTTTCGAAAATGTCAGCTAATTTTCCCTGGGTCTGAACGGGATAGTGTATGTTACCCGGGAATTGTGTAGCATTCTAACAGTGAAAGAATTTTTGAAGTTGGTCTAAGAGTTTCAAGATTCCCGTTTACTTTCCCCTTCACCTGGGAATATATAAATGAGATATACCCTATTTCCTTCCACATCACTGTACAAAATTTTACTTAAATCGGTTCAGTAAAAGACAGACAGACAAATCTACTTTCGCCTTGTAATGTTAGTAAGGATTTGTTGATTGATTTTTTTTGTTGATATTGGATGTAAGGAGCTGAAGGGCGGTAAAATTGATGAAGATATAATAGTCAATAGTGCTGCATAATAGATGTTCTTACTTATTTGTTCGTATCCCAAATCCTTTTCACTATCTTAATATCCACAAAACAATAACCAAGCCATCGTGGCAAAATAAGTTTTGCATAAAAGAAATCCTTTGCTGTGAATAAGTCAATTTACACTTTATGGCAACTTTATTAAGCTTGTAACATTTATGTTTTTTATTTCAATAATAATAAGTGGCAGGAGTTTTTAGTAAGTGGTACCCGTTGTGCGATGTTGTGTGTTTGCCAAATAGGCGGGAGGTTCGTGATTTTTTTTTCATTGGTATTACCTTTCGAGAGAAATGGGGAAGTCATCCGACAGTAAATCCATTGCCATGAAAAGCGCTTTCTCGATTAGCCGCTCGGAATCGCCCGCCGGCGCCGTTTAGATTATTTTCTTTGTCGGGAAAAGTTACTAAGTCAACCACCACTTTTTCTCCGTTTTTGTGCATAAATATTTGTTTAAATAGGAAAGAGGCGTATTTATAATTTTAGAGGAAAATACTAACTGCAATAAGTTAAATTAATGTAAACAGTAAATGTAGATACCCACGTTTATGTTCTTGGTAGCCGTTCACTATTTCAACGGTAACCTTCCAGCCAACAAATGAAAACGAAAATTTAAGTCCGTAAATGATCGATAAACCACTTCGAACATTCTTCGGCATGAAAGAAGACCCATCACATACCATTCGTTTATAGCTGATTCTTTTTTCTTGCTCATTAGGTCAAGTACTTGTTTCGTTTAGAAAAAAAAATTCAAGGATTCAATCAAATATACATCAATGGTGATGGGTATTTATTTGATTGAATCCTTATCTAATTAATACAAGAATCAAGGTCGTGATACATACAATAGCAGCCAGTGCTGCTGCCAACATTGTTAACCCATTCTTGGAACAATACTTGAGACACTGGGTACATGTCTGCCTTTCTGTTTTTGAATGCTAAAAAACATGGTTTCCCATGCTTTAGGACAAGTAATTCCAAACTCAAATAATTCAGTCACTTATTACTCGATCACGTGTTGCGGTGATTCGACTCCTGACTTTTTATCAAGATTGCAAGATGACATTTTAAATACTCTTTCGACGGTGGTTATTAAGTCATTGTGAGTATTCAAATCATATTTTCTATCTAGAACAATAAAAAATACACTTCACGTTTCCCAAGCTTTTTAATATTGTACACTTTGATTTCGACAGCAAACTTGTACGACCAAGTCGTTAACATTTTATTGTACGCAATCAAATTCATTCTATAAATAAATATATTACATAAAATTAAGCCGCTACCAGCGAAACAAGTATTTTTTCCAATTTTTGTTTGTAGGCCCACCTCTGTGAGACGAGTGAGTTTGTTCTCCTTCAAGCTTTTCTTGTAAAGTGTGGGAGTGGGTATATTCATCTGATTACAAAAGCCAACGACCTTTTTCTCATCAGTCCCAATTTATGATTTATGAATATATGAGGATGCACAGATATCAGATGTAATTTAAAACTCCTTCCTCCTCATCATCATTAAATTGTCAGCAGACATATTTTTTGACATAAACTCACGACTGGGCTCATTAGGGAGAACACTGATATCTAATTATCTCGTAAATTAGATTCGATTTGAACTCCTTGATGAGCTCATATTTACTGCAACCACCAAGATGCTAAACTCAATTATGAACTTGAACACATTCTTAACCATAAATTTGTGGAATATTTAGATGTAATTAACGCAAATACATTTTCACTCTTATGAGCAAGAGGAAAATTAAATTTGCTACCAAGAGATACTTTGATTAGTTAATCATCAGACTTACACCGTTTTCCAAATCGCATTTCACTTACTTTGTACGTAAAGAGGAGACAATAAGGAGTAGTTTTGAACTCACGCTGGCTGGTGTAATCGAACGCAGTTAGTGAGAGTGAGCTCAACTATTTAGGAAGTAAGTTTTTGACTTGCCTTCACAGTAGAACGACAGATTGAACTGCGTTAAGGTAGTGCCTTTTATCTTAAAGCTAGATTTGACCGACAACCCTCGCCGTGGAACCCTTGTCGCCAATTTTTTTCTCAGTTGGTTTCAAATTAATTAAAAAAAAAAAAAAAAAAAAAAAATAGGTTCGACTGGGTCGCACAAACTTACGATTGTCGTAAGTACAATATCAAAGCCTTGAAGCTGAGTACATTTCTTCATAATATATATTTGTTGGTATAGGGTTGCCAACTACACATTAATTATGAGAATTGAATGAAATCGCAGAAAATATGGAAAAGAATTAAAGTAAATATTCTAGAGGTCTCTAACAATAATACAAGATCGTCACTTTTTTGTAGTTTTCAATACATATTATAAACGGTGAAAATTAAATGAAAATCGTTACATCAGTTTTTCTTAACCCGGTTTTTCATTTCTCTCTTTCTTAAAAAATGATTTTTTTTTTTTTAAATCAAGAACGCAAGTTTTAACCCCTTGTCAGAACATATTTTGACAGATATTTTGAAAAATATCAAAGATACATTTTTGAAATGATTAAAAAAATTAAATTAAAAACAAAAATTTGTAAAAATTTCAAAAATTTTAATTTTTCTAATGTTGACTTGCAATTTTTTTTTTTTAATTAGCTAGTAGTCTAAGAACTGGAAGTAAATTTTTGGAGTGGAGTGATAACCAAAAATAGTGCACATGTATATGTCAAACTTTGTTTACTTTTCCATGCCTTATCACTTCTTGTGCATTTCCTTATGGGGAAATACATTGGCAATCCTCATCCAATTTTTTGTATGCGAAATTGCCACTACCTGATACAGCTCATATTCGCTTTCAGTGGCAAAGTCAATGTATAGAGGTGAATTAATCACTATAAATCAGAAAAAAAGATTTTATATACGTTTCTACTTGTTGTGGATTGTTGAGGCGGGCAAATGAATTAACCTGATAAAATTTCTCCTCCCCGCAAAAGAGATTTAATCGTTGTGGCTTGATTAGCCGGGCGTTTGAATCCTCTTTACCGTTTAGTCTTCGTGAAGGAGGTCTAGTCGTTGTGGTTTGTTCAGCCGGGCGTTTAGATTATCTTTACTTGTAGACGTTGTGCTTCCATAAAGGAAATTCCATTGTTGTGGCTTGTTGAGCCGTGCGATCAAACTTTCCTTGGTAAGGCAATGCGTCTCTACACATGGAATTTTCTTCACAGTGCGCAACCGCAGACCTTTTCTACGAAATCTGCAGCTGCTGACAGAGTGTTTTGCCTATAAGCTAACGCAGCACTTTCTACGAAGTCCACTTCCGCCGGTAGATTTCTCTGCCGTTTGATATAACGCAGGCACTTCCTACGCAATCCGCCACTGCCGATAAATTGCTCTGCCTCTCACACAACGCAGACCTTTTCCACGAAATCCGCTGCGGCCGATAGAGCGCCCTGTCTAACGCAGATCTAGACCGGAGTTCACCATCGCCGAATTAAGGAAAAAGCTGCCGTGGTATACACCCATATACCCAGAGGAACTATCGCCACTACACCAGTGAGGATCGATACCAGCCATTCCGTGGACCAGTATCAGAAGTAGACCCAACTCAAAAAAAAAACATAAAATTTGCTTTTGTTAGAAACATTGAATATAAAATTGGTCAAATTGTAAACTTATTCCTGAGAGAAGATACCCAAGTCTTACGAAGCTTCCTAGGGTAGACCCTGGACACTCTGAGTCATACCTCAGCCTTGAATAAGAAGCATCACACTCTTTAACATTTTTGTAAATGCATTTTTATACTCAAAGTACTGATAACTTTTTTCCTATCACATATAACAAAGAAAGTTCTATACCAAAACATCAGAAAAGTTTTGCTGACTACAAAAAAGTCGGCCCAAGGCGATTTGGTTTCAGCCTTCTGCTTGCCAGACGCATTTTTGCTTAAGCATGTTTATCAAATTGAATGAAAATCATAAATGAAATATTACAAGCAATTATTCATGTGTTTAGAAAGTATCTGGTATAAACAGCTACCATTATACTATGGATAATTTGTTAAGCCTTTCACAAAGAAAAGTTCCAATTAATTATATTCCCATCTGTCAATTAGAAAAGATTATAACCGAGGCATCGAGGACAATGATAAAACCAAAGGGATTAAGAAAAAAAAAAACCAATGGTATGATTTTTCATGTGACCAGCTCAGGAAAAAGTCTTTTGGACTTTTCAATCTCCTTCAAAAATATGAAATGCCAAGTGTGGACTATTTGGAAGTTAATAAGCCTTACAAAAAATACGTGCAAATAAAAAAAGGCTTATGAAGAAAAGCTGGCGATTTTTTTGAGTCATAGCAGAGATTCAGTAGAGTTTTTGGCCCTAACTAAAAAGCTGATCGGTTGTTTCAAACAACAATATACGGCTACAGTGTCACTGCAGTCGTTAAGAACTCATTTTGCTTCCTTGCTAAATTCAAAAGTAAAAGTTTCGTGGAGCTTTGCGCGACCATCTGTCTGGGTTAAAGAACTGGATAAGAATATTTCGGTAAATGGTGAGAATGCTGTTACTGAGTGTTAAGGCAGCCGGGTCAAATGGTATACCAGCAGAGTTCTTCAAACATAGTACAGACTTGTTTAAAGCAAAATTAACGGAGGCGCTTAACATATTGTTTAAATTCAGAACTTTGCCAGACCATTTCTATGAAGCACTTATATTGCCAATCTCTAAAAAAGGCAACAAGGAAGACCCTAGGAATTATAGATTATTAGAGGAATATCTTTCCTAAATGCAATATTCACAATGATTCTTCACGATCGATTGAACAGGTGGGTGCAAGAAGAAAACAAGCTGAGTGAATATCACAGTGGATTTCGCAAAGGATATTCCACTATGGACAATATTTTCGTTTTGCGATCGCTTGCGCAGTGAAACTCAACCAAAACAAAAAACTTTATGTGTTCTTTGTCGATTTTAAGGCAGCTTTTGATTCCATCAATAGAAACGCATTGTTTTATAAGCTCCTCAATTTAGGAGTCTCAACTAAGTTTGTCCGAATCATTGAAAAATTGTACCAACAAACAACAGCATTCATTTACAACGGCAAAGAAAAATCGGATTGCGTTCAAGTTAACCAAGGAGTTAGGCAAGGCTGTAACCTTATCCCGCTGCTAATCACTCTTTTCCTAGATGACATTGTAGAGTGCCTTACTTGTGGAGTGGAGCTTTAAAATAAACGAGTGAAAGTTATTATGTATGCAGATTTCATTGTCATACATCTCTCCAAATGATGATCAATAAGCTGCAAAGCTATTGCAAGGTATGGAATTTGATTGCTAATACAGAAAAGTCAAAAGTCCTTGTGTTTAAGAACGGTTCTGGAAGAATGGCGGATGAGGAGCATTGGAAGTATGATGGAAAATTTTTAGAAGTAGTGAAATTCTATACGTATCTTGGAATTGAGTTCACGCACAACTTGAAGCTAGAAAAGCATTTAAAAATAAAACTAAACAAAGCTAAAGCTGCAATTTGTGTGAACTGGGAAATAATCTATAACAACAAACTAATTGCACCAGAATTGAAGCAAAGAGTTTTTAATGCTACAACACAGGCTATCTTGTTTTATGGAGCGCAAGTGTGGGGTGTACAGAGATATGAACTAGTGGAATACATGTTGCGTTTTTTCTTAAGAAAAACTTTCTTTCTACCAGTTAACACACCGAAGTACATGTATCATTTGGAAACAGAATTGTCGACAGTTTTTATATCTACCCTAAAGCTGAATGCAGACTACATAGTGAGCGTCTTACAAATGGAGGACCATAGACTACCAAAAACATTTTTACAGTACGCGATTCGTCTAAAAAAGCTAGTAGTAAACGATTGGAACTTGCTAGCCGCGGACTGTGGCTTCACTATAAACTGGAATATGAATGCCCTTTAATGCAAAAGAGCACTTTACGAAGTAATAGTAGTTACAGTTACAGATGAAAATGAGAGATATTCTTTTATAGAAAAACTCGTGCATCCACTGAAAGACACTATTACAATAAGTGCGTGTATAATCTGAACTTCAGCAGTAATTTCAACTGTCAAATCATAAGCACTTTATTTAAAATTAGAGGAGAGCTGATAAATCAAAACTTTAAGCCCCATCTCAATGCTGGTTCAGACATTTGCAATCTCTGTTATCTTCGACTGAGAGAAGATGTTCTACATTTTATTGGTGTGTGTCCTATGTTGACGGAGATAAGACGTGTTCATTTTGGGAAGAGTTCCTTGCAAGTAATAGGGCCCATACACTACACATGCATGCATGCGCAATCAAGTGATTGCGCATGCCGATTGAAGGTGTATGGTGTTGACTGAGTGGTTGTGCATGCGGCATGAGCAAAATCAGAATTTTCTGATATTTTCTTGTTTGCGCATGCATGCATGTGTGGTGTGTGGGCAAAATTGCTCAGTCAAGTGATAAAATTCAAATGAACAGATGAGCAGCAGCGGAGTTTTAGCTTCACATCCATACAACTTGTCTACTCTGCTACAAAATACAAATGAAGATTGCGCAGTTTGCATGAGTAGTGTAGGGCGAAAGCAATACTGCGCAATCTTCTGATTGCGCATGCAGGCATGAGTAGTGTATGGGCCCTATAAACGAGGTCCGTAATTATCTGGATGGTGCAAAATGGATGCACCTTTATCAATTTTTAAACGAAGCAATGTCTTACAGATCTCAAATTATAAGAGAAAGCTTTTGATCCAAAAAATGTTCAAATTGCATTTTAAAACCTTAAAAAAAAAATGTTCCGTTTTGACTAAACTAAAAGTCCATTTTTTTTTGTTTTAACTAAACTAAAAAGTACTAAATTATAGAACATTACACTTTTGTAAATTAAAAAAAATAAAGACTGATTGAAAACAGTGTTCTTAATACCTACATTTTTTGTTATAAAAAAGAAATTATCATTAAATTAACAATACAATTTAAAGCAAGTATGCCCCTCAGGCAGACGACTTTTTATGTCATGCCTTTATTAATTATTCAAGATCAATAAAATTGTACCTGTATAAAATTTGAATTGAAGAATAAACAATATCTATCTATCTATCTATCTATCTTTTTCACATATAACCTCAAGGGCGGCGTCCATATGAAACCGGGAGGCTGAAAGAAAAGTAGATGCCCAGAACGGGATTCGAACCCACGCGTCCGGCCTAACTACTGAACACTCTACCACTGCACCACGGCCACCCTTAAAAAAATACTCTAGGTACCCAGGCACCCCGCTCTGTTGCGCCACCTTTTTCATTTATTTATGTCAAGGTGAAAAATGTAGAAAATACTCGTATCATTAAAAGCTGCTGTAATAAACTCGAATTGCCATCAAAGTTGAAATACCACAACAAAAAAAGTGGATGAAATAAAACTCATATTGTAACCGGATATAGCTTTTCGAAGAGGATGCTGCCTTTGAGTTTACCTCTGGAATAATTAATTGTTGTTTAAGGTAAAGGGAAGTACAGATTGAAATTATATGTTACTACAGTAACCAAACTACTTGCTTCTCATCATAAAAGTTTCCCAGAACAAAAGTCAGAATAAAATTAAAAACAGAGCTAATTAACTATACTCCCACAACTTTAATTTTTCGACACTTTCCTGATCCATCCACAGGAAGAAAAAAACCTGTTGTAAATTTGCATTTTTAATGAATTCATTTAAAGTTTCGTAAAACAGACCAAATATCTATCACAAAATTGTGTAAGTATGGCCACAACAAGCGTCGGAATCAGAGAACATATACACAATACAACCCATCCTATTGCACCACATTCTCCGGAGAGAAGGCTGATTCTTTCAGAAAAGAATAAATCCAATAATGGAGAAGAGGAGATTGCTTTACGAGTAGTTCAGATTAAAGTAAAAAGTTTTAACAAGCATACCTACACTTATCAACAAACAAACAAGTTTTCAAAGGTCCCTACAGTGTTATTCTGCTCTGCTGTATACCCTGTACCATCCTGAAAGTAGAACAAGCTTTTGATGAAGTGCGACACGACACGAAGACAAATATGATTTAACTTCAAACAGATTTCCCAATGGAATTCTTACTTATTTTCTAAATCAAATAGCACAACTTGGTATTTCAGATTGAGAACGGAGACACAAAAAGGAAAATTCCGACAAAAAACACCTTCCGATTGCGACCGACACTTTGTCATGAAATGGCTATCCTCAAAAAGTTGTAATAACGTTTATGAAGAAGATACTTAGAAGTTGAGCTGACGCACAGTGATATCCCCTACATAAAGGAAACTATAAACCACAAAAGGACTTTCTATAGTTAAAAGAATAGCAGAGGTTGTAAGAACTTTGAAGTCAAACTCTATAACATCGATCATTTATCTCTGCAAAGGTTCTGAATGACAGGAGGACTTAGATTATGCTCTAAACAGGAACAAATTCCGGGAAAGGGAAACAGCTGTGGTTATCATAAATAAATAAACAGCAGCTTTTGCTGACAGCATAATGTTGAAAAAAGGAGACTTTTGTTGTGATTCAATATGGACTTTTTCTCGTAGTTCAATAACACCCCTAGCTTAATCATGCCTGGAGGCCCATTCTTCTTCTCTTATCTCATTACTTTCCGTGGAAAGCTAATGCAAATTACAACTGCGAAAAAGTAATTACTCTCACTTAAGCTGAATTCATCTTATTTTCATTTTTTTTTTCAAACTCACTGAAGGTCCCTAATGAATATTAATGAAAAATTACTCATTGAGCTTTTGTTAACAGTAATTTCACTAGTGTCTTTCGTGATTTACAAGCAAGTCATTGAGTAAAAAACGAAACAAAGTGACAGTTCTTTTTAGATCTTCAAACAATTTGAGGATTTTTTTTTGACTCTCAGTCATTGCAACATTAATGAAATTTGTTGAGATAGTCGTAGGTCATAAGTGAATCGAAGAAAAGCTATTCCGTCACGTTTTATGATAAAAGCAATAAGGATTCAATTGTTGAGAGTGGTTTATTGCTTTTGCACGGTCTAGAGGGACACAATAATGACGATTATACTGACTCAATGAAGTAATACATGGTGTTTTTGATAGCTGACTACAATAGTCACCATTGGGGGTAAGGATGATCAGAGATCTTCTGGACAAAAGTCAATTAGAGGTGGTCTACCATATTCTATAGATTACACTCGTTGGAAAATCAGCTAAAAGATTTTTGCTCATTTTCTTGACTGCGCCAGCCATCAATAAAAAAGGTAGGATAGACTTCTTCAAAACATCACTTAAGTTACTACCACAAATAAATAAATAACTGTTTTTACGCAACAGGAGGTTTACTGACCGACACGATTTGGAGATAAGAACTCTGACAATTCTATCTTATAGACTCGATCTCGCATTGGCGATCTGAGAATCGAGGTTTCACTAAGTTCAATGACGACCGACTTGCAAATGCAGTCATCGCCCAGCGAAACGGGGATAACACCTTGTTCGTGTCTAAGATGGACCTCGAGTACATCTTTCACAAAATAAAGAAACCTCCCTTCGGAAGCTGTGGACATATACATTAAGTTGGTCAACAATGCGCTGAATAATGCATATTATCTATCCAGTGCGTTGGAAGATGGCAGTGGTCCATCCTCTCCTTAAAAAAGGGAAGGATGGTTCCAATCCAGCAAATCTCCGGTCAATTAGTCTTCTTCCGAGCATCAGCAAGGTATTCGAGAAAGTTCTCAATAGAGCTTTGTCCACATGGTCTGAGGACAAAAATATTTTTTTTTTTTTTTTCAATTCAATCTTTTATTTCGCCATAAATTTTATACAAAGGATGTGACCGCACGTTTTACATATAGAGATTCGATAGTCAATATCTTTCTACTATGACATTATTTTAGAAAAGTAAATTAATTAAATGAAGTAAGACATTGCTGATTGAAGGAAAAATACGATTAAAACCTTCATTAGAACAAAAAAAAAAAAAAAATAAAAAAAAAAATAAAAGAAGTATATATGCGTATACATGCATGCATAACATGTGTTGCATACGCATATATGTACATATAAATGTAAATATGTGTAAATGTTTAAATGTATTAAATGAACTTGGATATCAAAATAGATAAATAAGTAAATAAACAATTCAATAGGAAACATTGCCAATCCTTTTTTTATAAATAGATAATTGAATAAATAACAGGAGTAACAACAACAAAATAAATTAATAAATAAATAATAAAAACTTATAAATGAATACATCGAAACATAATTAAACTAAATAAATAAATAAATAAATAAATAAATAAATAAATAAATAAATAAATAAATAAATAAATAAATAAATAAATAAATAAATAAATAAATAAATAAATAAATAAATAAATAAATAAATTAATAAATAAACAGATAAATAAATAGATTAATAAACAAATAAATTAATAAATAAATAAATAAATAAATAAATAAGTAAATAAATCAATAAATAAATAAATAAATTAATAATGAAGTACGACAATTATACAAACAAAGAACATTAATAAAAAGTATAAAGCAAACGAAACATTGTTTAAAGTATCACAGATATAATTCAGAGACCAGCGGATTCTCAGAAACCTCGCAAGTATTTTTGAAATTATTTGTTAGCTTACGAATTCTATCAGAAATCAAAACAACATTCGTTACTGTGTGCAAATCTTGGGTAGAGTAATGCCAAGGCAAATCAAGCATCATTTTTAAAACTTTGTTCTGTGAAATTTGTAGTTTTTTTATGTGACATTTCGCAGCTTGGCCCCAAACCGGGCAGCCATACAATAATATAGATTGGAAAATAACTTTGAATATAACAATCTTGTTTTCAGTTGAGAGTAGTGATTTTCTATTTATAAAAGGGTAGAGCATTTTAATGGATAGACTTATTTTGTGCAAAACATTTTTAACGTGGTGATTGAAAGTAAGCTTAGAATCTAGATGAACACCAAGATATTTTACGGATTCTTTCCATGGTATAATAGTTCCACTTATATTAATAGAGTCGCTTGGAAGATAGCAATGCTTTCTTTTTCGAGAGAAAAAGATGGCTTGCAGTTTATCCTCATTGACTTTTATTTTCCATTTATTGTAGTACCTCTGTAGGATCTCCATCGCATTTTTGAGATTCCTCTCGATATCGAGAGCAAACGAATGTGATGAATAAATTGCTGTGTCATCAGCAAAAATTGCTGATTCACAGTTAGGTAGTGTAGGAAAATCAGACGTGTAAATGTTGTACAATGATGGCGCAAGGACTGATCCTTGGGGAACACCAAAATTGAAAAAATTAACTTTCGAAACACCAGAATTTACATGAACTTGGAAACATCTATTTAACAAAAAGCTTTGGACAATCTTACACAAAAAAGTTGGAAATTTAAATTTGATTAATTTGTAAACTAGACCTTTATGCCAAACTGAATCAAATGCCTTCTCTATGTCAAGCAAAAGCATTCCTGTTGATTTATTTTGTGAGCGTTTTTCAATCACATGATTACAAATTCTTTTAATTTGGTGGGATGTGCTGTGAAAGCGCCTAAACCCTAATTGTTGATTAGGAAAAACATTTTTATTATTTTTACAACTTTCAGAATCAGTTCTTTAATAATTTTTTCATATATTTTACCTAATATGCTCAGTAAACTAATGGGTCTATAACTCGTGGACAATTCTGGGAACTTACCAGCTTTGAGGATCGGTACAACCTTTGCTTTTTTCCAGTTTGTAGGAAAGTATTGACACTTAAGACATGCATTTATTATATATGTTAAATATTTTAGTGCAACTGACGGTAAATGTTTTAAATAAATAGTTTTTACTAAATCTAGCCCACCTGTTTTTCGCGTTTGTAGGCTTTAAATAATAGATTTAATGTTGTCCTCAGTTACAAGTGCATTAGATGGTGTTAACACCACAAGGTTATCGAAATTTTGTATTGTGTTATCAACAACTCTAATAGCTTCACTCTCTCCTAAATTTTGTGAGATTAAGTGATTTTTCATGAAATTTCTGGCTAGTTCCTCTGCTTTTTCTGTGTCAGTGAAAAAGTTTCTTTCTGAATCTTTTAAAAACGGTATGTTCCTATTTTTGGATTTAACAATTCTCATGATATTCCAAAATGGTTTTCCATTTTTGTCTAACATTTCTAGTTTGCTATTCCACTCTTTGTTTCGGTATGTTTGTATCTGATCGGAAATTTGCTTATTTAAATAAGAAATCATTCTACGTGAAAAAGACTGGCGAAATCTTTGCCAATTTCTTTTGTGTATATTTCTCAATTTGATTAGTTCTAAAATCTGAGGAGGAAAGTTTTTAAAGGAATCGCTCTTAACTCTTTTTGGAACACTTTCATCTATTGAAGAAATAACTGCTTTTGTGAAGACATTAATCATAGAATCCACCTCTTCTTTGTGAACGTTCACAAAGTCTGTGGATACACTTAGTAGCTTTCTTTTAGTCTGACGTCTAAATAAATTCCAATTTGCATTTTTTAGGTCTTGAAAATATTGCACAGTTGAAATTCCCGACCATAAGACATCACAAAAAACTGGATTATGGTCTGAATTTAAGGCACTAAAGGATGTTGGTTGGTTGATAAGGTTTGGAACATTTGACAAAAACAAATCAAGAACAGACGGACTTCCACGAGAACCAGCAGGGTAGTACGTTGGACAAGGAGGATAAAGGACGTTTATTGGGAGTGTTAAATTAAGATTTGCAAGTATGTTGCCATAAGCATTTGCTCTTACGCAACCCCAATCCCTATGACGGCAGTTAAAATCTCCGCCTAAAAGAAATTCACCACTCATGTTCAATAATTTTAACAAATCTTGTTTTAATAGACGTTTTTTCAATTTCACCTACGATGACCCCCCAGGGAAATAAACTGAAAATATTTTTAGTTTTCTATGATTTCGTAACATAATTTCTATCCCTACATTCTCCACTGCATGGGTTTGAATCACAGATAAGAGCGAATGTTGAATTGATTTCCTTACAAGAATAGCAACCCCACCTCCTCTTTAATTCGATCTATCCATACGATAACATCTGAAATCAGATGATGGTAGACGTATATTAGAAGTAAGCCAAGTTTCTGTTACAAGAGCAACATCAACGTTGTTACAATTTAAAAAGTTTAAGAACTCAATATACTTGTTTCGTATGCCTTTTGCATTCCAAGTTATAATTTTTAAATTTGGGTCTGCCATTACTTATCATTAGAAAGATTATAAACAAACTTAGTTGCTGAACGTGCGATCACATTAAATTGATCTAACTTATTTTTGCAAAGTGATAAGCTTGTTATCATTTCCATGCAGAGGGAGTTGAGTTCATCAAATGAAAACAGATTAGAGTTCTTGTTTGACACATTACCTTCAGTGCCCACACTGCGGTTGTTGTTGTTGTTGATATTCGAAGATCCACAGATCTCCCACTCATTAGTTGAATGTAATAATTTATTTGTATGAGAATGCCCACTGCTGGTATTAGGCATAGACACATTCACCTGATGTTTGTTCCGCTGTGGCAGAGTAGGAAAATCGCTCATTGAGTTGAGAGAAACGGGTTGTTGAAATGCAGTAACAATAACAAGTAACATGACGTGTTTGCGAATTTATTTGTGTTGTTGGGTGGGGATGAGATCTTTTACCTGATAATTTTTCTTTAATCTGCAAGTAACGAACTCTGTTGACGCATGTTGGTTCAGTTGACTTGTGATCGCCGCTGCAGTTGGCACATTTTTGATTTGCTGTGTTTTCACATTCAGAAGTGTTGTGATGACCTGCACAATTTGCACAAAATGTTCTTATGTATGTGACAGTTCTTTTGACCATGGCCAAACATTTGGCAATTATACTATAGCACTGTGTTGGCTTGCCTTTAAGTTTTCTTTGAAAGTTCCAGTTTACTTGGGTGTGTAAAATAGAACGATAGTTTTTTCTCAAATCACCCAGCTTAATTGATCCGTTTACAAGAAACACTATATAAAACGTATCACTGTATTGTTCATATTTTTTTGTTATTTTTTTCACATTGGTGCATTGCAATCCACGTGATATGAGTTCGGCTTTGAGGTTGTCAACTTCTAAGTCTTCCAGACCATACAACACAACTTTGAAAGATTTTGCACTTTTTAAATCGTGTGTAAAGAACTGGCAATTTTCGTCTTTAAGTTTATTCAGGACTAAGTTGTAGGAATCCAAACTGTCAGTAATGATTTTAATTCCGATTGATAACTTTTTGATGGAATAGTTACACACTTTTAATGATTTCATTAACGAATGCACATAATCTGCTAACTTTTGCAGTAATTTAATGGGTGGTACATACAGTTTTTTAATGATAGGAGATTCAACTTCATCCATATCTGAGTTATCATTATCTGGGTGACATTGTAAGGGGGCAAATTTATTGTAGAAATTGTTTTTGGGAAACATTGTGGAGCAAAGTTTCTTATCCGAGGACAAACGATTGTCCCCGGTTACCGGCGATCTATTGCGTTTGGGAATGGTTGTAGTTTTAGAACTATAAACAAGATAAACACGTCATGCGCTGTCGATAGCTCTGCGTAAACTGGGACAAAAATATTATTCCAGAAAATCAGTTCGATTTTAAGGCGGGTCATGATACCATACATGCGGCGGGCGTCTAAGCTAGTATATGATATTCAATAGAACAAAGCTAAAAAGCAGTGTACGGGTGCATGTCGGGTTGACTTGGAGAAGGCATTCGATACCATGGCATGAGTAAACCACTGATTTATATTCTCAATAACATACTTCATGGTAGAACGTTTGTTGTGAAAAATTGCAATATAACTTTCACCAGAACTTTTAAAATGCAGAACGGTCCGCAACAAGGAGCGGTGAATTCGCCTATTTTATTTAGCATTTTCACTGGCGATTTGATTGGTTCCCTTCACCATGCGTACGCCGACGACCTCATTGCGTACAGAACAGGTCCAAAGATCGAAGTCATCAGATTTTCTTGCAGCATGACTTCGATAAGATCCAGCAATATTGCGATGACTGTAAGTTGAAAGTCAACTTTCAGAAATCGGAAACAATTGTGCTTAGAGCCCCGTTAGCTCGGGCGTCATAGGATACGAAAAAGATCTGGCGAACGCTGGTGATTGTTGATCTACATCATGGGCACCCACTGCCAAGCAAAGTAGTAGTCAAGTACCTCGGCATCTGGCTAGATCAGTATCTATATTTTAACAAACATATGTATGCAGCTCTGGCCAGGGCTTGAGGAGCTTTTGCACTGACAACGCGACTGTTTCACAGCAGTCAACTCGATAGCAGAATGGAAGTGATTTGCTAAATGGCCCTCATAAGGCCAATGATTGTCTATGGGTGTCCTGTGTAGTTCAATGTTAGAGCGTCTCAAATGAAAAAGATTCGGTTGTTTGATAAACATTGTCTGCGTACCTGTCTTGGATTGCACAGAACACCAGAGTCGGAGTGCAGAAAATATTATCCCAATGAGGTCCTTTGAAACGGGGCTCAAATAAACAGGATCGACAACTTCATTATAAAACTGACTCGGAGTCACACTGCAAGAGCGATGACCTCGACCAATGGCCTGATATTTGGAGCTTATTACCCCAACAGAGAGTATACGGAGAGAACACTCTTCAGTGGATTTGTCCCACCGCACCGGAGGCTTCATCTATTTTGATATGGAAGGGCTGATTCAGGTTCAGGCTCTATTATAACTGAGACTTCACCGCAGAAGGCGTAGACGTTGAAGAGCTCCTTTGGTTTAGTAGGGCGGTCTCAGATCGCGATCGTCGTGACGTTGTAAAATGACAAATATGTTCTGGTGGTTCTCTGAGCACGAAACTCAAATTGATATTGATAACGAGTCGCCAATGGCTGGCTTACACAGGTTTAGCATGTAAGTCTTAGGGTATAGGGGGTGGGCATAGTAGCATAAAAAAATTCAATAAAACAAAAAAAATTTTTTAAACCACAAAAAACAAAAAAAAAAGAACAAAAATCATAAAAGTAAAAAAAAAAATAAAAAATACGAAACATAAAACAATAAGAAGCTACTGTGGCTACTCTAGTTTTAAGTAGTTTAAATAAAAATCAAAAGAAATATGATCCAGCGAACTAAGTTTTCTGTTTTTAAATTTTCTTAGTTTTTAACCATAGTTCTAGTTTCTAAATCCATAAGTCATCTTTAGGCCGAAAGCCATTGGAATTAAGTTATTGAGTAATTTAGAGTACCCGCTTAGGGTCAGTAAGTTGGTTAAGTTATTATATAAGCTAGCTTTAGACATTTTTGCCAGCTCCTAGTAGATTTAAGAAAATGAAATAAAAAATTAATTTAAAACTAAAAAAAAAAACTAAATGAGAATAGAAGCAACTATAAAGCATAGTTTATCGTTGAACTAATCAACAGTAACATCAGTTGTAGAGTTTTTCTAGCTTACGATTTCTTTTATTTGGCTTCATTTAAACTTAGGTTGTTGAAGCGACCGTAACTTACTTCTTACTTAGGTGGGCATTACAGTTCGGGGTGAACCTGGGCCTCAACCAACAGCCTTCTATAACGACGTCGATTTCGGGCGAGCTCTCTCCAGTTTCGCACTCCAAGTGGGTTGAGGTTTTCATCCACTTGATTGCGCCACCTAAGACGAGGTCTTCCCCTTCCGCGATTTCCCTGAAATGTGCTTTCATCACCCGACGAGCCGGAGCGTTTGGGTCCATCCGCTCTACATGGCCCAACCATCGTAGCCTCGCGATGCGTACTCTTCTGGCTATGCCCATGTCGCGGTACAGCTCATACAGCTCGTTGTTGTATCTTCTTCTCCACACATTGTCTTCGCATACGGGACCAAAGATCATTCGGAGAATTTTTCTTTCGAAACGACCAAGGGTTTCCTCATCCGCTTTCGATAAGGTCCATGCTTCCGCGCCGTAAAGCAGGACTTGGATGATTAAGGTCTTATATAAGGTTACCTTGGTTTTTCTGGACAGGGTTTTGTTACTCAATTGCCTTCTTAACCCAAAGAAGCAACGGTTGGCAAGAGTTATTCTCCGTTTGATCTCCGCACTGATGTTGTTGTCCGTGTCTACAGCGGAAGTTATGTCTGTCTATTGTGACGTTTTGTCCAATTCGTCGATGTTCTGTGTCCTTGTTTGATGACAGCATATACTTCGTTTTGCCCTCATTAACCATCAAACCCATTTTTGCCGCTTCTGTTTCAATACTCGCAAAAGTACATATGACATCACGCTTTTTTCTTCCCATTACGTCAATATCGTCTGCATAGGCGAGTAATTGTACAGACTTTTGAAAGATTGTTCCTCTGGTGTTGACGTTGGAGTTTCTTACAATCTGTTCAAGTATGATGTTGAAGAAATCGCATGACAAATTATCGCCTTGCCTAAAACCTTATTCGACATCAAAGGTCTCGGTGAGTTCCTTACCGACCTTGACAGAGCAGCATGAATTCTCCAAAGCCATCCTGCATAGTCGTACGAGTTTTGCAGGGATGCCGAAACTAGACATGGCTCTGTACAGCTCGTCTCTGTAGATACTGTCATACGCGGCCTTGAAATCGATAAAGAGATGGTGAATATCGATATTATTGTAACGTGAACCCAACATTTTATACCAATTTCCTAATCGAAAAACGTTCAACCGAAAACACAACTGGCAACACTATAATGGAATGGTATAAATGACAGACGTTGCTTGTAAGCCAGTGTGTGTGAGTGTATAGAGAGACAGACAGACAGAGAGTAGACAGCAAATGTGGAGACAATGTAGAAGTTACTGGAGAGTTCTAGATGGCATGTCATTCGATATAAATAGCCCGCCCGAGGCAACCAGAGGGCAGTTTTGTTTATAGAGTGATAAAGTTAAGAGTAAATACAAGTGTTAGTCCAAAAGTCGAGTTGAGTTCAAATAAAGTGTATATCGAAAGTAGATACTGAATAAAGTGGTAGAATTAAATTGAAAGGTAGAGTTTTATTTTTGCGAACTAAGCGCACGTTACATTGGTGTCAGAAGTGGGATAAAACTTATTTGACTAGTAAAGTGTAAAAAAAAAAAAAAAAAGTAAAAAGAAAAATAATAATTATATACAGTGAAAATGGGTAAGTTGTTAGAAGAGCTCAACTGCATTGAGCTTAAAAGTGAGTTAGGTAAGCGAAATCTTTCTAGAGCGGGATCGAAAAATGAGCTCGTCCTGCGCTTGCGTAACTATTTGGAACAGCAAGGGGAAGACGTAAACACTTTTGTTTTTGAAACAGAAGTGGAAGAAGAGGAAGTAAGTGAAAGTGTAGATTTTTCTAGTATGATGAAACTTTTGTTAGAACAACGAAACGAGCAAAAGAAAGAACAGCAGAATGTTCTCGAACGACTAGAAGTACAACAAAAGAAGCTGGAAGAGCAACGAAATGAGCAAAAGAAGGAACAGCAGAATGTTCTCGAACGACTCGAAGTACAACAAAAGAAGCTGGAAGAGCAACGAAACGAGCAAAAGAAAGAACAACAGAATATTTTCGAAAGACTTGAGGCGCAGCAGAATGTTTTGGAAGGTCAGAAAAACATTCTAGAAGGTAAATTGGGTAACATTGAGAAAAATGTTTGTGGCCTAGAAAAACGCATTGAATGTGTTGAGAAACGATTTTCCAAGCTTGAGAGTCAATGCGAAAGTCAGCTTGCCACTTTGGAGAAACGAATCGAAAACATGGCTAAGGAACTAGACCAGATGCGGAAAATGGAGCTACGGAAAACTTGTGGAGATTGTGTAAGGCAAAGAGAAGTACAACCACCAACATTCGACGGACAGTCGTCTTGGTCAGTTTACAGAAGACAATTCGAGGCAGCTGCGACAGCAAATGGCTGGGATGACGAAGGCAAATACATACACACAGAAAAATAATCCTTTACCACAAGCGGAAAAACGCTAACCACAAGACGAAAAAGGACCAATACCGCAAATAGCTTATGGTAAACTATTTTAGACTTCTGTGGCAGTAGCTTTATATTTTAGCGGCAATATATATAAATGCTAATTCTAAAAAGAAATGTTGTTTAAAACAAACGAAGATATCTATTCTGATAATCACGTTATGTACTACATAGAGACTTATCTTAAACTCTTTTGTTGATACTACACAACGATATTAACGATTAATTCTAACTCTAAAGTATCTTCAGGTAAATTCGAAAAACGTTTGTGGCAAACTCTAAAGAAGATTGAATCCAATACCAATATCGTTTATGACTATTGATAAAGCGTTGATTGCAAACGCTTTGTAGATGAGAGTCAAAGTTAATAGTGCTTACTTCATTCAATCCTAGCACTCAAATAGAAAGATTTCAATGGCTATAATTTGTTTTTTTTTTACAAAGCGTTAACCACAAACGATTTTATAGTTGAGGTTCAAAGTTAATATACTTGATCACTACAGTGATTCCCGTTCGTCATCAAAGGTAAAGTTGTTGCTCGGAAGCAGATTTGTTATTAGAGGGAAATACTACTTCTTTCACCACAAACTCTTAAGAAAGTCCACCTTAATGGCAATATCGTTAACCACAAACGATTTTATAGTTGAGGTTCAAAGTTAATATACTTGACCACTACAGTGATTCCCGTTCGTCATCAAAGGTAAAGTTGTTGCTCGGAAGCAGATTTGTTATTAAGGGGAAATACTTACTTGTATCACCACAAACTCTAAAGAAAGTCCACCTTAATGACAATATCGTTAACCACAAACGATTTTATAGTTGAGGTTCAAAGTTAATATACTTGATCACTACAATGATTCCCGTTCGTCATCAAAGGTAAAGTTGTTGCTCGGAAGCAGATTTGTTATTAGAGGGAAATACTACTTCTTTCACCACAAACTCTTAAGAAAGTTCACCTTAATGGCAATATCGTTAACCACAAACGATTTTATAGTTGAGGTTCAAAGTAAATATACTTGATCACTACAGTGATTCCCGTTCGTCATCAAAGGTAAAGTTGTTGCTCGGAAGCAGATTTGTTATTAGAGGGAAATACTACTTCTTTCACCACAAACTCTTAAGAAAGCCCACCTTAATGGCAATATCGTTAACCACAAACGATTTTATAGTTGAGGTTCAAAGTTAATATACTTGATCACTACAATGATTCCCGTTCGTCATCAAAGGTAAAGTTGTTGCTCGGAAGCAGATTTGTTATTAGAGGGAAATACTACTTCTTTCACCACAAACTCTTAAGAAAGTTCACCTTAATGGCAATATCGTTAACCACAAACGATTTTATAGTTGAGGTTCAAAGTAAATATACTTGATCACTACAGTGATTCCCGTTCGTCATCAAAGGTAAAGTTGTTGCTCGGAAGCAGATTTGTTATTAAGGGGAAATACTTACTTCTATCACCACAAACTCTAAAGAAAGTCCACCTTAATGACAATATCGTTAACCACAAACGATTTTATAGTTGAGGTTCAAAGTTAATATACTTGACCACTACAGTGATTCCCGTTCGTCATCAAAGGTAAAGTTGTTGCTCGGAAGCAGATTTGTTATTAAGGGGAAATACTTACTTCTATCACCACAAACTCTAAAGAAAGTCCACCTTAATGACAATATCGTTAACCACAAACGATTTTATAGTTGAGGTTCAAAGTTAATATACTTGACCACTACAGTGATTCCCGTTCGTCATCAAAGGTAAAGTTGTTGCTCGGAAGCAGATTTGTTATTAAGGGGAAATACTTACTTCTATCACCACAAACTCTAAAGAAAGTCCACCTTAATGACAATATCGTTAACCACAAACGATTTTATAGTTGAGGTTCAAAGTTAATATACTTGACCACTACAGTGATTCCCGTTCGTCATCAAAGGTAAAGTTGTTGCTCGGAAGCAGATTTGTTATTAAGGGGAAATACTTACTTCTATCACCACAAACTCTAAAGAAAGTCCACCTTAATGACAATATCGTTAACCACAAACGATTTTATAGTTGAGGTTCAAAGTTAATATACTTGACCACTACAGTGATTCCCGTTCGTCATCAAAGGTAAAGTTGTTGCTCGGAAGCAGATTTGTTATTAAGGGGAAATACTTACTTCTATCACCACAAACTCTTAAGAAAGTCCACCTTAATGACAATATCGTTAACCACAAACGATTTTATAGTTGAGGTTCAAAGTTAATATACTTGACCACTACAGTGATTCCCGTTCGTCATCAAAGGTAAAGTTGTTGCTCGGAAGCAGATTTGTTATTAAGGGGAAATACTTACTTCTATCACCACAAACTCTAAAGAAAGTCCACCTTAATGACAATATCGTTAACCACAAACGATTTTATAGTTGAGGTTCAAAGTTAATATACTTGACCACTACAGTGATTCCCGTTCGTCATCAAAGGTAAAGTTGTTGCTCAGAAGCAGATTTGTTATTAGAGGGAAATACTTACTTCTTTCACCACAAACTCTAAAGAAAGTCCACCTTAATGGCAATATCGTTAACCACAAACGATTTTATAGTTGAGGTTCAAAGTTAATATACTTGACCACTACAGTGATTCTTGTTCGTCATCAAAGGTAAAGTTGTTGCTCGGAAGCAGATTTGTTATTAAGGGGAAATACTTACTTCTATCAGCACAAACTCCAAAGAAAGCCTTTTCAATGACACCATCGTTTATCACCCTTGATAAAGCGTTTACTTCAAACTATTTGCCATTAAAGAGATCTTTCTTTGGAGTTTGTGTTAATTGAAGGAAGTATTTTCCTTTAATAATAAATCTGCTTCAGAGTAACATCTATGCCTTTGATGACAAACGGGAATCACTGTAGTGATCCAATTATTGTAACTTTGAATCTCAGCAGTAGAGATTTCCACAGAATGTTTTGCAATGGAGTAGAATGCTGAAATATATGCTTTTTCTTGTTTCAAGCGATGACGCTTAGTAAAAAACTATTTCATTACATTAACATTTTTGGATGTATTTATATAAATAATAGCAATAATATGAACAAAAAACACAAATATTTAGGTACATAAAAGATAAAAATAAATAATTTTAAAATTTCACATTTTTGGTTATTTATCTAATATAACTTTTTTTTATTTTTTACACATTAAAAACGAAAAGAACTTAATGCTTTCTATATATATATATATTTTTTATGATGAAAATGTGTTTGACACATTGAATACAATTTATTTTATAACCAAACGAATCATTATGTATGAAAATATTATATGTAGACATTTAATAACTAACAGTCAATATAAAAGTCCTCAAATCAATTAATTATTTTTAATATTTTTTTTTTATGTAATAACAAAATAATAGAATGTTTTTTTCAACATACAGTTTAAAATGCCATGAATGAAAATATATTTTAGAATAATTGAATAAATAAAATAAACAAAAAAAATTTTAAGAAAGATTTTCAATCTGTTTTTTATTTTTCTGAGCATTAATATTTAATTGTTCTTACTTTTTCAATAAGAAATAGTTGATAGTTATAGTGATAGTTGAAAACCTTTTCGGGGGCGAGTTCCAAAAATATTTCCGCTAAAATATTAAGTGTTTATAACATAAAACACATTTAAACATTTTAAGATATGTATGAGTACTTAAGTGTTTTCTGTAGAGAAATAGGTTTTCAATTTTTTTTTCGCATTCAAAACAACGGACTGGAAAAGCTGTCACCTGTGAAGTTTTGAGTGAAGCAATCGAAATCATTTTCTAAAACGTTATCAGTTTCAGGGTTTTTATTTTTCCATTCATTTAAAATTTCTTTTCTTAGTGAAATATTTCTTGAAACCTCACCCTTTCAGCAGTAGAAAACAGTGGTAAGAAATTAGCTGCTCCAACTGCTTTCGTTGGACGTTTCGATGTGGTCGAACCTTTCTTAGCCTTTAAAGCTTTGACGGGGAAAAAATATTGAGTACAGACACATAGAAGTAAGAAGTTAATTGAAGTGTAGGAAGGAAGTAATGTGAATTTATCAATGATAAGTGAAAGTGTAAGAAATCAAATATAAACTATATAGCTTAAATCAGTTTAAAAAAGCGTTTGAAAAAAACTATTCTCCTACATTTAAAAACATTATTTTCACTATCAGAACTTTTTCGCATTAGCTTAACACAAGCTAGTTTCTACGACCAAGAAAGCTCATCATCTAGTGCCTTGTTATATAAATGCAGAAAAGAATACAGTTTATAATTGTTATCTCCACTTCTCAATGATATCTAAAAGAATACAGTTTATAATTGTTATCTCCACTTCTCAATGATATCTAAAATATTTTAAAAATTAAGGAAAACTATATACTTTTTTTTAATTTCCCAAAGATAGTAAGGACATTGAAAAATTTTTCTGAGCACTAATATTTATAACAAGTCAGGACCTACACCAACACTAGACCCTAACCTGTCTTTATAATTATTGAGTATGGACGCATAGAAGTCAAGAAATTAAATGAAGTATAGGAAGGAAGTAATCTGAATTGAATTATAATGTCCCCCTCTAAAAACTTGTAGCGATTAAAATATGCCCTGACTCCACTGTCGCAAACAAATTTTCTACGACAGCAACAGGATGCCACAAATCGAAAAACTCTTCATCTTCAATAAAAATAGCTTTAAAAAAAAATCCCAAAGGAAATAACGACAATGAAAACTTTTTCTGAAAACTAATATTTACAACAAGTCAGGACCTACACCAACACTAGACCCTAACCTGTCTTTATAATTAAGTTAAGAAGTTAAGTTAAGTGTAGGAAGGAAGTAATCTGAATTTATCAATGATAAATGAAAGTGTAAATAATCAAAGACACATCGAAGTAAGAAGTTAATTGAAGTGTAGGAAGGAAGTAATGTGAATTTATCAATGATAAGTGAAAGTTTAAGAAATCAAATATAAACTATATAGCTTAAATCTGTTTAAAAAAGCGTTTGAAAAAAACTATTCTCCTACATTTAAAAACATTATTTTCACTATCAGAACTTTTTCGCATTAGCTTAACACAAGCTAGTTTCTACGACCAAGAAAGCTCATCATCTAGTGCCTTGTTATATAAATGCAGAAAAGAATACAGTTTATAATTGTTATCTCCACTTCTCAATGATATCTAAAATATTTTAAAAATTAAGGAAAACTATATACTTATATATATATACGAGTTCCAAAAATATTTCCGCTAAAATATCAAGTGTTTAGATGCGGACAAATATAAGATATAAATGAAATTTAAATTAAATTTTAATTTCCCACTGTACTGTGAACGTCACAGGGGATCGAGTGCCAGGAAGACCGTGAGCCTCATTTGGTAGAAACCACATCCCTTCCTCACACCCCTTAATGCTAAACAGAAGTGATATGAATTGGAATGGTAGCGATCCGCTGCCCCAGTATCGGAACAATCCTCAGAGAAAGTAGGAGAGAGGATACAAACGGCAATGCGGATGCGCCAGCTAGTTAAGGATGCTTTCAACGCGGACACCGTGATGAAGACATAGCCCGATCCGTCCCTATAACAGTTAGGATGGCACTAGGGCTTAGCTTAGTTGCTCAGAAGCGGATTTGTTACTAAGAGCAAATAGCTAGTTTCTACGACCAAGAAAGCTCATCATCTAGTGCCTTGTTATATAAATGCAGAAAAGAATACAGTTTATAATTGTTATCTCCACTTCTCAATGATATCTAAAATATTTTAAAAATTAAGGAAAACTATATACTTTTTTATAATTTCCCAAAGATAATAAGGACATTGAAAAATTTTTCTGAGCACTAATATTTATAACAAGTCAGGACCTACACCAACACTAGACCCTAACCTGTCTTTGTAATTAAGTAAAGAAGTTAAGTTAAGTTAATAAAATTTCCGCTAAAATATCAAGGCGTTTTGATATTAAACTTATATTTAGATCAACTTTTGTTTGGTTTTTGCTCTCTTGAGAAAAAATAAGTTTCTGTGTCTGAAAGAAGCTAAAAATAAATGAAAGTTAAATAAGCGAGATACAAAGATATACTTTTTCGTTTCTATTTTTCAAAATTACTCAACAAAAAATTAAAAAATACCAATTGAATTGTAATGTCCCCCTCTAAAAACTTGTAGCGATTAAAATATGCGCTGACTCCATTGTCGCAAACAAATTTTCTACGACAGCAAAAGGATGCCACAAAT
Organism: Melanostoma mellinum; assembly: GCA_914767635.1. Taxonomy (NCBI): domain Eukaryota; kingdom Metazoa; phylum Arthropoda; class Insecta; order Diptera; family Syrphidae; genus Melanostoma; species Melanostoma mellinum. The sequence continues at coordinate 73,524,304 of OU612059.1, forward strand.
CGAAAAACTCTTTGTCTTCCACTGAGCTAAGACGTAAACTCTTCTCAGCTTCTTCGGCAGATAAGTGTAGGAAGGAAGTAATCTGAATTTATCAATGATAAGTGAAAGTGTAAATAATCAAAGACACATAGAAGTTAAGAAGTTAATTGAAGTGTAGGAAGGAAGTAATGTGAATTTATCAATGATAAGTGAAAGTGTAAGAAATCAAATATAAACTATATAGCTTAAATCAATTTAAAAAAGCGTTTGAAAACAACTATTCCCCTACATTTAAAAACATTATTTTCACTATCAGAACTTTTTCGCATTAGCTTAACACAAGCTAGTTTCTACGACCAAGAAAGCTCATCATCTAGTGCCTTGTTATATAAATGCAGAAAAGAATACAGTTTATAATTGTTATCTCCACTTCTCAATGATATCTAAAATATTTTAAAAATTAAGGAAAACTATATACTTTGTTATGATTTCCCAAAGATAATAAGGACATTGAAAAATTTTTCTGAGCACTAATATTTATAACAAGTCAGGACCTACACCAACACTAGACCCTAACCTGTCTTTATAATTATTGAGTATGGACGCAAAGAAGTCAAGAAATTAAATGAAGTATAGGAAGGAAGTAATCTGAATTGAATTGTAATGTCCCCCTCTAAAAACTTGTAGCGATTAAAATATGCCCTGACTCCACTGTCGCAAACAAATTTTCTACGACAGCAACAGGATGCCACAAATCTAAAAACTCTTCATCTTCAATAAAAATAGCTTAAAAAAAAAATCCCAAAGGAAATAACGACAATGAAAACTTTTTTCTGAAAACTAATATTTACAACAAGTCAGGACTTACACCAACACTAGACCCTAACCTGTCTTTATAATTAAGTTAAGAAGTTAATTGAAGTGTAGGAAGGAAGTAATGTGAATTTATCAATGATAAGTGAAAGCGTAAAAAATCAAATATAAACTATATAGCTTAAATCAATTTAAAAAAGCGTTTGAAAACAACTATTCCACTACATTTAAGAACATTATTTTCACTATCAGAACTTTTTCGCATTAGCTTAACACAAGCTAGTTTCTACGATCAAGAAAGCTCATCATCTAGTGCCTTGTTTTGTAAATGTAGAAAAGAATATATTTTAAATGTTTTGGGCCCATAGAAGTCAGGTTCTTAGACCGAATAAGTTGTTTGATTGTATATATGCATACATATGCATATGCAATTATGCATCGAACATGTTAAAAATTTAAGAATTTCCAGTTGACAAATAAGTCACCATTAGAAATTTTTGTTAATTTGGATGTAAATTCTAGAGATATTTCATTAAAATTGAATATATGAAACACATCTAAAATTTTAACTTTAAACGCTTGATAATGTTGAACGAAACAACATGTTTCAAGCAATTGGCACACAAAATAAAATTCTTCTAAATCTGTGCAAAATATAGTTTTTATAACTGCAAATTGAATTATATCCTCATTATTACAAGATGTTATTTCTATTACGTGATTATCTTCCAAAATAGTTTCATTGGATTTTAAGGACCTGATTTTATACATTTTTTCCATTTCTTTTTTAATAGATTTTCCAAATTTTTTATGCAAGTGAAACTTGGTTATTTCATCTAACTTTTCATATTTCAACCCATTGTAATCATAACTTTGCATTAAAGAATGTGCTGTCTTGAGTTGAATCTTGATGGAGATGGTTTTAATCAAATTTTTACGATTTTTTGAGGATCTCGATATATTTTTTAGGGTTTGATGTTTTGATTCAAATCTCATTGCCCACTTATTTTTAAGGGGTCCAATGTTTGACATAATTGTCGGATAATGAAGTAAAATATGGGCCTTAAACTTTAAAATCTCTCCAAACAATCTTATAAATAATTTGTGATGTTCGGTTATTAAGCTTTTAAATAAAATTGGAGTGTAATATACGTATTGTTGCTCTAGAACAAGACTTAAAATTTTTTTTAATAGTATTATTAGTTGCCACTCTTGTGAATTTGAGGGTATAATATCACCAATAATCAGAGGTAGATTAAGAACAAAATTGAGCATTTCTGCTGCTGTAAACTTTATTTTTTTACATTCTAACATTGTTTCTGTGATAACGTCTGGTCTATTGTTAGTACCGAAGTCAAATTTCTTTATTCTAAAATTAAGGGTTTCTAAAGAAAATACTTTTTTTTTAATTAGGGTTTCAAATACTTTGCATAGATCTTCATGTGCAACACCTTCCAAAATATCATGCATTATATCAACGCAAATATTTTCTGTTACATGAAAATATTGAAGACGATTCCAAACGCATATTCCTTTAATGCCAGTTTTGGACAAATCATTGACATTTAAATCTTCTTCGTAATTTTTCCTGTCTCTCATAGGAAATCTATTATCAATACAGTATTTAAGCGAGTTTTTATCAATTTTACAAATTCGGCATGGAAAGTTACAAATAAAGCATTCAGAAAAACCTGTAACTGCGTGTATCCCCAAGTTATCACCTAGCAAACTTACGAATACAAATTTAACTCTTTTATATTTCTCATGTTGTATTTCAATGCCTTCATTTTGAAGGTAATTCAGTTCTTCGATTACAAATTGGAACATAGTTTCGTTACCATATTTAGTACGGTCACTAGAGAATAATAGTGAACCGACAAAAATGAAATCTAGTTTAGATTGCAGACATGGAGGCAAACAATCAATTTTAACGTAAAAACCTCCTATTTTATAAGCTCCAGCATGTGCACCTAATGCATTCATTGGTTCAAAGTCATCAAAATATCCATCTATTGGAAGATACAAAACCGAAGGATTTTTCGGAAAAGTTTTTAACTTCTTTTCCCAATATTCAGAACTCATAACGTTTACAATCACACCTTGAGACTTTAACTCTTTTATTTCGTTCATGTATTTAAGTACTGTATCCAAAAAACCAGTATCACTAAACAAAGCTTTAAAAATTTTTCGCAAAGGAAATAACATAACTGAAAACTTCATTAACTTAGTTTGAAGTAACTCATTTTTGCTTTTAACATCTAACCGCTTTTCAATAGTCTTTTCTTCTGGGGGAAAGTAAAGATCAAAATCTTCTAAAAGCTTTAGAAATTTGTATTCACTACAAGTAAAGATTTTAGAATTTAAGTTTTTTATTTTCTCTAAATTTTCAAAAAAAAATTGATTATCTTCCCTGGGGACAGTGGTTCCGAGATAGTTAAAAATTAGTTTATTTTGGTTATTAATTTGAAACAGTAACTCTTTAGATTTTTTTCTAGATATAATCTCGTCAGAATATATAGTAAGAATGAACTTAAAAAGATTGTCGCGATACTGGCATAAAAATGTATTCGCATCTAAAACATTATCTAAAAGATCACTGCATATTGCATTTCTATTCATTTCATTTGAAACTTCTACGTTTTGAATATCTGAAACAGATTCTTTTTTAAAACAATCTTGTCTACATGATTTAAAATGTGTTTTGATGTGCTTTATTAAGCCTTTGGATGTGGAAAAAAATGTGGGACATAAAACACATTTAAACATTTTAAGATATGTATGAGTACTTAAGTGTTTTCTGTAGAGAAATAGGTTTTCAATTTTTTTTTCGCATTCAAAACAACGGAGTGGAAGTGCTGTCAGTTCTAAAGATTAGAGTGAAGCTATCGAAATCATTTTCTAAAACGTTATCAGTTTCAGGGTTTTTATTTTTCCACTCATTTAAAATTTCTCTTCTTAGGGAAATATTTCTGGAAACCTCGCCCTTTCTATCTTGTGTAAGATGGAGTTGAAACGCGGTCTGTTGTATTAAAATCCAAAAATTACTAGAAGCATTAGGATATTCTACATCTAATGCAAAAAAACTTGCAAAACAGAATTGAAAAGCTTTCTTAAAATTAGTGAAAACGAATCGCTTATCCTCAATATCTACAACTGTTATTAAATTAGTCACCTCTTTTTCTTGTCCAATTAGATGAATTCGTGGCGTCTCGATTTCAGTTTGTGTATAAAATTGATGAGCCTCTTGCTCAGTAGAGAATAGTGGTAAGAAATTAGCTGCTCCAACTGCTTTCGTTGAACGCTTCGATGTGGTCGAACCTTTCTTAGCCTTTAAGGCTTTAACGGGGAAAAAATAGGGCAGTGAACGGAGCCCAAATATAGTACACAATTCTAATATATACAATAAAAAATAATTTATAATATATTATTCTAAAAGTGTACTATATAATCTTACCTTTATTTCCCTTGTTCTCTTCAGAATAAAGCCACCACTTTTTCAATTCCGTATTTTTGCTCTTTGACGCAAGTTCTAATAAAATTTCCGCTAAAATATCAAGGCGTTTTGATATTAAACTTATATTTAGATCAACTTTTTTTTGGTTTTTGCTCTCTTGAGAAAAATAAGTTTCTGCGTCTGAAAGAAGCTAAAAATAAATGAAAGTTAAATAAGCGAGATACAAAGGTATACTTTTCGTTTTTATTTTTCAAAATTACTCAACAAAAAATTAAAAAATACCAATCGAATTGTAATGTCCCCCTCTAAAAACTTGTAGCGATTAAAATATGCGCTGACTCCATTGTCGCAAACAAATTTTCTACGACAGCAATAGGATGCAGTCCACAAATTGAAAAACTCTTTGTCTTCCACTGAGCTAAGACGTAAACTCTTCTCAGCTTCTTCGGCAGATATAGTATTCAAAATATCTAAGGATGTACAAAAAACATTTCATAGTAATAGTGAATATTTTATTTTGATGGATTTGGTTTGAATAACAGAGAAAGAAGAAAATGCGAACGCACTTGGGGGTTTATTGCTTATGGTTGTTGTTCCTGCAATCGGTCTCCGGTCTATCAATCCACATGCCTTAAGCGATGTTCTTGTGTTCGTTAAAGCTGACAAAAGTTTTCCCCCCGCTTTAACTTTTCCAACAGCGGGCGAATAAAAAGTCTCCTTCTCCTCTGTAGGAAATATTTGACACAGTAAAGTAGAAAGATGAATATATTCGTGTTTTTGTAGCCTAATTGTCAAAAATTTGGAAGATAATATTGTTATTTAAAAAAATTTTGAGACTATTTACAGTCTGTCGAATTTATCCAATAAAAGAGTGTTGATAATGACTTTTGCTATTTTCGATCTATCTGATTCGTCCAACGTTTTTTTTGTTTCGTACTTTCTTAAAATGATTAGGGTTTCCAAATTGAGTTCTAAGCAGTCACTCAAAAGGATCTAAACAAAATTAAATTTAAAAAAACTTTAAGATGTAGAAAATTCATATAGTGTTTACTAATGCAAATACATTAAAAGTCGAGGTATTTCGCAGCAGATTCATATTTTATAAAGCAAATCCAAGTTTTTTTATTGTATTTTATTTTAGGTATTCTAGGTTTTTCTTTCTATTTAATAACATTTGTGTGAGATTTAAAATTTATGGAATATATACATTAGACTGTTTTAATTTGAAACAGTCTAATATACATATATAATTTTGACTTTAAAACTATGAAAATATGCAGCCGAACACCTTTTTAAAATTATTTTAAAACCTTATGAATACCGCACTTACATGCTTTAAAAGTCAAATACTGCAAACCACTATAGCGCAAGGGAAAACCCCTAACAATTAAAACAAAAATATTAATTAGTGGCTTTTACTATGTATACTAAAATCAAACGTAAACTGTTTTTAAAAACAGTAACAACAGAAGTAAGAATGCCAAGCATAAAGCTCTGAGTTTAAAAACAGTCATTTACGGTAATATTAAACAAAAATCTACAGACAAGTAAGGTACACATAAACAAGGAAATAAAATATTTAGAATACATTTATGAATACACAATAAAAACTAACAAACCTCTTTCGTAAAATAAAATTTGGTTTCAGCCGACAAACTAAACGACAAAAAATTTGAGTCGACAGATATGGAACCTGAAGACGCCATTATTAAATTTACGTCTAAAAAACAGCAAAAAACATTAAGGTTATTTATTTAATATTGAAAAACAATTTTAATGAATAAGTGCTCAATTGGTCAATATTTGGTTATTAAAACTGCAATGTTGTTTTTTTTTTATTTAAACTGAAACTTCCAACTCATTAACAAACCTCCTCATCATTTCATCAACCCAACAGAGCAAAACATCAAAGACACTTTTAAACTACTAACTATACTTAATATGCATAAAAACATTTATTATAGGTTAATAAAGCCATAAATAAAAAAAAATAAAAATTTTCAGGGCAATCTGAGTTGTCAAACCGAATTGGCAAACCGAGTTGCAAACCGAGTTGCAAACCGAGTTGGCAAACCGAGTTGGCAAACCGAGTTGGAAAACCGAGTTGGCGAACCGAGTTGGCAAACCGAGTTGACTAGTTCAAACACCATCATCAGAGGCCTTAGGACTCCTGGCTATACCTAAACTATTTTTCGCAGTCACCGTAATACAAACTGGGAACGATATAGGGAGGTACTAGCACAACTGCTTGATCACAACCTTCTTAAAAGTTCCTCCCTTCTTCGATAGCATCTAGATAGTGGCTGTGGTAACCTAACCTAACCTATGCCCTCAAAACTGACTCCTACACGACGAATTCATAGCGCGCACAAGCATGTTCGGCAAACATGTAGGGCTAGCTTTATGAAGTTGTGTTTCCCAATTGGAAATTGAACCATAAGATCAAGATAGATTTTGTTTTTATTATTTGGAATTTCAAATGGGCTGTATCTCCTAAATTATAAACCCACGAAATATAATGTGCATGTGCATGTGCAAATATGAAAAAACTAACCAACAAAAAACGCAAAAAGTATGCATTCATTGAAAACCAAAATGTTTGAATTTCAATATACCTACACAAATTCCAAAAAAAATTGATTTTATTCGGGTCTGGACACTGTTTCCTCCCAAATTATACCCTCACGAAATATGATTTGTGTGAAATAATAAAAATAATGTAAAATATGAACAAACTAAGCTACAAAACACGAAATGTTAATGAAAATCAAAATGGTAAATTCTCACATAGGGTATTGGCTTTGCCGATCTTGACTTTAGATTTTTTCTTTTTTAATATATTCACTTTCCGTTTGTTTTAAAAGTTCCTCCCTTCTTCGATAGTATCTAGATAGTGGCTGTGGCAACCTAGCCTAACCTATGCCCTCAAAACTGACCCCTACACGACGAATTCATAGATTTTGTTTTTATTATTTGGAATTTCAAATGGACTGTATCTCCTAAATTATAAGCCCACGAAATATAATGTGCATGTGCATGTGCAAATATGCAAAAACTAACCAACAAAAAACGCAAAAAGTATGCATTCATTGAAAACCAAAATGGTTGAATTTCAATATACCTACACAAATTCCAAAAAAATTGATTTTAATCGGGTCTGGACACTGTATCCTCCCAAAATATACACTCACGAAATATGATTTAGATGAAATAATAGAAATAATGTAAAATATGAACAAACTAAGCTACAAAACACGAAAAATATATATATTTAATGAAAATCAAAATGGTAGATACCTACTCACAGATGGGTATTGGCTTTGCCGATTTGGCTTTAGATTTTTTCTTTTTTAATTAACTTTCCGTTTGTTTTTCGTTCTCTTGCAATTTTTAGTACTTTTAAATTTATTATTTTAGCTTTCAACTTAAAATTGGTTAATTTAAACTAATTGGCAACCTAGCCTAACCTATGCCCTCAAAACTGACCCCTACACGACGAATTCATAGATTTTGTTTTTATTATTTGGAATTTCAAATGGGCTGAATCTCCTAAATTATAAACCCACGAAATATAATGTGCATGTGCAAATATGAAAAAACTAACCAACAAAAAACGCAAAAAGTATGCATTCATTGAAAACCAAAATGGTTGAATTTCAATATACCTACACAAATTCCAAAAAAATTGATTTTAATCGGGTCTGGACACTGTATCCTCCCAAAATATACACTCACGAAATATGATTTAGATGAAATAATAGAAATAATGTAAAATATGAACAAACTAAGCTACAAAACACGAAAAATATATATATTTAATGAAAATCAAAATGGTAGATACCTACTCACAGATGGGTATTGGCTTTGCCGATTTGGCTTTAGATTTTTTCTTTTTTAATTAACTTTCCGTTTGTTTTTCGTTCTCTTGCAATTTTTAGTACTTTTAAATTTATTATTTTAGCTTTCAACTTAAAATTGGTTAATTTAAACTAATTGGCAACCTAGCCTAACCTATGCCCTCAAAACTGACCCCTACACGACGAATTCATAGATTTTGTTTTTATTATTTGGAATTTCAAATGGGCTGAATCTCCTAAATTATAAACCCACGAAATATAATGTGCATGTGCAAATATGAAAAAACTAACCAACAAAAAACGCAAAAAGTATGCATTCATTGAAAACCAAAATGGTTGAATTTCAATATACCTACACAAATTCCAAAAAAATTGATTTTAATCGGGTCTGGACACTGTATCCTCCCAAAATATACACTCACGAAATATGATTTAGATGAAATAATAGAAATAATGTAAAATATGAACAAACTAAGCTACAAAACACGAAAAATATATATATTTAATGAAAATCAAAATGGTAGATACCTACTCACAGATGGGTATTGGCTATTGGCTTGCCGATTTGGCTTTAGATTTTTTCTTTTAATTACTTTCCGTTTGTTATTCGTCCTCTTTCAATTTTTATTACTTTTAAATTTATTATTTTAGTTTTCAATTTAAAAGTTTTCTATCTTTTTAATTTTGGATTTTACACCGACAGACAATGAAAAAAGCGCGACACAAAACCTTTCACGTTTCACCACCTTTCAAAATTGAATTATCAATGGCATGAGGCATGACATCATCTTTTGTAGCTGCAGACGCGCCAAAGTGGAACGACGTGAACTGAGACATTTGATTCCTAAAGGTGGAACGACGTGAACTGAGATATTTAAGGTGATTACACTACAATGTGCATTAAGGCTGGCACACATTGTTATTGAACATGAAATTGTATCGTTTCAGACTTGTTTTTCGACAAATAGTAATTCGTGATTTAAGACAAGTGATAGAGGGAGAAATTATTTATAGAAGAGATTTATGCCCTCATAAATCTCTTCTATAAATAATTTCTTTTGAAATTATTGCAGGTGCATTGGTTTTCAAATGGAAAACTGGAAAATTTCAAAATGGGTTTGCGAATGGAAAATTGAAAGTTCTTGATAAAAATCTCAAAAAACTCATTGGTTTTCAAAGGGAAAATTGCATATTATTGCAGCTGCATTGGTTTGCAAATGGAAACAGGAAAATTTCAAAGTGAGTTTTCGAAGGGAAAATAGAAAGTTCTTGATAAAAAACTCGGACATTTTATTGGTTTTCCAAGGGAAAATTGTTATTGGAGCTAGTAATTAATAAAAGCGTATGAAACAAATGTTTTTTGAGGTATTTATTAGTTCTAGAAAAATATTCAACCCATCCGCATTTTTTTCCAAATATAATTGCTATAATCTCTTGTAGCAAGCTATATCTGCTTAGCGTAATAGTTTGTACCACTTGAAATGAAATACATTCATTCTTACCACAAAAGACATAATGTCTTTTCTCATGATTACTTTTATCGTTTGTGGTTAATGGTATTGCCGTTTGGAAGCAGAATCTTTGTCTTTTGTGTGAATAGTTCGGTTTATTCTACTACGGAACTGTTGGAAAAGGAATATAAATAATGCTTTAAGGCTAGCACACACTGTTATTGAACATGAAATTGTATTGTTTCAGAGTTGTTTTTCGCAGAATAGTAGTCCGTGATTTAAGCAAGTGATTAAGAGGGATAATCTATATCTATATCTTTATATTATGTATATAAAAATGAAATCCTGTTCGTGTACGATCGAATAACTCATAAACGGCTGGACGGATTTGGCAAATTTTTTCTTTATTTTGCTCGTGTTAGTCTGTAGATGGTTCTTAGGGAAAATTTTTTTAAATTGTTGCAGGTGCATTGGTTTTCAAATGGAAAACTGGAAAATTTCAAAATGAGTTTTCGAATGGAAAATAGAAAGTTCTTGATGAAAATCTCGGAAAACTCATTGGTTTTCAAAGGGAAAATTGCATATTATTGCAGCTGCATTGGTTTGCAAATGGAAAACAGGAAAATTTCAAAGTGGGTTTTCGAAGGGAAAATAGAAAGTTCTTGATAAAAAACTAGGACATTTTATTGGTTTTCCAAGGGAAAATTGTTATTGGAGCTAGTAATTAATAAAAGCGTATGAAACAAATGTTTTTTGAGGTATTTATTAGTTCTAGAAAAATATTCAACCCATCCGCATTTTTTTCCAAATATAATTGCTATAATCTCTTGTAGCAAGCTATATCTGCTTAGCGTAATAGTTTGTACCACTTGAAATGAAATACATTCATTCTTACCACAAAAGACATAATGTCTTTTCTCATGATTACTTTTATCGTTTGTGGTTAATGGTATTGCCGTTTGGAAGCAGAATCTTTGTCTTTTGTGTGAATAGTTCGGTTTATTCTACTACGGAACTGTTGGAAAAGGAATATAAATAATGCTTTAAGGCTAGCACACACTGTTATTGAACATGAAATTGTATTGTTTCAGACTTGCTTTTCGCCGAATAGTAATCCGTGATTTAAGCAAGTGATTAAGAGGGATAATCTATATCTATATCTTTATATTATGTATATAAAAATGAAATCCTGTTCGTGTATGATCGAATAACTCATAAACGGCTGGACGGATTTGGCAAATTTTTTCTTTATTTTGCTCGTGTTATGCTGGATTTACATGCATCTACAACTGCGGAAGTGCAGAAAAGTAAAGCGAGACGGATGAAGATTATAAAACACAAAAGTTGAAAAGAGAGCCGAATAGGATTATGGTTGCAGATGAAAAATTATGGGTGCAGATGAACATGTTCATCTGCAACCATAATTTTTCATCTGCAACCATAATCATGTTCATCTGCAACCATAATTTTTCATCTGCAACCATAACTAGGAAGTTCGTTCCCTCTCTATCAGACAAGTATGAATTTTACATCTTGTGTCTTTTTCCGATTTTCATCCGCACTTGCAGATGCATGTAAATCCACCATTAGTCTGTAGATGGTTCTTAGGGAAATTTTTTTTAAATTATTGCAGGTGCATTGGTTTTCAAATGGAAAACTGGAAAATTTCAAAATGAGTTTTCGAATGGAAAATAGAAAGTTCTTGATGAAAATCTCGGAAAACTCATTGGTTTTCAAAGGGAAAATTGCATATTATTGCAGCTGCATTGGTTTGCAAATGGAAACAGGAAAATTTCAAAGTGGGTTTTCGAAGGGAAAATAGAAAGTTCTTGATAAAAAACTCGAACATTTTATTGGTTTTCCAAGGGAAAATTGTTATTGGAGCTAGTAATTAATAAAAGCGTATGAAACAAATGTTTTTTGAGGTATTTATTAGTTCTAGAAAAATATTCAACCCATCCGCATTTTTTTTCCAAATATAATTGCTATAATCTCTTGTAGCAAGCTATATCTGCTTAGCATAATAGTTTGTACCACTTGAAATGAAATACATTCACTCTTACCACAAAAGACATAATGTCTTTTCTCATGATTACTTTTATCGTTTGTGGTTAATGGTATTGCCGTTTGGAAGCAGAATCTTTGTCTTTTGTGTGAATAGTTCGGTTTATTCTACTACGGAACTGTTGGAAAAGGAATATAAATAATGCTTTAAGGCTAGCACACACTGTTATTGAACATGAAATCGTATTGTTTCAGAGTTGTTTTTCGCAGAATTGTAGTCCGTGATTTAAGCAAGTGATTAAGAGGGATAATCTATATCTATATCTTTATATTATGTATATAAAAATGAAATCCTGTTCGTGTACGATCGAATAACTCATAAACGGCTGGACGGATTTGGCAAATTTTTTCTTTATTTTGCTCGTGTTAGTCTGTAGATGGTTCTTAGGGAAAATTTTTTTAAATTATTGCAGGTGCATTGGTTTTCAAATGGAAAACTGGAAAATTTCAAAATGGGTTTTCGAATGGAAAATTTAAAGTTCTTGATAAAAATCTCAAAAAACTCATTGGTTTTCAAAGGGAAAATTGCATATTATTGCAGCTGCATTGGTTTGCAAATGGAAACAGGAAAATTTCAAAGTGAGTTTTCGAAGGGAAAATAGAAAGTTCTTGATAAAAAACTCGGACATTTTATTGGTTTTCCAAGGGAAAATTGTTATTGGAGCTAGTAATTAATAAAAGCGTATGAAACAAATGTTTTTTGAGGTATTTATTAGTTCTAGAAAAATATTCAACCCATCCGCATTTTTTTCCAAATAAAATTGCTATAATCTCTTGTAGCAAGCTATATCTGCTTAGCGTAATAGTTTGTACCACTTGAAATGAAATACATTCACTCTTACCACAAAAGACATAATGTCTTTTCTCATGATTACTTTTATCGTTTGTGGTTAATGGTATTGCCGTTTGGAAGCAGAATCTTTGTCTTTTGTGTGAATAGTTCGGTTTATTCTACTACGGAACTGTTGGAAAAGGAATATAAATAATGCTTTAAGGCTAGCACACACTGTTATTGAACATGAAATTGTATTGTTTCAGAGTTGTTTTTCGCAGAATAGTAGTCCGTGATTTAAGCAAGTGATTAAGAGGGATAATCTATATCTATATCTTTATATTATGTATATAAAAATGAAATCCTGTTCGTGTACGATCGAATAACTCATAAACGGCTGGACGGATTTGGCAAATTTTTTCTTTATTTTGCTCGTGTTAGTCTGTAGATGGTTCTTAGGGAAAATTTTTTTAAATTGTTGCAGGTGCATTGGTTTTCAAATGGAAAACTGGAAAATTTCAAAATGAGTTTTCGAATGGAAAATAGAAAGTTCTTGATGAAAATCTCGGAAAACTCATTGGTTTTCAAAGGGAAAATTGCATATTATTGCAGCTGCATTGGTTTGCAAATGGAAAAAAGGAAAATTTCAAAGTGGGTTTTCGAAGGGAAAATAGAAAGTTCTTGATAAAAAACTAGGACATTTTATTGGTTTTCCAAGGGAAAATTGTTATTGGAGCTAGTAATTAATAAAAGCGTATGAAACAAATGTTTTTTGAGGTATTTATTAGTTCTAGAAAAATATTCAACCCATCCGCATTTTTTTCCAAATATAATTGCTATAATCTCTTGTAGCAAGCTATATCTGCTTAGCGTAATAGTTTGTACCACTTGAAATGAAATACATTCACTCTTACCACAAAAGACATACTGTCTTTTCTCATGATTACTTTTATCGTTTGTGGTTAATGGTATTGCCGTTTGGAAGCAGAATCTTTGTCTTTTGTGTGAATAGTTCGGTTTATTCTACTACGGAACTGTTGGAAAAGGAATATAAATAATGCTTTAAGGCTAGCACACACTGTTATTGAACATGAAATTGTATTGTTTCAGACTTGCTTTTCGCCGAATAGTAATCCGTGATTTAAGCAAGTGATTAAGAGGGATAATCTATATCTATATCTTTATATTATGTATATAAAAATGAAATCCTGTTCGTGTATGATCGAATAACTCATAAACGGCTGGACGGATTTGGCAAATTTTTTCTTTATTTTGCTCGTGTTATGCTGGATTTACATGCATCTACAACTGCGGAAGTGCAGAAAAGTAAAGCGAGACGGATGAAGATTATAAAACACAAAAGTTGAAAAGAGAGCCGAATAGGATTATGGTTGCAGATGAAAAATTATGGGTGCAGATGAACATGTTCATCTGCAACCATAATTTTTCATCTGCAACCATAATCATGTTCATTTGCAACCATAATTTTTCATCTGCAACCATAACTAGGAAGTTCGTTCCCTCTCTATCAGACAAGTATGAATTTTACATCTTGTGTCTTTTTCCGATTTTCATCCGCACTTGCAGATGCATGTAAATCCACCATTAGTCTGTAGATGGTTCTTAGGGAAATTTTTTTTAAATTATTGCAGGTGCATTGGTTTTCAAATGGAAAACTGGAAAATTTCAAAATGAGTTTTCGAATGGAAAATAGAAAGTTCTTGATGAAAATCTCGGAAAACTCATTGGTTTTCAAAGGGAAAATTGCATATTATTGCAGCTGCATTGGTTTGCAAATGGAAACAGGAAAATTTCAAAGTGGGTTTTCGAAGGGAAAATAGAAAGTTCTTGATAAAAAACTCGAACATTTTATTGGTTTTCCAAGGGAAAATTGTTATTGGAGCTAGTAATTAATAAAAGCGTATGAAACAAATGTTTTTTGAGGTATTTATTAGTTCTAGAAAAATATTCAACCCATCCACATTTTTTTTCCAAATATAATTGCTATAATCTCTTGTAGCAAGCTATATCTGCTTAGCATAATAGTTTGTACCACTTGAAATGAAATACATTCACTCTTACCACAAAAGACATAATGTCTTTTCTCATGATTACTTTTATCGTTTGTGGTTAATGGTATTGCCGTTTGGAAGCAGAATCTTTGTCTTTTGTGTGAATAGTTCGGTTTATTCTACTACGGAACTGTTGGAAAAGGAATATAAATAATGCTTTAAGGCTAGCACACACTGTTATTGAACATGAAATCGTATTGTTTCAGAGTTGTTTTTCGCAGAATAGTAGTCCGTGATTTAAGCAAGTGATTAAGAGGGATAATCTATATCTATATCTTTATATTATGTATATAAAAATGAAATCCTGTTCGTGTACGATCGAATAACTCATAAACGGCTGGACGGATTTGGCAAATTTTTTCTTTATTTTGCTCGTGTTAGTCTGTAGATGGTTCTTAGGGAAATTTTTTTTAAATTATTGCAGGTGCATTGGTTTTCAAATGGAAAACTGGAAAATTACAAAATGAGTTTTCGAATGGAAAATAGAAAGTTCTTGATGAAAATCTCGGAAAACTCATTGGTTTTCAAAGGGAAAATTGCATATTATTGCAGCTGCATTGGTTTGCAAATGGAAACAGGAAAATTTCAAAGTGGGTTTTCGAAGGGAAAATAGAAAGTTCTTGATAAAAAACTAGGACATTTTATTGGTTTTCCAAGGGAAAATTGTTATTGGAGCTAGTAATTAATAAAAGCGTATAAAACAAATGTTTTTTGAGGTATTTATTAGTTCTAGAAAAATATTCAACCCATCCGCATTTTTTTTCCAAATATAATTGCTATAATCTCTTGTAGCAAGCTATATCTGCTTTGCATAATAGTTTGTACCACTTGAAATGAAATACATTCACTCTTACCACAAAAGACATAATGTCTTTTCTCATGATTACTTTTATCGTTTGTGGTTAATGGTATTGCCGTTTGGAAGCAGAATCTTTGTCTTTAGACCTGTACACACTATACAATTAGTTGGACAGACTTCGTTTGATGGAAGTTGGATGGTCTGATGAACTTTACGTTCACACTTATCAAGCTTGTTGTCAAACCTTATGTCACCTACCCTTCCATTCCATCCAACTTCTAGGTTTTCAAAAATATTTGAAAACCATCCAACAAATTGGACAAGCGGTCGTATGAAGAGTTCACAATATCAAACATTGGTTTGTCAAACCCAGGTTTTTCCAACTAATTGTACAGTGTGAACGGGGCTTTTTGTGTGAATAGTTTGGTTTATTCTACTACGGAACTGTTGGAAAAGGAATATAAATAATGCTTTAAGGCTAGCACACACTGTTATTGAACATGAAATCGTATTGTTTCAGAGTTGTTTTTCGCAGAATAGTAGTCCGTGATTTAAGCAAGTGATTAAGAGGGATAATCTATATCTATATCTTTATATTATGTATATAAAAATGAAATCCTGTTCGTGTACGATCGAATAACTCATAAACGGCTGGACGTATTTGGCAAATTTTTTCTTTATTTTGCTCGTGTTAGTCTGTAGATGGTTCTTAGGGAAAATTTTTTTAAATTATTGCAGGTGCATTGGTTTTCAAATGGAAAACTGGAAAATTACAAAATGAGTTTTCGAATGGAAAATAGAAAGTTCTTGATGAAAATCTCGGAAAACTCATTGGTTTTCAAAGGGAAAATTGCATATTATTGCAGCTGCATTGGTTTGCAAATGGAAACAGGAAAATTTCAAAGTGGGTTTTCAAAGGGAAAATAGAAAGTTCTTGATAAAAAACTAGGACATTTTATTGGTTTTCCAAGGGAAAATTGTTATTGGAGCTAGTAATTAATAAAAGCGTATAAAACAAATGTTTTTTGAGGTATTTATTAGTTCTAGAAAAATATTCAACCCATCCGCATTTTTTTCCAAATATAATTGCTATAATCTCTTGTAGCAAGCTATATCTGCTTAGCGTAATAGTTTGTACCACTTGAAATGAAATACATTCATTCTTACCACAAAAGACATACAGTCGTATTTATAAAATTTGCTTAGAACATCCTTAGACAACTGTCCAGCTAGACGGTGTCTAAAGAGTTAGACAAGGCTTAGCCAATTTTGTATTTATAAATGCATTCCAACAGTTGTCCAAACAACCCCTAAAACTGTCAACTTCGAATGAAAAACTAAATGGCAGCGTTCATGATGTATCCGTGCAGTACCACTGTCTGTGTTTTGGTATACGAGTACAACAACTATAAGGCTCTGAAAGAGAGTGGCGTAGGACTTGAACTTGACCGAAAAAACAACTGATTTGACTTTGTGTTTCAGCTTTTCCAAGTCTCATAAAATGATCGAATTTGTGCAATTTATAAATGTAATTGTTGAAAGTAGTATTTTTGCACCTCAAACTACTTAATTTTTTCAATCCTAACACTCTCAACAGTGTTTTATAACATGTTCAACAAAATTGTTTTTTGCTGTATCAATGGTCACTTTAGCCATAGTTTAGACAGCCAATTTCGGTGTCTAAAGTTAGACATTTCTTAGACAGCGATGAAAGTGTTTATAAATACGATTTGGAGTTGGACACTGTTCTAAGAGCTGTCCAAAGTTAGACATACTTTGGAATGGGATTATAAATACGACTGATAATGTCTTTTCTCATGATTACTTTTATCGTTTGTGGTTAATGGTATTGCCGTTTGGAAGCAGAATCTTTTTCTTTTGTGTGAAAAAACAATCGCATTTATTCGCACGAAGCTTCAACAAATCGACCAATGTGAACTTCGTCAATCAACACGTTGAAACTTCGTGCGAATAAAGCGACTGTTTTCTTTCTCTGTCACACGCATTGGTCGGTATTGACATCATTCCCATACTGTTTCATGAAAGTCAAACCATTTTTTTTTCTTTTTCCTGCCAAACAGTCATTTGTGTCGTGCATTTGTCAGTTTTGAGGTGTTTGGAGATTTTCTTTTAAAGTTAAATTGCCTGCATAGGTCCCGAGAAAATTGGTTGGTTGAAGTTGTGCGTTCGGTCTACGATCTTGATAACATAAATTTGGTTAAAATTGAAGGTTCAATACACAGCGAGTTTGAATTGGAAGGCCACTGCTTTGATTCAATGACGGGTGCACCACCGAGAGGCCTGCAAATAACTCTTGAAAAACGATCATCCTACCGTGGTGGATACTATTGTGATGGCCAACTTGGGCTACTATTAATTAAAAGCGAATCCTGGTATATGGGAACTGCGTTTGCTCGATGGAAAGAGTTCTGAGATCTACGAAATATCGAAGTAAGGACGTAAAATTTTAGAAATTTTGATATATGAATAACTTTAAAGGTTTTTAGTGCTGAAGGACCAAACACAATTCATGTCAATAATGTGACGAGAAACACTAATGCATCAGGACTTCCCCCTGGAGGCTTCCAAGCAAATAATATCGGTGGGAATAACCAGCGTACATACACCCAGGAAGAACTTCAATCACATGCAAACTACATACTTCACAATGCCATGTTGAAGAAGAAACTTGAGGAGCAAAACATGGGACTGCAGAAAATGTTGCACATGCACAATTCGATACTCAACAATTGCAACAACAGCACCAATAATAATAACACTTCTCGCGGTGGATATGATTCTACATTGGCTGGGCCGAAGAATCAACATCAGCAACGTCATAGTAATTACCATCATCAAACGCAGAACCATAACCAACGTCATGGTAGGGGTTCGAATTCTGGCAATCGTAGCAATATGCTCAGACGCCGTCGATCGACTTCTTCCTCATCATCGAATGCCACAGTTAACTCGAACAATATGTCAAACATGCAGTTTGCCAATGACTTGGAATTGCGTCGGCAATTGGAACAACGAAGGAACACCATTGCAACAGCTACTCTTGGAGGTGATGAGTTTCATCAAGTTTCTAAAAGAATATAGTCACTCAACGCCTGGGATTTTAGCCAAGGCAATTATAGGCACTACTTGCATTGTGCTAGCCTATCGCAACATCAAACCCTATATGGAGCAAAGTCGCTGCCGACAAGCGGAATCCTATGCCAATTATTTATTCGAGGTGGAGCAACAGCAGCAATACAAATCTCCTAACTCCTCCACCACCCCACAAACAAATGATGAACTTTAATAATAAAAAAAAACTAAAAAACTAAAATGGATTAACAAGTGCCGTTCTTCGTTTATGTCTGCTATCACATCCATGAATTGGACAGACAATTAATATTGTTGATAGTTTGTTGTTAATTTTCTTTGTTTTTGTTTATATTTTTTTATATAGTTTGTGACAAGTGCTTTGAGTGCTATTTGTGAATTACATTATATCAATACAAATGATTTCTTTTTTCTTTAAAAACAATCGTTATAATCGTTTGCAGCTAACGACTTTTCGCTTATGACAGACGCTTTGGTCTCTTGACGCAAAATACTTTTCACGCTTCCCTGAAAATACTAATTCTAGAATAATAATCGATTAAATAGTTTGTGATAAGGGGTTTTAAAGTTAGTCTCGAATTATGCATATCAATGGCCTTGATTTCTTTTTTCTTTAACAATAATCGTTTTTATCTTTTGTGGCTAACGACTTTTCACTTGTGAGAGACGCTTTGGCCTCTTGACGCAAAATACTTTTCACGCTTCCCTGAAAATACTAATTCTAGAATAATAATCGATTAAATAGTTTGTGATAAGGGGTTTTAAAGTTAGTCTCGAATTATGCATATCAATGCGAATGATTTGTTTTTTCTTTAACAATAATCGTTTTTATCTTTTGTGGCTAACGACTTTTCACTTGTGAGAGACGCTTTGGCCTCTTGAAGCGAAATATCTTTCACGCTTGCCTTAAATTCCTAAATCTAGAAAGATAATCGATTATATAGTTTGTGACAAGTGCTTTGAGTGCTATTTGTGAATTACATTATATCAATACAAATGATTTCTTTTTTCTTTAAAAACAATCGTTATAATCGTTTGCAGCTAACGACTTTTCGCTTATGACAGACGCTTTGGTCTCTTGACGCAAAATACTTTTCACGCTTCTCTGAAAATACTAATTCTAGAATAATAATCGATTAAATAGTTTGTGATAAGGGGTTTTAAAGTTAGTCTCGAATTATGCATATCAATGGCCTTGATTTCTTTTTTCTTTAACAATAATCGTTTTTATCTTTTGTGGCTAACGACTTTTCACTTGTGAGAGACGCTTTGGCCTCTTGAAGCGAAATATCTTCCACGCTTACCTGAAATTTCCAAATATTGAACCACCATCGATTTTGTAGCTTGTGGTAAGAGGTTTAAAAGTTAGTCTCAAATTATGCATATCAATGGCCTTGATTTGTTTTTTCTTTAACAATAATCGTTTTTATCTTTTGTGGCTAACGACTTTTCAGTTGTGAGAGACGCTTTGGCCTCTTGAAGCGAAATATCTTTCACGCTTGCCTTAAATTCCTAAATCTAGAAAGATAATCGATTATATAGTTTGTGACAAGTGCTTTGAGTGCTATTTGTGAATTACATTATATCAATACAAATGATTTCTTTTTTCTTTAAAAACAATCGTTATAATCGTTTGCAGCTAACGACTTTTCGCTTATGACAGACGCTTTGGTCTCTTGACGCAAAATACTTTTCACGCTTCCCTGAAAATACTAATTCTAGAATAATAATCGATTAAATAGTTTGTGATAAGGGGTTTTAAAGTTAGTCTCGAATTATGCATATCAATGGCCTTGATTTCTTTTTTCTTTAACAATAATCGTTTTTATCTTTTGTGGCTAACGACTTTTCACTTGTGAGAGACGCTTTGGCCTCTTGAAGCGAAATATCTTTCACGCTTACCTGAAATTTCCAAATATTGAACCACCATCGATTTTGTAGCTTGTGGTAAGAGGTTTAAAAGTTAGTCTCAAATTATGCATATCAATGGCCTTGATTTGTTTTTTCTTTAACAATAATCGTTTTTATCTTTTGTGGCTAACGACTTTTCAGTTGTGAGAGACGCTTTGGCCTCTTGAAGCGAAATATCTTTCACGCTTGCCTTAAATTCCTAAATCTAGAAAGATAATCGATTATATAGTTTGTGACAAGTGCTTTGAGTGCTATTTGTGAATTACATTATATCAATACAAATGATTTCTTTTTTCTTTAAAAACAATCGTTATAATCGTTTGCAGCTAACGACTTTTCGCTTATGACAGACGCTTTGGTCTCTTGACGCAAAATACTTTTCACGCTTCCCTGAAAATACTAATTCTAGAATAATAATCGATTAAATAGTTTGTGATAAGGGGTTTTAAAGTTAGTCTCGAATTATGCATATCAATGGCCTTGATTTCTTTTTTCTTTAACAATAATCGTTTTTATCTTTTGTGGCTAACGACTTTTCACTTGTGAGAGACGCTTTGGCCTCTTGAAGCGAAATATCTTTCACGCTTGCCTTAAATTCCTAAATCTAGAAAGATAATCGATTATATAGTTTGTGACAAGTGCTTTGAGTGCTATTTGTGAATTACATTATATCAATACAAATGATTTCTTTTTTCTTTAAAAACAATCGTTATAATCGTTTGCAGCTAACGACTTTTCGCTTATGACAGACGCTTTGGTCTCTTGACGCAAAATACTTTTCACGCTTCTCTGAAAATACTAATTCTAGAATAATAATCGATTAAATAGTTTGTGATAAGGGGTTTTAAAGTTAGTCTCGAATTATGCATATCAATGGCCTTGATTTCTTTTTACTTGCGATTATAGGTACTATAAGGCAAGTCTTGCAATCGTGCAGAAAAAAAACTTTGAGATAACTACTAAACATGATATTACGATGATAGAGAATACGAAAAAAGTGGGTCCTACAATTCTGTCTGTCTGTCTGTCTGTCTGTATGTCTGTATGTCTGTCTGTCTGTATGTCCGTCTGTGTGTATATGGATCTACAGCCTAAACAGCTTGACCGATTTTTTTAAAAATTTGTAGTTAAGCTCTGTAAGGTAGCCTACAGAGGGGTTTTTGGAATTGGGTCTCTAGGT
The DNA here is from genome assembly GCA_914767635.1 of Melanostoma mellinum. Lineage (NCBI taxonomy): Eukaryota > Metazoa > Arthropoda > Insecta > Diptera > Syrphidae > Melanostoma > Melanostoma mellinum. The sequence goes on from OU612059.1 coordinate 73,545,767, forward strand.
CTTGAAATAACGGTACCTGCCATACAACCGATATGACAATACCTATTTTTCTCGAAAACGGCTCTAACGATTTTGATAAAATTTTACATGAGATATTAGTTTTGAACAACCGTTCTAATGATGTAAAAAAATTTTTTGGTAAATGTCTAAAAACGGTACCTCCCATAGTACCGTTTTTTTCAAAGCCGACTTTCTATCTAATGGCTAACTCGATTCTGACGAAATTTCATATTTAAAATGTACTAAATTGTTTGAAAAAGATTGCATATCTATATTTCAAAAATCTAGTTTTTTCGAATTTTCATAAATTTTTTTAAAAACAATTTATTTTTTCGAATATTTTCAAAACGGTATATTTGATTTATTTCAAATTTTTTGTCAATACATTTCTTAGCAAGATCTTAAGCCTTGTGTACTTGAATTTTCAAAACCTAATTTTTTGAAAAAATAAAAAATAAAAAACCAGTTTTTTAAAAAATGGCTCTAACGATTTTAATTAAATTTTAAGGGTTTTTATGTACTAGCGATTGCAAAAAAATGGCGTTTTTAGATTTTCACTTGAAACTTTTGGAACATTTAATTTAATTTTTTTTCAAAATTTTGCGTGATTTAATTCAATTTTCGTAATTAATGTGGAGTTGGCAGCCCTGTACCACAAAATAATTAAGAATGAATACTTAAACCTTTAACTCAGTCTTAAGATTTTGGTATTTTACTTTGCAAACGATCGCAAGTCGTGCCCATTTTTTCTTTAACAATAATCGTTTTTATCTTTTGTGGCTAACGACTTTTCACTTGTGAGAGACGCTTTGGCCTCTTGAAGCGAAATATCTTCCACGCTTACCTGAAATTTCCAAATATTGAACCACCATCGATTTTGTAGCTTGTGGTAAGAGGTTTAAAAGTTAGTCTCAAATTATGCATATCAATGGCCTTGATTTCTTTTTTCTTTAACAATAATCGTTTTTATCTTTTGTGGCTAACGACTTTTCACTTGTGAGAGACGCTTTGGCCTCTTGAAGCGAAATATCTTTCACGCTTGCCTTAAATTCCTAAATCTAGAAAGATAATCGATTATATAGTTTGTGACAAGTGCTTTGAGTGCTATTTGTGAATTACATTATATCAATACAAATGATTTCTTTTTTCTTTAAAAACAATCGTTATAATCGTTTGCAGCTAACGACTTTTCGCTTATGACAGACGCTTTGGTCTCTTGACGCAAAATACTTTTCACGCTTCCCTGAAAATACTAATTCTAGAATAATAATCGATTAAATAGTTTGTGATAAGGGGTTTTAAAGTTAGTCTCGAATTATGCATATCAATGGCCTTGATTTGTTTTTTCTTTAACAATAATCGTTTTTATCTTTTGTGGCTAACGACTTTTCACTTGTGAGAGACGCTTTGGCCTCTTGAAGCGAAATATCTTCCACGCTTACCTGAAATTTCCAAATATTGAACCACCATCGATTTTGTAGCTTGTGGTAAGAGGTTTAAAAGTTAGTCTCAAATTATGCATATCAATGGCCTTGATTTGTTTTTTCTTTAACAATAATCGTTTTTATCTTTTGTGGCTAACGACTTTTCACTTGTGAGAGACGCTTTGGCCTCTTGAAGCGAAATATCTTTCACGCTTGCCTTAAATTCCTAAATCTAGAAAGATAATCGATTATATAGTTTGTGACAAGTGCTTTGAGTGCTATTTGTGAATTACATTATATCAATACAAATGATTTCTTTTTTCTTTAAAAACAATCGTTATAATCGTTTGCAGCTAACGACTTTTCGCTTATGACAGACGCTTTGGTCTCTTGACGCAAAATACTTTTCACGCTTCTCTGAAAATACTAATTCTAGAATAATAATCGATTAAATAGTTTGTGATAAGGGGTTTTAAAGTTAGTCTCGAATTATGCATATCAATGGCCTTGATTTCTTTTTTCTTTAACAATAATCGTTTTTATCTTTTGTGGCTAACGACTTTTCACTTGTGAGAGACGCTTTGGCCTCTTGACGCAAAATACTTTTCACGCTTCCCTGAAAATACTAATTCTAGAATAATAATCGATTAAATAGTTTGTGATAAGGGGTTTTAAAGTTAGTCTCGAATTATGCATATCAATGGCCTTGATTTGTTTTTTCTTTAACAATAATCGTTTTTATCTTTTGTGGCTAACGACTTTTCACTTGTGAGAGACGCTTTGGCCTCTTGACGCAAAATACTTTTCACGCTTCTCTGAAAATACTAATTCTAGAATAATAATCGATTAAATAGTTTGTGATAAGGGGTTTTAAAGTTAGTCTCGAATTATGCATATCAATGGCCTTGATTTCTTTTTTCTTTAACAATAATCGTTTTTATCTTTTGTGGCTAACGACTTTTCACTTGTGAGAGACGCTTTGGCCTCTTGACGCAAAATACTTTTCACGCTTCCCTGAAAATACTAATTCTAGAATAATAATCGATTAAATAGTTTGTGATAAGGGGTTTTAAAGTTAGTCTCGAATTATGCATATCAATGCGAATGATTTGTTTTTTCTTTAACAATAATCGTTTTTATCTTTTGTGGCTAACGACTTTTCACTTGTGAGAGACGCTTTGGCTTCTTGACGCAAAATACTTTTCACGCTTCCCTGAAAATACTAATTCTAGAATAATAATCGATTAAATAGTTTGTGATAAGGGGTTTTAAAGTTAGTCTCGAATTATGCATATCAATGGCCTTGATTTGTTTTTTCTTTAACAATAATCGTTTTTATCTTTTGTGGCTAACGACTTTTCACTTGTGAGAGACGCTTTGGCCTCTTGAAGCGAAATATCTTCCACGCTTACCTGAAATTTCCAAATATTGAACCACCATCGATTTTGTAGCTTGTGGTAAGAGGTTTAAAAGTTAGTCTCAAATTATGCATATCAATGGCCTTGATTTGTTTTTTCTTTAACAATAATCGTTTTTATCTTTTGTGGCTAACGACTTTTCACTTGTGAGAGACGCTTTGGCCTCTTGAAGCGAAATATCTTTCACGCTTGCCTTAAATTCCTAAATCTAGAAAGATAATCGATTATATAGTTTGTGACAAGTGCTTTGAGTGCTATTTGTGAATTACATTATATCAATACAAATGATTTCTTTTTTCTTTAAAAACAATCGTTATAATCGTTTGCAGCTAACGACTTTTCGCTTATGACAGACGCTTTGGTCTCTTGACGCAAAATACTTTTCACGCTTCCCTGAAAATACTAATTCTAGAATAATAATCGATTAAATAGTTTGTGATAAGGGGTTTTAAAGTTAGTCTCGAATTATGCATATCAATGGCCTTGATTTCTTTTTTCTTTAACAATAATCGTTTTTATCTTTTGTGGCTAACGACTTTTCACTTGTGAGAGACGCTTTGGCCTCTTGACGCAAAATACTTTTCACGCTTCCCTGAAAATACTAATTCTAGAATAATAATCGATTAAATAGTTTGTGATAAGGGGTTTTAAAGTTAGTCTCGAATTATGCATATCAATGGCCTTGATTTCTTTTTTCTTTAACAATAATCGTTTTTATCTTTTGTGGCTAACGACTTTTCACTTGTGAGAGACGCTTTGGCCTCTTGAAGCGAAATATCTTCCACGCTTACCTGAAATTTCCAAATATTGAACCACCATCGATTTTGTAGCTTGCGGTAAGAGGTTTAAAAGTTAGTCTCAAATTATGCATATCAATGGCCTTGATTTGTTTTTTCTTTAACAATAATCGTTTTTATCTTTTGTGGCTAACGACTTTTCACTTGTGAGAGACGCTTTGGCCTCTTGAAGCGAAATATCTTTCACGCTTGCCTTAAATTCCTAAATCTAGAAAGATAATCGATTATATAGTTTGTGACAAGTGCTTTGAGTGCTATTTGTGAATTACATTATATCAATACAAATGATTTCTTTTTTCTTTAAAAACAATCGTTATAATCGTTTGCAGCTAACGACTTTTCGCTTATGACAGACGCTTTGGTCTCTTGACGCAAAATACTTTTCACGCTTCTCTGAAAATACTAATTCTAGAATAATAATCGATTAAATAGTTTGTGATAAGGGGTTTTAAAGTTAGTCTCGAATTATGCATATCAATGGCCTTGATTTCTTTTTTCTTTAACAATAATCGTTTTTATCTTTTGTGGCTAACGACTTTTCACTTGTGAGAGACGCTTTGGCCTCTTGACGCAAAATACTTTTCACGCTTCCCTGAAAATACTAATTCTAGAATAATAATCGATTAAATAGTTTGTGATAAGGGGTTTTAAAGTTAGTCTCGAATTATGCATATCAATGGCCTTGATTTGTTTTTTCTTTAACAATAATCGTTTTTATCTTTTGTGGCTAACGACTTTTCACTTGTGAGAGACGCTTTGGCCTCTTGAAGCGAAATATCTTTCACGCTTGCCTTAAATTCCTAAATCTAGAAAGATAATCGATTATATAGTTTGTGACAAGTGCTTTGAGTGCTATTTGTGAATTACATTATATCAATACAAATGATTTCTTTTTTCTTTAAAAACAATCGTTATAATCGTTTGCAGCTAACGACTTTTCGCTTATGACAGACGCTTTGGTCTCTTGACGCAAAATACTTTTCACGCTTCCCTGAAAATACTAATTCTAGAATAATAATCGATTAAATAGTTTGTGATAAGGGGTTTTAAAGTTAGTCTCGAATTATGCATATCAATGGCCTTGATTTCTTTTTTCTTTAACAATAATCGTTTTTATCTTTTGTGGCTAACGACTTTTCACTTGTGAGAGACGCTTTGGCCTCTTGACGCAAAATACTTTTCACGCTTCCCTGAAAATACTAATTCTAGAATAATAATCGATTAAATAGTTTGTGATAAGGGGTTTTAAAGTTAGTCTCGAATTATGCATATCAATGGCCTTGATTTCTTTTTTCTTTAACAATAATCGTTTTTATCTTTTGTGGCTAACGACTTTTCACTTGTGAGAGACGCTTTGGCCTCTTGAAGCGAAATATCTTCCACGCTTACCTGGAATTCCTAAATCTTGAACCACCATCGATTATGTAGTTTGTGGTTAATGCTATATGAGTTAATCGTGAATTACAAAGAGTCTTTCGCACTGATTTGTATTTCCTTTTAAAATAAGGGATTTTACCTTTTGTAGCAAACACTTATATCTTCTGAGAATCGCTTTGAGCGTTTGCTATCAAGTACATTGTAACCCTTATCATTAAGAGCCAAATCTATACACATGATGGGTTATACCGCTTACAGTAAATGGTTTAAGATTTAATCACAAATTTCTGAAGGATGTTTGCAGTGATTGATTTTATCTATGAAGACAAGTGTTTTTTGCATTGTTAGCAATCAGTTTTCTCGGTTGAGATTGTTGATATTTGGTTTTGTAACAAATGGTAATGTAGTTATCGGGTAATAGATTATTCTCTTATAATCATCGGAGGACGCTTGTGCCTATGGGTTTTAGTAATACAGTACGGACTCGATTAACGCAACTAATAGAAATTCGGGCAGTTGCAGTAACCGAAGTTGTTGCACTTACTGGATCATATTTTCTGTATGAATTTTTAGTAAAAGAGGCGTTCAGACGATCCAATTTGTTTGCCAAGCATCAAGTTTGTCAAGCAAATTTGTTATTGTGAACTATCTATCAAGTAGCTTGTCAAATTTGTTGGATGTATTTCAAATTTTTTTAGTTTTTTGCAAGCTGGACAGCAAGTTTAAGAAATGGTAACGCTACTCGTCAAACTTGCAAGAAATTTCATTTCCCAAATAATTTCAAGTAGTGCACATCGCACGGAAAGACTATTTTTTCTTTGCTGGGTAGGTACATTGAAAGTGGAATTTACGATGGTTTCAGGTAGTGCGCCTCTTTAGTACGAACACGCTTTCTTTTGTTTTTCTTGCATTTCATCCCTAATAGCGCTGCTCCTACTATGGCCTTCATGGTTAAATTTCAAATCAGAATGGAGTTTGACAATTTGTTTGATCAGTGTGAACACTATGGATATTTTCCGTCAAACTTTTCATCCTACAAATTTGACAAACAAATTTGATAGTCTGAACTAACGATCGCAACCCACTCAAATAAACACAGATGCATTTTATGATATTGTTCAGACAAACTAGCTGCGAAAAAACAGCAGGAATAAAGAATCAAAAGAAGAACGTGAATATAAAAAACGGATAAATAAAAACATGAAGTTGCACTTATCGAGGTAGCTTTATTGAAAAGTTGCACTTATAGAGTCAAGACGTGTTACGATTTTAGTGTTGCGAAAATCGAGGAGTTGCATGAATCGAGGGTTGCGCAAACCGAGTCCGTACTGTAGTTGTAAGCGATATTTGCATGAATTTCAGGTAAGACGATAAAGCGTTAAAAATAAAGGGCTAGTCGTTTACGGCAAGCAATAACTGATTAAAATAAACGATATTCGTTTACCATAAGAGTTCCTTATAGCATACTGCTTGCAGTTAAAGCTTTTTTTTTTGAGTGTAGCACTGACTCTTGCTCTTAGAGGACCAGCAGCTGAATTACTTCAAACTGTTCCAGCTGGTAAGAGCTACGATTTCAGTTCTCTCGTGGCAGCTATAGATAAACGCTTTGGTGATAGCCACTTGAAAGAGGTCTTCCGAGTCCAACTCAATAGCAGAGTCCAGAAAAGGGGTGAAAGTCTACAGCAGCTCCAAGCAGACGTCGAAAGACTGGCTCACCTGGCATACCCGGATGCTGGAGAAGAAATCATCAACCATCTGGCTGTTGAGTCCTTCGTTCGTGCCATTTCTGACAAACATCTTCAGAGATCTGTGCGAACTGCTAGAACACGAACTCTTTCCGAAACTCTAGAGTTTGCATTAATGATGGAAGCATCTGAGCAAGCTTCTCAAATGGTACATTGTCAAAGAGAAGCCATATTCGAAGCTGGATCATGCCCAGGAATTAAGCTACAAAGGAACCAGCGGCACGGACTTGCCAGATGTTGGAATTGTAATAAGACGGGGCACTTACAGCGACAATGCCGGTTGCCACCAATTAAAACTGAAACTGCTTGTCGACGTTGTGAAGTCCAAGAAAATCAATCCGCGAGCTGTAGAGTAAGACTGCAGACTTATCAATACCGAATTGGACATCAGGTAGAAAACCCCCAATGGAATTGCTGGCGGAAAATAGAGACCAAGACTCAGCGGATGAGAGTGGAACCCATATTCGGATGGAACAAGGAAGAATTGAGGTCTGATCAAAAGAAGGATCCAGACATCGGACCGATTCTCAAATGGAAAGAGAACAACACGAAACCTGACTGGAACGACATTTCGGACCAAAGCCCTGTTGTCAAAGCTTATTGGGCACAGTGGGACTCGCTTCGCGTGCAAGAAGGCGTACTCCAGCGCAAATGGGAATCTCCTGACGGTAAATCCTTTGTAATGCAGCTTATTGTTCCTCAATCGAAAATCAAAGAGGTTTTACAAAAGATGCATAGAAGCCCTACAGGAAGCCACCTGGGAGTCAACAAGACGCTGGAGAATGTGCGAAAACGCTTTTACTGGCTGCATGTTAGAGGTGACGTGGAGAAGTGGTTCCGAAATTGTTATGTCTGTGATTCAAACATAGAGGTGGGTAGGCTGACAGATAGACCTAATAGAACAGGGACATGGGCCACAGTGTATAGCGACCGGATGAAGACTTGGTATGACACAAAAGCGAGAACGGCAGGATTCCAAGCAGGAGAACGTGTGTGGCTTTATAATCCTCATCTTCAAAAGGGATTGTCACCGAAACTTCAGCAAAACTGGGAAGGTCCTTATACTGTTGTCACGAGGATTAATGACGTGGTTTACCGCATCCAAAGAGGACTAAGAGGCAAGTTAAAAGTAGTTCATTGTGACCGGCTGCATCGATATAGTGGCGAGGCTGTAAATGGAATTATTCGGGACGAACAATCCTAAGGAGGGGGCAGTGTAACGTGAACCCAACATTTTATACCAATTTCCTAATCGAAAAACGTTCAACCGAAAACACAACTGGCAACACTATAATGGAATGGTATAAATGACAGACGTTGCTTGTAAGCCAGTGTGTGTGAGTGTATAGAGAGACAGACAGACAGAGAGTAGACAGCAAATGTGGAGACAATGTAGAAGTTACTGGAGAGTTCTAGATGGCATGTCATTCGATATAAATAGCCCGCCCGAGGCAACCAGAGGGCAGTTTTGTTTATAGAGTGATAAAGTTAAGAGTAAATACAAGTGTTAGTCCAAAAGTCGAGTTGAGTTCAAATAAAGTGTATATCGAAAGTAGATACTGAATAAAGTGGTAGAATTAAATTGAAAGGTAGAGTTTTATTTTTGCGAACTAAGCGCACGTTACATTATGTTCTCGGGTTTTTTCCAAGATCTGCCGTAATGTGAAAATTTGGTCTATTGTGGACTTCTCTGGTCTAAAACCACATTGATAAGGGCCTATCAAGCTATTGAGGTGGGGTTTCAGACGTTCACATATTACAGCAGACAAGATCTTATAAGCGACGTTAAGGAGGCTTATCCCTCTATAATTGGAGCAATTGTGAGGGTCTCCCTTCTTTAGGATCGGGCATACGATACTGGGGTTCCATTCATCGGGCATGCTTTCTTTCGATCATATCATGCAGATCAGCTGGTGCATGCTCCTTTCCAACTGGTCTCCAGCTGCCTTGAAAAGTTCGGCATCAAGGCCATCTGCACCTGCAGTCTTATTTGATTTAAGTTTGCATTGGCAAACTTAGCTTCTTCTAGGTCGGGAGGACGGCATTCTTGATCATCGTCCAAGCTGAATGGGGCAATCTGCCTGACAGCGGAATTTGTGTCCTCATCGCCGTTAAGCAGTCTGCAGAAATGATCTTTCCAGATCCTCAGTAGCGACTGTGACTCTATAACTATGTTTCCCTGCTGGTAGTTTGTGGTCTTTACAGGCTTGAGTTCGGGGCTTGCCACCCTGGCAGGATCTTTTTACCTTTTGGTAAAACTTCCGAATCTCATTCCTGTCATGGCACCTCTCTATTTCCTCAAACGAGCGCTTCTCATGCTGCTTCTTTTTCTTTTTGAGAATTCGGTGTTCTTCCCTTCTTCTCTCCTTGTAAATCTCGTTATACCCATCGTAAGCAGCCCTCGTTCGTGTTTGCAAAAGCATTTGTCGTGCTCTTTGCTTGGCTGCATTTGCCTGCCTGCATTCTTCATCGAACCATGGGTTTCGTTTTGGTGGCCGAATGAAACCCAGAACCTCAGAAGCAGCGGTTCTGATGGCTTCTTGGCATTGCTGCCACTGGTCTTCAATGTTTAATGCTGACGGAAAAGGCATTGGCAATCTCTTGCGATTGTAGCTTTCCGACGTCATATCTCTTCACAGCGTTAGTTCGTGCTGGTCAGGAACAAGATATCCTCATTCGTACCTTGGCTACAACAAGGTAGTGGTCCGAGTCAAAGTTGGCTTTCGGAAAGTTCGGACATCTAGCACACTGGAAGAGTGCCTTGCGTCGATCGCAACACGGTCAATTTGGTTGACGGTTAGCGACCGTAAAAAAATTTATAAACTTGTAATTTAATTTTCGCTCTTTTGAAATCATAGAAACAACTTTGTTTTCAGTCTTTCTTCCAGTAATGATGGAAACAATCTCGATTCACGACCGACCGACGACGTCACGATAAAAATGAACTCATTCTCGTTTGATCGCAATTTAAAGACCACAAACTTACGATGGTATTACAATGGAAAATTTAAAATTGCTGGTCTACGTTCATTAAATGTCTCTCTCGTTCAAATGTTCATTGAATCTTCATTAAATAGACTCCTTGTCTTTGTATCAATGTCTCTAAAATCACAAAATAAGTATCTTGTAGTGCTTACTTAAGGAATTAAATTAAAGCAAATCTATCGTGACAAACACGAAGTGATAGAATCTAAAGAGGAATACTGCTAAGCATAGCTTCATAATACAAAATCAATAAATGAGGGAGTACTTACTTTTTGTTCAGAACTAAAGGCACATCTTTAAAAAGCTAAAGCAAGGAAATTCCCCTCTTGAGGAAAAAAAAAAATCGAAATAACTTTTTTATATTCTTTCAGTTATAAGTTTCCTCTTGCTTTCGCCTATTATAGTTCCTTCAGTTGGGCAAAGTATATTCGCAAAGGTTATGTTTACTGATCCCATAAAGGTCGCAGGCGCCACATTGTCTACCACATTAATGTCTCTATCGCCGCAAATGTGACCCTTACTTGCTCCAAAATAGTTATAATAATGAGTGAGAGTACATAGCGACTCTTGGTAGGCAATATTCACAACCTGCAGCACATTTTCTATTAGCATTTAAAGTTTTCTATGAATATAAACTCAAAAACATCTGTTGATGCAGGCCATAGCAATATTTTTCTTTTTGGCGCTTTTCTTTTTATGTAAATGTAGCAGCACAACCAAAATTCCTGCACACAGACTCACAAAACATTCTATTTATGGATAGTTAAGGCTTAGGATTTGTAATAATAAAATATAGGTTTCACGGCTTACATGCAAATGCAACGAATTGTCAAATTTATTGTCCGTGTAATTTGTTCGAGTTTGTTGGATCTGAACCCTGCGTTATTTTCCCAAAAATAATGGCTCCTCATTTTGTGTGAGTACAGTCGTTGTGTGGTTTGTCAGGTTTTAAAAATATTCAAATAGTGTTCCGTGTTTTTATTGCCCCCATGTTTTAGAAACTCATGCGATAAACTACAACGTTGTTACTTTATTCACTAAAACCGTACTAAAAAAACTACCCCAATTAAGTATGCTGAGTAAAACAAGGGCCGAATTACCGCGTCAGTAATCGAGTGAGTAAGTGGCTCCGAGCTCCAAATTACTTTTTCGTTAAATTAATAATGGGGGGGCGGGGGTGTTAGATTAAGAGATAAGATTGCTCGATAACGTGAGTTGTAATGCCAAATTAGCATAATTCCGTCACGTACTGACTCGATAACGTGTGCGGCGATTCGCCTCCAGAATTTTATCGTCTTTGAATAGCACTAGACAAATTCTCATTAAGAGTCAATTCTCATTAAGAAATCAATTTTTTGTATAGTTTCAACTTATACGTTCCTATAGCTTTTTCTACTTCAAATATGAATTTCAATGATCTATTATTTGAAAAAGGATCATCAACCGTTGCAACTTGTAGCACAATTCCAAAAAACAGAAACAGAGCTGTACAAAAATCTGTAGGTTTTGTTTGTCGAGGAGAGACGAGTTGGTAACTTCAGTAGCTCTTTTTATCACTTTACTTAAAGAAACGTTGAACATACAGATTTATTAAGCTTACTACAAGCGATTAGAACAATAGGTTTAAACTTAAAAATATTTAAACTTAAAAAATAAAAACAAATAAATAAATAAATTTACAAATATATAATGCTTAATTCTAAGTTGAAGTGCAAGGGTTAGAAGTTGAAAGGGAAAGCGGAGTATAGATTTTTTCTTAGAGAAGATGAACTAAGGGAAAAGTCAAAGGTATTTTCTACAGCATTCGCTGAACGTAGCATTCTGCATATGTGGTTGAAATAAGCGTAATTTGTGCGGAGAGAAGGGAGGTGGAAGAAGGGGACAGAACGTAGGTTACGTGGATTAGTGTTCATGCAAGTCAGCTCAAGTAATTCCAGGGTGACTATGGTACCGGTCCTCTGGAACATCTCCTACGATGGCATTCTCTGTATGGAAATGCCCGAAGACTGCTTTTTGGTTGGATATGCTGATGACGTTGCTGCGGTGATAACTGCAAGGGACACCGAAAGTGCACAGAGAAAGTTGAACCAAGTGATGCGAAGGACAAATTCCTGGATGGAGGAACATGGGCTGTCGCTGGCTACTGAAAAGACCGAAGTATTAGTTCTAACGAAAAAACGAATTCCCACGGTCATAGATTTCCACATCGAAACCGAACTTATAAAAAGCAAAAACGTGATAAAGTATTTGGGAATAAAGCTCGACACAAAACTGAGCTTTTGGGACCAGATACGAACGGCAGCTGAACGCGCATCAAAGGTTACAAACCACCTTTCTAGGCTGATGGCAAATATAGGTGGACCATCCGAAAGCAAACGGAGACTTCTCCTGGCAACAACCCATTCAATTCTGCTGTGCGGAAGCGAGATTTGGGCTGAAGCACTTAAACATGAAAAGTACCGGAAACAACTAGCATCGGTACAGAGGCGCGGTGCCTTGCGAATAGCGAGTGCGTACCGCACGGTGTCTGAGCCAGCAATCCTTGTAGTTGCAGGTGTCGTACCAATTGACCTCCTCGCAACACAAAGACAATACATACATGAAAAGAAAGCAGAAATGGGCGTGGAAGCGGCGAGCGCGGAAGCGAAAGCAATCACACAGCAGAAGTGGCAAGCACGCTGGGAGTCCGAAAGCAGAGGACGCTGGACTGCTAGGCTGATCGGAGACATAAGCGAATGGAGTAACCGGAAACACGGTGAAGTGAACTACTACGTCACACAGTTCCTCACCGGACACGGGTATTTCAACGCTTTCCTGCACAAAATTGGAAAAAAAAGAAGTCCTTCGTGCCAGTACGGAGATTCGCTGACAGACGACGCTTATCATACAGTGTTCGAGTGTAGGAGATGGGAATCTCCCCGTCAGGAAATAAATAGAGTTATCGGAGAGCTCAGCCCGAATAATATCATCCAGGAGATGCTGAGAGACGAGGAGAGTTGGAGGCGAATCAGCCTGTATCTGACGCAGATCCTGAAAACAAAGAAACAAGAAGAGGTAGCTGAGGAACAAGAACCTGCCACCTAGACACGGATCCCCCCTTGAAGAAATGCGCAAGTGGTCCCGAGGGGAAGATCAGCGAGACACTTTTGGAGTTTTAGTCGGTATGCCAAGTTTACACCTTGGAGAGTCCGACACACGGGGAAGTATGGATACTTCCTTACGGTGCGTAATGCATTTCTCCAAAAGTAAATAAAAAAAAAAAAAAAAAAAAAATAGTACCGGTCATGATCTGATGGACGAAAATTGTGTCGGCGATTTGGCGACGTTTAGAAAGGGTGACCATGTCAATTAGTCACAAACGGCTTTCATATGGAGGTAAAATGAATGGACCAAGGCAATCTACGCAAAGCGAATCTTAGAAATCTTCGTTGCACAGCTTCAATTCTACGGGATTGAGTTATTTGGTAGGGAGACCAAACCTGACTAGCATATTCAAGGATTGGTCTAACATAAGTGTTGAATAATGATTTAGTGACGAAGGCGTAGGGGCCCGAAAGGGAGTAGTTTGCTTTCGCTATAATATAGTTAATGTGAGAGTTGAAATTCAGCTCTATATCACAAATAGCCCCAAGATCACGAATAGACGAAACTCTAGGGATAGGCACGTTACTGAAGTACTAATGATTTTAATGTCATCTGCATAAATAGACAGATCATATGAAGAAATAATACCAGCGAAGACATTTATTGCGAGAACAAACAGGAGTGGACCTAGATGGCTGCCTTGGGGAACGCCATGCCAGAAGAGGCAAATATCGAGTTAGAAACTGCTTTTCTAAAAACTACTCTAAGCCTACGGTTCTCTAGGTATGATTTGATCTATTCGATAATTAAAGGTGGGAAGCCAAAGGCTTTGAGTTTGAGATAGATAAATTTGATGGTTAATTTTGTCGAATGCTTTACTGCAGTCTGTAATAACAATATCGATCTCGTTGCCCTTTTCCATGGCCATGAAAGTCTTTGATACGAATTGGGTAAGGTTAGTCGTAGTGGCGGATGGATCATTCGATTATTCGCGCATTCGCGATTAGATGACTTTAATCTATGCACTGGAATAGTCATTCATGAGGTGAATAGCACGGTTATGCACAGGAGAATGATTTGAAATAAAAATTACTACAATTATAAAACTCGCAGTAATAATACAGAAAGTCACTAAGTAAGGAAATCAAAATTAAACAGCGTCTCGTTTCTCAGCTTTTTATTTGAGACACATTTGGAGAAATACACAGGCAATTTGTCAACAATGTCTACACTCTACAGTTTACAATTCTCTGCAAGCATTACAGCTTTTTTGTACCACCAAATGGACATCCTTGCAACAATGAAGTTATTTGAGCCATGTTTTTTTTTTTTGTTTCAACGAGTACAAAGAAATAAACAAGAAAACCTTGGCAAACAAAAACCAATTCTTTTACTATATAAAAATATCATAGTGACAACCAGGGATGTGTATACTGTGCATAAAGTTTGTAGAATGTAACAACATAATTTTGTACTTATTTTTGTATCAAATTCATGATTTTTATTTTCATTCATAACATTTAATTTTCTTATATATCATTTTCATTTTTTTATAAATCCCTTATAAAATGTAATATGGTAAAATCGCACAGCGATTGGCAAGTTCTCAAATAAAATCTTTACAGTCAGCTGCTGCCTGTTTGACTGCACTCTTAAAAAGAGTATAAAAGCAGACCCCGAGCATATGGGAAAGTCAATTCGCGCACTCACTGTCACCTGGGATTGCAGCTCGTAGAGTTGAATACCACACAAAGACGTTTTTTGATCACTACAAACGATGGGGAATCAAAATTAATTCAGCAGAGCCCGATCTAATTTGCATAAGAAGACACACACAAGGACGGAGACGTCCATCCGCTGTTGGACAAAAGAAGTTGACTTAACCAAAGAACAAAACAACTGCTGTTCAAGCAGTTAGCACGACTAAGTGATTACCTACTGCTTTCTGGTTTGGCTCACAATATTCAAGACTGGAATGGAGAAACCGGTTGTATTCGAGCGGAAGGTTCTGCGCATAAGCACAGAACTTGACTACGATCCAATACGCAGGAAAACCGCTAGCAACAAGAAACTCTATAAAGAAGTGAGGATCATCGCTATAGAGAATACATGGTGCAATCTGGAAGACGCCTACTAGTAACCCTCACCAACCATCCAAACCCCTTCGTTAGAAGGGTAGCAGAAGAAAACCGACACCCAGACCCGAGATACATCGAAGCGATGACCATAATCAATGACAACACATTCAACACCGATAAATCAATGACCTTCTACACTGAGGCTGCGTCATCCCATTACAGTGGCTAGTTGTTCTACTCCACCCCCTCACCCCCCTCCTATACCATCAACCTGCTCAAACCTCAACCTCAACTAACTCCAAAAACAACAGTTACAGAATACTAACAAGTCGTTCTTACGTGCCAACACAGCAAAAATTACCAGTATGTATTTGAGTAACGTATGATTAAGTATTGCAATTGTTAATATCTTTTTGTTCAATTACTTGACAATTTATGGCCTCGTCGAAAGCCTTTTTCAACATCATGGGTGTATGTGAGTTATTTGCGTGGAGTATCCAAAGTCATCCTGCTATTCTATAGTCGTACGAGCCAAAACTGAACTTTTTTTTTTACAGTTCGTCTCTGTTAACTCCTTCATACGTGGCCCTTAATTTGTTAAATAGATGTTTCACATTGAAACTGTCCAAGATCTGTCGTAATGTGGAATTTTATGGACTTATCGAACTGTCGACGTGAGATGAGAGCGGTTGAAATATCCAATAGGTACTCGTAGAACAAAAGATTTCCGAGCATCAGTTACTTGCTCTTCATAATTTGAGACCGGGTTCGCCGAAAGCCTTCGAATGTTCTTCTTCTGGTCTGTTAATTTGGTTTCATTGTTCTCTGTTCTGTTTTATTTTTTTATTGACAATTAAGTGAATATTCCAAAGAAATACATACATGAAAAACCCTAAAATTCTCCTGAAATTCCTCGGGTGTAGCACTAGTGGCACTTACTCACAACTCACTTTTTCACTTGTCGGTAATTCAACCCCAGTATTCCTAAAAATACCCATTCTATTCTGCTTTTTAAATCCCTCCAAAAAAAAATGATTTTCTTTTCAATTCTTAAAACTAGAATATAATCCTTTTAGCATAGCTCTATTTTTTATAACTCATTTGGGGAAAACTGTAAGGTGAGCCTTGTTTGGGCCATGCTCCTAAACTATTTTTCATCGTGAATGTCACGAATATTTTTATTCTTATCCAAAGCACATTCTTGTTTGAAAATACTTGAATAGAGAAATAAAATCGGTGCTCACAGGAGGGTGTGTGTAGTCCAATATCCACTGCTATATATCCAACACGTCTGCAATTACTTACGTGTTATATCTTCATGTGCATTTAATTCTTCTCTCGTTACTTGCCGCAGACGGGAAGAGATTATTAAAATTGAGTTTATCATCGTTCACACCTGCTATGACAACGTTTTTCAATTAGCAGGATACTGCAGCAATAGACGGGAACATTTAAGCTCAGTTGTTTCATATTTGAGTACAGCCAGCCTGCATACCTTCTCTTTTATTATATTGGTTCAGAATTGAAGATGCATCAGAAGAATGAGATAATATGTGTAGGTAGGACGTAAGCACATGTTAATTTTTCTCAAGGAATTCCCGATAAGGCTGAATATGTGCATATGTAAAAAGAGCAAAAAGGATCCAAATATTGCTGTCACGTGGGGTGTGTTAAGGTTCAATTTAAAATCATACTTACCAATTCGGAGAAGGTATATTAAACGTGTGATCAAACTCAGTTCCAAAATCTCCTTGCTCATCTACATATTGTGTATACCACATTTTCATTGTAACGTACGGATTTTTCATTGCCTATTCATAGGACGATGATGCACATTCAAAAGTAGTAGCATAGGTACATGTGTATCTCTTTATAGTTGCACATTAAGAAACTAAGATGTGTGTTTTCAAAATGTGAAGATAAAAGTTGGGCGTTAATTTGAAGATGCAAATTTCAAAACTACTTCACCGAAATTAAGGATTTTAAGCTTCCACATTGAAATAGTGTGACTACTGGCATCGTAAATGAATATTAACTGTTTTGGGTTCATTTGTGTAGTTTGTGAACAAACTTAATTTGAAACTTTTCAATCCATTGGATTCAAAGTTTCAATTCTTATTTTCACAGCTTTCAGCCCTCATATGTACAAACTTTTATGCATCTATTAAATATTTAGACAAGTTCTTTTAAATCCATGCGTTGGGATAACAAAGTTTACCAAGGGGATTACAAATTGCAATGAAATAAGTTTTTTCACAAGAAGTGGCTTTGTTTTTCAGTTTGTTTTCTTGTCTTGGAAATTGAAATCAGTTTTTGAATTTGGTTGAAAGAAACGAAAGTAAAATTAGTTTTTACTGATGAAGATAAACTTCATCGAAAACTTTCAGACACAAGTTTCTATAAGTAAAACTTTTCCTATTTGTATTTGCCACACAAAGAAGGAATATCTGGCATGAACTATTCAAGAAAATATTACAACGTACATATTTTTATTTTAGTTAGTGCTTAAATCTTTTTATCGTTCATCATTTTCTATTAGTGTCGGTTTCCATTTGTTTATAACCAGAATTTAATAGAGAAGAGAAGATTTTACGTCGTTCGAAAACTTTACGATTCTAACAGCATCAATTACCTACACTTTCACCAGGAACACACGAAGTAAACCGGAAACGGAGAACAATGGCGAAAGTTAAAGTTAAATTCATTGGTTGTGCAAACATCGAAGGAAAGTGTTTTTAGCAAAAGGTAAGTTGTTGCCAACCACAACTGCACTGCTGGGCCAAATCCAGTGCAAAAAAGTTATTGAATTGATTGAGGGGCTGATTTGACTAGATATAAAGTAAATGAAACATTTATTAAGGCACAGTGGCGTGTGGCGGAGGTAATAAGTTTGAAATGAATTTTTTTGACACTTTATGAACTTAAATGCTAAAATGGAGTATGCCACCATTAAGAAAATAAGAAAAAATAGTCTTTCTGGCAGTCGGCCCAATAGTTTCCATTTGTTCCCGCTTCGCTTTCCGTTAGAATACAAGTATGCAATATGGCTTATGTTTTTTCAGGCTATAGACTTCCTCTGTACTGAATTTCATTTGAGTCGGTCAACTGCTTAGGAGCCCATTCAACACAAACAAATATACCAACAAACAAACAGAAAATCTCTCTTCCTGATAGTGAGTTAGGTCATCCTTCCTGGGATAACACAGAAGAAAACGCAAACGCCAACCCAAAGTTTGGTTGACCTACAATTTAATTAAACAAAACAATTTACATCAACACATACACCGAAAGAAAAACCTTGGTAAAATCAAACATGAAACTTGTTTGTTTTTGCGTCAAGCACGAACATACTTAAATTGAACAAGCTGGCATTTTCATTTTATTTATTTAAATGCTACAATTTTCCTTGCTCAAATCAACAACGTCATTTTCGATTTCATTGTTAACCAACAACGGTTATGATACTAGAATCATACATGTCCATGATACTTTAACAACGTTTGTGTTTCTTCAACAATTCTGAATTGTTGGTAAAATATGAACATTGTTGATCAAGTATGTTCGTGAGAATTCAGCCACGTTTTTATTTGCTCAACAGATTCAATGCAAAATTTCTATGATAAATGCCTGAATTGAAGTTTGACCTATACATTTGATAGGTTAATTCACAACTTTAGATGAATTGTTGATTAACAATGAAACATGTTTAAATCAACCAAGGTTTTTTCTTTCGGTGTAAGGCCGAGGCCACGCAGTCAGCGATAAGCGAGCGAACGAACGACTGAACGACATGAAAAAATTAAAACAAATGAAATTGCATTGAACTGGCCATGCATTGAGCGAGCGATGAGCGATTTTTTTAAGCGACTGAACGACGTCGCTCTGTCACCAAACTTGTTCTAATGTTTAGTTTATCGCTTAGCGTCAAGAGCAACAAATATAAACGTAGTGCTCTTGACAACGGCATTTTAACAACTTATCGCTAAAGAAATGTCGCTCAGGAAAAGGCCACTCGTCGCTCGACTTTGTCGCTTAATCGCTGATCGTTCAATCGCTCGCTCGCTTATCGCTGACTGCGTGGCCTTAGCCTAATAATGGGTATTTCTCCCTAAACAGTTACAACCGGTTCAACACAAATATGAAGTGCATTTCCAGTTACAGCTTATGTTAGATTCAACATTGGCTCCCACTAATCAAGTATGCACGTTTAGAATATGGACCCCTTGTGTCGGATGTCCGGCACTCCAATTGAGCCAATGCAATGAACTGCTGACTCGATGGAAACATGTTTGTGATATATTTATAATTAAACTTACTTGTTCAATTATTTTAGGTATTGAACGTTATAAACCTACAATTGGTACTTATACAAATTTAAAAATGGCAATGTAAGAATGTTGTCACATAGGGGGTCTAACCAAATACAATGTTTAGAATTAAAATAATAACTTAACTCACTTGGGTAATTTTGGGATGTTCCGTCCCGGTTGTCGCTGGTTTCCCAATGCATGGGAAGGCTGTGGGGGTTGGCATTAGCCACAGGAAATATGCTGATCCAGGGTCAGCGTAGAAGTCAGTGGCTTCGTCGTTGGCTGGTATTATTTCTTCTTCCAAAGTGTTCATCACGCTCACTGGCCATCCTTCTCACCAAATGATTCGGGTGGTTGATGAGATCTGCAGCCGTTTTCTTTACTCTATTTCGTATTGATCCAAGGGCATCGTTTCAGCTTTCACGTACAAAAGCTGGTTGCTGTAGTGGTCGAAAGTGAGCCCAGTGCAGTGTGTCAGAATCTTCTTTTCGAAAAATAAGAGCTCCTTCATTGCTTTCTTGGAAATGGTTAACCAGACGGGGCTGCTTTGTTTTTCAATCGATTGTCAAAGGCGATGGAAAGTGAAGTTGGCCTTCTTCAGTACTGCGCGTGAGCTCGGGCTGAATCTAAGCACCTCGTTAAAGTTGATGCCTAGATTTTATAATTTATTTTTTTTATTTAATTAACGTGCACATCAAGGGGTTATGAATACCCTAATAATGTTATAGAACACAATGCGAGCATTTAGGAAAATAGGAGAGGATTTGAAAAGAGACACCGATGCACGTTGCTTTTGAACTTTTGTGAATCGTAATGCAGGGGAAACACAGAGCCAGGTAAAATATTCCACATTCGCGTGGTGCGACTAAAATAAGAATTTCTATACTTGACTGTACGTCCGAGGTTGGGCTCAAGGTAGAACTTATGAGCATTCCTAGCGAGGCGAGTGTTGCGCCTAAATTGTTTCAGGGGAGGAATACAACTGGATATTTCACTAGAGCACTGTTTGTAAAAAAGCGATAAAAGAGAGAGAGACAGGTGACGTTTCGACGATGTTCAAGAGAATCATTCGATTCTACGATTGAACTGTCACCAATCAATCTCAACGCTCTATTTTGTAGCCTATCAAGTAGGCGCAAAGATGTTTGAGAAGCGCCTGACCAGGTGTGGGAGTTATACTCCAGTTTTAGGCGGATGAAGGCCTTATAAGTTATAGCCAGATCAGAAGGGGTGAAGAACTTCCTGCATCGTCTCAAGAAGCCTAAGCATTTAGCAGCGTTTTTGGTGACTTCAAATGAACTGAACGAAGATATTCGTTTACTCACATACCAAGTACTGATATGTGACATCTTTTCGGTTTCTTGGATGCAGGTACCATTCATGGATAATGGCAATGAGGGAATGTTAAGCTTCAATGAAAAAGTCTAGAAATTGAAATTTGATCCCATTTCTGTTGACGGTTTTATCTGAAATCAAATACCCATCTCTTTTTCTCTGTAAAATTTAAGATACTCGGTTGGTTTCACTATAAATCCAAGAAGGCCGCTGCTATAAAATGCGGCAGACTTCATAACATGTATTTTGGTAATGCTTCCTAAAATAGGGTTATCAAATTAAGGGGCTTCCTATGTAAATTAGTTTTCTCTACGAGAATAAAATGGAAATCTAAGATGGCCGCCGATATAAAGTATCGGTTTACATATTTTTTACTTGCGAATTCAGGAAGGTACTACAGGGTCTGCCAAATAACTTCTTTTTTTTTGTGAAAATGCTATGAAAAAAAAATAATTGAATATTTTCTCAAATTCCTTGTTCAGAAATGATCATTTAATTTGTAAATTTCGATCCAGCTACTTTAAATGATAAATATTTTGTCAATACCTAATGTTAATTAATTTCACTTGCCAAACATATCGTAAATTACCCTATGTATTTTTCTAACATTTTAATCCATGGTTGGTTGATCGAGCTTATCTGTGTAAATCGTTATCTTAATCCACTTGTTATTCGCAAGCAACATTTAGTGCATAGAGTTTGCATAGACCTATGCTTTCAATGCAATGTAAATTTTTTATACATAAGATGTGATTGCCTAAACCATCGAAGGCATTTGCATAGCACTCGATGTTTTCAGTTTGCCAGCAACCACCATTGAGAACGTTAATTGCTCTAATTATACAGTCCATGGTTTTGTCCTGATCATTGAAATAAATATATTATAACGTTTTAGAAATTGGTCTTTATAATTTGTTTCATTGCTGATCATTCATTTTTTTATTTGAATGTAGAATCTTTCCGGTTAGTAATGGGAAACCATTTCATTCAAATGGCTGCCTCGACTGGCCATGCAGTAGTCTACACGATCAGGGGCGTAGCGAGGGTCCAAGCAATGGGGGGGGGGGGGTGAACTTTTATGAAATGCCGACTAGCCTTAAGAATTTGCCGAGTGCATCAAAAAATAAATCTATACTTATAAAATAGGATGCATGTATGTTTGCATAGAATTTTAAACCAAACAAAGGATTTTTATGAAATTTTCAGTAGTAGTTTAATCCATAGATGGTTCCTGTCAAGGTTTGATCTCCATATTCCTCAGGAACGGGGTTGGGAACGGAAACCTAGAATCTACTGAACTGATTTCAAAAACTATTTTACCATTGGGATGTCACATAATCCCACAGTAAAAAAAAAATTAAATTTCATCCCCATACTCTCTAGGTCCGAGAAGGGAATCTTAAAACTACAGACCAGAGCAACGCGCGCCGGGCGGCTCAGCTAGTAAATAAATAAAATTAAAAGTAATAAAAAACGTAAAAGTGTTCATTTCACAGAAATTCATTTATTGACAAAAAATCAATTTATAATTGCAATGTAACGATATAACAACAAAATGCAAATAAATTAAAAGTTTTTATAAGAAATAATATAAAAATATAGTATTTCGTATGAGAAAGAGTACACATTCTTTGATTACAGTCTTTAAAAAGTTTATTATTAGTTAAAAAAAGTTCATAGATTGGAATTTAATGTCCAACTCTACGGTGTTTTAATAATGCCCATTTCTCGACGATCTGACTGAGGTTGAATATTATTAACAATATATCCTTTGAGGAATAAAGAAGCATTAATGAATTTAGCCAATCATTAACCATCGTCGTACGCAAAATTAAGAACTATTTTAAGTTTACTAAATGATCGCTTACAAGAAGCCAACGACATAGGATCAGAGAGCAATTAACATGTAGCAAACTGGTTTGAAAGCTACCTCTTTGACAATATCGTCGAAATTTGAGCATTTCTTACAACAAAAAAGAAGAATTTGAACGTTTAACTTTTACGCCTCTAGATTTTCGGTCAAATTTTTAACTTTAAACATGACTTTTTGGCAAAAATATAACGAACTACTAAAATCAAAATTTAAATTTTTTTTCAAAAGTCGAGAAGCAGAGGTACGACTATTGTTATCAAAAGAACTGGCATCGCTTTTTATTCCTTCTAAAGCATTTACAATGCGTTCAAAAGATATCCACACAGCCTTTACTGTTTCAGCTCTAGCAGTATATCGAGTTTTTGACAAATTTTTCAATTGCAAGGATTTTTCAATGTTTTTGAATTTTTCTTGCATACATTGAAAACGTTTTGTACTACCATAGAAAAAAACAAACAATGCTTCCAAATTATTAAAAAACTCTTTGATCAGCACGCTTGAATTGCATGCTGTTTCAACGAAAATATTTATACGATGCGCTTTACATGGAATGTAAGGGATTTTCTTACCACATTTTTCTGACAATTTTCTTTGGGTACCATTATACTTCCCGGACATATTTTTGGCAAAGTCATAGGATTATTGATTAATGTGTAGATATGATTTTTTGGGCCAACTCTTCTCCTGCTTTTTTTTTTTTTTTTTTTAGAACGCATCCATTTCCAAAAGGCGTTCAATAGAGACAGGTTTCTCGTCGGTTTGGACTTAATACCGAATTTGACATAGCCTGTCGATCTTAATGCGATGAGTCAGGGGCTGTGTCAACCATTACAGTTGTGTCAACTGATTAAAGAATTGCTGAGTTGAGACAAAAACGCTTCCATTCGTGTCTTCTTGGTTGATATGACTTGACTTGGCAGTTGGCACATCTACTTTGGTTTTCTACCTTAATTTGCCGACTTGTTATTTTTTTTTGGGCAGCAAATCGATTATCGCAAATAATTCCTTTCGTGTCTTTTTGGTTGATTTGACCAAACTCGAGAAATCTTTTTTTTTTCATCCTCGATTTGCCGACTCGGGAAAATCGTGGGGGGGGGGGGGGGTGCTACACCCCCCTCTCGCTACGCCCCTGTACACGATCGGTCCAGTTTTTAAGCACATTATCGATTGTGTGCAGCTGTATTTCACCAATGGCTGCACGAATATTGTCCTTTAAGGCGTCAATTGTCTCTGACTTGTCGGCGTAACACTCATCTTTTACGGCAACCCACAAATAATAGTCCAACGGTGTCAAAATCGCAGCTCCGAGGTGGCCAAGCGACATCACCTCTGCGGCTGATATGCGATCTTCAAAAACAGGGTGCAAAACATCGAGTGTAGCTTCGGCTGTGTGACACGTGGCGCCGTCCTGTTGAAATCAATAATCTCCTCTTAAATTTTTGTGCACAAAAATTCGTTCAACATGGCCCGATAACGATCGCCATTGACTGTAACGAACGGCCACTCCTTGCCCATTTTCGAAGAATAATGACCCATTAAGCCTCTGGACCAAAATCCGCACCACACAGTGACTCGTTTAGGGTCTATCGGCTTTTCAATGTATGCGTGCTGGTTTTCTGTGCCCCCAAATGCGACAATTTTGCTTGCTTACATACCCGCCAAGATAAAAATGAGCTCCGTACGCAATTTTGGCACACATTCTGCAAAATTACCATGATTTTCAAAGTAATGTCGCAATATTTTCCAGCGTTGTTCAAGCGTAGGAATACACAACCATATTCATTCAGCGGAAGAATAAATCTAATTCTGTCAAATCAGGCATGAGCTATGTGCTACCATTCACGAAATAAACATTAGTTTAAAAAAAGACGTAAGATGGTGGACCCTTTATTAGGCAAGTTTTGCAATCGCACGGAAATTTTTTTTTTTCAGATAACAATTAAATATGACATTACGATGAAAGAGAATACGAAAAATGGGAATATATGTGTCTGTCTGTCCGTATATGTTTTTTTTTTTTTATAATTAACGCGTACATCAAGGGGCTATGACTACCCTTATAATGTCATTAAACACAGTGCGAGCATTTGGGAAAATAGGAGAGGATTTGAAAGGCGGTACCGATGCAGGTTGCTTTTGAATTTTTGTCGTAATACAGGGGAAACATAGAGTCAGGTAAAGCATTCCACATACGGGTGGTGCGACTAATCGAAAAGCGAATCTCTATACTTGACTGTACGACCTAAGTTGGGCTCAAGGTAAAACTGATGAGCATTCTGTAATGAACCATTACAAATTCACCCCATATCAACTATACGACACAACGAAAACAACTTAATCTTACGATGCCCAATACATACCGCAACACAACAACAATACATTCACGTGAGTTTCAACGCGGTGAATGGAATTTGGCATGTTGGAGTTCGTTCATTTTTTACAACTCACACCCACATGTCACCGAAAGGTGTATAAGACAACCAACCGAAGTGATGAAAAATCAGTCCGCGCCGACCGTGGCAAGTGAGCGGTCATCTAGGAGAGGTTCCGGTGAGTGTAATAGTGTCCACCGCTATCTCGGTGTGAATTTAGTGTCCAACGCTATCTCGTTGTGAATTTAGTGTCCAACGCTATCTCGTTGTGAAGTTAGTGGCTCCTGCTATCTCAGAGCAACCATTAACTTTAGCTTCCGAGTATCATTCCAGATCTTTACCAAGTACCCAGCGTGACCTCAAACCCGAGCCCAGGAACTGGAAGCCCAGGACAGGAAACAGTACACCGAGTGTCCCGAAGACCAATCCACCCATAATCCAGGACAGGAGACCATCATTCGATTGGCCTGAAGACCCATACGAGAACCTGGTCGTAACTACCGGACTAGACCACACCCAACCGAACCCCAAGTGAAACTCCCCTCATCCGAAGAGGCCTACTTGGAATCTACTCATAACGATTGCGAATAGAAACCTGAATTAAAACATGAACTGAAATTATTAAAGCTTAAAACCATTGTACAAAATATTATAAGAAAGTTACAATTTTAAATATCGGTGAAAATTTATAAGACTTTTTATAAATTTGCTCTTATTTCGAGCTGAAATTAAGTTTAAAAACTTCGAAAAAATATAAACGAAAAAGCGAAAGAGGCGAAAAAAAAAATGACCGTTCGGTTTCAATTTGCAAAACGAAGTGTATTTTTCATTGTTATTGTTCTTTTTCTTCTTATTACTCGATGAACAAAATAACGAGCAAATAAATATGGCCGGGAGGGCGCGAAGTTTGAATATTCGACCAATTAATGTGGCTCGTCAAAACACCGGCCACGTTGAAAGACTGCAAGGCTTCAATCATCTTCGATTGGGAGTACGGCCAGTTTGACTATTGGACGTCTCAGGATCCCTCTGGATGTTCTGACGTCGGCGACCCTGACCTTGCCGTCCTGCCCTTCGACGACCGCCACGACTCGTCCGGTTTTCCACTGCTGGGGTGGAGTGTTGTCCTCGTGGATAAGGACGAGTTTGCCCACGGTGAGATTGGGTTGGTCCAGTACCCATTTGGATCTGGCTTGAAGGCCAAGCAGATATTCCTTGGACCACTTCTGCCAGAACTGCTGCTTGAGCCAGCATAGAAGCTGCCATCTTCTCAAGCAACCCGTTTGCTGTTCCGGCACTGGCTCTGGAGGCAGCGACCGTAAACTGCTGCCGATCAATAGGTGCGCTGGAGTTAGCGCTTCGCCGTCGCTGGGATCGGCGCTTAATGGTCCGATTGGCCTTGAGTTTAGGATGGCCTCGACCTCGATGAGGACCGTCAGTAGCTCTTCGGTTGTGAGCATAGCGTTGCCCACGGTACGCTGTAACAGCGTTTTCGCCGCCTTCACCGCCGCTTCCCACAGGCCTCCGAAATGCGGTGCCCTGGGCGGTATCAAGGCGAAGCTGAAGCCTTCCTCTGCTGCGAACTGTTGGACTTGTTCCCTCCCTCGCTCGACCTCTTCCTGGACTTCCTTCAGAATTCGTTGGGCTCCCACGAAGTTCGTCCCGTTGTCGCAGTACAGCGTCCTTGGAAGTCCTCGGCGACATATGAACCTTTTAAGGGCGAGAATAAAGCAATCAGAAGACAGATTAGTAGCTAGTTCAAAATGTACTGCCTTTGATGCGAAACAAACAAAAACAACTATATACGTTTTGTTCGGCGGCCGGCCACGAATTTTTAGCGTGGTATATACCGGACCACAGAAATCTACTCCACAAGTTAAGAACGGTCGTTGTGCTCGCAATCGATCCGCTGGTAAATTGCCCATTATTTGGGTTAAAAGTTTTGGTTTGTACTTAAAACAATGTATGCACTGTCGTACAACCTTTTGACAAGCTTCTTTGGCATTTATTAGCCAAATCTTTTCTCGAAGCAATGCCACCATCGCTTGAGATCCAGCGTGGTAATTCTTTCGATGGAGATACGTTAAGTATGTTTTTGCAAACGGCGAATTTTTGGTCAGTAGAAGTGGGAATTTGGCATCATATTCAATCGGTGCGTTTAACAAACGACCGCCAACTCGAATTAACGAAAACGAAAAATTCTCTTCACTATAATTGTGAATGAATGGATTTAATTTTTGAATACTGGGTTGTAATGAAACTTTCTTCCTAAGTTTTTGAATTTCATCTGCAAATTCATAATTTTGGATAGTTTCGACTATTTTAAGAAACGCCAGATTTAACTCTTTTGCCGTTGGCGATTTTTCGAGAACTTCTGTTTTGTTTTTTAATCTTTTTATGAATCGCATTGCATACGCAAATGTATTTACCAAGTCGATATATGAAGATTCTTCTTCAATAACTTCTAAAAGTTTGGTTCGAGGTTTTTCTACTGCTAGTAGAGCTATGTTTGTTTTCCGTTTTTCAAGGGCTTTTTGCTCTGGAGACAACTCAAAATGCGTATTGACCGGCCACGATGATGGTTCTTGCAATAAGAACTTTGGACCGTTAAACCAAATGGACGCATTTAGTTCATCCACATTACAGCCTCTTGACACAATGTCTGCTGGATTTTGTTTTGTCGGTACATGTTTCCATGATACTTTTTGGGTCAACTCTTGGATGTCGGACACTCGATTTGCAACGAAGGTTGCAAGGGCAGTTGGATGTATTTTTATCCAATGCAGTGTTATTTCGGAATCCGTCCAGAAAATAACTTCTTCAACGTCAAGATTCAACATCGCCTTTACTCTTGTCCATAATTTAGCAAGAGTATGCGCTGCGCAAAGTTCTAATCGCGGGAGCGATTTTGTTTTCAAAGGGGCCACCTTAGACTTTGCTGTTAGGAGCGTCGACTTGATACCGTCTGAGCTTTGGCTGCGAATGTAAATGCAACAACCGTAAGCTCTTATCGAAGCATCGGCAAACCCATGAACTTGTATTTTTGCGTTCGAATGAGTTTCTACAAACCTTGGAATTTTTATCTCGCCAAGTTGAGATAAATTGGTTTTGAAATTTTGCCAACTTGTATCAAGGCGCAATGGAATCGACTCATCCCAATCAATTTTTGCAATCCAAAGCTCTTGCAGTAAGATTTTTGCTTTGGTGACTATGGGGCATAACAAACCAAGAGGATCGAAAAGACGAGCGGAAACTGATAGTATGTTTCGCTTAGTAGCTCGTAGATCATGAAAATTATTTTCCAAATTGAAGCTGAAAGTATCTTCTTTTGGATGCCAACAAGTTCCTAGAGTTTTGGTAGAGTCTGAATCATTAAATTTGATTGATTTTTCAGTACTCGCAGTGTTATAAAACTCTGGATGGTTTGAGAACCATTTAGCCAACTGAAACCCGCCTTTTTTAAGGACTTCTTGAATTTCAAACTTTATTATTTTTAGAGTTTCTAGATCATTGGCACCGGTTAAGAGATCATCTACATAGAAATCTCTTCGAATTATATCTGAACCAGTAGGGTATATTTTCTCATTAGCATCGCCCAACATCTTTAAACACCGTATTGCTAAGAATGGCGCTGGAGACGTGCCATATGTTACAGTGTTTAGTCGAAAATGTTGTAGTGGTTGGGACGGATGCTGCCTCCACACTATGAGCTGATAAATCGAGTGCTCTTCAGCAATGCATACTTGCCGGTACATTTTCGTAATATCAGCCGTAATGGCGTATTTGTGTATTCGAAAACGGAGCAACGTCGAAAATAGCTCCTCTTGAATGGTTGGCCCAACCATTAAGATGTCATTCAAAGATAATTGAGATGAAGTTCGACTTGAAGCGTCGAAAACAACTCGCAGCTTAGTACTTGTGCTTTGCGGGCGCAAAACACACTGATGTGGAATGAAATAGTGCGGGCTTTTCGGGATTTCATTATTTGTCGGCGACATATGTCCCAACAAAAGATACTCTTTCATGAAATCCATATACATAGCATTTAACTCGCTATCTTTGGATAGTTTTCGCTCCAGTGCGAGAAACCTTCGTTTGGCAGTTTCAAACGATGATCCAAGCGAGTTTGGAGACGATTTAAACGGTAGTTTAACCTCGAAACGACTGGAAGGCAAAAGTTTTGTATTATCAACAAAGTGTTTTTCGCACAACTGTTGTTCTGGCGTTAGAAACTTTTTCGTTTCTCCAGGAATTTCTTCCAGTAACCAAAATTTTTGCACAATTTTGTCTAAGTCTGGTAACTCTTCAGACTGACATACCAAATTACATTGTTTGGTATTTGAATTTGTACCTTTGGGATATTTTCCGGATATAATCCAACCCAAAAGTGTTTTTTGAATAGTAGGATATTCAGGGCCTTGTTTAATTTGACCGACCGACAATAATTCGAAAAATGTTTCCGCTCCTATTAGTAAGTCAATTTTTTGAGGCTTATTGAAGTAAGGATCAGCTAATTGAATGTTGGAAGGTATATTCCAATTCGTAATATTTATTGCTTGATCCGGCTGATATGACGATATTGAGTTCATTACCCAATAGTCAGCAGAAAACGAATGATTGTTAAATCTTGATTTTACTTCTGCATGAACCTTTTTGTTAACTTTAGTATTTGCTTTACCGATGCCGAGAAGATTTAAAGTTTTTTGTTCCTTTCGCAACTTCAATTTTTGTGCAAGCTCTTCAGTTACAAAATTGATTTGCGAGCCTGAATCAAGTAACGCTCGAGCTAGCGTATATTCACCACTACTGCCTTTAATTTGAACAATAGCAGTAGCGAGAATAACTTGATCTTTAGAAACTGAGGCATGCATAGCTTGAAAGCTCGAAGCTCCTTGTGACGGTGTGCTATTAAACGTAGTTTGATATTGGTGCAATAATGTGTGATGCGATTTATTGCAAACACTGCACCGAGTTAATTTGCACTTTGAAACTGTGTGTCCTTTTCGAAGGCAGTTTATGCAAACAGGCACACTTTTCGCGAACTCAAATCGTTGCATCACAGGTATTGAAGCATAGGTTTGGCATGTCGTTATAAAATGATCACTTGAATTGCAGTATAAGCATTTCGATTTATTTGCTTGTTGGTTTACACAAGCAAACGAAGCCCTTTGGTTTCTGTTATGGTTCATCTCATGTTTTGGTTTTGATGACCTATCAGAAATTTTATTCTTTGAAGACGAGGCTTCTTCAGCAGAAAGATGCTGATATCGCTTATTCAGCGCGGCTTCACAGTCACTCCATAAAGGAAGTGTACTGAAATCTAGTTGCTCTTCCCACTTTGATCTTGTCATCGAATCAACCTTTGACATTACTAAATGAATTATGATCGCGTTTGTGATATTCTTTTCATCACCAAGTGAAAGAAGCGAATCATAAATTGCGGAAACAGTGTCTATCATGCTGCGCAATGCAGAAGCTGATGGCTTTTGAATTTCTTTTAGTTCAAACAGAGTAGACACATTGTCGAAAAATATAAGACAATTATTGTCATAAACCTTTTTTAAACTTGCTAAAGCTTTTGGATAATTTTGTTCCGTTATTTGGAACGCTTTAACTGTTCCTAAAGCTTCACCCGATAAACAAGATATTAAATGATTGAACTTTTCAATATCCGGAAGCATTGGATCATTGTCTACTAGACTCTCAAAAAGGCTAATAAAATTTTTATATTCAGAATATTTCCCACTGAATTTCGGGAGAGACATTTTTGGAAGGCGCGAGTGATGTGGATTGCTAAAAGAATATTCAATTCCACTTGGCTTACGACCCTTATTTACTTTAGATACAAGTAAAGCTTTTGCACTGACGCAAATGTCTTCTAACTCTCCGCGGAATACGTCACTATGATCAGCTGATTCAATCTCAGTTTGACAAACCATGATCTGATCGACGTATGAATTCAAAATATCTAACCGACATTCCAATTCTATTGGATTAAGTGACATCGTTTTTTCCTCTAAGGCCGTTCTAATTCGCACAATATTATTTTTAAGAACTTGTCGCTGATGTCTTAATTGTTCTAATTCTGCGTTTTGTTTAGGTGAAGCCTGCCGTTTCTTGCTCGTCATTTTGATTAATTTTTTGTTTAACTTCGCTTAAAACTTTCGAAATAACTTTCTTTCCAAGAATTAGTTTATCTGGAGATTGTTCGATTTACCACAGTTTATGAATTTAAAATATTTGGAAATCGTTGAAAATTTAGTTTATTTTCATACGAAAATTCCACGAAAACGAAAATAAATTTCAATAAACTGCTTCAAAAAAGTTTTTTAATTATTTGCAAAGCGAAATAAATTTAACGTAAACAAAAAAAATTTACTAATCAAAATTTAATCGCTGACCACACTCTTCGCACGAAAAATTTCAAAGTAATTTTTGATCACTGAACACGATCACTTTTGACAGCTGGAAACTCAGCGAAAATTCAGCGAGTGAGTGAACTGTCAAAAAACCATTAAATTTGAAACGTCAAATAAATGTAAACAAATTTCAATTGCACTCAATTAATCGGCTTTTATTACAATTTGATTGATTCAATTCTAATTTGATTTAAATAATCGATGAACTTTTATTGTTTAAAACCCAATCGCGAAATTACCTTGAGTGTGAAAGTGAGTGGTATGCGTATGCGATATGTGACGATGACGGCGGCGGCGCGGTGACAAAGAGCGCAGTAGTTTAACACTTTAAGTAATTTATGTGCTTTATTATGTACATATATTATGTGTTTGAATAAATAGTTTAAACTTTGTATTTTTGTGGAATAAAACAATTGAAATAAATTTTATTGTAATTTTTTAATCAACCGCGCACTTGTATTGTTTCACCATCAAATATATATGTAAATGCAAAGGACAAAAACTGAACGTCATGGGCCGCAATAAATAGGCAATTTTTTTAGACACTTTCAGTTTTTGTGAATACCTGTCTTTTATTTTGGTTTCTTAAACTTTCCAAATACTGTGGTGATGTGTAGGGTGGTAGGTACTCCTTTGGCAATGGCTCTGGCTGATGGTGTTTGCTGATAGTGGTTGCTGGTCCAACGATTAGCACAAGTTTATTCCAATTGTCTTGATTTCACCGAATACCTATATGATTTACGCGGCGGAAGATTGAATCAATTGATTGATTAATTAGTTTTTAATCGATAAACACGATTCTTAACTTCGTGGCGCGTATGTATATGTGTGTGTCTGTATGTAATTTAAACACTTTTACTAGCTATTAGTTTTAGCTATTTACTTTAAAAAAGAAAACAAATTATTAACTTAAATTTGTCCCTGCTCGGGCGCCATGAAAATTTGTAAGACTTTTTATAAATTTGCTCTTATTTCGAGCTGAAATTAAGTTTAAAAACTTCGAAAAAATATAAACGAAAAAGCGAAAGAGGCGAAAAATAAAAATGACCGTTCGGTTTCAATTTGCAAAACGAAGTGTATTTTTCATTGTTATTGTTCTTTTTCTTCTTATTACTCGATGAACAAAATAACGAGCAAATAAATATGGCCGGGAGGGCGCGAAGTTTGAATATTCGACCAATTAATGTGGCTCGTCAAAACAATCGGAAATAAAACTAACTTCATTTAGAAGACCTTGGATCCGCTGAGCCTACCTCAGCCTTTGACAAAAAGCATCCTCACAATTCCAAGCGAGGCGGGTGTTGCGGCTAAATTGTAAATAAGGGGAGAAATGCAACTGGGTATTTCACTAGAGCACTGTTTGTAGAAAAAGCGATAAAAGAGAGTGAGACAGGAAACGTTTCGACGATGTCCAAGAGAATCAATCGATTCTACGATTGAACTATCACCTATCAATTTTAACGCTCTATTTTGTACCCTATCAAGTAGGTGCAAGGATGTCAGAGGAGCACCTGACCAGATACGGGAGTTATACTCCAGTTTTGGCCGAATGAAGGCCTTATAAATTGTAGTGAGATCAGAAGGGGTAAAGAACTTCCTGCATCGTCTCAAAAAGCCTAAGCATTATATGTTGTCATTCCTATTCCAACGAAGATCATCGTCTACACGCATACCCAGTAGTGACAGCTTTTCGGTTTCTTGGATGCAGGTACCATTCAATGTTATGTTAATCTTCAACGACAAGAGACAGCATTGAGTTTTCGAAGTATTGAATTCTACTCGGCTTTTATTATCCCATGTAACAATGCTGTCAAGGTCAGAATTCAATGAGCTTATCATACACAGCAGAGCAGGAGCAGGGACGTGAATTTGGAAACGAATATGAAAAGCTGGGGGTCAAGTCGTCAGCAAAACAGTTGAGAGGATTTGAAGTTTCAGACAGGAGATCATTTATGAAAATGAGGAAGAGAGTCGGAGACAAAACGGAGACGTGGGGCACACCATCATTTACTAAGTGGGTATCAGACTTGAAACCATCCAATACAACTTGTTTTTAAAGGACGGAAGGGTAATTTCTAACCCAACGAAGAAGAGACTCATCGATACCAAAAGCACGCCTTTTCGATAATAGAGCCTAATGCCAAATTCTATCAAATGCTTTAGAATAATCGCAATAATTACTTTTACTTTCTCCAAAACAATTTAAAGATTGGTTCCACTTTTGGGTGAGATAGGCTATCAAATCACCAGTGAACCGTTTGCTCGAAAGCCGTTCTCACGGTCATTAAGAAGCTTTCGTTCTTCAAGAAATTTCTTAAGTTGACGGTTTATCAACGTTTCCATGACCTTGGGAAGGGACTTAAGTGCAATTGGACGACAATTGGAACGGGAGGAAGATTCGTTATTTTTAGGGACAGGCTGGACAAATTCTGTTTCACATCTGCTCGGAAAAATCCCAGCAGAATAGGAAAGATGGAAAAGTTTACGGAGTGGTTTTGCCAGCGTAGAAGAACACCTCTTCAGAATAACCGCGGGGGTATTATCTGGACCAGCGGATTTGTGAATATTGAGATCTTTGAGGACTCTCGCAACCGAGCGAGTTCGAAAAAATGTCTGCTTCATCACAGAATCTACATACTCAAGCTCAGGTGGAGTCAATATGCTATCAGGAAGTATTGAGTTTGCAGCAAATTGAGCTGCTTACAAATTGGCTTTATCGATGGAACTGACATACGGAGAGTCATTGAAAACGAGCGTTCGGACTGATGACGTGGTCGAGCTCATAATGTTTTTCACAAAAGACCAAAAATATTTGCTTCCTTTTGGACACAACAGTATTATTTGCTTTACTTTTTGGTCATGCAAGAACTTAGCCTTTATTTACAGATATTGCCGGCCCGTTTGAACAAATTTCGGTTTTCTACAGTAGGATTGTCTTTAAATTCTCGAAAACTACTTTCTCGATCCCTAATCGCCTCTTTACAGCTTGAATCAGATAGCTGCTAAGTTTAAACGAAAACTATTGACTGGACCACAAAACAATGTTCCTAAGACTTTCAGTTTAAGTTTTTTCCAACAAATTAAGAAAAATAAAACTAATTTTGAATAAGAAGTGCGTCTTTCTTTTTTACGAATATTTCAAAAATCATTCACTTTAAGTTTTGTGAATTCTACTTTTTTCTTGTCCCGACCAAACCTATCCGCCCTGGACTTTTGTCCCATCTTATGCAAAAGCATACAGCGTATGGTTCGTTGAAGTAACTGTCTTGTCAAACACCTCAAAAGTTCACATTGATTCCATGGCTGCTAATTTCGTTATGACGGATTGAAATTGAATGCCACAAAAACTACTGACTGGATGACAGGACGATGTTCCTAAAGCTTTCAGTTTAAGTTATTTCCAACAAAATAAGAAGAAAAAAATCTCTATTTTGAATAATAAATGCTTGTTTCGTTTTTTGCGAATATTTCAAAATTATTCGCTTTAAGTCATGTGAATTCTACTTTTTTCTTGGAATTTCTTATGAAATTGCTACCGAACATAAAATGGACAGATACTAAAACGCAAAGCAGTTCCATTCATGCTTTTTCATAATGAATAATTTGCAATCCACATTTTCCTTAAACACAGAACTGCTCATCATTCTAATGAAAATATTATGACCGTAGTTATAACTCATGTGGTATTTGTGTTAACACGATATATACTTCCTTGTCTTCCACGTCAGAACATCCGTTTGTTCATTGTTTAGTACTCGTTGGAGACCACTTGTCCCCTTTGCCCTGGGACCGACCGCTTTCGCCACTAGAATTTTAGATTCTTTTACAAAATCCTAGGTGAGAAACCCTCACGCAGATGGAACCTTGGTTGTCTTTTATCGCAGAGAATTTTGAAAACACATTCGAAAACAAATACGTAGATAGAATGGAAACAGGAATCTGAAATATGAATTTCGTTGCAATAAATTTTACAGCGACATCATATAAATAAAAGGTCGTAGAGTGAATGTTTATGAATACTAATGCCGCCATAAGCGCTTTGCGGATAATAAACATTGTTGCCCCAAACAAATTACTTCTGGGACCCGGAAAAAAAATACGACTTAGAGATCAACGTATAGTTATCCTCCAGGACAAGGGAATGAAATCTCTCATACGTCTCATTCGCCTCACTTGGTAAATATTGCAAGGTCCAAAGAAGAAATTCCACGAATGGATAAGATTATTTGAATGTACAGCCACCCTTTGGTGGTGTTCGTGGCGTAATCGTAAGCATGTCTGCCTGTTACGCGGTCGGAACCGGCAGAAAATTGTATGTCCCCTCCATTCCTTAACAAGGCATGGTTGTGAAAAATTCGCTAGGCCTTGGGGCTCCTCACTCTGTTGCGCCACCCGATTAATTAATTTAAGTTAATAGCATGTCTCATAAAAGTGAGTCCTTACACACCAAGCGGAAACTTTATTAGAGTTGACATTGTTCATCTAGGACGTTTAACTTTTGTCGGATATACCAATTAAACAGCTAAACAGACCTACGATAGTGAATAATTGAATGAAATCAAATCACTAAACTGAACCGGAAATAATAATTTGCTTTTCAATGATTTTTCCTATACATTTTCAATAACGAACAACATTCATAAAAACAAGTATGTAATACTTCGCCCTTTAGTCAAAAATGTATGGGCCCAATCAATAAACTATTCACTCAAGTAATAATCAAAGGGAATTTCTATTGTAAAATATGAAAACTATTTTGCTGCATCCACTCATGTGAAAAATTTTCCTTTTGTGGTTATGAATATGACAGCTATGCAACAAAACAATTTGATTTCAAATGGAATGGAATTTGTTTTTATATACTTAAGTAAATCAATTGAAAATTCAGGTTAGAGTTATGTGGGAAATGTTTTTAAATGATGTCAATTCAAAAGGTTAGAAGATGTTCTACTATACAGAACGCAAATGGCGTAATCCTTGCAAAAGAGCTTCTTGGCATTGTGTGGACCGTTGGAATTCTATGGTGACCGATACCTTTCAAATTGATGAAGCCAGAAAATGTGGGCTTATTATCAGGACATTTGATTTAGGTAAAAGATGCCTTTTGATAAGATATCAACAATCTCTTTGAAATCCCAAAACATGTTAAAGACTGCCAATTGATTTGAAATATTGCAAAATAAACCCTTGTATATAGACATCCCCTATATTTGCGAGTCATATAAGGTGTTATCGCTTAACCGCCGTATATGCGCCGTGTTCAACAAAGTTTTTAGTCCTCGAACACCACCTTTTGTAAGCCTCAATGAAATAAGGTCCGATGATTTCTCTAAAAAACACATTTTTCGAATACTTTCGAATCACATAAATCATAATAAACCCCGAAAAAGTAAACTTGAACTGCCGGTCAACTAAAAACAACAACAAACCTGCTACACCTTCTTTAATTAGAAATTCTGTTGGTCTTTTGAGAAGAACATCGATATGACTGTCATGTAATATTACATTACAACAATGTTCATGTTCATTTGTCAGTTGGCATTGGCACCCCTCACGGCAAAGTTATTTGCGATATCCAATCAAAAATGTGTTTTGTTGTGAGATGAGAAGATTTCGTTTCGTATATTGGCTAAGCCCATTAGTCTTTGCATTGTTAGCTATTCAGTGAAGGACATGAAAGCACAGAATTGTAACTACCGTTCTTTGTGTTCAAACGCAATTTTCTTTGAGACATAAATTAAAATTTTGCCTTTTGTGATTTAAGTAACAATAAAATGGAAAGTCACTATTCCGCAAGAATGTAGAGGCTGGAACTTAGTAGGTACAACGAAATATAATAAAGTACCACAAAAGACAATTCATGGCTCTTACGGATTTTCGCATCCTTCGACATTCAGTTTTTGATACGCATTCACATCTGAGTCGGCAATAGTAGTCAATGATGAGCCTTTGTTTGAAAATTGAATCTCAATGTAGTGTCAATAACCACAAGGACGCAAAAAATTTTGATTTGTACCTTAAAGCAAGGCGTGGATTAGGCAACCAGGCTGCCTTTTACACTCCTAGTCTTAGAGTTAATGAGAGGAAAACCAAATCTGTTCGTGAGCTATACAAAAAATGGGCACGACTGGGTCGCACGAACTTGCGATTGTGTTCTAAATACGATATCAAAATCTTAGGGCCGAGTAAAAGGTTTTGGTGTTAGCTCTTTATAATACAGGGTGATTCGCATAAGGTGTGACAAAAAGATAGGGTGTGTAGGTTGGACCTAGACAAGCAAAAAATCGTATGGGAGGGGGGGTCCATTTTCCCCCGTTTAGGCGGGAGGGGCAATTTAAGAAAAAAATCACAAAAAATGGGAAAAAAATTATTTAGAAATAACGGTAATACCTACAGAGTCGTGCTATAGCATTTTGAAAAGCCAAGAACTTATACATTAATTTAAATTTAAAAATAAGATGTTCAAATAAATAGTTTTTGAAATATTAATTTTCAAAGTCAAAATTTTGAAAAAAAAACATAAATTTTTTTTTAAACCACTTTTTTTTCCAAATTTTACGTAATTAAGTAGTATTTTTCTGGCTAATTTTTAATGCTCTTATTTATTGTTGATCAAACACAAAAAACCGGATGTAAAAATAACCTGTAGTTTTTGAGAAAACCAAAAATTACAAAAACGACTTTAAAAAAAAAATTTTTTCTTAAAGTTTTTTTTTTCGTTATTTGATTCTGAGCTGGATTTGATAGTGCATCGAATCTGCATAATATAACTATTATCGGAAAGAAATGAAGAAAGTATATCTGATGAATGGAAATGGACCCTCATATACCTATATTGACTGATTGATAAATCTTTTGACCAAGAAAGATGCCCTAACTCAGAACGACTAGTCCCTTTAAGGGGCTCAGCTAGTTTCTCATTTTCAAAAAATCGATTTTTTTTTCATTTTTCGATAGGTAAATATCTCAAAAATGATGTCCTAAAATATTGGAATGATATCTTGGATATTTTTGAAATGGCAGAGTATAGAAGAGAAGCATCTCGGGCGCTCGAACTTATGCTCTGAAAACTTGAGTTTTTCTCAAAACTACATTTTTGAAATTTGCCGCAGCTGTAACTCACGCAAATATTGACGAATCGTCTTGAAATTTTAACTGCATACTCTCCATATGTTTTTACATCTACATCTACAACTTTTACGATTGGATGAAAATTGTAATTTTGGCAGCCATCGAAAGACGATTTTTTTGGCGACTTTTTTTTTAAATTGCTGCCATTTTGTCAGTTTTCAATTCTTCACTATAATTATAGATGGCTGTATGGGAAAAAGGGTCTACTTTAACGCCATGTTTTTATTTTCTTGTTACAGGTACCAGAAAAATTCATAAAAATGCGGCAAATTGACGTGTTCTAATTTCAAGAAGTTCAAGAAATGGTCCATATCTCGCTTGGATTTCAATATTTTAACTCGAAATTTCGCAACAATTTACATGAATATATGAATAATAAACTCCTAAAATTACAGAACATTTGAAGCTATAGTTTTTTTTTACACGCCTTCAAAAAATCACCTTCATTTGAGCTCGAGAAACTAGCCGAGCCCCTTAATGTCGCTTAGAAACTTTTTTCTACTCTAATATGTTCACAACTTTAAAGATTTTCATTAAGTTAATAAAGCTTCAGGAAAGTCCACATGAGGACAAATGTTCACAATAGGACAGGTCTCAGGAAAAAGCAGACAGTTTGACATAATCAGCTGAATAGGCACCATGACCACTTGCAGAACCATATTCTCTTTATGAAAAATTATATCACCAATTCGTTCGTAACCAGCAGAATATTGTAGACATTGTGGGTTCCATCCATTCCGTCACAGGGCTTGGTTGTGAGAAATGCGGTGGGTCCTGTGGCTCCTCGCTCTGTTGCGCCACCCTATTTTTTTTTTTTAATTCATAAGCTTGTAAGGTACTGTCTCGATAACTTAACTGATTAAATCATGATTCTTGAATCGATTG
The DNA here is from genome assembly GCA_914767635.1 of Melanostoma mellinum. NCBI lineage: Eukaryota > Metazoa > Arthropoda > Insecta > Diptera > Syrphidae > Melanostoma > Melanostoma mellinum. The sequence continues at coordinate 73,585,000 of OU612059.1, forward strand.
TGATTCTTGAATCGAATTGAAAAATATTTGGAACAGAGATGGTATAAAGCCAGAGAAATGACATAATCTATATTTTATACCCATTTCCCTACAGAAAAGGAAAGGGGACGGGAACAAAACACGGAGCTTAGGACGGGAACGAGAACCGCAAACAGCAACAAAGAAAATACTGCACCAAATTCAAAAAGTCTTCCGCCGTTAGAGTGCTATATTATCCCCGAGTAGCATGGATTTGATATCATTCTAATATTTCTGCTGGAAAGGGATGGGAATGGGAACGTAAATGGGATTTAAAAAAATACGGAACCGATTTCAAAAATTATATCACCTTTAAAGTGGTTCATTGTTTTTGAGTAGCATAGACCTTACATCATTCCTATATTCCCACTGGAACGGGAACGTAGAGTGGAAATTAGAAACTGCTAAACATATTTTCTGAATTCTTTCAACATTAGAATGTTTCTTTTCTTATTCAAATATTGAGAGCAGAGACTAGGCTGTACACTAGGTTGACGCAGGACCCAAGTTACGCAGGGCGGGTCTGCTAGTGTTACTATAACGTGAGTGATAGTGACATAATAACGTAATTCAAGGAACATGGGAGACTTCTCCTGGCAACAACACATTCAATTCTGCTGTACGGAAGCGAGATTTGCGCTGAAACACTTAAACAGGAAAAGTATCGGAAACAACTAGCATCGGTACAGAGGCGCGTTGCCTTGCGAATAGCGAGCGCGTCTGCTGACAGTGCGCTTATGTTGTTTTTGTTGTTTGATCGAGTCACTTAAAGGTGCCGGGTGTTATTGGGATCATGTTCACGTTGTGTCGTGGGTATTAGTGCAGTCAATGAAGCATTTTAGGTCCGAATTTTTTTACTGTGAACCGATTTGCATGAAATTTTGGAATTAGGCTCATCTTACCCTTAACTTCAAAAGTGAAAATGATTTGAACACCGCCACCACCCTGGGGGTGGTTGCCACGCCTTCTCGGAGGTGAATTTTTTTTCTTCAAAATAACCTCGGATATCGATAGAAAGCCTAATTTTAAGCAAAAAATCAAATATAAAGTTTTTCACTAAGTCCAATACTTTTCGAGTTATTGGCAATTGAAAATTCGCAATTTTTTCACGTTTTTCATCTATTTATTGCAAATATCTCCAAAACTATACGTTTTATCGAAAATTTTATAAAGAACAAAATTGTAGCAGGTAAAAAAATTAACAATTTGGTTTTTTATAAAGTATTCTAAGAACAATATAAAGCTAGATAACAAAAATCAAAGCCATTTTTTATTTTGTCTGAAATTTAATCGTTGTGGTCAATGCCATTTAGCGGCGAGCAGATGCATTTTATGCATTCTAATGCAAGAGAATGCTTTGTAGTGCTTGAAATAAGCTTTAAAATGAGCACTATTAAAAGTCTTTTTCTCGTAAAATAAGTGAGCTGTAGTGCAAATAAGGGGAGCATTTAATGTTTTTTTCTTTTAAATAATTGGGTTTCATAAGTGCCATTTCCACCAAAATTAAATTTAATCGTATTCCGCCTAAAATTAAGTTTTTTATGAAGAGTTTGATAGATAGTATCAGTTTGGCTACTTCAAGACACATATTTTTCAAAAAAAGTCACGATTTAAAAAAAAAAACAACAAATTTTCAAATTTAAAAAAACCCACTTTTTTCATAATATCTCAAAAATGACGACAGATACGTATAAAAGTGTTAAAAAGAAAAATCTAGGTATTTTTCTGGCAAACAATTTGGTTTTTTAGTTTTTTCTGTGAGACAAAAATTGACGGAGATATGATTGTTTAAAGAGCGCGTGGCAGCGCAATCGCAGCCTCTCTTAAGTCCTTTAACCCTTCACCGTTTTAGCAAAAGGTTGTCTAGGTTGTGTTCTTTATAAAATTTTCGATAAAACGTATAGTTTTGGAGATATTTGCAATAAATAGATGAAAAACGTGAAAAAATTGCGAATTTTCAATTGCCAATAACTCGAAAAGTATTGGACTTAGTGAAAAACTTTATATTTGATTTTTTGCTTAAAATTAGGCCTTCTATCGATATCCGAGGTTATTTTGAAGAAAAAAAATTCACCCCCGAGAAGGCGTGGCAACCACCCCCAGGGTGGTGGCGGTGTTCAAATCATTTTCACTTTTGAAGTTAAGGGTAAGATGAGCCTAATTCCAAAATTTCATGCAAATCGGTTCACAGTAAAAAAATTCGGAGGTAAGGCCCTATTTTTCGCTTCATTGACTGCACTATATGGAAATAATTGTATTAACTCTTTCAGTATATTTGTATATTGCGTATAAAAATTATAGCTAAATAAAGAGTCTATAACGGCTGAGGTTACGAGCAAGGAAGTTACTTTTTGTTTAATTAATCTAACTTTATTGAGTTCACGCTATTATCATCCCACCAACTGGGTCCCAATAGCACTCAGCGACAACTAGTGGGGTGGAGCAAGAGCAACTGCATTGCATACTTTTAGCTTTGTAATCTTTTTGTTGTATAGTTTAAGAATAAATAAAATTGAATATTTTCAAAAAATGTTGATAAAACGTAAATGTAAAAAAGTAAGATAGAGCTGGGAGATCCTTTGAATATCCTTTGCCACTAGAGATATTATCAACGTTTTTAAAATTCTAATATAAATAACAGCAAAGTACATATATAGTGAACGCATAATCCCTTACCTTTAGGGAACTTCTAAATTCCAACTGACAAAAAGCTTTTCACGCAATTCATTGCGTAGTTGTTAAAGACTTTGTGATTGAGGTGATTATTTCAGTAACCGATAAATATAATTTAAATGTTCCTTATCTTATTTTCTCGCCTGACAGCATAATCCGCCAGAAGTTTATTAAGTTCGTGCCTTAACTGAGAACAGCTTGGAATGATAACACTTGCCACATCTGGTGGCTCAATGTCCATAAATTCTAACAAAATCTACGTTTGTATTGGTCTGGCAGTCCTTAAGTAGTTCATTATCCCATTTGTTTTAATTTATTTATGTTTTGCTTACACCCTCGAAACATGTGATTACATTTTTGTGATAGTCATCATAGAAAAGATAAGTGATGAGGTGATGACGATGAGAATCCTATTTGTTTGGACCTTGTGATGATTATTCGATACTTGATGTGATGTTTGATAAAAATAGTTTTTCACTCATAAAGTTTAACTTTTGTCTAACAAATTACGGTAACTCAAATATATAACAACGCTTTGTGGCTGACAAGGCGAACTTTTCACCGCCTAGTATTGAATGAATGCCACTTAAACTTTCATTGAAATCTAATTTATAATTTCATTAGCGAAAACCATCCAGTACATTCATTGCTTTTTTTAAACATTTCCCCAATTTTCGTGGTGGGTAATCTCTTACTGACGCGCTATCCTTCCAAGATAAGTACCTACAAAAAAAAAAATTTCGAAAACATCACTTTGCCATTCCTCTCAATATTCGATTTCTTTTTTTTTCTGGAGCGTAAATGAATAATGCAGCCTACATTCGATTGCGAAATGAGAAACAGTCTCTGTGAAGTTCCACAGAATTCAAAACTCCGTTTCGGATCACACGTTTTGTATGTCATCAATTTTTCAGTTTTTTTTTTCTAAATTCGAAAACTAATTAAGTGAATTAACGCTGTTTGCACCCAACCACATTCGTTCGGCCAAAATTGAATTGTGTTGTTTTGAGCAATTTTTGGGATCAACACATTGATGCGTTGGGTTTTTGTTTCAATAAAGAAGCAGATATTGGCAGGAAATGAATCAACAGACGATGTGTCGACAGGAATTTTGCTAACAGCAATTTTTTTTTTTATTTTTATTCGACTCTCATGCTCATATTTAATTTGAGTGAGTTTATAAAATAATCGATTTTAATCTTTCATTGATTTCTTTGGCTGGCGTTGGCGAAAGTTTTTCGAAAATCACCTTTAAGTTGAATCATCACACATCGCACATCATTGGCTGTGTCGTAAATATTTAAATATTGCATTGTGCTGTCTAATGACTTGCCAGATTTAACGTTTGCAATTCTGCGTTCATCTGAAAAAATCAATTCGCTTGGTGCAAATAGGATGTTCATAAGGCCTCACATTAAAAACATTCTCAATTTCTTTCCCTGATATTTCCTCGAGCTCGAATCACGACCCTCTTATGTAACAGACTGACATGCTAGCCATCAGGCAATGGACACCTCATATCTGTTAATATTTTGCATAGAGTTGTTGTCAAAATAAGTAATAACAAAAAACTTCTTCCTGATTCTAATTCCACTAAAGAAGCATGAGCATCTGGTTTTAGCGAGGCAGGAGCCAAGATTTGAAGGCAAATTAAATAAGAATTGCTCAATGACGGTCCAGTAGTATGGCTTTGGAACAACGGAAACAGTTCTACAAACTCAATTCAACTGTCGAACAGACAACAGGGAGAGATAACTAGCTACGAAAGTGTGGAGTTCAAAAAAGGTCCTATATGTGTCCGTGTCGTAATGGTTAGAATTTCTGCTGTTACATGGAAGGTTCAAGGTTAGAATCTCAACATGTTTTTTCACGAGTATCACCTTTCCCTAGGAGTTAGCGAGTCCCCTAATAGAAGTTTCATTGCAATGAAAACTTCTTTCTCGATTAGCCGTTTAAAGTAGAAAATATTGCAGGTACGTACCATTCCTTACAAAGAATAGTAGAAGTAGTACAGGTGCTAGGATTATGTTGTCCTTCCTGAAGGAAGAACTCACTCGAAATAATTTTTGGATAATATACAGACATTTGAGTTCTCTACAAATGAATTCCTAAAGAGGGAGTAGTATTATCTGAATGCAACGTTACCCTTTATATTATCTACACAAACATCAGTGACCATCTCAACAAGGCTCATAATTGATACTTAACTTCAGTTCTACGTATTGAAGTATAAATTCACGATCGGAGCGATATTGCCACCAGTACACAAACTAAATTTAATAGGGTGGCATAACAGAGCGAGGAGCGCCAATGCCCTGCACAATGTGACCTAAAACGATAAGCTATTATGCAACTGCAACAGCTCTTACACGATTTGAATCAATTGATCAACTTTCAATGATGCCTTGAGATGATCACAAATAAGTGTTCAGGGCAGATAAAAGACCATCATGTGAATAGAACATGGAAAACAATTTAATGCAATCTCATTCGTTGTTGAATGAGTTTGCTACCGTGGTTGTTTGACATCCGCGACATTGTTTTTAATTTATTTGTTGGACAAAACACAAACAAGCTCAATTAATTTTCATACTAATTATCTCCTATGATCCTTCAACGAATTTTCTATTTTCCGAATGAAAATCGATATTGTAATAAAAAGAATCTACCAATGTCTTACCTTTTGTAAGAAGGGCCCTACATTTTGGTTTTTTTCTTTCTTTTTTTTAAGGACTAGTTACTTACACCATTTCCATCTTTATTAATCTTTGGTTGATATTTAAATTTTTTGTGAGAATATTATTTGACTTAAAACTCCTTGAAATATGTTATACATCATTGGGTTGGTAAATCTATTACATTTTTTGTTTGAAACAATAATTGCATACATTTAGGATTTAAAGATTTTAAAAAAGAGCTCTACCAGTTGAAAGGGTGCAGGGTGCACATGTGAGTGTGTATAATTCTAGTGAAACATTTGTATGTATATAGAAACTATGGTATTGTTATGTTGACTTTTGGACTGGTGGCAAACCTATTTTATCCGGGCCAACTTAGCTGTCTCCGATTGGTTTCACCATATTGTGTGTAGAAAAGTGAATTCTGCCCCACTGCGTTCCTCAGGTCCAAAAGATTGTTAAAAGTCTACATAATTCTGCTATAGTTTCTATACGCAGTGATGATATTGTAATGTACAATGTACAATGAACCAATGGACAGCGTTGAGCACAAAAATATAATTAAGGACAATAAGTATACCCGAAGAAGGTTCAAACATTTATGATAATGGAGAGATATATACTATAAACTGCTCTAAACTGCTAGAATGTTCATGTGCTTTCCTTTATGCTGTGGAATGTTCTCATATGTGGCAGCTCGAGAATAAAACTTTACTTTTAAAACAACTTTTATTCAATACATAATTCAATTAATAACCACACTTGTTCAAGCCTTACACCATCAATTTTCCATAAAAACTGAATCTACTTGCGCCAGCAGACCTTTTGTAAAGAAGATATACGAGAACCATCCAGCAATTTAGAACAGTTTACAGGAAAATTGATTAATAAAGGGACAAACTCTATTAGCATCTATCAAACTGCTAAAAAAAACGACCTTAATAACTACTGCAATATGAGCTTCGTCTATCAGGTACAACGTACAACACATCTCTTTGGGCGCATCTCATCAGCTAGTTTGACACTTGCAGTAAATGTAAGCAAGACATTAGGTTAGTATGAAGTCGTATTTTGAGGGCTTTTGCAAGAGTTGCACGGAGGCTAATCTTGAAGGTGTCCCACAAAAGACTTGCTATACCCTTAGCGGAGGGTCAAAGCATTGACGGATGAGACGCATATTTTTTTCACTTTTCAAAGCAGAACTTCGAATGGTATTAAACGATTCGTATTAGGAGGCACCTGTGTGACTGACTACTCGTGGTCTCCTTGTTGGCTGAATCAAATAGATTCTATTGCCAGGCTCTGGCGATCTCTAAGTAAATTTTTTTTTCGAGGGAAACTGGATAGCCTAATTTGTCGAAAAAAACTCTTTCCTTAAAAATAGTAACTGCTTTCTTCTTCTATTTCACCTGACTAAAGGTGGGAGTTATATTCTAGTTTTGGACGGATGCAGGCTTTATAAATTGTAGACAAATCAGAAGGAATGACAAATTTCCTGCATTGTCTTAAAAAACCTCGCACCATTTTTGGCGACTTCAAATATGTGGTCATTCCAGCGAACGTTAGCCATTCACTGCTTTCTAAGCTTACATTTGTTCTTTGGTCTCCTTTGATATACATATTGGTTGACTCGCACTGAAGGAAAGTTGTGTTTCGTCTCAAAATAATCATAAAAATTGCAGATGCTACCAAAATTATTTTGAAAGTTGATAAATTTTCTTCATCTACTCTATACGGAGAATTTTTTAAAAGCTTACATATATTTAAAATTGGCAGCACTGTTTCTTGTTTTACCACTCAACCATCAATATTTCTACTTCAGAACAACGCTTCTAATTTTTGATTGCCAATATAACGTCCCAGTTGCTCAAAAAAGTGATGGAAAATTTGACCTCCCGATTACGCTTCACGTCGCGTCGTGGGCGTTTAGCTCATATGACCGAAATCGTTTTTAAGGACTAATGGCACAAGTATGTCTTTTCTTTAAACTTCAAAGTTCAAACCAATACCATGATAATGAAACTGAATTTTACATGTGTTATCTCATTTGAATTTGTATAACTCTTAAAAAGAAGCACCCTTGAATTTTGGCCACTTATTTTATTAATATTAATTAAACTGTCCAATCGGCTGATAACAATCTACACAGATGTTTTCAGTTGTGTTTTCGTTAACGATTGCTGTGGATGTAAAGACCAGCATTTGCTCCGAAAATGTTAACAAAGATTGCCCATCTGTAGGGAGTGACATAGAAAGTGTGGAATGTCCCTATAAAGATTCGAATCACCGAATTATCTTCAATCGTCAAACGTGTTCTTTGTTCAGTTTTAATTCATCTTTATGTCATCTCCCTTGAACAAAATTCAACTAAAACAGACACTCCAAAGATCATATTTGCCTTTTAAGTTTTAAGATTGCAAACCTTGTTACACTATAGCCAAACTTTCCGTTCGCAGTTTATATAAGTTGCTCTATTCCCTAACCTCAATTAATTATATCTCATATCGTTCTGTATGTTCACTCATAAGAATGTATTACGAAATTGCTAAATTTAGGGGAATCATAAAAAGAGTATGATGAATTTAGTGGTGCTTCTGCTTCTACTGAAGCCACACCAAGCCTATTATGGTTTGTGATAACACAATATTTATCATTAAAACTAAAACATTCTTTGACATCCCTGAAGCCTTCTTCCCACCAAAAATAATTTGGTCAAAGAAATGTTTAATAACAAACTTTATGACAACATCGAAGCCATTATACTACGAGTACATATTTCGAGACAGAGGCCTGAAAAGGGATATTTGTTAAGTCAGGATCCTTTGGTCTGCCCCTGATGTAGATACCTTAGTGAGTTATATATATCTCTGAGTTTATTGAGTTAGGATAGTAAAAAAAAAACAATCTTTTGAGGGATACAAAAGGTTCATCGTGTCAGGAAAGTTTATGGTGCTTCTGTTTGGATTCAAGTTTCCTTTATTTTCGCCAAACTTACTTTGCTCGACAAAGAAATAAGTTTTGTTATTTTACAACACCGAAAAAGAGTCATATTGTGTTTGAAATTTGCGTTCTCCAGTGACAAACCTTTTTTGATGAGAAAAAAATCCTTCCTTTCATGAGCAAGATGAACAATAAAGATAAATTAGTTGCGACATTTGTGTAGATAACAACGGGTGTTGTTGCTCGATGTCCATACTCCAAAGATTGAAATATACAACCCAAGACAATAAGTCAGTGGGCATTGGGCAATTGTGTTGGACTTCTGTAGGTAAGCCCACTTTGTAAAAGAAAAGAGAGAGAGAAAGGGAGAATCACCACAAACCAGATTAGAATTTGGAAAACAGGCACCTTGAACCTAAAAAATCATTAAAATGATGAAGCGGAAACTAATATTTTTAAGGAAGAAAATAATCTTAAAAGGACATCTCTTTGGAATTTTTTTCAAAGAGATTCCGATGTACACTTGTACACAATGTGCATTCTGAAATCACAGCTGGTTCAAATAGAAGTCTTTTTGTTTGGCATTTAAAAATGAAACAAGTCACTGATGTCTTCCCAGAAAACCTCAAAACAACTTGTCCTACAATTTCTCGGAAGATATTCTCTGTGGTGATTCTGTGTAGCAGAGAAACTAAAAACAACTTTGAAGCTTCAATTCTACGTTTTTAAGAGTCGCTGGGTAGCCCATTTGAAGGACACAAATGTTGTAGCAGTGTCGTTGGATGATTGATGAGTACCTAAGTGTTGTATTCAAAGAGAAGAAGATTGCTCACCCTGCATTCATTGCAGACATGATTATGTGCTCCATCCAATTAAATGTTCCATTTATATACTCTCAGTAAAGGAGGTTTTTCTCTCAATCTGGGAGCAGTTGTTTTCTAGTTCGCCGAAATAACACATTGGAAAAAAAAAATCATTTATTCGAAGCAAAGCTCTCAAAAATGGGAACTTACTTACACTATTTTTGAAGTAAAATTTCTTTTGCCATGATTCTTAAATTAGGAGCGCAACATCCACACAGACAGTTTAAAAACGACGTATAATGAACGGTGAAGGCACACCGACAGCTAAAAAGCGACATGACGAAGGCAAACCGACAGCCAAATTTGAAATGATTAAAACCCAAATGTGATATGGTAAAGGTACACCAAAACACATTGCACTTTTTTCCCGACGAACCGAATCCAAACGAATCAAAAACGAATCCACAACTTGGATTATATTATACAAATACTTTAATTAAACGTACGTATGATTAATTCGTGATCTTAAGACGAATGTTTAACAAATATGCACACCGATGTGCCGCGGCGATGTTGATCGGATTTTAATTTTATGATGAACTGTCAAATGACAGCTGGGTGGATTTCGATGGGAAAAGAATGCAACAGGTATAGCAATATTATATGCTGCCAATGCCAGCTGCTCAGCAAGGGGTGGTCCGTAGGTAGTTTTATAGGTACGTAGGTATAATTAAAGGTAAATAAAAAGAATTTAATGAAATGAATAATATTCAATCAAAACACAAGCAGGGTGTTTCACAAAATAAAGGGCGCAAGGAAATTTTTGCTTGGAATTTCCAAACCAACTTCAACACTGAAAATGGTCTTCAAATAGAATTAAAAGAACGATTTTCCAAAAGGAATGAAATTATATTTTGTTCAGGAAACCTTTACAAGTATAGGTATAAAACCCGAAATCTTTTCGTAAACAATTGGGAGTGTACAAAGTATGTAAAATCTGGCTAAGAGCCAGTCAACAATTTAAATAGAATAAAATTTAAGTACGAAGATGGGGTTTTACCCAGGTTAAAATTCAAAACAACAACTTGTGTGCACAATACACCCGCAAACAAACGACTCTTTGGGAATTTTCCCGAACAGGCAAAAAGGTTAAATGGAAGTCGCGCGTCCTGCAATCTCAGGATGAATTACGAAGAGCGAAGGGTTACCGAAACCACAATATGACTCAATAATCAAAGCCAAAACAAACGTATAACTAACACTTTTTCCACTTTTATAAAATTGAAACACTAAGGTATAAAAGTATGTACTTAGCTTTCTTTTGACGAATCCTGCCTGAGTTCTCTTGCCCGTACTGGCACTAACTCTCCTGAATTCCTGCCTATGTGGAGCTTTCCTGCACATACTTAAAACACTGTTTAGTTTGGCCTTCCTGCCAATCAAACACTGTAACAATTTAAGCTTGCACTACTTGCAAAAATCAAATGCTCGATTATAAAATCTCCGACACTTTTTCAATTTTCTAAAACTTTCTGGCACTATGTCCTTTTCAGAGGTCAACCAAGAAGGGCCATCTTCTTGGCGGTCTCTTCGTTCATCGGCACATTCAGCAAATTCCACTCACTTCAACCAATCAGAGTCGTGGAGGTTCGTCACGGGGTATCTGCATTACTCTCAGCAAATTCGCTGGAGTCTGCGCCGTAGGCGAAACGTATCCATCGCTCTCTTCTAAACAATTTCGTTGTGAATCTCTTGGTCGTTAGAGATTCGCAACAACTTGCCTGAATGAACGAATCCAGACCTGTTCCATTTCAATCCATTCCAGAATAGAAAATTGAAAAACTATTATTTTTAACAAATTCCCTCGGTCCAACCGACCCAAGTAACACTGTGCAAGAAAACTATTTAAGCAAGGATTCAGTTAACGAGGATTCGTCATTTTTCGTGAAAACTACTAAACTACTTCGGTGAACCTTCGCGCAGATTTGGGGGAATGGGGATAATTCTATAAAGAGTCATTTCTTTGCTAAGGTAAAGCACTTTTGGTTGGGCACTCGGCCTTTGCGGTGGGCGCTCAGCCATTACGTTGGGCTCTTGGCCGTTTATATTGAATTAGGCTTCAAATGCCAAAATCCGAAGATCACTGATATATATCAGTGTGTTAAAGGTGGGTAGCCATATCTCTACTTTTAGTACACACATTAGGTTGTTAGTAACCTGCTGCTGCTGCTGCTGTTCCGATGGATTTTCTCCAGAACCTTCCTGGTTCTTATCATCGCCGCTGCTTGAGTCTCCAGCCGTCCACTGGCTCAATGAAGGGGTACCTATTTGGGTTGCTTTTCCAAAATGCTTTGAAGTACACCACTAGCTGATGGACTAGGGTTGCTTTGTACTCTGCCAGCACTTTGAAGCCACAACAGAAGGAGGGGGTGAAAATGGGAAAAGGAAGAGAAATAAAGGTATAACTTGTTGTGGTAAAATAAACCGCAACAAACGGACATCCAAAATTCGACATTTTGGAGGCAGCTAAAAAGCGACATGTTATTGACGTTTGGTCTAATTATAAAAAATGGGTTCATTTTTAGACGCGTGGTTTTCAAGAAGAAACAAAACCCATAGGATTTTGATATCATGTCACTATCCGATGTTACATTATCTGTCAGTGGCAGAAACTTATATTTCATTCACATATTTCCACGGGAACGGAATATTCCCTCAGGAACGGGGTTGGAAATGGAAACTTAGGAACTACTGAACAGACTTCAAAAATTCTTTCGGCACTGGGATGCCACAGAATCCCTCAGTAACTTAACGTAGATTTCATCCCTATAATCCCACGGGAATAGAAACAGGAATGAAAACGGACGCCTTAAAACTACAAGCCCGAGCAACGCCCCGCTGGGCGGCTCAAATAACAAATAGTAAGATTATACTCACCAAAAGTTTAATCAAAAAAGTTTCAGGAATCGAGCTGGTCTAAGCATAAAGACACACTTGTCTCTCGACTAAACACTGATCTTTCAATTTTTTTCTTTTTGCCAGAATATAATGAAAAAACTCAAAATTCCTTCTGAACCTCAATAGGAAAACCACAAAAATTTGCACAGGACTACTAACCGGTCACTGTTCTTTTAAGAAACATCTTCTCCAAATGAGGCTGGTAGCGGATCCCATTTGTAGACTATGCCTCGAAAATGAAGAAACTTCTCCGCACATTATTACAGAATTTGATTTTGTAAACTTAATTTTTATAATTTTATACAGTGTAACTATTATTCCGTAAATTTTAAGTACTGTAAAAGACCAAGTCTTATTTGTACATTGAAATAAATTGGATGTCCAGCACTTTTCCGCCTTAGAAAGCAAATACTTGACTTTGAGATCATCCCCCTAGATAAAATCTAACTCATTCACCCACAGAAGATTTCAGCGTCCCTTAATAACTCTTAGGGGCAAGAAGAAACCACTATGGTAAACTGCCTAACTAGGTTTCTTATAAATCAAAGTAGGAAACTCTTTGATTAAGCTTAAAACCTTAGAGATCCCAAATACTGGGACTCCTACAAAGAATCCCGGCATACCTACAAGAAAGAAGTCAGGAAAGGGGCCGTCCATAAAATACGTCACACTAAATATAGGTTTTTTGGAACCCCCCTCCCCCATTGTCACGTTGTGTCACACTTTCCGTGACCCCCCTATGAATATAACGTCACAAAAGCTTAGATCCCACACCCCCCTAACACCCTTTGTGTATGGTAAATTTAGATTTATAGTGCAGTGGTAGGATTTAAGATTTGTTTTTATTTTTAACAAATATATTTTACGGATCCCTTGCCAAAGACCTAGAGCTGATGTTTAAAAAAATAAACATTAGTAAATATATTGAGTTGCAATTTATTGAATTAAAAATATATGCATTTAAATGTCTGTTTATTTACTAATACGAAATGAATGACTTTTACCAGGACAAAAATTAAAAAAAAAAAAAGAATTAAACGAGAGAACTACTGTATAGTAAAAATTTTTGATGAACGGCGATCGTTACATTGCCGTAGACCCTCCCTCCCTCCTTGTTACATCTTGTCCAAAGATAAAAGCTTGTCCTGGAAAACTGCTGCCTTTGTCTCAAAAATTAATCTAAAACTCGCGTTTTTCAAGAGATTTTTTCTATCCGAGATTTATACTTTCGAGATTTTTGCTTTCGAAATTTCCTGGTAAGCCCCTGCGTCCAGGTTTTCCACGGATACGCTTTTCGCGAGCAATTGGCAAATCCTCCGTTATTAAATTCATTGCCATGAAAAGCACTTACTCGATTAGCTGTTCGGAACCCGCAGAAAATTGTAGGTCCCCTCCATTGCCTCTCAAGACATGGTTGTGAGAAATGCGCAGTACAGTAGCCATGAGACATTTACCAATAGGAGTGAAAAAATTGGCGATAAGGTCAAGAAGCCATACTTCAAGACCAACCTTGCTATGATGTTTGATTCATCAAGTAAAGATGATAATCAAGAAATACCCGAAAATGAAAGCACTTAAGCTTTCCTACCGCACTGATGATAGAGTCAATGTGGATAAATTAATCTTCTTTGATGGTATGGAGTGTCTACAAGAATTCAAGATATTGCCACCGATAACAAGAAAATGGTAATCCACTCTAGTGGGCAGTGTTCTTAGTCAACGATTTTTTAGTAGTGTGGGTCTGATTAAAGAAACTCTGTGTAACCGTCTTGATTCAGAAAAGACAACAATTTTGCTTTTTGTAAAGCATAATTCTAACTAAATCTATAAAAACAGAGCGACGGTCCCCGGGGCCTAGTGCATTTCCCACAACCCTACTTTGTGAAGGAATGTTGGGGACTTACAATTTTCTGCCGATTCCGAACGGCTAATCGAGAAAGCACTTTTCATGACTGGAAACTTATCATCGGAGGACTTCCAATTCCTCTCCAAAACACTTTTGTTTCTATTGTGATTCAAAAACGATACTCCCTCGTAACACGTCGCTGGTAAAATGGTAAAATGCTACTATTTTTAATTTCAGTTATTAATTCCAATAAATAAAATTGTTTACAGTTAAGCATTTGCATCCATGGATTTGAAAAAAATAGGCATTCGGAATATCTCGGGTTGTAACAATTTTATTTTTTCTGTACTATTTAACTATGCCTAATCAAAGAAAAGGACAAAGTTTTAATTAAATCTAAATGCAGTCAAGTCACTATAAGTCTTTCTATTTACAAATACTGTCTGTTCAAATATGTTTCTTCCCTAAGGGCATGCAGTCGAATAGTTCTACTCACAAAATCGGATTGAAATTCCTTGTTGATTTTTAGAAGTGAAATCTGTGTGTGTGTATATCTCAGTATCACACTACAATAAACTCTTCAGAGCTTTTCAAAAACAGAACAATGTTGTAAGTTCCCAATTAAAACAGTGAATGCAAGTTCTACGCAATCCGAATTATGATTTCAATCTCTTCATTTTGTATTCATTCAAGTTACGTCTAGGAGGAATATATTCCAACTTCCAAGTATATAGGTAATTACCTTCTGAAAACTACTCTTCCAGTGAAAAAAGCTTTAACTTTTTTTATCTTTCTACTTTTTGATTTACAATTGCAAAATGAATGTGTGTCTTACTTTTTCTTGTCCTGAAAAGAGCGAGCAGTGTTTCTCAACCTCTCTTTCCCTAACTCAACATCCAAACTCAATCATTCTTTTATGCATGCCATTCAGCTAATATACAATTGAGGGAATACTGAGACTGAAATCAAAGCAATATGACTCCGGAAAAAAACTTTTTCATATTCCTTTTGAATCGAACTGTAATTTTGAATACCTTGCATAATGAGGAATCCTTGCTCATCTCAAAAGCGTAACACATTGAAGGTAAGAGGTGTTTTTTTTTTCTTTTCCGAAAATAATAATAATCTACTCTCTACTGTATGGCAAGTAGCACATTCATGGAGGAAAAACTGAGATATTAAACAAAGAGCATTGCAACGATAAAGAAGTAGAAAAAATGTAACACAAATATCTGTCTCGGATTCTTTGGTCATCCAAGGGGTCTAAAACTTGGTTTCTAGGTCTATAATAACTAAGGATAGCTGCCATGGAGCCATTAAGAAAAATTACTTCTCTTTCACCTAATGAACCCATCCCTCCCAGTACAAACAAAGAGTTATGTCATCTCATACGGGATGAAATCTTTAGGTATATTCCTTGCATGGGATCTTTCTTACCTGCATTCATTTTTTTAAGTGCGACTTTTTTTTAATGATTTTAGCTTTTTCATCTAAATTCAAAATAAAATAAATAGTGTCTGGCGCAACAGAGCGGTGCGCCTAGCTAGGAATGGAAAGGACCAACAATTTATTGCCCATGCCGAAATGCTAATCGTAAAGTGCTTTCCATGGCAATGAAATTGCTATTGAAGGACTTCCTTGCGAAAGGCGATGGCCGCAGAAAACATTTATATTTTTCCATTGAGATTCGAGCATCAAACCTCCGAAGTTATAAACAGATGTTAACCATTATGACACAGGTGCCATTGAAATTTGATATTTAAAAAGGTTTTATTTATTTGTTCAATAATGCGTGCCAATATAAAAAAAAAAAAGTTTTTAGAGAAGTTAAAAAACATTTTACTTTCTCAAATATTTTGGAAAAGAAAGAATCATATTTGAGAAAATGTAATTTAATAATGAATAATTAATGAACAATACTCAAGTGGCTTTAATGGTGTCCTGGGTATGTTAAATCTTGAAATTTAAAAGTCCATCTATAATTTTTAATTTGAATTGAAAAATAAATTAAGGCTAAGTATTGCCGCAACAGAGCGAGGAGCCCTAGGCCTTAGCACGTTTCTAACAACCACGCCTTTTGAGTGAATGGAAGTAGAAGTACCAAAATAAAAAACAGAGTTTGAATGACTGACTTACGTCGTTTCCTTTCTTGTCGGTGTGGTATTTGTTATCACATCCCCGTCCCCATGCCTGACTAAGAAAAAATGTATGGACATTTTGAAAAGTTTTCCTGTCATTTTGAAGTCCAAAAATTTCCATTGCTGGTTTTGTCTGCACGTCGAAGGTTAGGTTAGGTTAAAATGGCTGTCAGGAATACAACTGACACACTTAGACCAATATTAGGTCCATTGTGATACCATAAAAATTGTGCAAAGCGAGTACCTCGCTAAACAAAACCATTTGGAGCTTTTAATAAAGCAAAGGAGATGCAGGGGATCTGTGTTCCGCTTATACATAAACAAGCTGTTCGTTGGACCTTGCTTAGATTATCAAGTAGGACCTTTTATCAAGATTGTATTGGTATGATGGTATGATTACCGCGGTATAGAGCCAGTGGGTGATTTGGGGGGAGAAACCCCATTTACTACCAATGGCTTTTTTACAGGAAAATAAAGCTACGGTGGATTTCCTGATTCTTTCCTGTATTTTTAGCTTTTTGTCTAGGATATTTGGCTTCGTTTGAAAGTTCAAGTGAGATTCCATTTATTGATGGAGTAATTAGTTGAGGAATTTTATATTTCCAGGTGAAGAGAACGAGTTCAGTTTTCTGAGGATTGACCCCTAGATCACATTTTCCCGCCCATTTTACAAGTTTATTTAGAGCGGTCTGCATCAGATCCGTAAGGACGTGAGCATGTTTGCCAGATACCGCAATGGAGACGTCATCTGCATATGCAATCACTTTGAATCCCTCAGCGTCAACTAGAAGTTCATTGACGACTATATTCCATAGAAGAGGGGTTAGGACTCCGCCTTGCAGTGTTCCTCTACTGACAGATCTCTTTGCAGAGAATTTTCCTAGAGTAGAGTTGATTCTCCTGTTTTTTAGCATTAGATTTATCAACTCCACTATGGAACCATCTACTTTGATCTTCGTCCGTGCCTTTGTATTTGCAGAGTGTCTGACGTTATTAAAGGCACCCTCTATGTCGAGGAAAACTGCCAGAGTGAATTCTTTGTGATGGAGGGAATATTCTATTGTACAAACCAGGGTGTGTAGGGCCGTTTCTACAGATTTTCCCTTACAGTAGGTGTGTTGTGCTGTAGATAACAACTTCGGATCTATAGCTATAGGCAGGTGGATATCAATCAGTCGTTCTAAAGTTTTAAGAAGGAAAGATGATAGACTTATTGGTCGGAGATCTTTTGGGTTTACGTGGGATGATTTCCCAGTCTTAGGTATAAACACAACCTTGACCTCATTCCACTGAGTGGGGATATAATTCAAGGTGGTACAGCCGATGAGAATTAGTTCAAGGACAGGGTCCGCAGCCTTTTGAAGTTCGTCTGGAATTATACCATTAGGTCCAGGGGATTTATATGGGTCAAAGCTGTTAATGGCCCAAATTAGTTTTTCCCTTGTAATCAAATCGGAGTTGTTTGTAATTATGCTACCTGATTCTGTGGAATTATAGTTGCATAAGTTCTTAGTGCTGCCTGGAAAGTGAGTGTCCAGATGCAGATTGAGCGTTTCTTCGCTGGATTCTGTCCAGCTGTCCAGCCGTCAGCTATTTTCAAACTGCTGGGCATGGTTGGACTCTTTGAGAGGATTTTTGCACGTCAAAAGATCGTTGTGTTATATTTGTCAAGTAACAACTTGTAGCAATTTATCGGTGCTTATTTCTGTTCTATTCAGTTAAAATTTAAAGACAACAATTTATGTACCAGAAACACAACATGGCTCAGTAGCGTTTTAAGGAACACAAATGTTCACTTCATCAACAAATACAACCAAATTTCAGTTAAATGGAAACTCAAATAGTGGGCACGACTGGGTCGTGGGAACTTGCGATGGTAATTGCAATACCAAAATCTAAAGGCACACGGCTTAATTTAAGCATAAACCTTATACAGTAAAACCCGCTTAAGATAGATAGATAGATTATTTTATTTAATATTTCAAAAATTTGTGATATACACTTTCATTTAAAAGAATAAGTTTTAAGGCATGACACAAATGTCGTCTGCCCTGGTGTTATTCAGTTTTGCATTTCATACTTTTTAATTTTATTAAAACATTTTGAAACCTCAAGCTTTAATTAATATTTAAAAAAAATTCCAAGTGATACATGTACTTGGGTGAACTAAATGGCAGAAAGAATATTTTCCTTAAAAAGAATCGATGTAAATTTTCCACTGTTTCATATTTTTGAACACCCCACATCTGTGCTCCATGAAATAGAACTACTTTTGCTGTTGCATTGAAACCTTGAAAAAAACCTCAAACTTAGCATTTATTGAAATGTATTTGCTGCTGAAAATTTTGTTCCAATTACAGCAAATAGCGGTTCTAGCCACATTAGCCTTAGCTTTGAGGTGTTTATCCATGTTTAGGTTGAATGTTAATGTCATTCCAAGGAATACGTATTCCTTGACTACTTCTAGCTCCTCTCCTTTGAATTTCCAGCTTTTTCCTCTTGAGATCCGCCCTGCGCCATTTTGGAAAGCCATTATTTTTGAATTCACTACATTTACTTCCAATCCAATTGTCATCATCGTAAATGAATACTTTTATTTTCCGATTCAAACTGTACTCTACATGGAAGCCATTCAACAATATCATCAACAAAAGCGCAAATAATAATAATGGACTCAAATTACAGCCTTGGCGTAGTCCTCGATTTATTCTTATCTCTTCCGATTTATCACTTCCGTTTTGAACGCTAGCCGTTGTTTGTTTGTATAGTTTTTCGAGGGCTTTTATGAACTTTGAAGATACACCAAAGTTGTAAAGCTTGAAAGACAAGGTTTTTCTATCAACCGTATCAAATGCAGCTTTGAAGTCTACGAAGAAATTATATAGTTTAGTGTTACGGCTAAGTTTGCTTCGAATTAAGGAGCCAAGAACAAAAATGTTATCAGTTGCAGAATAACCTTTCCGAAATCCTGCCTTATATTCACTTAACTTCTCGTTTACATTTACCCAACTTGTAAGTCTTCTGTTGAGAATTGAGGTGTAGATTTTCAAACTGGTACCAAGAAATGATATTCCCCTAGATTCCTTTGGATCACCTTTTTTAAATATTGGCCATATAATAGCCTCATCAAAACAGTACAGCGAAATTGAAGATGATATTGAGGTCTTTGCGATAATTTTTGCTTAAACTCAAGCGTTGCATATTTGAAGAACTCAGAAGGAATCCCATCAGTTTCAGCTGCTTTGCCATCTTTGAGTGAATCTAATATCGATCCCACTTCTTGCGTTGTTATTTGACCGTCAAGGATAACATCTTCGGCATGTGGCAACGCATAACTCCAAAGCAGTTGTTCTGAAGATGTAATCAACAGCTCTCAAATCCTATATTGAAACTCCAATAGTTTTATTTCCTCCCACTATCGATGAGTTTTTTGTGGATTCTGTAACACCTTCTTTTTCTAATTAAATTTGTATGGGAAGATGATCCGAGTAGGAACAAACTATTATAAACTTTAAAGTCATTATGTTTCCTTTCTCCTTATAAGTAAAACCCGCTTAAGAAAAACCCCCTTTCGAGTAAAACCCGCTTATCTTAAAGAAACTACCATTTAAACGCTCCGCTTAAGTGAAACTCGCTTAAGTGAAAAACCCGAATACCTAAAAAATATTTTCAGTTAAATTTCATTAAAAAAAACTTTCTCAAGTCAAAAAAAAAAAAAAAAATTGTCGAACAAAACAATTTGAGCCAGCAAATGGATGATAAGATCAGTGAAAAATATTCATTTTAAGAAACTTTGTGGTGAAAAGAATTCTGCTGACACAGTTGCTGCTAACCATTGGCTCGAAAATATTTGCCCAAACAATCGTCAAAGCTACAAGCCAAAAAAAAAAAGAGCAACAACCCAAGAAAAACCCGCTTAAGAGAAAGAAAGACTGTGACAATTCACTTTTTTTCTTAAGCGGGTTTTACTGTAATGAAATTTTTTTGCAGTTGCTAATACACATCAACACTGAAAATTTAATTAAAGTCGTTCGAGCAGTTTTCTTGAAAACCGGTTTTTTATTTTTCACTTAGGTATGTTAAAAACTGATTTCTTAAAAACCAAGTATTTATAAAAATCTTAAGATCTTGTTAGAAGATATTTTGACACTAAAAATTCATAAAAATCTAGGATAAAGTTTTAACTATATTCAAAAAAGTAAAAATCTCTCTTAAACAACTTAGAACTTCTTAAATATAATGTTTTGTCAAAATCGTGTTAGACATTCGTGAGAAAGTTGGATTTGAAAAACTATTTGAGGTAACGTTTTTAGACTTTAAAAAAAATTTCGTTGCATCATAAGAAAGACATTCGAAAATGTGTCTCTCACAAAGCATTTGATCAAAATCGTTAGAGCCGTTCTCGAGAAAATAAGTATTATCATATAAGTTGTATGGCAGGTACCGTTATTTCTAGACCTAGAGACCCTATTCCAAAATCCGTCTGCAGGCTACCCCTAAGACGCTAGCTCCAAATTTTTAAGAAAATCGGTCAGGCGGTTCAGGCTGTAGATCCACATACGGAAAGGTGGACATTCAGACAAACAGACAGACAGAATTTCAGACCCACTTTTTTCTTATTCTCTACCATCGTAATGTTATGTTAAATTATGCTAAATTCTTCTCAAATTTTTTTTTTCTGCGCGGTTGCAAAACTTGCCTTATAGTTTTTTAGTCGCAAATAAAAATGGATTTTCTATACAAGAAAAAGAAGTAATCTAAGAACCGAACCCTGTGGGAGACCTTCATTTATTATGTTGATATTGGCAATCTTTTCTAAAAAGATTACAATGGGTAGTTTTTTGCTATTTTATTCTGCTTTTGACAGCTCACGCAAGTTTTGTGTCACTGTCAATCTTCAGTTTGGTCTTTAATTAAATCATGCATCGTTATACAAACGAAAAACGCTTGCAAATTATTGAATTTAATTGTAAAAATGTGTCCTCTGTTCAGAAAGTTCATCGTGAGCTTCCTCCATTTTATGGTGAGCTTAATCGACCTACTTAGGCGGCTGTTCGGGTTGTTATGACTAAATTTCGCATTAAACAACCAATACGCTTACGTTTAGTGCAAAATGAGGAAAATATCGTTAACTTAACGGCCAGCGCTAGTGTTTTTTTTTTTTTTTTTTTTTTTGAGAAATGCTTTACCAGTGGAAGTATCCATACTTCCCCGTGTGTCGGACTCTCCAAGGTGTAAACTTGGCATACCGACTAAAACTCCAAAAGTTTTCTCGCTGATCTTCCCCTCTGGACCACTTGCGCATTTCTTCAAGAGGGGATCCGTATCTAGGTGGCAGGTTCTTGTTCCTCAGCTACCTCTTCTTGTTTCTTTGTTTTCAGGATCTGCGTCAGATACAGGCTGATTCTCCTCCAACTCTCCTCGTCTCTCAGCATCTCCTGGATGATATTATTCGGGCTGAGCTCTCCGATAACTCTATTTATTTCCTGACGGGGAGACTCCCATCTACTACACTCGAACACTGTATGATAAGCGTCGTCTGTCAGCGTCTGCCAGCCGTACTGGCACGAAGGACTTCTTTTTTTTCCAATTTTGTGCAGGAAAGCGTTGAAATACCCGTGTCCGGTGAGGAACTGTGTAACGTAGTAGTTCACTTCACCGTGTTTCCGGTTACTCCATTCACTTATATCTCCGATCAGCCTAGCAGTCCAGCGTCCTCTGCTTTCGGACTCCCAGCGTGCTTGCCACTTCGGCTGTGTGATTGCTTTCGATTCCACGCTCGCCGCTTCCACGCCGATTTCTGCTTTCTTTTCATGTATGTATTGTCTTTGTGTTGCGAGGAGGTCAATCGGTACGACTCCTGCAACTACAAGAAATGCTGGCTCAGACACTGTGCGGTACGCGCTCGCTATTCGCAAGGCACCGCGCCTCTGTACCGATGCTAGTTGCTCCGGTACTTTTCATGTTTGAGTGCTTCAGCCGAAATCTCGCTTCCGTACAGCAGAATTGAATGGGTTGTTGCCAGGAGAAGTCTCCGTTTGCTTTGGGATGGTCCACCTACATTTGCCATCAGCCCAGATAGGTGGTTTGTAACCTTTGATGCGCGTTCAGCTGCCGTTCGTATCTGGTCCCAAAGCTCAGTTTTGTGTCGAGCTTTATTCCCAAATACTTTATCACGTTTTTGCTTTTTATAAGTTCGGTTTCGATATGGAAATCGATGACCGTGGGAATTCGTTTTTTCCGTAGCTAGCGACAGCCCATGTTCCTCCATCCAGGAATTTGTCCTTCGCATCACTTGGTTCAACTTTCTCTGTGCACTTTCGGTGTCCCTTGCAGTTATCACCGCAGCAACGTCGTCAGCATATCCAACCAAAAAGCAGTCTTCGGGCATTTCCATACAAAGAATGCTATCGTAGTTCGTAGGAGATGTTCCAGAGGTCTGGTCCAATGATAGATCCTTGTGCTGCTCCAGCTGTGATATCTTTTCGTATCATTCCTTCAGTGGTTTGGAAGATAAGTTCTCGCTCTTTGAGATAATCTTTTATCATCCGTAAGAGATACTCTGGAGTTTGGAATCTTCCTTCAAGTGCACCAATCATGTTTGACCATCGGGCTGAATTGAAAGCGTTTCGTACATCAAGTGTTACCAGCAGCACAATTTTCTTGGTGTTTTGGCTGCCTTGTTGAGCATTTTCGACAGCCCTTACTACTTCTTCTATTGCCCCTATTGTTGAGCGTCCTTTCCTAAAGCCATATTGTCTTTCAGACAAGTCTCCCATTCTTTGAATAGCGGCTATGAGTCGTGGTTGCAACAGCTTTTCTAGGAGCTTGCCTGCTGTGTCCAGCATGCACAGAGGTCTGTATAAGGATGGAGACTCCGGGTTTCCCTTATTTTTGCTGATAAGTACAAGCCGTTGCTTTTTCCAACGCTTAGGGAAAATTCCTTCAGCTAGACAGGTGTTGTACATTTTTAATAGTAGTTGGGGACAGCTTTGTGCGATTTGCTTCAATGCTTCCACCGGAATGCCATCTGGCCCGGGAGCTTTTTTGTTTTCCAGGGCGGCGTTCGTTGCAATTCTGAGTTCTTCTTCGTTGAACGGTGGTGTTTCTTCTTGTTGCTGCCTAGGAGTGTCGGGTTGCCTGATAGGATGTGTTGGGAACAGTGTGTCCACACAACTTTTTTCATAACGATCTTGTAGCGTAGCCCCCAGGGATTGCTGTTGATATCTTGCCGCAGCTCTTCCCATTTTCGTTTCTTGCTCGGCTCTCTTTAATTCGTGGCGCGCTGTCCTGAATTCTTCAACGTCACTCTCTAGGCGTAGACATTTTCTACGAAGTTCGGCTATCTCTTCCGACCACCAGTAGACAGGATTCTTTCTTCTATTTGAGTACACGAAGGACTTCTTTTTTTTCCAATTTTGTGCAGTAAAGCGTTGAAATACCCGTGTCCGGTGAGGAACTGTGTGACGTAGTAGTGTTTCCGGTTACTCCATTCGCTTATGTCTCTGATCAGCCTAACAGTCCAGCGTCTTCTGCTTTCGGACTCCCTGCGTGCTTGCCACTTCTGCTGTGTGATTGCTTTCGCTTCCACGCTCGCCCCTTCCACGCCGATTTCTGCTTTCTTTTCATGTATGTATTGTCTTTGTGTTGCGAGGAGGTCAAATCGTAAGCGAGATCTGGGCTGAAGCACTTAAGCATGAAATGTACCGGAAACAACTAGCATCGGTACGGAGGCGCGGTGCTTTGCGAATAGCGAGCGCATACCGCACAGTGTCTGAGCCAGCAATTCTTGTAGTTGCAGTAACTATGGTTACTCCATCCAGTGTTAGGTCTCTCATATGTGGTAGGAGTCTTCTTATGGTGAAGGGTACAATTGTAGTTTTTGTGGGGTTGATGTTCAGTCCTACAGATGTACGCCACTTTTTCATGATTACCAAGCCCCTCTGTATTATGTCGCATAGGGTTTCTTCATATTTCCCACAGGCTAATAACGTAATGTCATCATCATAGCCAATGCATCTTGTGCCTTGCATGGTTAGTTTTTCTAATAATTCATCTACTACTATACTCCAAAGTAGAGGTGACAAGACCCCTCCTTGTGGGCAGCCTCTCGTAGTGATGATTCTCTGAATCGTTTGGCTAGAGTGTGTTTATGCCGTTCTTGTACTAAGCATTGCACTAACCCGCTTTATTATTGTAATCGGAGTGTCCTTTCTCTGAAGTGATTTGTTAACCGCCTGTATTATCAAAGGCACCCTCAATATCCAAGAAACAGCCGATCGCTGTTTCCTTTGAGTCGATTACTTTTTGGATAGTGGTTGAGAGATGGTAGATGGCAGTTTCCTAAGATCTACCTGCTCTGTATGCATGCTGTCTAATGTTTAGTGGAATACCGGTATATTCGTGGAAATACCGGCCGACGATATTCTATAGAGAGAGTATGCTTAAATTAGGCTAACCGAATGGACAATTTGAGGCGCAGCCGTGGGCAGTAATAACTTTCAAACATCACATTATATCGACCGTACTTTCAATTCAAAAAAAGATTTGATGAATTTTTCTGAGCTTTATGTTTTGTTATTAATATCTAATAGCTCTCAAAAAACTCGTTACTTATTAAAAAAAAAATTATCATTGTCTCAAGAATCTGCTCTTTCCGTTTTAACCAATTTTCTAAAGATACCATGTTTATTTTGTTACATTAAACTTTTGACAAGTTGAATCATTCTTGAATAGCAAAATACAAATTTAAACTTAAGACAGAATTTTATCTTAACAGTGTCGACAAACACCAAAACTTTCCGTTTCTCGCAAAAGTTATCTTTTTGTTTTATTAGCATACCGATGAGCAATTATAAAAAAGGTCGGAAAAGAATTGCCCATTTTATAACTTCAACAATCAATGGCAATACACACACATTAATCAATTCATTAAAACGAAAATTCAATTGTTTGGCAAGGATTTTGTCAATGACAGCCAGAAGGACTCATTTTAAAACGTCTTCGCACCCATTTTACAAATTGTCTTCTTTCCATTTTCATGGTTAACTCTGAATAATAATGAAAAAGATTTCATTTTGAATTCCTTTATCATTGAAGGCCGTTGGTAAAAATGTTTGCGACACTTAAAGCACAATTTCATTTCTCTTTTTTTTTTTTCATCTATAAAAAAATATGTACATAAATATTTAAAGGGAAGTTGTCTTTGTTGAAGATACTTGGCTTTGGTTCAAGGATTAGATGTAGATATAAAGAAACAAGAATACTACAAGAATAGGGGCATCTATTTTTGCTCAAACTTGTCCTGATTCAACACCATCATTGTACTCGCAATATGTTTTCCATTGGAGTTTTGATTATTTTCGCAGGCGGCAGTGGTGAAGGGGATACGCGCTTAATTGCTATACTAAACACTGTTTGTTCAATCCACGCGCCGAGAACTCCTCTCTTCC
This sequence comes from Melanostoma mellinum, assembly GCA_914767635.1. Lineage (NCBI taxonomy): Eukaryota > Metazoa > Arthropoda > Insecta > Diptera > Syrphidae > Melanostoma > Melanostoma mellinum. The sequence goes on from OU612059.1 coordinate 73,610,506, forward strand.
CTCTGTCTCTCCTCCGGATTAATCAAAACGCCTTCCACCCATGGGATTGTTAATGATATAACAATCACCTAATCCTACTTTTAGTTTGCTAACAGAAATCCATTCCAAACGTCTACTAAACGGATGTTTTTTGCTTCCTTAAACTTGGTTAAATCCTTCTAAAAAGACATTAAATAAATATTTTGGTGATTCTTTAATAACATTTGAAAATCTGACAACCATGCCTTGAGAGGGGATGGGGGACCTATAATTTTCTGGTCTTACTCAGAAGTATGATGACTACTCTAGCACCTTAGGTATTATAGAGATACCGAAGTATCAGAGATGTATATTGTATAAGCTCATTACCCCATCTATACTAACTACTATAAAGTAGTTTTTTTTTAGTTTTTTTTTAGTGACTTATTTATTATGCTTTCATGTTTTTGTTAGCAATTTTCACGATAAAGACATTGACTTCAAGTTCCCTCAACCGAAAAATGAGAGTTCGAAAAAGAATTTAATATTTTAAAAGTTATAATAAAATTAATATTATATGTATACATATACATATATTTTAATCGCATAGTCCATATTGGAATAAAAATTCTTAAAAAGCATCGTTTATTATTTGCGTACGATATTTGAGGGCAGTTTTAAGGAACGAGTAGAAAAAGGGTATACCAATTTTCCCCCATCAAGTACTCGAGAAGATTTTTCCATTGATAGGGTGTTCTTACCCCAGTGTGTTGACCGTAACGGGCTTAGTATGGGGTAGATACCAGAGAAGTGACGAATATCTTGCCTTGTCCTTAAATTCCATTCCTTAAGGCATGGTTGTGCGAAATGCGCTAGGCCCAGGGGCTCCTCGCTCTGTTGCGCCACCCTATTTATTTTTTATTTGTCCTTAAATTGCACAAGGAGTAATTCACGTTGACAACGTTTATGTATGGGAGGTAATTTAAAGGCAAGAGTTCGCCTCTTGTTTTGAATAGGGTTGAGATCACATCCAAGCAGTGTCTGTCGGTAAAGTAGTTCACTTCTCTGAGTTCGTGGTTTAGCGTTTTATAAGCTGCTTTTTGTTTTGTTCTGTTTGCATTGCATTTTGAGTGCTTTCAGGGAGTTTTCCTATGTATAAGTTATTAGATCGTGTGTCTTTTTTATCACTGTACTACTTGCCAAAGTCTTATATTGTAGTATTGGTTTTCAAGTTTCGTTTATTTGCCAAAAATTGAAGATATCTGTCACGCAGATATTTGACAATCGTATAGTGAGCGATGGCTGGGTAGGCCTTACCAATGTAGGCCAAATGAAGACCTAAGGTGTAAATGTGTAGAGGCGGAAGACCAGTCTCCTGATAGAGCATGTAGGTTGGGATATTATGTGGGAATCTGAAAATTTTTTTTAATAAAAAACCTTAAAAGTTTCTGGACTTCTTCATATTCATATATTCCCCAGACTTTAGATGAGTAGCACAGTTCGGATCTTGCCACCCACCGCTTCGAAAATTTTGTCCTATAATTGACTGTCCCTAGAACTCCTCGCCAGCTGGTGTTAATTGCACGTTTGGATTCTATTAACTTTCCATCCCGATGTTTTTTAATAGAAACTTGTTGTGTCTTGTGTGATAAGGACCTTAAGGTATTTGAACTCGTTGACTTTTTCAAATTCTTCGCCCAACCACGTCCAACTCTCGTTTCTTGCATAACGCATAAAATTGTAGATTTGCTGGTATTACCTTGAAGATTCCAATTAGAATAATACTAGGCGTGTTTTTTTTCACAAGGATGTTATGTACATAACATAATATCCAAGAAAAAACGCTTCGTTTTTTTTTATTTGTGGGTTGATGTTCTTGATCTGTTGCCAAACCAATAAAAGTCAACAAATGAATTTTTTTTTTGCCAAAATCGCACAAAAACGCAAAATTAATCTAACACCCATTTTTCTTTTGTTCGAGATACATGAAAGTCTCTAGACGCACCAACATTAAAAAATGAAAAGTCAAAAACTCATTCGATACTCGACTAAACGTAAAAGATCTATCCCCGACCAAATCTTAACCATCCTTTTATCCATAACATCGGTTGTCGGGGATGTTGTTTTTGCTTTTCATGTAAAATGTTGTTATGTATATAACACTCTAGTGAAAAAAACACGCCTATTGTTCGAGTTTGTTTAACACATGATTAGAATCATGCTTGGTGTCTCTGCAAAAAAAGTAGTTTGCATAAATTATAACTTTTATTGAGAGCTAACCAAATGATATTCCTTTCGGCAGAAAATGTACACACTGTGTCGTCTAGGAATATAGAGAAGAGTAACGGACTTAGAAGACATCCTTGTTGGACTCCTTTTTTTGGTTCGAACCAATTTGATTGACAATTTTCGTCCCATACTGCTGATTAGTTTTTCTGGCAGCACCTGCAGTGCTTTCGTCGACACTCCTTGCTACATGCTACAATGTTCATAAAAAATTCCCATATCTCACTTTTAGCTGCCGAAACAAAATTCCTTAAGACCATGACATCGTTGCATGACTCGTCCTTATTCAGCTGGACATCAATATAGAGTCTCAATGTGGTGTCAAAAGATCCATTTAGATTTAGATATAAGCACATATTAGTCAATAACTTTTTCATGAAAGCGTGTTAGAGTTTCACCCCGTCAATATTTTCTCCATAGTCAACCAACCCATCGCACTAAGGAGCATTTTGCTTTCAAAATCGGACAAAAATATATGGAAAAGCTTATTATAAGTATATTTTAGTAAAAATAAGTACATATTTGAAAAAAAATAATTTTATTCTTTTTCATCCATTAATGAATCGTCGTTATTTGGTTCGGGTTTGAAAAGGTCTATTGTTTCTTTCAAAAATGATGCTTTTTCGTCAATTTTTTTTGTTGGGCTTTCGTTAAAAAAAAAATAAATAGGGTGGCGCAACAGAGCGTGGAGCCCCTGGGCCTAGCGCATTTCTCACAACCATGCCTTGTGAGGGAATGGAGGGGACCTACAATTTTTCGCCGGTTCCGAACGGCTAATTGAGAATGCGCTTTTCATGGCAATGAGTTTACTAACGGAGGACTTGCCAATTCCTCGCGAAAGGCGATACCCGTGGAAAAACAATTTTTTCATTTTGCCTCTGCTGGGATTCGAACCTCGAACCTCTGGGTTAGCAGGTGGACATGCTAACCATCAGGCCACGGGTACCTTGGGCTTTCGTTGAAATGTATAAAAAGCGATTTTTGAGATATCTCCATAACATTAGATGTCAAACCTGCGACAAAATGAAAATTGTTTACAAAATTGACCTATGGACTTTAAAGTCCTTTAATTCAAAGTCGTGGAAAGATGTGGAAGGTGTTTTTACTGTTATAGCAGGGTAATATCCTATAAAATACTATGTAAAAAAAAATTTTACTCGATCTTCCTCGACACTATAACATAAACCCTTTTTTGTCAAAGAAAAAGAAAAAGTTTAGATGATGAGCCTAAATGCCATTATTTTTTTAACAAAGTCTTAATGTTTTGGTTTTTAAATTAAGTACATACCTTGGTCCAAAGGATCTATAACTCAAACTTGTCACTTTAACTCCAAAAAACATATAACTCATAACTTAAAGTTAACAAGAAATAGAGCGTATCGAAAATGTAGGCGTGCTTTCTGAAAGATTTCTAGATTCCGACTAACTGTGCAGCCTTTCCTTTCCCTTTCCCGGATAGTACGTTATTTTAGCTACAAAATAACTATGGTCTTGGTGTCATTAGCTACATTTGGATTTTTTACTTTTGTCCGATTTTGAAAGCAAAATGCTCCTTAGTGCATCGTGACAATTGAGGTTATTTCATGACCTTGGGCTTTTATGCGATCAGGAGCTCAATTTTCGCTCCCGTATTAACGATACGGTGGTTAAACGGAGGTCAAAAGTCCAAACCTTATATTACCCGTACACTCTACATTACCTTTGTACGGCCCCTTCTTTAATACACGATACACCTCTCAAGTATGGTTCCCTTATCAAGGAGTACATATTTCAATAATTGGGAGCAATTAAAAACGGTTTCTTTGATTTGCTCTTTGAGGCCTACCTTGGCATGGTTCCCTGGTCCTCCTTCAAAATCATAACCGTCTTCAAAAAACAAATCTCAAAAGTATGGAAGAACGCAGGTGGACATCTGATATCTTGTTTACTCATCGCCTCCTTTCTGACTCTAAACAAATAAATAAATAAAATAAATAGGGTGGCGCAACAGAGTGAGGAGCCCCAGGGAGCGTTTCTCACAACCATTCCTTGTGAGGGAATGGAGGGGAACTACAATTTTTTTGCCGGTTCCAAACGGCTTATCGAGGAAGCGCTTTTCATGGCAATGAGTACTAACGGAGGACTTGCCAATTCCTCGCGAAAGGCGATACCCATGAAAAAACATTTTTGCCTCTCTTGGGATTCGAACCAAGAACCTCTGTATTAACAGGTCGAAATACTATCCATCACACCACAGGTACCACTTTCTGACTATATCAACTGCATAAATCTTTATAACTCTATGTTTTTTCACACGAACCCTCGCAACTTAAGAAATACCTCCCTATTTTATCTTTCCTCGCACCGTGCTTCTTATAGTAGTAGTACTAGTAGTAGTAGTACCTATAGTGACTTTATCTAGCAATATTTATAAAATTGATGAGCATAATTACAATTATAATAATTTTTTTTTTTTTTTTTTTGGATATTTCTAATTATAGCGTTGGCTTTTGCCGTCAGCCAGAAAAAGATAGTTAAACATATAATTTGCAAAGCCTTATATAAATTCAAATTATTCAGATTGTTCAAATTGCAATTGTGAATTCTGTATGTAGTTTTGTTGATGATTAGAATGCTTCGTTCATTATTTGGCTTCGGTAGCTTAGAGCTGAAGTGAAGAATTTGGCTAGTGCGGCCCAGTTCAGTCCATTTAGGATTTCTTTGACTACCTCTACGTCCAAAATACTTTTGCTTAAATAAAAGCGGCGGATCGATTTTAGTATAAGAAAAATGGAAAACATCTTCGGTTGCCTGGAGGTGACATAAGTTGCATTGGGTTTGTTCGTTGGCGCCATGAACCTAGTTGGTAATTTAAACGAAGCAGTTCTAATCTAGTCTTAAATATAAGGGATATAAACTTAATCAGGATTTGATCGTTGAAATAATTGTTAGAACCAATATCTAAATGTAGTTCTTTGAATAGAACTCGGGATTCACTTTGACGTGCTGACTCCGCGAAATTAACAAACGTTTGCTCTTCTATTTTTTCCAATAACGGTGGGAAAACATTTTGCCAGGTTTCGGAATCCATCTTTAGTAATCGAATGCCATGTTCCAGACCAATGAGGGCCCATTCTTCGAAAAATTTAGTTCCTTCCACAAGTAAAGATCTTGTAATAACATTTGAGAGCCGATGACTTGGGAGAGCCATTACCTTTGAAATTTACTGGAAGTGCATTTTAAGCGTGAAAATGAATATTGGTGCAACTCCTGTTTCCAAATGGATCATATAATTTGGCATATGGCATGTTCATAGGGAGCCAAAACAGCATAGCAGAGGATCGATTTCATAAATGCTTCAAAAAGTTTGAATTTGACTATGGGGGCAACATTTTTGCTGAGAACTCCTTTCCAATTACAGTTAATATCCTTTTTCGATTCTGACAGCTTCTCTTGCAAATGCTTTTTGAACGATAGCGATGGCGAACATCCAAGTATTTATATTCTTTTACAACCTTGATGTCCGTATTCATAAATTTCCATCTCTCTTCTCTTGCGTATCGTCCAGTGCCGTTTCGTTAAATCATTTCTTTTTTGATTTACTAGTGTTAACAGAGGGGCTCCATAGCTGGCATTACAATTGCAATCTGTTAATCATGATTTGCATCATTTTTGGAGTCTCTGCGAACATGACAATATCGTCAGCGTATAAAAGTGCTTATATTTTTGTACCAGCAAAACAAAAACCACCGGGAAGGTAGCTTGTGAGGTCATCCAGGAAAAGTGAGAAGAGAAGCAGGCTCAAGAGGCAACCTTGTTTGCAGTCTGATACTTCGTTTCCATCCCATATTGCCGTTAAAATATTTCCATACAGCCCCTTTAGCATTGCCATCATGTTGGTTGATATACCTAAGCAGCTTAGCTTATACTCGTAGAACAGAGCCTTACGATCAATTGAGTCGAAGGCAGCCTTGAAATGTAGTTATATATATAGAATTCGTATGGGACTCTATCGTCCACTGGTGCCTTGTTGTTCTTGCATCTTTGTAACAAAATCCTCACCTCTTGAGTTGAAAAAGCTCGATCAAGGATTTCATTTTCAGTCCATGGGTAAGCAAATTAAAATTTGCTTAAACATGGACTAGACTTAATTGATTTGAAAAAAGCCGTTTAAAGTGGTCAAAGTATGTAGCTGAGACGGAAGCTTTAACTTAGATGTTTTGCATAAGAGAAGCGCCATTGATTGCCTTGGCGAATTTCCAAAACGTCCTATCTTTTGTGTTGGAAAGTTTTGCCGCGGTTTTTATTGTGTAAGTTTTGCGTGTTTGTATGCAAATGTTTTTATAGCATTTGTTAACATTTTGTTATAGTTGCTTGGCATAGTCAGTATTTTTACTTCTCAGCAATCAGAGAAATGCATACATTTTTTTCTGGCTTTTTCCAACATTTCCACCCCAGTCGAACCATGGCTATCTTCCCTTTTAACTTGCTTCTCCTTGAAATGTCAATAAGTATACGCATATAATAATTGAAAAAGAAGAAAATATTGCCAACTGAGCAGTGTCATCAATTTGTTATGTTTTTTTTTTATTTAATTTAAACCTTTTTTAATGAATCACCCCAAAGATAGAGAGACCCTTGTCATGTTCAAAAATCCTTCATGAAGGTATAAAACAAAAGGTCGGAAATACCCTGCTTAACCAACAATTAATTGTTTGTGAACCATTCAAATTGCATCATCACCGAAACTTTGTAATTGAACATCATTTTGAAACCCTGCAAACCTTTCAACTCGCTAAGCTTGAAGACATTTCTTTTTTTCAATTTCAGATGAACTTCAACGAAAAACAATTTATCCTGACAATCGCCCCATACACTTTTTGCAACGAGCTTCTTCCTCTGTGAAACCATTCGACCAGTGGAATGAAAGGAACATAAAACAAAATTCGTTATCCATGAAACCATCACCTCCACCCCCAACAATAGCCGAGAATTTCTCCATCCTTAGAAAGTATGAGATTGCATTTTTGTCCATTAGAGCGTACAACTCACATGTGTTTTACTTTTGCTTTAATTTTTACAGATCCAACATTTCAAAGAGCCTGGAAAATAAACGACGTGTTGTGAAAATGCTGTTTGTGCTGGTGCTGGAGTTTTTCATATGTTGGACACCGTTATATGTTATAAATACAATAACTCTTTTCAACCCAGCCGTAATTTATCAAAATATTGGTTATACGGCAATCAGTTTCCTACAGCTGTTGGCATATTCATCGAGTTGCTGTAATCCAATAACTTATTGCTTCATGAATGCTGGGTTTAGGAAAGCGTTTTTAGACACATTCAAGGGTATTCACGGGCCGACGAGATGCTGGCGGAAGCTAAACAAAACCAACAGCGGAACGCTAGATAGCCCGAAAATTGAATTGGGGCCGGGAGGGAGTGGATAGAGAGGTGGAGATCCAAAGTGATTTGTTTTGTGCGTAATCTTTCTGTTGGCAGTTGGCAGTTGGAACATAAAGCCATAATGTGAATTCATTACATCCAATGAGCAGCCAATATCTTCGAAAACAAATTTATAGTGATGCATGATAATAAATTTAATGTGTGACATTGTTTCCTCTTAAGTTATTAGTTTCTTAGTTCTAAGTTGTAAGTAGTTCCTTTAGTTAAATTTTGGAGTCTTAGAGACAGAAATAAAGATCTCATCCCTAACTATGTGAAGGTGTACTTTTCCACGTATTTGTAAGGACTTCAATATGCAGCATCAGTACGAAGAAAACAGGAATTTACTAAGAAACTTAGAACCATGTCTGAGTTTTTTGATTTTAAGCAAAAATAAAATTCTTGGTACTGCTACTACTGCGAATAGACGTTTCCGGTGAACAGACAAGAAATAAAAGTCTAAATGAGCGAAAAGTTACAGACGCTTCGTTTGCTGTTGATGTAAAATCCTTTTGCAATGAATGAATAAATATCAACCTTTTCTTTTTATAAGAGCAAAGCCACCTACCTTCTAAAGGTAGGATTGTTTCCAAACGTAGAAGTGCCGTGGGCTTTTACTTAGCAGAAAACTTCCTCCCATGATGAAAAGGGATCAGAGAAAGTTAAGGGAATATAATTGTTCACATTTTCCATCCCTAAGGACATTTTCATTTTTATCTTAAACAAGTTATTTTGGTAAATGTGATAATAGTGCTTTAGCTTTTTAAGTACATGGCCACTTGTTAAGGAGAAGAGAAGATAAAATACGTCCAGTTATAGTACTTATAAAGGACGAAAAGAAATAAGCTTAGGTGCTACAAAGGCACCTACACGCATCACTAGGATTCCGCATTTTAAAAATATATTTTTTTTAGGAGGTTTTTAAAATACTAATTGCAGCTTTTAGATCTAAATACCGGTCCATTGTACAATCTGAAATTGTTATAGCCTTCCAGATGTTCATGGAAAAGCCAAAAGACGCTGAAATTATAAGGAGCCAAAGTTACCAGCTCTCATCGTATGTCTGCGTCGAATATCTGTAACTTCGTGCGAAAAAAGCAGGACATTTACAGAGGAATCGCCCCGCGGTGTCATCATCTTCTCCACAGGTTCACAAAGTGTGGTAACACTCAAGCCTAACACGTTTAAATGCTTGTTAAAAGAGAAGTGCCCCGTGGCAACGCCAATAAGCTTTCTACATTCTTTTCTGCTACGGGGTGGCAAAAATGTTGCAGTCTTCTTACTTCATTGGAGCATACGTTTGGTTTTCTGCGTCCAATAGAGGTATCCCATCTGCGGTAGACGAAGCGACGGTTCAAGGGCTAAAAAAGCTGTCTGAGTTCATCGCCGATCTCATTTCCAATTGTGCCGTGGTGTCCGGGAACCCAAACCAGGCTCAAAGAATTAAGTCTTCCGACCGCATTCAGAGACTTCTTGCATTCCTCGATGACTTTCGAGGTAGTTGGAGGGTTGAGAAGGGCCTGTCGCAGCAGACACAAATACTTCTCCCCATCGAACCATTTTTCGTAACGTAGCTTATAAGTTATAACCATTTGGAAAGCATATGCCTCCGTTTGGAAGACAGATGCGTATAAGCCTAAAGAGGTGTGCAGTCGTATGTCATCGATCTCCACAAAAGCACTAGTGCCAAGTCCATCACCGTTTTTGGAACCATTTTTGAAGATTCGATGACAACTCAGGTTTTAGAGTGGACCAGTCCTGAACCAAAGGAAAGTTGACTGTGTATTTTTAACGCAGTTTGAACATCAAGTCAGACGGCATATCCATCAGACGTGAGTCAAAAGATATGCTGCTTGCTAGTTTCTTAAAGCTCCAGAGAGAATTGTGCCATAGACAACATCTCTTTAAACGTGAAGTGGTCTTGAGAGTTCACCTCATGATGTAGGTATCAAGGGGAGGAGAATTCAGCAGTACGTCGAGAGCAGCACCCGAAGCCCGAAGGATGGGCAAGGCCCAGTACAGTCAAAGCAAACCGTTCTTTGAAGTTTGGCGAACGAGGCAATAACACATTTACGAGAGAGCTAATTACACCAAGAAACTAACGCATTGGCCTTATCATAGAATCCAATTCTCTTCCGAAGCTATTAGCACGGTTGTTCTTCAATCTAATTCAGGCATTACCAGAATTGATGATCTTCATCCCCCCTTAGATATTTTTATTGAACTAAACAACGTATCTCACGTTATTAATAATTCAAATGACTGTTTATATACTTTTGACTTTCGAAAGGCGAATTTCGATTTGCTTTCGATTGAATTAAGCAGGGCTGGTATTGAAAATATATCAACCCTTACAAATATTGACGAAGCAGTCGCTTGCTTTTACTCCGTTTTAGAAAGTAGCATGAAAAAAACCATTCCCCAAAAGACGCTCAGAAATGCTAGTTTTTGTCAACCGTGGTTTACCAAGGAACTAAAGGCTCTGAGGAATAAAAGAAACAAGGCTTGGAAGACCTATTTAATTACTCTTTCTCCAACTGACCAACAAATATTTATAAGTTTTTTTGAAGACTTCAAAACGCTTTCTCAGAATCTGTACTCTAGCTACGTCACCCAAATGGGCTGTTCTCTGAAAAACGATCCAAAAAGCTTTTGGTCCTTTGTAAATTCTAAAAAAAAATCAGACGGCTATCCAGCCAACTTTATTTATAACGCCATTTCTTTAAAAAATACTCCCGACATTTGCAATGCCTTTGCAGACCATTTTAAGGGGTCTTTTTGTAATACAAATCTTGAAATCGATGAAAAATATTTTGAATATTTAACTCACTGCTCGCAAGTGAATTTTAATAATATCCCTATTCAAAGAGAAAGAATTACTTACTACCTCTCTTCTCTTAATGATGACGTTTCTTATGGTCCGGACAGGATTCCGCCAATTGTTTTAAAGAAGTGTTCCTCACGTTTATGCTCTCCACTTGAACATCTTTTCAAACTTTCTTTAAAATCGGGAATATTCCCCACTCTTTGGAAAAAATCTTTTATCACACCTGTTTTCAAAAAGGGTGAAAAAACCGATATAAAAAACTACAGACCTATTTCAAAGCTCTCATGTATACCTAAGGTATTTGAACAAGTAGTTTGCGAAAGCGTTTCCTTTTTTTCAAGGAATGTTGTCTGCCACCAGCAGCACGGATTTATGCAAAGAAGATCGACTGCTACCAACCTCCTATCCTTTCATCATAAGTGTTGCAGTGCCCTTGAATGTGGAAACGAGCTTGATTGCATTTACACTGACTTCTCTAAGGCGTTTGACCAACTGTCTCATAACATCATACTTTATAAACTAAAAGCCTTTGGATTTCCCACAGTATTTATTGCTTGGATAAGTTCCTACTTAAAAAATAGGTCTTATGAAGTCAAATTTCGTAACATTTTGTCAAAACCTTTTAATGCTATGTCTGGCGTGCCACAAGGTAGTCATCTTGGTCCCTTGCTTTTTATTATTGCAATAAATGATGTAATTTCTTGCATCTCCTATAGCGACATTTTAATCTTTGCTGATGATATGAAGATTTTTAAAATCATCAAAAATGCTTCAGATCGCAACTTCTTACAAAAAGATATTGATAGTTTTGTTGTATGGTGTTCAATGAACGGACTAATTTTAAACACTTCCAAGTGCCAAAGTATGACCTTTTCCCGCAAAAGATCTCCTAGCATTGGAGAATATTCGATATCGCAACAATCTTTATCTCAAGTTTCTAGATTCCGTGACCTTGGTGTTCTTTTTAGTACCAACCTCGAATTTAATGAACACATCAACCTCATTATTAACAAAGCTAATTCAATGCTTGGCTTTATTAAGCGATGGGCGAAGGAATTTAATGACCCTTATGTTACCCTCTCTTTATACAACTGTTATGTTCGTCCCCATCTAGAGTATGCTTCTCAGGTGTGGTCACCATTTTATGATATTCATAAATCACGAATCGAAGCAATACAGCACAGATTCATACGCTTCGCTCTCAAAGGTCTTCCTTGGGAAGATCCTTTCAATCTCCCTCCTTATGAAAATCGTATTCGCTTATTAAATCTTCAAACCCTCTCACAGAGGAGAATCAACAATGATTTAGTATTTTTTCATCAATTAATAACCGGTATAATTGATGCTCCCGACTTGCTCTCCCACGTAGGATTCAACTATCGCGGAGGAACTCACCAACTACGTAATCTAGAGTTTATACATCGCTCCTACCACCGTACTAACTATGGAATGCATGAGCCATTAGCACGCATGAGTAGGTTATTCAACTCAAATCCTTTTATTGCCGATTTCAACATCAGTAAAAGTAGTTTAAAATTAATATTAAGAACCAGTGTACCATCTGCATGATTCATGTTTAGTAGATTTTTTATTACTGTAGTTTAATTTCATTTTTTATTTATAACCTTGTTTAGTAATGTTTCACGATTTTAGTTTGTTCTCTTTATGTTAATTTAATTTAAGTTATACTTTGTTATATTTTTGTAATGTTTTTTTTTTATTTTCCCTCGTATACGTTCTCTTGTGCTTGTGTTGGCGTTATTTACTAACCACTAACACTTGCATTAATGATGAAGAGCGTAGATAAGTGTGCACAGACGAGCTTGCTCTAAGTTCAGTGCCACTTAAGTCTCTGAGATGCAAAAAAAAAAGGACTCTTTTCGGTGACTGACCCATGTCTTACCAAAGGCTCCCTTACATTAACAGAAGATTGACAGTGCTTTGACAGTCCTAAGCTCGACATGTTTAGAACAAAGAAGCTTGTTATCTAGGATAGCTCCAAGATGTTTGACTTCGTTTGAAAAGGGGATCTTGACGACTTTAAGTGTAAGTTGGGTCAGATCAGTCAATTTTCTACGTCTCGTACGTCTAGAGAATGAATGTAGAGAACGTTTCTGGCACACCAGGTGTCAATTACATTAAGCACAGCCTGTGCTCTGGAAAAGACAGCTTGGAGGCTGGATCTAACCGAGAGCACGGCAACGTCGTCTGCATATGCTTGGGTGTGTATGTTTGATCCATTGAGCATTACAAGTAGTAGAGAGTCGATCAGCACAGAAAGGAGATAGAACGCCACCTTATGAACAGCTCTTTTTACTGCTGGATTCCGTATGAATATTATACATATATATAGAAAAAACAATCCATCAATTGATAGAGAGTATCCTTTTTTGATGGTTTTGCAAAGTTTTGCATTGAAACCTCACACAATAACGTTGAGCCAGTTGCTAATTTCCTATACGTTACTAAGTAATCGAGACAAATCTTTGTGCCAGACCACGGACGCTAAAATAATCTGAGGAAATCTATAAAAAGTTTTTTAAATGAACTTGAAGAAGTTCTCCAGTAGTGCACAGGGCACAGCATTGTAGGGACCAGTCAAACTTGGTATTGAAAGTGCGATGTGTTTTTGGGGCCTGTAAAACAAACCTTCAAGTAATACAACCGAACGACAGGTGTAAAAAATCTCTGTAGCTCTAAACTACTGTAAGTTTGCTTGCTCTTCAACAAGTGCAATACTAAAATTCTAGGTAGATGGTAACGAAGAAAAACAGACAGACAAAGTTAATTTCGGATTTTTATGATTAAAGATTTCCCTTCCTGGGGGAATGTGAGGGCTGTTTCTGTGGGATGAAAGATTATGTTCCTCGGGAATAGTGTAACAGTGGAAGAATTTTTGAAATCGGTTCATTAGTTTCATGTGAATATAGGGTTCTCAGGGTCAAGACTATCTCTGTTACAAAATTCATATAAATAGGTTCAATAGTTTGAGCTGGAGGTGGTAATATAGAAAGACGGACAGACAAAGCTATACATTCTTTGACATTCATAATAATAGTTTAGGTTAGCTTACCCGCCTAGTGTACCTCGGGTTCAACATCCCTACGCTGAACGAATTGAGCAGATTTAGTAAAGTAGTTTTCAAGTTTCCATTCCAGTGGGAAAATGACGATGTATGTAACAAAAGAGCTATGAAGGACTCTAACGGTGACAGAATTTTTATAATCGGCCAGTGCTTCCCAAGTTTCCGGTTATGTTCCAGTTTCCGTTCCGTTCCGTAAGAATATGGGGATTCAGTTTATGTAACTTGGTGATAACGCTGTATTGTAACTGTGCAAAAAATTGAAATCAGTCCAGTAATTTTTGAATTCCCGTTCTCGTTCCTGTTTCTAAAAGAATATGCGGATGGAATGTAGTCTATGTTACTCAGGGGCAGTACAGCACTCTAACGGTGAAAGCATTTTTGGAATCAGACTACTTATTTCCAACTCTCGCTTACGGTTTTGTTCCCGTTTCCGTTCCTGATAAAAAAGAATTATAACCTGTCATTTCACAGGTTCTTGATAATTTTTGTTTCAAATTTGATTCAAATCGGGTGTGTAGTTTCGGAGTCTTTTCAATACAAGCACTTATTTCCCGTTAACGTTTCCGTTCCCAAGGGAATACGGAAATGAATAGCATTCTAACAGCAGAAGAAATTTGAAATCAAGCAAGCAGTTTGAAAGCTCCCATGTATGCTGCGATATATATTTCCGTTCCTGTTCCTGTTGCGTTGAGCATCACAGTCCGTTGAGTAGTTTTAAGGATCTTAGCACACAAACAAACAGCGGAAAGTTACTTGGTGTTATACTATGTAATGATGACTTAAAGAACTGGGCTGCCAACTACACACTAATTATGAAAATTAAAAAGGAACACATAAGATGTTGAAGAAAAAAAATTATTGAATAATTAAAAAGTTTCTTAGCAAAAATTTTCAGCATTTATTTTTATTTTTTTTTTCTCTTTTGCCATAGAACTTAAAAAATTGATTTAAAACTAGGATCAGGGGTCGAATTACCGCCTCAGTAATCGAGTGAATCAGTACTGTTTTTCTTTCAAAATTCGCTCTATAATAAACAACATATTAATAATATTCAAAGCAATAATAATGTAATCACAGGAAGTGGTAAAAGTGATTTAAATGCTGTAACTCCTACAGTTTGGCTGCATGTTTCAAAATTTAAAGTGGATACTGTACCTGAGCAAATTATAAACCATATCTCAACTCAGACTGATATTCCTTCTAATTTGTTTAAATGCTACAAGCTGACTAAAAAAGGAATTGCCCAATCAAATGTAAATTTTAAACTGAGTGTTCCTGCAGAAAGTTATAATCAACTAATGAGTGACGCTTCCATCTGGCCAATGTTCGTTAAGGTAAAAAAATTCGTTAATCATTCAAAAAACGACTTTGTGCTACAAGCCGAGAACTCAACATAACACCAATCAATGGTAATGCTGCGGCATTGATCCTCAATGAAGTTAACACTGCTGATACCTCATCTATATCTACCGCAACATCAAGTAACTTATTATTATACTATCAGAACGTAGGAGGCATAAGAACTAAGCTAGATTATTTATATCTTGTTTTTTCATCCTGCTTTTATGACATTATTATACTAACGGAAACATATTTAACTGAAAACCAATTAACAACAGAACTATTCAACTCAAAATATACAGTTTTTAGAAAAGACAGATCCAAAATTTTAACAAGTATGGATAGAGGCGGAGGTGTATTGATTGCTATTCGATCATCCCTCCCTTGTAGGGAAATTGAACTTAAATCTAATACTATAAATTTGTCATCGAATTTTGATATTGATCAATTAATTATTTGTTTAACTTTGAATGATAATACTGAATTGTTCATCATAAATAATTATATCCCACCAAATAGTTCTCTTGAATATTATAATATATATTTTGATAACTGTAATAGTATTTTAGAAAATCTAAACAGCTCTCAACATATAATTTGTATTGGCGATTTAAATCATTGGTATATTAAGTGGGTAATGGACAAAGATGATAAATATTTAATTCCATTTGAGGTATCAACTGATGTTGAAATAAATTTGATTGATTTCTTTAGTCAGTTTGACCTGATACAAATTAATCCTATTTGCAATCAATTAAATCGATTTCTCGATCTGATCTTTGTCGATAAGGAATTCAATTTTTATGTTGAAATGTCATCACACTGCACTTGAAGGAACTATTAATTTTTATAGCTATATGCATTGTGATCATAATAAAAATAATTTCTTTGTACCAAACTTTAGGAAAGCAAACTTTTCTTCTTTTCCGTGGGATACATGTATCTCAAAAGCTAATTTAAAAATCGCAAACGAATCTTTCACATCTATTATCAATGAAGCTGTGCGTCGGTTTGTTCCACTTAAGAAGCCCCTATCTAGTTCTAACCCATCCTGGGTTTAATAAAAGGTTGATTAATTTAAAAAATAGAAAAAACAAAGCGTTCAAATTATTCAATAAGAACCGTGAAAATGAAGAACTTCGGTCGGTGTACTTGAGAAGTCAAAAAGAATTTGATATGCTCAACAAATTTTTGTATCGGTCCTATATGTTTACTATGGAGTCTAATATTAAAAATAATTGTAAAAGCTTTTGGAATTTCATAAATTCTAAACGTAGATCTAACGGTTATCCAAGCTGTATGAAGTACCAGAATACAGCAACAAGTGACTTAACTACAATCTGCAATCTTTTTGCTGTATATTTTCATTCTGTTTATTCCTCTGAATCTCCTTCAAGTCTTGAATTACCACAAGTCCAGGCGTCTGTTGATATAGGTTCAATGATATTGCAGGCCTCAGAAGTTATGAAAGCCCTGCTTGATTTAGACATAACTAAAGCTGATGGTCCCGACGGGATTCCACACATCTTATTGTTAAAATGTGCATCTTCCCTAGCCAGACCGTTGACAACTATCTTTAATTTGTCGCTTTCTCAGGGTCAGTTTCTTGATTGTTGGAAATTATCTTACATAACTCCAGTATTTAAGTCGGGATCTAAGCAGGATGTTACTAATTATAGACCTATCTGTAAGATTTCAGTATTGCCAAAGTTATTTGAGAAGATAGTCTTCGATAAAGTATCTTTTCAAATAAAAGACTTTATTTCAAATTCCAGCATGGTTTTATATCTGGTAGATCTACGGTATCAAATCTTTCGTTAATGAATAATTATATAATCAATAACTTTGAATCAAGGTTCCGAAGGGATATTATATTTACCGACTTTGCTAAAGCCTTTGATCGCGTAAATCATAAGGTTCTTATTGAATAAGCTTTCTCAGTTTGGTTTTCATTCAAACCTTGTCGACTGGCTGAATTCCTATTTAAGTAATAGGGTTCAAATAGTTAAAATTGATGACATTTTATCAAAACATATCTTAGTGCCTTCTGGTGTCCCTCAGGGAAGCCACCTAGGCCCGCTATTGTTCCTCTTATTTATTAAAGACATTCCCGATATATTCAAGAATTCATTATGTCTTCTTTTTGCGGATGACCTCAAACTTTATCGGATGATCATACAATCATTGGAGGATTGCGCTCAATTGAACGAAGATCTAAATAGATTGGCTGATTGGTGCGACATCAATTTTCTACACTTAAATGTATCAAAGTGTCAAGTTATGTCCTGTTTCCGTCATTCTTTACCGATACATTTCAATTATGCCATAAAAAATTCAGAATTGGAACGAGTGTTCCAGAAAAAAGATCTAGGAGTTGTTTTAGATAGAAAGCTTTCCTTCTTGCCACACATTGATTATGTGGTCAATAAATCAAACCATATGCTTGGATTTATTAAGAGGAACACTAAAGACTTTAATGACCCATACACACTTAAGTCACTTTTTAATTTTTTAGTTAGATCAATGCTTGAGTACTGCAGTACATTTTGGAACCCCCAGTATAAAAACTCGTGTGGAAGAATTGAAAACATACAAAGGAATTTTACAAAGTACACATTTTTTAAATTGAATTGGAGAATTGTAACTCCATCTTATAAAACCAGGTGCCAGTTATTTGGAATGCTTAATTTGGAGCAGCGGCATACATACTCCGAGATAATGTTTGTCAGAGATATAATTTCTTATCATATTAAATGTCCTCCATTGCTATCATTGATTAGTATACGTGTACCTAGAATCAATTCTCGAGATTCCTCTTTGTTTCATGAGTGTTTTCATAGAACGAACTATGGTCGTAATGAAACGATCTCTCGTTGCATCGGGGAAGCCAACTTGGTTTGCAATAGATTGGATTTTTTCGAAAACTGTAAAAGAGATTCTTTTAAATTGTATGTATTTAATTTATTGTATTTCCCACCACTGGGATAAAAAAATCCTTTCAATAGTTTCATAAAATTTGTTTAATTTAAGGAAGATTGCCTTCTATTTTAATTTTTTCCTTTTTTCTTTTTATTTTATGAATAACAAATGTATTAGTCTGTAAGAGAAATTCTTCTCTGTTTGATGAAGTGAATAAATAAATAAATAAATAAATAAAACATCAGTCCTCTCTTCATTTATGGACTTCAATTCGTTCAAATACTTACGAAAGAATGTCAAATATTAGTACTAAAGTGCTCGATAACGCGAGAAGTAGTGTTAAAAACACATCATTCAGCTACGTATTACTCGATGTCGTGTGCGGTAATTTGCCCGCAGTTTTTATTTTTCAGTTTTTTTTTTAACAAGTCAAGTATGAATGATTTAATACCTACTCAAGTGATATTTTGAACAGAGTTTTTATTTTAAAATAAAATCATTTCGAAAATATTCCAAAAAAATCATAATTCTTTCAAAATGCTGATGCTCAATCATTGTCGTGCTATGGCTAGGTACCAGTACACAGGAAATCCACCGAAGCCTTATTTTCCTGTAAAAAAGCCATCGGTAATAAATGGTGTTTCTCCCCCGATATCACCCACTGGCTCTACACCGTGGTCATCAGACCAATACTCACATACGGAGTAGTGGTGTGGTGGACCGCTCTTGATAAAAGGACCTACTGCGATAATCAAAGCAAGGTCCAACGAACAGCCTGTCTGTGTATAAGCGGAGCACTGAGATCAACACCCTCAGCTGCACTAAATACACTCCTCAACCTCACACCGCTAGATATCTTCAGCAAACAAATGGCCGCCAGTGCAGCCACTCGTATGAGAGCTATCTCCCAATGGACCGATAACAACATCGGTCACGTTGCAATCCTGAATTTATTCGGATCAATCCCTTGCCACTCCGACCACACCATCCCCCAATTGGTTTTTGATAGTAAGTTCCAAGTCTCAATCCCACCGAGAACGACCTGGGAAGACGAAGAATTTTTGAGAGATGATTCATTCATTTCTAAACAGATGTTTCAAAAGCCGAAGAAGGGGTAGGCTGCGGGGTGTACTCAAACCGACTTAACTTAAGTCTCTCGTCCCGCCTTCCAAACCATTGTAGCGTGTTCCAAGCGGAAATTCTGGCGATCAAAGAGGTCCTATCATGGCTAAAAGAAAACGTGATATCCTCAGCGAATATCCGGATTTTTCCAGACAGTCAAGCAGTCCTCAAACCACTTGGCGCTGTTTCTACGAACTCAGTAGCCGCTCTTAATTGTCGCTTATCTCTTAAGGACATGGCTGAACAGTTCAATATTCACCTTATTTGGGTGCAGGGGCACAAAGATATCGTGGGTAACTGTAAAGCCGATGAACTCGCCAGAAAAGGAACCGTTCTACCGATCTCAACCAGCAGGTTGAACATTGGTATACCAATCGCTGCATGTAAACTTATGCTAAAACAACAGGCAATGGATAGTACAAATTATAGGTGGAACAATATCACCACGTGCTTGGCAACAAAACGGATATGGTCAGAACTAGATCCAAAACGCACGAGACATTTGTTATCCATAACCAGATTGCAAGTTAACTCCGTAATCAGTGTCATCACCGGACATTGTCTGATAGGAAGACACGCCATAAGTCTCGGTGTTTCCTCTAATGACATCTGCAGAAGTTGTTTAGATGAGGAGGAGGAGGAGACAGACCCACACCTCCTCTGCCCATGTCCTGCACTCTCTTTTAAAAGAAAGCGGCATCTAGGAAAATATTTTCTTGATGATCCAAGCGATCTTGTGAACCTAGAGACCAAACTTCAAAAACCTCCTTGTAGAGCGTTTTACAAATAGTTGCAGCAAATTTTGAGGGGAATAGGTCAGGTGGTTCAGGTTGTAGATCCATATACGGACAGACAGACAGACAGAACTAATGGACCTAATTTTTCGTATAGTTTGTTTTCCTTTACCGATTGAAAGACTTTTGGTAACCAACAAAAAAAAGTTGTTGAGAACCAGTCGGCGAATCGATGTCAGCAAACTTATATCAATCAAAAACTGCATCTAGAAATATTTATCCATATTGACAAATAAAGACGACGTCTACATTGGTCGATTGGTTGAAATTTCGTGCGAATAAAGTGACTGTATTCTTGTTCCCTTTCCCTGTTACCTCAAATGACTTTGTCCATAACGGCAAATTGGTGTAACGGAGAAGAAGAAGAAGAAAACAGGCACTTTATTCGCACGAAGTTCCATCAAATCGACTAATGTGAACCTCGTCATACGACATTATTTATTTTGAAGACTTCATTTAAAAATTTGCAGATCTTGAATTTCAAAGGAAAGACTTTCAGTTTTTTGGTGTTTATGTTAAAATTCTGCTAAGCGACTTTTCTTCGAATTCTCGATAAAATTTTTTTCATTTAACATATTTTTATGAATTTTGTTATTTACTGCTAGGATGACACCAGAATTCCCGGTCCTTGCCGCTATCCTGTGTCGCACCTTGTGCCACTTACCTGTGCCCAGTCACTGTGCCACTTGTAGATATTCTTAAATTATGTATTGTATCGTGCCACTTGTTGTAAATATTCCTTTTTTATGTGGAGAGACTGCTTTTAATCTCACCAAAATTAATTGTTTTTGGTTTAATTTACCATGTGCACACGCATATGGGCGTTTACTCATATTTTATCACTTCAGATTTATGTTCTGCTCTCAAAAGAGGAAAAAAAGTAAAGTATGTAATATGCATTTAAGAACAATGACACTCGAAACTTCCACCTGAAGAGGCGATTTCACTGGATTACTTGTTATCGAGAAACTCATTTATTTAAAAAAATCGATTTTCTCGGAAATCATTTCTATAGAATCACATCAGTGAAGTATTTTTGTGTTGGAATTTAATTAAGAATGTGCTGTGTTATTGTTAAATTTTTCATAAAATCGCATTCCGCATAAAGGACTTCCATGGCAGTGTCAATGGCACAGATTGAGCAAAATAACAAGTCCTTTGATTGCGTCTCTCGTTTTGTTTTGTAATAAATGTGAAAATGTTTTACCAAATCAATATCATCTACAATCAGGATCCCTTGAATCGCCAATGGACCATTGTCCACAACGCAATAACAAAGGAATGTGACCGACCTAATGAATGTGAAATATGGGATCGTCTCAGGCTGTATGATATAAAGTATGCGACAGAAGACTACAAACATAATGAAGCATGCGGGCAGGGCCCACAAATAGTTAAGCCCAGACAGAGGTTACCCATATAACCGTAGGTTAAGTCTGAAAAGTTGAATATTTAAGGCTGCGAAATGAATAAAGAGGTGTTTCTGTTTATGTGCTGTGCATATGTAATCAGAATAAGTGTTGGTGCTGTGGTTGGAGCTCTTTTCACTAAGGGTAATGTTCTCAAAGTTCAAAGGACCTTACCCACTCTTTTCGATTCCATTTATTCATTCGCACTTCTAAAGCACCATTCTAGTATTAGAACACACTCATCTTGCCCTTGATACTAAAAGTAGGAGCAACATAGAAACGTCATTGCAAAGCTATTGTTGCGAAGAATAAAAAATTACATCCAAATAAGAAACATATTCAGTTGTCCCCGAAGCAATCAAATTACTTAAGCAAATCACCACAAGCCACAACCTTCATGTAAATGAATAATTTTCTTGTTTTTCATGTGAACACTTTTAAGAACAATGAAAACAACAACAATTACATCCAATTCCTTAGAAGGTATTTAATTAACACTCTCGGATATTGATGCATACATTAACGAAGCCATCCAGCACACCACATTTTTGGGTTGACTGGCATCCTAACGACAACGAGGAATATCAAATAAATTTGGCTTTTCATAGAATTTTCATTATTATCGTTTTCATGTTTTCAACATGGCCACAGATATTTATGTTTCATCAGCGTAACTGCATTTGACGAGTAAACTGTTGTACTTTAGTGGATGTATGTGGCTGATGTTTAATGCGAAAAGTAAAAGACTTAAGAAAAGGCTTTTTCAAATGTTAAACGATGAAAAACTTTATTAGGAATAACGAAAATAATATTTCTGTTTTAGAGCAAACAAACAATGAGTACTTGATTGTATTACAAACAGCAAAGTAGAAGTACATGTTATTAAATTATACAGTAGACATTTTAACACCGCCTCTTAATTTAAATTAACATTACTTTCATACATGCAATACATTAAAACAAAACAAACTGAACAAAATTTAAAAAAAAATCAAATAAACTAATTAGGACAACATTTTAAATTCAACTTCTTGCGATGTTTTTCAAATAATGTTCTACTAGTTCCTTTGGTCATTACATCAGCGAATTGATCACCACTAGCTTTGTATTGCAATTTAATTTCTTCATTTGAAATAGCTTCGCGAATAAAATTATATTTCACATCTATATGCTTCATCCTTTTGTGTTCACGTGGTTCTTCTGCCACCTTTATACAGGACTGATTATCTTCGTAAATGATTGTTGGTTTACTAATATCAAAACCCATTTCCTTCAGCAAGCTTCGCATCCATTTCGCTTCACAGATGCCTTCCCCAAGCGCTATATATTCTGCCTCCGTTGACGATAAGCTTACAGTAAGCTTGTTTTCTTGATGCCCAACTAACGGTATTGTTTAACACTTTGAACACGTAACCGGAAATGGACTTTCTATCATTTTTGTCGCCAGCCCAATCTGCATCAGTAAAACCATCCAAAATGTCAGCTTGTTCATTTCTTGTGAAAACCATCTTCAGTTCCATTGTAGCTTTGATGTACCTCAAAATTCTTTTTGCATTAGAGAAGAGTTCAATAGTATAACAACTTTGAAAACGACTAAAATAATTCGTTGCCGCACAAAGATCTGGCCTAGTTGTAAGTGTTGCATACGTCAAACATCCAATTAACTCCCTGTATGGAACATCTGGTAGTTCGTTTGGATTTCCCTTTTCAATATTTAATCCAGATTCCATTGGAGTTGCGACACCCTTGCAATCACTCATTCCAAACTTCTGGAGAACATTTTTTAAATATTGGTTTTGGCTAAGAGTCATTGTACCATCTTCAAAATTTTGTTCAATATGAATTCCTAAGAATGTGTTCACTTTTCCAAGGTCGGTCATATCAAATTCATTCTTCAGCAAATTCTTGATTATGTCAATTTTTCGCTGATCGGTGCAAACAATCAGTAAGTCATCAACATATAACAAAACGAAGCTTCTGATACCAGTTTCAGTCTTTGTGTACAAACATTGATCCGTTGCACAACGTTTGAAACCAATCTTCAACATAAACTGATTGAACTTTGCATTCCATATCCGGGATGCCTGCTTCAGACCATATAGCGCTTTATTGAGCCTACATACCTTGTTACCGTTCTTGAATCCCTCCGGCAAATCCATGTAAATAGTTTCTGAAAGATCGCCGTTCAGAAAAGCGCATTTTACATCCATTTGGTGTACATGCATGTTATAATTAGTTGCAATAGATAACAGTGTTCGCATTGTTGTTAGTTTTGCGACTGGAGCATATGTTTCACTGTAATCAAATCCAATCACTTGCGAAAAACCTCTTGCAACTAGGCGAACTTTATATTTGTCGATTTCACCATCCGCCTTTCGCTTCAATTTGAATACCCATTTACATGACACTGGTTTTCTGCCTTTTGGTAAATCACATTCGGTCCAGGTTCTGTTTTTGACCAATGATGAGTATTCTTCTTGAATGGCCTTTTCCCAAGCATGCCAATCACTTCTTTGTTTCGCTTCAGTAATTGTGAAAGGATCATTGTTGACGTATTGCTGAGCTGATAAGGCGAAATGAGCATCCATCTCCCATTCTCCATAACGCTGTGGGGATTGACGAATTCTAGTACTGCGTCTCAAGCCTGTATCTTCTTGCTCATATTCACCGATGTTTTCATTATTGCTATATCTGTTGTCACCAATGCCATCCAAATCAGAATTGTCGTTAACATCTTTTTCAAATGATGATTCATTTATTTCAGAATTTATTTGATTGATCGGTGTTTCACTATCATCCGCCTCTGAAACTGATGGATCCTTGATCTTGTGACGACATATTACTGAGCCTTCATTGAAAACCACGTTTCTACCAACAATCAATGTTTTACTTTCAATATTCCACAATCTGTAACCATTTGTAGCATATCCCATCATGATACACTTAACAGATTTTTGATCCAACTTAGATCGCTTCTCAGCCGGAATGTGATTGTAGCACAACGCACCAAATATTCGAAGATTCGACAAGTTTGGTTTAGTTCCAAACCAAAT
Organism: Melanostoma mellinum; assembly: GCA_914767635.1. Lineage (NCBI taxonomy): Eukaryota > Metazoa > Arthropoda > Insecta > Diptera > Syrphidae > Melanostoma > Melanostoma mellinum. The sequence continues at coordinate 73,634,724 of OU612059.1, forward strand.
TTCTGACGGAGTCTTGTCGAGAACTGTTTTCCAAAAGCACTAGTCGGACAACGATTTTTGACGTAATTAGCTGTTAGAATTGCTTCGGACCAAAACTTCTTTTCGAGACCACTTGAATTCAACATAGTTCTGGCTTTTTCTACAAGGGTTCTATTAAGTCGCTCAGCCACGGAGTTCAATTCAGGATTATAAGGAACTGTATAAGTCAACTGAATGCCTCTTGTTTTGCAAAACTGCTTGAAATCGTTTGAAATATACTCGCCGCCATTATCTGCTTTTAGTCTGGCAACCTTACATCCATGGAAAGCCTCTGCACTTGAAACAAATTCTTGAAACTTTTCGAAAACTTCGCTTTTTCGTTCAATGCAATACACAGTTGTCGCTCTCGAGAAGTCGTCAGTAAAGGTCACGAAATATCTTGATCCATCATGCGAAGCAACAGGCATCGGTCCGCAAACGTCGCTGTGAATCAATTGAAGAATACGATTAGAGCGTGATTCCCTCTTTTGCGGGAAAGGTAATCTTGATTGCTTTCCAAGAATACATGATTCGCAAAAAACATCTTCGGTATTAATTTTCAATTGTTCAAGACCATTTACCATTTTTCGACTAACCATTTTCTTCATATCCCCAAAATTCAAGTGGCTTAATCGAAAATGCCAATAACTTTGAGGTGTAACCTTCGAATTCTCTTGAGTGAATGAAGCAAATGCGCCTCTATCAATAAGGAATTCAACCTCATAAAGTTTGCCTGCACAGCGAGCCACGAAAATCGTTTCACCATTAAGAGATACATATGCAAAGTCTCCCTCAAAAACAATATGACATCCACGCTTAGTTAAACTGCGAATGGACAACAAATTACATTGCAAACCTTTTACAAGTAAGACATCTTTTAAAGCTTTTGTGTTGCAATCGCCATTATAAAGTGTTTTCACAAGAATGTCACCACGTTGCTTGGTTACTAGCATAGTATTCTTTTTAGCAACTGAAATCTCTATTTCTTCAATGTCTCTCAGATCATTAAATAAATTTTTATCATTTACCATGTGCTCTGTAGCACCCGAGTCCAAGATAAACCTTACAGATGAACTTCTTGTTCTTGGATCTGCTTTTGAAGCTGTATTTAAAATCATCTCAGAATCTTCGTTACCATTTTTAAATACACGTTCTTTGCTAATGGCACTCAAAGAAACAACTGCTTCATTTAGTAAAGATGTATTTGCACTATTCTTCGGTGATGCTTCTTTCTTGAAAAAATTTTTCTTGAACTTCTTTTTCGGCTTTTTGTTGCATTGTGACTTAATGTGACCTACTTGGCCACAACCATAACACACAATATTCGCATTCATTGCAACCGTTGAGGCTTTAGCACAGGAACTTGACTTGCGTTTATTGTACTCGTCCAACAAACGACATTTCACAAAATCCAAAGTCAAATTTGTTTGCTCAATAGTTTCGATAGCTATTACCAAGGTATCGAAAGATTTTGGCAAAGTGAGCATCAACGAAATAGCTATATCTATGTCTTCCATCTCTTTTCCAGAGCTCTTCAGATCGCGAATTAATCTATCGAAGTTCAAAATATGCTCCTTCATATCGTCCCCTTCACGATAATACATCGAGTGCAGCTTACGTTCAAGCAAAATTCGACCTGAAATAGTTTTACGTTCAAAAATACTTGCCAATCCATCAATCATCTCTTTTGCAGTAGATTTCCCCTTGATGTTTTCCAATTGACTATCATGTACGCTTTGAACTATAATATTCTTGCACATCTTTTCTTCCTGTCGAATTTTCGTCTTCTCATCTTCATTTGTCTTAGCTTCAACAAGCTTTTCAAGGTCTTCTTGAATGTAGATTCCTAATCTTTTCTCATCCAGAGCAATTTCGATGCGAAAACGCCAATTATTAAAGTTGGTTCCATCGAACAGCGGAATACCAGTCCTGGTATTAACAGATACCATATCATTCATTTTAAACCCAATAAATGACAAAAACTGATATATGCTCAAAACGTTTCTGGGCCTATAACCTAAAAGACTTAAGAAAAGGCTTTTTCAAATGTTAAACGATGAAAAACTTTATTAGGAATAACGAAAATAATATTTCTGTTTTAGAGCAAACAAACAATGAGTACTTGATTGTATTACAAACAGCAAAGTAGAAGTACATGTTATTAAATTATACAGTAGACATTTTAACAAAAAGTTCTCGTTCATTGGAAAAGACCCCTGAAGGAAAAAGAGCTTCACAAAACACAAACCGATGCACAGTACTATAGTATAGATTAATGTGTTGATGTTTTTGCTCAAAATAATGATAACAACGGGAATGTGTGTCGAAGTACCACTACATGAATACAATTCATTTTGACGGAACTGGAAAAGTATGGAAAATGTTATTTGCTGTTAAATGTTATTAAAAGTTCGGTTAGAAGTTTTTTTAAAAACAAAATTTATTTGAAAAACAAAAAACGAAATATGATTGGTCCTTTTCCATCGAAAAGTTCAGATTTATAGATTTAGAAATACAAATGGATTTCGATATATTCTAGTATAGGAATATTCACTGCAATTGAAAAAAATATTTGGCCGCAACCAGGCTTATAATGGGCCATTGTCAATTGGGACTTACAATTTTTCCGTAAGTCCCTCAATAAAATTCCTTTAAAAACACACCCATGCACAAAAAACCGCGAATAGGTTAGCTGGATATTTGGAATATTTGCATTCATAACACAGGCCTGCAAAATGAGGGTCATATCATAACTTCCTCTCTGGAATTTGATAGCTGATTTTAAGGTATTTTGCTGGGCTGACTACGAATATGTCCTTAGTTTTTCTCCATCACCTACTGATTTTTCAAAAAAGGTTATAGAAAATAGGATAAGAAATCACAACTTTTCACATAAAAAAATATATATTTAAAGAAGTTCATTACTTTTAACTTGTTGCGGTAAAATTTACTACAACAACTTCTATCCGCCGTTCTTCTCCCGCTTATAAACTTTATCTATAGCTGCTCGGAAGTAGTAGAAGAGCTCAGTTGAAACCTGGTCCATCAGCCAGAGACCTGTTCTTCTAAAACTTTCGAAATGCCTTTTACAGGTCATATTGTTCCCCGATGCAAAAGATTGCACAGCAGAAGACACTTTTCTTGTGTGACGGTCGGTCCACAATAGTCGTACGGCAGGTGGCCTACGCAAACAGTGATAAAAGGAGAAAAACATGAAGATTGCTACCCATGTCCAACAATGTGTGAACTATACTCACACCAACATACATTTTCGATTATCTTGCAATTCAGATTAAATTGAAAATAACTAAGAAGAATGATTTGAGACGTGTTTCCGTTTTTATTTCCCTCTTTTCATCTGGACGAAGGCCTACGGAATTTTCCGTCAATCTATAAAAAATTAGCTTCTTGGTTCTTCGTTCTTTGAGAAAACGTTTTTCTTGGTATTTTAGTTTGGGTTAATGTGGGGCGGGGACTTTGCGCGATTAAAATAAATTTTTCGGAGTAAGTCTTTTAGTTTCGTTTAGTTTAGTTTTAGTTGACTTTTTATTTATTTCATAATAGCATATACTATACTTATACAACTCAAGTCTTTTTGGTTTGACCTATGGCCTTCTACCAGACTGACATTTTTCAGTATTTACAATTTTGAGTTTCAAAAAACACTAAGGTACATTTTTCATAAACTAGTAATTGTAACTTAATAAAATAAAGTTAATCACCTATTATTCGACTTAAAAATTCTCATTTATTAAACAATTTCTATAGTTAAGAGCAGCGTTAATAAAATTATAAAGAACAGTCCAACCCAAATTTCCGTTAAGTATCTCAAACATCTCGACTTCATTAAGATTTTGTTTTCCAAAATATCTCACTCTGAACTCCTTCATAATTGGACAAACTGCGATAAAGTGAAATACATCTTCACGGACGTTTAAATTGCATAGGCTACATAGTAGTGGTAAATCGGGACGGTGGTGAATGTAGTTAAGGTTTAGTAATTCACCTCTCGTTCTAAGGATGACGCTGATTTTCTTTAGTGAATTGAAGTTATTTAAGTAAGTATTGTCACCGAGGTAGAGGACTAGACGACTATAGTAACTTCTGAAGATTGATGAACGGGCTTCTGCTACATTTTTTTCATACAAGAAATGTCCAAATTTCCTTAAAAGAACATTAAACTTTGCTCTCAGTAAAACAGGCTGCTCATTAACTGTGATCATAATATCTTCACTGCAAGTATTCGCCAGATTTTGCCATTCTGCTGCCATGTGTCCTTTTGCCTGAATCGCGCTTTTTAATACAATTTTAGGTATTCTTTCATTGTTCATTTGAAAAACCTTAATTATGTAGTTGAAGTGAATTTGAAGTGTTTCCAATATCATTGGTGGCAGTCCTGTTTCCAGATGCAACATATAGTTTGGAGTGTTTCGTGGAAGATGAAAAATTCTCTTGATAAAATATCGAAGGAGCTTTTCAATTGCATCAAAAGAGCTGTATCTCCAAACCTGAGATCCATATAATAAAATTGTGGCTGCCGTAGATTGGAAGAGCTTTAGTTTGGCACTTAGTTCTATGGCAGCATTCTTGAAACAACGTTCCCTCTTTGACTCTACTAATTTTTGTTCAAAATGTTTATTCATGTTGAGGTTTGACGTCAATAAAACACCAAGATATTTGTATTCACGAACAACTTAAACAGTTTCGCCATTGAAGGTCCATTTCTCGTTCGCATGCTTGCCACCTCCTCCTCTGAACACCATTATCTTCGATTTTGAAAGGTTGACGCTGAGATTCCAGCTTTCACAATACTCCTTAAGACTATTCATTGCGAGCTGCAACCCTTCAACCGTCTCTGCAAAGAAAACAATGTCATCTGCGTACATGAGAGCTGGTATCGTTGCACCGCCGAACTTTATACCTCCTTTGACAACATCTGTTATATCGTTATTAAATAATATAAATAACAGCGCACTCAAGATGCATCCTTGCTTGAGTCCCATTTTAGTATGAGATTCTTCTGAGACTGTCGTTCCATTCCATACGTATGCTGTGTTATTTGCGTACAAAGATCTTAAGATTTCTATCATTCTGTTGGATAAACCGATAGTACGCAACTTATAGAAGAGCGCTTCACGCACAATAGAGTCGAAAGCAGCACGGAAGTCAACAAAAAACACATACAGTTTCTTCTTTTTCCTTATATAGGTATCAGCAATGTTGTACAACGAAATTATGTGATCAGTTGTGGAATAATTTTTCCTAAAACCGCCTTGAAACTCTGTTAGTATGCCCTTTTCCCTTACCCATTCGGATAGTCTGTTCTCAATAAGTCCTGCGAACAACTTAGCACAAGTATTAAGGAAAGATATTCCTCTATAGTTTGAGGCTTCATCGTGGTTACCTTTTTTGAAAAGTGGAAAAATTATTGCTTTCCTAAAACTATCGGGGATTATCGCACTTTGGAAAATTCGGTTGAATTCATCTGTAAGCAGGAATAAAAAAATTCTCTGTAGAGTAAGTCTTTTGGTAAGGGGTTGAACTCGTCCACTAGGCTACTGGTGAGCATATCACCTGAATGCGAAGGACCGCGGGGTGATTGATTCGTGACATCTCACTCGCACATCTTAGCCTAATGGCGGGATGCTGCGGAGCAAGTGAGACCGAACAACCCCACGCAATAAGGTCTGATGAGGATGGCCATAATGGTCGATGCCGGATGGACGAGAAAAACCCGCCATCTTGATGGTCTCTTTGACTTCAGATTGAGAAGAAGAAATATTACCTGAGAAAGCGTCCAAAAGATTTTTTTGCGAATTTTGTTGATTAGAAATGAGAATTTTTTTGCGATAACGACTGGCAAAATTCCAGTTGGGAATTTTGTGATAAAGGCAAGTTTGGAGAATTTGCGAGAATTCCAGTTGGGACTTTCTAGGAGTTAACCAGAGAAAGCGTTTTCCCTAGGAGTAGGAGAATCATATCAGGAATCAGAGCTAAGTATCTTTTTTTGCTATTTCGTTGTGTATCGAAAAACCTTTAATTTCCAAGGGTTTTTCGAATACTTTTCGCGTAGCCTTAATTAGGCAAATACATAGATCCGCTAGGCCTTCGTTGCCCTACCGTTTTTCTTCCCCAAAATTGCGGGACTCGCGATCGTTCAATTTTCTTCCTACTTATTTATTCTTTTCCGGAAACTTTCCACATATAATTCTTCTTTGTGTTCAAACGACACACATCTGTTTTTTTTTCTTCTTTCTTCTATTTTTCTTCTATTCTTCTATTTTTCTATTCTAATACATTTCCTGTATTTCGAGAATTGGCCTGCTGCCAATCTTGAAAAGGATTTGTACTACTTGTACACTTTTACATTTTGTTGAAAAGATTCTGGGTTTTAATCCAGGCTTCGGCCACGGTTTCCCAGACACCCTTAAGCAAATAAAAATTCTTAAATTTCACTCCAGGAATTTCCTATTGTTTTATTTAGTACTATCGTATTTTTCTTTCTTTCTTTCTTCCTGAAACATTTCAGCTTCTGGTTAAGGCAAACCACCACTCTAAAAGGTTTCCTGGCGCCCATTTTATAAGTGAGTAAGTACGCCTCTGTACTTTCCTCACTAATCATAATATTTAATTCAGATCGCGATAAATTTATAATTGTTTGATATTCCCTTTTAATCAAAGCGGATTAAAAAGGAATATCAAAACGAACCCACCCATCAGACTGAGCTACGGGAGACAGCACTGAAGTGTTGTTGAACCTGTGTCAATTTGACATTTCGTTTTTAATTAGTCAAGTTGCGCGCACGTCGGGATTATTTGCATCCCAATTTTCTTTCGCGAATAAATATATTTTACTTGTTTCGTTTGCGTTTTGATTTTGCTCGCGGTATTTGGAATTAATTTCCAGCGTTTTAAATAGTAAATTAAAGTTCGGTTCGCGTATAAATTTCGGTAACAAACTTAAGAAACTACTAAAATATAATATCAACTTATTACTAGTCTAAATTACATGTAAATTTTATTTGTAGAACCTGGTGTGTTGAGTTATTTTGTTGTTCTTTTCCTTAATTTCAATAAAATATATTAATATTGTTACTAAATTTACTTGTTACTATTTTTGAAAAGTTAATTTAATTTATCTCGATAATTTCGTTCGTTGAACTTTATCCAGAGTTGACGCAGGTTTCCAACCCTATGAACACAAAAACTTGGGCTTCCCAGTCCTCAAAAAACACTAAACCTCAAAATCACCACACATCCCTGTCATTTGAATATAAATAATTAATAATAATTTTTACTAATGAATAATAGTAATTTGAATATTAAAATTCAAAAAATTATTATTTTTTTCATTTTTAGTGAATTTGAAGTGAACATTCTTCAAGTTATTGAAGCTTCGGCTTCGGCTTCGACTGAAGGTTGATGTTAAGCCGAGTTTTCAGCTTCGGCTTCGGCTAGCAATCAACCTTCAGTCGGAAACTAATTGGGTAATATTACTCAATCATTATGTATGAATGAGCTCATTACTATATTAAGCCAAAATACCTCTTTTTCGACATGTTTATTGCCAAATATTTATATATACTCATTATGTAGTTGTTAGCAAATTAATGATTGGGATTAATATATATATAAACTATAAAAAACCGCACCACAGCTATGAATTGTTTGAAGGTTAGGTTGGCTGCGAGTTTCAGCCGCAAGCTACAACACCTTTATCAGATTTTAAGGATCTATTGTGTTTTCCGGAAAACTGGAAGATGAATGTGTCAAGGGATTAGAGGCGGTGAGGTTATGATAAATTGAGAAGGATTGAGTTATTGACTTCCTCACTGAACCATTTGAACATCAGAATGAGCGTGAAGATGTATTCTCCGTGGGCTTTGTTTCTATTATGGGTCAAGCTTAGACACTCACAGAGAAACTGGATTCATCTGCCTCTTCTTCTTGGAATTACCTACATAAGTCAGATGTGCTTATGCCCATTCTTATCTATGAATTGTGAAAATCGAGAATAGAAATCAATGGAAAAAGCCCAGCCTGTTGGTCTAAAGCCGAAGTTCGTTACTTCACTGACTGCAATCACCTGCTCCCACTTCGAAGACACTAAAAAATTCGGGAATCTTTAATAATCGATTTTTAGGAGGATATTCTGAGAAGACGAAATTAATAAATAGGGTGGCGCAACAGTGTGAAAAGTTCCAAGACCTAGCGCGTTTCTCACAACCATTCGGGAAGGGAATGGAAGGACCTACAACTCTCCGCCGTTTCCCAACGACTAAACGAGAAAGTGCCTTTCATGCAATGAGTTTATCGTCAAAGGACTTGTCAATTTCGAAAGGTGATACCTGTTGGAATTCGAACTAAACTACGAACCTCGGTGTTGACAGATGACATGCCAACCATCACGCCACGGGTAATCTGAGAATATGGCTGACACTAAAATAAGCATCATGGCAAGTTTAGCAATCTTGCAGCTTTCTTAGGACCTGATGGATGTGTCAAGAACACAACCGTAGAGGGTATGCCTCCTCTGGATACAGACAGACCAAACGTATTGTAACGTGGGCTTAGTTCGCAATAAAAAAAACTTTTCCCTTCAATTTAATTCTACTTACTTTTATTCGATATCTACCTTATTCGATCTCAATTCGACCAACAATCACATTAACTCAATCTTAACATTATCACTCTATAATCAAAACTGACTCCCAGGTGGCATCAGCGGCCTCTTTATATAGAAGTGTGAAACATCGAGAGCTTTCTAGTAGTTTAGCTATGACTACGAATTATGATGGCTAGACACATTCTCCTCCCGGTATATGCACACACACACACACTCACAAACAACGTCTTCTGTAAGATATACATTATAGTGTTGCCGCTTGTGTTTCCGGTTGAACGTTTTCTATTAGGAAATTAGTATTAAATGTTGGGTGTACATTACAGTATGCTCCACAACGCTGATAAGAAAACTGCTACGCTTTTGCTATCCCGTAGGAAAAAAGAATTAAGAAAGCTGATTGGAGCAGACACAGGACACTTATATTTTGATAAGTGATAACATACCCAGTGAATCATGCAGAGAGAATAACGACACATCCGAGTACTTTCTCTATGAATGTCTCATTTGCTCGCATCAGGTTTCAGATACTCGGCGCAGATATGTTGTGCGCTGGCATAATATTTTGGCTTTTCTTTGAACGTCTGGAAAGCTGTTGCAGCACGAGCTTGCAATTGTGCGCTAAGTACAATACCAAAATCTCAAGGTTCGCTCTTAATATATTTGGTGGTACAGGGCAACCAACAACTACGCATTAAATATGAAAATTTAATTAAATCACGCAAAATATTGAAAAAAAAAAAAAAAAAATTAGATATTCCAAAGGTCTCTTTCTAATTATTGTTTCGCTGTTGCTAAAACATATAAACTCTGAAAATTAAATCAAAATCGTTGCACCACTTTAGGAAAAAAAACCGTTTTCTATTTTTCACTTTTTTCAAAAGGCAAGTATGCAATGATTAAGATCCTTCCAGAAGTTGTTTTGACAACAAATTTGAAGAAAATCGAAGACAAAATTTTGAAGTTATGTCAGAAAATCAATTTTTTTTAAAAGCTTACATCATAAAAAAGACAATCTAAAAATAATGCTTCACACAAAGTTTGATCCTAATCGTTGGAGCCGTTTTCGAGAAAAATAAGAACTATTATCGTTTGGAAGATAATATCTTATCACTTACAGCAGTGGAGGAAATGAAACCCAGATTGATTACCATTTGGTAACCAATTACATGAAATCTCGGGTGAAAGACTGCAAAGTGATACTAGGAGAAGCTGCCGCTCAACAACACCGTCTTCTTTTAACAGAATTTTTTACGGATGCGGTGAAGGAAGTCAAACAAACAAAGGCTCCTAGGAGACTCAAGTGGTACAATCTGGAGAAAACCAAAGGACAGCAATTCATTTCGTATATGCAAAGTCAGCTGTGTAATACCATCGACGCAGTTTCAAATGCAATCACGGCACAAAATATGTGGGATCGCCTACAACGAACCTGCTTAGAGAGAGCCAAATCACTGTTAGCAGTCTCAAAAGGACACCACCAGCAAGCTAAAGAAACCTGGTGGTGGGATGATGAAGCTAAAGCAGTGATTAGAAAGAAGAAATCAGGTTTCCAAGCTTGGTCGAAGTGCCCCTCAAGAAATACAAATGAAAAAGCGCGTTTCAAAATGGAATACAAGAGCTGCAGAAAAGAAGCGAAGAAAAAGTGCGCCCAACTTCAAGCAAAAAGCACGGAGGGCCTGTATCGAGAGCTAGAAGAGATCTCTGCCCCAGCTGCTGAAGCAAATCAGGCAATCAAAGAGCTAAGACAAAGCAACTTGAATAAGGGAGCAACCATTTTCAAAATAGCCGCTCAGAGAAGGAGAAATGCGCAGGAGATTCGTTCGCCGAAGTTCATCAATGATGCTCAAGGAGTGCTACTTGTGGATGACGACAAAATTCTTCACAGGTGGCGACAGTATTGTGATGATCTTTTGAATGAACAGTTTCCTCGGCTCCACTTTTCAACAGCTGCACCTAACTTTACGGAAGTATCTGACGTCACAGTCGAAGAAGTTAGGGAGGCAGTTAAGAACTCCATAAAAGGCAAAGCGATTGGGCCAGACGAGGTACCATATGAGTTTTGGAAAAATATGGTAAACATCGGGTTAAGATGGCTCACGATTCTCATCTCCAAACTTGTAAGAGGTGACAGTTTGCCTAATCAATGGAGGGAAAGTTTTCTTCTTCCAATGTACAAGGGAAAGGGAGATACCAGAAGCTGTGACAACTATCGTTCGATCAAGTTGATGTCCCACACTATGAAGATCGTTGAGCGGGTTTTGGATAGCCGACTGCGGAAAATAATAAGGCTGTCTGATGACCAATGCGGGTTTGTCGCGGGTAAGTCAACTACAGACGCTATCCAAAGCATAAGGATCATTATGGAAAAACACCGAGATGCCTTAGAGGATTTGCATATGGTGTTGGTTGACTTCGAAAAAGCATTCGATCGACAACCACGAGATCTGATATAGTTGTCCCTCAGACACCGAGTAGTTCCTGAAGCCTATGTGCGAATAATTATGGACATGTACGAAGGAGCAGTTACAAAAGTGAGATGCCCAGCTGGAGTCACCGAAGAATTCCGAATAACAGTAGGTGTACATCAGGGAAGTGTCCTGAGTCCACTGCTCTTTATTGCTGTTCTGGATTATTTGCTCGAAGGAAAAGTAACGGACAATAAAGAACCATCATAAGCGAGGATCCTACATCCCTGCAGCGAGCACTTGACGTTTGGATTGATGTTCTGGAAGGAAATGGGTACCGTATTAGCGCTAAAAAGACGGAGTACCTGTGCTGCCCTTTTTCAAATCCAAACAAGCCTATTCCAGACATTTATTTGAATGGAAATGTGCTTCCCAAGTGTGAAAAGTTTAAATATCTGGGATCTATGATCAATAGTGAAGCAACTTGTGATGACGACATCAATCATCGAGTAAGCGAAGTGGCGAGAAGACTCCGCTATCTTCTGTGATCGAAAAATGCCCCCTTAGCTGAAGGGAAGACTCTACACAGCAGTTGTCCGTCCAGCTCTGACATACGGTTCACAATGTTGGACAATGTACAAAAAGTATGAGAGAAAATTGACGGCAGCCGAAATGAAGATGCTTCGGATGACAGCAGGAGTAACAAAGCTTGATCGAATTAGAAGTACTAAGATCCGTGGAAGCCTTCATGTTAAAAGTACCATCTTGGACAAAATTCAGCACGACCGGCTCAGTTGGTATTGTCATGTTCAAAGGAGAGATCCGCAGAACCCCGTCAAAAAGGCAATATCGTACAACGTTTCAACAAATTCGCGACGAAGGCAGGCCAAAAAACCTCCTGGTACAAGCAAATGCAAAAACAGCAGCATTTGGTTGGCCTCAGACATGGAACAATCCAAAACCGGGAGGCTTGCCGGCGATTTCTGAGGTCAACGCGGCGTACCCCACAGGCGGATCACTAGTGTGAAGCAGAAAAGTGGGAGAGTTGTGATCGCTTCAAGATCACTACTCGTAACGCCGGAAATGAAAAAGAAGAAGAGAGATCGTTTTGAAGAAAACTGGTCAAGTGGTTCAGGCAATCTACAGCCATATACAGACAGAAAAACAGACGAGCCGACAAACAGACGGATAGATAGGCAGACCGAATTGCAGGACCTTCTTTTTTCGTATTCTCTATCTACCTAGCAGGGTCTTAAAGCTTGCATACTTAAATTTTAAAAAGCCAATTTTTTTAAAAAGTGATAAATAGTATAGTCTTAAAAAAAGACTACTCTACCCATATTCATTAAATTTTTAGTGTTTGTGTGTATTAAATACTGCGTATGAGTGGTGTCTTAAGATTCTCGCTAGAAACTTCTGGAATTTTTAACTTAATTTGTTCAATATTTTTGGCGCTTTAATTCAAAGTACATAATTAACCAAAAACCCTGTACAACCAAATATAATATGAAGAGCGTGAAGCCTTGTACTCAGCCTTATGACTGATACTGAACTAAGCCTTCAATCGCAAGTTCGAGCAACCCAGACGTGCCCATTATTTTTACTTTTTCTACTAAATCCCAACACTGTACCTACGCCATTTCATGAGTACACTCGTTTGAACTTATATGTTAACAAAGCCATAAACTGCTATGTTACGGAAATTCCAATTCCCGATTTCCCTTTTCAACAGTAAAGTTTACGTCACAAGCGTTCACTCTTTCATTTAATTCAACTTGTCGTGTGTGCTTCTAGTCTTTTCTAGCTACAAGATTCGTGAATATATTCCACTTACTCTCAATCACACGAAGAATGCTCCGGAATCGCAATTTAGCTATTTCCTTTTTCGTTTCTTATCTGCCTGTTAAATCCCACTCAACGTTATAAATAAACCAAATGGTGGGTTGCATCAGGCCGGCTGACAAACACAAACACGCCTGATGGATATACCACAAGTAAAATACGAGACAGACACCATGCGGAGAGCAGATAACAAATGACAACAGCACGCTTTGGTTCCTCAACTGTCCCTCATATAACAAGCTCAGCTTGATTTAATTACGGTATATGTACATAAAACACCGACGACGATCACGATACTAACCATGTAGTAGCAAGGCCATTGTCGGTCTGTCACCCCGTCAAATTATTGCTCCATGGTTGTTTGGTTTGCTGTAGGAGATAGATTCAGATTCCTGAACCAAACACATCACAAAAGAGATATCTCTTAACAAGTTTATGTCTACAAATACAAAACCACTTTACCTCTGTTTTCCAATATCAGATAAGGATATTTTCATGAATATGCAATAAACTTTCCAGACAGCAAAAATAATTTAAACATTTTCTACTGAATTAGTGAATTTACCTTCACATACGCAATCACTGAATACATTAGATATGTAGTTGAACAAATCTTCAGAAGATTTTCTTCAATTATTTAATTTCCAAAATGAAGTCCAAAGTTTTCATATCATGTATTTGCAAGCAATCATCGGAAAGATAGGCACTCAAAGAGAAATCAGAATTCAATAAAAGTCCTTGGGCGAATCATTAACAGTTCAAATCAATGACTCAAAGAAGAAGTCTCCATCATAACATGATGGAAGGCACGTAGCAAAATTAACAAACACCACAAAATGTCCAAATTGCTGAAAATCCAACATAAACCCAAATTTCCAATTAAATAGCCATTCATTGAAGATATTTGGGTTGCTTTTTAGGAACAGTGTGTCATGTGGTCAAGTCGTATAGGCAAGCGAACACCAGTTGCTTTAAAGTGAGGAAATTTTGCTTGCGAGCAGTGGCAAAAAAAAAGCAAAACAAAAAAAACTTTCAATAGTGACCATGATCTGATTTAATAATAAGGTTCCATTATCGCAATTGATTTCTTATTTTTGACGATGACATTTGCTGACTAAATAATGTGCTTTGCCCACAAAAACACATAATATGTACACTTTTGTGTGGGTAAAGCAATGTTCGGCAACTAATGAATTGTTGCATTTCATAAAGTATTTTCCTACGACATTTTAGTTGTTAAATGAAGGAAGCGCTTCTGGCTCTTCAAGGCTATTTAATAATTGACAGAAGGGTAGAGTGGCACAAGAGAGATCGTAGAGCCACAGCCTATAGTAGGTCTGTTCGTTGAATTTTCCCCAGGGTTGACCCAAGTTTTCTTGATAACCCTATGAGTTGTCAAAAAAACCTGGGTTTACCAGTCCTAAAAAAACGCTAAACCATAAATCACCACACATCCCTGTCATTAAAAAAAAAAAATACATGCCATTTGACAGCCCTCAAATCGCCACAGCAAAAAGCCACACTGAACCAAATGACGTAGGTGATATTCAAGAAAATATTTTGTCAATCTTTGAAGAATCAATTATTCAAATTAACAAATTTTCATAACATATTTCATATTATTGAAGATTTAAATATTCAAAATCAAAAAACTTTCTTCAATTGTTCTCAGCTCTCAGTATGTTATTCAAATCGATGAATGGTTGTCACAATGACGAAAGTCAAATAGTCTACTTGAGTGAAATAATGCGTAAATGTTTCTAAAAGTTTCTTCAAATTGACAAAATTTTGTAATTATAACTCCCGACCGCATAACCTAAATATACAGTTTCTTTTATACCGAAAAAAATTCATGAAATGTAAGAAACGTTTCTTCACTTTGACAAAATTTTCTTTCTTTCCAGGAAAACGTTTTCCTCAAATTGACAGTTTTTTTTTCTATTTTGAATAAATTGTTTGAAAATTGGGTTGTTAAAGAAAGCAAGTGGTCATAGTTATTTCAGTGCTCAAAGTGTTAACATCAAAATTGTCTTAGTCTTAAAAGTGAAAATATTCAAGAAAATTGAAAAGAAGAAAGTAGCTGTTTAACAACTACTCATCAATAAGTAAGTACAAATATTATTCAAGAACCTATTAAATAAATCCGACTAAAAAAATAAATAAAAAATAGTTTGCAATAAACTAAAAAATACTCCATACTTTTTTGGTTTTAAAAATAATTTATGCATATTTTCAATGAAAAAACTATACATTTAAACGCTTTTAAAATGTGCTCTATTGTATTTCAGGTCACTCTTTCTTGATTTCCCTGAGGCAAAAAATTACGAAAAAGTTGGGTTTGGTGACCCGTATCTACTACTTCGCCGGTTTGAGTTAGGACTTCATCGCAATGAGCACTTTTGTAGAACATTCAATTCTAAAAAAAACCCACTAATGTCCTAGACTGTAGCATAAAATGCCTCTGAACTGTAGAATTTTTAAGAAAAATAGTTTAAGTTTACGTGTATTTAATATGGGAATTCTTTGCATGCCTTGGTCGAGTACTAAATGTTAATATTAAGGGCTCAAATTTTTTGGGAATTTTTTTAGGTATTTTCCACAAAATTTCGGGATGGCAGTGAAAAAAAAAAAATTTGTCCAAAAAATAAAAAGCACCCTAACTTACATATGTACATTTGTAAACAAATATTTGAAAATAAAATTAAAGTGTTTTTTTCAGATTCATAAAATAAGTGTTTTGATATTCTGTGTTATTAAACTAAAGAATGGTAAGTAAACTTGAAGAAGATGTATTAAGCTTGAGAATTTTGGTTTTGACTAAGGGATGTTAAATAAGATTTTGTTTTAAAAATGAAAAAACGCGAATGGTTTGAAAAACTGAAGAATATTTCATGAAAGTGAAGAAAAAGGTTTGTCATACTTCGAAGAAATTTCTTCACTTCAAGAAAAAAATTGATGTGAAAATCAAGAAAAATCGTAAGTTTTTTAAATACAATGATTCAAAATGAAGATTATTTCATCGACACGCAAAACAAGATTTGTGGATTTGACAATTTTTTATGTCAAAAGGAAGAAAGGTGAGTGTGAAAATGAAGAATAACTGTCAGTTTGAAGAAAAATGTTAGTGAAAGTGAAGAATATTTTTTCAATTCAACAACATACTTATTCAAATTGAAGAATCTTTGTCTACTTAATTTTTAAAATTATATGATGAATTTTATTCTGTTTGACAAAATTTCATAGATACATCAGCTTTACGAAAAATTAACAATTAATTCGTCAAATTGACACATAGTTTTCATTGACCGTAAATATTGATCACCCTTTTTTTTATTATTATTTATTCATAAAAGCAACGCTGTACAGTAAGAATAAAATTCTTTTAAATAGTACAGGTACAAGATTCTTACTTTATATAAATACTCTATACAAGTTTAAAAATTATAATTAAAAATTAAAGCAAAGAAAATTTACATGATATTACAAAAAAAAGGTAAAATTTACTGTGAAAAATGAGAGAAAACTAAGGATAAAAATTGTTTCTGTTGTATCTTGTTTTTTAATGACAAAGGAAGACCATTCCAACATGCTACGGCAAAAATGAAAAACTGACGACGCGAGTTAACACAGCTATAACTTTTCGGTTTGATAGATAGATTACGCGAAGACATAGAACAAATATTAGCAGACACATAAAAGGGTAATTTACTTTTTACTAAGTTGATGAGAAAAGACAGGGATTTAAATTTAAGAAAGCTTCGGAGGTCACATCCCAAAATTTTCTTAAGAAAACTTGAAACATGATCATATTTACGAAGATTGAATACAAATCTGGTAACAGAGTTCAAGGCCAAGTTGAGCTTGCGAAAAGATTCGCAATCCAAATCAGCAAAAATTTCACAGCCAAAAGTCACAATAGGCAGAATCAAAGATTTAACTAACTTCAATTTGACTTCACAAGGAAGAAAGTATTTTGATCCAGCTAGACTACGTAGTGCTGCATATATTTTAGCTACTATATGAACTATGTGGTCATTCCAAGTCATTGTGTTATTGAATATAACACCAAGGTTACGAACTTTATCAAGCATTTCAACTACTTGACCATTTAAAATTATATTGGAGAAATTTTGATGGGATACGAGTTGCTTGAACATAGCAACACATTTAGTTTTCGATGGATTTAATAGAAGTTGATTCCGAACTGACCAATCAAAAACAGAAGCTAGGTCTTGGTTTATTTTCATAATTGCATCTTCAACCAATTCAAGAGGAAAACTGTAATACAGTTGAACATCATCTGCATATATATGATAATTGCAATATTTAACTGTGCTAGGAAGATCATTTATAAACAAAGAGAAAAGCAGAGGCCCAAGTATCGAACCCTGTGGTACACCCGTCTTTAAGTTTAAAAAACTCGAAAATTTGTCTTTATGAAAAACAGTCTGTGATCTGTTACTAAGATATGAAAATATTAGCTTCATCGCGTTTGAAGAAAAGTTGAACTGTGTGCTAAGTTTGTTACATAAAATTGTGGATTCAACAGAATCGAATGCTTTTGAAAAGTCCAAGAGGGTCAAAAGCGTCACTTTGGATTCTTCTGAAGCAAGACGAATATCTTCGGTAACTTTTAAGAGCGCAGTTGTGCAACTGTGTTTTTTTCTGAAGCCGGATTGAAGTGGATTTAGTGCATTCAAACTGTCAATATAGCTTTTCATTTGGTAACTTGCAATAACTTTAAAAACTTTGGATAGAATCGCAAGAATTGCAATTGGCCTATATTCGGTATTTTTGTTGGAATTTTTGGGTACAGGTATTATTTTGACACGCTTCCACTCCATGGGGTACTGATTTGTGCTGATAATTGTATTGAAAACAAACGTCGTTAATGGAAGTATTTTCGGTAAAAGAATTTTTATAAAATCAGGATGGATTTCGTCAAGACCGATGCATTTTGATTTAACTGCAAAAATTGCATTCCCAACATCGTACTCGTCTACTTCTCTGAACTGAATTGCATTGTGAGCTGTATTGTATACAAGTTGCTCACTGTTTCTTTGGAAGCCTTGAATAGGATTTGCGAATTTTTCATTCAAACCTTCGATATTTAGCACATTAACATTGTCATTAGAAGATTTCTGTAAAATTCCAATATCTTTCACTTGTTTCCAAAAATGTTTCGAAGAGGTACAGAGACTAAACCTGTGAATATAAAATGATCTTTTAGCTTGGCGTATCATACAAGCCACTCTATTTCGAGCCTTTTTAAAATCACCCAGCATATCGGCACATTTATATGTTTTCCACCTAAGAAAATATTTATCACGCAGGGCCATTGCTTTTTGAATGGAAATCTATCCAGTCTATCCAGGGATAATCCGGATTTCTGACAACTTTTGTTTTCAATGGGACGAATTCATCGTAAAGAGAGTTCACAAAGTTGTTAAATATATTAATCTGTTCATTAACATCATTTGTTTCGTAAATTGAGGACCAGTCTAGATTATCAAAAGCAAGGAATAAGCCATGTAAATTTATATTACGAAAGTCTCTATAGTTGCAACTAATGGGTAATCTATTTATATTTGTTTTAAAATCAATAGTAATAAACATCAAGTCGTGAAAAGAAAAGGCTGGAGCAGAGAGCTGAGTGTATAATTTCAGATGTATTGGGTTGCTTAAAAGAGCCACATCAAGAAGTGAGGGTAAACAGTTTGGTTTGAAATGTGTAGCTTCTGAAACATTTGCAAAGCTGAGCCCTAGGGACTGCATCACATTTCTAAAATTTTCGGAAGAATTTTTAAAAAGATTAATATTCATGTCACCACAAAGCACTAAATGCGAAGATCTAATAAATAGACAATTGACTTACAAGATCTTCCACTACTTGGGCACAGGCAAAATTAGGTGGCATATACATATAGTATATTTGTTCATGGCATTTTGTATCTCGACGCAAATATATTGACAAGCACTCTTTTCGTCAGAGCGCAGTTTCATATGCGATTGAATTATATTTCGAACATAAATCGCCACTCCTCCACCAATTCTATCAGAGCGATCAGATCGATACAGCTTGAAACCTGCTAAAGAAAAACAATCAACTTTTACATTTGGATTAAACCACGTCTCAGAGATGCAAACAACATCAACTTCGCTTTTTATAAAAATCTGCCTAAACTCATCAATTTTGTTAACCAAACTTTGGGCATTGATATGACAAATTTTAAGACCCGGTTGCTGTTTACAAAGAACATTTATTTATTTATTCATCTACCGAGTTTCCTCTTACAGATATCTTAAGGTATATTAACAGTAGTTTATAATGTTCAATTACTTCTTTCTTAAACACTTTTCTTTCCTTTGTAAAATCAATTTTACCACAAAGAGAATTAAATAATTTCATACATCTAGTAAATGGTTCATTAAGAGCATATTTACATCTATGATGAGGAATATAAAAAAATATTTCTGGGCCGAATACTTCTTTTCGGAACATAAGTATTCAAATGACTTAAAACAACGGGACATTTTATGTGATAAGACAATATATCATAAATAAACATAATGCAATTTACACCGCGACGGCTTTCTAAACTGTCAAGACTTATTAGAGCACATCTAGTGGAGTAAGAAGGCATCTCTGGTATATTCCACCGTAGTTGTCTAACTAAGAACCTTGTAAAGGATTTTTGAATTTTTTCAACACGATTATTTGAAACAGTGTAATGAGGATCCCAAAATACTGAAGCATATTCCAAATGGGGTCGTACAAGTGACGTATAGATCGCTTTTATTGCATAGGGGTTTGTAAATTCAGAGCAGTTTCTTTTCAGAAAACCAAGCATTGAATTTGCTTTGGCCACAACGAAGTCAACATGCAGAGTAAAACTTAATTTCGGATCAAATAACACACCAAGATCTTTTACCTCAGACGACCTGTTCAGAGTAATATTTACCAGCGAGTATAAGTTTTCATTATTAACTCCGTATGAATCGGTCATATTAAATGAAAAAGTAAAATCAAGAGAATCAAGATCGACAACCCGCGATCGCGACCCTTGGGCAACCCCAGGGCTTCAACGAACAAACCTAGTATTTCTCTTCAACCAAACCTAGTGCGGAATGGCTTTTTATGGAATTGTAATCACTCTAGTAGGTGGGACAGTTCTGCGCGAAATGCGGTCCCTGTGGAAGAGAAAGTGGATGTTCCTGGGTTCAGCTTTTATCTCCCACACAACAGACAGACTTGCTAGCCCTTCTTTGTGCAATCGCAAAGATCCAAACTTTTAAAGACGATTGGCTATTCGCGAAAGCGCTAGTAAGTCCTCAATAGCTACCTGCAAGTGCTAGCAGGTTGGGTTGTCATTGTCAGTACACTAGAATCTTATGGATTTTGCTTAAGGCAATAATAGAAAGGGGGTGGTGGTGGTATGAGGTAATTATTAGGGAAATACTTTATTGTGCTGGTAACAAGACTACCGGGGTTGGGAAGCTTCACTGAACCATTTAAGTTTTTGAATTAACTTGTGGATGCTGTTTTGTGAAAGGTTAGAGATGTAGACCTTATCAATGTGGTTTTAAACCAGAAAAGTCCACAATACACCAAATTTTCACATTACCGCAGATCTTGGAAAAAACCCGTGAATATAATATCGATATTCACCATCTCTTTATCGAAAGGCTTAAGGCAAAGTCTTTTCGAGAGCCTACTTGGAAAGATTGTACAAAACTCAAACGTCAATACAAGAGGTACAATTTTTCAAAAACCTGTAGTTTACTCGCCTACGCAGACGATATTGACGTAATGGGAAGAAGGAAGCGTGATATGATAGTTGATTTTGCGAGCATTGAAACAGAAGCGAAAAAAATTGGTTTGATGATTAATGGGGGTAAAGCAAAGTGTATGTTGTCATCAAACAAGGACACAGAACATCGACGAATTGGACAATACGTCACAATAGACAGACATAACTTCGAGGTAGTACAGGACTTCGTCTACCTAGGATCCGCTATAGACACGGAAAACAGCATCATAGTGTGGAGATCAAAGTGAGAATAACTCTTGCTAACCGTTGCTTCTTTGGATTAAGAAGGCAATTGAGGAACAAAACCCTCTCCAGAAACACCAAGGTAACCTTGTAGGTATAAGACCTTGATCATCCCAGTTCTGCTTTATGGCGCAGAAGCATGGACCTTATCGAAAGCGGATGAGGAAATCCTTGGTCGTATCTAAAGAAAAACGGTACGAATATTTTTGGTTCCGTATGCGAAGACAATGTGTAGAGAAGAAGATACAACAACGAGCTGTATGAGCTGTAACGTGACATGGGCATAGCCAGAAGAGTACGCACCGCGAGGTTACGATGGCTGGACCATGTAGAGTAGATGGACCCAAACGGTCCGGCTCGATAGGGTTTCTAAAGCACATTGCAGGGAAATCGCGAAAGGGGAAGACCTCGTTTTAGGTGGTGCAATCAAGTGGATAAAGACCTCACCCGACTAAGAGTGCAAAACTGGAGACAGTCGCTACAGAAGAATGTTGGCTGAGGCCCAGGTTCACTCCAAACTGTAATGCCCACCTAAGTAAGTAAGTAAGAGCTGTAGACTAGTTCGTCTAAAAAGTATTCTACTAAAATTTTGTGACTAGTCGTGGCCAAGCTTTGGCACTCACAGAGGAATTGGAATGCTAATTTCGTGTTTCTTCGTCTTCTCATCCTCTACATAAATCGGATACCTATTCTCTTTCTCAGTATGTGTCACCCCTTGAGTTGAGATAAAAGGATCATAACAGAGAAAGCCTCTAATATCGAACCGTATGAATCTGTGTTGCGCTGCCTCAATACGAAGTTAATGAACCTCACATGGAAGTTACTTAAGACAATGCAAGAAATTTTCACCCCTTCTGCGCAAAAATTTGAATTTCACTGCAAGAAACCACGCCATTTATTGCAGCAACGAAAGGTATATGACCAAGCTGTCTCCCTTGTGGCACATGAGCAATACCATTGAAAGGATTTGATATGACGGCTACGCTACGTAATTTGACTTGATAATACATATCATTTTTAGCGGGAAACTATCCAATCAATAAATACTGGAATGTAATACTTTAAAAAAAACCCGCACGTCTTCTTGATTCGAAATTTTTACAACTCAGCTCTTAATCTAATCGATCTTTTAAGCATGTTTCAATGAAAGGTTTGAACCGAAGCGAAGTTTTGTTTTCAGCTTTGAGAGGAAATCCAAATGCATTGAACTTATACATATAATAGAATATTGTGAGAGTGAGTGTAAATGCAGTCTAACTCATACCTCTTTTCAAAGTCCATTGGAGTATTTATGGTAAAATGTGAGAACATTCCATGTTGCTGATCACACATCATATTCCTTCCAATGAAGGATAAATTTTCGCAGACTACTTGGTCAAACAGCTTCGGAATATATGAAAACAATTGGTCAGAAGTTTTTTGTATTAATTTTTGACCCTTCTTGAAAACAGGAGCAATTAAAATCTTCTTCCATAGATTGTATAGTTTTCCAGGCTATAAAGAAAGCTTAAAAAAAAGGTGTGTGATGTTTGGATTTATATCCGGACCTGATGAAAAACTCATCATTTAGAGAAGAAATGTAATGAATTATTCTGTAATTGTCAATAAGGATCCTACTAAGACTTACTTGCAAACAGTGAGTCAAATAATCAAAGTATCAATTTTCAAAAATGTACTACACAAAAGAGCCACAAACTAGATCTACAATAGCCTGCATTCGAATGATAGCCGTCTGATTTCTTTTTAAAATTGGAATAGGACCAACAGCTTTTTGGGTAGTTTTGAAGAGAAGAACCCATTTGAGTTACATAGAAAAAATGTAAAAAGCCATCTGGAGTCTTTAAAACGACTTATGAACGTTGGTGGTCAGTCAGAGCAAGAGTGTAAGTCTTCCAGGCCTTGTTTCTTTTATCGTCACTTTTAATTCAAGCCTGAGAATAATTTTAATTTTTGCCTAATTCACCCGAAAGCAATTTGTCGATTAGCCATTCGGAACTGGCGGAAAATTGTAGGTCCCTTCATTTTCTCACAATGCATGGTTATGAAAAATGCTCTAGAGTCTAGAGTCTGGAGTTCTTAGCTATTTGCGCCATTTTATTTATTTAAAAAATTAAATTAATTTTCGGTGTTTATTTGAGGAACCTGAGGAATATTGAACCCCATAAGTGAAAATAACGCTTGATCCGAACGAACATACCTTACTTTTGGTTGGCTTACTGTTTAGTTACTTCATTTTTGATTGCTTCAAGATTTTCTTCATGCGAATTCCTCGTTTAATTTATTGCAGTTGCTATGCTAATGAGAAAGAGCGTGTTATCTATCGAATTATGATTAATTCAAAGTTAAAAGCAGTGCCTCTCTGTCTTTCCCCTCAATCCCTATAAAAAATCTCAAAATTAAAAAAACCAATACATCATACATACAAAATTGAATGAAGAATGGCTTCCGTATCATAAGCTTACCCTCATATTCTCAATGCGGACAAAGGTAAACGAAAAAGTTGTTGCAGCCATAAAACTCTCTTGAATCGACTTACCTACTCAGCTGTAGGTATCCACAAAAACCATGTGTACCGGCTTTTCTTCATAATTAAATTTTATCAGAAGAATCCCAGAGCTTCAGAAAAAAAAACTTTTAAATCTTTTATACAAAGACAAAGAGAAACGATAAATAGTTTTAAGGCTTTTCAAGAATATCCAGTCAACGTCATTCGATTATGAGCTTCACTTATTTTATTTACAGTAAACGCCGGGGAACCCCAACATCCGTTTTTCTTTTTTATTGTCTCTTCAGCCTCACTTCCGTTTTACAAGCGTTTTCATTTTTGGGGTGATTTATTTTCAGCACCTTCTCTCCTTCTGCGTGGAAGAACATAACTTACGAATTTTCAAGTTTACTCCATCAATTTATGATTAAAATTATATGAAATTGTGTCCTTAAAATGTGGATAAGGTTTCTTGAGGTGGTGGGTTGTTTATGTGAGCGGTAAGAGAAGGAGGGCCTGCAATTTTAATGGAGCAACATGAAATATCCTAAATAAACTTTAATTTTCATTTCCTTATCTAAGTGTCGTTGCAAAATGAAAGCATTAAGTATAAAAATTAAGGTCATTACTTCAATGAGACTTAGAAGAATTTACTGAGATTTTAATGACAAAAAAATGGAAATTTTTGGTGATGAACATGGAATTAGTAGATGATTGTATTCTAAGCGGGATGTTGTTCTATGGTGCCAAAGCAGGAATAACAGCGAGTGACAAGAGTGTAAACTTATATCAACAAATAAAAGCACTCTATCCTGAAAGGCCGGATGACCCGGAAAACACTGCAGAGGAAAGTAAAAATTCAGTATCTAGCAAAGCTTTTAAGAACCTATCCTAGGAGAAGAAGAGGGAAGTTCAAATGCAGACCCAGACATTGTTTATAAGACAGCATCACTCAGAGTTCATCAAATGGGTTTCAAAGGAAAATATTCTCTTCTTGGTTAGAATAGATGGTCAAAAAATTTTAATCATTTTTTCGTCAACGTCTTTATTCCCTCGTCGCTATTTTCTTTTTTTTCTCTCTGATTCCTTTTATTCCGCTTCTTTATTTTATTTCATTTATCTCTCTTCTTCTTTTTCTTCTTCGTCTCGAAACATTACAACTCTTCCACTCGTCATAGCTTGGCGCTAATGAAAGCTGGACTATAAATCTATGATGCAAAGTAGATGTCTCCAGAAAAGTACCCAAATATGTAGACTTCCTATGATTCTCTGGGCTTAACTGGACATCTAAAAGAGTTAATGGAAAAATGGAAAGTCACCGTCTTAAGATTATTTACAGATTTCTCAATAATTGCTGGACGGTGGGCAGCCGGGAGTAAGGATTCATAAGGAGACGAAGAACCAGGTGATTGTAATAGAAATTTGTGTTGATTTCAAGGTCGCAAGAGAAAAGAGTTCTCAACAAAAACGGAATCAGTTATCACTTCCGATTTTGTTAAGAGTCTGCTATCAATTCAATATTCTGTGGCAGGTCATAGTGTTAGAAAGCAGCAGTAGCAAGAAGAGGAAACTTAATAAGAGAAACGGAAAGCCAAGGGACTGGAAACGACGGAATGGTATTGGGAGCTGGGAGGGGTTTGCATTGAAGGAAATGACATGCTCACGGGATGTGGGGATCGTTTCTCACAATGAAGAAGACACTCAATACAAATAACGTATATCATGCCCAAACAAAAACTAGCATTTTCTTACCCCTTTACCGAAGTAGATTTCATCATAGGCCTGGGCTGCAGATATAATGCAGCATGGCATGGATCACCCTCCCATTCAAGGAATTCTCTCTTTAAACTCTCCCTTCGCCAATTTTATCCTAAAAAAAGAATCTCAACTCTCTTCACCGAACGACATCTTCAGCACACCATGTTCCACCCACTCAAAATCTCCTCCACAAGCCGTGATTTATAAAATTACTATATTTTATTATAGCTTAACTTCAAACAAAATCAAAAATATTTGATTCTTAATCTATTTGGCTGCCGGGCCTAAACGAAAACAAAAAAACCAATCTAAGCTTGAAAAAGTTTCTTAATGTTGTTGCACTTTTTCTTCCTGAAGGGGATTCTTATTAATTTCCTTTTATAATATTTCAAGCTGCTTTATAAATTAGGACGATTACGGACTTACAAACCGCGATCTAAAACAAAGGAATAACACGATTTCAAAAACAAAAGAAAGAAAAAGGAAATTGCATAGCCGATGTGCACCAGAGGAAAATTTTGATGGAATAACGTTTAATGATAGGCAAGGTAATATGTTTGTTCAATGGAAGAAAAGCGCGTCCAGCAAAAATTTATGTGCTGGAATCACGGCCGCTCAGATAAGAGGCGTTCGGTGGAAATGTTTTTATAAACTGAAGTAGGCCAATATTATTATAACCGATGCATTAAATGAATGGGTGAGTGACAGTAAAACTTTCGTTAGTTTAAGGGCCAACGAAAGAAATAAAATAAGTGGAAACCAGAAATGTTTGTTAAAAAGGAATCTTCAAACCCTTGCTGTAAAGTAAAGAGAAAAGAAAATGCGACCAAGATAATTTAGAATGTGATGAATTGAAATTTTTAATGATCAGTTTAGTGGTGATGGGAAAACCTCAATGATTAGGATTACAAACCCAAAATATAGAATTATAAAAGTTTTATTAAAAAAACCAAATAGAAACAAAGCAAACAGTAGTTTCGACAAAAACAAAAGCTGCAAAAAAGCCCGCTATCGAGCGGTTTTGAAAACGCCTTGTCGTATGGCAATGAAAAAGGTCTCGAGTCCCTCAATACATGTGTAATGAGCACTTTGAAGTGACATTAATATTATTTAAAAATTTTAAATAAAACTATCACTAACTATTCTTATTACACACTAATTGTTAGTACTTAAAAGTAATGCTATATTTTTTAAGTAAGAATAAGAAATAAAGAAATAAAGAAATAAAATAAAGAAACAAGTTAGCATACCAACTACAAGAAAATTCTCACTCTACTAATCTTATTATTATAGTTACTCCTTCTCCGTCTATGTCCTTATTTCACACCTTCCCTAATTATCTTTTCCTCTTGTTGAAAATTCCGTTGCTTTAGAAAATACTTTAACAAAAGAACCAATATGGCTGCTCAAAGATTATAATTATTTCAAGTCAGTTGATCATTTGTTCTACTTAAAACCTCAGCGATCTGCGTAAGAGGACAACCGTTTTGTTTGGGATGCCCTACTGTCTTTCAATATACCCCTTAGCCATCAAATTTCCACGATCTTTGGAAATTTTGGTCGCTTTGCCTTTTTTACAGGGAAAGCGATAGATTGGTAACATGCACCAGTGCACCATTCTGTGGAAGTAAAAGGTAAGCTAAATCAGTGATCTGAAAAGTTAAAAAAAAAGTAAGACGACTAAGCAAAATTCTTCTGAATCAAAATACCTTGGGATCATCCTAAACAGCAAAATCTCATGGAACCCTCAACTAGAACGCATTTCCAGTAGAGCAATCAAGTCCCTATGGATTTGTCGAAGCGTTAGCGGGAAAAACTGGGGTCTAAAACCTAAAATGATGTACGACCTATATACGCTGGTAGTCAGACCAACAATAACGTACACAGCCGTTATATGGTATGGACAAAAACAAAAGAAATAACGGCAATCCAAAAACTTGAAACGATTCAAAGATTGACAACAACATGCATCACTGGATGCATGCGTACAACACCAACATACGCTGTAAACGTCATTTTAGGACTACCTCCAATTCACGCCTTCATAAAAATGGAAGCAACACTGGCGACACACCGTCTTTTCCATCAAGGATACATAAAATCACATCCATACCCGAAAGGACATCTGTCGATAATGGAAAGTCTAGGAAAACTTAATACCTTTAGTATGTGCTTGGATGCTATTATTCCGATGTACAACTTTAAACTCAACTTCTCCATTGTCATCCCCCCTAGGGAAGACTGGAAGAACACAAAATCTCATTCTTCAAGGCAATATATGGTCTGGTATACAGGTACAGGTTCCGGCATTTTCAGCGACTGTCCCAGAACGAATTTTTCAGTAAGTCTGGGCAGTCACTCGTCCATTTTCCAAGCTGAAGTCATTGGCATTAACTAGTCCAAGAGACAGTAATACTTTGAACTAGCAAAGAAAAATACTGTTATCATTCACTGGATCCCAGCAAACAAAGGCTATGATGGTAACGAGAAGGCAGACATCTTTGCTAAAGACGGCGCATCTAAACCATTCGTCGGTCCTGAACTCCTCTGCGTTGTAAATAAAAGCACCTTCAAACATACTGCCAAGAACATCCTACTGGAGGAATCAAATAAAGCTTGGAGTAACTCATCTGGCCAAATCTGTTCAAAACTCTTTTTGCCAGAATATACTATATAATTTCAAAACTCCTACTGAACCTCAATAGGAAAACCCTAAAAATTTGCACAGGACTACTAATCGGTCACTGTTCTTTAAAGAAACATCTTCACCAAATGAGGCTGGTAGCGGACCCCATCTGTAGACTATGCCTCGAAAATGAAGAAACATCTCTGCACATTATTACAAAATGTCCAATACTTTTCCGCCTTAGAAAGCAAATACTTGACTATGAGATTACCCCGCTAGATAAACTCAAACTCATTCACCCACAGAAGATTGCTTACTTCACATTCAGACACCGCATTGCCCAGAGCTGAGCAAGCTCTACTCATCCCCTAAATCTATCTATCTAACTGGCAAAATTCTTCGAAGAGAAAGACTAAAAATTGGTAACGCGTGTTTTTAAGATCAGGGTCAGGGTCTGGTGGACTTTTGTTCAGGTTTTGCAGCGGAAGACTGACAAAATAATGTGGAATTTTAAGTGGCGGTTAGTGAGTTGAAATTCAAGTTAAATGTTGGGCACTCGGCAATTGAAAAATGTTTTCGGTGGGTACTTTGCTAATAATGTTTTGGTGGTGATAGCCTTATATAAGTAAATTTTAAGTAAATAATAAATTTCCTACTGGGATCAGTAGTGGTTGTATGTCTGTGATATGTGCGATGGTTACTTGCATGCGATGCTTCTAATGGTGCGATTTGTTTAGATATGCTTATTATTTATGGTTTGTGTATGCGATGCTTAACATGATGGGTAAATGGGCTTAGTGTTGGTTTGTGTGTTTGATAGTTCAGACAGACTCCGTCTGCCCCTATGCAATATTCATACATATTGCAATCGGGAAGTGAAGAGGATAAGTAAAGAGTTAGTTTTGAAGAACCTTTCGTTCTGTTCGCCAGTGGTTAGTTGCTTTTGCAACTAACGTGAGTAGGTACGCCACTGGTTGATGGGACCATGGCTGCCCTCAATTCACCCAGAACCAAACAGCTGCGGCCAAAATCAAATGAGTTGGGTTTCTAAACAAACTATCGTAAGTTAGTTTTTGCTGTGGTAAATTTTACACTAAGAATGTAACTAAGGCCTAACAAAAGGCAACAAAAAAAATTCAAAATTATCAAATTCAAAGAAATTATACAGCATATAATTTAATGATGTGAAAAATCTAGCTTCAGTAGAATAAAAGGGTTGTCATTAGTTTAAGGACAAGTGACCATTGCGGCTTGCTCAAACAAATTCCATCCGAGAGGCCAAAGACAAGGCAGTTTGTCAGCAATAACGATGAATATTAAAAGTCGGCGTCAAGAGCGATTTTGTTTCGAAATTAACCGAACGTATATAATCCCAGTGGTCTTGCGGCTTCAATTCTTCCCCGATAAATGGCAAACCAAACCGGGCGCATAATTCAAGGAACCGCTGACAAAAAAACAAAAATAAAATAAATTCCCAGATTGATATATACACACGCCTTAAAAACCATCCTATGCTTTGGTAATCTGTACTTTATCTTCCGGCTGGTAGACATTTCATCCCCAACTGTGGCAGAGAATTTACCGAAATACCTTGCTTCAGAAATTATTTCAATATCTTACTAGTTAAGGAATAAATTTCACTTAAAGCTTTTTGTCCATGTACGAAGAAATTCGATTGATTACCAACCTCAGGTTGTGATCCAATTCCGGGAAATGGACGGTGTATCTTCTCGTCTCACACAACAACCTTGGAAATAAAAGGGTTCCTGAACTTATTATTAAAAAGCATATTCTGCTCACATCGTTCAGAAAAAGCTTTATACTTTTTCGTTATTAAAATTCAAAGTAAGAAATTTAACAAAAAAGCAAAAATAAGAACAGTAAAGGTAAACTCGATTGAATCTTTTCATCTTGTGGCCCATGCAAATTTAACTGGTAAATGTAACCGACAAAGAATCCATGCTCCTCATTAAGGAAATTCCATGCAAGGACCTTGTTTATAGGGCTTTATCCAAAATCACTGGTGACCAGAAGCATTTTTCAATGAAAATTAAATTCCTCAGTTCAGGTTTTCCCTTCAATGTGATGATGATGATGACAATAACTTTTTTTTTCTTTTTTCAAGCGTTGTATTGTTGCAGACAGACTGCACGAGGTTTTACTTCAGAAATTCAACGAATTTCTATTTATTTTTTTAAAATGTAACATTCGCAAAGTTTTTTTTTCAACTGTCGCCCGCTGATGTTGGTTCTGCAGCTGAGAGCAGCCAAAACGCTTACTTACTTGCCAAAAACAAAATTGAAAACCAATTAAACTTCTTTGTTTTTGTTTGCATTTGCGAATTTGTACCAATTTTACGGTCAGTAAAGTGAAAACTTTCAAGGGTGTTAAAAATTCAATAGATATGCCACACGCGAATCGTGAAACAAAACTTCCCTAACGTAGATACGCACTTTGATAGGTAGATACACAGATTCTTAATCAGTATACGGACTAACAACCCGCTCATAAGTCATTTAGGAAAGTTATATTTTACTGTCTATCTACACGCGTTAAAAAATCGGTGGGGAATTCTCAGAACTGGAATTTACTGAATTGAAAAAGCGCTCAGGGCTTATACGACCACAATTATTCTAATGCACGCAAGTGTAATGTGTCTATGAATGAAAATGAGAAAAAGCAACCATTTGAACATTTTTCAAGGCGATTGTACCAATAAATCACTGAACATGAAATAGAAGTAAACTTGAAACGTAAAAAGCTAAAAAAGATATCCACTGCCACTCAATTGCTATCAAAACCACTCAATGTTTGTGAAGCGTTATTCAAATCCGATGGGATTGTATATTTTTTGTACCACTGATGCTCTCGTTTCATAACTCAGTTGAACGAAGGATAACTAGAATATACGACACGTGAGGAAATATTTTGGATTAAATGCCTTGTGGAATAAAGCGTAAAAAATCGCGTTAAACTGACTGATCTCTTGTTGCATCCCTAATTCTTAATAAATCATGTTGATACGATTTAAAACCAACAGTGATTTCACCCAGGAGTTTTTATTTAGTGGAGCATTGCTGGCCGTAGCTTTGAACAATTTGATGAAATTTTATTTGACTGGGTAACACGAACTTGTGATTGTGTGCTGAGTACAATATCAAAGTCTTTAGGCTAAGTTCAAGGTTTCACGCTCTCCATAATTTATTTGGTGATATGGGGTTGTTGGTTGCACGAAACTCTTAATTAAGGCTAAGGCCCTAAGATATCCCAAACACTGGGACTCTTACAATGAATCCCTGAATACCAACAAGAAAGGAATCAGGAAAGCAGCTCCTGGAGACACTGTCACAGATACATCCGAGGCTTTAAGACTTAGGAAAATACTCTCAAAAAATCCATCGGTACCATAAGTTTTCTGAAATAAGGTACCTGAGCAAATTCGTGTGAAGAAACACTTAATCTGCTGCTCGATACACACTTTCCGGGCAGCTCAACCAACAATTTTGGACAAAGCATACTTAGACACAACATGTCAGCAAACCACTTAAACAATCTCATTTCAACGTAAAAAATAGTATCGACGATAAACAGCTTTAAACCTTACAAGTCCTCGGGACCAGACAACAAAACACCTGTTGAACTTCGCAGAGATCCCTCAATATAACCAACTTTGGAAAATCTACTGAGGGGTTGCTTAAAACTGGCATTCGTCTTTCTTCTCTTACGCTTAAAACACTAGAGAAGTTGATTGATATTCACTTGCGAAATACGCTTGATAAGTCACTTCTTTCTCTAGCCCAACACGCATATTGCAAAAGAAAATCAATTGAAACGGCTCTACACACGCTAGACGGTTGCCAGTTTGGTCATTTATGTCCAAATCTGGTCATTATTTTTTCACTTGGTCACATGGTCACTTTTTATTCCATTTGGTCATTTTTTCAACGAAATGAAATAAGAGAAACTCTTCAGTTTATAAGTTCTTAAAATTGAAATGTATGCGAAAGGCAGTTATCCTATCGAATTATGTAAAGGAAAAAGTTCGTTGGTTCAAGCCCAACGATTGCTCCGAGGTAGCCGCAATTAGTTCTCTTGAAAAACCTCAGTTTACCCTTTATACCATGCTAGGTGTTTTTTGAGTTCTGCGGTCGCCCTGAAGTAGAACTATGATTTTGCCGTGGAGAATTCAGGTAGCAAGCACTGATTTCAAATGACACGTCCTTTTTTTCAAATGATCGGCATGTGTGGTGACTTCGTGATTCAATCTGTCTTACGATCTGAAAACCAAGGTTTTTTGGCAACTAGACTTGATGCTGCACAGCTTGTTTCTGTCAATACTGTCATACGGATGTTTTTTCCACGATCTCCCGTGTGCTGTACGAACTCGTTGACGTAGGAGGTTTTACACAAAGACAAGACATCGCATCTGACGTTAAGGAGGAGTATTCATCTATATAATTTGAAAAAGCTGTTAAGGAAAGAATGCTGAGTTACCTAAAGAAAATAAACTACTTTAATGCTGCTCAATACGGTTTTAGAGAAGGTCTCTCCACTGAGGATGCCCTCTTAGCTTTTAGTAGTATTATATATAAAGGATTGGACGAAAAAAAACAATGTGCAGGTCTTTTCGTTGACATTACGAAGGCATTTGACATGGTTAACCATAACATCCTTTTGAGTAAGTTATATCTTGCTGGTTTTCGAAGCTTTATGTTAAGTTGGTTTTCATCTTACTTCAAGGATAGAAGACAGTTAGTGAGAATTGATGATCATCTTAGTAGCATCCTGTTTATCAACAAAGGTGTTCCCCAAAGCTCTGTCCTCGGCCCAATATTTTTTTTAATCTTTATTCTCGCAAGCTTTTTTAGGTAAAATAACAGCTTTTGCTGATGACTTAGGGATTGCATATACCTCGTCCAGTCCACTTAATTTGGTTGCTGACATTAACCATGATATTAGATTATTAGGTTTATGGTTCATGGCACACAAGTTAATGATAAGTAGCAAAACGAAACTAATGTTTTTTAGCCTATCTTCAAAGGATCCTCCTGATTTAGATTTTAGCTTTCGCTCCCTAACATGCAGTAAGTTCCGTTGTATAGACTGTTCTTGCATACCATTTAATGATGGAATCAGTTATAAGGATGATTCAATTTGCGGATCGTCTTGTTTCAAAATTTAAGTTGTGGAAAAGTTTAAGTATTTAGGTGTGATTATTGATCAAAATTAAAATTGGTTAGACCACATCTCTTATCTGAAACAACATTTTCGAATATCTCTTCGTTACATCTACCATCTTAAGAAGTTCTTGAGTAGTAATTCCTTAAAGACGGTTTATTATGCACTTTTTCATTCTAGACTACAATATGGTTGTTGTATGGTTGTTGGGGAGCGACTTTTCCTACCAATCTTCAATGCCTTGTTGTGTGACAAAAAAAAGTTATTCGTTAACTATCAGCTGCAAATCGTAGAAGCTCTTCAATATTGCTATTTAGAAGTTTGAATGTCCTTCCAGTAAAACATTTATATTACTTTAAGGTTTTAAAAATATTTTTCATAAAAAGTGGTTACTTTCAAAGTCCTTTGACTCATGCACGTAGTTTGCGAAGCAATTCTTTAGCACAAGTAAATATCCCTTCTTTTCGTACTACTCACTTCAGAAACTTTTTTACAATTACTGCCTGTAAGCTATTCAATAGTTTGCCTATTAATTAAGCTTTGGCTTTTTAGTTTTGATCACACCGCAATAAGAAATGTACTTACATAATGTGTCATAATCTGTAACATTTTCTCAAACAATGTTCATATCTTGTTTTGATTTATAGATTGCTTGTTATCCTCTGCATTTTTTTGTATTCCTTAATAGAGATAACTAAACTTAGTAAAAAATAAAAAATAAAAAAATATAAACATAATATATAATAATGTTCACCCCACATTAATAAATTTTGCAAAAAATAATTATTTGAATTACATTGAATTATTATTTTGTTATAATTTAAATTTTGTATAAATTCACTGAAGTGATATTCTACACTTATACATATAAATATGGAAATGTTTATCACTACTTATTCTTAAATGTAACTTTAGCTTTATACCTACATAAGTTCAAACTAATGTACATTTTTTGAATAAAGATTCAAATGAAATGAAATGAAATGAAAAAATTAAATGATGCAATTGTAGGATTTCCCATTCACTGAACATTCTTTCTCCCGACTTAATCATGCAGCTGGTGCACTCTCCTTTCAAGCCACTAGCCAACCACTAGCTTCCTTGAACATTTCGGCGTCGAGACCGTCTGAAAAATCCAGTTTTATTTGATTTAAGCTAACATACGGGTTTGCAACTTTAAGTTCTTCTGATCTAGAGTATGGCATTCTTAATAATCGTCTAAGTTGAGTCTGCAAACATAAATTTTCAAGATTCTCAGAGATGAATGCCGTTCCATAGCAATGTTTGCTTGGTGTTCTTTACGGGCTTGGTTCTTAGTTTTCCACCCTAGCATGATTTTTTACCATTTGGTGCAAACTTTGAAGCTCAGACTTTCATGAAATTTCTATATTTCCTTAAACAAGCGCTTCTCATGCCCCTTTATCCGTTTAAGAACTTGGTTTCCCCTTCCTTTCTTTCTTAATCGGAATCAATTGTAGTTTTGGTCATTTCAAGCTACGTTTGGTAATTTTTATTTTCATTTTTAGAGTAGATAACCGTGGCGCTAGTCCGTACAATAGAATACTCGTTGCAACATAAGGAGTTTACTGTAGTTGCTTTCCTAGCCATCGAAGGCACCTTCAACAATGTATTTAAACATCTGCGATGTCACGAGCGCTTTCAACTCTAAAAATGGATTATAAAATCAAAAGCCAAATCATAAACACAACTCCGGGAGAGGCTTCTACTAAAAGAGATGATGTAAGTAGAGGCACTCCGCAAGGTGGAGTACTCTCTGCTCTTCTCTGGAATTTGGTGGTAAATGAACTACTGATAAACCTGGAGGGAGATAGTTGCCGGGTTGGCTTTACATCTTGGTCGTTAGACCTATCCTCACTTATGGTGTTACAGTTTGGTGGACTGCACTAGACAAAGCAATTTGTCATGACAGTCTCATCAAAGACCTTACGCACAACTCCTTCAGCGGCATTGGACATCCTGTTTCACCTAGTCCCGATCGACATCTACAGTAAACAAAAGCCTGCGAGTTCGGCTATTCGTTTACAAGAAGTCTCACAATGGGCCAACAACAATATTGGTCATGCCGACATTCTGAACAAATTCGGAATCCCCAAATTGAAGACACATTACACCACACCTAAACTCAATTTGTCGTTCCATCCAGAACAGACTGGGAGGACCAATCATTCTTTTAAAACGAATACGTCCATATTTATACGGACGGTTCAAAAACAAATGAAGGAGCAGGTTGTGGTGTCCATTTAAACGAAATGAAATTAAACATATCGCTTCGTCTTCCAGATCATTGTAGCGTGTTCCAGGCGGAGGTGATGGCAATTAGCGAAGCTCTGTCTTGGCTAAGCGAAAACATGATATCAAAAAGGGAGGCTTATGTATCTTCTCTGACAGCCAGGCGGCCATTAAATATCTGGTGTCAAATTCAGTGGCGTAGCATAGGGGGAAGGGGGTTGGGGATAGCCCAAAAAAAGATCGAACCATAAAAAGAGAACGTGTTCTCTCTTAAAGAGACACGATGGGCACCCTAGCTAGGACCCAACTTCACGATGGTTCCGCATATTCTAAAAAATACTAGCGAGCATCATTTCAGCGGAAAACTAGTGAAACATTTTTGACACTGCTAAATAATCACGCTAGCTAAATCACAGCAGATGTCGTTAGTGTTTTAGTTTAGAGGAAGATATTGGCTAGTGTAACCAAAAATAAGTGCAATCATTATTATCCAACTTTTGTATAGAGAATTAATGCAACTAGCAGTCCATGTATGATGTATCATAAGTCAATACAATGCTTCAATCACATTGATCCATTACGCCAGTTCCACAAAGAAAAATCTCACTGAGCGCTCAATGTCACTTTGACGGAGCGCAAACAGTTTTGTGGAACATAATTCTCAGCTCAACTGTGTCGTTGTTTTCAAACTTTTACTCATCATCATCAGAATGTACAACGAAAATTT
This sequence comes from Melanostoma mellinum, assembly GCA_914767635.1. NCBI lineage: Eukaryota > Metazoa > Arthropoda > Insecta > Diptera > Syrphidae > Melanostoma > Melanostoma mellinum. The sequence continues at coordinate 73,670,693 of OU612059.1, forward strand.
GCTGATGCTGAAAAAATAGCCGAGTCTATAGGAGAAAAAATTGAAGTTTCCAGGATTGTGCATCGTCAAAAACACCGACAAAATTACCAAAGCAAAAGCAGTTCAGCAGAAGATTATTACCGTATATCAATATTCATACTTTTCCTGGATCACTTCATATCATCACTATCTGACAGATTTGCGAAACACAAAAAAATTTTTTCAATAATCGGAAATACCATCCCTGAAAAAATGGTCAGGAAAGACGTTGAGAATATTGATGAAACCGTGGAAGTAATAATGAATCAATGGCCAACAGCGACTGAGGCAGCTGCTTCAACCGTAATAAATGAAGTGTTATTTTGGAGACAACGTTGGGTTGGGCCAGAAACTCAACCAGAGACATTTGTGACGATGCACTTTTTCCAAACAGTTTCAAGTTTTTGAAAATAGGTGCAACATTGGCTGCGACCATTGCTAGCAGCGAGCGTAGTTTTTTCACGTTGAGGCGTCTAAAATATTGGATTAGGAATTCTACAGGCGAAGATAGGCTGAACGGGCTTGCTCTTATGAGCATTAACCCTCGTTTACAAACCGGCAAAAGTCGTGTCCACCCGAACTGGGGTCCAAATGGACCCCACGATTTTTTCTTCGAAATTTTTTTGATTTCTGACTTATGTTGTTCAGTTATAGTTCTTCTGGCTATTGTATGAATTGTTTCTAATATAGCAGGGATAAAGAAATTTAAGCAGAGATGTCATTATGCAGGTATGTAGGAGGTCAGCAATAAAATTTTTCAATTTCAAAAACGATGGAAACTGCCTAATTTTGCAAATCTGGGATTCCCGCTTATCCCTTTCGATATGTCTGTTTTACGTAATTACTGATTGTAATATTGATGCATTTCAATGTTCTTGCCAGGTCCGCCTATCAAAAGAAAAAAAATAGTCATTATTTCACTTTGTTCAGGTAAAAATGATTGAATTTCCCCAATACATGCCAAAAATGGCTTGAACTTTAGGTGGATGTATGAAAGCTCAACGGGCTATCCACTGAAGTTTTCTGTCTACACTGGTAGCTCTGACCAAAGTACAGGACTTGGTCGTGGATCTGATGTGGTGATGTCGTTGATGCCATCATATTTCAATTCTGGACGCGACCTTACTATTGATAATTTCTTTACGTCGGTGGATTTGGCATTGAAGTTGCTGGATTCTTGGCACGATTCGGAAAAACAAAAGAGATTTGCCTAAACCTTTTGTAGCAAAGGAGGTTCTTGATGAGCAGAATGAGCCTGTAAAGGTCAATAACAAAAAGCAGTATCGTCCAGTCCACTCATCCATTTTTGGATTTTCTGGAAAAATGGCGTTGATGAGTTATTTTCCGAAGCCAAACAAACAAGTGGTATTGCTATCAACACAACATAACAGCGAGAAAGCCACTTCCGGTCATCAAAGTAAACTTGTAATGATATTGGATTATAACCGCACCAAAGGTGGAATCGATGTATTCGACAAAATGGTCTCGTTATATTCATGTACACGTCAAACAAATCGCTGACCGATGGTTGTATTCTACAACTTACTGGACGTAGCAGCCCTAGCAACTGTCATCATTTTCCGATATTTTAATCCGCCTAGAAGAAAAAAAAATTGTTCAGAAGTGATAAACTCATCGAACTAGCGGAGGAACTGGTTGAGTCAGAATTGAATAACCGTTCTCAACATGCAACACAATCTGGCATTGGAAAATCTGCAATGGATGCTCTCTGTATTTTGGGGAGAGTTGAGGAAAAACTACAAACAGTCCCCGAAAGGCTCTCTTGTAAAAGAAGCAGATGTCACCTTTGCCCAAGAGCAGATGACAAGAAAAGCAGAACCACCTGCGATGGATGTGGCAGATGTTGTTGCCCTTGCCACACTAGAACCTTATGTGTTAAATGTCTCCCGAAACTGCCCACAACTTCAAGTTAAATTCTTCTAAACATAAACTAGGCTGCTTTTAAAATAAAATAATTATTTATTAGAAAACATATGATTTTTCATAGAATTTCAGTATGTACTGGGGTCCAAATGGACCCCAGTTCGGGTGGACGGGTTCTTTTCACAAAAAATTCGCAGAAAAATCTGTAAACATCTTATAATCGTTTCAACTTAAGAAATGAATAAAAAATTGAATTTTGTTCACTGAGTAAAAATCCCATTTAAAAAAAATTAAAAACAAAAAAGTTATGAGTGTTCAAACATGCTCTGGGGTCCAAATGGACCCCAGTTTGTAAATTAGGGTTAATAGGCACATTGACATTAAGGTGGAAGAAGTTATCGAATGATTCGCGCAAAGCAGAGAAGAATTGATTTATAATTTCGTGTATTTTCATATGTTCTTATTTTCTGCATTTTATTATATTATATATCAATAAATTGGGAAAAACAGATTTTAACACAAAACACTGAAAATTAAATGAAAGTCGTTGGAGCAAAAGTATACATCATAAGAAAGGCCTTTAAAAAATAATCCTTCCCATGAAATGTTATGAAAATCATTATAGCCGTTTTCAAGAAAAAAAAAGTATTATCATATTGGTTATATGACAGGTACCCTTATTCCAAAATCTAGACACTGAATTCCAAAAATCCCTCTATAGACTACACCAAAGAAACCAACTGCAAAATTTGAAGAAAAACGGTCAAGCTGTTCAAGATGCAGATCAATACACGCTACACGGACAGACAGACAGAACTGCAGGGCCCATATTCTTCGTATTCTTTATCATCGTAATGTCATATTTAATTTTTAATTAAATTTTTTGAAGTGAAACTTCTTATGCGACTTGTAAACATGCAGCGTTACACTTCCGTGTTACATGCAGCGTTACACTTCCGTGTTAAACATATTATCGATTGCATAGTTTTTGGCACTGCTATAAATTTGTTGCTATAACAGTTGTATGTTATATGACGCGTCATTATGGGAACTAATGCTGGATTTGGTATAGTTTAGTTTATGTAGATTATAATTTATAAAGCACAAGAGTTAAAAAGAGAAGCGAAAAGAATTATGGCTGCAGATGAAAAATTATGGGTGCAAATGCATGTAAATCCACCTTAACTCTTTGCTCTTTCTTGTGTGTGTGAAAATCGTGCCTGGCTTGCAAAATAAATTTCGATTGCTTCATTGAAATTGCGAAATTTTATTTCGAAGACAATATACATATGTACATATGTATATATGTACAAATCAGAGCTTTTGGTGAGTGGTTACTGAAAGATTTTATTACAATTTTAATATATGTAGTTATGAGTATGTAGTAGTTAGTGGAGGCATAATCATGTATATATAAGCAATTTCCATTTACGCCCGGCTCAAAAATGTTTGATCATGTCTAAACATGTTTGATCATGTCTAAACATGTTTGATCATGTCTCAACATGTTTGATCATGTCTAAACATGTTTGATCATGTCTAAACATGTTTGATCATGTCTCAACATGTTTGATCATGTCTGAACATGTTTGATCATGTCTAAACATGTTTGATCATGTCTAAACATGTTTGATCATGTCTAAACATGTTTGATCATGTCTAAACATGTTTGATCATGTCTTAACATGTTTGATCATGTCTAAACATGTATGTAAATGTCTCAACATGTTTGATCATGTCTTAACATGTTTGATCATGTCTAAACATGTTTGATCATGTCTAAACATGTTTGATCATGTCTAAACATGTTTGATCATGTCTTAACATGTTTGATCATGTCTAAACATGTATGTAAATGTTCTCCGTCTTGGGCTTAGGTGTTAAGACTGCGGTCTTCATTGGTCGGTCAGTCAGCTACCACTGACACTGGCCAATCAACGGTTTCAGAAAGGTTCCTGGTATTCTATTCCATACATAAGTACTATGTATGTACATAGGATCTTTGAAATCCTAGTTTTCGTCCTCTAATCTTCACCAAAAAATAAAAAATTGTTCTATGAAATGGTGTTAAGTAGCTATCCCGTGAAAATTTACTCCGATCCATCTCTTTTCATTTTCTTTTAAAGAAACAATACGAGTTCACTCAAAATAAATTTCTACTCCTTCCTATTTTCATTTTCATATTAGGAAGTTTCACTTCTTCCGCGCGGGGGGACTGCACGCACAATTTTTTTTTTCTGCACGATTGCAAAACTTGCCTTATACTCATAGTTCCTATAATCACAAGTAAAATTCGTAATATTTTATGCTGAATGGAAACATTAACACATCGAGCCCCAAAAACGAAGGTAAGAAACACGAGCAATGAATTGAAGTAACTCTCCATACTCAATTTTTCGCATCTAGAGAGTTTATGGCTTCTGTTCTAATGCGAATAAGCAATGCACAAAATGGTTTAGCTTGTGAAATTGAGTGCTATGAATATTTCATAACACTTCTTTTCCGCATTCTACGTGAAGATTTCCGATCAGAATACTTAGACTTTCCATACGATTCATGGGATTCATGAGTCCTTTTGATTTCCTTACGAAATTGCACTTTGCTTCAAAAGAAAACTAAACTTCTTCTCATTAATAAGAAGAACTATATAACCTGCTGCCATAATTTAGCATCAAAGTGACTCCAATGCCGCAAAGCAAAGGTGAAAGTGTATAATAGTCATGGGAGAGCAAACAAATCATCTAGTTCAAAAATACACACACCATCACAGCAAAAGTTATGAAACTTCAAATTGCCTCATAACCTCTTCTCATTAATTTCTTTGAGTGTTTCCACCAGTTCTGCTAACACTTTGCCAGGATTTCAAGGAATTTGGGGAAAAACTTTCGAGTGAATAAAACAAACGCTGAACTACTCAAGCAAAGCTGAATTGGAAAACTTTTGACGTTGATGTGCAGCAAGTTGGAGAAGACAGAAGAAATTTTTGACGGAAAAGAAGAACTTTTCGATTAGAGTGTAGTTATTAGGGTATCATGTAGTTAGCCAAAATTTTAGAGCAATTTTATGAACTAGGAAATTTTATACCAAAAGAAGAATATCTTTGATTTCTTTTCTAAACATCAACTTTTGGCGAAGTAGGATTTGGGAATCGCTAGAAGCAGAGAACAAGTTGCCCTGTAGCCTGTGCGCTGTTGAAATTTTTCAAATTTAAGAAAGACAATGCAGAAATGGACAGACTTGAGAATGAAATTATACCGCCAACGTCAACGAAACAACATGGCTACCCTGGGGAGCTATAGAAGAGGCAAATATTGAATCACATGCAACTTTTCTAAACATGACACTCCGCTGTTAAGATATGATTTTATCCATTTGATAATAGTACAAGGAAACATAAGGCTTTAAGGAAGAAAATTTAATGACTCCTTTTTTTCCAAATGCTTTACTGAAATCGGTAGTTACAACATAAGCCTTTTTTCTTGAGAGCACATCAGCATTTATGAAGTGGGTATCAGACTTGAAACCATCCAACACAACTTGTATTGAACGGTCGGAAGGGTAGTTTCTAATCCAACGAAGAAGAGACTCATCGATACCAAAAGCACGCATTTTCGATAAAAGAGCCTGATGCCAGACTCTATCAAATGCTTTAGAAATATCAAGCGCAATAATCTTACTTTCTCCAAAACAGTGTAAGGATTGGTTCCACTTTTCGGGGTGAGATAAGCCATCAAATCACCAGTGGACCGGTTGCTACGAAAGCCGTACTGACCGTCATTAAGAAGCTTTCGTTCTTTAAGATATTTCATAAGTTGACGGTTAATCAACGTTTCCATGACCTTGGAAAGAAGGGACGTTAGTGCAATTGGACGGTAATTGGAAGGGGAGGAAGATTCGCCTTTTTTAGGGACCGGCTGGACAAATGCAGTTTTCCATCTGCTCGGAAAAATCCCAGCAGAATAGGAAAGATGGAAAAGTTTTCGCAGTGGTTTTGCCAGCGTAGAGGAACACCTCTTCAGAATAACGGCGGGGATACCATCTGCACCAGCGGATTTGTGTATATTGAGATCTTTGAGGACTCTCGCAACCAAGCGAGTTCGGAAAAATATGTGCTTCATTACAGAATTTGTAGACTCAAGCTCAGGTGGAGCCAATATGCTATGAGGAAGTGTCGAGTTGGCAGCAAACTGGGCTGCCAGCAAATTGGCTTTGTCGATGGAACTGACATATGGAGAGTCATTGAAGACGAGCGTTGGGACCGATGACGTGGTCGAGTTCTTAATGTTCTTGACAAAAGACCAAAAGTTTTTACTTCCTTTTGGACACAATAGTATTCTTTGACTTACTTTTTGGTCATGTATAAACTAAGCCTTTTTTATTTGAGCATTACAGATATTTCTGGCCCGTTTGAACAAATTTCGGTTTTCAGCAGTAGGGTTGTCTTTAAATTTACGAAAACTACTTTCTCGATCCCTAATCGCCTCTTTACAGCTTGAATCAAACCACGAATTTTCTTTGGGGATGATACTTTTTTTTCTGTGAGGAACAAAATTTCTCATGCCGTTTAGAATTACGTTAGATATCATATCAGCTGATGCATCAACGTTTCCGTCGAGAAAGCACAATGACCAATTAAAATTTCGAAAGAAATTATTCAGGCCGTCCAAATTGGCTTTCTCGTATTGCCACACAGTTCTTTTAGGGACTTTATCTTTTTCTACCGTGACGGAAAACGAAAAATCTACCGATATGACACAATGGTCCGATTATTTTAATGTGATTAATTTAAGCGAAAGAGAAACAACGAAAATGGGACTGTGCTTCCGGCTTAGTATCACTCAAAAATAATAATTCAAAATGCACTCTGGCTAAATAAACAAAAACTATATAAATGAAATTAAACTGAGTAGATTACAGTTAAAACTTAAAGCAGCTTGCCACACATCAGTAGCTTTAAATTAATTATTTCCGGCTGTTCGCTTCCGAAGCATAAATAGCCCGTAGTCCATGGTAATTAAACTGATTTCAGCTCTTTGTTTTATTTATTATTTTTTCTCTCCTTTAATGGTAATGAACTTGTTTCCTGGCACATTTTTCCGACAATATATTTTCGAACTGCTGAATAAAGATACAATGCATAGTTATTTTAAGGACCTTTAACGCCCACCAGTACCAGATTAAGCCTTCGCAGGGCCTGAAGCAAATTCTGTCGAGGGGCCTTAGTTTGCTTTATGTTCATCATAAGTTTAAGTTATTAAATAAAACAAAATTGCTCTGCGAATTGCACTAATTCGCCGCCTATATGATGGTGTCCAAATCATCTGAGGATTTTTTCAAAATCTCTTCTGTTGTAAAAGATTTTAGCTGTTGAAATACTTCAAAAACGCTATTATTTTCATGATATGCTTGATGCTTCCATACGTTAAGTTAAAGCATGCAGTATGCTATCGATAATGACAATAAACACCTCGAATTCGAAACGTTGTCCAGGTGTTTGATTTTCTACAAAGTCGTCGAGCGTACCATGAAATGAAATGGTTGTACTTTGAATTTAGCTTGATTCGTCTTGAAGTCTGTTGCTGGTTTTCTTCATATTTAGTAAGATCTTTGGCTTTTGTCTCAATATGTGGAAATGTGGATAGCATTGCTTGGGGTGTAGGCATGTAATACGCTCATAAAGAGCGTAAGAGAATAAGGTTTTGATCAAACGACTGCAGCGATTCACTAGCAAGCGCTCTAGGATTCCGTTCCACTAGCATGATTGCCATTATTTCCGTTTCTAATTTCTTATTCATCTTTGAATTGAAACTAGTTCATAAGCAATAGGCTTTATTACGGCACTCCGCTATTCTGGATCCTTCTTCTTCTTCTTCTTCTTTTTCATTTCCGGCGTTACGAGTAGTGATCTTGAAGCGATCACAACTCTCCCACTTTTCTGCTTCACACTAGTGATCCGCCTGTGGGGTACGCCGCGTTGACCTCAGAAATCGTCGGCAAGCCTCCCGGTTTTGGATTGTTCCATGTCTGAGGCCAACCAAATGCTGCTGTTTTTGCATTTGCTTGTACCAGGAGTGTTTTGGCCTGCCTTTTCTTTTTCGTCGCGAATTTGTTGAAACGTTGTACGATATTGCGTTTTGGACGGGGTTCTGCGGATCTCTCCTTTGAAGATGACAATACCAACTGAGCCGGTCGTGCTGAATTTTGTCCAAGATGGTACTTTTGACATGAAGGCTTCCACGGATCTTAGTACTTCTAATTCGATCAAGCTTTGTTACTCCTGCTGTCATCCGAAGCATCTTCATTTCGGCTGCCGTCAAATTGCTCTCATACTTTTTGTACATTGTTCAACATTGTGAACCGTATGTCAGAGCTGGATGGACAACTGCTGTGTAGAGTCTTCCCTTCAGCTTAGGGGGCATTTTTCGATCACAGAAGATAGCGGAGTTTTCTCGCCACTTCATCCACCCTACGCTTACTCGATGATTGATGTCGTCATCACAAGATGCTTCACTATTGATCATTGATCCCAGATATTTAAACTTTTCACACTTGGGAAGCACATTTCCATTCAAATAAATGTCTGGAATAGGCTTGTCTGGATCAGAAAAAGAGCAGCACAGGTATTCAGTCTTTTTAGCGCTAATACGGTACCCATTTCCTTCCAGAACATCAATCCAAACGTCAAGTGCTCGTTGCAGGGATGTAGGATCCTCGCTTATGATGGCTCCATCATCAGCAAAGAATAATTGTTGTACTTTATTGTCCGTTACTTTTCCTTCGAGCAAATAATCCAGAACAGCAATAAAGAGCAGTGGACTCAAGACACTTCCCTGATGTACATCTACTGTTATTTGGAATTCTTCGGTGACTCCAGCTGGGCATCTCACTTTTGTAACTGCTCCCTCGTACATGTCCATAATTATTCGCACATAGGCTTCAGGAACTCCTCGGTGTCTGAGGGCCACCCATATCAGATCTCGTGGTTGTCGATCGAATGCCTTTTCGAAGTCAACCAACACAATATGCAAATCCTCTAAGGCATCTCGGTGTTTTTCCATAATGATCCTTATGCTTTGGATTGCGTCTGTAGTTGACTTACCCGCGACAAACCCGCATTGGTCATCAGACAGCCTTATTATTTTCCGCAGTCGGCTATCCAAAACCCGCTCCACGATCTTCATAGTGTGAGACATCAACTTGATCGAACGATAGTTGTCACAGCTTCTGGTGTCTCCCTTTCCCTTGTAAATTGGAAGAAGAAAACTTTCCCTCCATTGATTAGGCAAACTGTCACATCTTATAAGTTTGGAGATGAGAATCGTGAGCCATCTTAACCCGATGTCTCCCATATTTTTCCAAAACTCATATGGTACCTCGTCTGGCCCAATCGCTTTGCCTTTTTTGGAGTTCTTAACTGCCTCTCTAACTTCTTCGACTGTGACGTCGGATACTTCCGTAAAGTTAGGTGCAGCTGTTGGAAAGTGGCGCCGAGGAAACTGTTCATTGAAAAGATCATCACAATACTGTCGCCACCTGTGAAGAATTTTGTCGTCATCCACAAGTAGCACTCCTTGAGCATCATTGATGAACTTCGGCGAACGAATCTCCTGCGCATTTCTCCTTCTCTGAGCGGCTATTTTGAAAATGGTTGCTCCCTTATTAAAGTTGCTTTGTCTTAGCTCTTGGAGTGCCTGATTTGATTCAGCAGCTGGGGCAGAAATCTCTTCCAGCTCTCGATACAGGCCCTCCGTGCTTTTTGCTTGAAGTTGGGCGCACTTTTTCTTCGCTTCTTTTCAGCAGCTCTTGTATTCCATTTTGAAACGCGCTTTTTCATTTGTATTTCTTGAGGGGCACTTCGACCAAGCTTGGAAAGCTGCTTTCTTCTTTCTAATCACTGCTTTAGCTTCATCATCCCACCTTACAGAGTCCTTTTGAGACTCCTAACAGTGATTTGGCTCTCTCTAAGCAGGTTCGTTGTAGGCGATCCCACATATTTTGTGCCGTGATTGCATTTGAAACTGCGTCGATGGTATTACACAGCTGACTTTGCATATACGAAATGAATTGCTGTCCTTTGGTTTTCTCCAGATTGTACCACTTGATTCTCCCAGGAGCCTTTGTTTGTTTGACTTCCTTCACCGCATCCGTAAAAAATTCTGTTAAAAGAAGACGGTGTTGTTGAGCGGCAGCTTCTCCTAGTTTCACTTTGCAGTCTTTCACCCGAGATTTCATGTAATTGGTTACCAGATGGTAATCAATCTGGGTTTCATTTCCTCCACTGCTGTAAGTGATAAGGTGTCGGTCTTGTTTGATGAACATGGTATTTAGAACGATTAGACCGTATGACTTGCACATACTTAGAATGTCTTCACCAGGAGTGTTCCTGGTGCCGAATCCCAAACCTCCATGGCAGTCTTCATAATCCTCGTTTGTCTTCCCGACATGTCCATTCAAATCTCCTCCAACAAACAAATACTCTTCTTTTGGGATGTTCTTAAGTAGGTTATGAAAATCAAGCCAGAATGCATCTTTTTCCTCCTGCTCACACCCTATTTGAGGAGCATATGCACTATGATTCCAGACCTTTCCTTCCATCACCAATTTAAGAGACATCAAACGGTCACTGGACTTCAAAATGGTCAACACGCTGTTACATAAACTTTGGTCAAGGATGATACCGACTCCGTTCCTACCATGTTGTACATGTACTTTGCTAGCCCCCGGAATCCGTATAGCTCTGACGCGAGCATTGCTGCTCGGTACATTATCAGCTCCATGCATAGCAATGGAACTGCCTGGCGGGGTAGTGCTTCTTATGTTTGCAAGTACTTCCATAATGCTCAAAAATTTTCAAAAATTTTCCCTTCATCGTTTTTCGATACATGAATGCTCCATTTAATGAGTTTGATTTCCCTTTTACTACACCGGTGATCTCCAGTCGTGTAAGCCCCGGGATCTGCTGGCATACTTGGGGAGAGTTTTTAGGTGGTATGTGTGTCGCTAGACTCACTTTGATGTTAGTTGTCTAGATATGATTGTTCCTTTAGTCGCCTTTTACGACAAGCGGGGAGGCGCTGCAGTGCTATTCTAACCCGACACTGCACGGGTAACTCCGCTATTCTGGATCCATATTATTAAAAATGTCTTCGGTCATTCCATCGTGTAACACCAACACGTAACACCCGAAAAGCACACTTTTCGACTCATAAAATTGTTAATCCTCATTCTAAAATCTACAAATCTTAAAATTAAGACAAAACAACTGAAAAAGGTTGAGAAAAAGACATTTTAATCGCTAAAATATCATTTCAAAATACATTAAAATTTTGATTTTTTGTGAACACATGTAAAACCCGAAACGATGGAATGTCCCTCTTCCAAAACTTGCTTAATAGTGATAAATCCACATAAAAGTGCCTTCATAGCATCAGCTCAGACTGCCCACCTAGTGTCCGATAACCGTTTCCAAATGGGCAGTTTTGAAGTAGAATCTTATAGAGGTTTTCAATGAATTCAAAGAAAAGTAATGCTCCTGTACAGCAAGCAGTCTGCTGCACAATTTGTAGCCAAATTTAATGAATGTGCAAAACAGGGAATATATTCGGGCTTGTAAGCCGATGTATGTTGCTAGCACTATCGTAGCTTTACCCACGACAATCTTTGATATCAATGCCGCTCTCACTTATGTAGGCTATATATTTGTACAGAGAAGACGACTTGTTCATTTTGATGGTTCTTTATTGAATGTCTTACAATTTTATCATTTGATTTAGAAAATACGTTGCAAATATACGGTATTACAATAGCAGATGGATCATTCGATCATTCGGTCCAATCGCAATAGATAAGCAATAGATTTGCTTAATCTATGTACTGTAGTGAGCATTCATTAGGTAAATAGTATGCTTATGCACAGGAGCTGTCGTAAGTAAACGGACTGATTTGGAATAAAAACCACTACAGCTCGGCCAGCCTGATGGAGTAATCGCCCCGATTACATTTTATTATGTTATTTACTGAAAGTTTCTCTGTATACGTCAATGATGTTATTGAGTTTTTTTTTTTTAAGTGAAACCTCTTATGCGACTCGCAAACATGACTGCGTAATACGTTAAACACGGATTATGAATTGCATACTTTTCGGCACTACTCGCAATTCGTTATTCAGCCAGACATTTTAATTGCAGTGAAATGTGTTCTGTGGAAGTTTGCATTATTTTCGGAGAAAAAACTAGTTCTTTGTTCTTTTTAATGCGTTATATTTGTAATTCATTTCTTAATCTCAAGATCTGATTAAATTCTTTTAAATAGTTTTTCAATTTGTACCATGTGTGTGAAAATCCTGTCTGTGCTTCCAAAATTAATTTCGATTGCTTTATTGAAATTAGTGTTGTGTTTTCTTTTCTCATCAAATGAAATAATAGAAAATATCTAACACCTAGTTTTTGAAGTGAAGTTTCACTTCTTCCGCGCGGAGGGACTCCACGCACTTTTTTATAGAATATGAATATTTTCATTGAATTAGTTGAAATTTATAAATATACATTTTTATAAAGACAAAACATAAAACGAACTTTTCTAAATAATTAAACACTAATTGTGAATCATTAAAACTAAGTGGGCAGTTGGAAATACATGGCTTGGTCAGTAAAATTATTAGTATTAGTATCATAATCTTTGAAGTTTTCAATCCTTTGGTATCAGGCTAACCATCGACGTTTTCATCAAGCATTAGATCACATGATTTAGTCAAGAATGTTCGCATTTCGCATATATTACCCGGTGAAGAGACTCCTCCATATGGCAAACGCGTTAACTGTAGGCTGTCAATATCTTTTATTAAATATCTGTGGCTAGGCTTAACTTTCTCTATTTCATATGGGCCTTTATATTATATTTTGCAAATAGTTTCTTGTTATTACCGGCGGTACTGAGGAGAAAAGAAAGCACAACACTAATTTCAATGAAGCAATCGACATATCCAACATATTTGGTTTAAAGGTCTTTTGGGGTCTTTCAATACTAGGACAGGGTATTGAAGTAGAGATGGTGGCGGACGAGATCCTGGTGAGCCAACGGCAGTACTCACACCCCTGCAGCAGGGTACTGACTCTGGATATTCCAGCCCTTATGATCCAAAAGGACCTGGCCCTCCAGGTTGGGGGTTGTGCGTAGGGTTAACTACCCAACCACGGAAAAAACATATGGTAACCAAACAACCAAAAGCCTCGGATAACGATAATGATTTCAAATTTGACGACCCAAGCAAACGAAAAAAGGACAACGACCTCCGGATCTGCACGTGGAACGTAAGATCTCTTTACGGACTAGGTGCAGCTGGAGAATTAGCGGACGCCCTGGACTGCTGCAAAGCAGACATAACCGCCATCCAAGAAGTGCGATGGAGTGGACCGGGTATAAAGAAGATGAAAAACTGTGACATTTACTATGGCGACTGCTACAGGCAACAGAAACAGCGCTTATTTGGATGCGGATTTGTTGTTAGAGGAAGACTCAGGGATAAGGTGATTAGCCCAAATCCAGTCAATGAGCGTTGACTCGGACCACTACCTTGTTGTAGCCAAGTTACGAATGAGGATATCTTGTTCACGACCAGCACGAACTAACGCTGTGAAGAGATATGACATCGGAAAGCTACAATCGCAAGAGATTGCCAATGCCATTTCCAATCGAGTGTCCCTTCAATTATCCTTGAATCCTATGCCGCCAGCATAAAGCATTGAAGACCAGTGGCAGCAATGCCAAGAATACATCAGAACCTTTGCTTTTGAGGTTCTGGGCTTCACTCGACCCACAAAACTAAACCCATGGTTCGATGAAGAATGTAAGCAGGCAAATGCAGCCAAACAAAGACCACGACAAATGCTTATGCAAACACGTACGAGGGTTGCTTATACGATCAGTATAACGAGATTTACAAGGAGAGAAGAAGGGAAGAACACCGACTTCTCAAAAAGAAAAAGAAGCAGCATGAGAAGCGCTCGTTTGAGGAAATAGAGAGGTGCCATGACAGGAACGAGATTCGGAAGTTTTACCAAAAGGTAAAAAGATCCTGCCAGGGTGGCAAGCCCGAACTCAAGCCTGTAAAGACCAGCAGGGAAACATAGTTATAGAGTCACAGTCGCTACTAAGGATCTGGAAAGATCATTTCTGCAGACTGATTAAGGGCGATGAGGACACAAATTCCGCTGTCAGGCAGATTGCCCCAATCAGCTTGGACGATGATCAAGAATGCCGTCCTCCCAACCTAGAAGAAGTTAAGCTTACTATATGCAAACTTAAATCAAATAAGACTGCGGGTGCAGATGGCCTTGATGAACTTTTCGAACTTTTGAAGGCAGCTGGAGATCAGTTGGAAAGGAGCATGCACCAGCTGATCTGCATGATATGGTCGGAAGAAAGCATGCCCGATGAATGGAACCTCAGTATCGTATGCCCGATCCTAAAGATAGGAGACCCTCACAATTGCGCCAATTATAGAAGGATAAGCCTCCTTAACGTCGCTTATAAGATCTTGTCTGCTGTAATATGTGAACGTCTGAAACCCCACGTCAACAACTTGATAGGTCCTTATCAATGTGGTTTTAGACCAGAGAAGTCCACAATAGACCAAATTTTCACATTACGGCAGATCTTGGAAAAAACCCGAGAATATAGTTTCGATATTCAGCATCTTTTTATCGAGCCGCGTATGACAGCATTTACAGAGACGAGCTGTACAGAGCAACGTCTAGTTTCGGCATCCCTGCAAAACTCGGACTACTATACAGGATGACTTTGGAGAATTCACGCTGCTCCGTCAAGATCGGTCACCGAGACCTTTGATGTCGAAAAAGGTTTAAGGCAAGGCGACATGCGATTTCTTCAACATCATACTTGAACAGATTGTGAGAAACTCAAACGTCAACACCAGAGGAACAATCTTTCAAAAGTCTGTACAATTACTCGCCTATGTAGACGATATTGACGTAATGGGAAGAAAAAAGCGTGATGTCATAGGTGCTTGCGAGTATCGAAACAGAAGCGGCAAAAATGGGTTTGATGGTTAATGAGGGCAAAACGAAGTATATGTTGTCATCAAATAGGGACACAGAACATTGACGAATTGGACAAAACGTCACAATAGACAGACATAACTTCGAGGTAGTACAGGACTTCGTCTACCTAGGATCCGCTATAGACACGAAAAACAACATCAGTGCGGAGATCAAACGGAGAATAACTCTTGCAAACCGTTGCTTCTTTGGGTTAAGAAAGCAATTGAGAAACAAAACCCTCTCTAGAAAAACCAAGGTGACCTTGTATAAGCCCTTGATCATCCCAGTCCTGCTGTACGTCGGGGAGGCATGGACCTTATCGAAAGCGGATGAGGAAACCCTTGGTCGTTTCGAAAGAAAAATTCTCCGAATGATCTTTGGTCCCGTATGCGAAGACAATGTGTGGAGAAGAAGATACAACAACGAGCTGTATGAGCTGTACCGCGACATGGGCATAGCCAGAAGAGTACGCATCGCGAGGCTACGATGGTTGGGCCATGTTGAGCGGATGGACCCAAACGCTCCGGCTCGTCGGGTGTTCGAAAGCACATTGCAGAGAAATCGCGGAAGGGGAAGACCTCGTCTTAGGTGGCGCAATCAAGTGGATGAAGACCTCAACCGACTAAGAGTGTGAAACTGGAGAGAGCTCGCCCGAAATTGAAGTCGTTATAGAAGGATGTTGGTTGAGGCCCAGGTTCACCCCGAACTGTAATGCTCACCTAAGTAAATAAGTAATCGAAATTCATGACATAGTCTCGCTTGCTTTATATCTTATGCCGCCTATCATAATACGTCTTGTCAAAGTTTTGACTTTTTCTCTAACTCTTTAACAATCAAAACTATTTTGAGATCCATTCCCTGCGAAGGCGTCAATATAAACTCAAAGGATTCATCGTCAACATGAAGTATGTTAATTGATCTGCTGAGAGCATCAACGTGGGCCATTATATTCCCTTTACGGTGCTCTACCTGGTAATCAAAGTTTTGCAACTCTAACGCCTAACGTAAGATGCGCGGATTTAGTGACTTTTTTGTTTAGAGTCAGGGTCAGTGCTTGGCAGTTAGTGACTATTTTAAAAGGTAAGATAAATTCTAAACCTTCTTAAAGCATAAATTATGTACAGTGTTCCAAGCTTATAGCTATGATACTTGCTTTCAACTTCCGTCGCTCGCTTAGAAAAATAGAAAATAGGATGAAATCTATTATCCTTCTGCTTTCGAAGAAGTACTGCTCCATACCCTAAACTACTACTATCACAATGCAGCTCAGTTGAATTATTAGGGCTATGAAAATGGAAAGAATTGGAGATTCTGTGAGCTTGGACTTTAAAATGTTAAAAGATTCTATTTCTTTAATACCAAACAAGAATGGTGCATCTTTCTTTAAAAGTTCATAGAGTGTCGTAGCAAGGTTCGTAGGAACAAAGCCCTATACAACTGATGTGGACATCCCTAGCGCACCTGGGAACTGGAAAAATTTTAATAACATCAATTTTCGTGTCGTTTGGTTCTACACCGTGTTCATTTATTTTGTATCCCAGGTATTGTATTTCACTTTGTAAGAAATCACATTTGTCAGCTTTTAGTTGCAAATTATTTTTTACCAAAACCTTAACAACTTCTTGTAAAATATCTAGATTTTCTTCAATAGTTTGTATAGCGATCAAGAAATCGTCTAAATAGCTTAGAATTTTACCTCTAGAAATCAAGTCCTTAAATACGTGTTTTACAAATCTTTGAAAAACCGAAGGACCGTTTCTAAGGCATCTTCACATATTCGAACTGTCCAGAGGTGTTGTAAATGAATATATTTAACTGAACTCTCTGACATGTTGACATTATGAAAACCATCTTTTAGGTCAAGAGATGTGAAAAACTTTTTTTTCTTTGAGACGATCATTGTGATCTTCAATTAGTGGAAAGGGATAATTGTTCCTTACCGTCATTTAATTAAGTTCACGGTTATCAACACAGAGCCTCAGCTCCCCTATAGTTCTTTTGAACAAGAACTATAGGCGATGCAAATTAGGATGTCAATTCTCTAATAACTCCCTTTTTCATTTAGTTATCCAAAATCTTTTGAAATAATTTGATCCAATTTGTGCTTGATGCCATTAAATGAATAAATTCCTAAATATGACAAAGGTATAATCCTTTCCTTTATTAGCATCACTTTGAATATGTTGATCTAAAAAAGTGTCAAATGAAGCTATTAATTCTTACAAGCCTTTTATTGATATTTTTTAATTACGGTCAGATAGGCGTTGAAGTGCGAGACTCCAATTCGCGGGGCCCTTAGCATTCGCTATTCCTGCTATGTGGCTAATGCGGCACTGACGCCCACCATAAAATGAGTTACATATTTTAACGGTGGTTTTACCGTAAACAGCTTCACTCATTATTCTTTTTCCGGAGCACTGTAATATTGTCTGTAGTCGCAGTAGAAACAATTTATACCGAAAATTCCTTGCAAAAATATGAAACACAAAAGGCTTAATTGTATTTTAAACCAAACCGACTTCCAGAAAGATCTCATTTTACTAAAATCTCCGTTAAATGGTTAGTGGTTTCATTCTTGGAAATGCTGAAGGTAGCTCTACGTTTACGTGACAAACGACATGCTCCTTGGTCTTCTCTTTCACAAGATACCAGCCCAGCGGTGTGAATTTAACTTTCAAGGCCTCCCAGCTCCCTCAGCGACATGATTTTGAATATTTTCAATAAAATCTCGTGCACTTTTTGTGCAAAAGTCATTCACCCGAATGTCTCGTCTCTCATTCAACCATAGCAACAGACAGTTACGAAATGTCTCCAATTTAACATGCGACTTTAATCTTCCATTGTAACAACAACTGGTCAGTTGAGATAAGTACGAGTATCTTACGCAACATACTCGTCCGACATTCATTCACTTCGTGCATCGGCATCGGTGTCATTTCATTTCATTTGTTCAGTGCGAAAAATTTAATTAACATAGTTCACTGAAGCCATCAAACTACATGGACTTACCCTTCGGCGTCATGTGAAATACCTACTCCAAAAAAAGTGTGAACATTTCGAGAAACTTTAATAAAACCAAACGATCACATAATCAAAACAACAAAAAAAGACAATATTTACGTAAGTCCAAATGAGAAATGCCTTTGGGCTTTTTGGACTTGAGAGCTGCCATGCCAACGTCAATTTATGAAAGCGGAGAATCCAAAGACACGTTCCAACTTGGGAAGATGCATTCGATGCAAGTTCTGAATGAGAACCTCAGCACGCGGTCAGTGAGTGTTAGTCATTGAAGATTGCTTATTTCCAAAACTCAATGAGTTGAGTAGGAGCTTAGTGACTTTATAGATATTTTTTATATTTTTTTGTTCTGTTTTCGAGGAACAAGCGATAGAGCAATAAGTGTCTCATTTCGACAAGCAACAAAAAAAAAAAAAATTCGATACACATCAAGGTCAATAATCGACGGAAGGCATGGTTCGGCCTGTCACTGCCATACCAATGCGAATATAATAATACCTACCTACAAAAAAATTGTATCTATTCGCAAAAAGTATCTATTGTTGATGTCTGGACTGGGTGCTGACGTGCTTTCGGCTTTGTGGAGAAGGCATCGACCAGTTTGATGAGTTTGTTGTGATGATGATGTTGTTTAATGCCACTGAGTATTTGAAGACAACTGGAATAAGCAGAAATGGTTTAAGCAAAAAAAAAAAAATTCTATGGGAACAGGAAATACAATAATGAGGCGGGTCAATGGCAGGCATTGTTTACCATTGATCCTTATATTGACGTTAAGCTATTGAAAAACTTATTTTCAGAGTAAGCAAATTGAGCTCTTGAGTTTCAACTAGGCACTTGAGGAACAACAATTATGGGTATAATCTTAACAATGAACTGGCAGTTTAAGAATGACACAAAAAAAAAAGGACAGAATCTTGGGTCGGCATATTATTACATGAACACGAAACAAGTAAGTCCCTTTTGAGATTCGAGGTCGATGTGTCCAGCCTTTTGACATAAAGCCTTTTCGGATAGAATTGTAAGCTGAAACATCACAGAGGGGTGTTTGCATTTTTGTTACAAAGAACTGCTATAGGATTGTCGATGTTTGACCGCTAAGACGATGTTTTTTATGATATTATTAGGATGGTATAGTAGAAGAGTGCTCAAACCAGATCGTATCCTGTATCAGAAACTCTTTAACAAGTTCACGACTTTAAGAAACCCTTCAAACAAAAATGGTTCGACAAAGAGTGTTTGGCGGCTAGAAAGAAGTCCTTCGCCCTTTTGAATACGCTCCGGAGCTCCGACTACCCAAACTAGAAGTAATGGTATATAGAATTAAATAAGCAAATAAGCCTACAAAAATCTCTGCTTTAAAAAGAATACAGATTTCGAAAACCATCAAGCGTACACTCTTTATCAAATAAAAAACCCTAAAGAGTTTTGGAATGTGACAAATCAAACAAATGGAACCAGATCTAAAATTAAGCTAGGAGTATCTGCGAATCGTTTATCAATGCATTTTAAAGCAACAAGATACGGCAAATCAGACGTGAGATTCATCTTCGCTGAACCATTCGCTATCGACGATATTCTGGATAGCGAAATAATCTATTCTGAACAAGCTGTTATATTCAAAGCGAAAAATGGAAAAGCACCTGGAGAAGATTTCATATGATTTTATCAAAATATCAACACCGACTTTTGTTCACCAGCTTAAATCCTTTTTTAACGAAGTTTTTCAAGTAGGGCATAAGGGTGATCCCACCATCGACGGCCGACGCCGACGGGATCCCAGGAGGGGTAGGAAAAGGCACTCCAACTATAGTGCCTAGAGTGAGGTGAGGTTCTTTTTTGAGGTGGTGGTTTCAATTTTCGGCACGATTTAGGTTTTTGTTAGGAGATGAGACTCTACGAGGAGGCAAGACCCCCCCCCCCCCCCCCATATCCGGCAAACGAAGCCGTGCCTCGCAAGCGTGACAGGCCTCCGAGTAGCAGCATTCTTTCCCTTCCCATCCTTCATTTTCCTTTCCCTTCCTAAGTACATAGTTTCCTGTTTTCTGTGTTGGTTCATGTTCCCTAGCCTTATCCTTATCCTGCGTTCCATATCATGTTCCTAATTTCCGTTTACTTTCCAATTTACTACCCAAATCTTAATTCCTCTCCTTGTTCTCTCCTTTTACCTCCTGCATCCTGAAAATGTCCGTCTTTACCTGTCATTTCTACACGACGAACCGGAGTCTGTTTGCATTAATGGCAAAGCGAAAACTAATGTCACTTTATCTATTTTAAAAGAAGGTCTTCCAACCGATCCTTCTGAACTTAGGAAGATCTACATACACTTTCATGAAGGTTTTAATAAATCTCCCTTAACTGTCCTAAGGGATCTTGCCACGTACTGTTCACATATCAATTTAAAAAACCCTATAAAACCCTCGTCTTTAACAGTAACACGCTATCACTTTCTTTTCCTACTGAAACGACTTTGAACTCATTGTCCGTATATCACCAGAATGTAAGAGGACTAGGAACTAAAACTTCTATGATTTATCTCAACTCCCAAAGGTCTACCTGACCTTGAATACTTAAGTTATCTTGAAAATTGTCCTTAAAGCTCTCTTGTTTCTATTGGTGTTAGTCTCGACAATGTGTATGACAAAATCAATGCACTCAAAGATGACTTTTCTCCCGGTCCTGACGGTATTCCTGCCATTTTCTTAAAAAATTTAAAAACGTACTTGGTCAACCCCTAACAGTCTTATTTCAACTCCCACTCTCGCAAGCAGTTTTTCCAATATTATGGAAAGATTCGTTCATATTTTTAATTCATAAGAAAGGCAGTATAAGTGATATCTCCAACTACCGTCCTATTGCTAAACTCTCCTATATTCCTAAACTTTTTGAAAGCATTGTCTATGACTCGTTATACTTTCATTGTAAGTCTATTGTTTCTCCACTGCAGCATGGTTTTCTAAAGGGAAGATCTACCACGCCAAACTTGACGCAATTTGTTTCTACGACGCTCTGTGCTCTCGAACATGGCTACAAGGTTGACGTAATCACTACGGACGTCTCGAAAGCTTTCGATAAAATCTCACACATTGTTTAGAAGTTTCTTATCTATTCCCATTTCTGCCTCCTCCGGTGTGCTTTAAGGTAGCCATTTCAGTCCTCTCCTTTTTGTCCTTGCTATCAACGTTATCCATATGATCTTTCAGTCTATGTAGATGATATAAAAATTATGAAGTCTATATCGACACCTCGTGATAATTTTTTACTTCAACATGACTTATATTCTTTTCTTAATTGGTGTCATAAGAATCTGCTTGATCTTAATGTGAGCAAATGTCAATTCACTACTTTTTCACGAAAACGAATACCTACTCTCCCTCGGACTTATGACTTTTGTGGGGTACCCGTTCCAGTTGTTTCTTCTATTTGAGACCTTGGAGTTCATTGTGATAAGGAGCTCAGCTTTCGTCTTCATATAGACCAAATTATCGCTAAGGCGAACTCTTCCCTTGGTTTTATAAAACGGTGGTCTAAGGAATTTTCCAATCCTTATGTAACCAAATCACAATACATAACTTTTATCAGACCCATCCTCGAGTACGCATCTCAGGTTTGGTCCCCTTTTTAAATCACTCAGTCACATAGTATTGAAGCCCACCAACGTAAATTCCTTCGCTTTGCCTTACGCCATCTACCGTGGTCAAACGTCAAACCCTCCTCGCCAAACGTCGTGCAATTGCTGACATACTTTTTGTACACCAAATAATGACTGGTGCAATTGAATCATCGGCTCTCCTTGAAATTTTTTACCTTAATACCAATAGTCTACGGTCCATCCCTTTTTAGAACCTTCCCACTCACCGCACTAACTATTGCCATTTTAACGCCATTTCTCGGAATGTTGCGCTTAGCCAATGGTGCACAAGATATTCTTGATTTCAACGCAAGCTTACCATCTCTTAGAAAAAGATTA
Source organism: Melanostoma mellinum (assembly GCA_914767635.1). Lineage (NCBI taxonomy): Eukaryota > Metazoa > Arthropoda > Insecta > Diptera > Syrphidae > Melanostoma > Melanostoma mellinum. Next base: position 73,692,641 of record OU612059.1, read on the forward strand.
TCTTCTAATCATTTTCAACTTCCCAATTAAATTTCCCTTTGCTTTTTGATTACATTAACTTTAATTTAATAATTTTTATTTTAAATAGTAATTAGTACCTAAGAAAGTAATTTTTGTAAATATTTAAGTTTTCTTTTTATTAGTATGTATGTTGCTTGAACTGAGCCAGATCTAAGCCACTCTCTTTTAAAAGAAAACGGCATCTAGGAAAATATTTTCTTGATGATCCAAGCGATCTGGCGAACACAGATACCCTGCATCTCCTTCGCTTTATTAAAAGCTCCAAATGGTTTTGTTCGCATAATTTCTATGGTATCACAATGGACCAAATATTGGTCTAAGTGTGTCAGTTAGTTTTCCCAGACAGCCATTTTAAACCTAACCTAACCTAAGCCAGATAAATAAATGCATCATTCAAGAAATCTGTTATAATTTCGATACCCAAAAAAAGAGATATAGATAATGTGGAAAACTGCAAAGGCATCTCTTTTAAGAATGTCATGTCAAAATCTTTTTGTGGTGTTCTTGTTGATAGACTAGAAGCGTGGGTCGAGTCCAACAACATACTCTCAGAATTGCAAGCTGGTTTCCGCGAAAATTTCTCAAAATTGGACCATATATTTACTCTTACCTCTATAGTCAAAGCATAACAAGCTAGGAAGAACACGGTAACGGTACCTATATGCTTTTTCCGTTGGTTCCAAATCTGGTTTTTATTTTATGAATCAAAATGCCCTTTTTTATAAACTTTCACAAATGGATCTGTCTACGATATTCATCAGTATAGTCAAAGATATGTATGCAGGTTCACAAGCAGCTGTTTGAGATGAATCAACATATTCAGACTGGTTTGAAACCGACACTGGAGTTAAACAAAGGTGTCTTTTGAGCGCTCTGCTATCTGCACTTTTTGTTAATGATGTAAAATCTCACCTGCCTTGAGGACTCCGAATTGTTGCTTTGACTACTAATGTGCTTCTTTATGCTGAAGTTTTTTAAAGAAACATTTTTATCTACCTTTCAAACACTGTGTCTTATGTTTTGTAACTGGACTCCCTAAACCATGCACCAGCACTCTAAAATTGTATGCCGATTTTATCCTTAAGATATTGTACTACCCAGATGTCCGACTGAGAAAACAAATTTCTCTGTATGAATTGAGAAATGAGAATTGGGGGGGTGACAAAGTGGAAGCATTTAAGGAAACACTTGTTGTGCATTCAATCCTCTTAACTTAAACCATTTGAAGGAGCAGCTGTGCAAGATTATACAAGTACAGTGGAGGTCCAGTATAACGAACGATATAATGTCCAGAGTCAATTCGTTATATTGAAAATTCGTTATATCGAAACCTTTTTGTCATACAAATCTTTAAATAAATAAAACGTGCAATTGTGTGTATGTATCTTCCAATATTATCACGAACATACATGTAAGTAGACACATTAATACACTTACAGTAACTTTTTTTTCATTTTCCGAAATTCGTTATTTGTTCGTTATATAGAGTACGTAATTTCCATTTCGTCTGAAATTCGTTATTTTGTTCGTTATATAGAATACCTAATGGACTTGAAAAAAGTGTTCGTAATATCGATCATTCGTTATATCGGCATTCGTTATACTGGACCTCCACTGTACATGACAATTTAGTCCACAGTGCATTCACGGAGAAAGCATTGAAGTCGGACAGCAGGATTCTCTACTTCCAACTGAGACTTAATCTGGTGGAATGAAACTATACATACTTCAATGATTCGCTATGTAACAGAGACATTTCTTTGGTATTCAAAACAAGATGCGAAGTCCTTGGCCTCAACGGAAATCCTTACAACGGCAGTTTCAACCAATTTGGCACACTATGCAATTCAAAAGCCAAAGAAGACTGTTTCCACTTCATAAGTGTATGTCCCATATTTGCCCCTTATCGAATTTCATATTTCGGAAAGAAAACTATGACGGTGCAATAAACAATCACGATACTCAAAGATACTGACTGCAAGACGCTCTATATTTTTTTGAAAACCATAAATAATCTATATAGGATATTATTTATGATTGAATTTGTTTGATTATTTTATTTCCTGTATCGAAAACTGTCATCAATTTGCTAACCGAGCTGACGGCAGTGCCAGCTAATTAAGTTCATAGAAAAACATAGATGAAGCAATAAATGAAATGAATAACTTTTATTGTTATTTTAAGGGTGGCAATATACGAGGACCAATTGCAAGCGCGTTCTTCACCAAACAGCACTTGACCTTGACCAAGTCTACTTATTTATTTAGTAGTTGTCCCAGCGAATTTCGTGTTGGCTTAAAATTAATGTTTAAGCTTTTCCCTAAACTTAGTTCATGATTTTATTGACATAATAAAATAAATACAAGAATGCATGGAGTAGCACTGAAGTTGAAGTCGGGCCAATTGATTTTAGAATTAACGTTCCTCAGCATTTGGTAGATGTTTATTACAGGCATACCAGATACGGTGGGTATGTAGATTAAGGAAACAATAAGGACATCGAGGGTGAGTATTGAGAAAAAACATCAGTTGTTGTATTTTTGTATTTACAGAAATTTTGGTGCAAGAAATTCGCAGGATGGGGATATTTTATTGCTCTTTTTTCTGCACAGCCATGAAAAGTTGCTGTGCTTGAATATAGGATAAGGCTGACCTTTGCCGAATTTCGGTGCATTTCGTGGTAGTTTTCAGTAAGAAAACGCACCTATTTAGTGATGAAAACAAAAAAATTGCAAACCTCCTTGTCTAAAAATCAACTTATGCTTTAATGAATTTCTACAATGGATAACAAAGAAAAAGTTGCTAAGTAGAAACTATAAATATTCAATAATTAAAACTGTCTTAAGAGAAGTCATAACAAGAAAAAGCCATTGAAAAAAAATAAAAACATTCACAGAAAAACGTGAAAAAAATTGTCCAATCATTTAATACTTAATTACGTTGTGTAATAATTTTATTTATAAATTTAAATGGTCCGTCAAATAACTTTTTTTTTTGAAAATGCTATAAAAAAAACTACTGCTAATATTTTCTCAAATTTCTTTTTTTATTTGAAAGAACAATCCTTCCGGTTAGTAATGGAAAATAGATTCATTCAAATAGCTGCCTCGGCTGGCCATGCAGTAGCCTACACGATCGGTCCAATTTTAAGCACATTATCGATTGTGTGCAGCTTTATTTCACCAATGACTTCACGAATATTGTCCTTAAAGAGTCAATTCTCTCTGGCTTGTCGGCGTAGCACTTATCTTTTACGGAATCTCACAAATAATAAACCAACGGTGTCAAATCACAGCTTCGAGGTGGCCAAACAACAGCAGCTCTGCGGCTGATAATGCGATCTTCAAAAACAGGGCTCAAAACATCGAGTGTAGCTTCGGCTGTGTGGCACGTAGCGCCGTCCTGTTGAAACCAAAAATGCTGCCAATATCCTACTCTTCAATTTTAGTGAACAAAAATTTGTTCAACATGGCCCGATAACGATTGCCATTGACTGTAACGGCCACTCCTTGCTCATTTTCGAAGAAAAATGGCCCAATTATGCGTCTGGACCAAAATCCGCACCAAACAGTGATTCTTTTTGGGTGTATCGGCTTTTCAATTTATGGGTGCGGGTTTTCTGTGCCCCAAATGCACAATCACAAGATAACGAACATACGGAGCTGACGGTGCTTCTCTTCTTCCAAAATCCGTACGCAATTTCACGTTCTTGGTCCTTCTTGACTACTCCAAAGCATTTGATACAATTGATCATAAGATCTTGTGTCGATTAATTCCATTAATGCGTGGTGTCCCTCAAGGGTCGATTTTGGGACCTCTTCTGTTTTCAACATATGTTAATGAAATTCCTTCCCTTGTAAAGTATGGGGATGTGCATTTGTTTGCCGATGATGTCCAGTATTTTCAAAGCTCACCGTTAGGTCTAATAGAAAACTGTGTATGCAACATCAACGAAGATTTGAGTGCAATATATAAATGGTCAAACGAAAGTGGACTTATTTTAAATCCACTAAAAACAAAGTGCCTTGTCATTTCTAGGAAAATACTTGACCTGACTTACTTTCCTGCTGTATTGTTAAATAATGTTCCTGTAGAGTTTGTTCATAAGGCTAGGAACCTTGGAGTTTACTTTAATAGGACTTTGACCTGGAACGACCACATAAAATCAGCCGTTGGAAAGGCATAGGCTCCATATGCATTAAGAACATTATCTATTGCAAAAAAATTCACACCAATAGAAACTAGAAAAATGTTGGCTAAAACATTAGTAGTCCCAATACTAACATATGGCTGCGAAATTTTTTGTAATATGGATTCCGTTTCTCGTAGGAAAATCAGCGTCGTTTTTAACAATATTGATCGATATGTTTTTGATCTAAATAGATATTATCATATCTCCAGTTATTCTTCAAATTTATATGGTGTTAGTTGTATTAACCTTTTTAAATTTAAGACACTAACAATGCTATTCAAAATTGTCCAAACTAAACAGCCACCCGACCTCTACAATTGTATCCAAATTTTGTCATCGAATAGAACCAACCAAATCTCAATTCCCAGTTTTACCTGTTTTACTACCGAACGACAGTTTTTTGTCAACGCTGCTCGCCTTTGGAATTCTCTCCCACGTGAATTAAGAAGAACGGATAGTATAAGTATATTTCAAAAGAAATTAATTGAATACTTATCAACGAATCATAAATTTCACCTTTTATGTTTCAAATCATTAAAATTGAAGTTTTTTTTAACAAGCATTCATAAATTAGCTGTTTTATTTTTTTTAATGAACATGATTGAGTCTCTGTATCATTATTTGGTAGGTGTTTGTTTTAGGAATGTTGTTTTTATAAAATAAAATTGCTTCTAATACATATATATACAAAAATATGTAAATTCTATTCTCTTTTCTCTTTTTTAAATTCATTTTAATTTTAGTCGTACATTTTCTAAGATATAAAATTTGAAGTTTTGTATGTACAACTTAGTTTTAATTTTGAATTAGTTATCATAAAATCCATCCACATCAAGGCTTAATTATCTAAAAGATGTAAATCTTAAAATTAAGTTCTAAATAAATAAATACAAATACAAAAATACAAATTTTCGCACACATTCTGCAACATTACCATGAATTTCAAATTAATGTCGCAATATTTCCCAGCGTTGTTTAAGCGTACACACCACCATATTCGTTCAGCGAAAAGATAAAACTAATTATTATTTGTCAAATCAGACATGAGCTAGTTAAGTGTTACCATTCACGAAATAAGCACTAGTTGAAAAAAAGAAAACGTTAGATGGCGGACCCTGTACAATTCAAATCATCGAAATCAGTATATTTACACTAATCACTGATCATAAGCAACAAAATCCCTGCATCTTAAAGTGGGTACACAATTTCTATTCTGTTAATACTTGTGAACGCCGACTGCTCTCTTATATGTATATGACTCAAAAAGTATTTAATTCTTTATATGCCCTAAAAAAATTTTGAAGTCAACTTTAATTAAAACGACGCTTCTTTAAAAAATAATCTTTTTGCAGTGCATTTCTAGAAAACGATGACAACTATTTTTAGCATTAAACCGGCTGCATACATACAAAATTTAGTTGCATCACATTCACAGAGTAAGAATTATTCGCTACCTTTCTTTCATAAAGATAAAGTTTCATTTGGTCCTGACATGGTTCGACCAATTGTTTCAAAAGAAGTGTTCTCCATGTTTATCATTTCCATCACTTGAATATCTTTTAAAGCTTATTTTAATGTCTAGAATTGGAATACTCTATTTTCTATGGAAAAAGATTTTTGTTCCGTCTGTTTTCAAATAAGCGTGAATAAATTTATAAAAAATCAACAGACCGATTTCAAAGCTCCCATGTATACCGTTGCTATTTGAATAAGTAGTCTGTAAAATTTAGTCCCTCATTACAAGGATTGTCGTCTACCAATAGGAGTACGAATTTATCCAAGGAACATGTATGGCTACCACCCTTCTATCTTTTTATCATAAATGTTATTATGCCCTTGAAGCTTGAAGTGGGTATGAACTTGACTGCATTTAAACTGACTTATTTCAGGCATTCGACCAGCCATCGTAGCCTCGCGATGCGTAGGAACTCTTCTATCTATGCTCATGTCGCGGGGGACATTTCATACAGCTCGTTGTTGTAACGTCTTCTCCTCACATTAGCCGAGTTTTATTGTGAATCTATATTCACTTCTATTCATTTAACTTGCGAGTATCAATAAAACATTTTATGTGGCTATATTCACTTACCAAATTCACTTCCACAAACCCCATTACCAACCATCCCTGTTGTTCACTTAGGTAAGTGAGTTATTTTTGTTCACTTACGCTATTCACTTGGGGGTTGTTGTTTTTCCATGAGCGATGTTTTGCGATGTTTTGCTTAAGTGAATATAAGTGAATATAGAAATTCCCAATAAAACGCGGCTATTGCATTCGCCTACGGGACCAAAGATCATTTGGAGAATCTTTCTTTCGAAACGACCAAGGGTTTCCTCAGCCGCCTTCGATAAAGTCCATGCTTCCGCGCCGTAAAGCAGGACTGGGATGATTAAGGTCTTATACAGGGTTAGCTTGGTTTGTCTGCAGAGGGTTTTGTTTCGCAATTGCCTTCTTAACCCAAAGAAGCAACGGTTGGCAAGAGTTATTCTCCGTTTGATCTCCGCACTGATGTTGTTGTCCGTGTCTACAGCGGATCCTAGGTAGACGAAGTCATGTACTAACTCGAAGTTATGTCTGTCTATTGTGACGTTTTGTCCAATTCGTCGATGTTCTGTGTCCTTGTTTGATGACAACTATACTTCGTTTTGCCCTCATTAACCATCAAACTCATTTTTGCCGCTTCTGTTTCAATACTCGCAAGAGCACCACGCTTCCTTCTTCCCATTACGTCAATATCGTCTATATAGGCGAGTAATTGTACAGACTTTTGAAAGATTGTTCCTCTAGTGTTGACGTTTGAGTTTCTTATAATCTGTTCAAGTATGATGTTGAAGAAATCGCATGACAGCTTGTCCCCTTGCCTAAAACCTTTTTCGACATTAAAGGTCTCGGTGAGTTCTTTACCGAACTTGACGGAGCAGCGTGAATTCTCAAAAGTCATCCTGCATAGTCGTACTAGTTTTGCAGGGATGCCGAAACTAGACATGGATCTATACAGCTGATCTCTGTAGATACTGTCATACGCAGCCTTGAAATCGGTAAAAAGATGGTGATTATCGATATTACGTTCTCTGGTTTTTTCCAAGATCTGCCGTAATGTGAAAATTTGGTCTATTGTGGAATTTTCTGGCCTAAGACTACATTGATAAGGACCTATCAAGTTGTTGACGTGGGGTTTCAGACGTTCACATATTGCAGCACACAAGATCTTATAAGCGACGTTAAGGAGGCTTATCCCTCTATAATTGGCGCAATTGTGAGGGTCTTCCTTCTTTAGGATCGGGCATACGATACTGAGGTTCCATTCATCGGGCATGCTTTCTTCCGACCATATCATGCAGATCAGTTGGTGCATGCTCCTTTCCAACTGGTCTCCAGCTGCCTTGAAAAGTTCGGCATCAAGGCCATCTGCACCTGCAGTCTTATTTGATTTAAGTTTGCATATAGCAACTTCTAGGTCGGGAGGACGGCATTCTTGATCATCGTCCAGGCTGAATGGGGCAATCTGCCTGACAGCGGAATTTGTGTCCTCATCGCCGTTAAGCAGTCTGCAGAAATGATTTTTCCAGATCCTCAGTAGCGACTGTGTCTCTATTACAATGTTTCCCTGCTGGTCTTCACAGGCTTGAGTTCGGGGCTTGCCACCCTGGCAGTATCTTTTTACCCAGACCCCTCTTTACCACTGGGCCCACTGGGCACATGCCCAGGGCCCCGCACTCGCAGGGGCCCCCAATTGCTGAAACATCACTTAACCTCTATTGGCCTATTTTCAAAAAAAAAAAAAAAAAAATTTTGATAGAATCCTTTTTTTTAACAACAACCTTTGTTGAACATTTTAAATCACATTTCCTCCGAAATTATTTTCAAATTAAAACAAGAAAAAAGAAAATCTGGTCACCCAAGTAATGATCAAGGCAACGAAATCATACACACACTTGTGTTCGTTTCAGGGTGCTTTTAAAAATCCAATCAGAAAATACATCCTTTCGTGTATCTTACGATCATTGTGTTGTGATTGGAAAACCTCTTGTGTATCCTTCTGACGTTTGCGATGGTCCGAAAGGGTTACTATTAATAATTTTTGCCTGTTTTCACTAATTGTTGGTTTTTTTTTTTTGCTGTATATTGTTAAATGTAGTAGTAGGAGTTGCATTTGTGTAGAGATGAACTGCACTCAATTTTTTAAGATTTCAAAGTAAAGAAAGAGGTTTTGTTTTTGTACAATGAGATAGATGAAAGATAGCGCTTCTCACTGTTTGTTCGATCGTTTCAGATATAGGTAGTCTGGTAGCGTTGTTATGCGACTTTGCTCATTTGATTTTCTTATCATCGTTCTTTGTCAAGTTGTAGTGTATTTTCAATTCGCGCTTTTAGTGCTTTTGAGATGTATAAAAATATACTTTGTCAAATTAAAATATGTCTAAGCGATCATATGTAAGTGGATCCGGAAAAAGAAAAAAATCCAAACAGCAGAAAGAATTGATCGAAAAATTACCAAAATTGACATCCATCTCATCGATGGAGTGTGTTGACTGCTCATTTAGGTCTAAAACAAGTTGTAAAAAGTCTTTCACAAACAAGATGGATGGATGAAGAAGCTTTAATGTCTATCGCCAACGATTTAGGACAGGCTCGAGAGGCCAGACAGGAAGCTCATAGTCTTTGCAAAAAAATGTCCAAGCTTGAATTTACCATACTTACAGAGCTTTGGAACTCTGTATTGCAAAGAACTAATAAAACAAGTACTTTACTTCAAAAACAAAATATTACTCTGGATGTTGCAATAAATTTACTGAGTGCAATCGATGGGTTCATAATTGGGCTCAGGGACAATTTTGATAACTTTGATTCATCAGCCAGACAAAAAAACCCGGATTCCGAATATAAGGACTTTTCGGAAAGGACTAGGTGTAGAAGCTCACGCCAGACCTTTTTTGACGGCTCTGAACCCTCAGTAATTTTGACTCAGAAAGAAAGGTTCAAAATTGAAACTTTTCTTCCCATCGTTGACACTCTAAGTGTTCATTTGAAACAGCGACTAGGATCGTATACGAAGATTGGCCAACGTTTTGACTTTTTTTTCGACTAAAAAATGTGAATACAGAAGAATTAAAAAAATACTGTAAATCTTTTGCTGAATTTTACACTGAAGATGTGAACGAAGGTGAACTACATGCTGAATGCCTTAATTTAAAAGAATATTGGAAAATTAGTCATCAGGAAAGTGAAAAAACTGACAACTTTCTAGAAATTTATAATTTTTTAAAAACAAACAAAACTGAAGATGAATTTCCAAATGTTGAAATTGCGCTAAGAATTTTTTTGAGTATGATGGTGACCAACTGCAGTGGTGAACGTTCTTTCTCCAAATTAAAAAGAATAAAAAACGAACTGAGAACAACAATGGTTCAAGAAAGATTGACAAGCTTGTCGCTGATGTCAATCGAAAGCGACGTCCTCAAAGGTATCGATTTTGAGGATATAATTAATGATTTTGCTCATCTCAAGTCAAGAAAAAGACTCCTTTAATAATAATTCCTCTTCCATCTTTATCCATATATATATTTTGTTCCTTAAAATACATTCTGAATTTAATTTTCTGTTATTTAAATTTTGTTCATTTTTGAGTACTTATGTGAAATATTTATTAATTTGTTTTTATTTTTACATCGTTTACGTTTGTGTTAGTGTTTATGCTAAGACATGAACATGCTGCAATAACTATTTATCCTTAAAATAAATTAAAACACATTATTTATTTAAAAAAAATTATGAAAAAAATATTAAATTCTTTGTTATTTATTTTGAATTCTCATATGAAATATTTATTATTTTGTTTTTTTTTTACATTGTTTTTGTTAATGTTTATGCTAAAACATGCAGTAGTTATTCATATTCATATTGAATTGAAAAAATATTATTCATTTAAAAAATAAAAGAATAACTATTAATATAAAGTTGTGTGATTTTTTCTGCATACCTTTATCACACAGCATAACATTTTTATTTAATCATATAGGGGCCCCATTTTCAAAAAGTGCCCAGGGCCCCCAAAAGGGTAAAGACGGCCTTGTTTTTACCTAATGGTAAGACTTCCGAATCTCGTTCCTGTCATGGCATATCTCAATTTCCTCAAACGCGCGTTTCTCATGGTGATTCTTTTTCTTTTTGAGAATTCGGTGTTCTTCCCTCCTTTTGTAAATCTCGTAATACTGATCGTAAGCAGCCCTTGTTCGTTTTGCATCAGCTTTTTGTTTGGCTGCATTTACCATTTGCCTGCCTGCATTCTTCATCGAACCATGGGTTTCGTTTTGGTGGCCGAGTGAAACCCATAACCTCAGAGGCAGCGGTTCTGATGGCTTCTTGGCATTGCTGCCACTGGTCTTCAATGTTTAATGCTGGCGGCATGGGATTCAAGGATAATTGAAGGGACACTCGATTGGAAAAGGCACTTTCAATCTCTTGCGATTGTAGCTTTCCGACGTCATATCTCTTCACAGCGTTAGTTCGTGCTGGTCGTGAACAAGATATCCTCATTCGTACCTTGGCTACAACAAGGTAGTGGTCCGAGTCAAAGTTGGCCCCTCGGAAAGCTCGGACATCTAACACACTGGAAGAGTGCCTTGTGCGTCCATCGCAACATGGTCAATTTGGTTGACGGTTAATTGATCTGGTGATCGCCATGTTCCTTTATGAATTTTAAGATGCGGGAAGCGTGTACTACTTACAACAAGATTTAATAACGAACCCATTGAACCAAAAATTAGTTTAGTCTCTGAAGTTGATTTTGCAATGAAATGCATCACCTTGGCGAATCTTCTTCAGAGGCCGATTGGAGGCGCAGGTCGCTTCAAACTGTCAATCGGTCTCATTTCTTAAGGCAGCTTGATCTTATATGGGTCTAAACCAAGATCCATACCCAACATACGCCATAATGTAGCCTGAGCGATCAATTCTCAAGAACACCGTGGAATTGACTTATATGAATCGTTTGCCACAGACGCCTGAACGGCAGCGATATTTTCGACACTTCGACCAACCATTGTGTCTCACTGGTACGGCAACATCACACAACTTATATATAGACTCAAATTTTTGCACTTAACTTGTTATTGCTTGTCTAGTAGCCGAGAACTACAACAGAAAATTGAAGTTAACACTCTGAAAGTTGCAGTCAACGACCACAAATTTCGTTACTTTTTTTTATAACTTGCAGTCGTTGATCTTTCGTACTTAAAATAAAAATAAATACTGTGTGCGCAACAGCCAAGAGACCCAGGGCCTAGCTCATTACTCACAGCCTTGCCTTGTGACTTGTAAGGGAATGGAGGGGACCTACAATCTTCTTCCGGTTTCGAACGACTAATCGAGAAAGCGCTTTTCATGGCAATGAATTTACTGAAATACTACTTGCCGATTTCTCGCCAAAGGCGATACTCGTGGAAAAACATTTTTGCCTCTGTTGGGATTCAAACCACGAACCTCTATGTTAACAGCAGACATGCTAGTCATCCCGTACCATAGTCCGTGTACTTTATTTTTCCATCCCCTAATCCCCTATCGGAAATCTCTTAAGTGTCGAATTAAAAGTCGTCATAACTTAGTCGTCGTATTGAAGCACAATTGCGATATCGCTCTTTGCTTTTCAGTGTGAAGTACTTTTCAAAAGCTCCTTGCTCCTTGGATAACGTGGATTCTCCTGCAAAAACCCGGCATACAAAAAAGCAGCAGCCATCCTAGACGGATAGCTACTACGAAGAAATGCTCATAAAAAAACGACTACCATAGCTCTGAAAATATGTATGTATAGGTATCATCTTTCAGATCAAAAATGCTTTTGCGTCATGAAGTGAATAGCTTGAATTATATGTCGACAAAAAGGTAGGTATAGAACCATCGAGTTTAATACTGTCCGTCGTGCTACAAAAGCCAAAACAAAATATGAAAACTGATGTTTTCTTGTTGTTTACGAATAGATTTTGTAAACAAAAACTGGAAGTTCCTGGTTTCTGTCGAGTGCAGTAACCCGCTAATTAAATTCTTTCCTTTTTTTCTCTCCCTCTCCACTACAGTAGATGCCTAGAAGAGGAAACAAACAAACAAAAAACATAAATAAATCCCATTGACCATCACAACCATTTAATATTCAAATGAAGGATGATTTAAAATCGATTTGCAAAACACATAAAAGAAAACCAAAAGTGAGATATTGTTGCTCACAAGACGACGTTAACACACACAGCTCTATAGCTATTTGGCAGATATTTAGGCAAATAAATGTGAACGATTCGAAAATCTTGGTAAACACGTAAACAATCCTACGGATCCATTCATTTCAATCCGTCACATCCAACTTCCTGCCATATTCTTTTTTTTTTCTTTTTTATTGAAAAGGCTTTCAAGTTTCTTTTATGGTAATTCCATGATTGCCGGTCAGTTCAAAATTTAAATTTGAATGCGAAAAATTTGCTTTTGTTGTTTTCTTTTATCTGTGATGGTCAGTTTTGTTGAGTTTTGGGATTCCAAAAGGTTTTGAGTAAATAGTCCTGAGAATAGATTAGGATTGGTCATCAGTCATCAGCTCATCGGTATCACAGAAGTATTCTTCATTATCATAGAGTAGCCATAGTTACGCATAACTAAAACAGGTTTCATGGTCAGTAGTAGGACGGACAGAGGATTATTACGTTAGTCGGTAGAATTGGAACTTCTATTTAATGAAACTTCCTGTTTGCAAAGGATAATAAATTTGGTCGTGGGTTTCCTTTGATTTTCTAGAAGCAGAAACTATAGAAACATCAATTAAAAAATTGAAAAACAAGACAGGAGAAACGAGTTTGCTTTTGAAATGAGTTCTGCTTGTTTTCGTTTTCAGAAAAGGACAAACAATTATTCTTTTATTGAGAAACCCTTTTTTATCGAAAATCTATTTATTAAATCGAAATGTTTGCTCATTTCGTATAATTGGACAAAAGATAGCATAAAAATACAGGATAAAATATCATTTGATGAGTAATGCGTAACACAAATAATAATTGGGAAACAAACAAATTGGAACGTTTATGATGAAATTACAAGCAAAGTGAAACGGGCTTTCAACTTTGTGCACTAAATGAGTTTTGCACTATTTAAGCTGCTGTCATCATGCAACTTTAATTTAAATCAGTATTTTCTTTGCGAATTCGAGCTGAAAAGTTTTGTATGTCAAGGCTGCGGCTCAACCGGAGCTGCATTCCGAATGGGATTTGAGTTGCGGGAGGGATTATCTCCAAAATCAAATCTGGGATCTGAAATAAAACGGCAAGGTAGTGAATCACATAAATGTTTGCATGTAGATGACTGATTAGTTTTGTTGAAGAAAAAAGACAATAAATAAATCAAACTGGCCAAACAACCGTGCGAGAATCTTGTTTGTTTGTTTTGATTTTGTAGTTTTATTATTTAAAATCAAATTTTTCCACAGTTGAGTCACAGAGTAAATAATGAAGAGAGTCATTTCGTACTCCCTGAAACACAATCAAATTTTGTCTGGTGTGACACCAAAGACCAAAGACAGCGTCTAACAAACACGGTGTTGATTGAAGGGTTTAACATTCCCCAACTGTGACAAACCCAAAAATATCGAAAACACGATCACTTTCTTAAAATGATTTCAACACAATAGACAAAAAACTTGCAGTGAGGGCTCCCGGTCCACTTTTGCTGGTCTAATTTAGTTGTGGACAAAATGGCACTTCCTTGCCGTAGTTGACTCGCTGGAGTAAAGCTTACAAAAAAAAATCAGCAGCCGCATACAAGCATCCCGATTCGCTATTGCGGAATCAGCAATGAAAAAATGAGAGACTCTCGATAACACGAGTTAAAACTCGTATTTCCGAGTCTAATATTCATCCTAAACAACGGACGTGAGTGACATTAGCCGTATTTTATTTTCCCCGTGATCTGATCCGGATCAGATTTGCTTTGAAAAATGTATGTATTTACAAAAACAACACAAAATCCAACTTTTTTTTGGATCACAGTCACAGATCCTGTTTTTAGTTTCTAGTCTCACATCTATAGGGTTAATTTTTCATCGCATATGTTGTCAGCCTTAACTGAGTGTGAACGGCAACAAAAAAATTAAACGTCAAAACAGAAAAAATTACAAAGGCAAAGGCCTGAAATCGTATTATCTAAATAAAACGTAAAAAATTAGTCCGGTCAATCTAGACATTTGAAGTTACATAAATTCGCACCAAGCTGAAAGTTGGTGAGATCGTTTAAAATATGATTCCAAATAAAACTTGAAAGTTCCCCAACTTTCCCCTGCATGGAAAAAATTTTATTCGAGGTCAAAGGTCAAAAATGTGATTTTTTTCCGATTTTTTGCGATTTTAAGCAAAACGGTAAGTTTTATCATAAAAATATATCAGTCGCAATTGTAGATTATAAATTTATCTATAAAAAATTTTAAGCTGCTTTTTTTCTTACGGGCCACTGTTTAGCAGATATAACGATTCAAAAATTTAGAAAAGTTGTGATCGTTTTAATAATATGAGTACGCCTCGTATTTGCATTTCCAAAGTTGTAATATATGTATGATTAAATAGTTTCTCCTTTTCAACGGCATGCGTGGCTATTCATGACAAATGAAATACCGTTTGTCTTGAAAACTACGCTCTAATGAAAATACGTGTTTATTCTAACATATATCCGTCTGCTTTGAGCTAATTACAAAAATGTCTGAATTGGCAAAGAATTGAATGAAGAACACGAGAAAAGAAAATCATTAGGTTCTCGTCGTCGAATCAGTAAAGTAAGGACATTTGAATTTAAAGGCTCAATTATGAAAGTAGCTAGGATTTGTGACGATGCTACAGCAAAAGCTATTCTCGCTCGAGTCGAATTTAAAAATGATTTAGTTGCAGTTGAAGCTAATTCTTAATTCTTTCTTGAAACCCTCCACTGGAGCTAAAGTCGGTCGTCCTAAAGATGAAGCTATGGATCGGGTAATGGAGAAAATATTTAATTACATTGAAAATAGCGTTCAGTAGTTCACTTTAAATGAATTACATGGTGTTTGCAAAACTGCGGCTTTAGATAACAGAACGATAAAGCTACGACTGAAACTGAAGTATGGTGAAAAACTTATTATCACTGAGAAGTCGGGAGCATCAACATTCCTAAAAAAAACAGCAACATCTTCTTCGCGTATATTATCAATTTCAAATGTGGCTTGGTTGACCCTACAGACTGGGGTTGGAAACTAATCAACAACACTCTAGAACCAACCTGCGCCGGAAAAACTGCTGAACACAATTTTTTGTAACTGCAAAAAGGGATGTAGTGCTAAATGTGGTTGCAAAAAAGTTGGACTGATATGTTCTATGGCATGTACCAATTGTCAAGGCCGGTCATGCTCTAATGTTGAATCACCAAAGGATTCGTTTGAAGAAGATCAAGAAGAAGAACAAGAAATTTAATGGCTATGAATTAGAAGAATAAACTTCACTACTTTATTTTAATCTACTTCGTATTTTTCTTTTGCAGTCTTTGCCAATTTTTGATATTTTGTTTTTATTAAATAGGATCATAACGGACAGATAGAATAGAATACTTGGGAAACCAAGTTAAAAAAAACGCGCTATACTTTACCTCATAGGTGGCGTGAAAACGTGCGCTTATTATTACGATTATAACTTTTCTCAATTTTTGAATCGTTATATCTCCGAAACAGTGACTCGTAAGAAAAAAAGTAGCTTAACATTTTTTATAGATAAATTTATAATCTACAATTGCGTCTGTTATTTTTTTATGATAAAACCTACCGTTTTGCTGAAAATCACAAAAAATCGGGAAAAAATCACATTTTTGACCTTTGACCTCGAATAAAATTTTTTCCATGCAGGGGAAAGTTGGGGAACTTTCAAGTTTTATTTGGAATCATATTTTAAACGATCTCACAAACTTTCAGCTTGGTGCGAATTTATGTAACTTCACTATCAATTTTTGGTTTAATTTGACCGGATTAAATATTCATTATTCCCAAAGTGCTTAATATTCCAATCAAGAATTTTAATTTCAGATCACCTAGCATTTTACTCTACCGTCTCCGTCACATATAAACTTCTTGTTTACATAATTATAATAATTTTTCTAGTCTATAAAACTAAAAGAAAAAAATGTCGCACACAATTCTACTTGTAACTGGCGTGCGACCAGAAATCCGCACTTGCAGTGGCTACGGGAATGTAAACGATTGTATGGAAAGAGTTTGTAAGATCTACGAAAAGCACCTTAGCGGCGCATTTCCGCTTCACACTAGTGATCCGCCTGTGGGGTACGCCGCGTTGACCTCAGAAAGCGTCGGCAAGCCTCCCGGTTTTGGATTGTTCCATGTCTGAGGCCAACCAAATGCTGCTGTTTTTGCATTTGCTTGTACCAGGTGTGTTTTGGCCTGCCTTTTCTTTTTCGTCGCGAATTTGTTGAAACGTTGTACGATATTGCCTTTTGGACGGGGTTCTGCGGATCTCTCCTTTGAACATGACAATACCAACTGAGCCGGTCGTACTGAATTTTGTCCAAGATGGTACTTTGACATGAAGGCTTCCACGGATCTTAGTACTAAAAAAGAAATGTGTCAAGGAAACGATTTACGTCCTGTTGCGACAAGCAGTAGGGAGTACAAACTAAACTACCACAGTTGCTGTCGCTTCCCAGTTGACTTCTTTCGGAAAACTATGTAAATCGAATTCTATGTTGGTTTTTCAAATAAATATAACTTGTCTATTTGGAGCAGATTGGTGCTGAGACTCACGGTCATGTTGGTGCTGATTTGGCCTCATTGCGCTCGGAGGCAGCTTTGCAACAAATTCGTGAGAAAATGGATCTGATCGAATTGGAACTTGGAAGCTAGCTATATGTCAAGCAATCGAGGTAGAGATCCGCCGGGAAAAATAACGAGCTGAAAACCAAAGCTCAGTCAGGCAATGAAATTCATCCGCTGGTCGGTTTCCGACAACGTCATCAATTTACTCATGGACACCAAACCAAAAGGACTGTACGGACGTTCGAGAAAAAGAAATAATGTCTTTGAATTCCGCTAAATATTTATTTATTAAATATTTATTTATTTATTATTTATTGTCTGTTGAAAGTGTGAAAAATGCATTCTTTGGACAGATTCTTAGCATCTGCTTTCTCTCATTTTAATTTAAAAAAATTTAAATTCTTGATATACCTTTGCAACGTTTTCACTGTTCTCAAGAGAAACTATAAATTCAGAGCCGGTTGTGTTTAGTGGATTGCCACTTATGTCTGATGTGACCTAATTAATCATTATACTGTCGACGGCAGAAGTCACACTGTCATGCTAGCTGGGTAACGTCGAAATGCAAATTCATCCAGTGAATGATGAAGTTGTTTCAGTCATAACGGAATCATGATTGGGTTGCCCAAAGAGCCTCATCCTTCCAAACCATATTGACGCCTGTATAAATAAGATTCTTCGCAGTGTATGGTGAAGAATAGAACAAACGCAAGAACATTTAAATGAAAAATTAATAATGAAGCACCACTTATAGTTTAGATAAACAATTGAGTTATAAAAACAGACCGAAGACATTGAATCCGATTATTTTATAATTGGTAGAGATGCATTTCACAGCCAATGACTGAAAATTTTATTAACTGCTATCAAAGGATGCGTAAACAGATTCCATAATTTTTGCACATAAAGATTCTTTTGTTGACAACTGTTTTTGTTAACAGCGAGGCTGGTAAACTTTTCAAAATTTTTTTAATAGAAAGCAAAGAATCCATTGGTGTCCGTGCTGCAATAATTAGCATATCTGCCATTTCTTGAGAGTTTAAGGTTCAAATCCCAGAAAAATAACATTGTTTTTCTGCTGGTATCGCCTATCGAATCCAGAAGTGCCCTGCAATGAAAAGGTTCCTTAACTTAGCCGTTTAAAATCGACGTACACATTTTACGACCTAGAAATGCGTTATATCACAAGGTTCCCACAGCTTTTTGGGCCAACAAATTCAGTTTTATATCCTGGTTGAAACGACGGCGACGTCAGCTTCCAGGTCGGAAACTCTTTTTATGATTTTCTGACTAGGATATTTTGGCGAAATAATATCGCCACGCTAGATAGCATCGCAGGTTGTTCGGTCTGCAGCTGTGGTATGCGGCTGTTCACTTTTGACGAATTTTGTAGAGCAACTATCACAATTAAATATACAAATGAAAGAATTGAAAATGAAATTCAATTATTGAAAAAATTAGTGATTGCTATCTGTCAAACTCTATAAACGTTGCAGCCAACATTCAGAAGTAATTTTTTTTTTTTAACCGAGTTGTTTTACTATCAGATCTGATCCGGATCAGATCACAAAGGATAATAAAACACGGCTATTGAAAAGTTTTCAGTTTGCGTTTCATACGTAGACACAATTGCCTCAATAAATGGATTGCGGAAGCAATCCGTATTTTTGCTACCTGACTTTGGATACCGAACTGTCTTCCAACGTTGAAAACCAAAGAATAGGCTTTAACGTGTTTTTTGCTTTCCATTCGAGGCTTCGCTCCTCGTCGGATTAGTCATGGTAAGGTCTTCACCTTAAATGTACAAACTTTTTATTTAAAACACAAATAAGAACTTTTAAAACAGTATAAAATGTAAGTTTAAAACAAGCTGCGAACGAAAGTTTTCCCTATGGAAAGACATTACTAAGCTATTTTCGGACTGTTTTCAGTCGGAAAAATAAGAAAAAGAATTAAGGGGGGACGTTGGTCTAGATCGTGAAAAAATGGGCAACATTTTTAGAAGTTTTTGTGACTCAACAAAAAGATCAGTTGAAAATCTTTGAAAGAGGTTTTATAATTTAAGTTTTAATATACAAATACAAATTTTTTCGTGTCAATTAAATTCAAAATGGCGGCTGTCCGGCATTTCTTCGGAGTCACCTCATTTTTTATGCGGGTCCATGGCCGAAGATGTAACCTCCTTAATCGTGGTCCTGGAACAAAATCCCGAAAATTTTTAGTTTCTAAGGGTTCACCAAAAACATTGTTTTTTAACAGGACGTTAAACATCGTGTGTAGCTTCGGCTGTGGAGCACGTAGCGCCGTCCTGTTGAAACCAAATGTTGCCAATATCCTCTTCTTCAGTTTTTGTGAACAAAAATTCGTTCAACATGGCCCGATAACGATCGCCATTCACGTAAAGGCCACTCCTTGCTCATTTTCAAAGAATGCCTCTGGATCAAAAACAGTGACTCGTTTTTATCGGCTTTTCAATGTATGCGTGCGGGTTTTCTGTGCCCCAAATGCGACTATTTAGCGTGTTTATTTGCATACCCGCCAAGATCAAAATGAGCCTCATCTGAAAAGATGGTTTCTGCAACATTACCATAACTTTCAAAGTAATGTCATAATATTTCCCAGCGTTGTTCATATACACATTACACAACCATATTCGTTCAGCGGAAGGATAAAACTAATTATCTGTTAAATCAAACATGACAACATGAGCTAAGTATTACCATCATTCACGAAATAAGCGCACTAGTTGAAAAAAAAAAAACGTTAAATGGCGGACCCTATATATAACAACAGCAAGAGCCGTACGTAAGGTTTTTCGATATTTTTTTTTTTTTTTTGCGAAATGGTGCACGTTTGAACAAAAAATTAAAATTATCCCTAAAGAAAATCGATTAAAAAAAATTATGCAATATAAAAAATAAATCCTACGTACGGCTCTGGCTGGAGAAAGGGATTTTGAATATACTGTCAAAATTTCGTAAAGATAGGTGAAGATTTGCTCGAGTTATGTCTTCAGCCAGTTCAAAAAAAAGTGATTTCGAGAAAAACGCGTTTAAGGTTTTAGGTACTATAAAATCAAGTGGCATACCTAAGGGGCACTACCACAGAATGGAAAGTTTGGGCATTTAGACATTTTTGCCGGCATCCATCCTTTTGTATGTTATTTTTAAGGACAATAAGACAAAAAAAAATTCGGTTTCTTCAAAATTCCAGACCAGCTTTCGCCCTTAAGTAAGGGACTACATGTGACTTGCACTCGGCGAGCAAACACTACTGGTCCCTGCTTTCTTACTGCTGTTGTGTGGGTGATATGACAGATTGTAAATTCGTGTTTCAGTGCTCTCGACTCTGGATGTACATTGTGGAATGAGAACGAAAAGTACTAAGTAGCAAAAAGTAAAAGGTAGCATGAACACTTCTTTAAAAGGCTCATGATTGTAGTTTCGACACTATCAATTATTTTTAATATATATTTGTTTACTTGTTTTACATTCTCTTACTTTATTACTTCTTTCTGAAACAATATGGAGTGTGGATAAACAGCAGATTCGGTAATAAGACTTTTTCAATCCGAATTATCGACAATCTTTTACTTTTTCACAATAGGATTCAATGCGGATTAGTGCGGATTGATTCCGCAGTCCATTTGTCGGATTCTGTAACCGGGGTGCTTAGTTAACTTAATAACTATTAATATACTAGATGCAGGAATTCAATGTTTCATAGCAACAAAATGATTTTCTGCATTAATCTTTGGATGTTTTTGAATCAACTTTCTCAACAAACTTAGTTTTAGCTTGATTTGTTGACGTACTTTGGTTGCAGCGATTGAGAGATTTGCCTATTGGACTATTAAATCGTAATTTTCTATTAGACTTAGCAACGGCGGCGTATCGACCAATAAGTTCCCAACAAATGCTCACTATTAAAAATTCAAACCAGAAGTCTTGTCGTATCAAGGAAATATTACCGGAAATCATTAGATTTTTAGTCACTGACAAACAATCTTTCTATGGACGATTCGAGATTCGACTTCGCTTTGTGAAGTGAACTTCCGGAATGAAACAAAAAAAAAAGCGGAAATAAATGCAAAACAGAAAATCGACAATGGTTTTTTCAATGGTCAAATGCAAATGTAGTTACGCTTTGAAGCTATTGCAAATCTTTCTTCACACTTCTGTCTTTCACACTTCCATCCCATTCGCAATTCCGTGCTCATTCACAAAATTAGTGGAAAAATGTTACACACCAAAACTATTCTCCATGCACTTTATGTGCTCTAATTGAAAATAATAATGATACCATCTTCTTTTGGTATTCGAAGTCTAAAATCTCTTACTCTCTAAAAGAACTATTCTTTATAAAGTTGTGTGTCGTATTTTTCTGTAATTTTAAGTGTAAAAATTTCGTCCATTGCTCAATGTTTTTGGTATCATTCTCATAAAATTGTTTAGATAATTGCAAGAGATATGCCTGTGTGAATTTCAAATCCTTCGTTTTTAAACTGTAACCGACAATTATTGCTGAAGTCGAGATAATATCTTTTGTAGGTTCTCAAATATCCTACATCAGTTTTTGTAACCACAAAGGAAACTTCTTAAAATGCTTAGAACTACAACTGTGCTTTAAAGTTGAAAGGACAAGGAACCCGTCCGAAATCTTCTTGCAAGAGACGTTCAGTTACAATCAATGCCTTTTAATGGAACATAAAAACGCAGGGTACTCATAGCAAAGGAAAAGTTTTTTATGATGTCGTTTACTATAGAACCAATTAGACCAGAATGTCCAAGTAACTCTATTAAAACCTTATAACCTTTTAATCCTGGAAACAGCATTGCTGCTGAAACAGAAACATGGTCCCAGTTGTGTCCGGCTTTCTATGTTATGAACTCCCACCCAAACTACTGAACTGATTTAAATGAATTGTCGTACAGAGATATTCTAGAACCTGAAGAGGGACGTAGGCTATATACTATATCTCAATATTCTAACGGGAACGGAAACGTATACGGGAATTTAGAAACTACAGGACCGATTTCAAAAATGCTTGCACCGTTAGAGTGCAACAATATCCCCGAGTAATATCAACTTTAATTCATCCCAACATTCTTATGGGAACAGGAGTCCTTACTAATATAATAAGTGCGAAAGTAGCTCTGTTGTTCGTCTTTCTATGTTCCCGTCTCCCACTCAAACTACTGAACAAATTTTGATGAAATTTTATACAGAGATGATCTCTAACCTGAAAAAGGACATAGGCTATATTTCATTCGAATATTCCCACGGAAACCGATCCATACTAATAATATAAATGCAAAATAGCTCTGTCTGTTCGCCTTTCTATGTAACCATCTGATGCTAAAATTAATGAACAGATTTAAATGAAATTTTGTACAGAGATAGTCTTGAATTTGAGGAAGGACATAGGCTTTATATTTTATCTCGATATTCCCACGAGAGCGGGAACGTAAACGGAAACCTAGGAACTACTCAACTGATTTTAAGGATTATTTCCCCGTTAGAATGCTACACTATCTCCAATTAACATAAACTTTAATTTATCCCCATATTCCCATTGGAACGGAAGTTCTTACTAACATAATAGATCCAAAATCAACCCCGTCTGTCTGTTTTCTTTGTTACCGTCTACCGCTCAAACTATTGAATCTATTTGTATAGCAAACCTGTTGGGGAATGTTGTCGAATGTCTATCAGTAGACAATATTATGGATACTGAACAGGGGGTCAATTCCCGATCTGAGAAGCTGTGAAGTGAAAAAAAAAAATCATTTCAGTTTTCACACAGTTTTTTGATTTTATGAATTCATGAACCAATTCTAAGCGATTCCCGATCTCAAAATGAAAAGTAGTTCTCAAACTGTGTTCTAAAAAGTACTAAAACTTTCTAAATAATAAATTCTGACAGTTGCCTCTCATTTTCCAATTGGACTCCAATTGGATTTTTCCGCGCTTGAGTTTGGCTGCCATTTTTCATAATTGAATTTTTTCACCGACTCATACAGCAATGAAAAGAAATTTATCATATTATGAAAAAAATTTGACATTTGAGGTTGGATTTTCAGTGAAGCTGTGATAAATGTTTTCACTTCACAGCTTCACAGATCGGGAATTGACCCTCAGGTCACATCATACTTCATAGACTTTCCTAATTCCTTAGGAGTATCAGGAGTGGCTGCAAGTTGGTGTTCAAGTGCCAATAACGAGAAATCTAGATTTTTACACACCTACAATTTTATATTGGTAGTGAAGGACACAGAAAAAGCGAAGCGCACCGATCTCTAAAGACTCAAGTGGATTAGGTTAAGTTCAAGAACGGTTTACAACTACTGGCAAACGCCTTTTCTCACAGACACAAATCTTGCCTTTAATTGTGAAGGTTTTGAGCACTCCGCTGTCGTCACAACCGCCTCATCATTGCAGTATTGCACTACTCTTATGTCGTTTCCATTGGTAATCCGGAAAAACTCTCCGATCCGGGATGCCAAAGTAACACTTTTATTTGCTTTGAAGTTTCGTTGCTTGTATTGTGTATCGGTGTGAAACGTCGAGCGCTATTTTTTTCCATTCACTTTTTTCATTTTTTTCATAATTCACTTAAAACGACAGGAATATGTCTTAAAATGTTTTTAGAACTCATCTCACAAAATTAATTATTTAATAATTGTTTTCAGGACACTTTTTTTCAATTTTTAGAGGTGGCAAATCGCATTTGTCAATTTTGACGTCAACAGTGTTTCAGTGTGAGTGCTTCTGGTTTCGCTTCTTTCTTCAAATCAAGAATCAAATTTCTCCTCTTTCGAGGAGAGGAACTGCCATTTGATGCCAATGGAATGATTTGAGAAGCGTTCAGAAGGCTTCCGAACAACCAATGGAAAACGACATTACATTTTCATCAAACCCATAGATCACCGATTTAAGATTAAACTGAGTCTTATTTTCAGAATTTCGGCCTTTACCAACCCCTTATCCATTGCAACATACAAAAAAAAAAGACACATTCCCCATCCCAAACTCCATACCTATCGATATGAATGTTCTATTGGAAGTGACTCCTCTGAAACCACTTGTTTCATTCAAAAAACAGCTTTTTAATATTATTGCTAATAAGGTGGTCAGATGGGTGTCAATTTTATGAATCTTACATTAAAACCACAGCTTTAACATGCGGTGTATCCAAGTCAACTTGCATTTCGGATTTTACTAATGAAAGACGCAGCGCCACACCACGCCAGCCGGAGTATTGACATCGGCATCGACTTAATATAACGATGCTCACTTGTTCAACGCAGTTATACAAACATGTTGGCATTTGTATGAAGGAATGTAGAAAATCAATCAGTTGTGAATAATTTTAATATTAAATAATATTTATTGCTCATTGATTGTTGTTTAGCATTTTATTTTTGTTTTTGCAATGCACGCGAACATGTGCCACTGGCGAGGCGTTGTCATCGAGAATGATAATAATTGTTGTTTGGTGTGCAAAAGCTATCCTGGAATTTTTTAGAGACCTTGAGTTCGAGACGAAAGAAATTTTTATGAGAGACTTGCCAAAAATACTATCGATTGCTGTCTGGCCACAACGAGTTCCGAGAATGACGATGGCTGCGTTTTATGTTTTACTCCAAACTGGAATTTCTTTCTCTTGGATGGGTGGCTTTATCATTTTTTCGATAACATCATGCTGTCAGGTTTTGAGATATGTCTCATTGACATTCATATATACGATTGTTTCTTATGATATGCCGCCAAAATTGTTAATATTGCTAACACAAGAGGGCGCTAAACTCAGCTCTTCATGCTGAAGTGCAAAAAGCTGCTGTAGCACTCAAGTCTCATTTGGCAACTGTTTTGACGATTTACATAGCTTGAAAATTGAGGTTTTTTTTCTTATTGAAATTTTAATATTTCTTTGAATATGAGTTAAAAATATAATTTACATATACATATAGTGAGGTTGACGATTCATTCGAAATTGATGGAAATTTGTTGCAACAATTTTGAGCCTTCTCCTCAATGCAATCGGCATTCAATTCAACAAATGAAAGAGTATACATAAATCGACCGAGGCGTTGCGTCGCGTCTCCGTTGTTGGAAATTGAGAGTTGAGAGATGCCATGAACCATGACAGAAGTGACATTCGGAAGGCTTATCGCCGGGGTGGTAAGCCCTGAACTCAAGCCTGTAAAGACCAGCTGGAACAAATTGGACAAAACGTCACAATAGACATGCATAACTTCGAGGAAGTATAGGACTTCGTTTACGTAGGATCTGCTAAAAACTCACAAATCAACATCAGTGCGAAGATCAAACGTAGAATAACTCTAGCCAATCGTTGCTTTTTTGGGCTAAGAAGGCAATTGAGAAACAAAACCTAGAGAGTAACACTTATAAGATCTTGATCATCCCTGTCCCGCTTAACGGATTTTGAAACATGATTATTCTAAAACAATTTACTAAGCCAATGCATTTTATGCAGTGATATTCAACTGTATGTATACTTGATGATCAAAAAGAACTTCGTTGTGACGTATCTTTGTATCTCCATCGCATGTAGTTCAGCTAGATTGAAGTTTGGCGCATTTCTGGGAAAAACAACGTCTGACCAGAAGTTGCTGGACTTATTGTTTAGGCTTTGGTGCCAGACAACTCAACTTGTGACGGCGATTCCTGATCGCAAATCTTGATTTAGCGATTGTTGGAAGGATTGTGCTATTTCTGGCGGTGGATTTGTAACTGCCATAGTCAAAGCAATAGACAGGGGGTCTTTGTCAGTCAACAAATTCGGTGTATCTAACCCAAAACCATCTTTACAAGAAACGGAAAAGCATCCACCAGTTTTAACATTGGGCCTGCCAATTGAATCGCCTTTTTATTATTTTTGACCCGCAGACTTTACTGTACAACAATTTTTTTCTTAGAATATGACCAAGAAACACATCCCAAAGTACCTATGTAACATAACTATGTAACATAATATGCAAGCGTAAAGTAGTTTTCGAAAATTTTAAGACAACCCTACTGCATAAAACCCAAATTTGTTTAAAAGGGCCAGAAATATCTGTAATACTCAAATACAAAAGGCTAAGTTTTTACATGATCAAAAAGTGAAGCAAAAAATACTGTTGTGTCCAAAAGGATGCAAAATTTTTGGTCTTTTGTCAAGAACATTAAGAACTCGACCACGTCATCCGTGCCATCGGTCGTTTTCAATGACTCTCCATATGTCAGCTCCATCGATAAAGCGAATTTGTTGGCAGCTCAATTTGCTGCTAACTCGAAACTTCCTGATGGCATTTTAGCTCCACCTGAACTTGAGTCTGTAGATTCTGTAATGAAGCAGATTTTTTTCGAACTCGCTCAGTTGCGAGAGTCCTCAAAGGTCTCAATATACATAAATCTTCAAGTCCAGGTGGTATCCCCACCGTTATTTTGAAGAGGTGTTCTTCTACGCTGGCAAAACCACTGCGGAAACTTTTCCATCTTTCCTATTCTGCTGGGATTTTCCCGAGCTGATGGAAAACTGCATTTGTCCAGCCAGTTCCTTAAAAAGGCAAATCTTCCTCCCCGTCCAATTACCGTTCAACTGCACTAAGGTCTCTTCTTTCCAAGGTCATGGAAACGTTGATAAACCATCAACTTATGAAATATCTTGAAGAACAAAAGCTTCTTAATGACCAACAAAACGGCTTTAGTGGCAAACCCACTGGTGATTTGATGGCTTATCTCACCGAAAAGTGGAACCAATCTTTACATTGTTTTGGAGAAAGTAAGATTATTGAGCTTGATTTTTCTAAAGTATTTGAAAGAGTTTGGCATCAGGCTCTGTTATCGAAAATGCGTGCTTTTGGTATCGATGAGTCTCTTCTTCGTTGGATTGGAAATAACCTTTTCGACCGTTCAATACAAGTTGTATTGGAAGGCTTCAAGTCTGATACCCTGATGATAGGGGAGAGTGTGGTCGAAAGTAACGCGTTGCAATTGTAACATTGAACTTTAAAAGAAAAAAGAGCCTGTAACCCTTCATTTTTAAATGTAGAATTCTTCGCTATTTGGGGCTGAATACACTCACAAAACTTCAACTGTCAAAGTAATGACCCGTGCCAAATATAGTTCAAAAGGTGGAATTTATGTATAAAAGTAAATTTTTTTGGTGGTGAGTTTTTGAATAAATTTTTTTAAATAAAACAATTTCGATTCAGTGGTAACATTACCATTTCACTACATTTTATTTCAAATTTAATGGTTAAAGCGGTTCTGTAATCGACGCAGTAGTATTTGAATAAACTTCATATTTAATCAAAAAAACGAAATGTGGACAATTGTAACATTTTTTGAATTGGCAATTGTAACACGTTGCAACCGGGGATAATGAGTTTCTCCTTCCAATGTTACTGATAGACTAAATCCATATAACGTTCCAAACATTCTAAAACCATCTCAAATGATAATTTAACATCACTGCCTCCATCTTCATCACAAGCTTCGCTATTTCCTGAAGCCTTCTCAGGTATTAATTTATTTGTTGTTTGTAAGTACTACAAGACTGCTTTTAGTTTTTAATTTTTATTTGTTAAATATGAAGTTGAAACAATATCATTCATTTATTCTTTAAGATTTAGGTGGTGTTACAACCGTCCTTTCTCTGTGTTACAATCGAAACAACGCAAAGGACGGTTGTAACATTCGACTTTCACCTCTTTTGTCCAGCTTTAACCAGAAGAAAATAGAAAGTTGGAAAACTGAGTAGCTGAAAAAGATAGCCAAATATCCACTTGTCAATTTGCGCGTTATAATATATTTCTATGTTTTTTGGTTCAAAAGTTATAGAACCAAATACGCAAAATGTTACTTTCGACCACACTCTCCCCTACCCTTCATAAATGCTGGTGTGCCCCAGGGCTCCGTTTTGTCTCCAAATCTCTTCCTCATTTTCATAAATGATATCTTGTCTGAAACTTCTAATCCGCTTAAATGTTTTGCTGACGACTCGACCTTCAGCTTCTCATATTCGTTTCCGAATTCACGTCCCTGCTGTTCGCACGTGGAACTGGAACGGCTGCGTATGATAAGCTCATTGAATTCTGACCTTGAAAGCATTGTTACATGGGGTCATAAGAAACGAGCAGAATTCAATGCTTCGAAAACTCAATGCTGTCTCTTGTCGTTGAAGCTTAACATTCCCCAATTGCCATTATCCATGAATGGAACCTACATCCAAGAAACCGAAAAGCTGTCAGTAATTGGTATGTATGTAAACGATGATCTTCGTTGGAATGTCCACATATTTGAAGTCCCCAAAAATACTGCAAAGTGCTTAGGTTTCTTAAGACGATGCAGGTTATTCTTCACCCCTTCTGATCTGGCCACAATTTGTAAAGCCTACATCCGTTCAAAACGAGAGTACAATTCAGTTGGTCAGGTGCCTGTCAAACATTTCTGCGCCTACTTGATAGGGTACAAAATTGAGCGTTCAAATTGATAGGTGATAGTTCAATTGTAGAATTGATTGATTCTCTTGAACATCGTCGAATCGTTACCTGTCTCACTCTCTTTTATCGCTTTTTTCACAAACAGTGCTCTAGTGAAATAGCCAGTTGCATTCTTCCCCTGAAACAATTTAGCCGCAACACCCACCTCGCTAGAAATGCTCATCATTTTACCTTGAGCCCAACTTCGGGCGTACAGTCAGGTATGGAGATTCTTATTTTAGTCGCACCACCCGAATGTGGAATGCTCTACCTGACCCTGTTTTCCCCTGCATTACGATGCACAAAAATTCAAAAACAACGTGCATCGGTGTCTCCTATTTAATCCTCTCCTATTTTCCTAAATGCTCGCACTGTGTTCTGTAACATTATAAGGGTATTCATAACCCCTTGATGTGCGCGATAGTAAAAAAAAAAAAATATATATTCGCTTTACTTCTGTGATATGAGACTGATGCTCTACCACGTGATGTATTCGACTTCATTTAAAAATTAGCTGTTGTGTAGTGCAACTAACTGCAGATGACACTATCAACTGTCTTAGATTACCTACAAACGCTGGAAAATTGACGTACAAATGCTTTTCAAATTTCAAAAGCATTGTCAAGGATCATTGCGATAGTTAGAGAAGAGGGGTTCAATACTGCAAGCCTTTTTTGAACACCATTTAAATAGGTACCCTAAGAGTGCTTCAAGCTATCTGCTTTAACAAAACACAACCACTTGCTTCGCACTCCATAAAACGAAACCTTGTGGGGGAGTATGTTGGTGCCTGTTCGAGAAACAGAACACCTTCCTTGAGAATTCGCTATGTACTAATTTTCTCAAATATTTTTTGTAGATAGGTGAATTTTGCTCAACCCATCTCAACTATGCCATTTAATCTCTCACAGCATTTTTCCTCTTATTTGACAGC
Organism: Melanostoma mellinum; assembly: GCA_914767635.1. Classification (NCBI taxonomy): domain Eukaryota; kingdom Metazoa; phylum Arthropoda; class Insecta; order Diptera; family Syrphidae; genus Melanostoma; species Melanostoma mellinum. The sequence goes on from OU612059.1 coordinate 73,722,092, forward strand.
AGCTTTAATTGGTAGGTTTCAGGTGCCAGTGCACATCTCCATGGAAAACATCGCATGCGACACAGAAAAGGAAATTCTTCTCCATTAGCCAAGCATGTGATAGCATTTTTTTTTTTTTCAGACCAAATAGTACAGTAAATATTCCTTTTCCGAACAACGAAGTTTTTTCGTCGTAATAAAGACCATAGATGGATACAGTAGATTCAAATTTGTAATATCAAAGTGGATGATAGCTCGCTAATAACAAAAGAAAAAAACATGACTGATGCAAGACATTCGAACCTTGCGAAAGAGAATAGAATGCCAAAGAGGTGTATGGCAACTTTTAATCCAGAAAAATCTATCAAGGCCCGCAAGGCAAGGGATAGAAATAAACCGCTTACTCATTCACTTATCTATACGAGTGCACGTGTTGAACACATGAATCTTCCCACAATTTATATCTGTTGCTTGCTTTCTACCTACACTGGTCAGATTCATATCACCATCTCGATGAATTCTCGGAAAGTCATCCTAGACCTAGGCTATCTTCATAAGCAAAGCCAATGCCATTCATAGCCGCCACTTAAAAATAAGAAAAAAAAAAAAGAAAACCTCTATACTCCAGAGAAGAAAAGGATTTCTTTTCGTCGTTTTGTGACCTGTACCGATTTTATGGGTTACTATTTACGTTACTACAGTGCGGCATCTGCAACGAGAATTCGAATGCCATTGACCTTAGTTTCTATTGATGATTTCACACTGTGCAGTGTTTAAGATGACTCTTTGACTTTTATTTCGATGACTGTTGTAAAATACTGGCAGTTATAAATTCCTTGAAATAATATCAGATGCATTCTTATTCCTACCCTTGGCCTATGCGCAACGTGCGGTCAACGAACCTATAACGATGTTCGATATTTGATCCTGTGAGTTCTTTGGCTTCAAATACACCGAGTGGAAACGTTTTATGTGAAATGTGGCCAAGCGTTAGAAACTGTAAAAAGTGTAGATGCGGTCAATGACTTCGTGGGAAATCTGTTGATGGTAGAGGTTGCTTGTGTTTAGTTTTTGAAGAAATCAACTAAACGTTCGTTAAATTTGAAAATAGATAACGCATTTTTAGACTCATTTTTATCTAGAAAGAAGAAAGAAAAGACTATGATGTCAGTTGGCATTTCATTACATCATGAATGATACACTTAAATATTTTTGGTAGGATCGACGCGACGACGCCGACGCAACGTAGGTATACCTAATTGATGTTTGGATTTGGATAGGTAGTTGGTAGTTGGTACGTTCAACTCTAGAATGAATTTTACCTGAATCCTACCCAGAATGTTGTTTTTATATGGGAAATTATCGAATTTGGTAAATAATGAACGGCATTTATTTTAAGTGATAACCAATGACAACATGTTGAAAATCTATTGCTCTGATGTCGGAAAGAAAAATATAGAAGCGTTGCTACGTACATATATGTATAGGTAAAGGTTTTATATTTACATAGGAAGGTAGGATTCTAAATTCCCATGTAAATACCATCTTCTATCTCCTTAGGAATACCTAGGTACTTGAAAGAGCATATTATGAGTTTTATGTCTGAATTCTGAAGTAAAAGTTTAGATGCACTTGAACAAAAAATAAAAACCGCCTGCGGAAAATGACCTGTAGGCGCTTTTAAAATTTAATTTACATGTGAACGTATTTTGTAGGCACAGATTGTATAGTTAGGTGCACTTTTATATCATTTTCATTTAAATTTACATTCGTGTTGTTTTTTCAATTTAATTTATTTTGCGTGCACAAATAAGACTTAGTCTTTTATAGTACCTAACATACTGGGTTTTTACAATAATAGAAATAAAAATTATTTACGTAAGTGCATTCTATAAATAACAACTAAAATTTTGGAATGTGTTACTGTTGAAAATAAGCAAACCAGCAACTCACACTGTAGTACAATCTACTGTACTTATATCAATGAAGTATTTAATATCAAATTCATGTTTTTAGTTTTCAATATGAATTTGAATGTTTTATTATATTATTCTCTATTTAGCTCTTGAACAATAAACAACTGTTATTTTTAAAGGATTGTTTTATTTGGATTCAAATATAAATCCCATAGGTTATGGGCCCAGAACAATTCCACTGCACTGAAGAAAAGAAATTAGCTCGCTAAAAAGGCTAAACGAATACATACGAACATTGAAAACGAGGAAAAAGTTCAAGAACAATTGAAGAGCAATTAATTTTTGTAAAACTATAGAGAATCAAGTCAATCGAAGAGGACCATACCATGAGCTATACCAATGTGAAGATTGAGACGTTGGGAAAGGACAATTTCGACACATGGAAGATTCAAGTTGAAGCCCTTCTCATAAAGAACGATGCCTGGAAGTATGTGAATGGAACATGCGAGAAGCCGTCTACGCCGGAATCAGCAATAGCTGAGTGGGTAAATAATGATGCGAAAGCAAAAGCTGATTTGATTTTAACCATCTCTCCAACTGAATTGAGGCAAATCAAAAATTGCACAACATCTAAGGATATATGGGAAAAGCTGCAGAATCTGTATCAATCAAAAGGACCAGCGCGAAAGGCAACGCTATTGAAAAATTTAATCCTGCTCAGAATGAAGAATAGAGAAGACATGAGAGACCACATTCGAAATTTTTTCGATATTGTGGACAAAATTCAAGAAATGGATTTGGAAATCGTTGATGACCTATTAACAATTCTGTTGCTCTACAGCATTCCAGACGAATACGAATCCTTCCGAATCGCAATTGAAACCCAAGAGAAATTATTGAATCCTGAATCTCTCAAAATTAAACTTTTCGAGGAATATGAAGCAAGAAAGCGAAATACATCGAATAGTGCTTCAGGTGCCATGTTTGTGAAAAAGAATAATGGCACATCGAACCGAACGAAGAAGTATGAAAAACCAGCCGAAGAACGCTTTAAGTTTGCTTGCCATACATGCGGCAAAACTGGCCACAAAGCAAGGGACTGCAGATCGAAGAACTTCAAAAAGATCTCAGCCAATCGAAGTGAACAACGTGAAGAAGTCAACCGAAATGCAGCAGTTGCAATGAAAGCCAGCAATGAAAAAGAAAGTTGGTGCTTGGATTCAGGCGCATCGTCACACATGTGCTTCGAAAAATATAAATTCACTTCAATCAATCCTTCAAACACAAGAATGCTTGGTTTGGCCAACAATGAATCAACGAAAATTGAAGGAAAGGGAGATGTTTTGTTGACTCTTAACGAAGACCTGACCGTCAATTTAGAAGAAACTCTTTTTGTACCAGACCTTCGATCAAATCTGTTATCAGTGTCAAAAATAACAGAGCACGGTTTTAAAATCACATTTGGAAAGAAGGAAGCCGTGATTTATCGCCCTGAAACTGGTGAAGAAATTATGAAGGCTCATAGAATCCATGACCTGTATTATGTAAGAGAATACTCAGAAGATAGCAGAATTGCACAGAAGACTTCGTCGTCACTTCAAGAATGGCATGAAAGATTTGGACATCTGAATGGAGCTGACTTGAAGAACATCATACGCCAGAAGAAAGTTATGGGGATAACCGCCCGAGTTGAAGAGGAACTGCCAGTTTGTGAAACGTGCATCAAGGGGAAGCAATCTCAAAAACCGTTTTCAAGGTCGGAATCTAGAAGCGAAAACATTTTAGATCTTGTGCACACTGACGTTTGTGGACCAATGCGCGTAAGTTCTATCGGTGGTTCAAGATACTTCCTTACATTCATCGATGACAGATCTAAATGGACCGAAGTTTATTTCCTGAAGAAGAAGAGCGAAGTCATCGACAAGTTTAAGGAGTACAAGAATATGGTAGAGAAGAAAACTGGCTACAAAATCAAAACCTTGCGATCTGACAACGGGTCTGAATACACAAGCCATCAATTTGAAACGTTTTTGAAAGATGAAGGAATCAAGCATGAACTAACTGTTGAGTATACACCGCAACAAAACGGTGTGTCTGAAAGAAAAAATCGAACGTTAGTCGAGATGGCGCGTTGCATGATGATACAATCAGGACTCTCAGCAGGTTTCTGGGCAGAAGCAATTCTCACATCTAACCACATCAGAAATAGATGCCCTTCAAAGAGCTTAGATGGTGAAATTCCATTTCAATTGTGGACTGGAAGAATCCCCGTTGTAAGCTATTTTAGAAAGTTTGGATCAACCGCATTCGTGCTCGACAAAACACCCGGAAGAGGCAAGTTCGATCCAAAATCCAAAAGATGTATTTTTATCGGATATTCAGAGCAGTCAAAAGCGTACAGACTTTGGCACCCAGAAGCAAGAAAAGTTATCCGTAGTAGAGACGTCACTTTTACCGAAGCCTATCAGCCAGAAAACAATTTCGAAGATTTCATCAATGACGAAATACCTCAAGACAAGGAACTAGAATGTAATGTACAAATTCATTCAGAAGCTATAAAAGAACCAGAACAGTTTACTGATGACAACATCGAAACACCAACAACCTGGAGAAGAGGACCAGGACGTCCACAGAAAGTTCTAACCGGAAACCGTGGTAGACCTCGAAAATTGTTCAACATGATTCAAGTTCAGAACAACAACGTTGATTTAGAAGAAACATCAGAAAATGAAGAACCATCAAGCTTTGCTAATCTCATTCAATTTGGCGATCCGCAATCAATCGAAGAAGCTCTCTCGAGTCCAGAAGCCATGCAGTGGAAGAAAGCTATGAAGGATGAATACGAAGCCTTGAAGAAAAGCAAGATCTGGTGCGTTGTTCAACGCCCAAAAGGTAAGAAAATTATCAAATCTAGATGGATACTACGAACAAAATACGCCGCAACTGGATCATTAGAGCGTCGCAAGGCCAGACTAGTCGCCAAAGGATTCACACAAACACAAGGCGTTGACTACAATGAAACCTATGCACCCGTAACTAGAATTGGATCTATTCGAATGATAATGGCACTGGCTGTGGAACTTAATCTTGAACTTCACCAATTGGATTTCGTAAGTGCATATTTAAACGGCGAAATAGAAGAAGAAATTTTTATGGAAATCCCTGAAGCATTTGAAGAAATTTTACCCAAAGAGGAGCTCGAAGAATTTAAAGGTGATAAAGTCTGTCAAGTCAAGAAGGCCCTATACGGATTGAAACAGTCTGGACGACAATGGTACAAGAAATTAGATCAGAAGCTGAAGCGACTCAATTTAAAAGCTTCATGTGCTGATCCTTGCGTCTATACTCGAACACAGAAAGATGAAATTACCATTGTTTTAATCTACGTTGATGACTTGATCGTAGCATCAAATAACCCGAAGAAATTGCAACAACTTAAAGAAGATTTATCAGAATCTTTTGAAATGAAAGATTTGGGAATGTTGAATTTTTGTCTAGGAATTCAATTCAAACAAGATAAAGATAAAAACGAAATCACAATGTCACAATCAAAATACGTACAGGACATCCTTTGCCGTTTCAACATGAAAGATTGTAAGCCAGTAAGTAGCCCTATGAATCCTAACGAAAAACTTACGAAAGAAATGTGTCCCAAAACTGATGACGAAATAGAAGAAATGGAAAATCTACCCTACCAAAATTTGATTGGATCTTTGATGTATTTGGCCGTTTCAACACGACCAGATATTGCACATGCAATAAGTATCCTAAGTCAATTCAACACAAACTTCGGCAAACAACACTGGATTGCAGCAAAAAGAGTGCTACGCTATTTAAAAGGCACAGATAATCTTGGACTGAAATTTACCAAAACCGGAAAAAGCCTAATAGGATATGCTGATGCAGATTGGGGTTCATGTGTTGATGACAGACGATCATATACAGGATACAACTTTAACTTTGCAAATGCAGCAGTTACTTGGGAATCCCGGAAGCAACGTACAGTTGCTATGTCAACTACAGAAGCCGAGTACATGGCTATATCCGAAGCAACTAAGGAAGCAATTTACCTCAGACGATTTTTGGACGAAATTTTAAATCAACCACAAGCAACAACCATTTTTAATGACAACCAAGGTGCTGGACAACTAAGCAAGAACACAGTATTTCACAATCGTACAAAACACGTTGATCTACGCCACCATTTCGTAAGAGAAGCTATAGAACGAGAGGACATCAAGATTGAATACATGCCTTCAGATGAAATGCCAGCTGATGTTTTAACAAAATCCTTATCAGCACCCAAGCACACTAATTGTATCAAAAACCTTGGTATGTGTTTAGTATAATTATTCGAGTTGCAGTTTGAGGGGAAGTGTTGAAAATAAGCAAACCAGCAACTCACACTGTAGTACAATCTACTGTACTTATATCAATGAAGTATTTAATATCAAATTCATGTTTTTAGTTTTCAATATGAATTTGAATGTTTTATTATATTATTCTCTATTTAGCTCTTGAACAATAAACAACTGTTATTTTTAAAGGATTGTTTTATTTGGATTCAAATATAAATCCCATAGTTACTTCCTAAAGAACCCCGCACAAACCTTTTGGAAAACGGATCCCCGTCAAATTGTATGAAATTTTTATATGTTATTCTTTGAACCACTCTGAACAAAAGTTCTAATGGGCAAACCGTACAGAAACGAATTGTTTTCGAGTTGTTGGCCCATATCCTTTTTCAATTGGTGTAGAGCCATGTATTCTAGACATCCTATTACTGATAGGCCAAAGGAATTTCGCAATACATATATACTTTTTTTGGGTCGCTAAACAAGAATATGATGTCCCTTTATACCAAAAAAGATCCAGCTGCCCGAAATAGGCAACTTTCAGTCATTTTTTAGGAGTTTTCCGTGGTTTCAAACTAATTCGCATCTTTTTATGGCTGCTTAGTATAAATATAATACTTTTTTTGGTAACATTTCATTAAACGCGAATATTTTTTTAATCTTAATTTTAATTTTTTAAATCTTTATCAGTAAAAATTATTAGGTAATAGTAAATATAATATTTCAAAGTTAGAAAATTAATTTTAAGAAACATGGCTAATCGATATTTGAATTGTTTTGTTTGTGATAATAGGTTTTAACTTAGAACAATGGCTCGAATCGATGAAGATGAAAACAATGTTAGGCGACAAATAGCTATTGAAAGACGTGATAATTTTAATAGACTACCTACGGTTGTAACTGACCTTACGAGCTGCATTAATTGGAATCAATCAATTATTGAGGAAATTGCTTTAATTGAACAAGTTCCTACATGTTTGAGATTTGATTTAACCCAGTCCAGAAATAGCACATGTTTAATTTGCAATGCAGATGATGATATTCATCGCTTATATCGAAGCCAAAGCTAATATTTTTATATAAATGAATATTTATACTCCCGAAAACATAAAATCCTGCACCGAACATTTGGAAGCGAAAGCATTTATTTTACCTCATTTAAATTTAGGATTACGCTTTATTAACAGGCCAAATCGGCTTAAAGGACAGGAGCTTCAAACTTTCTTGCAAGGGCTTCGAGATGTAGCAAAAAGGAAAAGAATCGAGGACGAAAATAGTTTCACAGATGAAGAGTTTAAATGTTTTAGTTCTTTGACAAAACAACAGTTTTAGGATTTATATACTTTTTGTGACCGGGTACCTGTTGAAGGGGGCTTCAGATATGTTAGTAAAAGGGATCTATATTGTTATTTTTATGCAAAATTGCTCCAGGGGGTTTCGGACGAATTTCTGAATCCAATTTTTCAAAATTAAAGTCGGCAAAATACAAGATTGATTGTTGATACAGTTAGGAGATCCTTAATGCAGCGTTTTGTACCTGAAAATATTGGCTTCAATGCAATTAACAGAGAAGCCTATATTGAAAGGTACGTTACGGAATTCGCTAATCATATATATAATCCTGAGCCTGATAGAGAAATGGCGAAATGATGCGAGAATGGTTTCAAGAAAATCATATTATTTTAATTGACAGAGGTTATCGGGATAGCATAGAACTATTAGCTCATTTAGGTATTGTTTATAAAATGCCAGCACTCCTTGAACGTGGAATGCATCAATCACCAACAGAACAGGCAAAAGATTCTCGAATAATTACGAAATCAAGGTGGACCGTAGAAAATCTAGTTTTAAGTTTTTGGAGCAAACTATTTCTATTCAACAAGCTCCAAATGTAGGAGACTATTATCGTATTGCTTGGGCACTTATAAATAAATATCACCCTACTATTTATATGGAAGAAGCTAATGCTGAGTTGGCAAATCGTATTCTTGAAAAAGCCAATGAACCAAATGTCGTGCAGGCTTTAGTGGAAATAGAGAATCTTTTTGCTAGAAATAGCTGGACAGCTGATGGAATTTCCTCAACTATCTTTAGAAGACTTAAAAGATATAACCATTGGAGTTTATCAAGTAAGACTTTCACCATCTTATATACAAGACAAGCTACAAGGATACCCAGATGAAGAGTTTTAGTCTGAAATGCTAAGAGGAGAAAATAATTTGCCCGAGCGCGATTTACTTCGTGTAAGAATCTATTCTAGATTTCGCAATGCTACAAAACATCAGCTTTGCATTGCTTTTAAACGAATTGATGAGATTGAGGCTAATGACAAGGATAATGAATTAAACAGAAATGAGGATCCTATATTCATATATTACTGAACTTGGCCATCAGGTGTTCGAGTTGTTGTTACTTGTGTCCATGTTGCAAGTGTCTTATGGTTCTTAGGATATGCGAGACATGAAGCTAACATTCTTTATCCATTTCAAGCTACAACTTTTTGAGAAGTGACTGCAGTTTTTAAGTTGCTTGCTCCAATTATTCGTTTGATTGTTACTGGCAGTAAATTCTAAAGCTTTCTTGCATGCACTGTAAATAGCCGTGGAGAGTTCAAGTACAGGGTTTTTCATTAAGAGCTTTCCATTTTATTTTTTAAATAAAAACGCCAGCCATTTGAGATATCAAAAAAACATTTATTTCATATTAAAGTACACCCAATACCATTACGAATGGAACTCTATTTCGTTCATATGTCCTCCACGGGCGCGCTTGCAGCGATCGATACGTTGAACCCAATTTTCGACCACTCTCTCGCACATATCGACCGATATTGCGGCAATTTTGCGTTCAATATTGGCTTGAAGCTCCTCCAAAGTCTCTGGCCTGTTGGCGTAGACCAACGACTTGACATAGCCCCAAAGAAAGAAATCCAAAGGTGTCAAATCACACGAGGGCGGCGGCCAATTGATCGGTCCATTTCTTGAGATAACACGTTGACCAAATTTCCTCTTCAAAATGTTGATGGTTGCATGAGCTGTATGGGCTGGAACCACATGTCACTAATATCCATTCCACGCAACTGACGCCAATTGCGATGCCCAATTCCTGTGAACGACGTGGAATTGACTGATTTGGGTCGTTCTGAACGGATGCACTTACGGCCGCGATATTTTCAGCACTCCGCTCCGTCCTAATCTTTGTCTCACTGGCACGGGAACATTGTGCAGCGAAAACGTTGATTCAAATTTGTGCACTAAACTAAGAATTGCGGCACGGGTTGGACGATTATAACGACCAAAAATCGGAGTTAGCGCTCTTAAAGTTGCAGCGACTGACTCAAAATTTTGATAGTACGCTTTAATAATTTGGAATTGTTGATTCGTGTAACTCACCATGATGAAATGGTAGACCTTAATGAGCAATCTGACGTTTACAGAATGTCAAAAGACCTTAAGGGCGCGTTTACATTAAAGAAACAAAATGGATAGTCCCCAATGGAAAACCCTGTAGTTGAAGGTAGGTGTCAATAGACTTAACTTTCTATGAGATTGCGTAAATTGAAGTTTTTCATATATGTTACGTACGACGGTGTTCTGTTTTGTTTAACTTTGTGCAAACATATACACAATCTAACATTCAAGTATTGATGTAGCGTGCATCCAAGGACTAATTTGTGATAATGTGAGATGTGTTGTGTTCTCCGCAGACCCTAAATGTACCTTAGCATATCATTAAAAGCGAAAAGCAGTTTATGTTGCGAATCAGGCCTACAGTAGGTATACTATATTGGAGTGGTCTATTAGGGGTACGAGTTACGATTTTATTATTCTCAATTTCGTTTCGACCGGAGTTACAGTAGAGAAAGGGCAGAGTCTACGTAATCCGAAATAGATTCTACCAACTGTGTAATTAATATGATTTCCGGCTGATAGTAGTAGTAGCAGTAGTAGTAGTAGTAGTAGTATGTTTTAAGCCTTGCCCAAACCAACGCAGTGAGAGCGTGCGATGCGGTTGCGATAAGTCAAATCCCTATGTAATCTTATGGACGTTTGACTTAATACATAGGGATTTGACTTATCGCAATCGCATCGCACGCGCTCACCGCGTTGGTTTGGGCAAGGCTTTATTCAAATTTCATTTCTTTAATAATACATGAGTTTCATACCAATTTCCTTATTTTTATATCTTAAATGATAGGCTTAAATAACAATGTAAGATATTTCGATTATTTTTAAAACAAATTTACAACAATGACTTTCGTCGTCTGTCGCGATCTATAGCCAATAATTTTTACAAACTCTTGATTTCTTTTTCAATTTTTTTCTTTTTTTTCTAATAATTAAATTAGTAGATCAAATTCTGCCGATATTTGAGGGCAGTTTCCAGATATTTTGTAAGATGACACCACTCACTTTCTCCATCCAATAGACTGACTATATGGTGTTCTCATCGAGTGTCACGGTTCCTCTTAGAATTGGACAAATTCCCATAAAATGCATGTATGATTCTGTTTCATTCATGTTGCAGAGTGAACAGTTCATATTTTCTTGTGGTGTTCTTGATGTTCCATTTAGCCTTATGGATCCTGTCCTTGCTTTGAATATCCATCTCGTTACTGACGCTTTTAGACCATCGCCGACATAGCTCCTGCCAATTTCGTAGCTAAGCTGATGGTACAGCCCATGTGATCACGTCAGATTCGCTCTTTGAAGCTGGCCTCTTGGCGATCTTCGGTAACAATTTTTTGAGTTGTGTTTTCATACACACATATGAAAAAGGTTCCTGTTTGCACAAGTTCTTCTAGGTGAGTGAATCCAAATCGGTCAGAAGAGTTTTGCCAAGCTTCGAACCAATAAATTTGTTTTTCATTAACTATCCTAGCTAATATTTTTGGTAGTCTGTTTTCTTCATAGCAATTGAAGAATTTTCCTTTATATATATATATTTCATGTGGCACCGCATCGTAAATTCAAATGCTACATTTGGCATTCCAGTGTTAGCGCGTAGTTTGGAATTACTCTTGGTAGGCCGAGAACTTTTTTAAAAAAATACCTTTGTAACTTCTACATTTTATATTTTTCATATTTTGTGTGTTCCAGACCTGTGCTCCATATGCTACGACGGCTCTGATGACTGCGTTGAAGAGTTCTATCTATGAGCAGAGTCTTACATCCTTGTTGGCTATGAAACTTGACCATGTCAAAATCAAACCTTGCCTGGCCAGCCTTGTCCTCTCCTTAAAGTGTTCGGTCAAACTCAAACTAGGGGTCAGCCATACACCAAGAAATTTATATTTTGTTACGACTTCTATTTGTTCGTTGTTAAGCTTCCATTGTTCCTGTGCACTTAAAGTCAACCCTTCAGTAGAAAACGGAAGTTTATTCGAACGGGATAGAAATATATGTATATTAGAGTGGTCCTTAAAGTGGTTAGGTCGGAATTTTAATGAGTGCACCCCTCACAAATGTTGCAAATAAATAAAAAAAAAAATTCCCAAAATTTCACCCCCCTATCTCAATTTTAACACGTGCCGCCGGACCTGTACTTTTTTTCCATATAAATAACATGTGATTTTTCTTATGTTTTAGTTTTTTTTTAAGCATAATATGTACATAGCACCAAAAAATTCGGTCACGATTTTTTTCTCATCGGAAAAAGTTCTACTTTTTTTTAAGAATTTTTCCAACTTCGAAAAACAAAATGGCGAAACAAAATTATTCGAAAATTACGACAAAATTAAATTTTTCAGACCGCCATATTTGTTTCGCCATTTTGTTTTTCGAAGTTGGAAAAATTCTTAAAAAAAAGTAGAACTTTTTCCGATGAGAAAAAAATCGTGACCGAATTTTTTGGTGCTATGTACATATTATGCTTAAAAAAAAACTAAAACATAAGAAAAATCACATGTTATTTATATGGAAAAAAAGTACAGGTCCGGCGGCACGTGTTAAAATTGAGACAGGGGGGTGAAATTTTGGGAAATTTTTTTTTTATTTATTTGCAACATTTGTGAGGGGTGCACTCATTAAAATTCCGACCTAACCACTTTAAGGACCACTCTAATGTATATAGTGTTCATTTTCAGAGAGCCAAGTTTTTGCATAGCCATTAAGTAAGGTAAAAAATATTGTTGTGTCCAAAGGGAAGCGAACGCTTTTGGTCTTTTGTTAAGAGCATTATAGAAATTCACCTCGTCATCGCTCCAAAAGCTCGTCTTAAATGACCTTTCGAATGTCAGCCCGACAAAGCTTATTTACTGGCAGCGAAGTTTGCTGCAAACACGACACTTTCACACAGTATATAAACCCCGCTCCTGAGCTTGAGAATGTAGATTCTGCAATGAAGCAGCTTTATTTATATTGTTCGCTGGTCTAGATGTTGAGATAACACGCTGTTATTCTGAAGAGGTGTTTTTCTACGCTGGCAAGACCTCTGTTTTAGCTTTTCTATCTGTCCTACTCTTCTGGGCTCTTCCCGAGCAAATTTAAAGCTGCATTTTGTCCAGCTTATCCCTAAAAAAGGCGAATCTTCCTCCCCTTCCAATTACCGTCCAATTGCCCTTTAAAATATGATCGATCTCGTTGTAATTAAGAGACATTTTTTTGAATCATCATAATTGCCCAAGAACGAAAATCAAACAACACCAATGGGCAGATTTTGCTACTTGATTACCTTTATCCAGATATATCTCCAAAGCATCATCAATTTTTAAGAGTAATAGAACTATCTATTAACTTAAGTACACGCACATTAACTCAACAAGAATAATTACTTAATAGATAAAAAGCTCATTAAAGTTCTTATGCTATGACACACCCCCCTTTCTGAATAACATTGTCCCTTTTCGATTAAATCTTATCATAGCCTTAGGTCCATTACACAAATATTCACAACTTCGACTTTATAAATGTTCAAAAAAAATACACTTAATGTTGAAGTAGCTACGCACTTAATAAGAATACTCGCATCCAAATTAAGGATTCCAGATAAAATCTTTTTTAACAAAGTGCCCGAAGGTCTATCACATCACTCAAAAGCTTTAAATTTGAGTTACTACACACAACAAAATTGATACTGATGTGTAAAAGAAGATATAAATTTTGCTCTATGCCTCATTGCTCATCTATATTGTCCTTTTTGTGTTGTCCTCTCACATCGTTTTGGGGTAATGCTCGTTTGACCTTTGACAGTTCGGTTTTCTCTCTTGATATTAATCTGTTCATTTAACTTTATTACATTTCAACTGCCTTACTAATATACCTATAACCGATTTTCATTCCGCATGATGTTATGTTGGCCTGGTAACAACCTTCAGCTCCTACAGCCACTAATCAACGTCATTATTTTATATTATCGCACCCTAATGAGTTGCGGCTTTACCCTTTAGATTTACATTTAAAATAAGCAATGAGCCATTCCATCATCGCTTATAGATGGAACACTCCTGAGTGGATTCTAATTAATCGTAAGCCTTTTGGTTTTATGTCAAAATGTTGGTTCTCATAGGTACCTCCCACCTATACGTGATTGGGGTGAAAATATGCAAATATTGTTCTCAGTCGGTATTCAAGCACAGGGGCGGATATTGATTCACTTCGATGAACTGGTTCCACTCACCTCACCTTTAATGAAATTTGATACAAGACAAAAAGCAAAGCAATCCAAATACTACTAAAGGAAGCCATCTACACTTGATTTCTTCCTAATAACAGCAAATTCTTCTTTTCTCATTCCAGGCTTACTGAACTTCACCTGTAGCGTCATTCCCAGCGACACGGACCACGAAGCAGTTCAGGTGAACATGAAATTGCGCCAAACACTCCTTCTTGCCATAGAACCGCCGGAACACTTCATTAACTACAAAACACTGGATGCTGAGAATTTGAAAAGATACGCTGAGGAAGCCTTAATTCTGCCAGCAGAAAACATGAACATATTGAACTCTGAAATCGACGCTGCTGTCGAGTCGTTGGAACAAGCGATTTCCACTGCATTTGACTGCCAAAAGCAACCAAAGAAGAGCATAGACAGATATCAACACCTCCCTGATTACGTGCAAAAGCTGTGCAAGCACAGGCAAGTACTACGTAAGAAGCTGCAAAGAATACACCAAAGGGAACTCAACACAACCAATGTCAGCTACCGGAGAGTTTGGGGCGGACTTCATGAAGCCAACATAATGTTCCGGAACGTGATCCAGCACTGCAACGACGTCCACTTCCAGAAGAGACTGGAAGAAATAAAACCTGTACCAGACTTTTTCAAGAAGATAAACAGGATAGTTGGCACAAAGAACGCAATGCTGGAAGTCATCACACCCATCGACGGGGAAGCCAGATCAGATCAGGAAAAGGTGGAGACTTTCGCTAAACATTTCGAAGGCAACTTCATGTCCGCACCTTCTAAGGACCCTGAATTTCTGAACGAAATCAAGACATCCACCCAACGGACCCTGGGGCCCTACACTGATGCAGCAATATTCGGCAACAATATTCCGTTGAGTGACCCAATCAACGGCCCGAACCAGTCCACTCCGGAAGAAATTGTAAAAATAATACACAGCTCCAAGCCCAAGAAATCAACAGGCCCAGACGATGATGATCTTTCTGGCTATCATCTTAAACAACTGCATTAATAACAGCTGCTTTCCCAGGAAGTGGAAAACGGCCAAGATAGTGGCGATCCCGAAGAAAGGTGATCTGAACCTCATCGAAAACTACAGGCCCATTTCCCTACTCAACAGTCTAAGTAAACTCCTGGAGGAGCTTATACGTAGAAAGTTGAAAAAGTTCTGCAGGGATAATAACATCATCCCAAACATGCAGTTCGGCTTCCAGAAAAGCATTCAAACCTGCACCCACTGATGAAGCTACACAATGACGTCGCCGAAGACCTTAACAGCCATCGTGTCATCGTTGCATGCTTTTTGGATGTCGAAAAAGCATTTGACAGCGTTTGGATTAAGGCACTCATCCATAAGCTAAATCTTCTAAACTTTTCAGCTCCATTAATAAAAATAATATTTTCTTTTCTCTCCCACAGAAACTTTTTCGTCCAAATTGGAAGCGCAAAGTCCGCCACCAAAAACATCAGAGCAGGAGTCGTTCAGGGATTAAAACTAGAACCATTCATCTTCAACATCATGACTTCGGAGTTCGGACCAACAAAACTCTAGGGACTGCGAAAATCTGCCGCCGATTACTCTCTGGCATATAGCACATCTATATCACCAATCATAGCTGCCCGGAGAGTGGAAACTCACATCCGCAAACTATATTCCTATTATAGTAAGTGGGGTATCCGGATAAGCTCAGCCAAGTCAGAGCTCATCTGCTTCAGAAGGACCGGAGGAAGAGGCCGTTGTTCTGCTGGTAACTGCAGAGCCACATCCATTACTCTAACTGATGGACCCAGACTGGCTGCCGACTGTACCCTTTGCTGAGGAGAAGTTCAGGACTAAGTCTGCCAACAAAACTACTGATGTATGTACAAGCAGCTGCTGAGACCCGTCATCAACTACGGAAGCCCAGTTTGGTTCACCATTTCGAAGACCGCGATGAAGGAACTCCTAGTTTTTGAAAGGAAGATTCTGAGACACTGCACTGGCCTCACTTTTAACCACCAGCGTCAGAGACATTACAGTAACCAACATATGTACAAGACCGCCGCCAAGTTGACGCCCTTGGACCAATACGTCTTATCGACTGTATTGAAAACGGCTGCAAATATCAGGAAGAGAGGATATCTTTGGTGGAATAATCGGAAGATACA
Organism: Melanostoma mellinum; assembly: GCA_914767635.1. Classification (NCBI taxonomy): domain Eukaryota; kingdom Metazoa; phylum Arthropoda; class Insecta; order Diptera; family Syrphidae; genus Melanostoma; species Melanostoma mellinum. The sequence goes on from OU612059.1 coordinate 73,738,113, forward strand.
GCCAACACGACAACACCTCCGATAACGGATTCAGGCTGGTCGATTTCGCTGCGGGGCGAGATGTTCTGGTAGCTAGCACGCGGTTCCAGCACCTCAATATCCACAAAGGGACATGGAAATCTCCTGATCAATCAACCGTCAACCAGATTGACCACATTGTTTAGTTTAGTTTTAGTTTATTAGTTTAACAGTATAACAATTCACAGTAAGAACAAGCTTATAAGTTTGTGAAAGTTCATTGCGATCGACGCACGACAGTTCTCCAGTATAGAGGATGTCCGAACATTCCGAGGGGCCAACATTGACTCGGACCACTCACTACCTTGTTGTAGCCAAGGTACGACTGCGTATATACTATCCAAGCCAACACAAGGAAATACTTTGAGACAACTCGACGTTGGACGACTACAATCGCAAGAGATCACCGAGTCCTTTTCCGATCGAGTCTCTTACAACCTCTCAAGGAGTCTTATGCCGCCAGCATCAAGTATAGAGAACCAGTGGCCGCACTGCCAATCAGCCATCAGAGATGCCGCCTCTGAAGTGCTGGGTTTCACACGGCCACACCAACGAAACCCCTGGTTTGACGACGAATGCCGGCAAGCACATGCAGCTAAACAGGAAGCATACAAAGCGGCGCTGCACAAAAAGACTAGAACTGCTTATGAGCTCTACAAGCAGAAGAGGAGAGACGAACACCGGCTTCTCAGACGGAAAAAGAGAGAGCATGAGAAGCGCGCGATCGAGGAGATGGAAGGGTGCCACAGCAGGAATGAGGTTCGGAAGTTTTACCAGAAGGTAAAAACAACAGCCTCGGGCTACAAGCCCCGAGCTGAAGCCTGTAAAGACGATCAAGGGAACATCGTGGTGGAACCGCAGTCAATGCTGAGGTTATGGAAAGACCACATCTCCAAGCTCTATAACGGCGATGATGGACCCAATTCCGCTGTTAGAGAGATAGAACCATTCGATTTAGGCGACGACGTAGCCCAAGAATTCCGCCAACCCGACCTGAACGAAATGAAGACAGCAGTATCCCAGCTAAAGTCCAGCAAAGCTGCTGGAGCTGATGGGCTCTTTGCCGAATTGTTTAAATCGGCGGGCGATGACCTGGTCAGGAGTATGAACCACAACCAGCTCATTTGCAGAATATGGTCGGAAGAAAGTGGAACCTCAGCATTGTTTCCCCGGTCTTCAAGAAAGGAGACCCTCTAAACTGTGCCAACTAAAGAGGTCTTCTTAACATCGCATATAAGATCCTCTCTGCCGTATTGTGTGAGCGTCTGAAGCCATTCGTCAACAACCTGATAGGTCATTATCAGTGCGGCTTTAAACCAAGAAAGTCCACCATAAACCAAATCTTCACACTACGGCAGATCTTGGAAAAAACCCAGGAGCTTCAAATCGATACCTACCATCTATTTATCGATTTTTTATCGATTTTAAGGCCGCATATGACAGCATCTATAGAGAGGAGTTATATAGAGCCATGTCTAGTTTTGGCATCCCTACCAAACTTGTCCTATTGTGTAGGATGACGATGGAGAACGCACGCTGCTCCATCAGGGTCGGAAAAGATCTCACCGATACATTCGATGTCAAAAAAGGTTTTAGGCAAGGCGATGCACTGTCATGCGACTTCTTTAACATCGTTCTTGAAAGAATAGTGCAAAACTCCCAAGTCAACACAAGAGGCACAATCTTTCAAAGATCCGTTCAATTGCTCGGATATGCCGACGATATTGACATAATTGGAAGAACGCAGCGTGATTTCAAAGGCGCGTTTATGAGCATTGAGACGAAAGCGAAGAAGATGGGTTAAGTGGTAAATGAAGGCAAGACCAAGTGTATGCTGTCACCAAGAAAGGACACCCAACACCGACGTCTTGGACAGAACGTCAAAATAGATAGCTATAACTTTGAGGTAGTTAAGGACTTTGTCTACCTAGGCTCCGCTATTAATTCAGATAACGACACCAGCGCTGAAATCAAACGAAGAATAACTCTTACCAATCGCTGTTTCTTCGGACTAAGAAGGCAATTGAGTAGTAAAGTCCTCTCTCGTGCAACTAAAGTGTCCCTGATGTATAAGTCACTTATCATCCCGGTTCTTATATATGGCACAGAGGCATGGACCTTGTCAAAGGCAGACGAGAACGCTTTAGGATGCTTCGAGAGAAAAATTCTTCGGGGGATTTTTGGTCCCGTCTGCATAGACGGAGAGTGGAGAAGAAGATTTAACGACGAATTGTACGGGCTGTACAGCGACACTGGCCTTGTCCAACGAGTCAAGGTCCAGCGACTAGATGGCTGGGTCATGTAGAGCGAATGGACACCAACGCTCCGGCCCGGAAAGTCTTCGAATCCAATCCCGAGGGACGGCACAGTAGAGGAAGACCGCGACTCAGGTGGCGCACGCAAGTAGGAGAGGACCTCAACCAACTTGGCGTGCAAAACTGGAGGCAGCTAGCTAGGGACCGAGCTGGCTGGAGAAGCATGTTGGTTAAGGCCCTAGTCCGACCCGGACTGTAGCGCCACCTTAAGTAAGTAAGTAAGTAATGTATTTGGTTAGGCCCCCTATGTGCCAACATTCCTACATTATTATATCATTTCTTAATTTTTAAATTACCTAGTATAAGGGTCAATTGTATATATATATCGTTCAATAAACATAAACTAACTCTAACTCTACCAAATACTCCTACTGCTTCATGGATTCCAATGTTATTTCAAAATCTTTGTTTACTAAAAATAGCCAATATTCAGCAACCCTTTTAAGGACCAATTCAAAATTGATGGATAGAAAAATAAACCAGTTCGATTAATAACTTAAAAATATTTGGAATTCCATTGAGACAGATCTTGGCTAATCCCTTGAAAACGAACCATCCTCTAACGATTCCAAGTGAGACATGACATTTATGTTTTCAAATAAAAACAACAAAAAAAAAACTGAGGGTTTAACGATCCAATCCATTTCACAAAAACAAATCTACATAATTTTTGAATTAATTTCAACTTTTCAAAACAAACTCTTCTAGCTACGCAAAAGAATATTTAACAACAAATCAATTTCCTTTAAGGCGCCAACCAACCACGCTACCAATGCGTAAACAAATTCTCCACTTGAAGAAAAAAAAACACTGGTGCTTACCAAAATCAACTATCGAACGAACACCTACCCCGATTTTTCAACAACATAATTAGATTTTTAAGTTAAAAACAATTTTTTTGTCCAAGCCGGTGAATAACCCCTTAGTTCGAGGTCACCTCTGTTTTAGAGCTTTCCAATCTTCATTTCAACATCAACAATTGCGTTTGATTAAGGGTGCGCTGAGGTATGCCATCGCCTCTGATCTGGTTCAACGTCCACCCGGGCCAGCCTTGAATTGTTAAGTGGTTCTCCACCAAACATAACATATCAAGATTACATTTCTAAGAAACGCAAAATTAGGCGACCATTTTTTCAAAAACATAAAAAAACATGCTATAGAACTTTTCGCTAGTATTTATTATAACGACAGAACAAAACTATTTCCATTTCATACAAATTATGCAGATTTCCACGCAAAATTAATTTATACTACGCGTTTGGTGTAAATTTATTCGCAATTTCGGATCAGTTTGCAAAAATCGTAAGAACCTGATTCTGTTTATGGTTCAGTGTTCAGTGTTCAGTCCATTCATGTGCGTCAAATATCGATGTCGGAGTGTGCGTAAAGCGCGCCAAGATGCCAACCATTGCCGATATAGCCGGCCTACTAGCCATGCGTCAATCTAACCTCACTATCGCGCTCGCTGATGGTATACCTGATCGGAAAGTGAGTTTGATTGTTCTTTTGCGAAACTATCGCTTTCTACAAATAAACAAATGGTCACTAAGAACATCGGTGGAGGAAGACGAAAGCTCTCGGCGATCTCCGATCTGTATATGTGCGTGGTAGAGTCGCGGCAGATCCATTGATTGAAATCACTCGTAAATATGAAAATAGCTGGTCTCTGGTTTGTCGACCGACAGGTGGTGAAATGATGGTAAGTCGGGTTTTCAAAGGGTAGATAAATGCGTACGACTTGTTACGATGTAGGTAGGTATGTACCTACGTAGAACCAATTTTGGGTGATTCGCAAGATTTTGTTTTGTTCAGGGGTTTTTTTTATGAAAATAACAAGAAAGAATTATTCGGACTCACGTGTTTAGCGCAACGGAGATCAATAGCCGACCTTCCAATTGATTTAATGATTTGTTTGTCATAAGTGAAGAAGTCAGTGACCGAAGAAATGGTGGTGGTCACATAGCATTCTTTCCGGAATCTAATTTAGAGTTGATTGTCTCATTATGACTTGGCCCACTACCAAAGTTTGAGTCCAGTAAAATCTGGAAGCTTTGAAAAAGAATTTACCGTACGAAACCGACAAAATACCTGTTTTAACCGAATCATGCTTAATAGCTGGCACGCTCATGCAGATATTTCTATGGCCTTGAATTCGGCCAATGCTAGTAAGCGATACCAGAGAAGTTAGTGTGCTAGTAAGACAATAGTGGAAGATTGTCAGAGCTACTTCGGTGCAGGAAAGCTCGATCTAGGATGCAATAACGTTCAACACTAGTAGGCCATTCAAATAAGTACACTGCGTTTCGACAAAGTGCGCTAGTTAATCTAAAGTGACGAAAACGTTGCTAAAGATCACTATACAATTCACTATACAATTAGTGTTATCATCCGAACTAGCTCTGTAACGCATATAATTGTGTACTTGTGTTCACAAGCGCAATCCCATAATAGCGATGAGCCTAGCCCTAACCTTGCACTCATGGGCATTTTTGTTTTGATAGAAATTCGCCCAAGGTAACATGAAAATTTACAGAGTTTTGATCAAATAGCTTAAAAGCGTTAGCGTGGAGCGTCTTACAAGCATGATATAGCAGCGGGCGTGATTTTTTGCGCATTAGATAACATGTCAAAACAGATAACATGTACAAAAGCTTCCATAGCAAGATAGTTTCTATTTACTAGCCTACCAGGACGGGAAGAACAAAGGATTCTCAAAAGAGAAAAAAGCAGCATGAGAAGCGCTGGTTTGAGGAAATTGAGAGATGCCATGACAGGAGGAAGGATTGGTAGTTTTGAATGAATGAATAAATTGGGGTTTGTATTGCGCTTCGACCTTATAAATCTATTTTACCCCCTACTTCTTGAGTGGTATTCCTTAGTTTTAAAAGTACTTCATCCAGATTAGTTCCTCTGATTAAACTTAGTATCTGGGTTACGCTTAGGAGTTTTAGCTCCCTCTCCTCTACGTAGTAGAATCCTAGGTACTTATTCCTTTGGAGTGTAATAGATCTTCGCATTCACCTAGGAGGTGGTCAGGAGACTCTTCTTGTTGGTTGCAGTATTTGCATTGGTTGTCGCTCTCTATGCCTAGTACTTTCAGGTGTTTTCTTAGTCTGCAGTGTCCGATTAAGAACCCGACTAGCATTCTTACATTGTTTCTACTTAGTTTTATAGCGTTTTTGTAACGTTTTGTGTTAAAAGTGTCAAGTAAAAGCTTGGCTTGACGCATTTCGGGGAGGTCATTCCAGTATTTAACTCTGTTGTCTTCCTCCAACTTTTTGATTTCTTTCTTAATGTGGCTTTCTATTACTCCAGGTTCCAGTCCTATGATCCGGCTCCTGTCTTTGCCATTTCGTCTGCCTGTTCATTGCCTATGATTCCTACATGTCCTGGTACCCAGTAGATTGTAACCTTGTTGTTACTGCCCAGTTTGTTCAGTTTCTCAATGTATTCACTGACAAGATTTGAAGAGATTGTGTAGGATCTTAAGGCCTTTATTGCAGCTTGACTGTCTGTCATTATTGCAATATGTTTGTTTTTATATTTCCTGTCAATGTATATCTAATTCTGCGCATTTGCGTATTGCATAGACTTTTACTATGAATATGCTTCCCATAAGTTTTGATATTTTTGTTCTTGGCCCAAAAATTCCTGCTCCAGTTCCTTCTCTCCGTGTTTTTTGAGCCATCTGTATACCATTTTATTGCATTTGGTCTCCTCCTCACTTTGCCATGCCTTTTTGTTACTTAGCTAAACGTTGAAGAGCTTATCGAACTTGAATTCCTTGGTCTTGCTATCCCAAGGGAAGTCAATGAGTGGTAACTCGTTCGATATTATATTCTTTCCGCTAGATTTCAGGACACACTCAGTCTCTTTGTGTATAAGGGTCGGTCGGTCCTACCATCATTAGGTACATCCACCGAATAATGCTTGGTTTACAACCTCATGATCTTCCTGCTATGCTTTCACATATCATTAGGGTTTTCTTAGCCTTTTCAGTTGCTGCTTCTACTTCCTTTTTCAACAGGAGCTTTCTATCTAGAATCACGCCTAAACACTTAACTTCTGTTGTGGGTACTATGGTTACTCCATCCAGTGTTATGTCTCTCATATGTGGTAGGAGTCTTCTTCTGGTGAATGGTACAATTGTAGTTTTTGTGGGGTTGATGTTCAGTCTTACAGATGTACACTATCTGTATCATATCGCATAGGGTTTCTTCATATTTTCCACAGGCTAATAATGTGATGTCATGTCATGAGATATTATAAAAGGCACTCGCAATATCCAAGAAACAGCCGATCGTTGTTTCTATTGAGTCGATTACTTTTTGGGAAATGGTTGAGAGATGATATAAGGCAGTTTCCGTAGATCTACCTACTCTGTATGCATGCTGTCTTGTGTTTAGTGGATTGCTTACTAAAATTTCTGATCTTAAGAAATTGTCGATCACTTTCTATATGGTTTTCAGTACAAAGGATGTTAAGCTTACTGGCCTGAAAGATTTAGGATGAGTTGTGTGTTTCTTACCCGTTTTGATATAAAGATAATTTAAACTCGCGTCCATGGACTGGGTATGTACCCTAGAGGCAGGCTGCTTCTGATTTCTGATGAATTTTAAGCAAGTTCCCCATTTATAATAATGCTGGAAAGATCCCATCTACACCTGGAGATTTGAAGGGTTGAAAGCTACTTAATACCCATTTCAGCCTTTTCTTCGAGCAAACTATCGTTGCTGTCTTCCAGTCTTGTTTATCAGTATTATGCACAGGTGTAGGTCTTTCGTATCTTTTTGTTATATGCTTCCAGAGAAGTGAGTATTAAGCAGGAGATGAGATCTTTGCTCTCATTTTATGTGTAGCCAGTAGTTTTACCAACAAGTAAAAAGATCTTGCCAAGGTGACAAACCCTAAACTAAAGCCAGTACAGACCAGCAGCAAAACATAGTAATAGAGACGAAGTCGCTACTGAGGATCTGGAAAGACCACTTCTTGATACTTCTTAGCGGCGATGAAGCCACAAATTCCGCTGTCTGGCAGAACGCCCCATTCAATTTGGACGATGACCAAGAATACCGTCCTTACGACTTTGAAGAAGTAAGGCTTGCCATATGCAAATCTAAATCAAATAGGTGCAGATGATTAAGACAAGCTGAACTTGATCAGTTGGAAAGGAGCATGCACCAGCTTTTCTGCGTGGTATGATCGGAAGAAAGCATGTCGATAAATTGTAACTTCAGTATTTTATGCTCGTTCCTAAAAAAGGGATACCCTCACAATTATGTAAACCAAAGAGGAATAAGCGTCCTGATAGTCAAGGTCTTGTCTGCTGTAATATGTGAACGTTTGCAACCCCACGTCAACAACTTGATAGGTCCTTATCAATGTGGTTTTAGACCAGGAAATACCACAATAAAAAAAAATGTTTACATTACCGCAGATCTTGTACAAAACCCGAGAATATAATATCGATATACATCATTTTATCGATTTCAAGGCCGCTTATGACAGTATTTACAGAGACTAACTGTACAGAGCCATGCCTAGTTTCGGCATCCCTGTAAATCTCGTACGACTATGCAGGATGACTTTGAGCGTGAATTCTTACGCTGCTACGTCAAGGTCGATAAAGGAACAATCGAGACCTTTGATGTCGAAACCAATGTTTTCTCTGGAAACGATTTAATTGAAGAATTAGTTGAATGCAATAATTTGCCTAGTCAAACAATGCTTCAGCCAACGGTACAAAGCGTTAGTTAATGACTATAAATGTACAACAATTTTACTTTAAAAAGTCCTCAAAGGCGGGTCTAATTGTAAAAAATTCTTTTGTCTTGTGTAAGCGAACAGTCATTGGATGGAAGAACGGGGATTATTTTTCAAAAAAGCCCAATCCAATAGAAAAAAATTCTCATCTCAATATTTTATCAACAATTGATTTGTGGCCTATGATTTATTGAACAAAGTACACGAAATACCAGACTGTTGTTTAGTCATAGCAACAATCAAAGTTCACTTTATGTCTGGCGGAATAATTTTATTGTCCATTTATTGATTAGTATGAAATTGTTTATGACTTAAGTTCATAATTTTATCTGTAAATAATGAAATGCATCTTTTGTCAAAAATTTACAAATTTGCCTGAATTTGATAACGCCACGCAAAAATACGTAGAATTCTGCTTAGTAATAACTAATGACAATGACAAATTTAAAAATCACTCATTTAAATTCACTTTTTTGCATTGGTTCACCCACCTGTGGTGTGCGATGTGCGTATGGATGAAACTTGCTTTTCAGCAAAACCAGCAGAGAGGGATGTTATCGACCGGGTGAATGGCTTAGTTCACAACCAAATAAATGCTGCATGGCTCATGCTTAATACGTGCCATTTTCTAAAATGATTGTTTTATGAACAAAGTACTTTTCCTCTATGCATAGTCTTTGTTGTTGGAGTGCAGTTTATCACCCGACGCGACCGTTGTCCTCGTTCACTATTAATTATGTCCCAAATCAACGGACGTGAGGATTCATGTTTTTTTTTTTAAGACACAAAATGTAGTTTAACAAATTTATATGACAATAATCCACCTCATATACACCGAACTATAATTTATGTCCTTGTTCTGTGACAGTAGATTCAAAATGAAATACCACTGCACACCATTTATAGACTGAGATGTGAGTGATAGCACGAAAAGATTGGAATTTTTGGATACGTCTTTGAATTGTCTACAAGTCTGGTAGTCTCACTCTCTCGTTCCAATTTCAGTCGTGCTTATTTGACACGTCTTATTCAAGTTGAAATGTCCAAAAAGGATGTCTTTTAGGCAATTCTCTGTTCGTTGTCAAATAATTATTCGTTGAAACGAAGTTAGGTAACCAGGTGTTTTTTTTTATTGAAAATTTTAAATTTGTTGTCAAAAGAGACATCACTATTTTTAATAATTTTGTGCATTCAATCAAACTTTTTGTCTGGTCAGGAACAAATATTTCTTTTGTAGAATTGTAATTTCAAAAATTGAGGAGCTTGGTAAAGGCCCGATGGCTAGAGAACTTCTCCCAACCATGGAAAGTTAGAAATAGAGGAAACATAAAATTTTCTGAGGATTCCTTACGGCTAAGTGAGACAGCGCATTTCAAGGCATTATATTTGTCGATTCACGATTCCCTTGTGACAGGAGATTTCCCTAAAAAACAATTGTGTGCAGGTCAGATACAATCCTCGAACTCCCACGCAACAGGTAGACATGTTTAACAACTTACACCATGAATATTCCAAAAATAGCTTCAGATGGGAATAAAATGGAAGGTTCTATTCCGTTTGCTGTCGATAGTTTTAATTTTTTTCAGCTCAATTTGGCGCATCTCTAAAGCTTCTGAAGCAAAAGAAGAAGAAAGTCCCAACATAAAGCCCATTTTTTGATGAAGAATGCGGACAGGCAAATGCAGCCCATCAAAAGTTTCGGTTAACGATTTTGCATTGAAAACTAAAGATGATGGCGATTACTGCAAGGGCACCTTTAATGAGAAAAGATGGGAAGAAGCTCGTGTTCTCAAAAAGAAAAGAAGCAGCATGAGAATATTGAGAAATGCTACACGATTAGAATGAGATTCGAAAGGTTTGCCAAATTGTAAAATATCAAGCTACGTTGTTAAACCTCGAACTTAAACCTGTAAGGAATAGCAGCGAAGCATAATTGTAGATTCACAGCCGCTACTGAGGACCTGGAAAAATCTGCTAATCGCGGCAATAGGTTAGGATTCGATAAACTCTTCAGCGTTGAGCTAAGTAACAAAAAGGCATGGCAAGGTGAGGAAGAGACCTACTCAATACTGGAGCAGGAATTTTTGTGCCAAGAGCAAAAATTTCAGTACCTATGGGAAGAATGTCAAGCATATTCCAAGCAGAAGTCTATGCAATAGGCAAATGCGCGGAAGTAAACATTGACAGGAAATATAATAACAAACATATTGCAATAATGACGGACAGTCAAGCTGCAATTAAGGCCCTACGATCCTACACAATCTCCTCAAAACTTGTCAGCGAATGCATTGACAAATTGAACAAACTGGGCAGTAATAACAAGGTTACAATCTACTGGGTACCAGGACATGTAGGAATCATAGGCAATGAACAGGCAGACGAACTGGCAAAGACAGGAGCCGGATCACCACTCAATAACAGAAAGCCACATTAAAAATGAAATCGAAAAGTTGGAGGAAGACAACAGAGCTAAACACTGGAATGACCTCCCCAAGATGCGCCAAGCCAAACTTCTACTTGGCACTTTCAACAAAAAACGTTACAAAGACGTAATAAAACTGAATAGAAACAATGTAAGAATGCTAGCCGGGTTTTTAACCGGACACTGCAGGCTAAGAAAACATCTAAAAGTACTAGGCATAGAGAGCGACGACCAATGCAGATATTGCAACGAACAGGAAGAATCACCTGATCACCTCCTAGGTGACTGCGAAGCTCTAATACACCAAAGAAAGAAGTACCTAGGATCCTACTATGTAGAGGAGAGGGAGCTAAAACTCCTAAGCGTAACCCAGATACTAAGTTTCATCAAAGGAACTAGTCTGGATGAAGTACTTTAATTAAGGAATATCACTTAAGAAGTAGGGGGTATACAATAGATCTAAACAGGTCGAGGTACAATACAAAACCCCAATTTTCATTCATTCAGGTTAGGTTAGATGTGGCTCTCGGCGTACCCCACAGGCGGATCACTAGTGTGAAGCAGAAAAGTGGGAGAGTTGTGATCGCTTCAAGATCACTACTCGTAACGCCGAAAATGAAAAAGAAGAAGAAGAAGTGGCTCTCAGTATACGGAGACCGACACAGTTAGACCAGAGTGTCAATTTTGATACCAGCGAGAACAGAAGGTTTATCACCCTCTGGTTCCTATCTAGCGGATCAGTGAGTTAAGTCAGTCTTTAATCGAACCTTGACTAAAGAGTTGATTACAAGTAAAAAAAAAACCATTCAGAACAGCACTGATGTTGTTATCCGTCTCTAAAGCGGATACCTGAAGACCGTCTGACATTGAGCGGAAGGCGATTCCAGAGTCTTATGGCGCAGACAAAAAACTGTTTTTGAGTTATAGAGTAGTTCGTAAAAGGTGGCACGAAACTTTTACTTCTTCCGGAAGAAGATGCAAATTGAATTCTTTGGAAAAGATATTCGGGCACTCTATTGTCTTTAAGACTGAAAAGAAAAGTTAGTGTTTTAAACTCGAGATACTATTGTAACCCCATTCCAAGGAAAGCCTTAACATAACCAGAGATATGTTCTCTTCGACCAATGTTATAGGCAAACCTTACTGAAATATTTATAGCTACTTTCAACTAACGTAAGGAGACGATATCTAGGTCACAGAAAACTGGGTAGGCATAAAAAATGATTCCAATTAGATATAGAATCCGGAGGGATCCATATATCTTGGATACTATTTTAATAATATGATTTCCCAGGTGAGATTTTGGTTAAATGTAACACCGAGATTTTTTACTCTGGTGACGTAAGGTAACACTAATCCTTCTAAGCAGTGTTTTGGTAAGTTTTGAGTGTCAATGCTCAAGCGACTAATTAATATGGCTTGACTTTAACTGGAGTTCAGCATAAGCTTATTCTTTCTCGACCAAGAGGCTTTCGAGCTAAGGTCTTCATTAATTCGCTCAGTGGCATCCTCAACTAGACCTATCGGGTAGCTAAAATACATCTGCACATCATAAGCGTACATTTGGACCTTACAGCATTTCAAAATTGAAGGAATGTCATTATTGAACAAGGTAAACAATAATGGACCTAAGATGAATCCTTGTAGGACACCAGCTCTCGTTTGAAGAAAACTTGACATTTTTTGGTTGCAGTAGACAGCTTGTGAGCGACCTGTTAAGTAACTTTCCATAAGTTTTAATGCTGTGGATTCTAAAGCAAAGTAGTTTTTCAATTTAAGAATAAGAATGTTGTGAGGAACTGTGTCAAAGGCTTTTGAGAAATCAAGCAATACAAGAGAAGTTACATGACCTTCATCAGTCAGTTCCATTCGGATGTCATCTACCAAGTTTAAGAGTGCCGTAGTACAACTGTGGTTTGGTCTAAAACCGGATTGCTCAGGTGATAAAATGTTAAACTCATTGAGATAAGAGTGCATCTGTTTGCTCAAAAGGTTCTCAAAAACCTTAGAAAGAAAAGGCAGAATCGATATATAGGTCGATAGGATTTAATTCTAGAGGCAGGGATAATTTTGGAGATCTTCCAGGAAGACGGATATGTGGAGTAGGTAAAAATATTGTTTAAAATATAAGTAATTTCAAAGAGCACCGCATGAATACTAATTTTCAAAAACTTTGGCTGCATTCTATCTAGTCCGATAGCATTTGACTTAATTAGTAAGACTGCAATTAGAACTTCGAACTCAGTAACTCCTCGAAACTGTTGGAATGAGCGATTCCTCAACAGCATATAATCTTCCATGAAAATGGTCGCCTTCATTTGAGGCATTCGAATTGGAAGCAAAATCTCTGTTTAAATCATCGGGGCTCGTCTCGCTGACATCTCCATCAACAGTATTTCTATTGGAGGCCCCTAATGCCTTAAAATTTTTCCAAGTTTTTGAATTATTTGTACTTGAGCCGAGCCTAGAATTGAAAAACCGGATTTTTGAATTTCTAATTTCCCGTTTAGTGCTATTCCTTGCAGACTTGTAAGCATCAAAAAACTCTGGAATTCTAAATCGTTTCCATCTCTTATATGCGCTGTCCCTTTGTTTAAGAAGATTTTGGATCCTAGGAGTCATCCATTCGCAACTTTTATTAGGAGGGGTGAAAGATTTTAATGGAACATGTTGTTCAAAGAGATAATTGATTTTTTGGGTGGTAAAATGTCTGTTCATCAATCGAGGACATTAGACATTGTAGCAACAGCATGACAGTTTGTCGCCTTGCCTAAAGCCTTTTCGACATCAAAGATCTCGGTGAGTTCCTTACCGACATTGACGGAGCAGCGTGAATTCTCCAAAGTCCAAAGTCATCCTGCATAGTCGTACGAGTTTTTCAGGAATGCCGAAACTAGAAATGGCTCTGTACAGCTCGTCTCTGTAGATACTGTCATACGCGGCCTTGAAATCGATAAAGAGATGGTGGAAATCGATGTTACATTCTCGGGCTCATTCCAAAATCTGCCGTAATGTGAAAATGTAGTCTATTGTGGAATTCTCTGGTCTAAGACCACATTGATAAGGACCTATCAAGTTGTTGACGTGGGGTTTCAGACGTTCACATATTACAGCAGACAAGATCTTATAAGCGACGTTAAGGAGGCTTATCCCTCTATAATTGGCGCAGTTGTGAGGGTTTCCCTTCTTTAGGATCGGGCATACGATACTGAGGTTCCATTCATCGGGCATGCTTTCTTCCGACCATATCATGCAGATCAGCTGGTGCATGCTCCTTTCCAACTGGTCTCCAGCTGCCTTGAAGAGTTCGGCATCAAGGCCATCTGCACCTGCAGTCTTATTTGATTTAAGTCTGCATAAGCAAGCTCAACTTCTTCTAGGTCGGGAGGACGGCATTCTTGATCATCGTCCAAGCTGAATGGGGCAGTCTGCCTGACAGCGGAATTTGTCATCGCCGTTAAGCAGTCTGCAGAAATGATCTTTCCAGATCCTCAGTAGCGACTGTGACTATAACTATGTTTTTCTGCTGGTCTTTACAGGCTTGAGTTCGGGGTTTGCCACCCTGGTACGATCTTTTTACCTTTTGGTAAAACTTCCGAATCTCGTTCCTATCATGGCACCTCTCTATTTCCTCAAACGAGCGCTTCTCATGCTGCTTCTTTTTCTTTTTGAGAAGTCGATGTTCTTCCCTTCTTTTCTCCTTGTACATCTCGTTATACTGATCGTAAGTAGCTCTTGTTCGTTTTTGCATCAGCATTTGTCGTGCTTTTTGTTTGGCTGCATTTGCCTGCCTTCATTCTTCACCGAGCGAAACCCAGCTCCTCAGATGCAGTGGTTGTGATGGCTTCTTGGCATCGCTGCCACTGGTCTTCAATGCTTGATTCTGGGCGACATACGATTCAAGTATAGTTGGAAGGACACTCGATTGGAGAAGGCACTGTTAGTCTCTTGCGATTGTAGCTTTCCGACGTCATATCCCTTCACAGCGTTAGTTGGATTATACGAGATTATATCCTCATTCGTACCTTGGCTACAACAAAGTAGTGGTCCGAGTCAAAGTTGACCCCATCGGAAAGTTCGGACATCTATCACACTGAACTTCCCACTGCATTTTTTTGTTTTCTTTTGCTTTAGAATGTACCCAATAATCTTTTTCCAAGCTATCGAACATTAGATCAGAAGCACTCCGTATAATTTCAAAACACAAAACATGAACAGCAATCAACATTTAAGACCTTGAAAAATTATTTTTATCAGTTCATTGAATTAGATGACAAAATTCTAGTATTGAACCACAAAAAAAGAAAAACCAACCCATAATTTGATATCAAGCACAACACCATTTCACTTATTGTTGAAAAATATTTTGATTTCAGCGAACGAGTCACGCGTTTGCTTTATCAAAACAATAATTTAATTGCAGCAAAATTATTGCAAATTCAAGTGAACTTTTCTTATCTGCACAATTTCGAATGCGAACACAACAAATAGAAGACGCATTTCATAACAATTGACATTGAATTTCGCGATGATGTTGCAGATAGTATGAGCGGTAATTAATTAAATATTCAAATTTCTTATCAGTAAACATATTTTTGGTGAAAAACATTAGACTATACATAAACTACATATACATACACTCATCTTGATTCGCCAATGAAAACAAATTAAATCTAATTTTGCATCGCTTATCTATTGCTATGAGTATTTTGTTTTTCTTAACCTTCAAAAAAACAACCACAGTGAAAGTTAATGGAATCTAGTTTGACGTAAGTTTCATCAATAATTGTTATCAACGTCCTTCGGAAATACCAAAAATACAGAGAGAAATGAGTGCCTAGCCACTTCTGTGTGTATGTATAACGTATAACCAAACCTACATATCTCCCCGTCGAAATTACTATTACTAAATTTGTGAAGAATTTGTTCTTTTTCTGAATCAATCTGGTCCTTGGTAAATGAATTTGGTCCTTTGAAAATGAAATATGAAACGGATTTTATACCTTGGGTGACATAAACGTTTTGGACTGAGAAAATATATAAAATACATTTTTTCGTAATTGAAGAACCGCGAGCCCAGCAAGAGGATGTGGTTGGCAGTATGCTGGTTTAGAAAATGATTTATTAATTAGCTGGTGGTGTCGGGAGTAATAAATAAAATATTTCAGACTGAAAATGGCTTCCCGATTCAAATTTTTCACCTAAACAGATTGGAGGTTTACTGCTGCTTATGTCAGAATGAAAAATACACTTTGTGGCTCAACGTAGCTACATAATGGTCTTTTGGAAGGAAGGTGTAGAAGAAGTAAAATTTTGTATTTACCTTGAAAGTGTAGGGCTGACCGACAGTAATTTAAATCAAATGAGACTGTAATGCATAAGCCTGGGTAAGTACTTTCAAAGTTTCTCGAAGAATTAGGAAGTAACAGAAAGTTCATGGTCAGCAACAGCAGACTTGCAAATATTTTTATTCTTTGTTTTGAGTTATTATACTTTTTTCTTTTCAGACATTAAAAAGGTTTCGATACTTTGAACAAATAAAGGCCAGTTGAGAAGAATGAAAAAAATTTCGAAACTCTCACACATGTCAGTTATACATATTTAAATACTTCTTTACCTAGCGGGTATGACTGAGGGGATGAAAAATTTGGTATCTTTTGTATGATATGTCAAATTTTTGGAATGAATGAATGAAAAGATTTTTTATGATCGACTAGCTGAGCCGCCCGGCTTTGCTCGGGTCTTTAGTTTTAAGGTTCCCGTTCTCGTTCTGTCCAGTAGTTTCTAGGTTTCCATTTCCAGCCCCGTTCCTGTGTGAATCTTCCGTTCCCGTGTAAATATGTGAATGAAATATAAGTCTATGTCACTGATGGATAATGAAACATCCTAGAGATGAAAGAATTTTTGAAATCAGTCAAGTAACTTTAAAATCTAACTTTTAACTAACTAACTTTTTGAAATCTGTTCAGTAGTTTAAGTTTAAGTTTCCGTTTAAGTTTCCGCTCCCAACCCCGTTCCGGTTCCTCTGGGAATTATCCGTTCCCATAAAAATATGTGAATGAATAGAGTTGAAAGAATTTTTGAAGTCGGTCAAGTAACTTTATAGTTGCCGTTCTCGTTCCCGTTCTCATTCCCGTTTCTGTTCCTGTGGGATTATAGGGATGAAATATAGATTAAGTTACTGATGAAGGCAGATAATGAAGCACCCCTAGTACTGAAAGAATTTTTGAAATCTATGGAGTAGTTTCTTATTTTCCGTTCCCAGCCCCGTTCCTGTTGGAATAAAGGATTAAAACCTTGACAGGGACCATCTCTGGACTAGACTTTGTCTACCCTGAAAATTTCATAAAAATCCGTTGGGTGGTTTAGGAGTTTACCTCGGACATACATACAAACATACATACATCCTATTTTATATATATAGATGTAATTTTACAGAACATAAGAATAATGTAAAGGGTCCGCCAGCTAAGGTTTTTTTTTCTCAACTAGTGCTTATTTCGTGAATGATGATAACACTTAGCTCATGTCTGATTTGACAGATAACTAGTTTTATCCTTCCGCTGACCGAATATGTTGCGTTTTCGCTTCGCTAAGTGGGCCTGCGATCGACTTAGAGAAGATGCCGACTTTGCCAAAAAAAAAATCATTTTTTCAGTTGAAGCCCATTTTGATCTTGGCGGGTATGTAAACAAGCAAAATTGTCGCATTTGGGGCACAGAAAACCCACACGCATACATTTAAAAGCCGATAAAAACGAGTCACTGTTTTGGTCCAGAGGCATTCGTCGAAAATGAACAAGGAGTGGCCGTTACAGTGAATGAGACTTTGTCTCATTTTCCCCCTCAGCCTTGGAGAATGGAAAAGAGGTCGATGTAATTTCAACTGACTTTAGTAAAGCTTTCGATAAAATCCCTCACAAACTTATTCTTTTTAAACTTTCCACCCTCGGCTTTGAACCCATTCTGTTGAGATGGATTTCTTCTGGATGGATTTTCTAACCGTTTTTACAGCGTTCGGTTCAGATCCGCGTTATCCAGCCGCTTTCTAGCTACATCCGGTGTTCCCCAAGTCAGCCATTTAGACCCTCTCCTCTCCATTCTCAGTATGAACGACATTGAAATGATCATCAAACACTCCTCCATCTCTCTCTATGCGGACGATACTTAGTTTTACCGGACCTTTTCTTCTTCTGAAGACTCTTCCCACATCCAACAGGATTTCGACGATTTTTTAATATGGTCCTCCAAAAACTGCCTAGAGCTAAATGTTTCCAAGTGCCAATCATTAACCTTCTCACGTAAACGCATCAAATCTACTCCCCGTCTCTATCTTTTAAACTGCCAAATCATTTCCACCGTTGAGGTGATTCGGGACCTTGGGATTATTTGCGATCGTGAGCTGAATTTCCTCAAGCATATCGACGATATAATCCTTAAGGCAAATTCATTACTTGGCTTCGTGAAATGATGGTCTAAAGAATTTGCAGACCCTTACGTAACCCGATTCCTTTACATTTCATTTGTTCGTCCACTTCTTGAATACGCTTTTCAAATCTGGTCGCCTTTCCAACAAGTGCACATTGCCAGAATTGAGAGCATACTACGCCGTTTCCTCAGATTTGCTCTTCGAGGTCTTAATTGGAATAATCACCTGATATTACCTCCTTATCAAGACCGAATCAAACTCCTAAACCTAAATACGCTAAAAAATCCAAGAGAAATATTTGGCGTTCTCTACATTCACCGAATCCTCACAGGTACCATTGACTGTAAGCCCTTCAACCAGTTAGTAAGTCTAAGCTATTAAGTTTCTTAGTTTGTTAAGTTAAAAGCTTGTATTAAGCCTGGGGGTTTTGCCCACACCAAAATTAAATTATCGGGCCATGTTGAACGAATTTTTGTTCACAAAAATTTAAAAAGAGGATATTGGCAACATTTGGTCCCAACAGGACGGCGCTACGTGCCACACAGCCGAAGCTACACTCGATGTTTTGCGCCCTGATTTTGAAGATTGCAGTTTTGGTGGTATTGTGGTGTGATGGATAGCATGTCCGCCTGTTAATCCAAGTTCGAATCCCAACAGAGGCAAAAATGTTTCTTCCACGGGAATCGCCTTTCACGAGGAATTGGCAAGACCTCCGTTAGTATTCATTGCCATGAAAAGCGCTTTCTCAACTAGCCGTTCGGATGCGGCAGAAAATTTTAGGTCCCTTTCATTCCCCCACAAGGCATGGTTGGGAGAAATGCACAAGGCCCAGGGGCTCCTCGCTCTGTTGTGCCACAATATTTATTTATTTTTTATTTTTAGTTTTCGAAAATTTAAAGACAACCCTACAGTAGAAAACCGAAATTTGTTTAAACGGGCCAGAAATATCTGTAACGCTCATATACAAAAAGCCAAGTGTTTGCATGACCAAAAAGTAAAGCCAAAAATACCTAAAATACCTACTGTTGTGTCCAAATGGAAGCAAAAATGTTTGGTACCTATTTTGTTAAGAAAGTTAAGAGCTCGACCACGTCATCGGTCCCAACGCTCGTTTTCAATGACTCTCCGTATGTCAGCTCCATCGGTAAAGCCAATTTTGTGGCAGCTCGATTTGCAACTAACTCGACACTTCCTGATAGCACATTGGTCCCACCTGAGCTTGAGACAGTAAATTCTGCTATGAAGCAGATATTTTTTCGAACTCGCTCGGTTGAGAGAGTCCTCAAAGATCTCAATATAAACAAATCCGCTGGTCCAGGTGGTGGTGTTCTTCTACGCTGGCAAAACCACTGCGTAAACTTTTCCATCTTTCCTATTCTGCTGGGATTTTCCCTAGCAGCACTGCTTTTGTCCAGCCGGTCCCTAAAAAAAGCGAATCTTCCTCCCCTTCCAATTACCGTCCAATTGCACTAGCGTTCCTTCTTTCCGAGGTCATGGAAACGTTGATAAACTGTCAACTTATGAAACATCTTGAAGAACGAAAGCTTCTTAATGACCGTCAGTACGGTTTACGAGGTAACGTTCCACTGGTCATTTGAAGGCTTATCTCACCGAAAAGTGGAACCAATCTTTACATTGTTTTGGAGAAAGTAAGATTTGATAGAGTTTGGCACCAGGCTCTTTTATCGAAAATGCGTGCTTTTGGTATCGATGAGTCTCTTCTTCGTTGGATTAGAAATTACCTTTCCGACCGTTCAATACAAATTGTGTTGGATGGCTTCAAGTCTGATACCCACTTCATAAATGCTGGTTTGCCCTAGGGCTCCGTTTTGTCTCCGACTCTCTTCCTCATTTTCATAAATGATCTCTTGTCTGAAACTTCTAGTCCGCTTAACTGTTTTGCTGACGACTGGACCCTCAGCTTTTCATAGTTGTTTACAAATTCACGTCCCTGCCCTTCGGATGTGGAACTGGAACGGCTGCGTTAGATATGCTCATTGAATTCTGACCTTGACAACATTATTACCGTCATAAAAGCCGAGTAGAGTTCAATGCTTCGCAAACTCAATGCTTCTAGCTATGACAAAGCTATAGTTGAGAATTTTTAATCTGCCATTTGTTCTTTGTACTTTGTCCTTTGTCCTAAGTGCTTTTTGTCATTTATCATTTGTCTTTGTGTCTTTTGTCATTTTTCATTTTTCATTTGTCATTTGTCATTTTATATCTGTCGTTCATCATTTGACATTTTCGTTGAAGTTTAACATTCCCCCATTGTCATTTTCCAATGAATGGTACCTGCATTCAAGAAACCGAAAAGCTGTCAGTACTTGGTATGTGTGTAAACGATGATTTTCGTTGGAACGACCACATATTTGAAGTCGCCGAAAGCGCTGCCAAATACGTAGGCTTCTTGAGACCATACAGGAAGTTCTTCACCCCTTCTGATCTGGCTACAATTTATAAGGACTTCATCCGTTCAAAACTGGAGTAAAACTCCCATATCTGGTCAGGTGCTTCTCAAACATCTTTGCGCCTACTTGATAGAGTACAAAATAGAGCGTTAAGATTGATAGGTGACAGTTCAATCGTAGAATTGATTGATTCTCTTGAACTTGAAGGCTTATCAGTTCTTCCTTGAGCCCATCTTCGGGCGTACAGTAAAGTATAGAGATTGTTATTTTAGTCGCACCACCCAAATGTGGAATGCTTTACCTGGCTTCCCTTGCATTACGATTCGCAAAAGTTCAATAGCAATGTGCATCGGTGTCTCCTATCAAATCCTCTCCTATTTTCCTAAATGCCTATGTATTTGGAAAATGTTGGATTTGTATTGACATACATAGTTAATGGCCTTGCAAATCAAGTCAGAAAATATTTTCCGAAATTCACGCAAACAGGCTGCCAAATAATCCTTCTCAGCGACCAATGAAGTCTTCTATCATCTGAAATCATTCGTCCTTATTTGCCATTTATCATTCTAGCTATGACAAAGCTATAGTTGAGAATTTGTAATCTGCCATTTGTTCTTTGTACTTTGTCCTTTGTCCTAAGTGCTTTTTGTCATTTATCATTTGTCCTTTGTGTCTTTTGTCATTTTTCATTTTTCATTTGTCATTTGTCATTTTATATCTGTCGTTCATCATTTGACATTTGCCACTTGTGGACAAGTGGACAAGTGGACAAGTGGAAAAGTGGACAAGTGGACAAATTGACAAGTGGACAAGTGGACAAATGGACAAATGGGCAAGTGGACAAGTGGACAAGTGGGCAAGGGGACAAGTGGATATGTGGACAAGTGGACAAGTGGACAATTGGACAAGTGGACAAGTGGAAAAGTGGACAGTGGACAGTGGACAAGTGGACAAGTAGACAAGTGGACAAGTTGACACTTGTCACTTATCACTTGTCACATATCACTTGTCACTTGACACTTGTCACTTGTCACTTGCCATTGTCATTATCATTGTCATTGTCATTGTCATTGTCATTGTCATTGTCATTGTCATTGTCATTGTCATTGTCATTGTCATTGTCATTGTCATTGTCATTGTCATTGTCATTGTCATTGTCATTGTCATTGTCATTGTCATTGTCATTGTCATTGTCATTGTCATTGTCATTGTCATTGTCATTGTCATTGTCATTGTCATTGTCATTGTCATTGTCATTGTCACTGTCATTGTCATTGTCATTGTCATTGTCATTGTCATTGTCATTGTCATTGTCATTGTCATTGTCATTGTCATTGTCATTGTCATTGTCATTGTCATTGTCATTGTCATTGTCATTGTCATTGTCATTGTCATTGTCATTGTCATTGTCATTGTCATTGTCATTGTCATTGTCATTGTCATTGTCATTGTCATTGTCATTGTCATTGTCATTGTCATTGTCATTGTCATTGTCATTGTCATTGTCATTGTCATTGTCATTGTCATTGTCATTGTCATTGTCATTGTCATTGTCATTGTCATTGTCATTGTCATTGTCATTGTCATTGTCATTGTCATTGTCATTGTCATTGTCATTGTCATTGTCATTGTCATTGTCATTGTCATTGTCATTGTCATTGTCATTGTCATTGTCATTGTCATTGTCATTGTCATTGTCATTGTCATTGTCATTGTCATTGTCATTGTCATTGTCATTGTCATTGTCATTGTCATTGTCATTGTCATTGTCATTGTCATTGTCATTGTCATTGTCATTGTCATTGTCATTGTCATTGTCATTGTCATTGTCATTGTCATTGTCATTGTCATTGTCATTGTCATTGTCATTGTCATTGTCATTGTCATTGTCATTGTCATTGTCATTGTCATTGTCATTGTCATTGTCATTGTCATTGTCATTGTCATTGTCATTGTCATTGTCATTGTCATTGTCATTGTCATTGTCATTGTCATTGTCATTGTCATTGTCATTGTCATTGTCATTGTCATTGTCATTGTCATTGTCATTGTCATTGTCATTGTCATTGTCATTGTCATTGTCATTGTCATTGTCATTGTCATTGTCATTGTCATTGTCATTGTCATTGTCATTGTCATTGTCATTGTCATTGTCATTGTCATTGTCATTGTCATTGTCATTGTCATTGTCATTGTCATTGTCATTGTCATTGTCATTGTCATTGTCATTGTCATTGTCATTGTCATTGTCATTGTCATTGTCATTGTCATTGTCATTGTCATTGTCATTGTCATTGTCATTGTCATTGTCATTGTCATTGTCATTGTCATTGTCATTGTCATTGTCATTGTCATTGTCATTGTCATTGTCATTGTCATTGTCATTGTCATTGTCATTGTCATTGTCATTGTCATTGTCATTGTCATTGTCATTGTCATTGTCATTGTCATTGTCATTGTCATTGTCATTGTCATTGTCATTGTCATTGTCATTGTCATTGTCATTGTCATTGTCATTGTCATTGTCATTGTCATTGTCATTGTCATTGTCATTGTCATTGTCATTGTCATTGTCATTGTCATTGTCATTGTCATTGTCATTGTCATTGTCATTGTCATTGTCATTGTCATTGTCATTGTCATTGTCATTGTCATTGTCATTGTCATTGTCATTGTCATTGTCATTGTCATTGTCATTGTCATTGTCATTGTCATTGTCATTGTCATTGTCATTGTCATTGTCATTGTCATTGTCATTGTCATTGTCATTGTCATTGTCATTGTCATTGTCATTGTCATTGTCATTGTCATTGTCATTGTCATTGTCATTGTCATTGTCATTGTCATTGTCATTGTCATTGTCATTGTCATTGTCATTGTCATTGTCATTGTCATTGTCATTGTCATTGTCATTGTCATTGTCATTGTCATTGTCATTGTCATTGTCATTGTCATTGTCATTGTCATTGTCATTGTCATTGTCATTGTCATTGTCATTGTCATTGTCATTGTCATTGTCATTGTCATTGTCATTGTCATTGTCATTGTCATTGTCATTGTCATTGTCATTGTCATTGTCATTGTCATTGTCATTGTCATTGTCATTGTCATTGTCATTGTCATTGTCATTGTCATTGTCATTGTCATTGTCATTGTCATTGTCATTGTCATTGTCATTGTCATTGTCATTGTCATTGTCATTGTCATTGTCATTGTCATTGTCATTGTCATTGTCATTGTCATTGTCATTGTCATTGTCATTGTCATTGTCATTGTCATTGTCATTGTCATTGTCATTGTCATTGTCATTGTCATTGTCATTGTCATTGTCATTGTCATTGTCATTGTCATTGTCATTGTCATTGTCATTGTCATTGTCATTGTCATTGTCATTGTCATTGTCATTGTCATTGTCATGGTAATTGTCATTGTCATTGTCATTGTCATTGTCATTGTCATTGTCATTGTCATTGTCATTGTCATTGTCATTGTCTTTGATTTGCATTGTCTGTCGTCTTTCATCTATCATTTATCATTTTTCATCTTTTTGCCGTCTATCGTTTGTTATCAGCAATCTGTCATTGTTTATCTCCTAAGGCACTCCCATTTGGTGTATTTTTTTTTTTTTATTGTTGAGGTTTAGCATTAGAAAGAACCGATAAAACACTTCTTCTTGTTCGCCTTCAACTCAGCATTTCAGCTCTCCCTTAACTTGCAACTAAGTCAATGTTCTAGCAAAAGCACGAGAAACATACCTACTACCAAATAATACGGAAACAAAGCTCAGTTAGCTGCTTTTAACTTCTCACCCTGAATTCTGCATATAGGGCCAATGGTTATACCCCAATAAAATATGTATATCACCCCAAATGCATTAAAAAAAAAAACTTAACATCATCAGACAACATCAGCCATCATCACTATCAATGAACTCGATTAAGTTTCATGAACTCTGACTTTGAAATTATTGAAAGCAGTCTTACAAAAGAGAAAAAATTTAATAGTAAGCTCGTATTTACCTAATTAGATTCCTACAACTATACCCACTATCACAGTGATAGTAAAGCTCATCTCTCAGTCATAGTCGTTTTTATTTTTTTGTCATAAGTCTATATTTAGGCAACAAGCCAGAATGGAAAGGCTTATGAACTGCTAGAAGGCCATCATCCGGTAGATCAACATTGTGAAACATCAAAAGCACCAATAAAATCAGAAAAAAAAACTAATTATCAAATCACACTGGAGCCACCACAAAAATAGTTGATCAAAAAAAGTATAGCCATCATGCAGATGTGTACATGTACAAACTTCCCTCAATATAAAATATGACAACATTAAGTCATAAAACACGACTAAACGTCGCTGTGTTCGTCTTCGTAGCACGCTTATACTACCTACGCTAACGTACGCTTTGTGGGTCCGTAAATATTTGCCAAGCATTCATAACAATTATTCTGGCAAACATTAAGTAATAGCAACTCATAATCGGGGTTTTCTGCTCGTAAATTGTTGTTGTTTGTGATTACTGTTTACTCTTTGGATACACTCTACACTGTGCCATAATTGTTAAGAGTGCCAATATATGTGCACAATGCAGTGTGGTTTGATCGAGTTTTGATAAGCGCAGCAGGTGATTTAAAGATTAGACATGAATGCAATGAAATTCTCTTAGTCTCTTCCACTGAAGCACATGGTTTCGCTAAAGAGAATGTGGCGTATTTCTGAATGAAATTAAACCGTTTATCGTTGAAAATGCTTATCAGTAACGAAGGGGAAGATGGGAGCACCTGTTTTGCCCCTTTCTTACGATCTTACAGACGAAACTCTCTTTGTATCAGGTTCTCTTAGGTTTTGTTCTCTGTAAAGTACGTAGGCAAAGGCTGCGGTCAGCTGCTCCAATGAAGACCCATTCAATCTCGGCTTGGACAAGCTCCATGACCGAGTGCGCTCCGTCGTGTGGCGGCTACCACAACAGTGCTTTTTTTTAAATAAAATGTATCTTAAGTTGACTCCGTCGTCGTTGTGGTGTTACTTACCGTCGTGATCGTCGTCGATCGTTGATGATCGTGTATCTTTAACAAACGTAAGAGAGACACAAAAGAAGACGGCGCGTAAAGCTGAGAAGAGACGGAACGAGAGAGTGTTTTAGTTGTTGTGTATTTTGTGTTCAATTCTTTGACGATCGCTATTCACTTCTCTGTACAGTACACTCGGCGGTTATGCCCACACAAGCATATTTTTCGTTGCATGTATTGGTGGTTCAAATCACACTTTATGGGTCTCAAAAATTAACTCTCAACACAGAATTTACCTACGATTTTCATCTTTAACCGTGTGTGGATCGTTTGTTTACGCGCCCCCTCTACGATAGCCGTCGATCATCGCACAAGTAGTGAGTGACCCGATCGTGTGCGCCGGCTGTTATAAAAGTAGCAAGGACATGTGAACTGAACATTAGTCGAAATCTATTATTAACGCAGCACAGTGTCGACGCTAGAGCTTAATACACACGCTAAATTGTTTAAATAAACCGTCGTATTACTCGAATCATTTCTTAATTCTTCGTCTTCTTCTGTTTTAATATTTTTACATTCGACTTGTTAAAAAATTAAAAAAAAAATTGTATTTTATAAATACGTCAAATTTAAAAAGAAAAAAAAAACACTAAAAACAATTTTCAAAAGCAAAATGCTAACTGAATCAGTTTTTGTTAAACTACTGCTTGGCCAGTTTAAAACAAACGATTTACAACACACTCTGTTGGTTTTTCTCAGCGTTATATCAGTGATAAGTTTAATTCAGTGGCTAGTGAATTTGTACAAAGAACAAAAATCCTTGCCGCCAGGACCATGGGGATTGCCAGTTATTGGATATTTAGCATTTATGGGCAATGAAAAGCATACGCGATTCATGGAATTGGCCAAGCGCTATGGAACTCTATTTTCTACACGACTTGGCACTCAATTAACCGTTGTGATGAGTGATTATAAATTGATAAGAGAGTGTTTCCGTCGCGAGGAGTTTACAGGACGTCCGGACACGCCGTTTATGCAGACACTCAATGGATTCGGTAAGTTTTGAAACGATTTTCTTCTTTTTTTTTTTTTTTTTTTTTTCGTTTATTTTTTGTGGATCGAGAGAATTTCTGTTGCTAAAGAAGAAATAAACTAGTGACCCAGTATAGAATTTTGATATAAATTTCAACTGTGCAGTTTTTTTCGCGAGTTGTCTTTTTTTTTGTCTTTACTATGAAAATAATATTTTTTTTGATTTTGACGACAAATAGTTACAAAATTTACACGTGCGTGGAAAATAGTTGAGACGGTGTGGTCTTAGTTTTTTTTGTAGCGAAATGGGGCTATTAGAGTCTTCACTTGATTAGTGCTGGGAGTTTTCCATTAAATGTTTTCCTAAGTTTTTTCGATGTAAATTCTTTTTTTCAAGACTTTTTTATGATTCTTTTGAAGGTTCCCAAGTTTTTTTTTGTTTAAGTAAAGTTTAAGTAAAAGGCTTAAATCAAAAAAAAAAAAAAAAATTAAAAACAAAACTCAACATGAGGACGAAGTTTTAAATTTTTTCCTTTTCTTTTTTCTTGTTCAGGTATTGTTAACAGTACCGGAAAGTTGTGGAAAGATCAACGCCGTTTCTTGCACGAAAAACTTCGTCACTTGGGCATGACATACATGGGCAATGGCAAACACATGATGGAGAAGAGAATTATGGTGAGTAAACTTAAATATTTTTATACAAGTAAAAGAAGAAAATATAAGAACGTGTGAAAAAAGCCCTTAATGTTCAGAAAATGGCGTAAGATTACTGCTTGATTTTCATAAAAAGAAGTGGACCTTTTTTAATTATTACGAAACCATCGGGTTTCTGAGCTATGTAATTTTTTTTTTGAATTTCCGAGCTAAAAGTCCTTTTTTTTCTCAAATAATTTTTGCTCCGGGTTCTTAGAGAAATAAAATGCGCTAGAAAAATTAAATCACTTTCAAAACTTTTTGCCGGAAATCGAGAGCAAAGACCGCGATTTGAAAACACAAAAGCGGCTCAAGACAAACACATTTTGCTATCAATAAAAAAGGCAAATTCACCTTAACTCCTCAACTAACGATCACTTCTCTACCCTCATTCCAGACTGAAGTCCACGAGTACATTCACAACTTGCACATCTCCGAAGGCCAACCCATGGACATGGCACCAGCAATTTCAGTAGCAGTGAGTAATGTCATCTGCGGCATTATGATGTCCGTCCGTTTCTCCATCGACGATCCCAAATTTCGTCGTTTCAATTTCCTGATCGAAGAGGGCATGCGTTTGTTTGGTGAAATTCACACAGTCGATTATATTCCAACGGTTCAGTATTTCCCTGGTGTTTTGAATGCCAAAAATAAGATCGCCAAGAACCGCGAAGAAATGCAGAGATTCTATCGGGATGTCATCGATGATCACAAAGGCTCCTACGATGCTGATAATCTTCGAGACTTGATCGATGTTTATATTGCCGAAATTGAAAAGGCCAAATCAGAGGGCCGTGATGGGGAGTTATTTGATGGAAAAGATCACGGTGAGTTTTCAAAAACAAAGTATTTTTAGTTGATTTCCATAGTGACCCAGTTCTTCCCCCACTCTGAGAAATGAATCCGCAATTTTATATCAAACAGGATACTAATGAAAGAATATTTCCATCTTCTCTTCTCTTTTTTTTTCATATATCATCTATTCAACCAAATGTAGAAGAACAAATCGTACAAGTGATCATTGATCTGTTCTCAGCCGGCATGGAAACGATCAAGACCACATTGCTATGGATCAATGTGTTTATGCTGCGCAACCCTGAAGAAATGCGTCGAGTTCAAGAAGAGTTGGATCAGGTTGTTGGCCGCCATCGATTGCCATCGATTGAGGATTTGCAATATTTGCCCGTGACTGAGTCAACAATATTGGAATCAATGCGCCGCTCAAGCATTGTACCATTGGCTACAACACACTCGCCAACAAGGTAAGATACATTTGTATCTGTAGCTTTTTTTTCCTTTTTCTTCTTTTTTTTCTGCTGTGTGTATTCTTACATCTCGTGTGTGTGTATTTGCGCAAAGAAATCTCTTAATCTCAATAGTTGAACGTGTGTTCATTTGATCACGTGCAAATATACGACACGGCGCGCGGCGGGTGTGCGCGTCGGCGCACTCCTATTGCCAATTATTTATAAGCACAATCGTAGGTATACCGGCTTTATAGAAGTAGCGTGCGTAAAAATAAAATAGTGACTGTCGACTGTCGTCGCCGCTGCTTGATATGCCTTTCGAAATGCGCGCATCAAGAGTTTAATGAACTGCCTTGCCATAGAAGTTGTGTTTTCGTTTTCTTCTTTTTTGTGTTTGTGGTGTTGTTGTTGTTGTTGTGTGCAACATTTGAAAAGTGTACTCCATATGAGCGTATGATGATGTATTTGGATGTGTTAAAATCAGGCCAACACTAGAAAACTGTAGGTCGGTGGGATTGGCGAAGAAAAATCGAAGAAATATTACGTAAACATGCCAGACACAAACCACTTGGGTATGTGCGGAGTGTAATGCGTAATTGGTGTGCAAATTAGATGTGGCTGGCCGGTGTTTTGTGGATGTCTACTTACCTACTGTTGAAGTTTTGATTTAGAAAAAGGGTTGATTTTGATAGCAGTTTCTCAGGGAAGAGTAAATATTTTGCTGAATCACTTTATTTGATTGTTAGCCAATCAAAACGTTAAATTGACTTGAATTCACCCCTAAAAACAAGTTGAGCTGTCCCGGAGTCAACCCAACAAAAGTTTGTTTGCGTTAACTTGGATTTAAACCACAAATATTTTTGGTTTGACTTGGAATTCATACAAAAGTTTTGAGTAAACTCACAGTTAGTCTACCAAAACGGTTTGAATCAACGGAAGTTAACCTACCTCATTTGTGAAGTTATCTAGGCGAGTTGATCCAACATCTGAGTTAAACCGAAATTTCGTATAAAAACTCAAAGTTAACCAACTACTTCAATTGAGTTAATGTTGAGTTAGTTTTGAGTTAATCCCAAACTATTAAACTAAATCGAAGTTAACCCGCTAAAACTGTAAATTAGACTCGTGTTAAACCTAAAAAAAGTTGGATTTTGAAGCACATTCCATGCACAACCTACTGAGATTTCTAGGGCCTTCTTTTGCAAGTTCTTCTTCAAAAGATTCATAGTTCAACTCGCTAATTTGCTTTATTTCCTTTTTTTTATTTTTGCAGAGATGTCGAGGTTAACGGCTACAAAATTCCAGCTGGTTCCCACGTTGTCCCACTCATCAATTCAGTTCACATGGACCCGACGCTCTGGGACAAGCCTGAAGAATTCAATCCACGTCGATTCATTGACAGTGCGGGCAAAGTTCACAAACCAGAATTTTTCATTCCATTCGGAGTTGGTCGTCGCATGTGTCTTGGAGATGTCCTTGCTCGCATGGAGTTATTCCTTTTCTTTTCGTCATTCATGCATTGTTTCAACATAAGTCTACCCGAAGGAAAGCCATTGCCCAGTCTGAAGGGAAATGTTGGCGTCACAATCACACCGGAGTCATTCAGAGTGTGTCTGGAAAGACGGCCCTTAACTCTTGCCAATCCAGAGCCATTACATCAGAGGAATATTGGTTCACACTGAACCAATCAAGAGCGTTCTTCGATCACGATTAGGAAGGATTGATGCCGTCTGAAGTTTGAGGGGAAAATGGTTTACTACCTCTTAGTTCAGACAAGAGCAGATAAAAATAAAACCAAATTTCTCGTGGCTCAGTGTTTTCCAGAGCACGGTACTGTTCCTACAATTCACATACATTTAAAACACAACACATTACACATTTAAAATAAATATATACCAGACACGTTATAAGAAAAAGAAATTCATAAAGCTTGAAAGCTGAGAAATCGAATAGAAAAGAAGAGGAAGAAGAATGAAAACCAATCATTCGACCAATCAGCATGCAGATTTACCTATGGCTATGAAAGGCCTTGATTCGTCGTCGTGCACCGTGTCAGGCAAAGACGATGGTCAACAAGTTTAGCTTTTTTCGATGCGCCGACCGTGAAACCTTGAAGCATGAAAAATGAGGATGAATCGAAGGCGCCAACAAATTTTATCCACCCCTGCGCTGTGTTCAGTTTATTTTTAAACAAACAAACAAATAAAAAAATATAACAAAATTTCTGTGGTTCTAGTTTGTAGAGAATTTAAGAAATATTTTAAGACACTAACGTAAAGTAAACACTCATTTAAATTTCCTTTTTAATTTAAAAAGAGAACAAGAAAAAATCATTTTTTTAACTTTTAATCAAAATATCTACTACTCACACAAAGTTATAAATATTTTTGTTTTTTTATTAAAAGATGTATACGTACAAAAAAAAAACAAGTACCTTTGTTTTGTTCTTATTAACAAAGTAATAAATTCTGAGTGCCAATTTATGAAAGAATCAATTGTACAATCGTGTATTCAAATTCTTTTCGTGTTCATAAACATACAAACAAATATTTTAATTATAATTTTAATTATTTTTTAGTTAGAGTAGTTTTTTTTGTTTTTATTGTTGTTATAATGTTTATTTTACTGAAATCTATGAGAAATGAGATTATTGAAATAAAAAAAATATTGATACAAGTAAAATTAATGAATAAAATTCTTTCATTTGACAATCGGTTTGAAAACTAATTTATGGGAAGGAGGAGTCAAAGTTATGCCGCATTCGCCTTCCATGTTGATGTCCTCGTTTGGTGGGAGGGAAATTTCAAAATTTGTTAGCGTTAGGCCAACAAAAAGGAAGAGCAACATTTTTGCCATTTCTTCCCCTGGGCACATTCGTTTGCCTGTAAATAAAAAACTGAGTCAGTCTAATGGAGTTTCTTTTTTTATGGAAAAATGAAATAAAATATTAAAATTGAGTTGCATTTTCCAATGGGGCAACTTTAATCTGAGTAAAACAACTGCACTGCTTAGCAAAGAAAACAATTGGTTATCAAACTTTTAAATCTACTGAAATATGAACATTGCAATGGCCGCAGATACGTTTGACTCTCGAACACTTATTAATTCGTCGACTTTGACAAAAAAAATACCGAAACAAAATTTCTTTTGTTTTCATAAACGTCACATTTTCTTAAAGCTGAAACTATGCATAAATATGACAATGAAAGCCCGCAAATAACGTACTTTCAAGGAAAACTTTGTACCAAAACCACCCAACTATCCAGGGTTTATCGAAGAAGTTGAGGCAACTCTAAGACACTCAAGTCATGTTATTCAGCAACGATAACCTTGGAAGTGACCCGGTACCTGCGGAAAACTGAAAATGATCCACGGCGGATGACATAAAAAATCATCCGGACCCGACATGATCTCCAACTACATCATAAGAAGGTTCCCCCAAGTCCTGATGCTATTCCTCGCAATCATATTCAACAACTGCATCTACAACTGCTATTTCCCAAAGAGATGGAAGACTGCAAAATTCGTGCCAATCCCCAAGAAAGGTGATAGAAGTACTGTCTCTGGATATCGTCCTATCTCACTTTTGAACAACACCAGCAAAATTCTGGAGGGAACAATTCTCAGGAGACTAAAAGTATTCTGCAACCACAACAACATCATCCCAAGTATGCAGTTCGGGTTCCGGGAGAGCCACTCCACCCTTCATCCGATCTTGAGGTTTCAAAAGGACGTGTAAGGACTCTTAACAGCTACCAGGTTGCTGTGGGATGTTTCCTTGATATCGAGAAAGCATTTGATAGCATCTGGATCCAAGAGCTGATTTACAAACTAACTCTTCTTAATTTTCCAGGCACATTAATCAAAATAATTTTCACTCTTCTCCATTGCAGGTCATTCTTCGTCCAAATTGAAAACAGCCAATCAGCAACCAAAGGTATCAGAGCAGGAGTAGCTCAAGGATCAAAGCTCGGGCCCTATCTCTACAACATCTTTACCTCAGATCAGCCTCAGCCAAACAACGCCAAGAACTTGCTGTATGCAGATGATTCCCTTACTTATGCAACCTCGATGCCGCCAGCAATTGTAGCCCGAAGAGTCGAGGATCACGTTAGACGTCTCTGGGAATACTACACCAAATGGGGCATCAAAAATAATTCGTCCAAATCCGAATTAGCCTGCTTCAAGAGACCCACAAGACGTCGAAACACAAGATCAGCCGCAAACTGTCACAAAACAACCATCAAACTACCCGATGGAACACAGCTGAAGAAAAAAAAGCATCAAGTACCTTGGCATAAACTTCGAGGAAAGGTAACGCTTCAACACACAGTTCTTAAAAAGGCAAACTACGCCTTCCACCTCATGCACCCCCTAATGCGAAGAAGGAATGGACTCAGCCGGAAAACAAAGTTGCTATATTCTACAAACTGCTCCTCAGACCAATCATCACTTACTGCTTCCCTGCTTGGTTTACAAATAAGTTAAAAAATAAATAAATGAAATAATAAAATCGTTTTCGGATTTGCCTTTCCGAAAGTGGTAGGTTCGAGTCCGCTTTAGAAACAAAGAGTACAAAATGTTCGTTTTCGGAAATTTTTACTTTCGAAAAGAATTACAGAGTAGGGCCCCTGAGCAACCATCCGAATCCACTGAGACATTTCTGCCAATTACGAAGAGGCAATACCCTTTTACGAGGTAGCAGCCTCAGCCTACCATCGTGGCTAGAAGCCACTCAAACCCCCTTCAACATAAAGACAACCGGATCTGAACAACCTGAGATTTTTTTTAATCAACCTCATAAATGTATATTTTTTTCTTTTCATAGGCAATAATTATTAAACAAAACATTATTTAAAGTTAGGCCCCTTCTGTGCCAACAAAACAAATATACATATGTATGTTAATGTAATGTAATCTTAGAATTAAGAACTAATTGTATGTATACCAATTCAATAAAAATAGTTAAACAGTTAAAAAACCGCAAATAACGTCAGCAAAATCCTGGAGGTTGTTCGAAGGCTTAAGACATTCTGCAATGACAACAGCATCATTCCAAATATGGATTCCGGCAGAACTCCACTCTTTGTCCCCTCGGTGAAGCTACAAGGGCTTTTTGTAAGAAAGCTCAATAACAACTAAACAAGGGCTGCATGATTTTCGGGCAGTTGATAGTCTCTGAATATACAGATAAGTTCGCATTTTACGCTTTCCAGTTACATTTTCTTCATTCCAGATCTTTCTACGTGCAACTAAACAACACACGAATGATTAATTGACCTTTGCGCACTCACTATCACCTGTGATTGTCTTTTGTACGGCTGAAGCCCACATAAGGAAGCTTTTCGAGTAACGATAGGGAATCAAAATTGACTCCGCCTTGTCCGAACTAATTTACATTTAAAGGTCCACACAAGGACGAAGACGTTTGCGCCCAGCTATAAAATGCCACAACATCTGCATTCTGCAGATGTTAAGTTAACTTTGCTTTTAATTGCGTTCATCCGCTGATGCGCAATAAAATGGGCTTAGCCAAAAACGAAATTATTACTGCACAATCAGCTCATAAGACTTGTCATCAAGTACTGCTTTCCCACCTAGTTCACCATATCCAAGACTGGAATGCAAAAACTGGCTGTTTTCTAGAGGAAGGTTCTGCTCATCTTCCCAGGCCATCGTTACAATCCGATAAGCAGGATAACCGTCAGCAACAGAAAACTCTATGAGGAAGCTGGGATCATCCCTTTAGAGAAGTAAATTGTGGAATCTGGAAAACGTCTACTGGCCAACTATCAACGACTATCGTAAAAGGTTGTTGGAAAGATAGCAAAGGTTTCGACGAAAAGATTGTAGCACTATGAACAACTCCTTCCAAAGTCGTCTTTATACCAAAGCCGGCAAACCCACCATACAAAAGAAAAGGACTTCAGACCTATATGTCTGAAGTCAAGAAAAAGAAAACACACTGGCAGCTTTCCTAAACATTGAAGGAGCCTTCAATAATGTACACAACAGTGCAATTAAGAAAGCCCTTGTTGATCAAGAAGATCACAAATTGGATCATGTGTATGTGACGAAACGTCAGGTCCGCAGCGTACTAGGAGGTGTAAACTTGAAGAAGTGTGTGAAACGAGAAACCCCACAAAGGGGTTCCTGTCACCCCTACTCTGGATCCTGGTAATGAATGAGATCCCTATAACTCTTAAACATGATGACGTCAAAGTGGTAGCTAATACCGATGACTTAGCTCTTCTGGCGACAGCGACGGGGAAATCAGTGTAATGTTTTGAAAATCAGCCAAGCAGGACATGCACGCAGATTATATCAAGATACGCATACAGCAATATCTCCACGGATTACATAACTCCATACCTGGACTTAAATAAATCCTTCTCAACCAAAGACCGACACGACGAGACGGCTCGAAAATGGGAGTTGTAACGGGTGCAGGTTTCTTTTCAGAAAGCAACAAAAGCGATTTCTGCCACTTTTATAAAACCAAAGCCTGTTTCTTGCTGTCGCGAAGAGCTAAAGGTTCTTTGCACGCAGCATAACGTTAGACTCTGCTGGGTTCCCGGTCACAGTGGCATACCGGTAAAGGAAAAAGCAGACGAACAAGCGGTAAAAGGCTCAGCACTTGACCCTTCTCTCATTGATCAATCAATCAGGGTCCCACCCTGTGAAATTAAACAGATCATTGGCAATAAACAAAATAATACGCAAATCCAATGAAAGATGGGAATGCCTAGATTCTTGTGTCACGTCCAGGAATCTATGGCCAAATTACGATAAGAACGGATTTGAATGTCTACTTTCGTTGAATAGGCCTTCATTACGAACGCTAAGTATTCTAATAGGACACAACCTACTAGGCTTTCACAAAAAGAAAATGGGTCGCCAATGAGAGGGTAGAATGACGAAGACGAACATGAGCAATCTGCATAAGCAGGAAAAAATTGCTGGGCAGTTACTTCTTCAACGGACTAGAAGAACTATCAGACACTCCAGGCAACAACCTGTTAAGGTTCATTACAGCCACATAATGGTTAACAATTGATCATCCATAAACTCATAAGTTTTTGGGACGTTTAAACACTCCAGCGTATCACAATGGATATACATTGATTTAAGTGTGGCTGTTCAGTTCTTCATACAGCAGTGGCACCCGTGGCGTGATGGTTAACATATCTGCTGTCAACCGAAAGGTTTGTGGTTTGAAACCCAACAGAGGCAAAATGTTCTCCACGTCTCTCGCCTTTCGCGAGGAATTGACAAATCTTCCGTTAGTGAATTCATTGCCATGAGAAGGGCTTTCTTGTTTAATATACTACTTCCCTCCTTGGTATACCACTTCAAAAACCACAAAGAGTTTAGAGTCTTAGATAGTAAGATCCTAAGGATCATCACAGAACTCATTTCTTAACGTCAACGATAGAAGTATTTCAGCAAACAAAATTTCTACCCTTCGTCAGTATCCGAGCCAAGATACTTTGATTTGCTTTGTGTAGAAGAAATTTATGACTTTACATTGTTACACTCATTTCCACCCATCAATAAGTCAGTCTTCTTCTAGTGAAAGTTTTCGTACTTTGAGTTGAGTTACAAAATTGGGGACAAGTGTTCCTGCGCTAAAGTTTATATTTGCAGTTGCTTTTGATATTTTCAGAGTAAAAAAAATATTATTTTTTTTCTATTAGGCAGCCCCATACAACTTTTTTCAATTATTGCTAGCTGAAGAGCCAGGATATATTTAGGCTATGCAGTAGCTCTTCAAATGACAAAAAAATCCGGATATGCTTTAATATATTGCAATAGCTTACAATAAAGTAAGCTTTACTCTTATTTCCGGTTCTGTGAAAGTGACAACATCGACCTACAATCGTGGTTAGATGCCCCACTCATCTAGTTATAAGGACAGCCGTGATAACAACCCCAAAGATGGCAAGGTCATTTTTACAAAAAAAAAAAAAAAAAGTTTCTTTAATATTCCTTAATGCCAACGCTTTCGACCTCCTTTTTCCTTTCGACTTTTCAAATGAAATAGCCTAGAAAATCAATAACATAATAATAAGCATCTTGCCAAGGTCAACAGAATAAGACAAAAAAAAGAGACCAACATAGAGGGGGATGGTCATTATGATTTCCTTAATGTTCTAAGAAAAATGAAAAAAATATTTTATATGAAATAATTTCCAAAAATTAAGAAGGAAACTCAGGCATTTAAATTATTTCTTTAATCTGAAATGGGAGCTATTTAATGAAAAAATAAGCTATAAATTAAGTCTTGCATAAAAAATGTTGATTGTGTGTTGTTTATGCTACCGGAAAACACTTCACAGAAACAAAAAAAAAGTTTATCGGACGTGTTAATTGCTGGTGTTAATGAACAAACTTTCAAAGAACTGAAAGTGCTGTTCTTGGAAGTGTTTGTGAGAATATTATTGTTTTTTTTTTACCGTGTTCGTGTTTCATATTTTACAGTAATTACTAAATGTTTGTAGGTGTCGCCTTGTTTTGTGTTTTATTTCTTTTTTTTTTTTTTAAATCAAGCACGAATGGAGCATGACCTTTACCCGTCACTTAGTGCAGCATTTTTAAGAGGGGACTGAGGAAAGGTCAGCGAGCTATTTTTCTAGACTTTTCTTAGCAACTTTTGTTGGCTTAAAGAACAATGGCGAAATCTATAGAGGGAGTCAACATTTTCTAAGACATGTCCAAAAGTTCTTATCGAAATTAGAAGTTGAAGCAGTAGTTCGCTTGACAGATTTAGCCAAAAGCTGGAACCGAAGAAGAAGAAGAGAAAGAACAAGAACAAGAACAAGAGTAAGAATAAGAACAAGAACAAGAACAAGAACAAGAACAAGAACAAGAACAAGAACAAGAACAAGAACAAGAACAAGAACAAGAACAAGAACAAGAACAAGAACAAGAACAAGAACAAGAACAAGAACAAGAACAAGAACAAGAACAAGAACAAGAACAAGAACAAGAACAAGAACAAGAACAAGAACAAGAACAAGAACAAGAACAAGAACAAGAACAAGAACAAGAACAAGAACAAGAACAAGAACAAGAACAAGAACAAGAACAAGAACAAGAACAAGAACAAGAACAAGAACAAGAACAAGAACAAGAACAAGAACAAGAACAAGAACAAGAACAAGAACAAGAACAAGAACAAGAACAAGAACAAGAACAAGAACAAGAACAAGAACAAGAACAAGAACAAGAACAAGAACAAGAACAAGAACAAGAACAAGAACAAGAACAAGAACAAGAACAAGAACAAGAACAAGAACAAGAACAAGAACAAGAACAAGAACAAGAACAAGAACAAGAACAAGAACAAGAACAAGAACAAGAACAAGAACAAGAACAAGAACAAGAACAAGAACAAGAACAAGAACAAGAACAAGAACAAGAACAAGAACAAGAACAAGAACAAGAACAAGAACAAGAACAAGAACAAGAGAAAGAAGAAGAAGAAGAGGAGGAAGCAGAAGAAGTATACTCTTATCAGAGGGCCACCAACAAAGAACAAGTGACTCAAAAAAAATTGAGTTCTGCTGTAATCAATCCTTTGTGAAACTATAAAACACTTGCACACACAGAAAAATGGGCACGACTGGCCCGCACAAACTTGCGATTGTGTGCTAAGTACAATATCATAGCCCTGAGGCAAAGTCCAAGGTCTTAGCTTTCGCTCTTCGTAATATAATTTTGTGGTACAGGGCTGTCATCTACACATTAATTGTGAAAATTGCTTAAAATCATGTGTGTAAATATTGAAAAAAAAAAAATTTAATATTCCAAAGATGTTTAAAGAAAATATAGAGAAGTCTTTTTTAGAAGTAAATAATATATAAAAACGCTAAAATTTGATCAGAATCTTTTAACCAGTTTTCTTAAAAACGGTTTTATAATTTTTCCTTTTTTTAAATATGAAGTTTTGACAAATCAAGTACGCAAGAATTAATTTTTGTCAAAAGATGAATTCACGAAAAAATTTATAGTAAGCAAAGTTCTTCATATATCAATTATAATTATATTTATAGTTATTAAATATTAATATTAAAAAATTAAGAAGTTTAAGTTCTTCATATATTAATATGCAATCTTTCTCAAGGACACTGTCGCAACTGGAAGGTTGAAAAACATTTTTTGTAGAAAAAGTATAAAATGGATTTGAACGGAATTTTGTAAACATATTAGTACATGTTTGAAGAATATTTTGTAGTTTTCCCCAGATCAAAATGCTCATTACAACTGAACTTAAATGTAAATAAGTGAGGGCATGTAAGAAAATATTTTTTTTTTTTTGCGGTGGCGTGATTCCGCCTTCAAAAATTATCTGAAACAAAAAACTGAAAAAGTTATCGTTAGGCAAGATTTTTATCTAATACTGAATGGCTGGGACTTCAAAAATTTCGACTACGTTAATGTACTACCGGTAACCGTCGCAACTATTATACAGTATGCTGCCTACAGCTGCTTGCTAATAGTTGTCGGTAAGTTCGTAAGTAAGCACTGTTCACTCACCAAGTGGCACTGACTCGATCGAAAGGCGCCAACTTTAAACGACCGTAACTAGGAAACAATTCATCAGATCGACTTGAAAATGTCTGTACATATTCTACAGATGTTTTACTTTGATATATTTTTGTTTTTTTAACCATTTTTTCGACCCTCCAAGTGCGACAGTGGACTTAAACTACTTTCGACTTCAAAAATATGAAATTTTGTCGATTTCGTGTTTAAGCCGTTAACGAGAAAGTCGGTTTAGTAAAAACCGGTCTTTTCTCAAATAAATTTTCAATCAAGACATAATTCTGTGCATTGAATTTATCGATTAGAGCAGTTTTAGAGAAAAAGGAGTATTGTCATGGCGTGGCGTGATGGTTAGCATGTCTTCCTGTGAACCCAGATATTCCTGATTCGAATTCCAACAGAAGCAAAAATGTTTTTTTACGGGCATCGCCTTTCGCTAGGAATTATCAAGTCCTTCGATAGTAAATTCAATGCCATGAAAAGCACTTCCTGGATTAGCCATACGGACCCGGGAGAAATGTAAAGGTCCTTTCCATTGCCTCACAAGGCATGGTTGTGAAAAGTGCGCCAGGACCTGGGGTATCTCGCTCTGTTGCGCCACCCTATTTACTTATTACAGACAGGTGTAGTGAACTTGTTTGTAGTGTAGTTGTACTGGAGATCACTACACAGGCAGACAGAATTTCAGGACCTACTCTTTTCGTATTCTCTATCAACGTTATGTCATGTTTTGTTCTTAAAATTTTTTCAGCACAATTCCAAAACGCAGGAAATAAAACATAAGAAAGCCCTGCCTTTTGTTTAGTAAAAAAAAAAAATCGATTGAAATTAAACGCATCTGGTGTTTTAATTCAAACCTAAGCAACTCTCAACTCCTCTCTTACCTGACTGGAATGGAATAAAGTTCGGTGGGCTAAAATATTTGCCTTCTTCTGTTATGAAACGGAAAGGATCATAGACCTCCGGATTTGGCCAGTGGTTAGGATTCATGTGCACCGCCCAAAGCAAGGGTATAATCATAGAATTCTTCTCAATTTTGTAGCCGTTGACCATTGTATCCTAAAACAAAGAGGAAATTTCGAAAAGTATTTGTAGGAAAATATGTACATATATATTCACTGCTATGAATCAGTTATTTGCATACTACGGTCGAAAAACTTAGAAAATATTGTAAGCAAAAGTTTTAATTAAAAACTTAAAAAAGCTTCTGAAGGAATCTCTGGTGAAAAAGTCCCTTAACCTTTCAAGAGAAGTAATTCTTGTCTGAATTAGGACAACAAACAATCGTAATACAACATTTCCCACCTTAACCGTTCCATGTGGTATTCCCAGGGGCACAACTGCACGAATCCGTTCGACTTCCGATACACAAGCCTTCATCAAGTCAATACTGTCAATATTATCCAAACACAGTTGGTCCTTATCAAACTCAGCCAGTTCCTAAAAAAGTCTAATGAAAACAAAACCAACTACGACCTAAGCAATCACCTACCGATCTCAATATATCCTGATACTTCGGGTACTTGGCCAAGTACAGCAAAAGCCATCTCAGTGTTGTCAAAGTGGTGTCGACACCAGCACCAAACAAATCTGCTAATAAATGACGCAACTGGTCATCGCTGTATATGCCAGCACTTGGATCATTGCACACCAATCTTCTTTTCTTCTCTTGCAAGAAACATTCTAAAATGCACACATGTCCATCGTCCATCGTCGTCTTTGCCTCAAGTGCTCTGCCGCAGTCATCAATTATGAGATCATAAATTTTATGGGTCTTACGCTTGCCCTCCAGCAAAAAGTTAATTGTTTTTTTGTTAGACGGCAGAAATCTGCAGAAGAAGACATAGACAGTTAATTTGCAATATTATATTACCCAGTTTATGGTCTTTGGTTTTATTACGTCATATCCGGTTGAATGTCCCTACCTGAGAAATGGGAGGAAATTAACCACACCAGATACCCCTATGTGCTTGACTCCTTCTTCGGTCAACTCTTGTAGGTACTGCCAGGTGACATCATCCTTTGCGTATGTGATGCCAAAAACCAGATCGTTAACAATGTTGCCCATGGAATGGAGCAGCGCATGCATTGGGTTCACTTCTAAGCAACACTTTGACGACTCATCATGTAGTGTCTGCGAAGAAAGAAAAACAAACAAAACAGAAACAGAAAGTGGAATCGGTGAGACCAGCAAAAAAAGAACAGAAACAAAAACAAAAACAAAAACACGGCTACAAGCGCGTTGCTTAGAAGGAATGAGTAATATCCGCTTCGTATTAAGTGTGGTAGGTGCCTATGCCTACTAACCTTGAGGAAATCCTCAACGCCAATGCGAATTCTTTTCTCGAGCAACTGTCGAGAGGGACCGAATTTAACCATGCCCATACGTTTGAGCCAGTCGATGATTTGGCGACGCTGGTCTTTCCATACCGGGCCCTCTGCACAGATAATACCTGCAAGCGAGCATATTTATTGATGAGTAATACCTCTATGCTGAAGTTTGTTGTTCAGGTCTTTTGTTGTTGTTGTAAGATTCTTACCATATCCACCCATGATGCCATGAGTTACAAATAGTGGAGCTCTTGCTGTGAATTCTTCTCGACGGAAAAATTCGCGAACAACTGATGCGTCAGAAAGTACAATCGTATTTATGTTGCCCAGGGAAAGGCAATATGTTGATCCGTATTTCCTTGCCAATTGCTCAAGAGTCTTGTAGGGTACTTTTGGATCTAAGAACGGTAGGTAGCCTAGTAATGGTACTCCCCATGGTCCTGGTGGGCAGTTTCTGTATTTGTGAAATTTCCAAATAAGCACCGCTGTCAAAGTAAATAAAGCCTGTGGGTGAAAAAAACAACGCGTCATCGATTTTGCGTACCTACAACTTTGCATACGAAATTTATTTATTGTTAGAACATTGAACTTTTAAAGAAGAGTGTTTTTTGTTTTTACTTTTCATTGAGAAGATGGCAGGTGTTGAAGAGAGCTATGCCAATAGAAACCAATAAACTGGCGCTCACTAAGGCTTCGACGATCAAAAGAAGTAAAAATTCAAGGAAAACTGAAGAATCATCATTTAAAATTTTTCAACTTTTGGTTTTGATTTGGAATCATAATTAGTTGCTCTCAGTTTTCCAAGGTGGTGCAAATTGTTTCAGACAGGGTTGCAATCCTAGGGTGGTTGGGCGCGTACTATTCGGGAAAGCTCTGACTGGTGTCAGCTTGGCGGCGGCGACGTCCAGATATTGCAACTTATAGTACACGTCAATTGTGCTTTCTATACCTCCACTCGATAACCACTGGGAACTCGGATGCTTTATCCGAAGAGGACCTACAAAACTGTGCGAGTGTTGACAAAGGAATGCGGAAGAAAAGTATTGAGATCAACACTATAATGCTCTGCGAGTAATGACTGACAGCCCGAACTTCAATGATTTGCCAGAGCTTTTTGGGAATGTCTCTGTGGTTGAATTCGACTTACAGAATGAACGGTGAACTTCAGCAATCGAAATTGCAGAAACCCCTGAATGAGCATATTCGGTTTAAAGGTCTTTGAGGGTATTTCAATACTAGGACAGGGTGTTGAAGAAGAGATGGTGGCTGACGCTCTTCTGGCGAGCCAACGGTAGCTTTCATACCCCCGCAGCAGGGCCCAAACGGACCTGGACTTCTAGGTTGGGGGCTTAGGCGTGTGGTTAACTACCCAACCACGTAAAAACTACATGGTTCGAAACAACCAATAACTTCGGATAACGATTATGATTTCAATGTTGACGACCCAAGTAAACGAAAAAATTACAAGGACCTCCGTGCAGCTGGAGAACAGACAACAGAAACAACGCTTATTTGGGTGCGGATTTATCGTTAGAGGAAGACTCAAGGATAAGGTGATTAGCCAAAATCCAGTCAATGAGCGTATAGTGACCATCCGCATCAGGGCTAAATTCGCCAACATTAGACTGATATGCGCCCACGCCCCCACAGAAGAAAAAGACGACGATTCCAAAGACTGTTTCTACGAGCTCCTCGAAGAAACATATGAGCAGTGCCCTAGACACGACGTGAAAATCGTTCT
This sequence comes from Melanostoma mellinum, assembly GCA_914767635.1. Taxonomy (NCBI): domain Eukaryota; kingdom Metazoa; phylum Arthropoda; class Insecta; order Diptera; family Syrphidae; genus Melanostoma; species Melanostoma mellinum. The sequence goes on from OU612059.1 coordinate 73,781,077, forward strand.
TGGCGATTTCAACGCAAAACTAGGGAAAGAGGACATCTTTGGAAATACGATCGGTAAGCATCGCCTGCATGACAAAACCTCCGAAAACGGACTGTGGCTGATCGATTTTGCTGCGGGGTTAAATCTTGTTGTAAGTAGTACACGCTTCCCGCATCTCAAAATTCATAAAGGTACATGGCGATCCCCAGATCAATTAACCGTCAACCAAATTGACCATGTTGCGATCGACGCAAGGCACTCTTCCAGTGTGCTAGATGTCCGAACTTTCCGAGGGGCCAACTTTGACTCGGAACACTGCCTTGTTGTAGCCAAGATACGAATGAGGATATATTGTTCAAGATCAGCACGAACTAACGCTGTGAAGACGTCGGAAAGCTACAATCGCAAAAGATTGCCAATGCAATCTTTGAATCCCTTGCCATCAGCATTAAGCATTGAAGACCAGTGGCAGCAATGCTTACAAGCCATCAGAACCGCTGCCCTTAGGTTCTGGACTTCACTGGGGCCCTAAGACGATACAAAAGGTTCGCTGAAGAATGCAGGCAGGCAAATGCAGCCAAACAAAAAGCACGACAAATGCTGATGCAAATGAGAACGACGGCTGCTTACGATCAGTATAACGAGGTCTACAATGAGAAAAGAAGGGAAGAACACCGAATACTCAAAAAGAAGCAGCATGAGAAGCGCTCGTTTGAGGAAATAGAGAGGTGCCATGACAGGAACGAGATTCGGAAGTTTTACCAAAAGGTAAAAAGATCCTGCCAGGGTAGCAAACCCCGAACTCAAGCTTGTAAAGACCAGCAGGGAAACATAGTTGTAGAGTCAGGATCTGGAATGATCACTTATGCAGACTGCTAAATTCGATGAGGACACTAATGCCGCTGTCAGGCAGATTGCCCCTTTCAGCTTGGACGATTATCAAGAATGCCGTCCTCCCGACCTAGAGGAAGTTAAGCTTGCCATATGCAAACTTAAATCAAATAATACTGCAGGTGCAGATGCCGAACTTTTCAAGGCAGCTGAAGACCAGTTGGAAAGAAGCATGCGCCGGCTGATCTGCAAGATATGATAGGAGGATAGCATGCCCGATGAATGGAACCTCAGTATCGTATGCCCGATCATAAAGAAGGGAGCCCCTCACAATTGCGCCAATTATAGAGGGATAAGCCTCCTAAACGTCGCTTTTAAGATCTTGTCTGCTGTAATATGTGAACGTCTGAAACCCCACGTCAACAACTTGATAGGTCCATATCAATGTGGTTTTAGACCAGAGAAGTCCACAATAGACTATTATACATTACGGCAGATCTAGGAAAAAAATCAGCGAATGTTGTATCGATATACACTTTTTTTTATCGATTTAAGGCCGTGTGTGACAGTATTTAAAGAGACGAGCTGTACAGAGCCAGTTTCAGTTTTGGCATCCCTGCAAATCTCGTACGATTTTGCAGAATGACTTTGGAGAAGTCACGCTGTTCCGTCAAGGTCGGTAAAGAGCTCACCGAGACCTTTAATGTCAAATAGGGCTTTAAACAAGGTAACAAACAGTGCCTTTGCCAGCATTGACGGTTATTGAGGGCAAAACGAAGTTTATGTTGTCATCATACATGGACTTCACAATAGGCGGACATAACTTTGAAGTGGTAGTACAAGACTTGGTCTACCTAGGATCCGCTATAGACGCGGAAAACAATATCAGTGCGGAGAAACTCGCCTAAATCGAAATTGTTGGCGAAAGATGTTGGTTGAGGCTCAGGTTCACCCAAAACTGTAATGCCCACTTAACTATGTAGGTAATTCATTGGAATTCGTGTTTTTGGGACGAAATAAATTCGAATGAGGTAGAAAAAATGTCAAAATTTCTTCTACTTCTTCTTGATTGAACTGAAGGATAAACACCTTCCACAGGAATGGAAAAAAATTATCCTTTTCAACTGCTTAACTAGAGCCGCCAGCCAGTTGATCTTGACATCACAATCGTGTGACTTATCATATATACTAGAAGTAGTGAAACAAAGTAAATGTCTATATTATTCCAAGATATGAAAACCTTCCCATTCAACGAGAATCCTATAAATTGTATTTAATGGGCACGACTGAGGACAAGGTTTTAGTATTCCTACTTAAAAGTATATTTGGTGGTACAGGGCTGCCAAGTACACATTAGTTATAAAGCTGGAATTAAATCACACAAAATACTGAAAAAAATTAAATTAAATACCTACCTCGGCTTCAAACAAAAGTCTAAAAACGACATTCTTTTGCTAATTCAAATAAACGCCGAAAACTCGATCAAAATCGTTGAACTTACTTACTTACTTGCTTACTTACTTAAGGTGGCGCTACAGTCCGGGTCGGACTAGGGCCTCAACCAACATGCTTCTCCAGCCAGCTCGGTCCCTAAGAAACAGCTCAGTCCGAAGAAACAGCGATTGGCAAGGGTTATTCTTCGTTTGATTTCAGTGCTGGTGTCGTTTTCTGAATTAATAGCGGCGCCTAGGTATACAAAGTCCTTAACTAACTCAAAGTTATAGCTGTCAAACGTGACGTTCTGTCCAAGCCGTCGGTGTTGGGTGTCCTTTCTTGGTGATAGCATATACTTGGTCTTGCCCTCATTTACCACTAAACCCATCTTCTTCGCTTCCGTTTCAATGCTCATAAACGCGCCGTTGACATCACGCTGCGTTCTTCCAATTTTGTCAATATCGTCGGCATATCCGAGCAATTGAACGGATCTTTCAAAGATTGTGCCTCTTGTGTTGACTTGGGAGTTTTGCACTATTCTTTCAAGAACGATGTTGAAGAAGTCGCATGACAGTGCATCGCCTTGCCTAAAACCTTTTATTACATCGAATGTATCGGTGAGATCTTTTCCGACCCTGATGGAGCAGCGTGCGTTCTCCATCGTCATCCTTCACAATCGGACAAGTTTGGTAGGGATGCCAAAACTTGACATGGCTCTATATAACTCCTCGCTATAGATGCTGTCATACGCGGCTTTAAAATCGATAAAAAGGTGGTAGGTATCGATTTGAAGCTCCTGGGTTTTTTTCCAAGATCTGCCGTTGTGTGAATATTTGGTCTATGGTGGACTATCCTGGTCTAAGGACGCACTGATAAGGACTTACCAGGTTGTTAACGAATGGCTTCAGACGCTCAAAAATACGGCAGAGAGGATCTTATATGCGATGATAAGAAGACCTCTGTAGTTGGCGCAGTTCAGAGGGTCTCCTTTCTTGAGGACCGGGGAAACAATGCTGAGGTTCCATTCATCGGACATGCTTTCTTCCGACCATATTTTGCAAATGAGCTGGTGCATACTCCTGACCAGGTCATCGCCAGCCGATTTAAACAATTCGGCAGTGAGGCCATCAGCTCCAGCAGCTTTGTTGGACTTTAGCTTGGACACTGCTGTCTTCACTTCGTTCAGGTCGGGTTGGCGGAATTCTTGGTCTACGTCGCCTAAATCGAATGGTTCTATCGCTCTAACAGCAGAATTGGGTTCATCATCGCCGTTATAGAGCTTGTAGAAGTGGTCTTTACATATCCTCAGCATTGACTGCGGTTCCACCACGATGTTCCCTTTGTCGTCTTTGCAGGCTTCGGCTCGGGGCTTATAGTCCGAGGCTGTTGTTTTTACCTTCTGGTTGATCGTTGCACTAATTTAGGGAAAAAACAATTTTGTATTTTTCACTTTGCAAGTTTAAGAACTTGCAAGAGATTGTTTCGAAAAAAACTTTGCAAAAAAACTGTTATGGTTTGAAGTTATTTAAAAAAAATAAAAATTTCTTATAAAATTTGTCATAGTTTCAAAAATTTGAATTTTTTGAATGTTGATATGCAATCTTTCTCAAACTTCTTAGGACTTCATAAACATAAAATTTCGTCAAAATCGTGTAAGCCATTAACGAGAGAGTCAGTTTTTAAAAAAACGCTACCATGGGAGTTACCGTTTTTGGACTTTTTTTTGGATATATTTTTTCTGTCATTAGAGAGAAAACCTAAAACTTGAGTCCAAATCGTTGGTGCAGCTTTCGAGAAAAACAAGTATTATCATATCGGTTGAATCTGAAGCTGAATCCCAAAAACCATCTGTAGCTGCTTCACAGAACCTATACCTAGTTAGTTTTGAAGAAAATCGGTCAAGCGGTTCAGGTTGTGCATCAATATACGGACAGACGAAAGTTGTTATCTCAAAATTTGTTTTCTCTGTGATTGCAAAACTTGCCTTATAGAACCTATAATCCCAAGGAGAAAACCCAGGTAGAAAAAATACCTACTCAATCTTTTGTTTAGATTTTTTTTTTCCATAAATTTGGATCACAAAATCCTGAGCAAACAGAATAAACATCCATACCTATCTACTCCAAACAAACAACAATACAACCATTTTTATAAACACAAAAAAAAAGAGAAGAAAAAGTGACAGCAAAGTACGCAATCCACAAATTGTGATATCGAAGCGTGTACTTTTGCACAAACAAACGATCAGAGAATCAGAGAATCAGACAAGCCTGCGACATTCAGCTAACCCAAGCATCTCAAATTAAGTATTCTTGAATAATCATCACTTTATATGTGTACTTCAATCCCATGTTCGTTAAAGCCGAACGTGGTGGGTTCGATTTGGGTTTTTTTCTTTTCCAAGCTGTAGGTACTTTTTTTGAAACAGAATATTTGTTGACAGGAATAGAATATTATTTGTTGAATGAATTGGGAAGGAAATAGAATAATAAATTGTAACATGTACTTCATTAATATAAGAAAGAGAGTCCAAGGGTACTTTACTTACCAATGCCAAATACATTGTTTTGAAGCAATTATCCAATTGTATTCAGAATCAAAAAGAAGGACTTGAAAATTATATGAACTGCACACAAAAATATCCGCGAAACTCCCTTCAACACTGCCTGTTGAGCACTGAACTAAGAAATTCAAAAAGAGAGTGTGAAGTAATGAAAATAAAAACGAAAACGCTTGCCCGAAGAACTTCCAAAACAGCGTGGATGCGGCTCAAGATGAAGAATTGATATTGTCGCTGTGTTTTCATCGTAGCCTTTTCTTCGTAGTTCCTCGTCGGCCGTCAGCCTTCTGTACCTGAGCAGAGGATACATTCAAATAATTGAATTATTCATTAAAGTGATTCAATTTCAATTGTCTTGTCTCGTGGTCATAGAACTAAACGATATCGTTTGTTGGTATTTTAGAGGCGTAGAATTTATGTAAGTGCCTGAGGCAATTCAATTACAATTCAATGAAATATTCTGGAGACAAGAAGCTATAATGTTCATTTAGTAAAAGAGTACACATTCATTTTTGAAGCCAACCGTGTGTACTTAATGTGGAGGCAAGGAAGTTATCTCCTTGCTGCGAGTATTTCGAATGTTGTTTTTTTAAAAAACTCACTTGGACAAAAAATAAAGTTATTCAGAATTGACATTGAACATCATTGGACAAAGTGAGAGTTGTTTCAATTTCACTGTCTTTACGACTGGGGAAATAAAGTCATTAGCTGAAGAAGAAAATGATAAATGCATGTTCGCAAGGAACTTGGGCGATACATTCGCCTCATTGCACAAAAGATTTGATGAGATCAAACTTTTTTTATAATTAACACACCGATGCACGTTGCTTTTGAATTTTTGTAAGTAGAGCATTCCACATTCGGTTGGTGCGACTAAAATATGAATCTCTATACTTCACTGTACGCCTGAAGTTGGGCTCAAAGTAAAACTGATGAGCATTCCCAGCGAGGCGTGTGTTGCGACTAAATTGTTTCAGGGGAGGAATGCAAATGGCTATTTCACAAGAGCACTGTTTGTAGAAAAAAAGCGATAAGAGAGACAGAGACAGGTAACGTTTCGACGATGTTCAAGAGAATCAATCGATTCTACAATTGAACTATCACCTATCAATTTGAACGCTCTATTTTATATCCTATAAAGTAGGCGAAGAGATGTTTGTGGAGCAACTGACCAGACATGGGAGTTATACTGCAGTTTTTGGCAGTATAGATATAGGATTGGCCTTATAGATTTTAGACAGATCAGAAGGGATGAAGAACTTCCTGCATCGTCTCAAGAAGCCTAAGTATTTGGCAGCGTTTTTGGCGACTTTATGTGTGTGGTCATTACAACGAAGATCATCGTTTACACACATACCAAGTACTGGCAACTTTTCGGTTCCTTGGATGCAGGTACCATTCATGAATAATGACAATGGGGAATGTTAAACTTCAACGTCAAGAAACAGCATTGAGTTTTCGAAGCATTGAGTTTAACTCGATTTTTAAGACCCCATATAACAATGCTGTCAAGGTCAGAATTCAATGAGCTTATCATACGCAACCGTTCCAGTTCCAAATCCGAAGAGCAGGGACGTGAATTTGGAAACGAATATGAAAAGCTGAGGGTCGAGTCGTCAGCAAAACAGTTGAGAGGATTAGAAGTTTCAGACAAGAGATCATTTATGAAAATGAGTAGGAGAGTCAGAGACAAAACCGAGCCCTGGGTTTATGAAGAACACCAGCATTTATGAAGTGGGTATCAGACTTGAAGCCATCCAATACAACTTGTATTGAACGGCCAGAAAGGTAATTTCTAATCCAAATCCAACGAAGAAGAGACTCATCGATACCAAAAGCACGCATTTTTGATAAAAAAAACCTGATGCCAAACTCTAACAAATGCTTCAGAAATATCAAGCGCAATAATCTTACTTTCTCCAAAACAATGCAAAGATTGGTTCCACTTTTCGGTGAGATAAGCCATCAAATCACCAGTGGACCGTTTGTTACGAAAGCTGTACTGACGGTCATTAAGAAGCTTTCGTTCTTCAAGATATTTCATAAGGTGACGGTTAATCAAAGTTTCCATGACCTTGGAAAGAAGGGACGTAAGTGCAATTGGACGGCAGTTGGAAGGGGAGGATGATTTGCCTTTTTTAGGGACCGGCTGGACAAATGCAGTCATCCATCTGCTCGGGAATATCCCAGCAGAATAGGAAAGATGGAAAATGGATGGAGCTAATATGCTATCAGGAAATGTCGAGTTAGCAGTGAATTGAGCTGCTAGCAAATTAGCTTTATCGATGGAGCTGACATACGGAGAGTCATTGAAACCGAGCGTAGGGACCGATGACGTGGTCGAGTTCTTAATGTTCTTAACAAAAGACCACAAATGTTTGCTTCCTTTTGGACACAACGGTGTTTTTTGTCTTACTTTTCGGTCAAGCAAAAAGTTAGCCTTTTATATTTGAGATATTTCTGGCCCGTTTCGGTTTTCTACTGAAGGGTTGTCTTTGAATTTTCGAAAACTACTTTCTCTATCCTTATTCGCCTCCTTACAGCTTGAATCAAACCACGAATTCACTTTGGGGATGATCCTTGGATCACTTGGAAAAAAATAAAGTTATTCAGAATTGGCTTCGTCTAGTTTTAGCCTTTTCATTGAACATCATTGACCAAAGTGAGAGTTGTTTCAATTTCACTGTCTTTACGACTGGCGAAATAAAGTCATTAGCTGAAAAAGAAAATGATAAATGCATGTTTGCAAAGAACTTAGGCAATACATTCGCTTCATAGCACAAAAGATTTGATGAGATCAAACTATAGTATACAGCTACCTTAACTCTGCTCAAATTCGTATACAGTTCACAATACTTAGAATTATGTATACGTTATCGGAAAAGTCAAGCTTGTGCTGATTCTACTTGAATAATTGAATTTAATTTAATTTAATTTAATTTTATTTATTTCAAATCGCTTACAAGTAGGACAGAAGTCTTATAAGTTGTTGAATAACCATTACCATTATTTTCTACAAAAAATTTATGAAATACTTCAATAAGTTGATACAGGTAGTTGATCACTGCTCCAGGTAATATAATTAGGACAAAAAGGTGCAGCTGAAATCCAACAATAACTATCCCAGTCCAGTCGTGAAAAAATTACACAGGAAATTACTGATCGGGAATTGAAAACTCAGTTCTTAATTGAGAGGTAGTTTCAAATAAAATCTTTGCTGAGGTAGCAACGAACGAGTGAAAAGTGATACCCGTAAAAAGAATTGAGCTTTCACGCAAAAGACAGATATCATACCAAGCAAAACACAAAGGACGTCACAAGCTGAAAGGAAAAGGGTTTATTGAGTAATCAGGGCTAAGGGAGGTCATTACTTGTTTTCAATGAAAGCCAGGGAACATCGACGAATTTGACAAGACTTCACAAAAAAGTCATAATACCATTGTCCTACCTATAGGGTCTTCTATAAACACGGTAGTCAGTATCACCGTGAAAATCTAATCGATAAGCGTTCGAAGGCGTACCACAGAGAGGTTGTGGAAACTAGAGACATGGTCCATATTATGTAATGTAATATAATGTGATGTAATCTAATGTAATGCAATGTAATGTTATGTTATGTTATGTAATGCAATGCAATGTAGTCTAGTGTAATGTGATGTAATGTTTTTTTTTTTGTTACTTTTGGAGAAATGTCTAAAGAAGCGTAAGGAAGTATCCATACTTTCCTGTGTGCCAGACTCTCCAAGGTGTACTAAACTTTTGGCATACCGACTAAAACTCCAAAAGTTTTTCGCTGGTCTCCCCTTCGACTTCGGGACAACTTGACATTTCTTTGAAGGGGGATCCGCGTCTAGGTGGCGGGTTCCAGTTCCTCAACTACATCTTTCTGTTTCTTTGTTTTCAGGATCTGCGTCAGATACATGCTAATTCGCCTTCAACTCTCCTCGTCTCTCAGAATCTCCTGGATGATATTATTTGGGCTGAGCTCTCCGATAACTCTGTCTATTTCCTGAGGGAGAGATTCCCACCTAATACACTGGAACACTTTATGATAAACGTCGTCTGCCAACGAATTTCCGTATTGCCACGAAGGGTTTCTATTTTTCAATCTTGTGCAGGAAAACGTTGAAATACCCGTGTCCGATGAGTAGTGCTGTAGCAAATGGTATGTATTCGTTACTCAGTAAAAAATATTCTCATGGCAAATAAATTTCGTTACTTTTACGATGTCGTTATTTTCGTAACTTTCGTTACTTTCGTTACTTACGTTACTTTCGTTACATACGTACATACATACATCTTCATTTCGTATATGTTTAGTTACTTTGGGTAAATAGGTACTCGACTTGGCATTTCGTATGTTTAGTTACTTTAGGTAGTTTGGTACTCGGGTAGGTATTCGAATTGATTCCGATATCAGTACCAGTACCTGTACCTTGTGTGTGTACTTTGTAATGTGTATAGTGTGTTGTATACCTGCTGTGGAGATGAAGGTTCAACAAACAGTATAATTTGTGTGTCTGATTGGGAAACAAAAATGTATTTCTTTTTTCTATTGTTTCAGGTTTGTATATCTTTTTGAATGAGACAATTAAATGGAGCTAAATTTACGTTTGTATTTATGTATTTATTATTATTTTGGCGATAGGTTTCTATGGTTAGTTATTAAAATTTACTTTTTTCAAAAAGTAAAGTAAAGACATTTTTATGCCGAGTACTCAGATCAAAAGTAACGAATAGATACGGGTACTCATTTTATCGTTACTTTTACAGCTCTACCGATGATGAACTGTTTGACGTTAAAGTTCACTTCCCCGTGTTTCCGGTTACTCCGTCCTCAGCTTTCCGACTCCCAGCGTTGTTGTCACTTCTGCTGTGTGATACCTTTCGCTTCCGTGTTCGCCGCTTCCACGCCCACTTCTGCTTTCTTTTCGTCTTTGTGTTGCGAGAAGGTCAATTGGTATGACATCTGCAACTACAAGAACTCAGACACTGTGCGGTACGCGCTCGCTATTCGCACCGCTCCTCTGTACCAATGCTGGTTGTTTCCGGTACTTTCCTGTTTTAGTGCTTCATGAAGTGATGTAACGTAGTTATGTAGTGCAATGTCCTATAATGTACTGTAAGTAATGAGATGTAGATTAGTTTGACATCTAGTGTAAATTAATACAATCTGAGATAATGTAATGCAGAACAATGTAATGTAATCTCTTCAGATTCAGAAATGTCACAAGGTGTTATCATTACTGTTCTCAAACCTTTGATATCTTAAGACTGCAGAGTTTATTTGTAATTGGGTTCGATATCCCTCTGATGTCGGCATGACCTAAACAACATTCAAATCAGGCTCGAAGCAAAAAGTGTTCAATTACGGCCGATTTGTACATTTTCGGTTATTCCAAAATTGTTCGAGAAGATCGTGTGTGACAAGATTAATTTTCTTACTAAACAAGTTATAGGTATCTGACTCAGAGCGTGGATTCGTTCAAGGAAGACCTAAAGCTACAAACCTTTCGAATTAATGTGACTCAGTTGTAAATGGTTTTGTTAAGGGTTGTCGGACTGATATTATGTTCACTGATTTTTCCAAAGCATTTGATAGTAAATCATGGAATTTTATTATACAAACTGTCAAAAATAAGATTCAGTTCAAATTGTTTAAAGTGGATTTGTTCATATTTTTTAAATCGACTGCAATACGTTGCGATAGGTAAATTTATGTCAAGATGGTTACTTCAGAAGTTCCACAAGGAAGTCACATTAGCCCATTATTGTTCAATTTATTCATAAATGATATACCAGACATTTTTCAGCATTCTAATCATTTTTTGTATGCAGACGATATAAAAATATTTAAATACATAAACCCAGTCCATGAATGTATTTTGCTCCAGGAAGACTTTTGCTGAATGGTGTAGAAAAAATCAACTTTTTCTAAATGTGTCGAAATGTGAAAATTATATATGTTGCAGGAAAAACTCGTATATAGTTTTTGATTACTCTATCAATAGCATAACAATAGAAAAGGTTAGTCAAAAAAAGGACCAAGGAGTTATGATTACATAGCCCATAAAGCCTATAAGATGCTGGGTTTTATTAAACGGAATGCAAAAGACTTCTCAGATCCTTTTACACTGAAAACGCTTTACTTGTTAGGTCTATTCTTAATATTGTTCCGTGGTATGGAATCCATGTTATAATAGATACACATTCTTATAGAATAGAGAAAATTCAAAAAAGCTTTACGAGATATGTTATTAACAAGCTGAACTGGCATATTGAAACGCCACTATATAATGTCAGGTGCCTACTTTTCGACATAGGAACCCTTGTGCTTAGAAGGAGATGTTTTTCAATTATGATAATAGCAGATGTCATTAAAGCCCAAATAATTTGCCCAAACTTGCTAGAGCGAATTGATTTTTATTCTCCGTTTACCTTTTCATTTCCGGGAAACATTCATGCCTACTAGCCATGATAGAAATGAACCAATAGCTCGTTACATCAGAGATATGATGACATATCCAATTACATTTTGAAAATGATTTCACTTAATGTTTCTGATATACAAGCTCATTTGTTCAACTTGAGCTTTTGTACTGGCGTTTTTCCCGAGAAATTGAAATATGCTATCGTGATTCCTGTATTTAAGAAAGGTAATAAAAAGGAGGCTAACAATTATAGACCTATTTCATTGTTGTCCTCGTTATCTAAAACTTTTGGAAAAGCTATAAAAAATAGAATTTTACGACACCTGAAACAAAAAATTCTTCAGTTCATCACAGTTCGGCTTTAGGGAAGGACTATCTACTGAAGACGCCCTTTTAGATTTTTGTTTTATCATTAATAAGGGTGTCGATAATAAAATGTATTGCGCTGGTTTGTTTGTAGACATAAGCAAGGTATTCGATACTGTAGATCTAAGCACGCTCCTCTACAAACTTCAATCGGCTGGTTTTCGAGGTTTCGCTTATAATTGGTTTGAGTCTTACCTCAAGAACAGAACTCAAAAAGTTAAATTTGAGGAAAGCTTCAGCGAATCGAGGATTTCAAACATTGGTGTTCCATAAGGTTCGGTCCTTGGTCCCATTCTTTTTCTCATCTACATCAACTCTCCGTTCGAACTACTATTCTCTGGTAAAATAACAGCTTTCGCAGATGATCTTGGTGTAGCTTATAATTCATCTAGTGCATTGGATCTTTTGGCTGATTTGAATCAAGATGTCCATTTATTGCGGATGTGGTTTGGTAAACATAAACTTTGCATGAGCAACAAAACTAAAGTTATGTACTTTAGCTTAAGAATGCGTGATACTCCTGATTTGAAAATTGTTTTCCATGCCCAAAATTGTTTAAAATACAAACTATCTCATTGTTCATGTAATGTTGGTCTCAATTCATTACTTTATGACCTAGAGGCAAACTGCAGTCCAAGCTGTTTTAAGATAGAAGCAGTAAATAATTTTAAGTACCTTGGGATTGTGTTTGACCAGACGATGAGCTGGTCCAATCATATATCAGAAGTTTTTATCATCTCAGAAAATTCTGTAATAACACAACACTTAAAACAGCTTATTTTGGTATATTCCATTCAAAACTCCAGTATGGCATAAGCTGCGGGGGTGGGGCATACCAAACTAATATCAATTCTCTCCTTGTTTTGCAGAAATGTGCAATGAGAAAAATATACTGTGCTAATCGGTTAACTCCTTCTATGGCTCTATTTAGCTCCTTAAATGTTTTACCTCTCAGGCATCTTTATTATTACAAAACATCTTAAATATTTTTTAAGAGGGGTGGCTATTTACAAAGACCATTTTCTAATGTTCGTACTATGCGAAGCAACTTTGAATGTCAAGTAATCGTCCCCCCCTTGTCGTACTACTCATCTCAGAAACTTTCACTCAATTGTGTCCTGCAAACTCTTTAATACATTTCCAGCAATTATTCGTACTGTTCGCTCATTGTCTTTATTTTTAAAAAAGTTAAAAACTAAAGAATTATGTTAAATGTTAGTGGTATTTAATAATATTTTATTCTAAATACAAAATGTCACTATAAATTAAATTAAATAAATAAAAAAATAAAAAAACTGACGTAGTAGTCGATCAATTCTTATTGTTCTAGATATTCTTTCAGTAAAAATGTCTTGTTAGTATTGCAAACGCTCTAATAATTTTTTTTTTTCATTTATAAACTTAATTAACTATTACTTTTACTATCACTATTATGTTTATTATTGTTATTATTACTATTATCTATATATATAAAGCAAAGCTGATCATTTGTTTGTCCGCAAAAATCTCGAGAAATAAGCCACCGATTCAATTGGTTTTTTTTTTTAATTATTCAAAATGTTAATGTGACGGACATAGGCAACTTTTTTAAAATTTATTTTACAATTTTTATAGATAAAAATGGGAAAAACAACCCATATCGGCCGATTAATGAATTTCATAATTTCTACTTAAAGTATTCATTTGCTTAGCTTTCAAATTTGTTTTGAAGAAAATTTCAATAAATCAAATCATTTTCATTTCTAATTGAAAGTCTTTCGAAGATACAAAACAATATTGGATATATGCATTGAGGCATGCAGCGACTCTGTGTTTGTATACGAAAAATGAGAAAACGAACCAAAAGTGTGTGTGTGTGTATGTATTTTTTCACATGTTCGTTGGTATGACAGGACGATGTGCCTTTTGTTTTGTCATAAGATTCTTATAAGCATGAAAACCGGTTTGCACATGTTTTCTATTATTATTATTGGTAAATATTTTTGAAAAAGAGAAAAACAAAGTGAACTATTTTCTAAACGTGAAAAAAGTAAAAAAAGTGTGAAAAATAAATCGTGTTTTATTGTAATTTATACAATAATTGCGTCGTCACATTAAAAAAATATTTGCATTACTGTCGCAGGAATTTTTAACAGGAAATCTAAATCGAATCAACTGACATTCTGTGAATTGTGTGTAACGTCTGAGCGGCGTTTTGTGTATTGTGAAATTCGATGTGAGTGTTGTCCGTGTAACGTTTGATATTTACGATTGTGCCCTTTTTAAAATATAGTGTCCAAAAATTTTATTTTCATTTTCCATTCTATATTTTTTGCAAAAATTGAAGTTATTTATATATTCCAGCATCATTCAAGTGATTTTCTCTTTTTTGCTCGAGTTTTGCCGACAAGTGGAAAAAAATATTTGTTCTGTGTAGTGTTCAATTCGATATTGAAATGTAAAGCCTTGCGCAAACCAATGCGTTGAGTGCGTGCGATGCGATTGCGTTAAGTCAAATCCCTATGCATTAAGTCAAACGTCCATAAGATTACATAGGGATTTGACTTAACGCAATCGCATCGCACGCACTCACCGAAGTAAATTAATTGTGTTTTTAGAAAGAGTGAGTGTGAGAAAGTTAGTGAGAGTGAGAGTGGGATTGAGAGAGAAAGAGAGATAGAGTGAGAGAGTGAGTGAGTGAGTGAGAAAGAGAGAGAGAGAGAGAGAGAGAGAGAGAGAGAGAGAGAGTGAGAAAGAGAGAGAGAGAGAGAGAGAGTGAGTGAGAGAGAGTGAGAGAGAAAGAGAGAAATGGAGAGAGAGAATGAGAGAGATGGAGAGAGCGAAAGAGAGAGATGGAGTGAGAGAGAAAGAGAGAGAAAGAGAGAGAAAGAGAAAGATAGAGAAAGAAAGTGACTGAGAGTGAGAGAGAGTGAGTGAGAAAGAGAGAGAGAGTGAGAGAGAAGGAGACAGAGAGAGAAAGAGAGTGAGTGAGAGTGAGAGAGAAAGAGAGAGAGAGAGTGAGCGAAAAAGGGAGATAGTGAGAGTGAGAGTGGGAGTGACAGAGAAAAAGAGAGTGAGATAGGGAGTGAGAGTGGGAGAGAGAGAGTGAGAGTGGGAGAGAGAGAGTGAGAGCGAGAGTGAGTGAGAGTGAAAGAAAAAAGAGAAAGAGAGAGTGAGTGAGTAATAGTGAGAGAGAAAGAAGGAGAGAGAGAGAGAGATTTATGGAATTTTTTTATGTAACTTTTATGGATTTGAACGAATACAAATTTTGTAGTGTTTTAATGCATTCTAATGTGTGTAAAGAATACGATTGCAATTAAATGAATTTGTTCGAGCCAATATTCCAGAGTTGAACAATGAACAATAACTGTTTACGAATCAGTTATAAATGCTGTTAACCATCAAAGTGGTGGAATGTACTTTTTAGACGCACCAGGAGGAACTGGAAAAACATTCTTGATTTCATTGAAACATTCTTGATTACGATCGAAAAATAAAATCGCTTTAGTATTGGCTTACTCTGGTATTGCTGCCACATTGTTACCAAACGGTTTTCGTCAATTTACACAAACAAAACAGGCACTGATCAATAGCGTATTCCCAAACCTCAGCCAGCAGTACAAAAATCATGTTTGGTTAAGCGAGCGAGCAATATTGGCCGGTAAGAACAAAGATGTCAGCGATCTTAACGAAGAAATTTTGAAAGAACTACCTAATTAAATTATCCTACAGAATTCTTGAATTCACTTGATATGCCAGGAATACCACCACACATTTTACAGCTCAAAGTTGGAGCGCCAATTATTTATTATGCTTCGCAATCAACCAAAACTTTGTAATGGCACAAGAGAAACATTAATGGAAAATGTCGTCGAAGCAACAATTTTGAACGGAAAATTCTAAGGTGAACAATGAACATGTTTTGATTCCTCGAATCCCAATGATTCCATCTGATATGCCATTTGAATTTAAGCGTCATCAGTTCCCAGTTCGTCTTGCATTCGCTATTGCTATTAATAAAGGGCAAGGATAGTCTTTGCAAATGTGTGGTATAAATATGGAAAGCCCTGTTTTCTCGCATGGACAACTGTAAGTTGCATGTTCTAGAGTTGGAAAACCATCTGCTCTATTTGTATATACAAGTAATGGTGAAAGAAAAACCAAAAACGTTGTTTACCAAAAAGCGTTAGAATAAAAATTAATTAATCGAAAATTAACTTTTTTTTTATATTAAGTCGTTATTGCCTGGCGAAGCTGGCAGGGTTCAGCTAAGAATTAAATTTCCTATTTTTTATTTTTAAAATTCGACGCGAAAAATTGTGAATATGTGTGTAAATGTCATGTTTAGTGCCCGTGCGAAGCCGGGACGGGCCGCTAGTCTTATATAATATATTATATAATTTTTTGTAATCTAAATGAGAATATAAATCTCTACTTAGTGAAACAAACAAATAAACCAAACTAATATAGTTCTGAACTGAAAGTGGAATTTTGTAAATTATTCGTAGCCTACCTGAAAAACACAAGTTTGCGTTATATGACATAACTACAAAACGTTAGCACGACCAACATAAAGGCTTTAGAAAATTTGAACATAGAACTGAACTTGTTGCAGCAAGGTAAAGAGTATTGCATTAGTGAGACTCACAAAAGCCCTTACCAAAGAAGCAATCACCCTTCAATCTCTGAAATCGAAAAACGGGGACTTGAAAGATAAATGCAACACGGCTCTAGAACTATTAGAAAACATTCAATTCCATATATGCAGATGCACCTCTACTAATATCCCACGAGCACTTGATCAGAACCCTGCCTATGTGCACAAACCATACTTGAATGTATCTTACGACGAAATACCACTCAACTTATTATATCATGACGAAATAGAAGGAACACAGAAAATAAGAACAAGAAACACTTATATCCTGACTCATACATAGTTGAATGGCCTGGTTAGCCTTAACTATTTCTGTGTAACTAAGGTTGCCATCCTTACTTCAGCATCAACAGTGCGGGTTGATGTTCCTTGAGAGTAATGAGTGCTACACATTCAACTTTAAATAACTTTAAATGTGCATGGACAGCAATCTGGGCGAAGTCTAGAAAAGGACAACAAGTTCGAAAGAGTTTTATTCAAGCCGAGTATAGGCTTTACTGATGTCATACACAATGTCTTACAATTAAATGTTGAGGCCCATGAGGTGTGATGTGTCATGTGTGTTCGCCAGCTAAAAAGTAAGTTGCATTGGCTGCCACAATTGAATGGAGTTGCGATATAAAAATTCTAAAAACAAAATTGAACTTCCTAATTTGGATAAAGGTTCTAAGTTCTCTCGGCATTCAGACAGACGAATAGTTTGTAAGTTAAAATTTTATTTTGTAAATTAATCCATGGTCATTCTAAAAATATCAAAAATTAAGGTGGTCTTTTGGGCTCATTCCAATAGTCAATCATTTATTGTACTTGAATTCTTGAGTAGGGTCTAGAACCTCTTTGGTATTTATACATAGTTTCAATATCATTCGTATCGAAATTTTCCAGTATCTCCATGGATGTTACACAATATTTTACTTGACCTACTGATTTTACATATTCCATACCTAGTTAGACCAGTTAGTCTTTCAAATAATGCCCTTCTGTAGTTTGAAGAGTTTTTACTTCATTAGTAAATTGAAAGTCGCTTAAATCAATTTACTTAGGTATTCTTAAATGCCAATGCCACAACATATTTTCCTAACAAAATTATCTAAATTATTGTAAGTTCTTTGATTTTGAATCTTAAGGTTGGAGATTACGAGTTGATAGATTTTTGGTACCATTTTTCTCTACATTTTTTATTGATTATGTCTGAATAAAATCATGAGTATTTTGATTTCTATCGTTGTAAGCGAGGCTACGTGGTTGTCATATCAAATTTGAATGAATGTGGACTATTTCACCATAATGAACTGAGATGACACTTACTTGTTTTGTAACAAAGCATAAAACAATGTGGAATAATAATATTGGATTAGTTTGATAATAGCGTGGTTTTACTATTTGCGGAATTCCGACAAGCGAAACTACATAAGTCGCATACGCACAGTCCTCAATTGTTTAGCATTCATGGAGAACTCAAGAATCGAATTATTAAGGCGATTGAAAATGAATTTAGTTTACTCAATGAAGGTTCTAAATGCTTTCCTTTGCAAAATGGAATTAAAAAGCCAGAGATATGCGCGAAACGTAAATCTAGTTCATACTTGATTCCGCCCATAAAAACAGGTTTTTCCTTCTGAGACTAACTTGCAGTGCACTTTCGAAAACCAATTATAAGTCAGAATCTGCATGTCCCTACAATGACTGTAGTCTCGGGCTTAGAACTTTATTAGTTATACTCTTCGCCAGCTCCGTACAATTCGTACAGTTCACTGTCGAATCCTTTTCTCTTATAGAGATTCTTTTAAAGGGCAACCTAGGTTTTTCAAACGAAGGTTTTACTTCTCAACACTACTCAGGGTCTGAATAATATTGCATGTCTCTCTTTCTAGATGCCTCGCAAGGAATGTAAATCAGATTTAATAATTAAGATTAAGACGGCTTTATTGCCGTCTGCCTAGTTGACAAAACAAAAAAAATTGTTTCTATAAGTTAAAGCTAATCTGCAGTAACTGAATAATTTTTTCACATCCGTGTTAATGAACAAGTCTACAATTTGATTTTGCGTTAAGATATTACTTCCAAAGGCATTTATTCTTGGGTCTATGAAATAACTCCCACGAAATAAGTCCCACTTTTAAAAACGAAATAAGTCCCACCAAAAATTGCTATTTTGAAAGTGGGAGTTATTTCGTTTTTAAAAGTGGGACTTATTTCGTCAATTGGTGGGACTTATTTCGTTACGCGTTTTTATTTTAAGTGGGACTTATTTCGTTTTGAATGGGAATAAATTCGTTTTGTAAAGTGGGTGTTATTTCATACCCCTAAATTTATATTTTTTCTTATGCAAAAAGTTATGGTTGTCCCTTTTACGAAATGTCCAATATTTCGTAAAAGGGACAACCATAATTTTTTGTCCTTATCTCTCACGGCTCTTCTTGCTTGTATACGATTTTTCTTTATTATTCCTCTGCTTTGATTATTCATATTATTCGACGTGTGTTTTTTTCGAAGAGCCAAATACTTCATATTTGAAATCGCATTAAACAATGAAAAAGTGGGACTTAATTCATTTAAGAAATTTATTATTCAAGGGGGAGTTATTTCATTTTTAGTGGGAGTTATTTCATTTCAAGTAAATTTTTAAATCATTTCATTTTGGTGGGACTTATTTCGTTTTCAAAAGTGGGACTTATTTCGTGGGAGTTATTTCATAGACCCTTTATTCTTATTTCCTTGAAAATTGGACATTTTCCCACAAAGTGGAATATAGTTAGTTAGTTAATAGTGATTTGTTTATTAAGCTTTCATATATTTTTTTTTTTTTTTTACAATTTTCACAATATAAGCATTGGCTTGAAGTGCCGTCAGCCGAAAAATGAGAGTTATAAAATTTTTCAAAAGAATATTTAATTCATTATTTGTATATATTTTATCACAAACTTAAGGAAAAAATTAGATTAAAGAAAAAAAATTAAATCTTAAAAAGCTTCGTTAATTATTTGTGCACGATATTTGAGCGCAGTTTTCAAGTATGAGTATAGAGTATTCCAATTTTCTCCATCAAGTACTCGGAAAGTTTCTTCCACTGACAGGGTGATCTTTCCCCAGTGCGATAACCGTATTTCGTTAAGTATTGGGCAGATGCCGATAAAATGACGAATATTTTCTTTTGTCCTTAGGTTGCACAGAGAGCAGTTCACGTTGTCGACGTTTACGTACGGCAGGTAATTCAACGGTAAAAGTTCGCCTCTTGCTTTAAAAAGGGTTGAAATCATATCCAGGCCATATCTGTCATTGAAGTAGTTCACCTCTCTGAGTTCGTGGTTTAGCTGCTTGTAACTGCTTCTTGTTTCGCTCTGTTCACATTTCAACTTACAAGTTCTCATGGAGTGTTGTTCTATTTTTGTTATTATATCGTGGGTTCCTTTACTTATAACTGTGTCTCCTGCCCACAGTGTAATATTATATTGGTTTTCGAGTCTCGTCCATTCGCCAAAACACTGAAGATTTCTGTCTCGCAGATGTTTTGCAACTACGTTTGGGAGGCGATTGCTGGGAAGTGACATGACCTTAGAGATGTAGGCAAAGTGAAGACTTAGAGTGTAAATGTGTAGTGGTGGTAGCCCCGTTTCCAGGTGAAGCATGTAACTCGGTGTATTGTGTGGAAGTCTGAAAATTTTTTTAATAAAGAACCTTAAGAGTTTTTCGACTTCTTCATATTCATAGATTCCCCAAATTTGAGAAGCGTAGCACATTATGGATCTTGCCACCGCTTCAAAAATTTTGTATTTAGCACTTGATGCTACATTGGTTGACCCTATAACTCCTCGCCAACTGGTGTTAATTGCACGTTTGGATTCTGTTAATTTTTCTTGCAAATGTTTTTTAAATGAGACTTGTGGGGTTATAATAAAGCCAAGGTATTTGTATTCGTTGACGTTTTCAAGTTCTTCGCCTAACCACGTCCATCTCTCGTTCCTTGCATATCGCCCATTTCCGTTTCTAAAGACCATTATTTTGGATTTCCTGGTATTAACCTCCAGATTCCAATGAGAACAATATTGTTCTAGCTTGTTTATCATCATTTGCATCATGTTTGATGTTTCTGCAAGAATGACAATGTCGTCTGCATACATTAAAAGCTTTATTCTGAGCCCACCAAAAAGTATTCCTCCCGGTAAAAATCGAACTATATCGTCTAGGAAGATAGAAAAAAGTAACGGACTTAAGAGGCATCCTTGCTTGACTCCTGTTTTTGGTTCGAACCAATCTGACAGTCTGTTTCCATCCCATACTGCTGTTCGGTTTCCTTGATAGAGGTTTTGCAGGACTTTCAGTACTTTTGTAGACACTCCAATGCTACTTAATTTGTATATTAATGCCTTTCTGTCTACCGAATCAAACGCTGCCTTAAAATCAACAAAAAAAGCATAAAGTTTCTTTCCTTTTTCAAGATAGTACTTGGCAATACTTGTGAGGCAAAATATATTGTCCACAGTGGAGTACCCTTTCCGAAAACCAGCTTGGAATTCGCTCAATATATTGTTTTCCTCTACCCATTCTGTTAGCCTATCCAGAATGATCCCAGTGAATATTTTCGCTATTGCGTTTAGAAAGGATATTCCTCTATAATTGCAAGGTTCTCTTGGGTTTCCTTTTTTAAATATGGGGAATAAGATGCTATTTTTAAATCCGTTCGGGATGTCACCCGTAGAAAATATAAAATTGAAACTTTTGGTCATATTGTTCAGGAAGTCCTCCGTTGCTCCTTTGAAAAACTCGTAGGGAATCCGATCATCTCCTGGAGCTTTGTTTTGGCCACATCTGCCAATGATTTTGCAGACGTCTTCCAGGGTGATATTTCGGTCCAAGAGAGCGACCTCTTGCAGGGGCAGTGTATAATGAAACGTGTTTCCGCTTAGTGTTTCATCTAAGAGGGATTCAAAGTAAGTAGCTAAAACTGTAGCTTCAACTTTGATGTTATGTCCAAGAGCAGCGCCATTAATTGCCTTGGCAACTTTCCAAAACGTCTTACTGTCCTTTGTGTTCGCAAGTTTTTCCGCTATTCTTATTGTATAAGCTTTCCGTTTTTGTATGCAAATGTTTTTATAGCATTTGTTAGCATTTTGGTACAATTGCTTCGAATAGTCGGTGTTTTTTTTTTTTTCAGGAGCCTCAAAAAAGCATATGATTTTTTCCTGGCTTTTTCACAATCCCAGTCAAACCATGGTTGTCTTCCTTTTTGACTTGTTTCTCTTTGGAAAGGTTTTGCTGCTTCGAGTATACAATTCGTAAGTATATCAGTCCCTCTCATGGATTCAAGTTCGTTTGTATCTACTTGCGAAAGCTGATAATTGAGATTCATCTTATATGATTCGGCTTTTTCCTCTTTCCATTTGAGTTTCGGCAATAGATTCTTATGGGGTGCGGAGGTGTATTCCTGGCCAGTCACATACATTCCGAGAGAGATTGGCATATGATCTGAGTGATTTTTTCCCAATACCTCGAAACCACTAATCCAGCTGATTGGTTTTCCTTTAGTAAAACAATAGTCAATTGTTGGCGTTGCAGTGCCCCTCACAAAGGTTAAGTGGCCTTTTTCATCATCTGCTGATCTCCCATTTAAGAGTGTGAACCCCATTGTTTCGCACAGCTCGATAAGTTTTTTTCCGTTGCTGTCAGTTTTTTTGTCGAGAGAAACTCGCGTTTTATATAACGTTTCCGGGAGTTTTTCTTCGATTTCATTTATTATCTGGGCTTCACCCACTCTTCCATTAAAATCACCCATGAGTATTACATCATCTTTTCCAAACTCTGTTAAAAAGTAATGTAGGCTTGTGAAGTCTTCCATCCATTTGTTGCAGTTAATGTATACTGGAATCACGTACAGTTTTTCATTTCCTATTGCCATTTCGATAAAATCACGGTTGAGTTCTTTTACAAAGTTGCAGTTCAATATATTTTTCAGCTCTTTCCTTATACCATACAACGATCCCCCACTGGCTCTCCCTCGTGTAAACGTCCTTACTGCTGGAATCCAAAGTAGTTCGTGGTGCACAAAGTATTTTTCGTATCTTTCCATATCTTTTTCTATAAACGTTTCATATAACATAAAAATATCATAATTTCTAACTAGTTCAAAAAAATCATTAAAAAGTAGTTTGCTACATAAACCTGCTATATTAAAAGAAATTATTCTTAAGGATAAGTTATTTTTACTTGATTGTTTCTTATTTTTATTTTCTAAGTGGCTGACGGCATTACAATTAAATACGCTGAACGCGTTCATTGGTGTTCACAGTTTGAGAGCCGCAGGGACTCTGATTTGACTTTTCCATGTTGTGACTTAACAGCTGTTCGATGAGTGACATTCCTCCTTCATTGTCGCAAGTCACCTCGTTGTTTACATTTAAATAGAATAATTTTTCGTGAATTTTAAGTTTATCGCCGCGAAGTTGAATATTAATGGTCGGGTTCTTGGCCATAATTTCGTTTTTTATTTTCAGCATGCGTCTTCTCCTTTCGCGTGCCGCCGCCGGGTAATCTCTGTGCATTGAAATCCCCGTGCCTCGAAGTTTGTTTGTTGCTTGTAATACATGGGCGACGTCAACTTTGTTTTGAAGTTCTACAACGACATTCTCAACATTTGGTCTTGTGGATCTCATGGGTCTGGCTGAAGACACGGCTGACGCGTTTTCGGTCTCCAAGAAGTTAAGGCATAGCGATTTTGCTTTTTCGACTGCAACAACTCCCTTCTCCGTTGGAATGTGGAAAATCAGATTTTTTTCATTGGCCTTATTTGACAGCCATTCAACCTGCCGTTCAAGCGCTATGCAACGGGTCTCCATTTTTTGCAACTGGTTTTGGAGGATGGAATTTTTTTCATGGAGTGCGTTCAATTGAACCCCGATAACTTCAAAATCAGCCTTCGTTGGCATGTCCTTTAATTTTTCATCTAAAAGCATTGACATCGAGCCGTGAATAAGCTGCTGTAGATCTTTTACGGGCATATTTCCTACCGACATTTCTTCAGACGTATGCTTTTGGGGAGGGTATTCGGGAGAAACGTTCTCCAATCCTCTCTTCGGTGCAGTTGTTTTCATATTTGTGTTTGTGTTTGTGAAAATTGCAGTTCCTTTGTTTGGCGGGGTTCTATTCATTTTTATATATGTATATGTTTTCTTCTTTTTCGCCAGATTTCTTTTACTAATATTATTGTTTTGTGATTTTTTTGACTCACCTTTCAAAATTAATGCTGAGATTTGATTTAGATTTATTTTATAAAATTTTTTACGGATGATTTACCGCGTTTACAAGTGTTTTTTCCGGAGCCTTTAGTTTTGACTTCCAACCTGGTTGTACTCACTCTCTCAAAGTGGAATATATTCTCTCTTTCCTCCAAATTACATAATGAGCAAATTATGGGTAAGCCCTGCCTGTGGCACGAAGTTAAGTTGAATAAGTTCTCCTCGCAGTTTTAACATCATCGATGTTTCGGCAATGCTGTTGCCGTCTGTAAAATGATTCTTTTCTTCCAAATAGTGGTTTAACTTAGAGTAAAGTTGTCTGTATATGGGTCCAGTGGCATCGTTCATATATTTCTCCCTCTGATTCATGTCTGCCATAGAAATAAGTTGATAGAGAGCGACTTTCATTGCATCTATATTAGAACAGTCTAGATTCAATTCCATTCCAACGATTCTAGGTAACTCCATCCAATCACCATATCAGCTGGTTTTCGTTCGAATAACTTGAAGGGCTGCTATCTTTGGAAGCCGGTGATTATCCATCTTCAAGATATAATCCAAGATGCCCCTTAGGGTTTGGATGAAAAGAGGAGATAAACCTGTTTCCAACATAAACACGTAGCCGCGCGTGTTGTGCGGCAATTGGAAAATTCGCTTGATATAGTATCGAGGAAGATTTTCCACGGATTCATATTGCTTCGCTACACAAGTTTGAACTGCGTAAAACAATACTTACCTTGATATTGCCTTAAATATCTTGTACTTACTACAGTGGGTGATACTTTTGTTGTAGAAACATTTATTCCAAGGTGCGTTGATTGCGACTTTAGCCTTCTGCAATTTCTCTTTTAAATGATTTTCCATAAATAAGTTTCGCTTGAAGTACACTCCTAAATACTTAAACTGCGTGTCAGCTTCAATGGACTCACCATTGTAATGTCATTTTTCGTTCGCACACTTCGGAAAATCAAAATCTTAGAGTTCTCTTAATTCAAATCAAACTCCATAGCTTGCAGTATTGATTTAGACGATTAATCATTAACTGTAACAATTCAGGTGATGATGCCAAAAGAACAATGTCATCCGCAAATTGCATTGCTTTTATCGAATGTCCAGCGTAGTCGATACCACAGGATAAGAAGTCTACAAGGTCCACAATAAATAAAGCAAATAGGCTTGGATTCAGTGTACAACCCTGTCTGACACCAGTTTTTGTCTTAAATCTTCTTGAAAGTTCTTCACCATTCCATACCTTTGTTGTTATGTCTTCGTATAGATTTTTAGTTACTCTTCCAAACTTCCATGACATACCGATACCGTAAAACTTGTAAATTAGCGCTTGCCTATATTCACCATATCGAATGCTGATTTGAAATCGATAAAAAACGTATACAATTTCTTGCCCTTATGGAGATATGATTCAGCAATGCTTTTAAGGACGAAGATATGGTCAATTGTCGAGTAACCTGCTGTAAAAACCGTCTGAAACTGAAAAATCGGGAAAATAATGGATTCCTTGAATTCTCGAGGTATAAATCCGGTTTCCATAACGTTGTTAAAAATATCTGTCAACATGTTGACATATTACAATTTCCAGTGTGCTATATTTATAGAACGGACCAGAGCTTTTCCATCCTTCAGCTTTGAAACTACCGAAATCACTTCTTCCTGTTTTATTCCAGCATCCAGTACTTCGTCCAACGCGTGGAGTAGAGTAATGGAATTTAAGTTCCTCTTGACCAGGGATTAACAAGATTTCAAAGTGCGTTGCTAAGAGACTTGGACTGATACTACGGTCAATGGTCCATATTTTTCCGTTGAGGTGCCTTGCAAATTCTTTTGAGGTCCGACAAAGAGCCAATCGCCTATATGCAAATCAGTTTTACAGTAAAATATAGAAACTCAATCTTTGGCCAGGCGACTCGTATGTGGAATAGTTTACTCAACAACGACTTTCCTTTGCATTGCAATAACTTTAAGTCGTGCGCCCAAATTTCAATTAAAAAAAAGAATAACAACAATTGGAATGACTAATTCTCTTTTACAACTCGAACTGTTTTATTTTCCCAGACTGAAGTGGATCCTAGGTAGATGAAATCCTGAACTACCTTCAAGTCATTTACATTCATTGCTCGAACAAATACCTATAAAATTATGCTTACTTTTTCCTATTACGTCAATATCGTCAGGGTAAATGAATAGTAATTAGGCAGACTGTGAAAGATTATGCCTCTTTTGTTGACGTTTGAGTTTCTCACAGTCCTTTATGTTCAAATTTGATGATGAAAATAGAACATTACACTGTGTCGCTTTGTCGAAAGCTTCTTTCGAGTTCATGAGTTCCCTAAGGTCATCCATCAGAGTCGTATGAATTTTCGGAGATGCCAAAAATTTAAAAAGGTTCCTTATAAGTCGTCTTTGTTGATACGCACCCGCTAGAAGTCAATTAGGACTTTTCAAAGATCGACCATAATTAGAAAATTTTTGAAACCGCATCGACAACTGTTGACGTGAAGTCTTAAACGTCTAAGTATTACAGATTTGCTTTGTAAATGGTGCAGTTGTGCTGGTTTCGCTATTTAAGGATTGTGCAAGCGATACTGAGGTTCCTTGCAACCTTGAAAAGCTCTGTGTCAAGGACTTCTGTAACTGCAGTTTAATTTAAATCAAGCTTAAATAGTATATCAAATCTAAAAGAAAAGGGGGTTGTTAATCTACGTCAAGGTTGAATATATAGTTGATTCTCTGTAGCAACTGCCGTTCTACCATTTCGTTTTCCTGCTGGCCCACAAAGAAAAAAAAAAAGAAAAAATTTATAGGCGCAACAAGGTCGATCTTGAGAGAGGAAGTGCTTTTCAATTCAGTGTTACTACTCTTTGGGGAGTTACTTCTTGCGGTACCCGTGAAAAGGCAATCTTATTCTGATGACATTTGAAATTCGAGGTGTCCATCCCCGTTATTTAATTTTGTTCACAACTTTTTTTTTTTCTTTTAAAGATTATGTTTATGCAAATCTGCAGCACTCAGACCTAGTTGCTTACCGATATACTACCAAAGTAGCAGCCTTCCCTTTTTTGTGGTGCAGTAGACGGAAATAGGGTGGTTATAACATCACATAATATATAAGCCCAAGGGCGGCCCGGTGTCCAGGTGAAACTGGGAGGCTGAGAGAGAAAATTAGATGCCCTGAGCGGGATTCGAACCCAAACGTCCGGCCTATCTATACTGAACAGTCTACCATTGCGCAACTGCGCAACGGCCGCGCCGCCCTGATTTGGAACACATAGTTGCTTAAGTTTGCCTTACGTAATAAAGTTACTCGAATTTCGTCGAGAATAGTTTCGATGCCTTAGGAGCCATAATCCTTGTTTTGGGAAAGCCAACTTTCTGGCCCCACAAATCACAGAATGTTCTAGTTAACTTCAAATGTTCAATGAGATCAAATTTCGAAGGAAAAAACTTCCCTTGGAAAGGGTTTTCCCACATTACTTTTAATTCAATTTTTTTAAATTTTGTTTCGAAAATTTAAAGTGAATTTTGGCAGTATTTTTAATTTAATTTTTTATTTTTACAAATATAATATCATTGTTTATTTTGCAAATGAAACATTTACATGCGTTAAAATAATTTATAATGATATTGTTTTATTTAAATACAATTTAATTTAATTTAATACAATCTTTTGCCAAATATAAAGGTTTTGCGAGTTTAATACCCGTGAGCGTGAGTTGCCATGGCATTTGGCAGTGAGGTTCAGCATCTTTAGGCATCTGTCCTTGAGCTTAACTTATACTGATATCAAATACTGGTTTCGGAGGAAGGAATAAGGAGAATCAAAACGTTTTCTCTCTTTGCCATTCCAGTCACGATTAAAGCTTTTAGAGTGCTGCTTTGCAGAAGCATAATTTGAAGTAGTGTTGCGTGTAGGTACAATTGCTAGCCAAGATTTCTCATTATTAGGATGGGAACACCAACCTGAGTCTCAAATTACAAGAAGGTTCTCCAGATAATTCTAAAAAATTGAGAAACTCTGAAGGGTGTGACGTGACTTGCTCAGTGTCCTTAATATTATCTCCTGATATATGTATACATATTTGATTTATGTTTCCACGTCTGACATAATTTGCTATGATTTATATCATCAACTATCACGTTCTGTCGACAATTTCACAGAAATCACCTCGCGGTGAAAGAACTTTTGAAATCAATCCAGTGGTAGGTACTATTTTTTTTTTTTTTTTTTTTGTATTCACGGTTCAACTGGGAATATAGGGATAAAACATACATTCTATGTTCATCTTCAGGATCTCGACTATCATGGTAACAAAATTCATATAAACAGGTTCAATAGTTTAGTCGATACATGGCAACAAAGAAAAATAGAGAGACAGAGTTCATTTCGGATTTATAATTTTAGTAAGGACTTCGTTCCTGTAGGAATATTTAAATGAGTTTAAGTTTATGGTACTTGTGGATAATGCAGCATTCTAACGGTGGAAAAATTTTTGAAATCGGTGCAGTAGTTTCTAATTTCCCGTTTACGTTCCCGTTCCCGTGGGAATTTTCGAATAAAATATAACCTATGTCCTTCTTCAGGTTCTAGGTAGTCTCTGTATAAAATTTCATTGAAATCTGTTTAGTAGCTTGTGCGGGAAACGGTAGCACAGAAAGACGAACAGACAGAGTTACTTTCAAATTTAAAATAATAGTTAGGATTTCATTTGAATGGTTTCATCTATGTTGCGCTGTTTGTGGTTTATTTTTTTTATTAATTTATTCATTTATACGCTTGGGTTGGGTCAAATTATCCCATTTTGTTAAGAGATTGATCTGAAATTTCGTACGCATGGCTATAGCTTTGATGACAGAAAAATTTCATATATTTGGTATCATTGAAAATCCAAAATGGCCGCCGCTACACAATGGCGGAATACTTATTTTTCAATTTTTCTTACATACGTATGTATATATGAAATGGAACAGTTCGATTAATTTTTCTTTTCACAACCCCCTCAATATATACATACATATATGTATGTATAGGGTGGAGAAACAATGCGGGAAGTAACGGGGTCTAGTTCATTTCTCACAACAATGCCTTGTGAGGGAATAGAGGGGACTTACAACGCCTATTAGAGAAAGCGCAATAAATTCACTGTCGAAGGACTTGCCAATCCCTCGCAAAAAGACATACCAGTGGAAGAACATAGTTTCTGTAGGTATTCGAACCACAAGCCTCCCGCGAAAGAGCAGACAAGCTAGCCATTACGCCACAAGCACCATAACCCCTTCAATATAGTCTGATCAAAGCCCTAGATTTATAAGGAAAGCGGTGCGACTGGTACCGAATTATTTATTTCTTTGCTTTGTCTGCATCATTTTAATGTTTACTTTCAGCAAAGCCGGTTAACCTAAGAGAGCTTTTTAATAATCTTTTTTCTTTTCTTGAAAAAAGATCAAACGTCATTTGCACCACTTTCATCAAGTCTCATCTCTAAAAAGTTTATCCGAAATTGGGACCATAAAACTTCAAATTACTCCAATAAATTTTATAAAGGGTTCGCCCAGTAAGGCAGCAACCGATTCTATTCTACATTTCTTGAAGATTAAATTACACCCATAAAAAGGTACGTCATTGAACCCTACTTTTTAATCCGCGGTTACTCCTTTTGCACGTAAGTTTTTTTCCTCTCTATGCAACAGCTGTTGACTAAAACGTATTCACTGTGAGCCCTTGGCAACAGCTTTGCATGAAAGGCCCTATATACTACGAGGGCATCCCTCCGCCCTGTCCCTGCTTAGACATGTAGCTATACATCTGATAGAATGAAATGTTATTTATTTTTATCTACCAAACCCATTTTGAAATACGTTTTCAAATAATGGCTTTACAAGCTGCAGCCTGAATATGCTGTTAACCATGCACCCCGACGAGATCCAATGATCACCGCCCGCACCACCCCTCTGGCTGCGGTATTTGAGTCACAATGGAGCCAATTTATGTGCACAAGTGCCACTGGAGCCATCATCGTCATCATCATCTACATCACCGTCGGATCGTGCGTCCGTCGTCTCAAACGTTCCTCAGACATTCGTCGTCATCGATGCCAGCGAACCCACCCGAAGAGTTCGAAGAACTCTGCGGAATGGAACCACGGGATTTTCGAGCTGGCTAAGCCTTACCCACTTCCCTTCTATCCGCTCGCACATGCAAAAATTGTCTACTACACTGCACATTTATATTTTAGTAAGCACTAGTACAGTACAAGTTGGAGGCAACTGGTCGGTGCACGCGGTCCTCAGTTTCGTTTTCGTTTTCATTTATTTTCATGTAGCCTATACTCTTGTGAGCGAGGGGAAACACACAAGGGAACACACGGTTTTCCTTGATAGTTTCTTAACCCGAACTTTAAGAAGCAATAAAATTCGATCTTGCCGCACGATTGTTGTAGGTACCCATACCCTAGCTAGATATTCTCGCGGCAAATTCGCATTTTTTGCATTCATCCAGGCCTTTGAACTGTAACAGCAGATACACTTTCCGATTGGGCAACTTTTCCACTGTGGTTCCGTGATTTTTTTCGTTCTTTTTTTTTCTTCTCATATACGAATCAATTTGTTCATTTTAGTGTCGTGGGCAATGCGGCGGCTCAGTTCGTTGACTCACGTCAGGCGCAAGGTTCTTTTTCACCCGGTCTCTGTTGCAGCGGTGGTTGACTTCTCTCAGGCAGCTGGTGATATAGTCTTTTGAGACCTATGAAAAGCCATTGAACTTAATGGCGTCGTGGTGGTAGATTGCTGTGCGAACTAAGCGCAGGTGAGTATAGAAGCGAAGTGGTGAGCCGTGTTTAACATTTAGCATATCAACTCAGTGTACGAGATGTCAAGGAATTTTTGGATTTAGATTTTTATCAAGAAGTTAGTGATTCTGCATTTCATTTATGTTTCAAATAAGTAGACTTAAATAAATAAATAGGGTGGTGCAACAGAGCGAGGATCCCCAGGACCTAGTGCATTTTTCACAACCATACCCTGTTGTGTAGAGTACACTTAAGCTAGACTTAAAAGTGTGTATGTAAGTTTGTCGTTGTTAAAAAACTTATTGCAGCACACTTACCAAGTGTTTGAATTTCTTTGATGAAAATTACAAATAACAAAAGCATTGAACTTCTTTCAAAAGACCTTTAGCATCGTTTTCAATTAGTATTCATTGTAAGGGAGACACTTTGTTCACTAGGGGTAGTGTAACGAAGTTACAAGTACACACCCTACCGCCAGCCAACACACATACCATTGTTGGCACATGATATTTTTCACTCATGCCATAGAACTCACATGCACTAGGTGTAGATAATTTTATAAGGCATCCTGGTGTTATATTGAAAATGTAAATAATGAAACAAACAACCGCGCACTTGTATGGTCTAATCACAACTCAACTTATCGTGTCATAGAACCGATCGCGAACTCCAAGTTCAACACTGGATAGCCGATGCGTTTGAAAACTCAGCGCAATTTGATGACTAAAATGCATACACGTTTTACCCAATGCAAGGCATTGGGCAATCGATGTGCAACGAGTCAACTCAAATTGCATTGAGTTCAACGCACGACGACTTCCTCTGAAGGTGTGGGAAATCAAAGCACAACATCCCTCCCTACCTGGGAAAAGTTCGCGACCAGCCGAATGACAATCGATAATTGACTTACTTTTATTACAAAAATAGCAATTATGTCTAATAATTACAAAATAAATAATGACTTAAATCTAGATCAAAATCTTTAAAATTTAAATATCTTATATTCATAATTTGGAATACACTAATTGCTTTATATAATTTATTGTAATTTGGAATACCTCCCAACGAACTTCTGTATATATATATATATTATGTATATATTTTTAATTTGAAGTCTTACAAAACATTTCCAAATTTCTATATTACCTTAAACCAATTCTAAATTTATAAATTTTTTATTTTTATATTTCTTAGTTACTATTTAATCTAATTCGAAGTTACATAATGAAATTTTTACACTATTTAAATCTTTTTCCGAAATTTATAAAACAACAATTTTTTTTTTCATCTTTAATTTTTTTTTTAACATTTATTCACAAGTAACTTAAAATTACATGGTAATATTAAATTAGATGAACCTAGCTACATAGGCTATTGGTTCTGATTATATACAACTTAGATGTTAATATTGATTTTACTTATAAATAGGTTTGTTTTTGATAAGTTTTTAAATATAGGAGTTAGTACAGAACAATTTTCAAATATATGTATTAAATCTAAGATGA
The DNA here is from genome assembly GCA_914767635.1 of Melanostoma mellinum. NCBI lineage: Eukaryota > Metazoa > Arthropoda > Insecta > Diptera > Syrphidae > Melanostoma > Melanostoma mellinum. The sequence continues at coordinate 73,812,851 of OU612059.1, forward strand.
CATTACAATAATGACGATGATGACATTAAAATAACAATAAAGTTGGTGGACTGTTTTTTATGAGAAGATGTTCGTGTGAAGCAGCAGTGTGACCAAGTCTGATGCGAACGGAGTTTGATATATTTTGCTTAGGAGTATTTATGGGATAACGTGGTTGAAGTCTTTCGGGGTTTCCTTTTTTGTAGTGATGGTGGTAAAGACTCCAGTCATGCTTTAAATTTGATGTTGTTACTTTCTGTATATATTTTATAACATCCAGTTTTGTGTATGTACCAAATAGGAATACAGGAGCGTTGTTGGCAAGGTTTGCAGCAAGGTCAGCATTTTCATTACCGACAATCCCAACGTGACCAGGAGTCCACAACAGTTTAATGCTGTTTGGTGATTTTGTAAGCTGGTGTCGGATTTCTGATATAAGCTCATTATTGTTGTTTGGATTTCTTATCGCGTTTGGTACGGAGATACTATCGGAGCATATGACATGTTTGCCTGGCTTATTAGTTACCGTTTTCGTAGCTTGCAGAATTGCGATTGACGAAAAAGCGATGTTTGGGAGACTGCCAATGGAGGCGATCGTACAATTTTCGAGAGCTCCAGCGTACGCTGTATTTGTCGAGGTCTTTGATCCGTCCGTGAATACAAAATTCCACCCTTCAGATTTTATTTCCGATGAGACGCTTGCGAATAGTTGGCGATAGGTTGTATTACCTACTTGTATTTATTTTCCTATATTCGGCTAAGGTCATTCTCAAGGAATTAGCATTGAGATTCCATGGAGGGTGTCGTGGAGTGGCATACTGGTGTCGCGTTAGTGAAAGATTGATTATCTTTGCTTTGTCAATCACGGTAGCGATTGCGGATGGGATTCTCTTTGCAAGTTTGTGGTGTTTTGCTCTATTGATATCGGTATCTATGAATGGAGTTTCTATAGAGAACATGAGTTTGGCAAAGAGTTTTAATGTTGCCGAATCTCTTCGTTCCTCGATGCTTGGGAGTCCTGCTTCAACAAGGATATTTTTGATAGGTGAAGTGGGAAATGCGTTTATGCTTCTCCGAGCGGCTTGGTGGTAGACAGGTTTGATAATGTTTAGTGTTGATTTCGGGCATTGTCCATATATGCTTAATCCGTAGTCTATTTTACTTAAAACTAACATTTTTGTAATACTTAAAAAAGTATTAATGTGTACATTACTCCGTTTACAAGCCAAATATCTGATAATATTAGTTCTTAGTTATAAGTCCGTTGGGAGTTTATGTGTAGATAAAAACTACCAAATGAAAAATTTTATTTTTAATTTTTTGTGTTGAGCCTCTTGGATATCTGAAAATATAAACGTGTTTGATTATTTATTCAATCAAGATATATATATATATATTTTCCAAAAGGTCTTAGCATCTGTGAAGCCTGAAAACAATTAAGTTACGGTTAATTAGGGCTTAAGAGTGGAATAATTTCAGTTGGTTGTTATGAACTCTTTTTGTATGTTTTCCTACTCTTATGTGGGTATTCACCTCTCCGCCGACAGACAACACCTCATATGGTCCCAACCAAATTGAAGAAAATTTGTTTTTACGGGCCGGGTTTTTCAATAATACCTTTTGCCCTGGAGCAAATGATGCGGAGTTAACATGCCGATCGTAAAACTTTTTAGACACAAGCTTAGCATTGTCCAAATTTTTCCTAGCTATTTCATGCGATTTCTGAATTTGAAATCGCAGCTGTTGCGGATAGTCTTCGGTATTATATAAAGGACCGGGCTTTTTTTTCAAGTTTGTAGGCATTTCGAACTCAAAGCCGTAAAGACTGTTCAATGGTGTCAATTTAGTGGAAGAATGCTGCGTATTGTTATGTACATGCATGGCCTGACTAAGCCATTGATCCCAATTTCGGTCGTCGTTGTCAACGAAACTCCTTAGATATTCCGCTAAGGGTCTGTGACTCCGTTCTAACGAACCGTTGGCCTGTGGGTGGTAGGCGGTTATATGGACTTTCTTAACTCCCAACAGTTTACATGTTTCAGAAAACAATCTGGAAGTAAAGTTAGAGCCATTATCCGTAACGAGCATTTTGGGTATACGAAAACGTGTAATTATTTCAGAATAGAAAGCTCTGGCCACTGTAGATGCCTCTGCATCCGGGATCGCCACGCAAGCCATGTACTTAGTCAGGTCATCTTGGAATGTTAATATGTACCTATTGCCAGAATAAGTTAGTGGCAAAATACCCACCATGTCCATATATACCTTGTCGAAAGGGCGACTAGGAGTATCAGTCAGTTGCATGGGCATTTTGGTAAGTTTCGAGAACTTATTCTTTTGGCACTTTTCGCAATTTTTTATGAATTGATTAATGTCCTTTTGCATATGTTTCCATCTAAACTGATTTCGGATACGCATATATGTCTTCTTTACTCCCTGATGTCCACCGAGTGCAGACTCATGAAAATCATGAAGAACAGTTTCAATTTCAGCAGGATCTGTTAAGGTAATGAACGATGACTCCTTTGTACAGTCTGTTTTTGTTTTTTCACCTTCAGGAATTTGCTTTGTCACAACATTGTCATTCTTGTTCATTTCGTCTGTAGGTACCTTTGAGCTTTCTATGTTCAATTTCGCTTTACCCCTTGTCTGAACCACCTTAATTTCTTCGGGATCCGTCTGAATTCGGCTGAGTGCGTCCGCATTACAATTGGTTCTGCCTGGTTTGAAAATAATTTTGTAATCATACTCAGATAGCTTGTGATGGAATCTAATAAGTCTAGTAGTTGGATCTTTTACATTGAAAACTCCTATAAGGGGACGGTGATCTGTAAAAACTGTGAAATGGCGACCAAGAAGGTATGTACGAAAATGTTTGCATGCCCACACTATCGCAAGCAGTTCCTTTTCTATTGTAGAGTATCTCTTTTCCGATTTTCCAAGTTGTCGGCTTGCATACGCAATAGGCTTATCTTCACCCACTTTACCCTGAGACAAAACGGCACCTAATGCTTCGTTGCTGGCATCAGTAGTCAAAATAAAAGGTTTTGTAAAATCTGGATAGATAAGTATGGGAGGGGAACAAATTGCTTTTTTGAGCGACTGAAATGATCTCTCACAGTCTGGAGACCATTCGAAAACACTGTCCATTCTCAGTAGCTTATTGATTGGAGCAGCAATTTTAGAAAATTGAGGTATAAATTTCCTGTAGTAATTCGCGAGTCCCAGAAATGATTGCACCTGTTTAATAGTTGAAGGTACAGGGAAATCTGTGACACATTGAGTTTTAGCTGGGTCCGGCAATGCACCGGCTTCTGAGCATATGTGTCCCAAATATGTCACCTCACGGCGTAAGAAATTGCACTTCTCAGTATTCAATTTAAGATTATGTTGTCTGAGTTTGGCCAATATCTTTGAAAGTCTTTGATTGTGTTGCTCTAAGTTTTTACCATATACCACGATGTCATCGAGATATACGAAACAATCAATGCCATGCAAACCAGTCAGGATGTGATTCATGATCCTTTGAAATGTTGCCGGAGCACCGGTTAGACCAAAAGGCATTCTGTTGAACTCGTAATGCCCTGTGCTAGTGCTAAACGCGGTTTTCGCTCGATCGGCTGGATCGATCAATACCTGATGGTAACCACTTGCTAAGTCCATAGTAGTGAAAAACTGGCAGTGTCCCAATTGGTCAAGAATTTCTTCTATTCTTGGTAAGGGAAACGCGTCTTTAATTGTGACTTCATTTAGTTTTCTGAAGTCAACGACAACCCTCCACCTTTTTTGACCTTCGACAGACTTCTTGGGTACTATGAGCAATGGAGAATTCCAAGGAGACTTACTTTCAGAAATTATGTCTTGGGCAAGCATATCCTGGACTTGCCTCTCTATTTCTTTTTTATGCACCTCTGGAGTTCTATATTGCTTAGTATTTATAGGTGCTTGATCAGACTTGATACGTATGCTATGTGCCAAAACGGGTGTGTAAGTGAGAGGATCGCCTTCTAGTAAAAATACATCATTGTATTGTATGCATAGCTGCTCTACGGACTTCTTTTCTTCGTTGGTTAGGTTTTCGTCCATATTTAAGGAATTCAACAGAAGACTTACCCGTTCATTTTCGCATTTTCTTGTAAAATTTGCCAATATTTTGTTTCCCGGACTATTATCAACAAATTTATAGTTTTTAAAATTGGAGTAGCTCGGGACGAAGTTGTTGTCCAAGAAGTAGTCTCTTGTTGTACTATTCATGACAGGGACATGGACGTAATTGTTCTTCGCTTGAACAATTGTGTTTCCCAAATAAATTCCGCAATCTATTTCTTGTGAATGAACTAATAATTCATTCGATTTAGAATTGGGAATTTCGAGCTTAACAATTGTTTGTGTACGAGCTCCAATTTCGCACTGCTTGTTTTGTTCATTTATTGGGGACAAAAAGGTTGAATTCGAAGGTAAGCACTTAAGAGGTAATTCAATCAAAACTCTATTACCTTCCAAAAATTTAATTTTCTTGGATACCGCATCGATAATCGTGTGATTCCAGAGAATATCACGGCCTAATATACCATCAGCGGGCATGTGGTCTAAACCATCGATAACGTTCCATTTCGTAAACATTTTCTTTGGGAAAGGTAAGTGAGTCTTAACCGTACCTACCGTTGTGCCTACTCCACCAAAAACACCACCCAATTGCTTAGTGTCTCGGGTATTTATATTGCATGCGTTTGCTAAACAACTTCGTTTTAACAAGCTCGAGTCTGCCCCCGTGACTACAAGCACCAGAACTTTTCCAGACTTGGCCATTGACATCGGTAATTCAACAAAGACATCGTGCTTACGAATGTTGTTGTATGCAAATAAATTTTTTCTGCCTTTCTGTCCCTCATTCGCTATACCCCAAATCAACCAACTATTTGAAAATAAACCAACAAAAAACTTGAGCCTATCAACTGCATGTGTTAATAAATTTCTAAGTTTAACGCAGCACTTATTCAAAACCAAGCAAACACTCACAACGAGTAACCAGAGATCAGCCTGACCTAGGTTAACTTTAGCTTCAGATACTGACGCTTTAGCTGATGTGTGTTTGGCTTTACGAACTGACTGAAAGGTGAAGAAATTTGACTCTCGGTCATTTACCTTTGAGTCGCCGTTCACTTTCGGATGTTGTTCGTTATTTGAGCGCTGTGTTGGCCCTTTTCCGTTGGTTTTTGTTTTATTTTTTATAGAAGTCTCTTCTGCTTTTGATATCGTAGGCAACTCATTATTGCATATTTCTGACGATATCAACGAAGCTGGAGAGTTACTTCTTTGTTTTCTTAATGAGGAGGATACATTTTTTGGGGCACAGTCTACCTTCCTTGGACTGACCCCCGGGTCGTTTCCCGACTGCTCTCGAAGGTAATTTTTTTTCGAGAAACACTCGTCCTCCACATGTCCCAGTCTAGAACACCACTTGCACTTTACTTGCGGTTTTTGCGTCGTGCGTTTTATGGTGAAAATATGGGACTTTGGGCACACATCTATGCTGTGCCCATAGGAGGCACACGCTTCACAGTAAGGTGTGCTCTTTCTTTGCCGGCATTCTGTATAAGTGTGATTGGCCTTATTACAGAATCCGCATTTTACTTTAAAATCTTGCCCTTGTGTCCTGGAATGGACAGTCTGAAAACAGGGACTGCCACTCGTCCCAGGTGACACACCGGGCAAGGGAGTTGCATTGTACGCAGTTGAGTGTGTATATGGAGATGCATTCGATGGAGATGCATTCGGGAAAGGATGCATGTGAGGGTCGAATGTCTGTTGAGGTGGGTACTGTGTATGAGGTGATGTCTGATGCATTGTCTGGAAATGATTATTGACGTTAGGTAAATACGTTTGAAAGGTAGCAGTAGGTGCGATCAAAAGATAAGTTTTTTGCGCCGTTTCAGCAAGTTTTTGAATGTCGGTCTCTGATGTAGTCAGCATGTGTTGGCGTAAACCGGGGTCGTTAAGACCTCTCTTAAATGCCACAACAGCAGAGCTCATCAGTTCCTTTTTTAAACCCTCGGATTCCGTGGAGGAATATCTGGAGTTAATTATTTCATTGGCCTTTGTCTGTAGGCACAGCAGCCGCCTTGCAAAAGACTGTATGTCTTCTGTGGAAAGCTGATGGGTCTGTTTCATTTCCATCAATACGCTATCCAATGTCGTGATTGGCAAGTAGGCACCTTTAATAACCAACTCCAGTTCCTTTAGGGACTTCGGAGAGCTGTTACGAATTAACTCGAACGCATCACCTGTTAATTTTGTTGAGAGCAACTCAACGTAAAGTTGTTCGTTAGTGTCCTTGAGACACTTGAAACCCAGTTGACACGCATTCAAGAACTCGTAAACTCTCGTTGATAGTTCGGGCGTCCGTAAACCCGAAAATTGAGGAACCACACGGGCAACAATCTTACTGATCGCTTCGTAGTTCATATTTTTTTTTTATTTCGGATTTCAATCGCAATTCGCAAGGAAAGAAAAAAAAATCAAACAAAACCTATAACTTAAACCAGTTGAATGAATGAATTATTATTTCCTTATTTTGCAGAAAACACACTCAACAACCAAAAAAATTACACCAACCATAGAACGTTTTATAAAATAAACAGACAATAGAAAACATAAAGCAAAATAAAGGTATACTTACCTTGAACAATTTTTTCGTCTTCGTTTGCGTTGTTTTTGGTGAAACTTATTTACTCCAACACAATTTTGCAGTGGTTTGGTTTTTCTTAGTATGGATGTCAAAGCACACGAATCACAATTTATAAAAAGATTTCGGAGAAAAACACAGAGTAAATTCAACCAACCGCTTTCTGCTATTGCACTTTTTTTTTCTTTTTATTTTACTCGAAAACGTATGTTCGCACGAACCGGCTGCGCCAAAATGTTATATTGAAAATGTAAATAATGAAACAAACAACCGCGCACTTGTATGGTCTAATCACAACTCAACTTATCGTGTCATAGAACCGATCGCGAACTCCAAGTTCAACACTGGATAGCCGATGCGTTTGAAAACTCAGCGCAATTTGATGACTAAAATGCATACACGTTTTACCCAATGCAAGGCATTGGGCAATCGATGTGCAACGAGTCAACTCAAATTGCATTGAGTTCAACGCACGACGACTTCCTCTGAAGGTGTGGGAAATCAAAGCACAACACTGGAAGATAAGAGAAAGCAGAAGTCAACCAGTGTTGGAATTTACCAATCTTGAGTACAGGCTACTTCTACTTGAGGAATACCAGGGGTACGTAGTGTGCCCAGAGATTCCCAATTTTAGCAAGGTCTCCTTAGAGTACCTAGCACAAATCCCCCATTAGCCTCTTAAAGACTTTTGGGTCTTATCTTGCCGGCTATTTGCCGCTGATGCCAGGATTCGCCTGTTGATGCCAGTATTTTACTGTTGATGCCAGTATTTGAAGAAACACAGAAAATAAATCAAACATGGAGAGAACAATAGAAGGAGAGAATTTTACGGTGCAGGGAGTCGGATCCCCAGTACCGGCGTCTGTCAGGAGTGAGCGCGCGGGCTCCGGGAGGTCGAGATACAGCGACTGCAAGGCAAACAAAAACCAATCTTTGGGAGTGGTACACTTGGCTTCCAAAGAATTAACAACTACAAGTAAAAGAAACGAAGACACCGGCGACCCTTTCAAGCGAGGATCGAAAATGCAACGTACACCTCCACCAAGTACGAGATCCTTGAACGAGAGAAACACGCCAACTTCAGGAAACTCCATAGCCAGACAAATTGTGTTGGTTCCTGATAAAGAAACTCCGTTAAATAAAATCACGGAGACAGAAGAAGACATAATCTTTCTGGAGATATCGAAGTGCAAGGATGCTCTCGAAATTATGAAACTTGCATGTGGAAGGCAGAAAAATATAAGCAAGGACTTCAGAATAGGAATTGAAAAGATAGAGGATTCACTGGACAAAATTAAATACACTCACCAAAGGGAGAGAAAGACCTGCTTGTCCAAGGTAGCCGCGAAGCCTACCTTGGACAAATACGGTGTATTTGAATAACCTGAATCTCCCACCATAATGTACTTGCCAAAATGACCGGTGTCGAAACGAAGCTTCAAATTAGATGCATATAGAATACAAATACATCATGTACGTACATACTTCATAGAGTAATTTAATTTGTGACTTACCGTGCTTGTGAAGTTGATAAATGCGGTTCAACCAAATCAACAACACGTTGAAATGTGCGCTTTGTCATTCTGAAGCGCTGATAAAAGGCCAAATCGTCTCATTCTTCCACGACGGCATATTTTCGCAGTGAGTATGGACGTCTGCACTCTGTCTCATCTTTATCGGGATCGAAAAAATCTTCAAAGAGCCAATCTTCTTCTTCCAAAAGGTTTTTGAGCCCCAATTCGTGGAATATCATTCTACGTGCCATCGTTAAAATTATATCCTTACTCGAATTATTTGATGACGATTCAAAATTTATTTTATCCCTGTTGACTTTGATGAATAATACAAAAAGTCTTCAAAACTAGTTTTGAAGTCCTTAAAACTAGATATTTCCAGTTTCACGAATTTCTAGTTTTATCAAAAACTAGTTTTACGATTTCGGGTTTTATATGTAATTTTTTTTTTTTTAATAATATCGGTATTTGTTCAAAACTTGAAACTCGGAAGCTTTAGAAAACCAGTTTTATGTAAAAACTAGTTTTAAAGTGAGTCAATAATATGGCTGTTAGAATTTTATTTTATTTATTAAGGGGGTTTTAGATACGGTTTTCCAAAGGGTAAGAATGGATAGGTTTGATCAAGACAAAAGGTCTTAGTTTTAAAATTTTACTTAAAACTAATATAATTGAAAGATAACTCTAAAATTTTAATAATTATTTATAATTTATATTAAAATTAAGATCACACATTTTTTTTATATCTTTTTTATATGCTATTTAAGACACATTTCATATTTCACTTCCAGGAAAAAAGTTAAATTAGCGGGAAATTAACGACATTTTGTTTTCTGGAAAAAAGTACCTTTCGTTTTTTTTTTTAATTTCTCTTAAACCAAGAAAAATTTTTGTGTTCGGTTTTTTGCTCTGAGTAAATATTAATTAAAGCATTAAACATGGAAGTAAAAAATGGCCCTTTGTGGGGCAAAAGTATGAAAAAAGATTAATTAAGAAAAAAATATTTTCTTCTTTTCAAAGTTTTGACTTTGAGGTTTGATCTCTCCAAAACTTTTCATTAAGTGAACTCAACTTAAAATTTTTATTAAAGAACAGAGCAATAGCTTTCAAAAACACTAAAGTATGAGAAAGTAAGTGGCTTAGTTGATTTTTAATAGGTTTTTAAAAAATGGAGTAAATTTCATATAAAATTGGCCCATGGGATATAGACCCCCCACTTATACATTTTTTTTTTTGTGTTGACCAAACCTATCCATTCTTACCTTTTGGAAACCGTATCTAAAACACCGTAAATAAATAAAATAAAATTCCAAAAGTTAATAAATTAATTATAAAAATAACTAAAAAATTGAGAGCGGTGAAATTTTCTTTTTTTACTTTTTTCTATACGCCATTCAAAACACCTTTTTATGTCTAGGTTAAGTTAGGTTAGGTAAAATGGGCTGACGGTTGATCTTATTTCCGTCACACTTAGATCAATGTAGATCCATTGTGATACCCTGGCGTATTGTAACTTCCTAGAAACCTATGATTTTATGTCTGTTCAGTATTTAACCATTTTGTGGCCTTGGTAAAGTTTAACAGGCTGCTTTTTGGAGCGTCTGATAATTCTTCTAGTTCATTTAAAAAGTAATTTCCTAGAAATTTTTTTCTAGTATGACAGAGTGCTGGGCATTGACAAAGGAAGTGACTTGTGTCTTCATGTTCGTCTTCGTCATTGCATCCTCTGCATAGGTCATCGGTGCAAAGACCCATTTTCTTTTTGTGATAACCTAGTAGGTTATGTCCAGTTATGATACTGACAAGCATTCGCAGTGAAGGTCTATTCAATGATAGCAGCTTTCCAGATTCTTTCTTATCATATTTCGGCCATAGTTTCCTGGAAGTAACACAGGAGTCTAGGCATTCCCATCTTTCATTGGATTTTCGTATTATTTTGTTACCAATGATCTGTTTCATTTCACAGGGTGGAATCCTGATCGAGAGAAGGGTCCTTGATCCTTTCCTCGCTAGTTCGTCCGCTTTTTCGTTTCCCGGTATCCCACTATGACCAGGAACCCAGCAGAGTCTAACGTTATGCTGCGTGCCAAGAACCCTTAGCTCTTCGCGACAGCAAGAAACAAGTTTTGATCTGACAAGAGTGGCAGAAATCGCTTTTATTGCTGCTTGGCTATCAATGAAAAAAGTGATATCAGCATGTGATAGCGCCATAATGGACACCTGTTTGTAACAGCGTTTGTAACTGCCAAGATCTCGGCTTGGAAGACGCTGCTGTGATTTGGAAGTCTGAATGAACTGGCAAGTTTTAGGCTTTCTGAGAAGAAACCTGCCCCTGTTCCAGCTTCCATTTTTTAGCCGTCGGTATAGATTGATATAGACGTCTCGTTCAAGTAAGGTGTTTCATTCTCCCAATCCTGTCTATTAGGGTAGCTGGTTGTGAAGGATTTTTTAAAGTCCAGGTATGGAGTTATGTAATCCGTGCAGATATTGTTTTCTGCGTATCGTGATAAGGTCTGTGCGTGTCCTGTTTTTGGCTGGTTTTCCAGACATTACACTGGTTTAGTCTAAGTGCACTGTTTGCTGCCGCTTCTTGAACATAGAGATCAAGAAGTGTGAGATTGAGGATTACTTACAAGCTCGCGGTTGGTGTAGTTTTCATTGCACCAGTTACGCAAATACAGACTGATCTTTGTACTTTGGTTAGGGGTTTTTAAATGCGTGGATTTTTCCAGCGCCTTCCACCAGACCAAATTGCCATAAGATAGGATAGGTCTAACAATGGCAGTATACATCCACAGGATGATCTTGGGATTTGGTCCCCAGTTTTTGCCAAAAATCCTGTTACACGAATATAGTGCTATCATAGATTTTTTGTATCTTTCTTGTATATTGGGACCCCAATTTAGTTTTTTGTCTAAGATCACTCCCCAGGTATCTGGCTTGATCAGAGATCTTAAGAGGGGTCCCATTTAGTCTTGTTACTCAAAAGTAGGTACTTTTCTTCTATTTGTAAAAATTACCAACTCTGTTTTCAGGGGGTTAACTGCAAGGCCGCATCTTTATGTCCTCTTCTCATAATTCAATTGTGCGCTAATAGTGGAAGGGAATTTCCCCGTCGCCCGAAGAGCTAAATCATCGGCATAGGCAACCACTTTCACGCCGTCAAGTTTGGGAGCTACGAAGATCTCATTCATTACCAGGATCCAGAGTAGGGGTGAGAGAATACCTCCTTGTGGGGTTCCTCGTGACACACACTTTTTCAAGCTTGCACCTCCCAGTTCTCTGTGGATCTGAAGTTTTGTTAGCATACACATGATCCAATTTGTGATTGTTTCTTCTACTTGTAGAGGCCTTCTCAATTGCACTGTTTTGTACATTGTTGAAGGCTCCTTCAATGTCCAGGAAAGCTGCCAGTGTGTATTCTTTATCTTGCAGCGTTTTTTCTATGGTTCTTACTTCACAGTGAAGTGCTGTTTCCACACTTCGTCCTTTTGTGTAGGCATGTTGAAAGGTAGATATTACTTCCGGTTTCAGAAAGCTACGGATGTGTAAATCAAGTAACCTTTCAAACGTTTTCAATATAAAGGAGGTCAGACCTATAGGTCAGAAGTCTTTTGCTTCTATATGGCTGGGTTTGCTGGCTTTCGGTATGAAAACGACTTTAACTTCCCGCCATATTTTGGGAATGTAGCCCCATATGAGGCTATTTTCAAAAATGTTCCTGAGATGTGGGATGACTTTCCTGCTGCTTTTTTGCAGCATCATAGGGAAAATGCCATCGTGACCCGGAGATTTAAAAGGTGAAAAGGAGTTGATAGCCCATTCCAACTTCTCTTTCGTTACGATATCTGTCGGGATTTCATGTCTAGAATACTTAGTGGTTTTTACTTCACTGTTCTCTATAGGGCTACATCCAGGGAAGTGCAAATCGAACAGATGTTCCAGACTCTCGACCGGGGATTCAGTCCAGTGATTATCCGGTCTCCTCAGGAAACCAAGAGGTATGGTCTGCTTGGAGAGTATTTTCAGTAGTCTGGTCGAAACTCAATTTCATTGGAAAAATTTCTCCATGAGCAGCGTTTTGCTCGTTGAGTTTCATTTTTGAATTTCCTTTGGCTGGATTTGTGATGTTCCCAGTCATTTTCGAAGCCGGTTCGTTTGGCAGCATTGAAAAGTCTTCTAGTTTCTTTCCTAATGCTGCTCACCTCGTTATTCCACCAAATTGGTTTTTTGTTCTTTTTTACCGTTGTGATCAGAGGACAGCTTTTATCCAGGGCATTTCTCAGAATCCCTGTGAGTTCTGCAGGCAACTTATATGTCTAACGGTCCTCCACTATTAATAGTATAAGTAAATTGAAATCAGCTAACACTAAGATATTCGAATTCTCATCTAAGGTGTTAGCTACATTTTTAATATTTTTTTACATGACAATCATAAACTGATGAATCTGAACGTGGTGGGATATAAGATAGAAATATGTACAGTTGAAACATAGCAAAACCAGAAGAGCCGACCTCGACACTTACACATATTTGGTCGTGGAGAATCTTCGAACATAACTTTTCTGCTATCAAGAGCCGAACGAACAGCAATCGACCATACAAACAAAAAAAAAAAAATCAACAACAAAAATTTTTTTTGCACGCAAGAATTTGTTTCTTTATTTTTTTCTTTCTTTAACTTTAATTTGTGAGCTAAACTAAAGATAATACATAAGTCTGAATACAATTTTAATTTTTTTAATAATCATTTAATGGAATCATCTGTAGATCTTGGGTAAAGAAAAAGTTATTGGAGTTTAACTATTCTCTATTTGTCCCCGGTGCATTTTAGCAACTATTTGAGTTGTAGTTTTTACTTATTTCTTTGTAATAGTCCATTATTTTATCAAAATTAGACAATAAAAGACTTAAATAATCTCTTAAACTATAAATTATAGGAATATCAAGGTCTCTTACTCTATATAACCAAGAGTTCTCAGCCAGCATTCGAGACCATCCAATGTCAAGGTTTAAGCAGTTTCTATGAAAATCGAAAAACCTTTCTGGGTAGATTTTTAAAATTGATTCAATCAATGTAATTTCTGCAGGACGACATATCTGTCGAAAGTCGACTCTGCCAGTGTAGGGTCTCGATTTTTTGTTACCATCACTTGACGCATTTTGTGTCTTTGCCGATAATTCAGTTATTTTTTTATCAATCGTTTCTATACATGTATCAGTAGATTTCTGACGGTCGTCACATTCCTCCACATGTTTGATTAGATCAGCTCTAATACTTTCTATTTTTTCATCATTCATGGTTGCTGCAGTCTTTCGAAAGTGCTCAGTATCCTCCTGCCTTTTGTCACACGTTTTATTTAGTTTCTTTAGATCAGCTTTGATGTTATCCATCTCATTCAGAGTCGCTACACTCCTTCGAAAAGTCTGCGAATCTGCCTCTCTATTGTCACATGTTACCTCAAGTTTCTTTAGATCAGCTCCAATACTTTCAATGTTTTCTTCCAGAATCGCTGCAGTCTTTCGAAAGTGCTCAGTATCCTCCTGCCTTTTGTCGCACGTTTTATTTAGTTTATTTAGATCAGCTTTGATGTTATCCAACTCATTCTGCGAATCTTCCTCTCTATTGTCACATGTTCCCTTAAGTTTCCTAAGATCAGACTTAATAGTTTCAATTTCTGCACTCTGAGTTTCTTCTTTCTTCTTCAGATCAGTTTTAATATCTTGAATCTCTTTTAGCACCGCCAACTGAATTTCAACGATTTTCTGCAAGAAAAGACCGTTATCAAGTTTGCCTTCGTGCCCTAAACTCTCGTTTGTGGGTTTCCAGTCTAAATTGGAGTTTGTATTCTTTCCCTCTAATGGTTCTTCAGCTGTTGCTTTTGAGTAGTTTTCCATTAAGTTGTAATCCGTCACTTTATTCCTTACATTGATGTTGTTAAGAACAACCTCAACATTATCCTCCATGGTCTCGCTTGTGTATCTTTGTTGTTGAACGTTGCTTGTGTTAATGATATCAAAGCAAATTTCCTTTAAGCCGATAAGTTCCTTTTTTATATCGAAAATTTCTTTGCAAAGATATTTGATGGTTTTTTGACAGTTGCTCTGACATGCCATTTTTGTTGGTTTTATTTGGTTTAATTTTAAAATGACTTTATGACAACCTGCACCTGGTGAGATTATGGTAAATGCTTTCTGCTTGCTGAAGCGGCAAAGAACGTACTGTTAGTGCAAAATACAAATAACTTCCCTTTTATACACTCAATTCGTTTTTATCTGCTTATGATTTAATTAGCAATAGTTCCCAGGAAAAACCTTATTGCTGGGTTTGACTTCACTAATTAATGACCAAGGTATTTTTAATCAACAGGATCACCGCATCTCCGTTCACTGATTATACGTGTGTCTTCTATCTGCCCTTTAATAAGGGACACAGGTACGCAAATTGCGAGTAAACATTATTCACGAAAACATTTAACCATACGAACGACTTTGGCGTAAGGAAGAAACTATTGAAATAAAATATATCAGGGTACTCCAAAATTAGTCTTTTTTTTTAAAGCGTCGACAAGTGCGATGTCAAAGTTGCGAAGTTGATTCTGTCATCCCTTTACCTGTCAATGATGTAAAATAAATTGATAAAAAATTTATATATTTTATTGTCAATGAATGAAAATCTATATATATAAAATAGGATGTATGTATGTATGTATGTATGTATGTCCGGGGTAAACTCCTAAACCACCCAACGGATTTTTATGAAATTTTCAGGGTAGACATAGTTTAGTCCAGAGATGGTTCCTGTCAAGATTTGATCCCCATATTCCCACAGGAACGGTTTTGGGAACGGAAAATTAGAAACTACTCCACAGATTTCAAAAGTTCTTTCAGTACTAGGGGTGCTACATTATCTCCCTTCATCAGTAACCTAAACTATATTTCATCCCTTTAATCCTACAGGATCATAAATGGGAACGAGAACGGGAACCATAAAGTTACTTTACCGATTTCAAGAATTTTTTCAACTCTAGGATGTTACATTATCCCTCAGTGACATAGATTTATATTTCATTCACATATTTCCACAGGAATGGAAGACTCCTTCAGGAACGGGTTTGGAAATGGAAACTTAGCAACTACTGGACCGATTTCAAAAATTCTTTCAACATTAAGAGTGCTACATTATCCCTCTTTACCTTTTGTCAGGCTATATTTTTCATCCCTATAATCTGACAGGATCAGAAACAGGAAAGAGATCGGAAACATTAAGGCTTTGCGCAAACCAACGCGGCGAGTGCGTGCGATGCGATTGCGTTAAGTCAAATCTCTATGCATTAAGTCAAACGTCCATAAGATTACATAGAGATTTGACTTAACGCAATCGCATCGCACGCACTCACTGCGTTGGTTTGCGCAAGGCTTAAGCTAAAACTACTTGACCGATCTTGAAAATTCATTCATATCTAGGGTGTAACATTTACATTATCCTTCAGTGACATAGATTTATATTTCATTCAGATATTTCCACTGGAACGGAAGATTTCAACAGGAATGGGTTAATATAATTTAATGTAATGCAACTATAATGTATAAAATCATAATGTTACATAGTAGGTACTATAAAAGACTATGTCTTATTTGTACACCGTAATAAAATAAATTGAAATTGAATTGAATGGGTTGAGAACGTAAACTTAAGAATTACTGAACAGATTTAAAATATTCTTTCAGCATTAGGATGCCACATAGTCCCACAGTAAGAGAGATTAAATTTCATCCCAAAATTCTCACGTAAGAGGAAAAACGAGAACGGGAACCTTAAATCTACAGACCCGAGCAAAGCCGGGCGACTCAGCTAGTAATCTATAAATCTAAATTTAAATTGATAAGAAAGTGCTCAAGTTGATTTTTATGAGGAATGGATGTGGAAAAGTTCAAGTTCACTGCGGAATTATGGGAGTATAGGTACTATAAAAATGACACATTGCTTTAATGATAGTTTTTATATCGAACGTGTATAGCTGTACTGCTTTCCGCTCTCCCCCCCCCCCCCCCCCACTACTGTAGAGGTGGTAAGGTTTAAGGTTTAAAGAATTCTCAGCAAGTACACAGTTTGCTCGGCATGACCCACCTTAGCTTACTTTCAACTAGTTAAACTGGGAGCCATTGTGGCCCAGAAACATCGCCTTTTGTTAATAAGAACTTTAGCAGCTTTGGTGAAAGGAATCGAACAAATACTGAAAATATCAAGTCAACAATCTGTACGAAGTAAAAAGCGATCTAACTGTAGCCGAGTTTTATTGAGAATTTCTATATTCACTTGCGAGTATCAATAGAACGCTTTATATGGCTATATTCACTTTCACAAACTCCATTTACCAACCATCCCTGTTGTTCACTTAGGTAAGTGAGTTATTTTTGTTCACTTACGCTATTCACTTAGAAATTGTTGTTTTTCCATGAGCGATGTTTTGCTTAAGTGAATATAGATTCCCAATGAAACTCGGTCTTTTTTCAAATTCTGTGTATTATCATTCACCTTCAGAATGAACGCGGGGAGTGCACAAAGTTTGTGTAATTAGACGATAAAAATTAAACTCGAAAAAAGTTTTTATACGAAGCGAACTTTAATTTAATTTGATGTAAAGGACAGCAATGCTTTTACTACATGACACAATATGACAGTAATCTACTTTTACATTTCATGCCTTACGGCTGATTGAATTTATATAAACGAAAGAAGATAAGCAACAGTAAGAGAGAATAGAGATAAGAATTTACAGGTTGATTATAATTCTGTAAGTAAATAGAATACATGAACATTAAAACATTTAGCATGGGAACTTAGCGATAAAAACATAGGGTAATTTAACGTTGTTTGGCAAAGAAATTATAAATGCAAATAATTTAACGAAATAAATATTATGATAAATAATAAAATATTCTCAAACAAAACTTACTAAGAGAAAATTAAAACATTAATAGCGGCTTCATAGAGACACTACCATCACCCAATAATCCCAAAGAAACAGAAAAACAACAAAACAAAAAAATAAGGTAGCGCCACAAAGCTTTGGAAATCTCGGGATGTAACGCATATCCAGCACTTACAATTTTATGCTGATTCCAAACGGCTATATTAGATAGACTTTTTTAAGACTATGTTTAATTACTTTCGGAGGACTTGCCAATCCTATCTTTTATGGTTTAGAGATTCGAGCCACCAGCCAAAGAAAACATGGTAATGGTACCACAATGTGATTCTCAAACAGCAGCCCGCCACAAGTGGATGGGCGTTGTACTATTCGGGTAGGCTCTGACTGGTGCCAACTTGGCGGCGCCCAGATGCTGTAACTAATGGTACACGTCAATTGCGCTTACTATACCTCCAAGCGGTATCCACTGGGACCTGGGATGCTCCGTTCAGAGCTGACCTGCTAAACTAATAAGTGCGAGTGTTGACAAAGGAATACGGAACAAAAGAATTGTAATCAACATTATAATTGCTCTGCGAACAATGACTGACTGCACGAATCTCAGTGGTCTACGAGAGCTTTCGTGAAAATGTTCCAGCGGATGAATTCGAAGGACAGAATCAATGGTGGACTACAGCAGCCATAAAAGAAGCAACCCCTGAAGGAGCTACTCCAACACATTTGGCTTAAAGGTCTTTCGGGGTCTTTCAATACTAGGACAGGGTATTGAAGTAGAGATGGTGGCAGATAAGCTCCTGGTGAGCCAATGGCAGCACTCGCACCCCTGCAGCAGGGTACTGACTCTGGATATTCCAGCCCTTTGTGTCCGAAGGGAACCAAAAGGACCTGGCCCTCCAGGTTGGGGGTTGTGCGTAGGGTTAACTACTCAACCACGGAAAAAAATATGGTTCCGAAACAACCAAAAGCCTCGGATAACGATAGTGATTTCAAAGTTGACGACCCAAGCAAACGAAAAAAGGACAATGACCTCCGGATCTGCACGTGGAACGTAAGATCTCTTAACGGACTACGTGCAGCTGGAGAATTAGCGGACGCCCTGGACTGCTGCAAAGCAGACATAACCGCCATAAAAGAAGTGTGATGGAGTGGACCGAGCATAAAGAAGATGAGAAACTGTGACATATACTATGGCGACTGCTACAGACAACAGAAACAGCGTTTATTTGGGTGCGGATTTGTCGTTAGGAAGACTCAGGGATAAGGTGATTAGCCAAAATTCAGTCAATGAGCGTATAATGACCATCCGCATCCGGGCTAAATTCGCCAACATTAGCCTTATATGCGCCCATACGCCCCCACAGAAGAGAAAGACGACGATTCCAAAGACTGTTTCTACGAGCTCCTCGAAGAAACGTATGAGCAGTGCCCTAGACACGACGTGAAAATCGTTCTTGGCGATTTTAACGCAAAACTAGGGAAGGAGGACATCTTTAGAAATACAATCGTTAAGCATAGCCTCCACGATAAGACCTCCGAACACGGACTGAGGCTAATCGATTTTGCTGCGCGGCTAAATTTTGTCGTAAATAGTACTCGCTCAAAATACACAAAGGTACATGGCGATACCCATATCAATTAACCGTCAACCAAAATGACCATGTTGCGATCGACGCAAGGCACTCTTCCAGTGTGTTAGATGTCCGAACTTTCCGAAGGGCCAACTCTGACTCGGACCACTACCTTGTTGTAGCCAAGGTACGAATGAGGATATCTTGTTCACGACCAGCACGAACTAACGCTGTGAAGAGATATGACGTCGGATAGCAACAATCGCAAGATATTGCCAATGCCCTTTCCAATCGAGTGTCCCTCCAACTATCCTTGAATCTTATGCCACCAGCATCAAACATTGAAGACAAGTGGCAGAAATGCTAACAAGCCATCAGAATCGCGTACCCTGAGGTTCTGAATTTCACTGGGCCCCCAAAACGAGACACATGGTTCGATGAAGTATGCAGGCAGCCAACCAAAAACCACGACAAATGTTGACGCGATAGAGAACAACTGCTGCTTTTGACCAGCATAACGAGATCTACAAGGAGAAAAGAAGGGAAGAACACCGACTTCTCAAAAAGAAAAAGAAGCAGCATGAGAAGCGCTCGTTTGAGGAAATAGAGAGGTGCCATGACAGGAACGAGATTCGGAAGTTTTACCAAAAAGGTAAAAAGATCCTTCCAGGGTGGCAAACCCCGAACTCAAGCCTGTAAAGACCAGCAGGGAAACATAGTTGTAGAGTCACAGTCGCTACTGAGGATCTGGAAAGATCATTTCTGCAGACTGCTTAACGGCGATGAGGACACAAATTCCGCTGTCAGGCAGATTGCCCCATTCAACTTGAACGATGATCAAGAATTCCGTCCTCCCGACCTAGAAGAAGTTCAGCTTGCTATATGCAAACTTAAATCAAATAAGGCTGCAGGTGCAGATGTCCTTGATGCCGAACTTTTCAAGGCAGCTGGAGATCAGTTGGAAAAGAGCATGCACCAGCTGATCTGCATAATATGGTCAGAAAAAAGCATGCCCGATGATTGGAACCTCGGCATCGTGTGCCCGATCCTAAAGAAAGGAGACCCTCACTATTGTGCCAATTATAGAGGGATAAGCCTCCTTAACGTCGCTTATAAGATCTTGTCTGCTGTCATATGTGAACGTCTGAAGCCCCACGTCAACAACTTAATATTTCCCTATCAATGTGGTTTTAGACCAGAGAAGTCCACAATAGACCAAATTTTCACATTACGGCAGATCTTGGAAAAAATACGAGAACATAATATCGATATTCACCATCTCTTTATCGATTTTAAGGCCGCGTATGAAAGTATTTACAGAGACGAGCTGTACAGAGTTATGTCTAGTTTTGGCATCCCTGCAAAACTCGTACGACTATGAAGGATGACCTTGGAGAATTCACGCTGCTCCGTCAAGGTCGGTAAAGAACCCACCGAGACCTTTGATGTCGAAAAAGGTTTTAGACAAGGCGACAAACTGTCATGCGATTTCTTCAACATCATACTTGAAAAGATTGTAAGAAACTCAAACGTCAACACCAGAGGAACAATCTTTCAAAAGTCTGTACAATTACTCGCCTATGTAGACGATATTGACGTAATGGGAAGAAAAAAGCGTGATGTCATAGGTGCTTTTGCGAGTATTGAAACAGAAGCGGCAAAAATGGGTTTGATGGTTAATGAGGGCAAAACGAAGTATATGTTGTCATCTAACAAGGACACAGAACTTCGAGGAATTGGACAAAACGTCACAATAGACAGACACAACTTCGAGGTAGTACAGGACTTCGTCTACCTAGGATCCGCTGTAGACACGGACAACAACATCAGTGCGGAGATCGAACGGAGAATAACTCTTGCCAACCGTTGCTTCTTTGGGCTAAGAAGGCAATTGAGAAACAAAATCCTCTCCAGAAAAACCAAAATAACCTTGTATAAGACCTTGATCATTCCAGTCCTGCCTTACGGCGCGGAAGCATGGACCTTATCGAAAGCGGTTGGTCCCGCATGCAAGGACAATGTATGGAGAAGAAGATACAACAACGAGCTGTATGAGCTGTACCGCGACATGGGCATAGCCAGAAGAGTACGCATCGCGAGGCTACGATGGTTGGGCCATGTTGAGCGGATGGACCCGAACGCTCCGGCTCGACGGGTTTTCGAAAGCACATTGCAGGGAAATCGCGGAAAGGGAAGACCTCGTCTTAGGTGGCGCAATCAAATGGATGAAGACCTCAACCAACTTAGAGTGCGAAACTAGAGAGAGCTCGCCCGAAATCGAAGTCGTTATAGAAGGATGTTGGTTGAGGCCCAGGTTCACCCCCAACTGTAATGCCCACCTAAGTAAGTAAGTAAGTAAGTACTTAGAGACGATATGCATGCCCCTGTAGTTTTTGTGATCGGTGGGATCTCCCTTTAATTTTATCAGCTAGCCTACTGACAACGATCCTTAACAAGTATTCTAAGTGGTGAAACAAAGAAGGAACCTTGAGGATAATGTTTTTATCACAACCACACCACGTGATGTAATATCAGGCCGATTACAAACGACTAATCGAAAAAGGGCTTTTCATGGCATGAAATTGTCAATTCTTCTCGAAAGGTGACATGCTAATCACTATGCCTTGCGTACAACAACAAGGTACTTTAGGACTTAATACTAATTCCTTTCAACCAAACATTGACCTCTTGCGTTGCTGGCAAAGGAAACCTATTTCGACTTGATTGTCTGCATGCCTGTATGTTGTGTTTGTGCGTTTGACTTCGCTCGTCAGACATTGTGTTTTTATATTGAAATCGTCCTCCTGTTGTTATGTGGAATAAGAACTAAAACACAGAAATGTTTCCTTTTTTGGGTTTGGGTTCTTTCTCGGCCTCATTAACTTTACTCCAGTTTTCTTTTTTCTATTTGCTCGATTTTTGTTAACTCCCAAAGCGAGCAAAAGTTCAACTTGTCCACGTAACGTTATTTTGTACAGGTAATAACGTAATGCGAATCGAAAGCGGATTTTGGAAAGGATATTTTGATGGTTGAAGTCATAAACGTCTTGCGAAACCGATGTATTTCAGGCGTCAATTGTTGTAGCCTGTACAGACTAAGAAAACCTTAATGCTGGGATTTTTCCGAGCAGATGCGGAAAACTGCTTTTGTCCAGCCCTTCCCTAAAAAAGGCGAATCTTCCTCCCCTTCCAATTACCGATCAACTGCACTAACGTCTCTTCTTTCCAAGGTCATGGAAACGTTGACAATCCGTAAACTTATGAAATATCTTGAAAAACGAAATCTTCTTAATGACCGTCAGTACGGCTTTGTAGCAAACCCACTGGTGATTTGATGGCTTTTCTCGCCGAAAAGTGGAACCAATCTTTACATTGTTTTGGAGAAAATAAGATTATTGCACTTGAAATTTCTAAGGCATTTGAAAGAGTTTGGCATCAGGCTCTTTTATCGAAAATACGTGCTTTTGGTATCGATGAGTCTCTTCTTCGTTGGATTAGAAACTACCTTTCCGACCTTTCAATACAAGTTGTATTGGATGGGTTCAAGTCTGATACCCACTTCATAAATGCTGGTGAGCCCCAGGGCTCCGTTTTGTCTCCGACTCTCTTCCTCATTTTCATCAATGATCTCTTGTCTGAACCTTCAAATCCGCTCAACTGTTTTGCTGACGACTCCACCCTCAGCTTTTCATATTCGCTCTTCGGATGTAGAACTGGAACGGTTGCGTATGATAAGCTCATTGAATTCTGACCTTGACAGCATTGTTACATGGGGTCATAAAAATCGAGTAGAATTCAATGCTTCAAAAACTCAATGCTGTCTCTTGTCGTTGAAGCTTAACATTCCCCCATTGCGATTATCCATGAATGGTACCTGCATCCAAGAAACCGAAAAGCTGTCAGTACTTGGTATGTGTGTAATCGATGATCTTCGATGGAATGACCAATATTTGAAGTCGCCAAAAACGTTGCTAAATGCTTAGGCATCTTGAGACGATGCAGGAAATTCTTCACCCCTTCTGATCTAGCTACCATTTACAAGGCCTTCATCCGCCCAAAACTGGAGTATAGCTCCCATATCTGGTCAGGTGCTTCTCAAACATCTTGATAGGGTGCAAAATAGAGCGTCAAAATTGATAGGTGGTAGTTCAATCGTAGAATCGATTGATTCTCTTGAACATCGTCGAAACGTTGCCTTTCTCACTCTCTTTTATCGCTTTTTTCACAAGCAGTGCTCTAGTGAAGTAGCCAGTTGCATTCCTCCCCTGAAAAAATTTAACCGCAACACCCGCCTCGCTAGGAATGCTCATCAGTACTACCTTGAGCCCAACTTCGGAAGTACAGTCACGTAAAGAGATTCGTATTTCAGTCGCACCACCCGAATGTGGAATGCTTTACCTGGCTCTGTATTTCCCCTTCATTACGATTCACAAAGGCTCAAAAGCAACGTGCATCGGTGTCTCCTTTCAAATCCTCTCCTATTTTCCTAAATGCTCGCACTGTGTTCTATAACATTATAAGGGTATTCATAACCCCTTGATGTGCGCGTTAATTGCAAAAAAAAAAAATGCTGAATAGATAGACAGACACCCCTCATTAGATACTTGCACAAGTATGTTTTAATTTTATAAAAAAGGTATGACAAATTTTTTCTGGCACACGCTCAACAATTATTCAATAATTCTTTTGTCTGTTATGAATAACTGGTGGGGAGGGGCTTAAATTTTAAATATTTTTTTTTTTCTTCAATAAAAATTAGACCACAATCATTTGAGCTTTCAATCGAAATAAACTAAATACCCTGTGCGCTTTTAAACGAATGATTTGTAGAAACCTCGCGGTGTGAACTACAGTGGATTCATAAAACGCAAACATAGAAACCAAAAATTAACATACTTGTCGAATTGTGTTGGAGTAGTTGTTGTTGTTAGATGTGGTCAAGTGGTCTCGAGCAATAAGCAATGGACGACTTTGATTTGTATGTTCAAACTAATTGCAACCGAATGTGATTTTTCTGATTGTTCATTAATCTCAACATAACAAGGTCGGTAAGAAATGAAACATAAAATAAAATATTTTACCATTCGACAGTGGAATGTGAAAGTATTCGGATCTAGAGCTGTTTAGCATTTTTCATATCGACCGGGACGTCCTTAGTTATGAGATGTCAATTTGTATTCAAAAGTAACCATGAGAAAATCTGTTTGACAGTCAGGGTTATTCTAAAAATAAATGAGAACTCTGAGCTACAATGACATCGCTGACAAAACTGAGACTCTTTTCATATAATTTTCAAAGCGAACGAAATCCTTGAAAAGCTTGTATAGATATCACTCGCTAGTCCTTGGAATGAGTGCAAGTGCATTGAATAATTCTTGCCGAAGCAGAAAATATTCAAAGCTCGTGTATAAACCCACTGACTGCGACTTCACACATCTGACTGAGCCACAACCACAAACTATCGAATTAAGTTACAACTGAGTGCCGCCACAGAGTTTTTTGTTCAATTACATCACTGAAACTTAAACGCAAAACACGAAAGACAAACATCCACAAGGACAAAAGTATCTGATTGTTTGAAAAATATACTCAACGCTTAGCAATGTTAATGACAATGAATGGAAACTAATGCGCTGCGACGTATTGCAATTTGCAACAGCAATGCAAAACTTCAATTTATAGTATACGACCTACTACGACGGAAGGTACATTGTTAAGCTAAGCAAGTCACAGAATCCAGCTGTGGTGGAGTCTTAGTTTTAATGCATCTAAAAGCACTGCTCGCTCGACGCTCAACCCTCACACCCACTTCAGCCGGAGCTCGGGTTTAACGAACTGAGTGTTTATGTCTTATAAAAAAAGTATGTTGGCCGTAATGCGTTTCGTTTTACGGTGCACGTTGCAAGCTACCAATCAACTGCCTGCCAACAGGTAAAAGTACTTTTGCGTCCAGGCAGCCTGCATCTGCATGTCGGGGTTCGTTGATGTTGTTGCTCTCATTGCCTGCCCAGCCACAGCACCACACCGACTTGTAGTAGCACCAAAAGAGAACACCGTAAAGTTTTTTATAACTCCTTCAGTCGTGCTGCCGCAGATATATTCTAAATAGATTGCGAGTTAGCGCTGTGCGATTGTGATTGTGAACTACTAAAATCAATTAGACATTCACATTTACACACCGCAGCAGCAAAATTGCCATTCCCATTACCTACACCAGCCAGCAGTTTGAGGTGCTCGAATACGCGTTAAAATCGAAGTAATTGCGCATAAAAATTGTCTACGCTGAGGACACTTGAATCGTCTGATGTGGAGTTAAGTTTGATGGCATTTTTTTTATTTTTATAATTAACACGCACATCAAGGGGTTATGACTACCCTTATAATGTTATGAAACACAATGCGAGCATTTAGGAAAATAGGAGAGGATTTGAAAGGAGACACCGATGCACGTTGCTTTTGAATTTTTGTGAATCGTATTGCAGGGGAAAAACAGGGTCAGGCAGAGCATTCCACATTCGGGTGGTGCGACTAAAATAAGAATCTCTATACTTGACTGTACGCCCGAAGTTGGGCTCAAGGTAGAACTGATGAGCGTTCCTAGCGAGGCGGGTGTTGCGACTAAATTGTTTCAGGGGAGGAATGCAACTGGCTATTTCACTAGAGCACTGTTTGTGAAAAAAGCGATAAAAGAGACAGAGACAGGTAACGTTTCGACGATGTTCAAGAGAATCAATCAATTCTACAACTGAACTATCACCTATCAATCTCAACGCTCTGTTTTGTACCCTATCAAGTAGGTGCAAAGATGTTTGAGGAGCCCCTGACCAGATATGGGAGTTGTACTCCAGTTTTGGGCGGATGAAGGCCTTATAAATTGTAGCCAGATCAGAAGGGCTGAAGAACTTCCTGCATCGTCTCAAGAAGCCTAAGCATTAAGCGTTTTTGGCGACTTCAAATATGTGGCCATTCCAACGAAGATCATCGTTTACACACATACCCAGTACTGAGAGCTTTTCGGTTTCTTGGATGCAGGTATCATTCATGGATAATGGCAATGGGGGATTGTTATGCTTCAACGACAAGAGACAGCATTGAGTTTTCGAAGCATTGAATTCTACTCGGTTCTTAAGACCCCATGTAACAATGCTGTCAAGGTCAGAATTCAATGAGCTTATCATAAGTAACCGTTCCAGTTCCACATCCGAAGAGCAGGGACGTGAATTCGGAAACGAATATGAAAAGCTGAGGGTCGAGTCGTCAGCAAAACAGTTGAGCGGATTTGAAGTTTCAGATAAGAGATCATTTATAAAAATGAGGAAGAGAGTCGGTGACAAAACGGAGCCCTGGGGCACACTAGCATTTATGAAATGGGTATCAGACTTGAAGCCATCCAACACAACTTGTATTGAACGGTCGGAAAGGTAATTTCTAATCCAACGAAGAAGAGACTCATCGATACCAAAAGCACGCATTTTCGATAAAAGAGCCTGATGCCAAACTCTATCAAATGCTTTAGAAATATCAATCGCAATAATTTTACTTTCTCCAAAACAATGTAAGGATTGGTTCCACTTTTCGGTGAGATATGCCATCACATCACCAGCGGAACATTAGAACGACTGATTGATATCCACCTGCGTATAGCTATAGATCCAAAATTGCTATCTACAGCACAACACGCCTACTGTAAGGGAAAATCTGTAGAAATGGCCTTTCACACCTTGGTTCGTACTATAGAATATTCCCTCCATCACAAAGAATTCACTCTGGCAGCTTTCCTCGACAGAGAGGGTGCCTTCAATCAACTCTGCAATTACAAAGGCACTGACGAAGCTCAAAGTAGATGGTTCCATAGTGGAGTTGATAAATCTAATGCTAAAAAGCAGGAGAATCCACTCTACTCTAGGAAACTTCTCTGCAAAGAGATCTGTGAGTAGGAGGAACACCGCAAGGCGGAGTCCTATCCCCTCTTCTATGGAATCTAGCCTTCAATGAAATTCTAGTTTACTTAGAAGCTGAGGGATTCAAAGAGATTGCATATGCAGATGACGTCTGTATTGCGGTATCTGGCAAACATGCTAACGTCCTTAAGAATCTGATGCAGACCGCTCTAAATATACTAGTAAAATGGGCGGCAAAATGTGACCTAGGGGTCAACCCTAAGAAAACTGAGCTCGCGTTCTCTTCACCAGAAAATACAAAATTCCTCAACTAATAACTCCATCAATTAATGGAATCTCACTTGTACTTTCAAACGAAGCCAGATATCTAGGTATAATCATAGACAAAATGCTAAATTGGAAAGCCAATATAGAGGAAAGAATCAGGAAATCCACCGTTGCCTTATTTTCCTGTAAAAAAGCCATTGGTAATACATGGGGTTTTTCCCCCCAAATCACACACTGGCTCTACACCGCGGTCATCAGACCAATACTCACATACGGAGTAGTGGTATGGTGGACCGCTCTTGATAAAAGGTCCTACTGCGACAAATTAAGCAAGGTCCAACGAACAGCCTGTCTGTGTATAAGCGGAGCACTGAGATCAACACCCTCAGCTGCCCTAAATACACTCCTTAACCTCGCACCACTAGATATCTTCAGCAAACAAATGGCCGCCAGTGCCAGTGCAGTATGAGAGCTATCTCCCAATGGACCGATAACAACATCAGTCACGCTACAATCCTGAATTTATTCGGATCAATCCCTTATCACTCCGAGTACACCATCCCCCAATTGGTTTTTGATAATAAGTTCCAAGTCTCAATCCCACCGAGAACGACATGGGAAGACGAAGAATTTTGGAGAGATGATTCAATTCATTTCTATACAGATGGTTCAAAAACCGAAGATGGGGACTGTGGGGTGTACTCAAACCGACTTAACGTAAGTCTCTCGTTCCGCCTTCCAAACCATTGTAGCGTGTTCCGAGCGGAAATTCTGGCGATCAAAGGGGTCCTATCATGGCTAAGAGAAAACGTAATATTCTCAACGAATATCCGGATTTTCTCAGATAGTCAAGCAGCCCTCAAATCACTCGGCGCTGTTTCTACGAACTCAGTAACCGCCCTTAACTGTCGCCTATCTCTTAGGGAGATGGCTGAACAGTTCAACATTCACCTTATTTGGGTGCCGGGGCACAAAGATATCGTGGGTAACTGCAAAGCCGATGAACTCTCCAGAGAAGGAACCGTTCTACCGATCTCAACCAGTAGGTTGAACATTGGTATACCAATCGCTGCATGTAAACTTATGCTAAAGCAAGAGGCAATGGATAGAACAAATTATAGGTGGAACATTATCACCACGTGCGTGGCCACAAAACGGATATGGCCAGGACTAGATCCAAAACGCATAAGACATTTGTTATTCATTACCAGATTGCAAGTTAGCTCCGTAATCAATGTCATCACCGGACATTGTCTGATAGGAAGACACGCCATAAGACTTGGCGTTCCCTCAAATGACTTCTGCAGAAGTTGCTTAGATGAGGAGGAGGAGGAGACAATCCCACACCTCCTCTGCTCATGTCTTGCACTCTCCTTTCAAAGAACACGGCATCTGGGAAAATATTTTCTTGATGATCCAAGCGATCTGGCGAATACAGATACCCTGCATCTCCATCGCTTTATTAAAAGCTCCAAATGGTTTTGTTAAGTGAGATACTTCCTCGCATAATTTTATGGTATCACAATGGACCTTATATTGGTCTAAGTGTGTCAGTTTGTTTTCCTGACAGCCATTTAAACCTAACTTTACCTAACCAGTGGACCGTTTGCTACGAAAGCCGTACTGACGGTCATTAAGAAGCTTTCGTTCTTCAAGATATTTCATAAGTATACGGTTTATCAACGTTTCCAAGACCTTGGAAATAAAGAACGTTAGTGCAATTGGACGGCAATTGGAAGGGGAGGAAGATTTGCCTTTTTTAGGGACCGGCTGGAAAAATGCAGTTTTCCATCTGCTCGGAAAAATCCCAGCAGAATAGGAAAGATGGAAAAGTTTACGCAGTGGTTTTGCCAGCGTAGAAGATCACCTCTTCAGAATAACGGCGGGGGTGCCACCTGGACCAGTGGATTTGTATATGTTGAGATCTTTGAGGACTCTCGCTGCCGAGCGAGTTCAAAAAAAATCTGCTCAGGTGGAGCCAATATGCTATCAGGAAGTGTTGAGCTTGCAGCAAATTGAGCTGCCAGCAAATTGGCTTTGTCGATGGAGCTGACATACGGACAGTCATTGAAGACGAGCGTTGGGACCAATGAAGCGGTCGAGTTCTTAATGTTCTTCACAAAAAACTAAAAATTTTTGCTTCCGTTAGGACACAATTGTATTTTTTGCCTTACTTTTTGGTCATGCAAAAACTTAGGCTTTTGTATTTGAGCATTACAGATATTTCTGGCCCGTTTGACCAAATTTCGGTTTTCTACAGTCGGGTTGTCTTTAAATTTTCGAAGACTACTTTCTCGATCCCGAATTGCCTCTTTACAGCTTGAATCGAACCACGAATTCTTTTTGGGGATGATACTTTTTGTTCTGTGAGAAACAAAATTTCTCATGCCGTTGAGAATAACGTTAGATATCATATCAGCTGATGCAACAACGTTTCCGTCGAGAAAGCACAATGACCAATTAAAATTTCCGATGTGCCTAAAGGAGATGATACAACAACCCTGTATTTTTCGGGATTAGAAGTGAGAAATAAGTCAAGAGTGTTGGCCGAATGGCCTTCAATATCTGGAACCCGAGTGGGCTCATCAACATGTTGAATTAATTCGTCAAACTCAGCCAAGATCTCAACATATTCTCCTTCGGGTGTTGTCTGGCCAGAATGTCGAAGCCAACCAGAATTGAGTACATTGAAATCGCTCGCAATTGCGATTTCAGTGTGGAGGATAAAGGGAAACAATTCTTGAGATGGTGTCAGATAGCGCATCAAACTCGTTATCAGTCGAATTGCTATCTAAATTGGGGCTTCTATAAATAAAACAATAATGAATGATTTGCTTACGGACGGTGAATTTTAACCACATGAAATTGAAGTTCGTACTAGTACAAGGGCCGTATTGTGGCAGAAGTTGTTAAGCAATATCATGTCTAACATATACGGCGAGGCCATGAGAGGAAAAAAATAATGGCACTAAGCTAAATCCAGGCTGATTGAACTCTGAAGGATCAGAACCAACACCCACCTGTGTTTCACTCAGTGCCAAAACAGCCGGCCTGCATTTTGCAGTGTGTGCGTACACAGCAAAGAAATTCGATCGCAACCCCCTAATGTTGCTAAAATCGACCATAAATTTACCCATAACATTACGAATCACAAACATAAAAAAAACAAGGTATCAACGCATATTTTTGTCTGTAGGTGGTAACTACAATGACTTAAATTTAAATTCTGAATGAACAAGTGTTTCATAACGAAACAAAATAGGTTGGTAACTCACATTCAAAATTTAGGGGAAAGCCAGACGGAGTTAATTTTTGGCGAATTCGTTTTGAAACTTTCTCACGTAAAATTTCCTAGCCCTTTTGCAATTTTGTGGACAATGTACTTTGCATGACCAGCGACTCTCTTCTTGTGGAGTAACCTTCTTAAAATCAGAGAAGCATAACAATTTTTTTTGATTTATTATTTGTATAATTTTCAAAAGTTCCGTGCGTCATTTCTCATTGAAATTCGCAGCAGTAAAAGTTTTTCCTTAGACTAGGAGAGTTTTTTTGGTTTTCTGTCCATCCATCACTCATCCAGTGTCATTCCCTTAAAATGAGATAAAACAAAAAAATAAAAACCAAACAAGGAAATCCTCAGGCTTATCAGCAAATTATTTCTTGTCGACCAACCGTGTGCGTGAACTTCACGATATTCACCTTGTTGGTTTTTTTTAAGAAAGAAAAATGGCGTGTCTTTGTCACGCTCAAAGTAGAGCAACATTGTCCTGAAAGCAAATTTACTCACTCAGCCATAATCCAAGTGAAACTCATTTCCAAAACAAATACAAGGATCAACTTTGTGCCTCAAATTTTGATTATTCCCTGAGACGATTAACTACAAGCCGGAAAGCTTGAATAGAGTGTCATAAAAAAAAAAAACATACACCGTTGCGTTGATTACATTTTGTTGATTATTCCGATTCAACTTTTTAAACAACAAAATTTTGCGTGCGGTCATTGAACGCTGGCCCACCATGTCGGTGTCGGTGCTGTTGTTTGGGCACTCTTTGCCACTCGCATCAAGTCGCTATAGTCGGTGTGTGCAGTGCAATGTTTTGGTGCAAGTTCCCAGAGTTCGTTTACAAGAACTGTGGCGTTGCACTTATGTAGTTGTTTGTATTGCGTGTCGCGATTGCAATTTAACCATTCAGCTTTTTTTAAGGCCAATTCTCTGACTATACGTTGCAATGTGCAACTTGATAGTGGGGCACACACATCATGGGTGCTACTCGAGGCTGTTGATCTTTACTTCAAATTTTGTCTTCTTTAATGGATACGGAATTTTTTTATAGCTTTTTTTTTCTTCAATTAATGGTACAGTGGCTTGAGAAGAGGTCTGTATTTTTTGTACGCTAAACGTTCATATGTGTTTACGTCCTTTGAAAAGGGTATTGTTTTAGGGAAGTGTTTTGGATTTTTATGTAAATGCTTCATTTCAGTTTGTAAATATAGGTTCAAACTTATTTGAAACTTCTTTTTATCCTTAAAAATCTAATAACATACTATCAAAGAATTTTTTAATTCCATCAAAAGTTTTCATTAGTTATTTTGTTTGTTCTTTTTGATTCTCATGCGATTGAATCGCATTGTCGTTATTGTACTGCAAGTGATAAGTTTGCGTTTTCAATTGTTTTTCAATCCATGAGCTGTATTCTGTGTTTTGATAAGGTCCTGATTCTCTTACTAGATATCACTTCAGTTAAAGTTGCGGTTTCATTCAGTCTCAGTTGGGGGCAACTGTTTTTCCACTATTTGACTGATATCTGATTTGAAACTAAAGCTGAAATGACAGTCTTAAAGAGCCTTTAGTGCCAATTTCAATTGGAATTTCGTGCTAATTTGATTAACGACTTTCAATCTCAGAAAAAAGTTTTTTGAATATTTCGGAGATTTTTGTTAATAATGCTGATATAATGATGACTCTGGTAAGACTCTGCACTCTGGTATATTTTATTTTTCCCACCGCTCGTGGCGTGATGGTTAACATGTCTTCCTGTTGCAATTGTTTTGCCCATGTATCTCCTTTCGCAATGGACTTGCAAGTCCCCATATCGTCGCACTAATATTGTGTTGTTGTAAACGCCAAAATTCATTTTTTGAGTTTTGGATGCAGTCCTATGTTTTCGGGGCAGCTCTTTCCAAATCTTTCATCCGTTTGGCTCTATATCTTTCCATTGCCAAGATATAGCAGCATGATTTTGACGTATATTCAAATTCATAAAATTGAGCACTATTTCGACGTAAACGCCAAAATTTTGTATATACGTCAAAGTATTCATATAATTCAACGATTTTGTTTTTTAAGAATTGTTTTGACGTACGTTCTATTGCCCTACAACGTACACCATAAAATATTAAAAGCATGTTTAGTATTGTTTTGACTTATGTTCATACAAAATGAAAATTAGGACTATAAATTGTATGCATGTACGTCAAAAAAAAGACTATTTTTTTTTTGTTTTGGCGTACGTGCATACGATTTTACTCTGAACGTAGAAAAGTATAAATACAAAAGTATAATAAATAATAAAAATAAATTTTTCTGAAATACCCTCTCAATAAACTATCATTTTCAAAATCTCAACAAAACTGGCATCCATAATTCCTATAATAGAGGAAAAAATATTAAAAATGTGACCCCCAAAAAAATACAAAAATACAGGAAACTCATAAGCACATTAAAAGCTTCCCCACAGTAGAGTCTCATTACTGTAGGGCAAGTTCCAGTCGAAAATATTTGGAATCTAATTTAAATATCTCAAAGATGTACTTTTTGTATCAGGAGGCGACGAATGAACCTGCCAAAGAGTGCATCTACCGTAAAGAGTTCAACAATTCATTCAACTTGTCTTTTTACAAGCCAAAAAAGACCAGTGTTATCGGTGTCTGGCATTTAAGGTTAAAGAAAATCCTGCTAGTAAAGAAATTACAGAGTTTGATGATTATAAAAATGAAAAACAATTTATGAAGGTCGAAAGGGGCTAAGATCGAAATAACTTGGAGCCAAAAGATTTAATAACTTGCTTTGATATTCAAAGCGTTTTTTCGCTTCCGAAGAAAAACGCTTATTCTTTTTACTACAGACGAGAAATAAGTCTTTTTAAACTGACAGCAACACTTTGCTCCGCTGACTAAAAACCAAATAGTAAGTAAGTAAAGTAAGTAAATGTGTGATTTTATTAATCCATACAAAAGTTTGTTTTTAAATAGTTTTACAAAATTCACAAAAAAGCATGGCATTTGCCGTCAGCCGAAAAAGAAAGAGAATATTCAAATATCAGATGGTTTTATAAGTAGAGATGCTTAAGTTTATAAAAAACAAAATATAACAGACTGTGCTGTATTGAGTGAAGTGCATAGTAATGATATGGCCAATGCTCTGATAAAACTTCTAAAGCAACTCATGACAGAACATCCTCTAGTGGAAACATTAACATTATGGAGTGATTCTTGTGTCCCCCAAAACAAAAATAAAATCATGTCTACAGTCCTTAAGTACTGCACAAGTTACCGAGCTTAAAAACGATTTTTCACAACATTTTTATGTATTTTCTTCTCAATAACTTCTTTTCATTTCGAATATTGAAAATCACGTTATATTTTTCTGACTTAAGATATAGCTAATAAATTTTTTTCGGTTTTTTATTATTATTAGAACGCCCGCCGTATGCACATTTTTTGACGTACGTGTATGAGTTTGCAAAGTCTTTTTGATTTTGTGGCGTATACACTGAGGGAAAAACTGTGTCCGATATTTAAATGGGAAAGCATTAAAATTGCAGTTGTTGGCGTTTTTAAAGCAACACATTTAAATTGAATCGAAAGTAGTTTGTTTCAAATACAAAGTGCTTTTGCGAAAGCAGATAAGTAACTTTGGCTTTTGAATTGAATAGTTCACTCCATTGATTCAAAATCTTACTTTTTCGAATTTAGATCAAAAGAAAACGTATTAAAAATAAACTAGAATACGCTTTAATTTTTGAAAAAAAAAAACAGCTGTCTTTAACCCAGTTTTTTATTTATTTATAATTTTAAAGTACTTAATGTACCATATTCTTTTCTGATAGATTGCGGCGGCCACAAGTTTGCTTTTCGATTTAGCTTTAACTTTTAATTTCATTTTCCATATTAACTTTGCCTTTTCTACTTTGCATTTTTCTACTTGTTGATTTTTTATTTTTCGATCACTACGTTGCTATGGTTTTTTGTTCCTTTGTTATTTGTCATAGTTTTAGATTTTCAATTTTATTCATTTTCAAATTGTGTTTTCAATGAGTTGTGGTCGCCAGTTTAAAATTTAATTTTCAAGAGGAAGAAAAAGGAATGTAAGTTATTTAATCTAGAATGTTCAAAAACTCTTTCTAATTTATGTATATGTTTTTCTTTAGAAAATAAAATCGATACTATTCATTTCTAATTGGAATACGATATTTATTTTCCGCAAAAAGTTATTTGAAATTGAATTTCGGCGCTGCAACATTATTTTATTTTATTCATCTGGAACTTTCTTCTTGTTGAGAGCAGCCATTTCACAGATTGTTTCGTGTGCTGTATTTGGAAGAATTTTTTGTGAATAAATTTTGTATGCTTTCGTCTACAATGGAACGCAGTTGTAAAGCTGAAAATTGTATGGAATTTGACAATGATTTTATGGTTTCTTGTGACAAGTGCCATAGATGGTATCACTACGCTTGTGTTGGTTTCGATTCAGACAAATTTACTGCTTCAATTCCGTGGTTTTGTGGAGACCATTGCCGGTCTTTGGAAGACATCGACAAGAATATCTCCGAGGTAAGGCCTGATGTTTTTAATTCTCTTAGTGAAGAAGTAGACAACCTTGTTGAAGCTGCAGCAACCGCTCAAGCATTGGTTTCACAGAAAGACGAGGAGCTTTCTGCCCTTCGAAAGGAGATGGAAGCCTTGAAGTTAAAATTAAATGAGTCACCATCACTCCCAGTTCAAAAAGTCGTCGATCCTCCAAAGATGTCTAATTCTGATATCGTTAAAGAACGTTTGCAGAGAATTAAGAAAATTCAAGAAAATCATAATTTGTTATTAGAATCTCTAGTACAATCAAATAACATTTCGCCATCTTTAAAGAAGTCCGAGGATACACACCAACATTCTATTGAACCAAATCCTTCGACACCAAATAGGATCTCTGTTCCAGATTCTGATATGGCCACGTTGTTGACAATTTTAAATCGGAACAATGTGCAGGAACTGCCCATTTTTTCCGGTGCCGACAAACGGGAGTGGCCATATTTTGAAGAAGTCTATAAATCAACCACTATAGAAGGACGTTTTACTGGCAAGGAAAATGTATCTCGGCTTCGTAAAGCCCTAAAAGGTGAGGCGTATCAACTTGTCAGCGATAGATTGAAATACTCTTCGGATGCGGATGCAATAATGGATTCTCTACGAGCAATTTTCGGACGTCATGATGTGCTAGTGCGAGACCTTACAGATGATCTGATGAACCTTCCTCGTCTTACATCCAAATGCGACCCAAGGGTGCGGATCTGGGCAGTCAAACTTAATGGTTTTGTGGCTGATCTTAAATCTATGGGAAGAGATGAAGATTTGAACAACGGGTATGTCTTAAGTTGTCTAGCTTGTAAATTAGGTCCTTGTTTGTATCTAGATTGGGTGAAACAAAAAGCTAAGCATCATCGAGCCAATCTTCAAAATCTTGCAACTTTTTTGATGGAGAAAGTTGTTGACCTTCCTCCTGATCTAAAGAATATTGAACCGACTGATTCAAGAAAATCTCACAGCAATTCTAAGTCTGGACGTATTTTGACACACAACCCATCACCATCAGCAGCGACTCCTTCAGTGAGTTGTGCATTTTGCAGTCGAAATCATATTGTAAGCCAGTGTACAGATTTTAAGAATCTACCAGTCGAACAGAGAATGGGTTTCGTTAAGGGGAAAAGAATTTGTTTTTCTTGTTTGGAGCAATCGAAACATAATTGGAGTACCTGTAGAGAAAACAAAAAATGTAATGTTCAAGGATGCAAGTCTCGACATCATCCACTTCTACATCAAGAAACTTCGGTGTCACAGTTGAACAATTCTGCAGCTGTTTTCGTTCCAACAAGTCATATCCATTCTTCTCATGTTCGAAACAGTTCGTCAATTTTGTTTAAGATTGCACCAATTCGAATTTATGGTGCCAATGGTAAGTTTGCTGACACTTTCGCTTTTCTAGACGACGGATCTGCCTTATCAATGGTAGAGAAAGATCTTTTCGATGAGCTTGGTTTATCTGGAACCAAGGAAGATTTAATCCTGCAGTGGACGAAAGGTGTTTCCAGGTATGAAGACTCGTTAAAGACTTCTTTTTCTGTTTCTGGGGTCAGCAATAGAAAGCGTCATCAATTAAAAAATGTGTACACAGTCAAGGATTTGGAACTTCCTGAACAATCAATTAATGCTACAGAGTTGCAACTTTCATTCCCACATTTAAGAGGTCTTCCGATTTCTAACCTTGACAGTGCGAAGCCCAAAATTCTCATCGGTCTAGATCAAGCCAAATTTTTGTGGGGTCATGGGCAGCGTCATGGCAGAGATGAAGAGCCGTGCGCTATCAAGACTCTTTTGGGGTGGGTTGTTTATGGAAAATCAGCTCATAGCTTAAATGTAAGCAGTCTTAACAATGCTTCCAAACCGACAATGCATTTTCTTTTTCACGATGCCCTTAAAGCAGAGGAAGATTTGCATGATTTAGTAAAAAAACATTTTTCTACGGAAGATTTCGGTGTAAAAGCTCCGAAAGGTGTTTTGCAAAGTCGGAATGACATTCGAGCGATAGACGTTATGGAAAAAACCCTTCAGCAAGTTGGTGACCAATATGAGATTGGATTGCTTTGGAGACAAGACAATATCAAGCTTCCAGATAGCTTCCCTATGGCACTGAGCCGATTGAGAGGATTAGAGAAATCATTGAAAAACAAACCTCATCTTCTCGAATGGAAAAACAAACATATGAAAGAGTTGCTATTGAAAGGCTACGCAAGAATAGCCTCCAAAGAAGAACTCAGTAAGAATTGGCCTAGGATTTGGTATGCACCTATGTTTGTTGTCGAAAATCCGAACAAAGTCCCACCAAAGCCAAGAGATGTTGCAGATGTTGCTGCAAAGGTGAATGGAGTTTCCCTTAACACATTCCTGTCAAAAGGCCCGGACAACCTGGTTCCACTCCACGCTGGAATTTTCAAATTTCGAGAGCGAGCCGTAGCAGTCAATGCAGATGTGAAGGAAATGTTTCACAGGATTCGTATTAAAGAAGAGGATCAACAATGCCAGCGAATTTTGTGGAGAGATGGAGACAACTCTCGAGAGCCAACCGTTTACATAATGCAGGTAATGATGTTTGGCCCAACCTGCTCTCCGACATGTGCACAGTTTGTGAAAAATCATCATGCTGAAAAGTTTAGATCTGAATGTCCAGAAGCAGTTGATGCATTGACAAAGCGTACGTACGTCGACGATTACTTTAACAGTCACAATACTTTAAAACAAGCCTTCAGCGTAACCGAAGATGCAATACGCATTTGTAAATCCATGAATTTTGACCTTGTGGCGGTTAAGTCAAACAGTCAAGATCTTCTGCGACAAATACCTCAAGCAAATGTCGACCCTAAACTTGTGAGCATGGATCTAAACAGCAGTGAATATTTTGTCACGAAAATTTTGGGTATGTTCTGGTTGCCCTCAACGGACCAATTCACATATAGACTTTCTGCAACAAACAACCTTAATGAGATGCTTGTTTCCGACGCGAAATTAACCAAGAAAGAAGTTCTGAGGTTGGTTATGAAGATTTTTGATCCACTTGGACTTATATCGTTTCTTATCATTCGTGGTCGAATCATTTTACAAGATATATGGCGGGAAGGTTTCGATTGGGATGAATCAATCTCGCAGCACTTAAAAAACATGTGGACAGTTTTTGTCAAAGAGTTGAAGAGCATAGAAAAACTGATGATTCCTCGTCGATATTTATCTTGGAATCCAGACGACTCTCAGGTGAGCTTAATTGTTTTTGTTGACGCCTCTGAAAAAGCCTTTGCTGCTGTGGCTTACTTAAGGTTTGAAAAAGAAAGCAACACAGAGGTATCTCTTGTAATGGCAAAGGCAAAAGTAGCCCCAGTAAAGAAATTATCAGTGCCAAGATTGGAACTACAAGCGGCAGTTCTGGGAGTGCGATTGGCTGAAACAGTGAGGAGCTCTCATTCCATTCACATTCACAACACAATTTACCTTTCTGATTCCAAGACAGTTTTGTCCTGGATTAATTCCACAAAGTTCAGTTTCCCCTCTTTTGTCGCTGTCCGGGTTAGCGAGATATTAGATTCTTCATCACCTCGACAATGGTTCCACGTTGGAACACAGGATAATGTGGCTGACGATGCTACAAGGTGGAAGGACATGTTTGTTGGAGACTCAAATTCAAGATGGTTTGAAGGTCCTGAATTCCTACGCACACCAGTTGATTCTTGGCCAATTACGACAGGAAAATCATGCCCATCAACGGATTGTGAAAGCTTAGATGTTTTTGTTCACAATAGCAAAGTCTTACCATCTTTCAGCGTCTACGATGAGATTAAACCGAGGTTTAAAGCCAAGTGGTCTTCGTCCGTCCGTGTTTTGGCTTTTATTATTCGTTTCGTCGACATAAAGAAAAACAGATTAGTTCAAAAATGTAAATATGTAACCCCAAATGAATTCTCCAGGGCCGAAGATTGGATCTTTAGAAAAATTCAAGCAGAAGCATTTCCCAAAGAAGTTTCCAGTTTACTTTCAAAGAAACCAGTATGTATAAAGAGTAAGATTGCAAATTTTTCACCATTTATGGACGACGAACATACGATAAGATTAAGCTCAAGATGTCAGAAGGCATTAATTTCTTATGCTTCGAAGAACCCTGCAATCTTACCAAAATCCCATCCACTAGTCGACTGCTTCATACTTCACCACCACGAGAAAAACAACCACATTGGCTCAGCTGCAGTTATCTCCGACATCAGAGAACGAGCATGGATCATTTCCATTAGAGTTTCAGTTCGGAAAATCGAATCCAGATGTAATAAGTGCAAGCTTTTGAAGGCCAAAGCAGAAATGCCGAAAATGGGACAGTTGCCTGAAGCTCGATTAGCCTTTGACCAGAAGCCCTTCGTTCACGTCGGAGTAGATTGTTTTGGTCCAATGTTGGTGAAGTATGGTAGAGGAACTATTAAGCGCTATGGAATGATATTTACGTGCCTCACATTCCGAGCAGTACAAATCGAGCTTTTAAACGATTTAAGCTTCGACCAGTGCACCATGGCGCTTCGACGATTTGTCATCAACCGAGTCGTAACGAAATACTTGTACAGCGACAACGGGCTGAATTTTATTGGTACCAAAAACCAATTAGAAAAAGATGTGAGAGAAATGGAAGCTGCTCTTGGCGAATTTGCATCTAATTACCATGGAATTCTTTGGAGATTCATCCCAGCCTATTCGCCGTGGATGGGTGGTGCGTGGGAACGTCTTATCCAATCAATTAAGCGAACCATTCAAATAGTTCTCAAAGAAACTATACCTCGAGAGGATGTATTACGAAACGCGCTCATGGAAGCCCAAGGACAAATCAACATGCGCCCTCTCACACACATTCCTGTCGACCCACAAGACCCTAAGCCATTAACTCCTAACTCGATGTTATTTGGAGAAGATTTCCGAGACACAACTGCTCCTGGTTTTTTTCATGAAAATGACTTTTGTAGTAGACTGTATAGTCGAAGAGCGCAGCATTTGATGTCTCAACTAACAAAGCGATGGTACAAAGAATATCTACCAGAATTAATTAGAAGAAGTAAGTGGCATCATAACACCAAAACTATTGAGGAAGGTAGTATAGTTTTAGTAATCGATCCGAATGAAGTACGTTCATCTTGGCAACTAGGCCGTGTTGTCAAAGTATATCCAGGTCCAGATAAAATAGTCAGAATTGCCGATGTCCAAGTTGCAGACGGAACTATCAAACCAAAAAGGTCAGTTGGCCGACTTGCAATCCTAGATTTGTCTTCATCATAGATTCAGACGGGTCCCGGGATGTCTTTAACCCAGTTTTTTATTTATTTATAATTTTAAAGTACTTAATGTACCATATTCTTTTCTGATAGATTGCGGCGGCCACAAGTTTGCTTTTCGATTTAGCTTTAACTTTTAATTTCATTTTCCATATTAACTTTGCCTTTTCTACTTTGCATTTTTCTACTTGTTGATTTTTTATTTTTCGATCACTACGTTGCTATGGTTTTTTGTTCCTTTGTTATTTGTCATAGTTTTAGATTTTCAATTTTATTCATTTT
The DNA here is from genome assembly GCA_914767635.1 of Melanostoma mellinum. Lineage (NCBI taxonomy): Eukaryota > Metazoa > Arthropoda > Insecta > Diptera > Syrphidae > Melanostoma > Melanostoma mellinum. The sequence continues at coordinate 73,853,107 of OU612059.1, forward strand.
CAAATTGTGTTTTCAATGAGTTGTGGTCGCCAGTTTAAAATTTAATTTTCAAGAGGAAGAAAAAGGAATGTAAGTTATTTAATCTAGAATGTTCAAAAACTCTTTCTAATTTATATGTTTTTCTTTAGAAAATAAAATCGATACTATTCATTTCTAATTGGAATACGATATTTATTTTCCGCAAAAAGTTATGTATTTGAAATTGAATTTCGGCGCTGCAACAACAGCATTCGCATTTTCGTAATTAAAATACTTTAAAATTAAAGTAAAAACAGATTTGAAGCAAACGAAAACGCTTTTCTATACCAACAGTTGAACTTCATTGGAGTTTTCATTGTTGAAATCTGTATAGCGGCATTCGCATATTAGTAATAAAAGAATCAAGTTCTGTAAAAGAGTGAAGTGAAGTGAAACTTTTGATAACGACTCTTCGGCGAATTCGAAAACTTACGATATTCAAAAGAACGCCGATGATGAGATGGATCCGATTTCAAGATCTGCATGCTCTAAAATCGTTTGTAAATAGGAAAAAAGTTGCTAACTAAATATGAAATATTTATAGAATCTTTATAGAATCTTCAAAACCTATTAAGTTCAATATCAAAGGGAGTGGTTTACTTTAAGTATATCAGAACAACAACGAGAATACCCACCGGAAGGACTAGTGCAGTTGATAAATTGAAGAAGCATTATGTACAAACATATGCTTAGAATCAGCTGACTGAAAATCCATTGATGACCAAATTATTACAATTTTGTAATTTTGTATGTGTTCAATAAATAACACTTTCTCAAAAATAAATAAAATGTGTCACTTTAATTGAACAAATTTGTTATTTTATTTAAATTTTTTCAGTTTATCTAGTTTGGTAATAATGAAAATTACCAAACGTGCGATTACGAATTGAAAACATATTTGATTCAAATCGAATACGACCATTATTTAATTGAAATTTGTGAAGTATTTGAAGCAAAAGGTGTCGCTTTTGAATCAAATGCATGCATACTTAAAATAAAGCAGCGAGCGCAATAGGTTGAATGAATCAAATCTTTGATTTCAGAGTATTTCGATTTAAATTCAAGGAAGAATTTCATTTAGAAATAATGCACTTTGTCTTTCACTTATGGTCACTAAGCATTTAAAAGAAAAGCCATCCGTAATAAAATCAGAGCTAATAGTTTTAAGAATTACAGGTCTCCTGTCTTTTAAATCATTGTCAAAAAGCATTTATTTCAAATGGAGTTTTCATTCAATTTTTATTCAAAAGCGTTGCAGATTTGACTTTAAGAAAAACGCCTTTAGTCCTAAATTGTTGCCTTTTTTCTTTGATTCAAAGCCTTTTTTTTGATTTGGTGATGTTTTTTGGCTCAGTGTACGCCAAACCTACCTTTTTAGTAAATTGTAAATATTTTAAAAACTAAAAGTATTTCATCCCATCTTCTTGCGATTTTTGAAAGAAGATTTCTATAAAGATATTGTGTAAAAAAATCAAAAAATCCCATCGGTTGGTTTTCGCGTAGTTGGCTGCCAAGCCTTTAAATCCGATTTCCCAAAAACTTAAAAATGACGTATACGGCAACACAATATTAGGGCGACGATATACTGATTTCACTGTCATAAAAAGCGCTTTCTCGCTTAGCTGTTCCACATGGGCATAATTGTAAAACATCACGAGCGGCCAGAACTTGGAATTTCTCATCACGATGTATGAATTCTGTTAGTTTCAGTTTGGAAAATAGATTACGTACATACATTTATATAGGGTAGCAGGGAGCCCTGAGGCGTTAGGCTGCGCGCACAGTAGTGCGACAAAGCGATGCGATGCGAGAAGCGCTGCAAGAAGCGATGCGAGAAGCGATGCGACAAGCGATATTAGATGCGACAAAGTTAGAAGAGATTAGGTTGTATTTTGTGTCAGAACAATATGAATTCCAAATCTGAAGATGAACTTTTGAATGAAAGTTTATATTTAAAGCTTTTAAGAGAAAGAAAAGGCTGAAAATAAACCAATTTTACATGATGCCAAAAAATATGTAGAGTTACATAATTTGTACTTGCAATTAAAAAAGCATGAAATAAAATTTTTTTCAATACACGAGAACGTCAATCAAAACTTTTATTCTTTTGTAATTCTTACCCCCAAAATAACTTCCAAATTGCACCACACAACACAAAAACTGAAATGTAGTACATATTTTTTTTTTTTTTTCTCAACGTCAAAACAAACACTTCTCACACAATATCGCTTGAAAAAGTGGTCGGAGCAGTTTTCGTGCGAGAAACTTGCGAGAACCTTGCGACAGACTCGCAATTGTCGCATCAAATATCGCTTCATTGCACGCACGTGGATAAGAAAAGATATAAACAGCTTTCTCGCCTTCAAACGCTTCTCGCATCGCATCGTTTTCTTCAAAGTCATGCAAAGTTTACGAACTTACCAGAACCCGGTTTCATAAAAAAATTTAAAAAAAATTTGAGACAAAGTTGTGAAGTTATTTAAAAAAAAAACCAAAACTTTCTTACAAAAGTGGTAAAAATTTCAAGAACCAAATTTTTTCAAATGTTAAAATGCCATCTTTGTCAAACTAAAAAATATGATATTTCGTTAATGCCCTGTCAGTTATTTACGAAAAAGTCGGGTTTTCCAAAACCGGTGGTGTGGGAGGTACCATATACCATTCATAGACATTTTCTGTAAATGTTTTTTTACATTATAAGCAAGACACAAAATTTCATCGAAATCGGTGGAGAGCTTTCGAGGAAAATAAGTATGTATTATCATATCGGTTGTATGGCAGGCACCGCTATTTCAAGACCCTTTCTGTAGACTGTCTCAAAGCTCTTACTGCACATTTTGAAGAAAATAGGCCAAGTGGTTCAAGCTGTAGATCCGTATATGGACAGACAGGCAGACAGACAAAATTGCAGGACCCACTTTTTTATAATTCTCTATTATCGTAATATAATGCTTAGTTGTAATGTCAAAATTTTTTCTGAACAAAATGCGAAACCGGCTTTATAGTACCTATAATCGAAAGTAAAAACGTACAGGCAGACAAGCTTACCATTACGCCATGGGCACCATGAAAATCCAGTTTAAAAACAGGTCTAGTTTTCAAAACGGTTTTAAGTTTATAAAGGTTGGAGTCAAGGACGGCAAGCTGATATTGGAAAAGGCTGTCGCCAAGGAACACCGTCTTCTGCTGACAGGATTCTTTGGTGTTATTTGGAAAAAGGAAAAGACGAGCAATTAATTTCCAATATGGAAAGGGATCTGCTTGGCAACATAAACACTGTCGAAAACGCAGAGAGTACAGCACTACTAAATAAAAAGATTAATACAATTTTAAACAGTTAAAAACACTTTTTATATTTCCTCAAATGCACATTTCAGAAGCAATGCTTCCATCATCAGCACTACAACAAACTTGTTCAGAGGCAGCCAAAACATTGCTCGCGGTTAAATCTTCGCAAGTGGATACCATTATAGTGGCTTTATTTTCATAGCCTACGATAGATAGCATACTTTTATCGCAGGGTATCTATCGCAGCTAATAAAGCAGAGGGAAATGTCGTCTGCATATGTTTTTCCACCATTTTGTTACTTCGTTGTTGTGTTTGGTTCAAAAAAAAGTATGCTACAAAGGGCCCACAACACAAAATGTGGCAGTTGCTCTGCTTTCTTGTGTCTGTCATATTCCTGCTTTTTGCTATAAATTTAAAGCAAGTGGAGACACAGCGTAAGCAATGTAGGGAAAGCTGCTGACTTCTAATGTACAAGGTGAAGGGAAGTCCAAGAAAGGGTGATTACGATACTGTTCAATTAAGCTAATGTTGACCACTTTGAAAATCGTTCAATGGGTACGGGCTACGGGGTAGGTTCCGATAAATAGTGAGGTTATCTGATTACAAATGCTGGTCTCTGACGAGTAAGGCTACAATTCATTTGAGAATTTCCATGTTTTGGTAGTTGAGGAGCATTCGATCGACAGCTACGAGATCTTATAGTGGCAAATACTGGCAGCCTTCGGAACACACAAGTTCCAGACGCTTCGTGCGATTGATCAAGGATATGAAGGAGCAGTGGAAGTTACAGTGGGTATGTTTCACATTAATTTATAATGTGCAAAAAATACAAAAAAAAAATGGTAGCAATTGAAAGGAAGATTCTCCATAAGATGGCAGAGGTCACAAAGCTTGATCGTGTTAGAAGTCCAAAAGATAAATGGAGGCCTTCGCGGACCATAGCAAATAAGTGGAAGAGCTGTAACCCCTTCAAGATCCCAGTGCTCCTGAGGCGCGCCGTAAAAGAAAAATGAAGGCAAGTACATATAACCAAAGTTGCGTTTAACTGACTTCGCTGGATACCATCACTTTAACAACAAAGAGTAGTATTCTGGGTACAATATCAGTACTACATATACCATCATTAGCAACTAAGCTTGTCGGTGTCTTTTCGGTAGTATACCAAAATCATTGACATGACTTCCAGTGTTGTCGTTCAAATAACAAAAACCGGACCTTACTTAAGCCCATGAACCATGATGCTCAACTATGGTAATGTGTCATTAATTTCTTATAGCTTCCTTCACAACTAACATCAAATTTTTAAGTCCCTGAATGTGGCGAAGTTTAAAATCTGACAAGAAAATGTACTAAATTTGGTTTCAAACAATCGCATTTAATTAAGCAAAATCGATATTAAGTCAAAAAATAAAAATTATGCAATCACTAAAAGAGATATGCCTCAAAATTAACAGCAAATTAATGCTAATTTACAAACAGTTTTTTTTTTAAATCGTGAAAAAAACCCCACTCGGTGGGTACCGAAAAACCCCCCATGAGAAAATCTCAGTTCCAATTTAATACGCAACAGCTGCCAACAAACACCTGATCAATATAATCGAACGGCAGCTCATAAACCTTTCAATCATTAGTCAAAGAATAATCGCAACATGCATTAGTGGAAAAGTAGCCACTTGACTGCAGAAACAGCGGGGGCGTGAGAGTATTGGTATTAGTAGTGCCACATTGATGCAAATGCACACAAAACTCTGGTGACTGGAAATAAGTAATAAAGTGCCTTCCACAAGAGAAGCGAATCGCGACTGCGAATTATGATTGTGAACCACTGTCGTTTCTTCTTTGACGTGAATTCTATCAAATTTATTAAATCAAATTGGGATGTCCACAAAAGATGCCAAATCATGCGAAACACACTTTTTACATGCACTTCATTGCTATTTACGTTTGTGGAATAAAATTTTTGAAACATAATTCGCTATCGCAGTTCGTTTCTCATGTGCAAGACGCTTAACAGCTTTTATGCTACATCGCAAGTTTGCACGGACATGAAGGCAGTCTTGGAGTTGGAGATCGTGTGTATGCTACGTACTACTGCCACTATCATAATGTTGGTCGGTCATTGGCCGCACCTTGTGTGCCAACATTGAGCCGCGTTACATGTGCAACCTGATTTGTGTTCAATGAAATTTCAAGAATTTGTATTCTATTAGAGGAACCCCTTCAACAGTCAAATATCTGACTTTTTAATTTAATTTAATTTTTTTTCTATAATCAACACTTCGGTCTGTATGAATGTTGCAGTAGCGAATGCGCAAAGTACGCAGCGCAGCAGGAGCACGTATTTACCCCTCCTCTTTATAGCAGCGTCTCACTCCACCGCACCGTTCAATGGCGATGTGGTTATGTAATCGAATGGAATTTGCGCTCTTTTCTTCGGGTTTTGTGTTACAATGAACTCGCGCGACATCTGTAATGACACCATCTTGAGTTAAGCCGTGTCCCGTCACCGCACCGCACCGTCAACCGGCCGCGTTGTCATTATGATCGCACTATTCGTCGCTGTTGGGTGGTAATGGTGCGGTGATGGTGGTGGTAGCAAAAACAAATGAAGATTGACAGGAGTTGATTGGTGTTCTTCAAAGGCGCGAACACTGTTTTGGAGAGGCAAATGTCAAACGCAAGGGAGCGTCATTTTATCTGTCGCATAACAAATCATTGTCTTCTAAGTATATGCCTGTGCGCCGCTCCCGTGTTCACACAGCACGTTGTTTATTTGTCGCAATGACTGCTGGCGGCCGTGACGGGGGGAGCAGGCCAGGCCTGCATGCGAGAAGTCAATGAACTTAGAAGAACGAGTCAAACTGCATCGCCATATCAGCTGCCTCCGTTTATTTATTTGTTTTTATTTGTATTTTCGGGGAATGTAGGTAACCCAGTGCAAGAGCATGCCTCAATGTGCATGAGTTTATATCTGGTTGTGTGTGTGTGTGTGTGTGGGTTTTTATGTTTGAGCCGGAGCAGAGTGCATAAATACACGTATGGGAAATGTGTAGACTCTACGTCTCTATGTGCAGTTTGGCGTTTCGTGAATAGAAACAGGGGAATCCAGAAACTGCGAAATTAGAAATATTGGCACAGTGGCCTGGAGACTTATTAAAGAAATTGCAATACAAACACCAGCTTAGTGCTGATTCTGCTGTAATGTTTTGGGAAAAGGAAAATAGATGACTTCTAGGGAGAGAAATAAATGTAGGTATGTCGACTATTAAAAAGTGGAGGAGTGGTGCTGGTGCACGTGGCGTAATGATCAGCATATCTGACGGTTACGTGGGAAGTTCGAGATTCGAACCTAAGAAACAGCAAATAAAACAAATTTTCAAGGGTATTGTCTTTCGCGAGGAAATTTTAGGTCCTTCGGGTGTAATTAGAATTAGACACTGCCATGACAAACACTTCTCACTTGGCCGTTCGGAATCGGCAGAAAAATTTTTGGTAATGAAAAAGCGTTAGGCTCCGAGGTTTCCATAGCTTTGATGGTTTACTTATTGAAAAAAGGGAAAACTAATTATTGTTTTTGAACCGGAATAGGCAAAAAAAAATTGGTAACATAATACGCCTTGATATAAGATTTGCTTTAGTAAGAACTTATGCTACAAATGTTTAGTAAAATCTGGTTGGAGCATTCGCGTACTGCATTTGTCTTGTAGTGTTGCTTTGAACAATAAGCTTTTTTTCAGTTGTCCATTCAAGAAGAGACTAAGAGGATAATAGACCCCATTTTTCAATTCAAGATTCTGAAAAATGGTTCTGTTTCAGGTATTTACAACAGCTCACCTTAAACGAACTTCTCAATAAACCATCGTCTTGCAAACATAATCAAATTATTGAAAACAATCTTCGTTTTATAGAACGCTTTGCTGCCCTTAAAGCACTCAGATCTCCATCACAAGATCCAATATAGTTCAGGAAAAAATCGGGATAATCTCGGAACTTGGAAGGAAAATTTCTGTTCTCCGAATTTGGTGTACAACACACAATGAGTGGTAACGAAGGGCCTAGCATGGTGCATCTAAGCCACCTATCGGGCCTGACCCATTCGGTGTTGAAAGCAAAAAACTCTACGAAGCTTGACCAAGCTCCAATTTACTAAAGCCGAAACACAGTTACACTTCAAAGAAGGTATCGTTACCTCCAACTTTCAAGGCCCCCTACTGCCACTCTCACTAACAAAATAAATTGAAATATAAATGTGTAAGAAAAAATGTTTTGTTATTTTTAAAAAGAACAAATGATACGACGAAATCATCGAGTAATGTTTTCTCTGCCGGCCTAAAAGTCGGAACACTTTGAGAATTTCTTTGGACCTCGAATTTCATTTCCAATGGCTGGAATTAATTTTTTTTACATTACTGAATCTATTTAAGTGGTCAGATAATTTTGGAGGGTACCACTTGTAGCTGTATTTGTATGTAGATGTATTTTCTTTTCAACTTTGACAGCAACTGCTGAATATGAAATGCTGAATTTTGTGTTCACATCAAGCTGGTCAGAGCTAGCTGCAGCGTATCATTTGTTTTTTGTATTCTGCTATCTGACGTCTATCATCTTTCATCTGCCATCTGCCGTTTATCATCTATCGTCCGTCATCATGTGTTTTCTGCCATCGGCCCATTGTCATCTGTCATCTGTCACCTGTCATCTATCATCTTTAAACTGTCATCTGTCATTTTTTATCTGTCATCTGTCACCTGTCACTTATTATTTGTCATCTGTTATCTTTCTTCTGTTATCTGTTATCTGTCATCTGCTATCTGTCATCTGTTACCTGTCATCTATCATCTTTAAACTGTGATCTTTCATCTGTCATTTATCATCTTTTATCTGTCATCTGTCACCTGTCATTTATTATTTGTCATCTGTTATCTTTCTTCTGTTATCTGTCATCCGTCATTTGTCATCTTTGATCTCTCATATTATGTCATCTTTCATATGTTTATTGCTTTTGGTTATTAATGTGTTTGTACCTTCAAAAATTACCACTTGTGTTTTTATTAACATTGTTACTGTTAAGTAGTACATAATTTTGCCTCTTTTCTTGTTTGAGTGTTTTCCTTTCTGGGAGGTTCGTGGTTCGAATCCTAACATGACAACTCCTCCAAAAATAAATTCACTGTCATGAAAAAACTTTTTTTTTTGATTAGGTGTTATAGGTCCCCTTCATTCCCTCACAAGGCACGGTTATGAGAAATGCGTTAGACGCCGCCCGGGCTTCCCGCTATGAACAGAAATACACTGATTTCTCCAGTCGTTGTTGTTGAGAAAGTACTTCGAACAAATGATACGACGAAATCATCGAGTCATGTTTTTCTTCAGGCCCAAAAGTAGGAAAACTTTGAGAATTTCTTTGGACTTCGAAATTTATTTGCAAATGAATTTTATTTTTTTAGAATTCAGAATCTATTTACGTGGTAAGAAAACTTTGTAGAAAACTCCTACAAGCAGTATTTTGCTGTTCTTGTTCTTTTCAACTTTGCCAGTAACTGCTGAATGTGAAATGTTATATTACATCAAGCTGATCAGACTCTAGCAATAAATTTCCGTTTTTCAAGTTGACGCTGGCAAAATCCTGTGTGATACACGCTCAACAATTCAAGTGACAAGTGACTGTAACTCAGTTTTAAAGTTTCAACATTTAGTTCTGCAGAACAATTTTCGATCAGTTGGCATCGATCACTTTTTTCTGGCACTTATCATCTGTCTTCTGTCATCTGCAGTCTATCATCTGCTCTCAATCATTTGTCCTGTCTTCTGTATTCTGTCATCTGACGTCTCTCATCTTTCATCTTTCATCTTTCATCTGCCATTTTTCATCTGCCAGCTGTTATTTGCCATCTGCCGTTCACCATCTGTCGTCCGTCATCTTGTGTTTTCTGCCATCGGCCATTTGCAATCTGCCACTTTCACCAGTCATCTTTCATCTATCATCTGTCATCTGCCATCTTTTATTTGTTATCTGTCACCTGGCACCTGGCACCTGTCATCTTTAGTCATTAATGTGTTCTTACCTTTAAATATTACCACTTGGTGTATTATTATCATTGTTGCTGTTTAGCAGTACTTACATATTTTTGTCTCTTTTCTCTTTTGTATGAGTTTTTTCCTTTTTGTTTTAATTTCTGTTTGAAATACTAAAATATAAAATACACATGGTGTCCGTGGCGTAACGGTAAGCATCTATATCTATTACGTGGGCGGTTTGTGGTTCGAATCCTAATAAAAAACAAAACATGTTTTCCACGACTGTTGCCCTTCGCGAGGAATTGACAAGTCCTCCAAAAATAAATTCACTGTCATGAAAAGGCTTCTTTGATTATGTGTTGTAGGTCCCCTTCATTCCCTCACAAGGCATGGTTATAAGAAATGCGTTAGACGCCGGGCTTCCCGGTATGAGCAGAAGTACACAGATTTCTCCAGTCGTTGTTGTAGAAAGTACTTTCGATGAAGACCATCGTACCCAAACTTCGTTCCAACAAATATGGTGGTGCAAACCAATCTCGAGAACCTCGGGGACATATCAGGAATCTACAATTTTATAAGTTAGAAAGCACTTTTAGTGGCAGTATCTACCCTCGTAGACTTGCCGACTTTTGGTAAAAAGTGATACTAGTGGAAAATCAATTTGATGTTTCTGAGCCTCCAACCTTGTAGCTTGTAGTCTAACGCAATAGGCAGACATGCTAAACAAGAAGCCACGGGCACAAAGTAGAAAAAAAATTTTGCTTACTTGCTAACATAGATGGGTTCTAGAGTTCGGGGTGAACCTGAGTCTTAACCAACATCCTTCGGATGAGCTCTCCCCAGTTTTGTACTCTAGATCGGTTGATCCCCGAGATCGGGGAGACGAGATCATCCCCTTTCGCGGTTTCCCTGCAATGTGATTTCGAAAACCCTGCTGCCCTTAAATACAAATTGCCCACTTAAATAGACAAGGCAAACTTTGTGGGTAGTGAAAAGGTTCTTGTATGGTTCGCAACTAAACTTAAGGGCGAACGCCATTCTAAACAGAATCTTTACCAACTATATTTTCTTTTCAATAAAAGGTAAAGAATAGAACTTGAAGAAAACGTTTATCTTTATCTTTTTACAAATTTTTTGTACGCCACTTGAAATCTTTTCCTCCTTGGCCATTACTACACATACTTTATCCCCTCAACCATTAAAAAAATCAATGTTTCAAGTATTTGTGACAAAAACAAAATCTAAATAAATTAAAACGGGAAGAAGCTGAGACAAAATAAGAATATAAAAAAAGCTACATACTCATAAAATAAAACAAAAAGCAGAAAGACCTTCGCCTAACATTGCGCACCGCTCTGTTGTTGCCATTGCCCGCCCATTAGTGCGGTTCTTCTCACATGTAAACACCAGAAACACAAAGTTCGTAAACCTTTGAAAGTGAAAGTATTATCGGACGAAGACCTACATATACAATCAAAGCGGACGCATATTGCGGCCTCATGTGCATGTAAATGACTGAAGAGAAGTGCTACAAAAACTACAGTTATTATTGCGGCCTGACTTGCTGCTACTCCACGCTTTGGTATTGAGTTCGCATTTTATTTTTATATACCGGTTGGGAAGCCACTGCTGCCATAGTAGCCCCCAATCACTTTTTTTTACCGCACTCCCCTTTTTGCTCCAATGATCCGTATGTTTCTTTCTCTTAACCATTATGGACGTGTGTATATTTATATGCTTCTTAAAGCTGTTCCTTCTCTTTCATGGGTTGGTAGAATGAGTATTCCGTCCGATCGAAGGCGAAGAGGAGTAAGTTAATTTATTATTCTGTAAATGCGTGTGACAACGTCAGCGTTTGTGGAGACTGGCACAGCCACAGCCAAGCAGTCATAATTACTGTCGACATTAACGAGATTGCAATCTTTTCTTTAAATACATTTGCGTATGTCAGCTTACTGTCGGTAACACATCTAAGGCTTTAAGTGTATGTTGGCCGAAAGATTGGTAAAAGCAAGGATGGGCATTTTACAATTGTGATCGTGGATGTACGTGGATGATAAAAATTTATATTATTATTGTTTCTTATCATATTGAACCACTTACTTGTCTTAACAAGTCAGCAAAGGGGACACACTTTAATTGTAGAAAAGTTTAAGTCATCTCCATACCAAAAGCTGTTAAGCTTACTCACACTGAACCCAAAGATTCCAGCCTAACTAGAATGTCTGCGAGCGGATTCTTCTTGTGTTTTGAAGCAGATATTAGTCAGAGCTGTGATCAAATCCTAAATTTCGATACTATAGTGTTGCCGTAAAAGACATAAGAAAAGAATTATATTCACTTCATTCTCAGGACCCTGGAAAGGACTTTAGAAAGGCATATCTGAGTAAAGTTAAGAGACTATGTGATTCCGCCAGCTCAACAGGAGTATACTAAACGGTAAATTGTGTCGTAAAGTACTTGGGAGGGGACAGTTAAGCACTCAATTAAATGCAAAAAATAAAAGTTAGAAGTAGTTATAGAAAAGGAATGAGCTTTCAGCAATGTTGAAGATATCGTTTTTTTTGCCAAATGTTAAGCCTTATTAATATCGAACTTACACTGCGTGATGGATTTAGTCTCCAATCCATAGTAGGGTAGTTACTCCACACTCCACAAGGTGGGGTTGTTGGGCTGTGAACCAAATCTTGGTTTAACTGAGCCGGGGTGTGTTCGTGGCTGTGGAATATTCTCTGGCATATGCTGATGATTTGGCCCTCCAGAGTGGGGGCTGTGCGTGGGGTTAACTACCCACTCACGTTAAAAACATATGGTTCCGAAACATCCAATAGCCTCGAATAACGATAATGATTCCAAAGTTGATGACCCAAGCAAACGAAAAAAGGACAATGACCTCCGGATCTGCACGTGGAACGTATGATCTCTTAACGGACTACGTGCGGCTGGAGAATTAGCGGACGCCCTGGACTGCTGCAAAGCAGACATAACCGCCATCCAAGAACTGCGATGGAGTGGACCGGGTATAAAGAAGATGAAAAACTGTGACATCTACTATGGCGACTGCAACAGACAACAGAAACAGCGCTTATTTGGGTGCGGATTTGTCGTTAGAGGGAGACTCAGATATAAGTTGATTGGCCAAAATCCAGTCAATGAGCGTATAATGACCATCCGCATCAGGGCTAAATTCGCCAACATTAGCTTTATATGCGCCCACGCCCCCACAGAAGAGAAAGACGACGATTCCAAAGACTGTTTCTACGAGCTCCTCGAAGAAACGTATAAGCAGTGCCCCAGACACGACGTGAAAATAGTTCTTGGCGATTTTAACGCAAAGCTAGGGAAGGAGGACATCTTTGGAAATACAATCGGTAAGCATGACAACCTCTGAAAACAGACTGAGGCTAATGGACTTTGCTGCGGGGCTAAATCTTGTTGTAAGTAGTACACGCTTCCCGCATCTCAAAATTCATAAAGGTACATGGCGATCCCCAGATCAATTAACCGTCAACCAAATTGACCATGTTGCGATCGACGCAAGGCACTCTTCCAGTGTGTTAGATGTCCGAACTTTCCGAGGGGCCAACTTTGACTCGGACCACTACCTTGTTGTAGCCAAGGTACGAATGAGGATATCGTATTCACGACCTGCACGAACTAACGCTGTAAAGAGATATGACGTCGGAAAGCTACAATCGCAAGAGATTGCCAATGCCTTTTCCAATCGAGTGTCCCTCCAACTATCCTTGAATCTCATGCCACCAGCATCAAACATTGAAGACCAGTGGCAGCAATGCTAACAAGCCATCAGAACCGCGTACCCTGAGGTTCTGAATTTCAATGGGCCCCCAAAACGAGACACATGGTTCGCTGAAGAATGCAGGCAAGCAAATGCAGCCAAACAACAAGCACGTCAAATGCTTATGCAAACACGAACGAGAGCTGCTTGCGATCAGTATAACGAGATCTTCAAGGAGAAAAGAAGGGAAGAACACCGACTTCTCAAAAAGAAAAAGAAGCAGCATGAGAAGCGCTCGTTTGGGGAAATTGAGAGGTGCCATGACAGGAACGAGATTCGGAAGTTTTACCAAAAGGTAAAAAGATCCTGCCAGGGTGGCAAGCCCCGAACTCAAGCCTGTAAAGACCAGCAGGAAAACAGAATTGTAGAGTCACAATCGCTACTGAGGATCTGGAAATGGAAAGATCATTTCTGCAGACTGCTTAACGGCGATGAGGACACAAATTCCGCCGTCAGGCAGATTGCCCCATTCAGCTTGGACGATGATAGAGAATGCCGTCCTCCCGACCTAGAGGAAGTTAAGCTTGCTATATGCAAACTTTAATCAAATAAGACTGCAGGTGCAGATGGCCTTGATGCTGAACTTTTCAAGACAGGTTGAGACCAGTTAGAAAAAAAGTAGAAAAGTAGGGAGACCCTCACAATTGCGCCAATTATAGAGGGATCAGCCTCCTTAACGTCGCTTATAAGATCTTGTCTACTGTAATATGTGAACGTCTGAAAGCCCACGTCAACAACTTGATTGGTCCATATCAATGTGGTTTTAGACCAGAGAAGTCCACAATAGACCAAATTTTCACATTACGGCAGATCTTGGAAAAAATACGAGAACATAATATCGATATTCACCATCTCTTTATCGATTTTAAGGCCGCGTATGAAAGTATTTACAGAGACGAGCTGTACAGAGTTATGTCTAGTTTTGGCATCCCTGCAAAACTCGTACGACTATGAAGGATGACCTTGGAGAATTCACGCTGCTCCGTCAAGGTCGGTAAAGAACCCACCGAGACCTTTGATGTCGAAAAAGGTTTTAGGCAAGGCGAAAAACTGTCATGCGATTTCTTCAACATCATACTTGAACAGATTGGAAGAAACTCAAACGTCAACACCAGAGGAACAATCTTTCAAAAGTCTGTACAATTACTCGCCTATGCAGACGATATTGACGTAATGGGAAGAAAAAAGCGTGATGTCATAGGTGCTTTTGTGAGTATCGAAACAGAAGCGGCAAAAATGGGTTTGATGGTTAATGAGGGCAAAACGAAGTATATGCTGTCATCAAACAAGGGCACAGAACATCGACGAATTGGATAATACGTCACAATAGACAGACATAACTTCGAGGTAGTACAGGGTTTTGTCTACCTAGGATCCCTTGGTCGTTTCGGAAGAAAATTTCTCCGAATGATCTTTGGTCCCGTATAAGAAGGTGATGTGTGGAGAAGATGATACAACAACGAGCTGTACCGCGACATCGGCGAAGCCAGAAGAGTACGCATTGCGAGGCTACGACGCGACGGCTGAGTTATGTAGAGCGGATGGACTCAAACGCTCCAGTTTGACGGGTTTTCGGAAGCACATTGCAGGGAAATCGCGGAAGAAGATGGCCTCGTCTTACGTTGCGCAATCAAAAGGAAGAAGACCTCAATCGACTTAGAGTGCAAAACTGGAGAGAACTCGCCAGAAATATAAATTGGCATAAGATGTTGGTTGAGACTCAGGTTCACCCCGAATGCCCATCCTAACTTAAGCAAGAATCATAGCACTACAAATGTAATCCAATCCATGTTCGGTAGTATACCACTTCACGTATCTGTTTTTTGATACTGTACAATGCCTTGAAGTGGTATTTGATCGTAAACTCAACTGGAAAGAATGATGTAAAAACCCCTTTTTCTTTTTGCACTTGCAGTTGAATTTTCTTAAAACACTGAGGATCTGGATCGAAGCCTTTTAAAAGTTGGAACGATACCGTGTTTTCAAGGCAAACCACGTCTCTGTTCAACGGCTCCTAAACGAACAAGAGGATATTTTTAAATGACCATCCTGTGAACAGATATATAGAACTTCCAGGCTGTCACTATATTCAACTTGGTCCTTAAGATTAAAATAAATATATTTGAACAACAGCTCGGAATGCTTTAGGACCCAGCTCATTTTCTCAAGGTCTCATTTGGGGAATGAAAGGAGACTGCGGTGTTCTCCCGGTTCGGAAGGCCAAAAGTGAGAAACTACTTTTTATGTCAGTATTACCTACGGAGGAGCGAGGATATAAAGGCGGGCTCCTTCTTATTTTAAAAAAAGAGCTTGCAAACTGCGAGGCTTCCAGATTATGTGGTCGTTTGTAACCGTCTTAGCAACGAACGAAAAAAAGGAACTAATAAGTTAAAAATTCCACGCTAGTGGTGATACCCGCGAAATAGTATTGAATATTAATGGTAAACGACACCTAATAGTCCGACAGTCATTGGCATTTTTATAGACAGCTGTAAAAGCCAAATACCAAATGGTTTAATTTTTACTCAGTAATTAAGACTCTTCAATGCAGCGGACACTTTCATTCTTATATATGCTTCAGGCTAAATAAATAAATACTGTGACGCAACAGAGTGGTGAGTCCAGGATCTAACGCATTTATCACAACCGTGCCTTTTCTACACTTTGAACGACACTGGTCGTCTGAAGCCTACCTGTTTTCTTAAAAGCTATATCTAAATATTTAAGAGAAGACACCAGGTGCCGATACTGCACAAGTGATCGAGTAATTCGTGACAGAATTATGTGTTTTTGGCATTTCTTCTCACAATGTCGAGCACTCAAGTACCACAATTCGATATTCCTTCATCAGTTTTTAAGCGAGTTAACGTCAATTAATGAATAGGGAATAGCAAACTAATGTTTTGTTATACAGAACGAGTTTTGAAGGAAAAAAAGTACTCACTCGCTCGTCCACTGATGCTTTAATTCGACCCCAGAATTTCTACTTCAGCTTAGCAGGCCTTGGATCTCTACGTTGATTGGCGTCGTCAAGACTTAATACATAGTCACAACTGATTTGGTATCCACATGATATTGAGCATACGTTTGTCTTATGTAAATTTTGTCAAGGCGAGGAGGCAGAGAATAGGCCTTTCCACTTCATTTGTCAGTCTAGCTCATACTTTGCGACAAACTCAAATTTGGCAAGGAAAAATATCTTGAACAAACTGAAACGAATACAGAAATAAACTTGAAAGTCTTGCAACATAAGATCTCATATTTAAAAAATTCAACAAATTGATCGTGTATTAGAACAAAGTTTGACCGATGTTAAACAGGCTGTGGAAGAAAGTATCCCAAGTATTGTGAGTTTGAGAAAAAACGAAATAAAATATCATGTCTACATCAAGAAGCTTACATATGCGATAAAGAACAGCTCCAAGATAGTAGCAAGCTACGGGGTATCCAGACGATAAGTTAGTTTCCCACCGTCTTAGCGACGAACGAAAAAACAGATCAATGAATTTTTAATTAATTCACTTCATATAGATTCCCTAAAAGTCTGAGGACAACGGATGCTTCTACCAAATATTCCTTATGTAAAGCACTTAAGTGTCCAAAAAGACCCCACAAACACAAAACCCGCCAATGCAATGTTAAGATGTTAAATAGATCGGAAACCCGAAACAAACACCTAATATCTTCTTTCAACAGCGCTTTCTCACCTAGCCATTCCGAAATTTCAAAACATTGTAGATCCCTGTAACGCGTTAGTCGTTAGTATTGTCCATAATCTTTTCATTTCAATATCAGCAAATATTGAGAAACTTACTATCCGTGTAACTCAGGCACAAAATTAGGCATCAGTTTAAACTTTCATGTACAAACTTATGTATCTCTTATACACACAATCAACGATTTACCAGTCACAACCTCTTGTCACAGCTTTCTCGTTAACAATTTAAGCACAATTAAATCAGCAAATCGAATGAAATTTTTTATTGTCTTTTGCAAAAACGACCTGCAAGTAATTACCGTACGCATGTTTACAAACAGTCCCTGCTCATTGTCTTCATTTTCGACTGTTGTGCAATCCTCTAAAAAGGTATTCAGTTCCGTGCACCAAAAGACAAACTTATTATGTGTACATCTTTCACAAAATAGCCCGGATATGAATGCGAAAATTGAAACCAACCGGGCATATATGTAGGTAGCTACCTACATAATAAAAATAATAAAGGTACTTGAGGCGGGTGCCACACAAATTATTGCTTGATTGCGTAGTCCCCATTATATAGGTTGGTCGAGTGAAGAGCTTCTACTTTGTCATTGTTTTTTTTTTTTTTTAAGTTGTCTTCAATCTGTGCATTTCATTAACACGCATCACGGGCTAACCACACGCAGTCTAAGTTGCAAAGCACTTCAAAAACCCACTGGCTGACAGGTAGGCTATCGAAATTTGTTAGGCTTTGGAGTTGTTAAACGGTTATATGATCAGTCGGTAATGGTGAGAGAGTACCTTTATATGATCCCATAATAGATTGCCTTATGCAAATATCATTTTTTGGTATACCTTCACTGTGGTGGCTTTTTCGGTGAAATTGTAGCCCAGACGTGATAATCGTTTCTTGAGATCATCCTAGGCCTAAAGCCTGTATTTGAGCTGGGTTTTCACGCTATATTTAGAGAGTTTTTGCGTAACGAATGAGAAACTTTGTGAATGTCTTCACAAATTGGTTTTTCTGACAGTCTGGTGTAGTGACAATTTTGGGAGTATCACAATTGGAAACGTAATTACTGTTAACAAAAAAAATATGAGGACACAAATTGGAACAAGCACTGCAGAAATCAGCGGTGAATGATGATAGGTCAACGACTTTGTCATATACACACAAAAACCTTATCAACGTTTTACAACTTGACTTTGATTTTGATGCACATTGCAAAGAACTGTTTGTCTTGTCCCATTTTGTTGCTATTTTAGAGTGGTGGAAGTTGAATTAAAGTTGGATGGAACTGAACCCAAACTCAGAAATCATTGCAATTCGTTCATTCATTTCCCCTTTCCAGAGTTGAAAAAATACCGACACGAAGGTGGGAACTAAAAGTTTGTATTTTGACGATTTGGAGTGCGGCAGTACAAAGCAACAGACCACCCCATTCGCGTTTAATGCTCTTATAAACACATTAATTTTGGTAAGATCATAGGTAGGACCACAGAGGAAAGGGAGACATGCATCACCCCACTTGGGCGCACTGCACAAGGAGTCAAATAGAACAAAAGGGTTCTAAGCTCGAATCAGTACACTGAAAATTAAAGTTATTTATTAAGGACCTAAGGGAATTCCTAAAATGACTCAACGTGATTTCGATTTACGCACAGACTTCTTGACAGACCATTGCTCTTTCAACAGCTACCTCAAAAATTGGATTGCACTGTTCTGATTTCAATCTAATTGAATAGGGTATGTAACACATAGCTATTAGCTTACAAGTCAAGAGCGACTTGTGGGATTATGTCTATTACAGTTGTAGAAGAGTAAGGAAATTTGCATCTTTGTGCTACAGAATTTGTTTACACTTGTCATAATTCATTTGAACTACAAATACTTGTTGTTTTCTGCTACAGGCCCCAGGGTCATGGAAAATTTAAATGAGTGTTTCTCTTAATCACACCAGGGGGTCGATTCTGTAACTGTGAAGCTGTGAAGTGATAAAAAATATCACAACTTCACAGCGAATGCAATTCTCGTTCTGTGAAAAAATGAAAACAAACGTCAAAATCTCTTCACATGATAAATTATTTATCACAAATGAATTTGTAAGTGATGTTTAAATTTGAAAATGGAAATTCAAAAATAGAGAGCAAAGGGCTTCAAAGACCCAAAAACAGTTTTAATTGATTAAGTAAGTACATAATTTAAGATAATTTAAAATAGTCCTACGATGCAAAACAATTCCATTTGCAGACTTATAACTGTTGACGGTTAACATTTTCGTTCAAACGAGTGGACGGAACTAAGTGTTCAGTTGAACAGCTTGGGGGGGAACCTTAAAGCCTTGCACAAACCAACGCGGTGAGTGCGTGCGATGCGATTGCGTTAAGTCAAATCCCTATGTAATCTTATGGACGTTTGACTTAAGGCATAGGGATATGACTTATCGCAATCGCATCGCACGCACTCACCGCATTGGTTTGGGCAAGGCTTAAAAGAGTGACCGAAATGGAGGAAGTATTTGAAAGATCTTGTTTAAGTTTTATAAGTAAAAAAATTGTGACAAACATGAAATCACTACGAAGTCACGACACCACCGCGAAGGAAAAAATTAAAGACCTCACAGAAACAGACGGGCGAGAACAGAAACGATAGAGCTGAATGAAGTGCTCCTCTATTGTATTTTCAAATGTATTTTGTCCATTTCGGAGTAACCGCCGCAACATCCTCATTTTCTTGCTGGGCAAATAATAATATATGTATGTATATAAAAAATAGCTTCTTCATAAGAAAAGACATTTTTGTAATGAAATAACATTTGTTCACTACGGCCTCTATTGTTAAATACCAACTGAATAATTATGCCTGACATGTTTTGAAATATTTTTTTTACAAATAAAAATTAAAATTGACGTAAAAATGACAACATTTATCATTTAGTACTTTTTAGTACATACTGTCAGAGTGATTTATCATTATGAGTTCGGGAATCGCATCAGATTTTTTGGTGAAGTGATAAAATGAAAAATCTCTGTGAAGACTGAAATGAAATAATTTTTATCACTTCACAGCTTCACAGTTACAGAATCGACCCCCAGGTGAGGAGTGGAAGACACCGACAATATTTTGTCGATTTCGACTGGTTAAGTTAGAAAGAGCTTTCTATTGCAGTATGATTACACTCGTCAGCATTTTTTTTTTTTTTTTACTTAACGAAAAACAGTTGGAATTTTTTGGGAATCGAACCCCTAACTCTCGCGTAGTAAGCAGACACCGGACATGTTAACCAGAAACTGGAACGATTGCGCATGATTAGCTTATTTATTTCAGACCATAACAGCATTGATACAGGGAATAGTAAAACCCTAGTAGAACACAATGCTTTGAAAATACAATGCTGTCATTTATCGCTATAGCTTAAAGTTCCTCCAACGCCATTATCTATGAATAGTACTTGCACCCAAGAATCTGAAAAGCTGTAGTGGTTGGTATGTATGTGAACGATGATCTTCAATGGAATGACCACACATTTTAAGCCTCTAAAAAAATGCAAAACGTTCAATGATCAGGCTACAATTTATAAAGCTTACATTAATTCAAATTTAGAGTATTACAGTGCTATAGTGAAATAGCCAGTTGCATTTCTCCCCAGAGACAATTTTGCCTTTAAACACTCCTATCCAGGAATGCTCATCTATCAGTTTTACTTCGAATCAGTCCTCGGATTAACAGTTCATTACAGACATTTATATTTTAGCCACACTACCCCAATGTGGAGTGCTTTACTAGACTCTGTTTTGTCCTGCATTGCAATTCACAACAATTCAAAATCAATTTGCATCGGTGTCTTCTATTAAATCTTCTGTCAACGCTCGCACTATCTTTTTTAACATTATATGGGCATCCCGTAAGCATTGATTATAAAAGTTATACTATACGCCACATGTCACTATCCTGTGGGCAAAAAAAGTGAAGGTCAGTTTTGGGTGTAGTTTTCAGGCACCAGGTGTCTGAAAGAAAAGTTTTGTGCGGTTGAATTTCCCAAAATATCACCGTGATAATTTCACCATACGACAAATTTTTATGTCCGCTTTTATTACTCCAAATAACCGCGCACAAAGAATTAGAAATAAGGTTCGTGTATCAGCTCTTTTGTTTGGCATTTGTGTTATGAATCAAAACTCAATATTTTTTATTTCTGGTATCAGACCAGTATATTTTACTTGAAAATGGTAAGAACATCATACTGGGTATTTCTGACCACAAAATAAAACAGATTTTTCAAGTAAACGCCACTTAAGAGTGACTTAAGTAACATTTTAATTAAATTTTCTTAATTCCATAACAACTCCAAACATCTTATGAAAACTTATTTAACACACTTCGAAGAAGAATTTTGCTTCTCTTAGGGTACCTACTAATAGGCTTTATGGAAGCAGTTAGTCATCAATGACTTAATATCTTAATAAATGAAGGAATAGCTTACTATGATTCGCCTTAGTTTCTTTAAAAAGCTAAGTTCATTTTACTTCTATATGACATTTGCTAACAAACTATGTGAAAACAACAACTTTTCACTTACAAAATATATAAGAACCTGTTACAGCTCCATCAGGCTTCAGCTTCGCTTAAACTTTTTTCGGTTTTGATATGAGGGTTTCATCAAAGGCTTTCTGAAAAGAATGTATTGGAGTTTATTAAAAATCAGGGCTTTACCCGTCTGGTAATCGGATTTGGGATCTTTCGCTTAGTAATCAAATACGATTCAACTACAGGCTAAATTGACTGACAAAATTTAGTGCTGCTGCTTTGCTTCTGCAATCAACTTAGGCTCCGACGCTTGGATTCACAATGCCTTGAAACACATTTTATGAAATACAAATAGACTAACAGTAAGGTATGGCCACTGCAATGTATGTGACAACAAGAACAAAAACTCAGTCTAGAGTAATGATTCTGCTCTCATAGGGACTATAAGCTGTGTCAAACACGTATTATTTTTTCAATAATATCCTGACTTGTATCTTCTTTTTTCGGTTCATTTGCCTTATAGAAAATAATTAAAGTAAGTCGGAACCCGAAGTCTAGGAGAAGGTTCTATGCCTTAGCCCTACAAAATAACCTAAACAGTAGAGTCCCGGTAATGAATTCGAAAACTGTGCTTGTAAAAGACTCTATTTTTCAAATTTCTACTTTTTAACTTTGACAGGTCCTGTAGAGGTCATATTAAACATAGACCATATTATCAATCAATTCAACTTCCAAAATGAGCTTCCACTTAAAAGAAGACTATGTTGCTGTTATCAAGCAATAAATGTTAAAAAAAAACAACTGTAACTAAGCCTTATGTAGGCACTTTGGAAGCTCAAGCCTCCCAAATTTAAAAAGTTGGGCCTTATACAAGCTACTTTATAAGTGACGATGAAATAAGAGAATTGTACTCTAGATTTGGGCAGATGTAAGCTTTATAAATTTAATAGTAGCCAGATCAGAAGGTATGAAGAATTTCCTGCATTGTCTTCAATAAGCTAATCACATGCAACTTTTCTAGTTCCACATCCGAAAAGCAGGGACGTGAATTTTGAAACGAATATGACAATCTGATTCATCTGCAAAACATTTAAGAGCATTTGAAGCTTCAGTCGAAACGTCATTTGCGAGGATAAGGAAGAGAGTCGGAGACAGAACGGAGCCCTGGGGCACACCAGCATTTATTAGGTGAGTATCGGACTTAAAACCGTACAGTATATTGAACGCCCGGAAAGGTTCTAATCCGACGAAGAAAACATTTATCGTTTATCTGGAGCGAGATTCTATTAAATGCCTAAGAAATTTCAAGCGCAATAATCATATTTTCTCCAAAACAGAATAAAGATTAGGTTCCACTTTCCGGTGCCATCAAATCACCAGTGGACCTTCAGCTACGAAAACCGTACTGTCGGTCATTAGAAGCTTTCGTTCTTCAAGATATTTCATGTCATGAGCTAACGATATCCCATAACCTTGGAAAAAAGGGACGTTGGTGCGTTTGTACTATAATTGAAAAGAAGAAAAATTCGCCTTTTTAAGAACGGGCTGGAGAAATGCAGTTTTCCATATATTCGGGAAGAACCTAGAAGAATAGGATAGATTGAAAAGCTTACGCAGTGGTTTTCCCAGCGTGAAAGAACACCTCTTCAGAATTACGGCGCGGCGGGGATACCATCTCGACTATCGAATTTGTGTGCAATGAGATCTTTTAGGACTCTCGCAATCGAGCGAGTTTGAAATTAAAATCTCCTTCATCCCAGAATTTGCAGATTCAAGCTAAGGTTGAGACAATATGCTATAGGGAAGTGTCGAGTTAGCATTATTAGATCGATAATTAACTGCCTAAATCAACTGAAAGACGACTACAATAACTTGTAGCTTTAATCTGATTCAAATCAATTATGTTAACTTTACTCTGCCTTTGTAGCTGATTGGTGACGTATTTGTATTGAAGTTCACAACAATTACACTATTCCAGACGGATTAGTAGCTCTGAGCTTTTTCTTCAAATTCAGAAAAGTACGTGAACATTATTTCTGTTCCATTCAAAGAGTGGATATAAAATCAACGGTTTATGATGGCCACGTTTCAATTTCCAAAATTTTTATGATGCTTAACTGTCATGATCGTGTAAAACCTTAAATCGGATTGCAGCTGCTGAGTGCATTTTCACTCACAACAACTGCCCGATTGGTAATAGGTTATTAATGTTATGATTTTTTTGTTTTTGTTTTTCTCTTTTTTGATTTCGATAATTTATGAGAAAAGATTCCAGCAATCAGACAGAACCCATTCAAAATGTGAAAATAAAAGAAGTTCACAAAATGAAATTAAACTGCAGTTTGTTAGTAAAGTGCATCGAGAATATCGAAGTCATCCAAGCAACGTCCATATCAACAACAACACTGTAATCGCATGTGAAATCTGATGCAACGACTTGGGACAGTCAGCAAAAGATTTTCGAAATCGCCAGGCGTGTAAGCCTCGTGATACATTTTTCTTCTCATCTCTCTTTTTATATTTTACTTCATTTTTTTTAATTTGTTTTGTGACAGTGAGAGATGAAAGCGCCAAAATGAGGATGCATTCTTCTTTATGCTTCGTTTACATTTGCAGTGAATTTTTTGGCAGCATTACGTGGTACGAGTGAGTGTCTTTTTATTGCATTCGACATAATTACACATCTGTTGGTGCTTAAGGCGTGTTCGTCGATGTCAGTTACAGGAATGTCAAAAATTGCTAAAGACGTTGACGGTGTAAGAAAAGAAGAACAAGCGCAATCAAATTGTACTGTCCTGGTGAAAGCCATTGCCCTGTCCACTGGGATAGGTTAGTGTTTGAGTACAGTTGCGTATTCAATTAAAATTCGACATAAAAAAATTTAATTATTGACTTTTGGGGCATTGCCGCAACAGGGGCTTAACAGGAAACGATTTCAGATACCTTATAGTTGAAGTCACTGACAGTTCTTTTCTGTTTGTTTTCTTTTCTTGTACACTTACGTTAACTTTAGAGATAGTCTCTTTTGTGGTTCACTCACCCTTCTGTGGCGGAAGGACTTAAGGAGTGTTCAGAAAATTAACGTCAATTGGAGAAACAAATAGTGAGTTACAAAAAAGTGTAAATATTTCGGCTTGGTCAGTACTACCAATCAATCAGCTTTATTTCATTGATAAAGCAAGCTCTACAAAAACTAAGATAAGCCTTAGAATACGTTTCCTTGGTATCCTTTGTAACACAAAATTGACAAGTAAGAGGTTCGAAGTTGTTTCAAACTAAAAGCTGGGGTTAGAAAAGTACATTAACAACAAGAGAGTGTGTAACATCAGTAAAAGGAAATTTTAGATTAGTTAAAAAGGACCAAGCCCTGAGGTGCATACAGCATACTCTTAGTACTACCATTGCTTAAGCACTTAAAAATATAAAAATTGTGATGATTAAATCAATACGTCGGTGACCAGCAATGATCCTCTATTTTTAAAAAAGCTAAAGCGCAACCAAGTCCTGGCGGTTGTTGGAAAAGAGCATACGGGTAGTGCGACTATAATATGAATCTTTAATCTTGATTGAATGTACATATGAAGTTGCGCTCAAATACAAAACTTATGACCATTCGTGGCAAGGCGGGTCCTGCTGGTTTCAGGAGAGGAACGAAAATGATTATTTCAGCAGAGCACTGTTTGTGAAAAACCTGTAAAAAATAGAGTGACAAAATTTCGACGACGTTCAAGAGAATATTAGATAGCATTGGGATTTCGAAGCATTGAATTTTTCCCGGTTTTTATTAGCCCATGCTTGTGGTACGCAACCATTTCGGTTTCACTTTTGGTTCAAGGTCGTAATTTTGTAATTTTGAAAATCTGAGGGAATCTTCAAACAAACAAAAACAAAAAGAGAGAAACTGAACGAAACCCTGGGACTTTCATGAACCGGATAAAGCAAATTTAAAGAAAATGAAGAGCAATCAGCAACACAAGGAGCAAATGCATTTGAAGTATTTTAAATCAGTGAGTAGACTTTCACAATTTTTTATGTGTGGTAGCCGCGATGTAATGGTTTGGTCTGAAGATCGAGTTCAATCCCCATAAAATGCTCTCTCTACACTGGACTAATAGTCAAATTCTGCAACGGTTTTGAGCCCATGACAATTTCCCGTTTCGGGAATCGACAAAAATCCTTTAAGTCACGACAGACCTCAAAATATGTTTACAGTTTTTAAAATACTGGCTGGATCACTCAGACCTGAATATCGGTCCATTGTACTACCAACCAACCAACCTTCTTTTTGTTATAGTTTTGAAGATGATCGTAAAAAAGCCAAAAGACACTGTCATGATACCTATATTACCAGCTCTAAACATGTCTACGCCGAGTATCTGTGCGCAGAGGAATTGCTCCGCGGTGTCATTATCTTTTCTACGGATTTACAGAGTGTAGTATCACTTGAACCTTACACGTTTAAATGTTTAGCCAAAGAAAAGTGCCACGTTTAACGCCAATAAGCTTTCTGCACTCATTTCTGCTACGGGACAGCAAAAATGTTGCAGGCTTCTTATTAACGTTGGGGAACATACATTTGGCCTGTCTGCCATCTACGGTCAGATCTTTCGTCAGATCCAATCTATGATTGAAGCCCTCACTGAGGACCGTATAGCGAAGGTGACGGTTCCTGGTTCTATTCATCTGCGATTTCATTTCCAGTTATGCTGTGACCTGGAGCTCAAACGAGACTCAATTAAGAAGTACGACTGCATTGAGAGAGCTCTTACATTCCTGGATCACTTTCGAAGTAGTTAGAGGTTTGAAAAGGGCCAAGCACAGCTTGGCTGTCGCGCAAACACAGTTACTTCTGCCAATCCAGTCATTGTTCGTAACGTATAGCTCCTAGCCATTTCAATAGCATACACCGCCGCTATAGAGATCCAAAGGACCCTTTTCAGAAAAAGACCCCTTCTTCTTGCCAAATGCTCCCAGAAAAAATGCCAGAAGACTGACAGTAAGTTTTAGCAGTCTTTAGATCGACATGTTTAGACCAAAGAAGCTTTTTATCTAGAATTACTCCAAGATGTTGGAATTCGTCTGAAAAGGAGATGTTGACGCCCTTATGTGTAAGTTGGGTCAGACCATTCAATTTTCTGAGTCTCGTGTAGAGGACAACCTAAGTTTTAAGAGGATTGACGGAGAGACCGTTACTGGTACACAATAAGATTTAGCGCAACAGCCTTTCCTCTGGAACAGATAGCTTGGGAGCTGAGAACCACCCGAGAGCACGACGATGTCGTCTGCATATGCTTGGGCGTGTACGTTTGATCCATTGACGCATTACAAGTAGAGAGTCGATCAGCATGCACAACAGAAGAGCAGACAGAACGCAACCTTGTTGATAGCCCTTATTAGCTCCTGTTGCAGCATATTCACAGCATGTTCTCTGCCGGCATTGCACATAGCATCAAAGCTAGCATTGTCAAAAGCACCTTGTATGTCGATGAAAATACCTACCGCAATATCTTCCTGTCCTGCTAACAAGATTTTGAAGTTTGGACGCACAAGATTGTCCTCTCCAGGAGGCATAATGCATCTAAGATAGAAGGTGCATTTGAAGTGAGGTTTTGCGTATGAAAATCTCAACCATTCTTTCCAGCGTTTAAAGCAAGAAGGAGGTAAGACTGATGGGTCTAAGGCTCTTGGCGAGTGAATAGTCTTGCTTACCAATTTGTATGATGGCCTTTCTAACACTTTGCCACGGAGTTCGAATACACTCTAGTGCTGAGCTGTAGCAAAAGGTTTATACTTTCCTGCAACATAATTGGAGTCAGTTTCAGGTGACTTGAAGCTGTCAAAAGATGCCACGGCATACTTGATGCATGGGCGTAACCAGGTAGGGGCAAGTGCCCCAACCTAGGCCAAATGTCCTCGAAAAATTCTGCGTTTTTTAAGAATAAATTAATCTTTGTCCTCGAGGACATTTGGAGAAAATGCTGAAACGATGAGGACTTTTCAAAGAGTATTCTCGTAAAAGATGAGGACAGTTTGGAAAAAAAGCGGAAAAAAAGGAGTATCAATGAAAATTTTTATAAAAATTGAGGACAATTCACAAAATTTGCCGAAAAACGAGGACCTAAACAAATTTCTGGCTACGCCCATGACTTAATGGCTTTGTCTGACGTGTAACAACTACGTCGAATGGATTTATCGGATTTACTTAATCTAAGGGAAGTTGATTGTTTTTGTCCGATTGACACCTGGTTTCCTGGAAAATGAGTTGCCAGCATAAGACATACTGTTTCTGCTTTAGACTCGGTATAGGAATCGTCTGATTCTCTAAGTGTTTCTATACGATTGAAGCGGCTGCAATTGATATACTTAAACTATCAGTTTGTTTGCCTTGCTTCTTTTAAGGGCTTTGGCAAGTCGGCTAGTTTCATTAATTGTTTCGATACTTTCACAGAATTCTTTGTAAAAGGCATTCTTTGATCATCTAATTAAAAATTTAAAGTCCTTCTGTTTAGACCGGTACAGGTTCTAGTCACCCTCTGATCTGGTCTTGAGAACCTTTTCAGAAGACTTTCCCTGCAAAAATACTGTAGTTCAGCGTTCCACCACGGAACCATAGATTTACTAGGCATTGGTCTAGCTGGACACAGGAGTGGTTAAGAACATGCACTAAACCCTGTCTCTAAAAATGGATTACCTACAGATTTTATGAATCTCAAAGAAAATTGCTATGCCATCCACCGGTCTATCATGGTTAGCAGTGCAGTTTTTCATCTTCTTCCGGTGGATGTTACGAACACCGTGATCTCGAGGTTGACAAGCCTCCCGATTTTGGATTGTTCTACATCTAAGGCCAACCAAATGTAAAATTCGTTGCATTTGTCTGCCCCAAGAGTGTTTCGATCGCCTTTCTTTTTTCATATTGCGATTGTGTTTGAACGATGTACCTATGATGTTGCATTTTTGACGAGTTTTTCTGGATTTCTCCATTGAACGTGACTGCACCAACTGAGCCGTGAAGGCTTCTTTGGGTCTTGTTACTTCTAGTGAATATTTCGCTTTGATACTCCTGCTCTCATACCCAGCTATTTCAATTCAATAACTGCCAGTTTCGAATCTTAGAAACAGCCAATTGTAATTTGCACGGGTATCGTCTTGGACAAGGAATAGGCAATTTTTTCGAGACATACTTTCTCGAAACCTACTCCGTGAGCTAGGGAGTCGGTAAAAAACTGTAGCTCTCTCCATTCCTCACAAGTTATGGTTGAGAGAAGTGCGGTAGCTCTCAGCCCAACCGGAGCTTTCTCTCATTGTTCATTTTTAAGTAACAATTTCCAAACAGTTGCATGTCTTTCAAGAAAAAAACAACCTTTTCCTCAATACACAATAATCCCTTAACTGCTGCTCTCAAAAGGCTATCACGACTTACACTTAATCTTATGTATTAGGGAGCTGCATTGTATTATCTTTGTTAAAAGCAAGTACGCGCCTCCCCGTCGCGCAGCGTCGTGAAATTTATTCATCCCATTTTTTCTTTCTTTCCTTTTAAATAAATGTACATCATCATCATCATCAGAAACATTGAGCATTTCGCTTGCACTCCCATGCTTTTTTCCAATACCGACGACGACGACGCGACGCCTAAAAGACGTAATAAAAATTCTTTTTAAGGACGTTTAAACACGTAATTGAAGTAAACTTAAAAATAATTACACCCTCGCTGTGGGGAAAGTCGTGCCCACACTACATTGCACGTGCGTGTAGCAGGAAGAAATTGGGATCAACTTAATCTCTACTTTTAAGACTCTTTCCAACGGTGCAACATTAAGAGATAAAAAATACCAAACAACAGCCAAATCGAATCCCTGGATTATGTTGACGATGGCAATCCAAGACGACATCGTGCGGACAGTGGCAAGAAATTCCACAGATGCATTTCATCGTTTCGCTTTTTATTGTTATTATTATAGCCTGCGCTGCATAAAATTTGGTGCACTTTTTTTGTTGTTGTTGTTGAATTGGGCAGTACAATAACCTTTTCATTGGTAAACATATTGAGGAGAAAGCATTACTCTGGTCTTCAGACCGACAGTTTATGAATACCCACGACAGCGACAGTTCATGTAGTAGGTATGTGAGAGTACGCTTTTTACATGAAAAGATAAATGCATAGCATAACCGAATGCGGTAATAGGATTAAACTGATGCAGACTGTAGCTTTTGACTTTACACACACCTTCGCCATCTCACCGATCGACACGATGCTTTTGTAAATATAATTTCGAAGCCAGAAAGTTGGACGATATGCCTCCGGTCAGTAAGCAACAATGCGAGTGTGAGGGTTTCCTTTAAAGATAAGACAATAGAAAATGCAATGTACTTACTTCAGGCGTTTCTGGTTTGTCTACTCAAAAGACACGGAAAGGCTAAGGTGTATTATATGAGCATCATAACTACTCTAAATGAATATGTTTTCGGATGCATGAAATAGGCGGAAACAGCAAAGTTGGTTGGGGTTGTTGAACGTCCTCATGTTTGCCTGCGCGAAAAATTTTGTGTTTCCTTTTTTTTTTTTTAAAAGTTACTGTTTTTAATTTTTTAAAAGTAATAACTTGATTAGTTGATCTGAAACTCAATTAACTAAACGTCAACGTTCAACTCGACATGAAAGTTAGCTATCGAAAATGTGATGACTCTCAATTCAGCTAGTTGAATAAATCAATTGAATGTCATTTCAAGTTGTTTATCGACAATTTGAAGACCAATTACGTCAGCTTCATGAAGCTTTTAGCAAATCAAAACCAGCTTCATTCATTGACAAGCGAAATATGACCCGGCCAGTATGTCAACTTGTCACCTAACTTGATTTACTGGTACTTGATGCCCTAATAAAAGCCATCTGGCTCATTGTACTTCACTTCCTTGTTATTGATGTTAACACCTTCACTGAAGCCTGAACGATATTCACGAGCTATTTAATTAATGAGACTCTTCACTTGCTTTATCAACTCGTTCGACTTTTTGATCTTTACATCTTTGAGCAGCAAGAAGTGTAGGTACATGGTAAATAAATTGATCTTGTCGTTCTTAAGTTGAATGACCTCAAAAGATCTCAAAAGACAACGTAAAGCTAATTTAAAACTGCTCAACTTGTTGAATTGTTTTGAAGGACGATACAATCAGAGTTGAATGAACAATTTATTGGTTTGCTTTTCTTTTCGAACGATACTTTGTTGCAGTGAACAGTGACGTACCGACAGATGAAGTTGAAATTAAGATTTTCCTTTAAAAAAAAAGTAAATAGGGTGGCGCAACAGAGCGAGGATCCCCTGGGCCTAACGCGTTTCTCACAACCATGCCTTGTGAGGGAATGGAAGGGACCTACAATTTTCTGCCGGTTCCGAACGGCTAAACGAGAAAGCGCTTTTCATGGCAATGAATACTAACGGAGGACTTGCCAATTCCTCGCGAAAGGCGATACCCGTGGAAAAAACATTTTTGCCTCTGTTGGGATTCGAACTCGAACCTCTGGATTAACAGGCGGACATGCTATCCATCACACCACGGGTGTGCCAAAAATACCGACAAAGTGGTGGAACATTCTAGAACATTCCCTAAAAGAGAAAAACAAGGGATAGAACAACATCAAAATTAGTGGAAAATGGAATACTTGTTGAGTGTTTTGTGAGAGTATAGATCACTTATATTGAAGAATAGATATATTTAGGTTATCAAACATTCGCCTCAGTGCCTTGATTAGAAAAAAATTGTTGAGTTGTGGCGAACGAAAATTCCCATAACATTAAGTTTCCAATATGAAACTGCACTGTTACATTACTAAATAGGATTTTGAAATCTTTTTCACTTCACCGTCCAATTCCACTAACGTCCCTTCTTTCTAAGGTCATGAAAACGTTGATAAATCTTCAACTCATGAAATACCCTGAAGAACGAAAGCCTTTTAATGACCGACAAAGCGACTTTTGAAGCAAAGGGTCCACTAGTTATTTAATGTCATGCTTTTCTTACTAAGGTGGGCAGTACAGTTCGGGGTGAACCTGGGCCTCAACCAACATCCTTCTATAACGACTTCGATTTCGGGCGATCTCTCTCCAGTTTCGCACTCCAAGTCGGTTGAGGTCTTCATCCACTTGATTGCGCCACCTAAGACGAGGTCTTCCCCTTCCGCGATTTCCCTGCAATGTGCTTTCGAACACCCGACGAGCCGGAGCGTTTGGGTCCATCCGCTCAACATGGCCCAACCATCGTAGCCTCGCGATGCGTACTCTTCTGGCTATGCCCATGTCGCGGTACAGCTCATACAGCACGTTGTTGTTCTTCTTCTCCACACATTGCCTTCGCCTACGGGACCAAAGATCATTCGGAGAATTTTTCTTTCGACACGACCAAGGGTTTCCTCATCCGCTTTCGATAAGGTCCATGCTTCCGCGCCGTAAAGCAGGACTGGGATGATCAAGGTCTCATACAAGGTTAATTTGGTTTTTCTGGAGAGGGTTTTGTTTCTCAATTGTTCTGTGTCCTTGTTTGATGACAACATATACTTCGTTTTGCCCTCATTAACCATCAAACCCATTTTTTCCTCTGGTGTTAACGTTTAAGTTTCATACAATCTTTTCAAGTATGATGTTGAAGAAATCGCATGAAAGTTTATCGCCTTGCCTAAAACCTTTTTCGACATCAAAGGCCTCGGTGAGTTCTTTACCGACCTTGACGGAGCAGCGTGAATTTTTCAAAGTCATCCTGCATAGTCGTACGAGTTTTGCAGGGATGCCGAAACTAGAAATGGCTCTGTACAGCTCGTCTCTGTAGATACTATCATACGCGGCCTTAAAATCGATAAAAAGATGGTGAATATCGATAATTACGTTCTCTGGTCTAAAACCACATTGATAAGGACCTATCAAGTTGTTGACGTGGGGTTTCAGACGTTCACATATTACAGCAGACAAGATCTTATAAGCGACGTTTAGCAGGCTTATCCCTCTATAATTGGCGCAATTGTGAGGGTCTCCTTTCTTTAGGATCGGGCATACGATACTGAGGTTCCATTCATCGGGCACGGTTTCTTCCGACCATATCATGCAGATCAGCTGGTGCATGCTCCTTTCCAACCGATCTCCAGCTGCCTTGAAAAGTTCGGCATCAAGGCCATCTGCACCTGCAGTATTATTTGATTTAAGTTTGCATATAGCAAGTTTAACTTCTTCTAGGTCGGGAGGACGGCATTCTTGATCATCGTCCAAGCTGAATGGGGCAATCTGCCTGACAGCGGAATTTGTGTCCTCATCGCCGTTAAGCAGTCTGCAGAAATGATCTTTCCAGAGCCTCAGTAGCGACTGTGACTCTATAACTATGTTTCCCTGCTGGTCTTTGCAGGCTTGAGTTCGGGGCTTGCCACCCTGGCAGGATCATTTTACCTTTTGGTAAAACTTCCGAATCTCGTTCCTGTCATGGCACCTCTCTATTTCCTCAAACGAGCGCTTCTCATGCTGCTTCTTTTTCTTTTTGAGAAGTCGGTGTTCTTCCCTTCTTCTCTCCTTGTAAATCTCGTTATACTGATCGTAAGCAGCCCTCGTTCGTGTTTGCATAAGCATTTGTCGTGCTCTTTGCTTGGCTGCATTTGCCTGCCAGCATTCTTCATCGAACCATGGGTTTCGTTTTGGTGGCCGAGTGGAATTAGCATAATTTAAGCCAATAAAAAAAAATGGGGAATACAAAAAAATTTGGTGGATATTACCCCTTAACTCTTTAAATGTGTTAAATTATTACAAATCTAAGAGTCTAAACCGACGCTCATATATTCTTCACCAATGCCGAATGCTGGAAAGCGGCATTCATCAGCATCATCTTATTTTTAATTTTGCTAGATACAAAGCACAGAGTGAGCCAGAGAGCCAACTGCAGTAAGGTAGTGCAATTTTGTTCACAAGCTAAATTAGGCCAGGAAGCCTAGTCGCCATTTTTCTTTCGGGTGACTTGGAATCAATTCGATAAAGTGAACTTGATTTCCATACTTTTAGGTACGGAACAGTTAAGAACGTTTGAAAAAAAGGACAAAATACATAAAAAAGGAAAATAAATCAATGGACAGTTGTTATTAAACCCGTGTTTTATTGGGAATCTATACTCACTTTAGCAAAACGTCGCAAAACATCGCACATGGGTACAACAGCTCCAACTACCAGCCATCCCCTTTGTTGTGACTTATTTTTTTTTCACTTAAATTGTTGTTGTTGTTTTCCCATGTGCGATGTTTTGCGATGTTTTGCTGAAGTGAATACAGACTCCCAATAAAAATCGGCTAACGATTAGTGAACAAAAATAAGTCACTTTCAAAAGTGAACAACAGGGATGGCTGGTAAATGGTGTTGGTGGAATAAAGTAGCATTAGTGAGTACAACGTTTTATTGAGCGTATTAGTGAAGATGACCATAAAACTCCCAATAAAACACGACTTGAATCAATCAAATAAGGCATTTCCATTGCAGTGGGAAAATGAGGATTAAATATAGTCTTACTTTTTTAAATATAATCTTACGTCCAATGAAGGACTCTAACGGGGAAAGAATATTTGGAATCAATCCGGTGTTTTACAACTTCTCAATTATGATCCCGTCCCCGTTTCCGTTTGCGAAGGAATATGGAAAGTAAATATGTCTTATTAGATTCTAGATCATTTTTGTTCGAAATTTCATTCAAATCGGCTCAGTAGCTTTGACACCGTTTCAATGCAAGCCTTCCTAGATCATATCATTCCTGAATGTCAATCTTTTCCACTACATTTGGTTTCACGAAGTACTTATTTTTTGGCGCTTCAACAGTTTTACCCTCTTCTTGCATGTTTATGTTCAGGCGTCAAAAGCAATACCCACATAATAAAATATAATAAAAAAATAAATAGGGTAGCGCAACAGAGCGAGGAGTCCCAACAGCCTAGCGCATTTCTCACAACCATGCTTTTTGAGGGAATGGAAAGGACCTACAATCTTCCGCTGGTTCCGAATGGCTAATCGAAAAAGTGCCGACTCCTCGCGCAGGGGATACTCGTAAAAAAAAAATTTTTGCATTTGTCTGGGATTCGAACCACGAACGTCTGGGCTAACAGCAGACATGCTTACCATCACGCCTCGGGTGCCACGCAACAGAAGAGCTAGAAAAACTTCGGCATGCTGCACAGGCACATCATTATGATCCCTTAAAAATCAAGATACGCCGCACCTTTGAAGAAAATGAACTTTTTTTCCTGGATTGATAACCATTGATGAATTTGTTCGTAGTAAGAAGATTGAAGGTTTTATATACAATGCTGTTCCCTTAAATCAGCTGTGCGATGAGGCTCCACACGAAATTAACGAAAGTGTGGCTACATTTTGATGAATCCATATCCATTTGTTGTCATATTTCATTCTTCACGCTGAACTGTTTATGTTTTCCATCATGCGGTCAATTACCCCACATAAACTTTCGATTGGACAGACAGAATAGCCTTTGTGACTGATCGAACACATACGAAAACCGGTCAATAACAATCAATGGTAACAATCCACTCAACTTTTTGACTGAACTCTCCAACTGAACTTTCCAAGTTAAGTCACTAGCATAAGCTGATAGGCAGAAAAAAGATGAAAAAGAAAAACAACAACAAAAATAATTGAATGCATCGAGACACTACTTAAGAGTGCAAATACCTACTTTCCCAAATCTGCAATTTGATGTCTTTTAAAGTTCATAAACAAACTTAATCTCGTCATTTACATTCGAACAATCTTTTTAAAAAACATTTTCGCTAAAATGTTGCAAACGAAATTTGATTTTAAATCACCTTCCACCTTGAATAGATTAACCATTGCCCGTCGAAATGTATAAACGCCCAACAAAAAGGTCATGTCTGAAGTCTGATGGAACAAATAAACATCGTTTTCAAATTTCAATTTAAACCAAATTCCAACACTCGACTCGTTGCTTTTACCAAATTCTGCATACGGTTCATCGTCTTCTTTCGTAAAGAAGATGCAAATCATTTGATTTCCATTTCGTGCGCCAAAAAATGCAAAAGACCGTCATTAATCATCGAGAAAAGTCTTTATAATCTGACAGTTTGTTAGTAGGCCTATGTGTCAATTGATTTTATTTTATTCAAATCTTGTGCATAATTTTAGATACGAAACTAATAACCGTACTCGAAATTCCTATGTCGAAAGGCTAATCAAGTAAAGTAAACATTATAGAGTCATTATATGTAGACAGACCCCGCACCACCACTATTGCATTGACTGATGGTCAAAGCTCCTCTGCAGAAGAGTGGTCAGTGCCATTGTCGAAAATTTCCAAATTTCTTCACTACAGCATGGCCCAGTCAGTCACTGCAGATCATTGATCTCTCTGGTCTGGTGTGGCTCTGTAGAAATTTGCATTGCATGTCGATTGGTGTTACATAGTAAAGTCCAACACTGACACACTCGATGGCAATCTTCCTACACTAATTATATGTGAGCTTGTCCATTAGTATGCCAAAGATGTTGAGAGTCTACGACAAAGATATTGTCAGTTAGTTGTTACCAAATTCGTTCGCTGCGCCTTGTGCCATCGATGGGTTGGGCTAGGGGGCCAAAAAGCATTTCAACTATTTTTAGATCTCGCAAGCGTGACATTGTCTTCACACTTTTTTCGGTAATGTTTATGTGTATGAGTGGCGACGACCGACCGACGGCTAGTAAGCCTCGTTTTCTTCAGCTGATGACTGGAGAAAGTCTGGACGTTTTGGGGTTCATTCAACTTGGTGTTTGCCAAAAAAAAAAAAATGGGCAGACATAGAGTGTGTCTTCTGTTATTTTTGGAACACACCAAAACATAAGCCTATATCATAATGGAGATTGCGTGAAAGCGGTGGTACATATTCGTTGCGGAGTCCATCAGTGTCGTTGTGAAGTAGGTACCACCAACCTACTGCTGGTGTGGCTCGAGGGGGTATTGGAAATGTTTGACTGCTAACATAGTGCCACAGTCACCGATATCTGATGGCTTTTGATGGCATACAATCTTGGTTTGCACTCGAGTTGCTACCGTATAGAATTTCAATTTTTATTATTGTTCTTAGACTGGCTAGTGGCTACTGACTTCTACAAAAAAGAGTTCATGCAAATGTAAATATAGAAAATTGATGAAGTCAATGACCACGATGGGAAATTGTATGGCTATAGAAAATTGATGAAGTCAATGACCACGATGGGAAATTGTATGGCATCGTTGGACACTTGGTCAAATCGATGAAATAGGAGGGCAAAAGAGAGTTTCTTGGGTTTTTATTAAAAATCTATGCAGACAAATGGAAGGGTGCTTTTCAGTTTCTGCAAGTATTTAGTAAAAATGCTTATAACTATAGATAGGCCAGAGGGCAGGGGTCAAGTGCATTTCTACCAACCATTGATTGAGAGTAAATAGGAAGACCTACAATTTTTACCAATTCTGAAGTGAAGGAAGAACTTTTCATGGCAGAGGGACTTGCAAACTTTCCGCAAACTCGAGGCACATTGAAATAAAGCGTGGTTAAATTTTAAGGGCTGATTATTATTATTGTGACTTCTTCTTATTATGATAATATTGGTTTGGTTGAATTATGAACGGAACAAAATATCGGCAAAATGGCCTCCATCCGATGGTCTAAATTTTCAGTGACACTAAGGAGGTTCTATGCCGTTAATGTGTCGAATTATCTCATCCTTTAGCTCTTGAATTGTTACTGGCTTATCAACGCAATGTACACTTCTTCTTTCAAGTAACCCCAAAGAAAGAAGTCCATCGCCACCACGTGAGATAACACGGCAATTAAATTTGTTACGCAAAAGAGCCATTGTTTCTTTGGCTATTGGGCAAGTGGCACCGTCCTGTTGAAAACACATATCGTCCATATGTGGGTCCATTGGTTCTTCGACCATCACTCTTGGATTATCATTCACCCAAATGCGGCAATTCTGCTTGTTGACGAATCCACTCAGGTGATAATGTGGATCGTCACTGAAGATGATTTTCTTTGAAAATTTTTCATCCACTGTTGCCATTTCGACTCACCATTCTAACCATTGACTTGACTACGCTTGAGAGGCTTTAGTTCTTGAGTCGATTGCACTTTGTTAGCGTGTAAATGAAAATCTTTACGCATAATGTTCATCAACGACGAGCGTGAGAGGTGCAATTGTTGGGCACAAAGACACATCGTGTGGTTCGTGCTGGTTCGTTTAAAACGAAACAACTCAGCTAAAGTAATTACGTTTTGTGTACTTCATCTAAAACGAGCTTATTGCAGTCCTTTTATTAAAAAATTGTCAATTGGAAACATAAAGGAAGCTTTTTACACATGCGGTTTCCATGCAGAAGAAGCGTTTTAGAAGTTTCGGCAGCATTTTCGGTCGTACGTCAGCAATAAAGCGCCAAATATTTTCTTCCAAGGAGTCAATCGTGAAGGGTTTATCTGCATATACAAGTGAATATTAACTGTCCCACAAAAAAAATGTCAAATGGAGTTAAATCGCATTAGTTTGCACGTAACTCATAGGTTTGAAACTCGAAAATTGTGTAAAAATCGACGTCAACTGCAGTTTCCAGACAGTTCACCTAACGTAGTCGTGCGGTTTCAATTCTTCCAAGATCAAATGTCAAACCAAAACAGGAACAGCTGTCAAAGACCAACATGTATTGTCATTTAGAAAAATTTTCTCGGGTATAAAATTGTGCGACGATTTGGGAAGTGCTTGAAGAGTAAAAAAAAACTTCTATGAAAAATGCTTTCTGACTTAGCCGATTGGATTCGGCATAAATTTGTCGGTCCTTGAAATGTGTTAGGCCCCGAGGTTTTCAAAGCTTTTTTAGTCCATTCTATTTATTTATTTTGATTTTGATTTTAATGGTTCATTCCTTCTTTTCATTCTATCTTTGATAGCCTCTCATCGCATGTAAAGAAGTTTCAATTCGAAAACACTATTGAAAAGCTATTCTCCGCTGTTGGGGTTCAATGTAGAGGGTTTTCAACAGCGACGCTGCAAAAGTAGAGCAACAGGGACAGCAAACGGCGCCATATTTCTTGCCGCTCTTTTGACATTTCTCTTTAATAAAGCTTCCCATTTCATGATAAACAGATATACGAGCCAGCAACGAATCGAAATTATTAAAATTTAGATACTACCAAAATTCGGAGTCAGTGGCCTGAACATAGGCACAGTACAAAATGTTTCCGTGCCAGTGAGAAAAAGAAGTACCCGTAGTGTCGAGAATATTGCTGCCGCTGAGGCTTCAGTTCCAGAAAGCCCAAACGTGTCACTCACACGTTGCTCTCAAGCGTTGGGCTTCTCTCTGAAGTCGTTGTGGCGAATTTTGCGAAAAGATCTTGGCCTACGTCCTTACAAGATTAAATCGACGCAAGAACTGAAGCCGCTTGACCACCAGAAGCGTCGTATGTTCGTGAATTGGGCTGAGCAACAACTTGAAAATGATTCGGATTTTCATCGTAAGATCATATTCAGCGATGCTTCATGAATAAACAAAATATGCGGTATTGGTCAGGCAGCAATCCACACGTCCATGAGTCATCATTGCATCCCGAAAAAATTACGGTTTCGTGTGGTTTATGGGCCGGCGCGCGGCGTCATTGGGCCGTACTTCTTTCGTGATGATCAAGACCAGCACGTTAATGTGAATGGGGATCGCTACCGTTCAATGCTAACCGCGGGATAATCAAGAGTAATTTTCTTACTGTACCCAGTTGGTTAGTCTTCGGTGCTCGTTGCTCAATGGTAAAATACCGTTCTAGGCTCGAATCCAAGAAACATCAATATCACCTTTCGCTAGGAATTGGCAAGTCCTCTAATGGTAATTACAAACTTCCATCGAAAACGCTTTTTTACTTTTTCGTTCAGAATCAGCATTAAATTGTAGGTCCTGGAAACGTGTTAGGCCCCGTGGTTTCATTAGATTTGCTACGGCCACTCTGTTTATGTATTTACTACGTTAGTCCATCAAAAGTTCTAACCAACATGTTTAATTTTTGTACTTCACATTCAAAAGATGGTGCAAAATCTGGTCGAAACTATTAAATAAGCAATATTGTCTATAACTTAATGTAAGACATTCAGTGACTTTCCGTTTCCAACATTTGTTTCTAACGATCCCTGTCTTTACAATTTAGGACTATGGATGCCAAATAGAAACAGCTAAAAACATCTTTGTCATGAATTTCAATTTCAATTTCAATTTATTTAACAGATGGTTTGTACATTAAGACATAATCTTTTATAGTACATGTTGTTTTCATACCAGATCTAATAACAATATTTATCTAAATCTAAGGAGTGAGAGATATGATATAGGAAAGAAACTTAGTGGGTAATGAGGGACATAATTTAAATGGATGAGGAGGAGAAATGTGGAAAAATTGCGCTTTTAAAATTGTTGGGATTTGAAATATTCTTCAATTGAGAGGGCAAAGAGTTCCAAAGTTTTACAGCATGGTTAAAAAATAAGCGTGATGAGTTAAGGTAATTGTAACGGTAGGGAATGAAGTTGATGGTTCTTGAGGAGCGAGTAAAATTAAGTCTGTTATATAAGTAAGGCGGGTTTCGAGTTATAATTATTTTGTGCAAAAACATACAATTCCTAGCGTTGATACATTGTTCCAGGGTACATCCAAGCAAACCCGTAGCAAACACAGAAATATGGTCATATCTACGTATACCATAAATATAACGCACAGCATCATTGAACGCAACTTGCAGTTTTCGCTGGGACGAAGAGTCAAGACTGCTGTAGACCACTTCAGGATATGTAATGAGCGTTAAGACTAGAGACAGTACCAACTTTCGTCTTGTTTCTTGAGGTGTAAAATAAGCACAAATCCACGGTTTACGAAGACATCCGTACATGCGACCCATGACAACGTTTGTGTCATTGTAACCAGACAAATTATGGTTGATTACATAACCTAGACTAGTGACTGATTCCACTGCTTTAATTTCATTATTATTAAGGTAAACATCAGAAAGGAGACAAAGGTCAAAATTGTTTTTTGAGATGGGTATTATCTGAGACTTTGATGGATTGAGAAGAAGCCCATAAGCTTCAGACCAGGTTGTAATATGTTTTAAGTCTTCATTCATGAGAAAAACAAGTTCATTGAGGTTATCTGAAGCTTTTGCTAGATGTAGTTGGACATCGTCTGCATAAAGATGTACTGAAGTATATTTGCATACTGTTGGGAGGTCATTAATAAACATGCAGAATAGTATCGGGCCTAATATGGAGCCTTGAGGGACTCCCTGCTTTATTTCTTTCAACTTGAAAAAACGTTCACCAGAATTAACCCTTTGCGATCTGCCAGAGAGGAAGCTACTAATCAATTTCAGAGTTTTCGCACTGAAACCAAATTATAAACACAAGCCACTACACATTTGGTATAACAGTCACATAATTCAACAACAATAAATTCGATTCCACTACCGAAACCGATGTAATAATATTACATTTAATATTTGATTTGCAATATATAGCAACGCCACCACCCGTGGTGTAAAAAACTCATTTGAATCAGATATTTAGAACTTGTTAATAATTTTATCAACAATGAGAAAAAAATATCCATCCTTCTAGACACTTGTAATTTGAAATTGTTATATACGCCTTTAACTAATACAAAATATTTAGATAATCCATGCTCAATGTTTGCTATTGTTTTCAATATTCAAGAAATCGTATACCTAAATTTTTCCATTAATAATCTCGATTTTCATGAGAAGAGGAAAAGCATACCATGGCTGCGATTAAATTACATTTGAAGTCAAATAAAAAGTGTCACCTTATTTATTACCCAAGAGCCAAGAACAATTCAGTTACATTGAGCGACATAATCGGATTAGATTTCGCACAGTCTTTTTAGAATTATTGGCAGAAAGAACTTTCATTAGGAGTACTTTGTAAATATCACAGACAGCACTTTCAATTTAATGAAATGTTCAAGTAAAAGTGTTCCTCCCAAATAAAAAGAACATAAGCCCCAAGCGCCTCGCCGTCTGACGACAAGGTTCACTAACTAAATAAAACAACTTAAAGGTCAAACCTCATTAAGTTACAAAGGCTTTGACTTCTCAAAACAGACATTTTATTGTAATTGTTGAATAACGCGTTGAGTTCATCATGACATGGGAATTTATTCTAATTCCATAGACAAAAAAGGAGTAAAGAAAGGTATGCGTTGAGGAAAATGCGAACTTGATGAACAAAGATACGCAAATAATTGGATAAGTAAATCACGAAGTTCAACAAATAGATGCTGGTGCTTTTATCAATCAGCAATAGAAAGCACTTGATTGAAACAGAACGAAGGAAAAATTAAACAAACCACCCACTGAAACGAGGTAAGGAGTTAACAAAACAATGAATTGACGGGTCAAATGTCTCATTCGAGTAATAACTCTTTTTTTTTTTTGTTGGAGGTGTTTAAAATACCAGCTGAAGCACTCAGACCAAAATACTATTCCGTTGTACTACCAGTTAGCAACCTTCTATTTGTTATAGCTTTCCAGATGTTCGGAGAAAAGCCAGAACACGCTGCCATGATAAGGAGCCTAAGTTACCAGCTCTCACTATGTCTGCGCCGAGTATCTATAACCTCATGCGAGAAAAAGCAAGACATTCACAGAGGAAGTGCTCTGGGGTGTCCTCATCATCTCCACAAGATTCACAGAGTGTGCGGTATCACTTAAGCCTGACACATTTAAATGCTTGGGAACAGAGAAGTGCCCGCTGGCAACGCCAATAAGCTTTCTACGGTCTTTTCTGCTACGAGCTAGCAAAAATGTTGCAGTCTTCTTACTAACGCTGGGGAGCATACGCTTGGTTTGTCTGCATCCAATGGAGGCATGCCCCATCTACGGTTGTGCTCTTCACAGATCGAAACGATGATTGAAGCTCTCACTGACGACGCTGGCAGACCTAGCGACGCGACGGTTCAGATCCTGAGAAAGCTGTCTGAGATCCCTGCCTAGCAAGTTCATCGGCGATATCATTTCCAGTTATGCCGTGATGGTCCGGAACCCAAATGAGACTCAAGGAATTTAATCTTCCGATCGCATTCAGAGATCTCTTGCATTCCTGGATCACTTTCGAAGTGGTTCGAGGGTTGAGAAGGGCCTTAAGCACAGCTTGGCTATCGCTGCAAACAAATATACTTCTCCACGTCCATCCATTGTTCGTAACGTGGCTCAAGGCCATTAGGATAGCATATACCTCCGCTTGGAAAACGGATGCGTATGATCCCAAAGATGTGTGCAGTCGTTTGTCGTCGTTCTCCACAAAGACACCAGCACCATAACCCTCGTCGATTTTGGACCCATTTGTGAAGATACGATAACAGTTCTTTCCAGGCTCAGATTCTGGAGTGAACAAGTCCTGAACCGAAGGAAAGTTGACTGAGTAATTTTAACGCAGTTTGAGCCTTGGGATCATCGTGTCAGACGGCATATCCATTAGACGTTTGTCAAAAGATATGCTGCTTGCGAGTTCTTCCAAGCTCAAGTGCGAATTGCACCAGAGACCACATCTCTTTAAACGAGAAATGGTCTTGAGAGTACACCCCATGATGCAGGTATCAAGGGGAGGAAGATTCAGCAGTGCGTCAAGAGCAGCTCCCGGTGTGTAGTAATAACTCTACACATTGGTAGAATCAGTCCATTTGTTATGTTGTCAAACAACTAAATAAATAAATAAATAGGTCAGCGCAACAGAGCGAGGAGCCCAAGGGCCTAGCGCATTTCTCACAATCATGCCTTGGGAGGGAATGGAGGGGACCTACAATTTTCTGTCTGTTTCCCAACGGCTAATCGAGAAAGCGCTTTTCACGGCAATGAATCTACTAACGGAGGACTTGTCAATCCCTCACGAAAAGCGATACCCAATAGCCTCTGTTAGGATTCGAACCACGAGCCTCTTGGTTAACAGGCGGACATGCTAACCCATCACACCACGGTAGAGAAATGACACAACTCCCATGAGATTTTCTTTTGTTTACTTTTTTCGCTTTTTTCACAAACAGTGCTCTAGTGAAGTAGCCAGTTGCATTCCTCCTCTGAAACAATTTAGCCCCAACACCCGCCTCGCTAGGAATGCTCATCAGTTTTACCTTGAGCACAATTTCGGACGTACAGTCAAGTATAGAGATTCATATTTCAGTCGCACCACCCGAATGTGGAATGCCTTACCTGGCTCTGTATTTCCCCTGCATTACGATTCACAAATATTCAAAAGCAACGTGAATCGGTGTCTAATTTCAAATCCTCTCCTATTTTCCTAAATGCTCGCACTGTGTTTTTATAACATTACATGGTCTCAGGAAACCTTCTGGAAGCATTCCGAAAGGTTGTTATTGAAGCTTTCACTGCACATCAAAGTTGCTATAACTAATAACCTGTTAAACCAATTGTACTCCTATCGCATTCTGCATAAAATTTTCCATCTGAAAGTAAACTGCTTAAGCAATGTCGTCATTCAAGCCCAATAAACCTGACCCTTTTGATTTAAGCCACAAAGAAAAATACCTACTTAACAAATAAAATAAAAACCTGTACAAGAAGTATACCACCTTTTCCATCTGACATCTCAATCTTGAATAACACACC
Organism: Melanostoma mellinum; assembly: GCA_914767635.1. Classification (NCBI taxonomy): domain Eukaryota; kingdom Metazoa; phylum Arthropoda; class Insecta; order Diptera; family Syrphidae; genus Melanostoma; species Melanostoma mellinum. The sequence continues at coordinate 73,897,132 of OU612059.1, forward strand.
AACTTAAGATTAACCAGCAACTAAAACACAATAATTAATTCCCCGCTAAATCCGGCTCTGTGGCACAACTTAAAACCTTGTTCCACGACCTCAACATAACACAGAAATCTGCAGATTATGCACCAACCTCAAACTGAAAGTTCACCTCAAGTCGTCGACCTCAAATTATTTAACACTCAATTCGAATCTAAAAACAACAACAACAACAACAAATAAACGAGGAAAAAGCATTAAAACAAGCAAACAAAAAAAAACTTTCTAAAGTGTTACAAAAGTCACTGTTTGAATTGAAGCCAGTGCTAGAGATTTCCCTTTACCCGACAACCATAGGGCTCTCGAATTCAATGAACCATTTGTCTTCTAATTCCCATGGCCTACTGCCGATGCCGAGTAGGCCCCCTTGGCATTGAATTCGTTCTTCCGCTAGAGTCACGCAAACTATGATGTAGATGATGATGTTGTTTGATGGTTTTCCAAATGATTTGCCATTTTCTATAAATCTACTCCTCCTCACCGTCACCGTCATTGCCGCCCGCCGTCACCGCAACAGCAGCGAGCGTCCCCACACAAAGTGCAAGTTCAATTCAATATGTGTATGCGGTTGGCTGAATGCGAAATTCTCTACAATGAGATTTGCTTCCTCCATTCGCATAGCATAGCCAGCCCATCGCGCAGATACAAATCTATCTATAGACAGCTTCTAAAGACGCTGTGTGTAATTTTTCCATTTCTCTCGTTAGAATAGCGAAAGCATGACCTACCTTTGGTAAACGAAAATATAAAATTGCAGTAAAAGTCCATTTGGTGTGGGTTATTCTTAGGCTTTCACTTCTTCCGAGTTCCATGCGGTGTGGTGCGTCGAGAAATCGGCAAACATCACAAAGAAAATAAAAATTAAAAAAGCAAACAGAACTGGTGACAGTAAGAGACCCCAGATCATCTCAATGCATCTTTGTAATTGTCTTGGCAGATATCACATGCTGCAGTGCACTTGTACATTATGCGCATGTTACTGTCACTTTACCATGTCATTTGATTGTTGAGAGTAAACAACTCTTGGCTAAACCACTCTGAGTGAGTGGAGTAGTTTGCTTAACAAACTGTCTTTTTCATGGCCATGCAATTTAGTGCAAACTTTGGTATATCCAAGATCCCGGAAGTAAAACTCAGTTTTTGAAAGAGTCAGAGGCGCCGCATAGTTTTGACATTATTATTTTGTCACATAACCATGTTGACCCCTGCTCGTTGAAATCTTCTCGAGCTTACCAAACTAGTAGCGGGCAGAATGTAGCATCTGACCCACAACTACCTAAAATAATAATGAACCAAATGAAGCTACATACCAACACTACCACCAATCCAACGACCAAACGCCACTTCTGATGATATTAACGACTTTAGAGAGAAAATCTAAATCATTTTGGGAAAGTTGTGCACGTTTGCTATACGACGACGATTATAGATGTGTTCTTGATTTGGGAGCAGCCATGCTACATGGGCACATGATTTCATTATATCAGTTCTATACGTTTATGAATTCATGAATCTCACAGTTTGTTTGATGGAAATAAAAGTGCATGTACTGCATTCTGCATGTAGTACAACAAACTGAGTACGCCATAAAATTCATAAAAGCACTTGGGCAAGGCGAAGGCATACGGTGGTAATTATGGTTTATGGTAAGTGGTGACAAGATCGTTGGAATCGAAAGAGGAGCGTGGAATGAGGCACTCGAAATCAGTTATTTATTTGCCCACGACAAAATTTAATATGGAAGTTTTACATTATATAGAAAAATATACATTTTGACGAATTAACCCAGACTCCTTGCTGTTTCAACCTCCGCTTCTGGTAACTTATTAAGTTTGAGGAATGGAAGGGACCTTAAGCAAAGTGAGGAAACACTCCCATGGCACTAAAATGCCTGTATCACAACCCCGCCCGCTTTAGCTTCCGTTTCGCCTGAAGTTTATGAGTTCATAGGAAATCGGTACATCCTTTTTCAGTGTAGCCTTGACTTCGATATTACGTTGGTTTGTGTAAGCGTAACGTGACTGCAACTCAAAGAAAAAAGCTCGGTTTGATTGAACTTTTGTTGCCTTTAAAGGTAAACTATGATAACGAAATCATAATGTGAAATCAAAGCGAAGATAAAAAGCTCACAGGTTACGGGGTCGGAGCCGAAGCGTTATTGTGGTTCCGTTCTAAAGGACTTGCTTGTTAAAGATGATGCTTGCTGTTATTTATAGTTGCTATACTACATTTGATAAATTTACATTTTATATTTTGAACGCAAGTAATATTTTTCAATTATTTGAAGTGAATGTATAAACATGGCTAAAGTGAATTTTAAGTTGGGTTTTAATTAATTGTGTTTAATTTATTACTTGTGTTTTTAATTAGTCGCGATAAGGAATTCCATAAAGTTGCATTCAAAAATTGTATTTCTTTATAAAGTTCAACGGGTTGATGAGATAATAGTATACCCGAAGATAAGGTTAAAGCTCGAAATTTCAAGAGGTTTTCAAAAGACATTCCCAAACGCTGTGATGAAAACTTTGAGATTCTGTCAAAGCGCCTCAATCCATAAACGTATCTTACTGTTAGTTTTCTTTTACTTTCTTGATCGAGGTCAGAGGTCACAGTAGATTTCACAACCGTAAGTCATTATGGGTATAATAAGCCTTTTTACAAATAAAGCTCGGATTTTTGGTGGAGTGAAATATTCGAAGTTCAGTGTATGTAGAGCACCATAAGTTTTCGCAGCAATAGAGTTTACATGGTTAGTCCAAGTCAGATTTCGGTTCATAACTACACCCAAATTTCTCGAAGATTGTACATATTCAATGGGAACGCTATTCAACACAACAGGGGGGAAATAGGAAAAATCTGTCACATTTTTTTGAAATTGCAATACATTTAGATTTTTTCGGGCTAAGTACTAAACCATTTTTGTCTGACCAGTTCGTGAATTCAAGTAGATCTTCATTTATACAAGAGACAATGTGGAGTGTGCTCAATCAACCCCTATGGACAGATTACAACGTTATTAGTTGGGCATCATCAGCATGTAAATAAATTGAACAGTTCTCTACAAGCTAAGGGTGCTCATTTACATATATGGAGAAGAGCAACGGATCTAAAATGGATCCTTGCGGGACTCCACTAGTATTAAAAAGAAAATTGGAGAGCTGCCTTTTGAACTTCACTACCTATGTGCGTTCTGTTAAGTAAGAGAAAATAAGATTTACTGCACCAATAGTAAAACCATAAAGATAATAGAGCTTTTCACAAAAAATAGAATGGTTAACCATATCAACAGCCTAAGAAAAATCTAATAGAACTAAGAACGTAACATTTTCATAGTCAAAATTTAAAACTGTTATGCAGCTACCATTCTATCTGAAACCAGACTGTTTTGGTGTGAATAAATATTCGCTGTTAGAAAAAACTACTTGTTCTTGAATAATTTTTTCGAAAGCTTTTGATAAAATTGATAATATGGAAATATACCTGAACTCATCACATTTTGAATTTTTAGGCACATGTACAATTTTTGCCGATTTCCATTGTTTCGGAAACACGATAGTATAAATAATTGTATTGAAAATAGAAGTAATGTATGGCAACAAAAAGGGAAGAAGGAGTTTAAGGAACAAAGGATGAATTTCATCCAAACCCACATCGTTTGACGTAATACAGAATATATCTTAATACAGTTTGATGTAATTCCTTGTTTTTGTTGTTTTACGAAAGTTCGAATTCTCTCGAAATAGCCAGACGTTCTGTTCTAAGTTTTAATCTAACACATATTTTTAGATCAAAACTAAGCGCCCTCTCTTAAGCTTAAAAATTCTTTTTACATAATTAAGGGTTTTCTTGTTGTTGGAGAGATCTATACGTAGAAGGGGGTGGTCTGTCTGCCTCTATTTTTGGTTTTATTAAATTTAGATTAGAATTAAATTTATTGTGTGCTTTCTTGTTTTAAATTCAGATTTAATTTACAATTAATCTTTTAATAACAAGTTTGTTTTAATATGCATACACACATTATATTCAATTCTTAAATTTAAAAATATTTACAACGTTAAAAGCTTTCAGTAATAATTTTACTACGTTAGTTGATAGCTGTTTTATAAAAGTAAAAAAGTTGTTTAAACTCGCTTTCGAATTTTAAATAGGCTTTAACTTCTTCCCTAGATTTTGTGTCGGTTCCTAGAAAGTATCTTCTTATTTCTTTAAGGAAGATACCCCTTCCGATAAAGTGTATAACATCTTCTCTCTCAGATAAATTGCAAAGACTATAAATTGGTAGATTGGGACGATGTGGGGTATAATTGAGGCGTATTAGCTTGCCTCTTATTCTAAAAACGACCGAAATTATTTCCTTGCTGTTGTCATTGCGGAAATAATTTTTTTCACACAGATTGTGATTTAAAATGCTGTATGTATATAGCTCGGTGTATCGACGATGAAGGCATATTTAAGTAATCCACTCTGTATTGATTATCTAATTTGGCAATTAGATTAACAAGCTCATCCTTACGGTATCTTTCGTTTCCGAAAGCCAAATTGCCCTCTTATCCGCAGTACGTTGCTAGCTCTTCGAGTTTCTTATACCAGAGCGTATTCCTTTCAACGTTTCAACTACCATCTTCTCAATAATTTTCGGAAGTCTATATGCCGGACGATATCTATGTATGTAAAACTTTCACTACATAATCTACATGCAACTTTAATTATTTAATATGAAACGGTGACAGTCCTGTTTCAATATGGATCATATAGTTTGGTGTTGTGCTTGGTAAGCTAAAGCAACGTTTTATGTAGTATGTAAGGAGTTTCTCAACTGTTTCATACTTGCAATATCCCCACGATTGCGCTGCGTACATCTTAACAGATTCTGCTACAGATTGGAAGACCTTGTATTTGTTGTAATTGATTTGAAAAAAAAATTTTCCATGTAGCCGATATGGCACTTTTCGCTTTTATCAGTCTTTCCTTTAGATGAGTTTCCATGCTGAGATTACTAGCTATTGTTACCCCGAGATATTCATATGCTTTCACCACTTCAATTGACTTTCCATTGAGATGCCATTTTTCGTTTCTGCACTCTCTGCCAGCTCCCTTCTTAAATTTCATATTTATATTTAAGGTATGATGGGAAAATTTATAAAAAAAAGACTTATACTCTGTTCTATAATTAAAATTTTAGTTAAAGTTAATTTAGTGAATAATTTTTGAGGATTTTTTTTTTTCTCAAATAAAGTTTTTAGGCTGGTCTTTTTTTAAAAATCAATGCTCTTATTAGTTCTTAATCAAAAACAGGAAACCGAACGCAAAAATCTTCTTAATAATTGAGAAGTCAAAAAAAGAAGAAAGGCCTTTTTTTTAGAAAATCCATTTTGTTCAGAAAATAGGGACATGTCCGCATACGGTTTGTGTAACTCGCTATTTTTTAGAAATCTCTCAAACTGAACCAAATACTTTTTCTAGCTTTACACGACATTGTGAGTAGCATGAGTGAAAAAAAGGTCATGTAGGCTGGTGTTGATTCGTTTAACACCGCCTTATTGCAGTCTCGTTAAGTATTCCTCATGGAATAAGAGAATTAGCGCGAGTTTTAAGTGGACTTATATTATATTAATATTTTTGAATTTATGACCACCCTGAACCATCTGCAGTTCTGAATGAATTTCAGGATGTAACATACTTGTTTACTAAGTTTGGTCTTCCCTTGCTTTCTATCAAGCCGGATAGTTCATGTCTATGATTTCTACATGACCGTTTTCTCCCGACGCGTACCTACTCTTGTACCTATGTCCAGGTCGCCGTACAGCTCATACAGTTCGCAGTTGAAATGTTTTCACATACTCGATCAAAGAACATTTAGAGTACTTTTCTTTCGAAACAACCAAGGGTTTCATCATTTCATTTAGCTAAGACCCATGCTTCAGCGCCGTATAGCAGGACTGGGATGATCAGGGTCTTATAAAGGGTTATGCTTTTCCAGAGAGCTCTTTGTTTCTCAAATACCTTCTTAACCCAAAGAAGTAACAGTTGTAAAGAGTTATTCTTCGTTTGATCTTCGCATTGATGCTGTTTTCCGTGTGTGCAGCGGATCCTAGGATGGCACAACAGAACGAGGAGCCCCTGGGCTTAGCGCATTTCTTACAATCATGTGTTTTGAGGGAATAGAGGGGACCTACAATTTTTTGCCGGTTCCGAACGGTTAATCGAAAAAGTTCTTTTCACGGCAATTAATTTACTATCGGATGACTTGCCAATTCCTCGCGAAAGGTGATACCTGTGAAAAAACAATTTTGCCTCTTTTGGGAAACGAACCACGAACCTCTGGGATAACAGCAGGCATACTAACCATCACGACACTGGTGCCACACCTCGATGTTTTGTCTATCTTTGGTGACGTTTTGTCCAATTCTCTTTCCTTGCTTAAGCATATGCTTCGTTTCGACCTCATAAAAACATCAAACTGGCGCTTCTGTTTCAATACTTCCAAAAGGACCTGTGACTTTAGGCTTGTTTCTTCTCATTACGTCAAGATCGTCTGAATAAAGGAGTAATTGTGTTGATCTGGTTGGTGTTGACGTTAAGTTTCGTAGAATCTTTTCAATGATGATATTAAGGGAGTCACATGACAGTTCATCGCCTTGTTAAAATCCTTCTTCGACATCAAAGGTTTCGGTGATTCCCTCTCTGTAAATAAAAGAGGTGGCGTATATAGGATATTGTATTTCCGGGGTTTCCCAAAGATATGCCGTAATGTAAAAATTTGGTTTGTGGTGAACTTTTCTGGTCTAAAAATACATTAATAAGGATCTAACAAATTAACGTTAGGTTTCCGTCACTGTCGTAACTTAGCTTTGAAACCGATCTTGTTTCGGAGAACTTTGACTTTTCGGAATCGGTCGCGCTGAAGTATTATCGGTTTGAAGTACAACTAAAACATTGCTCGTTCCTTTACCTTACCACGATGATAAAAGTTAAGCTTACTGAATAAATTGACAACATAGTTCGATAATTAGTAAAAAAGTGCGTTCAAAAATTAAATTCAAAGCTGTCATTTCTCTATTAGAAACCCTATGGTCTCTTTTTCTTACAGCTATCAAAGCGTCAGTGATCAACTAGTCATAACATTTTTTATGAGTTTAAGTCTAGTTGGACATCAAAGTCTTGTATCAAATCGCTTTCCCGAGACGGAAAAATAAAAGGGGGTAGTGAAAACGACCAAAAAATTAAATCGTTAATGAACAGAAGCTTCTACTTAAAGTTGAAATTGATTATTATTTTTATTTAAGTGAAAACCAACAGCTATAGGCAGGTGTCGCCTAATTGAGCTTGTGTGGCGTAAAGACCCTTTGGCAAATTGGAAATGGACATTCGATTGACGGTATTGACAAGAATCCTTGACGTCAAACCAACTCTGATATAGAAGTTGTGTTTCTACGAAGTATACCCACGTAGATACTTTGTGTGCACAGTAAGCTTAAAAGCAGTTGTTATAGCTTATTGATGTTTCCTTGTTCAGCGTACACCAAACTCAAGAAAACAGTTCACGTTCAAAACGAGACGTGAAAACCCTCAACTTTTTGAAAGCCTTTGTCAATCTTCACTCATTATGGTCTGCTGAATTCAATTTTGAGAGGCAGTTTGAAGTTCTCTTTCATTTTTACTTTCGTTTCTTTTCTTTTTATCACACGTCCATTCAATCATCCTTGAACCAAGTCGACTAAATAATTGTCACAACGGTTCCAGACACAAAATAATAGCCGTCTCATGGGAAAATTTTCAATCAAAAATATTTGTCAATTGCAGATAAAAAGTTGAGAGCAAATAAAACGCACACACTTATTGGACAATCAAGTCGTAATTGAATACTATTTCTGCACAAGATTGTGGTCCCTATCACCTTTAATATTTCGTAAGTTTGCCGTCTTATCAAAAAATACCAACAAAAAATAAAAGACGCGGCGAGTTGCTACTGCAGCGATTATTCAGTAGGTCAGCAAGTAGGTACAATTGATAACAAATTGATTTTGTAATTATTTATTATTGTTTATAATCAAAACGAACTTACACTCAGTCGTATCAAAATTGTGAAAAAAAAGAAGAAGAAAATATTGCAAAATCGTTCTCTCAGTTCTCGCAATTGTTTCTGCGCACTCATCTCACATAACGGGCAATGCCTTATAATGGCCTTGCCACGGTTAAACAACTTGGTATTTACCAATATAACAGAAAACACATACTATTCCACAGATAAGCTTTAATTATGTAAAGCCGACCAAATATTGGCAGAAGAACATAATTTGCATTGCACTATACGAAGAACGATCATGTTCCTTTAACAAAGTAAAAGTACGTCTCGTACTGTGTTCTATGGAATCGTGAGGAATGAGATTTTTGTTATTTTGTCGATTGGTAACCCAAATTCATTTGACACACTTAAGCAAACATGGACACAGACCAACCACTCACCATTCAGCCTACAAAACAATACAATGTATGTTTTCAAGGAAAAAAAGAGACTTTTGGCTACACAAGAAGTACCTTCTTAACAACTTCTCAAATCGGAAGTTACAGTTATTTAAATAATTCTGTGATAAATATCTCAGGCAACCATGCAAAGTCTTTTATACAGGAATTGTGTACCTACAGCAACTTACATCGTTTTGGCCGTAATGGCCCGTAGTTTGCTCTTGTAACAGCCATTGAATCCTGGGCGCATGAAAAATTCATTTTCGTTCTTGATGACCTTTGAAAGATAAGACGATGACACATACCTACCAGAGCTTCGTTGTAGTTTATTGTAACGTTATCGGTGATGGTTCTCGTATCGTACCTGACAGTCCTTATTGCGGGGGAGGGTGATAGAAAATTGTATGAGCTAAATCACAATGGAAATAATCACTGATATAATCATGAATCGGCAACGAACTGAATAACTAAAAGAGCAGAAGAAATAAATCAGTGGATTTTATACGAACAATGTCAGCAAGCCATGTTCGCACATTTATGTCCTCGTTTTGCATAGAAATATGAAGGCTTTGCTTGATTAAAAGGCATAAAAGGATTAGTTTTGATTTTCTGGAACATTTTTGTGCAATTCACACCACAATCATCAACTCAATCCATTAAGTCAACGGCTGCCGAGTTGTCGATTTGATTAGAAAGAAAATATAACTTTTTTTAATCTCAGGAATTGGTTTTGAAGTCAATTTATCGAGAGCTAGAAGAAATGTTTGCCCAAGCTATTCAACATCTACGATGGAATAAAACAGTCCTCTGCTTTGATCGAAAGAAAAGATTTCAGAGAAAACGTTCGATAAATTAACGATTCTCAAAAACAGCATGGTTTCTGGTGGACGATGACTTAGTTTTGGACATGTGACGATAATATTTAGACTGGCTTTTGAGAACTTTATTGTAGCTGAACCATATTTAATTGAAATATCCGACATCACAGTCGAAGAAGTAGAAGTGGCAGTGAAGATCTTCAAAAATGGCAGAATGTTTCGGACTATGATGAGATACCGCACCAGGTTTTAAAAGAGATCTGTGACAACCAGCGTTGCCGAAGTGGCACAATTATGCCATTTTGGCACCCTTCAGTCTCGATTGGCACCTTGGCACCCTAAACATACATATCGTGTGTGTGTGTACTAATTCATGCCCAAATAATCGTAATGATACTTTATGGCAAAGTATTTGTTTTTTGTGTTTTTAAATATCTCTCTACCTTTGAAGGGCTGGTGGCACCCAGTTGGCACCTTTGGTTACCGAAAATGGCACCTTAAAAAATTTTACTGCGGCAACGCTGGTGACAACGGCTTTAAATAACTTACAATCTCATCTTCTAGCCTTTGGGAGTTACAGTCTTCCCAAGCAATGTAGTAAAAGTTACCTTCAATACCAATATACAAACGGAAGGGAGGAAGTAAGCGAAGATGTGATTATTCGCACTTGATCAAAATGATGTCTCACTCCCTACAAACCATGTAGTGGCTGTATTTTTAGCGGAAAGCAAAAAATAATGAGACTATCAGCCTATCCTTGTCGCAGATAAAAACAAATGGAATCCAATATAGGGAACCGTATGGAGAAACACTGTGATTCTTTAGAGGAATAGGTGAAAAGGCTGATAAACTTCGAAAAAGCATTCGATCAAGACTCACTTAGTCTTGCATGGGTGGCTCTCAGACGAAGAGAAGTCCCGAGAAGCCATTGAACAGATGATCATGGATGTGACGGAGGTAAAATGACCTACTGGAGCCAAACCGAAGTATTTCATTATTCATGAATGGTACCTGCATCCAAGAAACCGAAAAGCTGTCAGTACTTGGTATGTGTGTAAACGATGATCTTCGTTGGAATGACCACGCATATTTGAAGTCGCCAAAAACGCTATTAAATGCATAGGCTTCTTGAGACGATGCAGGAAATTCTTCACCCCATCTGATTTGGCTACAATTTATAAGGCCTTAATCCGCCCAAAACTGGAGTATAACTCCCATATCTGGTCAGGTGCTTCTCAAACATCTTTGCATCTCCTTGATAGGGTACAAAATAGAGCGTTAAAATTGATAGGTGATAGTTCAATCGTAGAATCAATTGATTCTCAACATCGTCGAAAAGTTGCCTGTTTCACTCTCTTTTATCTCTTTTTCACAAGCAGTGCTCTAGTGAAGTAGCCAGTTGCATTCCTCCCCTGAAACAATTTAGCCGCAACACCTGCCTCGCTAGGAATGCTCATCAGTACTACCTTGAGCCCAACTTTGGGCGTACAGTCAAGTATAGAGATTCGTATGTCAGTCGCACCACCCGAATGTGGAATGCTTTACCTGGCTCTGTATTTCCCCTTCATTACGATTCACAAAAATTCAAAAGCAACGTGCATCGGTGTCTCCTTTCAAATCCTCTCCTATTTTCCTAAATGCTCGCACTGTGTTTAACAACATTATTAGGGTATTCATAGCCCCTTGATGTGCGCGTTAATTATAAAAAAAAATAAAAATTCAAGTCACATCAAATATGCGTTTTGTGAGTCGTCTACTCTTTAAGGGTTTCCTCATCCGCTTTCGATAAGGTCCATGCTTCCGCCCCGTAAAGCAGGACTGGGATGATCAAGGTCACCTTGGTTTTTCTAGAGAGGGTTTTGTTTCTCAATTGCCTTCTTAACCCAAAGAAGCAACGGTTGGCAAGAGTTATTCTCCGTTTGATCTCCGCACTGATGTTGTTGTCCGTGTCTACAGCGTCTATTGTCTATTGTGACGTTTTGTCTAATTCGTCGATGTTCTGTGTCCTTGTTTGATGACAACCTATACTTCGTTTTGCCCTCATTAACAATCAAACTGTTTCAATTCTCGCAAAAGCTTCTATGACATCACGCTTTTTTCTTCCCATTACGTCAATATCGTCTGCGTAGGCGAGTAATTATACAGACTTTTGAAAGATTGTTCCTCTAGTGTTGACGTTTGAGTTTCTTACAATCCTTTCAAGTATGATGTTGAAGAAATCGCATGACAGTTAGTCGCCTTGCCTATGATCTTTTTCAACAACAATGGTCTCGGTGAGTTCTTTAACAACCTGGACGGAGCAGCGTGAATTCTCCAAAGTCATCCTGCATAGTCGTATGAGTTTTGCAGGGATGCCGAAACTAGACATGGCTCTGTACAGCTCGTCTCTGTAGATACTGTCATACGCGGCCTTGAAATCGATAAAAATATGGTGTATATCGATATTATATACTGGGGTTTTTTTTCAAGATCTGCCGCAATGTGAAAATTTGGTCTATTGTGGACTTCCCTGGTCTAAAACCACATTGATAAGGACCTATTAAGTTGTTGACGTGGGGTTTCAGACGTTCACATATGACAGCAGACAATATCTTATAAGCGACGTTAAGGAGGCTTATCCTCTATAATTGGCACAATTGTGAGGGTCTCTCTTCCGTAGGAAAATATTCAACGAATTCAATTGTTTCTAGAATCTTCTTTTCAATTCGAGCATTGTAATTTGGTAATAAGAACATGTGTTCGCCGGGATCAAAAACACATTGCTCTCGCTCTTACTAAACATGCATGGGAAATTGTAAAATTTTATTAAAATAATTAAAAGCAATATTTCAATTGAATAAAATTGAACGTAAAAGTTGCATGAATAATACCGCATTGGTCTTTTTCAGAGTAAATGTTCCTTAGGTCATACCGAGTTGGAACTTGAAATCACCGTTCGGTAGGCATCTGCGTTTTTAGAGTGAGGACATCCCCTTAATGGGTTACAACAAAGCTTGATAGAGAAGACGATAAAGAAACAATAAATGTGCCAAAATGTACCTGATTACTCCTATATTCCTAAAAATTCATACCTAAATCACAAACTGACAAACCAAATGCCAAAACTGTCTTTAAAAAAAGTGTTGTAGTTGCTCTCCCACTGCCATTCAAAAACACAACCAAATTTTATTTCTATACATAAATTGAAATAAAGGATCCGCCATCTAACAATTTTTTTTTTCAGCTAGTGCTTACTTCGTGAATGGTAACACTTAGCTCATGTCCTATTTGACAGATAAATTAGTTTTATCCTTCCGCTAAACGAATATGTTGCGTTTTCGCTTCGTTAAGTGGGCCTGCGATCGACTTAGAGAAGATGCCGATTTTGCCAAAAAAAAAATCATCTTTTCAGATGAAGCTCATTTTGATCTTGGCGGGTATGTAAACAAGCAGAATTGTCGCATTTGGGGCACAGAAAACCCGCACACATACATTAAAAAGCCGATACAGCCAAAACGAGTCACTGTTTGGTCCGGATTTTGATCTAGAGGCATAATTGGGTCATTTTTCGAAAATGAGCAAGGAGTGGCCGTTACAGTCAAAGGCGATCGTTATCGGGCCATCTTGAACGAATTTTCGTTCACAAAAATTGAAGAGGAGGATATTGGCAACATTTGGTCTCAACAGGATGGCGCTACGTGCCACACAGCCGAAGATACACTCAATGTTTTGCGCCCTGTTTTTGAAAAAAAAAGTTATTTGGCGGACTCTTTATACTATAGCCTTTAAAAAACATTCTTCTTTTTTCTATTTTCTGTATGATGCGAAACATATGTATTTCATTCAATACATTCATTAGAAAATAACACAACAAGAGTATTTCAAATTGCTACAGCAGCGAAGAAAAAAATCAAACATTACACTCAAAACTTAAATTTATATTTTTAGTGAAAAACTAGTTTGATACAAAATTCCGGCTCCATTCAATCACTAGCTTCAAATTGCTTTTGACATCTAACATGTTCGCTCGTTGAACTTTGCCCAGGGTTCACCCAGGTTTCCTTGACAACCCTACGAGTTATCAAAAAACCAGTTTTCCAGTCCTCAAAAAACGCTGGCGCGTGGGCCCGCGGGCGCGGTGTTGCGTCCGCGCCGCCACGGCCCCCCCTCCGCACTGCGCTCAGCTGCTTAATAAATAACTTTTCACAATGCAACTCATCTCAGATAAAGATCTTATGACATGATGTAATGCTAACTTTTCATTGCAAATTCTTGAGAGAATTACCGCTATTCCCACCATAAAAACAAATTTTTTTCTCTTTCGCCGCATTTCTGCATATAATATGCCCTGTACAATTTTTTTTTTTTTCAGAACCATTCTGCATGCCATACTGTGCTTCTTTGTAGAATTTTTGTTCAATTTCGACTTTATTACCTTCCGATTTCTATCTGGTTTGTGATTTTTCCCAATTCGACTTTATTTCCTCTTTTTCGGCGTTATTGCCACTTCGCTAAGGAAATAGCGCCGACCCTTGTAAGAGGCGCAACTCGACATTATTACCACATAGGAGTGGTAATAAGGTCGTTGGGGCCTTATTTCGCACGACTTTATTGCACGGCACCTATAAATACATGTAGTTTGACAGCCCTGCTCATTACCTAAACTCGCTCCAGCAAAAACCTACGGAGAGTTAAAAGGAAGCCCAAGGCAAACAACTGCTCAAAAAACACTCAATTTGAGAGCGATTTTAAGTTTTTTAAAAACCGCTTTCAACGATCGAACCTAATACTACTCGTTCCGTTGCGTCCGTTGCATCCGGTGCTTTAATTGAGATGTCAGGTGAAGCCTGCATCGAACGGCATTGACCGGCCTATCAATAAAATATCACTTCAAATAAATTGAGGGCATCTCGTGATCTCGTCTATAAGTTTAATTATTTGTAAATTATTTTTTTATTCTAATCCTTTTTTATTTAAGAGTATGTTTAATCTTCCTATTTCTTAGTCTCACTTTGAAAAATGAACTTAATTCCCATTGAGAGGTGGAATTAGTTTCCACTTTCAATGAGAATCAATTTTACTTCATCAAAATTGACAGTGGCAATAAATATCGCTTCATAAAAAAGGAAAGGATACTATTTACCTTTCATTCGGATTTATTCGTATAGAAGAATCTAGAATTATGAGAACATCCAAAGGGACATATTTATTTTGAAGGACCTACTTGTACCCATTACCAGCAACTCGTTATATGCCTATGTACAAAAACACTCTTTCACAAAAAGTATCTGACCACTGCGCTAGCTGAAGGCATTCCCATAGGCACAACCCTGAAAATGCAACTCTGTAGGGGAAAGCTGTACCTACCTAGGATTTGTGCTATTCTCACATTATTTTTCTCCTCATTTTTATCTGCTTTATTATCACTACACTGTTATGGATTCCAGGAACGTCATTTTAGATCTTTTCTCAAATAAAACCGATGCTCTTACCGCAAACCATTTAAAAAACAAAATTTCCAGTGTATTGAATTGTTCAGTTTTAATTTACGGCTACGGCAAGTGCCGGTTAGCTTCTTGCTATGCCATTGACCTTCATTGTATAGAATACACTTGTTTGTTCATTCTTTGACTTGAATTTCTATTTTATTCTTAGAACCCAAGCAAAGGACACAAATTCTTAGAACCAGTTATTCTAAGAATTTCAGGGCCACTTTTACAAACAACGACAAATGTCAATGAACCGATCTTGGCATTTGATCCTGTGCGATCATGTGCGTGTTAGCTAGAGTCGACCAACTGAAAAGTTAACCTTGGAGTTAAAAACTATTTTAAAGGAATCGTTGACCTCGTGAGAAATTGATGCGAAGGGATGTTTTGTTAACACAAAAGTGATTCGATAGGAAAAATACTGTGGTTTGTTCGGTACCTATACCTATGTTTTTTTATAATAGTTTTGTTTTTTTTGTTGATCCATGAGGAAGAATACAAAATTATTTAAATTGCTTTTTCGTCGGGAATCCAGTGTGCACCTTTGAGAGAACATTCAATGAATCAATGGCATGATCATGAGCAAGTAGGTACCTAAATATATCAGCACTTGGTATCCAATCATAAGTAGGTATACCTATTCCGATGGCATGTGATACATTTATACTTAGAATAGGTATTTCTTTTCCTTTTTAATGGTAATGAAATTTCAATAATGTAAACCACACCTGCTCGTAGTTTTTACTAGATGAAGTGACTTGCATGTAAAATAAGCACTAACTTGTCGTCTAAAAAGATTCTATTTCTAATATGAAGATGTACCTATTTTATTTATTATTTATTTATTAATTGAAATAAATTATATAATTAATTTATAAATTTATTTTATTTTTAAGGCATCAGGGTAGCCAGACCATATGATACCGTTTTTTAACTTAACAAGAATCTAGACAGAATTTAAGAATTATGTTAATTTTGTACATTTTGAAAGAAATTAAAATTAAAAAGTAAAAAAAAAAAAAATTAATTATTTATGGTGGGCTGAGATAGCAGCTTTGATGCGACGTATGGAGTTGACATCTGATGGATTCAGGATGTTGGCGAGCGTGTCGGGTATATTGTTTGCGGATGTATTTATTTGGCGAGAAACAGGACACTCCACGAAAATATGCCAAATTGTAAGAGCTATCCCACAATTTGAGCATTGCTCGGGGGCCTCGCGAGTGTAGTAGTGTTTGCTTGTAAACAGAGTTTTTCCTACTCTCACTCGTATAATATTCTTATGCATTCTTCTCTAGTAAATGAATGGTTGTATCGGATACGCGTATTCACGGGTTGATGCTTTCGAAGAAATGTTTCTGCTGTTTTCCATTTTTCTATGACTTCATTCTTTTCAATATGAGTAAAAGTATTTTTCGAAAGTTGGTGTAATTTTGGATACTCTAAGATAAGTGGATATCAAATAGCGTTTTTTGCTGCCGAGTCAGCGGCTTCAATACCTTTAATTACACAGTGTCCCGGTATCCAAGCCAATATAATACTTCTGTGGTGAAACAAGCAGTTTCTTAAAACGTCAAGAGATGGACATTTATTTGTGGCATTTCTTAAGCCTTCGAGTATACCGAGGTTGTCTGTTAGGATTAAGTAACGTTCAGAGCTTTGTATGGCGACAGATATGGCTTTGTAAATTGTAGCCAGTTCAGCAATATAACAATTCGCATATTCTAAAAGTTGAGCTTGACGAATAGTAGAGAATTGGGCATTGTGTTGGAGTTCTACTACAGCATAAGAGCAGCAGTAATTTTCTTTTCGTTAACCGCCTCGGTTTAAAAATCCTATCTGCTCTTACACTATCGATTAGTTCTAGCATTTTGTACATATCGTTGGAAGTGTTTGCCATTTTGTATTTTGCGAGATTGGTGTTGATTTGAAGTTCACTTCGTTTCCGTGCAGGGAGGTTCTCAGCTATTATGGGTATATCTATTCCGAATGCCGTGTCAGGTTCCATAGATATAGACAGCATGTTATTTAGCGCCCGCCGATACAGAATTTCGTTTCAGTTTTTTGTTTGAGGAAATAATTTTTTCGATTTCTTCGAACAACGGGTGTGTTGCTTTATTTTTTGCCTTACTGACGAGATTACTTGTCCTTCTTTTAGCAAGGTGTTCAAAAGATACATATCCTCCTTCAACTCTTAGGGTGGTATTCACCAAACAATCTTAAGAGCGCTCTTAAAGCTAAGAGGCTCTTAGTTTTAAATTTGGATGTGCTATTCACCAAGCAATAATAGGGTCTAGTCTAGGCTAATTCGAATATTCGAAAAATAAGGGTGTTGAGCCTGTGAACGCACACTTTTCGAACTACTTCGAAAATTTCAGTGTCAATTGTCAAAACCAGCTGTTAAGCAAACCAAAAACAGAAAAATTTTTCGGAAATCTAAGAAAAGGTAGAACGTAAAATTAGGTTTGTTCGTTGAAGCCCTGGGGTTGTCCTAGGGTCGCCACAAAGCGTTTTTTGAGAAACCTAAATTTGCCCTGAATGTCAAATTGAGTGTTTTTTGAGCCATAGGTTTTCCCCAAACTCGCCCTTGCTTTTTGCTGTGGCGATTTGAGGGCTGTCAAATGGCATGTATTTTTTTTTTTTTTAATGACAGGGATGTGTGGTGATTTGTGTTGTAGCGTTTTTTGAGGACTGGAAAACCCAGGTTTTTTTGACAACTCATAGGGTTGTCAAGAAAACCTGGGTCAACCCTGGGGAAAGTTCAACGAACAGACCTATTAATTCATTCTCTGTATTGCAAACCATAATTGGATTTTCTTATTTTTTTTTCAACAGTTATTTTAGTTGCTGGAAGCATTAAACTCATTTGTTATCTGCTCCCAGCACCTCTTTTTTGTCAGCTGTGCTTACACAGTCTGTTTTCTTACAGTTAATTGTATCACTGTATTTCAAAACTAAATTAACGATCAACTCTTTTTCTTCCTCCGAAAAATTTTGCTTCCTAGTGCCTCGCTCCATTTTGATTTTTGAATAACAACCACAAATGACGCTGTCAGTAAATTTCGAATTTTCGAAGTTATTTCAAACAACAACCGTTCATAACTTAAGAGTGGTAGCGACCAAAAGAAAAAGCGACAAGGGTTCCCGGTCTAATTTAGCTTGTTTATAAAATGGCACTATACCTTACCGCAGTTGGCTCTCTGGTTCTAATCTGCAATAACCACTTTGACAAGAGTGGCATGGCCATCGAATTTAGATTAGCCACAGATGTAAGAAGAAGAAGCTACTGATGATAAGCTAAGTTGAGTGAACTTCAGTCAAATCATCGATTTATTAGCAACTACTATGGCCAAGGTTTGAAACTACTTAAGCCTTTACTTACGTAAAAGTATTAATTTTCAATTATATTGACATAGGAACACCAATTAATGGTCATATTTATCTAAGCCGAGAAGCCGACCTAGGGTCCTACGGCGATCTAGTGTATAGCATCGATTCTGCAATATTTGGATGAAATGGAATCAATGTTACTGAGAAATATTATAGAATATTCTAATTTTGAAAGAATTTTGAAAATCTGTTCAGCAGTTTTTCTTTTTCACTTTACGTTCCTGGATGAAAATGGTATATTGTCCATGCTTTTCCAGAATAATGTAGCACTCTAAAGTCTAGTATGCTGCTGAAACAAAATGAAAAGTCCCAGTACGCTGCTGCTTTGCGAAATGGGTTCTATGGGTGGATAGTTGTATTAGATTTTTTAATACAAATTTTACAATTCTCCATATTTTCCCGCCTACCATTTATCTCCCGGTACAATAAATGGTTGCTAAACTTTGATAGTTCCATTGCTTTTTTTATTTTGTGCCACCACAATAACAACTTTCGCAAAACGAAAGTATATTTTTTGGAAAAAAAGATCAAAGTAGACCCAAAACAAAAATAAATAAGAAACAAAATGAGCAAAACAAATTGCTGTGGAATAAGCTTCTGCAAGTTCATTTAAAATAACTCTTTAATTGATTCTGGTGGGAACTTTACTTGGCTTTGAATTGTCACTTTTTTAAACAGCTGATTAAACAGATTTTTCCCGCTGTGTGGGCGTTCACGATTTCGTCGTAGATGTGGAGACCAACGAAAAATTTCGTTTTGCATCAGCAGCGTACTAAACTCTACGATGTAAGAGTTTTTTTTTAAATCGGTACAGTATTTTAGTTAGTTCAGGGATAATGAAGCACACTAAACGGTGAAAGAATTTTTTGAAATCGGTCCAATATTTTCTTATGTCCTGGTTATCTTCTCGTTCCTGTTCCTTTTCCGTTGGAATATGGGAACATAAAAATATAGCCTATATCATTTCCCTGACTCTAGACCATCTTTGCTCCAAACATTATTCAATTAAGCCCTATTCAATACAAACTCTCATGCCGTTTTGCAAAATAATTTTCGTCTACTTATGGAAATTTTTTAAGCCACAGATTTGGAGTGTATGCCTTCGTAGTAAAATTGCTAGTTTTTTCTTTCATTTAAACGCTTAAAGCAAGACTAAAAATCGTTCACTTGAATTTGAAAAAATTGTTAAAATTCTTTTAAAGAAAATTTACTAACTATCAGCGGGTTTTTGGAGCTTACAAAAATTAAATAGAAACTGCGGTTCGTTTGACAAGCAGTCAAATGAAAGTTGGTTTATGTATTGGTGTTCACTCCTTTGCCCCGAAATAAAAAACGGGAGTGATAAAATTGCTCCCAAATCTCAATCCGAATTCGTCACTACAGCTCTCCAATTAACTCCGGATTTTAATTTTGGAAAACGAGATAAGTTCTCGTTTGCGTTCCCGTTTGCGTTCCCCAAGAAATAGCAGAGCTAAATTTCGAGGCTCTAGACCAGTGATTCCCAAAGTGATCGATATCGACACCTTGTTCAAATATGAGAAATTTTTTTTATTCGAAGTTCAATTCTGGCTTAATGAACAAACCCCAAAAGATTATACAGGTAGGTAGCACAGGAGGTTGCCTCGATAATAGTCAGCTATTTTTTTCTTTAAGTTTTGTCAATTTTTACTAAATTGACCTTCCTGCCTAAATGTAGGGAGATGGACCCTCCATCCAGCACGATTTATTTCTTGCCCTGACATAAGACCATACGACATAAGGCCATATTCGAATATATGGCGTTAAGACGCTTTGACTTGTGACTTAAGGCCATATATGGTCTAATGACGCTTTCCAAAGCGTCTTAATGCCATCATGGCCTTATGACCCATCTTCCGTTTCCCAGTTAAAAAAATAAACACCAAACATTATAACAACGAAACTGAATTTTTCTTTCCAAATAAAAAAAACATCACATTATTTGCAAAGATAAATCTTTGATAAATAATCAAACTAAAAACTGTACAATGTTTCAAGGTCAACTATTAACAAAATAATCTAGAAAGCGTCATTAGGGCATTTTAAAGTATGGCCTAAAGTCGCAAAAAAATATGTCTTTACGACCCTTTGATATAGCGTCATTAGACCATTTGTCACAATTGAAAGCGTCATAGCGCCATATGTTCGAATATGGCCTTATGTCGTATGGCCTTATGTCAGGGCACCTTCTTAGAATATGACCAAGAATCATATTCTAGAGTATGTAACACGAATTACGGGACACCCTGTGTATAAAGAGAACGAAACCAACACTTCACCAGAAGAATACAGCACTGTTCTTAAGAATCATGGAACAGTGAACAGTCATTTTTGGAAAGGACTGGACTGTCGTGAACTATAAGAAGACGCTAAGAATGGGTAGCAAGCTATTAAAAACAAGACCAAAAAATTACCATATCTGCCAAGAAAACCTTCAGCCCCACTATAGTTAAGCCATTTTAAAAAGAAGTTTTCAACTATTTATGAAAATTGCTTACTTGAGGAAAATACATCATAAAACAAAGTGTCCCTTAAAAAGCTGGCTGATGTCAAGAAGCTCATGAAGTTATTTACAGTTCCAAAAGATTCCCAGGACTTTTATAACAAAGTACTGTCATAAATCACCTAAGAATGTACTGAAGAGAGGAAGGATTTAAGAAAAAAATCTGAAGAATTAAATGACCGATGTTTATTATCAGTCATTTAGTAAATATCTTTGTCATGTTCAACAAATTCAACTTGCAGCAGCAGGGTGATGATCTGAACTCGATCAAAGCAAAACTAATTATATCGGCGTTTGTGGAATAATTTATTCCTTATAAACAAAATTTAAGCCGGAAAAAACACTTACAGTTTTCACATTTGTCAAAATCATCAGAAACCTTCAAAATGATACAGTCACCAATGGAAGAAACCAATGTGATTATGCAAGAAGAGTCGATCACCCCCAAAACTGACGAAGAGCTTAAGCAAAAGTTTAATGAAGCCTAATCAGAAGTTGTGGTTGCAGCGCAGCATTGAAACTCGATATACTGCATTGAAGAAACATTGCTGAAAAACAAATTCTCATTGCTTCCAACATCTTATTTGGTTGAAAAACGCTTCAATGTGGTTGGTAGCAAGCATTTTAACGAAACAAAAAACCGCTTTTTTCTCAATTAAGAACACGTTTTTAAGTAACTTTCAATAATAATAAAGCATACTCACTTAACCAACTGCACATTTTTAAAGTTGGTTAGTTTTGTATATTAACTAGCTGTGCCCGCGACTTCGTCCGCGTGGAATAGTGACTTTGGGCAGCATTCTTAATTTTTTAGGCTACTTATTTTGCAAATAAGACACATTCATGCGTTTTAGTAAACTATTGTTATATCATTTTATTAAGGTATATGTTTGCACACGACGTTCATATTTTTCCATCCTTTGCGAAATAAAAAGGTTTTGTGGGATTGATACACGTGATTCAGCCACATAAAGTTGCCATGGAATTTTTTTCTAAACGAACATCTGAAACTTAAAGCGTCTGAGCCTAATTTATAATGACCAATCAGTGGGAATTAAAGGAAAACGGGGAATCAAAACGTTTTCTCCTTTCGCCGTTCCAGTCATTATTAAAATTTTTAAAGTGCCGCATCCCAGATGTCTAATTTGTAGCTGTATACATTGTACAATTCTGGATTACTCATTATTAGCACTGGATTGGAACACCTACTTGCTGCAACTCCTTTGTAATAATCCTAAGACATTTTGAAGGGTATGATGTAATTTGCTCAGTGACCATAATATTGTCTATATTGATAGCCATTCGACAACATCCCCAAATACGTCTAACACAATTTATTAGTTTATATGGTTAACTATCTCATTAGTCGGCGCCGAAATCGACCTTTCACACAGCCATTTCCGGTTTCCAATTTTTATTTGAGGATCAAGATAGACATTTCTTCTCAGGTCAAATGTATTTTCGACAGTTTGACAGAAATCACCCCGCAGTGAAAGAACTTTTATCGATCCAGCAGTTTTATGGTTCCCGTTTACGGTGTCGATCCCGTAGAAATATAGGGATTACTTATGAAGCCCATGTCCTTCCTCAGGCTCTAGGCTATCTCTGAATAAAATTCGGATCAGTGGTCTGGGCGGGAGATGGTAACAAAGAAACACAGACAGAGTTAATTTCGGATCTGTAATATTAGTAAGGATGTCCATCCTCAGGTTCTAGACTGTCTCTATACCAAAATTCATATAAATAGGTTCAATAGTTTTTTTTTTTTTTTTCACTATCAGAACAGCTTATTTCAAGCTTGTGAAACAATGTATCTTTTCTTCAAGAGTTTTTTCACCCTTAAGTACTCAGAAATATGTATCACTGTCATCATTTAGCGAGGTGTTAGTAGTTAGTAAGCAAAAATTAAGTCTAACACACTCAAGACAACAGAGCTAAAAAATATTACAAAATTATTGATAAACATATACAAAAACAAATTAGATAGCTACATATAGACGTATAATTAATTATTAAACATGACAATTATAAAAATATAAGAAACATAAAAAAAACATAGTCAAGAGAGTGGAGCTCTGGTTCGAATTAAGGACTTTAACGTAGTTTTACTAATATTAAAATCTATTAAATTTGAGTTAAGGTTTAAAACTTTTATCATACGAGTAATAGGCTCATTCAATCCATAATTAGTTCTATGATAAGGACAGTGAAGTAACTCTAAGTTGCGCAGTTGGTATGAGCCTCCCCGGTAGTTAAAACTTATGCATGCGAGCAAGTCAGGAGCATCAATTTGTCCTGTTATAAGCTGGTGAATAAAGACTAAATCATTATTTATTCGCCGATGCGAAAGCATTTGCATCTGCAAAAGTTGAATACGATGCTCATACGGTGGAAGGTCATAAGGATCAGTCCAAGGAAGTCCCTTGAGAGCAAATCTAATAAATCTTCGCTGTATACTTTCTATTCTTGAATTGTGGACTGCATAATAAGGAGACCATACTTGAGAAGCATATTCTAGATGGGGTCGAACATGACAGTTATACAGCGAAAGAGTAACGTAGGGGTCCGTAAACTCCTTAGCCCATCTTTTAATAAAGCCTAGCATTGAGTTTCCTTTACTAACAATGTAATTGATATGCGATGTAAATTCTAAATTGGAACTAAAGTAAACACCGAGGTCCTTAATACTGGACACCTTGCATAATATTTGATGAGAAATCGAGTAATTATGCAAAGTCGGTATATGTTTCTTCGAAAAAGTTATACTCTGACATTTGCTTGGATTGAGAATCAATCCATTTTTATCGCACCATATGGCAAAATTTTCAACATCAGATTGTAAAATAAGACGATCGGCTGCGCAGTCTATTTTCTTGAAAATTTTCATATCATCCGCGAAGATCAAAATTTCACTCGATGACAAGCTAGGAGTAACATCATTAATGGCTAGAATAAAGAGGATAGGGCCAAGGTGACTACCTTGTGGTACTCCTGAATGCGCCTTAAAGGAGTCTGAAAGAATGCTTCTAAATTTTACCACATATGATCTATCAGTTAGGTACGACCTGATCCAATCGACGAAGGTCGAAGGGAATCCATATGCATTTAGTTTAAACAATATAATATCGTGAGATAGTTTATCGAAAGCCTTTGAAAAGTCAGTATATATATAATCTAACTCTTGCCCGCTTTCAAGCGCGTTTGAACATTTATGAAGGAAATATACAAGGTTTGTTACTGTTGATCTTATCTGTACAAAACCATGCTGCTGTTTGCAAATTATATTTTTAATATCGAAAGTTAAGCTTTCACAAACAAGCTGTTCAAATAATTTGGGGATACACGAAAGCTTAGATATGGGTCTGTAGTTAAGGATATCTGATTTAATACCTTTTTTAAATACAGGTGTAATAAAAGATCTTTTCCACAATAAAGGGAATCGACCAGAATCTAACGATAATGAAAACAAGTAATGAAGGGGAAATGCAATTTGGGACTTACACTTTTTTTTAATTATTGGAGGGATGCCATCAGGGCCAGCAGAGTAATCATCGTTCAAAGATGAAATATTGTGAAGGACTCTTTCTAGGTTAATTGGAACATTATTAAAATTAACTTGAGGACATTTACGTAGAAACTCGAAATAATTACGATCTATATCAACAATAGAATCAGAGAAGGAATTACAAAAATGGTGAGCAAAAGCGTTGCAAATGTCGGATGTTTTTGTCAAAGTGACATTATCATATGTAAAGTTATCTGGGTATGCATCCGAATCTTTCTTTGAATTTACAAAGTTCCAGAAACTTTTTGGATCATCCCTTAATGAGTTGCCCATTCTATGAACATAACTTGAGTACAGAGTTTTTGATAGTGATTTAAATTCATCAAAAAAATAGATGTAAGAAAGGTGATCAGATTCAGAACGTGTCTTAATGTAGGTCCGCCAAGCACTATTTCTTTTGTTGCGAAGCTTTTTTAGTTCCTTAGTGTACCATGGGTGATGAGAGCTCACATTCTTTGAAATTTTGAGGGGTATAACTTTGTTCATGCAGTCGTTAAGAATAAAATAAAAGTAACTAACTGCTTCGTCAATATTGGTGAAAGCTGATATATTATTAATATTAGATCTACTTAGTTCATCAGAAAGCATTTGAAAGTTTGTCTTTCGATAGTCGAATATATGCGAGCAATCATATGAATTACTATAACTATGAATATGACCGCTTAGGTCAAGGAAAATGTCAAGAGGAGGGTGATAGTCATCTACATTAGTAATGCCGGAATTAGATTTAAGAACGACAGTACTAACAGCGTCAGAGGTAAAGACTAAATCGAGATTTCGATTTAAAAAGTTTTTAATACAGCTCACTTGTTGTAAGTCAGTAGAAATTAGATAATCCAATAAGATAAGCTCTTGTTGAGAGGATGTCAAGGAAGCTTTCTGAAATGAACAGTCAATTGAAGGAGACCAATCTATATAAGATATATTAAAGTCACCCAACAGTAAAATATTTATATCTAAAGAAGAAAGATTGTTTAAATAATCTAACACTAAAGCCACTTCATTGTAGGCAGGGGCAGAACTTTTTGGGGGAATGTATGTGCCAATTACATAGACTGTCTTAGACTCAAAAGTAACTTCAATGCAAATTAAATCTATTGTTAAAATAAAAGGAAAAGTTATACTAGACGACAAAAAACTATTGCGACAAGCTATGAGAACACCCCCTCCTACGTCTGCGTCTACATGAGAATGGCGGTCCTTTCTAAATACTTGAAATTCTGAGTTAAAAAGTTCTGTATCCAGAATGCCTGAATGAAGCCAGGTTTCTGTAAGAACAAAAATATCAGGGGCAAAAGCTTGAGAATTAATAAAAAAATCAGTAGTTTTACTACGAAGCCCCCTTACATTCTGGTAAAATAGGGAGAGTCTTATTAGTTTTTTGAAACATTATTGACGGTACTATTTTCAACACGTTTCTTCTTGGAAGAACCAACAAATTCTTTTAAAAGAGTGCCTGAAGGCCAGAAATTCGGGCTGCAAAGATAATCAAATTGTGACGGAGGGACAAACATTTTAAAGGACGAAACAAAGCTGTTAGGTTTACTTATTTTCGTACATCTAATAATTAAGTCATTAGATATGTTGTGATTCAAAGTTAGATGGGATATAATATCATTGGATGTTAAATCAGGCTTAAGGCGGGATACAAAAATTTGTTTAGGCTTGGGAACTGATTCTACTTGTTTGGGAATTGGAAATGGTTCAATAGCAGGATAATTCACATTAACGGTTTCGGGAACTGATTCGACTTGTTTAGGGATATGAGGAAGTTCGGTAATTTGATTATCAACACTAGAAGGCCTACTTGAAATAACAGCTAAATCGACAGTTGTCGTTTCATTGTTATTATTTGTAGGACCAACACAGCTCCTAAGACATAAACGTTTTTCGGAAGAGTGGGTATCTTGCTTTTTCTTTTTAGACTTATTAGGCTTAGAAATATCTGAAGTAGACTGCACTACTATGTCGCTTGTTTTTGATGAGACATTTGGCAGAGTATGCGGCTCTTCCAAATCATCAGTTGAGGTTGATATGTCAACCGAAAACTTGGGGGCTGAAAAGTTATTAAGGTTTGAAACCGCATCATTAAAATTATTACAGAGCTCACCTAATCCTTTCTTGATTTTGGTAATATCAGTCTTGAATGACGACATTTTAAATGCAAGTTGGGATAGAGAGATTTTCCTGCAATCAGGACAGTACCATACTGCAATTTTTGATGCGTCAACCTTTTCTATAAATAAGGTGGTTGACCCAACGCATTTATCATGGTAAAACTTCCCACAAGGGCCGTAACATGCAAAAAGGCATGATAGAGTCCAGACATTTCACCGCTGAGCATTCCATTTTAATTAAAGTTGGGCAGTTAATGGTAACAAAGAGAAATAGACAGACAGAGCTAACTTCGGACTTATTGTATTAATGAAGACTCCCGTTCCCGTGGAAACATGGTGACCGTTCCGGTAAGGAATATGGGGATGAGTAAAAGTTTATGATACTCGGGGATTATGGAGCATTCCAACGGTGGAAGAATTTTTGAAATCGGTGCTGTAGTTTCAAAGTTCCCGTTTACGTTCCTGCTCCCGTGGAAACATAGGGAAAAAATATATAGCTTATATGCCCTTCCTCAGGTTCTGAACAATCTTTGCACAAAATTTGATTTAAATCGGTTTATTAGTTTGGGCGGGAGACGGTAACAAAGAACGACGAACAGACAGAGCTTCTTTCACACTTATTATATTAGTAAGGACTCCCGTTCCTGTAGGAATATGTGAATGAATTGAAGTTTGTGTTACTCTGGGATAGTAAAGCATTTTATTGGTGGAAAAATTTTTGAAATCGGTGTTGTAGTTTCTAAATTCCCGTATACGTTCCCGTTCCCGAGGGAATTTAGGGATAAAATATATAGCCTATGTCCCTCCTCAAGTTTTAGACTATCTCTGTATCAAATTTTATTTAAATCAGTTCAGTAATTTGGGCGGGAGATGGTAGCATAGAAAGCCGGACAGACAGAGTGACTTTCACATTTATAATATTAGTTAGTATAGGAAAAACTAATCCCTCACACAAAATTTTATTCAAATCGTTGGAACAGCTTTTGTATAAGTATTATCATATTGATTAGCAGGTATCGCTATTTCAAAATCTAGAAACGCAATCATACCACAACTGTAAATTTAATTTTGGAGAAAATCCGTCAAGTGGTTCAGGCTATGGATCCATATACCCATATACGGAGAGACAGATAGATAGACAGACAGAATTGGAGTCCTCACATTTTTGGTATTCATTTTCATATTAATGTCACGTTTTATTGCTATCCCGAAATTTTCTTTCTGCAGCAATGCAAAACTTGCCTTATAACAAGTACATATATTATGAAAGAGCAAGTAAAAAAGTCAATTAATAGTCAATGTAGTTTGTGGCTATGGGAGTCTAGGCTCTAGGGTATAAGTTCGTTTTGGAAAAGGGGTATCTTGCTCAAAATAATTTGGGAACCCCTGCTCTAGACCATATCTGTTCTAAACTTCATTCAAATCGGCTCAGTAGTTTTGGAGCCTTTTGAATACAAACAAACTAACAAATCTTTCCTCTTTATAACAATGTAAAGATAAAGATTGATGTGAAGATCAAAAATTATTGGAAATGAATCTATCATTCATATCAACAGAAAAGTGGTACCACGCATTGGATTTGCGTTCAAAACTGTAAATCCAACTGGAAAGTTAGAAGTACGAAAGTTTTTTTACCTTCTTTAATCTGAATTCAGTGTCGATTTAAATCAAAATCAATCCATCATACCCTCTTCCAAAATAATCTCTACTTTAGGACTTAAGAGCAACCACATCGAAATTGCATACAAACAAACCCAAAGTGAAAATTTTAAGAGAAATTCCCCCCATATGCCACAAAGTAAGAGTGTCAGTGTCAGTGCAGAGCATATATTCATGTATAGAGGATTGAGAAAAAAGCACATGCTTTTGTATTGGTGTACACTGTGATCGCATAACCCAACCAAGAGCATAAAGAAAGAAAACAAAGTGAAACAGAAAGAAGGAAAATGAAATAAGAAAAAAAACAACAAAAGCATTTGATTACATTCAGCGGTCGATGAACCTGCAATCAATGCCCCACCATTTGACCCATATATTATGAAAGTGGAACACTAGGTGACAGCTGATCGCAGGCCTTCTCTGATAGTATTGGCAGAAGATATGCATTTGTGGTTGGGCATGGCAATGGCTCGAATGGGTTGTGTATCTGTGTGTGTGTGAGATATGTTAAGTACACCGCGTCGCGGCCGTCGGAAGTGCAAAAGAAAAATGTACACCATGTGCGATTGTATGTTTGTGTTTTTTTAGTATCCCCCTGGGGGTATGCATTTTCTATAACAACATTCAACATATGGTCTTTCTATGCATGCTTGTATTCGTCCATAGAGGGCAGTGACTGCAAAGTGGAAGTGATTGTCGTTTGCATTTTGTGGGTCTGTTGCCTTTGCGAAGGCGAGGAGGATTTTTTTTTTAACTTTTTTTTTTAACAACAATAATTGAAGTGAATGTAGCTTATACGAGCGTGCGTATTGTGCTGGAGGAAGCATTTTGTATGATGTTTATTACGGAGAGAATGAGATGAAAATGATGTCTTTTTTAAACGATGATTATTTGTTTGATAAAGCATCATTTTTGTTAGTTTTATGGTCACGTTTGACAGAAAAGCCTTTCAATTGGAGAGTTCTTTGACATTCAATAGCTACGAGGGCATCAGTGGCAGTGGGTGGTTAATAAAGTTCATGAGGTTCACCAAAGCAGCTAGAAAAGGTATGACTTTCCATTATCTAAGCAAACACTAGTTTGAGGTTTTTCTGGTCATCCATACCTACGCGAAAAGTAGACTTGTCACACTCAAGTCTTGTAGCCGGATATGTAGGTACATACTGCAGTTTAAGGTTTCGAGATATCGGTACTTGAGCTGACAACCAAACGTCCAATCGAGATGCGTTTGACAGAACAGATGGCGTTTGATACTTCGTTAAGAATAAAGATTTTATCGCTTTAAATAAAAATAAAAACAAATAAAATTATTATATTGAACTTTTACACTCGAATTGCGCCACGAGAAGGTATTGTCTGAAAGTACTACGTCCTAGCAAGAAGGGTTGTCACTTCGAAAGTATTAAATGACTCCAAACTCCCGCTGTTTTTTTTTTATAATTTGCGCGTACTCTTTCGGTTGTGACTACTCTTAACATGTTAAGTAACACAGTACGAGCGTTAGGAAAAAGGGAGAGAGTTTGAAAGGAGATACCGATGCACATTAGTTTTAAATTTCTAAATAGAGCTGGGCAATACATTCCACATTCGCGTTGTACGGCTGTAGAAGGAATCTCTGTATTCAACAGTCCGTCCGAAATTGGACTCAAGGGTAAACTGATGGGCATTCCTGGAAGCGCGAGTATTACGGTTGAATTGTTTAAGGGGAGGAATGCATCTGGCAATCTCATAAGAGAACTGTCTGAAAAAAAAACGATAAAATAAAGAGAGACAAGAAACATTCCGACGATGTTCGAGTGCCGTGAAAGTTTCGATGGTGTTCGTATCTCCAATCATTATAAAGGCTCTTCTCTGAACACTGTCCAAGAGATTGAGGTGTGTTGAAAAAGCACCTGCCCAAATATGGGAGTTATACTCCATCTTAGGACGAATGTACGTTTTGTAGATGACTGCCAGGTCATTGGGTGCAAAAAATTTCTTGCATCGTCGAAGAAATCATAAGCACTTTACAGCGTTTTTTGCGATGTCAAGTATATTCCACAAGAGGTGGTTGGTAATGCACACACATACCGAGGATTGAAAGCTGTTCTGTTTCAACAATGCAAGAGCCACTCATGGATAGTGGCAAGGGAGGTAAGTTTCGCTTCAACGACAAAAGACAGCATTGAGTTTTTGAAGCATTAAATTCTACTCGGTTTTTTATTCTCCACTGGGCAATGCTGTCTAGATCAGAATTTTATGAACTTAACATAAGTTGCCGCCCTAGTTCCACGTCCGAAGATGAGGGATGTAAACTTAAGAACGAATATGAAAATCTGAAGGTACTGTCGTCGGCAAAACAAATTAGTAGATTAGTAGTTTCAGACAGAAGATCGTTAATGAAAATAAGATAAAGTGTTGGAGACAAAACGAAGCCCTGGGGCACACCAACATTTATTTTGTGGGTTTCAGATTTATAGCCGTCCAAAACAACTTGTAATGAACGGTTAGAAAGGTAGCTACTAATCCAGCGAAGAAGAAACTCATCGAAACCAAATGCAAATGCTTGGTGCCAAACTCTATCGAATGCTTTTGAAATATCAAGCGCAATAATCTTACTTTCTCCAAATCGATGTAAAGACTTTTGCCACTGTTCGGTGAGATATACCATCAAATTACCAGTGGACCTATTGCAACGAAAGCCATACTGTCGGTCATTAAGACGCTTTCGTTCATCGAGATATTTCTTAAGCTGATAATTGATCAGCGTTTCCATGACCTTAGAAAGAAAGGAAGTAAGTGCAATTGGACGGTAGTTCGAGGGCGAGGAAGATTCGCCTTTTTTAGGGACTGGCTGGACAAATGCTGTTTTCCATCCACTCGGGAAGAGACCTGTAGAGTAGGACGGATGGAAAAGCTTACGCAGTAGTTTTGACAGCGTGGTAGAACACCTCTTCAGAACTATAGCAGGGATACTATCCGGGCCAGCGGATATATGAATGTCGAGATCTTTCAAGACTATTGCCATACTGTACGAGTGCGAAAGTAGATTGGTCCCATGGAATCGTTCACGCGCTCAAGTACTGGAGGAGCCATATTACTTTCTGGAAGCATTGAGTTGGCGGCGAACTGCGTCGCAAAAAGGTTAGCTATTTCAAGATAGCTAACAAAGCGTGTGTCGTTGGAAACGAGCGTTGGAACCGAAGATGTTGTTGTGTTCCGGATGTTTTTAACAAACGACCAAAAAATTTTACTACCTTTGGGACATTGTTGTATTTTTTGCCTTAATTTTTGATCATGAAAATATTTCGTTTTCGTCAAATATGGACGCTGCTGGCTCTCTCTCTCTCTGTTGGTTGAGATTTCAGTGAATCTTAAAGGACATCCTGGTCTTTATAATCTGGATCGGTGGTGTCTTCTTCAAGTTTAGACTTTTATTAGTTTTGTTATTAAAAATCATAACATTTTTTCAATTTTTAGTGACAGAACAAAAAGTAGCCTGAAATTCGCGCAAATTTTTTCAAGTATCGGTACATATTTTGAAAACATAGCAAAATATCAAAATATTTTATTTAAAATTTAAGTTTTATCTCAATATATTTTATATCTCAAAAATGGTCACAGAGTTTACTAGGTCAAATCATCATAATTAGGGAAAAGAGTTAGGTGTCAGCTCATGCCGTGACACTTTAAGTCTCACAGCCTTTATTTTACTCCCTGAATAATTCGATGAAATGAAAGATAAAACAAAACTTTACCTTCACATTGGTATAACCTTGACTTTTACCCGTTTTACAATCACCTTAACCATGCCTAGACGCCAAGTTTCTTTCATTTACTTCCACCGTATAAAGTTCTATACCTCTGATTAAATTTTACTTAAATTAACTCCCATACCTCCCGTCACTCACAAAACGGGCTTTCTCCCAACTAAAAGAAACAAAAAAAAAAGAACAACTATCATGAGAACTAATTTCAAATTGATGCCATTCGTCATTGAGAAAAATGTAACTTTATTCCATTCATTCACACCAGAGTAAACAAAACAAACAAAAGTGGAAGAAATTATGTTTAAAACTTTTGAGTTTCGGGTCAGATGGGAAAGTGTTCCTTCCATTGCTTTCTTCTTTATAACAACTCAATGGTTTACAACAGAAACAGAATGTCATGGCCATTGTGTATGTGTTCCAGTGGAATGAGCTGAATGAGGGTTCTTGTGAGCAGAGGTTTCTGTTTACAAAGTGTAAATGAAAACTAACGACCATTTTATTCGCTCATTTGGAGAAGAGTTTACCAATTATTCAAGAGTCGTTGAAAATATGTTTAAGCTGAAAGGGTTGACGGTTCCGCCGCCGCGCCGGAGCAAAGTCTGCCATTTGGCTTTTGAACTTCAATTGCATTATTTATATGTGCGTTACTATCTCTACAGAATCCTTGAACTGACAAGTTGCATAAGAGTGCTTCCTAAAATTAAACCCTTTTGTTCGAGTTCCGAGCGATTTATTATAATTCAACAGAGGTTAAAAACAATGGCCGCATTAGTGTTGATTTCATCATATCATTGCGTAAAAGCCGCTCTTGTTCTTTTCTGAGAAATTTCAAAACTCTCAATAATTATGGAGTAAACTATTAATAACTAATTTTCTAAAAATTAGCACCCGCGAAATTCCATTCCGAGTATTTAAAGCCTAATTATTTCCACTGAATTCCAGTGATGATAGAAATAAATCACATTCCTACTGCATAGACAAGTTCGTACCTATCGTTGTTTCTAACGGATGGCATATAGAAAGAAGACCAGAACCAGTGAAAGTACATCCGAGCACGGAAACAGCAAAATACTAAGCGCGTATTTTTAGCATCAGGTATTGCCTGTTTATGTGATTCAGGCTAGAGAACGCTATAAACCTTTAAAAAGGAACTTGGGTAAGCAACATTTTCCAAAGAATATCCCACAAAACGACGAGCACAATCACAATGAACCAAAGTCTATATATGCATTTCATTCGTGTTGGCTCCTTTTTTGTTTAAGTTGTTTTGTTTTTCTTTTCTGTGTCTATCATTTTCCGCTTCTATGGGCATAATCTATTTTTAGTTTGTTTTGCTTCCACTTTTTTCAATGTCCTCTTCTTGTTTGTAGTAAGATAAAAAAGCACTCTGTTCCATTTATGAAGTTCAAGTGTAATTGACTTCAATTGTGTTTATCTTTTGGAAAATAGATAGAAATGAGAAAATATCAATAGCAAGTCTAGTATGGGTAGCGTGACCATACGTCCCGCTTTGGGCGGGACAGTCCCGTTTTCAGGCAGTCTATCCCGCTGTCCCCCGCGGGGCTGAAATTGTCCCACTTTTGCAATTTTCGTAAAGATTGAGTTTCTTTTGATTCGATAAAATATAAGCAAAAACATTTTCAAGCAAAATACTCGAGGCTAAAATTAAAAACAATTTTTAAGAGGAAAACAAAAATATATTTAAAAAATCCTTTTTTTAGCGAGGTGAAATCTGAAGTGTTGGTGGTATCTGAAGTTGTGCTCAAAGCTGACAAATCCGGTTTTGTCACTAGCTCAACTAGTGTATGACAAAGCGAAATTAAAACTGTGTAAGTAATTTTCGTGAAGTTGTGTGTGAGCAGCTTGTGAAAAACTGCCGCGCCGCCATGGCCAGAGATTGCCATCTTTTAGTTATCGATGGTTTTGTTTTAGTTCTAGTAGTGTTTTGTAACAAAACAATACTGCCTAAACGCAAGTGTTCTTTTAATATTAGTCTGCAACAGAAGTATCCCTTTATAAAACAAAGAAAAGATGACACCGCAGACGTTACATGTGAAAAATGTCGAACAGATTTTAGTGTTGGACACGGTGGTGCCAGTGATATAGAAAAACATTTAAACTCAGAAAAACATAGACTTGCCGATCAAGTCATTGCTTCAAGCTCGTCAATGCTTAATATTTGTGAGAAAACCGAGTCACCGACTTCTAAGGATTTAGGTTTAGCTGCACCTGGAGGTACGTGGGCGTATCACACCGTGCAACATTTACATCATCGCAGTTTTCGCTCAAATGACTGTTCTTCTTCTTTAATTCTAGCATGTTTTGAGCAAAAATTTAGATGTGGACGTACAAAGTTTCAAGCTGTTGAGGTAAATGTGCTGTCAACCAAGGCAACCGAAGATTTAAAAGAGTATTTACGTAGACCCAATTGCAAAACTTTATTAACGGATGCTTCAAATCATGGCTCAATCAAATTATTCCCACTTTTAATACGCTATTTTTTACCATAGGAAAGCGTGAAAGTTAAGGTTTTAGAGTTTCGAGAGCAGCCAGGCGAAGCATCGGATATTATTGTACTTATTGTATTATTATTGTATTGAAGGAAGTTTTGTCTTTTAATGACTTAAATAAAAAAAACTGTTGCGTTTAGTGGAGTTAACACGAACTGCAACTTCGGGGGAAAGAATTGGAGAGGAAATAATAGTATTTACTTAAAGTTGAACCAATCAATCGGCAGACAGATTATTGGGCTTAAATGTGGAGCCCAAAAGTCCATAACGCGATCAAAACTGCCGCTGATTGTCTTCCTGTATTCGAATGCATTATAGTAAAAATTTATTCATTTCTAAAGCGTTCGAGTAGAAGCTTTGAAAGAGTTTTGTAGTTCTACGTTCTACCGAGACAGAGTATTACAAGCTGCTGGGCTATAGTAAAACAAAGCGGCTTGCGTTAATTATTAATCAAAATGTTTCAGCCTTTGAAAAACTATTTTCTGAGTATCGAAAAATGCCCAAATATTTTAAAGACGTGTTTCAATAATCCCAGCTCAGAATTGTGGTTATATTTTTGTCAAGCACAAGCTTCCTCACATGGTCCGTAGCCTGATGGCAAAATTACAAGAAAGAGCAGAAGAAAAAGCAGCAGTAAGCCAGAAAAAGAAAACTACGGCGGCGGCTGAGTTTTATAAAACAAGCAAGGAATAAATACTTGGACCATTTCCAGTGGTGTCAATTTAACACAGAACTAAAAGTGTTTGAATTAGAAATTGGTTGATTTACTAATCACGCAAGGATTTATTAGCGGCAGCCAAGATGCGAAAGTCTTTGACGAGTTTTCACTTATTTTAAACTTTGTGACAGATGAAAACATTTCTGGCTGGAATACCGAGAATGTTTCTACTGAAAATAGTTGGGTCGATTTATTCCAGCACTTTAGTGCCAATAATAATCTAACTTTAAATAATTTTTTACCATTATTGAGTACGTTATGTGTCTGCCTGTAAGTAACGCACCTGTGGAAAGAGTTTTTTCTCACATGAACAAGGTTTGGACAAGTGATAAAACACAATAGAGTGTCATAGTAATGAAAGCTACTTCGATAACAAAGATAAATATAAATAAAACATGTACTTAGCTTCACACTTTTCTAAAAACATGACCCGATATTTTAAAACAAATTTGTTCAGCCGTTAAATATAAAAATTGATTATTTGAAAATAATAACAATAATAAAAAACTTGTAAGACACTAGTAACTTTTTTTTATTACATAATTCCGAAGATGTCCCACTTTGACAATAAAAATAAATAGTCACGTTAAGTATGGGTGGATGGAAACTTCGTTGAAGGTATCCAAATGAAGTGCTTACACTTTTTCTACCTTGTGTGTTTGTTATCTTTTCTCTGAAGCTGGGTTAAGCTCTCGAAAGTGGCCCTAACCCAAAGCTAGTTTGATATATTGTACCTACTGCTTTTTTTAAGGTGGACTGGAGCAGAAACTTATTTTTCGAGCTTAAAGCTAGTGAATTTTAGTAGAAACGAATCTGTTATGTATGAGATCTTGCCTTCAATTTGAAAGACTGAATTCTATGAGCTCACTTGGAGACTTCGAATTCAAATTATGCAAAGGCCACACGCATAAGACATCAAAAATATATTTTTTTTTTCTAGCGATACATTCTTTGCCTTTCGTTTCATTTCCGGCAAATCTTTGCATTTTTTAGGGATCTTTTCATTCTTTTGCATTTTCTTGTAATGTTTTTATTTCTTTGGATAAGTCTTAAGAATTCGAATCATTTTTCAGCATTCACTACGTTCCTTTGTTTTCTTTGCATTTGTTTACAGTCCTTGTATTCTGTTGCAGGAACGCAATGAATGCAAAAGGTTGCAAAGACTGTGCACAATCCACAAAAGATGGCATTCTTTTGCAACTTTGCTCCGTGTAAAAACATCACACAAACAACTCAAGTGCTGGTAATTAAGACCCGAAACTCTTTAGCCCACAGGTAAAATGCTGATGTAAGCAAATTGACAACTAACAACAACAGGAAAATTTTGGCAGTCGAAAAAGCTTGTGGAAGCCTTATGACTTGTAAGTGGTAACACAAAGAATCTTTGCTTAGAAATTATCAAATTTAGAGCCTTCTTAAAAGAAGCTTAAGCTCGCGAAAACATTAATTGTTCCAATTATGCTTTATGGATGTGAACTATTTGCTGATGCTGATGCATCTTCCTTGCAAATTCTGAATGTTGCGTTTAACTTCATCGCTTGGCTCGTTTTCAATAAACGTTGTTTTGACCACATTTCAATGTACCTACTCGGCGCAAATTTTGGGATGTAGCCTAGTAAAGTATATTGACTACATAACAGTCAGTATGCTTTCCAAGATACTGATAAGAAAACACCCTCGCTACCCCCTCGTTTGAAAAGTTAGATCTTTTACATTCCGTTCGTAGTCAAGCAATAAGACCAAGCTTGTACGATGTACGGGTGTTTCTCTGCTATTTGGAAATTCGTCCATACAGGGGTGTCCTTAGCAAATTTTATGAAATATTGAGAATATTTGCTAATTAAATGAAGGGCAATAGCATACTTAATATATATCTTTAAAAAGCCCACACATTTTCCTCTTTGTTTTTTAGTTATGGGCGATTTTATGCAAAACCCTGACAGGGGACTGTTGTTACTATTCAGGAGAATGTTTAAAGGACAAAACTGAGTATTTTGGTTTATAAAAGTAATCAAAGTATTTATTTTTCTTTATCGTTTTTAAAATATGCAATTTTTTGGAATAAATCAACAGTATTAAAACAAGTTTTACTTTTTATAGTGAATTTTCTTAGAGCTCATAACATTTGTGTTAAACTTAACAAAATCAACTTCTTATGTCACTTTCCATTGGACTAAAAGAACCGTCCATGAGCGTCCAGAAGCATTCTCAAACCGTTCCATTGGTGCAAAAAGATCGCTTTTCATGAATCTGAGGAGTGACAGCCGCTCCTCGATTTGAAGTGAGAATCGACTCAGAAGCACTAACACATGTTACTCAAATGTCAAAATGAAAAATTTCTTCAAGGAATTTTTTTTTAAGAGCCATAGGTGTTTCACTCACGCGAAGGAAATTACGTTAAACTGAATAGAAAAAATTTTGGGTGTTCCATTGGTTTTTAAAATGAGTGCTTCCCCGAGTGAAACCAATGGAAAGCGCCATTAGTTCACCGGTTTTTTTTTAAACTAATTGTATGACACTAAAGTCAGTCTTCATAATGATAAAAAACTAAAATATAAACAAAGAAAAATTACTACAACTAATCATTTATCACAACCATGCTATGAAATGACAGGGGACTGTTGGCCAGGGGACTGTCATTTTTTCATAAATATTTAATAAAACAAAATCATTTAAACATATCAGATTAACGAAACAGATGTGGCTCCATACAAGTTAATTAATTATTTTAAACAAGTTGTCGTTATAAAAACTGTTAAAAAAAAATAAAAAAATAGGCTTACAAGGGGACTGTTTTCTCTAACGGCCGAGAAGCGTCGATCATTAGCAGATGCAGTCGTCACACTAAAAAAAATGGCGGCTGCCCGCTCGGTTCCACAACCGAACGAACTTAACACCGATTGCGTTTCGTTTCACGATCTAAATGTTTCGCGCCAGAACAAAATTTGACTTCAGCGCGGTTCTCAAATTTCAACAGGGAACTGCTTTAATAATTTGAGAACAGCATTCGCACACAGATATTTTGAATAAATTATATTGTAAGAAATATAATTCTGAAGTATAAAGATACTTAATGTTATTTTAATGTATTTGGAAATTTTTTATTCAGTTATCAACGGCAAAAAAATTAATATTGCTAACAAGACCTGTAATTCTGAAAAAGGGACGTACCAGTGGACTGTGTTTTGGGGTGTTTGGGGTTTATTTATTCAAATATAACATTAATAAACTACTAAATAAGCTGTGGCGTGCCAAGAGTGTATAATACTATGTCATTATTGATACAAAAAGCTGAGAAAAATTTAAATTTATCACATAAAATTTGCTTGGGACAGCGATTTTCCATTTAGTGAAGAAATGCCCGTATACATATTGTTATGTGCGCTTAGTTCGCAAAAATAAAACTCTACCTTTCAATTTAATTCTACCACTTTTATTCAGTATCTACTTTCGATATACACTTTATTCGAACTCAACTCAATTACGTTTATTCAATATTCACACTATCACTTTCTAAATAAAACTGACTTCTGGTTGCGTCAGCTCCCTCTTTATATAGTAGTGTGAAACATCGAGAGATTTCTAGTAGTTTTTCTATGAACCATGATGTCTAGACAAGTTCCCCTCCCGGTATTTTTCTGCACACACACACACTCACTCACAAACAACGTCTGCCATTATAGCACTCCATTATAGCGTTGCCAGCACTTGTGTTTTCGGTTTAACGTTTTCAATTAGGAAATCAGCATGAAATGTTGGGTGCACATTACAATATGTTACATCGCGAAAGCAATTTTTCATTTACGTGGCTAGGTTATGGAATAAACTTCCCATTAATATTAGGACTAAAATTCAGCAGAGAGACTTTTTTCAGAAATTTTTTAACTTTTTTTGTTCCCATCGTTGATGTTTCTTTCTTTTATACTCTACTCTCTTTATTCTTTATCTGCCTATCTCTTCTTGATAGTATTTAATTCTGTATATTTTTGCTCAAAATAATTTGCTTCTATTCTATTTATTTATTTTTCCTTTGATCGAATGTTAATAAAATCTGATTGATATTCAAATGTTGGTTTTATATTTTTGCTTGAAACTGTTAGAGTTCTTAATTTTTAATTAAATTAAATTCAATATTTGTTGTGATTTTATTGAATTTTCATAACTACCGTGCAATTGGCAGCACTGTTCGACAGAATATATCATAAGTAAGACCTTGTACTCAGTCCTAAGATTTTAATACTGTACTTTGCTTGCACACAATCTCAGGTTCGTACAATCCAGTCGTGCCCTTTTTTTTTTTCATAAAAACTGCTTGGTTAACTGGATTGAAAAAAAAACGCTGATGCAACAAGGTTAGCAACGAGAAAAATCTTGAGAGACCGCACTTCAAAATTTTGTTTGTAGTATAGAATGTGATTTAGAAAAGAAAGATTTAGCGATGATCATTTTCATCTAAGTTGAGGACGGTTTTGACAATGTTAGCTTTAATGGCATGTGCACGCTACCAGAGAACTTGGCTTGGTCGAATCATTAGTCATGTGGACTAAGGCAATCCTAATCAAAAAATATTGATCGCTGAAGCGTAGTGTGAACTCTATGCTATAATAGGAGAAAATAATAGCTGTCCACAAGGTGGCGTTCTACCTCTTCTTCTTTTTTTTCGTAGTAGATGGACTCCTTTAATGGTAAAAACTTTTCGACTTGAAAATTACTGAGGAATCACTGCAGTCGTCTGGCAATGTGAGGGAACCTTTGGGAGGACATAAGGTCTGTCACCGAAAACGGTCCCTAACCTTCATCATGGAATGTTGTCTCAAAATCATTTCCTGGTTAACCGTTTGTTCCCGGAGGTATCATTTTTTTAAGATTTTTGCATAAAAGATTGTAAAATTTCATCAAGAAACCACTATGAATATTGAACATATACATTTTTTTGTTGTTATCAAAATCAATAGGAAGCAAATGGTAAAAAAAAAGTAGTCTCTGGCACAACTCACACTGGAGCTTTGAGCAACCCGCACGCTGCCCATCTTTTGACTCGCTTGTAATAAATATACCTTCCGATACGATGATCCCAAGGCTCAAACTGCATCCAAAATGCACGGTCGACGCGACGCACGGTGTGTCGATTCAGGATTTGTTTACTTTACACTCTGAGCCAGGAAAGATAAAAGAAATTGGTATCGGATCTTCACGAATGATTCGGAAATCGATGGTGAGTTTGGCGTTACTGTCTTTGTAGGCAAATACGCGTGCCCATTTCAAGCCGAGACATATGTTTTCCAAATGGCTAGAAACTACACTATGAAGAATAATTGAATGAGAGGAAGTTTTTGTGTCTGCAACAGGAATCAAGCTGGCCTTAAGGTTCAACTTAACCCTCTTACTACTTTGAATGTGATCCAGGAATGACATATCTCTCTGAATCTCTGAATATGGTCGGAAGATTAAATTCCTTGGGTTTCATTTAGGTTTCAGGTCATCACTTAATACCTGAAAACGAAATGACCGATGAACTTGCAAAGCAAGGGTCTCAATGAGTTTTCTCGGGACCTGAACCAGTGCTTTCCCTGCCAGGGTCCTGAGTGTGGGCTAAAGCCTTGTGCCTTTTGTGCGGCTTGGACGTATTCTTATTTGTATGTACCGTAGGCCGCGTAGTTGTATGCAACTCCATAAGGTTACATATATGTTCTCCAGTTATTGTGGAGAAAATGATGGCATTGCCGAGCAGCGCCTCTATGAATGTCCTAAATTTTTTTAAATCCGCCACTTTTTTACTATTGGGGAATGTAGTCGTTTTTTTTTGGGTTCCCTTTAAATTAATTTTTTATTCACTAACTTAGTTTTTTGGCTCGTTCCAAATTAACTTGGAGACTGAATTTTTACAAATGTGGCAATCATTGTCTCAACAGTTTAAAGAGCATTAAATGTGCGCTCAGAGTTCTTTTCTGAGTTTCCATATTCTAAGATAGTATTTTTCATCACATGTGTATAACATTCTTGTCCGATTGTTGGACGAATTGATAACTGCCGCCTTTGCTACTTCTAAATATAATGACTCAAATCCACTTTAAAACGTGGTTTCAATATATGCCCAGTGCCCACTGCCCACGAAAAAATGTCTCTACAAACATAAAATTAGATTTTATTTTGCATATTCTCCGGCGCTAACAACAGAACATCCACAGACACGAGATTCAACTGGGTCAAGTTCAAACAATCCATGCGACATCCAAGGAAGAAATCTTATTCTGTGCGGCTTCGCTTCCGAAGCATGCCGGTTGCATGTCGTGACCGTGAGTAGCCTTCCTCGGTCGTTCGTCGCGTCGCACCGGATGCTTTAGCTAACCCAATAAAGGCCATACCGATGCTTCATCACTGTGTGGGCCTACATAGTTCTCTTTTGTGTGAATGATGCTGTTGTGCTCTTTCGTTGTGTTTGCATCCTGAAGCAAGGAGTTGTTTTGGCCAACACAACATTCATCTATCTGACTTTCACCAAATACTATTTGGCAAATATAGTCAGCAATAGAGAGCGAAAGACACAGTGTGGGCCACATGCAATTGGCACAAATTACAACGGATGAGATAAGGAATCTCATAGAAACATTGCTAAACTAGTTGCATGAGAGAATCTATTTATTGGCGCATGTAACAAGGCAACGAATTGGAAATGTTTCCGGGTCGCATAAATTTGTGACGACTGTTTCTATAGATATTCGTTAACGAAGTTCTTGAGGTGATGATCGCTGATGCAGAGTTGTACATCTTTTGACTGAAATCGTTGTTGGAGGAAGTAAAGGGTTTTTTAGTCGAAAGAATCTAAACCATCTTAAGCTCTTTCGAGTGTAAAGGTCACTGGACAGAGAGATGCCTTGCCAGAAGCTTTTGCGACATCAAAGTTTTGGCTAGATGTTTGCAGGAATGTCCAAAATTGATTTGCACAGCTTGTCTCTGTATACTAGATCCGTTGGTTGAAGTCCTGGGTTTGCCTTGTGATCAGCACAAATTGTTTTAAGAAAGGCCTCACCTTTCTTTAAATGTCAAACTGAGCGCTTATTGACCCCTTGGAATGTTCTCAACTTGCCCTAAAGGGGCACTAGGTGAGTTGAGATAATGAACAACTATGGTTTCATTTTACGAATTTATACTGTTCATTCTTGAACCTAAAACTTCCAGTTAGCTTGTTGGCATTGTTGTTTCTTCTGTTGTCTTCGTTACTCGATGCTGGCGGCCGGCATAGTATTAAGGGGCGCTCGAAATTTGAAAAGGCAATGACTTATAGCTTTCTGACATAATATCGCTTCACACCATTTGTACTGAACACAGGATATTCTAGTACCAAATGTATTGGAACAATTGAATGTTAGTCTCTTGGAGTGTTCACTTAATCAAAACACTGGAGGAATGTTTACTCTTTATAGAAAAACACAATAACAAAGAATTTGTTATTGTTTATTATTGTGGAGTTGAAATGGGAGTCAAAAAGACGTGGAAGGATCAAGAGATCCAGTGACCAAATCTCTAAAAGACAATCTGTATATCTCCCTTGTTCTTTGACTGCACATGATTTGTATGGAGGTCTTAAGTTTCAATGGTTGTCGTCCTTTTTTCGCTGTTAGAATCATCAAAAAGATTTTCACATCTGACTTTCAGTGTTTGGATCAGACCTTAAAAGGCAGAACCATTCCCTAAAACAACTTGAATTAAAAAGTCAATCGAAAAACGAAGTATTCGATTTCAAAAACACTATAGCATGTGGTGGTAAGTGGCTTAGTTGATTTGAATAGTTTTAAGTCAGTCTCGAGTTTAATTCAGCCTTAATGGAGGGAAATAGACCCCTCTCCCCTCCGTCCCATAGAACTTTTTCT
Source organism: Melanostoma mellinum (assembly GCA_914767635.1). NCBI lineage: Eukaryota > Metazoa > Arthropoda > Insecta > Diptera > Syrphidae > Melanostoma > Melanostoma mellinum. The sequence goes on from OU612059.1 coordinate 73,940,017, forward strand.
AATCTCGACCAAATCCAACCGTTAACGTTCGCTTAGCGTTCGTTATCAGGACTTACGAAAACGTTTTATTAGTGTTTTTATTTTATATTTTTTATTATACTCGTATATGAATTACAGAAAACTGTTTCAGAACTGAATATTATTTTTCAGGAGTTTACTCGAGAGTATATCGAAAATGTCATGTGTATAACTGCAACCAGTACCGGTTTTAGAGTATGGCGAGGTTGGGCGATGGCCCAGGTCGCCAGACAAAAGGGGCGCCGCAGAACAACTTTCGCTGACATTACGTTTTGTTGATTTATCAGATGATAATGAAAGAAATATCAGTAAAAGAGCATTTCTTGGAATTTATACCTGTCAATGAGTCCACTGGTGAAAGACTGACTGAAGTTATTATTAATATTTTAAATAAATACGGACTGGAATTGAACGATTGTAGGGGTCAGGGTTATGACAACGGGGCGAATATAAAAGGAAAAACATTGAGGTTCAAAGGAGAATTCTCGACATAAACCCCTTAGCTGTTTATGTACCTTGGGATGGTTGACATAGCTACAATCCAGTGCTATGCGATGTCGCTAAGTCATCCGTAGTATCAGTCACTTTGTTTGGGGTACTTCAGAGGTTGTTCACATTGTTTTCAGCTTCTGTTCACCGATGGAAAATTCTAACCGATCACTTGGGACTATATACTATAAAAAAGCTCAGTGACACACGTTGGGAAGCAAGAATAAGCAGTGTTAAAGCAGTCCGTTATCAAATTAGTGCTATCCATGATGTTTTAATTACTTTGGCTATTGAAACTCAGAAAACTGATGTTCAGTGTCTCATGAAGCTACTACTCTAGCCAAACAGCTTAAAGATTTCAGCTTCATAGTTTCATTGGCTGTTTGGTATGACATACTTTTTCAAATAAATATTGTAAGTAAATCTCGACAGTCAAGAGACATGGATCTTGGTAAATATACAAAAATGTTGAAAAAATGCTGCAATCTCTTGGAAGACTACTGTTGAAGCCATTACCAATGTTTACTTATTTACCCTATGATTGAACACTCGCATCTCACACATACATACATATGTACTATATTAAAAAAAATTCTATTGCTTTCAGTTGTCATTGTCAGTTGTTGGTTACTTTTCATTCGGCATGGTCGCAATAAACACTATCGAATAAAACTACAGTTTACAAAGTTTTCTTCCTTTAATGATTTTTAGTATTTACAGTCCGCTAAAACACTACAGAAATACAGGCTTTAAAAGTGCTATTTTAACTGCGAAGGAGTTGGCCGAACAACTAGAAATTGAACCTGTGTTTCGAGCTACAACAAGAATTCGACGTGTTAAGCGTCAAGCTGGTGAAATTGGACGCAATGACCCTATAACTTCTCCAGAAAAAAAATTTGAGCTAGAATTTTTTAACTGTCTTTTGGATAATACACATTAATTTCAGTCAATGAAAGGTTCGAACAGTTAAATGAGTACTCGGAATCTCGATCTTTTTTGTACAATATTAAACAAATTTCAGTAAAATCCGACCTTGTCAGGCTCTGTAGTGATCTCTAATCAAAATGAACTGTAGACTCTAAATCAAACATAGAAGGTTGTATGTTGTGTGATGAACTTGTAAGTCTGATATCCTATTTGCCTGATCAAAATGTGGTTACTCCCATTTTTGTTTTAAATTTCATCAAAGATCGGAACTTACAAGAACTGTATTCAAATGTATGGATAGCATTGCGAATCTTATTGGCTATACCTGTAACGGTTGCTCTTGGGGAGCGAAGTTTTTGAAAACCGAAGTTGATAAAAACCTATCTTCGATCAACAATATCTCAATCTAGATTGACAAACCTAGCAGCTTTGTCAATTGAAAGCGAAATTGCTGAAAACATTGACTTTGTTAACCTTATAAAAGAGTTCTCTGATAAAAAGGCCAGAAAAGTAAAATTTTCTTAGTTTTTTTCTAATTAATGGATATTTTTTATAATAAATAATTATTTCTTCTAATACATAAATGCATATTTCACTACTATGCTTTTTCTTATTTTGTATGGGTTTGAATTGCAGTTGGAGGGCGCCGTAGAAACCCCGCCCACGGCGCTGGTAGAGTTAAAACCGGCACTGACTGCAACACGATGAAGGAGCTATGGTGTCAATTGCCTTAATTTCAGGATAACCGAAATGTCAGCAACAGCCCAGACTCAAAGATAGCAGATTTGAGTGCGATCTCTGGTTACTTGCGCTATAAATATTTTAAGATATTTTATAATTTTGTATTACTGCTATCCTAAATCCCCTACCAGGCGTTAGGTGCTATTAGTAAAATCTTAATAACATAATAAGGCAGTACGTGAAAGTTTTCTGTTTTTTTACGTTTACCGAAATTTATATCACCGCCACACGCCACTAGTTTTATTACAATTAAAAGCTTCAAAATCAATTACAAGAAAAAGTGTACTTCACATTACAAGTAACAACAAGGTGGATTGAATGATGTTCTTTATAATCAAAATTCAGAGTCCAAACCAGGGGGATGTAGAATGTTTATTTATGTAAATGCTTTTATATTCTACTACCTATATCTCCAAGTAATTTTCACTTTTGTTACACTTTATGGCAGCAAATGTAAACAAGGCATTGTGCTGTATCCAATAAAATGTCACAAGTTTAATAAACAACTCTTGTCACCGTCGAAAATTAAATGTAAAGGGTGTTTTTTCATCAGACGTGTGGTTTTCAATCTGTGGTACCCGCGGCGAATTGTCAGCATATCTACATGTTACGCGGGAGGTAAGTGGTTAGAATCCCAACAGATAACAAAAAATGTTTTTCCACCAGCATCGCCTTTCGCATGGAATTGGCAAGTCCTTCGTTACTGAATTCATTGCCATAAAATGCGCTTTCTCGATTAAAAATAAAAAAAATAAAAAGAGTGGCGCACAGAGCGAGGAGCTCCAGGGCCTAACAATTTTCTGCCGGTTCCGAACGAATAATCGAAAAAGCACTTTTCATGGCAATGAATTTAGGTGATACCCGTGGAAAAACATTTTTGCTTCCGTTGGAATTCGGACCACGAACCTCCCGGTTAACATGCAAGAGGCAAGATATGCTGACTATTACACCATGGGCACGGATAAATCGATAAGCCGTTCGAAATTGGCAGACAATTGTAGGCACCCCTAGGCATGGTTATGAGAAATGTGATAGGGCCCCGAGGCTCCCTGCCCTGTGGGGCGGAGTGGGTCATCATGGATGAACTGAATCCGCACGACTAGTGGGCACTGCTTACGTTCTGTTAATTGTCTCGAAACAAAATCACTTTTGACACCGATACACTGATAAGGCCAAGACGATGGACGCCTTGGAAGAGAATATTCATCAAGTCATTTCCGAAATACAGTGTGCAGCCCGTTATGCAGTACAAAATGGTGGAAAATTGGTTACAGATTTAAAAAAACACCCTACCTGAAGCTCTAGTACAACTTTCCCAATAAAAACAAATGGTATAATCGAACTGTATCCCTTAAGTCCTTATTTTTCCAACAGAACAAACCAATTGAGCAGAGCATCACGAAAAGTCTACTCTAAAGTCTTGTGACGAAGCGTCACAATTTCATTTTCCTACCTCCTCCCAAAATGCCGCATCAAACAGTGCAGTATTTAATTCTATTGAAATCTCCTGCACGCAATTAAATTACAAAGTGAATGCCTACTCCAAGGCCAAACATTGTTTTCTTCTCCGGTGTCTTATCACTTCTTGTACATTTCCTTATTGAAAAAATACGTTGGCAATTCCCATCCAATTTTTTCTATGCAAAATTGTCACTGACCGGTTACAGCTCACATTCGGTTTCAGTGGCAAAGTCAATAAATAGAGGTGAATTAATCACCAATAATCAGAAAAAGGTTTCAAAGTGTTGTGGGTTGTTCTCAGCCGGGCGAATAGAATTTACCGGATACTTTCTCTCGTTTCACCACAAAGGAGATTTGATCGCTGTGGCTTGTTTTCAACCGGGCGTTTCTTTTGACTTTGAAAGTCTCCGTTAAGGAAATTTGATCGTTGTGGCTTGTTTCAGCCGGGCGTTCGAATCCTCCTTACCTTTTTGACATTTAGTCTCCTTGAAGGAAATCTAATCGTTGTGGCTTGTCCTCAGCCGAGCGTTTGGATTCTCCTTAGTGAGATAAACGTTGCATCGCTACAAAGTTCGTGAAGGAGGTTTAATCATTGTGGCTTGTTTCCAGCCAGGCGTTTGGACTTTCCTTGCTCGGTCTTTTCCGGTTTTACGCCTCCGTAGAGAAAATTTAGGCATCTCGTCTCCGTAAAGGAAGCTTTCATCGTGGTACGCAATCGCAGACCTTTTTCTACGAAATCTGCCGCCGCCGACAGAGTGTTCTGCAGTCCGCCGCCGCCGACAAATTGCTCTTCCGTTTGATACAACGCAGGTACTTTCTACGCAGTCTGCCTTTCACGCAACGCAGACCTTTGCTACGAAGTCCGCTGCTGCCGATAGAGCGCCCTGCCTAACGCAGATCTATATAGGAGTCTACCGCCGACGAACAGAGGAAATAACTGCCGTAGTAAACAACCTTATCCCCAGAGGAACCATCGCCACTACACCAGTGAAGATCGATACCAGCTATTCTGTGGACCAGCACCAGAAGTAGACCCTACTCAAGAAAACATAAAACTTGCTTTTTTGTAAAACCAAGTATAAAATTTGTTAATTTATAAACCTGATCCTGAGAGGAGATATTGTAATAAAGTTAAAGTTAATTTAAACTAAACCGGCCGTTTCACGTATCATTTTGAGAAGTTGGACCGCCGAAACCCAAGTCATACGAAGCTTTCTGGGTAGACCCTGGACACCCTGAGTCATACCCCAGCCTTTGGAAAAGAAGCATCACAGTCTTAATCACTTTTCCTTAAACAAAAAAAATTCCAAGTTGGAGGTCCTTTCAGTGTGTTTCAACGATTAATGTGCTCTGAATAAAGGAGTTTGCTTACACCAAACAACCAAACAAAACTTTAAGAAAGGGAAATTCTGGATACATTCCGATTCCTTTAAAAGAAATCATCAATAGACGAGCATACTTACAAATACCCACCGAAAGACCTAATTCACTTTCACAAGTTGTCACAAAAGTACTAGTACTCCTTTCAATCGAACCCGAATCGTTGACGAGTTTATATGTGAATTGTGAAAGATATTAAATAGCTCCCAAATGGATGGAGGAAAGTCAATCATAATTGCATTCGCAAAAAGACATTAAGCCCATAGAAGACGACTTGCATGAAATTACCTATCCAAAGAGCCACGAGCGACATCATCTATTTACCTGGTAAACGTCACACAACACTTCAACTGAACAACTACTCACCATCTACACAACCAGTAGCGCCAAACTAAGAAGATATGCGCGAAAGTTCTGCACTTGAGGCCAGGCGCATATTACATGTTTTCCTGCGCATACGGAAACTAGAAAGATGAGTTTCCTTCCGGAATCAATTAATAGCGCACTGCCACTTTTTATGTGGCTCTGGGATTTCCTAGAATTTCTAGATTAGTCGAAGAAAGTGATACGCACTCAACATGGAAAGGTTTCTATTTTTGACCCAAAGAGAGAAGCCCGACTCCCACCGTGATTCGTGAGAGTCACTCCAGTCACTACTCACTATAACCACCATACTGATGTTACCAGAGTGCAACGATCAAAATTTCACAACTGTCTTGTAGTTTGTGCAATTTGGTTAAATCCGCACTTGATGTGGACCGAGGGTAGCCCAGCATCATCAGCATCGGCATCAGTAACTCGTATTGCATGGACCACTTGGACCAGCTTAACAAAATACGAAAGCGGAAATGCATGCAAGCGAATTTTCGAGGGCGCCAATGTAGGTTAGTGAAATAACACCAGTTAGGCAGGCAGGCCAGCAGCAGTATGGCGATGGCGGTGGCAGTAAGAAGAAATTTAATGCTTGGAGTGCATGAAACGACTTGGAGAGTGGTAGCAAAAGGTTAAAGACACCCGATGTTGGTGGCGCGGCATCGCATCGGTTGCCATCATCATCATCATGGCTGATGCAGCGTTTCAGGAAGTAGGTGAAGGTAAGTTGATGATGACAGTGGAGTTGTATATCTTCCTCCACAGTTGTTTGTTTGGTGAATCATTGGATTGTTTAGAACAGGCAGGAACATCGTTCGGAGCAGAAGGTCTATGTGCTATCTAAGCTTTCTATCTGCAACCACGAACGATTAGGGTGTTCCACACAAAGATACTGATGGTTCTCGATTGTATAGAGCCTCGGTTCGTATGCACACCGTGTTCTAACCCAAATTCCCAAAGACTTTGACGACGACCGACGTCGACGTCTACAAACGACGTATGCCTCTCTTTCATTACTCTTTGATTTGGATATTGATAAGCTGTCTGCCAGTGATCCGCACAAATCGTTTTGTGAATATCATTGACACAGAAATAGGTACCGACGCCCGATTGGCCCGAGGCTATAAAAGACCCTGCCTAATGACAGAGGTCTTTATTATTCCCAAGTGCGCGGGCGGCGTGTACTGTATACTTTTTTAGGAGGGAGGCCTATATCACTGTGAAAATAACGACAACAAAGCAGAGTGACATTTAGGGAAATGACTGTCATTCGGGTATATATTATGGGTGTAATTGCCTTGCCGGCAATGATGTGTACAGCTATGCTCAGCTGGGATCCTGTGATACCTCCGACGCCTCGATATGGCCCCAATATGAAAATGCTCAACCTGAAGAACAGTAAGTAGGTGGAGAAGGATCCAGAGGTTTGTAATAGTTGGCTTTGGAATATGTTAAGGTGTGTAACGCGTGTTTGTGTTTGTGTGTGTATTTTGAATGTAGGTCCAGAGTTTATCGATTGGTCGGAGGAATGCGAGACGAACCTTTGGGAACACTGTGGATTGTTTGAAGGCGACATAATGCTCTATAATGATAGCAAGAGGAATGGCTTGCTAAACGATAGTTATTACTGGCCAAAGGCAACAATACCGTTTTATATTGACAGTAAGGATTTCGGTAAGTGGAAATATTCGGTTCTCTTTTTTTTTTGTAGAAATTGTCATCAAATTTGAATTAGAGTGGGTAGTCTTTCCAATGGTGTTTGTCGCTTTGGCTTACTTAATTTTTATTAGAACTTATTGATAACAAAGACAGATAGAATGCAATGCGTTGCTAGTTATGTACACTTTAGGCAGGTGAGGAGACTTTTGAAACAGTTCACGAAGGCAGAGGAGACCATAGTTGTCATTCAATGGATAGAAAAGTTTTCAACCTTGACAACATTAACATTTTCCGAGGTGTTTGCCTTCATTTATTATTTTCGCCATAAATGCCGGTTATTTATTTTAGTGTTGTTATTGTTTTATAAGTGAGTTTCAATTAGGTAGACTGATTTGTTTTTGTTAGTTCAGTGCTACCCAGTACCCACCAATACATAATTCATATTATCAAAAATGTTTTGCGATTTAATTGTAACTTGTGTTACCCAGTGCAACTTTTTGTTACCCAGTGCAACTAAAGCAAGTTTTCAAGGAAAAAAAAACGAAACGAAATTGGACCTAGGAGGCCTCCTTGTGGTACCCCAGTTACTACTTTTTTGATAACAGAACATTCACTTTTATGTCTAACGCGAAAGTCTTTTCTTAAGAGTTTAGATCTTCTTTGCTGCTGCCGAAAGCACTTTTTTTGATTTACATGTGCGGTCTTCTTGTCAAACCCTGTCAAAAGTTCGCGACGTATCCGAGCGAACGTCAAAGAGAACTCACGTAGGAACTTTTTGTAACAACGGTGTAAAAAATATGGGGCTATTTCAGGTAACAAATGGGGCTGTTAAATGGCATGTAATTTTTCTTCAAATGACAAGGATTAGTGCTGATCTCGTGACTTGGCATTTTCAGAACTGAAAACTCCGGTTTTTTGACAACTAGAGAAATCAAGAAAACCTAGGTCAACCCTGTTTATCGAACTAATCTATTACATGGAAGATTGAAGTTTCTTTTGATCATTTGATGGCTTAAGATGAATGCAAATGATTACAACTTTCATGATTTTAAATTAACTAGGAGTATACGTAGGTCTTAGCAGAACACTAACTACTTAGCAGGGTTATCTTATTTAACGAAGGGGACCCCAGGGGCACTACAGAACCAAGTGTGAAGCAGATAAGTGAGATAGTTCCTACATTTTCGTGGTGCCACAAAAAAAGATGAATCTTCTTTCAGTGAGCATCTTGAATTAATGTAGTAATTGGGTGGTATCCTGAAAGGCTAAGGATATCTTTATTCTCAATCTGGGTAACGAAGCATCTCTTGTAATTTAATTCCTTATCCATCGAATAATTCAAATACTTGCTGCCGATCACATGCCTATATGAGTATGAGCCACTTTCTCCTTGTCGATTCTTTCAACTTATTTTGTCCTTTTCTTGTCAAAGGACATGTAGGTAACCATTAATTTGTTTGTTGCTTTTGTAGCTTTCGTAAGTAGTGCTCAAGTTTTTAAGTTTTCAAGGTTTCAATGGTTCTTCAATTCTCATATCTTTGTTTTTAAAAAATTGCTCGATCGATTTATTTTGGGTGCTTTGTGTTGAAGAGCACTAATTTCCTGGCGTTTGTTTCTTTTCGCAACTTTTTATTTTCTTCCAGATATTTCAGTATTTAAGTGTTGAACATTTTGATAAATTTTAAATACACTTTTTTAGACGATATCATGAAACTTATCTTTTATTTAGATCTAAAATGATGTTTCGTCTTCGCCGAACGGTCATTTGTTTACGCAAATTGGAATATGATCGTAATAGGGTTTTCTCTCGAATATAGCAAAACAAACTTTGGTCCAAGTGCTTCACTATATTGCAAGAGATACCTCTCTTTACGTTCTTTTCGATGCAGCCAAATTAGCTCAAAGAAACTTTGATTAGGGGCCAGTTATAGCGATCAGGAAAACGAATCAGGAAAAATTTTCAAATGAAATAATAACTATGTTTTCGTTACAATTGAATAACAAATGTTATATCAATGGATGGCAAATCAATCAAAGTATTTTTTGTGCTCAAAAAAGATATAATAGAACAAATATTTTCTGTTTAATTTGTACTTTTATATTTTCCTGTTCCAATTCCATCAGGAAAATAGAAAAATACAATTTTACGGCAAAGTATTTGCTCAATTGAACATTTTCTGGACAAAAAAAATTCTCTGGGCTGTTTACTATTGATCGGTATAACATTTGTTATTCAATTGTAACGAAAACATAGTTATTATTTCATTTGAAAATTTTTCCTGATTCGTTTTCCTGATCGCTATAACTGGCCCCTTAGCAAGAGTTATTGAGTTATTCTACTATTGATCATGATCACCACTCTGATGTGTTTATTCTGATCTTACTAAGCTAAAGAGACAAGCTCACTGGCAACTTTTATTTTTATATCTATTCTAGGTCACGGTCACTTTCTAATCAAGTAATATGCGGCATTCGATAGATAGTGATAAAAACAAGGGTTACTTCGCCTTTCTGAATGTTTAGTCACATTTTGTTACTTTTCACGTCATTAGGTTTTGCGTTGAACTACTTAGGCTTGACCCAGGTTTGCTTGACTGCCCTGTAATTTATATACTTACTAACTTACTTAGGTGGGCATTGCAGTTCGGGGTGAACCTGGGCCTCAACCAACATCCTTCTATAACGACTTCGATTTCGGAAGAGCTCTCTCCAGTTTCGCACTCCAAGTCGGTTGAGGTCTTCATCCACTTGATTGCGCCACCTAAGACGAGGTCTTCCCCTTCCGCGATTTCCCTGCAATGTGCTTTCGAACACCCGACGAGCCGGAGCGTTTGGGTCCATCCGCTCTACATGACCCAACCATAGTAGCCTCGCGATACGTACTCTTCTGGCTATGCCCATGTCGCGGTACAGCTCATACAGCTCGTTGTTGTATCTTCTTCTCCACACATTGTCTTCGCACACGGGACCAAAGATCATTCAGAGAACTTTTCTTTCGAAACGACCAAGGCTTTCCTCATCCGCTTTCGATAAGGTCCATGCTTCCGCGCCGTAAAGCAGGACTGGGATGATCAAGGTCTTATACAAGGTTACCTTGGTTTTTCTGAAGAGGGTTTTGTTTCTAAATTGCCTTCTGAACCCAACGAAGCAACGGTTGGCAAGAGTTATTCTCCGTTTGATCTCCGCACTGATGTTTTTGTCCGTGTCTACAGCGGATCCAAGGTAGACGAAGTCCTGTACTACCTCGAAAATATGTCTGTCTATTGTGACGTATTGTCCAATTCTTTGATGTTCTGTGTCCTTGTTTGATGACAACATATACTTCGTTTTGCCCTCATTAACCATCAAACCCATTTTTTCCGCTTCTGTTTCAATACTCGCAAAAGTACCTATGACATCACGCTTTTTTCTTCCCATTACGTCAAAATCGTCTGCATAGGCGAGTAATTGTACAGACTTTTGAAAGATTGTTCCTCTGGTGTTGACGTTTGAGTTTCTTACAATATGTTCAAGTATGATGTTGAAGAAATCGCATGACAGTCCCTCTCGCCTTACCTAAAACCTTTTTCGACATCAAAGGTCTCGGTGAGTTCTTTACCGACCTTGACGGAGCAGCGTGAATTCTCCAAAGTCATCCTGCATAGTCGTACGAGTTTTGCAGGGATGCCAAAACTAGACATGGCTCTGTACAGCTCGTCTCTGTAGATACTAGGTTTGTTCGTTGAAGCCCTGGGGTTGCCTTATGGTCGCCACAAAGCGTTTTTTGAGAAACCTAAATTCGCCATGAATGTCAAATTGAGTGTTTTTTGAGCCATAGGTTTGCCATAGGTTTTCTCCAAACTCGCACTAGCTTTTTGCTGTGGCGATTTGAGGGCTGTCAAATGGCATGTATTTTTTTTTTTAATGACAGGGATGTGTGGTGATTTGTGGTTTAGCGTTTTTTGAGGACTGGAAAACCCAGTTTTTTTTTTTTGACAACTCATAGGGTTGTCAAGAAAACCTGGGTCAACCCTGGGGAAAGTTCAACGAACAGACCTACTGTCATACGCGACCTTGAAAACGATAAAAAGATGGTGAATATCGATATTATATTTTAGGGTTTTTCCAAAATATGCCGTAATGCAAAAATTTGGTCTATTGTGGACTTCTCTGGTCTAAAACCACATTGATAAGGACCTATCAAGTTGTTGACGTGGGGTTTCAGACGTTCACGTATTACAGCAGACAAGATTTTATAAGTGACGTTAAAGCGCCTTTTTCACGATCAGGCATACGATACTGAGGTTCCATTCATCGGGCATGCTTTCTTCCGACCATATCATGCAGATCAGCTGGTGCATGCTGCTTTCCAACTGGTTTCCAGCTGCCTTGAAGAGTTCGGCATCAAGGCCATCTGCACCTGCAGTCTTATTTGATTTAAGTTTGCATATGGCAAGCTTAACTTCTTCTAGGTCGGGAGGACGGCATTCTCTATCATCGTCCAAGCTGAATGGGGCAATCTGCCTGACAGCGGAATTTGTGTCCTCATCGCCGTTCAGCAGTCTGCAGAAGTAATCTTTCCATATCCTCAGTAGCGAATGTGACTCTACAACTATGTTTCCCTGCTGGTCTTTACAGGCTTGAGTTTGGGGTTTGCCACCCTGGCAGGATCTTTTTACCTTTTAGTAATCTTTTTCCTGTCCATTTGTTCAACACTTTGCTTTACTTTTTGAATCTGCCTACAAATACATGAACTTTGCTTTAATTTTTTAAGACGGGAGTCAAATTGGGACAATACTGCGGGCATTCGAAGAATATCATCAGAGAACTTGTATAAGGTTTCGACCTTTCAAAGAAGGGGATACTAATTTCATTGTTTTCAAAGGCAACTATTCCGGATGTTGGTCAAGTGTTGGGATGCGCAATGGTGGACAGGTTCGAACATTGAAACTTTCTCTATTTTGAACATTATATTTTTAAGACTTTACTTTCGAAGGTCTTAAATTTAAACACCCCAAAATGTGTAACCCACGGCATTGTCGTACATGAACTTCTACACGCTGTGGGATTTTTTCACCAACAAAGTGCTACAGATCGGGACAATTATGTAAAAATTCAATGGGAGAATATTCTTGATAAGCACCAACATAATTTCAAAAAATACGATGCCGATCAAATTACAGACTTTGATGTTGGATACGACTACTCAAGTGTGATGCACTATAGTGAGAAGGCGTTTTCGAAAAATGGAAATCCAACTATTGTTCCCTTGGTGAGAATCAGATGCCTTCAGATTATTTTTTTTTAATTTCTTTATTTTAATTTCAGAGAGGAGGAGTTACGATAGGTCAAAGGAAAGGACTTTCGCCAAAAGATGTTGAAAAACTAAGTGAAATGTATGACAACGAGTGTGACGATGATTCATCGGAAGAGAACTTCGACTTTTTGCAGGAATTGATTAAATTTTTTCAGCAATTACTTGGAAAATAAATATTAAACTTATTTGAATGCATATTAAGACATTCATTTAAGCTTTCAGATTTTAAAACCTTATGTCGTTTTCAGTTGGACGAAAAGAAGCCTGCAGAAGCGTTCGAAAGCTATTCAAACAGCCAACAACTTATAGGGAATTCTGGGAACTTATTTCGAATTCTGGGAACTGATGAGTACTAACTTCTTGTCTCAAACTTAATTTCTCACAAAACTGCATCCAAAACTGCTTCCCTTCTTGTGGCACTCCCCGTGGTAGGTATCCTAGTTTTCTATGTTTCTTGTTTGTTCCTTGCACCATCTCTTTCCTGGACCGCTGTAATATCAACCACTTTTTTCCAAAACACCCACTAGTTGCTAGCCTGTACAAAATTTCGCGTCTGTTCAAAATCCGAAATCAAACTTACTGATCCAGAATACGTCGTCGTTGTTTCTTTTACTTGGGTCGTTTTTTTTTTTTTGCTTTTTGGACGGAAATAATTTTTTGGGGCTAGCAAACCACTTCGACAGGAAAGAATTTGCGGTAGGTATTTTCATCGACATATAAGGTGCTTTTGACAAATGCTAGCTTTACTGATATATGCAATGCCGCCTGGGAACATGGTGTGGACGAATCATTAGTCTTGTGGATTAAAGCGATGAATAGAACCGTGATCGTTGATGGTGGATCTAAAGGGCTATGATAAGACCAATCGTCAGCTATGCATCAGTTGTTTGGTAATCTCTCGCGTAAATACGTTATTGCCTCGTTCGCCAAAAGTTTCAAAGAACAATATGTATTGGCTGTACTGGGGCCTTCCTCAGCACTCCGGGTGCTGCTCTCGGCGCACTGCTGAATTTTTCTCCCCTTGATACCTACATCAAGACCATCTCTCGTTTAAAGAGATGTGGTCTCTGGCACAATACGTACTGAAGGATTGAGGAACTCGCAAGCAGAATATCTTTTGACTCACATCTATTGGATATGCCGTCTGATAAGATGATCCCAAGGCTCAAACTGTCTCAAAAATACATCTGATCAGGACTGGATCCAGAATCTGAGCTGGAAAGAACTGTTATCGAATCTTCACAGATGGTTCCAAAACCGAAGAGGGATCTGGTGCTGGTGCCTTTGTGGAGAACGATGACACACGACTGCACTCTTCTTTAGGTTCATACGCATCTGTCTTCCAAGCGGAGGCGTATGCTATCCAAATGGCTACAAGCTACGTTACGAACAATGGCTGGAATCGAAGAAGTATCTGTGTTTGCAGCGACAGCCAAGTGGTGCTTAAAGCACGTCTCAACCCTCTAACTACTTCGAAAGTGATGTAAATTCTTTGGGTCGCGTTTGGTTTCCAGACCATCGCGGCAAAATTAAAAATGAGTTCGCCGATGAACTTGCGACGCAAAGTTCTCAAACAGCTTTTTCAAGACCTGAGCCTCGCTTGGTCTGTCTGGGTCCTCAGTGAGGGCTGCAATCTACGATTGGATCTGTCAAGAGCACAATCGTAGATAGCATGCCTCCATTGGATGCAGACAAACCAAGCGTATGCTCCCCAACGTTAGTAAGAAGACTGCAACATTTTTGCTAGCTCGTAGCAGAAAAGACTGTAGAAAGCTTATTGGCGTTGCCAGCGGGCACTTCTCTTTTGCCAAGCATTTATACGTGTTAGGCTTAAGTGATACCACACTCTGTGAATCTTGTGGAGAAGATGAGGACACCGCAGAGCACTTCCTCTGTGAATGTCCTGCTTTTTCTCGCATGAGGTTACAGATACTCGGCGCATCGTGAGAGACCGGTAACTAAGGCTCCTTATCATGGCAGCGTCTTTTGGCTTTTCTACGAATATCTGTAAAAACTACAACAAAATTAAGGTTGCTAGGTGGTATAGTACAATGGACCGGTATTTACGTCTGAGTGCATCAGCTAGTATTTTAGAAAACCCCAACAGAAAAAAAAACCAACTTCGCAGATATGAGCTCATCCGCCAACTTGCCCATTGCAATACCTCACTATTTCAAAAACAAAAATTCAGGTCAGCAACATAAAACTTCTTTCGACCCTGCAACTGTATTAGAACTTGAAAAATTCTTACCGACATAAATGAGCTTGTGTTTATTTATTTGCTATCGCTTACATTAGATTACTTTATTTCGGGTTCCATTTACTTTTTTTTTTAGGCGTAGAAAGAAAAATGTTTCAACTCGTCCAACATGCATTGAGCTTCCTGAAAAACAAAAAGCGTGTATGTAATAAATTGGCTGTCGAACATTTATTCATTCATCAAACTAACCATTCGCACTTCTTCACTGGTATCATCAATAAAAGATTCAATTCCCTCCCTGACTTCTGGCGACCAAATGTTTTGCAAACCACGCAAACTAAACCGTCCTAACAGACGAAACAGCATACATAATCGCATTCGTAAAAGCTCATCTTCATTCTTCATCAAACCGACTAGGTCTAGGTTTTGACTGAAGATAATCTTCTCTACCAAATCAGCATTTTCGGGTAATTCGCGAAGAACACAACAGAGAAGGGCTATCACACAGTTTGTAATTCGGATGGCGTTCTTGTTTTTAAAGTCTTTAAAAGAGAAATGTTTTAAGTAAAAATTCTGACAAAATGCCAACACTTACCGTGACTTAAGAAGTTAATTAGCAGCTCATCAGCTGATAATATAACCACAGCGTCGCAGAATTGCGAAAGAAACTGTTCTTTAAGGTGCACCAAATGACAAATCAATTCATACAATCGAGACGCTGCAAGAATTTCTTCTTTGCTTAGTTCGGATATTGAACGAATGGAATTTCTTCCGCTTGAATATGGGGGAAGGGAGTTATTGGAATCGCTTGTGTTTTTAGTGCTGATGAGTAGTTTGGAAGCAAACATCAGATTAGGAACTAATTTAACTTCGCTGTATACCTGGAATATATAAAAGATTAATCTGGGAATCCAAAACAAAGGCAACATACCGTTTTAATGTGATCAATAACACTCGTTGGACCACCAAGCACCAGTGGCAAGCTCAACAACTGAGCCACTCCTTCAACCACTTTCGGTGTGGCATTTGTATTCCGCAAAGGCGCGACAATAATACTGACCTACAATTCAAAATCGAAACCTATTGTCTTCTTTTCTTTTTTTTTTTTAAGAAACAAACCAAATTCTGTTGTTTGAGAGAATCGAGTTCACCATCAAGGACCTCTTGAATCGATCTGTGTAGAAATGCCAACCACTCCTCGTTCTCAATTACCGGACTTTGTGACTCATCACAAGAGTCCCATCCTGGGAGAAGACATGGCGGTGTGTTCCTATAAATTTGTTCAAAATCAATCTCCCATCAACAAACACCAGTGTCCTTACTCATTTTGTTTCTCGTCTGCAGACTGTGTACTAGCCTTGAGCAGCTTTTCCTTTTTATCGCCTGCCTTCCGGGCATGCTCCACATCTACACTGTTGCCTAATCTCAGGGAAAAGTTGTCCAAATTCTGACTTAGTTTTCGCTTCTCCAAGTCTTTATTACGTGAGCTGCATTTTTCTGGAGCACTTGTCAGCATGGATTTTTTAATGTTTAAAGAAAGATTAGCCTTTGACTTTGGGGAATCAGTAGGAGCTTGATCGGACTTGAAGTTATCGTTGAGATGATTGACTATCATGTTGGAGTTTCCTGAGACGAAACAAATTTTTGCAGCAGCTGCTGCTGCTCGCTGATTTGTTTTAAGAGAGTCTGTAAGATTTGGTGGAGATGATTTCATTTTGAATGGCTTTTCCGAGAAGGGGACAGCCACCCTGTTTGCCAAGTCTTCAACATCAGTTTCGATGTTCTCGATGTCACTTTGAAGGATCGCATTTACGCTGTCTCTTGATGAGGTGAGGTTGTCATTGCATTGAGAACCTCCTTCAAGTGAAAGCGAGTTCAGGTTCCTACTGAGATTCTCGTCGTTGCTTCTGGAGAAATACTTTGTTAAAAACTGCATTTTAGTTTGGAAGAAGATTGAAAGTTACCTGTCATGAGAGCTTCTGGAATTATCTTGTTTGTTGGCACGAGAAGACTTCTTGGGGTTGATAAACGGGGAGTTCTCTGCAGCAATGCCGGAAATGAAAAGTTTTCCTTCTACGAACGGGTGGCATAGAATTTGGGCCCATGTTATCCGCAGAGACGGGTCTTTCTCCAAAAGGCCCTTGAGACAAAATTCAGTGAATAAGAACAAAAGTTGAAGTCAGAATGTACCTGTAAAAACGACCGGCAATCACTCGATAGAAAACTAGGCCACTTGACCTCTTCGTGTTTGATTAGCTTAACCAAATGAAGTATAGAAGTCGTGCAGAATGGTGGCTGGCCAGCCATAGTTTCATACGAAATACACCCAAGTGACCAAAGATCAGCCTGATGGTCGTATGGCCGCTCTGCGAGTAGCTCGGGAGCCATATACAACGGAGTGCCCTTAATCGACGTCAGGACATGTGTGCCCATGGTCATATTGCGGGCTAATCCAAAATCACAAAGCTTTACGTGTAAGTCGTCGTTGAGCAAAACATTTTGTGGTTTCAAGTCACGGTGTAGAATTCTATTGGAATGCAAATAGTACAACGCCGATACCAAGTGGCAAATCAACTTTTGGGCTTTCTCTTCGGAAATGGCACCATTCTTAGCCAAATATCTATGCAAATCGATCTGGGCAAAATCAGTGACAACAACCAAATCATTTTTTGTCTCGAATGATTCAAACATTTCAATGACATTTGGGTGTTTCAGCTTGGCTTGGATATCACATTCTCGGCGTAGATTTTTCAATTCCTTATTTGACCGTCCTCGCTGTAAATGTGGACAGTTTTTGAATAGTTTGTTTAGTAATTAACAAATTTGTGTTTTACAGACCTTTGAGATTATTTTTATGGCAACTATTTGGTCATCGATTTTGCGATTTGCCTTGTAGACCCGCCCGAAGGAACCTTCACCGATTAATGAGCTTACTGTGTATCGATTCATTGGTGCTCAACTGAATGATTTGTTTGATAAAATAGTAAATATAGATAGATTTATCTATCTATCTTATTAAGAGAACTTAATTTTGCTGTTTTGTTAAACTTGTTGCTGTTTTAAAATATAAACAAAAACAGGTTAACGGCGTTTGGATTGAATGTCATAATATGTCACTTGTCATCAAAATGAATGCGTCCAAGCTTACATCTAGACAGAGGCCCTGTTTCATACTTCGTTTAGAAAATTTTTTAACAAAAGTTGTCCTTTTATGATCTCCGTCAACCACAGAGTTCCTTAAGGCTATGGCCCAATCACTCCGTCACGCGTTCGACTTCAGCGGTCACAACTGACAACTCGATTAAAACACATGTATTCTTATGGGGAATGGCCCATAAGCAACGTACGTGACGTCCGTGGCGGCGTTGAGATTAAAACATTTTTAATATCAACGCACTTAACGACTTTGACATTTGCTATTGGTATTTTTTGTTGGTTGGTAGACACACATGCTCACACACATGGTGCTCTGTGTAACAAAAGCGCATTAACGCGACGGATTCATTGGGCCATCCAAAGTTTTCACATATTTTAAAGTTGAAGTTGAAGTTGAAGTTGAAGTCTGACGGAGTCATTGGGCCATAGCCTTTATTCTGTGTCCGTCAACTTGGCAGTGCCATAATATACGGAACTCGATTTTTTTTGTGCAAATGATTTGGTTTTCCAAATTCAATCAAGCTTTTTTTTTTTTTTTATGAAAACGCTACTTTTTTATCGCGTGCATCGGTATGGGTAGTGTGGGTATTCTCACAAGTAGCTGTATACCTTAACTTTGACTACTGTAATTGCTAAAGGCTTTGGTTTGGGAGATTCTTTTTTAATCTTTTTTGTTCGTTTTTTTAAACGCATTAATTAGTAAATGGCACTTTTAAAATTAATCTACACAATTATTGGAAGCACTTTCAGTTTATATCCACTTAAGAAGTGAGCGGTCATAAGTATCCACGTTATCTGCTTATTTTGTCTTTAGCACACAAGAATTTGAACGAGAGCATATTCGCGTGCAAAAAAACCCAACTAATTTCATACATTTTCACTTTCATATATAAAAACGAATTTATATACTTTTTTTGACAGAGCGTACAAATAGAAATTTCGAACTTTACTGTATGAACTTTCCTTTCTTGCAATAGCCGCTGTAAAATAGCTGAGTGCTTACGAGACTCGAAGACCTTTTGTATTCAAAAACAAAACGTCAGTTGATACTTGATAGTTGCCCTCCCTCAAAAATCCTGAAAAAATAACTTCCAATTTCTGTTTTAATACATAAAAATTATAAACTAATCAAAACTTTATGTTATAAACTATGGAAACAACACTAAAAATTCTGCAAAACAAACTCATTGAATGCCGCAGTATTATTTACAATGGCTACACAAGTACCAGTGCCAGTGGTATAGCGTGGCTGAACAAATTCTGTGCAGAGTTTGAGAAATTTTCCAACATTCTGCATAAATTTCTCATATTCGAATGTAGCCAAAAAGCAGATGCAATTGAGACTAAATTCCTTTGCCTGACGCAAGTAACCACTTGCATTAGACACATGGAAAAAACAATCAAATCCGAAGAAGCTGGCGGATGTGCAATATCAGCGGCTCGTCAGCATTTTCTAGATCGTATCCTGTGGTGCTTGGATCGCATCAAAACAACAATAAACTCTGTGACCAGTGTTTCATTGACTATCGTCGAGGAATCTAATTTTGTTAATTTAATGGACAAAGTCTTGGAGGATTTGTCACCGTTTAGCTCGTTCCACGAAGGAACGGTTTGTCTGAACGTTGCTGAGGAAAGTGCAGAGTCTATGTTCGCAAGTAAACAAATCCGTTCGATAGTTGACCAGATTCTAAGTCACACATTAGCCTTTGCTAATGTAACATTGAAAAATGACAAGAAAGTGATTAGTGTGCTGTGCCAGAAAGTCATTCGCGATTGTATTGCCTTCCAAGACGAGTGCACTCTCTCCGAGGAGAAACTAAGAATAAATGAAAGCGATCGTAAATTGAAAGCCATGTCACTTGAAAACTCACTCTACCAACTCGAAGATTTCATCAACGAAAGCTTGCTTCGTCTTGTGTTTACAACGTTTTTGGATTTTTCCAAATTTTCAGTGCAAAGACTTCGCGAAGTCATTCGGAGTGACGTGAATGACTCTGCCCTTGACGAGATAATTGCAGACTTCGATGTGAATATCGACAGGACTACTCAAATTGGAGTCTTCGCTATCGCATTCGCTCCGAACGTTAAAGTCAAAACTACGGTCCGTAGTTGTTTGGCTTCTTTGGAGTCTCTGGACTCTTGTATCATCCCATCACTCCAATCCAACTGTGACGTATATTCAGAGATCCTCGAACAGCATTTTAACGAAGAAATCGAGAAGTTCAAACGGGCTATCCAGGATATCATCGACAGCAATGCATTCTGCACCTCTTACCTGGAAACGCTCTCAGATGTCATAGCGACGAATTCAAAAAAGTTGGATAAGGAACAACTCACAGATGTCTTAGAAATGGGCGTTATACTGAAAGAGCATCTGCACTTGAACAAGGAATACTTGGAATTCCACAAGGACTTTGATAAACAAACGAAACTCGATAAGTTCATTCTCATGTTAGAGGAGTGCCAGGCTATTTTGGCATGTCTAAATCAAGTTGAGCCCGCAAGAGTGCTTAAACGCTTCAAGATACTTCGTTCCGTGCTTTCCAAATTGGGAGACTCACTCACCGATTCAAAGAAATCAGGCAAGAAGCCCACGTCCGACGTTTTCATCACATCCGATGAGATGTGTGAGTCTGAAAGACTTCTCGAGTCTGTGGGAATCTCTCCTTCGTATAGGAGTATTCTTTATCGAGCTGATGTAAGCTATAAGCAGAATGATTCTTTGAAAGCCAACTATTCCAGGCTTAATGAAGCCACTAGCAGCAGCAGCAGCAGCAGCGAAAAGACCGAACAAAAGATTCCCAAGAACGACCGCCTCAAAAGCATTCGTCGTAAGGATAGTCTCAGAACTACTATGTTCAAAAAACAAAAAAGCAATGAATCTGAAAATGTCTACAAGATGTACCGACAGCAATCGCAAACTCAACAAATCAGTGAAATCCTTGATCAAGTCACTGCGTTGTCTGTTAAAGTAGTTGCTTCGGCGAAGGACTAATTTAAGTGATCATTTTTATTTTTAAGTTTATGTCGAGTAAACTAGTTTCAATCAGCACTCTGATTGATCTTCGTTATTTTAATTTTTAAAAAGAGAATATAATCGTAAATATATTTTCCCGAATATAACGTGAACTCTGTCTTTTCATTGTGAAAAGGAAGCTCTTCAAGTTTGTCACTTACTTTACTCGATTTTATAGTCCAAAAAGTCTTATGTGGATTTTTAACGATGTCAAGTTTAGGATTGGATGAAGCATTCTGATTTAAGTTGAAGTAATTCTAAACTTTCCAAGCTAAGGAAGGTTGAGCAATTGCAGTGTTTGTTTATTCTTCGCTCCTTCAAATTTGAAGAGAAGCTTTACTCAAAGATTGTGCGGAGGGGCTGAAACCAGAAGGTAGGTTGCGCAACTGATTTATTTACGACACGTTCTCTCTATGCTTGACATTTTCATATATTTCGATGAGTTTTTATACATTTTTACAATCATTTTTGCTATTTGACGAAACTTGTATTGCAGAAAACTATCTCCTGCAGTAAAAACGAAGATTCGAACTTTCAAAAATTGGTCAGAATACTCAAAATCCTCTGCTTTATTCTATGATCGGAAAGTTCTGCAAAAGCTGAAGGTCAAAATCTACATCGTAGTTTTGTATGTCTACTGGGCTTTCAATTTTTGATTGATACTAAACAGTTAGTAGTTATTAAGCTTTTTAAAAACTATCAATTAAACAATAACTTTACATTACATTTACATTACATTTTCATTTTTACATCTTGTCAGATTATAGTACGTTCTCGATTAACGCAACTAATTAAAACAAGGGTAGTTACTATGACCGAGGTTGTTGCACTAACCGAATAAGTATTTTTTATAGGTTCAATTCGATATGAAAAGCGAAAATGAGTAAACTAATTAACTACAAATCTATTTAACGCAACTATTTCTTTGATTGCCTTTTAGCCAAGAGCTGACGTTTCCTTAAAACTTACAAGGGTTTTGTATAAGTCAGTAGAATAGGCCGGATTAATCGGCGGTTATAAAACTGCGGTTTGTTTGAAACTTATTCTCCCCAAATTTTTAACAGACGAATTTCATGTCTTTTCTTAAAATTTGTCTCCCAACCATTGCTCGCGTTAAAAAATCATGGTCCTCTTAATTTCTGCATGCCTTTGTTTTGAAGACCTCACTAGAAATTGACACACTTTGCTTTGATCTATAGTTACCATTTGTAGAATTTTTTTTCATGTTAGGGTATTCACCATACAATTCCATCCATTCCATTGCCAGCTTTTTAAACACAATTAAATTAGATTCAGTTTTTGCTTCATTGGGCATTTCATTATATAATTTAAGTCAACAACTGTCCACCTCCGCTAAGTCCCCTTGCATCTTACTCAGACATTCTTCTGCATTCTTTTCAGCCAAAGACATAACCGCATCGTCGGCAAAAAGTGCTAACTTTTTAATTTTTAAGAACATTTTGCATATTGTTTATATATGCATATAACGAAAAGCAGTGTTTCCAGGGCTGACCCCTGTGGGACACCCAATGACACGACTTGTGCATTCGAAGTCTCTCCATTAAATTTTTCTGTTTAAGTTCAATTTAAAAGGTTTGAACGACACAAATTCGACTCACCATCGTACACCGCCGTACAATTCTAGTTTCCAAAACTGGTAGGCGCTAACTTCCACTTCCCTTTCCGGTGTTATGAGCATCGTGGTGTCGAACGGATCACAGCTATCTCAGTTACGTAGCTAGTGATCTGCTCCTAGGGTACGCCGCGTTGACGCCTGAATATGTTTGTTAACCACATAAAATGCATTTTAAAGCAGGGTTTAAGAAAATTTATATTGTTTCAGAAAATAGGGCATTTTCTGACAAAGTGCTGTCATAAACTATCAAGGGCCGTTACTCAATACTAGGACTAAGCAGCGATATTATAGTTAACCCCACAAACAAATTGTGAGAGCTCCTGAAGCAGTGGTTGAGAGTATAAAATTCAATCTCTCGGACCTAGTAAGTAGTCTGATTTATAGTTGGTCAATGTTGTTCCGCTCACTTCAAAAAAAAAAAAAAAAAAAACTTAGTTCAAATGCTTAATCAAGAGGGCAAGTTCTTGTACTTGTGGGACCTGTGTCGTGAGGGTTAGCTTGTCCGCATGTTAACACAGAGGTTCGTGGTTCGCATCCCAACAAAGGCAAAAATGTTTTTCTACGGGTATCGCCTTTCACAAGGAATTGGCAAACCTTCTGTTAGTAAATTCACTACCAGAAAAAGCGCTTTCTCGATTAGCCGTTCGGGACCGGCAGAAATTGTAGGTCTCCTCCATTGCCTCATAGAGCAATGGTTGTGAGAAATGCGCTAGGCCCGAGGCTTCTTGCTCTGTTGCGCCACCCTATTTGTTTTTATTTTATATATTTCTCGTAAAGTCGCGTATATAGGCATTCGCTTGTCGGAAATTGTTACGACGGGTCGTATGTCGGAAATAATAGCCTACCGAATAAAAACCTGATTTTTAATCGAATTTTTCAATCAAGTTAACACAAATCTTTTGAAAATGGTTTTCGCAAGGCCAATCATAACAATTTCGGGATACGAATGCCAAATAGAAAGGAGCAAAAACATCTTCGTAATAAATGCAAAAGATTTTTTGTTTTATCAACTGTTACGAATTTCGTAGCAAAATATTCACTACGAAGGCGTCTATGATGCTTCCTTTTTGACATTCGTAATCAAATATTGTAACGAAATTGATTGCACTTATTTCCGAAAAATTATACCCCTATTATGGATGTCAACTCAACTAAAATTGGGTTGTCTTCTCATATATATAACACGGGCACACAACCTCATTTTCAGTTGGGTTGTCATCTGTAATAGAGGTGTTATATTTTTTAAGGATGTGGCAATCAGTATCGTTTCCGTTCCATTCACAGGGAATGTTTTTTTTTCGACCATATGATGCGATCAGCTATTGCATGGTCATTGCCCTCTGATTTCCTAGCTAGCTACCTTAAAAGAAGCGCCATCAGGGCCATCTACACCTGCAATCTTATGTGTTTTGAGCTACAACTGATAAGCTTAACTTTTTCCGTGTTAGAAGGACGGAATTGTTGATCTTTTTCGAAGTTAAATAAGAAATTGTGCCTGACACGACGTGATTTATGTCAACATCGCACTTTAAGCGGTGTGTAGAAGTAGTCTTTCCAGACCGTCAGTAGCTGGGCTGTTACGGAATCGAGGAGGCCCTAACCTTTGCAGGCTTCGGTTTGAGGTTTGCCACTCTGGCATAATCTTTTAACCTTTTCGTAAAACTTTCGTATCTGATTCCTTTTATGACATATCTCAACTTCTTCAAACGCCTCAAGCTCTTTTTTTTCTTATTCAGAAACAAAGTTCCTCATGTCTTTTCTGTTTGTAGATTTCTTGGTGTGCTCTAGGGTGTAGTTCTGATTGCTTTTCGGCATTGTTGCAAGCATGTGATCTTCGATGATGCTGGCGGCATAGGATTAAGGGACTGCTTTCCGACGTCATATCATTTCACATCGTTAGCTAGTGTGGTTAGTCAACTGGATATCCTCATCTTTGGGTACAGCAAAAGGTATTGTCTCTTCAGAAACTTCGGACATCCAGAATACAAAAAATAATAAGCTTTTGTTTCGTCATTCATCCAAAAAGCCGCGAACCAAACATGAGACTTTTAAATTCGATACCATGAAAAATTCACCAACAAATCCACATACCTGATATCTGGGTTACCTTTCAGAGCTTAAAATTTGCTGTGGGCTCTCCATCTAACTAAAGTCAGTCTATTCGACTGACTGTTTTATTTGAAGTGAGTATGTTCACCACACACACCCACCTATTTTTTGACAGCTTCACCATCGTGTACGATGTGCCTCTGCGACTGCGTCTATTATTGTACCTACTTTGCACCTGTTCGCTGCCTGTTGACAAGACAATCCGAAATAGCCGGTTTATTTATTTATTTATTTTTTTATTTATTGAAAAACAACTGAACTTACTGAGTTTTGTTAGGTATCTGAAGAAAGGTACAGTGTACAATAGTTGAAGGTAAACATCCAAGATTTTTGGGCTAGGCAGCTATTTTTATTCAGTCTTGCCCTTCAAGAACCAACCAACAGTGACATAACTTATTACTTAATTGAGAAGTACATTATTTATCATTTTAAACAAATATCATATCAAAATCTATTCTACGAGTATGTATATTGTTTTTATTTATCAAATCAGAACCGTGCTCACTAAAGATACTTTTCCATTTTTTGCAACTTTGAAATTGGCTTATTATTATCTAATTTGTTGTTCTTTTGTTGTTGTCATTTTTAATATAAACGTGGACGAATCAGATCTCGACGCTACAACAAATAGTTGAGACTGAATCTCAATTGGTTCTTTTATCAGTTTCAGTGTTTGACTTGATGTTTATACGTGCATATATAAAACTACTTAAACTCGCTCTTACTACAGAAGTATTTTAATCTTTGTCAGATCCAAACCACATTGAGATGAGTCTATCGGAAATATCAAAGTGTTTTACTGAAAAATCTCTAGATGAGATAATAATCAAGGCTGGAGGAACCAAACACACTTCTTTCAAATTTGGAAAAGCATTTAAGAAAGGAGACTCTTACTTAAGTAAGGTTTTCAGATTGTGTGTCTATGGAGAACATGAAACCCTGAAGTAAGTTAAGTGGCCTTAATTAGATAGATTTTAATAAAACCAAACTTTATTATCCATAGAACAAAACAAGAAGTCAACTTGATTATCAAGTCAATGCCTGATAATTTGGGCAGAAGGAAGGTATTCCGATCAGCAGATTTTTTCCGTAATGAAATTTTCTACTACAACGAAGTGATTCCAGCTTTGGAAGAATTCCAAAAGGCTAAACAAGCCAAGAACCCATTCACAGAGTATCCAAAGTGTTATTTAGCTTATTGTGATGGAGAAAACGATTTCATTGCATTGGAAGATGTAAGTTTTCTGGGATATGGATCTCCGAACAGGTAGGTAGCTACTTCAGTTTATATTGTCAGTGTCTTTGGAAATAAAGTATTGATGTTTTGTAGACAAGACTACATATCTTTAGATGAGTGTAAGCTTACAATGCGAACTATGGGACGTCTCCATGGTGCTGGCTTGGCTTTCGCAGACCAAGATCCTAAGGCATTCAAGAATACTGTAGGAAAACTGGAAGAAACCTACTATAGTGATAAACTTCGCAGCTGGTACATAGGCTTTCTGCATATAGCATTGAACGTAGCTAAAGATGCTCTCTCTAAAACATATCCAGGAACAAAATATGAAACGATTGGTGAAAAATATCTACAGCCAAACCTTTATGACGATCAAATTAAAATCGTTTCAACACGGGGTTAGTTTTAAAAAAAATATCCTACCCATAGATTTTATTCAAAACAAAAAAATATTTCAGGTAAATTCTCAACAATTGTTCACGGTGACTGTTGGACACCAAACTTTCTAACGAAATTCCACAAAGACGGATCACCCGAAGCTGTCAAAGTTATAGACTATCAGTTGACTAGGTGAGATAAAAATTGAACTACAGACATAACGAAGTCAACATTTAATTTTATTTTTATCAGATGTGCATCACTTGCCATAGATGTTTCTTTCTTTATCTATTCCTGTACAAGTCAAGAGATTAGGGAGCAACATTATAACGCCTTATTAAAGGTTTCTTTCATTGTAGGCTGATTGCAAACAAGTTAATAATTTAAAACTTTTTCCAGGAATATCACGAAAGTGCATGTGCTCTCATTAAGGATCTTGGAGCGAACCCAGACAAAGTCCTTCCTTATGATGAGTTTTTAGCAGAAATGAAGAAATTCGGACGATTCGGTTGCGGAATGGGCATTGAATCACTGCCTATGTCATTGATCGAAGATGAAGAGGTAGCTGATTTGGATGCTATGAAAGAAGACGCTGTTTTAACAGACGTATGGAACTTAAAACCTTTCAAAGAGGAAGCAAAAAGGAGAAGAATAGCGGACGTGTTTAAACATGCTATTGATGAAGGATACATCAATTAATTCATGTGTCATGTCCATAAATTGAACAAATATTTTAATAGCATGAGTATTGTTTCTGAGGCTTATAAAACTGATATTTCACAAATAGTATTTTCTGCAATAAAATTTTAAGCACTACAATTTGCATTTTCATCACTGGTTTTACAATAAAATTGTTTTAACAAAATTAGGTTCATTTAGGGCCAAAGACCAAAAAGTCTTTCTCTCTGTCTCTTCAATTTTCTCTCACTAATTTGTGCAAGTACAAGCAGAAAAATTCAGTTTCAAATGTAGTCAAATAAACAATTTTCTTAAAAACAAACAAAAAATCTAATAGCATATAAATACAAACAAAAAACTGTTTTTATTAAATCACAGTAATGAGATAAACATTTTGGGCTTTCAGGAAAGTTTTTTATATTCAAATTTTGTATTTTTTGGGTTAAGGTTCTCCCAAACCAAAGCGTTTTTGCCGTCGCGGCAGCGGCATTTGCAGTCGCGACAACGTGCCGCTCTGAGTGCGGCGAAGTATACCCACACCGAAGCGTTTTTTGCAGCGGCAAGGCAACTCATTTTTGACATTTGTGACATGTGACTTGTGTGTATTTAATTAAAGATTTTTTGTTCGTCGCACCAAATTTGTTCGGCAAGAAGTATTAACTATATTTTTATTTACTTCTCAAAAACCAAGAAGAATGAAAGTAAGTATGCAGTTAACATTTTTCTTTATGTATATTAATATATTAAATCCATTTAAAAACTCATTGGTTTTAATAATCTCCTATCTTTTCTTCAAGGCAAATCGAAAAGGAGCTGTTGTGTACCAGAATAGAATACCTGGAGCGATCCAGCACCGGTGAGCAAAAATGTTCCAGCTCAGCTGGATGAGATGTCTCAGGCTATAATTCGTGGTGTGATGGACGAAAGTGGCGAACAGTTCGTTACCTAGTTTTTACCTATAGTACCCATTTTAGAGAAACGTCGCGAGGACTTTGTTATGAGATCATTTAGGTATAAAGAAGACGAAGAATACGAATATAAAATCGCAAGGGAGTACACATGGAATGTCAAGAGCAAAGCATCGAAAGATTACGAATAAAATTACATTGTGTTATGAGCAAAGACGGTGTCTACCACAATGAATTGGAAACACGAGTTTGTATTAGCAAACGTTGTCAAACCTGGTCAGCAGCCTACCAATACCAATTTTTTTGCCTTTGGATGTACAGGAACATCGTATTCAAAAGTATCGCGAGAAGCAGCTTGAACCAGCTGGTGACGACGACGAAGAAGAAGAAGTGGAGGTTGAAGAGAACAAAACCGCGACGAAGCAGCCCAAGCTGAAAGAGATCGTGTTTCAAATATCGCACTCCCGCTCGCATTCAAATTCAAAATCGGCATCCCGGTCGCGATCTAGGTCGAGATCTGGCTCTGGATCGCGGATACCTAGTCGATCTAAAAGTGCCTCGCCCAGCGGTTCGAGTTCCGGCAGTGGCTATGACGAAGAACAAACGTTTCGAATATCGTAATATAACCATTTATTATAATGAAACGAATGTTCAATAAAAAAAAACAAGAAAATTTCTTTTAATTGCAAACCACAGAGCAAACTTTTATTTACGGAATCTAAAACTATATCACCAAGATCATACACCACTTTGCAGTCACATGCTCCGTACGAGTGCAGATTTACAATCCTATCACCAAACTTGTTGCAAAAAATGTATCTAAATTTCAAGAGAATGCATATGGTGGCAGTTTTCGACAAGACGGTCGACTCTTAGTTGCAGGAGACGAACAGGGATCAGTAAAATTGTTTGACACGACTAGTAAAAATGTGCTCCGGCTTTTCAAGGGTCATAAGGCGCCTACGCATAGAACATTTTTTACACCCGACTTGTTAAACATATTAGAACTTCAAGGAGGATTGGAATTACTAGTCGCCGCCAGCAGTATTTCGTCGGGTGAAACAAACGATTGTGCTATAAGTTTCATGGATGAAAAATAAAATGAAATGCTAAAAAACATTAGTTTTTGTTAATTTTAATTACAATCGATATGCTTTATAGTGTGCTTTTTCTGTTTTTTTTTTTGCAAATGGTTGCAAATCAGTTAATCGAACCCAAGAAAAATTTAAAAAAATTGTGAAACAAAGATATAAGATAGTAAGTAAACAAAACAATTTCTTTGAACTTCCCTTCATTCAAGCTCGTCAAGTTGATGTGACCTTAAATGGGATGTTAATGTTAATGTGGGCAAATTGCTTACTGCAGTATTTGCAAGGTTTCAGGTTACTGCTGTGAACCTCTTTGTGTCTCAATAAGTGCCTTTTCGTCTTAAAACGCAAAGCACAATCTGGACATGCGAATGGTCTCTCCCAAGTGTGCACACTTTTGTGATTGTTTAATTCGCTAGTTGAGTGAAATCTCTTATTGCACTTTTCACACTTGTAATTTATTATACCCAAATGCCAGTCCATGTGGTAACGCAGAACAGTGTGGAGCTTGAAGGCGTTTCCACATTTTTCACATACATAGGGCTTGTAACCAGTGTGTACACGATGATGAAGATTTCTTTAGGCAGCTGATGCAAATAATTTTTCCCAATACTTGCATTTAAAAGGCTTTTCGCCAGTGTGATGTCTCCGAATATGTAAAATCCTTCCATCTTTGGTGGTTGTTACTTTTCCACACGTTGGACATGCCCATTTAGTTTCACTAGAGTGTCTCCATTTGTGACGAACTAAATTCTTCTCACTAGCAAACTTTTTTGCACACATATCACATTTGTGTTCCACTTTTAATTCTTTGTTTTCTGCTTCATCCCATATCTCGTCCTTTTCAGTATGTTGAATTGCTGAGGAGGTGCTAATAATTGAAGTAGAAGCCGAATGTGAATCCAACGGTTTTTCTAACAAAACTTCGGTGTAAGTTGCATACTCTTTTTCAACAAATCTGCCACCATCAAAAGATTCTTCAAGTTTTATTTCTTCTGCTTTATATTCAAACAAAGCTTTTTTGTCCTCCTCAATTAGTTCCTAAAAAAAAAACTAATAAGAGTATGTTACAAGTGAATGAATCAAAGCCGTCCCTACCGAATCTTTATCTTTGCAACCTTCTTCTCCTACATTCCATATACATACAAGTCTCTTGCTTGCACTATTTTGAAAAACATCTTGAAATTGATGGCCAATGCCAATATGTTCAATAAATATATCAAAGAATTCAAAATCATGATCACACGCTGTACACACAAAAAGACATCGACATTCTAATTCCAATTCCAGCTTTTAAGCGTCCTTGGAATTCACATACAGCTCCAGGGATTTCATCACTCTCTGTGCGATGCAAGAACTAAAACAAGAAGACAGATGAACATATGAACACGTTGGATCAAAAGCGATATACATCGATGGCTCTTCCATTTGTTATTTGGGGATTGAACTAATCTTTAGAACGATTTTTGCAAAAAAAAAGGTAATTAAAAATGGTTTATATGTAGTCCCACAAAAAATTCCAAAACGAATTTGACAAATGACAATTGACAAAAGGGAGCGGCAGCGGCGAAAACGCTGCACGTATGAGATTGTCGCTGCTCTTCGCCGCGTTGGTGTGGGTACTCTCATATGCCGCTGTGTAAACTAATTTTGACAACTGCAAATGCCGCTGCCGCGACGGCAAAAACGCTTTGGTTTGGGAGAACCTTTAAGCCGAAAACAATTTTTCATTAGTTATACCAGCATACTCTATGAAAGCTATTGCAGTCTCTAAGTTGGAAAGCTGACTCTACTTTTCAATAGGGATTGATACTGTAGTGGCACTTTCCATTGGTTTCACTCGGGGAAGCACTCATTTTAAAAACCAATGGAACACCTAAAATTGTTTTTGCTCAACTTAAGGTGTTGGCTCTGTGTGAGTGAAACACCAATGGCACATGAAAAATATTTCCTGTGGAAAATTTTCTATTTGACATTTGGGTAACATGTATTAGTGCTTATTGAGTGGATTCTCATTTCAAATCGAGAAGCGGCTGTCACTTCTCAGAATCATGAGAAGCGATCTTTTTGCACCAATGGAACGGTTTGAGAATGCTTCTGGACGCTCCTGGACGGTTCTTTTCGTCCAATGGAAAATGCCATAGGTTTCATTCCAAAATGGGTACGTACCTTGATTGCACTTCATAATCACTAACTTACACTGATGTCGCTTTCCATTGGACGGAAAGAACCGCCCAGAAGCATTCTAAAGCCGTTCCATTGGTGCATAAAGATCGCTTTTTATGATTCTGAGAAGTAACGGCCACTTTTCGATTTGAAATGAAATTCCGCTCAAGAAAAACTAATAAATATGTACATACATACATGTTACTCAAATGTCAAAATGAAAATTTTCCTCGAGAAATATTTTTTATGAGCCATAGGTGTTTGACTAACTCAAAGGAAATTATGTTAAACTAAATAGAATCAATTTTGGGCGTTCCATTGGTTCTTAAAATTAGTGCTTCCCCGAGTAAAACCAATGGAAAGCGACATTAATTCACTTGAACTTGAAATTTAAATAAAAACAAAAATATGTTAAACTAGCTGTGCCCGCGACTTCGTCCGCGTGGAGTAGTGACTTTCGGCAGCATTCTTAATTTTTAAGGCAACTTATTTTGCAAATAAGACACATTCATGCGTTTTACTAATCTATTGTTATATTATTTTATTTAGGTATATGTGTGCACACGACGTTCTTATTTTTTCCATCTTTTGCAAAATGAAAAGGTGTTGTGGGATTGATGCACGTGATTCTGCCACATAAAGTTGCCATGGGATTTCTAAACGAACACCTGCAACTTAAAGCGTCTGAGCCTTATTTATAATGACAAATCAGTGGGAGTTAAAGGAAAACGGGGAATCGAAACGTTTTCTCCTTTTGCCGTTCCAGTCATTATAAAAACTTTTATAGTGCCGCATCCCAGATGTGCAGTTTGTAGCTGTGTACAATTCTAGATTATTCATTATTGGATTACTGGAACATCAACTTGCTGCCACTCCTAATAATACTAAGAAATTCAGAAACTCTATAGGGTATGGTGTAACTTGCTCAGTGTCCAAAATATTGTCTATTGATAGACATTCAACAACAACTCCCAATACATCAAACATAATTTATTAGTTTATATGGTTAACTATCTCATTAGTCAGCGCCAAAATCGACCTTTCACACAGCCATTCCCGATTGCCAATTTTTATTTGAAGATCAAGATAGACATTTCTTCTCAGGTCAAATGTATTTTCGACAATCACCCCGCAGTGAAAGAACTTTAATCGATCCAGTAGTTTTAAGGTTCCCGTTTACGGTGTCGATCCCGTTGAAATATAGGGACTACTTATTGAGCCCATGTCCTTTCTCAGGCTATCTCTGAATAAATTTAAATTCCATTTAAATCGGATCAGTGGTCTGGGCGGGAGATGGTAACAAAGAAACACGAACAGACAGAGTTAATTTTGGATTTGTAATATTAATAAGGATGTCCATCTTCGGGTTCTAGACTATCTCTGTACAAAAGTCATATAAATCGGTTCAATTGTTTAGACACACAAAGTCAATTTCGGATTTATAATGCTACTAAAGTCTTCCATTCCCGTGGGAATATTGTAACGTGCGCTTAGTTCGAAAATAAAACTTCACTTTTTAATTTAATTCTATCACTTTTATTCAGTATATATGCTTAATTCGATCTCAACTCGACTTTGGGACTATCACTTGTATTTACTCTTAACTTTATCACTCTATCAACCAAACTGACTTCTGGTTGCCTCGGGCGGGCTATTTATATCGAATGACACGCCATCTAGAACTCTCCAGTTACTTCTACATTGTCGCCACATTTGCTGTCTACTCTCTGTCTGTCTGTCTCTCTACACTCACACACACTGGCTTACAAGCAACGCCTGTCATTTATACCATTCCATTAAAGTGTTGCCAGTTGTGTTTTCGGTTGAACGTTTTTCGATTAGGAAATTGGTATAAAATGTTGGGTTCACGTTACACTGCCCCCTCCTTAGGATTGTTCGTCCCGAATAATTCCATCTGCAGCCTCGCCACTATATCGATGCAGCCTGTCACAATGAACTACTTTTAACTTGCCTCTTAGTCCTCTTTGGATGCGGTAAACCACGTCGTTAATCCTCGTGACTACAGTATAAGGACCTTCCCAGTTTTGCTGAAGTTTCGGTGACAATCCCTTTTGACGATGAGGATTATAAAGCCACACACGATCTCCTGCTTGGAATCCTGACGTTGTCGCTTTTGTGTCGTACCGTGTCTTCATCCGGTCGCTGTAGGCTTTCATCCGTTCCCTTGTTCTTTTATGGATGTCAGCGAGTCTCTCCTTGAGGTCGTCCACATACTCGTTTGTGTCCTGTGGCTCTTCTGTGGGGCATCCAAATTTAAGTTCGCTGGGCAGCCGCATGGTTTTCCCGAACAGGATGTCAGATGGTGTTTGTCCTGTCGAGCTATGTACTGCACTTCTATAGGCCATCAGGAATAGCGGTACGTGCCTATCCCAGTCTCTTTGGTAGTCGCCTACGACCTTGGTGAGGTGTTCTTTCAAGGTCCGGTTGAATCTTTCAACCATCCCATCAGATTGTGGATGAAGTGGTGTGGTTCTCGTCTTCTTAATGCCAAGTAGTCCGCACACTCCTTGGAAGATGTTTGACTCAAAGTTCCTCCCTTGGTCGGAATGGAGTTCCATAGGCACGCCAAACCTACTAACCCAGTTAAACACAATCTGGTCGACCACCGTTTTGGCTTCTTGATTTGGGATGGCATACGCCTCAGGCCACTTGCTAAAATAGTCCATTACAACCAGAATGTATTTGTTTCCAGCGTTGGTCTCTGGAAAAGGCCCAGCCACATCTACTGCAATCCTCTCAAAAGGCGATCCAACGTTGTACTGATGCATCTTACCTTGAATCTTCCTTCCAGGTCCTTTGGTTGCAGCACACTTGTCACATGTTCGGCACCACTTCTCCACGTCATCTCTAGCATGTAACCAGTAGAACCGATGTCGCACCTTCTCCAGTGTTTTGTTTACCCCCAGGTGGCCTCCAGAATGTCCGTCGTGCATCTCCTGAAGAACTTCACTGACTTTCGATTGCGGTACGATCAGCTGCATCACATATGACTTACCGTCAGCGGATTCCCATCTTCGCCTGAGGACACCTTCTTGCACATATAGTGAGTCCCACTGTGCCCAATAGGCTTTGAGAACTGGACTCCTGTCAGAAATGTCTCCCCATTCCGGTTTCTCTTCATTTTCTTTCCATGCGAGAATGGGTTCGATATCTGGATCTTCCTGTTGAGCAGTCCTCACTTCCTCATTGCTCCATCCGCTTATGGGGTCAGCTCTTAGTCGCTGAGCGGTAATGATTTCTTTGTCTTCTTGCCGCTTGCAATGCTTGCAATCCATTTTGCAAGGTCTTCGTGATAATGCATCGGCGTTTGAGTGCAGCTTTCCTCTGCGGTGTTGGATCTGGTAGTCATAGGTCTGCAATCTTTCTATCCACCTTGCGACTTGACCTTCTGGATTTTTGAAGTTCAACAGCCAGCTCAGAGCACCGTGGTCTGTCCGCAGAAGGAATTTCTGTCCATAGATGTACTTATGGAAGTGCTTTGTTGCCAAGATAAGAGCTAGCAGCTCCCTTCTGGTCACGCAGTAGTTCCTTTCGGGTTTCGATAGGACCTTGCTGTAGTATGCCACCACTTTCTCTTCGCCATCATGCACTTGGGATAGTACCGCCCCGATTCCAACGTTGCTTGCATCTGCGTCGACGATGAATGTTTTGCCAGGTGTTGGATGTGCCAGCACTGGAGCGTTACAGAGGCGGTATTTGAGTTCCTGGAAAGATTTCTCACACTCACCTGACCATTTAAACTGCTTCCCCTTTTCGGTGAGCTGATGCAAACTCTTTGCAACTCCAGCGAAGTTCTTAACGAAACGTCGGTAATATGTGGCAAGTCCCAGAAAGCTTCGGAGTTGATGTTTGTCCTGTGGTGTTGGCCAATTTTTGACGGAGTCAACTTTTTCAGGATCAGTCTTTACTCCTTGGGATGAGATGATGTGTCCCAAATACTTGACTTCGGTTTTGAAAAGTGCACATTTTTCTGGATTCAGTTTAAGGTTAGCCTCTCGAAGTCTCTGAAACACGGCTTTAAGGTTCTTACAATGTTGGTCAAATGTTTTCCCGTAAACAATGACATCGTCCAAGTAGACTAGGCAAGCTTTCCACGTCAGTCCTTGAAGAACGCACTCCATCAAACGCTCGAATGTTGCCGGAGCGTTGCATAACCCAAACGGCATAACTTTAAACTGCCAGAGCCCATTACCTGTAGAAAACGCCGTCTTTTCCCGATCATCAGGGTGGATGTCAACTTGCCAATATCCGCTCTTCAAGTCCAGCGTCGAGAACCACTGCGCTCCCTCCATGGCATCCAGGGTATCACTGATTCTGGGCAGGGGATAGCTGTCCTTCTTAGTTACATCATTCAGCCTTCGGTAGTCCACACAAAAACGAGTGCTTCCGTCTTTCTTTTTCACTAGCACCACTGGTGACGCCCAAGGACTTTTGGAATTTTCGATAAGACCTTCCTTTTTCATTGCTGTTATCATTTCCTCAACCTCACCTTGTTTGGCCAGTGGAAGACGTCTTGCAGGTTGACGAATCGGTCTTGCATCTCCTGTGTTGATGCGATGCTGCACCAACTGTGTCCTACCATATTGCCCCTTTTGCGATGCGAAGATATCAGTGTACTCTTGTAGGAGACTTTCAGCCATCCTTGTTTGTTGGTGATCAAGGTTGGATGAATTCAGTATTTTTGCTCTGATGGTTTCGAGCTCCTCCGGAGTTATAGGTTTTCTCGGAGCTTCGTCTGTGATCTTCGTAATTGCTGCAACCGATTCGCAACGTCCAACGACTTCTCCTTTCTTCAACCTTACATCGTACGGTCTGGTGTTTAGTAATCGTACGGGGACCATTTTGTTCTTCGGTGCTACCAGTGTTTTCCCAATGATGACGCTTTGGGAGGAACACTCTGGGTCTGGTTCCACCATGAGGTATCGAAGGCTTCCAAACTCACCTTCCAGTTTTGTCCAAACGAACACTTCAGAAGAAGGAGGCAGAATAAGATCTTCCCTGATGACAGTTCTCAGTGTCGACGTACTTTCGTTCGAATAAGTCATTGGAAGTTCCTTATTTTGGTACTTCAAAACCTGATTACCGATGTCCAAAATAACTCCGTGCTGTTTCATAAAGTCGATTCCAATGATGCACTCGTCACATATATCTGCCACCAGGAATTGATGAGTAAACACTAGGTCGGCCAGTCGGATCTTAAGACACACTTCTCCATATACTCTTGCTGCTTCTCCCGTTGCGGTTCTTAGACGGTAGCTATTGGTGTTATGAAGCCACGTCGTCTTTACCAGGTCTCGACGTACTATGGAGGCTGTGGCACCGGTGTCGATGGTAGCCACATGTTTGTTCCCGTTAATAGTAGTCTCCACAGTCAGACTTTTGTTGTCTCGTTTGGTCTGAGAGACCTGGATGGTGGTTCTGGGGCCATCGATACAAGAAACCAGCCTCTGCCCCTCGAAGTTGGTTCTTACTCGTTTCCCTGATGGGAAACGGGCTGATAGGCAACGCTGGTGTTGTTGTTACCTTGCTCTGGGTTGGATCTCTTGCTTCCACAATGTTGACAACCTGCTTTGTTTGGTGGTAGTCGGCATTGACGCTGTAAGTGCCCGGTCTTGTTGCAGTTCCAACATCTTGCTAGTCCGCTCCGGTTCTTTTGTATTTCAGCTCTTTGGCACGAGCATTCTTCGACTATGGCCTCTCTAAGTCGATGTACTCCCTGAGAAGCCTGTTCTGCTGCTTCAATTGTCAATGCGAATGCTAAAGTTTCAGAAAGAGTGCGTGTTCTAGCAGTTCGCACAGACCTCTGAAGATGTATGTCGGAAATAGCACGAACGAAGGACTCAACAGCAAGCTGGTTGATGATTTCTTCTCCAGCATCCGGGTATGCCAGGTGAACCAGTCTTTCGACGTCTGCTTGGAGCTGCTGTAGACTTTCACCCCTTTTCTGGACTCTGTTATTGAGTTGGACTCGGAAGACTTCTTTCAAGTGGCTATCTCCAAAGCGTTTATCTATAGCTGCCACGAGAGAACTGAAATCGCCGCTCTTACCAGCTGGAACTGTTTGAAGTAATTCAGCTGCTGGTCCTCTTAGAGCAAGAGTCAGTGCAATGTACTTGTCTTCGTCATCCCAGCCATTTGTTGTTGCGGCTGCCTCAAATTGTCTCTTGTAGACTGGCCAAGAAAACTGTCCATCAAATGTTGGGGGTTTCATCTCCTTTTTCCTTGCAAACTCTCCAGCAGATTCTCGAATTTTTATTTTCCGGATCTGGTCTAATTCCTTGGTGAGAACATCACATCGACTTTCTACGCCTTCGAAACGATTCTCTACAACAGAAAGCTGTTTTTCCACACCTTCAACTCGTTCGTCAAGGGCACAAACATTTTTCTCAATATTACCCAATTTACCTTCTAGAATGTTTTTCTGACCTTCCAAAACATTCTGTTGCGCCTCAAGTCTTTCGAGAATATTCTGTTGTTCTTTCTTTTGTTCGTTTCGTTGCTCTTCCAGATTCTTTTGTTGTACTTCGAGTCTTTCGAGAACATTCTGCTGTTCCTTCTTTTGCTCGTTACGTTGTGCTTCAAGTTGTTCGAGAACATTCAGCTGTTCCTTCTTTTGATCGTTTCGTTGCTCTTCCAGACGTCCGAGAATATTCTGCTGTTGCTCTTCAATCAGCTTCTTTTGTTGTTCTAATAAAAGCTTCATCATACTAGAAAAATCTACATTTTCACTTACTTCCTCTTCTTCCACTTCTGTTTCAAAAACAAAAGTGTTCACGTCTTCCCCTTGCTGTTCCAAATAGTTACGCAAGCGCAGGACGAGCTCATTTTTCGATCCCGCTCTAGAAAGATTTCGCTTACCTAACTCACTTTTAAGCTCAATGCAAGTGAGCTCTTCTAACAACTTACCCATTTTCACTGTATATAATTATTATTTTTCTTTTTACTTTTTTTTTTTTTTTTTTTTTCTTTTTTTTTTACACTTTACTAGTCAAATGAGTTTTATTTACACTTCTGACACCAATGTAACGTGCGCTTAGTTCGAAAATAAAACTTCACTTTTTAATTTAATTCTATCACTTTTATTCAGTATATATGCTTAATTCGATCTCAACTCGACTTTGGGACTATCACTTGTATTTACTCTTAACTTTATCACTCTATCAACCAAACTGACTTCTGGTTGCCTCGGGCGGGCTATTTATATCGAATGACACGCC
Organism: Melanostoma mellinum; assembly: GCA_914767635.1. NCBI lineage: Eukaryota > Metazoa > Arthropoda > Insecta > Diptera > Syrphidae > Melanostoma > Melanostoma mellinum. Next base: position 73,978,170 of record OU612059.1, read on the forward strand.
ATCTAGAACTCTCCAGTTACTTCTACATTGTCGCCACATTTGCTGTCTACTCTCTGTCTGTCTGTCTCTCTACACTCACACACACTGGCTTACAAGCAACGCCTGTCATTTATACCATTCCATTAAAGTGTTGCCAGTTGTGTTTTCGGTTGAACGTTTTTCGATTAGGAAATTGGTATAAAATGTTGGGTTCACGTTACAATATGAAGGCCGTTTCCGAAGGATGACTTGTCGAATTCCTTTCAACAAAAAAATCGACTGCAGTCAATTTTTTTTTTCAATGGAATTCATTTAGGATGGAAAAAAAAATCGACTGTCGATCTCTTTTTTGAGACGGATTTGCCCACGGATTTTCACACACACAACAATTTTGACAGATCGAAAACGGCAAACAAAAACATCAGTATATGAAAAAAATTAAAGGAAGCAGGATTGTTTAGTATTTAGTTGTGAGTTTGGAAAACAATTGGTGAAAAAAAAATATAAAAATTGTGTGCTTCACAATATGAATGTAATTGTTTTGTTCCATGGTGCTTGTTTTTCTTCATTAGTCAGTTGGACACACATACATTCATAAAAAAGAAAATCGCTACTTTTTTAATTTCCTAAATACCCAAAAAAGAATCGAATTTAGTAGCGACTGCAGTCGACTGCAAATTGGTGAAAGGAAATCGACATTAAAGTTTATATTACTCGGGAATATTGTAGTATTCCAAGGGTGGACATTTTTTTGAAATGGGTGCTGTATTTTCCAAGTTCCCGTTCCCATGGGAATATAAGGATAAAACATATTGCATAACATATTGTAACGTGCTCTTGGTTCGCAAAAATAAAACTCTAACTTTCAATTTAATTCTACCACTTTATTCAGTATCTACTTTCGATATACACTTTATTGAACTCAACTCGACTTTTGGACTATCACTTGTATTTACTCTTAACTTTATCACTCTATAAACCAAACTGACTTCTGGTTGCCTCGGGCGGGCTATTTATATCGAATGACACGCCATCTAGAACTCTCCAGTAACTTCTACATTGTCGCCACATTTGCTGTCTACTCTCTGTCTGTCTGTCTCTCTACACTCACACACACTGGCTTACAAGCAACGCCTGTCATTTATACCATTCCATTAAAGTGTTGCCAGTTGTGTTTTCGGTTGAACGTTTTTCGATTAGGAAATTGGTATAAAATGTTGGGTTCACGTTACACTGCCCCCTCCTTAGGATTGTTCGTCCCGAATAATTCCATCTGCAGCCTCGCCACTATATCGATGCAGCCTGTCACAATGAACTACTTTTAACTTGCCTCTTAGTCCTCTTTGGATGCGGTAAACCACGTCGTTAATCCTCGTGACTACAGTATAAGGACCTTCCCAGTTTTGCTGAAGTTTCGGTGACAATCCCTTTTGACGATGAGGATTATAAAGCCACACACGTTCTCCTGCTTGGAATCCTGCCGTTGTCGCTTTTGTGTCATACCGAGTCTTCATCCGGTCGCCATACACTGTGGCCCATGTCCCTGTTCTATTAGGTCTATCTGTTAGCCTACCCACCTCTTATGTTTGAATCACAGACATAACAATTTCGGAACCACTTCTCCACGTCACCTCTAACATGCAGCCAGTAAAAGCGTTTTCGCACATTCTCCAGCGTCTTGTTGACTCCCAGGTGGCTTCCTGTAGGGCTTCTATGCATCTTTTGTAAAACCTCTTTGATTTTCGATTGAGGAACAATAAGCTGCATTACAAAAGATTTACCGTCAGGAGATTCCCATTTGCGCTGGAGTACGCCTTCTTGCACGCGAAGCGAATCCCACTGTGCCCAATAAGCTTTGACAACAGAGCTTTGGTCCGAAATGTCGTTCCAGTCAGGTTTCGTGTTGTTCTCTTTCCATTTGAGAATCGGTCCGATGTCTAGATCCTTCTTTTGAGCAGACCTCAATTCTTCCTTGTTCCATCCGAATATGGGTTCCACTCTCATCCGCTGAGTCTTGGTCTCTACTTTCCGCCAGCAATTCCATTGGGGGTTTTCTACCTGATGTCCAATTCGGTATTGATAAGTCTGCGGTCTTAATCTACAGCTCGCGGATTGATTTTCTTGGACTTCACAACGTCGACAAGCAGTTTCAGTCTTAATTGGTGGCAACCGGCATTGTCGCTGTAAGTGCCCCGTCTTATTACAATTCCAACATCTGGCAAGTCCGTTCCGCTGGTTCCTTTGTAGCTTAATTCCTGGGCATGATCCAGCCTCGAATATGGCTTCTCTTTGACAATGTACCATTTGAGAAGCTTGCTCAGATGCTTCCATCATTAATGCAAACTCTAGAGTTTCAGAAAGAGTTCGTGTTCTAGCAGTTCGCACAGATCTCTGAAGATGTTTGTCAGAAATGGCACGAACGAAGGACTCAACAGCCAGATGGTTGATGATTTCTTCTCCAGCATCCGGGTATGCCAGGTGAACCAGTCTTTCGACGTCTGCTTGGAGCTGCTGTAGACTTTCACCCCTTTTCTGGACTCTGTTATTGAGTTGGACTCGGAAGACTTCTTTCAAGTGGCTATCACCAAAGCGTTTATCTATAGCTGCCACGAGAGAACTGAAATCGTTGCTCTTACCAGCTGGAACAGTTTGAAGTAATTCAGCTGCTGGTCCTCTAAGAGCAAGAGTCAGTGCTATGTATTTGTCTTCGTCAACCCAGCCATTTGCTGTCGCAGCTGCCTCGAATTGTCTCCTGTAAACTGACCAAGACGACTGTCCGTCGAATGTTGGTGGTTGTACTTCTCTTTGCTTTAGACAATCTCCACAAGTTTTCCGTAGCTCCATTTTCCGCATCTGGTCTAGTTCCTTAGCCATGTTTTCGATTCGTTTCTCCAAAGTGGCAAGCTGACTTTCGCATTGACTCTCAAGCTTGGAAAATCGATTCTCAACACATTCAATGCGTTTTTCTAGGCCACAAACATTTTTCTCAATGTTACCCAATTTGCTTTCTAAAATGTTTTTCTGACCTTCCAAAACATTCTGTTGCGCCTCAAGTCTTTCGAGAATGTTCTGTTGTTCTTTCTTTTGTTCGTTTCGTTGTTCTTCAATCAGCTTCTTTTGCTCGTTTCGTTGCTCTTCCAGATTCTTTTGTTGTACTTCGAGTCGTTCGAGAACATTCTGCTGTTCCTTCTTTTGCTCATTTCGTTGCTCTTCCAGCTTCTTTTGTTGTACTTCTAGTCGTTCGAGAACATTCTGCTGTTCTTTCTTTTGCTCGTTTCGTTGTTCTAACAAAAGTTTCATCATACTAGAAAAATCTACACTTTCACTTACTTCCTCTTCCTCCACTTCTGTTTCAAAAACAAAAGTGTTTACGTCTTCCCCTTGCTGTTCCAAGTGGTTGCGCAAGCGCAGGACGAGCTCATTTTTCGATCCCGCTCTAGAAAGATTTCGCTTACCTAACTCACTTTTAAGCTCAATGCAGTTGAGCTCTTCTAACAACTTACCCATTTTCACTGTATATAATTATTATTTTTCTTTTTACTTTACTTTTTTTTTTTTTTTTTTTTTTTTTTTTACACTTTACTAGTCAAATAAGTTTTATTTACACTTCTGACACCAATGTAACGTGCGCTTAGTTCGAAAAAATAAAACTCTAACTTTCAATTTAATTCTACCACTTTATTCAGTATCTACTTTCGATATACACTTTATTGAACTCAACTCGACTTTTGGACTATCACTTGTATTTACTCTTAACTTTATCACTCTATAAACCAAACTGACTTCTGGTTGCCTCGGGCGGGCTATTTATATCGAATGACACGCCATCTAGAACTCTCCAGTAACTTCTACATTGTCGCCACATTTGCTGTCTACTCTCTGTCTGTCTGTCTCTCTACACTCACACACACTGGCTTACAAGCAACGCCTGTCATTTATACCATTCCATTAAAGTGTTGCCAGTTGTGTTTTCGGTTGAACGTTTTTCGATTAGGAAATTGGTATAAAATGTTGGGTTCACGTTACAATATATTTATGTCCATCCTCAGGTTCTAGACTGTCTCTGTACCAAAATTCATATAAATAGGTTCAATAGTTTGGGCGACTAATGGTAACAAAGAGAAATACACAAACAGATTTAACTTCGGACTTATAATATTAGTAAAGACTACCGTTCCCGTGGAAACATGGTGACCGTTCCCGTAAGGAATATGGAGATAAGTAAAAGTTTATGTTACTCGGGGATTATGGAGCATTCCAACGGTGCGGTGGACGAATTTTTGAAATCGGTGCTGTAGTGTCAAAGTTCCCGTATACGTTCCTGCTCCCGTGGGAATATAGGGAAAAAATATATAGCCTATGTCCTTCCTCAGCTTCTGAACAATCTTTGAACAAAATTTCATTTAAATCAGTTTATTAGTTTGGGCGGGAGATGGTAACATAGAAATGTGAACAGACAGAGCTGCTTTTGCATTTATTCAGTGTTCCATTGGCTTTTAAAATGAGTGGTTCCCCTAGTGAAACCAATGGAAAGTGACATCAATGGCACCTTCCATTGGTTTCACTCGGGGAACCACTCATTTTGTAAACCAATGAAACACCTAAAATTGTTTTTGCTCAACTTAACGAGTTGGCTTTGTGTGAGTTAAACATCTATAGCACATAAAAAATATTTCCTGTAGAAACTTTTCCTTTTGACATTTGAGTAACATGTGTTAGTGCTTCTTGAGTCGATTCTCACTTGAAATCGAGAAGCGGCTTTTACTCCTCAGAATCATGAGAAGCGATCTTTTTGCACCAATGGAACGGTTTGAGAATGCTTCTGGACGCTCCCGGACGGTTCTTTTCGTCCAATGGAAAGTGACATAACTTTGTTTACATACGATGTTACGAAGTAGAGTACAAAGTGAACTAGAATAAAGAAACATAGCCTTCTATTTCATTTTCTCCCACGATAAATCTTAAAAATTTAAATGTCTGTTTCTTTTTACAGTCGTTTTTTCGTTTTATAAAATTTCAAATCACAAACGATGCTAAAGAAGTTTTAACTTAAAAAATTTTGAACAAATATTAGGTTCGTTCGTTGAACTCTACCCAAAGTTGACCCAGGTTTTCTTGACAAACCTATGAGTTGTCAAAATAAACAGGGTTTTTCAGTCCACAAAAAACGATATGCCACAAAATCAACACACATCCCTATATTTGAATAAAAATACTTGCCATTTGACAGCCCTGAAGTCGCCTCAGCATAGCAAAAACCTTGGGTGAGTTAAGAGCATACCCAGGTCAACACCAGGGCTCATATAACACTAAGTTTGAAATTCAGGGCGACTTAAGGATTCTTTAAAAAAAAAACGCTTTGTGGCGACCCTAGGGCTTCAACGAACAAACATATGATTGACTTTTGTCAAGGCTTGTTAAGGAAATTTTTATGAATCAATTTATGCGAAACTTTTTGCGCTTCGCGTGACAAAAAACATTAAACGCTTACCTGACTAAAAAAAAGACCCTATGAAATTTACAAATCTTTATGAAATCGGCCATTAGTATTTTTTTGTTCCATTTCACACAACAACACAATTACGTACCCTGGTCGATAGACATCATAAAGAAATAATTACGCTGTGCTTGTTTTAAAAACCGACAGATAACTTGAAGGTGCTGAAATCGATGGTATCACTAATTTTTTTTAAATTAGTTCATATAGGAAAGATATTTTGCCTTAAATTTTAATAAAAACAAGTGGAGTGGTAGATTTGATTCCTTTATCATTGAAAAGCATTCTGAATGTGTTTTTTTTTGAAGTGAAAACTTCTTTAGGCGCGTTTGGCACTTTTGCGATGGGGGTAAAGCAATGAATTCGCGACCGACACCATTTTTTGGCTCATTGTATTTCGTATGTAAATTCGTCATAACCCAGCGTCTCAGGTTCGATTCCCAGCAATGACTTCCATTTTTTTTTTATTTATTTAAAGTGAAAACATAAACAAAAATTGTGGCCACGGCTGGGAACCCGAGACCCTTAGTCTAAAAAGCCATCGACTCTACCATTGAGCCAAGAAACACATTAAAATTGAGTTGCTAAATGACTTAAAAGAATAGAATAGCAACATTACCTAGTATACTTACCGACTCGGAAAAATACAGAGAAGAAAAAAAGGAATTGAATTGAAGGACAGAGAAAAATTTATGCAATGCAGAAAAAATAAAAAGCACCAAATATTTTACTACCATTTCAATGAAGTGGATGAGTGAAGCTGGAATCATGGCAGAGTAGGAGACGCACTGGTCGATGATTCGAACTTTACAACAAATTAAAAGAGATCAACAACTCATCGCGCGATGATTTATCGATGGAATTGAAATGGTTGCATGAAAATAGTTTGAAAAACCATTACTCAAATATTCACTAATTTCGTTTCTAAACTCAATGCATTATCGCAATACAACAGTTTTTATATAAAAATTTATTTATTTAGTCTGAAGACGCTTCTGCATACCTTCACGATAAAATTGGGGAGAGATTTTATGATTTCCCAATGATTTTGAGTGGTGATTTTAACATCAACTTCGGCGATGCTACAAATTTGCCACTTTTTCAATTTTTAAAAGAAGAATACTATTTTACAATGACGAATGACCGCAGCCTTAGTACAACGAAATATAAAGCGACAATTGATGCAGTCTTTGCGATATATTTAAATAGATTTGAGACAAAATTGTTCGTTTCCTATTTAAGTTACCATAGACCTATTATTTCAGTATTAGAATACGATGATTGTAGAGATGATAATAGAAGAGATGAAATTGTGAATGAAAACTCATAAGTTTCATTGATGTTCCTCTATATGTACATCTAACATAAGTATATTATAAAAGATTTTCCTGTACCTACATTAAAATATTTACTGAAAATTCAATTCTGTTTTCACTTCTGTCGGCACTCCCGGAGTGCTTCTTTTTTTTTTTTAATTTGTTTTCTAAGACTGGTTCTTTTAGAAACTATTTCTCAAGTACCGAATGCTTTCCGTTTGAAGCTCTGTGATGTAGAACCATACGGGAAACTTAATTGACAACCGTTGTTCATACTATCTGTGGATTGCAGTTATTTAGTTGCCTTATCAGAGCAAAATATCTTCCAGCCCTGACCAGAACAGAACCGGATCTATATGTTCATTAAAATTTTTGTACAAAATTATTCCAAAATCTATCTATCTATCTATCTATCTATCTATATATATATAAAATAGGATGTATGTATGTATGTATGTATGTCCTAAACCACCCAACGGATTTTTATGAAATTTTCAGCTTCAACTTACATTAATTTAATCTAATATTCCCACTGCACAAATCGGACCTTCCCCAACTTCTAGAGCAGCATACGGCCTTAAGTTTATACAGGGTGATTCGCATAAGGTGTGACAAAAAGATAGGGTGTGTAGGTTGGACTTAGACAAGCAAAAAATCGTGTGGGAGGGGGGGTCCATTTTCCCCCGTTTAGGCATGAGGGGCAATTTAAGAAAAAAATCACAAAAAATGGGTTTTGAATAAACCAAAAATTACAAAAACGACTTTTTAAAATTTTTTTTTCGTTATTTGATTCTTAAGTGATTCTTAAGTGAAAAAAAGTAAAGAGAAAATGCATCCTTAATTTATTAAATTCACTTCAGAATCAAAAAACGAAAAAAAAACTTAAAAAAAAAATTTTAAAAAGTCGTTTTTGTAATTTTTGGTTTATTCAAAAACTACAGATTATTATTGATTAAAATGTTCATTTTGACATTTTATAAAATGTATTAGTGCTGATTGAGTGGATTCTCATTTCAAATCGTAAACTGTAACATCGCAGAATCGTGCGAAGAGTACTTCCACCAATGGAACGGTTTACGAATTCTTCCGAACGCTCCAGAAAACTTCTCTTCCTCCAATTGAAAGCGACATGAGTGGTTTGTTATCCGTGGGTTTACCCTCAACTCAGCCTAAACTAAAACTAGAATTTTTTTTACGAGGTCAGTGGTGGCCCAGATTTAGCTGATTTCACTTCCCAGGGAGGAAGTGAGTAGAGTTACTGCTAAAATGATAAATGAGTTATCTGACAGCAAATTGCATTAACTCATTATCCCATTGGCTAAAATGATTTTCAATGGAAAGTGTCCGACTTCACTCACTCTCGTTAAAGTGAAATTAGCAAAATGGAATGGGAATGGTAGCAAACAGGGCTGCTAACGAAAAAAAAAAACAAATAAAGAAAAATTTTTTTTTACACGATCAATTTGGTTGACGTTTGACTGCTCTTAAGATCACCAGTGCCTCACGAATGGCGATACCCGTAGAAAATCAATCAGTCAGAAGTTAGGGTACCTAAAAATCTGCAAAATCTAACCGTTGTTGTAGCAAAAATTTCTTTTGTGGTCACTTAAAATATATAAATTGTCAATGCACATTATAAGTTCGTTCAATGAACTTCACCTAGGGTTGACCTAGGAACATTTATATGAGCTGTCAAGAATCCTGAGTTTTCAGTTCTCAATAAGGCTTGCTCTTCCAAGAAATCAAGATGAATACCGGGTTCCCTCAAGGCTCGATCCTTGGCCCGCTTCTTTTTATCATTTTTCTATATGATTTCCCAAACCCGACTGCAAGCAACTCAGTGTCGGCTCAATATGCTGACGACACCTTGATTCAAGTCAATCACGAGAGGCCTAGAGAGGCTCTCTCTAAAATCATTGTATGTAGAAACTAAAGTATTATTATGTAGACTTTTTGACTATTTTCTCCGTTCCAACTTAGCAGTCTCCGTTCCAAGCAATATGTTTTACCAGAGAAACAACGAATGCTGTGCCACCATGCTCCTCCGGTCCAAAGCACTGTTAAATCGATTCATGAACTTGCTGTAGTTTCTATATACAATGCTAAAATGAAAGAACACCTACATCTCGTGCTATACTACTTCAAAGACTGGGCGATCGAAGTGAACAGCAACAATTGTTTAAGGAATAGTAAGCACCTAGAACTTAGGATCAATGGAACAAGAGGGCCACTCAATAAAAAATATCATAAGTACCTGGTTAAATGAGAAACTGAAAGTTAATAAACACGCAAGACATGCTGTTCAGAAAGGCAAAGTAGCGTCGGCGCTTAAGAGGCTCTTAAAATCTTTAGACTTATTCAGTGCCACAAAGTTACTAATGTATATGACGTTAATAAGACCAGTTATAGCTTATGGCTTTCTTTTATGGATTCGTGTCTCACCAATGGTGACTAGAGAGCTGCAAGCATTTGAAACAACAATTATTTGAAATTGCATTTCAAAATACAGAAGGGCCAGTGGAAAATGGCATCAAAATGCAATGATATGCACATAATCAGGCATAACACCATTACTTTCGTACCAAAAAACTGTGTACTTTAGAGTATCATGAAAATCCAATTATAAAAAAATGTTGAAGAAAACATATAATATTTTCGGTGAAAAAAAGATTGTATTTCTCCCCGGTTAGTATTCTCAATAGGAGCTCAGAGGGTCAGAGGAGTTATTTATCGACAGGTCTGATGAACCCCTTCACCTTCCCAGTTTCTACCCAGACCCGAATAATCTCAAGGGATAGTCCCCTTCTTTTTTTCTTCTAGTAGTAACACGGATTTCGCATTTTTCTCCTAACTGCCCTAAACATTAGAAAAAGACAAAACAAAAAAAAATGTTTTTATATGAACAGATAATTTTATAATACCTATAGGAAAAAAATCAAAGATCATTATTAAGAAAATGTGTCAAAAAAAAGACAACAGTTCATACTATCAATCTATATATATATAAAATAGGATGTATGTATGATGTTCATATGTCCGGTGTAGACTCCACCAAACCAAGCCACCAACCGGATTTTTATGAAATTTTCAGTGTAGACATGTTTAGTCCAGAGATGTTTCCTGTCAAGGTTTGATCGCCATATTCCCACAGGAATGGAGTTGGGAACGGAAAATTAGTAACTACTGCTCAGATTTCAAAAATTTTTTTAACACTTTATTTCATCCCTATAATCCCACAGGACCAGAAACGGGAACGAGAACGGGAACCTTAAAGTTACTTGACCGATTTTAAAAATTCTTTCAACTCTAGGATGTTACATCATCTTTCAGTGACATAAACTTATATTTCCATGGGAACAGAAGATTCCAACAGGAATGGGTCGGGAATCGAAACTTAGGAGCTACTGGACAGATTTCAAAAATTCTTTCAGCATTAAGATGCCACATAGTCCCACAGTAAGAAAGATTATATTTCATCCTCAAATTCCCACGGAAGAAGAAAAACGAGAACGGGAACCTTTAAAATATAATAGATCAATTCAAAGCCGGAAATAAAACAAGCTGTAACTATAGGATAAGAGAGGAAGCTGGTCTAGAATTTTGAAGAAACCGATTCTTTTTTTATCTTAAAAGGTACTTATATAAATAGAGTGGCGCAACAGAGCGAGGAGCCCCTGGGCCTAGCGCATTTCTCACAACCACTCCTTGGGAGGGAATGGACCTACAATTTTTTGCCGATTCCGAACGGCTAATTGAGAAAGTGCTTTTCATTCATTGCCATGGAATTTACTAAGGGAGGACTTGCCAATTCCTCGCGAAAGGCGATACCCGTGGAAAAACATTGTTGTTTGGATTCGAACCTCGAACCTCTGGGTTAGCAGGTGGACATGTTAACCATCACGCCACGGGTACCGCAAAAAAGGTACTTTAGGGTCTTAAATATAACATAATATGTAATAACAAGCCAAAGGATGGATGCCGGCAAAAATGTCTAAATTGTACGGCGCAAGCATCGCAGATTAAAAATATATGTACGCATTTAGTATGATTTTATAGTACTTAAAACTTTAAACTCATTTTTCTCAAAATCACTTTTTTTGAACCGGCCGAAGACATTCGAGCAAATCTCGAGCAAATCTTCACCGATCTATACACAATTTTGACAATACATTCGAGATACCTTTCTCCGGAGACGTAAGTAGATTTTTTTATATAGCATAGTTTCTTTAAATCAACAATTTTTTTGTTTTTTTATAGAGAAAATTTTGTTCAAACGTGCACCATTTCGCGAAAAAAAATAAAATATCGAAAAAATGCTAGGTACCTATACATCTCTTACTGTTGTTATATATGTAGAAAGTAAAAATTTTCAGGGTTTTGTTCCAGGGAGGGGGTTACGTCTTCGGCCATGGACCCGTCTAAGAAATGAGGCCCCATCCGAAGAAATGCTGCACAGCCGCCATTTTGAATTTAATGCACACGAAAGAATTTGTATTTGTATATTAAAACCTAAATTATAAAACCTCTTTTGCAGATTTTCGATTGATCTTTTTGTTGAGTCACAAAAAATTCATAAATGATGCCCACTTTTTCACGTTCTACACCAGCTTCTCCCCTAAGTACAGAATCTGTAAGTATAAAGCCTCAATAAAATTTAATTTATTCATTCATTCAGTTCTCAATAAACCACAAAGGGCTCAAAAAACACTCAGTTTGACATTCAGGGAGAGTATTGATTTTAAAATACCGCCTTGTGGCGATCACTGGGCAACTTCAGGGCTTCAACGAACAAACCTAATGTAGGCAAACTAATAAAAGGAAACTGCAGTCTAGGATTGAAAATTAAGCTTGTTTAGCTTGGGAAAGGTGTCAAATGCTATAAAAGTAGTGAAAAGCTTAGGTGCCCTTCACACCGAGAAACAAAAATGATAATGCTGAATAGACTCGTAACGTATTCCACACGATCATTCTTTTGAGAAAGTTTAGTTCCACAAAAGTGGCTAAATACTCAGTGTGCTCTAAAGAAAACTAATATACAATTTGAATAATAAATTCAACAAAAAAAAAATCGAAACAACCAAAAGTGTGTATAGATAATTCTTCTCCACTTACAGCATTGAAAGAATATAGCTATATTGTTAAGGTAAATACACATCTAGCCAATTGCAGATCCTGCACAAGAATCACTTCGAAATCCCTCTCTGTATAATTTTTGCGTTATCCGCTCGCTTAAACGCTTAAAATAGCAAGCAAGAGCATTCTTTACCCTACAGTGAGCACTTACAATAATTATAAAATTAAATAATTTGTGCGCTCCCAATGTGTATTATTCACTTTCTATTATTAGACCATTTAAGATAATTCTATTATAATGCCATCAAAATTCATCCAGTGGCGTTGTAATCTAACAGATTGTTCCTTACAGTTTCTATGGGTTTTAGCATTATTATTATCATTATGTTGTGTTGCAGCTATCTAAGAATAAAAACCGTAGAGGCACAATGAACAAAAAAAAAAAACAATTAAAACAACCACAGCAAGTGTACTTCATTCTAGAATTGGAATTGAAACTGGGAACCGGGAACTTTCTAAGTCAGCTCCACGATCGTCAGTTGTCGATTGTAATTCGACGCGAACGGACATTATTTAGATCCCATAGAAAGTTCTAAGCAAATTTCGAAGCATACCGTAAGTCCCGAGTGCGTGTCCGGAACAAAAGAAACTTCATTTAAATTCCAACCACTGCATCGCGCCGTTCTGGTTGAATCAAATTTTTATTTTAATACCAACTCGTATACTACTTATTAGCGCAATAGAACGACACACGAAGTAAACTAAACAGATTGTAGAACAATAACAACAACAAAAATTGCACACCAGTTGTTCTGTTTATCAAGTATGACCTACAGTAGTTGGTGTTGGACTTTGTGGAGTTTATTTTTGGTTTTTGTTGTTGTTGTTGTTTAATTTGCAAGAGCTGATATGTATTAGAATGTAGAGCTCGATGAGGTTTGGATAAGCTGGTAGCTGGGGTAGGGTTGCACATGTCATGATAGCCAATGGTGTTTTTTTTTTAACTTATGCCAGTCACGATTTTTATACCCACACTGAACTGAATCGACAACGGTCAAAGTGAAGGCGTGGGTGGAAGTTCTGATTTTGAACTTGATAAGTGCAGTGACACTTGCACTTGTTTTCTGTTGATAAATAGCAGTGACCTGCTATCCTAGGCAAACAACTCAGTGAGTCGTTAAGGGCTTCGTGTGAATGCAATTAGTTAGCAGAATTATAATGTTGATCGGTTGTTAAGTTGTAAGGTTGAAACCACAATGAATTAAATGTGAGCAATTATGAATATGACGAATGGTTAGTTTTGATTCACTTGTTATTTTTTTGGCGGGAAAAGCTTAAGGTTATCTTCCATTATATTTTCTTTGAAAAAAAAAACAATTGTATTACTGGTCGTTTTAGTGTGTGAACAATATGAATACTGACTATTGAGGAGAGTATTTTCAAATTCAGTTGTGAAAATTTTTACTAGTGCTAAATAGATGGAGACACAGGCTCACATTTTTGCCAAAATACCTACATTCTCTTGATTGTGGTTTTGGTTTTAAGGCTGAAAGTGTAGAACTCATTTTCCTCAGCCGTGCATGGTTGCTCATAATAAAACTGAGAAAATAACGGTTCCTCCACTTGGATTTCAAGGTAGCTTTGTGCTCAAACGACCGGAGTGATACTTTTTTTTACCAACTTAGTAGGTAAGGCTTAGAACTAAGCATTGTAAAAGAAAGTAGCTTGAATTTATTGAAAAAACGAAACGTATAGGTACAACACTTGGATTTTTTTCAAGCAAGCAAATAACTTATTTGAAAGTCAATAAATTTGAACTATTTTAGTGGGACAAAGTCAACAAATAAGAACTTCTTTTGTAAGTAAGTAAGTAATCCATTTATTGACTTTATAAAGTAAATACAATAACATAGTAAGAAATGAATTAGAAGCAATGGTGATGCCGTAAGCTCAGTTGGCAATAAAAATTTTAACAATTTAAAATTTTGGTAAAGAAGAGAAATTAACAATTTTGTTTTAATCAAATTCGGTTATCAATAACATTTATAGACATTTTTTATGAATAAGTGAAGATCTTTCCAATTCGGGCCATTAAGCAAATGTACTGTTTCCAGCACTGTTAGAGAACTTACTCCTAAATATAGTCGCCTTTGTGCTACATAAACTAAACAGTCCACACTCCAATATGGTGAAAGCAGTCTTCTTTTTAGTTAAGGTTACACAAAGTGCAGAACTGATTAAAACTTCCATTATAGGGGTCTCCGTTTAACCCAAGTACATTGCATCTGGTTTTGAATATTAGTGATATTTGTTTGTAACTATACAAGTCATTAAAATAGTTATCAGCTTCTAAATTAAAGTTGAGTTTTGAATACAAAAATCTCCTCTCCGACTGCTTGGCTTCCGCTACAAGTAACTCCCTCTGAGTGTCTTCATACTTTTGAATTATACGGTACAGCCGATCTTTTAAAGTACTCATATCAGCTGCGACTATGTTCGTACCTTCTCCATATATCTCGCCAAGATTTCGCCATTTCATCATCCACCAGTCATTATTTCTGATTTCATACTGGAGCATTTTGTTTACAAGTCTCGATGCGGGGAAATCAAGCAATTTTAGAATATAGTCGGCTTGTGATTTTAGAGTAGTCGTCAATGTTTTAGGTAAACCCGTTTCTAAATAAATAGCCTAATTGGGAGTTTTAATTGGTAGGTTGAATAATTTTTTGATGAAACTTCTCTGCAGTTTTTCCAGTTCTTTAAATTCTTCGGATCCCCATACTTCTGCAGCGTAACACAATGTAGTTTAAACGATTGAGTTGAAGATTTTGTACTTAGTTGACAGGCTAACGTGTTCATTGAACAAAACTTTTTTCCAAGTCATGCTTATAAGTTTCTGATAAGTTTTCATTTTTTCTTCAAAGTGGGTCTTGAAATCAAGTGTTGAATTTAGCTTTACTCCCAAGTACGTATACTCTCTCACGACATAAAGACGGTTACGTCGCAGAAACCAATTATAGTTTTTTTGCTGTTGAGCTACCCCGATTACTTCTTGAGAAAACCATTATCTTCGATTTATCTGTGTTTATGATAAGTCCCCACTTTTTGCAGCACTAAGCGGACATCCTTGTTTCACCGCACTATATCTGTTTCAAACCACTCTGACATATTGCTTCCATCCCAAGCAGCTGCATTAGTTCCACAATACATTTCCCTGAAGATCCGAATGAGTTTAGTAGAAAGCCCAATTTGCGATAGCTTGTACAAAAGTGCATTTCTATTGACGAGATCGAAAGCCGCCTTGAAATCTACAAAGAGCGCGTACACTTTTTTGTTTCTGGCTTGAAAACTTTTCACTATTGTTAAACTAAAAATGTGATCGATTGTAGAATAGTTTTTCCGGAACCCTGCCTGTAGTTCGGTCATAGCTTTATTTTCATCAACCCATTTCTCTAGTCTATCGACAAGAACTCCACAAAGGAGTTTGCCAATGGTATTCATAAAGGAAATTCCACTATAATTTTCAGGTCTATCCAATGCGCCTTTTTCTTGTATGGGGAAGATTACTGCTCGCTTAAAAGATTTTGGTACAACGGAATTGGAATAAATATTATCATAAAATTTTTGGAGGAGTAATAGAAATACGGTAGATGCATTTTTGAAAAACTCGTATGGGATTCCATCTTCTACCGGTGCCTTTCCATTTTTTGATCTTCTAAAAACATATTCCATTTCCACCAGAGACATTTCACAATCAAAAATATCATCGACGATAAGTGGTTCAGCAGTTAAAAATATTATATTTCTTTGATCACGAAGCAGAGTTTGAAAGTATAGTGAAAGATTTTCTGCAGAAACACCAGTGCCTATTTTAAATCCAGAACCATTTATTTCCTTTGTTACTTTCCAGAATTCTTTTGAGTTTTAAATATTTGAAAGCTGAATAGCTTGACTGTTTTCCCAGATAATTTTCTTCGTACGACACATATTTTTGTAAGAAATGTTGGCTTCAGTGTACCAATTCCTTAGAATTTCAGAATCTGTTTTTCTCCAAGCGTGTAAAAGAGCAAAAGATTTCTTACCGGAATTCAAACATTCGGAGTCAAACCACTTTTGCTTATACGGTCTTACTGCAGTTGAATTCTTTTGCTCGGAGTTATTTTGTCGGTATGGGAGTGCCAAACAGTCTTCTGACTAAGTAAAGAAACTTTCGAAAACTGTTAAACAGAACGTTTGAAAGCACCTAGCAACATCAAAGACATGATTGAAAGCTTTTTTTGACAATAATGCAACAAAATTTGTTTGTAGGATTTTTAGACCAGGGCCTAAAAAGATATTGCATCTTAGAAACTTAAGTGGTACTGAGCTTATCTTCGCTCTTCACATTAATGTAAGTGTTAGTGGCTAGTAAAAAACTCCAAAACAAGCTCAAAAGAATGTAGGTACGAACAAGGACATAACATTTTACATAAATTAAGTACAACGATAAAACAAAATTAAACTAAAAAAACGTTATTGAAAGGATGGGAAAGTAAAATAAGCTTATAATTAACTAACAATTATATAAAAAAAAAGCAAATCATCCTTGGTAAGCCGAGTTTTATTAGGAATTTCTATATTCACTTATATTCACTTCACTTGCGAGTCTCAATAAAACGCGTTATATGGCTATATTCACTTACCAAGTTCACTTTCACAAACTCCATTTACCAACCATCCCTGTTGTTCACTTCTGCAAGTGAGTTATTTTTGTCCACTTACGCTATTCACTTATATTCATTTAAGAGTTGTTGTTTTTACATGAGCGATGTTTTGCGACGTTTTGCTTATGTGAATATAAGTGAATATAGATTCCCAATAAAACTCGGTATCAGCTATTAAATTAAAGCACCTACATCTCACACCTGCACCTACTAAAATTTTTCCATCAAAATAATCCCATTTTTTTTACACATCCCATTTCGATTTTCTTTTTGCTAATAGCTTAGTTTGTTTATGTTTTTCTCTGCAAAATAATACCACGTAAATTTATTATTGAAATTCGATAGCGATTCTATTCTGAGCATAAAGTAAAAATAGAAAAACACATATTCTTTTGAATAACTTAAGTATGGTCAACCATACGAGAAAAATTTATTTAAAAATGCTTTTTCACACTGATTAGATGGACACACTTTGATTTGAACGACCAATGTTGTATATTGTGAACCATAAGAAGACTGCAAGTCCAACTTGTTCGACGGTTTTCAAATATTTTTGAAAACTTTGCAGTTGGACGGAGCGGAGAAATATGTATTAATTTATTTATTTATTACTGTCCAACTAATTGTACAATGTACAGTGTGAACTCCACTATTAAGAATTAGACATTGAAAAGTTAACTTTTTTCACTTTCTGATATGAAACATCATTCCATTATTTATTTTCTTCAATCTGTTGTGATCAGTGATTTCGAAAAATGCGAAGCGTCTCTGTCAAAAGAAACCGAAGTATGTAAAGGAGTGTTCAGTAGACAGGCCGGACGCGTGGGTTCGAATCCCGCTGTGGGCAACTATACTTTTCTTTCACCCTCCCAGTTTCAACTGTATTGACACCGCCATTGAGGATATGTGAAATTACTAACACCTTATTTCCATCGAAACAAACCATAAAAAAGGTAAGGTTGCTACCTAGGTAGTACAATGGACCGGAAATTAGGTCTGAGTGCTCCAAGTTTAGCATAAGCCTCCTCTTTTTTTTTAGTGTTAAGGCTGAAGTGTGTGATAATAACCTGGGGAAATCATTTTACTTCCAGTTAATTTAACTACAATTCAAGAGTGACCTTTCCTGACTCTCAGGCTTTCCTGTCCATCAGTGAAAGCGAATTATCAAAAAAGGACGAAACTGCGGAATTGAGTTCTATAAGAATTTTGATAGTACAATAAGTTCTAGGAACGTACATTTTCCAACACATAGATGACCTTGTAGTGAACGTTTCCTATATGGTTGGTGTAACACTGCATTTTGATTAATTTGAGTATAAAAAAAGGTGGTATAGGCTGGTGCTAGTTCGTTTAACACCGTCGTTTCTGATAAGAAAAGGTTTCCTGTTGGTCAATCTTGAATAAGTTCATTGCAGTCGTCTCAGTTAAAATTCTCTGGTTTCCGCGAATTTGAAAATTAGTTTTGTCATTGAACTACAAGATTCAAGTTCTGCGATTAAAAATAAAATTATTTTAACCTTATATTTCAATCACAGAACTTGCAGTTAAGGTTAAAATAATTTTATTTTATTCGCAGAACTTGCAGTTAGAAACATAATGACTTGAAATTCGTATCCGAATGAAATAAATTTATTTTAACTTTGCATTTCAATGACAAAAGTAATAACATCTTCAAAATCGCGCAAACTCTGGCAACGCCAGGAGATTTTCAACTGAAACGACTGCTATCGGTTCATATTTTTTACATTTTTAAAATATCAAATTATTATTATTGCAAGAAATTATTTTTTTATCGTGATATTAATGTGTTTTTTGGTGTTCGTTTTCTTTCAGTTGCATTTACAGCTTTCCATTTGTCAGACACAAACCGATCATACAGACTTCTCTCTCTATTTTGAGAAATGTCAATTTTTAACCCGTTTTAATTTGATCCACAGCTCAATAGTTTTTTTAAATTTTATTTAACCAAGACGTCAATTTTGACCCACATTTTAACCCAATTCACACATTGTCTGAGTATTTCTTAAACTCTAAGTTTATCGTATTAAATTCGCCCTTCACTAAGTTCTTACTGAAGTTAGTTCGAGTAACAAACAGGGATGTCAAGCCGCATCGGTTTTTAATTTATTTTTAATGACAGGTATGTTTGCAGGTGATTTCGCTGTTGAGCGTTTTTTAGAACTGAAACCCCAATTTTTTTTACATCTCATATGTCCACCACTACTTGTCTTCTTGAGTTCTTCTCATTTGCACTCATTCTGAAAAAGTAGTCGCGATAAAGACAACATTATTTCATTACATATTACAAGCAAAGCTTTTGGTAAAATCTTCATGCCTGAATAACAATCACTCTTCGGCTTCGACTTCAACTTCGGCTCCGTAACGTGCTAGCGATTTGTGTTCCTTTTGAATTGACATTGTTTTGTTTTTACTGCCAAAGCCAGCAAAAGTTCCTACTAATTGGACATATCGCTTTGAGTTGGAGTTGTCTTGTACACGAACCAACGTAACATCGAAATTAAAGCGACATTGTGATAAGTTGATTTCCTACGATTGAACTATGAACATCAGGCAGAATCGAAGCAAAAACGGCATTGTGGCTCAAGGATCATAGTTTTAAGCATTCCTCTCTTGGATTCAGTTCTTACCATCTCTAACGCATGTCCTTGTTTCTAGACAACTTCTTATCAGTGAATTGGGTGTCCACTGTAACAGTGAAGTAACTGTTGGCTCTTATGTTGATGCCCTAGGCGAGGTACGGTTAGGCTAAGATGGCTGCCAGGAAAACAAACTGACACACTTAGATCAATATTAGGTCCATTGTGATACCATAGAAATTATGCGAGGGAGTACCTTACTTTGAGCTTTTAATAAAGGGAAGGAGATGCAGGGGATCTGTGTTCGCCAGATCGCTTGGATCATCAAGAAAATATTTTCCTAGATGCCGTTTTCTTTTAAAAGAGAGTGCATGACATAAGCAAAGGAGGTGTGGGATTGTCTCCTCCGACTCCTCATCTAAGCAACTTCTGCAGAAGTCATTAGAGGAAACGACGAGTCTTATGGCGTGTCTTCCTATCAGACAATGTCCGGTGATGACATTGATTACGGAGCTAGAGTGCAGGATAACAAATGTCTTGTGCGTTTTGGATCTAGTCCTGGCCATATCCGCTATTTTGCCACACACGTGGTGATATTGTTTCGCCTATAATTTGTTTTATCCATTGCCTCTTGCTTTAGCATAAGTTTACATGTAGCGATTCCGATTGGTATACCAATTTTCAACCTGCTGGTTGAGATCGGTAGAACGGTTCCTTTTCTGGCGAGTTCATCGGCTTTGCAGTTACCCACGATATTTCTGTGCCGCGGCACACAAATAAGGTGAATATTGAACTGTTCAGCTAGAACTATCTGAGAAAAAACGGATATTCGTTGAGGATATCACGTTTTCTTTTAGCCATTATAGGACCTCTTTGATTGCCAGAATTTCCGCTTGAAACACGCTACAATGGTTTGGAAGGCGGAACGAGAGGCTTACGTTAAGTCTGTTTGAGTACACCCCGCAGCCTACCCCTTCTTCGGTATTTGAACCATCTGTATAGAAATTAATTGAATCATCTCTCAAAAATTCTTCGTCTTCCCAGGTCGTTCTCGGTGGGATTGAGACTTGGAACTTTATATCAAAAATCAATTTGGAGATGGTGTAGTCGGAGTGGCAAAGGATTGATCCAAATAAATTCGGGTTTGTAGCGTGACCGATGTTATTTACGGTCCATTGGGAGATAGCTCTCATACGAATGACTGTACTGGCGGCTATTCATTTGCTGAAGATATCTAGTGGTGTAAGGTTAAGGAGTGTATTTAGGGCAGCTGAGGGTGTTGATCTCAGTGCTCAGACAGGCTGTTCGTTGGACCTTGCTTAAATCATCGCAGTAGGTCCTTTTATCAAGAGCGGTCCACCATATCACTACTCCGTATATGAGTATTGGTCTGATGACCGCGGTGTAGAGCCAGTGAGTGATTTGGGGGGAAAAACCCCATTTATTACCAATGGCTTTTTTACAGGAAAAAAAGGCCCTAGGCGAACTCTACCAAGAAGTGGTAAAAAGTGTTCCTGAACCCTCTTATAAGAAATCTTTAACATTTTTCATCCTCGTTTTCTTTCACTTTTGCCCTTCCTTAAAAGTCCTATGATGTTAATAAATATTACTCCTTGTGAGTCTATCTTCAACTTCTGCCAATTATTATTCTAAGCCCCTTTAGAGATTGTCTACTTAAATTTGGGTTTTGACATTATTTTCATCACTGGATTCTTACAAGTTTCACTTATTTTCTCACTCATTTAGATCTTCATTTGTAAACATGAGGAAATATAACAGTTATTGAATAAAATAAATTTATTTCTAGATTGTAAACAAACATCGGCTGAGGGTAACTACAAAAAGAAACAAAAATGCTTTTCAGCCCATTAGAAGTACTTTGGGTAGTACCTTTATTCTTACTGAGTCAGTGCACTGCAGTAGAAAAGTAACTTAACAACCGCAGACAAACATAAATACAAACTAACTCAAATCATTTTTCATTCGAAGAAAACCATGGAGATGCAATAGCTCTAACCTCTGCGAACTAAATCCTAATGATGAGTATAGTGGTCCAAGTTTTGAGAGTCGAAACGATTGCAGAATGTCTTGTGGAAAGTATGGTGCAGTATGGCCAATGCCGACTCAGGATTGTAATATTGCCCACGAACGAGTATATTTCGATCCATGGAAAGTAAGGTAAGTTTTTGTAAGCCTTTTAAAAAAAACATGTAACCAGAAATAAAACATTGTAACACCGTAACATTTCTCACAAACATTTAGCAATCTTGTCGAGAAGTACCTCACTTAAAAATCTTCTAAACCTTAATTCCCTCTTCAGATTTCATGTCGTTGCACCCAACACGCACACATCGCAATTTATTCGTGAAACAAATCGTATATTTGTAAGTAATGCGCTAAAAGAATGCATTCGCAACTGCACCTTGACGAACAGCAAAGAGATATTGGTTAAGACTACCGTAAACTCTACAAGCTTGGATTTGGACTGGGAAACTGATGAATCTTATACGCTGAATTTAAGAACAGCAGGTTTGTGTTTCAATTCCATCCATTTGTTGGAATAAATTTATAATTTGAATTTTGTTCTTTATAAAATTGTTTATGGCAAGAAATGGCAACCTTTGTGGACATTAAAGCGAAAACAGTGTACGGAGCCAGGCATGGCCTAGAAACATTAAGCAACTTGATAACCGGGGGAATCGGGTAAGAGATCATTTTTGTTATTACCTTAGGTTCAGATACTTATAATTATTGATTGACTACTACTTGACACCAATTTCGAGTGGTGGAAACGATAAAAATGTATTATCCATCAATTGTATCGCTTGATTTTATTGTTAACAACATGATCTGATTTGTTTTGGCAAACAAACGGCTGATAGAATGGTATCTTATTGAAAGTGAGAGTAAGTGAGTGCTTCAAAAACACCGATATGATTCCGGACTGCTCAACATAAAAAATTGAGTTTATCATCAAAAAATATAATAAACAACACGATGACCCAGTTACCAGTTATCAAAATCAATACGAAAAAAAGTTTTGACGAACTAAAAATACATGGCTTTCTCCTTTTTTTTGTGGTATCACAATTGTGTGACAGCTACCTTGAGGTAACCCTATCTAGCCTAGGTATGACTAGATAGGGTTACAGGTATTAGGGTTACTGGTGCTACCGATTATAAACAAAATTATTCAATTTGAGTCATTTTTGAAAATCCAAACTAACACTCTTTTAAACGAAGCGAACTGTCCTTATTTTCAAGGAAGGTTTTCTATAAGACCTGTAGGTCGAATAAGACCTGTAGGTCGAATAAGACCTGTAGGTCGAATAAGACCTGTAGGTCGAATAAGACCTGTAGGTCGAATAAGACCTGAAGGTAGAATAAGACCTGTGGGTCGAATAAGACCTGTGGGTCGAATAAGACCTGTGGGTCGAATAAGACCTGTGGGTCCAATAAGACCTGTAGGTCGAATAAGACCTGTGGATCGAATTAGACGCGTGGGTTGAGAATAAGACCTGTGGGTCGAATAAGACATGTGGAATTGTGGGTTTTGTTTGGAATGGTCATAATGCCTTCCAGATAAAAATATTCGTAACCCGATAGTAAAACGCAGAAACTGCGCAGATACTGCAAAGTCATGCGTTCCGAAAATTAAAAAAAGAAAATTTAAGGTATACGATGCGCAGTAACTGCGCAGTGAACGCATCCATTTCTTTTTGTATGCTTTCATTTGACGTTAGTGAAAAAATGGGCACGACTGGGTCGCACGAACTTGCGATTGTGTTCTAAATACGATATCAAAATATAAAGGCCGAGTTAAAGTTTTTGGTATTATCTAGATCTTCATAATATATTTTGTGGTACAGGGTTGCCAACTACACATTAATTATGAAAATTTAATTAAATCACGCAAAATAATAAAAAAAAATTAAAATAAATATTCCAAAGGTTTCAAGCCAAAATCTAAAGACGCCATTCTTTTTCAATCGCTAATACATATGAATGATGAAAATTTAATCAAAATCGTTGCACCAGTTTTTCCAAAAAACGGTTTTTTAATTTTCACTTTCTTTTAAAACTGTTTTTTAAAAATCGAGTATGCAAAGTTTTAGATCTTAATAGAAGTTATTTTGACAAAAAAAATTTAAAAAAATCAAAGTTATACTTTTGAAGTTATTTCTAAAAATCAAAATTTTTTAAAAAAATGTATAAAAACTTCCAAAACTAAATTTTTTTAAATATTGATATGCAGTCTTTCTTAAACAGTTTACCACTTCTTAAATCCAAAATTTCGTCAAGATCGTGTGTGTCAGCCATTAACGAGAAAGTCGGTTTTGAAAAAAACGGTACTATGGGAGGTACCGTTTTTAGACTTTCTCTAAAAATTTTTTTTACATCATAAGAAAAAAAATCTAAAATTAATACTGCACAGAAAATCTTATCGAAATCGTTGGAGCCATTTTCGAGAAAAATAAGTATTATCGTATCGGTTGTATGGCAGGTACCGTTATTTCAAGACCTAGAGACCCAATTCCAAAAACCCCTCTGTAGGATACCAAACAAACCATAACTGCAAATTTTGAAGAAAATCGGTCAAGCGGTTCAGGCTGTAGATCCATATACAGACAGACAGACATACAGACAGACAGACAGACAGACAGACAGACAGACAGACAGACAGAATTGCAGGACCCACTTTTTTCGTATTCTCTATCATCGTAATGTCATGTTTAATTGTTATCTCAAAATTTTTTTTCTGCACGATTGCAAGACTTGCATTATAGTACCTATAATCGCAAGTAAAAAGGTTTTTATTACAAAAATAAAACGTTTGTTCAAAGAAAAAGCGTTTTCATTGACAAATTAAGATAGGCGTTAGATATATTCGCCAAACAATTAATAAATAATTTCAAATTTGATTCTGTTGCAAGTTTCCCAAAATAAAATCTGAAAACAGATCTTCGGAGATCTAATGTAATACTTAAAATCCTCATTAAAAATAAATGTCATATCTTTCACTTTTAGCTCCCAGACTGCTATTTTAAATGCGTTCCGAAATGTAAAACTAATGCAAAGTAAAATATATGCAAAGCAGTAAGGCTGCGCAGTAGATGCGCAGTGAGACTGTAGTACTGTCGCAGTCAAACTTTTTTTTCTGCATTTTGAAACTCAGCCGAAGTTAAACGAACAGGATACTTAAAATAAAAATTAATCGCAAAATGTGTTGGTAAGCGCATAGCTCAACAACCCCTAGACACATGCAATAATAAGCGATCATAGGTAAATGAACACTCCAAAAAACACTATATACGGTAACGGGAATACAGCTGTACCGATTTCAATATGGTTTTCACTTTACAACACAGTGTTATTTCCAAGTTGCATAGACTATTATTTCATCACCATACGGAAAAGGAACGGGAGCTTTAAAATATCCGGGAACTTGAAAAATACTGAACCGATTCCAAAAATTTTGTCATCGTTAGAATGTTTAATTGCCTTTGAGTGACATTACCTATGCTTCATCCCCACTCTGCCACTAGAATGGAAGCTTGGAAAATACTTTACTTAACTTACAATTTGATAATCGTCTGGCCTGAGCTACGCCGGGCGGGTCAGCTAGTCATTAATGAAATTTTAAGCAGTGTCGGATTAGCCACGTAGCAGGAGTAGTAAATGCTACGGGAACCCCGAACTGGGGATCCCCACACTTCAACGCCTATCTGACCGTAATTAAAAAAATATCAATATCGATAGGAGCGGAAAATATATTGCATTCCCAAAATGCGAAACCAATTTGACGATTTTAAAGCTCAACATATTCAAAGTGATGCTAATAAAGAAAATGGACGTACATACGTCATATTTATTAAAAATAATTTGTGAGAAATTAATTCATTTAATTCAAGCATACTAGATCAAATTATTTGCGAAATTAGAGATGCAAGTTCTAGTCCATATATATCGCATACAGACCAATTGATTCTCATAATGCGCAATGTTCTGCCATCTGGGCCAGTGGAAGGATTTATTAACTACTTGAACATGGAAGGTCATGCCGCTAAATAACTCTCTCAAAGCTTGCTTGATTTTTTAAGTGAGAGTGGCGTTGTTATAAAAGATGGCCGTGGCCAAAGCTACGCGATAATGCTAGCAACATGAGTGGGAAACCCATCGGCTTATAAGCCCGAATTGAGGTAGTAAATAAATACGCAAGAGCATTACTTTCTTTGATTTCATTGAAAACCTCCATACATTTTTTTCGCTTCTACCAATCGACAGAACAGAGTGGTCTTATGAACGCACTAAAGATTTAAAGAGAAAATACAAATCATAAACAATTTGATATTCTTTCAGCAGTATTTGAACAAATTGAAGTCAAAATTAAAACAAATTTATTTATTTATTCATTTATTTATCATCTATCGAGTTCATAACTCTTCTAGACTTAACAATATTTACATAAACTACATAAATTGAGAAAAGTAAAAGCAAGTATTAAACAATGAGTAGCTAAAAAAATTATCTGGTATACATAATTATGTACATAAGTATGCAAATGTGCTACGAAACTAAACTCAAAGAGTTTTAAAAACATCTCTGCTTAAACATAAGTCTATATTTTGATAAACGCAATTAAATTCATAACTAGAACGTGAAATCGGATCTGATCTACCGTAGTTTGTATATGATCGGGGAACAAAAAACATAATCGGCCTCGTCCTCAACTGTCTTCAAGGAGCATATAAAGAAAAAAGAGAGAGAAGTTTAGGACAATCAATACGATTACAGGATTCACTACGATTTATACCCACCTTATACAATGGACACCATATACAACATGCATACTCTAGAAGTGATCTTACAAGTGAAATATATGAAGATTTAATCGTGTAAGGATCCAAAAATTGTTTTGAGATACGCATGATGAATCCAACTAGTTTATTAGCTTTAGAAATAACGTAGTCTAAATGCAAATTAAAGGATAGCTTTGAGTCGAAAATAATGCCTAGGTCTTTTTGTCTACCAACTGATTCAAGTTGAATGTTAGAAATGACGTATGAATGATTTAAAGCAGTAGGCGACCTGGTAAATGTAATGCTTTTACAATTCGCTATATTCAAAAATAAGCGATTTTCAAAACACCAATTTGACACTTTATCTAAATCACGTTAAAGTCGATAACAATCTAATTCACTTACTTACACTTACTTACTTAATTGGCCTAAAAAGCTTAAGGTCATCTGCAAAAAGCAAACATTCAGAATATCGATTTCTTCGTGGTAGATCATTTATAAATAATATAAAGAGGAGAGGTCCTAAATGACTCGCTTGAGGAACACCTGAATGATTAAAAATTTCCTTTGAAACAATCGTTCCAATTTTTACATATTGCTTGCGATTGGTAATTTTCAAACCATATAAGTAGGCTAGAGTGTTCAGTTTTTTTAGCAGAATATCGTGTTGAACTCTATCAAACGTTTTGGAGAAATCTGTATAGATAGCGTCAACCTGATTTCCACGTTCGATACCTCTAATTCAGAAGTTAGAAATCAAGGCAAGATTAGTCGCTGTTGACCTACTACTAACGAAGCCATGTTGAACTGGAACTAACCTCATCATAAAGACACAATCGCTCCTAGAACTTTCGGTATCAACTTCAGTTTTGAAATGGGATTGTAATTAATAACCTCTTGTTTTGACCCTGATTTATAAATTGGACTTATCATCGACAATTTCCATTCATCTAAAAAGTTACAAGTGGAAAGCGATAAGTTGAAAATTTTAGTAAGCGGAGCTGCAAGAAAGAAGTAAAGCCGAGCAAAAATTATCAGGTGTTAGTATGAAATCCGATTTCAAGGATGAAAGTTGAATCAAAACCTGGCCCACTGACAAAGTTAAGCTTCCAAGATTAGTCAGTGTTTCACCACGAATGAAAAGTGTTTCATGCGAATGAGTAACGGAATCTAGAAAAAAGTTAGACTGAAAATAAGACGCAAACATATCACATATAACGTCTTCACTATTAGATGACTGACCAAGGTAATTCATGCTAGTTGGAATCCCATATGACTTACGTTTTGAATTAACGTATTTCCAAAAAGCTCGAGAGTCGCTTTTAATATTATTCTCTATATTACGCATATAGCTTTTATATACAGATTTTTTGCAGTCTCATATTCTTTTCTACATCGTATATATCGAAGGTGCAGGCTAGGATCTTTTCTGTAATTTTTATGTGCCTTAGAAAGTTTATTTTTTAGGTTACGTAATCTATTATTAAACCAGACAGGCTTATTTCTATGTTTTCTCTCTTTAAATGGAATAAACAAATTATATGCTTCCTCAATAATAGTAGTGAAAGAATCGTAACATTCCTTTAAGTCAAACTATCTTCAATACAGGTGATCTATCTACCTTCTACTACTCGGGCTTCCTTTTCAGTAGCTAAAAATTAGTTGTAACTTTCTATAACTTAACATCAGCTCACAAATAGAGAAATCAAATCAACAGTCAATAAATCAAAGGAATTGGTAATTAGTTCCCCAATATTCGATACTATGTTTTTCGGCGAAACTTCAATATCTTACATTTTTTTATTTTAAACTTACATAATCGAATAACCCATATCACTTTTTTGGACTGTTGTTGACAGGAATGGCTTGATAATGGTGGCTGGTGCAAGAATACGTGACCGTCCGATGTATCCTCATAGGGGTTTACTACTCGATTGTTCTCGAAACTACATTCCAGTAAGATTTATCAAGACTACTCTCGATGCAATGGCTGCATCGAAGCTCAACGTATTTCATTGGCATGTTACCGACTCGCAGAGTTTTCCATTAGAAATCACTAGAATACCAGAACTACAAAGGTAAGAACTTCTATATAATTGAACGGTCCAATTATAAATTCTTTTTTGTAGATTTGGAGCTTATTCCCCAGAACACGTATATACTCGTACCGATACACAAAACATCATTAAATACGCCAGGATTCGCGGTATTAGAGTTCTAGTTGAATTTGATGGGCCATCACATGCCGGCATGGGTTGGCAATGGGGACCTATGGCAGGACTGGGTAACCTTACAGTTTGCATGAACAAACAACCTTGGCGTTCTTTTTGCTATCAACCACCATGCGGTCAACTGAACCCAGTTAACGACAACATTTATGGTTTGATTAAAGAAGTTTTTGAGGATATTGCCGAGTTTAGTTCACCCGAAGAAACAATACACATGGGAGGTGATGAAGTCTTCATTCCATGTTGGAACGAAACACAAGAAATCGTTGACCAAATGCTCAAAACTGGCTATGACAGAAGTCTATTAAGTTTTCTGCGTCTTTGGGCTGACTTTCATGCAAAAAATCTTGAATCTTGGGACGATGTGAATCAGCGACTTCGTCCGCATCTTCAAGTTCCAAAATCTGTAATTATATGGTCAAGTCATTTGACTGATCCAAGCCTAATAGCTGGATTCCTACCGAAAGAACGATATGTGATACAGACATGGGTTGACTCATCAACAACACTCAATAAAGACCTTATGTCCATGGGTTATCGTATTGTTGTATCGACTAAAGATGCATGGTATTTGGACCATGGATTCTGGGGCAAAACTAATTATTACAACTGGCAGAAGGTTTATGGGAATCAGTTGGTACGTGACCCAAATATGTTGGGTGGTGAAGTATGCATGTGGAGTGAGTTGGTTGATGAGAATTCTCTAGGTAAGAAAATTGCAAAATCTTCCTACTCCTTTTTTTCACCATTTATCTTTGTTTTTACAGATAGCAGAGTATGGCCCCGGGCAGGAGCAGCTGCCGAAAGATTATGGTCGGATCCAAAGATATCAGCAATGTTGGTGGAACCGAGATTTTATCGTTACCGAGATAGATTAATTGCACGAGGTGTGCGACCAGATGCAGTTGCACCCAAATTTTGTGTTTTGCATGAGGGTAATTGTTATTAAGACTCAAGAACTCATTCAAAGATATTTCTAGTTTATTTAGGGAGGTATACAAATGTGTATTTTTACTGACTTGACTTTATAAAAGAATAAAATTTTTACTATTTTTAACAACTTGACTTGGGAAATTGCAGTAGTTCTTTTAAGAGAGGCGACAACCTTGAAGAAGGGAAGTTAACACAAAGGTACAAGTACTTGTAATAAAAGTAAATTTTGATAAGTGTAAGAAATATCTGTAGAACAAAACTACAAGGTTTGCTTGATCTTCTACAAGTGTAATGGACATGATCATACAAGTGGCTCTTGAATTGTTGACTTGTAGCATAGCTTTGTGTTCCCAGGTGTCGTAGAACACCCACGTGGAGCGAAGTTTCTTTGTACACACACCGTGATGATGGCAGGGGCCGGCCGGTCGGAGGGCTTTCAATTAAATCAGGGGCCGAATCACGGCATCAGTGATCGAGTGAGTGAGCATTATTTTTCTTTAGAAATTTGCTTATAACTACACAACATCATTCTACTGTGGACCTAGGTTATTATTATCGACTTCAATTCATTCAAATACTCATGAAAGAATTTATTACAGTACTCGATAACGTGAGAAGTAATGCCATAAACACATAATTCAGTCACGTATTACTCGATCACGTATGCCGTAATTCGGCCCCAGAGCTGGTTTCTAAAATATTTCTAAAACTATCTGGTTTTTTTAATTTTCGACAACCAATCCGGCTTTAACGGAACCATCACTGTACCGATTTTCAAAAATTCTTTCACTCACAGAACACAGATTAGGACCTAAGAAAGGTAAGTACATAATTCAAACATAATGCGGAAACAACATGAAAAATGTTTACCTTTTTGACTTAAGATAGATAGTAAAATGATTCAATCCGAAATTTCCATAAGGTAGATGCTCTATTGAATCCGCCGTACCTCATTTCAAACTAGTGGTATTTGGATACCCTTCATTTGGTTCAAGAAGTGGCTGCCATTTTAAAATTGTGAGAGTTATAGAAAAATAGTTTTCCAATAAAAATTAGGGCCATGTGACAGATTCATCAACAAGACACAAAAGTTCTTCTTCTTTTTTACCCTTTTCCACCGTTACGAGCATTGTTATCTCCAAGGGATCATAGCTCTCCCACTTAACTGCTTTAGACTAGTGATATGCTGCGTTGAATTCAAAATGCGTTGGCAAACCTCCCGGTTTTTGATTGTTGCATGTCTGAGGTTAGTATAATACAACTTTCTACTTTGAACATGACAATGCCAACTGAGCTGGTCTTGCTCTACTCTTTCCAAGATGTTACTTTTGACGTGAAGGTTTCTACTGATCTTGGTACTTTTTATTCGATAAAACTGTGTGTCTCCTGCTGTCATACGCAGCATCTTTATCAATTTTATCATTTGCTGTCTACTTTAGGTAGAGGCCCCAAATGTCTGCCCAAAAACATTTTTTTGAATACCACAGTAATAAATGAAGCGGCAAACATTAGCTTCCATGTTTTGAGACTAACTTGACTACTAACAACAAGATTTAGCTCCGCAGCGAAATCGATTAGCCTGAGTCCGCTTTCGGATGTTTTCACACGCAGGCTATTCTTGCCGATTACATTTCTGTAGGGGCATGTGCGCACTGCGCATAGTAGGCTAATGTTGGTGAATTCAACCCTGATACTGGTAAAACCCTTATTCGCTCATTAACTGGATTTTGAAAAATCACCTTATCCCTTAGTCTTCCTCTAACGACAAATTCGCGCCCAAATAAGCGCTGTTTCTGTTGTCTGTCGCAGTCGCCATAGTAGATGTCGCAGTTTTTCATTTTCTTTATGGCCGACCAATTCCATTGCCTTTTTTGGATGGTGGTTATGTCTGCATTGTAGCAATCCAGGACGTTCGCTGGTTCTCCTTCTGCACTTAATACGTTAAGGGATCTTACGTTTACCTTTTATCATTTGCTTAGGTGATCAACGTTCAAATCATTATTGTTATCCGAAGCTGTCGGTTATGGCGGAACCTTTTAGTTTTTTCGTGGTTTTGTAGTTAACCCCACGCACAGCCCCCAATCTGGAGGGTCAGGTCCTTTGGTAACATCTTGGAAATAAAGGACCGGATAATCCAGAGGCAGTACCCTGCTGCAGGGGTACCAGACCTGCCGTTGGCTCGCCAGGAATTCACCCGCCACCATCTTTACTTCAATACCCTGTCCAAAAATTTAAAGACCCTAGAAGATCTTTAAACCAAATATCTCGGAGTAGCTCATTCAGGGATTTCTGCATTTTTGACTGTTGAAGTCCGCCGTTGATTCAGTAAGTCGAATTCATCTGCTGATACCATTGAGGTTCGGGCAGTCAGTTATTACTCGCAGAGCCTTATAGTGCTGATGTATTTCTTCTTTCGGCCTTTTGTCAACACTCGCACTCATTATTTTATCAGGTCCTCTCTGGGTGGAGCATCCCAGTTAACAGTGGTTACCACGTGGAGTTATAGCAATCACAGTTGACGTGTAGAAAGTTGCAACATCTTGGCGCCGCCAAGTTGACACCAATCAGAGCCTTCCCGAATAGTACACGCCCAACCTCCAAACATTCTAAATTATTATCTGTAATAAACAGCTAGGTTCCACATTTCACTTTCACGTGAAATGAAATCGAAATCGATCAAAATTAAGATTGGGTGTTCTGCATTTCACTTTTATCGATATCGATTTCATATTTTTCGAAATCAAAGTGAAACGAAATCGTTGTGTTCCACAATTCGATTTCGTCGGTTTCCAAGTGATTTGAAATCACCCTAATTTATCTGTGTGGAATGGTAGAAGAAAGCAGACGCGACCACACAAAATTTGTTTATTTTAATAGAAATTTGTTTTGAACAAGGGAAAGCTTAAAAATACTGCACAGGAGGAAATATTTATGAACTTTATGAGCCAACATAAAGATTTTGCCTAAAGATTCATGAAAGCAGATCGTGTCGTCGCAGATTCTTTGTGGAAAAGATTGAAATACACAAGATGTAAAAAAGTCAGTAATAATAAAAAGAATCATTTGAAAAAAATTTATCTCTTCAATTTTACTTGGCACATATCAATACACACGTTGCATTTGCAAATTCTAATGTCTCTCAATCTACGTCTTTTTATTTTCTCCGTCGCATATCTATCTTTTCTTTTTGATTTCCAAAACCGAAGCAATGAGAACAGCACTCATATTCAATTCTCTGACCAGGAAACTCAAGAAACTATTGAAATAAAATAAATTGAGTTTCAGATTAGATGACAGGTATCAGCTGTTTTCAATTTCAATTGAAGTGATTTCGAAAAGTTTTCGAACTGATGAAATCGATCGAAATGCAGAACACTGAAAATAAATTCACTCGATTTGCAATTTCGGTTTCGGTTTCATTTCACTCGATTTCTGGAACCTAGCTGAAAGTAAAAAAGTAATGGATTTGATTCACTGTGTGCCACCTTCGACATTATAAAACTATTACCGAGGATGACAACTCATCAATGTCTTTCTTTCTTTTCAACGGCAACTACGAAACTAAAATTACCTTATATAATAAACGCTAACCTTCTAATTTCATTCGATTACGAAGTAGAAGATCATCATCCATCATGTGATGACTTGGAAAACAATGACGAAGCAGATGATGACGAATGTCGATGAAGAACTGGCCAAATACGATTACCCTATCAGCCAACCATCTCTGAAATTCGACACGCCAAGCAATCATTCAAAAAGCACAACCCCAGTATCAGGGTTTTCGAAGCAGGTCAAATACACTTTTACCTTTTTTATTCATAAAAATTACCTAAAGACAATCAATTCTTGGAAAACTACTCCCAATGCAAGCTGTTGCAATAAAATTCCGTAAAAACCCCAAAATTAGATTTTTTGCCAGTTTTAGATTTTTCCAAGTATGTATCATAAAATATATGGTTTTTTTAGCAGCACTCATTACTGAATTTTCTGAAAAAAAAATTACCTCAAAGTCAAAACTTTGCTGGGGGACGAAAATTTGAACAATTTAAAATGAAAATCTGGCAACGCTAAGCCTATAGGAGCTTATTATTATATTATATTATATAATTATTATTTCTGCAAAAAATTAAGTCTAAAATTAGCTCTCTATCATCTGCATTGACAGAGATATCAAATTTAACACAGGTCAGGGTACAACAAAGTTGGCTTTTTTTTAAATTGTCAAAAAGTGATGTCAAAGACAAGAAACGGACTTTACTGTAAAACAATTTTTTTCTTAGAATATGACCAAGAATCACATCCCAAAGTACACGAATTACGGGACACCCTGTATATTGTCAAGAAATTAGTTGAGACTTATTTCAGATCAGTACTAAATTTTGTTATAATAATAATTTATTTGTGTGATTGCCGAGTGTTGCTACCAGTCAAAAAGATTATCGAATTTACTCTTCTTCATATGTAATGTACTGCATTGTCCAACATTAAGGACTGTATGTGAGTAATGGATGTACAACCACTTTATAGAGTTACAATATTACAAAAGATGGCGAAGTTTTCTCGCGATTTCACCTACACTTATTCGGTGTTGTCATCCCAAGTTGCCACACTTTTGATCATTACTCCCATTTCCTTACATTTCCATTCAAATAACTGTCTGGAATAGGCAAATCCGGGTCAGAAAACGGGCAAAACAAGTAGTCAGTCTATTTTTGAACTAAAACAGTACGCCCACTACATTCTAAAGCTTTAACCTATACAATAAGTATTTCCTGCAGGGAATGTAGTATCCTCACTTATGATAGCTACATCTTCAGCAAAGAATAGTTGATGTTCTGCGCTTTATCTTACAACAGGTAGTCACGGACTGTTAAATCCACCATCTGAAACTCCTTGTTGTCTGAAGGCCAACCACATTAGACCTCGCGGTTGTCAACCCTCTAAGGAAACTCGTTTTTAGTTGTAATTTTCAATTTTCTCTGTAGATATTGCAATTCCTCTGATATAAGGTTCAACTTACTGCGAAAAAAGAACCCTATCAACCCAAGAAACTTCTCAAGTACTAACTGGAGAAAACAGGCTTACTATCCAACTAAATATAGCATTTATAAATTAACTAAAAAAAGAGTGAATCAGGAATCGGCTTGCTTTATATCCAAAACTTAAAATCTTTGACCCAAAAATTTAGAACTTTCCAATTTCTGATAACTTTTTTTGGTCACGGACAGAAAAATTGGCACGACTGAGCCGCACGACCCTGCGATTGTGTGCTAAATATGATTTCAAAATTTTAAGACAGAGTAAAAGGCTTAAATATTAGCTCCTCATAATATATTTAGCGGTACAGGGTTGCCAACTACACACTAATTATGAAAATTCAGATCCCACAAAATATTGAAGAAAAAAAAAAAATGAAATTAAATATTCCAAAGGTTTTAAGCGAAAATCTGAAAATGACATTATTTGCTTATAGTTGCTAATACATACAAACGCTAAAATTTAAATGAAAATCGTTGGCATTTTTTTTTAACAGTTTCTTGTTTAGGTAGATATCATTTGTTTGTTTGTTTGTTTTTTTTTTTTGATAACGAGGTTTTTAAAAGTCAAGGATGCAAGTTTTTAGATCTTGTCAGAAGCTGTTTTGACAAAGTTTTGGAAAAAATAAAAAAAAAACGGTTTTAAAGTTATTTCAAAAAATCAAAAATTTGTTCGCACAAGATAAAACTAATTTTTCTTTAGGCTGATGGCTTAATTGTCAATAATAAATCATCTTGCTCTTACCAATGCGCCCCAGAACTTTACGCTTTGTGCATTTGCAAATCTTGCACATTTGGTTGGTTCAGCCCTGCATCACTCTTATTCTGATTCTCAATTTGTTGCAAAAATCGTTAATGGATGACTTATGACTAATAAATCAATTACTTTTGATTGCAACAAACAAATTAAGTGACAAAGAGAATGTTGTCGCTCCCTGTGTGTATTTTTTACCCAAATCTCTCGAACTTCCTCAAGAACTGTAAATAATGCAAAGGAGATGATCTCTTTTTCCAGACATTAAACTATTTGAGTAATGGTGCGTGGTCACTCGCTTACTTTTAAATCTCTCATTTCTTTATTCTACACTTTGGCGACCTACCTACCTAATTTACTACATGCTTGCATGCTGAGCTCATTCATTCGTATCAATGTCCCTTCAAGCACAACCCAGCCATTGTTGAATGCATTGATCACATTTGGATCTGAAACCCTTTAATGCATTTATTTAATTAATTTGTAAACACACAATACACCAAGTTCTGATGGACAAAAAAAAAATTGTAAACAGTTCGATGAAATGTGCCTTCCACCATCCACATTACTCACGCCCACTCACCCTATTATTATTTTCCAATTTGTACACTCGTATCTCTATCAGCGCCCTTTAAATAAAAAACAACAACTGCGCCATCACAATAAAATAAAATAACATCGTTTCGTTGATTTGTGCCGCTTTTTTGTATGTTTCCGCTGATTTAATCATCGCTCCCTTACAACTTTCGAATTTAATCAACTTCTACTTTTGAATGTCTCCTCACATCCACTGACTGAACAGTGAACATCTAAGCACACGTTAACATCATCATTACATCCGAGGCACACAAGCATTTAAATGCTAACCATAAAATATGCATTACTTACCTATAGCATACCCCACTGTGTGGCATAGTGGGGTGGTGAAAAGACCGAACACCAAATGTTGTAAAATAAAGTTCTTTTGTTAGAGAACAAAAGTCAGTGTTTTCTGTTTGTACCGCTGGCTGTGCTGCTCTATACAGATATGGGATATTAAAAAAAATATATATCACGATCTGCAAATGATGACTAGGAAACCAGAAACAAACGGCAAAGATCTCCATTTCTATACCAATAAGGATATACGTATACAGGAGTAGAAGAACTCGTATGTAATGTGAGAACGAGATTGGAAAAAGTAATAAATATAAAAATATTAATTCAGAAATTCCATTGTTTTTTCCTTTTTTTTTATTTTTTTTTATTTTCAAACCCATCACCATCATGATTGTTGAAATCACACACATCATCGTCCTTTGTCTTTCCGGTGGGTGGTTTATATGTGCAGCAGATTGCAGATGAATTAGACATGGCTTGGGTGATTCGGTTTCGGTTCATCTCATCACATATCGGATGGTGTGGGTTAGTGTGGGAGGTGTTTTATATTCATCACATATTTCAATTAAAATTTTCATTCCACCAGAGAATAGGTTCTCTATTACAAAAAATCACTATTCTTTCATTCAACTGCACCAAATTACATACATTTTTATACACATATCTACAACATTGTACACACATACCCATAGAAATGTTGCAGATGATGTGGTAAGCCCGGAACCTAACCATATTGCCAATGGTCGGTCGTAGTAGAAAGACAATGAGATTGGAGCATACTCAGGCTTCAAATAAAACGAACATGATTTGATGATTGTTTTTATATATCTGATGATTGTTTAGGGTAAATTTGAGTTGTTCGATATCGTCGAACTAACATGATATAAGGCCACACTCTTTCAAAGACAACAGCCAAATATTTGCTATCGAATAAACATTATTTCCTTTATAAGATAAAATATATATGGTGGCACAACAGAGTGGAGTGCCCTGGGGCTCAGCGCAATTCTCACAGCCATGCCTTGTGAGAAAAATGGAGTGGGGGGGGGGGTCTTTACAATTCGAGAAAGCGCTTTTTGTGCCAATTAATTTGCTATCGGAGGACTTGCTATTTGAAGGTTTAACACCACCTTTTTGAGTAACTTAACGAGGGCGAAAAAAGTCGTGCTATTCGTGTAAGGTCAATTTGAAAAAAAAACCGCAGTTATTTCTGCTAAAAACGGATTAATCAATTCGAAATGAGCTCATTGCTGTCGTTTGAGTTGAAGTGTTGTCAGAGTTCGGGCCAATTTCGAGATGCTTTTAGTTTCACCATTTAAATAAATAAATAAAAATAAATAGGGTGGCGCTACAGAGCGAGGAGCCCCAGGGCCTAGCGCATTTCTCACAGCCATGCCTTGTGAGGGAATGGAGGGGACCTACAATTTTCTGCCGGTTCCGAACGGCTAATCGAGAAAGCGCTTTCATGGCAATGAATACTAACGGAGGACTTGCCAATTCCTCGCAAAAGGTGATACCCGTGGAAAAAACATTTTTGCCTCTGTTGGGATTCGAACCTCGAACCTCTGGATTAACAGGCGGACATGCTATCCATCACTGCTGTTCATTTATCAACATCAATTTGTTCAAATACTGACGAAAAAATGTCAAGTTGTGGTACTAAAGTGCTCGATAATGAGAGAAGTAATTCCAAAAACACATAATTAAGTCACTTCTCACTCGCTCACATGTTCGGTAATTCGACCCCAGATACTGGCTACACGTTGGCAAAAGTTACACAAGTAAATAGTCCATTGGAATTCAATTTCAAACACCAAAGAAGAGTCTTGAGAGTTGCGACCTTGGTTCTGGCACACAACAGAGCCAAAATCATAAGTCAAGATCCAAGAAAAGAGCATGGACAGACATTTTAGAGGGAAATGCATACAATACATATTTCAAATCTTGAGTGGTAATTACAATTGAAAAGTATTGAAACGGAGAATCCAATTTATAGGGTAAATTTATTTACCGCAATTATAAATCAACTAACACTGTGTTGTCTTCAATAATTATAGAGCTTCCATAGTTCAAGGACTTTTTAAATAAATTGAACGAAACACTCAGCATTTAAATTTCCCCTAAACAATGCGCAATTAAAATTATAATTTTATGCGGACATCCATAGGAACAAAATAATAATGCAATCGTATGTGCAAAAAATGGAAGGACACTTATAAAGTCGCACTTTCACTAATAAAAAAAGCCACACTGTTTTGTCAAGACGTGGATGAAATCTAAAACGATAGTTTGCTGAATCGTACTTTGATGCGAAAGGACAGAACCTTTAATAAACAACAGGAACATACATATGTACATAAACATGTTCATGGTACATATAAGTTGATGTGAAAACGAACAAGAGTTGTTATTCTCATATGAATAGATATCGGAGGGTTCAGGATATCAAGATTGGCATTAAAATCAAAGAGATTAATGTCGTTTTGGTTTGGTCGTCCGGAAGGCTCATGGTAGAATCGCCAAAACAACAACAAGAAAGCAAAATCTGTTTGTTTGACTTTTAATTTCTAGGTATTTATCCTGCCCCGTGTTGAATTTCAACTAAATTTTGATTTATATTTATTCGTTTACACGTTTGACTTTGATTTGGTTGAGTATGTGCATGTGCATCTTTATCAACTCAGTTTTTAAAATTAGAAACGAGTCTTATGAAAAAAAATGTTATTTCACCCTACCTATCTGAATGACTAAACAAAAACTTCGAGGCTTTCAAGAAACGTATCCGGATAACTTTTTGTTGTTGTTTAAGTCTTAAACATTTAGCTGAAACATAAAGCTATTTCTACTAGATAACTGTCCAAAATCTAGAGATATCCAAGAAGTTTTGGTATACCTTCCTATTCAGCTGATAGAAAATTTACTTTTGCTTCTTTTCGTAAAATTTTTTTATTTTCAAATTCACTGGAATATTGGAAATAGTGCATTCAGCGCACTTGGTTTCAAGTGGAATGAAACGCAGTAGTAACTAAAAAGGTTTTATTTTGTAAGGTAAACCACTAGGTTATCAAGTAGGTTTGGGATCATTTTGAGTTGAACAAGTTTAAGTGTCAGGCGGGGACATAGCATAAGAGTTTCTTTTTAAATCGCAATAAAATGAACAAAATTAAATCATTTCAATGTGCATACTATGGATTTTTTGGTAGAAGCAAACATTTTCATTAATTATGAAATACAAAGTCGTTTAAGTTGCTGCCCTTTGCTGTGTTTGCAATAAACGCACTCTGCCACTCCAATTTTACAAGATCTAGTTGATAGTATCGGCCTTTAGATCACGGGATGCTCGGATGATTGTGGCTTTAAGTGTTTGAACTATTTCCGGGTTGATGGCATTACATTTTTACTTCACAGTTTCAGTCCAAACTCCTTACTAGCATGTCAGTCTCACGAGCTTTTTGCACAGATTTGGGTAAAACTGGCGTGGTGCGTGCTTCACGCACCCACTTCAGAAATAAGTTTTCAATATTTCCAAACGTTGCGTAAGGTCACTGTATTCGGTCTTCAGGGGTATGATACTGAATTCTTGATTTTGAGCGGGAAACAGCTATCACTGACAATAGAACCAATGATTAAAAAAGATACCACTAGACGGCCCAACCCGTGTGCATAATCTGTTGAGATGTTTTTACTGCTAGATTTGGTGAATAGTTTATACGCAGAGAGTAAGGGGGTAGTTGAAAGGCTGTTTCGCGTAATCAAATCAACACGCATTGTTGATATGTACTTCGTGCGAATAAATGTTTTTCTTCCTTGTTACTTCAATTTGTAGGTATACGACGCGACGTTGTGGTTCCCACTTGAAGTTAAACTAGGTTTCATTTCAGGATGGTTTGAGTTAACTTAGTTGTGTTCTCATATAAAAAAGTTCTTAGTTAATCACCCCTATCGCAAGGCCCGTCGCGTCGTAGCAATTTCGGACTATACGAATATCAAATAGAAATGTCTAAAAACATATTCGTAATGAACAATTGGAACAGATATTTATAATTTGTTAGTAAATTTTATTAATGGTAACAAATTTTGTGGCAAAACATTCAATACAAGGGCGTCTGCGATGCTTCCATTTTCATTTATAGTCAGAAATTGCTACGGCATGACGGGCCTTGTGATAGGGGCCAATGTTTTTGTCTTGCGTTAAAATGAGATAGATATAAAATGTGAGCAGGACGTCACCGACCTATGAGAGATTCAATTCTCTCTAAACTCACTTCAACTTTCTTAAACGTCTGATTCACTGAAATATTGGAAATAGTTTGCAGTTGGTTTGAAGTAGGTTGAGATGAAACCCAGTAACTAAAAAAATTTCATTTTGTATGGCAAACCACTTAAGTATTCATGTAGGTCTGGAACAGAGCCTGTTTTTGGATTTCATTGAGGGTGTTTGCTTTAATTTATTGTTGTTTCTACAAAAAATTAAGTCTAAGATTAGAACTCTATCACCAGTATTGACAGAGATATCGAATTTAACACAGATCAGGGTACACTAAAGTTACTGTAGAACAATTTTTTTCTTAGAATATGACCAAGAATCACACCCCAAAGGATAATACACGAAGTAAGGAACACCCTGTATAACAACAAAAAAACGGTTAATTTTTCAAATTGACTCCAAACCAACCGACAAAAAAATGGCGTCGTGGGTTCCCGGTCGAATTTAAAATGACACAATTTTGCCGTATTTGACTCTACTTAAATGAGCACCAAGGTCAAGAGTGCCCGTTTATAGGAAAACATTTGTATGAGATTTTCAAAGTCCGTCCGTTTTAAGGGAACTGTTCGCTAATTAGAGCTGTTCGCAAGTAAAGCTTCCACTGTCTAAATATAAGTGTTCCAATTAACCTAAGAAACTTACTTTCCTTGAATCCGAATCAGATTAATCGTCTTGACGTTGGAAAAAGTGCAAATGAGTTTTGGTGGCTGCCTCCGACTATTTGCGCATTGGAAGTTCAAATCTATAGGAATGATCACCGAAAGTGGCTGAGTGGAACACAAAAACATTTGTTTTTTCAGTAAATATATCATTTAAATTTATCATAAGCCATTTTTAGAGAAAAACGCAACAAAATGATTTGTTCATAAATGAACATAAAAGATAGTCCTGTGTGCAGCTGTGTGTTATCTTAAATAAATAAAAAATATACAGTCCACTTAAGAAAGGGAAGATTATTTTCCCACACACAACACACAGCTGAACACAAAAAGGGTCAGGTCATAAAGATATTGTTATCTTTTGCTTGTAAATAAATCTTTGTGTAAAAATGTATAAATAGAATAGGTTTTTAAGAAAATAAAATCAGTACCTTACAACTACTCATCGTGTGCGTTTTCATTCGTACATGATTAGAATGTTTGTTCAGTTTCAAAGTTTCTAGATATTTTGAAAGTATGTGAAGGAAAACACGTATGTATCTATTGTTTCGTGGTTCTGGTTAAACTC
The DNA here is from genome assembly GCA_914767635.1 of Melanostoma mellinum. Taxonomy (NCBI): domain Eukaryota; kingdom Metazoa; phylum Arthropoda; class Insecta; order Diptera; family Syrphidae; genus Melanostoma; species Melanostoma mellinum. The sequence continues at coordinate 74,019,462 of OU612059.1, forward strand.
AATTCTTAAAAAGTAGGGAAGAGTCTATGTGGCGATCGCTTTGACAAGGTGAACACCAATTCACACAACGTGGGAAAATGCATGGCTTGGATATTACATTAAGTGAAATATGCAACCTGCATTATGCGTTAAGAGAATTGGTAAGTTTTTTGAGGCCAAAAAGCTTTTAAGGTTACAAAGAAGCTTAGAGTACTTGTCAAGGTTCAGCACGTTAGTTAAGCTACTATTTTAGCTAGCCTCATTCATTTATGTTACCAAGTAACTAAAGGGTGTTCTTATTTTTAATAAATAATTTTGTTTTTGAATTGGTAACACTGTTTCTAGTGATTGTCAATTTGACAATTGGTGTTATATTTGTGTTCAGTACGTTTTAACATTTCGCAATAAACAGAATAAGATACTTTTAAAAAACACATGCATGAACACATGAAATTTTGCTGAGCAATGAGACTCATTTTTGGTTGATCGGCTACGTTATTGACCTAGTAAAACTGTCTAATTTAGAGTGAAGAAAACCCAGAGGCTTTTTTGGAAAGGCTCTCGCTTAGATGCGTTTTATAGGCAATATACTTTTAAAAGATGATTTCGGTCATATTGTTACCGCCAATTTAGATCGCTATAGAGTCATAATAGCCGACATTTTTGTACCTCAATTGATGTGGCGCAGTGGCGGAGCTGTTGTTTCAACAAGATAAAGCAACATGTAACACAACGCGCCTCACCATCAATTTATAGCGGGAAACAATCGATGAGCGCATAGCTTCGCATAATGGAGCCCTGAGTTGGCCTCCACGAACGTTAAATCTCAAACCTATGGACTTCTTTCTTTGGGGATATTGGGAGTAGAATCGACTACCTTCTTTAGGGATGCAGTCAAATTTCTACGCAGATAAACTGCAGACGTTGGAACACTTGCAAGACTATATTCACCGTTTCATTGATTATATACGGCCCAGTTGCTCGAAAAAATGGTCCAAAATCGAACTTCCCAATTACGTTTGGTAGAAGCCAACCGTGGGGCCCATATGCCCGTATTTAGCCACTAATCTCATAAGAATATGTTTTAATTAAAACCAACTCCATGATAATGAAACTTTTGTGCTTTTAAAAAAACACCCTTTGGATACTGAATAGTTAAAAGAAATAAAAATGCATTTAAAGTAAAATGAATTGGAGAAAATGCAGAAAGTTGAAATGTCGAAACAAGAGATAGGAGTTTTACTACCAAGAACACAATTTTTTCAAACACAAACACCTCTGCGTAAGTTAGTTTTAAAAAAAAAATATATATAATCTACCTCCGCCAATTCATACAAAATAATAAAATAAACACGAATCTATGTTGATTTTCGGAAACCAATTCGATTTATGAAGAGTAACTCATCCATGCACAAATTCGATGATCTCACAAATTAATACAATATCCCCTACTTCCACTGATGTATTCACTCACTGGCTCCTCGATTGACCACAAAAAGCCGTGCATTTAATTTGCATTCATAATGAAATGCCTTTTTGAAGTTTTATTGAATATTTTATGAACAGCGTAGCGTGGTGGCATGGCATTCAGGGCGAGTTATTTTAAAATCAAAGCTAGGGAAATCAATTTATGAAATTGCATCCAATATTTTTTGGAAATGAGTTGAGTTTGGCCATGTTTCGAATATCGATATATGCGGCCGCCACATAATGAATAGTATCAATTCGATTTCTAATACATTTAGATTTAGATTCATTACTTATTGCTAGCGATTGGGATGAATGGTTGTTTTGGAAAATATACAAATAGCTCATAATTTCATGCAGAGATACATATATGAGACTCAATGAATATTTTCTGCCTTGAAAATTGAAATTAGTTAAATTGCAATTTTGGTTTTGTGTATTACACAATTCAAAGGGAGCGATTGTCTGTTGTTAGGGAATTTATTCTAAAAAGGCAATTTTGGCAAAGCAATTATGAGGGATATTTCCTCTACCACGAAGACCTATTCCACGTGATTGCGTTTGATTTTTCGAATGAAAAGTTTGATAAAGTTAGATCAGTTAGAGGGCAACGATGCATGTGACTATTTCTTTATAATATTAGGCGTGTGTTTTTTTTTTTTAATTTTCCATAGTTTATATGAGAAGGTATAGCCATTGGTCACACATTTTTTTCTTTTGTAAATGATTTATTTTATCGTAGCGAGTCATATGACGTTAAAAATACCTTTTTAGGACAATTTCCTGTGTGTATGGCAATGTCGATAGGCGTAAGGTGTTAGAAGTTGGGCGTGAGGTTTTATCCATACGGAAATTTGTTTCCACTATACGAGATAATTTAAGTCTTGACAAAAAAGGAATAGCTTAGGTTTTTATTCGAAATGGGACCTTCCTGCTAAATCTATCGACTTTAGTAACAAAATCCTCGAAAGCTAAAAAAAAAAACAACTCTGTGAGGATATTTAATCTACACTTTTTTAAAGAGGAAACATTTTTTTGTTTGTTTGTATTCAATAGGCTCCAAAACTACAGAACTAGGAACAGAGATGGTTTAGAGCCTCGAAAGCAACACAGGCCATATTTCATGCCAATATTACTTCGAGAGACGGGAACGTAAACAAGAACTTAGATCCGATCTGAATTGAATAATATGTGGAGCAAACATGGTCCAGACTCTAGAGTCTGAAAAATGTATAGGCTTTCTTTCCAACGGGAAAGAGACAAGAGCAGGAACTTAGCCAGGACATTAAAAAATACTGAAATTACACTGAGGGAAAACCTGTGTCCGATATTTAAATGGGAACGCATTAAAATTGCAGTTGTTGGCGTTTTAAAAGGAACACATTTAAATTGAATTGAAAATAGTTTGTTTCAAATACAAAGTGGTTTTGCGAAAGCAGATAATTAGCTTTGGCTTTTGAATAGTTTACTTCTTTGATTCGAAATCTTACTTTTTCGAACCTAGATCAAAAGAAAACGTATTAAAAATAAACGAGAATATGCTTCAATTTTTGAAGAAAAAAAAAACTGCATTTGCATTTCCGTTATTAAAATATTTTAAAATCAAAGTAAAAACACATTTGAAGCAAACGAAAACGCTTTTCTATACCAACAGTTGAACTTCAAAGTAATTTTTGTTGAAATCTGTATATTTTTAAACATAAATAAAATATATAACTTTAATTAAACAAATTTGTTTTTTTTTTTAAATTTTTTCAATTAGTCTAATTTGGTAATACTCGAAATTACCATACGTGCGATTACTAATTGAAAACATATTTGATTCAAATCGAATACGACCCTTATTTAAATTGAAGAAGCGAGCGCAATAGGTTAAATGAATCAAAGTTTTGATTTATGAGTGTTTCGATTGAAATTTAAGGGAGAATTTCATTTAGAGTTAGTGTACATTGTGTTTCTGTTTCACTTATAGTCAGTGAGCATTTGAAAGAAAAGCTATCCATAATTAAATCAGAGCTAATATTTTTTAGAATTATAAGTCTTCTGTAGTTAAAATCACTCAAAAAGCATTTTTTTCAAAAGGAGTTTTCATTCAATTTTTATTCAAAAGCGTTGCAGCTCTAAGAAAAACGCCTTTGGACCCAAATTATTGCCTTTTTTCTTTGATTGAAAGCCTTTTTTTTTAATTGGGGATGTTTTTTGGCTCAGTGAGTTACTTACTTACTTAGGTTTGGCATTACAGTTCGGGGTGAACCTGAGCCTCAACCAACATCTTACAACTACAATCTCGATTTCTGACGAGCTCCTATGAAGTAGTGCATAGTTCTATTTTCGAAACGACCAAGGGTTTCATCATCTGCTTTCGAAAAAAGCAGGGTTACCTTAGCTTTTCTGGTTTTGTTTTTCAATTGCCTTCTTAACCCAAAGAAGCAGCGGTTGTAAGTAAAATATACAGTTCTTTTATGATGTAGCTGACTTAGAATTGGTCTAGATTTAACATACGTGTTTTAATTAAAAGAATAACTATGTAAATTAATACTTAAATTAACAAATTAATATACCAGATGAGAAAAAGAAAAAGTTTTTAAGTTTTGCTCAAGGACACATACAGAATTAACAGTTTGTGAATGTTTTCTTAAAGTTAATGATAGAAAAAACGTATTTACAACTTATGACTAAAATAATAATAATAATAATAATAATAACTTAGAACTAAAAATGGGCTTATGTCAATTTAAGTAAAATGACATTAGCACAATTCCGAATCTAGGAATGAACAAAAATAAAATAATAATGTAATAAAATATTGTTTAAATTAATTAAAGATGAATGGTTAGAGAAATGTTATCCTCTATAAATGACGGGATTGCTCCTCGTGAAGAAGCCAGAAAGGTAATTGTTGTTGTTTGGTTGGAGGCATTGTCTGGAGGAGGCGTTAGCTAGGCTGATTGGGGACATATAATATGTTTCTTCTAACATAAAATTTATATTTTCAAAATATCTACATATTTTTTATAAGAGGGTTTTGATGCTAACTAAATTTTTGTATTCTTTTAATTGCCAGGTCAGAAAGATAATATAAAGGAGGTTGAATTTTGGATTCGTTATATAAAGTTGAGTTATTAAACCATTTTCCATTAGGCCTTCTATTTTTGCGAAGACAATTTTTTAAATTATCCCTCGAAAATTTGAAATTCCTTAGCTACTGTGGGAGAAATTTTGAACCAGGAAAAAAAAACCGTAAGAAAGTATGGGACGAATAAGAGTTTTATACAATAAAAGTTTTGTATTTTTATTAGTAAACCTAGATCTAAAGAGAAATTTAAGTTAAGCGGCTGCTGCTTTACTTTTATTGAGTGAGAGTCTTGCGTGGGGATTCATTCTAAGTCTATGGTGAAGATTCATTCCTAGATATTTTATTTGATTTTTTAATGGAATTAGATTACCGTTGATAAAGAGTTGAAGCTGAAGAAAGCGGCCTCTCCACGCCCTGGGCTCGCGGTTGAGTATATGGCGCCAAAGTCATGCAGTATCTTGTTAATGTGTTTTCCATGTTGGAACATATCAAATACTTTCATGAAATGTATAAATTACAAACAAAAAATTTAGTACCGCCAAACAATGAATTAATTTTCTTGAAGATTAAAATATTATACACAGTAAGAACTTCCAAAAACTCGACTTTTTTTGTATTATTTTCTTACCGATTGTACATATTTTTAAGAATACACACAGAAAATTTCATATTGCTCGCGTGAATATTTTGAAGAAACAGTAAAGTGCTTTTCAAATTTTAAACGCGTTTTTCTCAAAATGGTGCTTTCAAAGTCGGTGACCAACATAACTCGAAAACTGCAAAGCCGATTAGTCTCAAAGCCTCTCAAATATATTTTTTAGTAATTGATCGAAGATTTATTCTCAATGAAAATATTTTTTTTTATAAACAGTTTAAGGACAAAGTTTCGGTCAAAAATCGATTTTCTTTTTTGAGAAACCGCCATTTTGTTAAAAAAAATTTACTTTGCTTATTCCTTCACTAACATTACTTTAACAAAATCTGTTTGGTTTTTTAATTTGAAAGGATCGAGCTCAAAGATATTGTGGCTACTGGTCACCGCAAAACGTCTTCTTTGAGAGGAGCTCCCGGAGATCAGGTAAAGCTCCATTCCTATATTTTAAAAAAATAGTAAATCTTAAAATACAGTTAAAAGATACCATAATATGTGCTTGAACTAATATGGAGTTAATAGATATAAAAAATAAATAGAAACATATATAGGATGGCTCAACAAAGCTATGGAAAACTTGATGCCTAGCGCATTTCCAGGGCCAACATTGTTATGCCGATTGCGAACAATGTCAAAGAATTTACTATCAGATCAATTCCTAACTGTTTCTGAAATTCGAACCTCGAACGTAACAGGCAGACATGCTGATCACTAACCCACGGGCACCACACATTGGAATCTCTTCACTTGATTTGTTTTCGTAGAAATAGAAGCTCGAAATAGAACAATCTTTTTTAGGCTTAATCGATTTCAATGGTAACACTAGGGTGGAACTGTGTTCTACGTTGCAAATCTGATGTTTTCCAAAATACAAGTCTAAGATGTTTAACCTCTTATATCTGATGCGAAAGAATCTTGTTTTCTATGCGCCAACAAAAAACTGAGTGAACAATAAAAGGATATAATGAATTAATTTTGCTCAATTCTTCTCAAGATAATACAACCCTAAACTAATTAACTGTACTGGCTCTTTGAAACAGTCTCACCGCATTTTCATTCAGTTTGTTTTGCAGCCTACTCTGTGCCTGCAAAACTACTCCCACCAGCTTCGGCCCACAGAGACCAGAGACTTTTCAACAGACCGCATCATCAAACAGAAAAATGTTAATTCAATACAAATGCATAGCGAAAATTCATTAAAACATCATGTTCATTTATTTCATAGAGAAGAGCCAACATCGTCAGTCGGCACGAAGTAATGTTCTCTATCATAGCAAAAAGTTAAGGGAGTTGGGGCAGTGTGGTCGCTATTTTTCTTTTATTGAATTTAATTCATTAATGCACCAGAAAGGCCGCACATCGATGCAGTGCGCACAAACACACACAAATATATAAAAAGTCATTGTAAAAAAAAAAAACCCTTTACCCCGTCCGGCTGGAGTCCAATGAGCTGATAACGGCTGAGGAGAATACCATCATCTAATCTACAACCTTCTAGGCATATAGATCAACAATGGTACAAACCATCATCATCAACAGCAACAGCAGCCGACTGTAATTAAAAATTTTAATTTACTTTGATAAAACAGAGTTGTGGTAGCTGATTTATCAACTTTTTTTTCTACCGTTTACTCGTTGGTCTATAGATGCTGAAACTCTCTTGCTTACCATCCACTCTCTGCAACTGCTGCTGCTGGACGGCTTTTACGTCGTCGTCAAAGCTACCAGCAGGTAGGCTTGTTTTTTTTTTAATGTTTTGTTTTATTATGGAAGCCTTTTTCATTGTTTCTTCCCCTTTTTCTAATCATCATTCTATTATGTATTTGTGTTTTTTTTTTTGTCCACCAGATCTGGTAAATGTTGGTTCGTTTTCATGACTAAGAATTTTGCTGTTTCTTTTTTAATGCTCACAGTCACAACTAACATCTCGTGGCTGATTTTTGCCAAAGTCCTTGGTCCTTGCCACTTACATTAGATAGATAAAATTCACATGAAGAGTGTAACCAATAAAGATACTTAACCGTTTTGCCCTTAAAAGGAAAAAAGAAAACTGTAGACCGATGATATGCCATCCTCTTTTCAATGGTTGCATGGGTGAAAGCAACAATGTTGATGATGGTAAAGTGCAACCTTTAATGTGACGAGATTTAATATGCGTAAGAATGTACTTCGTTGAATTTCAACAAAGAACTTGTGAAATTTGCTATTACGGCATCTTGTGTGTTTATTTTTGAGCCGAGAAAGTGCTTTTGGTTTGCACATTATTCTAATGGATAGATCTGTATTAAAATAAGTCCACTTAGGAGAGGAAGGCACTGTTTTAACCAGACTAGAAGAGGTGTTTTCAGTGGAGATTGATTGCTTTTTGTTAGTTACAACAACAAAGTTGTTCTATCATCTATCTTTTCCATATAAAAAAAGAAGGGTTAAACCGCTACAGTTTATACTGCTAACCTTTTATTTTAATTGAATGCCGATTGCAGTCTAAGACTAAATGCACAAACAAATATACGACAATCAAACGCGTGAATTGTATTTAGCAGTAGATATGTATATGTGAAATCATAAAAGTTTTGTTTGTATTTCAATTTTCAAATTTAGTCTCCGTTACCAAAGTCATCCGTAGCGTCAGTACCATCGGCATCGTTTCACGGACTCACGACTGACGTTGTAGATTATCGGTAACGAAAATCTGTCTTTAAACAACCCTTTCAAATCAACATAGAGAAAAGCTCCGAGAGTGCAAATATATTAAAACTCCGAATACTCTAAGTTATGGTGTTATAAGTTCCGAATGTCGTGGAGGTCATTGTCTTAACCGCGTTAAAAAATGAAAATGTTGAGCCCCATTATAAAGGACTCCCTCAGAAGAATTATATTTGTACTCCGACAATGGTGTTCTGTACAATCAAAGGCAGAATTGCAGGCATTGGGTCTTAGTCTCAAATCTTATTATTTTAAGCTTTTGCTACAAATGCTAGCAAAATAATTTTGAAACAAATCTCACAAAAATGACATCGATCTCATTTCGGAGATTGAAAACTGAAAATTAGTCATCTTAGTAAAATTTTAATATTTTTTTTTTCGGAAGTTATAAAATCCATCACTCACCCCAATCCAACTTGAGGTCCTAACAAATTATTTCTTTCAAAAAGGACATTTTTTCTGCACTTCTTTTATTGCTTAAAAAATTAGATCATTTATGATCTAAAATAACCATTTCAAGTTGTTTTAGCATTATAAGAAGCCTCAAAAGTATCTAGATCAGTGGTGGGCAAACTTTCTTAATGGGGGGCCAGAAAATTCAAAAAATTGCAGAGGAGGGCCAGAATTATTTGAAAAATACATTTTGTGTTGAAACTTTTAATCATATAAAAAAATATTTCACTATTGCACACCTGCGCAGATGTTCAAAATTATAATTTTATTTTTATTCGAAGGCCCATGGAAGACGGGTGAGATGTATGAAATTGCTTTTGATTTTCCATAATATTTTCGAATGAAGGTTAAAGCTGTGACGAAGTAACTTTCAGCAGCACGAAAAGGTGTTCATCAATAAGTCGGTTTCTGATTGAGTTTTACCATAATTTCATGGTCGAAAAAGTCTGTTCGCACACGTACGACGAAGCAAACATCGCCATAATTTTCTGGGCGTGAGAAATTATCTTCAGGAATTCAGCTTTCGGTAGTGTTTTATAAAATTCTAATTTTGTGGAATTTAGGAACAGTTATTTCAAATGGGTGCTGCACTAGATTTCAATAATTTCCAACTACAATTCTGCAGAGACATTTTCTGGATCTACATTAAACCGCATCGAGAAAACATCCAGCGACGACTGAATATTCTTAAAATCTTGAAACCTAGTTTCGAATTCTGTGTTAAGTTTTTTTAACGCCTGACTGAATTCTTTCAGTCTGTTCTCACTCAATGGTGACACGGATCTTAAACGCGGAAAGTGAGTTTAATCGTTATTAGTCATGCAGTTGTAAATAACAGAAAAAGGTGGGTTTTAAATGATTTTTTTATATGAATTGGTTCTTTCCTTGCAATTTTTTATTTAATTTGTTGTAGTGTTCGAGTAAATCGGTAAAAAACGCAAATTCGATACGCCAATCTTTGTCTTCGAAGATTTGGAAATCAGACCATTTGTCTGTTTTATTCATAAAGAAATCTTGTATTTCCTCTTTTAAATTCCAGATCCGTTCAAATACATACCCACAACTAAACTATCTTACTTTCGTGTGGTGAAGAAGGTCCGAATAATCTGCTTCGAGCTTCGACTTCAATCAGAAATTCTTGGAATTGCCGGTGCACTAAGCCCCGGAACCGAATAGTATTAATTAGTTTTATAAAACATTAAGTACATGGGTAATATCTATTGCAGTCTAACAAAGCACGTCCTGGTAAATTATACAATGTAAAAATACAACATTGTGATAAGGATTCTGGTTTCGAAAAATACCTAAGAATCCCGCGTTTTTTATCGTTATATTGCATAGTTTTGAAATAAGAGCAGTTAAATTTTGAAGACCTTCAGAAAATTCGTTAAAAGTAATCTGCCCCGTCGTTTTTTTATCGCGGGCCATATACTGTTCATGTCGAAGGATCGCCAGAGGGCCGGATTAAATGCTATCGCGGGCCGGAGTTGGCCCGCGGGCCGTACTTTGCCCATCACTGATCTAGATAGTCCTGAAACTGATAGACTTGAAATCTACAGCAGTAGTAAAATTCACGCACGTAGGACTGTGATCACAATTGACTTTTTTCTATTCGAAAACTATAACTTTTGAACGCATTAAGGTATCGGGACAGTTTCCAAAGCTATAAAAGTGGTGGATTTAAAAAAAAATTATTTATAGGGTGTTTCGCAATCTTAAACTAAAGTAAGATTTTCGTAGTGGATGCTATGAGTTTTAAAATTTCTCAAATGTTTTTAGCAAGTTATATAAGTTTTTTCCATTTTGTAGCGCATTAGTATATTTTGCAAAGCTATAAACTGTTACATGTATGTACATATATTTTACATGAAACAATGTAAGAAAAAGTCAATTGACGAAAAACTAGGCCAAGGCGAAACGCAAACTAAGAGTTGATGTGGTCTTCACGATCTTTCCAACATTATCTTTTAAGAAATTTATTTCTTTCAAGATATTTGCATTTTTTTAATCTGTATTTTATGTTTCCTCTGTTTATTTATAGTAGATTTTTCAACTCAATTTGACCATTATTAAATTAAATATGATTTCTAATAATTATATAAGTTACTTCTACTTAGAGTAATATTATTAGGCATATATTATGAACCATGAACTATGAACTGAAATGATTCTAAAATGCACTTTGTGGTTCGAATGTCAGAATTAAGCGCATTATACAGAAAATAATCGCTATTATTTACGAAGAGCCGCATCTAGAAAGTGAGGAAAAAACTAATTGATGTTAAAAATAAAAAAATTAAAAAAAATGTAAAAGATACAATTAAGACACCTGGGAAGATTTTGATTTTGGTAGGTTTTTTAATTGATTTTAAATGCGTTTCATAGACGTTATGAACATAATTAATTGATCAAGTTATAGTTGATTAAATTAAAATATATAAAAATACTAGACTACATTCAAGAATTCAAGAAAACTGAGATTAAATATTTCACAATTAAAAAAAGAAAACAGAAAAATTAATTTTTACTGTTTTTTCTTTGCCGTAGAACAAAATTGAAAAACTTTAAAAGTATATGTAATTGAAAAAATTTAATTATTTCGTTCGCTGTTTTTGAAGTTTTTGAGTGGTGCCCGTGGTGTGATGGATAGCATGTCCGCCTGTTAATCTAGAGGTTCGTGGCTCGAATCCCAACATAGGCAAAAATAATTTTTCTACGAGTATCGCCTTTCGCGAGGAATTGGCAAGTCCTCCGTTAGTATTCATTGCCATGAAAAGCGCTTTCTCGATAAGCTGTTCGGAACCGGCAAAAAATTGTAGGTCCCTCCATTCCCTCAAAAGGTATGGTTGTGAGAAACGCGCTAGGCCCAGGGGCTCCTCGCTGCGCCACCCTATTTATTTTGTATTTATTTTAGTTTTTGAAGCTCCGTTTATATTTCCATAAAAAAAACAGCAAAACTAAAACATCGAATTTTGTATTTTTGCCACGACTTTTGCCGTTTGGAACCAAAGTGCGCCCTTTGCATGAACCTGAAACTTGTAGTTAATTGCTAGAGTAAATACTGCTTTGTTTATACCAAAAAAAGTTTTTGTTCTCTAATTCTTATTTTTAACATTTTTTCCTTAAGTTAGGAAAGTATAATGACATAATTGGTTTTCCAATAGGTATGATATGATTTTGGTATGGCGTTTCGGCCATTTGTGGTATGTCATGATCTGTCATTTGTTTTTTATTGCATTCAGAAGCACTTACAATTTCACCATTGGACCACCGTAAACGTCGTGAACTTTCTGATTTTGCGTTGGAACAACTTGAAATCGGTAACCGATTTAATCGATTTTTTTAAGAAAATCATCTTTTCTGAAGAGGCTTACTTTTATTTGACAAGTGCGTTAAATAAACAAAGCTGGCAATGAAAATGCACAAAATATTCATGAAAAACCATTATTCACCTCAATTGACAGTTTGGTGTGGTTCTTGGGCTGGTGGAATCATCGGTCCGTACTTCTTTCATAATGAAGCTGGTAACACCATTACTGTCAATGGAGAGCGGTTTAGATCGATGATAACCAACTTTTTATGAGCGAAATTGGAAGAAATTGATTTTGACAACATTTGGTTTCAACAAGACGGGGCTACGTGTCACTCAACAAATGCAACGATTGAATTATTGCGAGAAAAATTTGGAGATTCGATTATTTCAAGAAATGGTGATATTGAAGGGCTTCCAAGAAGTCATGATTTAACACCATTAGACTATTTCTTGTAGGGTTATTTGAAGTCAATGGTCTTTCAAAATATACCAGATCCTCATCAAGCTTTGCAAGTCAATATTGAACGTGCCATTCATGATATACGACTTGATTTAGTGGGAAAAGTGCTCGAAAATTGGGTTCACCGAAATTGTTGCTGCAGAAGAATGTGAAATTTTATTAACAACTTAAATTTATTGATTGAGCTGCACATTAAATAAAAAATATTTGAATTTCTTCAACAAAAAGTGTGTTTTTCAAAAAAGAAAACATATCACTCTTATTGGAAAACCCTTTATTATTATAATGAAACAAATTTTACCCGTTGATTACAGACCACTTCCTGGCAGAGGTGAATATTCGCTACACATGAGTTTTTCTCTTACTACGTAGCAAACTTTTCCAAATACTTCTAATTTCTACTTTATTGCGATTGTTAAAAAAAAGTATTAAATTTTAGAAATTAAATTTAAGAACAGCTCGACACACTATATCGTTAAGTTTTCCTGTTATGCCATTTAAGGCAAGTTTTGCAAAAAAATTTTTTCAGTTAACAAACAAAAATGACATTACGGTAGAGAATACGAAAAAGGTGGGTCCTGCAATTTTGTCTGTTTGCCTGCCTGTCTGCAGGCAAAGAAAATTTTATTTACTTTCTTTTTTATGAAGCATTGCCTATACCTAACCAGAGAGAAATGCTATTAAAAAAACTGACAAAACTCAAAAACTGCAAAAAATTTACTTTTTATCTGTCGGGAATCTTACTAATTTGGATAAATCATTTTTATTTATAATTTTTAAAAAGATGCATTTCGATGGGGAAATTTGCTCTCTACAAAAAACGTCCTGGAAATGCATAAAAATTTTGATTCGTTTTCTAAATACATATATTGAAAAAACGAGTGAAGATGGTTTAGAGCCCATATCTCCAATTTACACCCTCTAATTTAATAGCACTTTTTGTTTTTTCTCTAAAATTAGCCCATTAATCGATTCATGCAATAAAAACCCGCCCTTTTTCGAGTTCCTTAAGAAATGACATAATCAATAGACTAATACTCTGCTAGTCATATACGTCGAGGTATCTGAGTATTACTTTACTTGGCAATTTGTGACCTTGTACACCAATGGTTACTTAAGTTAAGTCAGTTATTTTTCATACCTCTTAACCTGATTCGACGTTCGATTTTTGAGCTTCCAGCCATCGCAATACTGCAGAATCTTTACTTTGGTTTTTGAAGTGAAACTTTTTTCGCACCGTTGTAATTCAAATTACAAATTTCAAATTCTTAATTTTATTCTTAAATTCTTGCCATGAGAGTCAAAAAACCACAAAAAGAAGAAATAATGAAACTTAATTATAGCCGGAAAGAGCTTTTTTCAAATGAGATGCCATTTTTTCTTTCATCTTAGAAAAAAATTGTTTGCGTTTCAAAAGAAATACTCGCTGAAACTACAGAGTAGGTAATAAAGGGAGTTATTATAACCTACTCTGTAGTTTCAGCGATATGTCGGTGAAAGACGATTTAACGATGATATTCTTAAAAGTTTCGCAAATAAATTCGCAGTGAAGACAAATCACTGTGTTATTAGAAAGATAAACTTTGATGTTCCGCTAGCACTTTATTCTCTTTTTTTCTTTTGGAGGAATATACGATGTACCACGGGGGTTATTTCCATAACGAAATGCCAGAAAAAAGCAACGAGACATAATTTCATGCTCAGAATGTGGATCTATTTCATACCATAGAGGCAGAGGGACACACGTCCATCACTACATAATATAAAACAAAGTTACTTCCCGCTCTCTGTCCGTCCCTATGTATGCTTAGATCTTTAAAACGGATTTTAATGCAGTTTTTTTTAATAGATAGAGTTGTCCAAAAGAAAAGTTAAGGTAAAAATTTTCAGGCAACATTTAGTTTGCCCACCAGGAGTTCTGGACAATTCACAGTTTTTTGGGAGTTTTGTGTTAACAACACTTGAGTTACGAGAAAGCTAAACACAATTGCAACGCGCGCCAGGCGGGTCAGCTACTAAGAAAAAATTTACGGAATTATATTTCATTCTGTATGTTAAGCATCGCGGTCAGTTCGAGTAATTTTTTATAGGTTCAACCATAAGCCCGTACCCCCGAAAAAAATTTTTTCAGGGGATTATGGATGTGAAAATGAAAATGAAAATTTACGAGAATTTAGCAGTGAGTAAATAGAGGTCATGACTGGTTCGCATGAACTTGCAATTTTGTGCTAAATACGGAGTCAAAATCTTAAGGCCGAGTACAAGGTTTAAGTATTAGCTATTCAGAACATATTTGGTGGTACAGGATTGCCAACTACACATTAATTATGAAAATTGAAAAAATTACATAAAATATTGGAATTAAATTAGATAAAATATTCCAAAAGTGTTTAAGCGAAAATATAAAACGCCATTTTTTTTTGAAGTTGCTTTATATATTATAAACGCTGACAATTCAAACAAAATCGTTGGACCAGTTAAAGAAATACCCGTTTTTTATTTTTCACCTTTTTTAAAATCGAGTCTTTTAAAAGTAAAGTAAAAGTAATGTGAAAGTTTAAGATCTTGCCAGAAGTTGTTTTGACAACAATTTTGGAAAAGATCAAAGATGTAGCTTAGAAGTCATTTCAAAAAAATTATAATTTCTTATAAAATTTTTAAAAATATCAAAAATTTATATTTTTCTAATATTGATATGCAATCTTTCTTAAACAACTTTCAGGACTTCTATAGTAAATTGTCAACATCTTGTAAGCCATTAACGAGAAAGTCGGTTTTGAAAAAAAGGTATTATGGGTGATACCGTTCTTAGATTTTTTTCCAAAAATGATTTTTTTTGCATCATAAGAAAGACAAACTAAAACTTGAAATAAAAATTTATCGAAATCGTTGGAGCCGTTTTCGAGACACTATCAGTTGTATGGCAGGTAACGTAATTTCAAGACCTAAATTTGTTATAAACCTATAACGGATAACTGTTCTCTTGTTTAAACCAGTTCAGCATGATAATAAATCACCTCAATGAAAAGTCTATTTTTGAGCTGACTGATTTAAGTTCTTTAAAAAAAATAATTATTAAAATCTAAATTTTAAGTGAAATTGAAAAACAGAAAATGACTGATGTTCGTGAAGGTATTTACTTTACTTTTTGTCAAATAAAAAAAAATATTATTGAAAGCACAACCAAAAGTTGTTTTTACTGTGTTTCTCTAGGAAAATCAAAATATGTGCCTATAATTGTTTAAAAACCTAGAAATGTTTTTGGGATAGATGTGAACGTCTACTTTTTAGAAATATATGTGATAATCCTTGCAAAGCATTTCAAAGCCCTTTGTTATCCACTTTTTAGGAACAGTGTTTTGCGTCCCAAGAATGAAATTTTTGAAGAGATTCATTGTTCCAATTGGTCAATTTATCAGAAGAGGCCCAGGAGGACTGCAGACGTTTTCGCCTATCAAACACAAGAAAAATATCAAGAGTCAGCACAAACAGGGACCAACTTAACATGCTTCTTATAACATCAGACCCTTTTATAAATTCTTTTCAAGAGATCCCAAACAAAATTTAAATCGTTATCTTCCGAAGTAACAAAGTTTTTGATTGAGTCGAAACCAAACACCTCACCTATAATTCCAGAAGCAGCAAGGACATAGACATGTGTTCAAAATGATACACCGTCTGAAACTGCATCTGACTCTGAAGGTCATACTTCAAACTCAGACTAAAAGGTACCCATTTACTTTTATTTTGTATTTAATTTTATTTACTACATTATTTAAGAACAAACATCGAATTACTTTATTTTATTTATTCTTATTTTAATATTTATTGATTTTCTTTAAGTTGTTACCATATTTAACAACTTTCTTTTTGTCATTAAAATATTTCTTAAGGAAAACAAACTAACATTTCAACGTTGGTAAAGTTGTTATTCTTTGTAAAGTTATGTTACTATCTTACATTTATGAAAACTTAAGACTAGAATAAATATTTTCTAAGATTGGAATTTTTCACTTCTATCTATGGAGTCGACCCACTGTGCGCGCGCCGTGCCGGGGGCTTAATACACTGCACCAATTATATAGCATTTGCATAGGTACCCATACCCATAGTTCTTTTTCGGCAAAATCATTTCCAAAAATGGAGAGTATTGCAAAGTGCAAGAAACTGTGATACGCATTTGTATAACATTAATTTATTATTTTATTTCAAAGAGTGTTCTCTGTACAAATTTATTTCAATCTTATCTTTTAGTTGTAACACCCAAACCAGTTGATATTACCATATAGGTAAACCACAACCAATTATTTATTATGTTAATTTTTACCGATACAATTTGCCAATATATTCATCAGTTGGATAGGTTTTATTTCCATTTGCATCACACTCATATCTTATCTAGATTACTTTCACTGTCTTATGTGCGAGTTTGGTCATCGACTTGATACTATAAAGCCAGACGACTTGTCGAAAAATGTATCATTTTCTTCTCATCTTCTTGGATATTCACAAAACAATCTCCAAGCACACAAACTGCAATCATGAAGGTAAATGGTCTACAGAAAACACATTCGAATTGATTACGTTAATTGATTTTATTTGAAAGGTCTTCATTTGTCTCTTGGCTTTGGTGGCTGCTGCTAACGCTGGATTACTATTTGGATTAGACTCTGTTGTTGGAAATGGATATGGTGGGGGCCATCATGGGGGTTTTGATGGTGGTCATGGTCATAATGGCGGCTATGACAGTGGACATGGTGGACAAGCGAGCATAATAAAAGTTATACATGAAGAGCATCATGCAGCACCGGCAGCTCATTATTCCTCAGCTCCAGCAATCATTAAAGTAATTCATGAGGAAGATCATCACCAGCATCATGACCAATATTCCGATGCAGCACCTCATTATGTGCAGGTTGTTCATGAGGGAGACCATCATCAGCACCACGACGAACATCATCACCAACATATCGAAGCAGCACCTCATTTTGCACAGGTTGTTCATGGGGGATATAATTACCAGCAACATCATCAACATCTTGAATCCGAGCCCCATATTGTGCAGGTTGTTCATGAGGAGCCGGTTCATTTTGACCATGTACCAGCGCCAGTGTTCCAGCATGTGAACGTTGGCCATGAACAGGCATACCATGACCATAGCCATGGTGGTGGTTTTGAGTACTCTGCACCAGCTCAAATAATCAAAATCATAAAAGTGATCCAACAGCAGCCTGATGACCATCATCATGCAGATCATTACCAGCAAAGCCAAGGATGGCAATGGGACTAAATGCGTTGTAGAGTGTAAGACTAAATGTTGATCGTGTTTTAAGTTTTACTATTATAAATATACGCTCATAAGTTATCGTTTAAAATTTTTCGTTGATTCGAATTCTCTTCGGTTTTTGACATGGCCTTTTATACTGCGATCTTCAGTTTCACAGAGTATTAAGGCTTTAGTTCCACACAATCGGATATTGAAAAGCATTTTTGATTTTTTGAACTAAGTTCCCTATTTTCTTAACACTTACGACATAAAAATTCTATGTTTGTTGTGTCTGTACAGTGTACATTCAAAATTTAAATCCCATTACAAATACAAACAAATTAAATCCTACGAAAAAGAAAAGGGATTTTCGGAAATTTTTATTTTCCAAAATAAAAACGAAAATACACGAAACGAGGATCCCTTAAGACGGAAACACATACTTTTCGGAACGAAAGAATGTGCGGCCTAAAAGCAAAATTGAAAATTTGAAAAGCTTGTAAAGATGTACGGAAAGAGTATTGAATTCGAATTCAGGTTAATTAATTCTTCTTTGACTACGTAAATTACTAGCAAAAGACCTAAAACATTCGGATATTTTTCTCTTGATGTCTTTAAAACGCAGATTCCATAAAATTTCCAAATCATTTACATGCCAATAGAGCAAAGAGACATATCCTTTTAGGTTGTGAAGTTAAATTGGTAAACATCAAGGGCATGTGATGTTCGTGCTCATAATGCACTGATACTGCTACCGCAAGATAGATAAAAGAGGATTTGACATAATTGATTATTTCCCAAAGTTTGTTTAATAAAAAATGTTCTGCTGATAATTGACAAGTTGCTTTTGTAAAAAATAAACTAATAATAAATTTTGAGTTTTGTTTTCAAAACTTGAATGAAATGCAGTTTCTCAAATAGCCCATGATTCCGTCATATTCGAAAAAAACAGAGTCGAAAATGTTTTTCCACGGGTATCGCCATTCGGAATTGGCAAGTCCTCCAAAAGTAAAATCATTACCATGAAAAGTGCTTTCTCGATAAGCCGTTCGGAAGCGGCAGAAATTGTAGGTCTCCATTCCCTCACAAGGCATGGTTGTGAGAAATGCGCTTGGCCCCGGGGCTCCTCGCTCTGTTGCCTATTTATTTATTTATTTATTCATGTATTTATATGGAAATATTACTATGTGTCACATACATTTTAAAATTTTTACGGACAAAAATCCAAAGCTTTTGATTAAATTCAATTCTGAAAAAATTTTAACTCATTAGGAGCTTTTCAAATAAAAAGAGAGTTGTATGTTTCTTTGCCAACTGAAATAAAAATTAATTTTTTTTTTGATTATACAGGGTGTTCCGTAATTCGTGTATTATCCTTTGGGTGTGATTTTTGGTCATATTGTAAGAAAAAAATTGATATACAGTAAATGTCGTTTCACAACTTTGACACCACTTTTTGACAATTTAAGAAAAGGCTAACTTTGGTGTACCCTGACCTGTGTTAAATTCGATATCTCTGTCAATACTGATGATAGAGATCTAATCGTAGACTTAATTTTTTGCAGAAATAATAACCTTTAAGGCTGTATTTAAATTGAGCTTAAATGGGTTTAGGGTTGCCAGATTTCCAATTAAAGTGCTGTTCAAATTTTCTTCCCGAAACAAAGTTTTGACTATGAGGTCATTTTTTTCAGAAAATGCCTGATACACATAAAGTTTTTTTTTTACAGATGAACAAAACAATAGTAAAAAAAAAACTTAGTAATTAGTACACTCAAAAGCCCATACATTTTATGATGCTTAAAAAAATACCAAACGGGTAAAATTAAAAAAAAAATTAAAAAATGTTTAGCTTTGAGGTTTGTATGAATAAAACAATAATATGGGCACTTCTAGGAATTTTTTTTATATATTTTATACAAATACAATTATTATAATAAGTGCTCAAAGTGCCCTCCTTCATTTTGAATGCATGCCAGGCCTCTGTTCTTGGATTTCTTTGTGGATGTTTGCTCTCGATAACTCTTGTCTTACTTTTGAAACTTTGTAGGGTTTTTGTGGGTATATTGAACATTAAAGGCACACTAAACATTAGTGGTCTCCTTTTTTTTAGATTGGGCGCTTGATTTTTCAAAAAACCACAAAAAGTCCTTTTTGGTTGCTTTTTCAAATTCATGTAATGATTTTTTTTAAATTCGATCGCCAATCCTTGTAGAGAATTTATTCAAGTTTTTGAAACCAACCTCAAAATTTCTGTGCCATCATTGGGTGCTGAGATATTAGTAATCAAAGACAAAATTATCTTTTTCCATTCAAATACCGATATCTCAGCGAGAAATGCTCATATCGAGATTTTTAAAAAACCAAATTAGCTGAATAAACAAGCTATCCGGCCCATATGGAGGTTAAGTCCACGTCCGTAGATTAAAAAAAAAATAACCAAAAAAGTTTCGAAAATTTTTTTGTCGGTGGTTTTCATATGATTAATCGAAAAATATTTAAAAAAAAAAAAAACTGTAAGTCTGTTGAAAATACCCCAAAAATTTGGATTTTTTTCTGCTCCCAACTAATTGTACAGTGTGAACTCCGCTAATACAAACGGCAAACTACATTATAAAACGAAAATGGCAAAGAGTTTAAACTAAGGGCAGATCACAGTGAGCCCGTCTTTCATTAGAGTTTGACGGATATTCAATAGAAACACTTTTACAAGGATGCAGCAAATAAATATCGATGTTAGCATGATGATTTTTGAAATTTTTTTGTAGAAAATTAAATTTCTTACAAGTTTGTCGAAAAAATTTCTTTAGTAGCTATTGTCATTTACGAAATAGGGGCAAAAAAACAAGAATTATACGAAAAAATTGGGTGTTGTGACCCGTACTACTTCGCCGGTGTGAGTTACGACTTCACCGAAGTGAACAATTTTGTAGAGCATTGAATTTTAAAGAAAACCTAATAATGTTCTAGACAATACCATAAAATGCCTCTGAACTGTAGAATTTTTAAGAAAAGAAGTTTAAGTTTAAGTGCATTTTATATGGGAAATCTTTGCATGCCTTGGTCGAGTACTAAATGTTAATATTAAGGGCTCAAATTTTTAGGGAATTTTTTTCTAGGTATTTTCCACAAAGATTCGGAATGGGAGTGAAAAAAAAATTTTTCCAAGAAAAAAAAAGCACCCTAGTGTACATATGAACTTGTTCTAAGCTCAGTAGGTACTACTTAGTCTCTGAAATGCAATAAAAAAAAAAACAAAAATAAATACTTAGCACTGAACTTCTTTTCAAATTTTTTTTTATGTTAGCCGAGGACAAAATAATTTGAATGATCAAACATTTAAGCTATAACTCCAATTTCACTTTTTTTCTTCTTCGTCTCCTTCAATGTTCATTCTAGTTGATCAATTGGTTCTTGTTGGCTCCATCACAATCAATCATTCCATATCGTCGTAACCTGGAGTATTGTAACGTCCTGGAAACCTATGAATTTTATGTTTGGTCAGTATTGTCAAACTTTATTATGGCCACAAAATGGTTAATTTCATGGCCATAATGAAGTTTAACAGGCTGATTCTTGAAGTGTCTGTTAATTCTTCTAGTTCATTGAAGAAGTAATTGCCTAGAAATTTTTTCCTAAAGTGAGCAATCTGCCACTGGAAGTGAGTGGTGTCTCATGTTTATCTTCGTCACTGCATCCTCTGCACAGGTCATCGGTGTAAAGACCCATTTTCTTTTTGTGGTTACCTAGTAGGTTATGTCCAGTTATGATACTGATAAGCATTCGTAATGAAGGTCTATTCAATGATAGTAGCTTTTCAGATCCTTTCTTATCATATTTCGGCCATAGTTTCCTGGAAGTAACACAGGAATCTAGGCATTCCCATCTTTCATTGGATTTTCGCATTATTTTGTTACCAATGATCTGTTTAATTTCACAGGGTGGAGTCCTGATTGATTGATCAATGAGAGAAGGGTCAAGTGCTGATCCCTTCCTCGCTAGTTCATCCGCTTTTTCGTTTTCCGGTATACCACTATGACCAGGAACCCAGCAGAGTCTAACGTTATGATGTGTCCCAAGAACCCTTAGCTCTTCGCAGCAAGAAACAAGATTTGATTTGACAAGAGTGGCAGAAATCGCATTTGTTGCTGCTTGGCTATCAATGAAAAAAGGGATATCAGCATGTGATAGCGCCATCATGGACACCTGTTTTGCAGCGTTTGTAACTGCCAAGATTTCGGATTGGAAGACGCTGCTGTGATTTGAAAGTCTGAATGAACTGGCTAGGTTTAGGCTTTCTGAAAAGAAACCTGCCCCTGTTCCAGCTTCCATTTGTGAGCGGTATAGATTGATATAGACGTCTCGTTCGTATGAGGTGTTTCATTCTCCCAAACCTGTCTATTGGGGAAGCTGGTTGTGATGGATTTTTTAAAGTTCAGGTATGGAGTTAGGAAATCCGTGCCGATATTGTTATCTGCATATCGAGATAAAATCTGTGCGTGTCCTGTTTGGCTGGTTTTCCAGACATTACACTGGTTTAGTCTAAGTGTACTATTTGCTGCCGCTTCTTGAACATAGAGATCAAGAGGTGTGAGATTGAGGATTACTTCCAAGCTCGCGGTTGGTGTAGTTCTCATTGCACCAGTTACGCAAATACAGGCTGATCTTTGTTCTTTGGTTAGGGTTTTTAAATGCGTGGATTTTTCCAGCGCCTTCCACCAGACCAAATTGCCACAAGATAGGATAGGTCTTACAATGACAGTATACATCCACAGGATGATTTTGGGATTTGGTCCCCAGTTTTTGCCAAAAATGCTATTACACGAATATAGTGCTATCATAGATTTTTTGTGTCTTTTTTGTACATTGGGACCCCAATTCAGTCTTTTGTCTAAGATCACTCCCAAGTATCTGGCTTGATCAGAGATCTAAAGAGGAGTCCCATTTAGTCTTATGGTAACTCAAAAGTAGGTATTTTTCTCTATTTGTAAAGAGTACCAGATCTGTTTTGAGGGGGTTAACTACAAGGCCGCATCTTTTTGTCCAAGCGCTTACTTTGGTTAGTGTATTACTCAATTGTGCGCTAATAGTGGCAGGGAATTTAACCGTCGCCAGAAGAGCTAGGTCATCGGCATAGACAACATTTTTCACGCCATCGTGTTTGAGAGCTACGAGGATCTCATTCATGACTAGGATCCAGAGCAGGGGTGAGAGGATACCTCCTTGTGGGGTTCCTCGTGACACACACTTTTTCAAGTTTGCATCTCCCAGTTTGCTGTGGATCTAACGTTTTGTTAGCATATACGTGATCCTGTTTTGTACATTGTTGAAAGCTCCTTCAATGTCCAGGAAAGCTGCCAGTGTGTAGTCTATCTTGCAGCGTTTTTTCTATGGTTCTTACTACACAGTGAAGTGCTGTTTCCACACTTCGTTCTTTTGTGTAAGCATGTTGAAAGGTAGATATTACTTCCGATTTCAGAAAATCAAGAAACCTTTCAAACGTTTTCAGTATGAAGAAGGTCAGACTTATAGGTATGAATCTTTTGCTTCTGTATGGCAGGGTTTGCCGGCTTTCGGTATGAAAACGACTTTAAATTCCCGCCATATTTTGGGAATGTGACCCCATATGAGGCTATTCTCAAAAATGTTCTTGAGATGTGGGATGATTTTTCCGCTGCTTTTTTGCAGCATCATTAGGAAAATGCCATCATGACCGGAGGTTTAAAAGGGGAAAAGGAGTTGATAGCCCAGTCCAACTTCTCTACCGTCACAATATCTGTAGGGATTTCGTGTATAGAGTAATTAGTAGTTTCTACTTCACTATTCTCGATAGCGCTGCATCCAGGAAAGTGCGAATCGAACAGAAGCTCCAAACTCTCGAATGGGGATTCAGTCCAGTGATTATCCGATCTCCTTAGGGAACCAAGAGGTATGGTCTCCTTGAAGAGGATTTTCCGTAGTCTGGCCGATTTGTTCGTGCACTCAATTTCACTACAAAAATTTCTTCTCGTTGAGTTTCGTTTTTGAACTTCCTTTGGCTGGATTTGTAATGATCCCAGTCATTTTCGGAGCCGGTACGTTTAGCAGCATTAAAAAGTCTTCTAGTTTCTTTCCTAATGCTGCTCAGCTTGTTATTCCACCAGATTGGTAAACTTGCATCAAAAGTCACTACAACACTGAAAAAAATATCGTACATAGCAGCATTAAAAAGTCTTCTAGTTTCTTTCCTAATGCTGCTCAGCTTGTTATTCCACCAGATTGGTAAACTTGCATCAAAAGTCACTACAACACTGAAAAAAATATCGTACATAATTACAATGTATGCCTTACATTGAGTTGTTTTACATTGGGGCAATGAAAAATACATTAAGGTTATGTACCAAATATTGGAACAATGTACCAAAAGTATTAGACTTAAATGTACCTTTTATTGATTCAATGTCACTGAATACATTGAGCAATTCCCATATTAAAATTTCCTGAAACCGACGGAATAAGAATTTCAATGTACTTTTTCGATACTTAATGTACATAACGATTTGAAGTGATAGTACATTGTCTCAATGTACTAAGTGCATTGTGCGAATGTACAATGAATTCAAATAAATATTTGAAGTGTCGCAAATTTTATTCGAAAATGTGTACATTGACTCAATGTAATAATACATTGCAATGTGCGCTGTGCCAATGTATTGCGTACATTGAACCAATGTATTAACTGCATTATGCGAATGTACAATGAATTCAAACAAGTTATCGAAGTGTCGCAAATTTAACTCGAAAATGTGGACATTGGCTCAATGTACTTACACTAAAATCAAATTTTGAAGTACACTGTGCCAATGAAATGTTCTGTACATTGACTCAATGTAATAATACATGCGATAATGATATCCAGTTATTCTTTTATAAAATTCCACCAATAGGATCAAATCCTAAAATCCAAATTCTTATGGACTTCCTTAAAAAAAAAGAAAATGGTTAAATTTGATCTTCTGTAAAAATTTTAAAAACAGTTAAAAAAATAAATCAACAATTTCAATGCAAAGCTAAAATTCTTTTGTGTATTGAGACATTTTAACATTTTTCAGTTCATATTGCAGAATTTGAAAGACTCTAAGTAAGTATAGCGCAATGAACCAAGTACATTGAGTTTTTGTACGAAGTACATTGGTTCAATGCGCCAAATAAATTGTACAAATGTACCTAGTACAATAAATGCATGTACCAAGTACATTTAATGAATGTACCAAGTACATCGGATGGATATACCAAGTAGACTCGATGAATGTACCAGGTACATTAAATGAGTGAACCAAGTACATTGGATTAATGAACCAACAACATTAGATAAATGTACCAAGTACATTCGCGCAATCAGCCAAGTACATTGATTGAATGCATCAAGTACATTAGCTGAATGCACCAAGTACATTGGATGAATGTATAAAGTACATTGGATTAATACCAAGTACATAGGCTCAATTAACCAATTACATAGGCTCAATCGACCAATTACATTTGCTCAATAAACCAAGTACATTGGATGAGTGTACTAAATACATTGGATAAATGTACCAAGTACTTTGTCTACGTGCGCAGTCACAACCAATTTGAAGTTTTCTCTTATATGGAAAAAGTGACAATGGGCGCGTTCAAGAACCTATCGGATAGCCTATCTCGGATAGCCGTATCTTAGATACCTTTTTGAACGATCGACAACAGACAACAGCTGTGAAATATTAAAATTCGACTTTTGAAAACAAAAAAACATTCAAAATATCATTGCTAGACGATTATAACTTATTTTTTCGATTTCCCACACGTAAACAACAACAACAAGCTATCCGGATACGATTCTTGAACGCCCCCATTTTGACTAAATTTATCTGTCAAAACACCGCAACGGATTTTATGGGTCACCCCTATCAGTTGCGCGCGGCAAAACCCACCGCATCAGTTGCCGCGCCGCTTCTACCGCACACAACGCGTGCTATGGGTCGGGCCTTTAGGCTTTTTTGCATGCGTTCTCATATATTCCGTCAAAGTGCGTTATTTACTCTTAAATTTTAAGACCTATGGTACAAATCTTTCCACCATTTTTTTGCTCGGTGTTTGTTCCTTTCCAACTTCCTTGGACTCTTCGGTTCAAAAGCTTGTAGAAATTTTGCACTGAACAAAATGTTTAACACAAATGAAAAAGTAACTATAGCAGCTCTCTTGCCGATCACATTAAACTTTTCACGCAAACACCTATCGTACTGGTAATTCTATACTAGATACAAGTTCCTATGATAACATTAGCTTGTCATTACAAAACAACCCCATTACGAGTGAAAAAAAAAACAGCAACAAACCCTTCCTTCATTCCTACAAACCATCATACGTTTCTGATTGGATAACCACCCCCTCAAGCTGTAGAACACCACCAAAAGGGATCATTGCATTTCAGGACAGATGTATCCCATCCACAACAATCACCCCCATCTCAACATAAAAACAACAACGGCTTACCTACTTCACAAATTTTTATTTATGAAATTTTCTATTTGCATCTCCCACACAATCATAATGTCGTCAGTGATGTCGGGGCGGGGGTTTTGGGGTGTTTATTACAATATACTGTGCCATATTACACTGGGGATTGTTGGGTGGGTGGCAATGTGCCATACTTTGGTTGGCTGTACAAATTTGATGGCCGTTGTTTCAGCAATGGCGGCGAAGTGATTTCATTTTCTTCTTCGCTCGTCTAGCGATGAGGATTCTTGAAGAAGAATTTGCAGTGATGCATAGCGATGCTTTGTATTGTATTTTATTTTTAAGTAGGGAAGGAGTCCTACCATTTCTAAATAGTTTTTTTTTTGTGATGTAATTTTGATTTTCATCCCTTTGTTGATTATGAAACCGAAATAAGAGAAAATCCGTTGACGTGGGAAAAATCTCATTCTCGACTTAAGGCTATTGACGATGATGGTCTGGGTCTCCACTCAGCTTCCGGCTACCTCTTCAAAGACGAGGAGGGCGATGTCTTAATATTCTTCCCTACAAAATAATGGGACAGACCTGGAATTCAGTTAAAAGAAATGACGAAAGTTCTTGTTATTTCGAAGGAGCTGTTATTTTGTTGCTTCTGTCATTTACAAAATAATAACAATAACCATAAATAATTATATACAGTCAGCAAACGTTAACGACGGAGCAGAGCACTGGGAATGGGAGAATGGTGATGGCACAAAGAGAATTTTATTTCACTCCTTGAAGTCGGTGTAGTCATAGTCATCGTCGTTGTTGTTCGTCTGTCGGTCCTTTCGTCTTCTCTACGCTACTGTGTGCTACTGCTGGTGCTTTTTGTTTGAAGATAATTAAAATTTTTAATTTATCCTCTGCTTTATACACATATACATACATTATACTTTTGTTTATTTATATAATAATTTGTTTGAAAAATAAAAAATAAAATAGGTACCTACACAAAACATTGTTCCGACCCATTCTTCCCCCGGCCCGAGGCGAAGGATGTGCTATGGGATGCTTGAGCATCAGTGATGCAGCAAGTTTTTATTAATGTTGTTCTAGTTGATGATGGTGTTTCCTGTTATATTGTTTTATGTTATTACGGTATACAAGCTTGGAAATTACCAACCATTGCCTGATGCACTCAGTCTCGATTTCTTTAGCCACCTATTTTTTCATTGTGAAGGTGGCACTTGGAATATTTTTTGTTTGAAGAGGATTCTTGCCATTTTGTTTTAATTTTAATTTTTTTTTTATAATAATAGCTACTTTTATACAAAATGCATACATGGGTGTGGTGAAAACATTATTGCTGCAGGGATAATGCATTAAGGACTCAGCATGCTTATGTAGGTACTTTGAGCATGTGCAGTGGTGGATTTACACTAGGGGCAGTCGGGGCTAGTGCCCAGGGCGGCAAATTTTCTAGGGCGGCAAATTTTGCTATACAATATATAATTAACTAATTTTTTTAAATAAACAATTTATCTTTCAAAAAATATAATTTATGCATTATCTATCAAATTAAAACTTTGTATAAGGTTCCTGCAATATAGTTTCTTTTATATTTGTTGTTTAGATGAATCTACCTGCAAAGACTTTCAATTTTGTTGAGCATAAATCTAAAATAAATTTTTGAATATGGCTGATGGACGCAAAAAATTAAGTGGATATGAGTATAGAAAGCGCGCTTTGGACAAAAGTAGGCTTACAGGCAAGATTTCATGAAATTAATCATTTTGCAGAACATGCTTCTTATGCTGCTCATTATATGAATTTAGTTGGAGTTCACGCAGTAGAATGCCCCCAGAAGCTGCGTCTTTCTTTAATACAGTACCAACTTTTATACAACTTCTTTACTGCATCGACGCATCGCTGGGAAGTCTAACAGTCCCATACTGAAAAAAGAATTGCGTTAAAATCTCTATCCGCAACCAGATGGTCAGCTCGTTATGAAGCGGTTGAAGCACTTAATCAACATTTTGTTGAAATAATTGAAACTTTAATTATTCTTGAAGAAGATATGGAAGAAAATGCAATTAAACGGCAAGAAGCTAAAGGTATTCGAATTCAGTTGGAGCGACTTGAAACTGCATTTATGCAGATATTTTGGCATTTCTTACTCTCAGGATTTAATGCTGTAAGCCAAAGATTGAAAAAAATTGATTGTAGCATCGCTGATGTAATCGATGATTATCATACTTTGATCCGTTGCTGATACGCGAAATAAATTTGAAATCTATGAAAAATATGCTATGTATAAAAATTTCAGAAATTCAAGATTGTAAAACAACAGTTTCCAGACAAAGAAAGATAAAACAACATGCTGATGAAACTCGAGATGGAGATTTTCAGCTGTCAGGTCGAGGCCAGTTTAGAGATACTACTTTTAATGTCATTCTTGACAATCTGGGATCTGAATTTCGTAAAAGATGTACAGCGTATGAAAAGATTCAAGAAAAATTTTCGGTTATTATTGAATTTGGTGATTTAGATAATAGGAAAATTCGTAAACGAGCTAAACTTTTAAGAGAAATTTTTTGGTCAGATCTTGAGTCCTCACTAGAAGACGAATTTGTGCACTTCCATGCTCATTGCACCGAAAAAAAGGAAAAAATTTTACCTTCCGATCTTCTGAAACTTCTGCATTCAAACGACCTTTACACTGAGTTTCCAAACGCAGAAATCGCTTATCGAATATTTATAACTTTAGCCGTAACAAACTGTAGCGCAGAACTATCGTTTTCTTTTTTAAAACGGGTTAAAAATTACTTACGTTCTACAATGGGTACAAATATACTCAATAGCTTAGCTATTCTATACATACAAACAGATGTGCTTCAACGTTTAGATTGTGAAGATTTAATCGAGCAGTTTGCAATTCAAAAAGTCAGGCGAGTTTGCCTCTTAAAAAATAAGATACCGAAACTATTAAAATAAAATTTAAGTCATAGGGCGGCATTTACCTTAGTGCCCCAGGGCGGCAAAAATTCAAATCCGGCCCTGAGCATGTGGGCCCTTCTGATGAAGATTGCCTTGTATTTTTTTTTAGATACTTTTGGAAAACAACTTTTGAAAGACGTACGATGTGGGAAATTGGGAATTACTCAAATTAATGCCTAGTTGAGGAAAATAATTACAAAATCTGGGACAACATATTTTCTTATATGTAATTTTGTGATGATTGACAGGGATTTGGTATTTAGGTATTCTCCTTCGAATAGTTCCTTTATTATTTATTTATTCAAGAGATTGTTTCAGTTGTAAGAAAAAAACATCGCATCGCTCCATCAATAACTGTGTGGCCATAGACATTTTGGAAACACTCGTATACTTTCCCTACTTACTGTTACATGGCCATAGCTGGGAGGTAGTTAGGGTGCAGTGACATACCTTCAAACCTTCTTAAAAAAATTCATTCACAGATTCGCAGTTCGTTTACTACATTGCACAACAAAACAATACGGCCTTTCGTAACGACACTTGGCGGTAACAAAAATTTTACACGATAATTATTTATTGGTTTTGACGACTTTGGATGAAATTAGAAATGATTGATTTAACCGTGCTGGAATTCAAAAAGTAATGCTCAAAATGTTTCCCCTGCTCCAGACTACAGACGCCAAAGACCAATCGGAGTATTTTGCTTTCGAAACGACCGAGAGTTTCCTTATCTGTTTTTGATAAGGCCCACGCTTCTTCGCCCTAAAGCAGGACTGGCATGATTAAGGTCTTATAAAGGGCTAACTTGGTAGAGAGGGCTTTGTTTCTCAATTGCATTCTTATTAAAGTTGACAATATCTTATAGGCGATGTTAAGGAGGCTTATTCCTTTATAATATGGCGCAATTGTGACAATACTGAGGTTATATTCATCGGGTATGTTCTCTTCCTACCATATCATGCAGATCAACTGGTGCAGCTGATATCCTGCTGCTTTGAAAAGTTCGGCATCTAGGCCATCTCCACCTGCAGATTTATTTGATTTAAGTTTGTATATAGAAAGCTTGTTATACTCGTCGAAAGCAGCCCTTGTTCTCTTTTGCATCTACATTTGTTGTGCTTTTGGTTTGGCTGCATTTTCCTGTCTGCGTTCTTCGAACCATGGGTTTCCGATATGGGATCAAAGGGCTGCTGTATAGCTCTTATGCACGGGTTTTACTGGTTCCGATCTTCATCGCCAAAAAGGCCCCCTGTCAAGCAAATTTCCCTCTTCTCATTATTTCTTCAAGTTCGAAAAAAGCTCCAATTCACAACTCTTAGTTTTCTCGGAAGTTAGAAGTTAGTTTTCTCGGAATCCATCCTTACAGTTAGATTTTAAATTCAAGCCCGTGTGTCAATTGCGTAAAAAATCCGCCTAAATATTATCCCAAGCTGCATGGAAATGAACACAATTTCTTTTTTTTATGTGAGTTAGATAAAAAGGGATTATTACAAAACAAATATTTTCTCCCATTCCCTTTCGAACCAAAGTCGTCTTACGTTAGTGAACAAATTTTTATTGGTAGGTACAGCTTTTTAAGTTTTCTACTATACCGTTTCTAATTGACGTAAAAGTTACTCGAGTCGTCAGCCTTAAAAACTACATATTTAAAACAATAAACTTAAAAAAAGCAGCCGCTCTCGAATCAGAGAATAGAACTTTTAAGTTTCAGCGAAATTCACTATTACAAAAAAATATGGGCGAAAATGTCAAGAAAACAAGGCAAAATGGGCACGACTAGGTCGCGCGAACTTGCAACTGTGTGCTAAATACGATATTCGCATTTCATAATACATTTGATGAAAAAAATTTAATTAAATATTCCAAAGGTTCTTAGCGAAAAAATAAAACAGTAATTTATTCGCTTATATAAACGCTAAAAACTTTGTTTCTAATTTTCTCCTTTTTTTTACAAGTTTTTTGAAAGTCAAGTCTAAGATCTTGCAATAAGTTATTAAAAAAATATAAAAAAATCAGTTTTTTTATAAATTTATAAAAGCTCCAAAAATTTAAATTTTTCACATTTTAATATGCAATCATTCTCAAACTACTAAGGACATTTTAGACATACAAAATTCGTCAAAATCCTGATAACCATTAACGAGAAAGCCAATTTTGAAAAAACGGTACGGTAAATCTGTTTTTAGAATTTTTCAGAACAACCTGAAATTAATCCCTCACATAAAATTTAATCGAAATCGTTGGAGCCGTTTTCGAGAAAAATAAGTAGGTATTATCATATCGGTTATATGACAGCTAACGTAAAGACCTAGCGCATTTCTCTGAACCATAGATTGTGAGGGAATGGATGGTATTTACAATTTTCTCCTGGTTCCGAACGGCTAATCGAAGAAGCGCTTTTTATGGTGATGAATTTACTAACGGAGGACTTGCCAATACCTCGCGTAAGCTGATAAGCGTGGAAAAACATTTTTGCCTCTGTTGGGATGCGAACCACGAAAATCTGGGTTAACAGGCAGATTACCATTTAAAAAATTTTAATTTTTGAAAATTTTATGTTTTTTTTTTTTTTTTAATTCTTGAATACCTTCAAAAGTATAAATTTGATTCATTTCAATTTTTTTATCAAAACAACTTCTGACTCGTTTAAAAAAAAAAATTAAAAACAAAAAACCGTTTTTTTAAGAAACTGATAACGATTTTGATTAAATTATCAGCATTTATGTGTATTTATATTTTATTTATATTGGTGCATGAAGAAACAAAACAAGATCACTCAACTTCTTCACTCAATAAAATTCTGAATATGGCGAGGACTCATGGATGCATTCCATGAGAAGTACCAGAAAACCGGAACACCTTTTCCCCTCCTCCTTGGAAGAGACACTTACTGCCCATCTACACCAGTCTCTCTATACACAAAAATACACAAAAAACAAGGCACTTCAAAACTAACTTACCTAATGCTTCACCGTGAACTAGTTGATTCCATGAAGCCTATTACAACGCTTTACACTGACGAATCCTTTAGTGATAACAACTCAAACTATGCAGTCATCGAAATGAAAGCGAATAACGAAGAGGTCAACACTTTTCAAGGAATCATACCAGACGCAGCCGGTAACTACATATATCGCTGAGGTAACAGCGTTGTTAAAAGCCCTTGGAATTGCGCAAACATCTTCAGTAAAAACAAAGATCTTTACCGACAATTTAAGCATCCTTAATGGAATTGAAAGTGCAACAAATAACTGCTCAACACTCGAGCATCCTTGATAATAACAACGGAAGAATAACAATAGCATGGATACCAGGGTATGAGGGGAATTAAAGGAAATGAGGCCGCAGATAAGGTAACGAAAAAAGCAGTTAATTACCCATACATAAAAGAACTACCAAAGAACAAAGATACCTCAGCTGATACGAATAATTTTCATATCAAATGTAAATGATGAACTAGAAAGAGGCTGCTTTGGTGAACAAAATTTTCTTCGACTACACTACCCATCCCATCTCCGTATACCATACAACAAAACACTAAGCAGAGTGCATCACCATATTTTGGATAAGAGTGGGAAAAACTAATTTTCTAGTCGACACCATTACATCAACGATCCTCCAGAAGAGTGTACTAATTGTAGAGAGGTTCTTTCAGTTTGGCATATCTGCCATTTATCCGATTTCACGCCTAACCATTATTAACAATTCCACCGAAGATATGTAGAAAAAAATAACCCAAATCCTTGATCCAATTGATGTTCAAACATCCCAGCGCATCAAAGAAGCCACAATTTTACATAATTTAGATATATGAACATTAAAACATTCTATATCCAAACGGCATCTATGGTCTTGTTGCCCTGATGTCTTTCGAATAAATATCTTATAAATTTTTTTTGTAATCTATTTTGGTTAAATAAATAAATTTATGTATAAGGAATTGCAAGGGAATGTTGTTTTTAGATTTTCACTTAAGACCTTTGGAATATTAATTAATTTAATTGTTTTCAATATATTGTGTGATTTAATTAAATTTTCATAGCAAATGTGTAGTTGGCAACCCTGTTCAATTAAATATATTGTGAAGAGCGAATATCAAAAACGTCAATACCATTTCCGTTGCGAATACCATTTCCGTCAATATGGCCTCTCTTTAAGAATATAATTATGTAGTAATAAGTACCCACTCCTATTTAAGTTTCTTTCCTGATAACATAAGTTTAGTACGAATAATTGATGAACTCGGTGAAAGATTTCATAAAGACATTGAAGAGTACGAGGACCATTATCAGGGTGTAAACTACTGCTGGAGTCTATAGAGATACTGAGCTCACTCCCCATAAGATAAAAGCTAATCTTTTCATAAAAAGGTGTCTAGTGTAAAACAAAGATGCAGTTATACTAAAAGGGTGTCCTTTAGAGGGAAGCACTTCTTAATTTCTCGTTAGTGTGGTTTTCAATTTCAACGTTCAAGACCCACTGGACAGAACAGAATCAGAGATTCAACTTTGGCAAGGTCGTGTGATTTCTTTACATACTAAATTCAACTTACAACATTCGACCGACGACCCTCATCGTCGCCATTTACATTTGTCAGTTAATTTGAAATCAATTTTAAAAAAAATTTTCTATATTTTTGTGTTTGTCACAGTGGATAATGTCGAAAGTCTCACTCAAATCTGCCGTTATAAACATTTTTAGCCATCAATAGTAGTTGACCATCTACTCTATGGTTCAAAAAATAAAGCCGCAAGACCACCGGGCATTTCACGTTTTGCTTCCTTGAGTTGTCTTCCAAACTAATGCGATTTCTTGACTATATGTATTGTGTGGGGGTCGTTAGTCTGAACCGGTAGACTAAAAACATTTAAAGACTTGGAAAACAACATTCGCCATATGTTATTGCCGAAACACGACCCTAAAATCTCAAAGAGTGACGTAATATTGAGTCGGTTCACTTAAATACGTTAACTAAGACGACATCTTCCCTTTCCGCGATTCTCTTGCGATATACTTTTGAAGGCCAGTCGAGCCGGCGCGTTGATGTCCAACCGCTCTGAACTAATGTCGCACCCATCTTACTCGAAGTGAGTTTCTTTCTAGTTGTTGACACATTGTCTTCAGATACGGAGCCAAAGACCTTTCGGAGTGTTTTTTTTTATCGAAAGACCAAGGGTTTCCGCATCCGCTTTCGATAATAAAGTATGTGCCATATAGCAGTACTAGGATTACCAAAGTCTTATCAAGGGTTACAAGTAACTCAAACAAGCAGCTATTAACAAAAGAAATTCTCACTTGACCTTCGCACTGAAGTTATTTTCCGTGTCTACAGTGGATCCAAGGTAAATAAAGTCCTGTAATAACTCGAAGTCGTGTCTGTCTATTGTGACACTGCACTCACTTTGGAAGAAAGTTTTTTAAAGCGACTCATTTTTTTTTCAGCGGAGGTATGATACAAATTTTCTCTATAGATTTTGATCGCTAAATAGCTGTCAATGTCAAAATATCCTATGATTCAAACGTTAACACAAATTTTTATTTCCGAAAAAAAAAATTTTTCCTACGTTTAACCGCTACTCTAGTGTCAAGGAAACAAAATCAAATTCAGCCCAAGTTTTAACACAGTTGGCACACAGGACACAGCCCTAGCTTGCTGCAACCTTAAGCTTTTGGCTTTTACAGATTGAAATTAGCTCGATTCTTTCAGTATCATATATTCAAAAGTTTGACATTGTTCTTGCTTGAAGACATCCTAGTTAATCTTAAGAGCTATTCTACTTACTTACAGATTTTTTTCAAATTTAAAAGAAAAATGTGAATGTTTGTACTCGTACAAAGTAATTATTTAATGTGCTAGGATAAAAGCATTGCGCTCTTTACCAATTTCAAATAAACTTTTCATCATCACTGTAGCAAAATGATTACAGCTTCAAATCTAATCATACATGGGCTGTAGTAAAAGCAACCCACTCAATGCTCTCTTCCGCCATGTTTCTTAATGCAAAACAATACAAAGTGTGGAAATGGGAATACAAAATAATAAAAAAAAAAGAAACTCGAAAATGGAAAGAGAGCACAACAAAAAATAAAAAAAAACTACCAAGCAACAAGGAATGAAATCACTGAAATCCTATAACAATAAGCAAACAAAATTTTACCATGCCCCCTCGGCGTGGTGAGTGGGTGAGTGGGTGCACTCCTTTCTGTCATCCAACGATTGCCAGAGCCAGGAATACAAGATATAACAACGCCAGGCATTATGAAGGATCATGAAGGCAAAAATTAATCAAAACATTGCATAAAGGAAAATAATCATAATCATAATAATAAAGTAAGGACGAGCTTGCTTTTTTGTTTCCTGAGGAAAATGAAATCACAGAACAACTATGTACAACAACGGTAGGAAAGAGTTTGAGTCCTCCTACAGAGAGAGGATAAGAAAAGAAGCACTGGCCGGAGGAGGTGGGCAACGAATAAAAAAATGTTTTTTTATGTATATATATTTTCAAACATCATAATAACATCATATAAAACGGTGTACAACAATAATGGAATATGCTTCAAGGAACAAGGGAGAATTTCCTCTTCACCCACCATCCCCATCACCATCCAAATCCTTCCACTTCAACAAAGAACACACAAATGAATGACATGAATAGCATCAGTCTCGCAGTCATCATCGTCATCATCATATAAAAGGCAAGAGACAACGTGTAAACCTAATGTGTCAGCTTCTCTAACAACAACAACCTTCCTCCAAGTAGTAGGTATGCTATGCATCTGCGACAGGTTCTTGTTTTCAGTTATACCTGTAGTTCAATAGAACACCACCAGCAGCAGCACATGGAGAAAATTTAATGAAAAAATTATGTGATGCGACACTCCTGCATGCGGAATGGAGAAGAAGGAGGGCTCAGGAGCCTGGGGGACACAGTGTAACAATGGCGTCAAGAGTTTAATTACGAAATATGTTTTAATTTTACATTGTCAGAGCTGCTTGTACTCAGGGTCTCTGTATGCGGGAGCACATGACGTCTTCCTCCTCATGGTGTTTTAGCACAGCAGCGTGGTAGGTAAAGTTAGGTGTGGTGCCACCTACTATATGTGTTCATTTGCACATGACAGGACACAGTGAAAATGCAGGAAAAATAATTTTATTTTTTTTTTTGCTTTTGTTTGAGTTGTTTTTTTTTTTTTATTATTATTTTCCAGCCTTTTCTTCCCATTCATGTGCTAATGTAGGTGATGATGAGATTTCGGAGGCAAAAAAGATTGTTCATAATTTTAAATGTGACATTGGGACCATGCAATTAGCATTATGGGAATTTTTAATTTCGGCATCCAGCTGCAATTGCATCAGCTGCACAGCTCCATACATCGGCATACTAATTAACTAAGTGTTTTAAATTATTGAAATGAATTTCACATTGTATTGAGCTCATTCAATCAAAAAAAAAAAAAAATATCAAAAAGTTAAATTAGGTCGAAAATGCTTTTAAAATTAGTGATTTTAATATTTTCATACATAAAAAATCCCATTTGTCGAAAATAAATATAAAAACAGGGAATTTCATTGCTTAAAAATGATTTCATTTGGCAAAGTAGATAAAAAACTTCTTCTATAAGAATTTCAAGAAATCGAAAGTATAAAAGATGTCTAGGTAAAAAAATTTGTTTGATAAAAAAGTGTGCGAATTCGTCAATCGCAGAGGAAAAGTGTTCTGAGCCAGGGTAGTATAATAAATTTATAAAATTTTCATAACTTTGGGGCCGTCCATAAAATACGTCACACTAAAGTTAGGTTTTTTTGTACTCCCTGCCCCATTGCCACGCCGTGTCACACTTTCTGTGACCCTCTATGAATGTTACATCACAAAAGCTTAGTCCCCTCCCCCTTGCGTATAATAAATTTTAATTAATAGTGCAGTTTTAAGTTTTTTTATTTTTTAAGTAAATTAACAAATATATTTACGGATTCCAATGCCGCTAGAGCCAAGTCAAAATCCTAGAGCCACGCCAAAGAGCTAGCGCTCAGGTTTAAAAAAATAAACATTATAGTAAAAATATTGAGTTACAATTTATTGTATTTAAAATATGTATATAATGCATTTAAATATCTGTATATTTACTAAAACGAAATGAAAGACTTCTATCATGACAAAAAAAACTAGTCGAGAGAAATACTGAAGTAAAATTTTTTCATAAGGGCACACGTAACGTTGCGGTAGATCCCCCCCCCCTTTCCCCTTGTCAAAACTTCTCACACTCAGCGAGACTCCCCCCTCTCCCGGAATGCGAACGTATTTTATGGACGCCCCTTTACAAAAATGGTAATGTCTTGAAGTACCCAGAGTCTCAGAGCTCAGTTCATATCTGTGGAGAAGATTTGGGGCTCCCCGTTACTAGGTTAGATTAGGTTGCATAAAGGGTGCAGCCAAAAGTGGCAGCACCTCACTCGGATCTCAAGGATCCATTGTGCTCCCCGAGAAAAAGAGAGGATGAGGAGATGGGAGGATTGGAGAGGAAGAGGGTTGGGTGGATAATTGGTTTATTGGGGTAGGAAACCCCCACTGAAACATTTGGAGCCTGATAGTAAATTTCAGGACGTTGCTCAATGGGAGATTAGATATGTCGCCCAGTTCGTCGAAGAAGTGTTCTCCGATGGTTTTTTTCCTAGTGTTGGCTAAGCTAGGACACTCACAGAGGGAGTGGAATGATCCTTCTTCTGCCTCCTCATCTTGGCATCCTCTACATAAGTCGGATGTGCTAATGCCCATTCTCATCATGTGGGTGCCCAACGAGTTGAGGCCCTTGAGAATGCCATTTAACAGAAAGAGCCGAGGTCTGCTTAACTGGAGTAGAAATTCTGTTTTTTTCTTGGAAATATCTGGTCAAAGGTTTCTGGAGACTCGGCATGTTTCTTAAGATGACCACCTGTCATTGGCGGTTTTTAGAAAATCGTGTTTGATTCTGTTTTTTTCTTGTTCTAGAAACTGACCCAATTTTAGCCAGCTTATCTGCCATTTCATTACCGATTATGTCACGTTGTCCTGAAACCCACGCTGTTACTAAGTCCCTGATGAACATCAGCTTCGTTATAAGGAACTGGCAAGCCGTCCGATCCTCAGGGCCTACCGCATTTTTTTTTTTTTTTTTTTTTTTTTTTTTTTTTTTTTTTTTTTTTTTTTTTTTGAATTCGATTGAAACTTGAAATTTAAATGCTCATATTTTATGAGGAACGGAAACGGAAACGAAAAAGAGAACTTGGTGTTTGTATTGAATAGGTTCCAAAAATACTAAGCCGATTTGAATGAAAGACGTTCTAGAGCCTGAGAAATGACATAGGCTATATTTTGTTCTCGGGAAAGTGAACGAGAACATAACCGGGAATTTAAAAAATACTTCACCGATTTCAAATATTCTTTCACCGTTAGAGTTGTGCTTCATTATCCCTAAGTAACATGGACTATATTCCATCCCTACATCCCCACGAAAAAGAGAGTTCGAAAACCACTGGACCGAATAAGATTTTTTTCATGCCCATATTCCCATGGGAACAGGAACTGTTTTACTTCGCTTACTCAATTCGATCACAGTAAGTTAATCTTCACCCGCGCCGGGCGTGTCAGCTAGTGTTCGATAAAAAAAATGAAAATAATTAATATCCAAAAGAAAAAAGCCGCTCTCCTAACGCATAGTAACTTTCCCACAAGTGTACATACAGATCCAAAGGTTAATTCGACTAAATGTTGCTGGCATAGGAAAAGAGTGATGAAGTACTAACGGAGTATGAAATGTCGAGGATTATACAAAGTGATTTTCGGCGTTACTGACGCATTTGCTTATGTATGTATATTAATGAAATTACGGTAACAGGCATTATATCACCCGCTATTTGGTAGCGTTTTGACCATTTCAAAGCCCATCAACCGTTTAACGTGATTTAAAATTGGTTTGTTGAAACTCTGGGCTGTCTTATGGTTGCCACTGTCTTTTGAAAAACTTCAAATCACCATACATGTCAAACGGAGTGTTTCTTAGAGCCCTGGATCTGCCCTCAATTCTAAACTCCAAAGTAGCACTGGCAGACCCTTCTTTACCACTGGGCCCCAAAATCACCAGGGGCCTCAAAATTGCACAAACAACACTAAACCTCTATTGGTTTGTTTTAAAGAAAAAAAATATTTCGATACAATTTTTAAAAGGTGTTTCTCGGCGGGAGCTGATGCACTACCCGCCTTATAACGGCCATCAAGAAATTGAAGAAGCTTT
This sequence comes from Melanostoma mellinum, assembly GCA_914767635.1. Classification (NCBI taxonomy): domain Eukaryota; kingdom Metazoa; phylum Arthropoda; class Insecta; order Diptera; family Syrphidae; genus Melanostoma; species Melanostoma mellinum. Next base: position 74,058,563 of record OU612059.1, read on the forward strand.
GATGTCCATCGCCAACGATTTAGAACAGGCACGAAAGGGCAGAGAGGAAATACTTTATCATACATTCAGAACCTAGGAGCTCTCTATTGCAAATAATTATAAATCAAGCACATTACTTTAAAAGCAAAATACTTCCCTCGATGTTGCAACAAATTTGCTGAGTGCAATCGATGAATTTTTGAATTTTGATGATTTTGAATCATCAGCCAGACAAAATAACACGGATTCCGAATATAAGGAATTTTCTGAAAGTTCGAGGTGTACATGTACAAGCTCATGCCAGACTGTTTTGACGGGGACACTGAGTAATTCTGACTGGGAAGGAAAGATTCAAAATTGAAACCTTCCTTCCCATTGCCGACACTGTTCGTATACGAAGATTGGCCAACGTTTTGAGATTTTTCGATTTAAAATTGTGAATTCAGAAGGCTTAAAAAAACTGCAAATCTTTCGCTAAACTTTACACTAAAGATGTAAACGAAAATTAAATACATGCTGAGTTTCTGAATTTAAAAGAATACTTTAAAATTAGTCGACACTAGAATGAAAAAACTGACCATATTTTAGAACTTTACACTTTTTCAAAACAAATAAAATTGAAAATGAATTTCCAAATTCTGAAATTGCACTTATAATTTCCTTTATGATGATGATCAATCGCAGTAAAGAAAGGGAACGTTCTAAGTTAAAAAGAATAAGAAACGAATACAGAACTACAATGATTCAAGAAAGATTGACAAGTTAGTTGCTGAGGTCAATCGAAAGCGACATCTTCAGAGGCATCGATTTTCAAGATGTGATCATTGATTCTGCTAATCTCAAATGAAAAAAAGACTATTTCAATAAACATTCCTCTTTTTCACCAAAAAAATAAGGTCTGTGTCACTGTTAATATATATTGATCTTTAAATTGCATTCCGAATAACTTTTCTAGATTTCTGTTATTTAAATTTTGTTTATTTTTGAATTTATATATGAAATATTTATTTTTTTGTTTTCATGTTTACATTGTTTATGTTTATGTTTTAAACGCTGCAGTAACTGTTTATCTTTTAATTAATTTAAAAAAATCCTAATCCTAACTAATATTATAAATGTGAAAGTCCCTCTGTCTGTCCGGCTTTCTATGTTACCATCTCCCGCCCAAACTACCAAACTGATTGATATGAAATTTTGTACAGAGATAGTCTAGAACCAGAGGAAGGCCATAGGCTATATATTTTATCCCTAAATTCCCACGGGAACGGGAACTTATACGGGAGTTTAGAAACTACAACACCGATTTCAAAAATTTTTCCACCGATAGAATGCTTTACTATCCCAAAGTAACATAAACTTTAATTCATCCTTATATTCCTGCGGGAACGGGAGTCCTTACTAATATAATAAGTGCGAATGAAGCTCTGTCTGTCCGTCGTTCTATGTTACCATCTCCCGCCCAAACTAATAAACCGATTTAAATGAAATTTTGTACAAATATTGGACTGAACTTAAGGACGGACATAGGCTTTATTTCATTCGAATATTCCCTCGGGAACCGGTCCTCACTATTATTATAAATGCAAAAGTAGCTCTGTCTGATCACCTTTCTATGTTACCATCTCCCGCCCAAACTAATAAACCGATTTAAATGAAATTTTGTACAAAGATTGCTCAGAACCTTAGGAAGGACATAGGCTATATATTTTATCCCTATATTCCCACGGGAACGAAAACGTATACGGGAACTTAGAAACTACAACACCGATTTCAAAAATTTTTCCACCGTTAGAATGCTACACTATTCCTGAGTAACATAAACTTTAATTCATCCACATATTCCTACGGGAACGGGAGTCCTTACTAATATAATAAGTGTGAAAGAAGCTCAAGGAAGGACAGACGTCCGTCGTTCTATGTTACCATCTCCCGCCCAAACTAATAAACCGATTTAAATGAAATTTTGTAAAAAGATTGGACTGAACTTAAGGACGGACATAGGCTTTATTTCATTCGAATATTCCCTCGGGAACCGGCCCTAACTATTATTATAAATGCAAAAGTAGCTCTGTCCGATCACCTTTCTATGTTACCATCTCCCGCTCAAACTAATGAACAGATTAAATTTAATTTTTGTACAAAGATTGTTCAGAATCTGAGGAAGAACATAGGCTTTATATTTTATACCTATATTCCCACGGGAACGGGAACGTATACGGGAACTTAGAAACTACAACACCGATTTCAAAAATTTTTCCACCGTTAAAATGCTACACTATTCCTGAGTAACATAAACTTTAATTCATCCACATATTCCTACGGGAACGGGAGTCCTTATTAATATAATAAGTGTGAAAGTAGCTCTGTCTGTCCGCGGTTCTATGTTACCATCTTCCGCTCAAACTAATAAACTGATTTAAATTAAATTTTTTACAAAGATTATTCAGAACCTGAGGAAGGACATACGCCATATATTTATTCCCAATATTCCCAGGGGAGCAGGAACGTTTACGGGAACTTTGACACTATGGCACCGATTTCAAAAACTCTTCCATCGTTGGAATGCTCCATAATCCCTGAGCAACATTAACTGTTACTCATCCCCATATCCCTCACGGGAACGGTCACCATGTTTCCACGGGAACGGGAGTCTTTACTAATATTATAAGTCCGAAGTTAAATCTGTCTGTCTATTTCTCTTTGTTACCATTAACTGCCCAAACTATTGAACCTATTTATATGAATTTTGGTACAGAGGCAGTCTAGAACCTGAGGATGGACATATTTTATGTTATGCAACATGTTTTATCCCTGTATTCCCATGGGAACGGGAACTTGGAAAATACAGCACCCATTTCAAAAAATGTCCACCGTTAGAATACTGCACTATTCCCGAGTAATGTAAACTTCAAGTCATCCTCCGGAAACGCCCTCATGTTCCCACGGGAATGGAAGACTTTATTAACATTATAAATCCGAATTTAACTCTGTCTGTCTGTTTTTCTTTGTTTATATTTACCACCCAAACTATTGAACCGATTTATATGAATTTTGGTACAGAGATAGTCTAGAACCCGAAGATGGACATCCTTACTAATATTACAAATCCAAAATTAACTCTGTCTGTTCGTGTTTCTTTGTTACCATCTCCCGCCCAGAAAACTGATCCGATTTAAATGGAATTTAATTAAGAGATAGCCTAGAGCCTGAGGAAACACATAGGCTTAATAAGTAATCCCTATATTTCTACGGGATCGACACCGTAAACGGGAACCTTAAGACTGCTGGGTCGATAAAAGTTCTTTTACTGCGGGGTGATTTCTGTCAAACTGTCGAAAATACATTAGACCTAAGAAGAAATGTCTATCTTGATCTTCAAATAATAATTGGCAATCGGGAATGGCTATTTGAAAGGCGATTTCGGCGCCGACTAATGAGATAGTTAACCATATAAACTAATAGAATATGTTTGACGTATTGGGGGACGTTGGCGAATGTCTATCAATAGACAATATTATTTAAGATATTTCATTAAGTACCTACGGTTTATCAACGTTTTAATGATTTTGGAAAGAAGGGACGTTAGTGCAATTGGACGGTAATTGGAAGGGGAGGAAGATTCGCCTTTTTGGGGACCGGCAATACGAAGCCTTAAAACACTACGCAACAAGCGGATAGGGTTAGCTCTTTTTTTTGGCCAAAGTAAAATTTTGATAGCAAAATTCCGGATGAAGAGCTTTGTTCAAATTCTACATTGACAAAATCTTTTCTCTAAGCCAATGGGGCTAACCCTGAATTGGCAAAAATTAGCAGGTACAATAAAGCTCGTTCGAGACCCAGTGCATTTGTTTCAGTCACAACTTGTAAAAAGTGGGAGAGATGCCGGTAAGCAAAAAATAATTGTACGATTCTGGGATTTGAACCTCAGACCCAAGTAACAGTCACACATGCTAATTATAACGCCATGGGCACCACAGCTGACGGTTTAATGTTTTCGAAATTAAGTAAATTATAGTACTTTTTAACAAAATGTTTTTGAAAAAAAAGGACGTAGGGTAAGGGGGGTGAATATGCCACACTTAACAGTAAATAAATAAAAATAAATAGTAAATGACAAGTTAAGTACAAGATGTTCTCAATTTCATTAGATTGTTATTTTATTTATCAAATTAATAATGGAAAACGTAACTTTATTTCTTGGAATTCATTGTAATTCAACTTTAAAAAAAAACCTTAAAAAGTGGCATTTTACCCACACGTGTGGGTAATAAGCCACTTCTGAATGGGTAAAATGCCAGCAAACATTTGGTAGAATGTTCATTATGAGCCAAAATTAAATTTCATCAATGGGACATATCAGACAGCTTCCATTGTCCAAACAATCCTCGTGCATCAATTTTTTGCATTTAGAGCATTGCACCCAGTCACAGTTTGGTCCAAATTTGTCGTAAAAGAACAGCTCACAGATGGCACAAAAATTGTCTGCATCCTCTTCGCCACTTGAGATAGTTAACCATATAAACTAATAAAATATGTTTGACGTATTGGGGGACGTTGGCGAATGTCTATCAATAGACAATATTATGGACACTGAGCAAGTCACATCATACCCTATAGAGTTTCTCAATTTCTTAGGATTATAAGGAGCGGCAGCAAGTTGGTGTTCCAGTGCCAAAAATGAGTAATCCAGAATTGTACACAGCTACAAATTACACATCTGGGATGCGGCATTAATAATGACTGGAATGAAAAAAGGAGAAAACGTTTCGATTCCCCGTTTTCCTTTAATTCCCACTGATTGGACATTATAAATAAGGCTCAGACGCTTTAAGTTGCAGGTGTTCGTTTAGGAAAAAATCCCATGGCAATTTTATGTGGCAGAATCACGTATATCAATCCCACAAAACCTTTTTATTTCGCAAAAGATGGAAAAAATAAGAACTTCGTGTGCAAACATATACTAAAATAAAATAATATAACAATGGTTTACTAAAACGCATGAATATGTCTTATTTGCGAAATAAGTAGCCTAAAAAATTAAGAATGCTGCCGAAAGTCACTATTCCACGCGGACGAAGTCGCGGGCACAGCTAGTATTATATATTTCAAAGTTAAAAGAATAAATATTAACTCAAAGTTATTTTATTTTTTCTACATATACACGTTTATTACACAACATAAGATTTGTATGTTATCAAACAGTGGGCCCCATTTTCGAAAAGTGCCCAGGGCCTTCAAAAGCGTAAATACGGCCTTGAGCACTAGGTTTATGATGGGTGGAGTTCAGGTAACGAGCAGGTCTGTCAAATGGAATGTGTTTTTCTTCAAATGACAGGGATGTGTTTTGACTTCGTGGTTTGATTTTCGGTAGAAACTATCTTGAATAACCGGATTATATCCGAAATTATACTCAGAAATTTAAGGTACACTCATATAGAGGGTAATTTTTGTTTGCCGATGGACTAGTTAAGGGTTCATGTCTAGTACACCTCTATTTGGAATTAACATTAACAACAAAACGAAATGGAAATTTTAGGTTCCTGAAGTATTTCAAAAACCTACAATTTTATACGTCCTTTCCGAACTGCTAACTTAGAAATTACTAAAACTACTCTCGGACGACTCAACCATTTCTCATGATACCCGAAGAAAGCAATTGGATTTTTCTGAGATTCGAACTCCCACGTAAGAGGCAGATACGCTAGTCAATACGCCACGGGTACCATAATCATCATTGATACTAAGATAATCCATTATTTAAAAAAACTTGAAATTTTATGCTAATTTATAATAAAAACCTTTTACATATATGTATATATGCATATGCATACATACCTAATGTACTTAGACGGTAATTTCAATGAATGGCACTTCACTCATAAAGTACCTAAGTAGGTACATATCTAAAAAAACTAGTAAGGTTGGGCCTTTGGAATAATATTGATAAGTACGCTTTTTTTAGAACCGGCCCTGGTTAGTATTACAAAGTTATGCTAGTGATGGTAAACTAAAAAGCGTCATTAATTTATGATCGTTCCATACGTGACTATACACCTACTTAAATGTATGCAAAAGACATGGCAGTAAAATATCCTGTCTGCATAAAGCTTTTAACTAAACTCGTTCAACATCCCTTAAGACTAGCAAGCACCTAATTGCATTTCCATCAAAAAATAAACGTTGATTACCTTTTTAATTAAATGATTTTCTTACACTCAGTAACTCCATTGTGATTGGAGTACAATGCCACTCACAACACAAGAGCATGTGCAAGTTCACCTATCAAATCCTTACAGTCTATCGTCTACGCCATCAAACTCCCTTAACCAAGCCGCATCTGCTAATAAATCTTTCTATCATGCAACCTGCTGAGCAAAAAAAAAAACAACATTCTTTGAAATACTTTGACTTCACTTCTCCAGCAACAAACTCGCAACAACCGTGATTCCAAAACATTCCATCACTGTTCCCACGTGTCCTAATAAACTCGCATACCTATTGTTCAAATTATTTGTTATTTTTTCAGAAAACCTATTTACGCAAAATAAAAACGCAACACAAAAACAGGATACGATGAACAATTCATATTTCATAAGGGGATGCATTATGATTGGCTTCGAATGCCCCGCCTCCCTTGTTGTAACAGGATAAATATAATTTTTAGCGCAGGCGCCAACTTCACCCACCGACAAAAACAGATTAATACCGGAATGTGTGTGCTTGTATTAATTTTTCGCGGAAGTGTAAACAAGAACAACAGCGGCATCAGTGTATTCTATTTTTCATCCCCCATTTGTTTATCATATCTTGTTGGCTGCAGCAGTAAGATAAAATAGGTAAGCAAAAAAAAAAACAGCAAGTACCAAAAAAATAACGTAAGGACGAGTGGTGCAAAATTTAATAACAGCATACACCCATAAAGTATAGTGAGAATGAATTGTTTTCATAGTTCGTAAATGCGGCTGTATAAGGAGGCGGTTATGATGAGTGTTGTTTCATATATTCGTAGGGGGTGGTTTGTCATTGTATGCAGTAATTTTAACGAGATAAAAACAAAGATCACAATAAACATGGAATTTTTTCTCCCTCAAGTACACGGCGGGCGTAAATTGTATTGTTTAGCGCCCATCAACTCCCACTGACGGAGGCAGCATCAGGCATCACTCTGTAGACTTCTTTGGTAATATGATGATGACGGTTATCAACACATCATTGCCAGTCAAGCATTTAAGGATGGGTATTTAATATCACAAAATTTAATAAAAAAAAAGCTAATTAGGTATTAGAACTCCTTCGCATAATGATTTTTAAGTAGGTATCTTAGGCAGAACTGTTTTTCCACGGGTATCGCTTTTCGCGAGGAATTGGCAAGTCCTCCGTTAGTAAATTCATTGCTTTAAAAGCGCTTTATCGGTTAGACGTTCGGAACCGGCAGGAAAATTAGGTCCCCTGCAGTCCCTCACAAGGCATGGTTGTGAGGAATGCGGCTCTTCGCTCTGTTGCGCCACCCTATAATACAACTTTTTGGGAAAATATCCATGTTTTGCCTTCGTAAATCTTTTAAGACGGTGTAGCTTCACAAACGCAATATCAGCATATTCCATAGAGTCAAAGATTGGAGTAAATTCTTCTTTTTTTTTATAATAAACATCAAGGGGTTATGAATACCCTTATAATGTTGTAAAACACAGTGCGAGTATTTAGGAAAATAGGAGGGGATTTAAAAGGAGACACCGATGTAATAACAGGTAATCAGGTAGAGCATTTCACATTCGAGTGGTATGACTAAGAAATGAATCTCTATACTTGACTGTACGACCGAAGTTGGGCTCAGGGTAAAACTGATGCGCATTCCTGTCGACGCGGGTGTTTCGGCTAAATTGTTTAAAGAGGGGAATGCAACTGGCTATTTCACTAGAGCACTGTTTGTAGAAAAAGCAATAAAAGAGACTGAGACAGGAAACGTTTCGACGATGTTCAAGAGAATCAATCGATTCTGCTATTGAACTATCACCTATCAATCTAATCGCTCTGTTTTGTACCCTATCAAGTAGGCGCAAAGATGTTAGGGAAGCACCTGACCAGATATGGGAGTTATACTCTAGTTTAGGGCTGATGAAGGCCTTATAAATTGTAGCCAGATAAGAAAGGGTGCAGAACTTCCTGCATCGTCTCAAGAAGCCTAACCATTTAGCAGCGTTTTTGGCGACTTCAAATATGTGGTCATTCCAACGAAGATCATCATTTACACACATACCGAGTACTGACAGCTTTTTGGTTTCTTGGATGCAGGTACCATTCATGGATAATGGCGATGGGGGAATGTTAAGCTTCAACGACAAGAGACAGCATTGAGTTTTCGAAGCATTGAATTCTACTCGGTTTTTATGAGCCCATGTAACAATGCTGTCAAGGTCAGAATTCAATGAGCTTATCATACGCAGCCGTTCCAGTTCCACATCCGAAAAGCAGGGACGTGAATTTGGAAACGAATATGAAAAGCTGAGGGTCGAGTCGTCAGCAAAACAGTTAAGTGGATAAGAAGTTTCAGACAAGAGATCATTTATGAAAATGAGGAAGAGAGTCGGAGGCAAAACGGAGCCCTGGGGCACACTAGCATATATCAAATGGGTATCAGACTTGAGGCCATCCAACACAACTTGTATTGAATGGTCGGAAAGGTAATTTCTAATCCTACAAAGAAGAGACTCATCGATACCAAAAGCACGCATTTTCGATAAAAGAGCCTTATGCCAAACTCTACCAAATGCTTTAGAAATATCAAGCGTAATAATCTTACTTTCTCCAAAACAATGTAAATCCACTTCTCGGTGAGATAAGCTATCAAATCACCAGTGGAACGTTTGCCACGAAAGCCGTTTTGACGGTCATTAAGAAGCTTTCGTTCTTCAAGATATTTCATTAAGTACGGTTTATCAACGTTTTAATGATTTTGGAAAGAAGGGACGTTAGTGCAATTGGACGGTAATTGGAAGGGGAGGAAGATTCGCCTTTTTGGGGACCGGCAATACGAAGCCTTAAAACACTACGCAACAAGCGGATAGGTTTAGCTCTTTTTTTTGGCCAAAGTAAAATTTTGATAGCAAAATTCCGGATGAAGAGCTTTGTTCAAATTCTACATTGACAAAATCTTTTCTCTAAGCCAATGGGGCTAACCCTGAATTGGCAAAAATTAGCAGGTACAATAAAGCTCGTTCGAGACCCAGTGCATTTGTTTCAGTCACAACTTGTAAAAAGTGGGAGAGATTCCGGTAAGCAAAAAATAATTGTACGATTCTGGGATTTGAACCTCAGACCCAAGTAACAGTCACACATGCTAATTATAACGCCATGGGCACCACAGCTGACGGTTTAATGTTTTCGAAATTAAGTAAATTATAGTACTTTTTAACAAAATGTTTTTGAAAAAAAAGGACGTAGGGTAAGGGGGGTGAATATGCCACACTTAACAGTAAATAAATAAAAATAAATAGTAAATGACAAGTTAAGTACAAGATGTTCTCAATTTCATTAGATTGTTATTTTATTTATCAAATTAATAATGGAAAACGTAACTTTATTTCTTGGAATTCATTGTAATTCAACTTTAAAAAAAAACCTTAAAAAGTGGCATTTTACCCACACGTGTGGGTAATAAGCCACTTCTGAATGGGTAAAATGCCAGCAAACATTTGGTAGAATGTTCATTATGAGCCAAAATTAAATTTCATCAATGGGACATATCAGACAGCTTCCATTGTCCAAACAATCCTCGTGCATCAATTTTTTGCATTTAGAGCATTGCACCCAGTCACAGTTTGGTCCAAATTTGTCGTAAAAGAACAGCTCACAGATGGCACAAAAATTGTCTGCATCCTCTTCGCCACTTGAGGTATCATTCAATGCTGGAAGTAGTTGTAGTAGTAGTTGTTTTCTTTTTTGTTTGATCTTTTTGTTGTTTTTGCTTCTTAAGTTTTACTTTGTCAGTTGATCCATATGAACTATGTTCGTGAAGATTTTGGCATGTTGCTTGCGGGTCGATATCTTAACCGGTGGCATTTGTGGAATGGGTCTGATTAATTTAAATTATGTAAGAGGATCCAAGTTCATGTCTACGGGAGCATCATTTGGTGATCAATCTTCAGATAGTGATGCTGCTATATTTTCATCAATAGCTGGAGTAAATGTCTCATTTAGGTGAGAAGCGATAGCTATTTCAGCTGGAGTAGTCAAATCATCAGTTAACACTTCCAGGCAGATATTTCTTTTGAAACATCAGCATTCACATCATCAGAAAAAAGGAATACCTGTTCAGTTATTTCTAGCAGGTTAAAAGGAAATATACCACGTTTAAAGCCAGAAGATCCATTTTGGATAGTTGCTGCAGAATTCCAAGCAATATTTAGCAAACCTCCGAACTGTTCTCTTTTTAAGCGTCTACCTGTTCATTAATAGGAAAAGTATCCAATAAGAATGTATGACCTTGTCTTACCACCTTACCAGGGTGGTTGAAAATCCAATAAGATACAGCTCTCTTCCAAAAAGTCTTTAGTGGTTTAAAAAAGGACCGGTCTAACGGTTGCAAATAATGTGTTGTGTGACTAGGCAAACATTACAACTCGATGTCATTCTCAGCTACAAAGTCTAACACTAGGATATCCAAACAATGAGAGCTATGTCCATCAAAGATGAGAAGTATCTTCCCGAGTTCCTTCCTTTGCATAAAATGTTCCTGAAGCCATCCGAGAAATAATTCTGAATTGACGTAGGCAGACTTTTCTGCCATTTTCACAACGGAACCTGGGGGTAATCCATCTTCAAACGCTGCCTTTTTTCGTTTTCCTTTGAAGATAGAATAAGGTGGCAGAAATCTTCCTTCTGCATTGCAGCAAGCAATTACGCTAATGTTTTCACCTTTTTCAGCGGATGTAAGATGGTGAACATCTTTTGAGCCTTTCAAAACTTTTCCAGGCTCATTATTGAGCTGCAGACCACTTTCATCAATATTGAAAATTTTGCTTGGTGACGATAGTAGGTTGTGCCGTGTTAGTGTGTCCTTGAGCAACTCAATGTAAGCACCTACTTCATCTCTGTTCATTCCGAGTGCTCGAGCAATTGACACGCCTTCTGCCTTCTTCAGTCTTAAGTCTTTATTTCGATTCATAAATGATCGAAACCAATCTCGGCCAGCCATTTAATTTTCACTATTAAACCAATGCTTTAAGCTGTTTTTTTCCACAAAAGTGTAGGCCAGACTCCTCACAGATACAGCTGTCAATGGATAACCTGTCTTCTCAAGTCTTTTGATATACGTGACCAGCTTTTTTTCATTTTCATCTTAGCTCACAGTTTTTTTTTTTTTTTTTTGTTCCGCAGTTTGTTTTAATATATGACGTTTAAGAGTGCGATATGGAATTTTAAACTCCTATGCGGCTGCCCATGGTGTAATTTTGGCTTCCCTTTCTTCACCTACAGCTTTCTTCTGACCAAGATGCTCTTTCAGTCTTTTTTGATATTTTCGAGGCATTCTGAAAAAATTAAAATCAAAAGGGGTAATATGCCACTTAAGTGGGTAAAATGCCAGTTGGTGTGAAAATATGTGGCAAAATATAAAAACATCCCTGTACAAACATTGAGAGAACATAGAACATTTAGACACTGAAAAACACTACGTATACAAAACAAATCTTACCTTTTTTGAGGACACCGTCATATATTGAAATCAAAAACTTAAAAAACAAACGTTACAAATTACACTGAATTTTATAATTTACGATATATTTTCTTAACCGAATGGCCTAATAGCACGCAAACCCGTGTGTCCAAACCCCAAAGCGAAACTGAGCGAATTGCATTGCCAATATCGACTTAGAAGTATATAATATTGAAAAGTGGCATATTACCCACACTGGCATATTCACCCCCCTTACCCTAAATAAAAAAGAACAGTTCGAGTGCGGTTATGAATTATGAAGTTCTTTTTTTTAAATAAGCTGCTATATAACCTCACCAGTGGAAGGGTGGCAAATGTAAATTCGCAGCATATGATTTTTCAAGGTGAAGTTAGATTCAGTAAGGGGTATGGACGTTTTGGTCTTACTTTCAAGATTGACAGCAATTTTATACCAAATTTGAAGTCAAACGCAACACTGAGTTTTGCTACATTTAAAAAAAAAACAAAGTTTGCGTCTTAGAAGGGTACGGCAAGTTTGGAGTTGAAGATTGATCTTCACGATCATTTAAAATGCCTTTAAGAAATTTATTTCTTTTTAGGTATTTTAACAATAACAACTCCAGGACAAAAAACCACGACAATAACAAAACTTTTTTGTTATTGTTTAATTTATAATTTATCATTTCATAAGATCTGTTATGTTTGAGTATTGGGCATTGCTTGAATTAAATGTATGAAGACAGGATTACGATACGACAGTCTAGACTCAATTAAACCTGTCTTCTATTATTGATCGCCTGTTACAAATTGTGAAACTATATGAATATATTGCGAATTCAAATAAAAATGTATATGATACTTTTTAACTTTTCAAAGAAGAAAAGAAATTTCCTTACGTATAAATATAGAAAAATCAAATTTAAAACGAGATAAAGGCATTGAGAAGTTTAAAAGAAGAACAAAATGGGCTAAGTATTGATAGCGGCAGTATGTGTGCAAAACATACAATTATGTCTGTACGTCACCAAAAGTTAACAAAATTAAATCGGTAGTTTTATCTCCACATAGTAACATGCCTGGCAACTCCTTAGCCAGCTTCAATTGTTTGTGTGTATGTGATATAATTGTAAACAAATTATTTTTATTTGTCAATGACTTGTTGAAAAAAGTTCTAAAACCATCACTCATACACACCCACACACACACAGACATAACATCATTTAGAGGGTGGCATGACAAGGCATAAAAGTCATAGTTAGAATTCTTGCCTAGTGCTTTCCGTTTGAATGGGGAGTAGATCCTGGGGATGAAAACGTTTAAATTTTGATTTGCCACTGAGTGGTGAAGAAAGAGCACACACAGTATGATGGCAAGGATATATGTATACTGCAGGATGCAAACAGCCGCCATAAGAAGTGAAAAGAGCAGCAAACTACAACACACTTCAAGTGGGAATATTTTCATCGAGTAATATTATTTCGTTTGTTATACGAGCTCATTCAATAGCGTTCCGTTATTCCTCTTGGCTTATACAAAAAAATCAGTCTTATTCGTATACCGTTGTATCAAAGGATAAATTTATATTTCAACAGAAACGGCCAGTTAAAATATATCGTGCTGAATTTTCCTAGAGCAGTTCTTGTTCGGACGCGAATGCATAAACATCGTTTTTGTTTGCTAACATTGGAATATACCAAAATTACGAGTTTTGTTACTTTCTGTATTGAACATTTGAAAAAAAAAAACTTGAATCGTGAAAAAAATCTAAAAGACGAAATAGTTAGTTTCAAATAAGATTTTTAATGGCTGGACCATTTCTTTCGCCCTTGCCTGGGGATTTATTAACCGAGTACATGTTCGGCAGAAGGCGCCAAAGACGAAATCGAACAACTTTTACACCACAGCAACTGCAGGAGTTAGAGGCGCTTTTTCAAAAGACACACTACCCGGATGTGTTTTTGCGTGAAGAAGTTGCACTTCGGATCAGTTTGAGTGAAGCACGAGTTCAGGTATTTTTAGTTGTTAGTGCCTAGACCCTAGACGCCCTGTGACCTTCGAACTAATTTTAGTAATGCTCAGTAAAAGAAGTGCATGTCAAAATAGATTTTTGAATAAAGAAAAGAAATTGCGATCTATTTTATACCTTTATACACACTGCCAAGAATCAAGTGACTATCCTGACAGTTGCGGATTGACTTATAAAATGGAAAGATTTACAGTCGATGTAAAATGTTCAAACAGGGTTTTTAAGGGATCATTTGAGAAACACTTTGACTTTGCTAAAACTACTGGCGGTCACTTATTCAACTTTATACCCGCCTATCAATGTACCAATTGTATATAATGTGCAGTATTATTGTTTCGGCGAAAAAAGTAGTTCAACATTTTCATTTCTTGTCATACTAGTGTTTACATATCCATTCATTCCATTCATTCCCCCACATCTTGCGCTTTGTTGCCTTTTTAAGCCATCTGGGAAAAGATATAAATGGAAAATTAAAAAAAAAAAACAAAGCAAAAATTTCAAGGTAAGCATGAACAGTTTTCAAATTAATGGACCGTTTGAGCTCGAAATTTTTTGCAAGAGTCGGTTATTACTAGTCATAGAAGAACTATAACTCTATAATCAAGATTTTCTTTGTAAACCGAACTTATCCGATCTTAGATGGTAGAACGGTATCATAAAAGTCTTGTCTAATATGAACTAGTTTTAAACTTCCTCATGATATAACCCCACATAACCAAACTTTTTTACGGCAGATGCAACTCATTATTTTCCCTTTGAGGTCTTAATACACATGAGCATGTTAAATTTTTACTCTTTCAAGCCACATCCACGTGATTGCACTTCCTTATATTATCAAGCAAAGTTTACGAAGTGTGTGACGTTTCGAGAAAGTTTTTGGCTTTCGTAGCAAAAGGTCCACTGGTGATTTGATGGCATGTCGCACCGAAAAGTGGAACCAATCCTTACATTGTTTTGGAGAAAGTAAGATTATTGCACTTGATATTTCTAAAGCATTTGATAGAGTTTGGCATCAGGCTCTTTTATCGAAAATGCGTGCTTTTGGTATCGATGAGTCTCTTCTTTGTAGGATTAGAAATTACCTTTCCGACCGTTCAATACTAGTTGTGTTGGATGGCCTCAAGTCTGATACCCATTTCATAAATGCTAGTGTACCCCAGGGCTCCGTTTTGTCTCCGACTCTCTTCCTCATTTTCATTAATGATCTCTTGTCTGAAACTTCTAATCCGCTAAACTGTTTTGCTGACGACTTGACCCTCAGCTTTTCATATTCGTTTCCAAATTCACGTCCCTCCTCTTCGGATGTGGAACTGGAACGGTTGCGTATGATAAGCTCATTGAATTCTGACCTTGACAGCATTGTTTCATGGGGTCTTATGAACCGAGTAGAATTCAATGCTTCGAAAAATCAATGCTGTCTCTTGTCGTTGAAGCTTAACATTCCCCCATCGCCATTATCCATGAATGGTACCTGCATCAAAGAAACCGGAAAGCTGTCAGTACTCGGTATGTGTGTAAATGATGTTCTTCGTTGGAATGAACACATAATTGAAGTCGCCAAAAACGCTCCTAAATGCTTAGGCTTCTTGTGACGATGCAGGAAGTTTTTCACCCCTTCTGATCTGGCTATACAATTTATAAGGCCTTCATCCGCCCAAAACTAAAGTATAACTCCCATATCTGGGTCAGGTGCTCCTCAAATGTGGATTGCTTTACCTGGCTCTGTATTTCCCCTGCATTACGATTCACAAAGGTTCAAAAGCAATGTGCATCGGTGTCTCCTATTAAATTCTCTCCTATTTTCCTAAATGCTCGCACTGTGTTCTATAACATTATAAGGGTATTCATAATCCCTTTATGTGCGCGCTAATTATAAAAAAAAATCAAATCGTTCGCACCAATCAGGAATCTTTGGGTATTTTGCAAATAGTGTTCTTTGTTGACCACGTTTTGTTAAAAACTACAGCGTGCGGAGATTGACTTCCATTTATTTTTATTCACTGTATCCGTAAGTGATAAAAAATTTCACTAGATTTGGTACACTCTTTTTGCAACCATTGTATTTGAAATTTGAAGCTTGTATGTAAGTACAACATTTATTTTGCGCAAAAACCAAGATCACAGAGGTTTCAATTTATCTGATTTGATTTTTTTGTGTCAGCTATTTAAAAAAAAAAAACAGCCAAAACGGTCCTACTTTGTGCAAATCAATTATTAAAACATATATCGCATTTGGTTAGTGCAAAATTCTTTTTTCGTATGCGAAATGCAATAGCAAAGCTCATTAATAGGTCCGTTCGTTGAACTTTCCCCAGGGTTGACCCAGGTTTTCTTGACAACCCTATGAATTGTCAAAAAAAACCTGGATTTTCCAGTCCTCAAAAACGCTAAACCACAAATCACCACACATCCCTGTCATTAAAAAAAAAAATACATGCCATTTGACAGCCCTCAACTCGAAACAGCAAAAAGCTAGGGCGAGTTTATGGAAAACCTAGCTCCATCCTAAGGCTCAAAAAACACTCACTTTGACATTCAGGGTGACTTTATGTTTCTCAAAAAACACTTTGTGGCTTCAACGAACAAACCAAATGAAGTAATATATCCGATTTTAAGAAAAACAAATCATTAACCCCTTTAAACACTTTTATTCTGTTGAAGGATGAGGTAAGCCTGTGTTCACATAAATAGATACGGCGAATGACGATGAATTTGGCATATCTTCAGATAAAATAAGAGGTCTTAAGCCAAAAATTCAAATAAAATATTATTATTCAAAAAAAAATAAGAAAAATCAAAGCTACCTTCTGGCATTTTTAGTTTAGTTATGTATTGTTGTTCTGAAATTTCGTAGAAAAGTAAACAGTCTAAAATATTTTACATGCATAGTGCATACGGCATAACACATACCACATGCGTTGCGTCTGCGATTTTTTCGATGTCTGCAAAACATACTTAAAATATTTACGACGTCCTGCATTTTAGCCGACGATACGCCATCGGCAGTTCATCATCCCTTCTTGCAGTCTCGCCCTCTCGTATACAATCAGTAAATTAAATAAATAAATAAAGTGGCGCAACAGAGCGAGGAGCCCCATGGTTTAGCGCATTTCTAACAACCATTCCTTATAAGGGAATGGAGGAGACCTACAATTTTCCTGCCGGTTCCGAACGACTAATAGATAAAGCGCTTTTCATGGCAATGAATTTACTAAGGGAGGACTTGCGAATTCCTCGCGATTACGCGATCCCCGTGAAAAAAACATTTTCGCCTGCGTTAAGATTCGAACCACGAGCCTCTGGGTTATAACAGGAAGATATGCTAACCATCACGCCACGGGTACCACAATTAGTTAATTATTTCTGTCAATAATTTGTTGACTTTGAAGTATTCAATGTCGAACGGTCAAAGTTTCAACGTAACTTGATTCTTTAAACAGTGATTATATTGCAAAAATATCTGGGAAATGTGTCAAAGACATGTATAAGTACAACATACTCAAGATATGGAAACACATATCCTCTCATTTCATAAAAAACTCCCTGTCCTACTTGTATACCAAATTTCACTTTGCTACGATGACGGAAACCCGTGCCGACTTCGCAAATCGCAAAGAAAAATATTTTTGTACATTTGTCGGTAGATGGCAACTTGCCCAATTTCGAACGGACACCATAGTGATTTCTGACAGTTTAAGGTTTTCTTTAAATAATGTCAGACTCAGTTTTTTAGCAATAGCTACTATTTTCAAATGAAAAAGAATCAAAGCATCTAGTCAAAAAAAAGCCTCTAAAATAAGGGTCACCCTAATACTCAAATATTACCAAAATGGGAAACATCGACCTTCATCTTTTTTTTGCTTCGCATATAGAATGCCAAATAGCACATGCGCCTGTTTCGTGGGAGTCCGAGGTTTAAACTGTAGAAACATCCAATTGTTTTTTACGGGTAATGCCTGTTCCGAGCAATAGGCAAGTCTTTTGAAATTAATTTCACGGTCATGATAAGTGCTTCCTTACTTAGCGAATCCCATTCGACAGAAAAAGGATGCCTATATAGGTACCTTCAATTTCTCACATTTAGTGCACTAGACATCGGAGCTCCATGAACTTGTGGACATATATCTTTTTTTAACTCAAAAATCTTTTAAAAAATCACAGAAAATTGTATATAAATAACGTCTTCATTGCAATCGTTTTTGATTTCCTAGGAGGCTTATGCTATCCCAATGGCCTTGAGCCACATAACGAACAATGCATGGACGGGGAGAAGTATCTTTGTTTGCAGCGACAGCCAAGCTGTGCTTAAGGCCTTTTTCAACCCTCTAACCACTTCGAAAGTTATCCAGGAATGCAAGAGTTCTCTGAATGCGGTCGGAAGATTGAATTCTTTGAGTCTCATTTCGGTTCCGGGCCATCACGGCATAACTGGAAATGAGATCGCCGATGAATTTGCTAGGCAGGGATCTCAGACAGCTTTCTCAGGACCTTAACCGTCGCTAGCTCTGCCAGCGTCCTCAGTGAGGGCTTCAATCAACGATTGGATCTGTGAAGAGCACAACCGTAGATGGTATGCCTCCATTGGATGCAGACAAACCCAGCGTATGCTTCCCAACGTT
Organism: Melanostoma mellinum; assembly: GCA_914767635.1. NCBI lineage: Eukaryota > Metazoa > Arthropoda > Insecta > Diptera > Syrphidae > Melanostoma > Melanostoma mellinum. The sequence continues at coordinate 74,076,861 of OU612059.1, forward strand.
AGTAAGAAGACTGCAACATTTTTGCTAGCTTGTAGCAGAAAAGACTGAAGAAAGCTTATTGGCGTTGCCAGCGGGCACTTCTCTTTTGCCAAGCATTTAAATGTGTTAGGCTTAAGTGATACCACACTCTGTGAATCTTGTGGAGAAGATGAGGACACCGCAGAGCACTTCCTCTGTGAATGTCCTGCTTTTCTCGCATGAGGTTACAGATACTCGGCGCAGACATGGTGAGAGCTGGTAACTTAGGCTCCTTATCATGGCAGCGTCTTTTGGCTTTTCTCCGAACATCTGGAAAGCTATAACAAATAGAAGGTTGCTAACTGGTAGTACAATGGACCGGTATTTAGGTCTGAGTGCTCCAGCTGGTATTTAAAAAACCTCCAACAAAAAAAAAAATCTTTTTGATTTCCTAAGAAGAGGAAATAATGGAAGGAAATGATAAGTTTTTTTAGCTCTATAAAGCTTCTTTTAATGCCACCATTTTCAATTTGAAATTTGATTTTGCTTTTTCATTTGTATATAAGGTTTACCTGGGTGCTTAACGTCCTAAAGAGACCATAAAATAGCTTTGTTGGCTAAAGTTATACGATTCATACAGTCCTTTTTTACCAAACTCAGCACATTGTTGATATTTTTGATTATATTTGATTTTTTATCTTCAAATTGTCTACCTACCTCAGATTACCTTTTCGAAATAACCAAACCACAATGGAGTTCGTAGATGTTAACTGATAGTCGTTGCCGTAAGCATTTAAAGCAATTTCCGTAGTTTATTTAATATTTAATATACTTATTTGATATTGCACAGAACGGCTAAAAAATAATTCCCCAGAGCAAAATCAAATATCCCCCTGAATTAATAAACTAAACTAAACTAAACTATAAACTAATTACGGAATAGTCCCATGGTAAAATCTCGCCACAAAATCGGATACGAAATAAGTCAATGAACACGTTCAAGAACCTATCGGATATTCTATCTCGGATAGCCGTAACTAAGGATACCTTTTTGAACGGTTCAGATATCTTTTTCCAGATTGCTGCAGACAACAGCTGTGAAATATTAAAATTCGACTTTTAAAAACAGAAACATTAAAAATATCGTTGCTAAACAATTAGAATTTATTTTTTTCGATTACCCATGCATTTCAAGAGACTCCAATACTGAAATAAATGCACACCAAAACAAAAACCGTGTATGAAAAGAAATAAAAACTACCACTATAACTATACCAAAAATACTTGGATACCTTTAGATAGCTTTTTAGTAGAAAAGAGTTTGTTACTCTGCTAAACGTTTAATACGTTAACAACAACAAAAAGCTATCCGGATATAACTAATGAACGCCCCCAATAAATGGGTCAAGTTTGGAAATATTTCCACAAGTGGCAAAGCTTCTAGAAATAAATTTGTTCGTTGAAACCCTTTTTTTTGTTGGAGGTTTTTAAAATACCAGCTGGAGCACCCTTCTATTTGTTATAGCTTTCCAGATTTTCGGAGAAAAGCCAAAAGACGCTGCCATGATAAGAAGCCTAAGTTAGCAGCTCTCACCATGTCTGCGCCGAGTATCTGTAACCTCATGCTAGAAAAAGCAGGATATTCACAGAGGAAGTGCTCTGCGGTGTCCTCATCTTCTCCACAAGATTCACAGAGTGTGGTATCACTTAAGCCAAACACATTTAAATGCTTGGCAAAAGAGAAGTGCCAGCTGGCAGCACCAATAAGCTTTCTACAGTCTTTTCTGCTACAAGCTAGCAAAAATGTTGCAGTCTTCTTACTAACGTTTGGGAGCATACGCTTGGTTTGTCTGCATCTAATGGAGGCATGCCATTTACGGTTGTGCTCTTCACAGATCCAAGGCCCTCACTGAGGAAGACCTAGCGAGGGTTCAAGTCCTGAGAAAGCTGTCTGAGATCCCTGATGCCTAGCGAGTTCATCGGCGATTTCATTTCCAGTAATGCCGTGATGGCCCGGAACCCAAATGAGACTCAAGGAATTTAATCTTCCGACCGCATTCAGAGAACTCTTGCATTCCTGGATCGCTAAGTGGTTAGAGGGTTGAGAGGGGCCTTAAGCACAGCCTGGCTGCCGCTGCAAACAAAGATACTTCTGCCCGTCCATCCATTGTTCGTTACGTGGCTCAAGGCCATTAAGATAGCATAAGCCTGGCTTTGAAAATGGATGCGTATGATCCCAAAGATGAGTACAGTCGTATGTCGTCGCTCTCATTTATCAACAAAGGCACCAGCACCAGAACCCACGTCGGTTTTGGAGCCATCTGTGAAGATACGATAACAGTTATCTTTCCAGGCTCAGATTGTGGAGCGAACCAGTCCTGAACTGAAGGAAAGTTGACTGAGTAATTTTGACGCAGTTTGAGCCTTGGGATCATCGTGTCAGACGGCATATCCATTAGACTTGAGTCAAAAGAGAGAGCTTATTCCACCAAACAACTGACGCATAGGAGATGGTTGGCCTTATCATAGCCGTATAGATCCAAATGACCCTTTTCGGTGAAAGACCCCATGTCTCGCCAAAGGCTCCTTTACATTGCCAGAAGACTGATAGTGCTTTAGTAGTTTTAGACTCGACATGTTTAGACCAAAGAAGATTGTTATCCAGGATCACTCCAAGATGTTTGACTTCATTTGAAAAGGGGATGTTGACGCCTTTAAGCGTAAGTTGGGTCAGACCAGTCAATTTTCTACGTCTCGTGAAGGGGACAACCTCGGTTTTAAGAGGATTGACGGAGAGACCGTTTCAAGGTGTCAATCATATAAAGCGCAGGTACACGTGACAATATGCTGTCCCTGTGGAGTCCAACGTTCTACTGGTTTTTTGTATCATGTATTTTACCAAGTAATCAGCCGTATTTATTAGATTGCACTTAAACACGCTTAAAACGCTGAGTATAGTTACGCAGTGACTAACAACTTTTCAGACTTTAATCAGTTAATAAAAAATCTTTGTTTATAATCTTTTTTTTAACCCATTGCAGTTACTCATACCTTATGTCAAAATCGTAAACAAACTCTCTTGTTTTGGTTGCTAAATGCTCAAAAATAATAAGATCAACTTGTTTTATTTGTTTTGTTTGCTTTGTGAAAATCAGTTCCTAAAATTGAAATTAAAAAAGAAAAGAAATGGAGAAAGTCAACGTTTATATTGATTCTCTAAGCTCCATTGTATCAAATCTTACTTTATTGACATTTTGCGTCCTACTTCTTTCGTTTGAAGACGTGAATTATGCATAAAATTAATGTAGTCGTTCAAAAAGTTGCAAATCAATCATTGAATGACAACCATACAATCAAAATAAATGACATTTATGCATTAAAACAAGCTTAAAACACATATTTCTGCGTTTAAGTTACTCAGCCCTTATTCACTGTAGAAAAATGATTATAATCAGCCCTATCACAGATTCCATCGTAGAAAACTTCCACACGGAAAGCTAAGTTACGAACTACGAAAATTTGTGATCACAAAATCCGAATGGAATCGAAGAAAGCATTTCCAGTTGCCACACTAAATACTGTCATGCTGGTTATCGAAATCAGCTGTTTTACGCCAAATGTGCAAAATCATTCACATTTTTCTGCAAAACACAACTTCTTTCGAATATAAGGACGACGATTTTACATGGCACTTGGATTTGGTGATACAGAATCTACGAATTTCGAAATTTGTTCCACTCCGAATGGATTATGTGATAGTTACATAGGGAAACTTAGACTTTTTTCGATTACGATGGAATCTGTGATAGGGCAGAATGATGATAAGATTTTTTTTTATCAATGATTAGGCGTGTTTTAAAGTTTTGCGGAGTTTAAAATGCGATTATAAATACGGCTATATAATAAAAATAAAAATGCAGTAGCACAAAAGAGATCGGGAAGCCCGGGGCTGACGCATTGTTCTCAACGTCAATGAATTAATTTAATAATTTCCATCGATAAGAAGGGAGCGGATGTTGTTAATAGTTTTAAAGCCAATTTTGAAAGGTACCCATGTTTAACTTATCTGTACATTCCATATGTTTTCTTTAAGTTATGCCAATCTTCAATGTCTTTTTCAAAAAATGCGGTACCCATTTGAACACTTAATAGAAACCTTGTAATCGAAAGCGATGAGTTAATATTAAAATGGTAGAAATCTTTGGTGAGGGCTGATAATATTTTGAAATCTTTGATTGCATTTGTCGCCGCGTTGTTGAAAAGTATTCGTTTTTTGGTATCATCAATCCAGAGAACACTTCTTCGACTTCTTCGCCGAACTGAGCGGCATGTTTAACCTTCCCCTTCCTCTACTTAAGCTCATGTAAGGCTGCAAGTTGTTCCAGAGAACCTCTTCAAAACTATAACAATTCACACCCCCTCCGCGTCCCTCCCTCCATCCCGGACAGTGCAATGGATCCTTCGGAGCCCGAGTGAGGTTTTGCCGTTTGTGGCTGCACCCCATCCAACCTGATATCATTCATCAATCGTATGAAATTCTCAAAAGGGGCTGGCTATAAGCACTCTTAGTGCTTTATTGGGCGCCTGCTATGTAAATTGATTCTACAGCTAATTAAATTCCTTCACCGTAATTCTAAAAGACATAGGAGTTAATGGGAAACTTAAGGGGGTCATCCCATGTTATGGCCTCAAAAAATCACAAATTGCTTCCTTAATATGTCTAGAAAGTTGTTTTAGCAAGTATTTAAAAGTTGTATCAGAAATAACTTCAATGTTTCAATGTTTTTTTTTTTTGTGCAAAATTTCAAGTCGATCTGACCAAAATTGACGACGTTATGATGCTTGACGACCTGAGCGCAAAAATGTACCTTTTTAGGAGAATAAGCCCTACTATCTGCATTAATTGGAGCAATTAAAACCCATTTTTTATAAAGTGCTTAAATTTTCTTTTCAAACTTTGTAGAGAAGTGTTAGATTTTGCATGCGAGTTTAAAACATTTTTTAAAAACCCCATGTGCCTTTAGTCGTGGTACCCGTGGCGTAATGGTTAGCATGTCCACCTGCTAACCCAGAGGTTCGAGGTTCGAATCCCAGCAGAGGCAAAATGCAAAAATGTTTTTCCACGGGTATCGCCTTTCGCGAGGAATTGGCAAGTCCTCCGTTAGTAAATTCATTACCATGAAAAGGGCATTCTCAATTAGCCGTTCGGAACCGGCGAAAAATTGTAGGTCCCCTCCATTCCCTCACAAGGCACGGTTGTGAGAAATGCACTAGGCCCAGGGGCTCCTCGCTCTGTTGCGCCACCCTATTTTATGTGCCTTTAGTTGATGTTGCTTAAAAAATGGTTAAACCTTGAATCAGTGGTATTCTCAACAGCCAAAATGTTACAGAAAGTGTGACGTCTTCAAAATCTTGCATGAAATGAAGTTTGTGGAAATAACCATTAACAACATACGAAATAATGGTTCGAATCCCAGTCTACTTAGTGAATAATGTGAATAGCTTCCCTCATTTTAGTTTGTGTTATATTACGATACAAATTATTTTACTTTCTATTCTTGTTCCCCTATGAAATACACATACATACATTACATATGTGCCAAGCCGTTGCACTCTCTTTTTAGCGACAGTTGTTTGAAATCAGTTCCCGAAATGGGTTTTCCTCAAGGGTTTAGTTGGGTTACTACTCACTACAAAGACTGTCTTATTAAATTGTCTAGAATAGTGTCCTAAAATTTTCAAGATCCGATTAAAAGTTTTGGAGACACAGCCTTGACAAATCACATACTCGGGGTCAGCTAGCCTTAGTGCTCAAAACGTTAAACACGTTTTTCTCGAAACTGTGTTTTTAAAGTCGGATTTCTCGAGAACTACTCAACTGATCTTAATTAAATTTAACACACGTCTCCGAAATATAATCCATAAGAACTTGAACGAAGAAATTTTTGTTTTTTCAGTTACAACTTTTTTTAACAGAAAAAATTTCTGCCACAAATGCAATTTTCTTTTTTTTTCCTTTTCCTTTGTTCAAGTTCCAGTTTATGGTTAAAACTAAAACAGTTTTTTTTGTTCACTTCAGATGATAAAAGTAAAAAGTTCCGATGTTCGCGTGGTCGCAAAAGGTGTTGCCGAGGTGATGTCGCAAAGGTGTAGTTTTGAATGGTTTTTCAAAAACTGTTTAGTAAATGAGTATCTTTAAGACTGTAAAAAAAAATTTATAAAATACTAGCCGAGTCACCCGACCTTGCACGGGTTCGTAGTTTTAAGGATCCCGGTATAGCCATTCGTTTCAGGCAGTTTTTTTTAACATTCAGGAAAAATGTCATAACCCGGGAACGGGTTGACCGATTTCAGATTTTTCTTATAAAAACCATCTGCCAATATCTCCTAAGCTACCAAATTTAGTTTCATTCGGTCGAGCCGTTCTCAAGTGATGCGATCACAACCAACCATACACTTCTTTTTATATATTAAGATTTAATATTTTATATAAAAAAAAGTTAAAATAGGTCGTTTTTTACACATTGAAACCCGCCTAACCTCTTAAACAAAACTATATTTGAAAAAATTTTAGTTCAAGGAACTAACTGTTTGTAGGATTCCAAATTTAGGTGTTCAACAAATACTTCAAAAACTTTTCGACACCGCTCTGTTATCATATCGATGTATGTTATGTTCGCAATCTCCTTGAGTATGGGTCGCAAAAATGGGTTCCCTGTTAAATAGTTCAAATTTATTGAATCGAAAACGACCAATGTCGTTTTATGCTCTTTGCTCTTTAGTGGCATTACCAACTTCTTCTCTGTGATACCGTATCTTCAATTTCTAAACTATTTTGAAGTCCGTAGGGATATAAATTTGAAATAATTTTTATTCATGGGCTTCTTACAGGTATCACCAATTGTTCCAATCTTTTTGTTTTTATCTTCTTCAACAAACATCAGATTCTCAAGCCTTTTTTACATTTCGCCGTACATTCTATAGTCTCAAAGAATTTCTAGCCCGTCCAGCATGTTGGGTTCAATCGATTCAATCCGTTGTCTTTTTCAAAGTTCCAAATCCCTCTCTAAAAGCGAATGTTTTGGACCATAGTTCGGTTTAATGTATTAAGTTAGTATTAAGTTTAGTATTTAAAAATTCTAAAGTTTAGTTATGCATAAGTCAACTAATAAATGAGGCGTTAACCAATCATGCATGCAAAATCGTTGGTGTTTTATTTTAATTCAAAGATAATGACATGAGAATCATTATTCAAAACAATCGCGTCACTTCTTTCAAAAATTACAATTTGGGAAGATTATATTTGCTAAACCAAAATGCAGTCACCAAATTATTGTTCAACGTCAGGTTCTACGGATTATATCCTATTGGAAATCAAGACAATGCTTTGCTTCTAGATAACCTTATGTACTCTGTAGCAACTCAGTGACTGGATTTGGTTCCAGCACATAAACATTTTCAGGAATGTTCTATCTGAATTAAGTTTTCTTTATAGACTTTCTTGATTAAAAATGTTTGCCATGTAAAAGAAGCACATTTAATGGGATCCATTGGTAAAAAGAATGAGCCTTTTTTGATCCAAATCTGAGTGATAGCTTTGGAACTCTACGTGCGGTCCACTAGCTATAAGGATTTGTTTTTTTGAATATGGACTGCTTTAAGATCCTGCCCGATTTTTAGAGGGATTTACCCCTCAATGCACCAACACCAACAAAATTTTCAACACTGAGTTTAACGGACGTGGTTAATGAATTATTCAATTTAATTTGATTATGAATATTGTGTTGTATTTTTAAAGGAATAATTCTGAATAAAAACATATGGGTGCAGTTTTAAATGAATTGCTGAAAACATCAAGTTCATTTTCTTGGTAAAAAGTATCAAGTGGCGAAGAAACTTTGGCAACTACATCGACATTATTTTCACCGACGGGAAAAAATAAAAACACAATTATAAAAAAATTAATTCCTTATCGTGTTCCATTTGCAACGAACAAAAAAAGAACTGGAGCAGTATTCGCTGCAATACTTTCTTACTGATCCAAATAAGGACAGTTGAGTTCTTTGTTGAAACGTCAGGATTGAGTTATCGTTATCGGCATCTCAACAGTAGAATTAAATTTATAGATCATGTCTCAAGCTCTTACTATCCTTTTGACATTATACGTTCTCTAGACGAACGGTCTTTGAAATAACAAAATGCATGTCACTGATATCGATGAGCAATTCAAATTTTAATGGAATTGTGTACATTTCCATCAAATTAAAATTACAATCTGCAAAAAAAGTGAAACCTATTGCAAACAGAAAACAGTTATTGAATTTTTAACTTCTTTTGCAACTCCCCAATTCGAAATGTATAACTTTTTGATCAGATGACGGACATTAGTTCAATAATGAGGAGGCCATTTCAGCTCTGTTCTCATTAACAGCCATTGCAGTAAAAAAGTGAATAAATCATAACAATTATTATTTGAGTTTCTAAATGTACCAACATTCATACGCCACCCTGTGTCGCTTGTTACTCAAATTGTTGCTTAAGGTCCTAGTTCTTAGAAATTAGTACCGAGTATATTAGGACTCGATTTCAGCTAGAACTTCAAAGTCGATAGTCTTGTGTTATTAAAACTTGAATCAAAGCAATTTAATCAATTGGGTGCAAGATAAATATGTACTTCAATTAGTACAGCCTATTGACTCTTGTTAATAAATGTATTTTTTAACTAAACAGAGTACAACCTGCTGAGGTACTTCAAAATAATTTTGTTTGTTGTTTCAATAAAATGGGCTTGACTTCCGCAATCCTTAAATAAATTGAACTGCATTTCGAGACTCTAAATGGGCGCCATACGAACTTAAGTCTTAATTCGATACTTTAATTAAACTTTCCCCAATCCTAATGAAAACAACATCAAATTCATTTTCTATTTTCAGGTCTGGTTTCAGAATAGAAGAGCCAAATGGCGAAAACAAGCCCGTTTACAACTGCTTCAAGATGCATGGAGAATGCGTTGCCTCAGCCTTGGTTCACCCCCAGTTATCGTTGGAGGTACTTAAAAATTCAATTCTCATCTTCATCTCGATATAAGAATTCTAATCCCTTAGGTGGTCGTGGCGCCAATAACAATTCTAGTGAAGCAACAAGTGCCAGCCAACAGCAAACACCAGAAAACCTATCTAGTTCGGAAAAAACAAATCTACTCCCACAGCCACCGCCAACTAACTCCACAGGGCCCCCCGACGATGCCAATGCAGATGCACACCAACAACAACAACATCACTTTACCATGATGCATCCCGCCTTTCAAAATCACAATAGAACAATAGACCGAAATCCAGAAGCCTCAGTTGGTGGAGGTGGTGGCGGTGGCGGTGGCGGTGGTGGCGTCATAGGAGATTTAAATAGCTGCGAAAAGACCTACACTGAATTGAAAATGTATAAAGACCGAAACGGTCATGTATCTCTAGATGCGTTGCGAAACCATAACATGAATGGAATGAACTGCGAGGCGCGTGCCGGTAGTTTGAGTAATTGCTCCGACACAGATGGCTCTGACTCTGAAGAAATCGACCTCACCTCGGGAGCATGCATTGATTTTTCAAACAACAATAAAACAACGAACGGTTTGCATTAGGCATGACTTTTCAATTCATAGTGAATGCTTCAAAGAGGCACCTCGTATATTGATAAAAAAGAAAAAACAAAACAAAAACATAGTGATTCCAAAAGCACTTGTGAATAAAAGAAAATAATTTTTAACCAAATAGATCTTAATCGTCAAACTATACATTGTAGGTTATATTATATTTAAAACTGTATATAGGATAAAGAATAATTTCAACATTATTTTTTCTTAAGTTAAATTACCGAAAACATAAATAAAAATATTTTTCTCAAAAGCATACGTGGAGTTGTGGAACGCTTTACAACTTTTATATTTTATTTTACAAAAAAAGGTGAAGTGTGGACAGAATTGCACATAGTGTCGACATGGTTTCTGAAACAGGTTTTATGAAAAATAAAAAAACTGGAGTGTAATGTTTATGAATATATGTATATTGTAGTGAAGTGCAATAAGCCCGTAAGATCCTAACCAAATTCAAAAATCGGCACATTCCGATCGACAATACCGTATATTGGCATGAACATCCCTATTGGCCTTACTTATCTTATCGAAAGTCTAACCGATTCAGACTTGATTATAAAACTAGGCCGTCCTTGTGTAGAGGACAATTTGATTGAGAAAATTAAGTTGAACTTCCAAAAAAGTCAAAATGAGCGGGATTTGATTCGAAAAAAATGTATGTTTAATTTAATGACGATGACAATTTAGTGTAACAAAATAGCTAACAAAATGGCCAAAATCGAGTCATTGTCGGAATAAAAAAGCCTTTTGTCAGACTTTAAGCAAACAACCTTATCGTCTATTGGCCTGACCCGTTAGCGTATTCTTAACTACAAAGAATAATAATTTAGGCGAGGGGAAGGAAGGTAAAACAGCAAACCAACTCAGATCTCGAACCCTTAACCCATTGGGCTTCCCAGGACGTGGAAAGATGTAGATAGAGAAATTAAATCAGTGGGTAGTTTACCCTACGTATTTATATGTATTATAGATCAAACTCCTATGTAGGAACTGGGAAGGCGGGTATAAGAATGTTGAAAACATGTTTACGTATCACAACAGTTTTCTTTGGTTTTCCGAGTTGTTTCTTTATTTGATAATTTAGTAAACTCATAACAAAACTTAACCTTAGAACATATTTGTATCACTATTTATTAAAAAACAAACCACGACGAAAGGAATTTGTAAACTTTTGAATGTCAAACATTCATGAGTCTAGAATTGCACCCACAGTGCTATCAAATTTGACTTTGTCTTGTTCCTTGATAAACCTTCGCATTCCTTTCAATAAATAATGCATACTGGGATGTCCAAACACATCTGTTAACGCAGAAAGCAAATCGGTAATGTTACTCTCTTTCTGATATGACATTAATGCCTTCACAAATTTACTATAGTTGTCTGAGCTGAGCGTACCTTTAATCTGAAATTAAGGCGAAATCTAATGATTACACAATTGGTTGATCAAAAAAGTACTCACCAATTTTAAAAGTTCTACGTGGTGAGTAGGCAATTCTTGACTACTTTGTTCTACTTTTCCAATGGTTGGTTTGTTAAAAGTATACTGCGATAGGAAACTTGTACTGCTGGTACTTCCCGATAGCGAAATGTTTGGCACCATTTTCAGTCGTTTTTTCTTAATTTCACTGCTGGTTTGCGTTTCATTCGGAGAAGTTCTTTCTCGCTTATGTATTGCGACAAGATCCGTGTTTTGCGCTGGGGATGCATTGAAGTCAATCACCTAATAGAATTGAAAATTTGTTGAAAAAGTAACAATAATAAAGAACGTCTTTACAGAAACTTTAGATTTTAGTCGACTTAAAAAGTCCATTGCAGTTGGAGCTGTAGATGTAAGCTTTCCCGCCGCTCTAGAGTAATCGTTTGGAGTCCAACCAGTAATAGTATTAGTATTTTCTATTTCCCTAGTAAACAATTCGAATGAAGAAATTTATTTTGAAATTATTTTGGTTTGTTATACCTACATAGCTTCTAAGTGTGCGCTTTTAAATCTGTTCTTTGACTCTAAAACCAAGGCGGGATCTGAAAATTGTTTTGGCTTAGGAATGGGCTCGTCAGCAAATTCATTAACCAGAGACTCCACCGACCTTAAAGATGGTTTGGGAAGCTAAAAAACACGATTCGGAATTAGACAACAAATTGGTATAAAAATACAACTCACTGTTTTTTCAGCATTACGAAAAAATCTTGACAACTCGCCTATGACAGGACCAAAGTTTTGATGCTGTTGAGTGCCTTTGAGGTGCTCCCGAATCCACGCTGAAAGCTGACTTAGCTGTCCTGGTTGATTAAAACGCGCATCACAGAGTAAAATAGCACCATAGTCGTTCCGATGACGAATAACACGACCAATAGCTTGATTAACTGCACGTGTAGCCTCTAAGGAGTACCATGACTGTCCGCTGAGGAGCTGCAAAAGCAAACAAACAAAATGTATCCAAAAATATCGATATTAATTTTATGTAACATACCTCGTTCTCTTTTGTGCGATTTTCATCCAAGTATTTTTTCTTGAGCATAACTCGTGGATCCTTGAGAGGTGGAAATGGCAAACCGGTAATTATTACTGCACGACCATTGCTATCAGCAAAATCAAGACCCTCCGAAACTTTACCACGGCAAACGGCCATAAAACATGCCCCTTTTGTCGATGGATCCCGAATTTTTTCATAAAATTCAATCATGGCTTGATTGAAGGCGTCTTTGGTGCGAGGCTCGACGAAAATTGGTTTGTGTCTGGAAATTTGAGACCAAATACCACTTGCTTGCCAACTGTCTACGCATTTGTTCATAAGTGGATATGATGGAAAAAACACTAGCAGACCATCAGGAATGATCGGACAAAAAGAGAGAATTGTACGCCCCAAGGAGTTCACATACTTTGGATTGTCGCTATTGATACAAACAAAAATTGAACTTAAAAGTAGTGGCTTGTTAAAAAAAAAAAAATAGCTTCTCACCGATTTTGATAATTTGATATGAGAGGTTCTTTATCTGGACCATTTGAAACTATTTTAACACAAACCTGTGATAGTCCGACGATATGCGGGTTTTCCAGACGTTGTGTTATTGGGATTGCCAACTCAGCTATTAATGGTTTCAATGGAGCAAGAGTACCACTTGTGAGTATAACACTGCGGACATTTTTATTGAGCAATTGTTCCATTCTGAAAAACGAAGTTATATCAAAAACATAATCTTTAGTCTTATATCAAAAACAGAGGTACATATCTGCCATACAATTTCAGTGCGTGTACTTTTCTCTTTAGTTAATATTTGGTGTACATGCCAGATTTGATTGAAGATTACGATTCAATGTGGTTTCAAAAATTATTAACAGAAACGTTTTCACAACGGAACTCAAAAACTACCGATTTCAGAAAATTCACCATCAGAATGCAATATTTTTAATTGTCATTCTTTTTACAAACAAAGAGTTGTCTTTAGCTATTTTTGTTCTGTTACCACAAACATTTTTTTTTTTTCAGTTTTTATATTTATTTCCACTCATTTAAATTTATGTATATAAACCTTAAGCTCCACATCATATAGCTTTTCCAAAGTAGGAGCAGTTCATGGAAATTATTCGGATGAACTCGGGTCAAAAATCGACTTTGCAGTAGCTTTGCTAATTCGATTGAATTTGTATCATTGATAAAACAGAATGGAATTTGTTCAAAGAAAGTCAAAAAATGCAATGAATGCCTAAAAAGACTGCGAAGCATTTCAAAAAATGCAAAAATAGAAACAATTTAGCCGCAATGAATCCTACTTCAGACGTACAGTAAAGTATAGAGATTCATATTTTAGTCGCAACACCGGAATGTTTTTCCCCTGCATTACGATTCACAAAAATTCAAAGCAATGTACATCGGTGTCTTAAGTTCTCTCCTATTTTTCTAAATGCTCGCACTGTTTTATAACATTATAAGTGAATACACTTATAATAACCCCTTCCAAAAGAATACATTCAAGATTCCGTTGGTTTTGATGCCAAATAATTGGTGATTGTATTGTTTCAAGACAAAGTATCAAAATGTAATCATTGAATGTAATCTTCTAGTTGAATCCAATAAAAATACATAAATGATTTTAAAAAACGGCATTCGTTTGATTGTATAGCCCTGTTACTCAAGCAGGCCCAAAGGTCGTCGATATACCTGGGCTTAAGTCTATAGACCTCTCGAAGGAATTTCAAGGTTTAGCTCGATTTATCATAATGCATTCATTTGCTCTATCTAAACTTGTGCAGTACTTCATTTTGGACTATTCTGCAATCATTAAACAAAGTGTAAGGTGAAAGAGAATACCATAAAACGATTGAGTGCTTGAAATGTTTTGATGTAAGCAAATCGTGTGCAATATTTACTGTCGCAAACACATTGAATACACTGAGTATATTGTGTGCACCAAATAAATAGACTAAAAAGTTTAGTTGGTTTCTAGTTTTGGTTTGGTTATGAAGGTAAAGTTAAAGGGATTGTAATAAAACAATAAAATGGAAACAACAACAGCCATTTCTCACTAATCTGTCATTTAAGAAATTTGGGTTTAATTATTTAAAAAAAGGTAATTAGACGAATATTTTATGTACTCAGTGTAGAGAACACTTTTTACTCACCCCTATCATGAGGTACGTCGTTCGTAGCGATTTCGGACTACGAATACCAAAATGGAAGCATCACAGACGCTCTTGTTTGTAGTGAATGTTTTGCCACAAAATTTGTTATTATTAATAAAATTATTAACAAGTTATAAATAGGTATCTGTTTGACATTCATAGTCCAAGACGAGTCTAGGGGTGATTAAGAATACCAATTTGAGAGTATCCGTTTTTTATGAGTACACTGCATTAAGTATTTTGTTTATAATGGGAGCAAAACTCATATAAGTGATCAGATATCAGTTGATTTATTGAAGGTGCAGTAGTAAAGTGAAAACTCTTACATGGTGTGACAACTGACATGTGCAGAACGCAATACTGCAAGAAATATCTCTTTAAATTAATTAAAACCACCACAGCGCTTGCCGTTCGCGTCGTATAACCACATGCTCTTGAGGTTTCATCTTCATCTTCTTCTTCATCTTCATCTTCATCCTCATCTTCATCTTTGTTAAATAGGCTCTTTTTCTAAGAATACTTACTTTGTATAAAAATAATTAAATTGATTTGCTTAATAGCAATATACAAAATTCCTATTTTAGAATAAGAGTAAAGTGTTTTAATTTTTCGATGTTTTATTCCTTTCAACACTTCCTCCATAAACATCGGGCAATTAAAGAGATACTCATCAATTAATCAATACCAATTTTCTTTCGAAGCATCTGAAATCGGACTCGTTCAAGAGGTTTTGTTAACAAATCTGCAAGTTGATCCGTTCCTGGAATGTGCTCCAATCTTATATCACCTTCAAGAAAGCGTTCTCGGACATAAAAGTGACGAACTTCAATGTGTTTCGAACGTTTATGAAATTCTGGATTTTTCGATAGCTTAACAGCAGTAGCATTTTCTATGTAAAGCAAAGGTAAAAGTCTTTTTG
Source organism: Melanostoma mellinum (assembly GCA_914767635.1). Classification (NCBI taxonomy): domain Eukaryota; kingdom Metazoa; phylum Arthropoda; class Insecta; order Diptera; family Syrphidae; genus Melanostoma; species Melanostoma mellinum. Next base: position 74,092,002 of record OU612059.1, read on the forward strand.
TTTCAGTAAGTTCTTCGAAGAGCCGTTTAAGCCACATTGCTTCTTTGGCACCTTCACTGGCGGCCATTATTTCTGCTTCAATTGTTGATAAGGCTACGGATCGTTGAAGTTGACTCATCCAAGATATAGGTCCTCCAGCATACATTGAAATCACTCTACTTGTTGAGCGCCTTGTTTTCAAATCGCCTGCATAATCTGCATCACTGTATGACTGATTTGCTTGTACCACGGATATAATGAAAAATTCGTTTTACGTTCAGTCTTCTTTGGTAGGATTTTCCATCTTTTTTGCAGCAGAACTTACAACAACGGCAATGTCTGGTCCTTGTTCATGTTGTCAAATAAATCAAACTCCCTACGGCTTCTCGATAAGGAACTTGTTCTTTTAGTTCTTCTAATTTTGGATTTTCTTCCTCCCGACTAATAGGAGTCGATACTAGATTTGATTATTTCAAATTAAAACGTACCAAAATTCTTTCTGTGTATTTTTCTTGACTAAGATGAATTGAACCATCGTTTGAAATTTTTATCTTCATTCCAAGATAGTTATCAAGAGTTCCAATTGTAATTTTGAATTTATTTTTAAGTTTTTGTATAAAATATTGAATTCCTTCCTCATTGCTGCCAAAAACTAACCCATCATCTACATATGTACATATATGGCTACATAAAGAATTCTTCCTTTCTCATTTCGATAAAATAAACATGCCTCACTATTTTTCAATCCAATCTTTGACATAAAATTTAGAAAACGTTTGTGCCAACAACGAGGTGCTTGCTTAAATTCATATAAATTACCTTTAAAACGACATACTCTTCCAGTACCATCTTCAAACCCTTGTTCAAGGTAAACTTCCACCTCAAGAATGCCATACAAAAATGTCGTTTTAACATCAAATTGTGGAATCTTTAGATTGAGAGTTGTAGCTAAGGCTAACAGCATTCGCATTGTGTCATATTGTAAGGACTGAAAGTTTCATCGTAATCTATACCCTTCTGTTGAACATACCCCTTGGCTACAAGTCTAGCTTTGAATCTTGGTTTCTCGCCTTGAACTGAATCCTTCACTCGAAATACCCATCGATTTTTTATAACTTGTTTTGAAGGTGTTTTCACCAATTCTCAAGTACTATTTTCTTTGCTGAAAGCCATTTTCCTTATTTCTTGACTTCATAGCTTCATAGTAGGTATTTGGTTTTTGATTAATCTATCTTGCCTCTTCTTCTGCAAGCATCAGAAACAAACCTCCTGTTATCCATGCTGGCTATCTTCTTTGTCTTGTGTTATTTGAAGATTATTCATTTGCATTCACTTGTTCAGCTAATTTTTCTGTTTCGGTTTCGTTCTGTTCAGTTTCAGATACGACTTTTGATGTACTTAATTCAATTTCTTCATTTGTCGCATTGAAAGAGTATGCCTTTGATTTTCTGTAATTGGGTCTTTTGAAATTATTTTCTTTGTTTAAATTTTGAGGACATTCAGCAGCCCAATGTCCGAGTTGCCTACACTTGTTGCATGGAAATTTCAATTTTACACGATCAAGTTTTGATTTACTTTCATTGTTAGAGTGCTTATGAAATAATTCGACCGTTTAGAATCCATTGAGTGTGTTTTCTTTGTGTTTGGTTAGTTTAGCATTCAGATCTAGAAATTACTTTTTTAACTGTGCAATATGTGCACTCATGTCTTCTTTTTCATTTTTCCTTGCTTGGAAAAAACTATCTTTTAGCATGTTAAGCCTCTGAATGCTGCTTCTTTCAAAACGGGAACATAGTTTATCCCAAATTTCTTTTGACGTCCCGCAGGTCAATACCAGTTCAGCAATTGGTGAGCTAAAGGATGCTGCTATCAAGCTAGAAGCTTTAGCATCTTCTTTCAGCCAATCCTTTTCTCTTTTCTTGCCTTCGGGAGAAAAACTATCGATGACTTTCGTACACTCACTCTCACCAGAGAAAAACCCTTTTTAATCATATTGACAAAAAAGCATGCCCATTTGCCATTTTCATTGTCTGGCTGCTCAAATACATCAGTTATCTTGTTAAACTTTTTTTATATATTGGAATAGAAAACGGATATGCTATCCACTTCCTCAGACGTTGACCCAGACGTCAAACGATCATTGCAGGGATGTTGGATCCTCGTTAGTGTAATATGCCAATGGTAACCTCGAAACTACCAGCAAACAGTCAGACTCCAAAGTATTTGTGTTTGTGCGTTTAATAGTTAAATGGGCACGTTCAAGAACCTACTAGATATGCTATCCCGAATACGCGTATCTTAGATACCTTCTTTTGCCAGATTGCTGCTTACAACAGAACATTTGAGATATCGTTGCTAAACGATTGGAATCCGTTTTTTTATTAATTCTCATGCAAATTCTGAAATAAATTTGAAAGGTATATCGAAAATTCGGATACCTTTAGATAGCCTATGGTGGCGTGCCTCTTAAACTTAAACAACAAAAAGCTATCAGGATACGATTATTGAACGCCCCCAATTTACCACTGACTAAAAATCTTTTGTAAAAGCAAGTAAGATATATCGTCATCGTCGGCGACGTTCATTTCTGTGCAAAAATACCGTTTCTTCAATTAATCTGATGGACATTATAGGTTTGAACTTAATAGGTCCGTTCGTTGAACTTTCCCTCCCCTTGGGTTTTCTAGTCCTTAAAAAACGTTACACCAGAAATCACCACACATGCCATTTGACAACCCTCAACTCGCCACAGCAAAAACCTAGGGCGAGTTGAGGGAAAACCTAGGTGAACACAATCAATTTGACATCCAGGGCGACTTTAGGTTTCTCAAAAACGCTTTGTGGCGACCCCAGGGCGACCCTAGAGCTTCAACGAACAAACCTATATATTATAGACCTATCAGACTTGTCGTTAGACCAAATGAAAACCATCCAACAAGTCAAAGGGTTATTTAAGGGTTCACATAATGCAAGATTCGTCGTTCAGACCAAAGGCATATTTTTTTATCTCATCCCGACCATCCGACTCTTCAACTTCATAATAGTGAGCATAGAGTACATAGATCCTGTTGTAATTCTTCGAGAGATGTGTGCTTTTGGTGACAGTATTTTGTGCAAAAAAAAGTTAAAGAAAAACCAACTTACCCAAAGCCAGGGTTAAAGCACCAGTAATTGATTATCTTTGCCATCTTACTGCTGCTGGGTGCTTTGGTAGTAAGCCATCCGTCACCTCTGCTCCCAGGCCCAGTAGTTTTCTGCTGTTTAACCTCTTCCATCTGCACATGAACTTTAAAGCTTTTGTGCATTTTATCCAAACACTCATCCTTGTTAAAGTAGACAACAGAAACCAAGTCATTTAAAACTTGAAACCCGACTCCCTTTCGAAACATTGTGTTTTGCGAAGCCATTGCGAGAAATTGCAGCAGTTTATCCAACAGCGAGACAACCATGTTAGCTGTTGATTTCGTAATCTACAAATCAACAAGAATAAATACTTCACACTCCTTTACTTTAATACTTTTACTTACATTAGCCTGCTCCAGTAATTCAAACATATAGGAAGCTGGGAAAGTTGCGCCTTCGGCTTTATTTGGAACTTCGACAGCATCGACTGCTTTTTCCAAGGCCAGTAGCATTTCTTTCAGTAGCGCTAAATCGTCTAGTGAAAAATCTTTTGGCTCTTCAGCACTGTCACCCAAGGCATCTTCGCTCATCGCCTTCATAATATGCGTCACATCATCTATAGCCAGGGCAATGTCTGAAGATTTTATTTGAACCGAGGCAGATTCTTCGCAAAGCTTCTCCACGTTGTGTGCCTCATCAAGGATAACAATTGTATTGTTCAACTCCACTTTATTGGCTTTTCTAGCCTTGGGATCTAATAGGTAGTTATAGGGCATGAAAGTTATGTCAGCATCTTGGACAAGCTCTTTCGAAGAAAAGTAGGGGCACATTTTCAATTTCTGCCCAATCGTAACCAGATCTTCAATGTCCATAACGGATTGCATTCGAAACTCTGGACTATCTTTTTTAGATTCCACACGCGAGTGGAAGCTACATGACCTTGTTTGAACGCGCAACTTACACATTTGTATTTTATTGGAGTTTCCCATTTCACGCATTACGTCAGGATGAATGCATAACTGATCACGGGAACCCAGAACTACCGCTCTCATGAACGAGTATGAAGTTTGCTTAAGTTCTTGCATGGCTTGTGTCAGCTGGGAGTGAGTACGAGAAGCGTAAATAATTTTAGGAACACCCCAGCCACATTTTGGACCTCCAGGATTGTTGAGTTTAGCACGCAATTCTTCGATTCTTGTTTCGGGAGTTATTTCTAAATTAGGTTCTTGTGCTTTTAGTAGCATTTGAGCCTTAAGCTGGAAAATATGAATGAAATTTGTAAGGAGAACTCGGACAATGGCTATAACTTACTTCTGATTTTTTAGAAAGAACCCATGCCAATGAAGAACATAATAAACTGAGCGTCTTGCCAGTTCCTGTTGGCGACTCCAAAACTGCATTAGTACTTGTCTTTAGCGACTCAATTACCTTTTCCATAAAAGCCTTTTGGACATCGTACGGTTCGAAAGGAAAATTTACAGGTATATCGCCAATCATATATTCTGGCATTTTGCTAGTATTTCATGGAATCTTGGAACCTTAAACAAAAATTAATAAACAAAGAAATTACACCACACGAAATCAGGATTTATAAACAAATCAAACTCAAAATTGAATATTTGGTTTTTTGCGCTCAATTTTGACAATTGACATTTGAACTCGCAGAAAGAAATGAGGTTTGTTCGTTGAAGTCCCGGGGTTGCCCTGAGGTGCGTTCCTAAATAGCTTCGATGTTACGCGATGCTGTAGTGTCAAAATCATCGTTGTTGTTGTGTATGTTTGACTTTATTACAAAATCATTACGACTCGATGTTACACTTTGTTGGTCTGTCAAAAACAAGAATAAAGTATTTCTTAAAATATAAAACCAGCTAAAAGAAACTCGTTTTTGATGAAGAAAAAAGAAATCTGAAATGAACAAGATTGAAAATCAATAACTGCTTACAGAATTTTGAAAGATTAATGAAAAAAAACCAAAACAAATCTGAGCAACAACAATTCTAGAGGGGTTCATGTTCATCTGCAACCATAATTTTTCATCTGCAACCATAATCCTATTCGTCTCTCTTTTTAACCTTTGTGCTTTGTAATCTTCATCCGTCTCGGGTCTCGCTTTTCTTTTCTGCACTTCCGCAGTTGCAGATGCATGTAAACAAAGCATAAAGTTCAACGAACGAACCTATAATTTGGATTGTTTAAAGACGACATTTGCCACATGTGGCGTTTCTTGAACAAGAGGACAAGCCTCACACAAACAACAACTGCCATCGGTCCACAAACTGACTATACAAACACCACTTTGTTTTCGGATTTCAAACTGGTTTTATAATCTGAAAATAAAGTGGTGTTTGTAATCAGTTTGAGGGCAGATGCCGTGGCGTGTGTGTGGTTTGGCTTTTTGGTGTATCATCTCCTCTGTGATTTGCACACACCTTTCTTTGAATTCCCGATGTCGCGATGTCCTATTTTTAAATAAAATAAAAAAATTCCTCAACACAACTCACAAATAACGACCCTGCACCCTGCTCTACCAAAATAACATGCTAGGGAGCGTTGCAATTGATAAGTAGAAGATTAAAAAAGTGAAAAGAGCGAAAAAGGCGAACTTTTCGTATTTTTAGTTTGTTTACATTTTAATTTTAGTTTTAATTTCTCAAAACGAAAGTATAATGTTTACCGACAGAGCCTTTGAATTAATTAAAGAACTAGATAGATCATCCCAAACAATACCTCCATTTGATGTAATCGTTGTTTTTACTTTTTCTTGAAAACTAGTCTCAAAATAAAATTTTTTCTATCACAGGACGATGGAGTGCGACAGGTCCTTGAAGAAATCAAAGCCATTTTTGACGAAAACTGCACTCAAGCGTAGGTTCTTTTAAATTATTATTCTAATTTTTGATCTAAATATCTTCCCGCTCTATAGTGCAAATTTATCTACCTCGGGCGATCGTACTCTTTGGCCTTTACTGAACTATCGACATGCAGCTTTGCAGCGCAACAAACGTTGTCTACTGGCATACTTGTATCAAAGACTTCAAAAGATCAAAGCTTTGAGGTGGGAGTTTGGTCCTATCATACCATCTGACATCAAAGAAGCACTCTGTGAGCCAGAAGTAAATTTCTTCAATTCATATTCAAAATCATTAGCAACTTATATGCGATCGATTGGCGATGGACAAGGTCTTGACTTAACTGGAGACTTGAGACCTCCAAAATCACTCTATATTGAAGTTCGGTGTATTGAAGACTATGGAAAATTTGAGTTAGAAGATGAAGTTATTCTATTACGAAAGAACAGCCAGCACTACCTGCCAAGATCACAAGTCGAGTCTCTCATCCGACAGGGAATACTTCAGCACATCGTTTGATTTTAATTTTGCTAGCTAGTTTTGTTTTCAATAAAGTTTGTACGTTTCGAAAATCTTTGATTTTGTTTTTGAAGTTCGTAGGTACTTATGAAGCCTGCCCAGCCACGTGTTCACATTACAGTTCGTTGTACAAAATGTAAATCTTTCCAATAAAACAGTCGCAGTTAATTTTCAGTTTTTATTTTTTTATAAAATAATTTTTACAAACATAACTAATCCATGTTTAGTTGTTGTCTGAGCGGATGATGTCTGAATCACCAGGGTCTGTGATTGAGAGGGTGCACACACGGAAGTATTTACCGCAGGCTGTGCCCAATTCAATGTTGGTACCGCTGTAGTGCTGGACCTCGGTTTTGGCCAACATAGCGTAGTATTCAATCTCAGATTTCCTAAAAAAGAAAATAACGCATTTGTTAAAAAAAAGTCCATATGAATATAGGGCCTATTTTTAGAGCACGTTTCTTCAGAAAGAGTCTCTAAAAATATCTTCATTTTCTTCAGAGGAATTAGTTCATCATATAAAACCTTGCTCGAGAGTTTACCACAGTAAAACCCTTCTTACCCATAAGTTAGCTGGAACCATGAAGCTGTCGTCTTCTTTGACTACTCCATAGTTTTCCATGTATAATAACATATATGAAATCATACTTCTTAGTCAAGAGACTCCATATGGTTCCAACTATTTAAACAAATGGAAAACTACTTCTCAATAGTCAATCTCACCTCAAAGCTGGAGTATTGCTGGCAATCAGTACCAATTTAGCTTTGCCTTGTCTCAAGGTCTTCAAAGTTTGTTTGTAGCCCAAGCAATATTTGCCGGATTTCATAACCAGAGCCAAACGGGCATTGGTGCTATCCAAAGCCTTTTTCTGAAAAGCAGAAAATGACAGGTTAGAATTTCATCCAACACGTGCTTCGAATTTAAGCTTAATTTACCTGTTTCTTGATGGCAACCATTCTGTAGTTAGCTTTAGAAAACTGTTAAGTTAATCTAGAAAAGATAAAATAGTCCAATAGTAAGAATTAAATTAATTTCAGACAAAAGAAATTATTGAGACACCTACCTCCAGCGACGGATACTTGAAAAAAGAAAGAAACATGGCGGTTCATCAGCTTAATTTCGAAAAACGTGTGACATCGAGCGAACATGGCTACAGTTGGAAAAAGTTGAGTTCGAAAATAAAGCGGGCTCTAGATGGTCTATAAAATGGACACCTCTGGATCTACATGCATCCGATGCATAGGCGATATTCACATTGATCGATTTGTTACCTTCGTCAACTCGGCAGCGCAACACGAAATTCGATTTGTGCAAATAATTTGGAAAACATTTGGAAAAATTTAGGAAACAACTCTTGCAATTTAAAAAAGTTGCAAAAAAAATTATGAACAATTTAAAATTTGGCGTAGGTGAAGGTGAAGTTTACATTGGTCGATTTGTTGAAACTTCGTGCGAATAAGTGCGACTGTTTTTTTGTTGTCCTTCTCTGTTACACCAATTTGTAGGTAATTGATTTGAGGTCGATTCGTTGAACAGTGTGATCGCTTTGGTCGATTTGTTGCTTCAACCTTTTACAATAGGTTTAAACCATGAATGAAAGAATAATAAGATTACGACACGCGCATTTCTTGCTTTTTTGACATTTAGCTGTGACGTATGAGGAGACAAAAAACGCGGAAATTCAATAGGAAATAGGGGCAATATTTGTTTTTCAATACTTTAAATTCAAAAATTTAATTAAACAAGTCCTTAAACATACGAAAATGTCACAAAAACTTATAAAAGATAATTACAAAAGAACTTGAACTAGAAGAAATCCACGATCTACTGGATGATTTGTATTTGGAACTCCTCAGCTTAGTCGAACAGCTAGTGTAATGCAAAGTAACAATTGAAAAAGTTACTATAACGATGGCAGAATCAATTGTGCTAAAGCTCGCTACGTACAAGGACCAAATACTGTTGGAATTTCACAACTACCCACAGAAGAAACTCCTGAGTTCCATGCTCTAGCTCGAGTTGAAAAAGTGAAATCGGAAAGTGCCTGCTCCTGCTCTGACAATGAATTCCAACTAAAACGATATCCCGTTGATAAAGAAGCTGGACTTATCGATCCAATTCGATGGTTCGGAGTACTGGTTCCACGACCCTTGCAAGTGACTAAAGAGAAATTCCAAAACTCAATGGAGCTGCCAACATCCAACAACAAATGAACAACATAATGGGACATATAAAAAAGTTATAAGAACAAAAGTCTACTTTGCTAAAAGTTAAATAAAGAACAGCAAATCAAAAAATTTTTATAGTAGGTAAACCATGTTTGTTTATTAATTTATCAATCTATCTATCTATCTATTTATCATCGACAACCTTAAACTTTAGTTTGACTAGTTCACCTAATCCACATTCAACAATATCTCCATCGACCAACATTGTCGAACCATCTGGTGTTCCAGTTAACACCAGATCGTTTGCCTCTAGCGTCATGTATTTCGATGCATGTTCGATAAATTCGGGAATTTTAAATATCCAGATCTTTGGTGTTTCCATTATGACAATTTCAAGTCATGGGGATCTTTGACTGAAGACACAGGAATTAGAGGTGAAACTGGAGTGAATGTGTCGAATCCCTTGCCGAGAGTCCATGGATGGCCATTTTGACGAGCATTTACCTATTCAGATTTGGTTTGATTTGAATTGTTTGTTCAATGAAATGGAAATCTTCTTACCAATTCGCACTGTGCAGTCAAATCCAGTGCCAAGCAGTACCCACCTACATAGTATAGCATCTTCCTTCGAAACGTTCTTACATGTTTTGTTAATAATGAATCCCAGCTCAACTTCGTGAGCAACCTTTATGAAGACTTTTTGGAATCTATTGATGCAGGCAAACTTTAAAAAAAAAACTACATGATTATCTTCTTTACTTACAACAATATCTTGTCCCTCTTCTAAGCAAGAGGAAGTCGGCTTTAAGAATAGCAAAGGTACTTTTGGTACTGAGCACGCACAATGTCCCTTTAAATAGATCGGTTTTGTTTCTATACAAGTACATCCTTATTTATAAACCCGTATTATCAGCGGATTAAGGTTACTACGAACTTAATACTCCACTAATACTCCAAACCTTATTTATAAAAAAAATACACCAGTATTAGCGGCGGATTAAGCTAATACTGGTTCATAGGAGTTTTAAGGGAGTATTAAGGTCGTATTAAGGTCTAAATGTCATTTTGTTTAAATTTTTGAAGGAAAAGTGGAAAATTATTTTGGTTTTGTGAATAATTTTAATTCTTTTTCCGCCTTAACTACGAGATAAATAAATTAATAAATGAAAACTAATATTTCTTGTTTTGTTTTGTTTAATATCCATTTTGGAAAAATTTCAGCCAACCACAAAAAAAATTTATCATAACAATCGGGTTCAACGCAATTTAGTTTTTCAGATAATCTTACTTTTTTTTCAATCTCTAATTGGTCAGAAGTCACGTATCAAAAGAAGAACAGAAACTCTGGCCAATCAGAGTCCGAAAGAAATAAGATTATCTGAAAAAACTAATGCATTGAACGTGCACAATGGGATTTGTTGACGTTTATAGTAACCAGAGCTATAGATGGGTCATTTTTTTTATGAAAAATTTGACATAAGCAAGTATTAACTAATACGGGTTGGAAAATGTTTTATAAATAAGGATTCGCTCGACCTGGCGTAAGGGAGTATTAAGTGCTAATACTAGTATTAACTAATACCAGGTTGAACCGAGTATTAGCGAAATCTAATAAATAAGGCTGGTAGACATTAACAGCCTTATTTATAAACCCGTATTATCGGCGGATTAAGGTTACTACGAACTTAATACTCCACTAATACTCCAAACCTTATTTTTAAAAAAAATACACCAGTATTACCGGCGGATTAAGCTAATACTGGTTCATAGGAGTTTTAAGGGAGTATTAAGGTCGTATTAAGGTCTAAATGTCAAATTTTTGGAGGAAAAGTGGAAAATTATTTTAGTTTTGTGAATAATTTTAATTCTTTTTCCGCCTTAACTACGAGATAAATAAATTATTAAATGAAAACTAATATTTGTTGATTTGTTTTGTTTAATATCCATTTTGGAAAAATTTCAGCCAACCACAAAAAAAAAACAATCATAATGCTCGGGTTCAACGCAATTAAGCTTTTCAGATAATCTATAACTTTTTTGGCCTCTGATTGGTCACGAGTCAGGCATCAAAAGAAAATTTAAGACTCTGGCCAATCAGAGCCCGAAAGAAGTTAGAATATCTGAAAAAACCTAATGCATTGAACGTGCACAATGGCATTTGTTGACGTTTATAGTAACCAAAGCTACAGATGGGTCATTTTTCTTATGAAAAATTTGACATAAGCAAGTATTAACTAATACGGGTTGGAAAATGTTTTATAAATAAGGATTCGCTTGACCTGGCGTAAGGGAGTATTAAGTGCTAATACTAGTATCAACTAATACCAGGTTGAACCGAGTATTAGCGAAATCTAATAAATAAGGCTGTAAGAGTCGACTTCAGTTCTTACATACATGTAGTTTAGGGCAGCTCCAAGAATTTTCTTGCCATCCTTAGTGAAGTTTTTCACTTCACTTTTTTTCCGAGCACGAATCTTCTTTCGTATACGCACACTAAACCGGGCAATAATCGAAAACTCAAAACCACGAAAAAGGAAGTTAGTTAATATAAGTACATAAACACACAAATAACAAAGTAAAGTAAGTATTTATTCAAATTTATCGTTATTATTCTCTATTTTATTTTAAACAGAGGTCCACTCAACAGGACCACTCTACAAAAATAACAAAATAAACAAATAAATGTCTCCTGTGACGTATGTGCGCAGTAAAATCAAAAATGAAACACGAACTGTCGTAATCTTGTCTTCTTTCATTCATGGGTTTAAACGTTTTTACATATACAATCAAGTTTTTCAAATTGAAACCCAACTGGTATGGAATATTGAAAGCCCCCGAGAAGCGGTTTTAGTAGCCATGAAATTGACAGCTTCGTCAAATACCCTCAAAAAGAGAAAGAGTGGCTGAAAAAACTTTAAATTTCAAATTTCTTGATGTCTTGATGTCATCTTGAAAATATATAACGGCATGTTGATTGAAAGCCAGTTGCTTGGCAAATTTTAAGTCACCTGCGTAACATCCGAAACACGAACAGGAGTTTGACAGATTGTATATGTAGGCAGATGGCTTATCGTGTAGCCACAGAGTAAGAAGTTTCACTTGATGAACATGTTCATCTGCACCCATAATTTTTCATCTGCAACCATAACTAGGAAGTTCGTTCCCTCTCTATCAGACAAGTATGAATTTTACATCTTGTGTCTTTTTCCGATTTTCATCTGCAGTTGCGGATGCATGTAAATCCACCATTACTTTCTGCACTTCTGCAGTTGCAGATGCATGTAAGCCCAGCATCAATCACTTCTAAAAAAAAAAAAAATTTCTATATGTAGGCGGAGTGTTAGTTGTCTTTCGAAAAAGAACACATGATTCAACGACTGGAAAAGAGCAAACGTCAAAAAAGTGAAAACGAATTGGTGAACAAAACAGACAAAAAACAATATTCAAACGTGAACTTTACAGCCCTACACCTGATTTCAAGCTCCTGCAAAAATGTTAAAAATGAAAACAGCTAAAACATTGAAGAAAACTCCACCGATAATTGCGGCACCACCCGCAAGGGATCTCGACGCAGAGTGCCAATTGCAGCTAGAACTTTACTGGTGCATCCAACAACTGGAAATATCAATAGCAAATTCAAAGTCAAACAAACAACGTGAGTATATGCAACTAAAAACTTGAAGATAATAGACCAATTCAATCAATTTAAATATAGGAGAAGACCTTATGAAGAATCTCAAAACTCTCAAAAGCAGCACGGCCCCAATAGTCAAAAAACGACAAATTATGAAAGCTTCCTTCGGTGACTACAGATCGAAAATGAAGGAAGAAGAAAAAAAACTCGCACTGGGTATGCATTCCAATCAGTTATTAGCAAATAACTTGAAATCATTCTTTGCTTTTTTCAGCTGCTCGGCAAATAAAATTCACTGCGACTAGCGAGGTACCCAACAAGTCAAGTTTTGTTAAAAAGGCTGCAATTCTTACATCTGGAAAGGACTTCAAATTTAATTTTAATCCCGACACTGTCAGTGAAAATCCACCAGTCGAGAAAGACCTAACATCAGCAGATGAAAAATCTGATACTAGCACCGTTACAGGAGCAAACAATTTAAATTTCTCTTCTGGAACTGAATTCAAGTTTAATTTTGCTATAGAAAATAACAACGAAGTTGTTGATTTCGAGAAATTATCAATCAAGAGCTAAATGCTGCATTTTGTGTACACACTGAACTCTGAATACATAAGTTGTTTTGTTGGGAGGAAATTTTCTATACTATTTTGTTTACTTTGCAAACTTCAAGTTTCGATAAGAACTGAATTTTCTTTAAAAAGTCTCTTTGTTTAATAATTTTTAATAATTTAATATAAATTTCTTATGAACGAAAAACTAGAAAGTGTTTATTCTGGTGTAGCTTACGATTGGAAGACTGGGAGAAGCGTCCGGGACGTTCAGGAGCATCTTGAAACCGTTTAGTTGGTGCAAAAGATCGCTTCTCCCGATAATGATTTTTCATTTGAATCAAAATCCAATTAAGAAACACTAGTTCGTGCAGGTAACTGAATTGTATAAAGGAATATTTTCCTGAAGGAATACTTCTTATGAGCCATAGGTGTTCGTTTTTGCGGAGAGCTTGAAACCAACTTATTTTACTTTTGGTATTGGACTAGTTATCTACTATTTAACTATGACCTCAGATTTTAAGATTATTAGCGAACAAAATCGACTAAAAAAGTATTAAAAGTACTTGCAGATTCTTATTGAAACTCTTCTCAACCTATTCTCAATTTAACGACACCCATTCAAAAAAAAGTCTATTGAAAAAAAAAAAAAAAAACAATTGGACAGTAAATTGTAAAACGATTGAAAAGCAATCAAGTTCTTTTTCGCTAATATGGTTCTTTTTCTCAATCTATTTATTGGTGCCAATTAAGGCCAGCATTATTTGAAAATTGCCCTGACATCGAATAGTATAAGCCGTGTTTTATTGGAAATTTCTATATTCACTTATCTCGCGAGTCTCAATAAAACGCTTTTTTGGCTATATTCACTTACCAAGTTCACTTTCAACAGCCGTGTTTTATTGGGAATTTATATTCTTTTCAGCTGAACATCGCAAAACATCGTTCATGAAAAAACAACAACTCCAAGTGAAGTGAATATAGAAATTCCCAATAAAACACAGCTAACATAAACTCCATTTACCCACCATTCCTGTTGTTCACTTCTCCAAGTGAGTTATTTTTGTCCACGTATGCTGTTCACTTTAGAGTTTTTCCATGAGGGATGTTTTGCGATGATTTGCTGAAGTGCAGATAAATTCAAAATAAAACACGGCTATAGTTGTAATTGTTTTTGGCCTGTTTCACTAGTAGTAAAACGAGCTTTCTACTTGACGCGAAGGTTTTCGCAAACTTCGTTTATAAAGGTTTTACAGAATTTAGGTTAAAAAGTGATTCTATTAACGATTTTAGCTAGAACATCCATGTTTATTCTAACGCTCGATTCATACTTTTAATAAGGGAGCATGGTTGGTTATTTTATGCCACAATTACGATTTTGGCTTATTATTCTAAACAAAAATAACAATAACAAATAAAAAAATACATACCTGGCAGTACTATGCGTAAAAAGTAGTTCTGTCAACTTTTTGGCTCCCACGCAAACGCACAAAAAGAAAAATCGAAACACGAAACCATCGAAAAGCTAAAACCAATCGAAACTATCGAACGAAACAAAACGCGAAAAAATCTTTTAATGTCAACCAATTTCTTTTTTTTTTATAATTGTAAACCAAATTAATAGTTATTTTAACGTTAAATTATATTTAAAGCAAGTCGAACTGTTTTTCCGAACACATTGAAGTGCCCAATCAATAAATTTGCCAAAAATAAACCACTCCAAGCAGATCTTCGAAATAAGATATATTTTTTTTGATCCTCGCCTTTAGCTTTTATGTGTTTATATTTATTCTTTTTAAATCGCGTTTAAAACAAAAACGAATTGGTGATAGTGAAAGTTGTTTAACTTAAATTAAATACCTAAAAGGGTGCATTGTTTTGGAGAACGAAAAAGCCAAATTTTTTAACAAAATGTCACGTCGAAGACCTAACCTCAAAATACCATTACCAGCCGAGACGGATGCTCCAGTGTAGGTTCTTTGTAGAAAACTCAAAGAAATTACAAAATCTAAGAATACATATATTTTTTTGTTGATGCTCTTTTAGTACACCACCGAGAAATTTGGATCAGCGAGCGACAATCACTATTGGCGAGAAAACATTTGAAGTTGATGCTGATGGCTTGGAGAAAATCTGTGATCTTGGTCGAGGAGCGTACGGTATTGTGGAAAAGATGCGACACACACAAACGGGAACAGTAATGGCCGTAAAACGTATAACTGCCACAGTAAACATGAAAGAACAAGTAAGTATAGATTTACTTGGGTGATTTCGTGGGTTTTATTATGTTTTTTTTACAGAAACGGCTGCTCATGGATCTGGATATATCTATGCGGTCAAGTGACTGTGTTTATACAGTACATTTTTACGGTGCCCTATTTCGCGAGGGAGACGTCTGGATATGCATGGAAGTCATGGATGCCAGCTTGGATAAGTTTTATCCGAAAGTATTCAAGAACGATTTAAAAATGGAAGAGGACGTATTGGGAAAGGTAACTTCAAATGTTAAACGAAAATAGACATCATTTAAAAATGTTGTTTTTCAGATCGCCATGGCTGTTGTCAATGCACTTCATTATTTGCATGCTGAGCTGAAGGTTATTCATCGGGACATCAAACCATCAAATATTTTGGTTAATCGGAAAGGCGATGTGAAGATGTGTGACTTTGGCATATCTGGTAAGTGTGAAACATTTGAAAACGTATAAGTAAAACAATTGCGATACATAAAATTATTGTTGGCAACTCATGTGATGGCAACATGAGTTTTGTTTACTTAGTGCTCCTGCACGTAAGACGCATGTGAAAACTCATAGCTCCATTGCGTTTTGCTGGCAGTATGTACAAGTTTACTAAAAATAGCATTGGTGGGCCACATTAAACATTTTTTTTTCCTGCCGAAAATAAAATAAAATTAAGGTTAGTTAAACTGGATAAACAATTTGTAGTATAAAAATAAGAAAGAGAAGGTTTGTTTGATGTACACTGGCCACTAAGGCAGTCTATCCACAAGTGTTTGATATAACACCTTTTTTGTTGCGATTAGGTGTTCTTATTTTTGATTTCATCTCATTCTGAGATTGATTCTATTATTTGTGGTAGCAACGTTGAAGACTTAGTAGAAAAGTAAGTGAAATTGTGTGAGCAGGAGAGGTTAGGTGGTTAGGAAGTGGCTGTCAGTCAATGAGTACACTGCCTGACACACTTAGGCCGCAAGGGCCCATTGTGATACCACAGATATCAGCAAGTAAATCACCTACTGATCTCAGAAACCCGATGTAAAATTAACGAGTTGATCACTTATCCATTACGGGACTAGCCGGTTAATCACCTGCTAGTCGAACCACGTGGAACTTTTAATGTATTTCGAAAGACTTTTAGGGTCTATGTAAGCTAGGTCGCTAGTATCATCGAAGAAGAATTCACCGAGATGAGTTTTCCTCCTATGAAGTAGTGCAGGGCATGAGCAAAGAAGGTGTTGAACGGTTTCTTCCTCCTCCTCGTCCATGCAGCTCCTGCAGAAATCATTGGAAAACCCACCAAGTCTTTTGGAGTGTCTTCGTATTAGACAGTGTCCCGTAAGAACACCTATTGTAGAACCTAGATACAGGCGGTTCAGGGCTAACAAACTCTTTGAGCGTTTTGAGTCTACACACGGCCAAACTTTTTTGGTTGCAAGGCATGTATTACTCTCAGTCCATCTAGTGTTTGTTATCCTTGAAGCGTCTTGTCTAAGTAGGAGTTTACATGCAGCGATAGGTACACCTATGTTGTTCCATTCTGAGCGTAGGGAAGTGGTCGTGCCCTTTTTGGCTAGTTCGTTTGCCATACAGTTGCCTGGTATGCCCCTGTGCCCTGGCACCCATGAAAGGTGAATGTTAAACTGATTTGACATCTTCCTCAGAGATATCTGACAATTTTGGACCGTGATGGATTTTGTAGAGACAGAGGCAAGAGATTTAAGGGCAGCTTGGTTGTCTGAGAAGATTCGAATATCCGTGGAGGATATGACGTTTTCTTGGAGCCAAGACAGCACCTCCTTAATCGCCAGAACTTCCGCTTGCAACACACTACAATGATCGAGTAGGCGGAAGAAAAGACTGAGGTTCAGTTTTTCTGAGTAGATTCCACTTCCCACACCTTTGCTGGTTTTTGAACCATCGGTGAAGAAGTGTATTGCTTCATTTTCCAAAAGAGCGCCATTTTCCCAAGCTTCTCTTGAAGGTATGGTTACTTGGAAATTATTGTCAAACACCAACTTGGGGGTGGTGTAGTCGGATCGATTCGTTAAGAATCTAAAGTTATCTAGAATGCTAGTGTGGCCGATTTGATTATTGGTCCACTGTGATGTAGCTCTGAGTCGAGTAGCTGAGCTAGCTGCGACTTGTTTGCTGAAGATATCTAGGGGTGTGAGATCTAGTAGTACATTGAGGGCGTCCGAGGGGGTTGTCCTCAGTGCGCCACTAATACACAGACTAGCCGTTCTTTGAACTTTGGCCAGCTTGTTGTAGTTGATCATCTTGTCTAGTGCTGTCCACCAGACTATCACCCTGTATGTGAGTATCGGTCTAATTACCGAGGTAAACAGCCAATGGGATTTGGGGGGAAAAACACCATTTTCCGCCAATGGCTTTTTTACAGGAGAAGAGTGCCACGTTGGCTTTATTTACTCTTTCCTCAATATTGGTTTTCCAGGTCAGTTTTTTGTCAAAAATGAGACCTAGATATTTTAGCCTGTGTGAGAGTTACCCCTTTAATAGTTGGGTGTCTGAAGTCCGGAATATTGTATTTCCTCGCAAAGAGAACTAATTCCGTTTTGTGTGGATTGATGTTCAGACCACAATCTGCAGCCCAATTGTTAAGTTTGTTAGGTGCTGTTTGTAGCAGCTCAGCTAGGGTTTGTGGGTGCTTGCCTGAAACGGCAATTGCTACATCATCGGCAT
The DNA here is from genome assembly GCA_914767635.1 of Melanostoma mellinum. Lineage (NCBI taxonomy): Eukaryota > Metazoa > Arthropoda > Insecta > Diptera > Syrphidae > Melanostoma > Melanostoma mellinum. Next base: position 74,109,769 of record OU612059.1, read on the forward strand.
AGGCTATGGTCTTGAAACCTTCGTCCTCTAGGTCGATTAACAATTTGTTAACGACCAGGTTCCACAGTAGGGGAGATAAAACTCCTCCCTGCGGGGTTCCTCTATTGGCCATTCTGCTTGTTTTGTAGTTCCCCATTTCGGAACTAATGATTCTGCTACTGAGCATTGTTGTTATCATGTTTTTGATGTGTTCCTCTATGAGCAGCCCATCAAGAGCATTAGTGATTGCTGAATTTTTAACATTATTAAATGCACCCTCTATGTCTAGGAATGCGACGAGAGAGTATTCTTTATAGTGGAGGGATTTTTCAATGGTGCAAACCAGAGAGTGGAGTGCAGTTTCCACTGATTTACCTTTTGTATTGGCATGTTGCGCCGTTGAGATCCGACTAGGTTTAATTTCTTGTCTTAAGTGTATGTCAATCATTCTTTCCAGTGTTTTAAAGAGGAAGGATGATAGACTAATAGGTCTTAAATCTTTTGGATTTACATGGGAGCTTTTGCCGGCTTTAGGTATAAAGACGACCCTAGCTTCTCTCCAGGCTTTGGGAATATATGCATAGCTGATACATCCTTTCATGATCATCTCTAAGTTATAGATGATAATGTCTGAAACTTGTTGCAGCTCCGCAGGGATGATTCCGTCAGGCCCTGGTGATTTATAAGGGTCAAAGCTGTTTATTGCCCATAACAGTATACCTCTAGAGATAAGACCTTAACCTGATTGGTTTGCGAGTCGAGGCAAGTGCTCCGCGTTTGTTATTGTCAACGAGCTACCAGGGAAATGAGTACCCAGTAGCAAGTTTAATGTTTCTTCATATGAGTTGGTCCAGTTGCCGTTTTCATCTTTTAGAGAACTTGGCATGTTTGGACTCGTTGATAGGATTTTCCCAAGTCTAGATGCCTCTGAGGAGTCTTCAATTTTATTGCAGAATTCTTTCCAAGAGGATCTTTTGCTTATTCGTAACCTCTTTTTGTAAATCCTAAGGGATTCCTTATATAGATCCCAGTCTATAGGATTTCTGGAAGATTTGGCTCGATTGAAAAGCTTCGCACAACTTTTCTTGAGCGGTTCTAGCTCTTTGGTCCACCAGTGTGGTTTCTTCTTCCACTATAGTAAGAGGACAGGAGTTACACAAGGCATGGTTAAGAGCACTAGTTAGATCGTCGATTTTGCTGTCAAGATCCTTGGGATTTGAAGGGAAGCTATTGTCATTGTAGTTGTAACAATGTTTGAAGATTTCCCTGAATTTTACCCAGTCAGTTTTCCTATAATTACGGAAGCCTATGGGTTTTGGTGTGTCATCTGTTAAACTAAATTGGATGTATCTGTGATCAGAGAAGGAGTGATCCTTAGATACAGCCCAATTTTTAATCTTGTTATAGATTGATTGAGATACAAAGGTAACATCTAAAACCTCTTGTCTGCTTCTCATGCTGCTTCTTTTTCCTTTTGAGAATTCGGTTTCTTCCCTTCTATTCACCTTGTAAATCTCGTTATACTGATCGTAAGCAGCCCTTGTCCGCTTTTGCGTCAGAATTTGTCGTGCTTTTTGTTTGGCTGCATTTGCCTGCCTGCATTCTTTATCGAACCATGGGCTCCGTTTTGGGGGCCTAGTGAAAACCCAGAACCTTAGAGGCAGCGGTTCTGATGGCTGGTCTTCAAGGCATGATGCTGCCGGCACAGGATTCAAGGATAATTTAAAGAACACTCGATTGGAAAAGGCACTGGTAATCTCTTGCGATTATAGCTTTCCGACGTCATATCGTTTCACAGCGTTAGTTCCCGCGTATCCTAATCCTCATTCGTACCTTGGCTACAACATGGTAGAAGTCCGAGTCAAATTTCCGGAGGTCCTTTACGTTTGCTTGGGTCGTTGGGCCATCAATTTTGAAATCATTATCGTTATCCAAGGCTTTTGGTTGTTTCGGAACCATATGTTTTACTGCCGAGTCCACCGTTTATTCAGTCATTGGAACTCATCCGCTGGGACATTTCCGAAAAGCTCTGATGTTTTGTGGGGTATCAGTGATGTCGGGGAGAATCGAAGTGACAATCTATCGTATAACGAGAAGAATGTGTGCGAAATATTTTTTATGTAACACTGTTTTGTTACCATGTATTTATTATTTCAGTAGCCATAATCAGGAATGGTAGTATGTAATGCTTTCTGTAGATGATTTCTCCAAGGGCACTTCATGAGATGTAAGGAAGTGGGATTACACCAATCGCACCAATGCTATTTTAATTTTTACTTGTTCTTGTGATTCAGACAACTAATCATAAATTCGTTCTACTTAGGCGCTTCAGACAAAATAGAATGAATTTATGATGTAGTTGTTCTATGTTATTACCTAAAGCGAAAGCACGGATTTTTTAAAATTGACAAAAAGTACTATGAATAAAAATTCTATTTAATTTTCTTTATATTTTCTTCTAGGCTACCTTGTCGACTCCGTTGCCAAAACTGTGGATGCAGGATGTAAACCATACATGGCTCCTGAAAGAATCGATCCAACTGGCAATCCACAGCAATATGATATAAGGTCTGATGTCTGGTCACTAGGTATTAGCATGATTGAGATGGCAACTGGAAAATTCCCATATAATACCTGGGCTACACCTTTCGAACAGCTTAAGCAGGTAATAATACTCGTAACTTTCTGATTCTTATTCATTTTCTTTATAATAAATTTTGTTTAAGGTTGTAACTGATAATCCACCAAGACTAGAACCTAACAAATTTAGCCCAGAATTTGAAGAGTTTATCACGAATTGCCTACAGAAGAAGTTTACAGCTCGCCCCAACTACGATCAGCTGTTGAAGAGTGCCTTCATTTCTGATCACATCAGCAGAAACACCGACATATCGGCCTTTGTTGGGAAAATCTTAGATCTTCCAGAATAATTCACTCCCTGGATGTGTTCTTTATAAAACAAAGAAAAAAAAAAAACAAAAAAAAAAACATAGGTTTTGCATGGGTAAATGCTGCAAACGAAATCAGCCCAGTATGTTTAAAACAATTGTTGTTGATGCACTTAAACGATATACATTTATTTATTAATTCAAAATAACATTATCAAAAAATAACTCCGTTGAAAAGAAATGAAGGAATTATTAACAATTAAGAAGGATTACTGCAAGTATTGCCTTTGAAACTAATCTTAAGTCAATTATTATTATTACGAAAAGAAAGCAATCCTGTAAAAAGTAAGAAAACTATAATGTCCAGAGCAAGTAAAAAGTAAAGAAAAGAAATTCAAGAATGTTGATGTTATAATATTTTAAATACATAAAAGCAAAACGAAAAAACCGATCTTGTAAGCCTTGTCGCTACGAAATAAACAACTACGAGCCTAAATTATATACAGTTATATATTTTTAGAACGCAACAAAAATTCAAGTGTTTTTTTATGACTTCTAGACTGAATATTTTTTTTTAGTATTGGTTTATCAGATTTTGGAAGCATCGCACCTTGCATCAGTCGTCCAGATAAAAAAAAGTACAGAGGACATTGTTCTTTCGTGTGCGGTGTGTAGTTTTGTCTTGAATTTCGACCATCTACTTTGAGGAATAATAACACCGAAGAAAGCTGCCAGTCGACTAGTCTACTATTCTGTCTTAAAACGCACTAAAGGTACAAAGTGTTTAAAAAACACAAAATATATGATTCCGATGTGTTATTTGACACTAGTTTTTTTGTCTCACAGACTACCACTCAATATTGTGATTCAGATTAAAGAAAAGTGTGTGATTTTTGTCGCGCATTTTTGCAGAAACATGTCGCTAATATGTACGTAAACGCTGATATAGCCTTTGCACATTGTTACATCATCGTGTAAAGTGGTAGCCTATATTACAGTATGGAGCAAAATGCAAATACTACATTTGCCGCGGACTTAGAATTGCTGCTGTCGTCAATTATTTACAAAAATATACCAATAAGTTTGTGCCGCAAAACTGCGCAATTGTATTCCTTCATAATGATAAAAAGCGACAAATAAAATTTAACAAAATTGTGCAATATTTTCGTAAAAAGGTACATTCAACAACACCATTCGGTTGCCATCCGGCCTACTAATTGACGTCTTCCCCAATTAACTACACAAGTTTATTTTTTCTCGTTGAAATTTATGTCAAACACATAAACTCCGAGTTCCTTTTCACAGCGTTCGATTTGTCTTATGTAGTCCGATATCTCCTTGATAGCATCTACTTGCTCCTGTAGGTATTCCGACTCCAGAAAATCGCACAAGTTGGGGTCATTCTTTTCAGTGGCCACAGCATGCACTTGCAACAAACTCTGTAGAAGAACAACTCTTGTTTTATTACGAGTATATCAGACAAAGCTTCTTAATATTTTTTTACCTCATTTACAGATTTTTCCAAGTCCAGGACATAAACCATTGATTTCATAACAGATTCAAAAACAAATTTGGGCTTTTCAATGTCACTGAGGACAATGGTACCACCACGTTTGTTAAGGTAGGTCATTAGCTTTTCTGCGTGCATCTTCTCTTCGTCGCAGCATTTCTTACACCACTTGCTAAGACCGGGAAGTGCCATATCTGTTCGATCAAAGTGATAAGCCTAAGCAACAAAATCTGTCATTTCCATTGTTTGTCAAATGGTAGGCCGTCTAGAAAATGAACTTACCATAGCCATATATTCGTAGCTAGCGTTTAGTTCCATATTAATTTGACGATTGATTTCTTTTTCACATTCTAGAGAAAAATTTTGTCGCACCAAAAGACTCATGCGGCGAAGAATCTGAAGATTAGGAAGAAATTTCATGTTTTCTTAAGAATCTGATTGAAATTCCAAGGACTGGTGAAATAAAATTATTGAACCTATAATATGAAGCAAGTAATAAAGTATGGTTGACAATTAATGTTTTGACAGAGCAATTTTCGTTCGCAAAGTGCGCAGTTGCAAAAATATCCTTTCTGGAGGATGTCAACTCAACGGAATTCCATTTAAATATTTAAAAATAATATAGGAAAGGCCTCTTTTAATGGAAGACAAAGAATTCTTCGCTATTTTACGTTATTTATAGAGACAAAATTTTAAAGAGATACAATAGGACTTGCAAATCCAATTATGGTTTTTGAAACATTCAACTGAATACTGCCAGCATTCAATAAAATTCCAAATGTTTTCAACGGTCTTTAATAAATGCAAATGATTTCATTTTTATTTTTTTGTGTTGTTCTATAACTTGTAAAGAAAGCAAGCGTTTAAATAATAAATTCAAATAAGGAGAAGTTATCACCGTTATTTTACTGTCCAAATTAGTTGTTCACAATCAATTAAGTATGGGCCACAGCCTGATAGTCTAAGAACTGGAAGCCTACTTTTGGAGTGATAACCAAAATTCATGCTCATGCATGTGTAGATAATACGCACTATGATATCAAGTTCAAGCGTCTGGCAGGTTTTTTTGAGCTGGGCGGTTCAAGTTTTGTATGTCATTCCAAAAACTAATTTGTTAATAGGGTTGTTCACACTGTACAATTAAAATTGAACAGAATTTGGTTTGAACGACCAATGTTTGATAATGTCAACCCTCAGACGACCGCTTGACCAACTTGTTGGATGATTTTCAAATATTTATGAAAATTTTGAAGTTGGACGGAGCGGAGGAATACATGACATAAAGTTGGACGACAAGTTTGATAAGCCTGAACGCAAGTTACATCCGACCATTCAACATCTGTCAAACAAAGTTTCCTGACTTTTGAAGTGTAGTTTTTGAACGAGGTTTTTTGATGGCATGTATTTTTCTTCAAAAGACAGGGATTTGTGGTGATTTTGTGCTCTCGTGTTTTATGAGAACTGAAGACTAAGTTTTGGGCCTCAACCAACATCCTTCTATAACGACTCCGATTTTGGGCGAGCTCTCTCCAGTTTCGCACTCTAAGTCGGTTGAGGTCTTCATCCACTTGATTGTGCCACCTAAGACGAGGTCTTCCCCTTCCGCGATTTCTCTGCAATGTGGTTTCGAAAACCCGTAGATCCGGAGCGTTTGGGTTCATCCGCTCTACATGACCCAACCATCGTAGCCTCTCGATGCGTATACTCTTCTGGCTATGCCCATGTCGCGGTACAGCTCATACAGCTTGTTGTTGTGGCTTCCCATACGGGACCAAAGATCATTCGGAGAATTTTTCTTTTGAAACGACCAAGAGTTTTCTCAACCACTTTCGATAAGGTCCATGCTTCCGCGCCGTAAAGCAGTTTTTCTCCCATTAACCATCAAACCCATTTTTGCCGCTTCTGTTTCAATACTCGCAAAAGCACCTATGACATCACGCTTTTTTCTTCCCATTACGTCAATATCGTGTGAGTAGGCGAGTAATTGTACAGACTTTTGAAAGATTGTTCTTCTGGTGTTGAAGTTTGAGTTTTGTACCATCTTTTCAAGTATGATGTTGAAGAAATCGCATGACAGTTTGTCGCCTTGCTTTAAATCTTTTTCGATATCAAAGGTCTCGGTGAGTTGTTTACCGGCCTTGACGGAGCAGGGTGAATTCTCCAAAGTTATCCTGCATAGTCGTACGAGTTTTGCAAGGATACCGAAACTAGACACGGCTCTGTACAGCTCGTCTCTGTAAATGCTGTCATACGCGGCCGAAATCGATAAAGAGATGGTGAATATCGATATTATGTTCTCGGGTTTTTTTCAAGATCTGCCGAAATGTGAAATTTGGCTCTGTTGTGGACTTCTCCGGTCTAAAACCACATTGATAAGGACCTATCAAATTGTTAACGTGGGGTTTCAGACTTTCACATATTACAGTAAACTCCTACGTGACGTTAAGGAGGCTTATTCGTTACTCCCCTATAATTGGCGCAATTATGAGGCTCTATTTATCAGGACCGGGCACACGATACTGTTCCATCTATCGGGCATGCTTTCTTCCGACCATATCATGCAGATCAGCTGCTGCATGCTCCTTTCCAACTGATCTCCAGCTGCGTTGAAAAGTTCGGCATCAAGGCCATCTGCACCTGCAGTCTTATTTGATTTATGTTTGCATATAGCAAGCTTAACTTCCTATAGGTCGGGTGGACGGCATTCTTGATCATCGTCCAAGCTGAAAGGGGCAATCTGCCTGACAGCGGAATTTGTGTCCTCATCGCCGTTGAGCAGTCTGCAGAAATGATTTTTCCAGATCCTCAGTATTGACTGTGACTCTATAACTATATTTCCCTGCTGGTCTTTATAAGCTTGCGTTCGGGGTTTGCCACCCTGGCAAGATCTTTTTTACCTTTGGTAAAACTTCCGAATCTCGTTCCTGTCATGACACCTTTCAATTTCTTCAAACGAGCGCTTCTCATGCTGCTTTTTTTTACTTTTGAGAATTCGGTGTTCTTCCCTTCTTTTCTCCTTGCAAATTTCATTATACTGATCGTAAACAGCCCTTGTTCGCTTTTGCATCAATATTTGTCGTGCTTTTTGTTTGGCTGTATTCTTCATCGAACCATGGGTTTCGTTTTGGTGGCCGAGTGAAACCCAGAACCTCAGAGGCGGTTTAGCATTGCTGCCACTGGTCTTAAATACTTGATGCTGGTGGCATAGAATTCAAGGATAGTTGAAGAGATTGAAACTCTCCGACGTCATATCGCTTCACAGAGTTAGTTCGTGCGAACCAGATATTCTCATTCGTACTTTGGCTACAACAAGGTAATGGTCCGAGTGAGAGTTGACGCCTTGGAAAGTTAGGACATCTATCACACTGGAAGAGTGGAAGAGTGTCTAGGGCACTGCTCATATGTTTCTTCGAGGAGATCGTAGAAACAGTCTTTGGAATTGTCGTCTTTCTCTTCTGTGGGGGCGTGGGCGCATATTAGGTTAATGTTTGCGAATTTAGCCCTGATGCGGATGGTCATTATACGCTCATTAACTGGATTTTGGCTAATCGCACCTTATCCCTGATTCTTCCTCTACCGACAAATCCGCACCCAAATAAGTGCTGTTTCTGTTGTCTGTAGCAGTCGCCACAGTAGATGTTGCAGTTTCTCATCTTCCTTATGCCCGGCTTACTACATCGCACTTCTTTGATGGCGGTTACGTTTGCTTTGCAGCAGTTAAGGGCGTCCGCTAGTTCTCCAGCAGTACGTAGTCCGTTAAGAGATCTTACGTTCCACGTGCAGATCAGAAGGTCTTTGTCCTTTTTACGTTTGCTTGGGTATCGTCAACTTTGAAACCATTATTGTTATCCGAGGCTGTTGGTTGTTTCGGAGCCAGATGTTTTCACGTTGAGTAGTAAACCTCACGCACAACCGCCAAACTGGAGAGCCAGGTCCTTTTGGGATCCTTCGGACATAAAGGGCTGGAGTACCCAGTGTCAGTATCCTGCTGCAGGGATGTGAGAGCTGCCGTTGACTCACCAGGAACTCATCCACCACCATCTCTACCTCAATACCCTGTCCTAGTATTGAAAAACCGTATCTTCACTTCATACAATCTTTTATCACGATTTGCCACCACGCCCCGTCGCATCGTGTTCCTACTTAGATTCATGTGAACACAGTCGAAGCGCAACAGTTTTATAAAGTCTGTACAGTGTGGACACACCATTACAACGAAGTGCAAGAAACAAAACACATAGATGTGAAAAAAATAGCTTGACTTCCAACAATGTAACGTAATGTAGACTTTCGAGGCTCGAGTTGAAGATGCATCCGGTTTATGTCCCACTCTAGTGAGACATAAGTCCCAAATCCGTCTTTGGACTTACATCTCACTTAGATGGGACATAAATCCCAAAAATAAATGTTGGGACTTTTGTCCCTCCGAATATTCTTTTTACACGCTGAGACATTTTTTTCAGAAGCCCTTTTGAAAAAATGTCTGAGTTTTTCTCAAATTCTTGAAGCTTCTTTTTATCAAAAAGCTAACTTACTACTCATTAGAAAGTAGAGATATGGTTTTCCGGAATTAGGAGATATTATTTTACTTTTAGAAGTTTGTAAGACTTTTTTTGTATTGAAAAGAAACGTAAAAAATATAAATTTTTGAGTATTTAAGAATATAAAAATAAAAATATAATTGAAGTAAACATTTTCCATTGCCCGCTGCCCTTACAGCCTATTTCGAACAGAGCCTTCGAAACGGAATTCAAAATCAAATTCTCAATGTCTCACACAAGTGTGACAAAAGTCCCAAAAATAAGTCCTGGGGACTTATGTCCTTGCGCCTTAAATGATTGTAAGAGCTTTGTAAAGATCAAGGTTAGCTAGTTTTTTCTGAAGGAATATGGAAGCATAATGAAACATGGAGTATGGGGAAACACTTCTTTGGTTTCTCTATACGGACTACTACACCAACTTACATACCACTTTTACAACTTACCAACTTACATCTAAACTTTTATACTGGAGAAGTAATGGCACTCGTAGAATGGCAACGGTTTCGTCTTCCGGTACATCGCCATCAGTTGAAGAATTTCAGTAAACTTATTTCTACGGAAATTCAAAAATTTCACAATAGTCGGTTGAACCGAAAACTAAGTCAGCTTGACAAAAACGATAAACCTTTGAAGCATTGCCAAAATCGTCAAAAATAGGACCAGACCGATTCCCGCATTAAAAGAATCTAATAATGTTTTCTATACGGATCGCAGCGAATGCATTTGAAATGGAATTTAAGAAAAAACATATAGAATCCCAACGCTTAAGTGATTCCGATACAATAAATTTGGTAGACGCTTCTTGTCAAAGGATCGTTTCTTCCATAACCGAAACAGACCAGGACGAATACATTACCGTAGATGATATCACCGATATCATCAAGGAGCTACGAGTGCGTAAATCAGAAGGGCTTGACAAAATCAAAAATTTATATCAAAGACACTTGCCAAAGTCAGGGACATTGTATCTTATATTTCTAACAAACACCTGCCTTAAGAAGAAATACTTCCCAGAAATCTGGAAGCTGGCAAAAGTCATCCCAATATTAAAAGCCGGAAAAGAAAGAGACTACCCAAGTAGCTATAGGCCGATAAGTCTTCTTAGTAATTTGAGTAAAGTGTATGAAAAAGTAGAAAAGAAAAAGCTTAGTGTTATAATCGAGGATAAAAATATTTTTCCAGATCAACAATTCGGTTTTAGGAGCCACCACAGCACCTCACACCAAGCGCGTAGGATTTCAGGAATAATCAAACTAAATCGTGATGTAAGTAGATCTAAAGGCATGGTTCTGTTAAATATTGAAAAAGCTTTCGACTCTGTATGGCATAATGCACTTGTTTATAAAATGGAATCATTTGGAATACCAGTGTTCCTAATAAAAATTGTTCAAAGTTTTTTGTCTGGAAGATGCTTTAAAGTACACGTGAACAAGGGTATATCCGTTTTGGTGAATGTACAGTATGGTGTCCCCCAAGGTTCAGTCCTTGGCCGTGTTCTGTACAATATTCACACCTCCGATTTCCCACATTTACCATATTGTGAATCAGGTATTTATGCAGATGACACCTGTGTCCTTTCATCGCATGAATTTGGTCTCAACATTGAGACTAATCTTCAAAATGCTCTTGAAATTTTGACAAAATATTTTCACAAATGGAAGATTAAATTGAATGCTGGAAAGATAAAATCAATCTTTTTCACCAGAAAAAGACAACGATTATTTCTCCCCAGTAAAGAACTGGAAGTCAATGGAACCTCCATAAAATGGGAGCCTAATGTGCGATATCTAGGCATCAATTTTGATAAAAGGCTAATCTTTAGCGAACACACTAACGCAAAAATAAAAAAGGTCAACATAGCAATTAAAATGCTCTACCCACTTATTAATAGGAAATCTCTATTGAGTACAGAAAACAAAATTATAATACACTAGGTTGTTTTTCAATCAATTTTGCTGTACGGATGTCAGGTATGGGGGAATTGTGCAAGGTGTCACACTAAAAAACTTCAAGTGTGCCAAAACAAAGTACAGAAGATGATGCTCAATTTAGATGCTCAATAGATACTATTCGACTCAAGATCTTCATAATAAAACTGGTGTGGAAATGATTTGCAGACAAGAATCCAAAAGCTAAGTGATACTTTTTTAACAAACTATGATACTTCTGATAAACCTCTGGTAGTCCAAAATAAATGCCTTATAATGAATAGTATTGTTTATACAGATATCTTGATTCTTAGTTCCTCTTCATTTATATGTATGTAAATTTATGCAATTTGAACATGTAACTTTTCTAGTATCTTATTTATTTACTTATTTATATATTTACTTGCTTCTTTTTGGTATGTTCTATTGTTTCATTATTTATTTATTTATTTAATTATTACACCTATACAGTACATATATATCCATGTACTAAATGTCTGTCCTCATAATTTGGACTAATATTTGTTTAACTGCTTTTGAACTATCTATACTGTACTATTTATTTATTTATTTATGTGTTAATTTATTCACTATTATTATTATTATTTTTTATTTTTTATTGATTTATTTAGTTATCATTATTGTTAATTTCTTCTTAAATAGTAGGTCTTATCAAATTTTCCTTCAGAAACAACATATTGTTTAAAAAACTTATTCAGTATAAAGATATGCTTAATTTGGGAATCCTGTGCCCCTGTTCTGTAACTATCGCATCGATAAAAGCAGTCGATAAACGGCCGAAAATGGAACGAGATCCTACTAAATTCATAGAATTTCGTTCCATTTTCCACCGTTTATCGCCAAGCCGATAGTTACAGAACAGGGGCACTGAGCAGTGAAAAAGCAGATGCTAGTGCACACCAAGCCACTAGAATACCTTTAGAATACACAATACCACCATTAGCAAACTCTTTATGGATTCAATCGATGAAACTCATTAAAGGAGAAAAATCAAAATTGATTCTGAAATTACACAAATATAACTTATCACCAGTGATCAAGAATAAAGACTTAAACCTTGCGCAATCAGTACAAGTTTCACGAATAAAGCTAGGCCACACACACATTGCTTAACGAGTCTTATCTCGTTCCGCTGTTTTGCAATATTTGCAGAGAACCACAAACTACATATTTTACAAAGCTTTGAAATAGCACACCTTCGGGGGAAATATTCAAAGCATTCAAACATTAGGCGCCTCAGCGCAAACAAGTAATTCAAAATTGTTTCCGTTAATATCTAGGCACCAAATTATTTATATTTATTTATCAAACAAAATTGTATTAAACAATGGTATATGTGAATATATGAAGTGTATTGATTTATCTGTAATATTTATAATTTAATTTTTTAAAAATGTGAATATATATATATCTATTTTATATTTTATCTTTTAAAAATAAAACAGAATAAATTAAATAAAATTGATTCAGTCCTCAAGGTCAATCCTTTTTACTTGAAGTATTTGACTGCAGGATCTCATCAACACATCAGACCACCACTCATTCAGTCCCATAAATCTTGTCAAATCACTTCTGTATATAGCCATACGATGTTCTCAATACTTCCATTGAATGTCAAATGCCACTTCATCAAAAACACTTGCACAAAATAATTCCTGGTTCTTTTCAATATTCAATCCTTCACCATTGATACAGTCAATATGAACAACTCAACAATCTAAACTGCATATGAGCCGTTGTCATCCATCGATATAGCGATACACACCTTTCAACAAAGTCAATGAAACAATTGAACTTCAAACGGCATTTAAACTGCTCTTCAAATTCAAATACAAAGCAATAATCTCTTAAGAGCAACCCATTTAGCTTCTCTACAGCAACCGGTGTCTTCCTGGCTTATCCAGAAACGAGACGCAACAAAACATTGGGCTATGAGGACGCGACACCAGGACTGCCATGTACTATTGTTGGTTACACATTTCTTATAGTTACGAAAGATGGGATCATAGGATGGTATGGACCGTTTAGTAGAGCCTTTGAAAAGGAATGCGCTTTGTTTTGCTTGCACAAAGGACGTCGAAGAAATTGTTTCGCTTGTGCTGGGTAATTGCGAAACTTTTCTACTCTTGTTGTTAGAGTATTTTTGTGTGAGTGAATTTTTTCCATGCCTTTTGTTGTGTGTTCGATTGGATGGGAATACTTGCTTGTGTTTGTTATTGTGTATGCAATGAAAGAGCACCACCTTAAAATGGATACAATAGCAAAAGAAAACAATGAAAAAAAAAAAAAAAAATTGATTTGATTTCTTTGCGGATTGCACTAAATTGCAAATCGGTCGCTTTGTTATTTTTATTAGTACTAGCCCATTTTCACGTCTTTTTTTACAAGGTGAAGCATTCGAAAAAGAAGACACTGTCTTTCTCGTTGAAGTCTTAAATGAGTGCCCTAGCCTGAATCAAATTAGAGAATTACAGACAATAGGTACACTCTGGCGTATACGCATCAAAAAATAATTGGTTGGTTTTGATGTGGCACAAGAACAAATAATTTTTTTCTTGAGACTACAAATAAATAGATGCATTTCTAAAACTATACACTCTTTAACCTCAACTCTGACGGAAACGTTGATGCATCAGCTGATATGATATCTAACGTAATTCTTAACGGCATGAGAAATTTTGTTCCTCACAGATTAAAAAGTATCATCCCCAAAGAGAATTCGTGGTTTGATTCAAGCTGTAAAGAGGCGATTAGGGATAGAGGAAGTATTTTTCGAAAATTTAAAGATAACCCTACTGTAGAAAACCGAAATTTGTTCAAACGGGCCAGAAATAGCTGTAATGCTCAGATACAAAGGGCTAAGTTTTTGCATGACCAAAAAGTAAGGCAAAAAATACTGTTGTGTCCAAAAGGAAGCAAAAATTTTTGGTCTTTTGTTAAGAACGTTAAGAACTCGACCACGTCATCAGTTCCTACGCTCGTTTTCAATGACTCTCCGTATGTCAGTTCCATCGATAAAGCCAATTTGCTTGCAGCTCAATTTGCTGCAAACTCAACACTACCTGATAGCATATTGGCTCCACCTGAGCTTGAGTCTGTAGATTCTGTGATGAAGCAGATATTTTTTCGAACTCGCTCGGTTGCGAGAGTCCTCAAAGATCTCAATATACATAAATCCGCTGGTCCAGATGGTATCCCCGCCGTTATTCTGAAGAGGTGTTCTTCTACGCTGGCAAAACCACTGCGTAAACTTTTCCATCTTTCCTATTCTGCTGGGATTTTTCCGAGCAGATGGAAAACTGCATTTGTCCAGCCGGTCCCTAAAAAAGGCGAATCTTCCTCCCCGTCCAATTACCGTCCAATTGCACTAACATCCCTTCTTTCCAAGGTCATGGAAACGTTGATAAACCGTCAACTCATGAAATATCTTGAAGAACGAAAGTTTCTTAATGACCGTCAGTACGGCTTTCGTAGCAAACGGTCCACTGGTGATTTGATGGCATATCTCACCGAAAAGTGGAACCAATCTTTACATTGTTTTGGAGAAAGTAAGATTATTGCACTTGATATTTCTAAAGCATTTGATAGAGTTTGGCATCAGGCTCTTTTATCGAAAATGCGTGCTTTTGGTATCGATGAGTCTCTTCTTCGTTGGATTAGAAATTACCTTTCCGACCGTTCAATACAAGTTGTATTGGATGGCTTCAAGTCTGATACCCATTTCATAAATGCTGGTGTGCCCCAGGGCTCCGTTTTGTCTCCGACTCTCTTCCTCATTTTCATTAATGATCTCTTGTCTGAAACTTCTAATCCACTTAACTGTTTTGCTGACGACTCGACCCTCAGCTTTTCATATTCGTTTCCAAATTCACGTCCCTGCTCTTCGGATGTGGAACTGGAACGGTTGCGTATGATCAGCTCATTGAATTCTGACCTTGACAGCATTGTTGCATGGGGTCTTATGAACCGAGTAGAATTCAATGCTTCGAAAACTCAATGCTGTCTCTTGTCGTTGAAGCTTAACATTCCCCCATTGCCATTATCCATGAATGGTACTTGCATCGAAGAAACCGAAAAGCTGTCAGTACTTGGTATGTGTGTAAACGATGATCTTCGTTGGAATGACCACATATTTGAAGTCGCCAAAAACGCTGCTAAATGCTTAGGTTTCTTGAGACGATGCAGGAAGTTCTTTACCCCATCTGATCTGGCTACCATTTATAAGGCCTTCATCCGCCCAAAACTGGAGTATAACTCCCATATCTGGTCAGGTGCTTCTCAAACATCTTTGCGCCTACTTGATAGGGTACAAAATAGAGCTTTAAAATTGATAGGTGATAGTTCAATCGTAGAATCGATTGATTCTCTGGAACATCGTCGAAACGTCACCTGTCTCTCTCTTTTTTATCGCTTTTTTCACAAACAGTGCTCTAGTGAAGTAGCCAGTTGCATTCCTCCCCTGAAACAATTTAGCCGCAATACCCGCCTCGCTAGGAATGTTCATCAGTTTTACCTTGAGCCCAACTTCGGACGTACAGTCAAGTATAGAGATTCGTATTTCAGCCGCACCACCCGAATGTGGAATGCTTTACCTGGCTCTGTATTTCCCCAACATTACGATTCACAAAAGTTCAAAAGCAACGTGCATCGATGTCTCCTTTCAAATCCTCTCCTATTTTCCTAAATGCTCGCACTGTGTTTAACAACATTATAAGGGTAGTCATAACCCCTTGATGTGCGCGTTTATTATAAAAAAAAAAAAAAAAACTGCTGGCAGAAATTTTAAGGGACAATTATGTTTGCGTTCACTTGAGAAGGGCTTACAGTCTTTAAAGTTACTTTCCCCACTTTCACAAACTACACATTCGTTATTTCAATTTCCCAAAAACAATTAAAGTATCATAAATCAAATTCCGGCAAATTTCAACTGCCGCGGGTTAATAACACCACAGACAGTGCGCTGTGTCATCAGCCAAACTGTATGATTCATGGACCCATCGGAAGCCACAATGACCAGAGTTTTGATTATCCTAGCCAGTTTGTGTGTGGTATCTGCAACAGTCTAATCATCAAATATTTATACAGCATTATAAAAAAAAAACAAAGAAAAACACACAGCTGTTCAGCTCAACTAACAAACTTGGAAACAGGCACAGATAGAATTCGAAAATAGCACAAAATCAGGAAGAAACAAGGTCTTCTATATTTGAGACACATTCGGGAAAAATATATTTTCCAGGGTGAGCGGATAATTGGATCAATCAATAGTTAGTTTTCAAAGTTTCATCTTTCTCTCCATCTGCAAAAAAAAAAAAAAAAACAAAAAACAGCTCTGTCTGAGTTTTCACCACCCTGGATTTGTTTTAGAACGGATGTATCCTTTTCCACACTTGCCTTGTTTTGTTTTTTCATAAATGAAAATACATACACAACACAACGACCACTTATAGGGAAGAATGGTAAAATAATAACAAATAAAATCAGAAACGAACAACTGTGAATCGGAAAAATGAAGGAAATCAAACTGAACTCAAAACTTTGCGTTAAAAAAACCGCACTAAACTGGCGTTCGTCCAGAATCAAGTTGATCAAAATTTTATTTATTGATGCTGCATCTTTATTCCTGGATTTTTGGATATCGTCTAGATAACTAGAACAATACTTCGAATGGTAGCGTTTCAATTAAGGACTTTCAAAAATAATTTGTCAATAAGTAAATTTGTAGGGTGCTCCTTACAGAGAATTACCCCTTCTTTTATTTCTTAAGAAGTACATACTAAGTCAAAATTAGAGTAGTTTTCTAATAGTTTCGATTATAATGAAAATTGATTTCTGATTAAATAACAAAAAAAAAAAAAAAAAATAACTCACGCACAGTCGGCTTATTGTTGGAATCGGTTAGTGGGTCTTTAAAAGTATGTGATAAAGTAATGGTTGAAGGTGTGGTATAAAGAATAATGGTGTTTCCTTAAGTATACTAAGATGGGTTGAATGCGATGGAATTCTAAAATAGCTATTTTTGTAATGGTCTTTTCTGATAATGCACGTAAAAAACAAAAAGCAGGTGCAATATACGGGCAGTTTCGCATAATATGTGGCGAAGGATGGATAGGTTAAGAGTGAAGACAAGAAAAAAATCGAATGCGAGGGGCAAATCACTTTTTGATTAAAGGGCAGTTTTACAAAAGCTGATTTAATTTTCAAAAAGAAATTTTTAAAATCAACTGAGCTACTTAGGTTAGGTTATGCAGAATGGGCTGACAATTGATCTTATTTCCGACACACTTAGATCAATATATCTCCATTGTGATACCCTGGAGTGCTGTATCGTCCTAAAAACCTATGAGTTCAGTTTTTAAGCATTCTGTGGCCCATATGATGTTTGACAGGCTGCTGCCAGGAGTGTCTGACAATTCTTTCAATTCCTTGCAGAAGTAAGAGTGACAGAATTCGCTTTTGTTGCTGCTTGGCTATCAATGAAAAAAGTGATATCAGCATGTGATAGCGCCATCATAGACATCTGTTTTGAAGCGTTGGTAACTGCCAAGATCTCGGGTTGGAAGACAAAGCTGTGATTTGGAAGTTTGAATGAACTGGCTAGGTTCAGGCTTTCTAAAAAAAAACCTACACCTGTTCCAGCTTCCATTTGTGAGCTGTCGGTATAGATTGATGTATGAGGTGTTTCATTCTCCCAATCCTGTCTATTGGGGATGCTTGTTGAGAAGGATTTATTAAAGTCCAGCCATGGAGTTATGTAATCAGTGCAGATATTGTTGTCTGCGTATCTTCATAAGACCTGCGCATGTCCTATTTGGCTGGCTTTCGAGACATAACACTGATTTAGACTAAATGCGCTGTTTACAACCGATTCTTGAACATAGAGATCAAGCGAAGTGAGATTGAAAATTACTTCCAAGGCCACGGTTGGTTTAGTTATCATTGCTTCAGTGACGCAAATTTAGGCTGTTCATTGTACCTTGGTTAGAGTTTTTAAGTTCTAAGATTTTTCCAGCGCATTCCACTAGACCAAAACGCCATATGATAGAATTGGTCTAACAAGAGCTATGTACATCCACATGAACTACTTACTACCACATACTATACAGTTTTTGAATGACAATACTTTGTTCTTCAATTGACATTTAGGTTCAGAATAATTTAGTGAATGATTTCTAAATAATCAAGTAAATGAAAGATTAGTAGATTTTTCAACAGCTAAAACACTTTCAATATATTTCGAAGATTTTATCGTCAGTGAGATTCATAAATAGAACTAAATTATTATTTGTCAAAAAATCAATAAGAAATGAAAATATTTCTAAACAATTGAGTTGAGTTCAGTCCACAAAAAAATTTTTTGAATCAAGTCTCCAGTTTGAAATTTTGAAAAAATATAAATTTTTTTATTCATACATACATACATACACATCTTGCTTTTTAAGGTTCCTTTTTTTTATAATAATCAATGCTCTTAATAATTTTAATTCAAACACAAAAAACGGAATATGAAAATCTTTCTTAGCTTCTGAGAAATTAAAAACAAAATGGTAGAAGCGGATGGATCGGATCGAAGGGTTTTTTGAAAGCACATTGCAGGAAAATTGTGGATGCGCAAGACGTCGTCTAAAGTGATGCAATCAAGTGGAAGAAAACTTCAACCAACTAAGAGTGCAAAACTGGCGCGCCTGAAATCGAAATTGTTGGCGAAAGATGTTGGTTGATGATCAGGTTCACACCGAACTATTATGCCCACCTAACTAAGTTTAGGTAGATTGGAACGTTATGATCCCTGACGGAAAAACGAATTTTTTGAATTTTGCAGATTTTATGAAAGGAAGGTCACAACTTTTTCGACAATGCTCCTCCAGGAAAAAACCACATGAGATCACTGTTGTGGTGCTCTAGTAAGGGAGAACAAAACATGTCTCAAAATGTACTTATTTAAAAACATCTCTTAAATTTGTCAATAAAATTGCTTAATTTTTTGTGGCAATTCCTTCTACGCCTTTAACGTCGACTCAGTCTTTTGACAATAGGTTTTCCGCACTTATTCTTCAAAAAGCCCACTTTCTGACAATAATCATTGCGCATGCAGAGTTATTCTAAAAATCACACTACATATAGACCAAGAGCTGAAAGCAAATTTTTGGAGTGGAGTGATAACCAAAAATAATGCACACGTATGTGTAGATAGAGGCACCATTATATCAGATTCAACCGTCTGGCAGGTTTCTTTTTCAGCCAGGGGCGGGGGTGGGCGTTCGAAAATGGTAATTTTTCAGATTTTGAGGTCCAAGTGATAACCACATAAATGATACATCAAAAAATCAGAAAAATTCTCCTGATTACAAAAAACTCGGTCCCAGACGATTTGGTTTCAGCCTACTGCTTGCCAGACGCATTTTAACACTTTTCAAGTGAATTTTTCAGCTTACAGCACTAATAACTTTTTTCCTATTACATTTAACCAAGAAAATGGTACGCCAAAAAATAAGAAAATTTACCCTGATTTGAAAAAAAAGTGTCTTAGACGATTTGGTTTCAGTCTACTGCTTGCCAGACGCACTTTAACATTTTTTTAAATGCACAATTCAACTTAAAGTATTGATAGCTTTTTTCTTATCACATGAAACCAAAAAAATGGTACGCTAAAACATCACAAAAGTTCCCCCGACTACAAATAAGTGTGTCCATAAGGATTTCGTTTCAGAATTCTGCTTGCCAGACGCATTTCAACATTTTTCAAATGCATTTTTCAATTTAGCTTGTAACTTTTTTCTTATCACATGTAACCAAGAAAATGGTACGCCAAAATATCAGAAAAATTCTCCTAATTACAAAAAAGTCGGTCTCAGACGATTTGGTTTCAGTCTTCTGCTTGCCAGACGCATTTTAACATTTTTAAGTGCATTTTCAGCTTAAAGTACTAATAACTTTTTCCCATTACATATAACCAAGAAAGTCCTACACCAAAAAATGAAAAAAGTTACCCTGATTTCAAAAAAGAGTGTCTTGGGCGATTTGGTTTCAGTCTACTGCTTGCCAGACGCTCTTTAACATTTTAGTAAAATGCATTTTTCAACTTAAAGTACTGATAACTTTTTTCCTACCACATATAACCAAGAAAGTGGTATGCCAAAACATCAGAAAAGTTTCGCTGATTACAAAAAAGTTGGTCCAAGACGATTTGGTCTTAGCCTTCTGCTTGCCAGACGCATTTTAGCATAATATGTTTATCAAAAATTCGCGCGATTTTTTACACCTCTAGCCTCTTTTTTCATCCACAAAATGCAAAATGCCAATCAAACGATGGCGAAATCTATATAAACAAAAGCGAACTAATCAAAAAAACGAGACAACAGAATTTAGGCTGAAGCACTAAAACAAGAAAAGTCCAGAAAGCAGCTGGCATCGATACACAGGTACCATGCAAATAGCGATCTCGTACAGCGCAGTGTCTGAGCCAGCAATTTTTTATGTTGCAGATGGCACACCAATTGATCTCCTTGCACCACCAAGAAAACACATATACGAAAAGAAAGCAGGAATCGGCGTCAAAGCAGAAGCAGAAGCGTCTTCACCGCATCAGAAGTGCCAAGAATGATGGGCGTCAGAAAGAAAAAGCGCTGGATTTCAAGGCTGATCGGAAGCCTTAGCGAATGAAGTAACTGGAAACATGGTGAAGTGGATAGCTACATTGAACAGTTCCTTCTCGGACACGAGTACTTCAATTCCTTGGAAAAAGAAGAAGCAGTTTCTTGCCAATACCAAGATTCGTTGACAGACAACGTCTACCATATAGAGTCCAAGAGTAGTAGATGAAGAAGTAAACAGAAGTACCTTCCGCGAAAATACCATCATTTCAAAGGTGCTGCAAGACGAAAATTGAATTAGCACGTATCTGATGCAGAGCATGAAATTAAAAAAAAACTAAGCGAGTTAGATGAGGATCCAAAACTCTCAGCATAGACACTGACCTCTCTGGAAGAAAATGGTCTACAGTGGGGAGATCGGCGAGAAACTTATGGAGTTTCAGCCGGTATTCCATTGAGTATAAACACCTTGGATAGTCCGGCGCACGGGGAAGTATGGGTTGATTTCTTCCCTATGGTGCTTAAAGTATTTCAAAATATGTATTTCAAACCCAACATTTATGACTAACAAAATATTTATGGGCATGAAAAAGGAAAAAAGTTTCAATTGTATGTTTTTCTGGTTCGATTAAATCCGTGCAATAGTTTTTGTGTAGTCGCACCCGCAGATAAAATTCTCTTTAAGCCGTGTTGTTGTTTTTGTCTTTCCATTTTTCTTCCACACCACAAAAACACCCACAAAACCTTGTTTTTCAATATATCAAAATACAGAACATAACCTTCATGTGTAACAATTTTAATATATTCATATATTTAGCTTAGTTGGTAACTTTATATTAACCAAAAAGTGTTTCCGACAGCAAACACACAAAGAGGGAAGCATTCAGACACCGATTTGTAATGTCCCAAAGACCCAATTCAAAACTGAATTCGGTGACGATGAGAGAAGCCAAGGGTGCGCCTCTACCTCGCCTTCATACACTGTCCTCAAAAACATCATCATGAATAGGTAATGTGGGAGTACAGTCATTTGATGTACACCACTCATCTTTGTGTCTTCAATATTCACATATAATTTATCTGTGCACATTGTCCTTTTTGTCTGTCGCAAATTGTAGCAACGATGTCTGCATACTACAGTCGTCATACTCTGCTGAATATTATTCACGTAAGGGTGCAAGCCAGCTGCAAAAAGGAATGATTTGAGTGGATTTGTTGATAATAAAATTAGGGGGAGGAAATCATGTCACGTAATGGCAGATGATTTGTTTTCCAGTTAAATGTGATAAATTTACTGCGATATGGTATGCGGATGTTGTTTAACAAGAAGTGAAAGTGACAGCATAGAAATTGTTTGCATTAAGCAGGTTTTTATACTTACAACATGTAACATGACGTAGGAAGGTAGACTTACGTTTAGAATCGTTTGTGGAACTTCTCAAAATAATTGAAAATAGACGTAGGAGGAATCGTTTGTGTGGAATATTTTACCTGCATTAGATTGATGTAATACTAGAAGGTTAGTGACTTTCGTGTATACGGCTACGCATGTAAAAGGGACTCTTAATAATGCAGGAAAAACTGGGACAAGGAAAACCTTATTCCTTAATCTTCATTCTCCCAATAAGGAGACTGTCCTCTAGAAAGCGTCAAAGCGTGCTGTCAAAAACCACCTTCTCGCCAGAAGAAGAAGAAGCTGTGAAAAACAGCGCAACACCTTCCGGCGAGGAAGAAATACTCTCAACTCACACTCAACACCATCCGATGTTGAAGGACTCAGGTTTGACCACTTCGGCTGGCGCCGAGATATTCGGTTTCGTTGCTGACCTGGGAGGACTTTCCTAGAGTTCCCCAAACGTTACTAAGCTCAGTTGAAAGTGAAGCAGTGAAATACAGTGGAGATCACATCGGAAAGGATTCCAATCTCTCAACCCTCCTATATCATAGACAGATGCAGAGCGAGGAGAGACTTGAGAAAATGCAAGGTAAGAAGCTTCCAGGTCTTGATCTGAAGCTACTTCCAAACTCAATTGGTCTTTGAAAACCATAGCCGCTTACGAGAAATAAACCAATGACTTAACGTCAACTATTTATATCGTTCGAGGAAAACATTGCGAATGCCAAAAGGCCAAAGCTAACCAAAAACAATACTCCTACCATCAGGCATTAGGAAAGCCATGTCCTTAAGTGATACACTAAAAGACAAGACATTGCCGCTGTCATCGATGGCAGTAACACGGATGGCGCGGTCTATTTCAATCAATGGACGACAACCCACGCTCCAAGTCCCCTCTAGGACGCAAATGATAGAAACTCAAGGAAGCTTGCCTTCCTTGAGTCCGCAGGATGATATCAGGATAGTGTCGAGCTCGTTGCCCTTTATGGAAGAGATCGTGCGACTTGTAAAAGCCTGCGGTCAGGAGTCTAGAAATACTCTCATGTATTACCGTCTTCGAAGTCGCATCAAGAGACAAAGTCCTGTATAGAGCCCAACGCTCGCTGGAGACTACCAGCCACACTCCCCGCAAAGAAACTATCATGAAAATTGTCCAATTCATAAGTCCTTTTTTCTACTCACGACTAGAAAGTCGTGAAGTAGGAAAAGATGGACTGTCCCTTTAGATCGGCTTGAATAGTCATGAGAATAGAAGAGACTCTGTGTTCCCTTCACTGCGAAGCAAGGCGTGATCCGGTTCGATTGGTCCAACATTGGCTTGAAAACATACGAAATAGACGAAGAGTGTTTCAAAATACCACTTGAGAATCAAAACATCCCTTCAATAAGGAAACCTGCTGTGCTCGTGGACTTTACATCCATGGAAATAGACACGCTCAGGACCTCCTCTAATTAAATATCTCACGTGGATGCCCATAATAACAAACTAGCCGACATGGAGACTACTGAAACCTTGACCAAAGTTTTGCTCAGTGAGGATGACCTTTTGAAGATAAACTGCGAGAGCGAGACTGACGATGATTTCAGCTAAACTGTGATGGGGGTTATTGTACTTAGTTGCAACCAAGTTGGTGCAGCTAACTCAGATAGCTACAAACATATCCCAGCAAGCTTCGGTCTCCGTTCATTTCTAAAAGAGAAGAAGATCATATTCTTATCCAAGAGCCATGGTGCCATGGACCACCAAGTCCATCGCCTACGCACTAAAGGATACATTCTGCCATTTGTAAAGGACAAAGGTGAACCCAGATCCTACATATTGATAAAAAGTAAAAATAATGTACTTTTACGTCCTGATTACAATAGCCGTGATGAAGCCACTGTGGGATACCATACCAGTGAAAACACTTTCGGGTTGGTATCAGCACACCTCGACCAGGACCACCATGGCCCTCCTCCACGCGACACGTTAAAAAGGATTGACACTGAAGCGGAGCGACAGGCCTCATCATTGGATGCGATGCAAATGCGCATCACACGGAATGAAAGGGATGAGTGACTCTTTGATTTTATTTTAAGTACTGACCATATCGAGACACTGGCAATGAACCTATCTACACTCATTACCAGAAACTGACAAGAAGTCTTAGATTTTAATCTGGTTTCCGATTCGGTTCACCGTAAGACTGCAAATTGGAAAATATCAGATGATCACTCTTTTGCTGAACAAAGACATTCAACGATGGTGAACCTTCTGGACAACCAGTTTTCCGAGATTATCGGAGGTGCTTTAGACATAACACAATTAGAACGACACTTTCAAAAAAGGTTATGTCTATCAGCAAACGAAACAACATTTCCAAATCCACCCATCGGCAATGCCATTCAAATTAAAATCAAAAACAACAATCACGTCCCACACAGAATAGCTTATTCCCACATCTGCCCCAGAAGCATACACCAACGCTGTACGGAGATTGGAAAAAGTGAGATTTCTTTTCACCGCCATCGCTATAGTTACGGTTAAAATTTTGATATGTTCAACGTTCCCGTCACCATGACATAATTCACATGCCAACAACCCATGCACATGCGGGCGGTGTGGAACACCTGTTCCCAGTTCCATAATGTGAGCACTTTTCATATATCAAAACGCGTTAAGTCAGGTGCATTTTTCCAAAAATCTGGTGCTCAGTGATCCATCAATCATCTTTAGCGAGTATCATTCCCTCGTTTTGTGGTAACAGTTGGAAAATATTACATTCGTCATGAAAACAATCTGTACCAGCATATGAACGGATAAGGGTATGAGAGCAAGAAATAAAAACGAGATAATCTGTTGGACAGGTACTACGATGGGAAGCAACTTAGGAAAAACCTACTGCCGTTTTTGAAATTAGAATGATAAATCAAAGTATACCAATGCCGGAATATTTTTAGACATTCAGAGAATACATTGTTTAGGAATGCTGATGGAGAGAGCAGTGGTAGGCTGTTCAACACTCATCAAATCCTTTGAACTCTGATAAAATTTGTGGGATATACGAAAAGTATGAAGAGAATCGTAATCCAAGCGCACTAGGTTC
This sequence comes from Melanostoma mellinum, assembly GCA_914767635.1. Classification (NCBI taxonomy): domain Eukaryota; kingdom Metazoa; phylum Arthropoda; class Insecta; order Diptera; family Syrphidae; genus Melanostoma; species Melanostoma mellinum. The sequence continues at coordinate 74,134,711 of OU612059.1, forward strand.
CGCTGTTGGAAAATCTCAGTACTGTTTTAATCGAAAGTTGTTAAGAGTCCAGTTTGTAGCTACAAAATATCCGTTTCTATATAATTTGTGCGCAGATCAAGCGGTTATGAGCACTCTTATAATTTTACAACGCACAGTGCGAGTAGCTATTTCGGAAAGTACAGAAAAAATGACTTTAAAAACTATAATGCGGGTAGAAGGCGGAGTCGGGTAAAGCATTTTATATTCGGACTGGGCGGCTCAAATATGATATTCTGTAAATTCTAGTCCCAGGCGAAGAGATTCGAAAGCATCAAAAGCAATTATTTTCTATAAGAGAATCTAATAAATGCTCTAGCGTAGTAATCTTACTTTCCCCACTTATGGTAATGAAAGATAGGTTCTCCTTTTCGATAAGAAACATCTGGTCAAAAGTAGACATTTTTCATGAATTTAATGTACATTAAAGGGCAAGTAACTTTCCTGATTTGAAAGGTAAATAAAAAAAAGGAGTAGAGATATCTGTATAACTTTTTTTTCCTTGTGTCACACAGATAGATAGTCGGACTAATGACGGCCCCCATTGTCAAAACACTAAACAAGCCGGCATCTGAAGTTTCTTTCAACTTTTTAAGCATCTCGGTGGATATTTCGGCGTTGGCACGCCGAATATTGTCGTTAGGATGAGCCAGGGTCCGTGGGCGATTGTTGACAAAACCCGAAAGATGGAAGTGAGTTTCATCGCTGAAGAACATGAGCGAGTCGTAAGGCAGGTTGCGAATGAGCGTTTCACATGCTTGTTGACAAGCAACAAAATCCCGTTCAGACAGCTCTTGTACCACAGACATTTTGTAGGGATGAGGTTTAAGTTCAGAGTGCAGAATTCGTCTCAAAAACCGGGCCGACATCCCCAAAGCAGCAGCATGTTTGAGCCCTGAATGTCTGGGAGAGCGCAAAATGTGACACTCGCTGCCTAAACATTTCAAGGGGTTCCGGTAGTCCACTGACGTACTCTTGGGGATGGTGCAACACACACTGAAACTCACCCCAAATGTGTCCACCCAATTAATAAATCGGTTGAAGACCGGGAGCACTACCTCCAGGCGGAATATTTAAGTAAGTGCGGAGAGCACGATGAGTTGCCTTGAAAGAGCGGCTATTCGAAAAGAACGTTTCAACGGCAATTGTTACTGACGGGGTCACAAATGAAACTTTAACTCCTTCTCTTTCTAAAGATACCGAACCTTACGAACTACACTCTTCTCTTGGGGGCAAAGTCAAATCAGCAAAGCTAACTGTCCCACCCTGTATGTAAATTTTTCCATAACTTCGGGAAGAAGAAACGTTAGTGCGACAAGGAGGTACTAATTAACGCCGGGGCGGAAGATTTAATAGAGAAATGGAAAAATTTATTCTATTTTACACCTCCGAAAGATAGGACATGTAAAAAGCTAGCCACAGCGTAGAAGGAAACATTTTCTAAATAATGTTGAATGTTGATATACCATCAAGACCCGCAGATGTACGTATGCTGATGCCTTCAAAAGGTTTCACAACCAAAGGACTTTGAAACAATATCTGCTTGGGGCATAACTAAAACTTTCAAGCTCAAGATGGGCCAATATGCTGTTTGAAAGTGTCAGAAAACTGAGTTGCCAGCAAATTGGCTTTGTTGATGGCACCGAAACTCCGAGTGTAAATAAAATCAGCATAAGACTGTAGGGTGTAGGCCCTTGAAATACGTTAGCCCCATAGAATCTCAAGACTACTTTGTGTCACTATATTTCAAAATTAATTTGTTTTTTTTTGTTTGTCAAGCACGTTTGTTTCTTTTCAGACTAAGATGTAATTTTGATTTACTTCTCTGGTCATGGACATGGACCTTATATTGTGAGGATGCTTTTTGTCAAAGGCTGAGGTATGCTCTGCGGATCCAGAGTCTTCTAAAGAAGCAGCAAATCTTTAGATTATTGAAGCTAGCTTATTTCCGATATTATAAATGTAGTTATATTGATGTTATAAGTGTTGGGTTATACATTTCATACAATGTTTTATAATTTTAATTCAAGTTTCTATTTCGAAGTTCCTATTGATATGGGTAGATTCCACGCCTCCTCGGGTGAAGCTTCACTTGGGGTTCGGCTGGGATGTGGTCTAGTCTGGGGTTCACGACCAGGTTCGTGTATGGATCTTCGTGGCCAATCGGGTGAAGGTCTCCTGTTCTGGATTGTGTGTGAATTGGGATTCGGGGCACTCGGATTAAGATTTCCTGTCCTGGACTTCCAGTTCTTGGGATTGGATTAAGGTTTCCGGTCCTGGGTTAAGGGCTTCCAATTCTTGGGGCGTCAGGTTTGGATTAACGCTGGGTCCTTGGTATCTCTCCCTTGATAAAGTAAATTCTGTAAGGATACTTGGAAGAGGGAGTTAATGGTTGCTCTGATATAGCAGGAGCCACTATAAATTCACAACGAGATAGCGTTGGACACTATGGATTCACAACGAGATAGCGTTGGACACTATAAATTCATAACGAGATAGCGTTGGACACTATAAATTCACAACGAGATAGCGTTGGACACTATTTACTCACCCAGTCTTGGTTTCTGAACTCTACTTCTGCGCTGCCGGTACCGGAATCCTACTCTTGCTCGAGTACTAGGATTATGAGTTCCTAATTCCACTTGCCGGGACCAGAACTGATGTTCCTTATACACTATTTGGTGTAAAGTGGATGTGAGCTGTACCAGTCAACGAATTCGAACTCCACGTGGAGTCATTGGTAAGATGCTGGTGATGTTTTGTTAAACTTATTCGAGAACTGACTTCCCTTTTCCTAGTCACATCTTCACAGCTCGAATCGATGATACAAAATTGTTGATGGTGTCGCGTCGTGAATCAAGTACTTATTTCAAGCAATTTAGTTGAAGCACATGCACAGCTCTATCACTTTTAAATGAGGCAATGACACTGTCTGATATCGTTCATCGGTCAACCAAATTTTAAGTTTAGACAATGCCAGCTGAATTGATTGCTGAAGTGAAGCTTAAAGTGAATCATTCGACATGTTGCAGTTTTGTAACTTTAAGAGATCGAAAGGCAGAAATATTTCTCCTTTTAGTCACGAAGAAACTTTGCCTTTTTTTTGGGTTCACATGTAGTACTTTTACTATAACTCTCTGCAATCCGAAATTTTCTCATTCAGACCCCTTTTTGACACGCATATCGCCTGTTCTATGTGTAACAGTTTACCTCTACATAACACACTCAACTCACCCCAGAAGACTTTAGTAAAATAAATAAAATGTCTCTGACTCCGAAATAGGAGTTGCAAACTAAGTTTAACAGTTAGAAAAAAGTTTAAAACATAAAAAAAATCTAGCGTTTAACGAACGATATGAATGTACATAGACACGAATGAGGTAGATGTGTGACATGTGCACAGGTACAGGTGCAAGTCATCCGACTTTGATGGTTCCATGTTTCTATGAAGCAGTTAGTCAGTTAAAATAGCAAGGTTATTGTTGATTAGCAGTCTAAATTGCAGTCAATTCTAATTTTGGATTTCGAAAAACGACATGTACGAGTATTTGCCCATTAGGCAGATGAAAGGCTTCATTTGACACTTACAGGACAAATCACTTTGTATATAAAACTTCAGTGTTAAATATTCTGTTCCTTAAATCATTGCTAGAATGTATAGTGGGCGGTTAGGGTAGGACTCTGTCGTAGACAATGATAGACAGCTTCAGAGTTTGCTTGGCCATTTGTGTTTAGTTCATAGTTTAAGAATGTATGATGGGCATTGTGACATTGACTTAATTTAAATTTTCCACTTTATTTTGTGATTCTGTGCTAAAGTGTTGATGAAGGTTAAAGTTGGCAACGCACTTGGAAGTGAAAATTTGGAGAATTTTAAAACAGCAATTCATTGTTCCTAGAGTACTCATAAATAAATAATTGCAAAGTTCTTATATGGCTCAGTTTATTAGATTAGATCTTAAAACCTCACAAACAAATTAGGACTCAGTCAACAGCTCGAATATTTTTAGGTCAATTGACACACATTTAAGATTTACTCAATCAATAAATTGAAATCCGGGTTTCGCTATTCAGTAAAACAAGTCAAAAAAGCTGGACACCTCATGAAAGTTTAAGCTTGACCTGGTATAGTTTTGCGTGTGATCGTCAAGTCGTTCGTAATCGTTTTTATGTCTTAAATATCTCAATAACTATAACAATGATTTCGATGTGTGGCTAATTGTATTCAGCGCTTAGTAACGTAACTACAAACTCCAAAGTGTTTGTTAGCTTTATAAGGGTGTCCAAACATAACTAAGTTTAATAAAGGCATACATCATTTGTAAAGCATTGCATTGCAAGAGAAGAAAATATCACAGTAAGGATAGTTCCTCCAGCCAATATCTCAACTATTCTGCATCAAAATCTTCGAAACACTAACGTTATGAGTAAGCATGAACAAGGACATGGTATGAGCAATGAGCATACAGCGAATATAATCAGCGCCACAGGTTTTGAAGATGAAGATATAACAACTACAACGCCATAAGTTTTGTCAAAAGTAAGCTCACTAAAAATTGTGGTATATCAGCGTTTAAATTTCGTCGGTCTCTTATGTGGTAGGTTAGACTTAAATGCTTTTCGATGGCTTCGTCTCTTGTGATCAAATGACATGTCCTTCAAAGGTTATCATCAGATTATAAATTATTTTTGAACGGAGAAAGTCTCGGAACCATCAAAAAATTCTTATTTCACCCCACCTAAGAGGAAGAGTTATAAGCAGGCAAGGGGTGCTGTTGACCTCAAGAAATAAAAAAATGCAAGCAAAAAGCCTTTAAAAGACATAAAAATTGGAAAATCTTATTTAATAGAGTTTGACATTTGACAGCATTGAACTACCAACAGCTTCTTGAAGTTTTCAATGAACAGCCACCTGTGCCTTAAATGAGCCGAAAGGTTTTTCAAACTGACAGAAAGGATTGACGTCCATCATTTGCATTTGTTCACGGGCTTCCAATTTACATTTCTGCACTTCATTCAGTTCAATATAATCGGGAATTGTGGGCGCCATTTTTAGGGCGGTTAAAAAATCTGCTTTTATGTATGACGGATGAGGTATCAATCATCTTTAATCAACTCTTTTGCAAACACGTCTTATAAAACACTGACAATCTTTTTCGATTCGAGAAAAGTAGTCGGCATAATGTGGTAGCGGAGATCCGATTTGCTGTTTTTAAAAATGGAAATTCAGTTTTTTTAGAATTTTTTTTGATTGACATTTATCATTTATTTAAAAAAAAAATTTTTGTGATTTGCCAGATTTTTTCATGTACGGTGCATTTTGAAACTTTAGTCGCATTGAATCGGCATTTGGTTGTTGAATTTAGTTTCACAGAACTTTAGACGTTAACAGGTAATCTCTGTTGCCGTCACCAACCTTAGGAGCATTTTAGTAAGGATTTTTTAAAGCACTTTCTTTTCTAGTAACAATCTCCCAACTCCCATACAATTTCTTCCGAGTGTTGACTGGCCTGGCGATGTTTACCAGTGTAAATGAAGGCCTTCAACTCGAAGCGATTGACATTTAATTACGTTAAGCTTGTCACATGCGATAGCCAATGTGGTCAAATCGCTGTAAAATTTTTTGATGTTCCAGCAATGGCAGAAGAAACAAGAAATAGTTTGCAGTTTCGGAGTTCTCGTCAACGCCACCGCTTTCCGGTGCATTGACGTACGTACATGCATCCATTTTTGTATCGTACATATATGTACGTCACATGGACGATAATATTTTAATTCGATTTATCAAAGGCAACTTTTAATGAAAATATATATTTAAACTGCTTTCAACTTTACATTTCACAGGGCAAAAATCAAAACTAAAAACAAAACGCTCCCCCTGCATCCGGCCCTGGAAAGCAGATTTGTTTTCAGTGCGCTTCAGGTTGTGTGAAGATTATGATTTTAAGCTAAGTGTTATTCAGGGTGTCCCGAATTCGTGGTACAAACTTTGCAATGTTATTTTTGGTCATATTCCTAGAAAAAAATTGTTCCACAGTAAAGCTCGTTTCTCAACTTTGACATCACTTTCTGACAATTTAAGAAAAGGCTAACTTTGGGGTACCCTGACCTGTGTTAAATTCAATTTCTCTGTTAATACTGATAAATAGAGACCTAATTTTAGACTTAATTTTTTGTAGAAATAATAGTCTTTAAAATTGTATTTAAGTTGAGCTTTTATAGGCTAAGGGTTGCCAGATTTTCAATTTTAAATGGTGTCCAAATTTTCTTCCCCCAGCAAAGTTTTGACTTGTAATCATTTTTTTCTTCAGAAAATGCCTGTTAAACAAAGAGTTTCTTATTTACAGATGAACAGAACGAATTACGGGACACCCTGGATACTAGAAATGAAAAAAACCTCATGCAGTTTTTATTTTGATGTGGTTGATGTGGAAAATCAACAAGCTTGGATTAAAAAAACAAAAAAGCAATATTGGCCAAAAATGCACTACCGGGCAAAAAAGGCCAAAAAAGATTCAAATATTTGGAATCAGGAAGACATGGTAAAAGTTTGAATATTCGTAGTCAATACAATGACGCAGGAAAAAACAACAGAACTAACGAAAAATTAACCTCGAAAAATCAGTAGGCTCTAGGCTGTGAAATTCCAAACTTCAGGCTTCCAAATATTTTTATACATTAAGCTAAAAGCTTGTAGACTTTTCATTAAGGTGAACTCTTATTCAATTCGATTTTCACTGCTTTTAAAAGCTCAGTCCAGCAATGTACATAGTAGTTTTAGATAAAATGAAACAAACAGAATGACTAAAGCACGGGTCACACACGGCAGCTGGCGAGTAATTCGCAGCGGCTGGCTAAGTTGAACATGTTCATCTTTTGGCAGCTATGTACATACATACATAGTAATTGTTCATTCGGAATTTGTGTCAAATATCATAAATAGTTTTAAAAATTAGAAATAATGTTCAAAAACAAATTTTTGTATGGTTTTCTGCAGCTGTGTGTGACCAGGCTGCCAGCCACTGGCAAGAAGCGGCTGGCAAGCAGCCGTGTGTGACCCATGCGCCGAAGTCCCGAGGCCAAGCAAATACCTCGCTTTCATACCATATGATGAATGGAAGTGATCAAGAAATTTTTGCCGATTCCGAACGGCTTATCGCAAAAGCACTTTTTATGGCAAGAAAATTGCTCTTTGAGGATTTTACAAATCCTCGCAAAAGGTAATGCCCCAGAACACCCAATTAACAGGCAGACATTCTACAAAATACGCCACCGGCAACACTGAAGTAAATGCTCTTAATGATATTGGGACTCGTCCAGAGCAATACCTGGCTTGTCGAAGAACCTCAATTGATTTTGCAATTGTTGAAGACGTGGTGGTTTGCTTAGATTTTCTATATTGGAGAAAGTTTGCTTACAATTTTGATATGAAAATTAAAATTAGTAATAAAGCACCCATATTAATTTTTCTATTAAATTATAAACAATTTCTCTGCTAACCCAGAGGTTCGAGATTCGAGTCCCAGCAAAGGCAAAAGTGTTTTTTTCACGGGTATCACCTTTCGCGAGGAATTGGCAAGTTCTCCGTTAGTGAATTCATTGCCATAAAAAGCGCTTTCTCGATTAGCCGTTCGGAACCGGCAGACAATTGTAGGTCCCCTCCATTCCTTCACAAGGCATGGTTGTGAGAAATGCGCTAGGCCCAGGGGCTCCTCGCTCTGTTGCGCCACCCTATTTATTTTTTTAATGCTATCGAGTTCATTGATATTTAACATTTGATAAACTATTTATTTTCAAAAAATACTTAGGTAAGGTTAGGTTAGATTAAAGTGACTATCAGCTCGGCTGATACTAATAATAATAACAATAATAACCTGTTGAGCGTATTGTCATACTACAATGGATCTAATGTATCCTCATCCCAATGGAACCATTTTGAGCTTGCAATGAAGCGCGAGAGACACAGAACGTCTCTAAGATCCCTACGGTCATTAAAAAAAACGCGAACCTAGGTGTATCCTTCTTTTTTGAGCGGACATGAACAGAGAAGGTGGGTGATAGTCACCTCTTCCTCCTCTTCTTCCTCATTCATACAGCTTTGAGGCGACTCTTAGCCTTGCGAAATATCTTCAAATAAGATAATGTCATGTAATATGACAACTATCGCCGCACTAATCCATATTCTGTTGAGAGCGATCAGGCCGTTCGACCGCTTAAGATCTACCTTGAGCCAGATTTGTTTCGTTGCGTTACACGTCGAACTGCTTGAACATATCAGATTAGTTATCTTGTATGCGTCCTGCTTGAGCAAGAGTTTGTATATGTATAGCAATTGGTATGCCGATACTCTCTCTCTCAGTTGTCGGTTAGAAGGGCTGAAGTGTTCGTTTCTGGCGAGGTCATCTGCCCGCACCCAGTACAGGTGAACTGTACTAGAAAATCTCCCTGAGAGATAATCTGCAGTTAGGGGTAGGTGTCCCTTGTATTTTTCGTTAATATTCGAAAGGTTCGCTGACCTATTGCTTCATAACTTTTGCAATTTTCTTGATAATTTGATGAAATAAAATGTTTTGTAAAGATGATAAGCACACAAACATTTGTTTATCATTAAAATGTTATAGGCCATTCCGCAAAGGTTTTCATAGGGACCAGAAGCTGATTTTTATATGGAAAATTTCGATTCGTTCAAAATTTTGGTGGGGGCAGCCGTCTTGTCTTTTTGGTTTTATGACAAGAAAATATGTACAAATATATGACTTCAAAGTCAAACTCTGAGGGAGGTTCGTAAATAGCAGAGTTGTTCACTGTGAAGCTTGATGAGGGTAGGTTGCTGGTGATAAATCCTGTATTGAGATCGTTAGGATGAGGAAAATCGCTAACGATTACTTTTTTGCCAATATCAAACGAACGCAGATTTCTTATACAATTTATATTGGCTGTCAAAACCTCCATTTTCCTTAAGTTCTGTGTAGAGTTCCAACCAACATAGGCAGAGGGAGAATATCAGTTGGACAAGTCCCAGTGTCAAGCATTTCTAAAACGCAACCGCTAAAAAAATGTGCGTTTCAAATAATTTCATTGAGTTTACCTATCTCCTCAGCATTATCTCTAAAAAGGATTAAAATGCAGTTTAATTTTAGCTTTTTTCTAAGCTACTACCCCTTAACACCATTGTCTCAGTTATGGTTCTCGTCCTTATAAGCGATGAATTAACAGTGCAACCCTTCTATTTATTTTGCAGCTTATTTTAGTTCTTTCAAAGACAAAGTGCAGTAAAGACGAGGAAAAAAACCATCTCAAATCCTTTTTAATACACTGCCTCCATTTCCTGCATTAATTCGAGACACCAAATATGTAAAGCCTTCTGAAATAAAATTACCAACATCATCCTACAAAAACACAAAGGCAAGCTCAATGCAAAGCTTGGTTAAATTGCCCTTATCATGGTTGCAAAATTAATGCGACATTTATGATATCCCAAAGTAATGTTATTGTTGTTAAATGCTGCATCTTTGTTAGCAAGCATAGTAGAAGTTTCAAAACATAAGAGGATTTTGGCAAAGAATACTGCAGGGATGAAGTTTTACCATGTCCACCCGCACGCCGCCACCGACATAACTACTTATGGATTTGAACGAAATGCACACATACGACCGGAACCGATTATACGAATATGGAAATATTTTAAAACAAGAATAAAAAAAAGATTGGAAAACAAGTAGAAATTATATTTTATTTCAAGTTCTAACGAGCGTGGCGCGGATGCACAAGTATGAAAACAAATTCATAGTTCGAGACAAAGATGAAAGGGTGCAACTCGGGTCTATATGCAGATTATGGCAGCAGAATTAGAGAAAAGATAAGACAGTTTAACTTCTGTGTGCCTTTTTAGAGTTTAGACTAAAGTTTATTTGAGTGGAATGGTCGTCTTTGTCTAGACTATGAAGCCATGCCAAAAGCCACTTGAATTGTTTGAATATAATATTTGAAATAAATAAACTGAATCGTAAAATTTCATGACTGAATTATTAAGATTTTAACCAAGGTTTCTATTCTCAATTAACTACATACGTTAACTTTGCTCTTTGAAAAGGACTTTGACCTCAATTGTTTACAGAAAATGTGCTGAATCATTTTTAAAGTCTTTTAAACAGATATGTGCTTTTAAATCTCTTAGGGCTTTCAAAATCGGCGGATTGAAACAACTCTAAGATAATAATTTCCGGTAATATATTCGTGATGAAAAATTAATTTTGGTAATGATTTCGAGTAGTGAACTTTGTTAGGAGCTCATGGTGTTAGCATTTCATTTTCATTTTACTCAAATATATATCTACTGTACAGTAGAAACATAGTCTTTAAGAAGTACAGGTTATATACATAATTTACTTAATTTAAAAGAATTTTAAAGAGAATTTAAGCACAAAAAAAAATATTACAAGAGTGGACAAAAACAATAAAAAGAGAGAAAAAATATTTATATGTATATCACAGTTTAAAGATATTAATGAGTGCGACATATCATTTTCATTCTGCAAATGTTTCAACAATATTAAATTAAAATCTTTCTGTTCAGACTTCCGTCTTACTGCGAATGGAAGGTCGTTTTATAAACTAACAGCATGTACGACGAATTGTCTACGAGAAGTGAGGCAAGAATACATAGGAGGCCTTATAGTTATGTTACGAATTGATTTAGAAAAGTGAAGTTTGTCATATAGATACACTGGTTTCTTGAATCGTACTATTTTAATAAGAAGAACGAGCGTTCTGTAATTCAAGATAGTTTTGAGACTGCATCCCAAAAATTTCTTGGAGTGTTCGGATACATGATCGAATCTCCGCAAATTAAAGATATATCGTTTGGCTGAGTTAAAAGCAACATTTAGCCTTGGGAAAGAGTCACATTCTGAATTGGCAAAGATTTCACAGCCATACATTATTAATGGTAGGATAAGAGCCTTCACTAGCGTTAGCTTAACCTCTGTAGGCAAATAGTTTCTAGTTAAAGATTGGCCCCTTAACGACCCGTAAGAAACCATTTGGTTTATGTGCAAGTTCCATTTTAGACTACTGTCAAACAAAACTCCCAAGTTTATTATGCTTTCTACCATTCCTATCCTAGTGCCATTTAGGATAATAGGTGGAAAATTGGTAGGATCAAGGACACGTTTATAAATGGTAATCGCCTTTGATTTGTCTGGGTTGATCTGAATTTGATTAAGTCTAGACCAGTTGGAAAGAGCGGATAAGTCTCGATTTATCTTTTCAAATGCATTATTAACTAAGCCACTAGGAAAACTAATATATAGCTGTACATCGTCCGCATATAAGTGAAATTGACAATAAGATAAACATAGAGGGAGATCATTTATAAACATTGAGAACAAAAGCAGACCAAGTATGGAGCCTTGAGGTACGCCCCGGCGGATAGGAAGAAACGAGGATAGTCGATTATTACATGAGACTGCTTGGAGATGGTCACAGAGGTACGAGAAGATAAGTTTATTTGAAGAGTTGGTTAAGTTGAAGTTATTACATAGTTTATTGCAAAGATTTATAGGGTCAATGGAGTCAAATGCTTTCGTGAAGTCTAGTAGAGCCAATAGTTTGATCTTATCATCATCGATTGCTGTTCGGATATCGTCTGAAACTTTTAAGAGAGCTGTTATGCAACTATGTTCTGATCTAAAACCTGATTGAAAAGGTGTTATAAGGTTAGCATTTTCAACATAGAGCCTTATTTGAGCTGCGACAATAGTTTCGAAAGCTTTAGAAAGAAAGGGCTAAATAGCGATTGGTCTAAAGTCTGAGCTTCCGCCTTTTTTGGGAATTGGTATCACACGCAAGTACTTCCAGAGGTTTGGATAAACAGAGGTTGTTAAAATCGTATTAAATAAATGGGTAACATAAGAGCACAAACAGGGAAGAAGTATTTTCACGAAAACAGGGTGAATGTTGTCTACACCTATACACTTAGATTTAAGGGGCCAATTATAGCTATCATTGAATGCCCATCATTTTACCAAATCATTGGAATTTTCTGGCAAGTCGGTTATAGCTATCATTTTAATTCCATCATTGAAACAGCCACCAACCAACAGAAATTTATTTCATTTGATTGATTTCATGACGAAAAAAAAAACATGACAGAATTCCATCATGTGAAACGAGAGAAATCGAAACTCTCCAAACTGGAACGATTTGTTTCACTTTTTGACACTACGAGTCAGCTGTTTCGAAAAATTGATTTTCATCATGGAAATAGAAATTTACATTTTTAGAAAAAAATTAATGTGCGTTTGAACTTTTTTTTGTAAAAAAAAATTCTTTGAGTGATTTCGGATCGATTGGTACATAATTTACGTTCCTGGCCAAAAGATAACGTCCAAAAAATCTATTCAAACATTTCCCATGATACGATTCAATGATAGCTATAATCGGCCCCTAACAGAGAAAATTGCCGAACATGTTCTGTAAACATCAATAATGGACAGTGAAAAAGCATCTTCGCGAATAGACTGTAATTCTAGTTGCGAAGAGCTATTGGTTCTCACAGGAACCGAATTTATAAATTTTTCGTTAATCTCCTCAATATTTGCAGTTTCGCAAGAAGAGGAAGTCGATTTTCCCAAACCTATTTTACGGATCTCATCCCATAGATTGGAAGAGCGGTTGCAGTCGAAGAGAAGAGAAATAGGCAAGCTTTGCTTTTCTAATTAACATTGTTACTCGGTTCCGATTGTTTTTGTACTGGGCGAGCATGTTTTCGCAGCCAAATCGTTTCCAATGACGGAATAGACTATTTCTTACTGTTATGGCTTGAAGAATATTTCTGGACATCCATGGACAGTTGACATTTCTTACAACACGAGTTTTTAGAGGAACATGCTTAAGGAACAAAAAATTTATATTTTCATTTATAATTTCGACTTGCTTATTTGGGTCGCCAGTTTGGTACATCGAAAACCAATTTAGGCTGAGAAATTCTTCAAATACGGATGGGGCATTAATGCTATGGAAATCGTAGAATTGAAAAGCGTCTGTGTGATATTTGTTGTTGATTTTTATATTCAGTGTAATAAAAAGTAGATCATGATATGAGAAAGCAGGAAATGATAATTGATTGTAAAATTTGAGTAAGTTGGGATCACTAAGAAGAATTACATCTATGAGAGACGGTGTTTTGTGGGGCATGATGAAATGTGGAGGTCAGTTTGATTTACAAAGCGTAAGTTAAGCGAGTTCATGGATTCCTTGAAGGGAATACTAATCTGTGCTTTCAAAAGATTCAAATTCATGTCACCGCACACAATAATATTAGGAGATAGATAGGTCATTGAATTTATCTATAATATCAGCTATAATTTTATAGTCAGCTATAGCCGGTGGCATGTAAATAGAACCTAAGATACATTTATCATAGCCGCTGAGAATTTCTATAAAAATGTAGTCTGAGGCAGATCCGGCTAGGGAAGAAAAAACTACTTTCGAACGGATGGACTTCCTAATAAAAATTGCTACACCTCCTCCAATTCTCTCTGAACGGTCTGCGCGATATAAACTGAAATTTTTAAGTCTAAAGAGATCATCTTTAGCTGAGTCCAATGATAAATAACACCACTGTTCGATATAATACCGGCTACGATTAAATAGAAAATCTTGCCAGCAGGCTAGTTTACTGTAAATTGATTTAAGGATTTCCCCAAACCAAAGGATTTTCTTCAGTTGCGGCAGTTGCAGGTCGTGACAGTACAATTTTATGAAAACGCTGGTTTTTTTTTGTCGGCAATCAATTCAAAAATTTAACGCCCTTCTCTTGGACTGTAATTTTGTTTCTCGGTGGTCGAAAGGGAGGCCGGTGCAGAGTCTCTGAATTTTCCTTTCAAAAACTATCATCTCTTTCACCGATGTCTTGGAGATGGTAAACTAGACTGGAATGCCGTAGTTGATGAAGGGTCTAAGCAGTTGCTTGGACCTGTTTTTCTTCTCATCAAAGGTGAGCGTGGTCAGCGCATGAGTGCGGGTTGAATCTAAGTACCTCGTTAGAGTTGATGCCTAGATACTTCGCGTTCAGTTGAGCAGTCAGTCTGGGTCCACCGGGTAGCGATAGTGATGTTGCTCTGCATTTTCCAGCAGTGAGGCAACCTCTATAGACTCCAGGACTTCTGAAGAAGACGAACTCTGATTTAGCTAAGTTGATCCGTATACCATAAAAAGGCATATAGTCTGTGGATGTGAGTTTCCACTCTCAGGGCAGCTATTTTTTTTATTTATTTATTTGAAATCGCTGTACAATGAGAACAAAAATTCTTATAACGTACAGGTAATGTTATCATAACAGTATAGTAATTAGAAAAAAACTAACATTTTAAAAAACAAAATTAAAGAGAAAAGTAAATTCAAAAAAAAAAAAAAAAATGAAATAGTTAACAGTTATAATCAACTTAAAAAGAATGTTTAGTGAGAATTTTCCAGTGATAAGAAAGAAAAGATTAAAGAAGAAAACTTTTTATGTTCAATTTTGTTTCTTAGTGACAAAGGAAGATGGTTCCAAATTGTAATAGCGTAAATAAAAAACTGGCGCCGTGATATAACGTTGCTATATGTGTAGGGTCGTATTGACAAGCTTCTTATAGATTGTGAAAAAATTATATTTGTAAATAGATACTCAGGTGTTTTGAGTTTTATTATCTTAACGAGTGCAGACAAGCATCTGTAGCGAAAGAGGCATCGCAGACTGCAACCGAGAATTTGCCTTGAAAAACTGGAGACATGATCATATCTTCTTAAATTAAAAACGTACCTTACTACGGAGTTAAACGCTAGTGTAATTTTTCGGAACGATACCGAGTCGAGGTCTGCAAAAATTTCACAACCAAATGTGAGTACCGGTAAAACCAGAGACTTAACTAATTTTATTTTAACTTCAGATGATAAAAAGTATCTTGAATGTGATAAGCCTCGCAATACTGCATAAATCTTCGAAACGGTGCTGTTGACGTGGTCAGTCCAAGTCAGATTGTTGTTAAACATGACACCAAGATTTTTCACCTTTTTTACCATTTCAATAACTTTACCATTTAAAATAATATTTGGAAAATCATCAAAGGCGAATTGTTGGGTGCATATCGGTAAACATTTTGTTTTAGTTGGATTTAGTAAAAGCCGATTTTGGTTTGACCAAATTAAGACTGAAGCCAAATCTTCATTCATTCTAACTACAGCATCTTCAACAAGCCCTAAACTAAAATTGAGATATAGTTGGACATCGTCAGCATAGATGTGATACGAGCAATATCTCAAGACAGACGGAAGGTCATTTATAAACATAGTGAAAAGGAGCGGCCCAAGTATTGATCCTTGGGGAACACCTGATCTTAATAGGGAAAACGAAGAAAGCTTACCACCATGACAAACAGCTTGAGACCGATTTGATAGATATGAAAAAATTAATGAAGTAGCGGCAAAAGAGAAATAAGTTTTTTACATAATAAAGTTGAATTAACTGAATCAAAAGCTTTGGAGAAGTCAAGCAAGGTTAAAAGTGTTACTTTACTTTCATCAGAAGCTTCGCTAATATCTTCAGTTACCTTTAAAAGCGCCGTTATGCAGCTGTGGCCTTTCCTGAAACCAGATTGAAAAGGGTTCAAGAGATTCAACCCATTTATGTAACTCTTAATTTGCTTGCTGATGACTACTTCAAAAACCTTAGATAAATACGATAATATTGCGATCGGTCTATAATCCTTCTCTTTTCCAGAACTTTTTGGAATTGGGATAATTTTAGCACGTTTCCACTGAGATGGGTACACACTAGTGAGGATGATTGAATTAAAAATGTATGCTATGTGAGGGAGTAACTTTGGTAAAAGAATCTTAACAAAGTCCGGGTGTATGTTATCAAGCCCAACACATTTGGACTTTACATGAAATATGGCATCACCAACATCATATACGTCAACCTCATAAAATTTAAATCCATCACAAAAAGTTATTTCATTAAGGGATTCATGGATACTAGGTATGTTGGGAACAGGATTGGCAAATTTTTCATTTAACTCATTAATGTCAACAATTTCGTCACTCGTCCTTGACTTCTTTCCTAACCCTAGATCTTTGATTCGACTCCAGAAGTTTTTTGGAGAAACATTAGAATTAAATTTTGTTGTGTAATGGAGACGTTTAGCATGGCGGATTAAACATGTTACTCTATTTCTGGCTCTTTTGAACTCATTGAGCATGTCTTCACACGCAAATCTTTTCCACCTACGAAATAAATTGTCACGAAGGGCCATTGCTGATAATATGCTTTCGGAAATCCATGGGCAGCTTGGCCTTTTTATAATTTTAGTTTTTACAGGCACATTTCTTTCAAAAAGATTTATAACTAAATCATTAAAGATATTTAATTGCTCATGGACATTATCTAACTGGTAAATTTCTTCCCATGCTAGCAGATCACATTCAGTAAATAGCTGTTGTAAATTAATCTTTTGAAATTCTCTATATTGAAAAGTATAAGGAGAATTTCTAGTTATACATTGAAAATCAATAGTTGCAAATATTAGGTCATGAAAAGAGAAAGCCGGAGCTGAAAGTTGGTCATAAAATTTTAAAAGACTTCGATCACTCACAAGTATAATGTCTAGTAGGGAAGGCACAGAATTAGCTTTGAAGTGAGTCGCTTCAGTAACATTTGCAATATTTAGGTTCAACGCACACATTGCATCCTTAAAGTTATTACTTAACGAGTTGTTTAAGAGGTTGATGTTAAGGTCACCACAAATAACTATATTTAAATTAAGGTGAGATATTTCATTAAAGATGGATTGAGCTAGTTGATAGCTGGCAACATTGGGTGGCATATAGAGTGAGCATTATTATCCCCACTTTTAATTTCAATAAAAACATACTGTACGGAGCTAATTTCATCTGACTGCAACACAACCCGTGAAATGAATTTGTTTCTTATATAAATTGCTGATCCACCTCCAATCCTGCCAAAACGATCGGCACGAAATAATTTAAAGCCACTCAACGAAAAACACCCATCGTTTACTAAAGAATCAAACCATGTCTCAGACACACAAATGATATCAACTTCACTCCCTACAAAAATTTGTCTGAACTCGTCGATCTTGTTGACAAGGCTTTGAGCATTTAAGTGGCAAATACGAAGACCCGACTGTTGTTTACATAACACATTTACCAGCGACCGCAGATTTCCACTTACGCTGTTGTTATTAAAATTATTCATATAAAACAATAACAATAATTGAACAGTAAAGATAATAGAAGTTAAATTAAAAATTAATCAAACTGGAGTTATCTCTTACAGATGACTAAACAGTCAAGAACAAAAATTGAATTTAAATTAGAAAGCAAGAGAGAGAGAGAGAAAGAGTAAAAGAATAATAATAAAAAAGAAGAGAACGTAAAAAGAATACTCAAGTCAAAACAGATTAAAGTTGTTGTTGATTGTTGTTCGTTGTTGTATTGCTTCGACAAGTGCTGCCGACAATTTTACTCAGATCTTCGGTTGAATTGATTGGGAGTGGAGGATGATCAGGTGCAGTCCGAATAAAGAGCTTTCCGTTGAAAGTGTGGAATGAAGTTATAAGTGAGCGTTGTTTTAATTTTAAAGCTTGCCTTTGAATTTGGTAAGTCCGTCTGGTTAGACTCTCATTAATGTGGAAGCTCTTATGTGAGTCAATTCCAATGTCTCTTAATTTAAGTGCAGAGTTTTTTCTTTTACGGTAGGTTGTTGCAGCTCGTAATAATTGTTGTTTTGCACTGCCGTGGGCAAATTTAAGCACAATGCAGCCATCAGCATCTGATCGTCTTCCATGGGGTTTTACTCTAAAAACATCTAAAAGACCTTGCGCTGGGACGTCAACTGTTTCACAAATTTTTGAATAGATCGATGTCAGGTTTTCGTTTGGCTGGCATGGGATGCCATTTAAGATCACATCTAATTTCAATTTGTCTTTTTCCATCTCTTCGATAGTGGTTTCCAGTTGAGTTTGTTTACTTGTGATGTCAGCGATCTTTTGTTGTAAATCAAGAGTAACTTTTTTGATTTTTTCATTGAAAAGATCCTCCATAGCTGAGAGCTTTGCTTCAACAATTTTCGATAGCTCTTTCTTAAAAACATCTCCCCACGTTTGCAGATTTTTCTCCATTTTACTCCACAGTTGATCAGCAATGTTCGTTGAGTTACTTAGAGAATTTGTTCTTGGGGAATTTACTTTCTGGAATGGCTATGGATGGCGATAAAGATGCACAGTATATTAGAGAGTCGTCAGCGTTAAGGAAGTTTTCGCAGTCCTTTGGGGTCATTATGTTGAAGAGCAATGGTCCTAGCTTTGATCTTTGAGCAACTCCTGCTCTGATGCTTTTGGTGGCTGATTTTGCGCTTCCGACTTGAACGAAGAAGTTTCTGTGGGAGAGAAAAGAAAAAGGAGGTTTTAGTAGCGGTGCTGAAAAATTCAGTAGGTGGAGTTTATGGATGAGAGCATCAATCCATACGCTGTCGAATGCTTTTTCGACATCTAAAAAGCAAGCCGCGATGACCTAATGGCTGTTGAGGGCTGCGGTGACGCCTTTGTACAGTTTCATCAACGGATGTCTGGGATTATGATATTTTCCCTGCAGAACTTCTTCAACTTCCTAAGTATTAGCTCCTCCAGAAGCTTACTAATTTTGTTCCTTTTTTCGTTTTCCGCAAGCTTTGACTCATACTGGAATTAAAGCTTTAAGGCGTTTATCTATCAAGCCATCTACGTACGTATGTACTTAATTTTGTAAGGTGTACTCGTTTCATCGTCATCAACTCGTTTTCCAAATTGAAGAAACAAACACTTGTGTTTATTGTTACTCAATACAAATTGCTGGTATGATGCCCATAGGATGATGATTCTAGCGTCGCGTTGGCCTTTAAACGAGGCATTCAATGTTAGTGTCATATCATGATTAGTTAATGATTTGGGACACTCGAGTAATAGCCCATTTCTTGTCACCCTATTTTTTATGAAGAGTAGTAGTCCAGTCATTTAAGTCAAAATAAAGCAAGAATCTCGGAATTTGAGATACCCAGCTGTAAATTGGTATGAACTTCTATTTTGACACCCTAAAAGTTGTCCCAAAACCTACATACTGTAGGGTGTCAGCGTCCATTAAAAACCAAAGGTCAAAGGTCACAAAAATCGTTTATTGGCGTATATCTCTTTTACTATGGGTTTTTTGCTATTTGTGTCTATAAGAATATTGTAGAAGATTAAATTCTCTACAACTTTTGCTTCAACAGTTTTTTTATAGGTTGAACCGTTTTCGAGATAGAGCCATTTTGGTCTCTCAAGGTTAGAGCATAATTTAAGGTCATCCGGTAGCCCCGGTCGGAGACCAACCATATAAAAATTATAAACTATTATAAAAGCTGATAAAATAAGAAATTTAATAATGTCATCAATATGTATTCATCATACTATGTAATGTACTGTATATATATACTGTATATGTATTTATAAATTCTTTATAAGTAATGTTTTTATTATAAAATCTCATTTTTCTGGTGTTTGGAATTGAAAGAAATTAATAAAATTATTAAAACTTAAACTATATTCTTCTTCTTCTTCTTCTTCTTCTTCTTCTTCTTCTTCTTCTTCATCGTCATCTTCCGGCTGCTGTAGAGATTGCAATTTTCTTCTTTATCGTCTTCAACACCATTTGTGTATGGGTCTTCAACTATTTCGAAGTCAAATATTTCATCTTCAATGTTATCGCTCAGATATGGTGAATCATTGAGACAAGCTTGCCCATTACACTGGCCACGAGCCAAAGAGCACTGCAACCCTGATTTCCTGCATTTACATCGCGAAGCACAACCAACCTTGCAGTTACAGAAGATCGTATTAAGCAATTCCTCTGGAGCAGGTTTTAGAAGTGTCGTAATTGGTTCAAGGAATCCGTTAAGCATTGTGCAACCCCACTCCTGGGGTTCCAAATCGTAACCTAACCAAGTTTGGACTTGATAAAAAAACACGACTAATATGTTGATGAGCTGCTGCACTTGTAGGCGGAATATTTGATAACTGTACAGGTTTATTAAATTTGGTAGACTTAACGTAGTGACAGTACTGTGTATAACGAAAATGATCGATATTTGCCACAGACGTAGGAGCATTATAGACTGCCAACAACGTTTGAATTCTATTTTCAAATACTATTTGAATCGGACAGTTTTTTTCTTGAAATGCTGCAGCAAGCTCATCTGAATTCGGTAGTTTCTCGAATGCTTTTAAAAAAGTTTTTTTTCCCTTTTTTAAAAAGCGCAGAAGTCGTGTCACAGCCTCTTAATGCGGCTTCGCCCACATTCGGCTAAGAAAACTACAATCGGCTAAGCCTTTGGCTTCGGCCGAAATAAGCCGAAGCTTTGAGCGAAGCCGAAAGTTCAGTTTTTGGCTATCGTGCGTCGTGGTAGGCGCTGAAAAAAAGTTGATTTTCGTTTTTCGTTGAATTATGCTATAAACTTGCGCATTCTGGTCTCTATCTCGAAAACGGTTCAACGTATAAAAAAACTGTTGAAGCAAAAGTTGTAGAGAATTTAATCTTCTACAATATTCTAATGGACACAAATAGCAAAAAACCCATAGTAAAAGAGATATACGCCAATAAACAATTTTTGTGACCTTTGACCTTTGGTTTTTAATGGACGCTGACACCCTACAGTATGTAGGTTTTGAGACAACTTTTAGGGTTTCAAAATAGAAGTTCATACCAATTTACAGCTGGGTATCTCAAATTCCGAGGTGAACTTACTATAATGACTGGGCTATAGTGAGGAACTTGGTGATTAAAGAAATCTACACAAATTGCGATGCTCGCGGTAGTTTATTGGACGTTTCTGGTATTCAAACTTTGAACTGCCACGAAGTAAACAGACATGCACCACATGCAAGAAGTCAGCGCATCCCTGTAATAATTTGACAAATATTTCAAAAAAACTCGCTGGTCATATACATGTTCACCTATAAAGTAAAGAGTTCGAGGCTTGAATCTCAAAAACATAAAACTACAACTCTATGATATCTCATTTCACGATCATTTTACGAGGAACTATCGAGTCCTCCGAGGATAATGATATTGCCAGCTGTTCGAATTTGGCAAAAGATTCTTGGATCCCCTCTATTTCTCACCAAGGTGCGGCTGAGAAAAGTGCGTCAGGCTCCAGGCCTTTCCAAGCTTTGCTGTGACACCCTTTTTTATTTGTTTTTCAAGAAATAATACAACACACAGACGTGTAAGGAACAAGCAGCAGAAAAATCTTTTCCATGAGTAACAGAAGCAACTAACGACAGGTAGAGGCCTACGTTAAGCTCCAAACATTGTTTGCTTCAACTCTTAAAAAGGAATGGTCATATCATTTTCTATCGAGAAGTCCTTCTATAGTTTTTTCGAAGAATAAGCCATTCGTCGGATATTTGTGGCCTTATTCAACACATTTCTTATGACTCCCCCAGAGGTTATTTTAGTACCTCATTCAAGAAGTTAAGACGAACTACAAATTTATACACGAGCTGCTATCATTGTTTTCAGATCATACAGCAACCAGGAAACTATCCGCTTCGAACAATATTCCGCCTGGCCTTAAACAAAACAGATGTGTGCTACTTTCTGCTTTAAAGTCAGTACAGATACATCTCATCATTTAACTTACACAATCTGGCTTATTTGTTTACAATATATGAATTCCAAAAAGCAACCCCATAAAATAATAATATTCTACCCTTTGGGGTTGATTTACTGAAGTTTATGTTTTTGGGCGCCACGTCAGCTTTTATGCTAATCGAGAGTAAGTTTTTTCCAATAGATTTTCGAAGTAGCAAAACACGTTATTCTACTAAACGTTTGCAAAATAAAAACAAAGAAGAAAAAACAGAAGCGTACAACGATTCTTCATCTTTATTGAGTGTGCCATCTTCCCTTTAAGCTAATGTAATGCAGAGAACACCATGTTATCAAGGATAGTCCCCATGTCAACAAATCATTGGAACCCTAAGCGTTTAATTGATTTACCCCTAAGGCGATTATCACCTTCCTTTGAGACATGAATGATGCTCAGCACGTCCCTCTGTCGTTTTGCTCTTTTATCTACCTTCCACCATAATCCACTTGGCTTCAAATTACCGTCCAAAACGGATATCTACCGGCATTTCAAGTTATACGCACCTCTTGGTCCTGGGAAACGGTGGATGATGGATGGAGGAAAAATGAAACAAAAAAAGATCTATGTGGTGTTTGCAGACCGATTAATTGTATTTTGAGAGGAAAGTTACTTCCAAACATTTTCCAAATGCAACAACAACGAACGAAATGGTTTTCACATCATAAGTTACTTTAGAAAACCGTCTTTACTATTTTTTCATATTGTTGCGTCATAGATATTTTGCGGCGAATTCAAACACCCACGTGGAAAACGGAAAGAGAATAGCAAAGAGTATTGTTGGAGTAGTAGATATAGATATGCTCTTGACTCTTGAAGGAGTCATAACATTTTCCACATAGCGAACTGGATTATGTTGCCATTAAGTTGAATTCATAAGAACAGGACTAAAAATTATTTTTAGAAAAAAAAAAAAATTAAATAAAAATATGGCGGTTAAACATCTACAATTTGTTCATAATTTTCATGGAAACATTTTGGAATACTGTCAACAAAATTAAATATATAAAAAGCATAAATATTTAGAAAAAGTAGCTCTAGGTGGGCCAGGTTCACATGTATTTCTCTCAGCCGTCTTATGAGGAATTAAGAGGCCTTCGAAGTTCTACCTGTTCTGAAAGGTTTTGTTCATGACAGAGTTACTTCGTAAATAGTTGCCTATTTCTCGCGAATAGTCAAACCTGTAGAAAAATATTTTCGATATACATATGTAACTGAGGGTCAAATTACAACCTTTTAAAATATGTCATAGCTTTTAAGTATTTTTCACTTCCCCCTCTGTCCAATCAGCTTGAGTAGATTCTTGCTTGTCAGATCGACGGTTGGTAATATCAGTTTTTCTGCATTTGAAAGAGTTGGCCACGCGCGCCGTATAGATCTGATGAGATTGCGGAGTTTATCGGTTCATAATAACAATGTCTTTCGACATATTGAATAAAAACACTTTATAAATACATCCTTTCCAATTTGTGGGTCACTGAAGTTTATAATTGTTTTTCCGTGGGTAGGTATTAACATTCGGAAAGAGTTGTCAAATCCCTCCAAAGGTATTCAGCGAGAATTTTAACGAAAATGAGTCAATGACGCAGAAAGTGCTTTTCAAGAAATGATGCTAAGTATTTGAATTGTAGGTATTTTTTAAATTCTGTATTGTATTTGTTCCAACTTGTTTCAATTAATTTTTTTAAATTTATAAAATTGAAAAAAGTCTTAGAGTAATAGCATATAACATTTGATAGTTGATTTCTGAATCAAAAAACCATCGATTGATCTTTTGAATGTCAGTCAACAGTCTCATACCAGCCGTTGGAAATGTCGTTGGAGTTACCAGAGATGTGTTAACACGACAACTTTGTTTGAGATAACATCACACAAATCTGTAAACACCAAAAGTTATAGGTAACAAATGTCACCGAAATGTTTGTTTACTTAAATTTCTCAGAAGATCCTGGAATTTGAAAGGAAAAACATTTTGTTGATGGTTACGGAAACGTTAATGTTAACCACTGCAACACATATTTTTACTTGCGATTATATACAATACAAGGCAAGTTATGCACTCGTGAATAGGTTTTTGTGAGACCAACTTCAAAGACAAAATTTCCATGGTAGAGAAAAAGTCGCTCCGATATAAATAAAAAAATAAATAGGGTGTCACAACAGAGCGAGGAACTTTTCACAACCATGCCTTGTGAGGGAATGGAGGGGACCTCCAATTTTCTTCCGGTTCCGAACGGCTAATCGAAAAAGCCCTTTTCATGGCAATGAATACTAATGGAGGACTTGCCAATTCCTCGCGAAAAGCGATACTTTGTGTTAAAACATTTTTGCTCTATTGGGATTTGAACTAAGAAACTCTGTTTTAACAGACAGACATGCTAACCATCATGCAACGGGTAACTACCACGTAGTAATATTGACTATTTGTTAATGTGCCCGTCTATAAAATTAGCGGACTGCATTTCATTTGACATTTCTCAATTTCAGACTAACTTAATTTTCACCGTAGAAAGATAAACAATCGAGCAACGCGTTTTATGGGCTGGCGGCATCTTCGGTCCATATTTTTTTTTTTTTTTTTTCAAAAATGAGGCCGGATAATAACTAACTTCTTTGGGCTCGAATTACAAGACATGAATTTGGACGATATGGAGTTTCAACAGGACCTTGCCACACAACTAACGAAACAATGTCTATTTTGCCTGACGCATTCAATGGCCGTGTTATCTCACGTGGTGGCGATGTCAATTGGCCGCCAAGATCATGTGATTTGACACCGTTTGACTTTGTTTTTTGGGGTCATTTGAAAGAAAAGGTGTACGTTGAAAAGCCAGCAACAATTCAAGAACTAAAGGATGAGATAATTTGCTACATTAACGGCAAAGAACATCGATTATGCCCAGCGTGATCGAGAAATCGCACCAGCGGATGGAGGTGTGCCGCCGAGGTCGCGGTGACCATTGGCCAATATTTCGCTCCATAAATAATTGAACCATACCAATTTTATCAGTATAGAAAGAAATTACAACAATTTCCCAAATAACATAATTTGTGTTTTATTCAAATTCAACATCGGCCCTTAAATTTATAAACATCCTTGGTCCGGCTTTTTATTTTTCACTTTTTTGAGAACAAGTTTTTTAAAAACTGAGTTGCAAGTCTGAAAATCATGCTAGAAGATATTTTAACAATAGTCAAAGATACCGATTTGAAAATATATAAAAAAAGATTAAAATTTTCTAAATTTCGATGCGCAGTCTTACTTGAACAGTCCAGAAAATCTTCAATACAAAATTTCGTCAAAATAGTATTAACCATTAACGAGAAAGTGCCGTTTTCAAGTATATGTAAGAAGAAACTATCTGACAGGCCCAGCGCTGCTCGGGTCTTACTTATTTATAGCGTAGTTCATACAAAATCGCCAAAAGTTCCGGTTTCCGTTCCCGTGGAAATGTGGGGATAAAATATAGCCTTTGTTTCTTTGGGATAATATCCAATCCTTAAGTTGAAAAAGTAATATAAATCGGTCCAGCAGATTTTAGATCACTGTTCCCGGTTCCGCTCCCAGGAGAGTATGGGGATAAAACCTTGACTAAACCACACCTTGACTAAGCTATACTTACTATAAAAATCCAATAGACTTTTTATGAAACTACAATACAAGTTTTTATACATAGAAGATAGAGAGAGATTTCTTTTCGTACGCAAAAACCCGAATAGCTAGAAAGTAAATACTACATAGCTACTCAGGAGTGTTAAAGGGCTTTACCTTCTCTTTATTTTCCATAGTAAAAAAATTTCTATCGGAGGACTTGCCAATTCCTCGCGAAAGGTAATACGCGTGGAAATATATTTTTTGAACCATGAACCTCCCACGTAAAAGACAGACATGATAGCCACTACGCCACGGGTACCAATGAGGTCCCACTTACTTACTTACTTAAGGTGGCGCTACAGTCCGGGTCGGACTAGGGCCTCAACCAACATGCTTCTCCAGCCAGCTCGGTCCCTAGCTAGCTGCCTCCAGTTTTGCACGCCAAGTTGGTTGGGGTCCTCTCCTACTACTACGTGCGCCACCTGAGGTTCGGTCTTCCTCTACTGCGCCGTCCTGCGGGGTTGGATTCGAAGTCTTTCCAGCCCGGAGCGTTGGTGTCCATTGGTTCCGCTCCCAGGAGAGTATGGGGATAAAACCTTGACTAAACCACACCTTGACTAAGCTATACTTACTATAAAAATCCAATAGACTTTTTATGAAACTACAATACAAGTTTTTATACATAGAAGATAGAGAGAGATTTCTTTTCGTACGCAAAAACCCGAATAGCTAGAAAGTAAATACTACATAGCTACTCAGGAGTGTTAAAGGGCTTTACCTTCTCTTTATTTTCCATAGTAAAAAAATTTCTATCGGAGGACTTGCCAATTCCTCGCGAAAGGTAATACGCGTGGAAATATATTTTTTGAACCATGAACCTCCCACGTAAAAGACAGACATGATAGCCACTACGCCACGGGTACCAATGAGGTCCCACTTACTTACTTACTTAAGGTGGCGCTACAGTCCGGGTCGGACTAGGGCCTCAACCAACATGCTTCTCCAGCCAGCTCGGTCCCTAGCTAGCTGCCTCCAGTTTTGCACGCCAAGTTGGTTGGGGTCCTCTCCTACTACTACGTGCGCCACCTGAGGTTCGGTCTTCCTCTACTGCGCCGTCCTGCGGGGTTGGATTCGAAGTCTTTCCAGCCCGGAGCGTTGGTGTCCATTGGTTCTACATGACCCAGCCATCTAAGATTGAATGAGGTCCCACTACAAACAATAAAAAAAACCAGTGAAAAATGAAAAGAATACTTCATTTAGAAAATTCAAGTTAAACAGTAACAAAAAAAAAAAAAAAATAAACAACAGATGACATATGAAATGACAGATTACAGATGACAAAAAAAAAAATAAAGTGGCTCAACAGAGCGAGGAGCTCCTGGACCTAGCCCATTTTTCACAACCATGCCTTGTGAGGGAATGGAGGGGATCTACAATTTTCTGCCGGTTCCGTACGGCTAACTAAGAAAGCGCTTTTCATGGCAATGAATTTACTATCGGAGAACTTGCAAATTCCTCTCGAAAGGCGATCTCCGTAGAAAAACATTATTGCCGCTGCTGGGATTTGAACCTCGAACCTCTGGGTTGGCAGGTGGACATGCTAACCATAACGCCACGGGTACCACAACAAATGAGGTGAGGTACTTGTAACTAATGAGAGAAGCTTTTTTACTCTCATTACACCATTTTCAAAACACTTTCCATGACAATTTCGAAATTTGTGTGCAAATAACGCTTTAAAAAATAATTCAATCTGTATACTTTAAGGACTTTGTTTTTTTTTTTTTTTAAGTGAAAGAACCTAAAATTTTCTGCAGTGGCTTATTTAAATAAATTGACTTTAAGTGCATACAAAGGATGGAACAACATAGCGGGTCGCAGGGAGAGAGAGGAAACTTACAATTTCCCGCCAATTCATAAAGAAAAAGAGGGTAGAACTTTTCGGCTTAAACGGGTGATATGTAAAAATGGTGACCGAAAGCTAGACTTATGCCGATGAATTTTCAAAAAATTTTGATTAAAGCTAATTATTACTCTTTGAAAAGCAACTTTATTGCTTATGTACGTCCGAATCATAAAAAGAAATGAATTGTTGTGAAATATTCACATCATTAAGAACTTTTAGTAACTTAGTTATAAAACGATTTAATGGCAACTCTGCCACAGCAGACTGGATAACTGGAAGAGTGCATTTGTGAATTTCCAATGAAGTCATTACATAAGCAAAGCCGTATATTTTCATGCCTCTATGAATGAACTAAAATGCAAACCAGGATAATGACACCGTTTTCGATAAGACGTCATCGTTGTGAACATGCGTCTGCAAAGTCCGGTTTGTCTCATTAAAAACAACAAAACCAATTATGTTCTTCTCTCTCTCCCATTCTAACTCTCTCTCTCTCTCTGCATGTCTGCACATGAATGTTTCCATTTTAAAAGGATTGACCCGACGAAAAATAAAGCAAATATTTAATATTGTTATTATGTGTTCTATTTACACATAGGTGAGCTCGTCTACAGTGTTCATATCGTACATAAGCCCTGGTTGCTCTAGTTCTCGTATCCTGCAGGAAGTCTTCTTTTTTGAATTTTCTTATCAAATATTTACGAAATTTTTTGATTTTTCAAAAGTTCGGATTCGTTCCTTACTCTTGTTTTGAGATTCTTCCTGAATTTTCGGTTTTAAACACGATTGGAAATTTTTATCAGTTAGGCAACGTGGCGTGTACAAAAGGGATGCTCGTGCTCATGCTATGCAATTGCCAAACTTTGTTTTTGGTTGTACTCAACTCATTCCAATCGAATATCACATTGCAGCAGTTTGCAGATTTTGTTCTCTGGTTCGTTAAGGTATGGGACAGAGGGGGTGGTTGAGAGGTAAAATGATGACATGAGGGTCGGTGATGACGATGACGACGACGACGACGACGACATCGGTGGTGTTTGCCCGGTTTTCCCTAATTGCCTGATTCCCAGTTACACAGGAATAGACGACGAGGGTATGTGTCATCGTTGCATATGCACTTCATTGCATTATATGTACATAAGTATGGATACCTATGCGCACATAGAGCTTTCTCGGAATGCAGTCGAATATCGCATTAATCACTGCGCTAACTTCTGGAGAATGCAGATAGCGTTCTAATATTTTATTATAACTGCCTAAGATATAATGGAAGGGGTCTATAAGAGACAAGGAATGAGGAGAGAACTTCGATGTTGAAGGGTGGTACGTGGTAGTGGCAGTGGAAGAAGAAGCCGTAAGAGTATTGAGCCCTTTTGCAAACTTTTGTCAGGATGCAATTTGCGAAAAGTTCATCCTTCTTAGTTTTTGCCCAGTGGCGGCATTGTTTGGGTTTTTCGGGTCAACACCGATAATAGCTGAAGAGAGTGTTGGTCTGGGGTACACAGTATACACTTATAGTGTGTGTAAATGTGAGCAGATATAAATACCCTGGAGATTATGAATGAAAATTTGTGTAAGCATCTTCCATGTACATCGTTGTCGTCGTCATTCGGATCCGCATACTGCAATTGGCAATTGGATTGTAATTCCGGGTGAAACCATTGTTAATCCATCAATAAGTTTTGTGGATTTAGTAAGTTTAACAAATGCGCAACTTTGAGTGTAGTGCCAAAACCAGCTATGGAAGATGTTTGCACTTGAGAGGTATTTTATTTTTTGTAGGTAGGAATGCATAGAAACGTTTTTAGAATGCATTCAAGAGAGTTTGGATTTTTTCCAAGTGGTATTTGTTTGTTGGTTTTTATGTTACCGAAAATAGAGAGGTTCTGTTTCGTACTTGTTAGGGTTTAAGTAATTTTTGTTTGCAATGGGCTTAAAATTTTGGACTTTGGGTTGAGGTATGGCCGGTAATTTTTGGATTATTTGTTGTTTTTAAATATGATTTTGGAATCATTGCCATCAGATTTGTCTTGCAACGTAGAAGGCTGATTGTTGAGAATCAATGGGAAACACTATAGCAAACCAACCACTTCATAATAGGTGCGGAAGATAATGTAAGGATTTGTATTGTGATGCATTCAAGAACCGTCAGGACTAGGTGGTGTTAGCGGAGGTACGGAATCTCCGGAATCGACGCCGCCATCGGATGGATATACAAGCATCATGGCTTTCTTACTCGATCGAATCGTTTTTTGCAGAAGATATAAAGCCGTAATAAGAATTTATGCTTTAATTTAATTTTACACTTTCAATGACAAATTCATTATCCTGCAGGACCATTGTAGCCACCAGTAATTGCTGATTATAGAATACAGATTTCTACTTTGCTTATTTATTTGCCTGCTTACTTACTTATAGTTCAAGAAACGAGCAAAAAGTTTAACTGAAAAATTAATTTAAATTATTATCGTGGGATTAAACGTGTTTCTATGTTTCGTATGAACTCAAAAAAGCGATTTAGATCAGTAGATCTCAGTCTGCTTCAGTCAAGCCCAGTGAGTGGTTCTAGAAAACTTGGTAGTGATTAAATCAGCGTAAGCTTTTTGACATTTTTGAAATTTTGTCTCAACTATGCTTTAAATTAATAAGAAGGTGAAAGGGATTCAGCTTTAAGTTTGCATATAGTAATTGATACGTAATTGTATGTTCCGTCTAGACTTAAGTAGATATAAAATAATAATGAAGCAGAACAACGAATTAAAGCAGAACATATTATAGAAGTTGTAAACAGGTTCAATGTTTCAAATAATAAGGAAGTTAATTGTTACCTTATTGCTGAATGTCCTCTTTTTCCTATGTGATTGAAAAGCTTTTTAAAAAGATATAGTTCAACTTACAGAGGGCTTTATTTAGATAGCAATTGGATGATTATGAGACTGATACCTACCCACTTTATAAGTGGCGGTGTGCCCCATGGCTCCGTTTTGTCTACGACTCGACTCTCTTAATTATTTTCATAAATGATCTCTGGTCTGATACTTCTAATAATATTAACTGTTTTGCTGACGATTGTACCAGCCATTTTCTATGCATGGTACCTGCATCCAAGAAACCCAAAAGCTTTCACTTGGTATGTGTGTAAGCGATGATCTTCGTTCGAAAGGACACATTTTGAAGTCACGGAAGATGCTGCAAAACGCTTGGGTCTCTTAAGAAGATGCAGGGAATTTTTCACATCCTTCTGATCTACTTCTTCTTTTTCATTTTCGGCGTTACGAGTAGTGATCTTGAAGCGATCACAACTCTCACACTTTTCTGCTTCACACTAGTGATCCGCCTGTGGGGTACGCCGCGTTGACCTCAGAAATCGTCGGCAAGCCTCCCGGTTTTGGATTGTTCCATGTCTGAGGCCAACCAAATGCTGCTGTTTTTGCATTTGCTTGTACCAGGAGTGTTTTGGCCTGCCTTTTCTTTTTCGTCGCGAATTTGTTGAAACGTTGTACGATATTGCCTTTTTGACGGGGTTCTGTGGATCTCTCCTTTGAACATGACAATACCAACTGAGCCGGTCGTGCTGAATTTTGTCCAAGATGGTACTTTTGACATGAAGGCTTCCACGGATCTTAGTACTTCTAATTCGATCAAGCTTTGTTACTCCTGCTGTCATCCGAAGCATCTTCATTTCGGCTGCCGTCAATTTGCTCTCATACTTTTTGTACATTGTCCAACATTGTGAACCGTATGTCAGAGCTGGACGGACAACTGCTGTGTAGAGTCTTCCCTTCAGCTTAGGGGGCATTTTTCGATCACAGAAGATAGCGGAGTTTTCTCGCCACTTCATCCACCCTACGCTTACTCGATGATTGATGTCGTCATCACAAGATGCTTCACTATTGATCATAGATCCCAGATATTTAAACTTTTCACACTTGGGAAGCACATTTCCATTCAAATAAATGTCTGGAATATGCTTGTCTGGATCAGAAAAAGGGCAGCACAGGTATTCAGCCTTTTTAGCGCTAATACGGTACCCATTTCCTTCCAGAACATCAATCCAAACGTCAAGTGCTCGTTGCAGGGATGTAGGATCCTCACTTATGATGGCTCCATCGTCAGCAAAGAATAATTGTTGTACTTTATTGTCCGTTACTTTTCCTTCGAGCAAATAATCCAGAACAGCAATAAAGAGCAGTGGACTCAAGGCACTTCCCTGATGTATACCTACTGTTATTTGGAATTCTTCGGTGACTCCAGCTGGGCATCTCACTTTTGTAACTGCTCCTCCGTACATGTCCATAATTATTCGCACATAGGCTTCAGGAACTCCTCGGTGTCTGAGGGCCACCCATATCAGATCTCGTGGTTGTCGATCGAATGCTTTTTCGAAGTCAACCAATACAATATGCAAATCCTCTAAGGCATCTCGGTGTTTTTCCATAATGATCCTTATACTTTGGATTGCGTCTGTAGTTGACTTACCCGCGACAAACCCGCATTGGTCATCAGACAGCCTTATTATTTTCCGCAGTCGGCTATCCAAAACCCGCTCAACGATCCTTCTGATCTACTTAAATTTTTAAAGCCTACATCTTGAGTATACTCTCACCCTTGGTCAGGTGTTTCTCAAATATCTTTGCATCTACTTGATAGGGAGCAAAACAGAGCTTAAAGATTGATAACTGCATTCAATTTTAGAATCGATTGATTCTCTTGAACATCATCGAAACGTTAATTGCCTTACTCTATTTTATCGCTTTTTACTTGCGATTATAGGTACTATATGACAAAAAAAAATTTGAGATAACAATTAAACATGACATTACGATGATAGAGAATACGAAAAAAGTGGGTTCTGCAATTCTGTGTGTCTTTTAATCTGTCTGTGTATGGATCTACAGCGCGGGCCCTATTTCATAAACATTGACAATAGCGAAAGGTGACAATTTGTAAATGACAACTAGGAAATTTTCTATATTCTGTCCCACAGAAAAATTGACAATTTTGTAGAATTGTCGGGAAATCTGCGACAGTTGTCATAATTTCGTCTCATAAAAAAATTGTCATGACAATGAATTGTCAGGGATTTTTTTAAAACTGTCATAAATTTTCCCGACAAATTTGTAGTGACATTTTCTTTATTGAACAGAAAAAGTTATATAAATTACAATTTTGTCATTATGTAATTGACAATTGTGACAGGCAATTGAGTTTCGTTGAAAAGTGACAAATTGAATTAAAAAAGTCGAATATTATTTCTTCAAGTGAAAGCAATAATGAGTCTGAGATACAGAACGCGAAATACGTCGTCCTCGAATTTTTAAGGACTGAATTAACAATGATTTTGCTGTATTACTGCGTGAACACAATGGCTGCGAAGACGAAGCCGCAAGAGATGTCAAAACATTAAATACAAGTGAATACAAAAACATAACGCAAGACGGAGCTGGACAAGTTAACTTGATTTTAACTCATGCAGCCCCAGCTCCGTCTGCGTATGCGTTTCATTGTGTTCAGGCAGTTAAGTGATTTTCAATTTTATGAAAAATTTCGTGTCGCTTATAGTTTCTTCTACGTGGTACCTGTGGTGTGATGGATAGCATGTCCGCCTGTTAATCCAGAGGTTCGAGTTCGAATCCCAACAGAGGCAAAAATGTTTTTTCCACGGGTGTCGCCTTTCGCGAGGAATTGGCAAGTCCTTCGTTAGTATTCATTGCCATGAAAAGCGCTTTCTTGATAAGCCGTTCGGAACTGCCAGAAAATTGTAGGTCCCCTCCATTCAAGGCTAGGTTGTGAGAAATGCGCTAGGCCCAGGGGCTCCTCGCTCTGTTGCGCCATCCTATTTATTTTTATTTATTTATATAGTTTCTTCTAGCTCAATTCAGTCTCTTGCATACATTGCAAGAAATTTATCAAAATATATGACAGTGAAAAAATTTTCACCACAAATTTATCAGTGACGAAAATGTCACGACAATTATATCATTATCTGATAGTGACAAAATTGTCGTGACAAATTGATCACAGTCTGACAGCGACAAATTTGTCACTACAAAATTGTCATATACGACCTGTCAATGCGATATGAAATGGAAATTCGTCAGATAACTGCGACAAATTTGTAGAATTGTCACTTGTCAATGTTTATGAAATAGGGCCTTGAACCAATAAATAACCGATTTTCTTCAAAATTTGCAGTTAGGGCCTGTGGAGCAGCCTACAGAGGGATTTTTGGAATCGAGTTTCGAGGTCTATAAATATCGGTACCTGCCATACAACCGATATGATAATACCTATTTTTCTCAACAACGGCTCCAACATTTTCGATAAAATTTTTTGTGGAGGATTATTTTTGGATTGTTTTTCTTATAATGCAAAAAAAAAAAATTGGAAACAGCCTAAAAGCGGTACCTCCCTTAGTACCGTTTTTTTCAAAACCGACTTAATCGTTGATGGCCGACACAATCTTGACGAAATTTTGGATTGTAAAAGTCATTAGCTGTTCACGAAAAATTGCATATCAATATTTAAAAAAATTTAGAAATTTTTATAGATTTTTTTAAAAAATTTTGATCTTTGGAAATAACTTCAAAACTATAACTTTGATTATTTTCTAATTTTTTGACGAAACAACTTCTAGCAAGATCTAAGGCTTTGCATACTTGACTTTCAAAAATCAGTTATTCAAAAAAAGTGAAAAATAGAAAACCGTTTTTTGAAAAAAAACTGGTCCAACGATTTTGATAAAATTTTTTATCATACATATGTATTAGCAATTGCAAAAGAATTTCGTTTTTAGATTTTTGCTTGAAACCTTTGGAATATTAAATTTAATTTTTTCATTATCTTATGTAATTTAATTCAATTTTCATAATTTTTGTGTAGTTGACAACCCTGTCCTACAAAAGATATAAATATATGATGAAGAGCGAATACCAAAACCTTTCCTCAGCCTTAAGATTTTGAAATCGTATTTCGAACACAATCACAAGTTCGTGCGACCCAGTCGTGCCCATTTTTCTTACAAGCAATGCGTCGGCTACAAACAAAACTGACTATCTGCAAAAATGTTAAAAAAGACTATCTGAACTTGGTCAGTTCTTCCTGAATTTTTTTTACATGAAGGCAGATAGTCAACCAACAGTTAAAGCTACTTTGCATATTCTTAAGCAAAATATCAGATAGGTAGTTTAAATAGAATTTTCTACTCGGATTTTTATTATACTAGACAATAAAGATATAAAATACTAATTTTGGCAGTTGGTCAGTTTTGCTTTTAAGCCGACTATATGCACGAGTGAAATAGCCAGCTGCATTCGTCCCCTGAAACATTTTAGCCGCAACACATACCTCACTAAGAATGTTCATTAATTTTTAGTCGCACAACTCATACGTGGAATGCTTTACCAGACTCTGCTCTTAACGATTCACAAAAGTTCATTAACAACGTGCACCGTTGCCTCCTTGCCAACTAGATAATAATTATGTCAATTGAATAAAATCGCAAGAAACATTGAGAAAAACAAATTAAATGAAATATTCCAGAGGTTTCTAGCGAAAATTTAAGAGCGCCACATTTTAGCAATTTTTAATGCATATAAATACTGAACATTCTACCAAAATCATTAGAGTAGTTTTTTAAAATCGGCTTTTTATTTTTAATTTTTCACTTTTCTAAAAAAGATTTTTTTTAAATCAAGTACGCAAGCTTTAAGATGTTTTAAGAAAAAATTGAAAAGAATCAAAGATACCGTTTTGAAAATATACTGTGGGGCACCGTTCTTGAATTTCTCCAAAAAAAAATTTATTGATCATGAAAAAAACCGCCGTTGAGAAATAATGCTTCACATTTTATCCAACTCGTTAAAGCTCTTTTCAAGAAAATAAAGGTTCTATGGCATTGAATTGTTATTTCAAGACCTAGAGACTCAATTCCATAACACCTCTGAAGATGGCTCACACACACTAACGGCAAAATTTGAAGAAAATCGTTCTAGTGGATCAGGCTGTGGATCCATATACGGACAGACAGACAGACGGAATTGCAGGGCCCACTATTTTCGTATTTCTTATCATAGCAATGTTAACCTTAATTGTTACCCCTGCTTTTGGTTGGCCTCAGTCATAAAGGGTGACGCAATCTGACGTCAAAGCTGTCCGCTTCACGCCCCAAGCGTATCTCTGGTGTGAAGCAGTTAAGTGTTAGAGCTGCTGCCTTCGAGATCACAATGCTGGCAGCTCCAAAATAAGCTGAATAACTTCAATAAACTGGGAGACAGTTGGCTAGTGGGTGAGCCTTTTGAGGATTTGGAACTATGTACTTAAATAAATAAAAATAAATAGGGTGGCGCAACAGAGCGAGGAGCCCCACGGCCTAGCGCATTTCTTCCATCGCCTTGTGAGGAAATGGAGGGGACCAACAACTTTCTGTAGCTTCCGAATGGCTAATCGAGAAAGCGCATTTCATGGCAATGAATTTACTATCGGAGGACTTGCCAATTCTTCACACAAGGGAAAAACATTTTTGCTTCTATGTACTATGTACTTATTAAATAAGACTAAAACTTTCGGTGAAGTTGCCTTGCGACAATTATCAACTTTAAAATCTATTCGAATTCTAGTCTTTTTACAGACTCTGTTGAACACAAGAACACTACCGCAATTGGTTTATTGATTTTTTAAGATATTGCTAAACCAAGGACTTACTTACGCACAAAACTTTCGGGTATCCAACGTGAAATAGTTGGAATAACTTAATAAAATCTAATGAGAGCGAGCTAGAATTTTTCAAACTGAGCCGCAACCAATAACATTCAACCGAAAGCCTAGGAAAAAATTAAAGGTTTGTGCCTTTCGAAGTACCAAATATTTTATTAGTTGTTACACACAAAAGCTTTCAGTAATATTTTTTTTATTAACTCAATCAATATTGCGAGGCTTTTTCAATTTTTGAAGTATTTTTGACAAATTCCTTAGTTAGTTAGACCAATTTTTCCACTATCGTTTTACGAAACACAAATCAAAGCCTTCTTCTCGAGAGTTACAGATGTCGTCCAAAGGCATACTCCCCATATGAACATTTTGAAAAGATACCCTTCCTTGCTTTTATTATTCGTATAAAGTAGTATGCTTTAGTTGATTGTTTTGGGGCTTCTAATGTTTTCGACAAAATTTTCAATTGTGCTGTCAAAATGCCAAAGCCATATAAACTCCTGAAAGTAATTTGGTTCTGTAATGGAAGAGAAAGACTGAAAATAAAGTTTGGTGCACTGTGGCGTATGTGAACCTTTTTTCTTCAAAACAATAAACATATTTGAAGAATAGAATTCTTTTTCCGTCTGGCTCAAAACTTTTTATGTCTAAAAGGATAACTGTTAGACAAAAGTTCGTCACAACAAAATTGACATTTGCCGTTCCTTATACAAAACATGTTAAAAATAAAGTCATTGCCTGACAGCAAACCGACACAATGGCACCCGAAGTTCAACGCCTTCAAATCAATTGTAAAACTGCCGTTGCCATATTATTCAAATCGACCCCATCTATACCTCATAAAAAGGAATATGTCTTAAGAGCCACATTTAAGCCCATATGTCGATTGGTGACATTATTGCCAAAAATGGAAACTTCATATCCCTCTCACCCCAAAAATAGAATGTCAAAAAATAAAAAAATAGAAGTAAGGACGGAAAAACCGAACCACCTGCATTAAGATAATATGTGCTGCTTGGGTTTTTTGGCATTGGGCTCGTAAAAACCTCTGGGAATGTTCATTTTATGGTGACGTGTCGGTTCTTATTTTTTTCTCTCTTCTTATTCCTGTAAATAATTCACATCACTCTTCCTGTTGTGCGGCAGGATTGTGCCACGGCTCTGCAGATATCCACAAAGAATCATTTCACAAATTGAAAGCGGAAAAGAAGATCTCAGTTCATGTATTGCTTCGGTTATGGCAATGGTGTTCTTTATTGTCAGAGTGTATTGCAGAAGGCCCAAACCGCCATTCATGGACTGTTCATTCTTTATCGCGTATTCAAATCGTTATCACTGCAAAAATATCCAGAGACCAATAAAAACTTGCGACAAAAATGCCGTTCTCACATAAAAGGTTCTTTAGCCATCGCCAAACACCGCTGCTGCCGATGCCGCCTGTCTCGATCCTGACTTCCATGTTTCGGCACTTGGCCATAGTCTTTTTTTGTATTCTTTTTTTAACTGCCTGCATTTCAGTTTTTTTATTTTTCATTTGACTCTTGGTGTCCTGTCAGGTGAGCCCCGATTCACCCGTACTCCCTTTTACTTTGGTCCACGTGTTGTGAGTATAGATTCTGTGAATCTTTTTTCTTTTATTTGACTCCACTACCCAACTATCGCCGGCTGTGGCCGTTGCGACAAATATTTAGGTTCGTTTTTATGATTTTACAAGACACTACAATGCAGTTTCGGTGAAAAATTGTTTAGATTTTTTTTGCTGCCAGCCTTTATACGGTTTTTTGCTTCAACGTATACTAAAACGATGAAGTGCTTTATATGGTTTACTTATTTATTTTGGATTTTTTTTTGTTGGTTCTCTGTATCGTTTCGGTATCGGACTATGCTGAGTTTTTCCAGCAGATTATTTTTGCTCATCACAATGGCAGTAAAAACGGTATGAATTTGAAATTCACTGTAGCGCAGGGATATAAAAAAATTCTCTTTTGCACTTGAATTCGCAGCTGAAAAAGGATAAACAAGCATGTGTATGGAGCTACCTACCACCAACAATCCAACATATATGGACTTACTTTAGGAGATACGACATGATGCAGGGCGGGAGTGGGAGTGGGTGTGGGTGTGTAAAAAACTAGGATAAAAGTGATTTAAATAAAGTGATTGCAAGTTTAGAATGTTTTAAGAGCTGGATTGATGAATTGAAATAAAATGTATGGGGATGAAAAAATAAAAAAAAAATAAAAATGAAGCTGGGAATAGGAGAGCGGGCGTTTACGGAAATGTAAAGCTCTTTGAAATTGAAGCTATGAAGGCTATAAAAATGTTTTATGAATAAAACATTTTGAAGTAATAACTATTAAAAACAGATATGAAAGTTCAGTTCTAAAAAGGATTTGTGCTCAAATATTATCTGACCGTTTATAGGGCAGAGTAAGTATTGAATGTAAATGCTTGGCAATGCAATCCATTTGACTTTTAACGCATTTTGAAAAAAAAGTTCATTTAATATTTTAGTGAAGGTAAATGTAAAAGAAAAACATGGTTGATATGTATTCTACTTTATGAGCGAAATTTAAAATCCAATCGTAAGGAAACCGCAATAAGCAAAAAAGTTATGGCACAACATGGCGTTGAAGCACATTTCCCTAAACCATAATTTTGGTGAGGAATAGAGGGGATCTTAAAATTCGTCACGATTTCGAGCACTTTAGTCAGGAAGCGTTTTTCGAGGCACTGCAACTACGAATCCAAAAACCTGTGGATACAGTACGGAAAATTTCTGGGATTCGAACCTCATACTCTCAGGCGACAGGCAGCCATGGTAATCATTACGAAGCAGGCACCACAGTCAAAAATCGATTTTCCGAAATGTATGTACGCGCACCATGCACAAAAAGCTCACTGTAATCCAATGTAATACAGGTGCACACTTACATATATCGAGTTTTCCTTTAAGGACTAGACATCTTTTTTAAAACGTAAGCTATTTGAGATATTTCATAGCTTTATCGTCGGTTTGAAATGCAATCAAAGCATTTTTGAATGGAATTTGGCTTTGTTCATATGGAAACCGCGTTTATTTGCAGCTAGCGCCAGCGATCGATTCATTGGACCCTTCCAAAGGGGGGGTCGTTAGCTACGAAAGCCTCGAGGTCCCTATTGATCTTTAGCGTATCAAAAATCATAGCATAGAAAAGTTTTTCTCTTTGAAAGAAATTGCCAAATCTTTAAAAGTTGTGAATTTAAAAACAATAGAAAAACAGAGTGGGAGCAAAGGAAGAGCACCTTCCTTTACTACCACGTCAACCTGAAAGATCATTTGTGCGGTTCCCTTAGGATTAAATGTTTATAGTGTAAAGTTGTTCATTCGAAGTTGAGGTCGTGTAAGAAGTTAAGAATGTTCGAAGAAGAGGTGTGTCTGTTGACACTATGGCAGGGTATTCACTTATAATGTGATTAGCTGTTTCTATGTCTTCGAGGCAGAGACGGGAGGTGTCATCTTGGCGGATGCCCACGTTTTTAAGGTGATATTTGAGAAAGTAGTGACCAGTGAAGAAGTCCGTCAGTAACTTTGCGTCACGTTTGCTCATGGCAAGAATTTCTTTCATACGTTTTTGAGATAAGAATAGTTTTGACTGATGGTGGCCAGTAAAGTTGTTCCAGGTGTGGATCATGTTCTGCCGTTCTCCAGTAAGCAGTTCAAGTTTAATGCTACTGATTGAGATACCGCAGTAGAGTTTCGGGCCATTGAATTGGCTATGAGAACAGAGTCTAGCTAGTCAGTCAGCCTCTCCATTGCTCTTTACGCCTTCATGTCCACGCACCCAGCAAAGAGTAATTGAGATTAGACATGTTAGGCAGTTTGAAACTAGTTTGGATTCTTCCTTTTAGGCTGCCTGTTCAATTCAATACAATTTGCGCGTCATCTTCAGAGGTTTCCTCTAATGCATTCCCTAACTCAGAATTCATTAGCTATTACCTCAGCTTGATAGATAATATTTGTGCTATCAAGGGATATAGAGGGTTTGAAGTTTGGACCGAAAATACATGCACCTTGTTTCTTATTGAATTGTCAGTGTGTCAAATGTATTGGTAGCTACGTTTAAGAATTACAGGGTTCTTACAAGTTTCTTCGCCAAAGTTGTCTGTTAGATGAAGCATTAGTCCTCTTAGCGCGGCGCAGCGGTCTTCTTTACTCCTTATCGTAGTGGAGGAAAATTTAATAAACTTTCTAGAGCTAAAGTAAGGCAAGTGTTCATTGCACCTGTGATACCTACACATACAATGGCTTAGAATCGGCAAGTCCTCCGTTAATAAATTCATTGCCATGAAAAGCGTTTTCTCCATTAACCGTTCGGAACAGACACAAAATTGGAGGTCCATCCATTTACTTGCAAGGCA
Source organism: Melanostoma mellinum (assembly GCA_914767635.1). Taxonomy (NCBI): domain Eukaryota; kingdom Metazoa; phylum Arthropoda; class Insecta; order Diptera; family Syrphidae; genus Melanostoma; species Melanostoma mellinum. The sequence continues at coordinate 74,175,064 of OU612059.1, forward strand.
TGGTGGTGAGAAATGATCTATGCGTGTTTGTAATGGAGTTCAATATGCTTTCACTTTCAGTCGGTTGTTGTATCTTCTTCTTGTTGTATCTTCTTCTCCACACATTGTCTTCGCATACGGGACCAAAGATCATTCGGAAAATTTTTCTTTCGAAACAACCAAGGGTTTCCTCATCCGCTTTCGATAAGGTCCATGCTTAAGCGCTGTACAGCAGGACTGGGATGATTAAGGTCTTATACAAGGTTTCCTTGGTTTTTCTGGAGAGGGTTTTATTTCTCAATTGCCTTCTTAACCCAAAGAAGCAACGGTTGGCAAGAGTTATTCTCCGTTTGATCTCCACACTGATGTTGTTGTCCGTGTGTACAGTGGATCCTAGGTAGACGAAGTCCTGTACTAGCTCGAAGTTATGTCTGTCTATTGTGACGTTTTGTAAAATTCGTCGACGTTCTGTGTCCTTGTTTGATGACAGCATATACTTCGTTTTGCCCTAATTAACCATCAAATCTATTTTTGCCGCTTCTGTTTCAATACTCGCAAAAGCACCTATGACATCACGCTTTGCATAGGCGAATAATTGTACAGACTTTTGAAAGATTGTTCCTCTGGTGTTGACGTTTGAGTTTCTTACAATCTGTTCAAGTATGATGTTGAAGAAATCGCATGACAGTTTGTCGCCTTGCCTAAAGCCTTTTTTGACATCAAAGGTCTCGGTGAGTTCTTTACCGATCTTGACGGAGCAGCGTCAATTCTCCAAAGTCATCCTGCATAGTCGTACGAGTTTTGCAGGGATGCCGAAACTAGACATGGCTCTGTACAGCTCGTCTCTGTAGATACTGTCATACGCGGCCTTGAAATCGATAAAGAGATGGTGAATATCGATATTACGTTCTCGGGTTATTTCCAAGATCTGCCGTAATGTGAAAATTTGGTCTATTGTGGACTTCTCTAGTCTAAAACCACATTGATAACGACCTATCAAGTTTTTGACGTGAGGTTTCAGACGTTCACATATTACAGCACACAAGATCTTATAAGCGAAGTTAAGGAGGCTTATCCCTCTATATATGGCGCAATTGTGAGGGTCTCCTTTCTTTAGGATCTGGCATACGATACTGAGGTTCCATTCATCGGGCATGCTTTCTTCCGACCATATCATGCAGATCAGATGGTGCATGCTCCTTTCCAACTGATCTCCAGCTGCCTTGAAAAGTTCGGCATCAAGGCCATCTGCACCTGCAGTCTTATTTGATTCAAGTTTGCATATAGCAAGCTTAACTTCTTCTAGGTCGGGAGGACGGCATTCTTGATCATCGTCCAAGCTGAATGGGGCAATCTGCCTGACAGCGGAATTTGTGTCCTCATCGTCGTTAAGCAGTCTGTAGAAATGATCTTTCTAGATCCTCAGTAGTGACTGTGACTCTATAACTATGTTTCCCTGCTGGTCTTTACAGGCTTGAGTTCGGGGTTTGCCACCCTGGCAAGATCTTTTTTACCTTTGGTAAAACTTCCGAATCTTGTTCCTGTCATGGCACCTCTCAATTTCCTCAAACGAACGCTTCTCATGCTGCTTCTTTTTCTTTTTGAGAAGTCGGTGTTTTTCCCTTCTTTTCTCCTTTTAGATCTCGTTATACTGATCGTAAGCAGCTCTTGTTCGTTGTTGCATCAGCAATTGTCGTGCTTTTTTTTGGCTGCATTTGCCTGCCTGCATTCTTCATCGAACCATGGGTTTCGTTTTGGTGGCCGAATGAAACCCAGAACCTCAGAAGCAGCGGTTCTGATGGCTTCTTGGCATTGCTGCCACTGGTCTTCAATGCTTAATGCTGGCGGCATGGGATTCAAGCATAATTGAAGGGACACTCGATTGGAAAAGTCATTGGCAATCTCTTGCGATTGTAGCTTTCCGACGTCATATCTCTTCACAGCGTTAGTTCGTGCTAGTCGTGAACAAGATATCCTCATTCGTACCTTGGCTACAACAAGGTAGTGGTCCGAGTCAAAGTTGGCCCCTCGGAAAGTTCGGACATCTAGCACACTGGTGCCTTGCGTCGATCGCAACATGGTCAATTTGGTTGACGGTTAAGGGGACCCGGTGGTCTAGAAATTTCAAAAAATCGATTTTTCGTTTTTTCGATATTTCGAAAGTATAGTATCTTAAAAACATACTGTGAAATTTTCATGCGGAAATTTCCAATATTATAGCTTCTACAGCCCATTAACCAGGTAGAGAGCGGTCCGCGCGCTCCTATACCTCAAACTTTAAACTCATTTATCTTGAAACGACTTTTTTCGGCACGCCGGGGGTGAAAATAAAAAAACTATTCAACCGAATATGTTGTTCACAACATGTATGGCTATCGTCGGAACTAGAATCATAATTTTATTCAAACAATTTCCTATTGTTTACACTAAAAAACTAGTGAAAAAACCCCAATTTTACGAACTTTTTTTTTCAACGTCAGCCATTTTGTAAATTTTTTCGATTTGTTCTAGTTCCGACTATAACTGTACTCTTTCTGATTAACAATGTCTTAGGATTTTTTGTTTCAGATGAGTAGAAGTCTCGAAATGATCTACGGGGTCCGGATCCGATTTTTCGAGAGGGTCATCTTTAGCGGCATTTTTATCATAATACATATTGTTTTTAAAATGAAAACAAAATTTTTTTATATATGTACCTATGCCTACAAAGATATTTATCCCTATCTACATATCTACACTAAAAATTTCAATACGTTTTATGAAACATACAATACATACAATATAACTGTGTCTTAATTTAGTTATCTGCTAACACTTAGCCATGAAGCAAACTTTTATTTCAAATCTATACCTATTTAGGTAGCAGACAGAAAAAACTTTTGGAGAGACAAATTGGTAGGTGTCCACCTATAGGTCATATCTAATAAAAAGAAATATATACCTATCTTTGTAGGTAACCTCACATTTACCACAATTGTGTGAGAAGACCTTTTAAATTAATTCGCCATTTCAACCATTTTTCGAACATAAGTACGCCTTTTAAAAAGTTTTTTTTTTTTCAATCACTTAATTGCATTGCACTACATTTCATAACGCACACACTCACATTTTATCATTTAAGAAGCAAATCATACAACACCTAAGTCTTAGAAAATGGTGGCACAGTCAAACTCCATATTCATTAATAAAAACAAAGTTACAACCCATCAATAACGGTACTGGTATGAAATGTCCGGAGGTATTAGGTGCGCAAAGTATGTTGTGCAATGTTGCCGCAGGTCTTTTTGAAAGTGTAACAATTTTTTCAAAAAGTGTAACAAATGGAAAGAAAATGTAACATTAAAGTGGTTTTTGTTTCAAAAACCATATAGAAAATATTGTTTCTAAGAAAATCCCAAAAAGTTTGAGTTCAAAAGAAAAGTATTTAGAGATCTATCAATCGTGATTTATATTTCTTAGATCTAACCTTACTTGAGCGTTCAGAAAAAACACGTTCTGAAGCAGCGGAACTGTGAGGTAAGCTTAGTATTTTGTTGACAAATTGTACAATATTTTTAAACAATTTTACTATTTGTGAATTTTGTAAAGATTTAACAAAGCCCCAAAATGTTTCAATATTGTAAATATATTTAAAGTTTTGTTGTAACTTTAAATTTCTAAAGTCAGTGCATATTTTCTATTTTTTTCGGGATCACACAAAATCGGAAAATTACACAGGTCTGCAAAGAAAAAGCTGTCTGGATGCTTTCAACTGATTTCTATGTGTTTAGGTGTTCTGAAAACTAAAAAAAATACTCAGGTTATTTAGCTGAGCCCAAAATTTTCTTAAAAAATTGTTTTTTTGAGCTAACTTAAGTAATAAATAAATAAGTACATTTATATTTTGTTATTATTTTACTTTTATAGTGTTGGCCTTCGAGGGAGCTTAATGTAGGCCCGTATGTTACTTTAGTGCCACGTTATAAAATTCTTTTACCGCCGCTTCGCATAAAGCTGGGATTGATGAAGCAATTTGTAAAGTCACTTATAAGAGATGGAAATTACTTTAAATATGGTTTTAAAGCTTCCAGGCCTCCCGGAAGCAAAGTTGAAAGAAGGTGTTTTCACTGGAACAGATATTGGACGGATACCTTTATTGGCAGAAAACGTGACGTTCTACGAGCAAATGAAAGTCATTTTCAGATTCGGCGCACCCAAAAACATAAGTGTGTCACAAAAAAACCAGAAGAGCTTAAGAGCTTTGACTTTTTTGCAGACTTGTGTTATTGAAAAGTGTAGTAGCGAAATACAATTGTTTTCAGAAACAATTTTACAAGGATCTATAGCAGTGCAACATTTTTAAATTTTAAAATCGAACCTCTTTTTAATCTGAGAACATATAGTTCTATATAAAATAATCTCATATATGTTTTTATACATTTTTTTTAACAATAGATAGACCTAGTTTGTTCATAAAATATTCTGCATTAGCCTCAATATAAATATCACTTATTTACAATTCGGCTATAGAATTCATATACAAATGGTTCGAAAGAAAAAAGCTTTTCAATATTTTTTTTTACGAAAAAGAAAACAAAAAAGATTTTTTTGGGAAAAATGTAACAAAATGGAGAAAAAAGTAACATTGTAACAAAGTTATAAAATAATTGAAAAGTGTAACACTTTTGTTACACTTGTATCATTGTGGCAACGCTGGTTGTGTCCGATGTATTATGTGCGAAGGTATTGGGTGCGATGGTATTGGGTGCGCTGGTATTGGTTGCGTCGACCCCGCTTTGCAGCAGTCCAGGGCGTCCGCTAATTCTCCAGCTGCACGTAGTCCGTTAAGAGATCTAACGTTCCACGTGCAGATCCGGAGGTCATTGTCCTTTTTTCGTTTGCTTGGGTCGTCAACTTTGAAATCATTATCGTTATCCGAGGCTTTTGGTTGTTTCGGAACCATATTTTTTTTCCGTGGTTGGGTAGTTAACCCTACGCACAACCCCCTACCTGGAGGGCCAGGTCCTTTTGGGTCCCTTCGGACATAAAGGGCTGGAATATCCAGAGTCAGTACCCTGCTGCAGGGGTGTGAGTGCTGCCGTTGGCTCACCAGGATCTCGTCCGCCACCATCTCTACTTCAATACCTTGTTCTAGTATTGAAAGACCCCGAAAGACCTTTAAACCAAATATATGTTGGAGTAGCTCCTTCAGGGGTTTCTTCTCTTATGGCTGCTGAAGTCCACCGTTGATTCTTTCCTTCGAATTCATCCGCTGCAACATTTACACAAAAGCTCTCGTAGACCACTGAGATTCGTGCAGTCAGTCATTGTTCGCAGAGCAATTATAGTGTTGATCGATCACAATTCTTTGTTCCGGATTCCCTTATCAACACTCGCACTTACTAGTTTAGCAGGTCAGCTCTGGACGGAGCATCACAGGTCCCACTGGATACCACTTGGAGGTATAGTAAGCACAATTGACGTGTACTATAAGTTACAGCATCTGGGCGCCGCCGCCGCCAAGTTGGCACCAGTCAGAGCCTACCCGAATAGTACAACGCCCGTCTGATCATTGTCGTTGAAATGCTCTCTTCCTCCTCTCTTTCCTCCCATTCCTATTTCTCTCCCTCTTTCTCTATCTCTCTCTCTCTCTCTCTCTCTTTCTCTCTCTGTCTCCCTCTCTCTATCTATCTCTCTCTTCTTTACTTCTTCTTCTCTCATTTATCGATCTATTTAGATTTCAGTACGGTTGAACGAAGTAGACTTCAACATATTTGACCCGCCTAAGCTTATCAGTCGCTAGCTGTATGCGACTCATTAAGACTCATACGAGTATGGAAGATCCACAACGAATTTCTTCTAATGCGAATATATTCCAATATAATTGAGCTCTAACTTTGGTGCACTAAAATTCATCACTTTTGGTATTTGGCAAAGATCGTGTAGAATTTGGACGTTTTCTAATGACTTACGAGCCGCAAAAACTTTTGCCATTTAGAAGGCATATATATTAAATTATGCGAGGCATCCGCACTAGTACAAAAAAATTTCTTTTTAATCCCTTAGCAGTACCTGTTTATTCAAATGGGTCTGGTAGCTGATTGGCAGTTGTCGACTTCTTCAACGTAAAAGGATCTTCAGAAATTAAAAACAATGAAAAAAAAGCAAGTTGGAGAGTTGATCTATTGCACCAGGCACTGTTAAAGCTTTATTCAACTTTGAGAAAACTTCCCACCGATACTTTTGGAAGAGAGAAAGAAAGAGAGAGGGAGAAAGTGGCCTGTATCCGAGTTCTCGTTCCTACCGTTTCTCAATAAACCTATCACTAATTTGAATAAGAAAATCAGTTTTGATTGCTTATGGTAGTTTTCTTCCTTTGGATGTGAGTCCTTAATGTTTACTAAAACAAAAACTTCTTAAATTTGCAAATTTTTCATATGCGGTCGTTGCTCTTTTTTTGTTCTTTTGGCAGAACGCTTTGATCATGTTCATGAACATAAGCATCTTTTGAAACAAAAGCAAATATCTGGCGTTAGTCATCAACATCATACATTGCAGTTAGCATATCTCTTTTTTCACGAGGCGTAATAATTATTAAAATAGAAAATTTGAATGATTTTGATGTCAAATCTCGATGTAGTCACAACAAAAAACCATCAAAGAAACGCCCTCAAGATTAAAAAGTAGGCACTGTGATTGCAATTTCAATCAAAGTGATTGATTAACTTTCAAATGGTCTCTCCTTGCCAAATTATAAAAAAAAAATGAAAAAGTAAAAGGTGGAGGCTTTTCAAAGATAGTCTGCAGTATAATAACACAATTGTCCCACTTATCCTAGGGCGAAAGCCTCAAAGTGAAACCCAACAAAACAAGAAGAACCAGCCCATACACACTCTTATACGGCGTATCTTACATGTCCCTTCCTGTCAAAATATTCTAAACGTTCCAGGCTGTGGCTTGGTTTATGTACCACGTATGGTCATACATATGCATCATACTTGGTCTCATCGGTTATTTCATCTTTGCAAGAAGACCACTGACCCTGCATGATGGTGCCCCTTAAAAATCACTACCAATCTTAGCAACCCACGAAAACATACCCTTCCTCTCATATATGCCAGGATTACACGTTACATGTCGTTCGGCCGGTCGTCGTCGGTTGCTTTGGTTCAGTGGAGGAAGAAGATGTTGTGCACTGAAAATGTCACCTAGTGCTCCATTAACATCCTTGCCTTGCCGACGACAATCTATGCATCATGGAACATGTTTTTGTAAATCAACGTCAAAACACAGAGAAGAGGAGGGGAAATGAATTGCCGCCATATACAGGAGGGCATAAAAATGTGATTCTCGAAGAAGGCTCATTTCGTTCAAATTATTGTCGACAGACAAAAGCCTTCAGGAAAATGGCGCACGTGTTTTTTTTCTGATGTTACTCTTTGCCACGCCAGTCAGCGTGTTTTTTTTTTTATAGAACCAATCCAGGCCCTCCGGCGGGAAAATGTAAGGGAAGACAATTTTCCATCCAACATACATTCTGCAACAGAGGATGAGCTACTTATCCATTATACCTTTGCGAATAGACAAACACAATATCACAATACTCACAACAATGACGACAGACGAGACAAAGGGAGTGCAACATGCAACAAACACTGCACATACAGGGCCGCACCTTTAAATTTGGATTTGAGGAGCTCAACAATGGGACGATATGTTGGATGGGGATCGTGAGATGCGGTCGATATTTCAGATTAGTGCGTCATTATCTCCTCATTTTGGTACGAAATTTTAAAAAGTTCAAAATCAAAGCCAAAATGACCTGTACACCTATGAATGTAGCATCACACAAAACCTGAAGTTAAGCTTTTGCAAACATTGTCCTGGTGAAAATTTTCCAAAAAAAAGTAATGAATGCTTCGATAAATTTCAGCTTTGAGGTATTGATTGCCTTTAACTTATATCGCTATCCAAGCAAGGCTTGTAAGATACAGAATAATGGAGAAAACTTCTGATACCTACTTAAAAGGATTCTCCCAAGACTTCAATTGTCCTAGTAAGACTTCACCGTTGCAGTTATTATAAGCTAACTCCAACACATTAGAAAACTTGAGAGTCGGCCCGAACTTTAATAAAAAAAGGAACATGACAATAGACACGGTTGATTTTTATTTTACAATTAACGCGCATATCAAGGGGTTATGACTACCCTTATAATGTTATAGAACACAGTGCGAGCATTTAGGAAAATAGGAGAGGATTTGAAAGGTGACATCGAAGCACGTTGCTTTTGAATTTTTGTGAAACGTAATGTAGGGGAATAACAGGGTCAGTTAGAGCATTCCACATTCGGGTGGTGCGACTAAAATATGAACCTCTATGCTTGACTGTACACCCGAATTTGGGCTCAAGGTAAGACTGATGAGCATTCCTAGCGAGGCGGGTGTTGCGGCTGTATTGATTTAGGTGAGGAATGCAATTGGCTATTTCACTAGAGCACTGTTTGTAGAAAAAGCGATAAAAGAGACTAAGACAGGTAACATTTGGATGATGTTCAAGAGAATCAATCGATTCTACGATTGAACTATCACCTATCAATTTTAACGCTCTGTTTTGTACACTATTAAGTAGGCGCAGATATGTTTGAGGAGCACCTGACCAGATATGGGAGTTGTACTACACTTTTGGGCGGATGAAGGCCTTATAAATTGTAGCCAGATCAGAGAGGGTGAAGAACTTCCTGTATCGTCTTAAGAAACCTAAGCGTTTCCAGTTAAAACGAAGATAATCGTTTACACATACCAAGTACTGACAGCTTTTCGGTTTCTTGGATGCAGGTACCTTCTTCTTTCTCATTTCCGGCGTTACGAGTAGTAATCTTGAAGCGATCACAACTCTCCCACTTTTCTGCTTCACACTAGTGATCCGCCTGTGGGGTACGCGGCACATGCATGGATGCAGGTACCATTCACGAATAATGGCAATAGAGGAATGTTCAGCTTCAACGACAAGAGGCAGCATTGAGTTTTCGAAGCATTGAATTCTACTCGGTTTTTAAGACCCCATGTAATAATGTCAAGGTCAGAATTCAATGAGCTTATCGGGTTGGTTTCAAAATCCCAGTTTTTATATTCCCGCTTATTAAAATCCCGGTTTTGAAATCCCGCTTTCTGAAATCCCGTTTTTAAAAATCCCGCTTTTTTAAAATACCGCCTTTTAAAATCCTGCTTCTTATAATCCCGTTTTTTAAAATCCCGTTTGTCAAAATCCCGCTTTTGCAATCAAAACTAGTTGTTTTATTGAAAAAAATCGCGCAAAAAAGCGGGATAGAGAAATCAAAGTAAAGGAAGCAACAAGTGATTTGTTTGGAATACATTTATTGTAGCGCTAAGCAAATAACAACAATTAAAATTATCAAAATAGATTATTAGCATATGAAATGGTACACTAAAAAAAAGAACATAGGAAAGGAACTTATTACACTGATCCACAAAATTTTTTAACAAGAAAGGTGCTTGCTAATTTTGAGTAACCTATATACCCTCATTTTATTGCCATATTCATTTTGATTTCATCAGGTCTAGTATTCGAGTTACTGCCAGTGCCTTCAAATCAAAAAAATTACCGTTTTAGTTTCCATTAGGTTTAGTTTTCGTGCCCCAACCACTGGATTTGAATTAAGCACATCAAGAACCTTCAAAAATGTTCTATCTGACTCAAATATACTTTCAAGACTCTACCAAGGCTTCAAAACAGAGATTGACCATGCATTACAACTTTTAAAGTTAAATATCACAGTAATTTGATGTAATACACCCATTTTGAGAACAGATTTGGATTCAGCACACGAAAAACCATAGGAAAAGTATTGGTCTGTTTTTGGGTTGAATTTTTTCATGTTAAAACATTTTTATTTTTTCCGATTTTGAAGGCTCAATATCTCGAAAATGACATGTAGCCAATCAATTCTGAGGCTAGATTTGGATGCAATAAAAACATGGTCTCCTTTCTGTTACCGAAAAGCGCAAATATTTCTTATAATTTTATATCAGTGTAATTGTATGCTGTGAGCAATGCGACGTAAAAAACCTGTTTTACTAATTTTTTGTCTATTTTTTTCGTAGTTTGTAAAATATTAAGATGTATAAAAACGGGATTGGCGGGATTTTAAAAAGCGGGATTTTAGAAGTCGGGATTGTAAAAAAGCAGTATTTTAGTAGACGGGATTTTAAAACTTTTTTTCGGGATTCTTGAAAAACAGGATTTTTCCTGTATATAAGCTCCCGAGCTTATCATACGCAACCGTTTTAATTCACATCCGAAGAGCAGGGACGTGAATTTGGAAACGATTATGACAAGCTGAGGGTCGGGTCGTCAGCTAAACAGTTAAGCGGATTAGAATTTTCAGACAAGAAATCATTTATGAACATGAGGAAGAGAGTCGGAGGCAAGACGGAGCCCTGAGGCACACCAGCATTTATGAAGTGGGTATCAGACTTGAAGCCATCCACTACAACTTATTACTGAGTAATAGCTTTCAAAAACATTAAGGTATTTGGATATGAATGGATTAGTTGAATTGTAACAATGTTTCTTGAAAATTAAGTAAATTTTTTATAAAACTGTACTTCCGATTTTTTTACGATTTCTATTCTTGTCTTGGCTCAACCTATTCGTCCTCAGCTTTTGTTGCATCTTATGCAAAACTACCTATATAGTCTCACTAAAAATTTCGCCGATAATATTATCTTGACATTTAACAATTGTAACTATAGGAGACGTCTTATCGTGTATTCTTCTTCTTTAAAAAAAAAAAAAAATGTCAGGAAGTCCTTGAGAACTTGAAGGCTTTCTTCCTCTAAATTTCAATTTTTAACTTTACTGCAAGCTGGCGCGAAGATTTAAAAAACTTTTGGAGTGTACATCAGCACCAAAAGCATGGAAACTACAGAAGCTTGGAGGAGTATTTACCTGTTGCCCCTCTTTCGTCCTCAGGCTCACACAAGCTGAAGGAATCACTTCTCTTGATGATTTTCTTAAAAAATGGCCTCAAGTACATACGCCTTTATTGTCACGCAGCATTTCTTTAAAGCTGACGACCTGGTATGCATCGATCCTACATTCGCAGCCGGATTAATGAATGTCATCACCATCGAGAAGACTGATAAATACCTCCTTTTGATATATCATGAAAAAAGGCGCTTAACTGCATTCTTGCTAAGGAGTCAAAGTACAGACTGTGCTGGCTTCGCAAGATTCAGCTCCGTTCCAAGGGAGTCCCATTCTTGGCAACATAAGACGGAAGGACCAACGACTCAGTTAAACTTAACATTTCTAAGTGCAAAGTTATTGATTACATTAAGTTCAAAGAAACTTGTGCATGATTGCCGGAGGTAGAAACTAGGAACCGCGGTAAACTGCAAAAGGGATCCAGCTTCCTTCGATATTGTCAATGTTTAGGACACAAAACCTTTGTTATATTTAATTAAAATTTGTTCAATATCCTGTGGGAAATGATTGAAATTTCATAATCAATGTGTAGTTTGCAACACTGCAATATTTTACTCAGCCTTAAGATTTTAATATACTCAGGTACTTAGCACACAATCGTAAGATCGAACGACCCAGCCGCGCACATTTTTTACTTTTTTTATTTTTTTCTCGATAGGAAAAATAAACAAGAATTTGTGACTACACTGCGGGTCACAAATGCGGTTTGTTTGATAGAGTCTTCAGATGCTGTTTCAAACAAGATGTACGATTATACTCCACTCGTTGGAACCTGAGAATGGGCAATATTTTCCAACAGAAGTGAACAAGGGATTTCTACAGGGTGACGATCTATCTCCTCATCTGTACTGATTGACTCTCTACTCAAAATTCTTGTTGGATCAAAAGAAAACGCCCAAGCGTACGACTGCGTTGCAATGATCTCGGTGGGATCTAGCCTACTGGCTGTTTGTCAAAGAGCCCGGCTTCGCTGAACTTAACTTACACCAGGTGTTCTAGAAACGGTTTGATCGTCAATCCTCTATAAACCAAAGTTGTTCCCTTCACGAAACGCAAAAAATTGACTGGCCTGACATAGCTTACTCTTAAGGGCGTCAATATATCCTTCTCAAACCAAGTAAACATCTAGGATTAGTCTTAAAAAACAGCTTCTGTGTGATCCAAATGAGCTCCAAGGCCACTGTTAGTCGTCTGGCATTGTAAGGGAGCCTTTAATATGGCTCACAGCAGTCTTGGTGCTGCTCTCGACGCACTGTCATCAGTATTCCTCCCCATGATACCTAAATCATGGAATCTACTCTCGAAACCATTTCTCGCACAATTTGCATAAGTGTTTTGAGGATTTCGCTAGCAACACATCCTCTAGCGTCTAGCGGATGTTTAATCCATACGTTGTCGATCTGTAACCGATGGCTACCATGTCTGCCGTTAACGCAGATGTTCGTGGTTCGAATCGCAACAGAGGCAAAAAGTTGTAGGCCCCCTCCATTCCCTTACAAGGCATGGTTGTGAGAAATGCGCTAAGGTATGGGGCTCCTCGCTCTGTTGCAAAAAACTTTTTATCTTATTTATTTATAGTCGATGTGTAATACGACGCGACGATCAAAAGACCTAAGCTGCGTCAAAAATACACTGTCAACTTTCCGTGGGTCCAGGACTGGCTCACCATGATGCATCTGACGCTGGTGCCTTTGCCGAGAGTGATGACAAATGAGATACGACTGCTCGCCTCATATGGTGCATGCGGAAGATACGTATGACATCTAAAATTTCAATATAAGCTGCATAGCGAAGAACGGCTGGATGGGCAGAGGTATGTGTATGTGTATATGTGCTGCAATGATTGCCGAGATGTGGAAAGCAAGACATCTCTGAATTCGATCGGAAAGCCAAATTCTTCAAATCACTTTTTGAATCCAGGTTGTTACGGCATTAGTATGGGAACGTGGTCGCCGATGAACTTACAAAATAAGAATCCTAGACAGTTCTCTCAGGACTTAAGCCAGCACTTGGTCTGTCGGCGTCTGCAGTGAGGGTTCGATCTGTCAAGAGCACAACCGTTGATGGCATGCTTCGTTCGGATGCAGCGAAGCTAAACATTTATGCTTCTGAACGTCAGTTAGAAATCTGCAACCTTTGGGATGACCCGTAGCAGAAGAGACTTAATCAAGGTTGTAGGTATTGAAATTATCATCCGCCAAGCATTTAAACGTGTTGGCTTAAGTGATACCACACTCTGTGAATCCAGTGGAGAAGGTGACAGCACCATTGCGCAGCACTCAAAGTTTGAATGTCCTGGATTTGCTCGAATCAGGCTATAGACGTTCGGCACAGACATGTTGAGAGCTGTTCACCCAAGCTACTTATCACGGTAGCATCTTCTGGATTTTTTAAGAACAACTAGTAAGTAGTAAAGTTAGTATTTGAAAACAAACGACGGAAAAAAAACTGCACGAGAGGACCGTCACAGCAGATGAAACTTTTGGCTTTCTTTTGGCGAATGATTTTTTCTTTTGCGCATAAGAAATCTTTTATTATTTATTCATCCAGATTACTTATTTTTAAAGACTCGTCGCTTTTCTTCAAATCAATTCATTGAAATAATTACAGCATATATCCAGTTGCCTTGTTTACCAGGTGATAAATGCGGCCCGGTCACTACATCTGCTATACCTTCGCCGAACTTATACTATACTTAAAGTCCCTTTCTGTTCAATTACGCTGACAATGCATTTGACAGAGAGGAAGATTGTGTGCATACAGAATACACGACGACAGCTCCAAAAGAAAATAGAGCCACAAGGGACATACGCTCTCCCTTTTTAGTGCCTTGACAGAGTCAAGGATCTCAAGCTGTCCCTGCACTCCTTATTCGTCTCTGACCCTACTATAATATCGTCATATATATACCATGGCTGTGGTAGAGTTTCTGCAACGACACTTTCAACATGAACGACAAGCTAGATCACAAAGGATATGCAAGGTAGAGAGGGCAGTTCAAGTACGAGCCACGTAATTATAAGTGATGGTCCAATTTTTCTTTCTTGTCATGCTTATGACAAAAACTCTACCAAAAAAAAGAGCACACATGCAGTCTGATTACCTATACAAAACACGAACCATACTAGCATGTCCTTATACTCTTCAATTATCCTGTTTCACTGTGGTGTCTTATGTAACGTTTGTGATTACCGAGAGGAAGAGATTTCAAAAAACTACGTCACACGAGTAATGTGAGTTCAAATATTATATACATACCAAACCAACAAACAGAAAGAAGTTTGTTAAAAAAACCAACAAAAATAAAAGTCAATTAGGTAACGAACGTCAACGAGGACACCATCGCATCAGAGTCACAGCGAACGATGAGAATTCCAAAGAGATATACACACACTTTTTTTTCTATCAACTTCGATTTATGTTCCCATACCACACTGGTATTTGGTTCAATAGGTCTGACATTGCTGTTGACCTTTTTTTTTCTTACCAATATTTGACTCAACTGATTTTATTTGACTAGTCTCATTTGAACTAAAAGGACCAGGTTTTGCAAAATGAAAGAGTCAGGTACTCTGTTGATGGCTTAGACTCGTGCATGGCTGTTAATATATTCAATCGAATGTGAAACGTCCTTGTATTAAATTCGTAATGAGTTCGTTTGCAGAGGACCAAGAATATGAAATAAGACACGCTAACTGAAACGAATTAAAACTGGTGATGGTACATAAGGTTGATTTCTTTCTTAGTTCTATTGGTTTTGGGTTTGAAAGTTGAAGAGGACATCGATTGTTGAAAACAGGAACATGGCAATCACATACTCACAAAACTACTTTTTTCCAATCTAAAAAAATAGAAAGACAAGAAGGAAATATGTTTGCAAACTTTCCCCTGAAAACATAAAGAATTTGTCATGTGATTTTTCGTAAAGGCTTTAGAGGTGTTTGATTTTGATTCGCCTTATACCAAATTCATGCTGGAGGCATAAGGTTACAGTAATTTCTGAATAATTATAGTGCGTTGATGTTGTGGTGAAAAGATGAATATAGGTTATAGGATATCCAATAACGATGGATAATGATATTCCTGTCAAACGTATTCACTACTGACTGTAATCAGGTTAGCAGTGGCGAGTTCCTTTATGAACTTCTTTCGATCTCAATGTATGCCGATAAATTTCTGTGACGCTGTCCATTGTACTACCAGATAGTAACCTTCTTTTCCTATAACTTTCGCGATGTTAAAAGACGCTGCCTGATGTCAGCGCCTAGTATCTGTAATCTGACACGTGAAAATGCAGGCCGTTCACAGAGGTAGTGCTCCGTGGTGTCGTCATCTTTTCCACAGCACTGTGTACTTCAGCTTAGTACATTTCAATGCTTGGGAAACGCCAACAAGCTTTTTACAGTACTTTTTGCTACGGGATAACAAAAATGTTGCAATTTTTTTTGTTAATATTGGGGTTTGGGGAGCATACGTTGGGTCTGTCTGCATCCAATGCCATCTACGGGTGTACTCTCCACTGATCCAATCGTTGATTGAAGCCAACACTGAGAACTTTGGCCGCCCAAGTGCCGGTCTTGGTCCTCAGAAAACTGTGATCCTTATTTTGCAAGTTCATCGACGATTACGTTTCTAGTTATGTCGTGATGACCTGGAACCCAAACATAGTTTAAGAAATTAAGTCTTCCGCTGCATTCAGAGATTCATTCCGCATCTTGGCTGTCAATGCAGACACAAATACTCCTCCCCGTCCAGCCGTTCTTCGCTATGCAGCTTATAACCGTTTATAGGGCATACGTGTTGGGTTGAAAGGGGGATGAGTATGTTTCTAATGAGTTGTGCAGTCGTATGTGGTCACTCTCCACAAAGGCACCAGCGCCAGATCTATCATCGGTGTTGAAACCATCTGTGGAGATTCGATAACAAATCTTTTCTGATTCAGGTTCTTGGGTGGCCCCGTCCTGAATCGATGGAATGTTGATTGTGTATTTTTGACGCAGTTTGAGCCTTGGGATCATCGTGTCGAACGTTATATCCCTTAGACGTGAGTCAAAAGATATGCTGCTTGCGAGTTCCTCAAAACCTTCAGTTCAAATTGTGTCTCTGGCACATCTCTTTAAACGAGAAATGGTCTTATTGAGAGTACACCCCATGATGAAGGTATTAAGGGTAGGCAGATTCAACAGTGCGTCAGGAGCAGCATCAGCAGTGTAGGGGAAGGCCTAAGTACAGCTAAAACAAATTGTTCTTTGAAGTTTTTCAAACGAAGCAATAACGTTCTTATAATAGCCATATAGATCCAAAGGACCAATTTCGGTGAGAGAACCCATGTCTTGACAAAAGCTCCCTTAGGTTAGGTTAGGTTAGATAGAATGGGCTGACGGTTGATCTTATTACCGAAAGGCTCCCTTACATTCCCAGAATACTGACAGTGCCTTAGCAGTCTTCGACCAATGAAACTTGTTATCTACGATTACTCCAAGATGTTTGGCTTCGATTGAAAGGGAGATGTTGGGGTCTTTAAATGTTAGTTGGAGCAGAAAAGTAAATTTTCTACGTCTCGCGAGGAGGACAACCTTTATTTTAAGAGGTTTGACGGAGAAACCGTTCCTGGTATACCAGGCATCAATTAGACTTAGCGCCACCTGTGCTCTGGAACAGACAGCCTGGGGGCTGGAACCAACCGAACCGAGCGCACAGCGACGTCGTCTGCATATGCTTGGGCGAAACGATAGATTCATAGAGCATTACAATTCGACAGTCGATCAGCATGCACAACAGAAGGGGAGATAGAACACCGTCTTGTGGACAGCCCTTATTCACTCCTGTTGCAACAAATTATCCACGCTCTGCTTCAACGATAACAGTTCTATTCACTAGCTTTGGTTAAATCGACAAGACTTAATTCGCACACCATATTCTCTGCCGGCATTGCATTGAATTGTCAAAAGCACGTTATATGTCGATGAAAATGCCAATTTGCTGTCAAGCGCGCATTCAATCCTGCTTACAAGATTTTAATGTGCAGACTCATAAGGTATTCCTTTTGTATGGTAGACATGTATAATCTGAGTACAGAGGGTGTTTTTGGAGTGAGATTTTACTTATAAAAATCTCAACCAATCTTTCCAGCATTCTAAGCAGGAAGAAGTTAAGACCAATGGGTCTATGGCTAGCGAGGGAACTCAGGTGGAATTTACGCTAGAGCAAAACTGAGAATGAAAATTTTCTTCACAGTAGATAGATAAAGGTGTATGCTTTCCTGCAATATAACTAAATAAACACCGTCTGTGTCAGGTCACTTGAAGATGCCAAGGCATATTTGATGTCCTTCTCAGTTGCAACTAACGATGACGAGTGCCAGCTTCGTCGAGTGGATTTATCGGATTCAGCATTATACTGAGTGTCTCTGTTTTAAACTCGCTATAGGAATCATGGTACCCGTGGTGTGATGGATAGCATGTCCACCTGTCAATCCAGAGATTCGTGGTTCAAATCCCAATAGAGGCAAAAATGTTTTTCAACGGGTATCGCTTTCGCGAGGAATTGCCAAGTCCGATGTTAGTATTCATTGCCATGAAAAGCGCTTTCAGGGTTAGCCGTATGGAACCGGCAGAAAATTGTAGGTCCCCTCCATTCCATCACAAGGCATGGTTGTGAGAAATGCGCTAGGACCATGGGCTCCTCGCTCTGTTGCACCACCCTATTTATTTTTTTATTTATTTATAGGAACCATCTGATTTTCTAAGTGCAAGGGCGGCCGTGGTGCAGTGGTAGAGTGTTCAGTAGATATGCCGGACGCGTGGGTTCGAATCCCGCTCTGGGCATCTACTTTTCTGTCAGCATCCCAGTTTCATATGGACGCCGCCCTTGAGGTTATATGTGAAATAACTAACACCTTATTTCCAACTACTGCAACACAGAAAAAAGGGAAGACTGCTACCCTGGTAGTACAATGGACCGGTAATTAGGTCTGAGTTCTCCAGATTAGCATATAAGCCCCCTCTTTTTATAAAAAAAGTGCTTCTAATCTGTTATCCTTGCTCCTTTTAAGGGCTTTGGTAAATAGGCTACTTTTACTGAGTGTTTCGATGATTTCACAGAATTCTTTTCAGGAGATATTCTTTGATCAAATTATCCTTTTAAAGTTCTTCTGTTTAGACCGGTACAGATTTCAGTCTGTCTCTGATCTGGTCTTGAGGAACCTGTTCAGAAAACCTTTGGTTTCTCTTCAAATTTTCTGTAGGGTGCCACCATGGAACCATAGATAACTAGGCATTGGTCCAACTGGACATGCCAGCTCGAAGCTTACTGTAAGGGCACAGTTTACGTCAAGGTTTGCATATCACTTTTTCCACTTTGTTGAAAGGTTGGCCTATTGGGAATGTTGCGGAGGTCAGAATGAAGTTAAGAGAATGGTTGCCTCTCATGTTTTTTTGGTGCTTCCCTTAACTGAATGCAGTCGCAAGCAGCAAGAGTGCACCATAAAATGACGGATGATTAGAAGTGTGATAGGAGGTGATGAATAGCAGATTTTTTATTTACAATTTAAGTTTTTATTGAAAAGCTCATTTGTTTTACAATATTTGATATATACAATTATAAATTCTTAGACTAACATTATTGTTTTAAAATCTGCGAGCACAGATGGGGCTCTGCTTCGTTAAATTGGCGGGTTTTATACATTTTATTAAAAAGGTATCTATGTCTAACATTTACTTGTTTCTTAAATAAATAATTGGTATGTTCTCGTCGGCTTGAGCAGTGCTGACGGTCGTTGTGATGAATAGCAGAGGATTGAGTTGGTGACTACGTTATTAGTCTTTTTTTTTCTTGTATGGGCCTATGATTCGGGTACTCACAAAAGAAGCCGAATGATCCTCCCTCTGCTTCTTTGTCTTGGCATTAACTACATTAGTTGAATGTGCCATTCTCTTTATGTAAGTACCCAATAAGTTGTGACCCTCGAGAATCAACGGAATGCGTCGAGGTTTAGAACAGTCTCGATGGAATCTAGTTTCTTTTTCCTATACAGTCAAACTTCTTTATAGCGAACCTTCAAGGGAACACAAAATTGCTTCGTTATAAAGAAGATTTATAAAAAATTCGTTATATAGAAAATTTATTTTTTAACACTGCAAGTATTCTTTTATATTAAATTAAATTATTATTATTATATTTTTTAGTTAAAAGCATATCAATTTTTGATTGAACATGAACAGTTTTGGTTTTTGTTTTATTATAAAAATCTTCCAATTTAGAGACATCAAAATATGCATTGAATTGAACATTACTTTATTCACATCAACGTATTTTATTTTTCTTAATTTTTTTGGCTTCTGTTTGAACTTGCTTCGGCAAACTTTAAAATTTTTCATGCTTATTTTGACATTCTATTCGATAGAAAGTTAGTCGAATTGGAAAGAAGTGCGAGTTTCGAGTGATTCGAATGTTTAACATGTACAAAATACCCTTTTTCATGCATCCATACATATGTACATAACATAATGTACATTACATACATTAACTTTTAAAGAATTATTCTTGCTAAAACGGGGAGTTCCCTATTAAATCTAGGAATAAAAATCTTAGTAAGCTTTGTTTTCAAATTTTAAAATTGACATTGCGTTATAAAGAAACAAATTTGCTTTTGGGTCAAAAAAATTAGTTCCTTATAAAGAGAATTTCGTTATAGGGAACTTCGTTATAAAGAACCTTATTACTATAGGATATTTTTCAAGGGGAAGGGAAACGAAATGAAATTCGCTATAGAGAGAATTATGTTATTAAAAAGTTCGTTATAAAGAAGTTTGACGTAGTAGCTATTGGGTATAGTAAGCTACGTTGGAGCCAAGCGCTGACCTGAATTTGGATAGCTTATTTGCCATTTCGATACCAGTAATATCACGGTGTCCTGAAACATAAATGGAAACTGGCAGAGATTATACCAATCCCAAAAAAACTCAATAGGTGATGAATTCAGACCAATATCTGCGTGAGCAAAGCAAACAGCCGCAGTTGCAAAAAAAGCATTCCCCTTTTAACCAAGAACTACTTCACAGAATTTCTTGTCTCAACTTCAAAATTCGATATGAACTCTTCAGTTACCAAATAACAAGTTTGATAAGGAAGTGGTTGATTGGGTAAACACCGCTTCTTCGACAACTAAAGCCCAAAAATATTTTCTGTTTGTCAAAGACTCAAGAGAAAATAGGCCATCTCGTTTCAAAGACAGAAAATTGAAAGAAACAACGAAGCTGCCTTCAATTTTATCAATCAATCGGTCTGATTGTTTGCTTGTCTATTGGTTCATTTAATCGCTAAAATTCTAATTTGAACACATAATATTGTGACCAAGTTCGCTAACGACCCATACACATCATTGATAAGTTCAATTTCCTATTCTTCCCTAACTTTGAATGCCGATGATAATTAAAACACAAATCGCATCAATGTCCAATATCGTAGATGGATACCTTATTACTAACAAAGACATTGGCTGTATGTATTTCTTTAGAAAATAATTCATTATCACTGGGTTAAAGCAATGATAGAATCAATAGCTATCATTTTTCATACGAAGTTCGTATAGGAGACGAACGCCAATAAACAATTTGTGCACATCCACAATCTGTCGTCTGGCTATGAATTATGATGCCGCAAGCCTTTATAAGATATCCTTCTTTCGTGTTTACCACATATTCACACCCATTTGTGTGCAAAAATTGATTCCCATATGTCTCCATGTGCTGAACTAAAGATCTACGAGTGTTTTCTTGGTATGTGTTCAATATATGTGTGTGTGTGTGTGTGTCACAACCGATGTCATTGTTAGTATTGACTTCGGGGACAATTTAGGTGATTTTTAATGCGATATACTCATAAATATTGGTTCCTGATACGGTTGCTTATTGTCTTGACTGTCGATGGCAAGAAAATCTTGTTCGTTTAGCTTTGTCGGGCTGTTGTTTCAGATTTTTCGTATTTATTTGTAGCCTTATTGTCTTCGATGGTCGTGAATGCCCATATATTAGGAACAACATTGTGTGACAACTGGCCAATTAGTGATATGTGTTTCAATTTTAGAATGGAAGAGATGCTTTGTTTTTTAATTTTATGGGATTATTATTGAGTGCGAGGGGAAAGATGAATTTTCTTGGTGACTTTTAAGCCCAGATGGCTCATAAGCAGCAGAAATTTGGGTTAATCAATTTAGCGTTGAATAGGCACAGGAAATAAGTTTCACTACCGATGCCTTCCATCTTAAGCTCCGATTTTACTCGCTAGAAATAAAACACGTGCAATCTTTGCGCTTGCCAGCTGAATCCTTACGTTATCAGTACCAGAGATAAACTAGTGCTCCAATCAGAGAACAAAGGGATTGAGAGCCCCAAACACCATTCGGTTTTTACCCCTCACTGATTTAACTTCATAACCGCAGAATGATGCATGCTGCTGCAGCCTTTGGTGGATTCCGCGGAAGTTTTGGTTCCAGTGGTGGTGGCAATGGCAGCTGTGGTGGTTATGGTCGTGGACGTTGCGTTGTCGTAGAAGAGGACATTGACGTGGTCGTAAGGATCACTCGAAGGAATGGTTTCCAATCACTCAATTGGAACGTTTGATGCGTGAAGGAAAAATTCGCAGCCTTCAGGAAATCTTCTTTCGCTCGTTGCCAATCAAAAAGTTCGAGATAGTTGTTATCTTCTTGAGCTCCACCCTTAAGGATGAAGTTTAGGAGATCATACCTATCCAGAAACAGAAACGTATTGGTCAACATATGATTTCAAGGCCCTCGTTGCCATTGGTGTTGACAACAGTCACATTGGTTTGTAATCAAAAGTAGCAAAGAAGTGGCAACTGCTACATCTTGGCTTAGTTGTCTGGTGTTCCAGTCCTTCGTGGATACAGGGGTAATAAAATCGGTAAGCTCCATACAGACCTACGCAACGTTACAAGCAAGTGCAGTTCGGTGTCTGTGCTTTTGATCACAGCTCCACGTGGTACTGGTATTGTATCCACTCCAGTTCCAAAAAAATTGCTGCCAGTGGTTGGAGTTGAGGATTGCTACACATGTGCTCGTGATTCAACTTGTACTTTGGGTAACTACACAAAGATCATTTATGCGGCCATTGCCATTACCTACGCTTATCTGACCATGGATTTTTGGAAAAATATGCCACTCGGTGTAAGCCCATATCAGGAGTTTGCTGATTTCTTGGCTAACGAACCAGATTTAAGGCACATTGAAGCCCAAATAGAAAACTACACCCATCGCAGAGCTTGGATAGCTTTCGAAAGCTCTCAGCAAGC
The DNA here is from genome assembly GCA_914767635.1 of Melanostoma mellinum. NCBI lineage: Eukaryota > Metazoa > Arthropoda > Insecta > Diptera > Syrphidae > Melanostoma > Melanostoma mellinum. The sequence continues at coordinate 74,197,342 of OU612059.1, forward strand.
TGAAAATAAAAGGATTGAAGTTGGCATTTCATTCAAGCCTTTTAATTGCACTTCTGTTGCTCAGGTGGTCCGCCTGATGCTGTTTCTTCACTTCAACTCAAACCTTTTTTTAATACCGGAAGTTGAGATCGAGATATCAGCAAGCTTGAGTAAATCAAATAAGTAAAGCGAATACACGTGGGCTGCTTTCCTCGAGGGGGGTCTTCAACAATGTTGAATTCAGTGCTATTCGCAAGATGTAAAGCTCGAGATAGTGTCATCAAACTGGACCGAATACACACTCCAGCACCTAAAAAGCTATAGGCTTAAAGAGGTACGCCGCAGGTCATATCTCCGCTACTCTGGCTCCTAGTAGTTAATCAGACCCTGGTTAAACTAGACCTGAGCGGAATAAAAGTCGTAGGTTTAGTAGATGAAATTGGCATAATGGCTATTAAACTTACAATAACTCTTTGTGAGCTCCTCCAGTCAGTTCTTAACAGGCTCACTTGCTCAGCTTACTAGAAAGCGCCACATTCCAGATCTAACTCCACATAGACCCACCATAAATGGATTTTAAAAACAAATAATGTTTCCATCTCCACAGACTGTTCCAAAAGGGGTAGGACCAGGGGTCTTCCCAGACAATCCTACCATAAATAAATCAATCAATCTCCAGACTATTGCAGTGTCTTCCAAGCAGAAGTACTTACAATCTGCGAGGCCTCAAAACATGTAGTTACGCAAGGACTTGACTCCAGCAAGGCGAAAACCTCTGTACTCATGGTGGTCATTTTTAGAAAAATGTAAAAAAATTTAAAAACATCCAGCTATAGTACACACAACTCATTGGGCACCCACATGATGAGGGTGGGCATTAGCACATCCGACTTATGTAGAGAATGTCAAGACGAAGAGGCACTCCACTCCACTCCACTTTGTCTGTGAGAGCCCAAGCTTAGCACACACCAGAAAAAAGTCTCTGGAAAATGTTTCTTTGGCGAACTGAGCGTCATCTCAAGCCTCCCACTGAACAACATCCTTAAGTCCATTCAAGGCTAGTTCTCAATCCCAATAAACTAATCAATAGCTCAATCCTCCCTTATTCTCATCATCTCGCTCCCCATACCTCTTATCGTATTCCGTTTTCTTGGGGCGGGATAAAGATCCTGAGCTGTAAGCTGTTGCCGCTTGCTTCTGAACCCCCCATTCAACCTAAATTCACCTAAGTCGAGAGTCGATTCCGAACTTCGTGTGAAGAAATTGCAATCGAGAGGTTGCTTAAAAAATCCTCAACCTGAGAGTCTACGTTGATTAATGAAGCTGTCCCAAGTCATTTTCATTTACTCAAGGGATTCAAACTCAGTTAAAAAAGAGGAAAATTAACTTGGCCCACAAATAACCTAAAAACCAACATAATTATGCACTAACAACCAAAGGCTACGAAATATTGGAACATCTGGTTCGTCCTTACTTAACATTTCCCAATTGGCAATCTCATGCTGCCAAATTTGATGGATGTTTTAAAATTACTTCGTGTGGTGTATGAAAAAAAAAACAGGAAAAACAAACAGTTGTATGTTGCAACTGCACTTCCATGCGACCATGAAACCGTCATACGTTGATATGAACTAGAAAACGGTTTACCCAAAACACTCTGCTCTATGACGACCTTCAAAGTATCTTACATCAGCTATATTTGTGCAAAGAAATAAAGTAGTATTCATAAACTCGAAGCCCCATACCCCACCATGGCACGAATTTGGGCACGTGTGTACAAATGCAGCAATTTTTTTTCAAGCCAAATCCAGTGACTATTTTTATTAGTATTAGGCCTTGAAGCTGCAAGTCAACAATAAACCAGAAAGCAACTAAACAAAACAACAATTCCAAAAAAAAGAATATCAAAATCAGTGCAATATTGGCATTCATCAACGTAAAATGTCGCGCAGTCCTTGTGCACACGCAAAAGTCCTGATTTATACGTGATCTCATTCGGGTGTGTGTCAAAAACCAAAAAGTTTAACACGGATGCATTATTTGAACATGAGCTAAATATTTGCCATGTCATATTTACACTCATATTTCTTTACACCTATTGGGAGGGATTTTTTTTTGTTTAACCGTTCTTCTAGGACGAATATTTGTTTGTACTTTGTTTTTTTTTTATGTATAGAAATGTGAATGAAAAAAAGTATTCTCGTAAGCTCACAATCAAAGCATAACCCATCTGGCAATAACCTATATTTTGCCGCGTAGATATTTGCAAGTGTTTCGTGTAATTCTGTATTGCTGCCATCGGGGAAAATCGCAAAAGTCGTGTTCCTAATACGAAATTCTATCGATCTCCCCGCGTCGTCCGCGTTTACCCTCAGATGCGGCACATATGGGAAATATGAATAATTTCTTAAAATTGAATTTAATTCGGTAGCTCGTATACTTCTGTCTTTCGTTTCCTTTTTTTTTTTTTACTGACTTATAGTATTTGTAACTAACCACTGTCATCGTGGTACGTGTACGTCGGTACGTATCACATTATGGAAAGTCGTTGCAATGCACATGTAGGCTGCTGCTGTTCATTTTAGTTTACTTCTCATTCCTACCTTGCAGACGTTCACGGTCTGTGTGATACAATGAAATAAGAGAACTGCTAAGAGGGAAACGGAAAGCGCGAGAAAATAGCAGCCATCTCGTAGGTCTCAAGACAAATTTGGAAGATGAAATCAGATTTTGAGAACCATGGCGTTGAGAACCGCATAGAAAACTTTACTGCAGCAAGGGAAAGTACAAAATTCAGGTTCTTCCATGAGAATGGCAAAAAAAAGATGGGGTGAAAAACGAACAAGCTACATTTTTACTGAAAGTATTAACTTGTATTCGTACTCAAGTGGGTGCATCATAGCCAGATATAAGCAGAGGAAAAAAGAAGCTTTGGCTTAAGATACGACTAAGTAATTGGAGAAGTTTTCAAGAAGTTGCTTCGCAAAGGAGTAATTATCATTCATTGTATAGAAATGCTTTTGGCAATAGTACTTTTGTTTTCTGATCTCAATGGGTACTGTATATTAAAAACAACGATGGTTTTATTCGAATACTTGTAACTCGAAAACGGCTCAACCAATTTCCATGGTTTTTGAAATACTGTATTTTGGCAAAAATAGTTTTGACATCTCACGCACGTTTCATGTTTTGTGATACTGTTGTAATTTAACCATTCAACGTTTAACAAACGAACAACGCTTACAAATTAATAATTTTTATCATCAAAACCGGTGCTCTGGCACGAAAGTTCATCAAACGCTTCTTCCATTTTATGATCAGTTTCATTGACCTACTAAGGCAGCTTTTGTGACTAAATTGTGCATCAAATTTACATTGTTAAGCATTGACCCAAAAACACGCGTACTTATAGGGACATCTGGTTTCAATAAGACGGTGCGCATACGACACAGGTGAGCTCGTTCAACATTTCATTTCAAGTTAATGACCGGTCAATTGGCCGACTAGATCGCTCCTCTTGGTTATTTTTTTTGTGTGGCTCATGTCTATATCGACAAGCCGCGTTCGATTGACGCACTAGAAGCTAACATTGAAGCATTTATTTATGAGATACCGGTCGATATATTAGAGCAAAATTGAACTAAGCTGATAGGCCATTTCACCCGCAGCTGCGTTTGAATGAAATAATCTTTAATTAAATTAACAAAACAGGTTTCAAGCAATTTTTTGAATTTAAAGTGTTGTTTTTTCATTTCTGATCTCTTAAAAACGAGTGAAAAAAAAAAACATATTTTTTCGGATTCATCAACTCGTTTGACCGGAAAGAGCATTAGGGGTACAAATCAGTACATGTGCTGTCCTTTGAGACCAAAGTTCAAGTTTGTAGTAGGTCTTAGTTTTAAAATTTTACTTAAAACTTAAAAGATAACTCTAAAATTTTAATAATTATTTATAATTTATATTAAAATTAATATCACACACCAATTTTTTTTTCTTTTTTTTATATGCTATTTAAAACACATTTCATATTTCACTTCCAAATTTCCAAATTTTACGTAATTAAGTACATAGTATTTTTCTGGCTTATTTTCAATGCTTTTATTTTTTTTTGATCAAACACAAGAATCCGGATGTCAAAATAACCTGTATTTTTTGAGAAAACCAAAAATTATAAAAACGACTTTTTTCAATTTTTTTTTTGTTATTTGATTCTTAAGTGAATTTACGAAATAAAGGATGAATTTTCTCATTACTTTTTTTCACTTAAGAGTCACTTAAGAATCAAATAACGAAAAAAAAAAACGAAAAACAAAAAAAAAAAAAAATTGAAAAAAGTAGTTTTTGTAATTTTTGGTTTTCTCAAAAAGTACAGGTTATTTTGACATCTGGTTTTTTGTATTTGATCAAAAAAAAAAAATAAGAGCATTGAAAATAAGCCAGAAAAATACTACTTAATTACGTAAAATTTGGAAGAAACTGGTTTGCAAAAAAAAATTATGTTTTTTTTTTTTTTCAAAATTTTGACTTTGAAAACTAATATTTCAAAGAATATTCATTTGAACAACTTATTTTTAAATTTAAATTAATTTATAGGTTTTTGGCTTTTCAAAATGTTATAGCACGACTCTGTAGGTGTTACCGTTATTTTTAAATAATTTTTTTCCCGTCTTAAGTGATTTTTTTCATAAATTGACCCTCCCGCCTAAACGGGGGAAAATGGACCCCCCCCCTCCCATACGATTTTTTGCTTGCTAGGTCCAACCTACACACCCTATCTTTTTGTCACACCTTATGCAAATCACCCTGTATAGTAATTCCGTTAAGGTACTTATTTCAGATGAGTAAGCGATTTCTTGCATTCGTCTCATACCAATAAATCCAGTGCAGAGGGATCTGGAGGTCGTGCAAGGCAGTGAATTGGTCAATATCTGCCTATCCATCGACCACCCAATTATTCATACAACCAATCTTTAAGGAGTCAACGGTCAACCCTCTTTTGAATGTTCAGAAAAATCTATTTTTCGCGTGATTCAAAAGTATACACGTTAAGAAGTATTTTACCAAGATCTTAAAGATCCGAGCAGTCTAAGTGCAATTTTGGGTGACGTGTACACAGCAACCTAATATCATAATTTTTCATTAAAGAAAACTTTGCGTTTTTCTCGGAATGAAATGTTGATGAAATTTCAGAAACTACCTCATCGATCCTTATCAAATTTCAACCAATATCTATCTATCTATCTTGTCATACGATTTTTGATATTGGAAGAACAATAAAGATCCCAACAGAGGCAAAAATGATTTTCCACGGGTATCGACTTTCTCGAGGAACTGGCAAGTCCTCCGGAGATTAATTCATTGCCATGGAAAGCGCTTTCTCGATTATCCGTTCAGAATCAGCAGAAAATTGTCGGTCCCCTCCATTCTCTTACAAAGGTTGTGAGAAATGCGCTAGGCTCTGGGGATCTTTGCCCTGCCAAAAATTTAAAAAAAAACACTACATTCAAGGCGTTTAAAGTTGAGTGATTAATATGAAACATATGGGCAGGGCTGGGTATTGAGGTTGTAAGACCCCTTTAATAAAGTTTTACCAAATTGGAAAATAACTTTCTCACCGTTTAAAGAGTAGCTTGCATTATTTTCTTCCTTTTATTTATTTATTGAAAATAAAACCGCCTATGGAATCTTTGGGTTGGCTTCATCATGAATCGACACGCCTAGTCTAGAGCTAGCTTATGTCTGATCGAAGCTTTTTGCTGGTGTACTTGCATTTGACTGTGTCATGGACTTATGACTTGCCTTTTATCTTTCCTGCTTTGATTTGATTCCAAAAGAAGCATTTTTTCCACTCTGAGTAGGTAAATTTCTCCCCTAACCACCAACGGCTTTTTGATGCATTTTATGTAATTCACCCAATATTTCGTCATACTTTCATTCTTTATTTTTTTTGGCCGAAGGCGTGAAATTTCCTCTCGATACACAAACTTTATTCGTATGACCCTAAATCATTAATACTTATTTATTCACCCATCAAGTACGCAGTTTATTGGGAAGTCCTATACAAACTTCTTTTTATTTGTATAAAAAAAATGAATTTGTCTATTCCCTTAAGAAGTTGTCAATCACAGAAATTTAAATGCAACAATACAAAAATGCAGTAAATCGTTGCGGTCTTACCATGAGCCTTGTAGAACACAACTTAATTTTCTTCAAAAAAATTAAACCGAACGTTGTACAGTTTCGACTGTCACAATTTAGTCGAAAAACAGTCTATAAAGTGCAGAAATCTCTTACAATTCCCCAACCGTCATTGTCGACGGCAAATTTCAATTTCCTCCCAATATATATTTTTTAAATTCTTCTTTTGTTCAGCAGACAGAAGTTTTTGAGGTAAACTGATCAGCTTATGCTAAGATCGTAGGTGTTTCTCCATTTGACATTATTAGCCTCAATTTCCCACTCAGTTTAATAATTCACAGCAATACCAAGTTAAAGCAAACATTTCAAATAAAAAAAAAAGAAAGAACTTAAAAAGAAAAAAACACAAGAATAAGCAAATTCATTCCCATGGAACAGCTTTACGGAGCTCTCATTTTCCACGTAATGTTTTCAATCAAAATTGTTTTCGATTTTCTGAATTTCTCAATTCAAATTCATGCAATCTTGTCGCCATTATGTAAAGGCAGTTTTGTAATTGGGGCCAACGAGACGTTTTATTGAATTTCAATATAAGGACTCTCAAATTTACTTCTTTTGTACGATAACGGCAAACAACACAACTGCCGACACTAATGGGGAGAGGTTTTCTGATTATAATGTCACTGGCCTAGTAGTAGTGAATGTCAGACGATTATATTTCTGGTTTCAGGGGTTGCTGCAGCCATCCGACCCATTGGGCTATTTATTGGAAAAGTAGTTATGTGGGGTAAAAGCAGGTCAAGTTGCACTTATAGATTATTTACTTGAACGTTGCGAAGTGCATTACTTCGGGTAAATATTTTAGATTTATTTATCATATTTCCTACATAAGTAGTGAGAGAAGGAATTGTGTATAGTAAATTGGGTTGTTGTAATCTATACGTTTTATTGGTAAAATAGAACATGAAGTCTTAGATACGCAACTACATATCAATCTAAGATGATTTTGATTGTATAGGTAGGAGAAGGTATTTCAAACGAAGAAGTGAGCCAAACATCCCAGCATAGCAGAGAGTAGACACTCATTCCACAGTTGGACATTGCAGCCATATTCACTGGAAATTAATTGATTTTCTTTAAAATGTACATAAGCTTACTCCACAATACGAAATTTATCTTCTCAAGAAAGTCGTCACAATATGTTTGGAATTCTTTAGCATTTGGTCTCAAGGAAGTATTTTCTTGTGGGTTGTAAGAAAAGAATGAAAAAATAAACAAATAGGGTAGTGGAACGAAGCGAAGCATGGAAGCCTCGGAGCCTAAGGCATTTTAGAAACAATTTTATGCTGACTCAAAACGGCTAACTGAGAATGGGTTTTCATGGCAGGGTGAATCGGCGAAGGCAACATACCATGAGTCACCTATCGCGACGAAAGCCTTCATGACACCAAAGTCCCGAAACACTGGCAATATCCATATCAGTGGCTGCAGCTGTTTCCATAGTCCCGTCCTGAGCATTTACAGCAGTCTCCATGGCCGTATTCACAACCGTATCTTCAAAAACAAGAGCATAAACGGAGCCGTATCCAAATCCATATACCCAGTCGTGTATCCAACCGTATCCGCAGCTTGATCGACAGCAACCTCCTTAGCCGCATTCATAGCCGTAGCAGGGTGACGAACAACTCGCGGATTTCATTTTGGAAACGATGATCTCGAGAATTTCTAAAAAAAATTTATTTTTTTCGCAATAGTCAGCCTAACAAAACTCGAAACATCAACTCGCATAACTTCTTATGCATTTTTTCAAAAGCGAGTTGACTCCTTCCCCCGTAGGTATAGCCGTATTGACAGCCGTACCTTCAGTGGTATACAAACCTGTACTCGTACCCACTGTGGTTAGCAAAATCGTCAGTCGTATGAAAAGCCGTATCCAGAGCAGTATCCACATCCGTTTCCACAGCCGTATTATTAGCCGTATTTTCAGCCAGATTCTGAACCGTATTCTTATACGTATTCACAGCCCTAACCACAGCCTTATCAACAGCCGTATCCGCAGCTCTATCTATAGCCGTATCCACAGCCGTATTCTAAGCCGTTTTCTCAGCCGCATTCACAGCCCTATCCACATCCCTATCCACAGCCATATTCCAACTTTGGGCTCGGCTTCTATTCACAGTCGAATGCACAGACGATTCCGTAGCCATATCCGAATCCACATTGACTGCAGTATCCGTATGTGGATACGACATCGAGAAGCAGTATTCCCGAGTCATACCCACATCCGAATAAATCAGCTGAGTCTTATACAAAGTCACTTCATAAGTAAATACCAGTAGCCGTATGTTCAGTAACATTTGGGCAGCCGTATCTACATACATATCCATAGCCTCATTCAAAATGTGTTTGTATCTGTTTTCACCGCCTCGATCGCATATCATATCAGCCATATCCTTAGCTGACCAAAGAAGGTATCTAAAGTTGTTCAATGGCATACATAGCCGTATTCGCAGCAAACCGCAGCAGTACCCATAGCGGCATCTATATCATCTTCCGTATTCGCAATTTCTTCCATAGATGCATCCACAGCCGCATAAACGGTTCCGTTCTCAGTGGTACAGACAGTCATATCTACAGGCGTCTGAAAAGAAATATCGTCAGCCGTATTCTCACGCGTGTTCGCAAATGCAGCCAAACAAAAAGCACGACAAATGTCGATGGAAAAGAGAAATATTGCTACTTTCGACCAGCATAATGAGATTTCCAAGGAGAAAAGAAGGGAAGAACACCGAAATCTGAAAAGAAAAGGCAGCATAATGAGAAGCTCTTCTTCTTTTTCATTTCATTTCCGGCGTTACGAGTAGTGATCTTGAAGCGATCACAACTCTCCCACTTTTCCGCTTCACACTAGTGATCCGCCTGTGGGGTACGCCGCGTTGACCTCAGAAAGCGTCGGCAAGCCTCCCGGTTTTGGATTGTTCCATGTCTGAGGCCAACCAAATGCTGCTGTTTTTGCATTTGCTTGTACCAGGAGTGTTTTGGCCTGCCTTTTCTGTTTCGTCGCGAATTTGTTGAAACGTTGTACGATATTGCCTTTTTGACGGGGTTCTGCGGATCTCTCCTTTGAACATGACAATACCAACTGAGCCGGTCGTGCTGAATTTTGTCCAAGATGGTACTTTTGACATGAAGGCTTCCACGGATCTTAGTACTTCTAATTCGATCAAGCTTTGTTACTCCTGCTGTCATCCGAAGCCTCTTCATTTTGGCTGCCGTCAATTTGCTCTCATACTTTTTGTACATTGTCCAACATTGTGAACCGTATGTCAGAGCTGGACGGACAACTGCTGTGTAGAGTCTTCCCTTCAACTTAGGGGGCATTTTTCGATCACAGAAGATAGCGGAGTTTTCTCGCCACTTCATCCACCCTACGCTTACTCGATGATTGATGTCGTCATCACAAGTTGCTTCACTATTGATCATAGATCCCAGGTATTTAAACTTTTCACACTTGGGAAGCACATTTCCATTCAAATAAATGTCTGGAATAGGCTTGTCTGGATCTGAAAAAGGGCAGCACAGGTATTCCGTCTTTTTAGCGCTAATACGGTACCCATTTCCTTCCAGAACATCAATCCAAACGTCAAGTGCTCGTTGCAGGGATTTAGGATCCTCGCTTATGATGGCTCCATCGTCAGCAAAGAATAATTGTTGTACTTTATTGTCCGTTACTTTTCCTTCGAGCAAATAATCCAGAACAGCAATAAAGAGCAGTGGACTCAAGACACTTCCCTGATGTACACCTACTGTTATTTGGAATTCTTCGGTGACTCCAGCTGGGCATCTCACTTTTGTAACTGCTCCTTTGTACATGTCCATAATTATTCGCACATAGGCTTCAGGAACTCCTCGGTGTCTGAGGGCCACCCATATCAGATCTCGTGGTTGTCGATCGAATGCCTTTTCGAAGTCAACCAACACAATATGCAAATCCTGTAAGGCATCTCGGTGTTTTTCCATAATGATCCTTATACTTTGGATTGCGTCTGTAGTTGACTTACCCGCGACAAACCCGCATTGGTCATCAGACAGCCTTATTATTTTCCGCAGTCGGCTATCTAAAACCCGCTCAACGATCTTCATAGTGTGGGACATCAACTTGATCGAACGATAGTTGTCACAGCTTCTGGTATCTCCCTTTCCCTTGTACATTGGAAGAAGAAAACTTTCCCTCCATTGATTAGGCAAACTGTCACCTCTTATAAGTTTGGAGATGAGAATCGTGAGCCATCTTAGCCCGATGTGTCCCATATTTCTCCAAAACTCATATGGTACCTCGTCTGGCCCAATCGCTTTGCCTTTTTTGGAGTTCTTAACTGCCTCCCTAACTTCTTCGACTGTGACGTCGGATACTTCTGTAAAGTTAGGTGCTGCTGTTGGAAAGTGGCGCCGAGGAAACTGTTCATTCAAAAGATCATCACAATACTGTCGCCACCTATGAAGAATTTTGTCGTCATCCACAAGTAGCACTCCTTGAGCATCATTGATGAACTTCGGCGAACGAATCTCCTGCGCATTTCTCCTTCTCTGAGCGGCTATTTTGAAAATGGTTGCTCCCTTATTCAAGTTGCTTTGTCTTACCTCTTGGATTGCCTGCATAATGAGAAGCTCTTATTTAAGAAAATTAAAAGATGCCATGACAGGAATTAGATTAAGAAGTTTTGCCAAAGGTAAAAAGATCTTGCCAAGGTGGCAAACTTCGAACTCAATCAGGGTAACATAGTAATAGAGACGCAGTCGCTACTGAGGATCTGGAAAGACCACTTCTGCAGACTGCTTAACGGTGATGAAGACCCAATGATCAAGAATGCCGTCCTCTCCACCTAGAAGAAGTTAAGTTTGCCATATGCAAACTTAAATCGAACGAGACTGTAGAGGTGCGGATGGCCTTGGTGCCGAACTTTTCAAGGCAGAAAGAGATTAGTTGAAAAGGAGCATGTACCAGCTGATTTGAGACCCACTCGCGTACAAGATTTTGTCTGCTGTGAACGTCTGAGACCCCACGTCAACAACAATCTTTGCCAAGTCTTTCTTCGTCTAGGCAAACGATAATTGACGTAATGGGAAGAAAGAAGCGTGATGTCATAGGTGCTTTTGCGAGCAATGAAACAGGAGCAACAAAAATGGGTTTGATGGTAAATGAGGGTAGAACGAAGTATGTGTTGTCATCAAACAAGGACACAGAATATCGACGAATTTGACAAAACGTCACAATAGACAGACATAATTTCGAAGTAGTACAGGATTTCGTCTATCTAGAATCCGCTATAGACATGGAAAAGACATCAGTGCAGAGATCAAACGGATAATAACTCTTTTCAAAATGCCAACCGCTGCTTATTTAGGCGAAGAAAGCAATTGAGAAACAAAATTCTCTCTAGAATAACCAAGATGACTCTTTATGAGACCTTAATCCTGCCAGTCCAGCTTTAAGGCGCGGAAGCGGAGAGCTTATCGAAAGCGGATGAAGAAACTCTTGGTCGTTTCGAAAGATAACATTTCCGATTGATCTTTGGTCACATATGCGAAGACAATGTGTAGAGAAGAAGATTAACAACGAGCTGTATGAGCAGTACCGCAACATGGGCATAGCCAGAAGAGTGGCTACGATGGCTGGGCTATGTAGAGCGGGTGGACCTGAACGGGTCCATCCACGGGTTTTCGAAAGCACATGGCAGGGAAATCAGAGAAGGGGAAAACCTCGTCTAAGGTGGCGCCATCAGGTGGAAGAAGACCCCAATCGATCTAGAGTGCAAAACTGGATAAAGCTTTGCCGATATCGAAGATGTTGGTTGAGGCTCAAGTGTACCCGGAACGGTGATGCCGTCTTAACTAAGTAAGTATACCCAATCATATCAGAAGCCGTATCCACAGCCGCATCAGGTGCCTTGTTCATACTTATATCCCGTGCAAACACGAGTATTTAGAACCCCACCCAGAAGAGATCTCTCAAAATCACATTAATATACACTGCCGCACCCACCTCACAGTGGTCGGATTCAACAATCTAGCGGGACAAAAGTCAAAAATCAAAGTCAAACGAACCGTTTTAAAATGATGCACCTAACTTGTCAATTCACTAGGTATATATAGTTCATACTTTGTTTTCTGATCTGTTGCACTGTTAAGAAAATGTTAAGTTTTGAAGTGAGTATTTTATCAAACTTATTTAGTGACAGAAAATAAAATTTGTTTGGGCAATTTGGTTCAGCTATAAAAAGTGGTACGATGCGTCTTTCGGAATAATTTTTTCTTGAATAGAATAGATTGTGAGTAGTACAAAAAAAGATTCCCGAAGTTGATTGGTTCATTAAATAATTTCTTATAGCACAGAGCCAGTGAAAAACATGAAAATCAGTTCAAGTCCCGGCAGTGGACAAGTGAGGAACTCATTCTAGTACTCAAGTAAGAGTGGCATTCCGGAGTTCTGGTCCCGGCAAGTGGACAAGTTAGAAACTCATCATCCTAGTACTCGAGCAAGAGTAGGATTCCGAGTTGAGTAAGTAAATAGTGTCCAACGCTACCTCGCTGTGAATTTAGTGTCCAACGCTACCTCGTTGTGAATTTAGTGTCCAACGCTACCTCGTTGTGAATCTAGTGTCCAACGCTATCTCGTTGTGAATTTAGTGTCCAATGCTACCTCGTTGTGAATTTAGTGTCCAACGCTACCTCGTTGTGAATTTAGTGTCCAACGCTAGCTCGTTGTGAATTTAGTGTCCAACGCTAGCTCGTTGTGAATTTAGTGTCTAACGCTACCTCGCTGTGAATTTAGTGTCCAACGCTACCTCGTTGTAAATTTACTGTCCAACGCTACCTCGCTGTGAATTTAGTGTCCAACGCTACCTCGTTGTGAATTTAGTGTCCAGCGCTACCTCGTTGTGAATTTAGTGTCCAATGCTACCTCGTTGTGAATTTACTGTCCAACGCTACCTCGTTGTGAATTTAGTGTCCAACGCTAGCTCGTTGTGAATTTAGTGTCCAACGCTAGCTCGTTGTGAATTTAGTGTCCAACGCTACCTCGTTGTGAATTTAGTGTCCAACGCTACCTCGCTGTGAATTTAGTGTCCAACGCTACCTCGTTGTGAATTTAGTGTCCAACGCTAGCTCGTTGTGAATTTAGTGTCCAACGCTACCTCGTTGTGAATTTAGTGTCCAACGCTAGCTCGTTGTGAATTTAGTGTCCAACGCTACATCGTTGCGTATTTAGTGTCCAACGCTACCTCGCTGTGAATTTAGTGTCCAACGCTACCTCGTTGTGAATTTAGTGGCTCCTGCTACCTCAGAGCGACCATTAACTCCCTCTTCCAAGTATCTTTACAGAATGTACTTTACCCAGGGAGGGATACCAAGAGCCCAGCACTCCTCCAAATCCGAGCCCTGCCTCTTAACCCAGACAGGCAACAGTAATCCGAGCCCAAGAGTTGGAAGCACCTAACCCAGATAGAACACCATAGTCCAAGTGGTCCAAGACCAATCCAGGACAGGAAGTCTTCATCCGACTGGCACAAGTACCCATCCAAGAATCTGGTCGTGAATCCCGGATTAGACCACATCCCAGCCGACCTTCAAGTGAAACTTCACCCGAGGAGGAGTGAAATCTACCCATATCAATCGAGACTTAGAAATAGAAATATGAATTAAACTTATAAAACATTGTATGAAATGTATAAGCCAAACTATTTATAATATCGGTAATAAACTAGCTTCAATAATCTAAAGTTTTGCTGCTTACCTCAGCCTTTGACAAAAAGCAACCTCACAGAGTGTTAATTATTCGGTAAAAAAATCCATTGCACGTTTTTGCGACGCCCAACGTTTTTCAGTTTTCAGAATGGCCTCCCTAGTACCTAAATCGTGAAACCAAAATTTTGAAATTTGGAGAAAGCAAATAAGCTTGATGTGGTTAGAGCAATTATTTTAGATATTATAAGCATTTCTACCTCACGTTCTTTCGAGCTGCTGAAAAGAGTTCAGAAATAACCAGTGTAAATCAAGAACTCATAGAACGGTTCCATATAATTTTAGAAACTTCGGGAAGTGGATATGGTATAAGTGAAAGTGCATTTGAAAATTATACAAAAGCAATAAGAGGTCTTTATTAAAGGGAATATTCTTCGGACACTACGATAGTGAGTGTTCATTAAGTGTGCCTTCAATCTTGTATTCTTCCTAAAGGGCAACTCTTGGAAGAAGCGGAAGAGGATAGGAATTAGGATACGAGGAAGTTTAGGGAGATGTTCACAAGGAAAAATTCATGAATTAACACAAACACAGATTTGTTGAATCGGTTGTTGGCATTATCAGATGGATATATTGCTAGCTTACGACATGTACCAAAACGAATACGTATACGAGTGGGACGAAATCGAGAAGAAGTTTTAGCTAGTGAAGATGATATCAATTTTTAATGAAGACATTTTCTTATTAACTTCTGAAGAAACTTATTTTTGTATAATTTCTATAATTTGAGTGAACCTTTTTAAAAAACTATGATTTTTGTAAAAAATTGTACCTACAATTTAGTCAATTGAATTCATAAAATAAAATATAAGTAAGTTGAAACATGTTCTTCCTTTCCAAAATAGTTTTGTCCCGCTAGATTATCGAATTCGACCACTGTGCACCGTCCAAGTCAAGAAAAATTTCAAGCCTTAAAGTTAGATTTAACTTGCCATTCAACCCGAACAAAAGCTATATCTGTCTTTGATTTACTCATATCCTAAGAATTCGGTTCAATCATCCTGTTACCATATGCAATAACATTGGCCGACATTAATACTGCTAAATCATTCCATTTATCCAATGCACTTACATATAGAAATTTAGCAAAATATTTAACCATTTCAAATTCTCTCTCCCCGATATAAACCAGACGAATCTCAAAAGTCTTAAGGGACTCTTGAAGTTTTGCAGTACAAAAGATTTTGTAAAGTCATACATGGTACTTCAAGTTTTTCTTTGTGCCACAAAATGGCATTTATCATCTCTGGTGAACTTATTTTATTATATTTTTTTTTTCTCTAAGTTTAGAATATCTCTTTACAAACTTTGATGCTTTTGTGGAAGATATTTATATGAAGCAAAAATGAGCACATCCACATCACCATAATTCAAGCCCCCAAAGGACACTTATCCATTTTACGAGCTGACAATAGGGTTGCAGTAGAAACTACAAAAACAAATAAAATGAAAAAAAAAAAAAGAAAGGGCCACCACGAAACAAATGAACAAAAAAAAAAAAAAAAACAATTGCCAAAGGAAATTCACAAAGCAATTTTTCTCTCTCTGAAAAAATAGAGTCGTTTTTTCGCACTCTCAAACGCTCATGCATTTGAGCATTTTGTGCAACGGGCATAAGTGAACACTATCCAAGTAAGCAATATACTGCCATGCAAACAGGCAAAGAAAGACCTCCAACAAAAGACCACAAAAAAAGAAGACTATAACAGTTGCTCGATGTTTTAAGCAAGAAAAAAAAAGACTGGCAGTTTCGAACATTTTCGTATTGTGTAGTTGCTACTTTCTGAAAGTTTTTTTTCTTTTTCGATTAGAGTTTCTTGAATTTTAATTTAAAAGATTTCTGTATTCTCACACGTCAGACAAACTGAAAAACTACTCAGTGATGTTCTGTTTCAGTTTTTCTTTCATGATTTTCCACCTAAAATGGGCTAAAACTTTTCAGGAAAATCTATAGCACTTCAAAGAGACAATGTAGTGTACACTACGGATATGACCAGTAGCTCAGCGAATACCAATCCCTTTTGCAATGGGAAACTGAGAAGTGCAAAATTATAATACTGTGCATTACAGAGGAACTCACTCTTAAGTAATTAGAATCAAAATAATTATAACACCTTGAAATACATGAAAGATTAAATTTAAAAAAAGACAAAACGGAGAAATTTTTCGGAATGTCCCACAGCTTCGAGCGCTATGGAAGAACAGGCAGGAAGATGCAGTGCAACCTCTAGAGTGTCCAAGACTCGAAATGGCGATACATAGAGAATAAAGCTTGTTTTTTATGTTGAATAAGAGGGTAAAAGAATGATCCATGCTGAAAGGATGATCCATTATACGTAAATGTGGGGATAAGAAAAGAATCGATGAAATGCCTGCTGAATGTCTCTCAAATTTCAACAGCGACCACTTGAAAAACCAAGTGTTGTTATCTGTACAAAGGTAAACATGGCACATCATTTCGAACATACAAAAATACCAGGGTTACAATAACCACTGATGCCAGAAGGAGATTTTCCCTTAAACTAACTTTCTTAAATAAAACCAAATCATGGTTATGGGTTTCAAAAGGACACTGACAACCATCCAAAGATACTTAATGGTAGAGCGATTAGGCTAAAGTGATGAGTAATAAGATAGCGGTTTTCAAAGCATGGTCAAAATGCATCTCCTACAACAGAAATGAAAAGGCTCACCTCGACGTCGAATAAGAAAACGGGCCATAAAATCAAAAGAGATATAGCTACAAGAAAAAGAGATATACATGAAGTCGTAATAGTAACTGATCAACAAAATATTTCCCACTTCAATGATCGTTGAGTGGGCTTAGCGTTGGTTCATCCAGAATAGACGCAATTTTAGACTCAAAGATGCTATTGGGAGACTATCTTGAATCCCTACCGGCTTCACATGGCTTGCGTTGGCATTCGATCGACAACTATATGAATTATAATGTGGGGCTGTGGCCCTGAGGCAACTAGTGGCCTGTACTAGAAAACTTCAAGAACTTGTAATAGAAGTGAAGTATAACTAGTCTAAAAAATTTCTGTGCTTGATCTTCTACAAGTACAATTTACAAAATCGTACAAGTGGCTCTAAGCTTCTTGACTTGTAGCTTTGTGCCACAGGCCCTAGGAGGTTCGGTGACATACAAGTGGCTCTAAGCTTCTTGACTTGTAGCTTTGTGCCACAGGCCCTAGGAGGTTCGGTGGCATACATGCTAATGATCGACTATAATCACATACGTACAAACAAGTTGATACAAAAAGAATATGTCCTGCTGGAGTCACCTAAGTATTTTGAGTAAATCACGAGATACTTAACGTGTACAGTGATGAAGTGCCTTAAGTGCTCTACTCTTTATTCAAAATTTAGCAACCTGATTGCAGATAAAATAGTGGACCCTTATCAAATTACATCAGCTTTTCATTGATGAGCAATGATGACCACCCTTCGAGTT
Source organism: Melanostoma mellinum (assembly GCA_914767635.1). Lineage (NCBI taxonomy): Eukaryota > Metazoa > Arthropoda > Insecta > Diptera > Syrphidae > Melanostoma > Melanostoma mellinum. Next base: position 74,214,716 of record OU612059.1, read on the forward strand.
TACAAAACTCTGAACGGCCGTATTGAAGAAGAGGATACATGTAGCTTAAGAACTGGTAGTTAAAATTATCTAGCGCTGTCCGTTCGCTAATTGGCAGCTAAAACTATGACTTGACTATGTCTGAGCCAGCAGTTCTTCTAATTGCATGTGTCGTACCAATTGACCTCCTCGCAACACAAAGAAGATACATGCATGAAAAGAAAGTAGAAATCGGTGTGGAAACGTCATAGAAACGTTGGGAGCAGAAGGCGCTGGACTGATAGGCTGATCGGAGACCTAAGCGAATGAGGTAACCGAAGGCATAGAAAGTTCCTGACCGGACACGGGTATTTCAGAGCTTTTCTGCACAAGATTTGAAAAAGATGAAGCCCTTCGTGCCAATACGGAGATTCGCTATTCATTTACATGTAAACACGAGGGCAATCGACCGCTCAGTTCACTTCTCTGTGAATGTTAGTTAAAAAACAGTTGTGGAGGGTGTTTTTTGTTTTTTTTTTTAGCTGCTTGAGAAGTTTCGACGCTTGTGTTCTATGGTTTGACATTTCAGAATGTTTAACTGTGTTGATAATACTCTTCATTAAGTCTATGCAATTCATTTTTATCGTCTACCGCTAGGGCCCAGATTCCGTAGATTTTTGCACGATTATCGTGTAATCGTCAACTAATCAAAATATTGTTTCGTATAATTTCGCTTTCAGCGGTTGACGGAAAGCTAATTTTTAATAGTCTTACGAATTTTGTTAACTTTTGCAGGTTATTAAACATTTTTTTTTATTAACTGGGATTCAAAGACAGTCGCCTTAAAGGTTAAAATAATAAATAATTAAACAGGGTGGCGCAACAGAGCGAGGAGCCCCTGGGCCTAGCTCATTTCTCACAACCATGCCTTTTGAGGGAATGGAATGGCCTTAAAGGTTACCAGTTTCAAACTCAGAACAACGCTAACAAATTGTTGAGAAAATTAACTGTACCAAGTCATTGATTCCAATCCTCGCCTTTATTAACTTTTCGTATGTCAGTTCGATAAAGCCAGTTTACAGGCAGCTCATTTCCTACTAACTCGACATTACCTGATAGCATATTGACTATTTTAGTATGTAAATCCTGTGATGAAGCAGATATTTTTTCGAAAAATCACCAAATAGCGGAACCAATTATTACAATGCAATGTTTGGAGAAAGTAAGATTATTGCGCTTGATATTTCTAAAGCATTTGATATAGCTTCGCACGAGGCTTTCTTATTGAAGATTCGTGTTTTTGGTATTGATGAATTTCTTAGTTGTTAGATTGGAAACAACATTTCCGGCATTCAATATACATAAGTTCCATTGGATGGCTTCAATCTCTGAAGTCTCGTCTGAAGCTTCTAATCCTCTTACTTGTTTTGCTGACGACTCAACCAACAGCTTCTCACATTTCCAAGTTCGTGTCAAAGCTTTTAGAATGTATAACAGGAACAGTTGCGTATGATAAGCTCATTGAATTCTATGCTTGACGGCATTGTTACATGGGGTAATAAAAACCGACTAGAATTAAAGCTTTGAAAACTCACTGCTGTATCTTTTCGTTGAGGATTAACATTCCTTTATTGCCAATATCCAAGTTCCAGCACCCAAGAAACCGAGAAGCTAGTACTTGGTATGTGTGTAAAGTCATTGCCATGAAAAACACTTTCTCGATTACCCGCTCAAAACCGTCAGAAAATTGTATGAAAATTGTATGGCAGGGTTGTGAGATATGCGTTAGGCCCTGGGGCTCCTCGCTCTGTTGAGCCATCCCATTTATTTTTCACTTATTTTAGTAATCGAAAGCTTAGGCCATCGGATGGAGGTGTGCCACCGCGGTCGCGGCGGCCATTTGGCCGATATTTTGTTCCATACACAATTGAACCATATCATTAAAAAGAAATGATAATAATTTCCACAATAGATATTTCGTGTTTTATTCAAAATCAACATCGGCTCTCAAAATTCAACCACCCGTTATTTAAAACGCCTACATCCTCCTCAAACTGGAGTATAATTTCTTATCTGGCCAGGTGCCTTCCAAACCTATTTGATAGATGATTTCAAACAAAATCGGGCCTTAAGATTAAGACATAGATCATACGTACAATCAATTAATTCTCTTGAACATTGACTTGCCTAACTCATTTTTATCGCAATTTACCTAAACAATGCTCAAGTGAAACAGCCAGTAGTTGTATTCCTACCCTAAAACAATTAAACCCGCTTCTCTATGAATGCATACAGTTTTACCTTGAGTCCAACTTAGGACGTCCAAATAATTATAAAGATTCATATATCTAAGTCGCATTACCCGAATATGGAATGTTCTACATGATACCTGCAATACGATTCATAAAAGCTTAAGACAACGCGCTTTTTATGGCAATGAATTTATTATCGGCGGACTTAAAAAATCCTCTCGAAAAGCCATACCCGTAGAGAAACACTTTTTGCAATTTAAAAACCTCAAAGAAAACCTTTTTTTAATTGCTGACTGTTTGAAATAAATACTCCGTTTGAGCTTTGAACGTATAAAGACGTACGAGGGCAGTCCGATAAGTACTTAGCCTCTCCGTCCAATAGCGCCAATATCGCAAGAGAAACTTACTGTAGTGTAGTACATTTTTGTAGAATGCTACTGTCGAAATTTCAGCCAAATCGGACTCGTAGTTTTGTTTTAACCGCGTGTGGAAGCAAATATGCCAGCGGGTTTTAGAAAAATGGAAAAGGAGCAATATCGGTTAGTGATTCGATTCTTGTTTTTGGAAGGGAAATCACGCAGCGAAATCAAAGAGCAGTTGGACGCTGTGTACGGTGACTCTTCTCCTTCGATGGCGACCGTCAAAAATTGGTTCAACGAGTTTCAACGTGGTCCCATGTCGGTTTTTGATGAGCCACTCCCAGGGACCGTCGACGTAACATGGATCCACTGGTATACAACAGAGACCAAGGAACAGTCGAAACAGTGGACTTTACCCGGCGAACGTGCTCCGAAGAAGGCGAAAACTGTCCCATCGACCGAAAAGTTGATGACCACCATTTTCTGCGAATCACAAGGTGTGATCTACATTGACTACCTGGAAAAGGGTAAAACGATCACAGGACAGTACTATACCGAATTATTGGGCCGATTAGACGCCGAATTGCATAAAAAACGGCCCCATTTAGCGAAGGAAAAGTGCTCTTCCACCACGACAACGCACCGGTTCACACATCCGCTATCGCCGCGGCTAAATTGATCGAGTTGGGTTTTGAACTATTGCCCCATCCACCGTATTCTCCAGATTTGGCCTCGTGCGACTTCTTTTTATTTTCAAAGTTGAAAAAATCACTTGCCGGGCAGAAATTTGTGTCGAACGAAGAGGTCATCACCGCCACCGAGACCTACTTTTCGGAACTCGAGAAAACGTAATTTTTAGATGGGTTAAAGAAGTTGGAGCATCGCTGGGTCAAGTGTATCGAACTAAAAGGAGGTTATGTTGAAAAATAAATCAACACTTTTCCAAAATTTTCGTTTTTCTTTTGTACGCTAAGTACTTATCGGACTGCCCTCGTATATAAGACGAAGAACTCCCACCTCAATTTATTTCAACTTCAATTTAAGAAGAAATTTGAAGAAAAATTCCATGTCAACCATACCTGGTCGGTGTCGACAACTCGGTAGCCTTTGCCGTTGTTTCAAACATGTTAATCTTTGATTTAGAGTTCACGTCTCTTGAATGAACAGCATTGTTATAAAAATTCCATTTTAAAAGTCGGGGCTCTAAATAATATGGTATCTTCAATAAGTACATAAATATGGTGTATGAACATAGCTATGAAAACCTCTGGGTCTAACGCTCTAGCGGATCCTACAATTTTATGATGATTCCGATCTAAGTTAAGCTAAGTTAAAACGCACTTCTCAGACGACTTGCAAGTTCTTCACGAAAAACGATGCCAGTGAAAAGCTTCTCTTAACCCTGATGATTCTGGGATTTGAGCCTCTGACGTAACAGACGGAAACGTTAACCAAACCATTTCGCATTGCACACAATAGGGCTTCTATTTGATTTTTAGAAAATCGTTTTTTTTTTAACAACACAACTCCAAGTTCTTAATTCTTACCACAGTTGGAATCTTTCAGCTTTCATTGGCTGCTATACTCAAAAAATGTGCTACAAATGGTAGTAGTCCACCGGAAATTTTTTTTTAATTGTGAAAAATTCATGTTTTCATTTTGCAACCTACCCTATAGACCACAGCCATCCCCTTTCTTTGTAAAGTCGTGTAAAACTGCTAGTCCCTTGAAAGCGAGTTGCGGATGTGTGTCAGCAACCAAATAGTCAGATAGTCGGCATCCACTCATGTTAGCAAAAGTTATCACTGTCAACTTGAAGGGATTCTGATGAAAAATCATCATTGTAAAAGAAGTCACATTTTGTTCACCTTACTGCGGCAACGGATGTGATGGTGAATAATTGGGACACGCTCTTAGGGCACATCACACACATTTCAAAGGACTCAAGTGAGTGATTTTTTTTCCTGTCTGCATGCACCACTATCTAGGTTCTAATTTTGTTCAAATGCCACATCATCATCATTAAAACAGCATCAATCATTTTAAACTTAACAACTTATTGAAAATGGCACGCATATGCATCTATGGAAATTGAAGTCCCTCGTTAAAGTCAACCATATATATATATAACATGGTCAATTCAGGGGAAAATAATAATATGTAGTTGGATCAAAGCCAAGCTCGGGCCAGGACCTTAATTCAGCTAATTTAATTTTTATATTCGTCCTTTTTGTGTTGCCTTGCATACAATTTGTTCCGACCCTCTTGAGAATATTCCTCATTGTTATAAAGAAACACACACACAAACACACGTACACAAAGGATAGGAAAATAGAGCACGAGGCTTACTTGACAATGTTGAATGACGGTCGATGGAGAACGAAGGACAATCGATGGTTTGTCATTGAGTCTCTTTCACTTTTGCCATGATCTATAAGAAAATGTCGAAAATTACTTAGCAGACACTCGAGCATTAAAAAAGTAGGGGTAAAAAGTATAAGAATAGTTATGATTTCCTGAGTAGGTTTTGGACTGCGTCCAGAAGCAACACTGCGCAAACTTTGATGGGAGTTGTAAATTATTTTACCACCTTAACTTTTCCTTCCCTTCTGGGGACAATATTGTAAGCTGACAACTGGCGATTGTTGGTTGTTACTACCTATTCAAGGGTGCATCTACTGTTTGTGCTTGTGAAACAGGACGTGCAATGTCGATGGTTAATGCGGCTTGACGTTCTTTCTCGATGAGTGTCAATTTTCATAGCATTGACCGATGGGTGTCTTTCATAAAGTGAGAAAGTAAACAAAGATAAATACGAATGAAAAAAATTGTAGTAGCCTCGTCTGCTCATATTTATACCTGTTTAAAAGAAAGGAAATGTTGCTTTCACCTGGAGATTTATGAAAGTTAAAAGAAAAAACACACACATTCATAGACCTTCGTCAGTGATACCGATATTCATTAATGGTTATTTGGAAAGACAAAGTAGAGTTCTTAAGGATGTTCCTATAAAAATGGGAGCCTTCTAAAGAAGAAAAAAGGGTAAGCAAGTGTAAGTGGAGGTAATTGTAAAAAAGCTCAATTGCTCGCATTTATTTTCAACTGCCTAAAGTTCTTTGAAAATACCACCAATTATTCGAATACAATCCAATAAACGAAAAATTGCCAATTTTTATGAAAGTCCTTACATCAAATTTTTGAGATTTTTGTGGACAACTGCTTAGCTTAGCAAAATTTTGCGGATTTCAAGATTTGTTTGTTAGTTTGCAGAACCCTCCAGTTTTTCTTACAAACTTTCCGAAATTTTGTAGAGCTTTACGGAACCACGCTTTATAGATCTGTGCGTAGCTTTGTACAACTTAGTCGAACATTGCGGAGTTTTTACAGGACCTTGGGGATCTCTGGATTTTGGAGAACTTTGCATTTGCATTTCAGAGCATTCCGGAACTTTTGCGTAACCTTGAGGAATTATGCGGATTTTTTTGGCGCCTTGAAAAGCTTTGCGGAGGATAAATATGGCACTCAGGGAACAATCTGGCAAACATAGATCAGTATTATGTCCGTTGTGATACCATTAGAAAAGTATAAAGGATTGCCTCAGTTGACTATTACTTAACCATTTGAAACCTCTAATAAAGCTGTAGAGTTGATGTAGTAATTACATCAGACCATCCAACTTCCATCAAACGAAGTCTGTCCAACTAATTGTACAGTGTGAACAGGGCTATTGGCATACTAGTTCAGGCTGATGGTTGAGATTGGTTCCATTTCTGGTGACTTCAGCGGCCTTGAAGTTTCCTAGGATATCTCTGTGACGCGGCGCTCGATAAAAGTGAATATTGAACTGCTAAGCAATGAGGGATAGTCGACAATTGATGGTGGTTACTTAGTTCGTAGAAACAACTCCAAGTTGTTTGAGCGATGAGGGCTGCTTGGCTGTCGTGATATTGTCATCTCATCTGTCTTGATATTCTCACATTTTCCTTTACACCACCGCACTGATTGTCCGGACTTCCACTTAAAACACGTATCAGTTGTTTGAAAGACGGAATGAGAAGTTTAGTTTGTCTATGTATACTCCACAACCAACCACTCTATTGGTCTTTGAACCATCTGCACAGAAATGAATAGAATCATTACTAAAAATTATTTTTCTTGGATCTCAGTGAATTGCAGGTTTGGTACTTGTTTTCAAAGGCTATTTGTTTGATCCTAGCAGGTTCAAAATTGTTGTTAGGTATTATTGGTCCATTGGGAGATGGCTCTGATATAAATTACTGCAATGGCGGCCATCTGTTTACTGGAGAAGTGTGTAAGATCAGGGAGTATGTTTAAAGCGGCTAAAGATGTTGATCAGAAAGCTCTTCTTACGCACATGCAGAGTGATCGGTGGACTTTGCTTAGACTTTCAGATTAAGTCATTTTATCTAAAGTGGTCTAGTGCCGTTGTAATTGCTTGGCTACTGAGGTATCCAATAAATTAAATCTAATTAATAAAGGAATTCGGTCAGAGTGTTTTCTTTGTGATAAGGCTGTACACGTATGACTTACTTACTTACTTACATAAGGTGGTGCTACAGTCTGGGTCGGACCAAGGCTTCAACCAACATGCTTTTCCAACCAGCTCGGTCCCTGGCTAGCTGCCGCCAAGTTGGTTGAGGTACTCTCCTACTTGCGTGCGCCACCTGAGTCGCGGTCTTCCTCTACTGTACCGTCCCTCGGGATTGGATTCGAAGACTTTCCGGGCCAGAGCGTTGGTGTCCATTCGCTCTACATGACCCAACCATCTAAGCCGCTGGACCTTGACTCGTTTGACAAGGTCAGTGTCGCTGTACAGCCCGTACAATTCGTAGTTAAATCTTCTTCTCCACTCTCCATCTATGCAGACGGGACCAAAAATCACCCGAAGAATTTTTCTCTCGAAGCATCCTAAAGCGTTCTCGTCTGCTTTTGACAAGGTCCATGCCTCTGCGCCATATATAAGAACCGGGATGATAAGTGTCTTATACAGGGACACTTTAGTTGCTCGAGAGAGGACTTTACTACTCAATTGCCTTCTTAGTCCGAAGAAACAGTGATTGGCAAGAGTTATTCTTCGTTTGATTTCAGCGCTGGTGTCGTTGTCTGAATTAATAGCGGCGCCTAGGTAGACAAAGTCCTTAACTACCTCAAAGTTATAGCCGTCAATCGTGACGTTCTGTCCAAGACGTCGGTGTTGGGTGTCCTTTCTTGATGACAGCATATACTTGGTCTTGCCCTCATTTACCACTTAACCCATCTTCTTCGCTTCCGTCTCAATGCTCATAAACGAACCATTGACATCACGCTGCGTTCTTCCAATTATGTCAATATCTTCGGCATATCCGAGCAATTGAACGGGTCTTTGAAGGATTGTACCTCTTGTGTTGATGTGGGAGTATCGCACTATTCTTTCAAGAACGATGTTGAAGACGTCACATGACAGTGCATCGCCTTGCGTTAAACCTTTTATACATCGAATGTATCGGTGAGATCTTTTCCGACCCTGATGGAGCAGCGTGCGTTCTCCATCGTCATCCTACACAATCGGACAAGTTTGGTAGGGATGCCCAAACTAGACATGGCTCTATGTAACTCCTCTCTATAGATGCTATTATACGCAGCCTTAAAATCGATAAAAAGGTGGTAAGTATCTATTTGAAGCTCCTTTTCCAAGATCTGGCGTAGTGTGAAGATTTGTCTATGGCCTATCCCTATCAGCTTGTTGACGAATTGATTCAGACGCTCACACAATACGGCAGAGAAGATCTTTCAAGGCGATGTTAAGAAGACTGATACCTCTGTAGTTGACGCAGTTTCGAGGGTCTCCTTTCTTGAGGACCGGGGAAACAATGCTGAGGTTCCATTCATCGGGCATGCTTTCTTCCGACCAAATTTTGCAAATGAGCTGGTGCATACTCCTGACCAAGCCATTGCCTGCCCCTTGAAACATGAGGACATCAGCTCCAGTAGCTTTGTTCGACTTTAGCTTGAATACTGCTGTCTTCACTTCGTTCAGGTCGGGTTGGCGGAATTGTTGGTCTACCTTGCCAAGTATACGTATTAGGGTGTATATAAAAGGCCGTTGCCACCAATTTTCACTTGCAGCAAGCGTATTGTGCAGTGAAGAAAGCTTTGCGGAATTTTGCTCAGTTTTATGCAACTTAGTCGAACTTTCCAGAAATTTCCAGAGGTAATTTGCCGAATTTTGCAGACCTTTTAATTAGTTTGAGGAAATTTGTGAAACTTTACGCGACTTTACAAAGCTTTCCGGAACTTTGTGTATTTTTGAAGAATTTAAGTGGTGCTTTGCGAAGTTCTTTAAAATTTTTAGAACAACAAGAAACAAGAATACAATTGTTTATTTTTTTTATCTTCGATTTCGATGTTGTATGTTTTCTACTTCTTTGGGCCCTGTTTCCTACAATGTTTTCAAGAGTATATATTTTTTTCTAGATTGTATTAGATTTATTGTTTCATAAATTTTAAAATTTAAATTAATAAAGATTCACTTTTTTTCTTCTAATTTCATAGTATGTTTTATCAACCAGGCAGATGGCATAAAGCCAAGCTTTTAAACTGATATTGTTAATTATGTGTTTAAAATTTACAAAACAATAAATCTAATATAATCTAATCTATTTTTTTTTCTATTCTTTTGAGATGGGTAGATATCTTAAAGCCTTTTATCTTAAGCAATACCTATTTCAGAAAGTTCCAATCCTAACTTAAATTTTCAGTAACGATAAAACAAAACATGAAAAACTAAATCGCAATTTAAAGAACCGTTTTCCGCACTCGGAGTACCATCTAAAAATAAAAGCTTCAAAATGAAACCTGTTAATTAAGTTTCAATGTGTGCGAGAGCCAACAGTCTACACTCTACACTCTCCACATTGCACTATCAAAAGGAGAAAACGATATCGGTGCCCTGAATTTCAAATAAATTTCACAACGTAGTCGCTCCCCCAAAATTCCCTTCATCATTCATCTAAATTTTTAGTCCTTTTAAATGATTTAAAGTTCACTTTTAAAATTAATATATTTAACTGTGGGGGTAAGGCTTTGGACTTTGGACGACAGCGACGATGGCAGCGGCATTGGTATATGCACCAACATTGAGAGCTAGGAGCTGATGCTTGAGTGTGTTTAACTTTACTTTGAACAAATAGACTGTGGTTGACGATAATATATTTGAAATTTGGGTTGTGGTACACACCCCTCATATAGGTAGTTGTAAAAAGCGATGCTGAAACTGCAGAGACCCAATATAACTCCGCCAAAGTATGCGCTGTCCCTCTATTCATGAAAGTATACTTGGGTACTTGAGGATAATGCCCTATCAAATATTTTTGGACTCCATTCATATAGACTTTTGCCAAAAAGCACCGACACGGAACACACCCTCAACCCAGACCGACAATAATCCCTCTCCAACTTATAAACTTATACAGACACACAATCACAGTGGCGTTTAGAAAAATTCTAACAAAGAATTTTCCATGTCGCAAGAAGAAGATGCTACCGACGTGGAATTCGTAGGGAAAATTCATCTAAGAGAAGTGGGATACTATTGAAAATAGATGATGCAGAAACTATTCTTCACATTGTGTGCCATTGCAGTGGGAAAGCTGGTCTCAGAACCGATCTCTGGTTGGGTGCCATTATCATGAAAGTTGGAAGCGAAACCTGGTTTTCTTACACTTAATAGTTGCTTCTCTGTTTATGAAAATTATATTTAAAATATTGAATTTGTCAACTCTAAGTGTTCAAATAGCAGAAACCCCTGAAAGAGCTACTCCAACATATTTGGTTTAAAGGTCTTTCGGGGTCTTTCAACACTAGGACAGGGTATTGAAGTAGAGATGGTGGCGGACGAGTTCCTGGTGAGCCAACGGCAGCACTCACACCCCTGCAGCAGGGTACTGACACTGGATATTCCAGCCCTTTGTGTCCGAAGGGATCCAAAAGGACCTGGCCCTCCAGGTTGGGGGTTGTGCGTAGGGTTAACTACCCAACCACGTAAAAAAGACCTTGTTCCTAAACAACAAACAGCCTCGGATAACGATAATGATTTCAAAGTTGACGACCCAAGCAAACGAAAAAAGGACAACGACCTCCGGATCTGCACTTGGAACGTAAGATCTCTTAACGAACTAGGTGCAGCTGGAGAATTAGCGAACGCCCTGGACTGCTGCAAAGCAGACCTAACCACCATCCAAGAAGTGCGATGGAGTGGACCGGGCATAAAGAAGATGAAAAACTGTGACATCTACTATGGCGACTGCTACAGAAAACAGAAACAACGCTTATTTGGATGCGGATTTGTCGTTAGAGGAAGACTCAGGGGTAATGTGACTGTTTCTACGAGCTCCTCGAAGAAACATATGAGCAGTGCCCCTACGTGAAAATCATTCTTGGCGATTTCAACGCAAAACTAGGGAAGGAGGACATCTTTGGAAACACAATCGGTAAGCATAGCCTTCACGACAAAACTTCCGAAAACGGACTGAGGCTAATCGATTTTGCTGCGGGGCTAAATCTTGTTGTGAGTAGTACACGCTTCCCGCATCTCAAATTAACCGTCAACCAAATTGACCACGTTGCGATCGACGCAAGGCACTCTTCCAGTCTGATAGATGTCCGAAGTTTCCGAGGGGCCAACTTTGACTCGGACCACTACCTTGTTGTAGCCAAGGTACGAATGAGGATATCTGGTTCACACATACGCTGTGAAGAGATATGACGTCGGAAAGCTACAATCGCAAGAGATTGCCAATGCCTTTTCCAATCGAGTGTCCCTTCAATTATCCTTGAATCCCATGCCGCCAGCATTAAGCATAGAAGACTAGTGGCAGCAATGCCAAGAAGCCATCAGAACGAAACCGATGCGATGGTTCGATGAAAAATGCAGCCAAACAAAGAGCACGACAAATGCTTATGCAAACACGAACGAGGGCTGCTTCGGATCAGTATAACGAGATTTACAAGGAGAGAAGAAGGGAAGAACACCAACTTCTCAAAAAGAAAAAGAACCAGCATGAGAAGCGCTCGTTTGAGGAAATAGAGAGGTTCCATGACAGGAACGAGATTCGGAAGTTTTACCAAAAGGTAAAAAGATCCTCCCAGGCTGGCAAACCCCGAACTCAAGCCTGTAAAGACCAGCAGGGAAACATAGTTATAGAGTCACAGTCGCTACTGAGGATCTGGAAAGATCATTTCTGCAGACTGCTTAACGGCGATGAAGACACCAATTCCGCTGTCAGGCAGATTGCCCCATTCAGCTTGGACGATGATCAAGAATGCCGTCCTCCCGACCTAGAAGAAGTTAAGCTTGCTATATGCAATCATAAATCAAATAAGACTGCAGGTGCAGATTGCCTTGATGCCGAACTTTTCAATACAGCTGGAGATTAGTTGGAATGGAGCATGCTGATCTGCATGATATGGTCAGAAGAAAGCATGCCCGATGAATGGAACCTCAGTATCGTATGCCCGATCCTAAAGAAAGGAGACCCTCACAATTGCGCCATTTATAGAGGGATAAGCCTCTTTAACGTCGCTTATAAGATCTTGTCTGCTGTAATATGTGAACGTCTAAAACCCCACGTCAACAACTTGATAGGTCCTTATCAATGTGGTTTTAGACCAGAGAAGTCCACAATAGACCAAATTTTCACATTACGGCAGATCTTGGAAAAAACCCGAGAACGTAATATCGATATTCACCATCTTTTTATCGATTTCAAAGCCGCGTATGACAGTATCTACAGATCTCAGTGCGGAGATCAAACGAAGAATAACTCTTGCCAACCGTTGCTTCTTTGGGTTAAGAAGGCAATTGAGAAACAAAACCCTCTCCAGAGAAACCAAGGTAACCTTGTATAAGACTTTAATAATCCCAGTCCTGCTTTACGGCGCGGAAGCATGGACCTTATCGAAAGTGGATGAGGAAACCCTTGGTCGTTTCGAACGAAAAATTCTCCGAATGATCTTTGGTCCCGTATGCGAAGACAATGTGTGGAGAGCTGTATGAGCTGTACCGCGACATGGGCATAGCCAGAAGAGTACGCATCACGAGGCTACGATGGTTGGGCCATGTAGAGCGGATGGACACAAACGCTCCGGCTCGTCGGGTGTTCGAAAGCACATTGCAATAAAAATAAAATAATAATGATATAATTAGTATATTATAATTTAATTAATTTTTTTTAAATGAAAAGTTCATTTAAAGAATTCGGAAAAAATAATATTCGCCTGTTTAACAAAAACATGTCTTTTAGAATTTAATTTAAAGTCTAACCTGCCCAATGATTTTTTTTTAATGGCCGCAGTATTTTAACTGTGCAAAGGTAGCATACTCATTAGTCTTTTAAATGAAGGCTGAAATGAATGGTTGGACGAAATATTAACTGTTTCATTTAAAATTATAATAAAATTTTATTTTTTAATTAAAAAGTTAAAATTTAATTAAAAGACGAGAAGACCCTATAAATCTTTATATATTTATTAATTTTAATTTTAAAGATTTTTTTAATTATAATAAATAACTATATATTTTATTGGGGTGATATTAAAATTTAATTAACTTTTAAATATTTAAATCATTAATTTATGAATAATTGATTAAAAATTTAAGTTACTTAGTTAATGTTCACCGAAAATTAAGTATGAACCAAATTTCCATCGTTTCCTAAAAAATTCGTGAGGAATTTATGCTTGTAAGGTAATTAAAATCGCATTTCTTGATTTATTCGTCGTTCGTTGGTCGTGCTCATGTGAATAGTCCTTTAGTGTTCGAAAGTCGAACAGTGCATTTTCTTTTTCGGATATTTGGCACTACCGAAATCTAATTTAGATACAGAAATGGTTCGAATTCGGAAATTATCGTTCTAATACAAATGTGTTTGCGAGCAAGGAGTAAGTACACATGATTGGAAAGCAAAAATGTAAGTAATTTTTTTTTTTGTATTGAAATTCATCAAAAATTATATACTTATTTGTATTAAAACCATTTTTTCTCCACTTAGGAATTCATCTAAAACTCCTAACACCAAATTGTCTCAATTTGAGATTATAGTAAATTATATGGGCAAGCACCCCGATCTGTGCAAAGGATATTTAAAAACCTCGGAGGCGCGAAAAAAAAACAACTCATTTGTGGACTAATTTATCAATAGAATTAAATGCCGAGGGTCCACCACAACGCGACGTCCATGGATGGAAGAAGGTAAACTTAGTTGTGTTTTATGTTTTTTATCAAACTAATTTTATTTTATATATGTATGTATTGCGTTTAAGGTTTGGGCTGTCTTCAAAGTTCATACCAAGGCCAAGCTTAGAAAAAATAGAATAAGTTTGTCCGGGACTGGTGGTGGACCATCTAAACATGTTTATTTGACTCCAATTGAAGAGAAGGTTGCTGAGTTGCTGGATCTGAACAAGGCAATGCTCTAAGCTTTGGGTTGGACAGTAATGCAGACAATACTGCACAAGTGAATAACACCGATTAAGAAGTGTATATGAAAGATCTTTTAGAAGAACACAATGAGAATGTTGTCAATTTGGACAACGACATCGGCTTAAGAGAAGAAGAAATTGTGTCTGAACCGCGCCGCCTATCTAAAAAAGTTCAAATGTCTCTTCATGAAAAACAAGTCGAAAATCAAACTACATTCCAGAAGAATATTCACAGCGATGCAAATGAAATTCATGAAACTTTGAAAGGGATCCTCAGATACCATAGAAAAAGTTTTGAAATTCATGAAAAAAATTATAAACTGATGATGATGTGATGCACATACCTTTTTACTTTTAAGAATGAACTGATATTTAGGTTTTTGTTTATTTTTCTGTTTTTTAGTTTCTAATTAAATACTTATTAATAAAAAGAAAATATTATGTGTGACTCAAACCGTTTTTGATGTTATTTCTTGTTCTTTTTGCAATATTCAAATACTAATCAATTTCAGTAGATTGTTGATCCGAGCTCACACTGAAACGTTAATCAGTTTCCTCTTGTAAGATTTCTAAAGGAGCGACTACTTCAACTCTATATTTCACACAGATGTTGTGAAGTGCACAGCAAACGTTTAGAATTTGAGCAGCCTTTTCGGGTGAGTAATGAAGCTCTCTTGCCGACAAAAGACATCTGAATCTAGCCTTTAAAACTCCAAAAACGCGTTCAATTAAAGATCTTGCAAGGGGAAAGCGGTCATTGAAATGTGATTCAGAAGATCCTTCAGCAGCAGTTCGATATGGAGTCAAAATCCAAGGCTCTAAAGGATACCCAGAATCTCCTAGAAAAGGGTTGTGTAGTTTAAGTTTTTGAATGTTTCTTGTGATGTGAAATTACCTAAAAGCCAGGATGACTTATCTCCGCTTTCGAAACTGCTTCTGAGGAAAGCTCTTTCGGCACTTAGTCCCCACACATGAGAGTCATGAGATGCTCCACCGTATCTGGGATTGACTGCTCTTATAGTCATAGGGTAGTCACAAATCTAAATAAAAACATACTTTTGAGTCAAGAAATTTTTTTTATATATGTATATGGTCTTACCACCATAGCGTTAATACTGTGTTTCATTTTTCTATTGAAAAACAGTTGCTCGCTCTTGGCCGGACGCACTATCTGTATGTGTGTACCATCCCCTACTCCAATAACTCCAGATATGCCAGCCGTTTCCAAAAAGTACCTTTTAGATTTCTTTTTGTCTTCTTCGCTCATTTTGAAACATATGAGCATCGGGCACATTACCTTCTCAATTGCTTCCAAGACTTCGGCCATTATTTTGATACTGTTTGCTGTGCGAGTTTAGCATTTTTATCTGCTCCAATTTGATGCTGGTAGCCTCCTGTTGCCAAAAATTTTAAAGTTGACGATAATTTAACAATGTCTGGGATTGAACTTTGTCTTCGGCGAATTCTTAGTTGCCTCGAAATGTTTTCAAGCAAATATCTAAAAGCATCTTTTGATAGTCGATAACTTTTTATAAAACTGAAATGAAGACTTTAAAATAACTCTTTTCAATGCACTTGTAACAAACCTTTTATCACTAAGCTCAAATATATTTGACTTATCGCGAATTCTTCGTCGTTCAATTTGCTCTTTCCGTTCACGATTTTCATAAGAAAAGAACCAAACCGCAACGCTGTCCATTGTTGTTAAAAAATTAAATTGATAACAAAAATAGTTTTTTTCTTTCTTACGTATGTCAAACATGGTAGACTTGTTCGAAAATCGAACAATTTTGTGAGAATATGTTGGTATTACTATCGTTCGATTCTTATTTCATACGTAGTGTCAGTTGAATGTAGAATCGCAAATGGTTTTCGAATAGAATCAAAAGTAGAATAGAGTTACACAGTTGGCCCCCAGGTGTGATCGAAAGATGCATTATGGATGCACAACACTCGCTAAAAAATCCTATAGGAAAATGACAGCGGCCAAAAAAGAGGAATGGAAGTGCCCAGCTTGCAGAAAAGAACTTCTGGCGCCTTCTATACCCAAAATTTCTGATGAAAATACACCTATCCAGCCCATGAACAAACGTTTGAGAAGTGAAAGCTCTCCAGATGGTCTCCAAGACCAAGGAACTGCATCATCAAACGCAACATCTTTAAAAAACTATGAATCACTAAACGATGATATCTTCTTCTTCTTTTCATTTCCGGCGTTACAATACAAGTAGTGATCTTGAAGCGATCACAACTTTCCCACTTTTTTGCTTCACACTAGTGATCCGCCTGTGGGGTACGCCCGCCGCTAAACGATAATATATTAAACGAAATGAGGAAAATGAGAAATAAATGACTGATACTGACTGATACTGACTGATGATCAAGCTGTGATTTACATTTACGATGAAATTAAAAACACTATGGATTCAAACAATGAACTGCTGCGAAAACTCTCAAATGAGATTAATGAACTCAAAGAAAGTAACACAAAAAAAAAACCAGCAAATTTTCACAATGGAAACGAAGATAAACGCACTAGAACAACAATTATTGAAAAACAACATCGAAATAAAAAATAGTCCACCGACCGACAAAATGAGAATCTGTTCGAGTTTGTCCAAGCATTGGGCAAGACAATTGATGTTAATATTTGCACCGCAGATATCACCGATCTTTACATGACAAACAAAAAAGAACCCGAACAAATCTACGATAGTTGTCTCGTTTATCAGCCAAACTTGTAAATATAACTTTATTAAGAAGGCAAAAGAGAAACGCAACATTAGAATGACAGAAATTATTAAAAATACAAGCAATGCAGTGGTGAATTAAGCCTTATTGCCACCCTAGGCCCCGTCTGATACGCCGCCCTTTTTGATCAACAAAATTCTATATGTTTTGAATCACAATTGTTATTAAAAAATAACTTTTATTTTTTACACGACTCATAATGCGAATCATAAGAGAGTGCTCTATTTTTTATTCAAATATAATTATTAAATAATACAAAAAAATGTTTATTAAACTCTAGCTAGCATAACAAATAAAAATAACCATTTTTTCAAACTATATTGCCTAGTTTGTAAATCTCTTCTTCCTGACTTTTGTCCGTGTAAAAGCATCAACTATGTCATCATTATCAATTTCTTAAACTATTTGAGCTTCATTAGATAATAATTCTAAAGTATTAAGTCTTAAATCTTGGCCCATACTTACGAGTAAATAAAATTTATACCTTTTTAAGATAGAAAAAGATCTTTCTCCTGAATAATGTGTAGCGGGAATACTCAAAAAAATACGCAGAGCATTGTCTACATTCAGATAAACATCTCGAGTATTTCGAGAATGCATGACATTGTGTATTTCTTGTGCGGAGCGTACATCTTCCGTATTTGCTTGCGATAGGGATACTTTTTAACTAACTTATTCGCAAGATTTTTCAGTTCAATCGTTCAGGTAAATTATCAAAAAAACTAAAATTTTCGTAAAGTTTTTGATAAGCACTCTTACATACGGTCAATTGAACGTTTAAAGTATCTAAAATTCGGTAATACACATTGGTGCGAACATTTTCGTGACCTGACGAAGGTATTGTTTCATTAACCGTAACTCATCTGCCTGAATTTTTCTAGTTCTCTTGGTTTCATAACGATCATAAACTTTAACTCCATACAGTGCTTTTGCTTTTTCTTCATATTCAGAGTATTGTTTGTCACTCATATCTTGAAGAAATAATGCCAAAGAACCATAAATTTTTCACAGATGATAAATCCGCATGAGATTCTTGAAGCTTCTTACTTGCAGCACTGAAACGATTTAAAATAACATTATGAACTATGACCAACATTGCCGTTTCTAGATGCTGTAATTTTCGTTGCCATCATGTAGCTTCAGATCGCGTATTTCTTATGGAAATGCCTAACGGTCGTAGACAAGTTTGAGACTTCTACTTTTTAAACGGCACTAGTAAAACTGAAATAATTACTGTGACTCGCTTACAGGCAAAAAACGCTTATTAGTTCTATACGTTAAAGTCAAACTTTGTCAATACCTGCTACGTGCTACGCATAGTGCTCTTATTTTTTTGTAAACATGTGTAAAACACTCACCCCATCAACGGAACTCATTCTCAATCGCATACAAAATACTCTCACTCTACTTGAGTTGTTTCAATGACGATCATAAAGCTAAAAACTTGAATTAAAAATTATATATATATAATTTTCGTCAAACACCGAAGTTAAATTGAAAGATCTGGAAACCGGTTGACCCTGCAGGTCATCTCTACAACTTCCCGCTATTTCCAGATCTAAGCGATCGAAAACATCCCTCAAAGTTATTGAGGTCTTCAAGCTCAAAAGAACGACTTTCTTGTTTTTTGAGATCTTCAAGCTCAAAATATTTTTTTCCAACTCTTTGAGCTCGGAATATAATTGTAAATTTTCAGTCAAAAACATGAGACTTATTCAAAACGATATTTTTTAAAACTTTGAATTCCGCTTGGCCGCACTCGGCGCAATTTTTAATGCATATTCGATATCTCAATCGGTTGATTCGTCCTTGAGATATTGTGCAACAAAGTTATAGCTTACACACACATAAACGGCGGGACGTCACCCTGAAATTACTCAGAATAGCTTCCTAAGACCTCAAAATGTAAAAATCCGATAAGAACTCGATTTTGAAATTTTCAAAGATAAGGCGGGAATAAGTTAAAATCGAGTAATTAATTTCAAAGGCTTAATATATGTAAGAGTAATCTCACCAAAGATACAGAAGTGAAAAAATATTTAGTTATTCGCAAGAAAGCTTATCAATTTGATTGTTTCCTTATTTGATAATCAGACTATAATTTATTCCATCAAAATATTAATGATGCACCCTCAAATTGAAAAGTCAATGAAAAAATAAATTATATTATAGTCCATAGAAAATTTTTAATAAATTCAAAAAAAAAAGAGCAAATTTAAAAATTAATTTTTGGTATATTTCTACGGCTCTTAAATTTTAACGCTCTGAAAATTGTGCTGCCCCCCAAATCGTGCCGCCCTAGCGGGCCTATGCGTTAATCCATCACTGACAATGACAGAAATTATTAAAAACACAAGCAATGGCCAGGCTTCATCAGTAAACGAAAGAAACGATTATATTTATGTCAACAATCATCTTACACCAACAAATAAACACCTTCTTTGGCTATCCAAAAATAAAGCGAGAGAATACAATTGGAAATTTGTGTGGGAGAGCAACGGCAAAATTCTGGCAAAAAAGCATGACAAGCGTGAAACAATACATATTGGTGTGTGCAGCGATATGGATAGAATGTGCAACTACATGCATGTTTGAAAAGAAGAATAAATAAACAAAAGTTATCATGATGGAAAACGAGTATAGTGAAGCTGATGTCAATTTTAGGGTAATATATGGTATTACTGGCATCGAAAATGAATTTTTGTTGCATTTGTTTAAATTTACAAAAAATTGGGATAGTTACATAGTTGAAATTGGAAATGTGTTAAGATATGTCGATATTTTGGTTTTAAATGAAATTAATATACCTAAAAGAAACAATGGAATATTCTATATTGATGGATCCAAATCTGAATTTATTAATAGGAAAGGAATGTAAGGAGGGGGCGTTGCAGTATTTATAAAAAATAGTATAACATACGAAATTATACCTTCTATCCCCATAAACTATGAAGGAATTCATTTACAAGTTAAACACGGAAATTAATTTATTGACGAACTAAATACAGTAATCAACACAGAAAAGCAAAATATAGTCTTAGGTGATATGAATATAGATGTACTTGATGAAAACAATTCGTTAGTTTTGAAATATATGGAGATGATGGCATCAAAGGGACTGACAAATGTTATAAAAAAGCCAACACGTGTTGATATAAGACGAAATACATCTACTCTTATTGATCACATATATGTAAGCATTACGAAAGAAGACATTTTTTCTGCGGTTGTGGAAACTCATATTGCCGACCACTATGCCATACTTTATGCAATGAAAGGACAAAATGAATGCCGATCATTAGCAGAAATTCAAAGTATGCATATTGATCATCATAAAGTTAACGAGATCATTCAACACACAAACTGGGAAAACATGATTCAAGAAAACAATATAGAAACTCTGTATGATAATTTCGTTTCAAAAATAAATAACATATATATGGAAGCAAAAATAAATAAGAAATCAAAACAAAAACGAAAACAAAAACCATGGATCAACAGTGAAATTATAACAATGTGTAGGAAAAGAGATACGCTATATAAGAGATGGAAAAATAGCCCAAGAAACCAAAGTTATGAGCGAGAGTGTAAAAACTTCCGAAACGTTGTAAACAATTATATACAAATTGCGAAACCAACTACTACAAACAAAAATGTTCGAATGCACAATATGATCCCAGAAAAACGTGGAACGTTATAAATGAAATTTTGGGAAGGAAAAAAGCCTCAATTGATAAAGTCATACAAAACAACTTCTCTACAAACGTCAATGGTGTTCATGGAGATCGTGGAAGAATTTGCTAATCAGTTGGCAAACCAAGTTTCAAGCATTATGCATATATGCAATATTAAAACACAAAATTTTAATCATGAAAACTTGGAAATCCCTGAGAGTATTTACATTAGAAAAGCTAGCGAGGACGAAATTTATAAAATTCTAAGCAAAATAAACATCAACAAAGGACCTGGAGCAGATAAAATTAGACCAATCGATCTAAAAAATAACGCAGAAGTCCTAACGCCTGTTGTTCAAACCATAATCAATCGTAGCCTGACACAAGGTTGCGTGCCAAAAATCATGAAAACAGCACAGTCATACGTCCAATCTATAAAGGTGGGATAAAAAGTAACCCCGAAAACTATAGACCCATTGCAATCATGTCAGTTGTAGAAAAGTGCTTGGAAGAAATAGTAGTTCACCGACTTCACACATTTATTAGTAAACACCAAGTTCTACATCCAAACCAATACGGATTTCAAAAACATAAAAGTACTGAAAAACTTCTGGGAGAATTTACAAACACAATAAACGCAGGCCTTAACCGAAACCATCACATCCTTGTGCTATTCATCGACTTTCGTAAAGCTTTCGACATTCTGAGTCAGGATAAGCTTGTAAGCACCTTGAAAAATCGGAATAAGAGGATACTTATCAGATTGGCTTACAAACTATTTAACTGATAGAAAGATTAAGGTCAAGGTGTCAACTACTACAAGTCAGGAAAAACCTAGTGTATATGGGGTTCCAAAAGGCTCCAAACTAGGCCCAATATTGTTTATTCTTTTTTACGAACGAGCTTTCGCTGTTCTAGAACAGCTCATTGAAAACAAAAAAGATCGGAAAAGATCAGAAAAGAACAGAAAATTTCTCATTGAACACCAAAAGCCTGATCTTTTCTGTCTGAATCTGTTCTAGAACAGCTCATTGAACACAAAAAAGATCAGAAAAGATCTGAAAAGAACAGAAAATTTCTCATTGAAGACCACAAGCCTGATCTTTTCTGTCTGAAGCTGTTCTAGTATAGCTCATTGAACACTCTTAAAGACAACAACTACCTACCAGAATATAGTTTGAAAATAAAACAACAACAACAACGTTATTGTTATTATTATTATGAAGTAATTATTTTTGTTACTCCAAAAAAGGAAAACATTACGTAAGTAGGTAGATCATATTTTTCATAACAAACAATAGCGAACTATACACTTTATTGAACTGATTGATTCAGTAAGTGAATAGTTAAAACATCATCAAATCAAATCAACTTTGAAACAGTATACTAATAAAGTTCAATTTCGCTCATTCAAGAAATTATAAAACAATTTTCGGGGAGTCCCCGACATCCCGACAAGCTTGAGTTTGGTGTTACCTACACAAAAAAGAGAAATAAAAAAAATCTGATAAATGTTATTAAGTTTCTATTCTATATACACCAGATCTAGTGGAAATTCCACTAACACTACTCTGAAATTATCACCGGCTTCAACAAACCATTTTGTTTTTCCCAAAAGCCTCCATCATAACAGTTCTTTCTCAATCGCTTATATGGCCCATACATTTCTCATGCCTGCATGTATAATCAGAAGATAGCGCAATATCGCTTTCGCCCTACACTACTCATGCAAACTACGCAATCTTCATAAACAAGCTGTACAGATGTCAATAAAATGCTCTTCTCTTCATTTGATCAGTTGGCTGAGCAATTTTGCCCACACACAACAAATCCAAAACTGCGCAAACAAGAAAATATAAGAAAATTCTGATATTGCTCAATTCGCATGCACAATCACTCATCACATCAGTCAACTACATACATCTTCAATCTGCATATGCGATCACTTGAGTGTATGGGCCCTATACCCTATTATATGAAGGCTTAGGCTGCAAGTAAAACCTGTTTTCGCATCAAATTCTGCTACTTTTTTTTTGAATTAAATGCCGCTAGATGAGCGAATTCTCACACTGAGGGTTGGTCCGGCTTTTCAGTAAGTGTAGCGTCGTCGCTGTGATCATTTGTTTTATTACGTTTAACAAAGTCGAGAGGGTGAATTTTGCGCATTTAGTTTTTCAATAGATGGTGTTTTTGATTTGAATTTTCTACTACGTGTATTGAAAATATTAAAGGTAATTCGCTTTCCGGTCAATGAGCTATTTGATTTTTTTTGACAACGATGAGGAGCTCTGACTTTGTGTATCTGCTAATGATTGTAACATAAGTGTCGGGTTGATAATCTCCCAATTGACTTGCGATGAATCATCGTCATTGAGTATGTTATTCAATTTTTCCGCTGTAATCGCATCGTCTTCCGGTGACGTAGTTGCACTATTTTCATTTTCCTTATCTAGAAGTTAAGGAACTTCTTCAATTGTGTATTTGCTTCATTTAGAAAGATTATCAAAATCATTTAGAGCTTGTGTGGTTTGCTGCGTTGCATTTTGATTAGTTTTAAATAATTTTTTAACTGTGGATAAGTTCAAGGTTGTTGCATTATGTATAAATAATGCGAATGCAATTACCACTACCACACAATCACACGATATAGCTTTTGTGTTGATCATTGTACTAAAACGCGTTAATAAAATTTTACGTTAATGAGCGAGTTTTATTTTAGAAATGAAAAAATATTAATGCACGTGCATGCATGTATACAAAAAAAAAAAAAAAAATACAGATATTTTGTTGCTGGTTCTAGATTATGTGCTAGTGTGTGTATGTGGGTTTGTTCTTTCTGTTTATTTACATATTTAACTTCTTAATATTTGTGCTGTTGTTACTGCATTGTTTTCATTTTCAGCACGAAGAAATCTATTGGATGGCGCGCGGTGAACTTATTCTATTAATGCGAATTGATCTAGCCTGCTGAGTTAACCGTAAAGTATCTTGATTTTCGACATCTTGAAGTTTCCCATAATCTCGTTGTTCTTCCTTTTCGGCAGCAGAATTTTGTGGCTGGGGACTAAATTGAAAATCTACAAATCTTGTATTGTTGAGTGCTGCAGCGTTACCCAGAGATGTAGACAAGTAGATTGAGTAAATATTAAAACACTACCGACGATAAACAACAAAACTGTGAATATCTCGACAGAAACGCGAACAACAAAAGGCTTCATTTCTACTTATTAGAGACATGGATTTACCTAAGCGTATTAGTAGTAGTGCTCCAGGTAGTCATTTGATGATTAGTGACGATGACGTCAATGCCATGATTGATGCATACAAGAAAACGACTTTGAGAGCTCAAGAAGAACGTCTGGAGCAACAAGATCAACAGCAAACCCAACAACAACAACAACAAGAAAAACCAAAATATCCACATCTAAAACGTTTAATACAACAACGTTACCAAATGGAATCATCAAGATCTTCTACTAGTTCAGGATTAACGTCTGAATCTGGAGCATTTTCTAGTGCAACTATAAGTAAACAACCCATACAACCACCACAACCAACAACATCAAGTACATCTTCATTTGCACGTTCAGCAACGGCGGCTGTAACAGTCAGTGCTTACCAAGCCCCTCTCAATCTCAAATCTAATACATCTAATCCAATGTCTTCTAGTTCGACATCTTCTAGTTCGTCTGCGGTACAGTCTGGATTTAGAAAGACTTCAGCGGGTCCGCTGCCATTTGAATCGATTCGACCACCACCGCCAAAAGATCCGAATGACAGAACTGCACCGTATAAATGTATAGATACACGGGATCGACCAGTCAAACCTATAAGCCAGCTGCTACCATTTGATCTATCTCCAAGAACATCAAGTACATCTTCTTTTGGACGTTCAGTAACTGCGGTTGTAACAGACGGTGTTTACAAAGCCCCTCTCAATCTCAAATCTAATACATCTAATCCAATGTCTTCTAGTTCGACATCTTCTAGTTCGTCTGCGGTACAGCCTGGATTTAGAAAGACTTCAGCGGGTCCGCTGCCAATTGATCCATGCCCATTTGATCTATCTCCAAGAACATCAAGTACATCTTCTTTTGGACGTTCAGCAACTGCGGCCGCAACAGACGGTGTTTACAAAGCCCCTCTCAATCTCAAATCTAATACATCTAATCCAATGTCTTCTAGTTCGACATCTTCTAGTTCGTCTGCGGTACAGCCTGGATTTAGAAAGACTTCAGCGGGTCCGCTGCCAATTGATCCATGCCCATTTGATCTATCTCCAAGAACATCAAGTACATCTTCTTTTGGACGTTCAGCAACTGCGGCCGCAACAGACGGTGTTTACAAAGCCCCTCTCAATCTCAAATCTAATACATCTAATCCAATGTCTTCTAGTTCGACATCTTCTAGTTCGTCTGCGGTACAGCCTGGATTTAGAAAGACTTCAGCGGGTCCGCTGCCATTTGAATTGATTCGACCACCACCGCCAAAAGAATCGAATGCCAGAACTGCACCGTATGAATGTATAGTTACACTGGATCGACCAGCCAAACGTGTACGCATTGATTTTGTAAAACGTTTAATAACAACAGTCGGTGCTTACCAAGCCCCTCTCAATCTCAAATCTAATACATCTAATCCAATGTCTTCTAGTTCGACATCTTCTAGTTTGTCTGCGGTACAGCCTGGATTTAGAAAGACTCCACTCAACCCAATACCAATGAAGTCGACTGTACTATCACCGCCAAAAGATATGGTGGCCAGCGGCTTTTACAAATGTGGTTGGTATGAAAAGAACCCAGTTGCAATATCTCAACTTTAAGGTCAGTGTTCCCGAAGAATTCATTCACGTGCTACTGAACTCCAACAAATGGCCTCATGAATGCTTGGCATACGAATTTTTACCTTCCAAGCCTAGTACCAAGATAAATCAGACAAATCAGAATTTTCAAAAATTCAGACACAAGTACGGAAGGAGCTATGAATTTTTTATCAAAACATGTTGGGTATTAGAGGTGAATTGATTGAGCTTCGTCGTGCCACTTCTTCATGTGAGTTCAACATTATTGTGCTTATCGAAACATGGCTGAGAAATGATCACTTTGATGAGGAAATTTGTGATTCATCATGGAAGGTTCTTAGATGCGATCGGACTCTAGTCTCAAATAAAAGCAAAGGAGGCGGTGTATTATTGGGAGTTCATACTTCCCCTTCCTGTTTTCCTGTTGTTATCCAGCCGTCGTCTTCTGAAAATAATTTGAACCAACAAGTATGGGCCAAGGTTTCTGTCGAGGACTTTATGCTATATTCATTCCTGTCAGCCTGATACGATTTACGAGACAACAACTACAACTACATTATCTGTTTTGTCTACTCTCGAAGATAATAATGACTTTTTTCTCTTTGGCGATTTTAATCTTCCTGGACTGAACTGGATACCTTGCGAAGATAATAACTTAATCATCGAACCAATCAATATAACGACTGAGCAGCAATCGGTTTTAATTGACTTTTATAACAAAAACGGATATAATCAAATTTGTAGTTTAAAAAATAATTTTTCAAACGTTCTTGATCTTGTGTTTACGATAACTTTGTTTTAGAAGAGACTTCATCTATCGTTTTAAACAAAACCAGTGTTTTCCACAAGTCATTCGGAATTAGCTTTTTCTATAGCGACAAGACTCGTCCGAATATTGATGAAAAGAAATTATTCTTTGATTTCAAAAACGCTGATTTTTTCATCAAATAAACTTACATTTTAATAACATTGAATCTTTTAGTGAACCCTTTACAGTAAACGAAAAGGCTCTTAAGTTGTATAAAGTTTTTTGTTTGTGAAAAATTTGTTCCTCAAAAGATTATCACTTCTTCTAAAGCCTCTTCCTGGTATGAAAAAGTGTTAATTAACTTTAAAGATCGTAAAAATAAAGCTCATCGTAAATGGACAGCCTCGGGCAATTCTTTTGACTACGAAACTTTTCAGAGTTATGACGCTGAATTCAAATCGTTTGACAAAATATGTTATGACTGATACGTGGTTGAATCAGGATCTCTTATCAAAAAGAATCCTCCTCGTCGATTATACCTCATTCATTCTTTTAGAAATGGAAAAAGGAAACCAGGTTGATGCTATCTATACTGACTTCAGCAAAGCTTTCGACAAAGTTGATCACAGTCTGCTTATTTTTTAATAAAAAAAAATATGGCATTCATGACACCTTATTACTGTGGATCCAATCATATTTGTCGTAAAGGCGAAGTGTGTCAAATTTTGTGATGTCTTGTCACGTCAAATTAATGTTACTTCTGGTGTACCCCAAGGTAGCCATCTTGGCCCACTTTTATTTCTCCTTTTTATAAATGACTTGTCCTTACTGTTTGAAGGTTGTAGATTTTCGATGTATGCCGACGACCTAAAGTTGTTTCATACAGTTAAAAATATATTATTATTGCAGCCTAGTTAAGTGGTGTAATGCTAACGGAATGATGTTAAATGTGGAGAAGTACAATATAATTTCTTTTTTTAAGAAAAGCATGTGCAATAAATTTTGACTACTCCATAGACGGACAAAAGTTAGTGAGAATGGACGTAGTAAAAGACTTAAGAGTTCTAATTGACAAAAAGCATCATATTGATAAAGTTCATTCCAAGAGTATGGTTATATGCTTGGTTTCGTTAAGCGGAGATCCAAGGAACTTAGCGATCCTTATATCACTAAAGCTTTATATTGTTCATTGGTCCGGTCACTGTTAGAGTACTGTAGTGTAATATGGTCTCCGTTGTGTGTTGTTGATATAAAGAAACTTGAATCTGTCCAAAAGCAATTTTTGTTGTTCGTATTGAGAGGTCTTGGATGCAACCCCGACAGTTTTCCTTTACCTCGTTATTCACTTCGACTTAATCTTATTAATATGTGCAGCCTTGTAAATCGCAGAGAGTTGTCCGAAGCTTTATTTGCGTTCAATCTTTTAAATGGAAATATTAACTCACCATTTTTGTGTTTTAAAATATCTGTAAATCCTAACGTTCATATTTAACGACATACCAAATTTTTAAAGGAGACCAACTCAAAGACTAATCATGCTACTCATGAATGTTTCAACAGATGTTCAAAAACATTTAAAAAATATTTTGATTTGTTCGATGTAAATATAAATAGGGAAAACTTCCGGAGAAAAATCCTAAATAGAATGATGTTTGAAGACTCTTCTTGACTTTCATTTGTGTATTTTTGTATTAAATCAAACTTTAATAAATAATTAACTACATAAACAATTTCTATAAACAATGTCCATTTTATATAACAAATCCGTTTTATCAATGAAAAAATTGGTTTTATGTAATACTTAGTGCAACAAATGTATTTTACTTAATTTTTTTTTTCTTAGTGCAATCTTTGCTAAATCTCTCTTATATTTTCTTTATACTTAATGTTGTCTTACTTTGGCAAATAAAAATAAACTAAACTAAAAAAAATAAAAATGTATAGATGCATGGGATCGACCAGTCAATCCTGTACGCCAGCTACCACATGATCCATCTCTGAAGTGGACCGTAGATAAATCCAATTGTGTACAGTTAGTTGACTACTCCTCGTGCTATGACTGAAAAGGATCGATCTGATATGCTCGAGAATTCGGTGGTTCACCGTTCGAAACCTACTAATGTGGTGCTAAATGAAAAAGCCTATCCCATTGAGTTTAAGGCGTCAGGAACGCAACACTTTCGTATGGACTTAGCAGCTGCTGATAAAGAAAGTTATATGACTGTCTATACGAATCGTCCGGATCCAATTCAAGACGTGTCCAAAAAGAACTATATAGAGAAGCCGATGCCGCAGAAGCAAACAACACAACAGCTGCTAATTCTAGTCTAAGAAATCCCAATGATCCAGGTACTTAATCGTATGAACGGAAAAAATGAACCTCTTTCAAGAGCAATTTTCTCATTCAATGAAGTAAGCAACGTTTGTGACTTACATCTTAGTCGTGATACATTTAAAAACAAGTAGTTTTAAATTTATATATTTTAACTACTGCTTTATTTTATAATTTCATATTTATTATTTATAATTGTTATCTGTTAAGCGTTAGCTTGTAGATGATAAAATGAAAAATAAAAATAAAAACTAAATACAAAAATTGCCATGCGAATTTGGAGCTATTGACACCAAAAATCAACAGGGTTATTGCAAATAAACAAAACCATACCTTTTAGAACGCAATTATAAGGTGGTTTTTGGTAAAACTCAATAAAATTATAATCAGTTATTCAATGGATTTTACCGCTGAACACAAAAACAAATCCTTGCTGCCTACTTTGAGCGTAGTATTGATTGATTTTTGTGTTCAGTGGAAAATCCATTCTGGAGATGATTAAAGGATTGCTGGTTTGAGACTAAAATGCACCTACATTTAAAGTAGCTGGATGTTTTTTTTTTCTTCAATGAAACTGCATCTAAAGACCCTTAGAAAGGGATGGTAAGCAGACACAGAAACTTTTCCAGATTTATCGCGGTTATAATAAAAAATGCATTCAACACCCACCTTTGGTAGGGGGCCATTGTTATGAAATAGCATGGACAATATTGCGCTTAACAATATACATAAACTCAGCCTAT
The DNA here is from genome assembly GCA_914767635.1 of Melanostoma mellinum. Taxonomy (NCBI): domain Eukaryota; kingdom Metazoa; phylum Arthropoda; class Insecta; order Diptera; family Syrphidae; genus Melanostoma; species Melanostoma mellinum. The sequence continues at coordinate 74,243,812 of OU612059.1, forward strand.
CTTTTGGCTCTTTTTCAATGAAACCGAAGACAAGAATAAAGAGTTTTCTCACGTTGAACACTACACGGCAAGGCTTAAAAAATATCCACAAACAAATTGATTGCACTCAAACCTATGCTCTTATTTCACAAGATCAATGATTTTCGGGATAAGGCGACTATCTAAGGATGAAACAATAAACCGAAATGGCAGGCTTCTAACTGAACTATTTGAGGATTTCGGTCTGTTTGTGCTTAATAGGGGGGGGGGGGGGGGGGGGTCTAATGGTGACAAAAAAGGTGAACTCACTTGTTCACCATAAAAAAAATATAAATAAATAAAAAATATATATATAACAAATATATAAAAATTCATGCATAAGTATGTGCAAACAATATTTGATAATGCGCTGAATGTGTCTCTTGAAAAAGATGATATTCAGCAAATCTACATTAAAGACATTTCTTCGAAGAGTGCTCATGGTAATCACTCTGGCTTCGGTGCAACTTAGGTTAGGTTGATTGGGGGTGCAGCCACAAGTGGCAACACCTCACTCGGATCTCAAGGATCCATTGTGCTCCCCGGGAAATCAGAGGATGAGGAAATGGGAGGATTGGAGAGGTAGTTGGTTATTGTGGTAGGGAACTCCCACTGAACCACTTGGGGCCCTGAATAAATTTCAGGACGTCGCTTAGTGGGAGATTAGAGATGTCGCCCAGTTCGTCGAAAAAGTATTCTTACTTACTTAGGTGGGCATTACAGTTCGGGGTGAACCTGGGCCTCAACCAACATCCTTCTATAACGACTTCGATTTCGGGCGAGCTCTCTCCAGTTTCGCACTCCAAGTCAGTTGAGGTCTTCATCCACTTGATTGCGCCACCTAAGACGAGGTCTTCCCCTTCCGCGATTTCCCTGCAATGTGCTTTCGAACACCCGACGAGCCGGAGCGTTTGTGTCCATCCGCTCTACATGGCCCAACCATCGTAGCTTCGCGATGCGTACTCTTCTGGCTATGCCCATGTCGCGGTACAGCTCATACAGCTCTCCACACATTGTCTTCGCCTAGGGGACTAAAGATCATTCGGAGAATTTTTCTTTCGAAACGACCAAGAGTTTCCTCATCCGCTTTCGATAAGGTCCATGCTTCCGCGCCGTAAAGCAGGACTGGGATTGGGATGATTAAGGTTTTATATAAGGTTACCCTGGTTTTTCTGGAGAGGGTTTTGTTTCTCAATTGCCTTCTTAACCCAAAGAAGCAACGGTTTGCAAGAGTTATTCTCCGTTTGATCTCCGCACTGATGTTGTTGTCCGTGTCTACAGCGGATCCTAGGTAGACCAAGTCCTGTACTAACTCGAAGTAATGTCTGTCTATTGTGACGTTTTGTCCAATTCGTCGATGTTCTGTGTCCTTGTTTTGCCCTCATTAACCATCAAACCCATTTTTGCCGCTTCTGTTTCGATACTCGCAAAAGCACCTATGACATCACGCTTTTTTCTTCCCATTACGTCAATATCGTCTGCACATGCGAGTAATTGCACAGACTTTTGAAAGATTGTTCCTCTGGTGTTGACGTTTGAATTTCTTACAATCTGTTCAAGTATGATGTTGAAGATGACAGTTTATCGCCTTAACTAAAGCCTTTTTCAACATCAAAGGTCTCTGTGAGTTCTTTACCGACCTTGACGGAGCAGCGTGAATTCTCCAAAGTCATCCTGCATAGTCGTACGAGTTTTGCAGGGATGCCGAAACTAGACACTTTGCTTTCTTCCGACCATATCATGCAGATCAGCATGCTCCTTTCCAACTGATCTCCAGCTGCCTTGAAAAGTTCGGCATCAAGGCCATCTGCACCTGCAGTCTAATTTGATTTAAGTTTGCATATATCAAGCTTAACTTCTTCTAGGTCGGGAGGACGGCATTCTTGATCATCGTCCAAGCTGAATGGGGCAATCTGCCTGACAGCGGAATTTGTGTCCTCATCGCCGTTAAGTAGTCTGCAGAAATGATCTTTCCAGATCCTCAGTAGCGACTGTGAATCTATAATATGTTTCCCTGCTGGTCTTCACAGGCTTCGGGGTTTGCCACCCTGGCAGGATCTTTTTACCTTTTGGTAAAACTTCCGAATCTCGTTCCTGGTCATGGCACCTCTCTATTTTCTCAAACGAGCGTTTCTCATGCTGCTTCTTTTTCTTTTTGAGAAGTCCGTGTTCTTCCCTTCTTCTCTCCTTGTAAATCTTGTTATACTGATCGTAAGCAGCCCACGTTCGTGTTTGCATAAGCATTTGTCGTGCTCTTTGCTTGGCTGCATTTGCCTGCCTGCATTCTTCATCGAACCATGGGTTTCGTTTTGGTGGCCGAATGAAACCCAGAACCTCAGAAGCAGCGGTTCTGATGTTTTCTTGGCATTGCTGCCACTGGTCTTCAATGCTTAATGTTGGTGGCAAGGGATTCAAGGATAATTGAAGGGACACTCGATTGGAAAAGGCATTGACAATCTCTTGCGATTGTAGCTTTCCGACGTCATATCTCTTCACAGCGTTAGTTCGTGCTGGTCGTGAACAAGATATCCTCATTCGAACCTTGGCTACAAAAAGGTAGTGGTCCGAGTCAAAGTTGGCCCCTCGGAAAGTTCGGACATCTAGCACACTGGAAGAGTGCCTTGCGTCGATCGCAACATGGTCAATTTGGTTGACGGTTAATTGATCTGGGGATCGCCATGTGCCTTTATGAATTTTGAGATGCGGGAAGCGTGTACTACTTACAACAAGATTTAGCCCCGCAGCAAAATCGATTAGCCTCAATCCGTTTTCGGAGGTTTTGTCGTGGAGGCTATGCTTACCGATTGTGTTTCCAAAGATGTCCTCCTTCCCTAGTTTTGCGTTGAAATTGGCAAGAACGATTTTCACGTCGTGTCTAGGGCACTGCTCATATGTTTCTTCGAGGAGCTCGTAGAAACAGTCTTTGGAATCGTCGTCTTTCTCTTCTGTGGGGGCGTGGGCGCATATAAGGCTAATGTTGGCGAATTTAGCCCTGATGCGGATGGTCATTATACGCTCATTGACTGGATTTTGGCTAATCACCTTATCCGTGAGTCTCCCTCTTACTACAAATCCGCACCCTAATAAGCGCTGTTTCTGTTGTCCATAGTAGATGTCCATAGTAGATGTCACAGTTTCTCATCTTCTTTATGCCCGGTCCACTCCATCGCACTTCTTGGATGGCGGTTATGTCTGCTTTGCAGCAGCCCAGGGCGTCCGCTAATTCTCCAGCTGCACCTAGTCCGTTAAGAGATCTTACGTTCCAAGTACAGATCCGGAGGTCATTGTCCTTTTTTCGTTTGCATGGGTCGTCAACTTTTGCTTTTGCTTTTGCAAACACGAACGAGGGCTGCTTACGATTGGTATAACGAGATTTACAAGGAGAGAAGAAGGGAAGAACACCGACTTCTCAAAAAGAAAAAGAAGCAGCATGAGAAGCGCTCGTTTGAGGAAATAGAGAGGTGCCATGACAGGAACGAGACTCGGAAGTTTTATCAAAAGGTAAAAAGATCCTGCCAGGGTGGCAAATCCCGAACTCAAGCCTGTAAAGACCAGCAGGGAAACATAGTTATAGAGTCACAGTTGCTACTGAGGATCTGGAAAGATCATTTCTGCAGACTGCTTAACGGCGATGAGGACACAAATTCCGCTGTCAGGCAGATTGCCTTGATGATCAAGAATGCCGTATTCCCGACCTTGAAGAAGTTAAGCTTGCTATATGCAAACTTAAATCAAATAAGACTGCAAGTGCAGATGGCCTTGATGCCGAACTCTTCAAGGTAGCTGGAAACCAGTTGGAAAGCAGCATGCTGATCTGCATGATATTGTCGGAAGAAAGCATGCCCGATGAATGGAACCTCAGTATCGTATGCCCGATCCTAAAGAAAGGAGACCCTCACAATTGCGCCAATTATAGAGGGATAAGCCTCCTTAACGTCGCTTATAAGATCTTGTCTGCTGTAATATGTGAACGTCTGAAACCCCACGTCAACAACTTGATAGGTCCTTATCAATGTGGTTTTAGACCGGAGAAGTCCACAATCGACCAAATTTTCACATTACGGCAGATCTTGGAAAAAACCCGAGAACATAATGTCGATATTCACCACCTCTTTATCGATTTCAAGGCCGCTTATGACAGTATCTACAGAGACGAGCTGTACAGAGCCATGTCTAGTTTTGGCATCCCTGCAAAACTCGTACGACTATGCAGGATGACTTTGGAGAATTCACGCTGCTCCGTCAAGGTCGGTAAAGAACTCACCGAGACCTTTGATGTCGAAAAAGGTTTTAGGCAAGGCGATAAGCTGTCATGCGATTTCTTCAACATCATACTTGAACAGATTGTAAGAAACTCAAACGTCAACACCAGAGGAACAATCTTTCAAAAGTCTGTACAATTACTCGCCTATGCAGACGATATTGACGTAATGGGAAGAAAAAAGCGTGATGTCATAGGTGCTTTTGCGAGTATCGAAACAGAAGCGGCAAAAATGGGTTTGATGGTTAATGAGGGCAAAACGAAGTATATGTTGTCATCAAACAAGGACACAGAACATCGACGAATTGGACAAAACGTCACAACAGACAGACATAACTTCGAGGTAGTACAGGACTTCGTCTACCTAGGATCCGCTGTAGACACGGACAACAACATCAGTGCGGAGATCAAACGGAGAATAACTTTTGCCAACCGTTGCTTCTTTGGGTTAAGAAGGCAATTGAGAAACAAAACCCTCTCCAGAAAAACCAAGGTAACCTTATATAAGACCTTAATCATTACAGTCCTGCTTTACGGCGCGGAAGCATGGACCTTATCGAAAGCGGATGAGGAAACCCTTGGTCGTTTCGAAAGAAAAATTCTCCGAATGATCTTTGGTCCCGTATGCGAAGGCAATGTGTGGAGAAGAAGATACAACAACGAGCTGTATGAGCTGTACCGAGACATGGGCATAGCCAGAAGAGTACGCATCGCGAGGCTACGATGGTTGGGCCATGTTGAGCGGATGGACCCAAACGCTCCGGCTCGTCGGGTGTTCGAAAGCACATTGCAGGGAAATCGCGGAAGGGGAAGACCTCGTCTTAGGTGGCGCAATCAAGTGGAGGATGACCTCAACCGACTTGGAGTGCGAAACTGGAGAGAGCTCGCCCGAAATCGAAGTCGTTATCGAAGGATGTTGGTTGAGGCCCAGGTTCACCCCGAACTGTAATGCCCACCTAAGAAGAAGAAGGGTCGTCAACTTTGAAATCATTATCGTTATCCGAGGCTGCTTGTTGTTTCAGAACAAATTATTTTTCCGTCGTAGGGTAGTTAACGAATAAGAAATTTTATTTTCAGCACTAGGTTAAGTGCTTTTTTCCTGATTTTTAAAATTTTTTTTTCAACTTTTCACAACAAATTAAAATTACATTGCACTAAAAAAAATATGAGCAAATAGTCAACAGCTGCTTATGACAGTTTACACCAAACTTGATCTTGCTCAAAAAGAGGTGCAGAAAACGGTGTGCTAAGCTGTTCTAGAACCGCTCATTGAACACAAAAAAGATCGGAAAAGATCAGAAAAGAACAGAAAATTTCTCATTGAACACCACAAGCCTGATCTTTTCTGTCTGAAGCTGTTCTAGTATAGCTCATTGAACACTCTTAAAGACAACAACTACCAACCAGAATACAGTTTGAAAATAAAACAACAACAACGTTATTGTTATTATGAAGTAATTATTTTTGTTACTCCAAAAAAGGAAAACATTACGTAAGTAGGTAGATCATATTTTACATAACAAACAATAGCGAACTATACACTTTATTGAACTGATTGATTCAGTAAGTGAATAATTAAAACATCATCAAATCAAATCAACTTTGAAACAGTATACTAATAAAGTTCAATTTCGTTCATTCAAGAAATTATAAAACAATTTTCGGGGAATCCCCGACATCCAGACAAGCTTGAGTTTGGTGTTACTTACACAACAAAGAGAAATAAAAAAAAACCTGATAAATGTTATTAAGTTTCTATTCTATATACACTAGATCTAGTGGAAATTCCACTAACACTACACTGAAATTATCACCAGTTCTTCTTATAACAGTTCTTTCTTAATCGCTTATAGGGCCCATACATTTCTCATGCCTGCATGTGTAATCAGAAGATAGCGCATGCGCAATATCGCTTTCGCCCTACACTACTCATTCAAACTGCGCGATCTTCAAAGACAAGTTGTAAAGATGTCAATAAAATGATCTCCTTTTCATTTTATAACTTGGCAGAGCAATTTTGCCCACACCCCACACATGCATGATTGCGCAAACAAGAAAATATAGCACATCACTCAGTCAACACAAACACCTTCAATCTGCATACGCGATCACTTGATTAAGAGTCGTGTATGGGCCCTTTTCCCTATACCCTATTATGTGAAGGTTTAAAGTAAAACCTGTTTTCGCATCAAATTGTGTTACTCATTATTTTTAATTAAATGCCGCTAGATGAGCGAATTCTCACATTGAGGGTTGATCTGACTTTTTAGTAAGTGTAGCGTCGTCGCTGTGATCATTTGTTTTATTTCGTTTAACAAAGTCGAGAGGGTGAATTTTGCGCATTTAGTTTTTCAATAGATGGTGTTTTTGATTTAAATTTTCTAATACGTGTATTGAAAATTGAAAGGTAATTCGCTTTCCGGTCAATGAGCTATTTGATTTTTTGACAACGATGAGGAGCTCTGACTTTGTGTATCTGCTAATGATTGTAACATAAGTGTCGGATTGATAATCTCCCAATTGACTTCCGATGAATCATCGTTATTGAGTATATTATTCAATTTTTCCGCTGTAATCGCATCGTCTTCCGGTGACGTAGTTGCACTATTTTCATTTTCTTTATCTGGAAGTTTAGGAATTTTTCAATTGTGATGTTTTAAGATTCTGAACAGTAATAATATTTATTTTCAATAAATCAAACATATAAAAATTAGAACAATTTGATAACAATAAAATAAACAAAGTATTTAAAAACAAAGTATCAAATCTCAACTTTCAACACCCCCACTAGATTTTTATACTTTTATGCCAATAAGAGTACAACAGTTGTTATGTTTTGTAGCAGGGAGTCCTTTGGTTAGAACATCAGCAGGCATCTCTTCAGTTTTCAAATATAATACTTCTAATTTACTTTCTTCTATAAGATCTCGAATGAAATGATGCCTTATATCGATGTGCCTTGAACGTGCGTGATAAACGTTGTTTTTAGATATGTTTATTGCACTCTTGTTATCGCATTGCAATATAAGTTGTTGATTCCAATGAATAAGTTCTTGCAATAAAGATTGAAGCCAAAGTGCTTCTTGAGATGTTGAGGCTAAAGCCATATACTCAGCCTCTGTGGTGGAGAGAGCGACAGTAGGTTGTTTCTTTGAATTCCACGAAATAGGTCCTCCTTGGTATTTAAAGAGATAACCTGTAGTTGATTTTCTGTCATCTGAGTCACTAGCCCAGTCAGCATCCGAAAATCCTTCTAAACGTCCTTCAATGTCTCGAGTGTATTCTAGCTTGTAGTTTATTGTTCCTTTAATGTAACGGAAAAGTCGTTTAACCGCTATCCAGTGAGATTTTGAAGGACTATTATTAAATCTTGATAAAGCCCCCACTGCAAAGGATAAATCTGGGCGACTTACTTGTGCTGCATATAAAATACTTCCAATAGCTTCTTGATATGGAACGGTTTTCATGTAGTCAGTTTCGTCTTTGCTTTGTTGATGTGTTTCTTTTATAAGCTTTTGATTAATATCTAAGGGTGTGGATACCGGATTACAATCCTCCATATTAAATCGCTTGAGAATATTCTTTAAGTATGTCCGTTGGTCTATCCATAACTTTCCCTTTTCTCGATCGCGAGTTATTTGCATACCAAGCACAAATTTAGCTTCTCCAAAATCTTTCATCTCGAATGATTTAGCCAAATTTTCTTTGATAATTCTTTTTTCATCTTTGTTGTTTGTAAAAATCAGTATGTCGTCTACGTAAATAGCGACGAAAGTCTTATCTGTGCTGTTTGTCTTGTAATAAATACACGGATCGGTTTTGGATTGTTTAAGTCCAATTTTCTTTAAAGTTTCATCCAATTTCTTATTCCAAACTCTGCTAGCTTGTTTGAGGCCGTACAGTGATTTCTTGAGTTTACATACTTTATTTTGAACATTATCAAAACCTTCAGGAAGATTCATGTAAATCTCTTCGTTAAGTTCACTTTGCAGGAAAGCAGTCACAACATCCATTTGATCGATATCCAAATCATATCGTACAGCCAAACTTAAAAGTACCCTTATGGACGTGTACCTTACGACGGGAGAAAATGTTTCTTGATAATCGATCCCTTGACGTTGCGAATACCCCTTAACGACCAATCTAGCTTTATATTTTTCGACATTACCACTTGCATCTTTTTTCGTCTTGAATGTCCATTTGGAATTTATGGCTTTCTTTCCTTTTGGTATTGAAACTATTTCCCAAGTGTCATTTTTCAAAAGAGCTGTATATTCATCGTTCATTGCTTTTTTCCAGTCAGACATATGTTCGCTCTTCATTGCCTCAGCGACTGTCTTTGGATCTTCATTGTCGTTAGCCATGTACGATAAGTAACCGTATCTTTCAGGTGGATTTCTTATTCTGGTAGATCGTCTTATTCCTCTGTCAGATATGATTCCTTCTGAAGATTCTTCAACAATGAAATCATCTTGGGCATCCAAAAAGCTGTTTTCACTTGCCGCTTCGTCACTTATTTCGATTGGTATTTCATTGTTTGAATCCGCTGAGAATATTCTTTAAGTATGTCCGTTGGTCTATCCATAACTTTCCCTTTTCTCGATCGCGAGTTATTTGCATACCAAGCACAAATTTAGCTTCTCCAAAATCTTTCATCTCGAATGATTTAGCCAAATTTTCTTTGATAATTCTTTTTTCATCTTTGTTGTTTGTAAAAATCAGTATGTCGTCTACGTAAATAGCGACGAAAGTCTTATCTGTGCTGTTTGTCTTGTAATAAATACACGGATCGGTTTTGGATTGTTTAAGTCCAATTTTCTTTAAAGTTTCATCCAATTTCTTATTCCAAACTCTGCTAGCTTGTTTGAGGCCGTACAGTGATTTCTTGAGTTTACATACTTTATTTTGAACATTATCAAAACCTTCAGGAAGATTCATGTAAATCTCTTCGTTAAGTTCACTTTGCAGGAAAGCAGTCACAACATCCATTTGATCGATATCCAAATCATATCGTACAGCCAAACTTAAAAGTACCCTTATGGACGTGTACCTTACGACGGGAGAAAATGTTTCTTGATAATCGATCCCTTGACGTTGCGAATACCCCTTAACGACCAATCTAGCTTTATATTTTTCGACATTACCACTTGCATCTTTTTTCGTCTTGAATGTCCATTTGGAATTTATGGCTTTCTTTCCTTTTGGTATTGAAACTATTTCCCAAGTGTCATTTTTCAAAAGAGCTGTATATTCATCGTTCATTGCTTTTTTCCAGTCAGACATATGTTCGCTCTTCATTGCCTCAGCGACTGTCTTTGGATCTTCATTGTCGTTAGCCATGTACGATAAGTAACCGTATCTTTCAGGTGGATTTCTTATTCTGGTAGATCGTCTTATTCCTCTGTCAGATATGATTCCTTCTGAAGATTCTTCAACAATGAAATCATCTTGGGCATCCAAAAAGCTGTTTTCACTTGCCGCTTCGTCACTTATTTCGATTGGTATTTCATTGTTTGAATCCGCTGATGAAATTTCGTCTTCATTCCCCACTGAATCATATCCTGTAAAAATATCACAATAAGATGTATCGTTTGTCTCACCATCCTTTGGAAAAATTTGCTCATGGAAAACTGCATCTCGACTTATTACGACTTTTTTTTTCTTTACATCGTAAAAGCGATATGATTTTGAGTGTGTGCAGTATCCGACAAAAATTACTTCTTTTCCCTTGGCATCGAGTTTCTTCCGATTTTCTTTTGGAATGTGAATAAGTGCTTGACAACCGAAAACTTTAAGATGCTGCAGATTCACTCTTCTTCCACTCCAGATTTCTTCAGGTGTTTTTTCTTTTGTACCTTTGCAAGGTGTTCTGTTTGTTAAATAAACGGCCGTATTTGCAGCTTCGGCCCAAAATCGTTGTGTAAACCAGACTCGATAAGAAGACAACGTGCTTTTTCGATTATGGTTCTATTCATTCTCTCTGCCAACCCGTTTTGTTGTGGAGAATATGGAACCGTTGTTTGATGTTGAATGCCTGCATCTGCTAGAATCTTCTTCATCTTAAAATTACAATATTCCTTTCCATTGTCACTTCTAATGGCTTTTATTTTGTTACCAGTCTGATTTTCTACAAAATTTTTGAACTCGAGGAACTTTTCCGCTACCTCATTCTTGCTTTTAATGAAAAATGCAAAGACTTTTCTTGAAAAATCATCAATGAATAAAAGCATGTACTTTGAACCTCCAATTGATTTTTGTTCAATCGGACCACAGAGATCTGTATGTATCAGTTCTAAAATTGAATCTGCCCTGTTACCAATTGAGTTAAAAGGCTGGCGTGCCATTTTACCTTTGATACATGTGATGCAATTGATTTTTGAGCTATCGCAATCAATATTCTGCACCACTTTCGGAATCATAGCTTGTGTGGTTTCGATACTTGGATGTCCAACACGCTTGTGCCAAAGTTCAAAGTGTGAAGTTACATTTTTTGTAAAATATGCACTTTGGTTGTGTGGTCTGTTGAGTCGGAACATATTGTTCACCAAGCTTGCAGTTGCAACAACATTACCCCTTTGGTCTTTTACTAAACATCCATTCTTGGAAAAAATCATTGAAAAACCCTTCTGAACAATTTTTGAGACAGATAAGAGATTAATGCATAAGTCAGGAACGTGAAGGACTTCTAAAAATTCAATCTCACTTTCTTTGAATTTTCCAATAGATATCTTCATATCGACTCTACCTATACCTTGGACTTGCATTTTTGAATTATTTGCAACAATTACCTCAGAATTAAGATTTTCCATCTTACTTGAAAAGCATGCACTATTTGAGCACATGTGAGCTGACGCTCCCGAGTCGAAATACCATTCTTCTTTTTCAAGAGCCGAGACAGAAAAACATCCTAACATCGCATTCTTCTTTTCTTGAAGGTTCTTATTCTTTTTTGGACATTTAGCAGCAATATGGCCAAATTTGTTGCAGTTGTAACATTTAGGACCCTTAAAGTTCTTATTCCCAAAGTTTTTCTTGTTCTTGCCAACAAAAGCAGTATCTTGACTTGAATCCAGATTAATGTCTTGAAGAATTTTGGTTTTAATACTGTCTCCTGTAATAAGAATCCCAGAGCTTTGGACTCCCATTATCATTGGCTTGTATTCTTCGGGAAGACCAGCTAGAAGCATTGATCCTATCCATTCTTCATCTAGGTTGAGACCAACAGACCTAAGCTTGTATGATGTATTTAACACATCGTTAACATACGCATCTACGGTAGAAAAATCTTTCAATTTTGTAGAACAAAACTTTTGGATGAGCCCAACTCTCCTCACAAGACCAGAATCTTGAAAAATTTTCTGAAGAGAATTCCAAATCTCCTTAGCGCTTTTGCAATGTCTTATATGAGGATAAATGGATGTTTCAACAAGCAATATAAGCTCCGATTTTGCGTTTAAGAGCTTCGTTGCATCCTTCTCCGTCTCACTACCTTCAGAAACAGCCGTCCAAAGTCCTTTCATTTGGAAATAAGCTTCAACGGAAAATTTCCAGTCTTCGAAGTTTTCGCTTCCTCGAAGCTTTTCAATACTGAATTTCGTTTCAGACATCTTTTCCCAATACAAATTTCCTTATTATTTTGTATTTAGTTCGTGATAAGGCCCATAACCTGATGTTTTAAGATTCTGAACAGTAATAATATTTATTTTCAATAAATCAAACATATATAAAAATTAGAACAATTTGATAACAATAAAATAAACAAAGTATTTAAAAACAAAGTATCAAATCTCAACTTTCAACAAATTGTGTATTTGAATCATTTAGAGCTTGTGTGGTTTGCTGCGTTGCATTTTGATTAGTTTTAAATAATTTTTTAACTGTGGATAAGTTCAAGGTTGTTGCATTATGTATAAATAATGCGAATGCAATTACCACTACCACACAAATACACGATAGTGTTTTTGTGTTGATCATTGTACTAAAACACGTTAATAAAATTTTACGTCAATGAGCGAATCTTATTTTAGAAATTAAATATTAATGCACGTGCATGCATTGCATATATACAAAAAAATACAGATATTTTGTTGCTTGTTCTAGATGTGTATGAGCAGGGCCGGATTTAAATTTGTGCCGCCCTGGGCACTGAAGAAAATTCTTTTTTAAGAATTAGAATAAAATAACTGAAGGAAATTTATTATGTGTTATATAATTTATAATACATTATGTTCTATTTATATTAAGTCTTTATTTACTCATATATTATTCAGGGTGATTTGCATGAGGTGTGACAAAAAGATAGGTTGTGTAGGTTGGACCTAGAAAATCAAAAATTCGTATGAGAGGGGGGGGGGGGGGTCCAGGTTCCCCCGTTTAGCCGAGAGGGGCAATTTAAGAAAAAAATCACTTAAAACGCAAAAAAAAAATTTAAAAGTAACGTTCCAACAGAGTTGTACTATAGCATTTTGTAAAGCCAAAAACCTATACATTAATTTAAAGTTTAAAATTAGTTGTTCAAATGAATAGTTTTTGGAATATTAATTTTCAAAGTCAAAACTTTGAAATTTTTTTTTCTCAAACCATTTTTTTTCTCAAAATTTTACGTAGTTAGGTAGTATTTTTTATTTATTTTATTTATTATTTGCAATGTTCTTATTTATTTTTGATCAAACACAAAAAACCGGATGCCAAAATAACCTGTAGTTTTTGAGAAAACCAGAATTTCCAAAAACGACTTTTTTAAATTTTTTTTTTTTTAAGTTTTTTTTCGTTATTGGATTGTTAAGTGAATTTGCGAAATAAAGGATGAATTTTCTCTTTACATTTTTATTGAGAACACCACAACACAATCTTCACAATCTGAACGTTGAACCACATCAGATTCTATACATAGAATAGCCAAGCTATTGAGGCTATTTGCACCCATTATAGAACTCAGTAATTTTTAACTCTTTTTAAACAAGAAAACGATCGTCCTATTCTACAGTTTGCTACGGATACGGCTTTGTCCTGATTGGAGTTGCATCGCGCAACCGAACGATGAACTTCGGTCGGTCGCGTTGCTTGTAGGTAATGTATAGTCGCAATACGCTCATAATATCGCGCGACCAGGCTACATAAATGATATCACGCGACTATCTTCGAATTCCATTTTCACTTGATATTTGCTAAGAGCAACGTGATGAAAATCAAACCGGTTGATTTGAAACAACCAGAATACTCTTCGTAGCGTCGGTAGAGCAAAGTTTTTCCTTGATAGGGACACTACCCTACGAGTATACAGTTTAATTATGAAAAGCTTGAATGATCATGAAATAAAAACTTGCGACCGTTCTACCCCAATTGGGCGACCACTTTCCTGCGACAGACAATAGGGTTATTGTTGTTCAATGTGTTCATCATCAGATGCAGCGCCCGTCGCTCGTTGTTCGGTCGCGCGATGGCTGCCAATTAGGACATTGGGTAAAGCTATAAATATTCGATAAGCGATTTCTACGTTTGGAGACCCAGTGCTAATCTTTATTTATAGATTCTGATTTCTGGATATATATATTCTTTCTTTCTTAAAAAATCATCCAACTTAGGAGTTTTACTCAAAACATATTGCTCCTTTTTACTCTTGTCTAAAGTTCGTTTTCGGTACTCAAAAATTAATTTCAGACTTATGCTCAACAAAATTGAAAGTCTTTGCAGGTTAGATTCTTCTAAAAGTCAAATATAAAAGAAACTATATTGCAGGAATGTACCAAATTAAAATTTGATATAATTCTAATTTGATACATAATGCATAAATTATATATCTTGAAAGATGAAACGTTTATTGAAAAGAATTAGTAAATTATATATATTGTTTAATTTTTTTTTTAATTTTGCCGCCCTAGAAAATTTGCCGCCTGGGCACTAGCCCCGACTGCCCCTAGTGTAAGTCCTCCACTGTGTTTGAGTGTGTGTGTGTGTTTTTTCTTTCTGTTTATTTACATATTTAACTTCTTAATATTCGTGCTGTTGTAACTGTGTTGTTTTCATTTTCAGAACGAAGAAATCTATTTGATGGCGCGCGGTGAACTTATTCTATTAATGCGAATTGATCCAGCCTGCTGAATTGACCGTAGAGTATCTTGATCTTCGACATCTTGAAGTTTCCCATAATCTCGTTGTTCTTCCTTTTCGGCAGCAGAATTTTGTAGCTGGGGACTAAATTGAAAATAAACAAGTCTTGTATTGTTGAGTGCTGCAGCATTTACCAGAAAGATTTGGTTTTATTTAAATGGTGTTGATGCATTTGTTTACAAGTAGATTGAGTTAATATTAAAACACTTCCGACGATAAACAACAAAACTGTGAATATCTCGACAGAAACGCGAACAACAAAAGGCTTCATTTCTACTTATTAGAGACATGGATTTAACTTAACGTACTAGTAGTAGTGCTCCCAAAATGGAATCATCAAGAGCTTCTACTAGTTCAGGATTTACGTCTGAATTTGGAACATTTTGTGGTGCAACTATAAGTAAACAACCCATACAATCACAACAACCAACAACATCAAGTATATATTCATTTGCACGTTTAGCAACGGCGCCGGCGGCTGTAACAGTCGGTGCTTACCAAGCCCCTCTCAATCTCAAATCTAATACATCTAATCCAATGTCTTCTAGTTCGACATCTTCTAGTTCGTCTGCGGTACAGCCTGGATTTAGAAAAACTTCAGCGGGTCCGCTGCCATTTGAACCATGCCAGCTGCTACCATTTTATCTATCTCCAAGAACATCAAGTACATCTTCATTTGCACGTTCAGCAACGGCGGCTGTAACAGTCGGTGCTTACCAAGCCCCTCTCAATCTCAAATCTAATACATCTAATCCAATGTCTTCTAGTTCGACATCTTCTAGTTCGTCTGCGGTACAGCCTGGATTTAGAAAGACTTCAGCGAGTCCGCTGCCATTTGAACCATGCCAGCTGCTACCATTTTATCTATCTTCAAGAACATCAAGTACATCTTCTTTTGGATGTTCAGTAACTGCGGTTGTAAAAGACGGTGTTTTCAAAGCCCCTCTCAATCTCAAACCTAATACAGCTAATTCAATGTCTTCTAGTTCGACATCTACTAGTTCGTCTGCGGTACAGCCTGGATTTAGAAAGACTTCAGTGGGTCCGCTGCCATTTGAATCGATTCGACCACCACCGCCAAAAGATCCGAATGCCAGAACTGGATCGTATGAATGTATAGTTACACTGGATACACCAGCCAAACGTATGCGCATTGCATTTGTAAAACGTTTAATACAACACCGTGACCAAATAAAATCATCAAGATCTTCTACAAGTTCAGGATTAACGTCTGAATCTGGAGCATTTTGTGGTGCAACTGTAAGTAAACAACCCATACAACCACCACAACCAACAACATCAAGTACATCTTCATTTGCACGTTCAGCAACTGCGGCCGCAACAGTCGGTGCTAACCAAGCCCCTCTCAATCTCAAATCTAATACATCTAATCCAATGTCTTCTAGTTCGACATCTTCTAGTTCGTCTGCGGTACAGCCTGGATTTAGAAAGACTTCAGCGGGTCCGCTGCCATTTGAACCATGCCAGCTGCTACCATTTTATCTATCTCCAAGAACATCAAGTACATCTTCATTTGCACGTTCAGCAACGGCGGCTGTAACAGTCGGTGCTTACCAAGCCTCTCTCAATCTCAAATCTTATACATCTAATCCAATGTCTTCTAGTTCGACATCTTCTAGTTCGTCTGCGGTACAGCCTGGGCTTAGAAAGACTTCAGCGGGTCCGCTGCCATTTGAACCATGCCAGCTGCTACCATTTTATCTATCTCCAAGAACATCAAGTACATCTTCATTTGCACGTTCAGCAACGGCGGCTGTAACAGTCGGTGCTTACCAAGCCTCTCTCGATCTCAAATCTAATACATCTAATCCAATGTCTTCTAGTTTGACATCTTCTAGTTCGTCTGCGGTACAGCCTGGATTTAGAAAGATTTCAGCGGGTCCACTGCCATTTAAATCGATTCGACCACCACCGCCAAAATATCCGAATGGCAGAACTGCACCGTATGAATGTAAAAATACACGGGATCGACCAGTCAATCCTGTACGCCAACTACCACATGATCCATCTCTGAAGCGGACCGTAGATAAATCCAATTGTGTACAGTTGACTACTCCTGGTGCTATGACTGAAAAGGATCGATCTGATATGCTCGAGAATTCGGTGGTTCACCGTTCGAAACCTACTAATGTGGTGCTAAATGAAAAAGCCTATCCCATTGAGTTTAAGGCGTCAGGAACGCAACACTTTCGTATGGACTTTGCATTTGCCGGTAAAGAAAGTTATATGACTGTCTATACGAATCGTCCGGATCCAATTCGTTATCCAGAGAATCGAGTACAAATCGTTCATAGCGTGTATAAAGATCAGGATCGCATTTATGAGAAGCAAAGTCGTTTCTATCTCAAGGGTAATTCGTTGGCGTGTGCTTCGGTATTTTGTATCGAACGTGTGCCTTTGGAAAAAGCAAGACGTGTCCAAGAAGAACTCGATAGAGAAGCCGATGCCGCTGAAGCAAACAACACAACAGCAGCTAATTCTAGCCTAAGAAATCCCAATGATCCAGGTACTTAATCGTATGAACGGAAAAAATGAACCTCTTTCACGAGCGATTTTCTCATTCAATGAAGTAAGCAACATCTGTGACTTACATCTTAGTTGTGATACATTTAAAAACAAGTTGTTTTACAATTATATATTTAAACTACTGCTTTATTTTATACTTTCATAATTATTATTTATATGTATAACTGTTACCAGTATGCAATCTGTTAAGCGTTAGCTTGTAGATGATAAAATGACAAAAAAAAAAAAAAACTACCCAACTAAGGACATAAAAACTAACAACAGAACAACAATTCTTCGTCAACGCTATCCGTCTGTGGAATCTTCTTCCAAGAAACTTGAAAATAAAATGTGGCCAAGCTAAGTTTAGCATTGAACTTCGAAACTTTTTTCAAAGGTACTAAAATTAATACAAAATGCATTGGCTCTTAAAAACTAAAAAACCAAATCACTTAACATTAGATGAGATGTATGTATAAAAATTAAAATCTACTTAAAATAAAGAACTGAAATGCTTAAAGTTATGTATAGATTTGCTTATATTTAACGAGTAATTAGATGAAAATTGGAAGAAATGTTTGTATAAAATTTTTTTAAGAAGTAGCCTTCTCACTGTTTTTATATTGTACTCTCTTTAGGCTTTAGCAATAACACTATCTTATAAGATATCTTTCTTACTGTGTATGCATTCAATGATTAAAAATCTAAATCTAAAATTAAGTGCACGTGCACTTTCTTTTGAATTTATCTTGCAAAGTAGACAATAAAAAGTTTGTTCTTTTGCGTTTTAATGGATTGCATAATCTTAGCTCTATGGTGTCTGTGGAAGAATTTTCGAACCTACTTGAGTTTGAAAGATCAAGGTTAGGTGGAAGTGGCTGTCAGTCAATGATTACATTGCCTGACACACTTAGACCGCAAGGGCCCATTGTGATACCACAGAGATCAACAAGTTAATCACCTACTGATCTCAGAAGCCCGATGTAAGATTAAAGAGTTGATCACTTATTAATCTTCCATTACGGGACTAGCCTGTTAATCACCTGCTAGTCAAACCACGTGGAACTTTTAATGTATTTCGAAAGACTTTTAGGGTCTATGTAAGCTAGGTCGCTAGTATCATCGAAGAAGAATTCATCGAGATGAGTTTTCCTCCTATGAAGTAGTGCAGGGCATGAGCAAAGAAGGTGTTGAACGGTTTCTTCCTCCTCCTCGTCCATGCAGCTTCTGCAGAAATCATTGGAAAACACACCAAGTCTTTTGGGGTGTCTCCCTATTAGACAATGTCCCGTAAGAACACCTATGGTAGAACCTAGATACAGACGGTTCAGGGCCAACAAACTCTTCGAGCGTTTTGAGTCTACACACGGCCAAACTTTTTTGGTTGCAAGGCAGTTGTTACTCTCAGTCCATCTAGTGTTTGTTATCTTTGAAGCGTCTTGTCTAAGTAGGAGTTTACATGCTGCGATAGGTACACCTATGTTGTTCCATTCTGAGCGTAGGGAAGTGGTCGTGCCCTTTTTCGTCTGCCATACAGTTGCCTGGTATGTCCCTGTGCCCTGGCACCCATGAAAGGTGAATGTTAAACTGATTTGACATCTCCCTCAGAGACATCTGACAATTTTGGACCGTGATGGATTTTGTAGAGACAGAGGCAAGAGATTAAAGGGCAACTTGGCTGTCTGAGAAGATCCGAATATCCGTGGAGGATATGACGTTTTCTTTGAGCCAAGACAGCACCTCCTTAATCGCCAGAATTTCCGCTTGGAACACACTACAATGATCGGGTAGGCGGAAGAAAAGACTGAGGTTCAGTTTTTCTGAGTAGATTCCACTTCCCAAACCTTCGCTGGTTTTTGAACCTTCGGTGTAGAAATGTATTGCTTCATTTTCCAAGAGAGTGCCATTTTCCCAAGCTCTTCTCTAAGGTATGGTTACTTGGAAATTATTATCAAAAACCAACTTGGGGGTGGTGTAGTCGGATCGATTGGGTAGGAATCCAAACTTATCTAGAATGGTAGTGTGACCGATTGGATTATTGGTCCATTGTGATTAACTCTGTGTCGAGTAGCTGAGCTAACTGCGACTTGTTTGCTGAAGATATCTAGGGCTGTGAGATCTAGTAGTACATTGAGGGCGTCCGATGGGGTAATACACAGACTAGCCGTTCTTTGAATTTTGGCCAGCTTGTTGTAGCTGATCATCTTGCCTAGTGCGGTCTACCAGAGTATCACCCCGTATGTGAGTATCGATCTATCTAATTACCGAGGTATGCAGCCAGTGGGTGATTTGGGGGGAGAAACCCCATTTCCCACCAATGGCTTTTTTACAGGAGAGGAGTGCCACGTTGGCTTTATTTACTCTTTCCTCAATATTGATTTTCCAGGTCAGTTTTTTGTCAAAAATGAGGCTTAGATATTTAACCTGATTTGACATTGTGAGAGTTTCCCCTTTAATAGTTGGGGGTCTGAAGTCCGGAATTTTGTATTTCCTCGTAAAGAGAACTAATTCAGTTTTGTGTGGATTGATGTTCAGACCACAATCTACAGCCCAATAGTTAAGCTTGTTAAGTGCTGTTTGTAGCAGCTCAGCTAGAGTTTGTGGGTGCTTGCCTTAAATGGCAATTGCTACATCATCGGCATAGGCTATGGTTTTGGAGTCAACCCGTTAGATGTTAGAAGAATTCTAAGTCTTTCAAAGATTTTTCTTTAAGCGACTATTTCGATTACCAATCGCAACACCGACCTATGCGGAACATGTGGAGTCTGGCTTACCACCCATTTACATCTTAAAGCTCAAAATTCACTCAAACTACTTAAGTAGGGTGATGAAGAGAAGTAGCTCCAGTCTCCGTAAAAGAATCATGAACAGATTATTGCTCACAAGCGCTTCTCCATTCAGAGAATGGCACCAGCTAGCGTTATCTCATGATTTAGTCCTATCTCTGACAAAGAACAACGTTTATGATTGGACGGATCATATATATAATAGATGACAAGTTATATAATCAATGTTTAACAAGAGCTTCAACATCAGATTCTAGATTAATTTATAAGAAACTTAATCATGGATTATCAACTGAAGAAAGCTATTTCGCTTTCAAATAGTCTTCAGAATTTTTAAGCAACATCTTCAGAGCTAGGGTTAAAATTCTAAATCTGAACTTCATTCCACACAAAAATGATCTTCAGCAATCTTGTAATATATGCAACAGAAGAGAACCTTGAAAAAGTTTTCATTTCTGTTGAAAGTTGAGATTTGATACTTTGTTTTTAAATACTTTGTTTATTTTATTGTTATCAAATTGTTCTAATTTTTATATGTTTGATTTATTGAAAATAAATATTATTACTGTTCAGAATCTTAAAACATCAGGTTATGGGCCTTATCACGAACTAAATACAAAATAATAAGGAAATTTGTATTGGGAAAAGATGTCTGAAACGAAATTCAGTATTGAAAAGCTTCGAGGAAGCGAAAACTTCGAAGACTGGAAATTTTCCGTTGAAGCTTATTTCCAAATGAAAGGACTTTGGACGGCTGTTTCTGAAGGTAGTGAGACGGAGAAGGATGCAACGAAGCTCTTAAACGCAAAATCGGAGCTTATATTGCTTGTTGAAACATCCATTTATCCTCATATAAGACATTGCAAAAGCGCTAAGGAGATTTGGAATTCTCTTCAGAAAATTTTTCAAGATTCTGGTCTTGTGAGGAGAGTTGGGCTCATCCAAAAGTTTTGTTCTACAAAATTGAAAGATTTTTCTACCGTAGATGCGTATGTTAACGATGTGTTAAATACATCATACAAGCTTAGGTCTGTTGGTCTCAACCTAGATGAAGAATGGATAGGATCAATGCTTCTAGCTGGTCTTCCCGAAGAATACAAGCCAATGATAATGGGAGTCCAAAGCTCTGGGATTCTTATTACAGGAGACAGTATTAAAACCAAAATTCTTCAAGACATTAATCTGGATTCAAGTCAAGATACTGCTTTTGTTGGCAAGAACAAGAAAAACTTTGGGAATAAGAACTTTAAGGGTCCTAAATGTTACAACTGCAACAAATTTGGCCATATTGCTGCTAAATGTCCAAAAAAGAATAAGAACCTTCAAGAAAAGAAGAATGCGATGTTAGGATGTTTTTCTGTCTCGGCTCTTGAAAAAGAAGAATGGTATTTCGACTCGGGAGCGTCAGCTCACATGTGCTCAAATAGTGCATGCTTTTCAAGTAAGATGGAAAATCTTAATTCTGAGGTAATTGTTGCAAATAATTCAAAAATGCAAGTCCAAGGTATAGGTAGAGTCGATATGAAGATATCTATTGGAAAATTCAAAGAAAGTGAGATTGAATTTTTAGAAGTCCTTCACGTTCCTGACTTATGCATTAATCTCTTATCTGTCTCAAAAATTGTTCAGAAGGGTTTTTCAATGATTTTTTCCAAGAATGGATGTTTAGTAAAAGACCAAAGGGGTAATGTTGTTGCAACTGCAAGCTTGGTGAACAATATGTTCCGACTCAACAGACCACACAACCAAAGTGCATATTTTACAAAAAATGTAACTTCACACTTTGAACTTTGGCACAAGCGTGTTGGACATCCAAGTATCGAAACCACACAAGCTATGATTCCGAAAGTGGTGCAGAATATTGATTGCGATAGCTCAAAAATCAATTGCATCACATGTATCAAAGGTAGAATGGCACGCCAGCCTTTTAACTCAATTGGTAACAGGGCAGATTCAATTTTAGAACTGATACATACAGATCTCTGTGGTCCGATTGAACAAAAATCAATTGGAGGTTCAAAGTACATGCTTTTATTCATTGATGATTTTTCAAGAAAAGTCTTTGCATTTTTCATTAAAAGCAAGAATGAGGTAGCGGAAAAGTTCCTCGAGTTCAAAAATTTTGTAGAAAATCAGACTGGTAACAAAATAAAAGCCATTAGAAGTGACAATGGAAAGGAATATTGTAATTTTAAGATGAAGAAGATTCTAGCAGATGCAGGCATTCAACATCAAACAACGGTTCCATATTCTCCACAACAAAACGGGTTGGCAGAGAGAATGAATAGAACCATAATCGAAAAAGCACGTTGTCTTCTTATCGAGTCTGGTTTACACAACGATTTTGGGCCGAAGCTGCAAATACGGCCGTTTATTTAACAAACAGAACACCTTGCAAAGGTACAAAAGAAAAAACACCTGAAGAAATCTGGAGTGGAAGAAGAGTGAATCTGCAGCATCTTAAAGTTTTCGGTTGTCAAGCACTTATTCACATTCCAAAAGAAAATCGGAAGAAACTCGATGCCAAGGGAAAAGAAGTAATTTTTGTCGGATACTGCACACACTCAAAATCATATCGCTTTTACGATGTAAAGAAAAAAAAAGTCGTAATAAGTCGAGATGCAGTTTTCCATGAGCAAATTTTTCCAAAGGATGGTGAGACAAACGATACATCTTATTGTGATATTTTTACAGGATATGATTCAGTGGGGAATGAAGACGAAATTTCATCAGCGGATTCAAACAATGAAATACCAATCGAAATAAGTGACGAAGCGGCAAGTGAAAACAGCTTTTTGGATGCCCAAGATGATTTCATTGTTGAAGAATCTTCAGAAGGAATCATATCTGACAGAGGAATAAGACGATCTACCAGAATAAGAAATCCACCTGAAAGATACGGTTACTTATCGTACATGGCTAACGACAATGAAGATCCAAAGACAGTCGCTGAGGCAATGAAGAGCGAACATATGTCTGACTGGAAAAAAGCAATGAACGATGAATATACAGCTCTTTTGAAAAATGACACTTGGGAAATAGTTTCAATACCAAAAGGAAAGAAAGCCATAAATTCCAAATGGACATTCAAGACGAAAAAAGATGCAAGTGGTAATGTCGAAAAATATAAAGCTAGATTGGTCGTTAAGGGGTATTCGCAACGTCAAGGGATCGATTATCAAGAAACATTTTCTCCCGTCGTAAGGTACACGTCCATAAGGGTACTTTTAAGTTTGGCTGTACGATATGATTTGGATATCGATCAAATGGATGTTGTGACTGCTTTCCTGCAAAGTGAACTTAACGAAGAGATTTACATGAATCTTCCTGAAGGTTTTGATAATGTTCAAAATAAAGTATGTAAACTCAAGAAATCACTGTACGGCCTCAAACAAGCTAGCAGAGTTTGGAATAAGAAATTGGATGAAACTTTAAAGAAAATTGGACTTAAACAATCCAAAACCGATCCGTGTATTTATTACAAGACAAACAGCACAGATAAGACTTTCGTCGCTATTTACGTAGACGACATACTGATTTTTACAAACAACAAAGATGAAAAAAGAATTATCAAAGAAAATTTGGCTAAATCATTCGAGATGAAAGATTTTGGAGAAGCTAAATTTGTGCTTGGTATGCAAATAACTCGCGATCGAGAAAAGGGAAAGTTATGGATAGACCAACGGACATACTTAAAGAATATTCTCAAGCGATTTAATATGGAGGATTGTAATCCGGTATCCACACCCTTAGATATTAATCAAAAGCTTATAAAAGAAACACATCAACAAAGCAAAGACGAAACTGACTACATGAAAACCGTTCCATATCAAGAAGCTATTGGAAGTATTTTATATGCAGCACAAGTAAGTCGCCCAGATTTATCCTTTGCAGTGGGGGCTTTATCAAGATTTAATAATAGTCCTTCAAAATCTCACTGGATAGCGGTTAAACGACTTTTCCGTTACATTAAAGGAACAATAAACTACAAGCTAGAATACACTCGAGACATTGAAGGACGTTTAGAAGGATTTTCGGATGCTGACTGGGCTAGTGACTCAGATGACAGAAAATCAACTACAGGTTATCTCTTTAAATACCAAGGAGGACCTATTTCGTGGAATTCAAAGAAACAACCTACTGTCGCTCTCTCCACCACAGAGGCTGAGTATATGGCTTTAGCCTCAACATCTCAAGAAGCACTTTGGCTTCAATCTTTATTGCAAGAACTTATTCATTGGAATCAACAACTTATATTGCAATGCGATAACAAGAGTGCAATAAACATATCTAAAAACAACGTTTATCACGCACGTTCAAAGCACATCGATATAAGGCATCATTTCATTCGAGATCTTATAGAAGAAAGTAAATTAGAAGTATTATATTTGAAAACTGAAGAGATGCCTGCTGATGTTCTAACCAAAGGACTCCCTGCTACAAAACATAACAACTGTTGTACTCTCATTGGCATAAAAGTATAAAAATCTAGTGGGGGTGTTGAAAGTTGAGATTTGATACTTTGTTTTTAAATACTTTGTTTATTTTATTGTTATCAAATTGTTCTAATTTTTATATGTTTGATTTATTGAAAATAAATATTATTACTGTTCAGAATCTTAAAACATCAATTTCATTCATTTTTTCACAGTGTGTCCAATTTTACAAGAAATTTGTCGTTTGTATTTCCAGGAAAGTTTTCTGTCTTTAAATAGCCTCTACCAAGTCTTGAATAGAAAGAGTGGCATTAAGTTATTGCAATAGTTTCTAGAAAAAAATCTCTACCAGTTATTGCATTAAATCACTAATTTCAGCCAATTTTGAAAATTGTACATACTTGCCTTTTCAATTTCAGTTATTTTACTGTTCAACGTAATTTTCTCATAATGTACATTTAACGTTTCTCTAATATTTTTTTCTCTCCAATTGAAAGTTTTCTGTCTAAATATCTGATGAAATTATCATTAAAATTGTTAATTAACTAAATTTTTTTAGTTCTTTAAAATACAAACTCTTCTATGTACATATATAATTTATTTTTACAAATTAATAATTCTATTTTATACTTTTACTTTTGTATCTTTTTTATGGAAGGTCTTTCGGGCATACGACAAAATTGCCAAGCTCGTATTCTTTACTACAAAAAAAATTTTAATTTCATAAAATCATAAAATAAAGAATATATCTATCTAAAACGAAATAAAATGAGGCTTTTTAAATTAAATTTCTTTAAATAGCCCCATCCATCTGCAATTTTACTCCCAAAATAAAACTGACCAGGAAATTCACTCAGCTATCGGTTTTTTATTTTTAGTCGCCACTGTGTACACAGTGAAAACGAAGAGCAAAGGAGAGAGACAGAGAGAGGGGGAAATTTACAAGTACCACATCATTATACCTAATTCGATATCAAACTAAGAACGTTTGCCAAAGATAAAAGATAAACCACTGAAGATGTCCCGGCACGGTACCACGAAAAATCCAAGAGGATGCTGCAATAAGGTAGAGAATGGGCAAAAACTTCAATGGGGAATGCTGAGCGCTACCGCATCACATCGCTCTATAGATAGCCATGTTGTGCCTTATAACTATACCAGCCCTGGCAGGGAGCTCTATTTTCCTATAGAACATCCACAAAGTTAAATGACTTCGAGTTCAATTGCCTATGCCAGTTGTGAGATATACAATTGGAAAATTTACGCGTTCCCAAAGAATTCAATTGTAATAAGAGACGGGCTCTGCCACAGTAGTAGTGGCAGTAGTAGTAGTAGTAGTATGAAGCACAGCAGGTGTTGTTGTTTTCCTACGCCACCACCGCGGGATGTCCTGGTCCAATTTTTTGGCTGTTATTGTTTTGCGGGCAGTCGGTACAGCTAGCGTCGGAGCTTAACAACAAATGATGCACTTTGGCACGAAATATGCATAATTGTGGGCGGGTACCCCATAGGTTTTAGTGGTCACTGGTCGAACATTGTAAATAAATGAGCCCAAGACTAGAGTTCATATACCTACAGAGAGCGAGAGATGCTGAGCCAATTCGGTTTTGGCCAACTGCAACTAGTCTGTTTGAAAAGTGAACCATAGTATTCCAGAAACACCAACAGCATCAGGGTTTTCGGCTATGGGAGAGTAGAAATATTTATTACTGAATATTAATGGCAATACAGACCGATATGGGGAAATTGCAATTTGATTTACCTGACCGCATAATTGGCGTTTAGTGTTGTGACCAAATTGTGGTTAGATAATACTTTCCTTAGGTGCATTTCCGGAAACGAGGTTTTTCAACTTTCCGCAAAGATTGTTTACGTTTATTATTTATTCCCGATTGTAGGTTAACGGACCATGGTGGAGTTTGAACATTGAAAATTAAGATGTAAGATGTGGGAATCGAATATGAAAACGGGGAAATATTTTTAACCAATGCTCAAAAAAGGGATCCCCGACTTATGTCCTCATTGCAACTGACCTTAGCCAAAGGTTGATGAAAAGTTAATGCTCTCTGCACTTCTTCACTAGCAGCGGAGCAGTAAAAAGATGAATGATCTGATGTCTAAGACATGACCTATGGTCCACAAATCAGAAACAAAATAGAAATTCGTTCTGTTGCACTGAGTATTAGATTTACTTTCAAAGAGTATTACAATGGACTTAAACTCTAAGCTGGCTCCTTGTGATAACTGCTGGGCTGTGTGGTCTCATCTAATCGAGTATGACCAAATTTATACACGCAAGTGTTGACCGGGAGCTGCTCTCGACGCAATGCTGAATCTTCCTCCCCTTGATACCTACATCATGGGGTGTACTCTCAAGACCATTTCTCGTTTAAGGAGATGTGGTCTCTGGTACAATTCGCACTGAAGCTTTGAGGAGTTCGCAAGCAGCATATCTTTTGACTCACGTCTAATGGATATGCCGTTTGACACGATGACCCCAAGGCTCAAACGGCGTCAAAATTACTCAGTCAACTTTCCTTCGGTTCAGGACTGGTTCGCTCCAGAATCTGAGTCTGGAAAGAATTGTTATCGTATCTCCATGGATGGCTCCAAAAACGACGAGGGTTCTGGTGCTGGTGCCTTTGTGGGGAACGACGCCGACGATCATACTCAACCTTTTTCCAAGCGGAGGCTTATGCTATCCAAATGGCCTTGAGCCACGTTACGAACAATGGATGGACGCAGAGAAATATATCTTTGTTTGCAGCGACAGCCAAGCTGTGCCTTAGGTCCTTCTCAACCCTCTAACCACTTCGAAAGCGATCCAGGAATGCAAGAGCTCTCTGAATGCGATCGGAAGATTAAATTCCTTGAGCCTCATTTGGGTTCCGGCATAACTGGAAATGAAATCGCCCGTGAACTTGCTAGGCAAGGATCTCAGACAGCTTTCTCAGGACCAGAACCGTCACTATGTCTACCAGCGTCCTCAGTGAGGGCTTCAATCAACGATTTGATCTGTGAAGAGCACAACCGTAGATGGCATGTCTTCATTGGATGCAGACTAACCAAGTGTATGCTCCCCAACGGTAGTAAGAAGACTGCAACATTTTTGCTAGCTCGTAGCAGAAAAGACTGTAGAAAGCTTATTGGCGTTGCGTTGCCAGCGTTGTGGAGAAGATGAGGACACCGCAGAGCACTTCCTCTGTGAATGTACTGTTTTTTCTCGCATGAGGTTACATATACTCGGCGCAGACATGGTGAGAGCTGGTAACTTAGGCTCCTTATCATGGCAGCGTCTTTTGACTTTTCTCCGACCATCTGGAAAGCTATAACAAATAGAAGGTTGCTTACTGGTAGTACAATGGACCGGTATTTAGGTCTGAGTGCTCCAGCTGGTATTTTAAAAATCTCCAACAGAAAAAAAATGAGTAGCCCACTCTGGCAAATGGGAAGATCGGAGAGCATACCTTTCGGGGACCACGTATTGACTTCAGCATTCCCACACAGACGGTCTCTGAATGAGCTAATCTGACAAATGGGGCTTTAAGACCTGTGGTACGCGAGAGGTAGTACATTCGTTGCCATGCTTTCCCTATTACCCGTTCAGAATCGGTGGAAGATTGTAAGTCTCCTTTAATCCATCACATGGCATGGTTGTGAGAAATGTGCTAGGGCCCAGGGCTTCCCGCTCTGTTGCATAACCCTTTTTATTTAATTTGAATTACAGCTTTGAAAAAGGAATCAGCAACTGATTAGTCAAAGGCAACTATAAAACCGCCATTCATCACGCCATTCAAAATGTAATGGAACGGCCGGGTAAGTGCGAGTGTTTACAAAGGAATGCGGAACAAAAGATTGTGATCAGCACTATAATGCTTTGCGAAAAATGACTGACTGCACCGAATTCTCACATTACGGCAGTTCATGAAAAAACCCCCATTAAAATATAATATCAATATACAAAATATTAATATCAATTTCAAAGCCGTATATGACAGCATTTACATAGACAAGCTGTAAAGAGCCACGTCGGCATGATGACTTTGGAGAAATCACGCTGCTCTGTCAAGGTCGGTAAAGAACTCACCGAGACCTTAGATGTCTAAAAAGATTTTAGGCAAGGCGACAAACTGTCATGCGATTTCTTCAACATCATACTTGAACAGATTGTAAGAAGCTCAAACGTCAACACCAGAGGAACAGTCTTTCAAAAGTCTGTACAATTACTCGCCTATGCAGACGATATTGACGTAATGGGAAAAAAAGCGTGATGTCATAGGTGCTTTTGCGAGTATTGGAACGGAAGCGGCAAAAATGAGTATGATGGTTAATGAGGGCAAAACGAATTATATGTTGTCATCAAACAAGGAAACCGAACATTGACGAATTGGACAAGACCTCACAATAGACAGACAGAACTTCGAGGTAGTAAAGGACTTCGTCTACCTAGAATCCGCTGTAGACACGGACAACAACAAAAGTGCGGAGATCAAACGGAGAATAACTCTTGCCAACCGTTGCTTCTTTGGGTTAAGAAGGCAATTGAGAAACAAAACCCTCTCCAGAAAAGCCAAGGTAACCTTGTATAAGACCTTAATCATCCCAGTCCTGCTTTACGGTGCAGAAGCATGGACCTTATCGAAAGCGGATGAAGAAACCCTTGGTCGTTTCGAACGAAAAATTCTCCGAATGATCTTAGGTCCCGCATGCGAAGACAATGTGTGGAGAAGAAAATACAACAACGAGCTGTATGAGCTGTACCGCGACATGGGCACAGCCAGAAGAGTACGCATCGCGACGCTACGATGGTTAGGTCATGTATAGAGCGGATGGACCCAAAAGCTCCGCCTCAACGAGTTTTCGAAAGCACATTGCAGGGAAATCGCGGAATGGGAAGACCAAGTCTTAGGTGGCGCAATCAAGTGGATGAAGACCTCAACCAACTTGGAGTACAAAACTGGAGGGAGCTCGCCCGAAATCGAAGTCGTTATAGAAGGATGTTGGTTTAGGCCCAGGTTCACCCCGAACTGTAATGCCCACCTAAGTAAGTAAGTAAGTGAAGTAATTTGAGATGACGACATCAATCATCGTCTCAACGTAGAGTGGATGAAGTAGCGAAAAAACTCTGACATCTTCTGTGATAGAAAACTACCTTTAAAGCCGATGGGAAATTGCGGTTCACAATGTTGGACATGACTATACCGCACCCTCAGAATGAACCTAACTCGAAATTTTTCTTCCGTTGGGCTTTCAATTTTGTCCTAATTTGCCGCTCTCTCGATTTGCCGATCGGTACTGGGCCGGTTCCTAAGAATGAAAATACATTCATAAAAGTACATCAGGTTAGTTTACTGCGAAATCAAAAATTACAGGAATTTTGAGCTAGGCCGCTTTCATTCTGAAGGTGCGATATGCTTCATATATGAAAACAAGAGAAACATTAAGACTTGATCGTATTAGAAGTACGAAAATCCGCAGAAGCCTTCACGTCAACAATACCACCTTGGAACAAAAAGCATTACCGAATCAGTTGTAATTCTCATGTTCAAAAGAGAAATCCAGAGCGCACTGTCAAAAAAGCAACATCACACAACGTTCAGATACGATCGCGAAGGAAAACAAATAAGTGAAATGAAATCTGTATTTGACTGGGCGCAGAAATGTAAAAATTTGGAGGCTTCTTTGGTTTCCAGCTGGAGTAGTACTCAGCGTGTCCAGGGTCTTTCCCAGTAATCCTTAGTAATTGGACGGCGCGGAGTCTCGGCACGGGTCAGCGGTTCAGCGGTCTGGAGTAACTATTCAACTGATACGGGACTGGGTCTGGGATTCTCCGACCTGGACGTGTTCCTGTAGAGAGGTAAGCGTAAATAGTTAAGGACGTTGTTAACAAACGCTCATAAAAATTACGACCGAGGGGCGGCTAGAGCAAAGCCACTGAAGTGTTTAAATAAGAGGTGCAAGGATAGAATTGGAGTTCAACGGACTGTTCAGCAAGACCCGATTCCAACCTTTCACTCTACCAGAGAGTTAGCTTTTCAAGAAAAGGATTACCACGACCTGTCCCAGCTCCCAGGCTTATCAATTCAGGGCTATGGTTCTGTACTAAGTGGGTTTGACCGAATCAAACAAAATGTATAAGCCCAAAATATAAGGCGCCCACAAGGCAAAGCAAAAAATTATTAAAGGCGAAATTACGTCAGAGTAGTTTTACCACAACTGATATTTTATTGCAGGATCCTTCTCTTCTCTGCCTTTAACCGAAATTGCTACTCCTATTCATAGATTTTCCGGCAGTAACGAGGTGTCAGTTGTAATGTGCGTGCAGCATGGCAGCTTACCGTTACCAGCCGCTGCTTGTTCGCTTTTATTTTTGTAGGGCGAAGGAATTACTTGCGCACATAAAACCCAATAACCTAACTGCACGCAGTCTTGGCATTAGGCGGTCGATTCGAGATGCATGTAATCCTGGGTTGTTGCATTGTTTGAGAATGTCTAGACCCTTGGGCTCCTCGCTCTATTGCGCCACTTTATTTATTTATTTAAAAAAAAAAAAACTTTTTTCGAAATTAACATCTGCCCGTTCACATTGGATTCAGAAACTATTTACGACCACAAACTCTTGTTATAATTCGAAATCAGTTAGTGCTCCAAATGACAACAGTCATGACACGGCAGAAAATTGAAGCTCCGGACCGCAGGTGCTGTTTATCTTTTGCAACTTGAAATTGAAATTATCGAAAACTCACCAAAACGAACACCCAGTGTCACCACTTAAGATTCAAAAAGCATATTCCTAGCATGAAAACGAGAGTTTTCAAAATAACTGGGACAATTACGTGTTTGGTCGAATTCTAAAGAATCATTAAACTGCATTCCGAAAATAAAACTTTTGAGTAGAAAAATCAAAATATTCAGGTCAATAAAAACTTCCAAAAAACAACACTCCTCCTCGTACTCGTATGTGATGGCCAACCAAAACAACCAAAAAAAAAAAATCCCTCACTGTTAGGAGTGACACATCTCCTAATTTGGCGCATAGCCTGTCTTTTTGTTTTGTTCGGTGTTTACTTTCTATTTTATGCCACTAAATTGTATTTCCTTTTAAATCAGTACAGGACGAAGGAAATACCATGTGAGCATAGTATTATTACTCACTGTTGAAATAACACCCCTAAAGTCGCCTCCTTCTTCAAGGCATCCATAGTCTGTGCACTCGTTAAGGCCATTTCCATTTTGATGTTGTTCATTTTGGTGTTTTGTTTTGTTAGCTTCTCTATTTTTATTTTTTTTTTCCTACCTTGCAACCTCTTCTTGCATTACCACAGGCAAACAGCCACCACCTTCTCCCAAAATGAGAGCTCTACTTCACTCTTCTTCTTCTTTCTTCATTCAGACACTTCAGTTTCTGGTCGGCGCGGTTATGGCCGTTCTCGTAAACCGACCCAATTTAGGGTTCGTGTTTAATTTAAAAAGTAAATTTGCTGTTTATTTTTGGTGAAACGTGCAAGGACTTCAGAGTCATCAAAAGCTTAAAACAACGCCGTCGCCGCCGCCCTATGCCGTTGCCATACAAAAAAAAACGAGCAGAAAAAAAAAAACTGTGTACAGGTGTGTGTAACTTTGGTCCCTACATATTATGACATGTTGTGTTTTTAGGGGGCACAAGCATCATCTTTACACTGCCTTGTAAAATGCTCATTTTGGGTCATTTAGATAGTGTTGTTTATGAACACGAATTCTTAAAGCACTTTCCACACAGCGATATGGGCTGGAGGAGTGTGCTTTTAGGATAGGATCAAGATTGTGCACCATTTTCTGAGGTTCCTCCTCGCGCGCCGACATTAATTTTCTATTCTTTTCTTTCTTTTTTTATGTCAACCACATAAGGGAACGAAAACAAAAGCTTTAACAAAAGAATTATTATAATTAGGTTGACATACAACGATAAATGAACGCATACCTGTAAAACATTTGCTTGGTAAAACTGTTGCATAGGCACTTTTTCGCGTTAGTAGGGTAGAGATGTTTTTGACTTTATTGTATGAAAGAAAAACATCTTTTTCGTCTTTTTTAACAGAGAAAGGCTCATGAGATACTCGATTTGGCAATCAAATCTTTGCCTTTAATTCTATTTTCGAGTCTATGAGTTCTTCAATACACAAATTCCGCCGTTTGACTAGTTTTGGGCCTACCATTTTCAATTGACTTTAAGTGCATTTTGATGTTGTAGAGAAAACATAATGAAGGCCTCAATATAAAAACCAAACTATGAACCCAAATGTATGTGATATCGCAATTCCGATCTTTTAGAAGGTAGTGTTCAGAAAAGAGGACGGAAAACTACATTCAGAGCTCAGATGGAAAAACAGGTGCAAGGAAAAAATTACGTGGCGAATGGCACAGAAAGTTTTCAAATGAATATTATTTTTACTACTGCGATGTGACGATGTTATGTAGTTTGCTTTTTAGTAATTATGGTTTCCATTTTTAGTTGAGGCAACATTGAGGTGGAATTTTCGGTATCCAGATGTTTATAAGGAATGTAGGCTTTTGATGAAGTTAATGGTATACCAACGAAAGAAACAAAATAGAAACCTGCTTCCGGTTTGTTTTATTAGACAGACATCCGAAATGAAGGCACACTTTGGCCGAAGCTGTAGGACAATAAGTTTCCTAAAAAAAAACGAATATTTCAGATATTTTGTTCAAATTTTTGAGAATGTGAATCAGTTATACCATCATAATTCATAATTCATAAGTTTCTCTTAAATAAAAAAATTATTTAATTTACATAACGAGGTCAGATGTAAGATGTCATGTAACTCACAATCGCTGCTGAATGTTACTTGTGTTTATTTGTGGTTTGCTTAGTTTGCAATGGGTTTGTAAATGGTTTCCTTATTAGCGGATGCTGCTAACAAATCGTTTAACTAAAATGTAGGAGCATATGGAATGCATTTCAAGTCGAGCAACTTCTTATAAAGGGCCCGCCAACTAACGTTAATTTTTCAACTAGTGCTTTTTTCGTTAATGATAACACTTGGCCCATGTCTGACTTGACAGATAATTAATTTTATTCTTCCGCTAAACGAAAATGGACGAATTTTTGTTCACAAAAATTTAACAGGAGGGATATTGGCAACATTTGGTTTCAACAGGACGGCGCTGCGTGACACACTCCAGTCCAGATAGTCGACTGTCGGACCCTTTAGAATAAAGAAGAAAATTACCGTGGAATATCCTTTATGGCAAACTCTTTGTGGAAATCTTGTCGCTATACTTGAAAAATGGGTTGATGAAAATAACACTACGACCATCGTAGAGGAGCAAAATGCTCCAGTATGAAATCAGAAATAATGATTGGTGGATGGGAAAATGGCGAAGTCTTGGTGAAATCTATGGAGAAGATACGAAAATAGTCGCAGGTGATATGATTACTTTGATAGATCGGTTGTACCGTATAATCCAAAAGTTTGAAGACACTCAGAGGGAGTTTCTTGTAGCGGAAACCCAGCAGTCTGAGAGCAGATTTTTGCATTCGCAACTCAATGTTAATCTGGAAGCTGATAACTATTTTAGTGACTTGTATAGTTACAAACAAATATCGCTAATATTTAAAACAAGATGAGAGGTCGAGGCGAGATTGGGTTAAACGGAGACACCTATAATGGATAATCTGCTCTGAACTTTGTGTAACCTTAACTCAAAAAAAGACTGCTTTCACCTTATTGAAGTGTGATTAATTCATGCAGCACAAAGGCGACTATGTTTAGGAGTAAGTTCTTTAACAGTGCAGGAAACAGTAGATTTGATAAAGGTGGTATTCTAGTCTAGAAATTTGAAAAATCGATTTTTTGTCATATTTCGATAGTTTAGATATTCAAAAACATCTCCTAAATGGATTTTTCAAAATTGAAATTATAGCCGTCTATTGACGAGGAAACTGATTAGTATTTCACTTAACGCAAAACTTTAAATGCGTTTTTCTCAGAACATACTTTCTTATATGACACTCACGATTTCTCGAGTTCTACTGGACCGATTAACTTGAAGTTTTCTTTATAGACCTCTCTTGGGTATGAGCCATCCCTAAATTTCTATTAAAAAATGCGAAAAACTCAAAAAAAGGTAGAAAAATTGTTATGTTTTTCAAACACCCGCCATTTTGTCAAAAAATTTTTTTTTACTTATTTATTTATTTATTTATTTATTTCTCATCAAGTAGAGCACAAAGACTCTTATAGACTACTAATAACAATAATTGGATAGTAATTATAATAAATACCTAGCCATAGCCACCATTGTTCAATAAAAACAATAATTTTTTCTTAAAACAGTCTCTACTTAAGTACATGTTAAAATCAAGAACTCCACATACTGAATTTGCCTGTCATAAACAGCGAGTTATAGGCTCATTATAGCCATAGTTTACTCTATGAAAGGATAATTGAAACATTCGACTTTGTCGGAGTTCATAACTGGGAACAAATAAACTCAACATGGATAGTAAATAGGGGCAATTGATTTTATAATTTATAACATCTCTCACGAACATTACCTCGAAATATTTACGTCGAGTTTCTAAAGTTTGGATGCCTAGTAATAAACACCTTGAATTATAAGAGGGCATATCCTTTGCGCGGCAGACACCTTGACGTGGTGCGGAGGCTTAAGTTTTTCAATGACTCACCTGCTCAACCGATCTAGTTAAAAGCTGGATAGGATGAGCAATTGAGGAGTTAAACGAACTAAGAGCTGCCAACCCCCTAAGCCAGGGTGTAATGCGATCCGTGCCCATTGGTTGGTTTGCAGTCAGGGGGTATACCGACTGTAGTATAACGGAACCTTCGTGACACCAGGTCGAATCACGAAGTAACTTAGACCTTACTGTGTTATGCGGAGCTCTGACACAGCTGACCTATTTTCTCTAGCTACTCGTGGGAACATATGAAAAGAAATAACAACAAAAATTTTAAAAACTTTTATCTTCCGCAGGGAACATCTGCAAGAGATATGGCGGATCGTATGGAGAAAGACTTCCGGGGTGACAAACCTGTCATCAGAGATCGTGCCAATAGTAGGGAGCAACCTAACACCAGCAAGAGGAGGTTTTCCGAGCTAGTGTATAGGGCAATCCCAGACGCAAGTAAGAAGCCAGTGGGTGTTACCACTGACAAATCTGAGGAAGAAAGTGCTAAAAGAGCAATCTCTGAAAGGACCCTTGGGGAAACCCATAAGTCTAGCACTACTATTCCAAAGAAGAAAGTATGGAAGAGGAAAACCATCCCTCGTCCGGCGCTGGGTGAACCAGGTGGTTTGGACGATCCTCACAGACAGGGTCTGAGTGGTGCGGGAGTAAAATGGTACCTCCGATTTATCAAGCAGGGCTTCTCGCGGATAGAATCGAGGAAGAAGGTCGACGAAAGGAAGTTGGCACAAGCAGAGGGCAGACCGGTAGAAAGCTGTGGAGGTAAGAGAGACAGTAAACACATATCTCCCCCCCAGCAGGCAGCCCAGAAGAAAAGAAAAACCGTGAACGAAACCGAGACACATGCCTCGGTCAGCAAGGGCCCGGTAGCAACAAGCAGGGCAGTCTCTTACGCGGCGGCTGCCAGAACCATACGGGTTGCGATTTTACCGAAGGAGTACCCCCGAATCACTCTCTCGCAGAGTGAGCTCTCTAAGCTCGAAGACGCAATGGTGGACGAGATGAGGATAGGGTGGGAAACGGAGATGAAATTTGAAGGCATTTCCTCCAAACCCGGTATGATTCTAGTAGATTGTACCAATCAAGAAACAGCAGACTGGATCAGGAAGACAGTCCCTAAGCTGAGTGGGTGGAAAGGTTGTGAGCTTACCACAAGACAGGGGGACGACATACCCAAGCCATACAACATCACAATCTTCGTACCAAGAAGCAGTGGCCAAGATCACGGCATGATTCTTGCTCTGATAAAGCAGCAGAATGGTGAAATGAATACCCAGGTTTGGAAGGTTCTTTCCTGCAAGGAGGAGGGTAATGGCCAACTGCTAAATATTGGCATAGATGAAAAATCTGTGGAGGCGATTGTCAAAAACAATCACAGTATCCACTACAGATTTGGTAAGGTCCAGGTACATGGCCTGAAAAAAAGAAGTGGTATAGAGGACAAGCCGCCTACTAATACCAATCCTATCAGCACTCTGCCAGCTCCCCAAATCCCCAGTTCACCCACCCACATCCCTTTGCAGGAGAAACAGGAGACATCTCCGAAACATCTCCCAGCAAAATCCATCCCAATTCTATCCCAATCCCTTATTCTACCATCCAGTCCACTACCTAACCCCATTCCAACCCTATTCCAATCCCCTATCCTACCACCCAGTTCTCTACCTACCCCTATCCCAGCCCCCAAACCATCATCACCAATAAAGGTCATGATGGACATAGTAGAGGAAGAGGAAGAAGTTCCCCTCACAACAGAGGAGGAAAACGACCTGTTAACAGGTCCGGGGGCAGAAACCCCCGAAGAAGAAGATTTTTAATGGAGGTACGCGGGATCAGTACCAAGCTAGTCCAAGTAAATGTTCATCATGCCATAGCAGCCTCAGCTATCACAGCGAGGAAAATTACGAAAGAAGGCATTGGACTAGCACTGATCCAAGAACCCTGGACCTATGGGGGACAAATTAAAGGTCTATCCATTAGAAATACGAAGGTAATATGGGATAAAGAGTCAATCTCTCCTAGAACAGCAATTATAGTAAGGAACGATATTAATCATTTCTGCCTTTCAGAGTTTATGACGAGAGACCTGGTTGCAATCCAGGCCTCAATCAACATCGGAGGCCAAACCAGGTGGGTGGTAATCGCATCAGGGTACTTTCCGGGAGATGAAGCGAACATTCCTCCCGCTGAGGTAAAGAAACTGGTAGATTACTGCCGGAGGAAGAAGTTACCAATACTGGTAGGTTGCGACGCAAACGCACACAACACCATCTGGGGTAGTACAGATACGAATCAAAGGGGTGAGTACCTTTTAGAATTCTTTTTAGAAAAATGCTTAGAAATTTACAATATAGGGAATACTCCTACCTTTGTTACTAGAAATAGGAAAGAAGTACTAGATATTACCTTCGGTTCTACAGTCCTGAAAAACTGTATCAGTAACTGGAGGGTCTCAAATGAGCCTTCTCTATCAGATCACAGGATAATTGAATTTGTTCTAGATGGAATTCTTTGTGGGAATATTCCTAGGAGAAATCAAAAAGAACCAACTGGGATCTATATAGAGACAATCTCACATACAACATAGGAAATATATCCACTAACAGGGAACCCAAAAGTTGTCTGGAGCTTGAAAATGCGGTAAGCGAGCTTAATACAGCAATGATTGATGCATATGAATCAAGCTGCCCCCTAAGCTCCGCAAACAAGAAAACAGATGCCCCCTGGTGGAATAAAAACCTAGAAGCGCAAAGGAAGAGGGTAAGGAAACTCTTCAACAGTGCAAAAAGTAACAGCAACTGGCATGCTTACCATGCGGAACTTACAGCCTATAGTAAGGAAGTGAGGAAAGCAAAAAGAAGAAGCTTCGTAGATTTCTGTGAAAGCATAACAACAACCCCGGCAGCAGGCAGACTTCATAAAGCCCTTTCAAGGGAAAAGTCACAAACCACCATGGCCTTGAAATACGCTGACGGCAGTTTCACAGAAAATGAAGAGCAAAGATCGCTTCTCCTGCTTAACACTCACTTCTCTGGAAGCATACTAACAACAGGATATGATAGACCTATGCCTGTGCACAGTACTGATAAGCAAGACTGGAAGACAGCAACGATAGTTTGCTCGAAGAAGAGGCTAGAATGGGCATTAAGTACCTTTCAACCCTTCAAAACTCCAGGGGTAGATGGAATCTTTCCCGCATTATTACAAATGGGAAAAGGAGTGATTCTACTACACTTACTCAAAATTATCAGAAGTAGTCTGGCTCTAGGGTACATACCTAGTCCATGGACGCGAGCAAAGATTATCTTTATACCAAAAATAGGTAAGAAAGACACAACTCATCCTAAATCTTTCAGGCCAATAAGCTTAACATCCTTCGTACTGAAAACCATGGAGAAGGTGATCGATAACTTCTT
This sequence comes from Melanostoma mellinum, assembly GCA_914767635.1. Lineage (NCBI taxonomy): Eukaryota > Metazoa > Arthropoda > Insecta > Diptera > Syrphidae > Melanostoma > Melanostoma mellinum. The sequence goes on from OU612059.1 coordinate 74,282,073, forward strand.
AAGATCAGAAATTCTAGTGAGTAATCCACTAAACACTAGACAGCATGCATACAGAGCAGGTAGATCTACAGAAACTGCCTTATACCATCTCTCAACCACTATCCAAAAAGTAATCGACTCAAAGGAAACAGCGATCGGCTGTTTCTTGGATATTGAGGGTGCCTTTGATAATACCTCACACGAGGCGGTTAACAAAGCACTTCAGAGGAAGGACACTCCGATTACAATAATAAAGTGGGTTAGTGCAATGCTTAGTACAAGAACGGCAGAAACACACTCTAGCCAAACGATTCAGAGAATAATCACTACGAGAGGCTGCCCACAAGGAGGGGTCTTGTCACCTCTACTTTGGAGTCTAGTAGTAGATGAATTATTAGAAAAACTAACCACGCAAGGCATAAGATGCACTGGCTATGCTGATGACATCACATTATTAGCCTGTGGGAAATATGAAGAAACCCTATGCGATATAATACAGAGGGGTCTGGCAATCACGAAAAAATGGTGTACAACTGTAGGACTGAATATCAACCCCACAAAAACTACAATTATACCATTCACCAGAAGAAGACTCCTACCACACATGAAAGACATTACACTGGATGGAGTAACCATAGTACCCACAACAGAGGTCAAGTATCTAGGCGTGATTCTAGATAGTAAACTCCTGTGGAAAAAACAAGTTGAAGCAGCTACTGAAAAAGCTAAGAAAACCTTAATGATATGCAAAAGTATAGCAGGAAGATCATGGGGTTGTAAACCGAGCATTATTCGGTGGATGTACCTAATGATGGTAAGACCTATCCTTACCTATGGAGCGGTAGTCTGGAACAAGAGAGCGGACCAGGTGACCACCAGAAAAACATTAGAAAAAGTACAAAGACTTGCGTGCATATGCATATCAGGAGCAATGAGAAGCTGTCCAACTGCAGCTTTGGAAGTATTGCTAAACCTGACACCTTTGCACCTGGCAATAAGAAGCATCTCAAATGCAACGATAGCTAGATTTGCCAAAGAAACTGAGTGTGTCCTGAAATCTAGCGAAAAGAGCATAATATCGAAAGAGTTAGCACTCATTGACTTTCCTCGGGATAGCAAAACCAAGGAATTTAAATTCGATAAACTCTTCAGCGTTGAGCTAAGTAACAAAAAGGCATGGCAAGGTGAGAAAGAGACCTACTCAATGAAGACCCATGCAATAAAATGGTACACAGATGGCTCAAGAACAACTGAGGGAACTGGAGCAGGAATTTTTGGGCCAAGAGCAAAAATTTCAGTACCTATGGGAAGAATGTCAAGCATATTCCAAGCAGAAGTCTATGCAATAGGCAAATGCGCGGAAGTAAACATTGACAGGAAATATAACAACAAACATATTGCAATAATGACGGACAGTCAAGCTGCAATTAAGGCCCTACGATCCTACACAATCTCCTCAAAACTTGTCAGCGAATGCATTGACAAATTGAACAAACTGGGCAGTAATAACAAGGTTACAATCTACTGGGTACCAGGACATGTAGGAATCATAGGCAATGAACAGGCAGACGAACTGGCAAAGACAGGAGCCGGATTACCACTCAATGGACCGGAACCTTTTTGTGGAATAACAGAAAGCCACATTAAGAATGAAATCAAAAAGTTGGAGGAAGACAACAGAGCTAAATACTGGAATGACCTCCCAAAGATGCGCCAAGCCAAACTTCTACTTGGCACTTTCAACAAAAAACGTTACAAAGACGTAATAAAACTGAATAGAAACAATGTTAGAATGCTAGCCGGGTTTTTAACCGGACACTGCAGGCTAAGAAAACATCAAAAAGTACTAGGCATAGAGAGCGACGACCAATGCAGATATTGCAATGAACAGGAAGAATCTCCTGATCACCTCCTAGGTGACTGCGAAGCTCTAATACACCAAAAAAAGAAGTACCTAGGATCCTACTATGTAGAGGAGAGGGAGCTAAAACTCCTAAGCGTAACCCAGATACTAAGTTTCATCAAAGGAACTAGTCTGGATGAAGTACTTTAATTAAGGAATATCACTTAAGAAGTAGGGGGTACAATAGATCTAAACAGGTCGAGGTACATTACAAAACCCCAATTTTCATTCATTCATTCATTCAAGAGGGCATATCGATATTCCATTGTAAGATTCTGATAGCCATTCTCGTGAAACGTCTTTGTATTCTTTCGATTCTCACTGAATAAACCTCATATATTGGGTTCCAAATAGTACAACAATATTCTAATACAGTTCTGACATATGAGAAGTAAAGTGATCTAAGAGTAAACGGATCTGAAAAGTCCTTGGCATTTCTGTAAATAAACCCCAGCATTGAGCTCGCCTTAGACACAATATAGTCGACATGACTAGAAAAACTGAACTTAACATCAAATATAACACCAAGATCTTTTTTTACATTTAATTTAGATAGGGAAGTTCCACTCATATTATACTCAAAAGTAATAGGTGAGGCACTTCTTGAAAAAGTAATACTGTTACACTTTGAAACATTTAGGTGAAGATCGTTGTTACTACACCAAACAGATAAATATGATAAATCTTTCTGTAGATGAATGCAATCATGGATAGATTTTATGCTTAAAAACAATTTTAGATCGTCGGCATACATCAAGCAACGACAATTCTTTAAAAATCTTGGAATGTCATTTACAAAAATTAAAAAGAGAAGAGGTCCTAAGTGGCTACCTTGGGGGACGCCAGAGGTCACATTTATGGGACTCGAAAGAACGTTATTTATTCGAACGTACTGAACTCTGTCAGTAAGGTACGATTCAAGCCATTTTAACAAATTAAAGTGAAAACCTAACTTATTCAACTTAGAAACCAAAATTTTATGATCAACTCTGTCAAATGCCTTTGAGAAATCGGTATAGATAGCATCACATTGGAAACCTTGCTCAAGGGAACATAGCACGTAATTGCTAAATATAGTTAAGTTGGTTGTTGTTGATCTTCCACTAATGAAACCATGTTGCAATGGGGAAATAACTTCTTTCAAAAGAAAAGCAAGTTTATTATATACAATTTTTTCAAAAAGTTTTTGAATCGCAGATATCTTGCAAATAGGACGGTAGTTAGTAACCAGGTTTTTTGACCCCGACTTAAAAATAGGGGTTACAAACGAACTTTTCCATACGGTCAGGAAAACACCTTCTTGGAGAGAGCGATTAAAAATCACTTCAAGTGGAACTGCTAAGGCGCAAGCACATTTTTTTAATACAATTGGTGCAAGACCATCAAACCCTGCCTGTGTGTCTTCCTTCAACTTTTTCAATTCTTCTTCGATTTCATTTTTATCGATATGCAAGTCCCCAATGTTGACTAGCTCAGGTGAATCATCTATAACTGATGAGGTCTCAGTACATAGAGGCTTAAAAACTGATTGAAAAAAATTTGCAAAGAAATTACACATTTTTAACGGTTCGCTAGAGGTTTCGCCCAGATAATTAACCGAATTTGGAATACCAGTAGATCTTTTTTTATTCTTTATAAACATCCAAAAACACTTACTATTAGTTTTAAGTTTTGTTTCCATACTTAAAACATATTGCTTGTAAAGAAATTTGTTTAGAAAATCGAATTCCCTCTGTAATCGAAGGTATCTATTATAGATAATAGTATCGTTGTTCGATTCCCGAGCTAATTTATAAGCTTTGTTTTTTTATTATTAATATTTATTAGTCTCTTGTTAAACCAATGGGGTTTTGAAGATAATTTCTGGATAAGCTTCGGAGTATATAAATCAATTGCCTCATTTACTGAGTTGGTAAAAAACTCATAAGCAACTTCAATTCTTGAACTATTTAAAGCAGGAATCAATTCAGATGTATCAATAAATTTTGATATTTCATTAAATTTACATTTTTTAAAATTATATTTATATTTTTGGTCAAAGGTTTCTTTCAGATATTTGTAGAATTTTAAAACCAAACAAAGCACTACATGATTATCAGTGTTTGGCAAAGGAGGTGGAATAGGACTATCAATATCTACCTACACTAATCTCTTTATCTATGAAAACTAGATCTAAATAAAGATTTAATTTATTTGGATAATTATTTATCGGACTAAGACCGAGTTCGGAAAAGGTGTCAACAACAATGCTTTCACACTCACTATTAATATCAAAAGGAATCAAACAATTACAGTCATCTGGATCTTGTAGCCAATTTATATATGGCAAATTAAAATCTCCTAAAGTAATAATATGCTGGTTCTCTTTTAGATTTTTTAAAACTGATATACAATTATCTACATGAATTTTATATAATTCAAATGAACTTTATACATATATATGCTCAACGCATTTTGATACGTTTTTTTCCTTGGAACGAAATTCCCTTTGGCACGTATTTTCTAAACAAAAACGACATAAAAAGTGTATGCATTTGTGTCTCAATCAAAAATTAAATTTCATTACAAACACAAACAAAAAGACATGCTGATGCCGTAGGGCACCTGTTAAGAACGAAGTGCCTTGTTACATACAACTCTGACAGCGGGAATAGCTTTTTAATGGTATTTTTGAATGGAAACTTCTTTCATAGCGACGAGAGTTAAATAAATAATGACTGATAGAATAAAAAAGAAGGAGTTAGAATACATACACCATATTCTTAAAAAAAAAGAAAAAACTAGGAAAATATATCCTAGCTCTAGGGAAGGCGTTACTCCAATCCTTTCAATTTTCAGATCATCATGGACTTATTTTTCTTTACGACTAGCAAATTTGATCTCTTATTTTTTAAGAACGTTTTTGAATGTTTTACTCAACAATTTTAGAACATGGGATGACGTGGTCAGAAATTTCCATCTCTTTATTTATGGGCCAGTGGAAACCAAGTTTTGGGTATTTTGATAACCTTAAATAATGAGCTGATTGAGCATTCAGAAGCCTAAAAAAGGGTTTAGAGCTCTCCAAACCGCTATAAAAATGTTATCAGGGTTCGAAAGATTATTTTACCGCCGTTCAATAGCTCAACGACATGCTCAGAGCTCCCATGACGGGTAGGGATATAACGGATGTGATGAAAAATAATGTTAAGCAGCAAGGTAAGGGTAAGGGAAAGCCCATTACTTACTTTCGATACCTATCGCAGACATGGTTCACGATTGCCGCAAGGTGGAGAAGTTCACTGATAATTGGGAAACAGCTATACAGAAACGTCACCTGTTACTCCTGAAGTGCTACATAAGCGCGTTCTTTATGGTCTCAGCCTTAAGGTTTCAGCTTCAGAAATACCCAAAACCAGGCCCATCGATGAAATGGGGAAAATTTACGACCGCGTCATCCCATATAACTTTTAAGGCTTTCGCGGTTGTTTATAGACACTTTGAAAAATAAAATTCGAATTAGCTGCGTCAATATTAAATATATTAAATGAGTGCAAACTGTACTCACCCCGAACGTTACATTGTGCGTGTTATATTCTCGGACAGTCAAGCTGCTCTCGAAACTCTTGTCTCTGTCTCAACAAAATCTACTACGGCCCAAGACTGTCGCTGATCTCTAAAGGAGCTGTCAGAACAGCTCAACATTCACCTTCCATGGGTGCCGGGTCACAGCGACATTCTAGATAATTGCTCGGCAGACAAACTCGCTTAAAAAAGAACGACTTCTCATCTTCGACCTGAAAGTAACAACATAGGTATATATATCGCTACATTTAAATTGCTAAAGCAGGAAGCTTCTGAGGAGATGAGCACTAGATGGACGAAGAGTAATGCATGACTAAACAAATCTGGCCATGGACTCGATACGTTCAAAGAGCTTATTGAACCCAAATCGTCTGCATATCAGCCTAAGAGCACATAACAAATAGAAGTAGCTCTGAACTACCTCAAACCTCAAAGTTGCGACTGTGTAATGTGACGGTTTGTGCCAACCGATGAAATTTCACGTGCATATTTAATGAGAGCATTTACTTCGCTTTGCCTTTAGTAATATTATTAAGCCAGTGCTCTTGCAAATAAATAAAATAAATACGATGGCCCTACAGAGCAGCGAACCCAGAGACCTAGCGTATTTCTTACACTTATGTTGTACCTTTTGAGGAACGGAGAGGACCTTCATTTTCTTACAGATTCTGAACGACTAATCGATAAAAAAACTTTTTATTACAACCATAATTGCTCTCGTAGGACTTGGCAATTCATCGCAATAGCCCCTATGATGTGTTAAGTCCACCTGCTAGCTGCTATTTCAGATCTAAGCTCACATATGGCAAGCGAAACGTCTCCAAAGTCGGGAGAAAAACGTTTAAGTTGGGTTGTTATTCTTAGATTTTATTAAAAATTAGATATGCATTCAAAAAGCTATTCAAACAATGTCATTTTGAAATCAGCTTCACATTCTTTGGATCTGCTTCACTTAAGTGGTAAAACTGCCTGGTTCTTAATTTTTTTTATCAAGACGTTCAGTGTGAACAATTTTGCGGTTTAGCTACGCACTTAAATTGATGGATTATTAATTTTAGATTCCTATTTCCGGAGATGACTAGCTGACATAACTCCATTCACTGTTCAAAGTTCGTTAGTCAATCGACTTTCGACTGTCCCAAAGTATAAACTTCCACCAAAGCTTACAGTTAAAAACCGTTCCTCTATACTTAAGGCTTTTCAAATGCACTCAACATCTTCTCTTATTATTGATAAAACGACATCCATCGCAATCGATATCCATCAGATGATGCTTGGTTGTTATTGTATCTTTCAAAATCACTAAGACTACTCCATCAATACCTCTCCATTTTTCATAATTTCTATTAAAGTGCACACAGCACTCAAGGTTTTAAGATAAAACGTTTTAATTGAATTCACTTTCAGTGGAAGGAAACCGAACCGTTGAGCTTGGCTCGTTGTGCAACGATTATGCTTCCGCAATCAGAGCGAAATAATGTGTGATGTGCGGCCGGCGGCACGGGCACGGGCACGGGAACAGGAAAGCGAACCCTCGCACCTGCTTAATGCAATTCAATATCGAATTTGTGACTGCATGAACTTTATACAGGATACAAACCTCTGGTGTAAAGTAGTAATACCTTATGCGAAAAGCAATTCAATTGGCGTTGACCTGTAATTCCTCTCTCTGTCCTCTCAACGCTCCACCGCTTCGCTTACCGTTACCGTTACCGTTGCCATTGCCGTCTCCATTTTGCCCAACAAAGCACGGTTGTGCATCAGCAAATTTTACTATTGTTCAGAGAGAGAGAGGACTTTAGCATTATTCTCATAAATTACGTGAATCACCGAATGCAATAGAGTTTTGGTCCCTCGACGTCGTCGTCATATCGAGCCACCGATGCGAACAACCCAACCACTGAGCTGAATACTGAAAACTCTAGGAATAATAAATTGAATTATTATATTATAGAGTGCGCATGTATACTCGTAGTAAGCATCATCCAACAGAGGTTGGTTTTATACGTATGTAGTATAGGGAAAGACCATCATCACCATCTCCACCAGCCGACAGCTTACTACCAAAAAATAAAGGACGACGACGCTGTAATGCAGAAACGGATTTGTAATTTAAATTTCATGCTGAAAGCTGCAGCAGTACACAAATTTATTACCTTTAGTGTCTAGATTTACGGATGTATGAACAAATGCGAATATGCGATCTGTTTTGACTGTGTCTGTTATTGTTGGTTTTGTGTCTTAGCATAAATTATTTTTTAGATAATTAAATCTACAAACACGAAGCAAGGCGCACGGGGGTCTGGAATCAGGATAAAAGGACATTTTTAAGCGATGACGCAACAGTGTGTATTATTTTCGACTTGAATAAATGGAAAGTTAGTTTGTGTAAGTGGTTTGTCGTATTTTGTTTTGAGGAGAATTTATTTGTAGTTCCTGATGTTGACTAATTTGGAAACTGTCTTAAGCATCCATCTCCTGACGTCCGCTCCTTGTTGTCATATTATAAAAAGATAGATTAGATAAGATTACATTAATAAATGATTTGTTTAGTTTCTCTTTGTTTTGTACAAACGTTTGAAAGTGAAACCTTGTACATCTGTCGGATGAACATAAGAACTTGAAATTCAGCGACAATCCTTACTTGGTTGTTGGATGACGCTTGGCCTTAATAACTATACCTCATCAGTAAGGCTAATTCCCGGTGAGTTGTTTCATTTGTTTTGCTGTATGTGGTTCCATTCCAACATGCACTAAAATAATCAATTCAATCCCTCTACACACCATTTTTGCTAGAGTCATCTTAATTCACTTCATTCGAATAGGCAAAGCGAAAGAGTTTTTGGCTGTCGCATTGTCGAAGCAAAGACATCTTGGCGGTTCTCCATTTCCATTGTTGCTCGTTTCGACGTAAATACTACCGTGTGTTTTCCAAAATCTGCTATTACGAGAAAATTAAGTCGACTTTTTTGGTTTGAAATCGCACCAGGGCTGCAGACGTTCATATACGACATGATATGATTAGACGTTAAGAATTGGGGCAAATAAGACTTTTTTACCAATTTTGGATCAGCTTTGCTGGTTTTGGAATGTACTCAAAAAATGCTTTGACTGTAAAAAGAGAATTGTTATTAATTAACAGAACATATAAATTCACATTCCATTTTAACCAAATGTTGAATTTTTTCTTCGGAAAAGAGTCGGGTAGATGAAAATAACATGTCGAAATATTCAACAAATCAATCTTGAAAATCCTTGATACCCTCTAACGATTTCAGTACCGAGATTTTCGGGACTTTAACAAGACTCGGGATCTCAAAACCCGGAATTGCAATCCTCACAAGAGAGGGAATTGAAGGCGTTTTTAAATGCCAGAGTATATTTACACTCGCAGTACTTGTTAATTCGCAAGGATAGAACCTCTCAAGAAACAGGGAGATACACAAACAACGACTCACGGGGACCACGATTTGAATATGAAGTTCTTAAATTTTCTATAAACAAAGTGTTTATACTCTGTTCAGCAAAAATATGGAGTACCGGCCTTATGTGGTAGAGCTTTTAAAAGACCAATGAAGTGCACACAATTTTCTTATACGAACCTCTCTGAAATAAATGCTTGAACGCTACTGTATTGACATAAAAATTATACCGCAACCGACATAGGTTCTTTACAACCTTCCATGAACAAAATTGATTCACTGATTATCTGTTTTGCTTCAACAGTCATTTAATTTACAAATGCATTTCGCGCTGCCTTTTTCAAGTCACCAACGTTTATTTTGTTACTATTCAATGAGTTCCGGGGTAGTTGAGCTTATTTAAAACAACAGAAAGTCTTACGCGAGTGCTTTTTTCTATTTTGACATTTTCCAATTCTTTTGAGTATTAAAAAAAGAGCTGGCATGTGTTTTAAAAATGGGCACGACTAAGTCGCCCGAACCTGCGATTGTTTCCTTAGTATACAATACCAAAGTCACTAGGCAAATGACAACTACAAAATAACTATGTCAATTGAATATAATAATTATATGTAATCGCAAGAAGTATTGAAAAAAAAAAAAAAAACTAAGTTAAATATTCCCGAGGTTTCTTGCCAAAATTTGAAAACACCACTTTTAAGTTGTTTTAAATACATAATGTATAAACAATGAGAATTAAATTAAAATCGTTAAAGCAGTCTCCTCAAAAACTGATTTCTTTCACTTTTCAAAACATGAGTTTTTTGAAAATCAAGTACCTATGCAAGTTTTAAGACCAGTATGCCAGGAGATGTTTTGACAAAAAAATTTGAAAAAAAACAAAGACAAAGTTTTTTTTTTAGTAAACATTTTAAATAACGCTGATTCGCAATCTTTTTTAAACCACCTAGAACTTCTTTAATAAAACATTTCGTCAGAATCCTGTAAGCCATTTACGAGGTAATCATTTCTTAAGAAAACGATAGTGTTTGAGGTAGCACCGTTCTAAGACTTTTCCAAAATAAAATCTTGCATCATAAGAAAAACCCTTAAGAAATAATCCTTCACACAAAATTTTATCTAATTCGTTAGAGCCGTTTGCGCGAAAAATAAGTTTTTTATATCTTTTCTGATGCAGTGTTCCAAATGTAAGATTTAAGTGTCCATTTGGTACTCAGGAATGGTGAAGTAAATGTATTAATGTTACAATAGATAGAGAAATATTTTCAAGATATTTGATGAATTTACCACCTGTTTACTTGAAGGTATGTGGAACTAAAATAACGGGCAGCGGCTAGAGTCAACATGGTGCTGTTTTTTTTTTTTTTTTTAAATTTATCGCCCAAATCACGCCGAATTTAATAGGACAACGAAAACAAATTAGAGATTTGAAACATATTAGTTCGAAGTTATTGTAAAAAATCATTAACTGTGTGTCTTTTTTTATAAATGAAGCTGTCAGCATAATGAGGTGCAAAACCGACGACGTGATATAGTGTCTCTCTTTTTATAGAACTGTTTCGAACTCTCCTCTATAAATCACTTCAAGTGACCTACCAACGACTTGTTCGATGTTCGTGGACTAAAATAAAGTTAAGTCTTGTGGAAGACCAAGGGCGTTAGGGTTAGATATCGAAATAACATAAGAAGTTATAGTATTTAACCCACACCAGCAAATTTTTTTTTAACGATACGAGTGTGATTATTTTTCCAAATCAAACAAATAGATCAATATTATAAAAATGTAAAAGCTTAGCTATAGCCATCTGCTGATTGAATCGAAGTTTCACAATACCAAGAAGGATGTCTGATTATTTTTGACAATAAAATCCGCTCCCTGTCTGATTGATTACATCTTTGGAACTACTCAAGTCAATTTTGATGTCTTTTTTTCAAATAGATAGAGTGATACAACAGAAAGGCTTGTGTGTATATTTCACGCCCAATTTTCTATGGGAATAGGAATACACAAGGGAATATATATGGGAACCTAAAGACTGCATTCCATACATCCGAGAGCGGGGTCAGAAGAGTTAACCAAAAGCTTAGTGTTTGCATGGAAAAGATTAGAGCCTTTTTAATATAAACACGGCTTTCTTATTGAGCCAATTTGAATGAAATTTGTGACAAAATTCGTTTAGAACCTGAGAAATGACATGGGCTTTATTTCTTTTCCATATTTCTTCATAACGGCCACAATATGCCACCGAATAAGAAGTACAAATCTGATTTTAAAAGTAAAGCAGATATTTTCAATTACAATTTTAATTTTACAGGAATTAAGTCTACTTAAACTTCTACTACCTACCTTAGAAAAGCACCTGTAATCTTACGTCTTGGATTTGTGCAAAAATATGAACACTATTTAATTTCAATAGTTTAATGCAAAAAAAAGTACTGAATCTAAATATTCGGCCGGTAGCCCTATATAATTAATCTTTCATACTTTTGTTAGTTCGAAATTCATACTTCGACGACCCTGTCAGAGCTTTCATTTGAAATGTACTTATAGGAATCATAAGAGCGCGAGTAAGAGGTAAACATTCCTATCTTTTCTCTACTGCACAATTTTGTTGAATAGATTATAGCGTATACTAGCTTTTACTATGAGTCTGGTGTAAAGTGCTATTCCACAGGTCCCCAGTATTTTGTGAGCACACGGCTCCTGGTATTGTGGATCAAAGCTTCACTGGGAGACTTTCAATTTTACCATCTCGCAAAGCACGTTCTCTCAACTGAGACCTCAAATCTACATCTTCAAGTAGGGTTTCATCAAAATAAACTATATAAACCGAGCTTGTGGCTTGCCCAGTAAAACCTAAGCCCTACGCTGCTTTACATAAAAATCATCAAACAATCCTCTCCGGTTGAACAATGAACATGATTAGTAACCAACTGCAGGAATTGCAATAAGCATAATTCATGGGCATTTTATAGGATGAACCAGCTGAGTTGAGTCTATCACTATTCTGTGTGCTATTAAGCAAAGTCACCTCTCAATTACTAATTTTGTTTTCAAAAACCATTACAGGCGTTGGATTTCAGCTTATTTCAAAGTTTCATCATATTATGGTGATTGAGGGGTTTGGGCTTGCAAATCTGCTTATTACGTTTAGTTTAAATCTCAAAAGCATACTTTTATTTTCAAGCAGATATCATTTTCGCCAGGAAAACTCTTGCCATGAAAAGCGCTTTCTTACTTGGTCGGAAGGAAATGCGATAGCCCCCATTGCTTCCTTGTACTCTGTTGCGCCCTGTTTTATTGTTTTTTTACTTATTCGTCTCTTCATATTCATCTGCAAAGGCTGAACATATGTTTTTACTGAAGATCCCTTTATTACTATACTGAGCCTAGATATTCTCCGAACGATTTGGATGTAACAGCAGGTACATAACAATAATGCTGCTTATATGAACGAGTATGTAGCCCAAGGTAAGTACTAACGTCATTATCCCATTACATCAACGTGCACCTTTCTACTTTTTTTTTTTGTTGAATCTAAATGAATTTCGGTGATGATTTCAAATCATGTCCCCGGCTATTTGATGAAAGCCGCGACCTTCTAATGTAACCTGTGTGGCAAGCCAAGCAACACTACAAACACGATTTTCCAATCGCATTTGCCTCTCCTCTCATCGTCCACCAGAGGTCAACAATTAGAATCGGGCCTCAAAGTCAAATGCTAATCCATTATTCGAGAGTCTGCATTGGAAATCTGCATTTTGCCAGATACCTAGATGGATTACTCTCGTCTGATGTGATTGCGATGCCAGGACGAAGCACAATCGAATTATATTATACACACAACCATTATATTCGTTTCTTGTATTTCCTGTTGTTGCCATACCCCGGTTGTGGCTGTAATGGCACCGTTGTAGGATTGTTGTAGATTTTCCCTCTATAATTTTAGTTTTTTTTTTGTTTTGTGTTACTTCTCTTTTTTTGTTGTTTATCCGCTTCCCTGAATGACGTCAGGAAAAGAAATGCTTAGTAAAATTTGGAACACATCGCTGTTTTGGCACTCAAAAAACTGAGAGCTAAGACTACCGGAACTCATCCTGCCGCATTCGGATGCAATGCAAATGAAACTCTATTCATTCGGGTAAGCAAGCATCTCTATCCATCCATCTACATGAGTCCTTGCAAATGGTGAAGTTATAAAATAATGCGGCCACAGTTGCACCCATCAGATACACGATATGATGGCTTCCAGCTTGCGATTAAGGTGGAAGTAGCACAACGATGTTCTGACAAAGACAGTTTAGTACTAAGCTAAGCATCAGTACCAGAAATACACTTATTCCATTCGAAGGGATCATTTATTTTTGGGTTCCTGGAGCGCTTAATCCTATTGTGCGCTTATTAAACATTTGCTCCTATTGTTGATTTTGTTGCCATGTGCAAAGGGAAGTCCCATATTTCCTTGCCACAAAGAAACATTGCATTGGTACAATGTAGACTTTGAGAACATTTACCTAAATAGGTCTCTGGGAATGATGTAGCAGAAGACGTCCTGCGATGCTAAAAATAGGTTGTCTATTCAAGCCTAACGTACGCTGTATTTCACTTTCAAAAGAAATTTTTCTAGTCGCTTAGACCTCGAAACTGGTAGCTGGAGGATGACTTGGATGGATGTGATCTGAACTAATTTCGGTTGCTACACGCAGTTTGGATAAAAAAAAAACAGCAAACAGCCGCTGTTCTTGAATTGAGGGGTTTGAGTAAAATCAAATTTTACCATTCTTACTTAAATACTTGTTTTATTTCAAATTAAAGCAAAATTATTCAACAATGGGTGTAGGGGGCGTGCAATAAACGCAACCGGATAGCTTTTTGTAACCTCATTTCTAACGAAAGTTATCTAAAGTTATCCGAGAATTTTTGGTAAACCTTTCTCTTCAAGTGACCAGCTGATAGAAAATTTAATTTTGTTTCATTCCTGTTGGTTTTTATTTATTTTGGTGTGAACTTATTTCAAAATCAAAGTCACTTTAGTTGCATGTAAATTCAAAAATTTAGCAACGATATCTTGAACAACCAGGAACTGTTCGCCTCTACTTTCAATGTTTATCGAGATGACGATCAAGACAGCGACACTGATGACTTTCCTTGTCGTGGAGTCCTGCTAGCTGTCACCAATACAATTGGTTCATCTTTTCTCTCATCATCCTCCTCCCCAAGTCTTGATTTTGTCTCAATCAAAATAACACTACCCCATAAATCGCTTTGCATTATCTGATTTTAACGTCGCTTATAAGATTTTGTCTGCTGTAATATGTGAACGTCTGAAACTCCACGTCAACAACTTGATAGGTCCTTATCAATGTGGTTTTAGACCAGAGAAGTCCACAATAGAACAAATTTTCACATTACGGCAGATCTTGGAAAAAACCCGAGAATATAATATCGGTATTCACCATCTCCTTATCGATGTCAAGGCCGAGTATGACAGTATTTACAGAGACGAGCTGTACAGAGCCATGTCTAGTTTCGGCATCCCTGCAAAACTCGTACGACTATGCAGGATGACTTTGGAGAATTCACGCTGCTCCGTCAAAGTCTTTTGAAGAATGGGTACATTTCAACTGAGATATAGTGAAGTGGAGTAGCAGGCTAAGATCAAAGTTCGTTAACATACCTAAACATGTCCAGCCATTCAGGCTAAATGCTTTAGAGTTTTTGTTTGACATTTTGTACACTTTACGCTGTTTCTTTTTTAGAAAAATCACTTTTATCAGGATTTTTACATTTATTTATTACAAAAAAAGAAGAGATTGAATCGGCAGTATTATAGCCTACTTAAAAATAAATTCGTTGAGCGTTTGTATTTGTTACTTAGGTTGAAATTGGGGACAACGGATTTTTATGACATTTTCAGGGTAGACATAGTTTAGTCCAGGGATGGTTCCTGTCAAGGATTGATCAAAAATTGTTTCAACTCTAGGATATTACATTATCCCGCAGTGAAATAGATTTATATTTCATTCACATATTTCCGCTGGAACGGAAGATTCCAACAAGACTGGACTGGGAACGGAAACTTAGGAACTACTGGACAGATTTCAAAAATTCTTTCAGCATTAGGATGCCACATAGTCTAACAGTAAGAAAGATTATATTTCATCCTCAAATTCCCACGAAGAGGAAAAACGAGAACGAGAACATTAAAAATACAGACCCGAGCAAAGCCGGGCGGCTCAGCTAGTATGTGATAAAGTTGAATTGAAGAAGTTACCAGTTTTTCTTTTTTGTATTCAGGGTGTTTTGCACAAGATGCGACAAAAGTTCAGTACGGATATGTTTGGTCAAGATAAGAAAAGAATCGTAAAAACTTTTTTGGCACGAAAGGCAGTTTTATTAAAAAAAGATTTAAAGTAATAAATTGAAATTGAAATTGAATTTAAAAGAACTAAGATTAAAATCCACGAAAGAAGTATAAGTATTAAATTGTTTACATAAGAGAGAAAAAGGTTGATTATTCTAATAATTAAATGTTGTTTCATTAGTTTGAAAACTCTTAAAATTTCGAATTTGAAACTGATTTTGAACGGATTCAATCGAGCAATGTGACAAGCGTAATACGGGTACCACACTTGGCATCCATATTCCAAGAACAAACGAACCCGCCCAATGAATAAACTTTTTGTGACATGGTCACTTAACTCTTTAGACCAACGTCTAATCATTCGCAGCTGAATAGAAGCTTTTGCATTGATGTAACTTATGTGCATTCTGAGGTCTAATTTCGGATCAAATATAACTCCCAAATCAACAAAATAATTTACTCTTTCCAGTTTCGAGTTACTTATAAAGTAATCATTTTTGAAAGTATTCTTTATTCGAGCAAAGGTCATTACTTTGCATTTCTTAGAGTTCAGTGTAAGACTGTTGCTATTCCACCATTGAAGTATATGATCGATATCAGATTGCAGTTGAATATGATCAGCATTATTTTTGTATGAAAACGAGATTTTTGCATCGTCAGCAGATAGATGTATATCACAGTATCTTATGAGGGTAGATCATTTATAAATATCACAAATAATAGTGGACCAGGTGCCTTCCTTGTGGAACTCCGGATTTAACTTCTATTGCGCAGGAAACTTGAGATTTGAACTTAACGTATTGATTGCGAAATGATAAGAAACTTTCAATCCACTGAACAAGTTTTGGAGGCCAACCGAAATTAGAAAGTTTTTTAACTAGCAGCTGGTGATTAAGTTGGTCAAAAGCTTTCAAAAAATCAGTGTAAACCACATCCGTTTGCAGACCATTCATAAATCCTTTTGTGATGTAAGATGAGATTTCCAAAAGATTTGTTATGGTAGACTTGCCCTTGACGAATACATGTTGTTGGTGAGATATATGCGATTTTGTTCCGTGAATCAATTCTCCAATTATTATGGATTCCATCATCTTAGGAATAACGCTGATTTTTGCAATTCCTCTACAGTCGCGCATGTTGCATTGGCTTCCTGATTTAAACAATGGGGTAATAAATGATGTACTGACAGCAGTTTATTAACATGCAGGACGGGACATTATCCGGTTCAGATGAAAATGAGCTGATTTGCTTTTCAGTAGCCCTTAGAACATCACTTTCCTGAATACTAATCATTTATTATGTTGATGCTAGAATTAATTTCATGCTGCGCAATCAAAGCATTATCATATTTTTAGATACCTTTAAACATTTCTGCAAAGATATCACAGATTTCTACACTATCATTTGATCCAAATTCATGTAAGATGGAAATTCCGGAAGTTTTTTGTTTTATTTTTGACAAATTTCCAAAAAGAAGAAGGATTCTGCAGCAAATCATTTTTATGGAACTAATGTAGTTTCTACTCGTGGTACCCGTGGCGTGATGGCTAGCATGTCCACCTGCTAATCCAGAGGTTCGAGGTTCAAATCACAACAGATGCAAAAATGTTTTTCCACGGGTATCGCCTTTCGCGAGGAATTGGCAAGTCCTCCGTTAGTAAATTCATTGCCATGAAAGGAGTTTTCTCAAAGAACCGGCAGAAAATTGTAGGTCCCTTCCATTCCCTCACCAGGCATGGTTGTGAGAAATGCGCTAGGCCCAGGGGCAATTCGCTCTGTTGCGCCACCCTAATTATTTTATAATGTAGTTTCTATATACAGCCGCAGATTGTATTTGGAACTCCCTTCTTAATCTGCTGAACTCCCGAGCAATGGGAAGAGTAAACTCGAGTTTGAACATGTTGTGTAGTCTATTTTTTTTTAATTTTTAAACCTCTTAAGGAAAGGTGTGAGCCAAGGAACACAGATATCAACAACTTTAATGCTACGAACAGGTACTGTTTTCGAAAAACAGTTATGTAAAATGTCATAGAAAGTATTATTTAAAACAAGATCCCATTGACAATTCAGAAAGAAGTCGTCCTCGAAAAGGGAAAAATTTTATAGAAATTTTAAAATAATTCGTTCAAAAAATTAACTCATATTCTAAAAAATGCAGCTTCTGCCTAAAGGGAGTGAGATAGATGACTTGAAAATTTTCAAAAATATTTGAAAACTATCCAGCAAAGTTGGTCGGACAAGCGGTCGTCTGAGGGTTCACATTATCACATTATCCAACATTGGTCGAACAAACCAAAGCCTGTCCAACTAATTCGATATTCGATTTCGCATTCGCATTCGCACTGCCTCTTCCCGTCGTCATCTTCACTGCGAAATCATTTCCAAAAATCATCTAGTTCATTGTCTGGCCATCATTTACGACAAGAAAACCAATGTACTATCACATAGGCTAAAAAAAAAGAAAAACGACGAAATAGTCCCAGTCAGCTCTAGGCTTTGTGTAACGATACATACATACAGAGGGTGACGCAACAGATTAATATAAGCAACAATGCTTAGTAGAAGCTATGTGAGAATTCTAGCCGGGCTCCTAACCGGACACTGCAGCCTAAGAAACCACCAATAGTATTAGGCATAGATAGCAATGACCAATGCAGATACTGCAACGAACAGGAAGAATCTCCTGAACAGCTCTTAGGTGACTGCGAAGCTTTACTACATCAAAGGAAGAAGTGCCTAGGATCCTACTACGTAGAAGAGAAGAAGGTAAAACTCCTAAACGTAACAGAGATACTCAGTTTCATCATCAAAGGAACTAATCTGGATCGAGTAATTAAGGAAGACCACTTATGAAGAATAGGGTAAAATAGATCTGAAGTACAGTATAAAACCCGATTTCAACTTCAGTACGCTTTGCTGGTTTAGAAGGTGATTTAGAAGGTGATGTCTTAACCTTCTAAACCACCCTTCTGATTGATCACAATCTTAGCTGAAAGTCTCTTATTTCTTATCGGGCAGTTGCGATAAAGTGTACCATAAGGAGGTTAAGTCAGAGTAAGGTAAAACCAAACAGTGCACTCCTAAAACAGAAAAATAGATGGAACGAAATTAATTCGCCCGACTTTTTTGTAAATTGTGGCGGAGAATCAGTTCTGAACCAATCTATTGTTCAATCACTTTGCACTTTTGACAAATATAACTGAGAGGAGATATGTCGAACACATGATTCTCTTTGATTGTGTTTCCTTCCCAAAAAGTCCTTCATTTACATTTACAAATACAAAATGCTGACTGAAGTGAATAAAGGTGAGCGTTCGAGGTTCCATTGGCGCAAGATGCCAAATTTCAATATTGAATTCATAGCACAAGAGACCTTCACGTTCAAAACACACTTTTTTAATTGGTTTGTGAAAAGCAGTGGCTGAAAGAATGAAATGATTTTCGTAACGAAAACCGATGATTAAAAAAAGTTATCCCTTGCATTTAGACATTTTTGCCTTTCAACAAAGAATCTCGAGTTCATAGCTGGAAAACTTTCCCGCTTCTTTTCTCTGACAACTTTCTGCTTTTTGCAATTTAAAAAAAAAGTTCATTCTCTCTGACGCAGTTTGTTTCCGTGAGTGAAAGGATAAAATAAAATGATCCAACTACAATTTTTGTTACTGTCGGCTTGAGACTCTGACGCGACGCGACGGTGACGCGACGACTTTTTCCTCATCGTCATTGCAGCAACTATGAAACTACTAACGAATTCAATAGGTTACAGCTTCGATCGTAAAATGAATGCAGCAAACTTTTAATTTAATAAGGTGGCAGTTTATTTTTAATTTTAGTTTTTAGTTTTGTAACCAAACCACCACACTGCCTGTGGCATATCTTTGGCATTGAGTGCGGGTTGTGGCCGGTGATACACTCACGAGCGTTTCAATTGCGCGACGAAGATGACCTTTGGATAAGTTGCATGCAACTGCAACGTCCAAGAAAGGAAATAAAATTAATTTGAAAAAAAAGGTCGCAGATAGTTTGAAGTTTTCAATGGAAAATAAAAATGCTGCTTTGGCGAATACTTACTTCCTGCTGAAGTGACGTTGCTAAAGGACAATAGACGTTGAGGGTTGCCTGATTGATTTTTTGTGGGTGTAATGAGGTTAGATGATTATTTAGGGGTTTAAAGATTTAAAGTTGCTATGTGTTTTTAGAAAGTAGGAAAGTTAAACATGGCCACAGTGCAGTGGCGGAATTTAAAACTAAAAATGAAGCTAAGATTTCCATGCATAATTTTTAAAACATGAGAATATGTCACAAAATAAGCTATCTCAAGCTCCTTAAACGTCAGCAATAATTCCGACCATTCGCATAGTGAACTTTCAAAGAAAATGGAGTCCTATTTTCTCTCTCCAACTCAATGTGAACCATATCCTGGTTTTGGTACACTATTTAGCCCCCTTGGCTGAGTCAGCTGTTTGCCAAGAAACTAACTGACAATAAACATCAATTAATTTGATGTAAGGATTCTTTGTATAAACAGGTCAGATGCAGAGAACCCCGTACAACTGGTTACCTTTAAATTTTGGATTTTCGATGTCGAAAGATGTTTTCAATATGAAAATTGTGCTGCAGACAAAACTGCTATCGAAATGAGTTATAAGCAAAAGCTCGGTTTTGATTGCAGTTGATCACATAAGCCTGTGTAGCTTTTGGTCATGGCATTATTTTATTATGTTTCTACGTGTACCTATATACGAGTACTGTAGACATAAAAGTTTTTGTTTTCGTTAGGAGAATATTCCCAAAGAACCATTGGTCATAATCGTTATGGCTTTAATGGACGTGACGAGCATTAAATTAAATTCAACATCATCTGCAGTATGGTGGAGAGATCTCTCTACATCACATTGGTATTTTGTACTTCATACATGAGCCTTGAGGCAAATTGGTTGTTTGCTGAACGAAACAAAAATACCTTCTGTACAGAGTGGCCTGCCTATACTATTGCAGAGTCCTATTTGGGAAAACAGGAGGCTACCAGCGCAGCGTGCACACACACTCGCCAACACACAACCAGGCAAACATACATAGGTAGATAAAAACGTTTAAATCTCATTAAGGATGGGACAATACAGGCCCGCAAAATAGATGGATGCAAGACAAAATTTGTACGGATAAGTTGACTTTTTTTCTTTCAGTTTTGTTTTGGAAGGGGCTATAATAATTATCGTTGCACAATTGGTGATACGTGACATTCTGTTTCTGGTTGGTGTGTCCTTAAATTAGGATATGAAGTCTCTACTCTCTTAAGCTGCATTTGGAAGTTTAAGTTTTAAGTGTCCGTGACCGTAATTATAGGTACACACAAGGACAGTTATTTTTAGGTTTTATTACTAGGACAAAAGCAATATTGTCTTCATTCTTTGTCGTGCTT
The DNA here is from genome assembly GCA_914767635.1 of Melanostoma mellinum. Taxonomy (NCBI): domain Eukaryota; kingdom Metazoa; phylum Arthropoda; class Insecta; order Diptera; family Syrphidae; genus Melanostoma; species Melanostoma mellinum. Next base: position 74,302,728 of record OU612059.1, read on the forward strand.
ATTAGAGAGGTATGGGGTTGAACTGCAGTGCATTAAGATTTGGATTCAGGATGCCGACATGGTCTTTGTTCGACACCTATTTTAGGGGTGGAAAACATTAAAATTAAAGTCACACTTTTGCTACTCTCTTTTGATAATTTTGATGTCAGTGCAGTTCATTGTTTAAAGAGCTGTTTGCTGGTGTTTGGTAAACAGTTTGAAAAAAGTCTCATGTGAATGATTCAAAGTAAAATTAATGCATTTGGAAACTGAGGGCCGAAATGATACAGAACAGTTCTTTCACGAAGACGTTAACTTTAGAGCGACTGCTACTGTTTTTTGACGATCACAAGCGATTTCACACCAGGGCTTTAGTTTTGCAGTGATAACGATAATTTTAAATTCATTGAAAAGTCTTGTAACGGTTATGACAACTTTTTAGCGAAAAGAACAGTTTTTTCCGCGATAACGATAGTGATAGCGATACTGTATTGACAGAAAAATCGTCACAACTTGTAACGATTGTTTTGTCAAAATAGTAAAAGTTTTGTGTGGGTTACGACAATTTCATCGCAATTACAACGGTTATTCCTGGATTGGAAAAGCTTTGCACTGACTACATCATAGTTGACGCTTTTAGAACAATTTTGTAGATAACAACTACGCTATATAGAAATTAAAACTAGTGTTCCCGAGCATTTTCCCAATTTAGGGCAGAGCTATGACTACTAAGAAAGTGCTGTCACAATTTCGCCAGTACTTTTGCAATAACACTACAGTTTCGTTGTTTTTGTGATAACGACAACTTTGCCTCTGTTAAGACAACTTTTCGGCCTGGGACTGTTCGGGAAGGATCTAACTAGTGTCAACTTGGTGGCCGGCGCAGCGCCCAGATGTTCCGACTTATGGTACACGTCTATTATGCTTACTATAACTTCACGTGGTAACTACTGGGAAATGTATAACTCCACTCGGAGAGGACCTGTCAAACTAGTTAGTGCGAGTGTTGACAAAAGGCCGAAGAAGAAATGGATCAACATTATACTGCTTTGCGAGTAATAACTGACAGCCCGAACTTCAGTGGCCTCAACAGATGAATCCGACTTACTCAATCAACGGCGGACTTCAGCAGTGAAAAAAGTAGAAGTCCATGAATGAGCTACTCCAACATATTTGACTTAAAGGTATTACAGGGTCTTTCAATGCTAGGAAAGAGTATTGAAGTAGAGATGGTGGCGGACGAATTCCTGGTGAGCCAACAGCAGCTTTTATACCCCTACAGCAGGGTACTGCTTCCGGATTATCCGGTCCTTTAAGCCCAAAAGGATACATAAACACCTGGCCCTCCAGGGGTTGTGCATACTCAACCGGGGAAAAAGAACATGGTTCCGAAACAACCAATTACGTCCAGCTGGAGAATCAGCGGAAGACCTGGACTGCTACAATGCAGACATGGCCGGCATCCGTGGATGGAGTGGACCGGGCATAAGGAAGATGAAAAATTGCAAAATATACTATGGCGATTGCTACAGATAACAGAAACAACGCTTGTTTGGTTTTCAGCCAAAATCCAGTTAATGAGCGTATAACGACCATCCGCATCAGAGCGATGAGGACACAAATTCCACTGTAAGGCCGAATGCCCCATTCAATGATCAAGAATGCCGTCCAACCGACTCAAAAGAAGTTAAGCTTGCCATATGTAAACTTAAATCAAATTATGCTGCAGGTGCAGATGGCTTTGATGCCGAACTTTTCAAGGCAGCGGGAGACAAGTTGGAAAGGAGCATGCACCAGCTGATCTGCATGGTATGGTCGGAAGAAAGCATGCCCGATGAATGGAACCTCAGTATCGTATGCCCGATCCTAAAGGGAGACCCTCACAATTGCGCCAATTATAGAGGGCTAAGCCTCCTTAACGTCGCTTATAAGATCTTGTTTGCTGTAATATGTGAACGTCTGAAACCGCACGTCAACAACTTGATAGGTCCTTATCAATGTGGTTTAAGACCAGAAAAATCGCAAATCAACCAAATTTTCACATTACGTTGGATCTTGATGAGGGCAAAACGAAGTAAAGGCTTTTCCAATAAGAGCGATATGTTTTCTTTTTTGAAAAAAAACACACTTTTTGTTAAGGAAGTTCAAATATTTTTTATTTAATATGCAGTTCAATCAATACAATTAAGTTTTAAACAAAAAGTCATTCAAATTGCCACCACATTTTCCTCTGCAGCAACAAATTCGATGAACCCAATTTTCGAGCACTTTTTTACTAAATCAAGTCGTATATCACGAATGGCACGTTCAATATTGAGTTGTAAGGCTTGAAGAGAATCTGGTTTATTTTGAAAGACCAATGACTTCAAATAACCCTACAAAAAATAGTCTAATGGCGTTAAATCACGACTTCTTGGAGGCCATTCAATATCACAATTTCTTGAAATAATCAGATCTCTAAATTTTTCTGTCAATAATTCAATTGTTGCATTTGCTGTGTAACACGTAGCCCCGTCCTGTTGAAACCAAATGTTGTCAAAGCCAATTTCTTCCAATTTCGCCCATAAAAAGTTGGTTATCATCGATCTATACCGCTCTCCATTGACAGTATTGGTGTTACCAGCTTTATTTTGAAAGAAGGACGGACCGATGATACCACCAGCCCAAAAACTACACCAAACTGTCGATTTAGGTAAATGTAATGGTTTTTCATGAATATTTTGTGGATTTCCATCGCAAGTTTTGTTTATTTAACGCACTTATCAAGTAAAAGTAAGCCTCTTCGGAAAAGATGATTTTCTAAAAAAAATCCGATTCGATTCCAAGTTGTTCCAAGGCAAAATCAGTAAGTTCATGACGTTTAAAGTGGTCCAATGGTGAAATGTAAACTTTTCTGAATGCAAAACAAATGAGAGATCATGACATACTACAAATGGCCGAAACGCCACTGCAAAATCATATCATACCTATTGGAAAACCTTTTATACACATGTTGTCACCAAACAAGAACACGGAACATCGACGAATTGGACAAAACGTCACAATAGACAGGCATAACTTCGAGGTAGTATAGAACTTCGTCTACCTAAGATCCGCTATAGACACGGTAAACAACATCAGTGCGGAGATAAAATGGAGAATAACTCTTGCCAGCCGTTGCTTCCTTGGATTAAGAAGCAATTGAGAAACAAACTCTCTCCAGAAAAACCAAGGCAACCCTGTATGCGCAGAAGCATGGACTTTATCAAAATCGGATGAGGAAACCATTGGTCCTTTCGATAGAAAAATTCTCCGAATGATCTTTGGTTCTGTATGTAAAGACAATGTGTGAAGAAGAAGATACAACAACGCAGTGGTGTTGGGGGGGGGGGGGGGGGGGGTGAGGGTTACATGTAAATGTTTGTATATAAGTAAAAGTTGTTGTTCAATTGTATTGATTAGGTTTTTTCCAATTTATTGATATATAATAATAAAATGCAGAAAATAAGAACATATGAAAATACACGAAATTATAAATCAATTCTTCTCTGCTTTGCGCGAATCATTCGATAACTTCTTCCACCTTAATGTCAATGTGCCTGTCAATTCTCATAAGAGCAAGCCCATTCAGCCTATCTTCGCCTGTAGAATTCCTAATCCAATATTTTAGACGCCTCAACGTGGAAAAAATACGCTCGCTGCTAGCAATGGTCGCAGCCAATGTTGCACCTATTTTCAAAAACTTGAAAATGTTTGGAAAAAGTGCATCGTTACAAAGTTTTAATGATTCTATAAATGTCTTTGGATGAGTTTCTGGCCCAACCCAACGTTGTCTCCAAAATAACTCTTCATTTATTACGGTTGAAGCAGCTGCCTCAGTCGCTGTTGGCCATTGATTCATTATTACTTCCACGGTTTCATCAATATTCTCAACGTTTTTCCTGACCATTTTTTCAGGGATGGTATTTCCGATTATTGAAAAAAAATTTTTTGTGTTTCGCAAATCTGTCAGATATGGATTTATCCCCAAAACCCCCCCTATGCTACGCCACTGCAACAACGAGCCGTATGAGCTGTAAAGCGAAATAGTCAGAAGAGTACGCATCGCGAGGCTACGATGGTTGGGCCATGTAGAGCGGATGGACCCAAACGCTGCGGCTCGACGGGTTTTCGAAAGCACATTGCAGGGAAATCGCGGAAGGGGAATACTCTTTTTAGGTGGCGCAATCAAGTGGAAGAAGACGTCCACCGACTAAGAGTTCAAAACTAGAAAAAGCTCGCCCGACATCTAAGTCGTTATGGAAGGATTTCGGTTGAGGTCCATGTTCACTCCGAACTGTAATGCCCACCTAAGTTAGTAAGTATGTAATGTTAATATCCCAGGTGTCGCAGTAACTCTTAGGCCTATTAACTCGATTTGTGTGTTTTTATTCGTACATCAACTACGAAAACACCATAAGGCAAGTTATTTATATATTTATCAGACTTAACTCATACATAAGTGAGTTTCTATTGACAGTATAGAAAGCAGCTTTTAGATCTTTAAAGAATACATAGCATAGCTTCTTTTCTAGCAATGTCCAGCGCAAAGAGTTGTACAACCGTTGACAATCCAGTGTGAAAGCCTCCCTGCAAGGTACTGAGTCGATTGTTATGTACTAACCAACTAAATAAGCGATTGTGTAATTTTTTACGATGGAGACACTCCGGTAGTTTTCAACTTAACACGTATACCCTTCTTTAAAAATAAAATTGAAAAATTACTCGTAAGAGATTTTAAAAAACGAGTTGGGACATCATCGATCAAAGACACATAGTTAAAAAAATAAAATGGCAGGAACTATTTGTTTTGCGGAGCAGATTTAATAGTGAGAAGGATTGTTTTCTGTGTCTTATGCATTCCCAGTCATACCATTCTTCTTTGAAATGCTTATTATTGAGATTTTTCAATGGAGCAGATTTTCTGATTATGTCCAGCAAGGATTTCATTATTTGTTCACTCAAAAAATCTTGTAGAGATCGAACAGGGTGGTTTTATAAAGAAGATTGCGCTGATATAACTGACAACTGCTTTTATTCCATTTAATTTTTTTCCATTTGATTGCTGGTCAGTACAAGTTTGTCGCCTTCAAGACAACAACAGATCCAACGGATGCTGGTGCTCATCTTTTTCTAACAAGTCAAATTACTTGCTAGAGTTTGGAGTTTTGGGTCAACGAATGCTGAACCAAGTAGCAACCACAGAAAAACTCTCGGTACCGCTAAAGATTTAAAGTGCACGTTGGTTGCAAAAACACTTTCTTTCTCAGGTGAGGTTGTTGTTTTGATTTCTTAAGTTTCTTAAATTTCTGTTTTTTATATTTTCCAATCTTCCGATTTCACGGGAATGTAAATTAAAGAGCTTTTTGAAATAATTTCACTTATTATTTCCGCAAACACTACTGAAACTACTATAACTGCAGCTGAATCCCATTCTGCAAGAGCGATGAGTAACTGAAACAACTATTCGCTATTTCAATACCTACAAAAATAGGAGAAAAAAAGCACCGAGACTATTGCAACAGAAACAGGCACTTTATTTCGCTTAGAAACCAAAATTAGATTAGAACAGAGCACAGCCACATTGTCCGTTTTTTTATCAGCCATACTAGCTTCTGTGTGAAAACAACTTTTTTTTTTTTACTACAGCGATAACAGCGACGGCGTGCGAGGCGATCCAATTGCAACGTTTTAATCGAAAATTAAAATTAATTCTCAAACAACTCTAATCTGCGGGCAAATCGAATGGATTTTAATCGATTTTAATTGAACTCATCAAAATCGTTTGCGTATGCTTTTTGTATCGAATATCCATTTGAGTTTTCCACGTAATTGGATCGAAGTCATACTCTGCCATTGGATATTGTTTGCAACACTACACTAGGTGGTTGGTAGGTCCACTCCAATGTGTCTATACAGTAATACTATTGTTGTTGTGATGTCCTTCTGTCCTACTGTGTCCCTCATCTTTGAGAAAGGACAACCCGAGGATGAGTGTCAATGAATTTGTAATGGCATCTGCGTGAGGAAAATGGTTACTTCGTTCAATATCCATATGGAACATGTCGTACGTGAATATGCACCAGTGGAGCTCTCTCATATAGTCTCACAATATCCCCAGCATATCCTGCCCTGCGGAAGATTGTAGCATCTGTTACACACATCATCCAAGTTTGTGAATTAAATTGGCCACTGAATATGTTGCTGGGACACGTAATTACCCAGAAACAGATATATTTAATTTATAGCACGTATTAATTCAAATCGAAGAAGGAGATGTTGACTTTCATAATTTTCAACAAGATGTAGGCGCAGTGATTTTGTTTTTCTTTCATTTTTACAATGGCCGTTTGTGTTGTAGGGAGCTACATACATACAAGGCAGCACTTTTCAAATAGTTTTGACAAAACCTCCAAAGCATGACTTATTTATAGCATACCGACGTTTGATAGAAATTTCAACTAGAAGTTGTATCCCAAAGGAATTCATGTCAAAATGTTTATTTTTACTGTTTAAATGTGTGTGTCTTTAGAATCTTGCAAATGTTATTGGCAGCTCTTCTTTAGCATGAAATGGGTTTGCTTTTATTTTCAGTTAGATTGAAGTTTTTATCACAAGCTCTTTTAAATAACAATCCCCTTAAGTAGGCCTTCCAATTTCATTTACGCTCATTTTGCAAGTAGCTTAAGTTTGAATTTCACAGAAATTCATTTCTACGAAACTCGTGGAAAGTTAAATACTTGAAATTACTACGTGAACCTTACCCTGTAGGCCCGGTAATTCGTTGTAAAATAAGAAAATTGTTAAAAATAAAGCTGAGTTCTTACGAACAACCTAAAATCAGCATTTTGTCCTGATTTGATTGTTGATGGCTCATATAGACTCTGTAATGCATTACTTTCCGGATATCTTGAGACGTAATTAACATCAAGGGTTAAGTATCATGCAAAAAAGAAGCAGAAAACGACTGACATTTTGCAAGTAACAAACATGAATTTAAGTATTTTGTGGTTATGAAATCATCTAAGTCCCCTAGTTTTCATTGGAAATCATCCATCCCATCATTAATTTTGATTTTGATTTTGGTGGGGGCAAAACCCCCATTTATTAAGCTTAATACAACCTATTAACTTACAAACTAAGAAACTTAATAGCTAAGACTTACTAACTAGTTGAACGGCTTAGGAGACGAAGTTTTAGGCAGGGAGTACTCATATTGAAGTCAAAACAAGAGGAGTGGGAGTTGACATTCCTCAGCATTCGGGAGATGGGTTCATTGGAGCCTTAAGAGGTTCGATGGGTGGGAAGATTGAAGAGACGGGGATTCCGGGTGTTACGAGGGTTAGTATGTAGAAAAATGGATTCGTTAAGGGCTGGACAGTCAATGGTTCCTGTGAAGATTCGGTGAATGAAGAGAACGTCAAATATTTCTCTTCAAACTTTCAGCGTATTGAGGTTGAGAAGTGTGATTCGGTCTTGATAAGGAGGTAATATCAAAGGATTACTCCAATTAAGACCTCGAAGAGTAAATCGGAGGAAACGGCATTGAATGCTCTCAATTCTGGCAATATGCACTTGTTGGAAAGGCGACCAGACTTGACAAGCGTATTCCAGAAGCAGACGGACAAATGAAGTGTAAAGGGATCGGGTTACATAGGGGTCAGCAAGTTCTTTGAACCATCATTTCTCGAAGCCGAGTGCTGAATTTGCCTTAAGGATTATGTCGTCGATATGCTTGAGGAAATTCAGCTCACCGTCGCAAATAATCCCAAGGTCACGGATCACCTCAATGATTTCATACAATACAATATGCTTTCAAAAATTTTGGGTATATGCGATAGTTTAGCGATGGGACGATAATTTTTCACGTCGCATTTAGGACCTTTTTTGTGTATAGGGGTTATAAACGCCGTTTTCCAAGCTTGGAGGAAAACTCCTAGGGATATGGACAAGTTAAAGATTTTTGAGGGGGGAAGGGAAAGTGTGGAGGAGCATTTCTTAAGAAATATGGCAGGTAAGGTATACCATCGGGGTCAGGAATATACTCATCATTTAGATGATGTAACTTTTCTTCAATTAGATAGGAGTCAAAGAAACGTGTAAGGAATGGATCAAAAGAAAAATTCGGTAAAAACGAGAAATAATCTGAATCAGGAACAAAAGAATCATCCGTGAAAGACTGTTTGAAGTAATTTGCGAAATAGTTTGCTACGGCGAGTGCATCGGATGCGGTTTCGTTATTGAAGGAAAGGGAGGAAGGGTACCCGTCAGATTTTCTTTTGTGGTTGACAAATTTATAAAAAGTTTTAGGATCATTTATAATGTTAGATTTCATTTCGATTATAGCGTTGGCAAAGGGTATTGAAAAGCTCACAGAAGTGTAGATATGAGCCAAGGTAAGCTGAATAGTCAGTAGGAGATCGAGTACTAAGGAAGATTGTCCACAATTTGTTCCTTTTGTTTCTTAGAGTACGGAGCCTATGGTTATACCAAGGTGGAGAAGTAGAAGAAGTTTTAAGTCTGGAAAGGGGAACGAAGAGGGATATAGCACTATGTATTTCTCTGTAGAACGCGGATGTGGCATCTTCTACAGTTAAATTATAAAAATTACAGTGAGTTCTATTGAGATAATCATTAATTTTCCGAAAGTTTGCTTTGTGGAAATCGTATAAGGCTGGAAGTACGGGTGGGTTAGATGGTTTTGAAGACCGGAGAAAAAATGAGAGAAGGAGAGCAGGTTGCAGGTTATCTATGGTTGAAAGAGGCAGGGGTGAAAGTGAGATTGAGGAATTAATGGGGTCTGTTGTAAATACAAGGTCAAGCTGTCTACCCATGTAGTTAGAAATTCCACTTACTTGACGAAGGCAAGAGTTTGCAAGGCGATGAACGAACAGACATTCTTTGGCAGAGATGAGGCTTGGAGCAATATAAAACGGTCGTCTGACAAAGTCCAGTTTAGATACGGCAGGTTGAAGTCACCGAAAATAAGGATCTCATCATGAGGTTCGCATGAGTCTGAAATGCCATCAATTGTTTTGATAACAAATTCATAAGACTCGACTGGTTGCGAGGGTAAAATGTAAAAGCAGATAACGTAAGGCGATTTATGGGGTAGTGTAATTTGAATGGCATAGGTATACGCTCGTTTTATCCAAGTGAAGCCTCTTTCTGATCCTTTGTTTTCAATTGTCATGCCTTGCCTTGGAATGCACAAGGCGGCGGTTCCAAGAGTGTCAGACACCCAGGTTTGCTTATTTTTGATGGCGTATTGCTCAATTATGATGATGACGTCCGCTTGTAGCTCACTTATAAGCCTCAACAGGAGGTTGTCGGCCTTTTTGCTCCTGGGCGTTTGCTTGGAGTATTCTGTTCATTTTGAGTAAGAGGTTTTCATCTTCTCAAGTGGCTGTCGAAATACTTTGCACTTTCCCGATCCAGATATGTGATTCGTTGGGCATGGTTGATTTTCGGCGGTTGGGCAGAGATAGCACTTTGGGAGCTCATTGCAGTCCTTCCTTTTGTGATCAGAGCTCCCTCACATTAAGCACATTTCTTGCTTTCTTCTAGTTGATCGCCCATTTTCTTTTTTATGACTTCCTGAACCTATTCAAAAGGGGTGAGTTCGTCAAGATTTCGTATTTCTAGAGTAGTTTTCTGTTCAAAGTTCCGAATCTTGGCCCTCCCTTCTAAAATATTTCCAATGCTTTTTTCAAAAGCTGTTTGGCTCTTGGCTTTTGGTCCTAGTTCCAAAAGCACATGTCCCACTTTTGTTTTCCTGACGGTTTTTACTGTAGTTTCCGTATCTTTAGGATTAACCTTCTGCTTAATCTCTTGGAGTATATCGCTGAAGCTTCAACCCTCATTTGGTTGAATGAGTATTGCTTCAGCTGATAGTGCATGTCTATTTCTATCCTTGATTATTGGAGACTCTTCCGCAGGCGGAAGCGGTTTATCTTTCGGAGGGTTCGCGGCTTCCTTAGACAAGCAGCTCTTTCTCTCCCTCTGGTGAGTGAACCTACTTCATTTTGTCCTACTTCATTTTGTCTAGTGACTCCTCTTTCTTTTCAATTCCTATTCTAAAGTCCTTGCTTATATTTTTTTGCCTTCCACATGCAAACTTCATAATTTCGAGAGCCTCCTTGCACTTCGATATCTCCAGAAAGATGTTTTCTTCTGTCTTCGTGATTTTATTTGTACCAAGTAGTTGGCTATGGTGTATACGTTCATATGTATATGTTCACGTGGGAGTACAGGTATAATAAAATATTCTATGTTCATCTTTAGGCTCTAGACTATCTCTGTACTAAAGTTCACATAAATATGTCGATAGTTTGGACGGTTTTGGTAGCCGGTGGCGTGATGATGATGATGATGTAGCATGTCTGCCTGTTAGCCCAGAGGTTCGTGGCTCGAGTCTCAACAGAGGCAAAAATGTTTTTGCACGGGTATCGCCTTTCGCGAGGAATTAATAAGTCCTCCGCTAGTAAATCCATTGCCATGAAAATCCCTTTCTCAATCCCGTTCCCGGTCCCGTTTTTCTGTTAAAATGAGGATGAAATAGACATATATAAGGCTTTTTGTTGGATCACTCTTACTATTTAAAAAAATAAAACGTATCAAAATCCGTTGAGTATTTTTAAAGATCTAAACACACAGACAGAGAGCGGAGACTTTGATTTATACTACACATGTTAAGATGTCTAGAAGGTTTCGTTCTGAACGAACCAACACGTGCCACAGCATGAGGTTCTGATGCAATAATATAGTTTCAGACCAATTAGAAACGCAATTACCTTTTTCATCAAACATGACTGAGTGGTTTAGTTTTAAACGAAACAACACGAAACGCACGATCTGTGTTTTTTTCTTTCAAATTATTTAAAAAGTTCAGGTCACAGAAACGAACACGAACCGCATAACTCTTTCTTTCCTAGTGAAAGCTCGTGTTGGGGACAAGCAAACAAAAATTTTATGTTTACGATCTCTCGATGGAACAGATACTTTGAGAATATTGAACACCGCAGTTTCTCATTTTAATACCAGTACATTTTTACTTGATGGATTCACTGGGTAACCGCAACGAAACACTTCGATACCTTTTACTCAATGGAGAGTACCGGCTGGAATCAACTGCTATTTTCACGAGAGTTTTTTAAAGCTTTCCAAATAAAGGATAATGAGATAAGTGCTGATAAGAGTGCTTGCCTTGAGCTCTACTGATAAACAAAAATATAATATTAATTTTTTTTTTCTATTGCCCGCTTTTTTTTTTGAGAAATGCTTAAGCAAGTATCCATACTTTCCCGTGTGTCGGACTCTCCAAGGTGTACTAAACTTGGCATACTGACTAAAACTCCAAAAGCTTCTCGCTGATCTTCTTCTCGAGACCACTTGCGCATTTCTGTAAGGTATGGATCCGTGGCTAGGTGGCAGGTTCTAGTTCATCAACTACCTTTTCTTGTTTCTTTGTTTTCTTTGTTACATGATTATTCGCCTCTAATACTCCTCGTCTCTCAGCATCTCCTAGATTATGTGATTCGGGCTGAGCTCTCCGATAACTCTTTTCTTTCCTGACGGGGATACTCTCATCAACTACACTCGAACACTGTATGATAAGCGTCTAACGACTTCCTCTTTTTCCAATTGTGTTCAGGAAAGCGTTGAAATACCCGTGTCCGATGAGGAACTGTGTGACGTAGTAGTTCACTTCACCGTGTTTCCTGTTACTCCATTCGCTTATGTCTCTGATCAGCCTAGCAGTCCAGCAACCTCTGCTTTCCTACTCCCAGCGTTCTTGCCACTTCTACTGTGTGATCACATTCGATTCTCCGCTCGCCGCTTCCACACCAATTTTGGTTTTCTTTTCATGTATGTATTTTCTTTCTGTTGTGAGGAGGTCAATTGGTACGACACCTGCAACTACAAGAACTGCTGGTTCAGACAATGTGCGGGCTCGCTATTTGCAAGGCACCCACTGCGCCTCTGTACCGATGCTATTTGTTTCCGGTACTTTTCCTGTTTAAGTTCTTCAGCCCAAAATTTGCTTCTGTACAGCAGAATTAAAAGTGTTGTTGCCAAAAGAAGTCTCCGTTTGCTTGCGGATGGTCTACCTACATTTGCCATCAACCAAGATAGGTGGCGTGTATCTTTGAATGCGCGTTCAGCAGCCGTTCGTATCTCGTCCCAAAAGCTTAGTTTCGTGTTTATTCCCAAATATTTTACCACGTTTTGGCTTTTTATAAGTTCGGTTTCGATATTTTTTTTGTTAGAATTACTACTTCAGTCTTCTCAGTAGTCAGCGACAGCCCACGTTCCTCCATCCAGGAATTTGTGCTTCGCATCGCTTGGTTCAACTTTCTCTGTGCGCTTTCGGTGTCCTTTGCAGTTATCACCGCACAGCAACGTCGTCAGCGTATCCAACTAGAAAGCAGTCTTCGAATGACAGAGAATGCCATCGTAGGAGATTATCCAGAGGTCTGGTCCAATGATAGCTCCCTGTGCTGCTCCAGTTGTAATATCTTTTCGTATCATTTCTTCAGTGGTTTGGTAGATAAGTTCTCGTTCTTTGAGATAATCTTTCATCATCCGGAGATGACCGAATGTATCGACCTCGCCGCCGACGCAACTCATTTATTGAAAAAAAACCTTCTTCGAATTTGTGGTTAAAAAGCATCCTTTCTGGTTAAACCGAATTTTCTTGATGTTTTTGTTAGTGACAAGTTTTAATAGCCAGATAGGATGAACGCCAAGAGATAAACATAAATGACTCCTTCAGAGCAATCAATAAAAATGTGTTTTGGTAAGTCCGACACATAACAAGTTCAGTCAATAACATCTTTCCTCCTTGCACTGTCATTAAGAAACATTAATTACTCATACGCCATGAGTCATATCCCAACCTTAGTTATTAACTGCATTTTCCTAGGTCATCGAAGGACTTTCAAAAAAGAAAATAAGAGAATTTATGCATTACACATCTCTACCAATTACAAAAGGATGGTCGCACCATTTATCACCGCAGAGACGTAATTAAATTGTTCGCCTAGGTTTTCATAAACGACCATGAGACAAAGACCCTCGCAATTGTGATTCCTGGGCCATAGAAAAATAAAATAAAGTGCACACACACTACACCGTGGTCGCGTTTTCTTTTCGTTAACATGATACTGGGATTTGAACTGCCTGATGCCATAGCTCGCTTATTCACCAGCAATACCCAAAGGATTGTGCAAATTTATGAACACATCCCGATGCGATCAAAAAATTGAGAGCAATTTAAAATTTATAAAAGCGGGACACACTGTCAATATGAATTACATTATAGGTATAATACATGACACCCTTGGAGGGTAAATAGACCATGGCAACAGGGATGTGGCTGCTGCCATACTCGCTCGTACTCTCTGACGAAAAAATGTGTCAAGCGACGAAAAATTAAGCAGCAAAGAAAAAAGAACTAAATGAAAATAAACGTATATATAGAAAGATGCATAGATACACCCATCCCGTAGCCGTACTTACTTAAAAAGTTTATTTCAAGCGGAAGTTGAACATAAACTCTCGGATGCACATGGCGTTTGAGTGGAGTGGAGGCATCCAGTGATGCGATGATTTTGCAAAATTTAGTTTTCACCCAGTTTTTCGTCAAAAGTTTGTTCCTCCATGTTGTCGCTGTTGTCGTTGTCGTTGTCGTAGTCATTTCATAGTCTTCGCCGTTGAGTTTTAATGATGCAAACTGTTACTGCAACGGAATGAAATAAGCAACAAAATGACGGGAATCGACTTTTAATGATGGTGTGGAAATGATATTTGTATTTTCAATTATTTAAGATGCCAAAATGGAAAAATCATATTAGTGCCAGCAAATTAAGATATGTACTCTCTTTTGCACTTGGTGGGATCTTCCATTTCTCATTCAATTAGATTTGGAAACCTTTGAAATCGTCACTAAAAGAACCTTTCAGGGAATAAAATTTGATTGTCAATGGGAATCTTGAGGGGCGGAGAGGCTTGAGTTCCTGAAAACCTGTCTGTGGTTGCATACAAAATGAAGAGACAGAGATAGAGAATAAGACAAAGGTAGGGACTAAGATAAAGAGATTGTTGCGGTAAAATTTACCGCAGCAAAAACCATCTTACGATAGTTTGTTCCAAGGATCTTGACAGCAAAGTCAATGATCTAACTAGTGCTCTTAACCATGCCTTGTGTAACTCCTGTCCTCTCACCATCGTAAGACGGAAGAAGAAACCACACTGGTGAACCAAAGAGCTAGAACCGCTCAAGAAATGCTGTGCGAAGCTTTTCAATCGAGCAAAATCTTCCAGAAATCCCATAGACTGGGATCTCTATACGGAATCTCTAAGGATTTACAAAAAAAGGTTACGATTAAGCAAAAGATCCTCTTGGAGAGAATTCTGTAATAAAATTGAAGACTCCTCAGAGGCATCTAGATTTAGGAAAATCCTATCAACGAGTCCAGACATGCCAAGTTCTATAAAAGATGAAAACGGAGACTGGACTAAATGAAGAAACATTAAACTTGCTACTGGATACTCATTTTCCTAGTAGCTCGTTGACAATAAGAGACGAGGAGCACTTGCCTCGACTCACAAACCAATCAGGGAAAGGTCTTATCTCTAGAGATATACTGTCATGGGCAATAAACAGCTTTGACCCTTACAAATCACCAGGGCCTGACGGAATCATCCCTGCGGAGCTGCAGCAAGTTTCAGACATTATCATCTATAACTGAGAGATGATCATGAAAAGATATATCAGCTATGCATATATTCCCAAAGCCTGGAGAGATGCTATGGTCGTCTTTATACCTAAAGCCGGCAAAAGCTCCCATGTAAATCCAAAAGATTTAAGACCTATTAGTCTATCATCCTTCCTCCTTAAAATACTGGAAAGAATGATTGACATACACTTAAGACAAGAAATTAAACCTAGTCTGATCGAAACAGCGTAACATGCCTATACAAAGGGTAAATCAGTGGAAACTGCACTCCACTCTCTGGTTTGCACCATTGAAAAATCCCTGCACTACAAAGAATACTCTCTCGTCGCATTCCTAGACATAGAGAGTGCAATTAACAATGTTAACAATACAGCAATCACTAATGCTCTGGATGGGCTGCTCAAGAACGTGATAACAACAATGCTCAGCAGCAGAATCATTAGTTCCGAAATGGGGAACTACAAAAGAAGCAGAATGGCCAATAGAGGAACCCCGCAGGGAGGAGTCTTATCTCCCCTACTGTGGAGCCTGGTCGTTAACAAATTGTTAATCGACCTAGAGAACGAAGGTTTCAAAACCATAGCTTATGCCGATGATGTAGCAAAAGCCTTTTCAGGCAAGCACCCACAAACCCTACACCGAAAGAAAAAACCTTGGTTGATTTAAACATGTTTCATTGTTAATCAACAATTCATCTAAAGTTGTGAAATTAACCAAGTTTCGTGATGAATTCAAATAAGAACGCATTTTCAAATCAAGTATGCTGCCGTGATCAATTTTTTTTCAGGTAAGTATCATAAAAATGTTTAAATTAAATATGTTCGTAGTTGATTTGAATATGTTATAATTTTTAACCAACAACGTGATTGTTGATTTCATACTTGATCAACAACAAACATATTTAACTAACAATCAAGGCTGAAATTACAAAAACCATCACGTTTGTGATTGAAATACCAAATACACTGTTGAACTATCACCAATATGTTTGATCAACAATGTTCATTCTTCTTTAATCAATAAAGAATAGTTAAAGTATCAGTAACATTTTGAATTCCAATATTTTTCATACTTAAGCCCACAGAAAACGTGAAGTCACATAACGGAACTTCAATTCAATACGATCAGTTTCGTGACCATTTTATCTTAAGGGATAATTAATTATTCTTTAATGTTGATCAAGTATGTTCGTGAGAATTCAGCCACGTTTTTATTTGCTCAATAGTTTTAATGTAAAATTTTTATGATAAATGCCTGAATTGAAAAGTTTGACCTATCAAATGTATAGGTCAAACTTCAATTCAGGCATTTATCATAGAAATTTTACATTAAAACTATTGGGCAAATAAAAACGTGGCTGAATTCTCACGAACATACTTGATCAACAATGTTCATATTTTACCAAAAATTCAGAATTGTTGATGAAACACAAACGTTGTTAAAGTATCATGGACATGTATGTTTCTAGTATCACAACCGTTGTTGTTTAACAATGAAATTGAAAATGACGTTGTTGATTTGAGCAATGAAAATTGTAGCATTTCAATAAATAAAATGAAAATGCCAGCTTGTTTAATTTAAGTATGTTCCTGCTTGACGCAAAAACAAACAAGTTTCCTGTTTGATTTTACCAAGGTTTTTCTTTCGGTGTAGTTGAGCTGCTACAAACAGCACTTAACAAGCTTAACAAATGGGCTGTAGATTGTGGTCTGAACATATATCCACACAAAACGGAATTAGTTCTCTTTACGAGGAAATACAAAATTCCAGACTTCAGACTCCCAACTATTTTAGGGGTAACTCTCACATTGTTAAATCAGGCTAAATATCTAGGTCTCATTTTTGACAAAAAACCAGGTCAGGAAAACCAATATTGAGAAAAGAGTAAATAAAGCCAACGTGGCACTCTTCTCCTGTAAAAAAGCCATTGGCGGGAAGATATCTAGATATCTTCAGCAAACAAGTCACAGCTAGCTCAGCTACTCGACTCAGAGCTACATCACAGTGGACCAATAATCAAATCGGCCACACTACCATTCTAGATAACTTTAGATTCTTACCGAATCGATCCGACTACACTACCCCCAAGTTGGTGTTTGACAATAATTTCCAAGTAACCATACCTTCAAGAGAAGCTTGGGAAATGGCGCTCTTTTGGAAAATGAAGCAATACACTTCTACACCGATGGTTCAAAAACCAGCGAAGGTGTGGTAAGTGGAATCTTTTCAGAAAAACTGAATCCCAGTCTTTTCTTCCGCCTACCCGATCATTGTAGTGTGTTCCAAGCGGAAGTTCTGGCGATTAAGGAAGTGCTGTTTTGGCTCAAAGAAAACGTCATATCCTCCACGGAAATTCGAATCTTCTCAGACAGCCAAGCTGCCCTTAAATCTCTTGCCTCTGTCTCTACAAAATCCATCACGGTCCAAAATTGTCAGATGTCTCTGAGGTAGATGTCAAATCAGTTTAACATTCACCTTTCATGGGTGCCAGGGCACACGGACATACCAGGCAACTGTATGGCAGACGAACTAGCCAAAAAGGGCACGACCACTTCCCTACGCTCAGAATGGAACAACATAGGTGTACCTATCGCTACATGTAAAATCCTACTTGGACAAGACGCTTCAAGGATAACAAACACTAGATGGACTGAGAGTAACAACTGCCTTGTCTGTATCTAGGTTCTACCATAGGTGTTCTAACGGGACACTATCTAATAGGGAGACACGCCAAAAGACTTGGTGTGTTTTCCAATGATTTCTGCAGAAGCTGCATGGACGAGGAGGAGGAAGAAACCGTTCAACACCTTCTTTGCTCACGCCCTGCACCACTTCATAGGAGGAAAACTCATCTCGGTGAATTCTTCTTCGATGATACTAGCGACCTAGCTTACATAGACCCTAAAAGTCTTTCGAAATACATTAAAAGTTCCACGTGGTTCGACTAGCAGGTGATTAACTGGCTAGTCCCGTACTGGAAGATTAATAAGTGATCAACTCGTTAATCTTACATCGGGTTTCTGAGATCAGTAGGTGATAAACTTGCTGATCTCTGTGGTATCACAATGAGCCCTTGCGGCCTAAGTGTGTCAGGCAATGTACTCATTGGATGACAGCCACTTCCACCTAACCTTTGCAGTGTTTTTTTTTTTTTTTTTTTTCTGAAAACTGTATTGACTTTTACCTATGAGGGAGTCTTTGTCAATAAAACTCTGTAGTCTTGCCGATATAACTCCTTCTAGACACTTTTCAACTACAGCAAATAAGGAAATAGGTCTGTAATTACTTAGGTGATTGCTAACTGCACCTTCATATATTGGCCTCACAACAGCAGTTTTCATTGTTGACGGGTTTTAGACTGTGTCAGGCTTAAATTGATGAGTTTACATAGTATTCGACTAAAAATTTCTGTGTGTTTTCTGATATCAACTATTCTGATTCCATCAATTCCTAGCGCCTTATTTTCATTGCTGATTTTAAAATGTTGTGTATCTATTGTATATTATTTATATATCTACGCAAATGAATTGTGCATGTTGAATGTAGTTGTAAAAATGCTCCCTGATAAGCCATAGCTATTGTGTTCCTTTTTTTTTACTTTTCCTCTTTTCATAACTATGTCAGTCCAATTTGTGCCCTTAGAACTAACCACTTTTCTTATCTGAAACTCTTTTCAACACACAATTTAAAAAAAAAAAATTGAATCCCCCCTTTAAAATTTGCAAACTCAAAGGTTAGAAGAAAGTTCAACCTCAATAAAACAAAGTTGCATAACCACCACATATGGCAATCAGCACCATTATCATCATCATCAGTGGAAGGCACAAAGACCAGCTAAAACCAGATGTGAAAATGAATTGGCGCTATACACACACCCACACAAATACCTACCTACGTACGTACGTACGTATTCACCTTCAGAACACATATCGGTAGCTTGAACAAATTTGCAACTTTATGAAAAAAGTTAGACTATCACGCCTGGACCAAGTTTAAAACGGCTGAGACACTTTTCATTCGGAATGATTGCTTCAACCGCATTCACGTCACGTTTATAAACGAGTGACCTCCTACTCCACATATTCATATCCATAGTAGGAAATATCGTTTTATGGCTATGAAATTGAAATGGGGATACAATATCTAGGAACACACAGGTTAACTACAACCAAGTTGCTAGATTTGCAGCCACATGTGTGTAAATTTCAGTTTGCCACACACCAACGACGCCACCACCTACTTCCATTATTCATAATAAAAAACATAAAAACTGGAATACTCGGCAGGGTTTTTGGTTGTATAGGCCATCGGCAGTCATAACACTCACATTGGGCTTCCTTCCGTTCTTTAACACCACGTCACTTTTCGTACTCCGTTGTTTTCAGTCAGAGGATATAAAACCAAGCCGCGGAACACATGCGACACATGAGTTTTTCTGTAAGGAAACATTGACCTTATTTTAAGCAAAATTCGTAATCGGCAATTTGTCCAGCTTCCATTTCGGAAATACTAACATTTCACGAATTTCGCCGGGCAAGAGTTCAGGAAGAGTGTTGCCGTTATAACCGAGAGTTTAAAATGGCATATCACAAAAGCGAATACTTTTGAAATATCTGGAACTTATGCAATTAGTGCAATAGTGAAAATATAAAAGTCTCAAAAGCAGTTTTCAGGGGTTAATAGAATGAAAAGGGTAGCGCAACAGAGCGGGGAGCCCTTGGCCTTTCGCATTTCTCACAACAGCACTCCTTCCAAGGGAATAGAAAATGAAGTGGAGCTACGACTTTCTGCCGATTCCGAACGGTTAATTGAGAAAGCACTTTTCGTGGCAATGAATTTTACTGGAGGGCCTGCCAATTTCTCGTTAAAGGTGATACCCGCGGAATTTTTTTAAGTTTTTTCTTGGGATTTGAACCAAAAACCTCCTGCGTGAGAGGTAGGTTAGGTTAGGTTAGGTGGAAGTGGCTGTCAGTCAATGAGTACATTGCCTAACACACTTAGGCCGCAAGGGCCCATTGTGATACCACAGAGATCAGCAAGTTAATCACCTACTGATCTCAGAAACCCGATGTAAGATTAACGAGTTAATCACTTATTAATCTTCCATTACGGTACTAGCCGGTTAATCACCTGCTAGTCGAACCACGTGGAACTTTTAATGTATTTTGAAAGACTTTTAGGGTCTATGTACGCTAGGTCGCTAGTATCATCGAAGAAGAATTCACCGAGATGAGCCTTCCTCCTATGAAGCAGTGCAGGGCATGAGCAAAGAAGGTGTTGAACGGTCTCTTCCTCCTCCTCGTCCATGCAGCTTCTGCAGAAATCATTGGAAAACACACCAAGTCTTTTGGCGTGTCTCCCTATTAGACAGTGTCCTGTAAGAACACCTATGGTAGAACCTAGACACAGACGGTTCAGGGACAACAAACTCTTTGATCGTTTTGAGTCCACACACGGCCAAACTTTTTTGGTTGCAAGGCATGTGTTACTCTCAGTCCATCTAGTGTTCGTTATCCTTGAAGCGTCCTGTCTAAGCAGGAGTTTACATGGAGCGATAGGTACACCTATGTTGTTCCATTCTGAGCGTAGGGAAGTGGTCGTGCCCTTTTTGGCTAGTTCGTCTGCCATACAGTTGCCTGGTATGTCCCTGTGCCCTGGCACCCATGAAAGGTGAATGTTAAACTGATTTGACATCTCCCTCAGAGACATCTGACAATTTTGGACCGTGATGGATTTTGTAGAGACAGAGGCAAGAGATTTAAGGGCAGCTTGGCTGTCTGAGAAGATCCGAATATCCGTGGAGGATATGACGTTTTCTTTGAGCCAAGACAGCACCTCCTTAATCGCCAGAATTTCCGCTTGGAACACACTACAATGATCGGGTAGGCGGAAGAAAAGACTGAGATTCAGCTTTTCTGAGTAGAATCCACTTCCCACACCTTCGCTGGTTTTTGAACCATCGGTCTAGAAGTGTATTGCTTCATTTTCC
Organism: Melanostoma mellinum; assembly: GCA_914767635.1. Lineage (NCBI taxonomy): Eukaryota > Metazoa > Arthropoda > Insecta > Diptera > Syrphidae > Melanostoma > Melanostoma mellinum. Next base: position 74,323,455 of record OU612059.1, read on the forward strand.
AAAAGAGCGCCATTTTCCCAAGCTTCTCTTGAAGGTATGGTTACTTGGAAATTATTGTCAAACACCAACTTGGGGGTGGTGTAGTCGGATCGATTGGGTAGGAATCCAAACTTATCTAGAATGGTAGTGTGGCCGATTTGATTATTGGTCCACTGTGATGTAGCTCTGAGTCGAGTAGCTGAGCTAGCTGCGACTTGTTTGCTGAAGATATCTAGGGGTGTGAGATCTAGTAGTACATTGAGGGCGTCCGATGGGGTTGTCCTCAGTGCACCACTAATACACAGACTAGCCGTTCTTTGAACTTTGGCCAGCTTGTTGTAGTTGATCATCTTGTCTAGTGCTGTCCACCAGACTATCACCCCGTATGTGAGTATCGGTCTAATTACCGATGTAAACAGCCAATGGGTGATTTGGGGAGATAAACCCCATTTCCCGCCAATGGCTTTTTTACAGGAGAAGAGTGCAACGTTGGCTTTATTTACTCTTTCCTCAATATTGGTTTTCCAGGTCAGTTTTTTTGTCAAAAATGAGACCTAGATATTTAGCCTGATTTGACAGTGTGAGAGTTACCCCTTTAATAGTTGGGGGTTTGAAATCCGGAATTTTGTATTTCCTCGTAAAGAGAACTAATTCCGTTTTGTGTGGATTGATGTTCAGACCACAATCTGCAGCCCAATTGTTAAGCTTGTTAAGTGCTGTTTGTAGCAGCTCAGCTAGGGTTTGTGAGTGCTTGCCTGAAACGGCAATTGCTACATCATCGGCATAGGCTATAGCTTTGAAACCTTCGTCCTCTAGGTCGATTAACAATTTGTTAACGACCAGGTTCCACAGTAGGGGAGATAAAACTCCTCCCTGCGGGGTTCCTCTATTGGCCATTCTGCTTGTTTTGTAGTTCCCCATTTCGGAACTAATGATTCTGCTGCTGAGCATTGTTGTTATCATGTTTTTGATGTGTTCCTCTATGAGCAGCCCATCAAGAGCATTAGTGATTGCTGAATTTTTAACATTATTAAATGCACCCTCTATGTCTAGGAATGCGACGAGAGAGTATTCTTTATAGTGCAGGGATTTTTCAATGGTGCAAACCAGAGAGTGGAGTGCAGTTTCCACTGATTTACCTTTTGTATAGGCATGTTGCGCCGTTGAGATCAGACTAGGTTTAATTTCTTGTCTTAAGTGTATGTCAATCATTCTTTCCACTAATAGGTCTTAAATCTTTTGGATTTACATGGGAGCTTTTGCCGGCTGTTGCGCATGCAGAACTCCAATTAAACAACGAAGAAATTCAGAACTCCAATTAATCAACGAAGAAATTTAGAAACGTCAACCATTTTATCGAAAAACTAAAAACGAACGAAATGATGTCAACCACGCGGGAAAACTTTCCTTTTTACTCTGGAAGCCGAAGCGTCAACACCGACAGCAGAAGAAGCAGAACCAATTCTTTATAAAAGGTAAAGGAAGAACTAATTTTGTAACCTACTAATAAATAAAGAGATTATTTAGTTTCACAAATTTCGAACAAGTCGATTTATTTTGCGAGGGTTGACAAAAGTTCTTCAGAACAGTCTTCAGAACATTACAAAATTATTTGACGCTTTATGAAAAGCAAGAAGCCTGGTCCAGTGACATCGATGGAATCGCCACATCCTACGAGGGAATTTAATTGCCAGCTATGCAGTTGTGCCGACGCAGACGACAACATGGTAGCGTGCGATGTGTGTGAAAACTGGTTCCACTACAGATGCGTTGGCGTCGACAGCTTTATAGCTGACCAGGAATTTACTTGCGAGGTCTGCGCTAATGCTGCACAGTTACCAAAGGGGCACTCCACGCCGACTTCATTGCACATCGCTACGACTATGTCGATGGAAACTATAGGCATTGGAAGTGATCCTTCAATATCGTCACGCGCGGTTTCTACAAAAACAGGGCCGATTGTTAAACAAGTAGCACAGCTACCCCCAGTTATGAGAACTGCACAATCGTCGAGAGAGCCAGTGCTAGACACTTGCTTAGTGGATGGTGATCCACTTACTGTAGTGCACCAGAGCATAACTCAACCGTTAACGTCGTGTCTATCTGGTAGAACTACAGAATCGTCTAAGCGTACGTCAGTTTTTATCGATGTTTCTTCTTCTAAAAGCCAAATTTACAATAGTCACGAACCAAATTTAACAACTGTGGCAGCGCGAACATTTCGTTCGTCACAAACGCATGAGGACACAATACAACAATTAAGTTTTTATCCAGTTAGGCAATTTCATGTTGAGTCGCCTGTCATCGGAAGCAATGTACGCAGCGTAGCGGGGGGTAAGGTTCAGGTTGTGAAATCGAAGCAGTCTGGTGAAGCACGTGCCGTATCCCTAACCTCAAAGAAAGGGAGTTCGAAATCTTCCAAGAGCTCAGCGTCTGCAAGGCGTATTAAATTTGAGTTGCGTAAGCTGGAAGAAGAAAAGGCGTTAGAAAAGGAATTTCTCAACCGTAAGTATCAAATATTGTCTGAAATCGCAGAGGATACTTCTGGTAGCGAAGATGACAACGATAATATTTCCACAGATACGAACAGCAAAGTAGAAGACTGGTTGAAGGACACTCGAACATCTGAGATACCCAAACAGGGAGAATGCAAAGCGGTTGCCGTATCGTTGGACCCTAAAGGTCATGGCTTAAACCTAAGTCACACGTGGCCGGGAGCAAACGTGGATTCACAACTGCCACCACAACCTCGACCGTTACAATTGTCCTCAAACCCTTGGTATCAACCAATAACCGTGTCTACACAAGCTCAGGCTCATGCGCCTGCTTTAACTGCATGCTCATCTCTTCCAACTAACGGTCTCGACCAACAAAGAGCAGAAACAGCCAACATTCATCGGAAGTCGTCATTGTGTGATTATCAACGTCACAAAAGCTCAACCACCCCCCTTGAACACCAGTCGTCTACGAAAAAGGTTACCAGCAAACAAATCGCAGCACGTCACTCCATTTTAAAGGATTTGCAAACCTTTAGTGGAAATCCAGAGGATTGGCCATTATTCATCTGTAACTTCAATAGGACAACGGAGCTATGCGGTTTCTCTGACGAGGAAAATTTGTTGCGGCTGCAGAAGGTGCTGAAAGACAAGGCCAAAGAAGCAGTGCAGAGTATGATGTATAACCCAAGTTGTGTTCCTCGCATACTTGCAGTTCTGGAAATGCTTTTTGGAAAACCAGACAAAATCTTAAACGCCCTAACGACAAAAATTCAAATGACGCCATCGCCTAAAGCGGATAAGTTGGATACGCTCATAGAGTTTGCTGTTGCAGTGCAAAATCATTGTGCCGCCTTGGAAGCTTCTGGTCTTTCCGCTCACCTCAACAATTCAACACTGTTACAAGAGTTAATTGCCAAGCTGCCAGTTTCCATCCAGCTCAATTGGGCGATTTACTCACAAACACTTCCTGTCTGCACGCTGTCAGAATTCAGCGTTTGGATGTACCGGATTGCAGAGGCAGCCAATCGCATCACACCGATGACATCGAAGGTTTCAACATCAGCTACTGGGGCTAAAGCTGGACTGCAAGGGAAAAAAGAAAGAGTTTTTCTGCACACGCACCTGGAGACAAAAGAGTCAACAACTAGTTCGGGCCCGCATTCAGCACAGCGCATCAAGGAGCGTAGGTGTGTAGTATGCAGCAAAAACTGCCCGTCCCTGGACAGCTGTTTACAGTTCAGAGGTCTGAGTTTTTCAGCAAAATGGGAAGCCGTGCGGAACTTCAAATTATGCCGATGTTGCCTGAAGAGACATAGTGGTTTCCGTTGTCGTTTAGCCACACAGTGTGGCATTGATGGCTGCACCTATAAGCATCACCAACTCCTGCACAATGCTCAATCTAATCCGGATAAGCAAAAACAAGCAAGTAATCCTGTTTCACCCATCATAGCCCAACCTAGCAATGCGCACATGCAAAATTCGACAGCAATAATGTATCGCATAGTTCCTGTTATTCTACATGGCAACAAAGTCCAAATTCAAACGTATGCTTTCTTGGATGACGGGTCGTCTTTGACGCTGATGGACGAAGATATTGCCACGCAGTTGAACATCACCGGGACTCCTGATCCTCTTTGCATCAGATGGACCGCCAACACGCACAGATATGAGGGCGACTCGAGAATGATGAGCTTCAGCATTTCAGGCGCAGGAAAGAAGGGTAAGATTTTCCCAATTAATAATGTACATACTGTTAAAAGTCTCCAGTTGCCGCTGCAATCGTTAGACGCGGTAAAGTTGCAAGAGCAGTATAGGCATCTTAGGGACTTACCCATCGAGTCCTATTCCAATGCATCTCCTCGTATTCTCATTGGGCTTAACAATTGGAGGTTAGGACTTACTCAGAAGTGCAAAGAGGGAAACATTGAAGAACCTGTGGCTGCGAAGACTCGCTTGGGCTGGACAGTGTACGGCTGCTGCCCCCGCCAAGAATCTGAGGCTAGTTTAGAGAACTCTAACGCTCATGTCAATTTCCACGAATGTGAATGTTGCGGTGAAAGTGAATATAAGTTGGAACAACTAGTGCACGATTATCTGTGCAATGAAAACTTCGGGTCTTCGAATTCTAAGACCTTGCAGTCCATCGATGATCAGCGCGCACTCGAGCAACTCGAAAAATATACCAGGCGCAAGGGCAGCCGTTTCGAGACAGGCCTTCTTTGGAAGAATGAGCAGGTTCAACTTCCAAGCAGTTACTCAATGGCGAAGAGACGTTTGTTATGCTTACAACAAAAAATGAGTCGTGATCTACATCTAGCGGAAGAGCTTCACAATAAAATTGAGAGTTACGTTGAAAAAGGGTACGCCAGGAAACTTTCGCCTAACGAAGTGACTGAGAACCGCCGAAACTCATGGTACTTACCCATATTTCCTGTTCGCAATATAAACAAGCCAGGTAAAATTAGATTGGTATGGGATGCGGCAGCAAAAGTTAGTGGAGTTTCGCTTAACTCGGTGCTTCTCAAAGGACCTGATTTATTGACATCATTGGTTTCAGTCCTCCTCCAATTTCGAGAAAGGAGCTTTGCGATATGTGCAGACATACAAGAAATGTTTCACAGAATCTTAATAAGGAAGGAAGACCAGAATTATCAACGGTTTTTGTGGTTCAATCGTGACAGTAAAGAAGTGGAGGAATATATCATGTTGGTCATGACATTCGGCGCTACGTGCTCTCCCTGTTCGGCACAGTTCATAAAGAACAAAAACGCAGAAGAATTCGAAAACATCTATCCCCGAGCTGTAAAGTCTATTCGCAAAACCACTACGTGGATGATCTCATGGACAGTGTGGACTCCGAAGAAGAAGCTGTTAAGCTAGCTAAGGAAGTAACCTTTATTCATCAGCAAGGTGGGTTCCACATTCGCAATTGGATTTCCAATTCCAAGGCGATTAGCGCATCATTTCAATGCAGCTCCCCAGCGGAAGTCAGCCTGAACTCAAAAACGGAACTCTCACCGGAGAAAGTTCTCGGGATGTGGTGGTGTACAACCGAAGATTGTCTAACTTTCAAGATATCAGCCAACTTGCTAAATACAGATGTACTTCGAGGCAGTAAAGCTCCAACCAAACGTGAAGTATTACGCACACTAATGAAGGTCTTCGATCCGCTGGGACTGTTGGCGAATTTCCTTATGTATGGGAAAATACTTCTGCAAGAAATCTGGCGCAGTGGTATTGGCTGGGATGTGCCAATCCAAGAAGCTGAGTATAAGAAGTGGCTTCACTGGATCAGCTTTCTACCTAAGCTTGAAGAGGTACGTATCCCTAGATGCTATATTTCAAATAGATTTGCTTTCTACCCAGACTTTGAACTCCACGTCTTTGTGGATGCCAGCGAGAATGGCTTCGCCGCAGCAGCTTATGCCAGGATGACTGCATCAGATTTAGTTGAGTGCACCTTGATTGGAGCTAAAACCAAAGTAGCCCCGCTGAAGAGTCTCTCAATTCCGAGACTCGAACTACAAGCCGCCGTACTTGGAACTCGTCTTGCCAAGATGATGTCCACTTATCACTCAATCTCCTTCAAAAAGCAATTCTTCTGGTCCGACTCTAGGACAGTCTTGAGTTGGTTGAGGTCGGATCATCGCCGATACCGGCAATTTGTCGCATGTCGAGTAAGTGAAATACTCGAGACCACCGATGTCAATGAATGGCGATGGGTTCCCACGAAAACGAACGTCGCGGATGAGGCCACCAAGTGGCATAAGGGTCCAAACCTAGAGAGTTCGAGCGCTTGGTTCAAAGGTCCTGCTTTTTTGACGTCACCTTCCGAATGCTGGCCAAAGGAGGAACGCTTGGAGACCAACACAGACGAAGAGTTGAAGGCGCAGTTCGTGGGCTTACACTGTCTTATAAGCCACCACTTATTTCAACCAGAGCGATTCTCACATTGGTTTCGATTACTTCGATTCGCCAGTCGGGTAATTCGCAACGCTATCAACTGGAAATTGATTCACCAACGCCAGCCAAGAAGAGTCGGAGCCCTGACAAGCGAGGAACTGCAGCAAGCTGAAAGAGTTCTTTTAAAACAGGCTCAGTACGACGCGTTTGCTGAAGAGATTGCTACCATATCTTCAGAAGGTAAAATTAATAAAACAAGTTCAATAATCTCTCTCTGTCCATATCTAGATGACTTTGGTGTTCTTCGCGCAAACAACAGAATTAAGACTCATATGGAGCTGTTGGCGGAATTTAGTCGTCCAATGATTCTCCCTACTCAGCATCGCATAACGACTCTTCTGGTAGAGCACTATCACTTGCTCTACCATCATCAAAATCATGAGACGGTCGTGAACGAGATCCGGCAGAAATTCGTAATAGCCAGACTACGAGCAGTACTTTCATCGGTGCGCAGAAACTGTCAGGCTTGTAAAAACGCCACGGCACAACCACAACCGCCAATGATGTCTCAACTCCCGGCTGCAAGAACATCAGCATTTTCCCGTCCATTTTCGTTCACTGGCGTGGATTACTTTGGGCCTATGCTCATCGTCAACTTAAGAAGAACAGAGAAGAGATACGGGGTGCTACTAACATGTCTTACAACACGCGCTATACACATCGAAATCGCACATTCCCTGACCACGGATTCTTGCATACTTGCGATTCGCAATTTCATGGCACGACGAGGGACGCCCATCGAGCTGTTCAGCGACAATGGCACGAATTTTAGAGGAGCTGCCACCGAACTAAAGCAAGCATACCAAAGAATTGACAGAGACAAGCTCACGCAAACATTTACTTCAGTCAACACCAAGTGGACCTTTATCACGCCTGGGTCCCCTCACATGGGTGGAAGCTGGGAGCGCCTTGTGCGTTCCGTGAAGACCGTGCTGAACCAAATTTCTCCAAGTCGAACGCCTTCAGATGAGTTGCTGCGAAGTATGCTACTTGAGGTTGAAAATATCGTCAACTCTCGCCCTCTTACATACATCCCTATCGCGAATGAGAATGAAGAAGCACTTACCCCGAACCACTTTCTTTTGGGTTCCTCTAATGGCTCCAAGCCTTGGGCTGTATTCAACAACGAAAAGGAAGTCCTGAGGAAAAATTGGTTAGTTTCCCAGCTTTACGCCCAACATTTCTGGCAACGCTGGGTTAAGGAGTACCTGCCAACAATAACTCGACGCACGAAGTGGTTCCAGCCAGTCAAACCTATTGAAAAAGATGACATCGTTTTGATCGTGGATCCCGCGAGCCCTCGCAACTGCTGGCCAAAAGGACGCGTCATAGATACGAAAGTTTCCGCCGACGGACAAGTGAGAAGTGCAACCGTCCTAACCAAGACAGGTACCTATGAAAGACCCGCTGTTAAGCTAGCCGTTTTGGAAGTTCGAAAGGACAACAAGGTAGGCCCACCAGAGGACATACCAGGAGGGGGTGTTGCGCATGCAGAACTCCAATTAAACAACGAAGAAATTCAGAACTCCAATTAATCAACGAAGAAATTTAGAAACGTCAACCATTTTATCGAAAAACTAAAACGAACGAAATGATGTCAACCACGCGGGAAAACTTTCCTTTTTACTCTGGAAGCCGAAGCGTCAACACCGACAGCAGAAGAAGCAGAACCAATTCTTTATAAAAGGTAAAGGAAGAACTAATTTTGTAACCTACTAATAAATAAAGAGATTATTTAGTTTCACAAATTTCGAACAAGTCGATTTATTTTGCGAGGGTTGACAAAAGTTCTTCAGAACAGTCTTCAGAACACCGGCTTTAGGTATAAAGACGACCCTAGCTTCTCTCCAGGCTTTGGGAATATATGCATAGCTGATACATCCTTTCATGATCATCTCTAAGTTATAGATGATAATGTCTGAAACCTGTTGCAGCTCCGCAGGGATGATTCCGTCAGGCCCTGGTGATTTATAAGGGTCAAAGCTGTTTATTGCCCATAACAGTATATCTTTAGAGATAAGACCTTTACCTGATTGGTTCGCGAGTCGAGGCAAGTGCTCCTCGTCTGTTATTGTCAACGAGCTACCAGGGAAATGAGTATCCAGTAGCAAGTTTAATGTTTCTTCATATGAGTTGGTCCAGTTGCCGTTTTCATCTTTTATAGAACTTGGCATGTTTGGACTCGTTGATAGGATTTTCCTAAGTCTAGATGCCTCTGAGGAGTCTTCAATCTTATTGCAGAATTCTCTCTAAGAGGATCTTTTGCTTATTCGTAACCTCTTTTTTAAAATCCTAAGGGATTCCTTATATAGATCCCAGTTTATGGGATTTCTGGAAGATTTGGCTCGATTGAAAAGCTTCGCACAACTTTTCTTGAGCGGTTCTAGCTCCTTGGTCCACCAGTGTGGTTTGTTCTTCCCTCTTACTATGGTAAGAGGACAGGAGTTACACAAGGCATGGTTAAGAGCACTAGTTAGATCGTCGACTTTACTGTCAAGATCCTTGGGGTTTGAAGGGAAGCTATTGTCATTGTAGTTGTAACAATGTTTGAAGATTTCCCTGAATTTTACCCAGTCAGTTTTCCTATAATTACGGAAGCCTATGGGTTTTGGTGTGTCATCTGTTAGACTAAATTGGATGTATCTGTGATCAGAAAAGGAGTGATCCTTAGATACAGCCCAATTTTTAATCTTGTTATAGATTGATTGAGCTACAAAGGTAACATCTAAAACCTCTTGTCTGTTTTTTGTGACAAAGGTTGGTTCGTTACCGATATTGCATATAAGAAGGTTAGTACTTAGTATAAAATTAAAAAGAGACTCACCCCTTTCATTTACGTCCGTACTCCCCCATACTACGTGATGTGCGTTGACGTCACTTCCTATTATGAGCTCCGCTTTGAGCTTTGTTGCGCTTTTTATTACGCGCTGGAGCGTCTCTCCTGGTAGCGGCCCCGGTTGGTCATGGCCTAGATAGGCGGACGTGAGCCAGTAAGTCCCACTGTTGGTCTGCAGTTTTACTGTTGTGGTGTCGCAATTGCTGTAATTAGGTAGTAAAAATACGTTAAGTGTTTTCTTTGCCAGTATGCAGGATCTTGGTTCACCTTTGTCCGTCACATACAGCAGAGAATAATCTTTCGTCCTGAGTCCTTTTACCACGGATTTATTGATCCATGGTTCCTGGATCAGGACTATATCATCGCCGGACTTGCTTAGTCGGAGAAGGAGTCCGGCTGAGGCTTTGATGGAGTGTTGGAGATTAATCCGGAGTATTTGCAGCATTGCTACAATCATCCAGCTTAATCTCCAACACTGTAGCATTAAGGTCCTCCATATCTGAGGCGGAGTCTAGCAACTCATCCTCAGAAAGGAGAACCCCAAGCATTTCATCGTCGGAGTCTAAGACTCCACCTTTGTTGTTATCGTCCTTATCGGACGATTTGTTGTCTATTGCGTCTTGTTCAGACACTATTGTTGTAGTCTTTTCGACCAGTTTCGAGCAAGACAGCTGTTCCAAAGAGTCAGAGCAACTTACCGCGTCTGTCTCCATGATGGAAGATTCGACGCTCACAGTGGACTCCTTGGCTTCGGATTCAGCCGCTTGCTTTGGAAGCTTTGCAGCGTCCTCATCTTTTTTGTATATTTTCAGCACTAGGTTGTCAAACCCGTACTGAATAACACCCCCGCGTGCCGCCAGGGGTTCTAATGACTCCTTATTCATGATAACAAGAGCCGACCGATAACGATCCACCGACTCTTTTTCAATCACCGGAACCGTCCAATCGTGAGTGGGCAGATCCGGGTTGCTGTATTTAATCAGCTGGAGAACCATCTCCCGCGATTCATGTAGGGCCGGTACCAAGGCACGAGCTCTCGGTCTGCTTGGGATATCCTCCCTTGCCACAACCTCTAGCTTAGCACCTGGCCAGATCTCACCTAAACCGCTGACAGCTAGTTTATATAGGTGAAGCGATCTCTGGTCTTGGCAGGCGATCAGCTTGACGCGGTTTTGATGCCAGCCAGCGTCGCTAATTCTTGGGAGGGGTCCCGGATTCGCCTCGATAACAGGTATAAACCTGAAAGCGAGGTGAGCCTTGACGTCCGCCCACCTGTCGGCAGAGATGTTTCCATCCATATTGCTCCCGTCGATGACCGCGACAACAATCTGTCCCTTTACCACGTCACCAAAGGATTGCCCCGGCACCAGTGTCGATGGAACGCTAACCCCGACTCTTGGCTTTTTTGGTTGAGGTTTTTCAACCTCAAACGACCTGTTTCGCTTCGACGTTGAGTCTTGGCTGGTCTCTTCTGCAATTTTACTTGCCCACTTCAATCTTTCAACCTCACCCTGGGTTCTCTCCACTGCGGGTTTACAACCCACCGTTTCAATTACCCTTCTGGCTTGGCGACGTATCTGAGCGGGCGTTTTTTTGATCTGAGTCCCCCCCTTGGCCGAGCTGGAGTTGTTAATCACCTCTCCTGCTCCACCAGTTGGAGGATTCATTGCACTCGACGAGGGTACGTACCGACCCGCAGAGGTAGGGTTGCTATTCGCCTCCCCAACCCTGGCAGTCTGAACAGCCCTCCCCGTGTCCTTTATTTTAAGGGCATTCAAGGTGGAGACGGAGTCGTTGATCACCCCTCCATTTCCCCTTTTTGTTAATTTCACCTCGTCCTGTTTTGATGATGGCACCAAAGCAGGCGAATTGCTTTCAAAGCTAATATTGGGGACTTCATCCCCACTATTAGCAGTGGCGGTCCGTTTGCCCTCCGATTCACTGGCTAGAACTAGCTTTGCAGCATGTTCTTGACCAGTTTCCAACGGGCTGTGCTGCTCGCCAGAGTCGGGATTCTTGGTTCCCACTGCACAGACCTGAACTGGCTTTGCAGCTGGTTCAGAGCCTGTGTGCGAACCTAGTATCCCACTGGTGGAAGGTTTGGCCGTTGGCTCACATTCCTGCTTCGACTTTTCAGCCAAATCGGAGAATGTGTACAACTTTCGTTGCCTCCCCCCAGTTTTCTTTTTCGTCTTTTTGTTCGTTTTTTTGTCTGTTTGTTTGTTTGTTTGTTTGTTTGTTTGTTTTTAGAAATTCCATAGAAGGTCCCACGAGTAACTCCGGAAGGAAAAGGTCAGCCCCGGCAGAGCCGTGTACCGGGGTAAGGCTAGTCTATTCTGGACCCTGCCAAGCATCCAGAAGAGCTCGTTATTGATTGGTTTATCCCCCAACCTTTAATTCTTCGGCACGGATTATAAAAGCTCACACCACCACTGAAACTAGGAACCTCGTATCTATGGTGAGATTGGATTTCTAAGGATTGTGCTATTGAGAAGTCACAACCACCCAGCGATCCAACCTAACCTTGGCTGTCACCGTCTGACATCGTACAGACACTGATAAGTATATGTAGTGAACATTGCCCGCCCGGCACCCACTTGGAGGGTTCGATCGAGGATTTTTGCCGAGCAACGTGAGAGGTAGACATGGTAACCATTACGTCAAGTGATCCAGGAGATGGCCAAAAACTTAATAAATTTGGCAGTAATTGGAATAACAACATAGAGTCTGGAGGGCACGTCCTAAAATTAGAGTTGTAATACTTCAATTTTTAGATTCAATAAACGCAATTTAATTTTAAACATTTTTGTGATCTTTCTGACCGTCTTTTAAATAAAAATATAAGAATTTTTTCATAAGGTACGGACGGTTGGTATTTGAGTTATATTTAACTTAAAATATGCTTTAAAATGCGGTGATTCGATGACCTAAGGAGACATTGCAATTAGAAACATTATAAGGGGTGACTTTCCTCGACGTGTGGTGCTCAAGAACAAATAAAATGCATAGTTTTTTTTAACTTTATTATATTTAACGGTGTGCCATTACGTTTTGAAAATAGTTTCGGGCAAAATGGCCGCGGAATTAATTCCAAGTAAGAGACCCGTTGTTCGACCACATTTTGCAGCACTTGTCACCGTTTGTAAGCAATTGAAGATAAGCTCTTGGAACAACTTATTGAATCTCAAAAAGCCGGTCAATTGTTTTTTTTTTTTTTTTTTCAAAGGATACTGGTTTTCGCAATTAGGGAAACCAGATAAAAATATTTGGAGGTAAGACTTGTTTTGTTTTTAGCGTCTCTTTTTAAGTAAAAATGTGGGCAGTATGTGATATGGCTTGAGGAACTCTGTTTAACACAGTTGTCGTGCGAGACCTCATATTTATTTATTTTTACAAGAAATATAGATTCATAGACCTAACCAATTCTTTCCGCTGGAATTCGAAAATCAGAATTTTTAGAGAACTTTCTCATAGCTCGCATGCAAAATGAGTTTGTCTGTTCTAGTATCAAGTTTTGCTTGTTTTTTCCTTAAGGTTACATGACTTTACCCGATACCTGTCTCGAAATGGTTACAATATGTCTGTCTCTTACGTGGGAAGTTCATATGGTTCGAATGAAAAGAGAAAACAAGAAATATCTTCAGACAGGTATCACCATGGGAGAGGAATTAGCTAGTTCTCTGATTAATTGCCATGAAAATCGATTTCTTGATTGGTCGTTGAAAATTGGTGGAAAGTTGTAAGTCCACTCCATTATAAGTTCCACTACAAGGTATGGTTGTGGTTTTAATTGGACATAACTACTTCTGTAATCTTATAAAACACAATGCTAGTGTCTGGAAAATAGGAGAGCATTATGTAGGATACACCGAAGAACACTCAATTCATAAATCTGTAGTTCGCAATGCATGAAAGAACAGAGCTTCGTTAGCCGTTTCACACTTGTGTGGTGCGGCTTGAATATAATTTTTTTAACTTGCCTGTGTGCTGAAAGCTAAGCTCAAGGTAATACTAATGAGACGTGATGGGGCTTTGCGGGGCTGGATTCTTCCTGGTTATTTCGTTGGAATCGAAAAGTAAATAGAGTGGCGTTACAGAACGGAGAGCCACCGCCCCTAAGGCCTTTTTTATCAACCATACCTTGTAAGGGAATGGAAGGGACTTACAATATCTCGCATAAGACATGTTAACCAATCGAACCATTACACCACGGGCAACTCTCTTCACTAGAGAACTTGTGAGGAAAGCGGTTCAAGAAAGTAAGATGACTAACCTTTTGACGATGTTCAAGAAAACTAATCGATCCTACAATTGAACTATCACCTATCACTTCAGAGTTATGTTTTGAACTCTATTAAGTTTAAAGAAGTTTGAGTAGTACTTAACCAAACATGAGAGTTGTACTTTAGTTTTAGGCGAGTGTACTCTTTGTACATTGTAGGAAGATCAGAAGGTGTAAACAATTTCCTCGATCTTGAGAAAGTCATTGTTTACATACATACCAAGCACTGACATAATATAACAATGTAGTTAAGGTCAGAACTTCATGAGCTAATCAGTCGCAATTATCCAGATGAAAAGGGCAGGGACGTAAATGTGGAAACGAATATAAGAAACTGAGAGTTGACTTGTCAGTAAAACAATTTAAAAGATCAGAAGTTTCAAACAAGAAATCATTTATAGAATTAGAAGAGACTCTGAAACTAAACGAAGGTCTGGGGCAAGCCAGAATTTATAAGTTGAGTAACAGATTAAAAAACCATCCAACACAACTTGTATTGAACTATCGGAAAGATTTCCAATCCAATAAAGAGGAGACAAATCTATACCGAAAGTACGCATTTATGATAAAAGATCCTGATAACAAACCCAATCAAAATAAAACACCAATCGCAATTACCTTACTTTCATCGAAACAGTGTAGAGATTGGTTCCAATTGGTTGATTGAAAAGATCTTGACATTTTACGATTTAAAGGCTCATCAACAAACTCAAGACAATGGAAAGAAGGGTCGTTTGTTCAATTGGATGGTCATTAAAGGAGAAGAAGATTTGCATTTTTTAAGGAGAATCTCCGTAAATGCAGTTCTCTGTCGGAAAAATTCAAGCGTAGAAGAGCAACCACCTCAACCAGCAGATTTATACACTGCCAACCACTAGGATGAGGCCACAAAATTTGCGATGGATTTTCGCTTTTTATACCTGGTGGAAGTTTTGTACCCGGAAAAGTTTATTACCATTAAATAGGTACGTATTTTCCCATTACAAATTCATGAATTAAAAGGGTTTATTCGAAACGACTGTTGGAATTTCCCAAGACCAATTAATGAACTTCTGAAAATAGGTATAAAAAGGTGCTCCACTAGGATGACGCCCCTACGAATGTGCAGAAGTGCGCAAGTGTGAATTCTTGTATAAAATATCTAAAAGAGTGTCTAAAATAGCCGTTTTAATTAGTTTGAAGCACACATGGGTTCCGGAATGGCTTTGACAGCGACAGAAAGAGCAAAAATAGACGCTTTCAAGGAAACAGGACTCTCAGGCCGTGAAATAGCAAGGAGACTTAACAGGAGCAAGACAATCATAAACAATTATCTTGCAGATCCCCTTATTTATGGGGAAAATCAAAAAGGACGCATGGGAAAAGCCACAACACCAAGAGAAAATCGGTCGATTCTACGACTTTCCTCAAATTCTACATCGCATGAACTTTGCAAGACAGCATGTTGCTTGGAGCAGTCAATGGAAACGCGTTGTCTTTTCGGATGAAAAAAAGTTTAACCTTGACGGTCCTGATGGTTACAACTTCTATTTCTATGACATTAGAAAGGATGAGCTTATTTTGGCAAGACATCATAGCCGTACAACAGGTGTAATGGTGTGGGGAGCTATTACCTACTATGGCACGATCGAATTGGAGATTTTGTCAACATCAATGAACGAAAATAGCTACAAATGTTTGCTGGAAGGGGAATTTCCAAAAATGAAAAACATTTTTGGACCTCTGACTTGGATTTTTCAACAAGACAATGGCCCAATCCACACTAGCAGGGTTGTCAAAAAGCTGGATCCAATCAGAAGGCGTGGATTTTTTGTCATGGCCGCCATATTCACCGGACTTAAACATTATTGAAAACGTTTGGTCATGGCTATCTCGTAAAGTTTATGAAGGCAGTAGACCATTTGAAGACAAGGACACTTTAATTGATGCTATTCGTAGTGCCTGGGTACAAATTTCATACGATTATTTAAAAAAACTTAGTAAATATTACACAATCATAAAATGTTAACATTTCTTTCTTTTTTTTTGTTTTTCTAAAAATTTTGCATGTGGCCTCATCCTAGTGGAGCACCTTTTAATACCTATTTTCAGTAGTTCATTAATTGATCTTGGGAAATTCCAACAGTCGTTTCGAAGAAACCCTTTAAATTTATGAATTTGTAATGGGAAAATACGTACATACCTATCAACTGGTAATAAACTTTTCCGGGTACAAAACTTCCACCAGGTATAAAAAGCGATAATCGATCGCAAATCTTGTGGCCTCATCCTAGTGGTTGGCAGTGTATATAATCGCCTTCTTCACATCAAAATTCTAGTCTGAGTAACCTGAATAGTTCCCTTCACCAACTCTTGTCGTGAATCGATGTCATTCAGTGAAACAGATTAGCTTTTAGCTTTGCAGTTTTGGTTGGTTGAGGTTACTTGAATGCGTCGCTTAAGAACAGAACTTGGCTTTCTAAGATCTCCCTCTGAACCAATGTCCCTGCGTTCATTAGATTTACGTGTCCAAACCACTGTCGTAATTTCACGTATTCTACAAGCATAAGGTTCTAAAGATTAAATTCGCAGCACTTTTTTCTGAAAAGACAGTTTTCTTAGCCGCTTTAGACAAAAGTCAGTTCGGTATTACGCGGTATTACGCGTTTCACTAAATGTTACCACGGTCTTAAGAGATTGAACTGTATTTCTCAATTAACTTCTCAGTACAAACAAAAGAGACAATTTATGCTCAGCTTGTCCTTGTAGGAAAATTCAAAGTTTATGGAACTCCGCGAAATGATGTGTTCAAAGGAGTTTCATTTGATAGAAGTCAAACCAACAAAATCATGATAAGTAATTGATCTTTAAACAATTAAACGGGGAAAGTACCGAACGAAAACGTAAAATATAACACTCTAGGAAACGATAAAATTTGTACACTGTGGCGTATGAGTATTTTTTTTCTCAATTTTCGTTATTATCTAATTTTTTTTTTGCTGTGGAATGATTATTGAAATGAATGTGTTGAGAAGTTCCTTCAATGATTATCTTTTAAAAGTATATTTCAGGTTACCGAAGAATACACCAAATTATACTGAAACTAGTACTCCACCTCTGCTTCTGCAGAAATGAGAAATGCACTTCAAAAATTCATAAAGCTGTTGGAGATGGAATAAAGAAGATTACCAAACGTAATACGAGGGTAGGTCATTAAGCCCGTGACTTTTTGAATTCATAACAAGTTATTATATTAAAATTTATTTTATATTTCAACGTGTTCTCGAAATTCAATAAGTTACGGACTTTTTGACCCACGAGTACGAGGCTTAGATATTTTATGAGATCGATTGCAATCTAAGGAATGAAGTTGCAGCAGACCGTACAGTTGATATGGTTGTGCAAACTAACGAGCAACTCTCTTCTCTGACTGAAAAATCTAATTTCATGCTGGACAAAGTGAGTCAATCTTCGTATAACAAATAGATGTGTCGAATATGTCCGATCCTAGCTGTTTAAGAATTGCTACAACACATTTCTGAAAGAAAATACATCCATTTTGAAATACTACCCTGTGCACAAAAATACGGTCTTTTAAAGGGGAGAGAGTTATTTTATCTCAATTTTACACTCAAACGGCACCGATATAACACCATTTTGTGAATTTTGCAATTGGAGGACTGTGGAAGATCTGTTTGATCTTGAGCAACTTGCCCAATTTTGAAATATTTTCGGGATATGGTATTTACAAACATAACTAAGAGGAAAACGAAGCACTTAATACTCGAACTTTAAATGGTGAACATGGATTCGATGTTGTAAGCATTGCACTTAGATGACAAAAGAGAATTTTCGGAGGAGAGTTTTAACTAGTTTCTTTTTTAAATACATATTCAAGATAACATTATTCAACTGTGAACCTGTTAGACGGCTTAAGACCAAACCAAATAGGCTAAGTAATTTAATTAAGAAATATCTTGAAATAATTATTATTTAGACAAGAAAAGCTAACATTCTAGTTTCAATTCTATTCCTAATCTACACCTAGTAAATGGAAAGTACAAATTCTTTCCAAAATAAGATGTTTCCTTTGATACTAAGCATCTCTTTCCATGTTTTCGAACAGAAACATATGTGCACTTTAAAGCTAAGAGACTCCCAATTTATTCTCAAATTATTTTAAAAACACACCTATAAATCATTTAAGACTTTCCATTTTATAGACTCACACAAATGCACTCCTAATAAAGTCATTATTTGATAGAACGCATAAGCAAGTCAATATTGGTTTCCACTTATAAAAATAAATCATATCAAAGTGAGACTTTAAGTGCTTAGTTTCATGTTGTGTTTTATCTTTGAGAGATATTCAAAAATATTTTATATTTACATCCTTAACACTTCAATCGATAGCCAATATTGAACACAATTTCCACTTGATGCATCATCAATCAGCAATGGAGATGTATGAGTTTGTTTACAATTTGATTTTAATTGCTTGGCAATGTAACAATATTGAGGAACAGTTTTGGAAAATTGATTTCAAAGAGCGAAATGTAAATTAAAAGTGATAGCGAATTTTTGGTCAACGTCTTGGTTAGCAAAGAATATCATTCGACTTGATGTTCGACTTTGGAAGAAAATGCCTGGCGTGTGCATAGTTTTTTCTTGTTTTCGTTTATGTACGTACCGGAAACGGTTGAAAACGATTGTATTTAAGGTTAGGTAGTTTTTAGATATTTTGTTAAAAAAAATTTTTTTTTTTATTTTATAGCAGCGTATTTTCTCAGTTATGATTTTGTAGTTTTAATTTTTGTTCTTGAAATCTAATCAATATTTGGGTGAGAATTTTGAACGACGACACACTTTTGGAACAGACTGCATTGAAGCTGTTCTTGGAAATGAGACGAGATGTGCCACATATCGGGTTTAGTTATGTGTTTTATTTTTTATTTATTTTTTTTTTTAATTTTTAACCACTAACTTTGCATACTTTCGTTCTCGTTCATTTCTAAGGCCGCATACAAGAGCGTTTTTATTCTTTTTCTTTCTAAAAAGTCAGAAAATTGTTAGCCCTTTCAGATAACGAATCTCGTTGGGTTAGCAAAAGAAAATGAAGCAAAGACGTTATTTTTAGATAAGAAAATCTAAACCTTTGCTATACGTTAGAATGTTTGTCATAATTTGGTTTGCTACGATTTAAAAAAGTTTTCATTTTCATATTTTTTTAGCAAATCTTAATTATTTCGAAGCATTTCCATACTTGTAATCATAGTAATTAGTAATGATGATAGAATAAACTAATAAAAATAATAACTAATAATTGCTGTTCGTTAGTCTGGCAAAAAGTCGAAGACCGCTGAACGGATTTATTTTATCTTGATCTGAAAATAGTCATATAAGTACGTCACAAATACGTTCTATAGTGAGTGGAAATGAAGTGAACATCAGACACAACAAATGCGAGCATGACAAAATGAAGTTGAGCGTAGTGCTTCTATGGTTCTGGAACTTGCAGCATTCTACTTTGATCTGAAAATAAATTATTTTAATTTTTTTGACAGTAAGCCTCCTGACTTTAATTATTCATTCCTATTTTATTGAGCGATTTACATAACCTCAAAAGTACTCGGGAACGGGAACGGGAACGGGAACGCTAACAACAGCTAAGTGTTTGTATTGAAGAGGCACCAAAACTATTAATCCAATTTGAATGAAATTTGGAACACAAAAATGGCCTAGACACTGAGAAATAACATAGGCTAGATTTCCTTCTCATATTCCCTCGGGAACGGAAACATAACCCGGAACTTGAAAAACACGAGACTGGTTCCAAAATACCATAAACTACATTTCATCCCTCAATTCCCACAAGAACGGAATTGGAAACGGGAACGGGAACAGGAATTCAAACACTGTTTCTACCGCTTTCCGATGAGACATATGAGCAATGCCCAATACATGACGTGAAATTAGTCATTGGTTATGTTATATCAAAAAAATCGTTTTCCGATTGCTAAAGGCTTCAATTATTAGACCAGTGGCAGCAATGCTAACAAGCCATCAGAACTGCAGTCTCTGAGGCAAATAAGAAATTACATTGTTTTCTTAAAAAGAACCAGATATCCATTTAAAAAATCTTGATTATCCCAGTCGAGTTATACAATTCAGGAACATGGATAATCCAAAGCTTATAAGAAAATCTTTTATCATTTCAAAAAAAAAAAAAAAAACATATTCCGAGTGATCTTTAGTTCCGTTTGTGAAGATGATGGGTGCAGAAGGAAATTCAACAACTAACTGTATGAGCAGTAAAGCATCATGAACGAACATAGGGTGAAGATTACCTATCACGAGACTACTACGGCTGGGACAGGATAGACATCAACGATTTGGCTCGATGAGTATTCGAAAGCGATTGTAAATTGTGGAGTTTGAAGACCTCGTGTAAGGTGACACAATCGATTGGTCGATGTCCTTAACCGAAAAAAGGTGAAAGAGGAAAGTGCTCACCGAAGTCGAAATCGTTGGCTTAAGAAAAGCTCTTGGTAGGAGGAGTTCAGGTTGACCTCGCAAACTAATACTCATCGAACTAAGTAAGTATCTAGGCCTTTTATCTTTATGTTTTGAAAGCAAATCTAAAGTGAAAAGCCACCAAAACATACCTTAAGTGAGATTTCCATACTAGTTTTGAATAATTTTTTCATGCTCAATAAGTTAGTAACGGCTGTTCTCCGTATAAATAATAATTTCTATTTTGGAAGGACACAACCCCCCTATGTTCGGCTTAATACAAGCTGATTTTTAATCTTATTTAAAAACTAAGAAGCCTACAGCAAACATTAATGAGTATGGTGATTTAAGGATGAAGTTTTGGGTAAAAGATGCTGAAATTGAAGCCGAAGCAAATAGAATTCGAATTAACATTGGACAGAGCATTCAGGAGATAGTTTCATCTGCGTCATATGATGTTGGATGGGTTTCGTTGAACGGTTACAGAAAAAATTGGATGAGTGAGGAGGATATTGAATGTTTCTCTTCGATCATTCAACATATACCTATACCTGTACATTAGAGTGGTTCAAAAAAGTTACTTTTTTTCTCGAAACAATTCCATTTGCACCTTCGAGGAGTTGTATAGAAAGATGCCTGTCAAAAGTAAAGCTCTTGATATTAGTATTTAGAGGCCGCTCATTGCAGATCTCCATTTCCCATCGAAATAATATGGGAAAGAAACTTTCAAACTTTTATTTTATATTTCGGACTAGAAGCAAAGTGCCATTGTTTTTCAAAAACTTGCATAGTTTTGCGGACTCCTTCTGCATCGAGTTCGAAAATTTCGTTAGCAGGATATTTTGAATGTTTGATAATAATTCACGATGGTCCAGAAATCTTGATGGTAGCTGACTCAAAAAGTGATCCGTAAATTTAAGGTTGATTGATCAACGAAAGAAAGATTCTGTGCCACCCTCGTAATTGTCACGGTTTTGCTGCTGTGTAATACGTCTAGAGTGAAACCAAACAGAGACATATGTAAATTTTATTCCACGAGTATCGCTTTTTTGCGAGGAATTGGCAAGTTATCCGTTAGTAAATTCGTTGCCATGAAAAGTGCTTTCTTGATAAGTGGTTCGGAATTGGTAGACAATTGTAGGTCCCCTCCACTCTTTCACAAGGCATGGTTGTGAGAAATGCACTAGAATAGGGCCTCGCACTCTATGCGACTAGGAGTTTCTAGTTTTACTCAAATTGCTTCAGCTACTTCTGTGGCCTTGAGGATAATTTCGCGTAGGTGTCCTTCAGAATTTTCACGCATCTCATTAATTTCAATGTACAAATCGTTTGTATATTCGACGCAGGTTCTCAAATCAAAATCTACAGCTTATAGCAAATGGCTTAGAATTTTAGGTAAGGCGAAAATTGGTGAACTTAATTTTAACTTTTTTCTATAAAAATATTTTTTTGTATTATAAATGTACATTTCCGGGAGTGAAATACCCTCTCCCCCCCGCTTGTCAAAAAAATTTTATTCGTCATTTTCAAAAATCATTCAGACTAGCTTAGATTGTACAGTATCATTCTCTTCCACTCAACAAAGATTTCGTGTGATTTAATTAAACGAAATAACAAGAATGTGTAGAACGTGTTTTAAACACCTCAAAACAGATACTGCAAGGAATACGGAAGAAACAAGGAATCCATTCCTTTAAAAGAACTTGAAGAACTGTTTGTTTCTTAAGCAAACCAAAGTTTTGTTAGCTATGAATACTTTTTGTTATGAGCGGATTATCCAAACGGTTTCGAAGTAATTAAATTCTATAAAAACCATGACATTTTTGCCAATAAGCAATCTGAGTTGCTAAATAATTTCGAAACTGATTTTTTTAACGAAAAATACCACAAGATTGCATATACCCGCGGCTCAACACTCCCATACCATCCCAATAAAGGCCAACGTCATTGCATAACATTAATAATTAAATTAGCGACAAGACTACCCTGAAAGCCTCTTCACTTTGGTTTCGGGTGTTCCTGTGAAGTCCCTAACATTCAGCTATATAATCTACACACTCTACAGCCAGAATGTTCGTGAATTCGATTTAGCCTCACTTCTGTTTGCACCGTTTCTCAATGATTTTATTTTATTCTATTTTTTTTTTTTTTTTTTTTGATAAATATAGGGCATCCCTAGAATGCATGTAAATAATGTATAACCCCAACAAGGCCTATGCAGATAGTACCTAGCTAAATATTGAAAATTTTGCTGTTTTCCGAATAGGCGCAAAGTGAGCCAAGAGCCAAGACACACATACCCAATGAAGAAATTATTGTGTGCAAGAAATAACACAATTTTGTGCTGCAAAGAAATCAAAACGAACACGATATTTAGGAGGCTCTGCACAGGAGAGCTTCATGATATCTTGCGGTCAAAGCACTGACAACCGGTGTCACATGGTTGAGATGCTCTCCCGGAATTCCCTGTGATGCGGAAATTCTTAAAAACAAATGCATGCTCATGCGCTTCATATTCACCGGCTGTATGGATGACGACGGTAGAACATATTCAGAATACCTTATGTACTCTAAAATTCAAATGTGTTTTCTGTGCTTCGAACATGGAAAAGCTTTTGTGGTGGTTGGAAGAGAAAACTTGAATGTGGAAATGGAAAAGTGAGATTTTTATTTGTGTTTTTATTTTAGACGGAGAAGTGTTTTTCGCAGTTCCAGTGCTTTAGAATTTTCTGGAAGTAGAATTTTAAGAGAAACGTTGGCTAAAAATGTAAGAAAACACAACGGCAGTGGAAACAGGAATAGGAATGTTATCTAAAGCGCTGTTAAATTGATTTTCTTTTCATAATCAGGCGATGTTGTCGATGTACTGCCCACCTGCATAAAATAATCTACTTCTCTTTTAATTAAATTTTATTGAAGTCAAAAGAGGTTTTTTTTTATTAGTATTAGCCACCTCACAATTTGGGGATAACTATGGAGGCACGGAACTACTGAACTTAGATAGGTTAACTTTGATGTGCTAGCTTTATTTGATCATATAATTAAGGGGATGCTTCAAAACTTTTCTGCTTTTGTTTTATAATTTGCGCGCACTCAAGGGGTTGTGACCTTTAACATGTTAAGTAACACAGTACGAGCCTTAGAAAAAAGGGAAAGAGTTTGAAAGGAGACACCGATGCACATTAGTTTTAAATTTCTGAAGTTTTTTATGGGAGGGAAAAATAGAGTTGGGCAATACATTCCACATTCGCGTGGTACGGCTGAAGAAGGAATATCTGTATTTAACAGTACGTCCAAAAATGGACTCAAGGGTAAACTGATGGGAATTCCCAGAAGTGCGAGTATTACGGTTGAATTGTTTAAGGGGCGGAATGTAAAAAAGCGTTAAAATTAGGAGTGACAAGAAACATTACAACGATGTTCGAGTGTCGTGAAAGTTTCAATGGTGTTCGTATCTCCAATCATTAAAATGCTCTTCTCTGAACACTGTCCAAAAGACTGAGGTGGGTTAAGGAAGCACCTGCCCCAATATGGGAGCTATACTCCATCTTAGGACGAATGTACGTTTTGTAGATGAGTTCCGGGTCATTGGGTGAAAAAAATTTCTTGCATTGTCGAAGAAAGCCTAAGCACTTTGCAGCGTTTTTGGCGATGCCAAGTATATGTTTATTCCACAAAAAGTGGTTGGTAATGCACATACCGAAGATTGAAAGCTGTTCTGTTTCAACGATGCAAGAGCCACTCATGGATAGTGGTAAGGGAGCTAAGAATCGCTTCAACGATAAAAGACAGCATTGAGTTTTTGAAGCATTAAATTACACGCGGTTTTTTATTCCCCACTGACAATGCTGTCTAGATTAGAATTTAATGAACTTAACATACTCGTACGTTGCCACCCTAGTTCCACGTTTGAAGAGGAGGCATGTGAACTTAAGAACGAATATGGAAACCTGAGGGTACTGTCGTCGGTAAAATAATTTAGTGGATTGGTAGTTTCAGACAGAAGATCGTTATAGAAAATTAGAAAAGTGTTGGAGACAAAACAGAGCCCTGGGGCACACCAGCATTTATTTGTGCATTAGGGAAAGAGCCAGTGATGGGTTCTCGGGTTACTCTATACGTTAAAAATAAAAATTTAATATGGCTCATTTCTAGCAACCATTGCCATTGTGAGAGAATGGAGGGGACCGACAATTTCCTTCTAATCGAAAAATCGCTTTTCATGGCAAAACGGAGGACTTGCCAGTTCCTTGCGGAAGGCGATACCCCTTTAAAAACATTTTTGTCTCTGTTATGAAACGAGCCACGAACATCTGGGTTGACAACAGACATGCTAACTATCACGCCACGGGAACCATAACCACACTCTACGTTGGCCGAGCAAAGAATAGGCTGATGTCCACATCCACTATCAAAGGATTTTTTTAGGCGTGAAGTTTTTACTCTGGCATTACTTTTTTCGAAGTTGGTCTTTTTGACAGCTGTCATTTGAATTATGCTCAATTTAGCGTGCCATTTATTGAAGCAGCACGACCACTAGGTAATGCCAAGCGTTGTTAGGTACATAGTTTCTATTTTTCGGGAGGCTATCTAAAATCACCTGTCTACGCAAATAAGCCCGAAACAATTGGCTACATAAACTGGAACATTCTGATGGTGATGAGGTTTGTCATGATGAGTAAACAGTTGTAACTAGATTTGCCACCTGATGGTGATGATGAAAACTATTGTGAGTTGACTTCATAGATGCAGGGACTTATTCCATTCATCTCTCTGTAAGAACCAACGTTCTGCCTAGGCATTTACCATATGCCGACTATTGTGCCGACAATATATGTATTCGACATGAATATTGCAGCATGACTGGAATATATCAGAAATAGAGGTTCTGATTACTCTGTGGGTAAGACTTTAGGTTGAAAGACTCAATCTTAAGGCCTTGCTACCAGTGTTTAACATCAATCTTTTTATTGATATCAACGAGATTTGTAGTGGATCTTGCCCAAAACTGATGGAGAATGATTTATTGCAGAACGAAAGCTCCATAGGAGAAGACCATTAAGCGTGTGATTGCTAGTGAAGAATTTCTTAAACCAGTTACTGGTATGGTTCACTACGCATCCCATTTACGAGAATTTTAATCAGAAAGTTGAATTGTAAGGATCATACTTCAAATAAACTGTTAAACAGTCGATCTACATGTAGCCTTTCTTTACGCAAAAAGAAGAAGCACAAAGCTTAACGTCACGAGCAGTGTCGTCTTTCAGTTTATCGGACTAAATAAGTGGGTGGAAGGCGTAATTTTCCGATAGAGGATGGCTTTCACACACTTTTAAGCGCCTTATATGGCCTTTTGTGCTCTCTTTATTTTATCGGTCACTAAAGCCCCATGTGCGGCTCCCATTATCTCATCTAATTTTGCTTGATAGCGAAAGTCTTTGAACTTTCACAGATTTCGAATTTCTTACTAGCCCTCTTCTTTCTCCTCTTAAGTGGCTGTTTTGTTGGCATCTGACAGGCTCGGAGTATGTCAAAACAGGTGTAAGTGATATCATTTCCTTAACTTGGGCTGAGTTCACCTGCCTTTTTGTTCTATTTTCTATTCTCAATGCCATTACTTCATTTTTGCTTTTACTCGGCTTTTTTCATTGCAGTTTTGATTTCTCTTTCCTTTGTCCCTAAAAGATACTTTGAAACAGAATTCATATCTCACCACGACGGTGGGTTAAGATACTGGTTGGGGCTCCTGTGTTTGTATGGCTCTTTTTAGTGCAAGTGGCAACCGAAGCTGGTGACAGATACCTCACATCTGTTTTCCATGATAAGTTTTTCCGCTTTCGACGAATCTACCTTAAATAAAGCAGTTTCAGAATTAATAAAGAGTTCAAACAATTATGCTTGCTTAAAAAAACGGATTACCTTAAAAATGTTGAGAAAAATTTAGAAAACTGCAAAAACTTAAAGGAATTTTGGAAAAACGTCAACGAGCTAAGTGACCGCAAACAAGATGGTAAAAATAGTCTGGAAGCTGATGTCCGATGAAAGTTATCAAACTTTTGATTACGCATTGCCAAACACGACCGTGGACAGTTTGGATTCACCCATAACAGTTTCGGAACTGGAGATAAGCCTTAAAAAGATGAAGAACAACAAGGCACCAGGTATAGACGGTGTTCCAGTCGAATTTTTCAAAAATAGCACTATGAAGCTCAGAAACCTTGTTAATTTCTTCAACAAAATATACAGTGATGCAGGTATTCCGAGTTGTTTCAACACAGCAGTAATTTTTGCTATTTTTAAGAACAGCGATGCAAATGTTGCAGAAAATTATAGAGGAATTTCAATCCTAAATTCTTTGAGAAAGATTTTTTCTTCAATTTTGTACGAACGGCTGATAGAATGGATCGAGGAAACTAATCGCCTCAGTAAATTTCAAGCAGGCTTTCGTTCTGGATTTTCGAAGATGGGATGGACCATGTGTTTGCGATAACCAGCATAGCCAGGAAATTTAACGAACACAAGAAGAAGTTGTACGTTTGTTTCGTCTATTTCAAAGCTGCATTTGACAAAGTAAGCAGACAGGCGCTTATTTACAAACTTTCTTGTCTAGGAATATCCCGAAAAATCCTCTTAACGTACTTTAGTTTTCTTTCATCGTCTACGGCAACGGTCTGGGATGGAGGCGAATTCTCAGAATGGTTTGAAACAACAAGTGGTGTGCCTCAAGGTTATATCCTGAGCCCGATTCTATTTGCACTATTTATTGATGAAATCCAGAACATTCTTCCTGGTGGAGTAATATTTGGAAGTGTTTTAGTGAAAGTCTTACTATATGCAGATGACCTGGTACAGATGGCGGATAATCCTTTCACGTTGCAGTTACAAATTAACAAACTTAACACTTCCTGCGAGACTTGGGGTCTACAAATCAACGGCCAAAAAACAAAAATACTTATTTTTGAACCACGTCTGAGAAACAGAAGACCCGGAGAGAGCTGGTTTTTAAACAACATCCGTATTGAAGTTGTCAGAGAATCTAAATATCTAGGTGTTTTGCTTACTTACAACCTCAATATGATTAAGCACGCCCAAATGAAAAGCAACGAAGCCAAGCTTGCTTTAAATATGATGTGGCCGAAATTCTTTGCCAACCGGAATATTGATGTGACCTCCAAGTACCGTGTTTTTAACGCGACAGTCAATACATGTTTTTGCTATGGAGCTCAAGTGTTCGGATATGTACCCCTCGATGCTCTTTGGGCGATTCAAAGGCTTTTCTTCAAACGTTCAAACCCTCAAAGCAAATGCAGACTTTATTTCTAAAGTTATGAACCGAGGTGATGAGAGTCTTCACAAGACTATTTCGATTCGAATTTTTCACACACATGCTACGCCATTCAAAGATTGGAATGAGTTCGCGTTGTCGCATTATGCCGTTCTTTCGTTGAATGAGACCAATAGGTTAGGTTAGGTTAGGTTGAATGGGGGGTGCAGCCACAAGTGGCAACACCTCACTCGGATCTCGAGGATCCATTGTGCTCCCCGGGAAATCAGAGGATGAGGAAATGGGAGGATTGGAGAGGTGGATGGTTATTGTGGTAGGGAACTCCCACCATTTGGAGCCCTGAGTAAATTTCAGGACGTTGCTCAGTGGGAGGTTAGAGATGTCGCCCAGTTCGTCGAAGAAGTATTCTCCGAGGGTTTTTTTCCGAGTGTTGGCCAAGCTAGGACACTCACAGAGGAAGTGGAAAGATGAGACCAATACGGATGTTTGGCAGAATAATTTCGCAGATGTGATCGCCAAAGTGGATGAAAAAATATATATGCAATGTTTGTATAGAGCAGCTTCTTCTTTATCCAGAAGTGTATACAAGAACTTAAATCACCAGTTGAGGTCTGATGAAAACTAAGAGATTTTTCCGTCGAAGTCATCAGTGTTATTTTCCGAGCTTGAGTCGAAGTTTTAAACTTGAACTAGATGCCACACAGAGAAGACCTGCCTAAAATTTGAAACTTTTGTAATAGAAGGGATCCGGAAAATGTCTATCACTTCATTGCGATATGCCCTATTTTACAAGAGATTCGTCGACTTTATTTCCAACAAAATATTCTCACGTTGCAACATTTATATGAGACACTCAATGGAGCAGCAGGTTGGCTTAGTCTCTATCAGTATTGCCAGCACGCGCTCTCTTATCGCAATAGTTTTCCTTAAACGAGTCAGTTATTTCAATTTAATTTAATTAATCTTGTGTCAAATCACTCAAAATTGGGTTTTTTTTACGAAGATAAAAAAGTCAAGTTATAATTTATAATAATAATATTATTAACCCATTAATTGTCGAAGGTCTTCAAAACCAAAAATATCTTATTTTATGTATTTTATTTTATTGAAAAACACATAATGTACCTTAAAACAACAGAAAATTGGAAAGAAAATATTTGAAAAAGCTTTTTGGAGCCTGTACCCGGACGGGTACAATGGCACAATACATGTGCTCATTTTGTATGAAATGTGCTCATTTTGTACGAAACAGTTTGAAGCACTCCTTTTCTACGCAAAGTGCTAAGTGCTACACAATGTCGAAAGTACTATGGCTTGAAGACCTTTCAACGAAGTTGAAGGCGCTACTAAGTTTTGAAAGTTTCTGCTGTAGAAAGGTGATGGTATAATGTAATGTATCTAAGCCATCATGATATGTCATATCAGGCAGACGGCTAAATTGCCATGTCCTTAATCTTAAGTTTTCTTTTTGTAAACTCTTTGATGAAATAAAGAATTTATCTATCTATATCTAAAGCAGTTTCAGGCATTACGGTCGAGTTTTTTTTTTAGTTTAAAAGATAAACTCTAAATCGGTTGAGGTCTACTTGCAATTAGTTGCTCCACCTATGACGAGGTCATCCCTTTCCGCGATTTCCCAGCAATGTGCTATCGAAAACTTCGCGAGCCGGAGCATTAATGCAAAACCACTCAACATGTCTCAGTTATCGTAATCTTGCGATGCATACTCTTTCCATCTATGCCCATATGGTGGCACAGCTCATACCACAAACTTAACCAAAAATTTTGAAATAGCCCAAGGCTGAAAGTAAGGGCCACTACTGTTACTATGCTAGAAACTTGTGTATACTAACGAATCTCTTATTTTTGATGATTGTAGGAAAAGTAGAGGTTTGTTCCCTAGAACTTTGCAAATTAAGCAACAAAAACTAGATTCTCTTTCAAAAAAAGGACCAGGAAATCGGATGAACATCCACGCAGCAATAAATTGCAGAAGCATTTTTTGTTTTCTTTCCCAGTCAGCCAAAAGTAAAGCGAATCATCTTGAATTAAAATTCAACAAGCTATTGAAACTTAGTCGTCATCGCTTATCCGATGTTGAACTTTCCTTCTATCGTCTTCATAGCCTTATGAGAAATAGAACATGTCTTATTCAGTCAACTATCTTCTGGATCTCATAGCAGCTCCCTGCAAAAGCCAATTTCTCAATCACTCGGTTTCCAAGGAAATATCCTTTTTACCTAAGCACCATAAAATTAGACAGAAAATAAATAGTCATCAAAATATGAAGAAAAGGAAGAAGATTACTGATACCAAAGCACTTCCACAGACCAAGACAGAGCACCACTCTCATGCAAAACATCCATTCAATTCATCGTCTAGCTCTGGCTTGGACTGATTAGTGTTGCTCTAACTAAACCATATCTTATATTCCACCTTCCTGAAATGGATTA
Organism: Melanostoma mellinum; assembly: GCA_914767635.1. Lineage (NCBI taxonomy): Eukaryota > Metazoa > Arthropoda > Insecta > Diptera > Syrphidae > Melanostoma > Melanostoma mellinum. The sequence continues at coordinate 74,353,243 of OU612059.1, forward strand.
CAGGCAGTCTTGTGAAATTTGTAAAAAAAAAGAATTGGCTAACAAGTCAACAAGTCAGACGAAACACCTCAAGTTGAAGTATGATCCCTGAGACCTAAGCGAACATAAGCAAAAGAAGCATCATTTAAATCAATCTACTTAATTAAACCGTTTAAAATCAATGTGAAGGCCTTAGATACAACAGCATTCCAATTCGCCTCAGATTCTTAAGAGAAAATATTTCCTAATAGAAAACTGTTCCTTCACATCAACCTCATCCTCAATGTAGTGCAAAGAATTTTCTTTTTCCAATTTCATCCTATACGTCATCGTTTTCCAAAGAGCGCATTGGATTACGTTTTACGTCTCTCATTGCAAAATCTCTCTGTCTGATACTCTCTCTGTTTCTCGCTCTCTCTCTCTCTCAACGTCCCTCTCATTGACACATATTTTCATTCGGCATCAAGGACTTTTTGCAGAGAAATTCCATCACAAATGCAATTTAGCCCCTGCTGAGGGCCATTCTGCAAACCCTGCTGCCTGCATGATGAAACGATGATGATGATGATGTGGTAGTGGTAAGTTCTTCAACGGTTAATGGTTGTTGTCTGTCTATCTGTCTGCTGCCGCTGTTAGCCAAGTCTGCACGAAACGGTGTGAATGCCTTCTGCAGAGCAGACCAGTCACACAACTCAGAGTCACCATTCACCATTCACCAATAGTGGCAAAATAATTGCTCTTGGGTGGCTCTCTGCTGATTTTACTTTAGGTTATGGCGTGTTGCATGCAACTTCCGTGTTGTTAGTTCGCTCATTCTTGTTCTTGATGTCAAAAACTCTGCACAATGCAATATTATCAAACATACTAAAGTAGTGTTAGCTGATGTGGTAGAGCTTAGAGCATCAGCAGAGGTAGTTGAAGGGTGCAACCAGCAAGAAAAACTAAAAAGAAGGGGGACACTATGAGACTATGGAACGACGAAACGATGACGATAGCACTACTAGAGTTTTAGTGTCGAACTACAGAGGCGCTTTTCTTTCGTGTGTGAAAACTGAAAAGTCGCGTGCCCTGTTTGTCGGGTTCGTGAAGATTTCCTCCCCAAATTTATCTCTCGTGCTTGTCGCTTCTGCTATTGTATGTGAGTGTGTGTATTGGTGTGTGTGTGTTTGGTGTATATGTGTATGCGGTATCTTTGAGAAGACAGTGCTGGTGCTGTTGTCTGTGAACTTTGGTTGTATATTACTCGTTCTGTTCGAACTGTCGTCGATGTTGTCTTCGCGCGCTCTCACATTATCTTGTCGGGTTCGAGCAGGGAATAACTTTTGTATGTTTTCCCCCGTATAAGCCACTATGCCACAATACTACTACTCCTGTGCCATCGTACTAAGGCACAGTAGCACAGTTTTCGTTTGTTTTTCCGCGTGCTCGCACACGTAAAGGTTTTTGTGCTATTCAGGGGTCGAGTCGACCGAGCGCTAAGCTCTGAGAGTAGTTAGAGCGCCGCTGGATTGCATGAGTTGTACTAAAAAAACTGGTGCTATTCCTTCAGCTGCCGCTGCTGCTTCCTGCATTGCTACTCTTGCTCCTGGCCGTAGACGAACAGTTTAGAGTGTGGTGTGCATAATTTGTCCTGTGGGATGTTATAGTCGCGTTTTGTTTTTACGCCGATCAACGTGTATCCGCAGAGTGTTCCACATCTGAATTTTTCACATTTATTTTCTGCCTTTGAAAAATCTCAATTCAAAATATTCTTTTCTCTCACACAAATCGTAACTGTGAATATGTTTTAATTTTTTTTTTTGGTTTTTGAAATACATTTAAATTCAGTGACGGTTAGAATTCGCATATCAGATACGGAATATCCACTCCAATGATCATTCAACGTGACGACGACGACGACAAGCCATCAGTGACAATTAAAACATTAACAACTTGATTCGTTGTGCGGTGATTGTTAACAATGTTGTTAACTTGACCAGAAAAGTGAGTGGCAGCAAAGAAATGCAATCGAAAAAAGTAAAATTGTGCCACCATCGAATCTAGTGCAGTGGAAGTATAGGCTCAAACTCGTGGTGGTCTGTTTAACACAAAATCGACCAATTTAAAACGGTTAAGTTCATAGTATTGTCTCTGCATTTATATACTGTTACATCCCAAGGATGACTTCGACGGTGAGAATAATGACGATATTGCTAATGTATTGTTGTCCTACTTTAAGTGCAAAAGGGAATAATGCATATAAAACGATGTGCAACTGACTGCATGTGTGAATAATTACAAAAAAGGATACAAAAGTCAGTCAACAACGACAGCAAACAAACAAACAAAGAGAAAAAAGAAAGAAAAATTAACCGCATGAATTTTAAAAGATTTTTTTTTTTTGTATTCATGACCGTTACGTAATAATTACCTTAATTCGTAGATAGAAATAAACCTCAACTAGGGTGCAATTTCATCGGGTTGGTGAAAAATCGAGTTAAAAAAAAATTGATGCACCAATTTCAATCTTAAATAATTTTATTTAAATTTTCGTGAATTGATTTGCAGTTGCAGTACATATAAATATACACATATACACATATAAATAATATATATCGATGCAATGAGAAGAAACGAGGAAAAAAAAGATAATTTCGTTTGGGAGTGTGAATATAAAAAGAAATTCGGGAAAAGAGAAAAAGGATACAAGGGAAATGCGGCTACTGAAGCTGCCATTGCTACTGCTGCTGCAACCAAAACTCTGCAACTTCATACAAAATAAAACGGAAAACGGAAACAGGATTTTAGTGCTTCAATAATGGTGACGCAATCGATATGGGAATTCGTTTTTTCCTTCTCTGGCACCGTTCTTTGTTGCTCTAAAAATCGGTTTTCTGTTAGCTTGAGTGTGTAGCAAACAAAAAATAATTAACCAAACGTGTTTAGAAGGATTTGATTGAAATGACATCGATCGCGATAAGTCGAATGATTTCTAATGATTTTATTTTTAATTTCTAGATACAATATTACTCTTTGGGGGGTTAAAACCACAAGGAAAGTGAGTTAAGAATTCTTCAATTGGGAGGGAGTGCGTTTTTGTTTTTCTGGTGAATTTCAAAATATATTACGTTAACCTTTTTTAAACGAAAATGACGAAAAAATGGTGCAAGTGATATTTAAACGGCATAAAAGAATGTTTTTCATCTCATCACCGGAAGTTGTGCTGATGATTACTCCGAATAGTGAAAAAGTGGAAATGAAATGAATTGACTTTTTATAAAAATTAAAAAAATTAAAATAATACAACTTTTGGATTTACTCTACATGACATGCAAGATTGAACAATAGGTGAGTTAGTAGTTTTTTTTTCTTGTTTCGATGCCTGCGAAAAGCTTCTCATACGCCAAAGACAGATGGATGTGATTCGAATGTAATTAATCACTTTTGTCTATTTTTTGTGTATGTCTTATGTCAAAAGAACAGATCTATAAAAAACTCATCTTTAATCGTGTATCTATTGTCTTTCTCATGAATCGATCGTGCGTGTTTAACTATAGCTATGTTATTTTGAGATTTCTCCTTTCTCTCACTCAGATAAATCTTATAATTGCTCTGGATAAAGGAAATCAAAATAGGGAGAGAGGGATTATCATTATAGTGTTGTGCTTGTGCGGCATATCGCACGAGCGATGATCGGTGTTTATGCTCGTAAATTAATTTTTATAGCCATATTGTGGTGTGTAAAAGAAGAAGAATTCACATGAAATTACAAATTATTAATAATAATCCTTAAGTGAAGAGTGTGATCTTGTGGCAACATCTGTTTCGATTGAGTGTTAGTGTAGGAAGCGGGGCCATTAGCTTTGAAAAGGAAATTGTTTTTTTTTTTTTTGCCAAACAAATTAGTCTCACATTGTTGTCGGCGTGTACATTTCAATTTCTTTGATTGGAAAAACATTTGATGAGCGAATTTCTGTTTGAGATTTGATGTGCGCTATCCACTTTGGAATAATTAGTGAGAAATTTGTGGTCTTACCTTTCATTAAACATAATTTGCAGATAAATCTGCGATCAATTGATTGACATAACAGAGGGGATACTCTTTTTGTCAACCAAATGCCGCAAAACATCATCAGACATGATTTCTGGTATAAGCCGTAAGTCGTCGTGAGGGATCTAGGTTTGCAAACTGCTTCCATAAGGACATTTATACCCAGAGAAACAGGTCAATTACATCCTGCGTAACCGTAGAAAGTGAGTTTCCGAACATTGATGCAGTAGATTCTATTGCATTCTGGTTAACTATTAGAGATTGGGAATTTTACCCACTGTCGCATTGGACTTTATTAGCTACTGAACCATCGCGATTTCTTATTTAGTTTTTGGAAAAAGGTATGGCCGAGCTGGTAGCTAAAGAAGTCGATTGTGATTGAAGGTCTGCTAATAATTGGGGTTTCTCAATGATTAAAGGCTCCAGTATCAATGGAACAATTTATAAGGAGATGAAAATGAAGCAAGGCTAGAAACACTGTCATTGAAAACCTTTAGAAGTTCCTTAAAGCCTTTTGAGAGCTTCAAAATGTCAAATTTAAAATTGGACATTTTAATAGTCAGTAGGTTCAGGGATATCTTTTTGCATTCTGAGCAATACCAACAAGCAATCGTTGACGCACTTATTTTGTCCAAAAATTCATTGCTTGAGCCAATACATTCGGAATGAAATACATTCCCGGACCATAACATTCAATGAGAGGAGCACTGGAATCTTCGATGCGTTTTATCGCTGCACAGGCCATATTCAAAATTTAATCAAAGAGTAAATTAATTTGCAAGTGCAATAAAAATATTAAATTCTATTGGATTTCAACTTGTGTCGCGAGAGTTAAATTGTACTAAAAAAACTGGTCTGCTAGACAATTGCAACACTAAGATAATTTGATGGAAGTGTTTTCACAGGTATCGCTATGAATTGGCAGGTCATCCGTTAATAGATTCATTGCCATGAAAAGCACTTTCTCAATTAGAAGTTTGAAACCGGCAGAAAATTGTAGCTCCCCTCCATTCCTCACAGGACATGGTTGTGAGAAGTGAGCTAGGCCCTGAGGCTTATTGTTGTGTTGCGCTTACCTTTTTATTTATTTATTTTTGAAGTATTTGATGGATTAGTCTCTGCATACATCGGGTGGAGCAACAGAGTGGGAAGCACTGGCCCACATTGGGGATAGAGCACATTTTTTGTTCAAGACCACCTAGAGATCGCAAAAATAAACCAAATGAGACAATTTTTGGACAGAAATGTTTGTAATTAAATTCTAAAGAGACTGACGAAGTCAGATTTCTAATATTCCTTAAGGGGTTAGGGGTAGTCAGAAGCGTGAAAAAATGCCATTTTTTAATAATTTTTTTTTACTAGTAATGAATTTTTTATTACAAAAGTAAAAACGTAGTATAATTTCATCATATTTTAACATTACTTCACCAAAATTTCAAAAAAAATATTGACCATTTTACGAGTTATGGCGGTTTTAAGTTGAACAAGTTTTAAAAATGGGTCTTTGCGGTGCCAACTGTAACTCAAAAACCGCTCGATAGATTTGAATGAAATTTATACAGTTTTTAGAAAACATAAAAAGCTAGTGCTTGATCGAAGCCCTTTTATTTTGCTTCAAAATTAAGAAAATGGCGGCTTCTGGAATTTTTTTTCTTCTGATTTTTGGGGAAAAATCAACAATTAATTATTTATGAAAAATCCAATTTTGAAGCAGAATAAAAAAGCTTCGATCAAGCACTAGTTTTTTATGTTTCCTAGAAACTGTATAAATTTCATTCAAATCTATCGAGCGGTTTTTGAGTTACAGTTAGCACCAGTTCAAAAACATAGTTTTGAGAAAAACGCATTTAAAGTTTTACAGTCGCTTTATGTACAGTACTGAAAGCTGGAAATAAAGCAGAATAACTCGAAAGATATTTGCCGGATTCACTTCAAACTTTCAGAGAATATTTTTAAGATACTTTACTTTCAGTCACGCAATTCAACTAGCACTTGTATAAAGTGCAAATATATGTATAAGCTTTTAAAGTATGTATTTTTTTTTTTTTTTTTTTTTTTTATTATTTTTTTTTTTTTTTTTTTTTTTTTATTTTTTTTTTTTTAACAATGAAACGTGCAAGCTTGAAGCTCTTGCATACCCACCACGAGCATACAAAAATTTATAGCCTAATATCGAAAATCGGGCTTCGTGGGTGTCTTTATAATTTAATTTCAAACATTTCTGCGCAAAAATGGTTCAATTTGGTTAATATTTGCGGTCTCTAGGTGGTTTTGAACATTCTGTCCCCAATGTGCGGCCGCGGCCCAAGTGCAGTTCTCACACCGTATCTCATTTTAGGTCTTAACTAATGCCCTACATTAAACTTTTTCATAAGCCGCTATCAAGGCGAGTATATTTACAAATTGTATCGATAAGCCAACGAGTATATTTTGAGTGTTTTATCTTCTGAAGATACTACTTCTTTTTTTGAAGACCAAATTTTAGTTTTTTCCATACGGTTGTGCTTTTTTACAATTTTTAATGAATTTTTTTTGAATGGAAAACGATTTTGGGGTGTGAAATTTGATTGGCCTTTATTGAGTGTAGCAGCATAACTCAATGGCTTTTCTAATTATTCTTAGTTCATTTTGCTTTGATGAACTGCAATATTCTCAAAAAAAGTATGGCCAAGGAATGTTGGGATTAAAACACATTCATGGTGCCGAGCTTGTCAAGAAGTTTCACTAAGCATTTATTTCGAGTCTTTTACATAATTCTTTGCCTAATTCAAAAAAATTAAATAAATATGGAATTTTTGTCAACTCAATTTGAACGACTTTTCTTTAGAAAATTGATAAAAGATTCTTTAGAAACTGAAGTTATAGCTGTCAAACAATTCAAGCTCTAATAATGTTCCTTCATATTTCTTTTCATTATTTGTTTTCAAAAGAAGACGTACCTTGGGTGCAGAATGTAGCTGTTTCAGGGTTACATTAACAAGTGGTAGCTGGAAGTGACCAGGGGCTAACTTACCGCATTGAATGAATGAGTTGCATTCTTCAAAATTCGGACAAAATTACACAGTACCACTCGTATGTCAATCCATTGAATTTCGTTCAATTTCTGGTGAGAGAATGTAAAATTATAGAACTAGATAATATTGTGAGTGAAAATGTCAAACTCGCATACTTCAGTGACGTATTTTTGATAACCATTGCAATACTTCAGTCGCTGGAGGCCTATTAAGGTAATAAATTAACTTATTTCTGCAGAAAAGTGTTCCAATGCTTGAATATCCTAAATTGTAGTTCTTTGTAGCAAAGAAGTAAGTAATGTGACTTCCCTAAAAATCGGGACGAAAAACTTTTTTTTGCCAAAAGCAGTTGAAAGAGTAATTGAAACTCGATTCTGTTTTCATTATTATTGGCACTTATAAGTGAATTAAAAAATATTTCCTATTTCTAAAGCCCCTTTTAGACAGATGGTCAGCTGTCAGTTTAGTTTTCAGTTCAGTGTGTAAACAGACGTCAGTTCGATGTTCAGTTGAGCTTTTTTTTTTTATTTGAGAAAAATCAAAATCAGAAAGAAAACTGAGAACCAAACAGAAAACTGTTGGGAATTTCATCAGTTGTTGTCAAATGAGTTATCAGTTCATTTTTAAGCGTTTAAACATCAGTGTGACCGAAAGCTGAACTGAAGGCTCAACTGAAATGAAAACTGAAATGATCATTTAGAAGAGCTGAAATGATTCAAAAGGATTTTAATTTTATTTTAATAATTCATAGGAGGAGAGAGCGATATGCAATAATGAAAGGACTAGAAATAAAATGGCGGAATAGAGTTGCATAGTTGAACCCTTGGGATAAAAAGTAGGTTAGCTTTGTAGGTAATTCTCGCTTTTTTTATTCTATAAAATTTAAACCCCTCTTTCACAAAACGAAATACTAAAAGTAATGGCTATTTGCTAAGGAACTTCTGAAAAGAAGTCCAGGCAGTTTGGTAAAGTGAAGCAACCAGCAAGAAACTGCCAAATTTTTTACTTTTAAAAATTGTTTCCATACCAAAACTTCTTTGACTATGATATCGCATGATAAATGTAAGAATCAAAACATTGACTTAGAGACAGAATTTTCTCTAGAGGTTAACAACTGACATTCATATCAAATAAATAGGATGAAATTCGAGACAATATTTCATTCTTAGTTATTTTCATCTATGTAAACTATCAAAAAATTTCGCGTGTTTCTTTCTATACCTAGTTAAACTGCAATGCATTTTTTGGATCATTACAACATATTCATAGCGCTTAGGGTAGATATTAGGTTTGTATAGTTTGGATTGCCATAGACATAAGTTCGAAAATGTTAAACTCAGGGGGAACTTCTTTGTCCAGCTAACAGGATTGAGTCCATTTCGGAAGAAAAAGTTGAACCATTTTTTGTCATTGAGCTTTGAAAATGCTTCCACAACATAGACTGGCTGTGGTGCAAATTCAATACCGTGAATTATTCTGAAAAATTTTAATGGCTGATTTTGGTTTGGCTCTGTTTCTTTTTAAGAAACTGTTTTTGAAACGGTGTTTTCTTATATGATCATCTGGAAGTAATGTTTTCACTATTAAAGTCCGTTTTCGTAATGAAAAATGTTTGAATCTGTCTGGAGCTTTTTGAAGTTTTAATTAAAATTAAAAAAGCGATTTGTCTTTTCCGCGGAATGAAGTTATCATATTATTATTCGTACAATGACAAAAATGCAAGAGTAGATATATTTCAAATGTATGCAGTTAAGATATTTGACTTCAAATATCAAATATTTTATATCATCAGATCAATGTGGACCGATACAAAAAAAAAAAAAAAAAAAGAATCTTGAAATTTTTAGTTGCTTCTGCGGAGTTCCATAAGGAAATCATATTACAGCTCTTCTTTTTATTGTTTAAGGACTGGCTGATTTGGCCTTTCGCTGCAGTGGTTTTCTTTCAGAATTTGCATTTTGCTTTATTTGAAACAAACTTGAACTTGATAAATACTCACTAAAACCGAACCGTCAGTTAAGGAATTTTTTACTCACCCAAAACCTATATTGGGTTAAAATGCGAGTGTTAGCTTTTATTTGATCACAAAATGCTTTGTAGTTCGGGTGAAAATCCACTTACTTGTCAACTCTCAAAAACTTAAGCATCTTGCGGTTTTTGTGATCAAGACAAAAAGACCAAAGTTTATCGGCCTTAGTGTATCAGTAACATTAACTTAAACTTACCAAAGATCATAATAACTGCATTCTATCCCAAAATAGTGCTATTAGTTTTGGGCATGGAAGTTGCTAGTGAGTTTAATAATGGAACCGCTTGTCGTCTACAGTTTCTACTTCGTAAAAAGTTTGCTTAGTAAACATTTACTTTCAGCGATTAGGATAGTTATTTAGCTGTCGTGCTTTTGGGGGCTTTTCCAGGTTTTTGAGTACTAAGACGATAGTCGTCTTTAAAGTTACGAAATCCAGGCTCAGAAATTTTATTTCAATACTAGTTTTCTCTTGCTTGAGAAGTGCAATAGGTACTTTTTTTTCTGTTGGAGGTTTTCAAAATACCGGCTGGAGCACTCAGACCTAAATACCGGTCCATTGTACTACTAGTTAGCAACCTATTTGTTTTAGCTTTCCAGATGCTCGGAGAAAAGCCAAAAGACGTTCCCTTGATAAGGAGCCAAAGTAACCAGCTCTCACTATGTCTGCGCCGAGTATCTGAAACCTCATGCGAGAAAGTGCAAGACATTCACAGAGAAAGTGCTGTGCGGTGTCATCATCTTCTCCACAGGATTCACAGAGTGTGGTATCATTTGAGCCTAACACGTTTAAATTTTTGGCAAAAGGGAAGTGCCCGCTGGCAACGCCAATAAGCTTCCTGTATTCTTTTCTGTTACGAAATAGCAAAAACATTGCAGTCTTCTTATTAATGTTGGGGAGCATATGTTTGGTCTTTCTGCATCCACTGGAGGCATGCCGTCTACGATTGTGCTCTTGATAGATTCACTGAGGACCCAGGTAGACCAAGCGATAATTCAGGTCCTGAAAAGCTGTCTGAGATCATTTCCTCGCAAGTTCATCAGAGTTTTCATTTTCAGTTATGCCGTGATGGCCTGGAACCCAAACGAGATTTAAGGAATTTAGTCTTTCTTGCATTCCTTGATCACTTTCGGTGTAGTATGAGGGTTGAAAAGGGCCTTAAGCACTATCCGTCTAGCCATTGTTTGTAACATAGCTTATAACTATATTTTTTTTTTTTCCATTTATGCTAAATAAACTTAATCAATCAAAACTATTTACCTTTTGGATAGCATACGCCTCCGCCTTGAAGAAGGGTGCGTGTGAGCCTAAAAAGGCCTGCAGTCGTATGTCATTGCTCTCGTAGTTTGGAATAGACTTAAGAACTTTATTTTGCATTCAAAAAATTTCTTTATCAAATATTTGAATTTTCCAGATGCATTTTGTACTGTCGGTTACATTTTCTTTCTGTTTCAAGCTCTTAATCTGTTCTGGAAAACTTTGGAGTTCAAACATTTGGTTGTGTTACGTTTTTTTTGCTTTTCTCCTTTTCACTGATAAGCAGGGCTTTTGTTAGGAATTGTGTTAAATTTAGCTGCAGTTTAATTAAGGGTTGAAGTCTTATACGAGCAAGCGTAAAAATCGTGTGAGAAAACTGTTTTGCTTTTATACATCGTATACTGACTGGCACGAGTCGTAGTTTTAGTTTTTCTTGTTTATGTGAATTTCGATGATTTTTTGTAAAAATTATCTTTTTTCGGTCTACAAGTTGTATAAATTTCAGGGGTCGTCAAAAATGTTTTGACAAAAATCGTTTCGCAGTGTATCATTGCAATTTTTGTTTTGCAAATCATTATTTGGCATATTGTCGATTAGCATTTTACATTTCAGCAGAGCTCGTTTTGCATTTTATTGTTTCGTCAAATAATTGCTTGGCAATTTTCATTTAGCAATTTTTGTTTAGCAACTGGTCGATAAGACTTCCCTTGATCCGCAATTTCTTATTTGGCATTTCATTGTTTGGCTTTTTTTTATTTGGCATTCGATTTTTTCGACATTTTCTTTTGACTTGCATTAAAAAATTTATCACACATTCATACTGTACAAATCGTTATTTGGTTATACCTAGCTTTTTTAACAACCAGTGAGATGTCTTATTTTATGGAAGAAAAGTATTTTCCTAGAACTCCCTGAGGATATTAAATGCTTTCCGATAAATACTGAAACTATAATTAAAGAATGTAGAAAAACATATTTCGAAAGTAGCAACTTCACATATGGTTTAATTTACTTTAATGAAATAACTGGAAACAGATATAAGAATGTACTTTTTGAAAATAACAAGTTCATGCATAAGTACGGCGAAACAATCTATTTGCGGAGCAATGAAACGGCGAAACGATCATTTGCGAAATATACACTTGACCAAGTAACTTAATGCGAAGTAAGTGAAGGGCAATCAACAATTTGCCAAATGATGTTTGCGTATTGTCCCAAAATCATTTCAAACTGAGCCGAAAGAATGAAATGCCAAATAATAATTGCGTAATAATAAGAAGACAAAATGAAAGAATGCAAAGTGTTATTTGCCAAACAAGGTTTGCAAAAAAAGGTTTGCAAAACAAAAAAAAATCGAAACGACCACGGTGAAACAAAGAAATGGCTAACGTCTTCTGCCGAAATATAGTTGACCCAAATTTCAGCTGTAAGAAAGTGCTAACAATTGGTAGCTAAATTGATGAAATTCAATTACAAAACAAAGAGTGAATTAATGTGCGAAATTAACATTTTCCTGTTAGCGTTTCAATTCAATGCAAAATGCATGTCTTCGTGATGAACAAGGACATAGTCAAAAAAGATCCCAATCACCCCAGTCAAGAAAGACAAAAATCATCCCGTTCCCAGAGGAATATGGTGTTGAAATAAAGTCTATGCTACTTTAGGGTAATGAAGCACTCTGACGAGAAAGTAATTTACAGTACTTGCCAGGCTTTCGGCAGTGTTCCCGTTGTCGTTTCAAAATTAATATGGAAGAGGAATATAGCCTTTGTCATTTCTCAGCTTTTTGACCATTTTTGATACGAATTTTATTAAAATCGATTCAGTAATTTTGGAGCCTTTTCAACACAAAGACTTAGTTCTCGTTAACGTTCCCGTTTCCTTGGAATATGGTGAAGGAATTTTAAAATTGGTTTGGCAGTTTATAGGTTCCCAAACATGTTCTCATGTATATTCCCATTCCTTTCTCTTTGATAATTCTGCCTATTAAAAAAAACCGCATCAAAATCCGTTGAGTTAGTAGTTTCAAAGATCGAAGCAATCAGACAGACAGCGGAAACGACTTTGTTTTATAATATGTAATGCTGACAATGTTGTGGTTCTATGACAGTATTGTTTAAAGATTACGTCATTGCTTTCACTTTTCTTAATTTTATTGTCAAAATGGATTACAAATCCTTCTTGGTATTGTGAAACTGCAATTCAAAAAGCAGATGGCTATAGTTAAGCTTATACATCTTTAGTTATAATATTGATTTATTTGTTTAATTTGGAAAATAATGACACCACCTGTAATTGCTAGAAAACTCGCTGGTGCGGTTTAAATAGTATAATTTCTTGAAGTTATTTCAATACCAACTTCATTTTGTATTAAAATAAAAGAATTTGCGGGCCCCTTGTCTTTCACTTAACTTAATTTTAGTCCACGAACATCGAACAAGTCGTTGGTAGGTCACTTGAAGTGATTTATAGAGGAGAGTTCGAAACAGTTCTATAAAAAGAGAGCCACTATATCACGTCGTCGGTTTTGCTGAGAGTTTTTTCTCTTCACACCTCATTATGCTGACAGCTTCATTTATAAAAAAAGACACACCGCTAATGCTTTTTTACAATAACTTCGAACTAATATGTTTCAAATCCCTAATTTGTTTTCGTTGTCCTATCAAATTCGGCGTGATTTGGGCGATAAATTAAGAAAACAACACCATTTTGACTTTATCCGCTGCCCGTTATTTTAGTTCCACATACCTTCAAGTAAACAGGTGGTAAATTCATCAAATATCTTGAAAATATTTCTCTATCCATTGTAACATTAATACATTTACATCACCATTCCTGAGTACCAGATGGGCACTTAAATCTTACATTCGGAACACTGCATCAGAAAAGATAAAAAAAAAAACAAAACATAATACGAATTTGAATGGGAAGAAAGCGATCAGATCAGACCGCCTACACAACTCCCGATTTGCTCTTGAAAACATTTGAGTTTTGTGTTTCCACACATCTTTTTCTGGGACATGAATGAGTTCAACCTAACAAAAGGTGGATCAAATTTTTTTTCTTACTACCTATGACTTTCATTCTTTGAAAATCTCTTCTTTTTTTTTTTTGTATAAGAGTCGAATTTTTTAATCGTGCTTTTGTTTCTATTTTTGAATAAAGTGCGAGAGATGAGTTTAATTTGGGAGTCAGGTTTTTTATTTTATGTGGATATTGAATTTTGATTTGTGGGTGGACTATTTTAAAATAGAAAAGAAAAAAAAAAACTTACGATGGGATGAAATGCAGGAAATGCTGTTTTGAGGTTATTAAAATGTTATCTCTGTAGAAGGCGATCAAACAGGGTGATAATAATAAATATTCTAGCACCGTAATTGTTGATGATTTCTTGTCTGTCGTTGCTGACGAATCCTGCTGGAGATGTTGGATTTTGTGGAGAAAACGGAAGTCGATTAAAGTTTTATTACACTATAATGCCACATAACTAATGTTATGAGCGCTACACGTGCAAACAAACCACTAAAACTATCTGTTAGATTAAGAAAAACAAACATCAAGTTGTAAATAATCTGGAATTTAGGAGACTCACTTGTTTAGGGTTTGTTTTGTGTGCCTGAATGTACAAATTCAAATTAAGGCTAATAACGGTAGTATGGAATTTGAATAAAAATTTTCATTAAAGTTGGAAATGGAAAACTGCAGATAGAATGACGAAGTGGTTCCATTTGGGGATGAAAAATTAAATTCAAAAAGCACGAAGAAGCCAAAACGGTATTTGAAAAAACCTACATTTTCTTGGGCTAAGACTTTGATTGTATTTTAAAGCTTAGAGATGTAGGTATTCAAACTGTTGCCAAATTATCTGTCTATTTAATTCTTAAGCAACCTTTTGTAGGCCAATATTTGGCCAGGAAAGGTTTAACTTTTTGCATTTAATTGACTATATGCTTTTTTTTTAACCAACATTATATTTCCGTAAAAATTTCGACACAGATCAAAAATTTTGAAGAAGAAAAGTGGAATACCCTCTCAAACCATTTCTCTAAAATTTCTCGTTCCGCTTTCCACCGTTTCTCGATCGATGTTATCAATGTGATAGTTACAAAACAAGGTTAGAGTGGCTATAACAGATAAGTTTTCACATATTTTTAGAAATTTTAATTTACACTGTCGGACAAAATAAAGTGCAAACCGGAATTAAGATACTAACTCATTTTATTTTGTATTGTTTTCATGAACTTTACTTCAAAAAGTCATTTGATTTAATTTATTTAAGTTCTTTTACAAGCATATCAGTATTCATAAACAAAATATAACCAAAATTAAAATAACAAGAAATATGTATTGCAATAAATCATGAAAAAAGAGAAGACAAAATAAAGTGCAAATTCAAAATATCAACAAAAGAAACAAATGTTTTCATAGGAAATCAGTAACTGGTGGCTCCCCCTTTATTTTGAATAACAGCTGCAAGTCGCTTTGGTACGCTGCGAACCAGATTCCACCAAAATTTCAAATGGAATCCTCTCACATTCAAATTGGAGGCTTTCCGAAAAAGATCGTTTATTTCGTCGACCATCTAACGGAATTCTTTTATCTAATATGGACCAAAGATGCTCTATCGGATTGAGATCTTGGGATTGAGGTGGCCATTCCAATAATTCCACGTTATTTTGTGAATAAAAACTGCTTTGCCACTTTGCAAGTATGCTTCGGATCATTATCTTGCTGGAAAATGTATTTGTACAGCGATATTTTTGATGCAGAAAAAGCTAAGTTTTCTCCAATAATGTTCACGTAATGAGACTCGTCATTTTGGTGTCAATTTTAACAATTTTCCTAACGCCACCAAAGGAAAAACATCCCCAAACCATAATAGACCCACCACTATGTTTGACAATTTTTTTAATGCATCTTTGGTCGAGTCTTTCTTTGGGCTTGCACCAAACTCTTTTCCTTGATTTGGAATTTGTCAACTCAAATTTAGACTCATAAAGCCTAATTATGCTTTCCCAAAACGATTACGGTTTTGTTAAATAATTTTTTGCGAAAGCAAGTCTTTTTTTTTTATAATTATTTGGCGTAGCAAAAGTTTTCTCTTTGCCAAATAGTTTCGTAGCCACTTTCATTAAGCCACCTTTGGGCTGTTCTTTGTCTTACGTCTAATTGCAGGTCTTCTTTAATGTTTCTAGCTATGGATAATGGTTTTTTCTGGCCTCTATTGTGATTCTCCGGTCACCAGGTGGTGTTGTTTTCCTCTTCCTTCCACTTTGACTTCTAAAACTGGCAGCAGATCCCCGTTCAATGAAGTTCAAATAAACCTTCTTGATTCCAGAAATTGACACACCATATTTTTCTCCAAGTTTACGAAAGGTCAACCCACGTCACGGTCCGAGACTAAAAATTCTTTTATCTCAAGTGAGAGTTGTTCCATGTCAAAGCTTATGAAAATAAAATTCAACTTGAAGCAAAATTTTTGCAAACGGGCATAAGATGACCTCATCTGTTGACAAATTTTGGCTTATGTTTTTATTTTTAATTATTATTAGCTATACTTTGCAACGGTATTAAAAAATTGCACTTTATTTTGTCCAAGCTCAATGTCATTTGGTTGAAAATTAATGCAGTTCATGTTTAATAGAGGTCAAAAATAACGGACTACTTTTAAAGGTTTGATGAAAGATGATAAAATATAACGTAGGAACATGAAATAGAGTGATAAATCTTTCTCATTGTTTATTCTCTGCATTTTTAAAACGAGTCAAGTGCATTTGCACTTTATTTTGTCTGACAGTGTATAATAATTATGAATATAATTTATAATATTTAATAAAACACAAAAAATAAGGTGTTGTAAGACACCTGTGTTTAACAAAGTTCCTTTAGCCTTACTTTACCATCAAAAGTCCCGGATTATTATGTCTTGACATTTTATTTCCTGTTTAGATCTATACATATATGCGTTTTTCTTAATAAAAAAACTTTTTTCAGTCAATGGAGACGTTTTAAGTTGGAGCACTTCTGCAAATCGCATTGAGAGAATCAAGTAATCGTAATGATCCGAAAAGCAAAAAGGCTTGATTACGCACTAGACATCTGCAACGAGTGGATTGAAATCACTTCCAAGCCATTCTATATTTTTTCAAACACACTAGAATACACAATAGAATCGTTTATTCATTCCAAATGAGTATATCTACCATTTGAATTTTCCTCAAATGTATCGAATATTCGCAGTTTATATCAAACACATCGACCAAATAATGCACACATATACACCAAATAATGCACTAAATACACAAAGTAGGTACTTCCAGCGATCTGAGAGATTTCAAATACTATGAAAGTGTGAACAATCAAAAATTACAAAAAGAGTCTTAGCACATTTTCCTTGGACATATTTCAATTTCAAGATACGTCAGAAAAATTTGTAAACTACTTATCGATTTTGCTATTCAAAATTCTTACTAATGTTATAAATGCAAATGTAACTCTGTAAGTTCGCTTTTTTTGTATCCATCTCACGCCCAAACCACTGAACCGATTTAAATGAAATTTTGTACAGAGATAGTCTAGAATCTGACGAAGAACATAGGCCATATAATTTATCTCTATATTCCTACGGTAACAGAACCGCAAATGGGAACATTAACATAGAAACTACTGCACCGATTTCAAAATTCTTTCACCGTTAAAAATGTTATATCATCCCCGAGTAACAAAAACTCTAACTCATCCGCATATGCCCACGGGATCGGCAATGAGAAATTTAAAACTGACAGGTATTTTCTGACCATTTTTCGTTTTAAATTTTTTTAACTAAGCTTCAGTTTTTTAACTTCACTCTGTTAAAGCTAGAAACAAAGTAACAAGAGCATCACATAATTCATTTGCATCAGTTCAAGCGGTTCGGTGCACTCAGTGTGCTTGTAACTGTTCTATTTGTATTCTTTCAATTGTTGTATTCGGTGTTTTGATAAATGTTAGACTTGTTCTGTTCTATTTGAATCAGGCATTCAAGCCTAGTAGAGAAACCAAACAGTGTATTCGTTCTATTCCGAAGGGATCGAATGAAATTTGCTTTTTGAGAATAGTGTATTCATTTTTAGTGTACACTTATTTCTACGCATGCAACGAACAGAATACACTGAACTGATGTGCTTGATTCGAAAATGTAGATGAATGTATTCATGCAGACCTCTTTTACGTACACAACGTTAGCCCATTAGTAGTTACTGGAAAAAAAATTATGGAAAAACCTTCGGTATTGGGAAGCGATCTATGAAACTTGCTGATGACATCGACTGTAATGCTCTCAACAAAAAGTTCACCTCCTCTCCACAAACTTTTGACATTGTTACACCTGTCGACGAGAAATCAACATGAAGTGTCAACTGTTCGCTGAGCGTTATAAGAATGAGATGAAGAAGACATAGTTGAGGCGATAATATCAATCAAATCGAATGCTACTGGCGTCGACCTAATGGAATTTATTGTTTCCCGATATACTTCGTTTAATAACTCATATGTTCAATTGCATTCTAAGCACATCTGAGTTTTCTTCAGAATAGAAGAAGGCTAAATTAATCGCTGTTCCTAAAAAGCAAACCTGTACTGCGAGCTGCGACGGAACTCCGGCCCATAGCTACTTTCCTGTTTCTCTCAAAGGTTTTTGAAAAACAATTATGAAGTAGATTCATCAATATCTATCGATCAACAACCTGTTAACTACGTGCCAGTCTGGCTTAGACAAAAGCGCAGTTGTAAATACACTTTGATTTTTGTTACTGACGAAATAAGAACTGCAATGAGCAGAGCTCAAATGACACTTCTAACGCTCTTAGACTTTTCGAATCCTTTTGACACTGTTAACCATTCAGTTCTATGTAAAAAACTAAGTAATTACTATGGGTTTTCTTTGAAATCTTGCGAATTGATTCGTTCATATCTACCAATAGTGAATCGTCAAGCTTTCTCAACGCTTCAACTGGAGTGCCACAGGGATCCATTCTTGGAGCAATTTTCTTCTCACTTTACATCAATGAGCTTCCAAAAGTGATTAAACACTGTCTGTAAATAATAATTAAATGAGTCCATAAACTTAATAATGATCAAAATTAATTTGAAATTCTAATAATAATTTAAGACTCTTGTCTTACATTGCAGGCGATTTTAAAATAGGCAAATAAATAAATAAATCTGTGTCTTCACCGAAAAGCAGATTTGGGATTTGGGAATTTGATCGAAGAGAAGATGCCATAAATCTTAACACATAATAGATATAACAAGTAGAGCTCTTAATACTCGCATACCCGGGTACCCGCAATATCGGGTATTACCCGGGTACCAAAGAACCGGGTATTACCCGGGTACCAAATTACCGGGTACCCGCTTATAGCGTAAAAATAATATGGATGAGGAGTAAAAACACATAAAAACAAAGGAATCTGATGATAGGATTGGCAACCTTGAAATAGCTTAAAGTGTTTACGTTGCATGTTGTGTTGTTGTGATTAGCTAGAAGAACTGAAATAAAATTTGACAATTGAATCTTAATATAAAAATAAAAATATCAATTAAGATTTAATTAATCAATTAAGATTTGAGTCTGTGGTGCTCATGTATCAAAACGCCTTTTATTAATTTCCTAGATTGATGTTTTTAAAGAACTCATACATGCTAATAATAATTAAATAAATCATTTGATATCGATACCCGATAGATATTTCAATGTGCATTAGAGAATTTTCACTTTCGCTACCCATAACATAACACTGTCAGTTATAGCTTATTTTGTCGGGTAACCGGGTACCCGACGCGTTACCCGCGCTACCCGGGTACCCGCCAACTTGGGTAATACCCGCACTACCCAGGTACCAGGGTACCCGGGTAATTGATATGATGGGTACTACCCGGGTAATATTAAGAGCACTAATAACAAGACAACATTAATAAATAGAGTTTAAAACAAAAATTTAAAACCAGTGCTCCACATACATGATTTTTGTTCAATGTTTCTAACCTCTAAGACTTGCATTTATGATGAAGAGCGTAGATAAGTACGTACAAATAAGCTTGCTCTAAGCTTCGTGCGACTTAGTCTCTGAGATAAAAAAAAGACGTATCTCCAAATGAAAAGTATTTTTGATAAATAAAAAAAATCAGTTACGATTTATTCTCTTTTTTTTGCGTCTCAGTGACTTGAGCGGCACTGAACTTAGATCAAGCTCATTTGTACACACTTATCTACGCTCTTCAACATTAATGTAAGTATTTATAGTTAGTACATAACGCCAACATAAGCACAAAGAGAACGTATACGAGGAAAAGTAAAAAGCATTAAAAATATAACAAAGTAAAAACTTAATTAAAGTTAACATTTATAGAAAAAACTAAACAAGTGAAACATTACTAAACAAAGCCTTAAAATTAAAAATGAAATTAAGCTACAGTGATAAAATATCTCCATGCAGATGGTAAACTATTATTCTCGAGAGAATAAAGTCCAGGATCGAGTCTACCCTCAAGAGGCACCAAGCGGGGTTTCGCAGCGGTCGATCGTGCGTCGACCACATCAACACCATGCGAATCATACTTGAACAATCGTCTGAGTACCAATCACCCCTGTACCTCATGTTTGTGGATTTTGAGAAGGCATTCGACAGGGTAAATCGTGAATGCATCTGGAGATCGCTTATTGCGAGAGATCGCTTATTGCGAGAGGTATCCCTGAGAAAATTGTTGCTGTTATTAAAGAGTCGTACAACAACGCAAGGTGTTTCGTTTTGCATAATGGACAGCTATCCGACTCCTTTGATGTGCGCCAAGGAGTGAGACAAGGAGATGTCCTGTCACCAATTCTGTTTTTGCTAGCAATAGACGATGTAATGACTGCCACTGTGGGTACAAATGAAAGACACGGTATCCAATGGGGTCTGTTTGACAAACTTAGCCACATAGATTATGCTGATGATATATGTCTCATGGCAAATAATACGGCTAATTTAAATCAAATATGTCATTCGCTGCAGCTAAATGGAGAAGTGGCTGGCTTAAGGATCAACGCAAATAAGACCAAAATAATGACCACGGGCCAAGGCACACAACAAGTTATTCTAAGGCAGGGTACCATAGAGAAGGTCACGCAGTTTAACTATCTGGGCAGTTTTATTGCACTTGATGGCGGAACGGACCTGGATGTTGCCAATAGAATAAACAAAGCCCGCAGTGCATTTGGAATCCTTTCACCTGTTTGGAACTCAAGCAAAATATCGCTACGCACCAAGTTGAAACTCTTCGAAACTAACGTGAAATCTGTGCTGTTATATGCTTCTGAAACATGGAAATGCTCTGTCAACATCTCGAGCAGGCTACAGGCATTCGTCAACCGTTGTCTGCGATACATTCTGAAGATCCGGTGGCCGCAAACCATTTCAAACGCTGAACTATGGTATAGGACCGGACAGATGAAATTGGATGCAGACATCACTCAACGAAAGTGGCGTTGGATAGGCCACACACTGAGGAAACCTAACGACAACATAGCGAAACAATCATTCGAATGGAATCCTCAGGGTGAGAGACGAGTTGGTAGACCAAAAACAACATGGAGGTCATCTGTTTTAAAAGAAGCTCAGTCTCAAGGTATTCAATCGTGGTCACAGCTAAGACACGTTGCGGCGAATCGGGACAGATGGAGGGATCTGATTGCTGCCCTATGCTCCAGGAGGAGTTAAAGTGCTGCTACACTTGCAGCCGGACAACATATACATATATAGATGGTAAACTGGTTTTTAGTATTAATTGTAAACTGTTTTTACTGACGTTGAAATTGGCAATAAAATGATTAGAGTTGAATAACCTACTTATGCTAGCTGATGACTCATGCATGCCTTAGTTAGTTCGTTGGTGGGAGCGATGTATAAACTCTAAATTACGTAGTTGAACATCCTCCAATGCTAGGAGATCTTTTGCGAGAAAAGGTCATACTTTGAAACTTGGAAGTGTTTAAAATCAGCCCGATTTTGGAATACCATACAAAAAAAAACTATCGATATCTTTTTGAAGGAGTTGCGTTCTGAAGCATTTTTGATAATTTTAACAATCTTTATAAAGGGTCCGCCATCTAACGTTTTTCAACTAGTGCTTATTTCGTGAATGGTGACACCTAGCTCTTGTCTGATTTGACAGATAATAAGTTTTATCCTTTCGCTAAACGAATCTAAATCTAAATGGGCCTGCGATCGACTTGGAGAAGATGCCGATGAAAGATGCCAAAAAAAGCATCTTTTCAGATGAAGCCAATTTTGATCTTGGGGTAAACAAGCAAAATTGTCGCATTTGGAGCTAAGAACACCCGCACGCATACATTGAAAAGTCGATAAACCCAAAACGACCCACTGTTTGGTGTAGATTTTGGTCCAGAGGCATAAATGGGCCATTTTTCGAAAATGACCAAGGAGTGGCCGTGCTAGTTTTGGTTCCCAAAAATGGAAGACGAAGATATTGACATTTGGTTTCAACAAGACGGCGCGGAGACGTGCTACGTGTCATACAGCCGAAGCTACAATGGATACTTTGCGCCCATTTAAAAAAAAGTTATTTGGCGGACCATTTCCTTTATCATCAGCAATGATTAAAATGTCGCTTTAGGAGATGAAAGAAATTATATTATTTCTTGTAACAATGAAAAGCAAGGGACCAAGATGATTTCCTTGTGGCACGCCATGAATAATAGGTTTTGACAAAACGTTATCACTCTCTACATTCATATTATCAAAGTTCGGGTTTTCATCGCTACATACCTATAATAAGACAAAGTCTCTTCCCCCTGTTTGTATGTCCCTATTTATGCTTAGATCTTAAGAACTTACGCATCAGATTTTGATACAAATTGTAATCTTAGTAGATAGAGTGATCCAAGGGAAGAAACATGCACAGGTTATAAATAACTATTGACTACATAGTAAAAGACAGAGTGGTTTTACACTATTTGTCTGTGTCCATTTGCTTGCATGCGTGGTCGGGGTGAATTGCTTGTTTGATATTAAAACAAAATTATTTTTGCTCAAAAAAGCCCGAATTTTGTCAAACAATAATAATTCATACTCATTTATCAGTAAATCATTAACTTCCACCTTTTTGTGTTTCAAATCATTAGAATTGAAATTTTTTTCATGAGCATTCGTAAATAATTTGTGGAAACAACATATTACCTATTTATGAATGAGTGTTTTATGAACAAATAGAGTCTCTCTCTCATTGTGTGTAAAGAGTTTGTTTTGGGGATGTGGTGTTTATGAATTAAATTGCTTTGCTCTTGAAATATAATACTGTATACCAGTTCTTATACTAGTTTTTATTAATATGTATAAATATACACAAATATGTAAATTCTCTTCTCTTTTTTTCTTATTCTTACATTAAAAATCTTAAATTTTAATCGTTCAATTTTTTGAAATTTGAAATTTTGAAATTTTTTAAATGGATAGTTGTTTTTATTTGATTGTATTTATAATTATTGATTGCATAGTTTACAAACAACAAAAAGCATTGCTTTTTTGCCGTCTGCCTCGTTGACAAAACATAATAGATTTTACTTTGAAATGAGATTATTCATCAAACAAATATAATAATAGTCACTATAACAGTTGATCAAAATAAATTTTAAACTGAAAACCATCATTAGCATTCGCTTAAACTACTTAAAAACTTTCATTAATAATTTGATTTCTATAAAGTACAGCTAGTTTGCAGTATGGGTATAATTTTTTTTTACATAGTGTTAAGCAGTGTTATCATTTCCTTTTCTGTTAGAATATTGCTTAGGAAAACTTTTCTTCTAATTTCTGTTAAAATTAGTCATTTTCCCATGAAGTGCAAAATATCTTCTCGTTCGTTCAAGTTGCACAACTGACAGTAAAATTGTCAGTAAAGAGATCCTGCCGCGTCATTTAAACATTTTTCTCTATATTTTGTATCCGCTGATGATATAAGTTGGTAAAGGGACCTCTTCCAACCATCATAGTCCTGACTTTTAAAGTTTAGGTCCATCCAATCTGCAAAACAACTTGATCTGATTCGTATATCTTGTAGAGCTGCTATCTTTTGGAGCCGATTATCTATTGTCATAACCTGCAGAACATAATCCACTTGCAATTTCAAAGTTCAAATGAAAAGGTGTATTAAGCCTGTTTCCAATGCTATCATTTAATTTGGCATATTGGGAGTCTAAAAACTCGCTTGATGTAGTAGCGCAATAGTTTCTCCACTGTTTCATACCTTTTTGTCCCCCAAGTTTGCACTGCGTAGA
Organism: Melanostoma mellinum; assembly: GCA_914767635.1. Classification (NCBI taxonomy): domain Eukaryota; kingdom Metazoa; phylum Arthropoda; class Insecta; order Diptera; family Syrphidae; genus Melanostoma; species Melanostoma mellinum. The sequence goes on from OU612059.1 coordinate 74,376,865, forward strand.
GAAAAATAGATTCTGATATAGCTTCGAATATCCTGAACTTACTGCTATGTGCAATCTTTTTGTTGTAGAAGCATCTATTCCACGATACGCTGATTGCCACTTTTGCTTTTCCTTTGAATGCTTCTCCATACTTAAATTTTTCGTGAAATGAACTTCCAAGTATTTGAAATCCTTGACAATTCTCTCCACATAATTTTGGATTTATCCAAATTCACAACCAGACTCCAAGGCATACAGTATTGTGATAGCGGGTGATAGCTACAACTAATATCAAAACGGAATAAAGTTCTTCCATATATCTCTAAAAACACCCCATACGAAAATTTCCCATAAAAACCTTTAGGTCGAGTTTTAGGGCATCATAGAATAATTCTAAACGGGATCGCTGTTCTGCACGTAAGCCTTTAATCGTAGTTTTATTATCTAACTGCTCACTCTCGTTTCTCAAAGCTACTCCATAATTTAGGACTTCTATTGCGTAAATAGTGAAAGACAAGCATCTTACTTTCAGTTCATTACCAATGCTGTTTGCTCTTTTCTTTTCCCAATTTACCATGATAAAAACTTTCCAAAGATAAACAAGTCCTCAGAGTCGAGTTAAAACGTTCAAATTCTTCAAATAACAAATAAAACATCTTCCCAAAAGTACCCACTACTTCAAGCCATTCCCTTCAAAAGCCTATGAATTCAATTGCAGATCTAACAATTGTTACAATACAATAGCAAGTGCATAACAAACACTTCTGCCATTTTCTTCCGCTTATCGCTTTATCCATTCGTTTTCATTTTCTTGTTCATCAAACGATTGTATTCGAAACTTTTGTGTTTATATTATTAATTTCTCAAGTCTTATTTTATCCACCTAAAAGGTGCTTTAACTTTTTATTTTTATTTTTTTGAAAATGCCTGTAAAAGTTGTTAAAGTGGGTCAATTTTCCAAATACAATTGATGCACAAAAGCCTATTCAAAACACTCTTCACTCTTCAAGTGGAAACACTTCTGAAAGGAGTTTTAACCACCAACACCACACAAGTAGTGTGCATATCCGAAAGGAACAACCGAACTTGAATTGTTTTTCCTTTTTTTTTTTTTATTATTTTACACATTTTGTGCGGCTTTTAATTTGTTTTAGAGTAAACTGTCATTTAGTTTGGGAATCATGGGAGGGTTAAGAATGGGGTTCAATTGGGTATGACCTTATTCGCGTTTGGATGGTATTTGGTATCAAGTGTTGTTCTCCCTTTTGTGCCTATTTCTGTAAAAGCTTACTAAACTCTTGATGGAGGGCACACTATTAAGGCGCACATTGGCTATGTTAAGGTTTTCCGCTGTTTAGATTTTAGAGGATTGTGCTTGGGTGCGAAAACACAACATTGGGACTCCAATTTGCATCAACATTGTCGAGTTTCCAACTTTCTCTGTCTCCAGCCTGGTTGTACAAAGGACAATTTATCATTTTTTTTTTTTTTATATTTATTTAATTTTTCGAGCCAATGACATTAAGCAGAGAATGTATCCACTGTTTATGTAGTTGATGGCTTTTATTGTCTTCTATTTGTATTTTCTTTGACGACCCTATGCTTTTATGGAAATGGATTCACGCTTTTAAAGGATTTTGTTTCATCCGACTTTGTTTTGTGTATCCCGTCAGGGATGAGAAGAGACCAGATTGCAGGTGCAGCAGGATACCGATGTGAATAATTTCATTTGCAGCAGAATTGAAGAGTTACGTGCTGCATACACACAAATTCATTATAGCTTGGGTTTGTTTGAATGAAACTCACAAAAAATAGTTGAAATTTCTCAAAGCCAATTTGCGGAAACCATATGCTGCTGAGATGATGCTGTGCCATCGTTTGCACATCTTTTCAAGGGTATATATCTTTGGCGTTATGTTATGTCTATTTTTGAATGAGCCAAAAGAAATTTTGCTGTGTGGGACACAACATGCGGTTTGTTGACATTTTAAGAACACAAACTTAAGTTTCTTTTCACCAATTAAACTTATTTTTTGTATGTGAGGATGTGACAGTGATGGAGACGGATTGTATGTCTGTTTGCATATTATTTGTAGACGAGGAAAATATTTGTATACTGTTGAAATTCAAGATATCCTTTGAAGAAGCAAAGGGATGTGCCTAATTTTAACAAACCGTGGATGGATTTCATGTATCCTGATTTGAAAAGGTTTCCCTTGTGTATGTGTGACTGCGACTAATTTATAAGCAGGGGCCTGTATACGGACACAGGAAACAATTTAACATTTAAATCTTAAATTCTGATAGAAAAGATATTGTAGGTGCTAGGAACCACTTTAAATCTTTTTAAATAACTTTCCTTATGGTAGAAACAAACCATAAAGAGTAAAATTACTGAAATCAGCAGTTGGCTAGTGTGTCAACATAGCACCCGTTGCCATAAGGGAGTGCCTCAGAAGCAAATCCCCACTATCACACGGCTGCATTGGTCAAATAAAAGGAGTGATGTAGACAAATCGACTCAGAGAGATGAAACTTCATTTGAATGTAGAAACAACTGGACTTTCAATGATTGTTTCGTACAAATGTCGATACTTATTCTTTTCCCTTGTTTCAATTTACCAAATCGGTTATAGCAGCTGCTAAAACAGCATTTTATCCTTCAAAATTTCAAAATCCGTATAAAAGTATTATTGAAGTGTTTTTAGAAAGGGAAGAAGTGCTCTATAATGGTTCCTTTTTTTTACAAAACATCAACATATAGCGCACAGCTGACTGGTAATTATAGAAATGAAAGAAGAGGTTAACGTTTCGGGTCAAATTTGTTTTATCAAAAAAAAAAAAAAAAGAATTAAGCAGACTTAAGAAAGTTTTCGTTCATAATTGGGTTAGATAACAAAGGTCAGATTCGATTGCTTGAAGAAAAAACATGTCTGTTGAGAAAAACTCAATGACCTTTTCAATATAAATTTATATGATTCAAATTTTTTAGCCAAGCATCCTTCCGTTTTTTGTGTTGCGAAAACTAAAAGCTTGAAAGCCAAAGGCAAATTTTGTAAATATCTGCATGTAATTTTTGTAATGCTGTACTATAAAAAAAAATTGGTAGAAACACATGGTTGGCTGCACGAAATAAAAAATAAAATAGATGGAGTTCATTTGACAGCTGACAGATGACTGATGGGAAAAGAGAAATGACAGTTGACAGATGGTAGATGACAGATAATTAATAGATGATAGATGGCAAATGATAAATGACAGATGAAAAACGGCAGATGACAGATGACAGATGATAGGTGACAGATGACATATGGCTGATGACAGATGACAAAAGACGAAAGATAAATGACAAATGACAAATGAAAAATGAAAATTACCAATGAAAAAAGAGAAATGACAAATGACCAATGACAAATGACAAATGACAACTGACAGATAACAAATGACTAAAGACAGATGACAAATGAAAAATGACAGTTGATAGATGATAGATGATGTATGACAAATGATAAATAAAAGGTTGCAGATGACAAATGTCAGCTAATAGCTGACAAATGATAGATTACAGATGACAGATGACAAATGACAAATTATAGATGTTTTTTTTTTTTTGATTAGATAGAGCAAAGGGAAATAAACCATTAAAAGCATATCGACTCAAAAGATCTTTTGTGTTGTGATAGATGATAGATGTCAGACGAAGAATGACAAATGATAAGTGACTGCTGACAGATGACAAATGACAGATGATAGATGCCAAATGATAAATTGCAGATTACTTTTGAACCTTGTGAGATGGCTTGACGTTAAAGATTGGAGGTGATAAATTACGAATGCCAAAATTTTCGTCGATATTGATGATATTAGGTTGGAAATTTAAGATAAAATGACTTAGAACTAATTGCAGCAAATGAATAACAATAAATCATAATAAATCAACTAGTGTACATCATCAAGTTCTTAAATAGCAGCAAAATATAGAAGATTTTCGGTTTATTCTTTTAAGCTGGAGAGATATGATTTGTAAGAAAGTTTTGAATATTTTGAACTTTTTAACTCTTAAAGGGGTATTCTAGTCGAGAGACATGAGTTTTAAGTAATTATTAAAGTGTCGTAAAAAGAGACAATCAATATTTTTACTTTGCATTTTTTTGTCAGTTATTTATATAATAAAATAAAAGCAAAAATTTTTTGAAGAAGTGGTGAAGTGGGGGATCTCAAAAGATGAAAAGATGAACATGATCATGACCATACCCATGATTTTAATCCTCCTAGTCATCCGATTTGAAAAAAGAAAAATAAAACATTATTGTTCTGCAATGATGTAGCTATCACATCAATCAGCGATTAGTAAAAAAAAAAAAAATTTTACACAATGTCAACTGTTTGAAAAAAAAAAACATTTTTCTACGTTTTTTGAGGTTTTCGCATTTTTTAAAAGAAATTTGGGGATGGCTAATGCCCGAGAGAGGTCTATAAAGATTCTCTGAAAATTTCAAGTGTATCGGTCCTGTAGAACTCGATAAATTGTGGGAAAAGTATGTTCTGAGAAAACGCATTTAAAGTCTCGCGCAAAGTAGATGGATATAATATTTTTATTTCTCATAAAATTCAGATAGAAGAATTACAAAATTCATACTAATATGTAGAAATAATTACTGGCATTTAGTATTATTTAATACCTAAGTATAATAATACTGTAAAATGCCACTGCAAAACGTAGATAATAAAAAAAAAAAAAATTTAAACGCTAAAACATCAGCATGTTACCGTGGAATGACCCAGACACAGAATAAAAATTACGAAAAGTTGTAGTGCAAAAGTGAGGTACAGATACGAGATTTAATTCATTACTACGCAGATTGTAATTTGCTATGATTCGGAACGTTACCAGAACGCATAAAAAAGTTTTTACCACTTTTAAACAATACAAATGACGGACAGGAAGAATTTTTTGATTGCAAATCAGAGGGTAACTAAGATGGTGTCGGCTTTTATTACATATGTTTCTTAAAATAGACTTTTGGAGGACAAGTAGTGGTTGAATTTTTGTCTGAGTTACACCCCAACCATATTGCAACTTAGAATGTAAAATTCCATAGTAGATTATTTTCCGGAGAAAAGAGGAGCATAAATTACGCAAGTAAAAGAAGTGTCTTAACAACACAGCGGAAATATTTTCTCAAACTTCCTATGTAATTAGAAAAGCTCATCCTAGAATCTATACAAAGCTCCAAGTTATTAAACTCCTCAACATTGTCAACTAAAAAGCAATTGTTACTACAACTGATACTGAGAAAGAATCAGAACAACAACCTTAAAGGCAACTGCATTTAATCAGTTTAAAATGTTGACAGTCCGGTGCGTTACCATTACCGTTACGTAAACTTCTGTTTTTTAAGGTTTTTGATAACCCAGATTAAGAAACATAAATTTTGTTTTAGAGCTAATCATCAAATTGTGCTCAGCGAACCAGATTCGTAATAAATTGCGATCCCAATTTATATCGCAAATAAGGTCCAAAGGATTATTTGATCCATGAGTATAACCAATGTCATCAGAAAATGCTGCAATCTCACAAACAGAGAGTTAATGTATATGAGAAAAAGAATAGGTCCCAATACTGAACCTTGCAGTACACCAAAATCTATTAATTTGATTTCGCTTCTTGGTTCTTCAATTTTAACTCGTTGGGCTCTGTTTTCCTGCATTGACCAACAAAATATTGCGGTAAACGATATTGAAGGCCTTCGTAATGTCAATAAATAGACCAGCGGTATTCTTTTTACTATCCATATTTGAAAATATTCTTGAGCAAAAGATCAATAAAGCATCTTCAATTGATTTTCCCTCTAGAAACCCAAAATGCGAGGAACTAAATAAACTGATTGTATTCAAGAAACTAATAACTCTTTTTTAAAAACTTTTTCAAAAACTTTGCTAAAAACAGGAAGAAGGGATGGGCCTGTAGTTACTAATGTAATTACTGCTCCTTTTTTGTGCAATGGAATGTTGTCTGCACATTTAAGGCATTCAGTAAAAGAATCAGTTCTAACGCTCAGATTAAAAATATGTGACAAAACATTAACCAAATAGCAGCCTACTTTTTTAATCGTGATGTAAGAAATTCAATGAATATAAGCAACTCAAGTGCAGTAATTGGTTCAAACAATCAAGTGAAATTCTAACAAGTGAAATTAAATCAGTCAAAACATGTGAAATTCATAAAATTTATTTTTAATTGAAATCCCTTCATATTTTTCGGTCTTACATCTTTTTATATATTTTTTATTATACTGTAGTTCAATCATCATTTTAATTTTAAGTGGAATATAATAATTTTTATGTATATAATTACAGCTTTTGTCTCTTAAAGAATAATTTATTTTATTTATTATGCATGTGTATATGTGGAAAAAATTTATAACACTATCAAAAGACTTTTTAAATTGCAACCAGTTGAAAAGTATTGCATTCTTTTCACTTCAAGTCTTTTGATTGTTTTAGAGTCTAGACGATTGTTTTATGATAGATTTCAAAATTAACTGGAAATTTTTGATTAAAATTGAGTACTATCATGAAGTCAAAATATTCATCATTGGACAGCAATACAAAAAAAGAATGCAATCTTTTACAGCTCTGGCAGGCATATACTAATCGGAGTTTTTTTTTTTTTGTTGGAAGTTTTTTAAAATACCAGCTGGAGCACTCAGACCTAAATACCGGTCCATTGTACTACCAGTTAGCAACCTTCTATTTATTATAGCTTTCCAGATGTTCGGAGAAAAGCCAAAAGACGCTGCCATGATAAGGAGCCTAAGTTACCAGCTCTTACCATGTCTGCACCGAGTATTTGTAACCTCATGCGAGAAAAAGCATTATATTCACATAAGAAGTGCTCTGCGGTGTACTCATCTTCTCCACAAGATTCACAGAGTGAGGTATCAGTTAAGCCTGACACGTATAAATGCTTGGCAAAAGAGAAGTGCCCGCTGGCAACGCTAATAAGCTTTCTACAGTCTTTTCTGCTACGAGCTAGCAAAAATGTTACAGTCTTCTTACTAACGATGGGGAGCATACGCTTGGGTTGTCTGCATCCAATGGAAGCATGCCATCTACGGTTGTGCTCTTCACAGATCCAATCGTTGATTGCAGCCCTCACTGAGGACGCTGGCAGACCTATCCACGGTTCAGGTCCTGAGACAGCTGTCTGAGATCCCTGCTTAGCGAGTTCATCGGCGATTTCATTTCCAGTTATGCCGTGATGGCCCGGAACCAAAATGAGGATCAAGGAATTTAATCTTCCGATCGCATTCAGAGAGCTTTTGCATTCCTGGATCGCTTTCGAAGTGGTAAGAGGGTTGAGAAGGGCTTTAAGCACAGCTTGGCTGTCGCTGCAAGCAAAGATACTTCTCCCCGTCCATCCATTGTTCGTTATGTGGCTCAAGGCCATAAGGATAGCATAAGCCTCCGCTTGGAAAACGGATGCGTATGATCCCAAAGATGAGTGCAGTCGTATGTCATCGTTCTCAACAAAGGCACCAGAACCCTCGTCGGTTTTGGAGCCAGATACGATAACAGTTCTTTCCAGGCTCAGATTCTGGAGCGAACCAGTCCTGAACCGAGGGAAAGTTGACTGAATAATTTTGACGCAGTTTGAGCCTTGGGATCATCGTGTCAGACGGCATATCCATTAGACGCGAGTCAAAAGATATGCTGCTAGCGAATTCCTCAAAGCTCCAGTGCGAATTGTGCCAGAGACCACATCTCCTTAAACGAGAAATGGTCTTGAGAGTACACCTCATGATGTAGGTATCGGAATCGGAGTACTATTCCTCTTAACGTCGGTGTACACAAATGTCCTACATATGATACCTCATTTCTTTATTTTTTTAGATTGCGCTTTATGCGAACACTTATTTCAGTGTACTAGATATTTCTTAGTTTTTCATAATTATTTCAAATAAAAAAAAATTTACAAAAATATTCTGCTAAGTGTTGTAACTCTTCAAAAACAAACATTATGATAGATTATTATTTTAATTCTATGACTGTTGGAAAATGATCTTTTAATTAGTTAAACTATTCAACTTTCTTTTGCCTACATTTACAAACTTTTCCTCAAGGATAGACTCATGTCTAAAAATAACTAAAAGTCAATGATATCCAAGAAGGTCGATTTCACCCCTCCTTATCATCCATCTCATACATAGACTTTTCCAATCAATATCAAGAAAACGAAGAAAGAGAACAAACAAAAAATACGAATATTTTGGAAAAACGTATGTGTTAAACATTTTTCCATATGAAAAAAAATTCATCTGGGAAAATAGCTGTTTGTTTGAAAACAATGTTGATGAATTCACATTGTTCGAAAAATGAAATGAAATGCAGAAGAAAGTTTTCCCTGTTTTGGGTTCCTCGTCATTATAACTGGCTCCGTACACAAACTTCATATTGCTTATTGCATACTCTTCACACAGACGTTGGTAACTTTCGCGGCGTGAAGAACAATAGATTTTGTTTTTTTTTTTACTGGGTAAAAGGTGTTGAAAACCATCTAAAAGAAACCGATTGGTATGTTTCAGTTATTTTCCAGTACCAGAATCATCACTTTCTTGTTTCTAGATAATTGTAATTTGTTTATTAATTTATTTTCTTAAAGTATGTTTATGTTTCGCATTTTTTATTTTATATATTCCTACGTGTTCTTTTGTTGCTTTAAGGATGAAGAGCGAAGATATGTGCTTGCTCTTTGTTCAGTACAACTCAAACTCTTACCAAAAAATTGCGTTACTCAAAACAATTTTATGCAGGTACTCATCGCAAAGGACATAGTTATCCTTTCGGTTTAAAGAAAAAAAAAAAAAAAAAAATAATATGCGACGCGACGCAAGGATAGGGCATGTTCCTAAGAAATGAATTACATTTTCCGTCTCTCTGAGGTTGCAAAGGGAGCACTCCAGATTTTCTTCTGCACCATAGGGTCGGTAGTTTAAGCGAAGTAGCTCTCCTCTCGTTTTGAAAATAGTAGAGATTGTGTCTATACTGTATCGATCTTCAAAATAGTTGTTAACGCCAAGATTGTGTTGTAGTCGCTTATAGGTGTTTCGAGTTTCACTTTCTTGGGCCCGCTCCATTAAATTTGAGAAACTTGTCTGTTCAATCTTTGTCAGCAATTCTCGAAAGCTTTCTTCCCAAGTTTCCCATTCTCTCTCAACCAATTGAACGTTGTGTTACAGCTCCAATCGCGACCATTCAGTGAAAAACTGTGATTTTTGTTGAAATAGTTGCCTCGCAATAATGTTGGGCAGCCGGTGATCCTAAAAAGACAAAACTTTTTTTATGTAGCTGAGATGCAGTTTGAGCGAAAATGTATAGAGTGGAGCAACACCAGTCTCTAAATGCAACATGTATGTAGTGGTATTTTCGGGGAGCCGGAACATTTTTTTAACAAAGTATCGTAGTAGTTTTTCTACCTCCTCGTACTGCAAAAATCCCCATACTTGTCCAGCATAGCACATGATCGACCTCATCACTGCTTCAAATAGCTTATATTTGGCGCTCGGGGCCACATGTTTTCTGCCAAGAACTTCTCTCCAGTTACAGTTAATGGCTTTTTTGTATTCTGCCAATTTTCCCTCAAGATGCTTTTTGAAAGATAGCTTGGGTGTAATTAAAACTCCAAGGTACTTGTACTCCTTTACTAGCTCCAAGTCCCTATTTTCAAACTTCCATTTCTCTTCTCTGGCGTATCTGCCTGTTCCATTTCGAAAGATCATTATTTTCAACTTAGCTTTTGCCGCCAGACGTCAATTGAAACCAGGTAGAAGCTTCATTTCCGTCCCATACTGCGGTCAAATAGTTTTTTTTTATACATGTTACTTTAACAAGCATTTTTGTCGACATTCCAACACAGCTCAGTTGATAGAAAAGAGCTTTTCGGTCAATCGAGTCGAACGCAGCTTTAAAGTCAACAAAAAAAAGCATATAACTTTTAAACTTTTTCGAGATATGGCCTAGCGATGCAAGTCAATGAAAAAATGTTATCCACCGTTGAATAATCCTTCCTAAAACCTGCTTATACTCGCTGAGCAATTTATTTTCATGTACCCAGGTTTGTAAGTCTGTCGTGTATTATACCAGTAAAGATTTTCACCACTGAGTTCATGATGGATATACCGCGGTAGTTGTTCGGGTCGTATTCATCACCATTTTTGAACAGGGGGAAAATGATATTCCTACGGAAACTTTCTGGTACTTCCGCCATGTTGAAAATATGGTTATATGCCGTAGTTAGCTTTTCGATGAAATTTTCAGTGGCGTTTATGAAGAATTCGTATGATACTCGGTCATCCCCTGGTGCCTTGTTGAGCTTGCATCGGTGACATAACATATACATAACTTGGTTTTGAGATGGTCGCGTGCTTATGAGGTCCTTAAAATGTTCGTCTAATAAACTTATATCAATTTTAATACTGGGGATACTATTAAGGGATCTGGCAAGCTTCCAAAAGGAACGGCTATCTCTTACTTCAGACAACTTTTGCACTAATTTAAGGGAATAATGTCTTTGCTTCTCTTTACATAAGGTTTTATACTCCTTATTCGCTTTTTGGTACATTTCTTTAGCTAAAATTGAATTTGTTGTTCTTAGAAAGCCAAAAGATTTTTTCATAGCAGTATAGCAATCCGCATCAAACCATGGTTCCTTCCATTTCTGGGTATGTTTATACTGAAAAGCCTTTGCAGCCTGCATTGGACTGAATTCAAATGGCTTGCAATGACTGATAAAAGCAGATTATCCAAGTTCACTTCATATCTGTCTCGTTTGGCGTTTTTCCACTTGAGTTTCGGTAGCAGCTTCATGTTTTCTTAACCATATGGACTGAGTCGTCGCTGAGGTTACATTTGATGGATAGCGGCAGGTGATCGGAGTAGACTAGTTCCTCAACTTTTAAATCAACTTTCCAAACTTCATTGACATTCCTATGCTATAAAGTTTATACATAAGGGCTTGTCTATCAACTGTATCAAAAGCCGCCTTAAAGTCAACAAAAAACGTGTACTGTTTCTTTCCTTTGGTAAGAAATGAATTTGCAATACTTTTAAGCACGAAGATGTGGTCAACTGTTGAATAACCTGCCCTAAAGCCTGCCTGGAATTCTTTCAAAAGCTTGGCATCATCGATCCATTTACTAAGCAGTCTTTGCTAAATTAAAGTGAAGATTTTATAGGATGCATTTAAGAATGAAATCCCCCTATAGTTGGATAGTTCAGCCTAGGCGCCTTTTTTATGAATAGGAAAAATAATAGATTCTTTGAATTCTTGCGGTATAACCCCGGTTTCTAGTACATAGTTGTATATCCATGTTAACCTGTTGATTAATTCAACTGTGCCATATTTGTAAAACTCCGCTGATATACCGTTCGATCCCGCAGCTTTTCCGTCCTTTAGCTTTCTAACCGCTGAAATTACCTCCTGTTGACTTATCTCAGAATCCAAAATTGCGTTGTTAAAACCAGGAGCAGCGTATTGGAAGTTAACTCTTTCTTGGGCAGGATTCAACAAATTTTGGAAGTGTGATGCCAAAAGATTGGGACTTAGATCACAGTGGATGGTGTGTTTTTTTCCGTTCAGGTTCCGTGCTAGGCACCAAAATTCTTTCGAATTCTTACAAAGGGCCAGTCGCCTAGACTCTGCTTCAAAGAACAATTCCTTTTTTCGCCTACACAACGTCTTATAAGCACTGTTTGCTTACCTTCCTCGCTTTTATACCCTCTTTATCAAACCAAGGAGCGATAAAATCTTGTTGCAAGGTCCTGTTTGCAGTTTCTACTGTGTACGAGGTTTTTATAATCTCATCGAGTTGGGCAAGATCGCAATAGCTTTGTCTTTGTAGTGCAGTACTTAGCTGCCCTATGTATATATCTATAGCTTTGGTTTCGTTCCATTTCAATTTATGCAAGAGATTCATAGCCCTTGTTTCTTCAGCTTCTATCGAAGTTATCCCGAAAGTCAAAACAATGGGGAAGTGATCCGAAAAAGTTACATTTTCAACCTTGAAATCGACGACGTAATCATTCCACTCCTTGCCAATGAGACTATAGTCTATCACCGAGCTGCTTTGATGACCAGCAAAAGTAAATTCACCTTCCGTGTCTGAGAAACTTGTTCCGTTTTGAATTCTTAACCCGTACGAGTTACACAGCTCAATGGTGAGCATTCCTCTTATGAATGTATAATATCCATCTTGGTCATTCTTTGTTCTTCTATTCAACAAAGTCAGAACAATGGTCTCGCACATCTCGATAAATTTTTTTCCATTTCTATCAACTATTATATCCAGTGCCGATCTCATGCTGCTCACTGTTTCAGGTGTAAATTCGGGTTCTATCTGAATCAGCTGTGTGTTCCCAATCCTAGCGTTGCAGTCTCCAATTACCATAATATTTTCCTGACGAAACTCCATAAGAAAGTCATGTAGGCCATCGAATTCCTCCGTCCATTTGTTAAAATTAATGTATACCGGTATTATATATAATTTTTCATTTTTAAGAGCTATCTCAATAACAATCCTGCTCATCTCATTTACAAAACGGCATTTCGCAGATTTTCCAAAATGTTTTTTTATTCCAAATAAGTATCCTTCACTCGCTCTTCCATATGCATGATTACTCGTTGCTGGGATCCATTGCATTGTAAATTCTTGAAAATATGTATTATAGTGTTCCATGTCTTGCTCAACAAATGTTTCAAGTAAAAGAAAGATATATAGGTATCATTATCTTTACTAGTTTCGAAAAAATTATTATACATATATATAATTAAATTCATGTATGTTGCAAACGTAATCACTTTGAAAACACACATTTTAATGAAGTAACTACTCTCCCTCACTTTGCACAAGTTATTTCGGTTTTAAGAACTAAAGTCTTAGAACTATTTGAAAAGTTGCCTTAGTTTTAAACTACCTGTCAGCCCTTAAACTTTCTTGGAGAACACTACTACCTGCAATATACAGTCTCACAAAGCACTTCCCTCGTCCATTTCTTCAATTTCAATCTACGTATACATACATCATTGAATGCCAAGAGCGAATAGTTCTTAATTTTAAAACTGTCCATTCGCATTTAAACTTCGGCGCACACCTTTCGTAGAAATTTTAACATTTCTTGAATTGTGTTAAGCTATTGCAGAAAGAAAAAAGTTAAAAACTCAAGAATGAGCTGTAGGAACAGCAGGTACAACAGAATACTCCACTATCGCCTCGAATAGTATTTGCAGTTGCAGGTAATACTTTCGTTCTTTTGTTTCTGTTGGAAATTTATTACCATACTCGTATACTGGGTGCTTACACACACCAGAGACGTAGTTTGAATAAAAACTTTTTGCAAGCTCCTGGCTTTCATTTAGCACACACAAAGGCGATACTGGGAAACTTCCTGCACTAATGCGTGCGTACAAAGAGCATAGAACATGACGATGAAACAAAGCTGCTCTGAAGTTTCCTTTATCACAATTATTTTATCTGATGCCTTTACTTTTCTCTTTTTATGGCTCAACGTGTATTTGAATTTTTCCCAGAAAAAGAAGTACATAAACTTGTCACGTTCCTACCTATGTCTACTTTTACAACATTTTTCATCTCAAAATTTCTGTTCGACGAATCGAAGCTAAAAGCATAATCCTTATTTCAAGTTTTATAAAATAAAAAGTTTGAGAGAGGATTGCACAACTTATGTAATAAAAATAAGATATTTAGGTGCTCATACTTCTTCTCCGTTTCTACTTTTTAAGGTGCACGTTACGAAGCGATGTGATCTCAAAAAGATCATAGCTTTCGTTTTCAATTTTGATAAGGCGAAAGTAAAAACTAAAATTCAACTGCACCTTAAAATTCGGCGGTAAATGGACAATTTAACGATTTTATCGGACACTAAGCAGGTGGCTCTTAGCCATTAGTCAGGAAAGAAGTTGCGATGGAAAGCAAAATTGGCTGCATGGGGATTGAACCCGTGTAGCTTGTTGAACTGTGTTCGCAGGCATTTCACATTGTTTCTGGCTATTAATTGCTTTCTGTCGAGTAAGGTGATCGTGGTGCTTCTACACTTGTTAGCTGAACGTGACAAAAAGTCCTTTTCACGGTTTGTTTTCAAATCGAATTATGAACGCATTTTAGATTAGGTTTGATTAAATGGGGGTTTGTTTCTGAACGCAGCTGTACTTCAATCGGATCTCAAGGGATCCATTGTGTTCCCCCAGAATAGTGGATAATACTTAAGACGGTTGCGGGTATCGTGTGGGGTGAATAATTGATAGTTCTGGAAATTTCAAGACAGGATTATTATGAGATGCACTGAATTTTACTGTAATGTTCAGAGGCAGAATGTCGCCCAATTCATCTAGGAAAAACAAAAAAAAAAATTCACCGAGGGCAGCGTTTCTGGTAGATGCCATATTAAGGAACACACAATTAAAATAAAATGATCCTCTTTGTCCTCATCATAGCATGCCTCACATAAATAAGATCATCAAGTAAAAAGAAAAGAGTCGAAAGTATAAAACTGCAAGGTTTTAAGACTAAAGACTTTTCCGTGCTGATCACTGCTATCAAAAACCAGGCCCTCAGGTTTCCTTTTGAGTGGAGTTTTTTTCCACCATCCCACCACTCATTTCCATATAACCCACATTGTTACATATGAATTCACTCTTCAATAACAAGATTCAGATGAAGATGCCAATCAAGAAAGACAGTCGAGGCATGCTTAGCTGAAACAAATAAAAAATAGTATTTTTCAATATTTTTCTATTTTGTTATAAATCTTTTTACTTTTCCTTAAATTATCTTATTTAGTTCTGAAACGTTCCAAGAAAGCCTGTAAGTTTTTACAGATGGCCACCTGACATTGGCGGTGAAAGTTCTGGGGAAGTCTCTAAGCTTAGTCTATTGGTCTGGCTATTTCACTATAGCACTGTTTGTCAAAAATGCGATAAAAAAGAGAGAGGCAGGCGACGTTTGGACGATGTTCAAGAGAATCAATCGATTCTTTATCACCTATCAATTTTAACGCTCTATTTTGTACCCTATCTGACCAGATATGGGAGTTATACTCCAGTTTTGGGCGGATGAATGCCTTCTTCTTCTGGCAGAATATCCAAAGCTGAAGAGAATTTTCCAGCAGCATTTCGAACCTACTCAGCTGGTTTTGATTACAGCCATAACATTTGCAGACATACCCTCCTTGCGTATTCCAAATGAGTCTAAAATGGATCTAAAATCAGGCTGTGCAATGGTCGTCCTACGTTATTCTTAGTATGATCAAAAACTTCTTGTTTTAGACAGGTAATATTTGAGTCCGCCCAGGATTAATTTCATTGTCACTTCCGCCACTGTCGATAGAATGAGTATGAGTATCCCTCATTAAGAATTTGCAATCTAATACATTTTTTTTTCGTCAGCTTTAGCTATTTTTTTTTTTTTTAAGAGGAGGCTTATACTAAGTGGAAGAACTCTGATCAACTTCCGGTCAATATACTACCAATAAAGCGAACACTGGCGCAGCAAATGGAAATAATTTGGTTGTGTATTTCAATTATAACCTCAGCGACGCAGTCCTGATGAAACTGTAGTCCTCCAAAGAAAGAAGATATACGTCTTCTGGATTAACTGCATCACAGCCGCCATCAAATCCTTCCGTAAAACTTACTTTTTCATGAGCTAGCTATAAAATAGAATTGAAACTACTCTCTCGATATATACAGTTTGAATAAATTCTGCCAGATTTCCAGGCCCTCCGTTTTGTTCTTTCTGTGAAGGTTGTTTATAACTAGAAATACATAGCTCAATCGGGTTTAATCATCGTCCTGCAATGCTGTTTCCATCTAAAGTGCCGATTCTCATGCTATCGAATATTTTACAAAATTTAGTTTAAAGCTGCTTCATTTTGCAGACTTCCTGTATGAGCTTAAGCGATTCTACTGCTGGCTCGGGATATGTTTTTACACTTGTAGCGTCAAATACAGTGCGTTGTGGCTCTTTTTTTTTATTTTCGCGATACTGGGATTCAATATAAGATTTTCTGAAGAGTCTTTTTAACTTTGAGTCAAATACTTTTTCATCCGAGAACTGATGAAACTGAGAATGATGAAAACTGATGACTTTTCATGTAGAACTGAAAATGATGATATCTAGCAATTTCATTCCATGAAAAACGCTTTCTCGATTAGTCACTTGGAATCGGAAAAAAATTGTAGGTAACTTCCATTGCTTCACAAGAAAGTATGGTTGTGAGAAATGTGCTAGGCCTTGGGATCCCCCGCTTTGTTGCGACACCCCTGTTATTTATTTATTTACCTCTGCTCTTACCTGTTTTAGTTCACCTATCTCCAGTATAGTGATATACAGGTGATTGCTAAAACCTGCTGATTGTTTCTCCCCTAAAGCCGCCATGATCTTTCAATGCTTACAACAAGGGGCAAGATACCAAAACCTATCAACTTTGTACCAGATTATGAATTATTTTGTAACCAAGGTGCCAGTAAGCCAATTTTCATTGTCAGCTTATAAACGCTAATTATGAAGTTCCCTATATTTAATTTAATGTTCGCCACCTTTCCAAAATGGGCTAATTGGTTTTTCTTGTTTCTAATCAATTAAGATACAACTGAAGACAAATTTGTAGGCCTTGCAGAATTCTACTTCCAATTTCATTTAATTTTCTTCTAGTTACATGTGCTAACATAAATTGTTTGGTTGTGGTATTATCGTTGTCTTGATAAGGCTAGGTTAAAGTGGCTGTCAGCTCGGGCAACACCTTTAGGCTTGTTGGGCCCATTGCATAACCACGATGGATCCCATTTATCCTTATCCTTACCATTTTGAGCTCACAATGAAGCGGGAGAAACGCAGGGAGTCGATGTGAGAGTCGAAGATCACTATCCTACGTTTGTGAGTTGAGGCGGGGCATGAACAGAGAAGGTGGGGAATAGTCTCCTCCTCCTTCTCCTCATCCCTACAGCTTCTGCAAAAGTAGTTTGAAGTGACTCCTGGCCTTGCGGCATGTCTTGAAATAAGAAATTGTCCTGTAATGACACCTATCGTCGCACTAATGTATTTTCTCTTGAGAGAGATCAAGCCGTTCGACCGCTTAAGATCTAGCTTGGGCCAGGTCTGTTTCGTGCGTTAAACTTCAAACTGCTTTTTTTTTTTTTTTTTTTTTTTTTTTTTTTTTTTTTATAATTAGCGCGCACATCAAGGGGATATGAATACCCTTATAATGTTGTTAAACACAGTGCGAGCATTTAGGGAAATAGGAGAGGATTTAAAAGGAGACACCGATGCACGTTGCTTTTGAATCTTTGTGAATCGTAATGAAGGGGAAATACAGAGCCAGGTAAAGCATTCCACATTCGGGTGGTGCGACTGAAATACGAATCTCTATACTTAACTGTACGTCCGAAGTTGGGCTCAAGGTAAAACTGATGAACATTCCTAGCGAGGCGGGTGTTGCGGCTAAATTGTTTCAGGGGAGGAATGCAGCTGGCTACTTCACTAGAGCACTGCTTGTGAAAAAAGCGATAAAAGAGAGTGAGACAGGCAACGTTTCGACGATGTTCAAGAGAATCAATTGATTCTACGATTGAACTATCACCTATCAATTTCAACGCTCTATTTTGTACCCTATCAAGGAGGTGCAAAGATGTTTGAGAAGCACCTGACCAGATATGGGAGTTATACTCCAGTTTTGGGCGGATGAAGGCCTTATAAATTGTAGCCAGATCAGAAGGGGTGAAGAACTTCCTACATCGTCTCAAGAAGCCTAAGCATTTTGCAGCATTTTTGGCGACTTCAAATATGTGGTCATTCCAACGAAGATCATCGTTTACACACATACCAAGTACTGACAGCTTTTCGGTTTCTTCGATGCAGGTACCATTCATGGATAATGGCAATGGGGGAATGTTAAGCTTCAACGACAAGAGACAGCATTGAGTTTTCGAAGCATTGAATTCTACTCGGTTCATAATACCCCATGCAACAATGCTGTCAAGGTCAGAATTCAATGAGCTTATCATACGCAACCGTTCCAGTTCCACATCCGAAGAGCAGGGACGTGAATTTGGAAACGAATATGAAAAGCTGAGGGTCGAGTCGTCAGCAAAACAGTTAAGTGGATTAGAAGTTTCAGACAAGAGATCATTAATGAAAATGAGGAAGAGAGTCGGAGACAAAACGGAGCCCTGGGGCACACCAGCATTTATGAAGTGGGTATCAGACTTGAAACCATCCAACACAACTTGTATTGAACGGTCGGAAAGGTAGTTTCTAATCCAACGAAGAAGAGACTCATCGATACCAAAAGCACGCATTTTCGATAAAAGAGCCTGATGCCAAACTCTATCAAATGCTTTAGAAATATCAAGCGCAATAATCTTACTTTCTCCAAAACAATGTAAAGATTGGTTCCACTTTTCAGTGAGATAAGCCATCAAATCACCAGTGGACCGTTTGCTACGAAAGCCGTACTGACGGTCATTAAGAAGCTTTCGTTCTTCAAGATATTTCATAAGTTGACGGTTTATCAACGTTTCCATGACCTTGGAAAGAAGGGACGTTAGTGCAATTGGACGGTAATTGGAAGGGGAGGAAGATTCGCCTTTTTTAGGGACCGGCTGGACAAATGCAGTTTTCCATCTGCTCGGAAAAATCCCAGCAGAATAGGAAAGATGGAAAAGTTTACGCAGTGGTTTTGCCAGCGTAGAAGAACACCTCTTCAGAATAACGGCGGGGATACCATCTGGACCAGCGGATTTATGTATGTTGAGATCTTTAAGGACTCTCGCAACCGAGCGAGTTCGAAAAAATATCTGCTTCATCAAAGAATTTGCAGACTCGAGCTCAGGTGGAGCCACTATGCTATGAGGAAGTGTCGAGTTGGCAGCAAATTGAGCTGCCAGCAAATTGGCTTTGTCGATGGAGCTGACATACGGAGAGTCATTGAAGACGAGCGTTGGGACCGATGACGTGGTCGAGTTCTTAATGTTCTTCACAAAAGACCAAAAGTTTTTACTTCCTTTTGGACACAATAGTATTTTTTGCCTTACTTTTTGGTCATGTAAAAACTTAGCCCTTTGTATCTGAGCATTACAGCTATTTCTGGCCCGTTTGAACAAATTTCGGTTTTCTACAGTAGGGTTGTCAACCATCTCAGATAAGTTTTCTTGCTTGCTTGACCATCTCAGATAAGTTTTCTTGGTGTATGCGTCCTGCTTGAGCAAGAATTTGCAGCCAGTGTTTTTTTTTTAGGGTTTGGGTTGTCGAACAAAGATAAAATTAATATTTTGTAGTCAAATCGGCCGTTTCTAATGTCATTTATGTTCAGCTTGCCATTTTATTTTATTTTATTTTTGCCAGTTTATTTTATAACAGGTTCCAAGAGAACAAAGCTTGCAAATCGTGCAAATTTAATTCGGAAATAATCGTTCAGTTCGCGAAGTTTACTGCAAACTCCGTTAATTTTATGGTCGACATTATCGTTCATTAGAGCAATTAATTCGGTTAACCATGGATCGTTTTTGAACTACTTTTACTTTACGTAGATACGCATTCGCAAAGTAGTCGAACAGTAAGCACCGAAGAAACAATTGCCACTGTAGAGCAAAGTGCTTAAGAGTACCCCAATGAATCGATTTGCCACCGTACACAGGAATTGGGGCTTTGCCCATCAACTTTATGGAAGACTAGGTGTGCCAGCGACTTTGTCTGCAAGAATTGGCATAACTTTTTAATTGATCAACCGATTGACATGAAATAAAAACTAAATGTTAAGTGAAGCTTACCACAGTATACTTTATATAATATATATATTGATTAAATGAATTGGCCATAGTGTTTGACACCTCACCGCTGTAAGGGAAAGTGTCTGCGATGAACCAAACAATGACTAAAAATTTTCGTTTCTCATTCAACGAACGTTATCATTGACGTTTTGAGATCCCGACTTGGAATAAGTGTGATTTTAAAGATATTGTTTATCTTCTGCCTGCTGTTCTTAAAGCCACGGAAAACACCCACAAACTCATATGAAATGCATGTTGAATCTCATAAGCAAAATCTTAAAGACGTCCCAAGTTATAGTCATTCTTAAGGTACCATTGCGAAGTTTAAAGCTTCAAAAAGTGAAGTTATGTTACTTTCGAAGAATATGAGTGAACCAATAATCTATGTGTCAGTAAGAAGGCAAGGCAAGGCATGGCACGGAATGGCATAACTCAACGAAAAGGAACATTTCTAGGAACGTTTTAAGCGCTTCACTGTCCCTCATCGTTGTTTTCGTTGTCTTACTTAGTTTGAATTCTGAATTTTTTCCTCTAGAAATAGTCATGTGTCTGCCTGAGTGTAATACCTTGATATTTTAATCAAAACCGTTCTTCACAAACACACATAAGACCTTAATACAAACATCCACACGTCCATACATAATAAAGGATGGCAGATGCAAAGGAATTCAAGGGCTGTATTATTTTGTCCTGCTGAAAGTTATTCTCATGATAGGAGGAAGTGAAGGTGGTTCTGCATCATTTGAATGCTGGGACAGCGATATTGCAATATCGTCCAGCGACCATTCCTTCAACGGCATGGCCAGCACACGTGTGAGAAATGCGAAAAAGTTAAATTGCCGGAATTTTAAGCTCTTGAACATTTTAATCTCTGTCATGTTTGTTTGCCAGGCCGGACCATCCAGTCCGGTTGCAATGGCTTCCTTTTTGAGTGTGTTTTTTTCTTTTTTTTAAATTGAAGCGCTGTGTAGGTAGAAAAGGCTTTTCTACCTGCAGCAGCTCGTGTCCTGGCATTTAAGCAGGAATTTTCATTCTCGAACTTATATAGTTGCTTGTATATATTCTTATATTTCCCTATTGCTGGGAGAACAATGTACAGGTAAGCACTTGTAAGTGTGTGTGTGTGTGTGTTTGCCAGTGTTTAAGTAAGGGTATGTGGAGTAGTTTATATCTTCAATGTTCAGAGACGAACAATTGCCATTGCAAAGGCCATGTATAAAAATGTCTGATTTCTGCACAATTTCACTCTGGCTTATGTGTGTGTGTTGTTCTTATTTTTCTTCACTTCCGTTTAGTTCTTAATGCGAGTGTAATGGTTTTCCTCTGGCATGTATAAAAGCTGAAAGGTATATGCTCTTGGCTTAATGAAGGTGTACTCACAATGGAAAACTGTCAGTCTTAAACAATTTACATAGAAACAAATAACAGTTTCAATTGCTTATCGAGATAGTTAGTCGAAAAGTTCCTTAAAATCAAATCGTAAAGTATATTTCAAGGAAAGTCATTGTACGACATTAAAAGCAAAGCTATCTCCTTAACATTTCCTTATCGCAACATTATAGTTTCTAATTAGATGAATGTGATGTATTAGAGTATCATGACTCATATTTTGGATTTTTCCTGGAAAGTAACTAGGTATAACTTTCCTATGGGAACAGGAACTAAAAATCTTTCAACATGGGGTCCTAAGGTATTCCTCAAATACACAGACTTTATTTCATGCTCATATTTCAACGAGAACGGGAAACTTAGAACTTCTAAGCAGTCATCATTGGTGTGTTTCTGGTAATTTTTTTTTGCAATTTTTGTAAACAAAGGTTTGAATAAGTAAGACCTGAACAGCGTCGCTGGACGGGTCAGATTTCTTCATTTCTTATAGGTGGAGCCCACCGTTCGATTTGAAATTAGTTCCCCAGCCAGCATCTTTCAATGACAATTTCGATTACGGGCAAGCTGTCTTCAGTTTTGCACTTTAAGTCGTTTAAGGATTTCTTTCACTTGATTGCGCAACCTAAGATGAGGTATTTCCCTACCGCGATGTCCCTGCAATGTGCTTTCGAAAACAATGTCAAGTTGGAGCGTTGCGTTGGCGTCCATCTGCCACGCAAAACGCGATGCGTACGTTGCCAACTAAATGCCCAATGTCGCGGTACAGCTCATACAGCTCGTTGTTGTATCTTCTTCTTCGAACATGGTAGTCGCATATGGGACCAAGGATCATTCAAAACGACCAAGGGTTACCTCATCCGCTTTCACTAAGGTCCAAGTTTCCGCGCCGTAGAGCAGGGCTGGAATGGTTATATAAGTCATATAAGATTACCTTGGTTTTTCTAGAGAGGTTTATGTTTCTCAATTGCCTTCTTAAGCCAAAAAGCAGGGGTTGTCGAGAGTTATTTTCAGTTTGATCTCCGAACTGAACTTTTGTTTTTTGTGTCTAGCGGTCCTAGATGATGATCGAAGTTGTTTACTATACCTCGAAGTTATGTCTGTCCATTGTGACGTTTTATTGAATTCGTCGATGATCTTTGTTCTTGTTTAATCTTCAAACCCCCTTTGCCGCATCCGCTTCAATGCTCGCAAACGCACCCATGACATCACGATCTTTCTATCCAATACGACAATATCTTCTGCATGAGCGACCTTTTGTACGTGAACGTTTGAGCTTCGTACCATCTTTTCAAGTATGATGTTAAAGAAATCGCTGTGTGTAGCCTTGTCGAAAGCTTTTTTCGACATCAAAGGTTTCAGTGAGTTCTAAACCTTCATTTGTGGAGCAAAAGTTAAAGGTCATCCTGCATAAGAAGTAGGAGTCTTGCAAGGATGCCAAATCTAGACATGGCTGCACACACTTGACAGACAGGGTGGTTCAGAAAGCTTATGGCGAAATGAGTCTAAATTTCAACCAAATGGCCATTTTCAATTAACCATAGATTTTTATACCACTATTTGAAATCTGATATGCATATTCATCGGCAGTACCTATAAGCATTTGCAACATGCAGAGCGGAGGCTTCAGATATTCTCACAGCACCACATCAATTGAGATGAAAGCGTCATCAAGATAAAGGGATAGTGGAGATAACTAAACTGCTTTCTCGACATCTTTAATAGCGAGAACAAATAAGACAGGTTCCTTATGGTAGCCTTGGGGTATCTAATCCAGAAGCAACCACAAAAGAAACTGAAAGAGTAGAACGAAAACGTACGCTGTGTATTTGCCCTTACCTAGACACAAGCAATGATTAAAAGGAATTGGATACTGAAAGATTGTGTCGAAAGCCTATCTGAAAAAAAACCTAAGCCTAAAACCGTCTACTTTGCTACGAAGCCCAGAAGTTATAAGTAGCATTTAGCTCTTTCCTTTCATCCACTGCACCCTAAAAAGCGGTAATAAAACGGAATTGCAGTTGGTTTTAGGGCTTCAGCTTGGTAGCAAGTTGCAGTTAATATTCGCATTGTAGACCAGGTGATATGATACATTCATCAATGTCTTTGCATTTTAATAAAACATCTGCCATGAAGCGCTTCCTCACTTAGGAATCGACAAACGTAGATCCTTGAAACGCGTTAGGTCTTGAAAAGAACGCAGTTTATAGCAAAACCTTATTTCTGAACAAAAAACTCGGTTCGGTAGACAATTTTTTTATGTACTTTTCTTAAGCCTCAGTTTTTATAGTAAAAAAAAAATATTCAAACTCCAATTGAACAGAAGTAATAACTCAATTAGATTCCAGTGTTCAAATTTTCATTGTTGCATCAGGTGGTGTATTTATTTAATTTATTTGTTTATTTATTTATTTATTTATTTATTTATTTATTTATTTATTTATTTATATCATATTCCTTTAAAACAAAATGTACTCTTATATCATTGGAAAACATTCTGATGAAAATTTAACTAAGATTAATCCTACAAAAATTAAATTGAACGATTTAAAATCGTCATATTTCAACTGATTTTTGTTATAAATTTAATATTAAATACTCTGTTGATTCAGATACGACAACCCGAAACCTCGCATTATACGCACCAACACTTTTGAGTCTGAACAAAACTTGATAAAATAATATCACCCTTCAAATAAAAGGGTAATAGCTACAATTAAACACAAAAAATGAGCAGAGTTCTCTTGTTTCTTCTTTCTCACCCAACTTAATATGTACATGATTCACTTTTGTGCTTTGTTTTACTCATTTTATAAATGGATTCACAACACATTGCAATGACATACAATACTACTTCTGCATTGATAAAACAAAATGCCATATAATTAATGTAACCATAGCAGCGCACACGAAAAAATCCAAGTCAGGTTATTTTATTTAATAGGTAAAATGTTAGCCTCTGCCGCTCTCGGGAAATACAAACATTGGGAAAAAAAAATTAAAATAAATAAATATTTAACCTCCCCCCTCAGTATCAGATGAATAAAACATCCCCATGTTACTACAAACAAACAAACAAATAATATAAATGCACACAGAAATGAAATGTAACCAACTTGCATTTGTTATGCTCTCGGTAGATATTTATATATTTAAATAAAATTGTATAATAAAGAAACAGAATCGTCGGATCAACAAAATTGTGTATTTTTATATGTCATAAGGATGGACAGGGTAAACATTTCGTTTGATAAATAAAACAAAACACAAAAAAAGTACCGCTGGCAGGGTACGTCCACTTTTTATTGATATGCCAATAATAATTGTATTGTCAATTTGATGAAAATCGTTAGGCTAACGAGTTGATTATGTCAATTATAATGGCCATCGAGATAAAAAATAATAAAATCCGGAACACAATATTGAAGTTTTTCTGTTTGTATTTTTGGTCAAGTTAGTTTAGTGTTGTTTAAGAGATAATCCTTTTGAGGATATTTGAGTGAATTGATGTTTGAGTCTTCTATAAAAGTGCAAATGTGCAGTTTTGATGACAGGAGTTTGCATAAATCAGGGGTATGCGCACAAGTAGCCGATAACTTTATTTTTTACTTGCTTCTGTTTTGTAAATCGGAAGCTAGTCGGAAGCTATCGGAAGTAGTGATTTGAATTGCTGCAATAAACGCTGACTCTGCTTATGTGGCACGAAGAAAGTCGTTTTGCTCTTTTAGTTGCCTTATATGCTGCGACTCATGAGGCTTCGTCGGTCATCTCCAGTAGCAATGAAGAGCCGAGGGATATGAGTCTATTTTTATAGCATATCAGCTCAAATGCTCATATATGTCGTTCTCGCTTGATGAAATGACAGTCACTTGTCTGATTTTGAAAACTAAATCAAAAAAAGCACACTCACAATCAAATTCAAATAGTCAAGCGTCAACATCGAATAAGGAATTTGGAATTGTAGTGTTTGACTCAGAATTTATAGGTACCCATAACTCAACACGCATAAGCATCTTTACCCAGAAACTACACCCCAACCAAAATGATTGCGTTTGCTTAGATTTGTCATCCGGAGAGTTATCCCGGGTGAACAAATGAAAACGACATAAGTTTACCGGATTGTTCTATCACTGCTTCAAAATGCTGTTGCTCAGTGTATATCTATGATTAAGTTGCGTTTGTGTGAAGCTGTTTTGAAACCTTTCAAATGAGACATCACTGGCGACGGCGTTTGTGTCACTTGCGTTT
Organism: Melanostoma mellinum; assembly: GCA_914767635.1. Lineage (NCBI taxonomy): Eukaryota > Metazoa > Arthropoda > Insecta > Diptera > Syrphidae > Melanostoma > Melanostoma mellinum. The sequence goes on from OU612059.1 coordinate 74,402,321, forward strand.
CCGGAGTTTTTTTTTTTTGTGGGAGGTTTTTAAAATACCAGCTGGAGCACTCAGACCTAAATACTAGTCCATTGTACTACCAGAAAGCAACCTTATGTCTGCGCTGAGTTTCTGTAGCCTCATGCGAGAAAAAGCAGGACATTCACAGAGGAAGTGCGGAAGTGTGGTACCACTTAAGCCCAACACGTTTGAATGCTTGGCAAAAGAGAAGTGCCCGCTGGAAACGCCAATAAGCTTCCTACAGTCTTTTCTGCTACGAGCTAGCAAAAATGTTGCATTCTTCTTACTAACGTAGGGTAGCATAGGAACCAGTCCTAAACCGAAGGAAAGTTGACTGAGTGGAAGCGCTTAGTATCATATCACCTGGTCTACACTACAATATTAGCTGTTTGCTACTAAGCTGAAGCCCTCAAATCAACTACAAATCCGTTTTACTACCACTTTTTAGGGCGCAGTGAATGAAAGTAAAGAGCTAGATTCTACTTATAACTTCTGGGCTTCGGAGCAAAGTACACTTCAAATATGCTATCGACAAAATGTTTCAATATCCAATCCCTTTTAATCATTGCTTGTGTCCCGGTAACGGCCAATACAGCGTCCGTTTTCGTTCTACTCTTTCAGTTTCTTTTGTGGTTGCCTCTGGATTAAGTACCCCAAATCTGCCATAAGGGATCTGTCTTATTTTTTATTCTCGTTATTAAAGATGTCGAGAAGTCAGTTTAGTTATCTCCACTATCCCTTTATCTTGATGACGCTTTAATCTCAATTGATTTGGTGCTGTGAGCATATCTGAAGCCTCCGTTCGGATGTTTCAAATGCTGATTCTGCCAATGAAAATACATATCCGATTTCAAATAGCGGTCTAAAAATCTTTGTATTTTCTTTATTCACCTTCTCCTGGAGTGTATAGATTGTGACGTACTCTTTTCTCTAGAGCTGGGATATGCTCGTCGGCTCCAGGGTCCACCAAAGATAACACGTTAGACTTCAGTTGTGTAGTTCCAATCCTTTTATTGGTCTTAAAGCTAGTATAATATAATATTTGTTGATTCTAAATAGTCTTATGTTAACGACTCCAATGCAGGCGATCGGTGGCTCCAACGCTGGCAAGTCCTCAGTCATACGCTGGCAAATGGGTCATCAAGTATAGGCTCTTAACAGCTCATTCTCTGGCAAATCAACAGTCAAATACTCGAACCAACAGTCAAATACTGTCATCAACAGTTAAACAATGGCATCATCAGTGAATTACTGGCATCAGGGTTCAAACCTCAGTCATTAAGTTTCGGAACAAATTTAAAAAAAAAAAATCAAAAATGGAGTAAATGCAAAACTTTCGAAGTAGATTCAAAACAAAAACAAAACATTTATTGGCCTTTTATTGGTTTTTTTTTTTAAATTATACCTACCTTATTTTTACACTGACAGCTGGTTCCCGTTCGAATTTTTTAACAAAAAGTCAATATCATACCTCAGAAGAACGAAAAAGTTGCTATACGCCTGAACAAATTTCGGAAACGCTGTGTGCCCAAACAGTGCGTTGTTTGAAATACGTTCGGTCCAAAATGAAGCATCCAGTGCGTCGCTGTGATGAAGTTTGGGTAAAAGTTTTTGCTAGTGGCTGCTGTAGCCGAGGGTGTACAACTGATTCCACGCACACGTTTCTGTACGCCCTGGTCATTACTGGGAGTAACAGATAATAAATAACTTTTCCAATGAGATTGATGACTTAAGCATAGACAACCTCTGATTTATTAAGAATGGCGATCCATGCCTCAAATCCTATGCCGCAATCACTTTTTGCACTCTAAACTGCAAGATCGTGCTATCAGCCTTCTTGGCGGTGTCAATTGGCCGCCCCGGATCTTCATTTTACTGTGGGGACTGTGAAAGACCGACAATATGTCAACAATTTGAAAAGCACTAAAACGCGTATCAGCTTTTACGAGGCACTGATGGGTTGTCAAGAGAACCACACTGCCATTAAGAGAACCGTTTTACTAAGCAGTTAGAATTCGTCATGAAATTGTTAGCCCTTGAAATGCACTAACCCTGGAGGCTGCCCAAGTTTTGTTGCGCCCCCATTGCTTTTTTTACTTATTTATTTCTAATTTCAATTTCAAGCTCTTTAATACACGGTTGTCTAAAGTTTAGGTATCCAAAATTATCTATATTAAAAAGTAGAGTACGTCCCAACAAAATCGAAGCATCGGAGTATAATTAATTTTTATTCAAAAGTGGAGCAAATTTGCTCCGATTGCTCCGCAGTCCAATACTGGCATCAACAGCGTAATCGTTTTGTCAAGGGAAAAACGCAAAATTTTTTTAAAAAAGTAGTGGGGGAAAAATTCATTAAAAAAAAAAATAGAACTTTTTCCGATGACAAAAAAATCGTGACCGGATTTTTTGGTGCTATGTATATTGCTTGAAAAAAAGGACTAAAACATAAAAAAAATCACATGTTATTTAAATCGAAAAAAGTACAGGTCCGGCGGCACGTGTTAAAATTGAGATAGGGGGGTGAAATTTTGGGAACATTTTTTTTTTTAATTTATTTGCAACATTTGTGAGGGGTGCACTCATTAAAATTCCGACCTAACAACTTTAAGGACCACTCTAGAATATACATATGCCTGAACCTCCAAGGAAACCTGGGTAAGAAGTGTGAATCCATGGGCACACTATGTAAAGCTGGTTTGAGCTCTCAGTTTCAGTACTATTCATATCATTTCGGGACACAAAATGGAAAAATAGGGTGAACCATTATAACAAAATGTAGACGTAGACACATTGTGTCAACAGGGCTTGAACTCCGTAACGTGTAAGACAACTACCGTTTAACTCTAAGTATTAAAAAATAGTGTTTAAAAACTCGAGAAAATCACCAAAATTTGTAAGCTCATAGTAAAACAGCAGTCGTTCAATCACTGAAAGCGAATTTAAAAGAAACAATCTTTTGACGATACAATCGACGATTGATGATACGACAAAAGCCTCCTAAGAAGTTTATCGAATCTGACTGGTAGTGAAAACATTTTTTCTTACTTACTTCCTTTTTTACTCAATCAGAGCAAATGTTTACGGTAATAAGTTCTTATATCTTAGTAACAGCTAACAGGTTAGTGTCTATGATATTTGCAACTATACGATCGAGAGAAATCAATCACTTCATCCCAAAAAATCGGACAAAGCTTTTATTGTGGTAATCTGGTAATCGTGTATTAAACTTTATACACATACTTTTACTCTAATTCAAATTTTGCCGATGTTTTTTGTTGGAAATTTCGTCCTTGTCATATGATACTCAGCAGATGTGCTCTTCTTGAGTGACTACAGCACTGCGCCACGCCCCCACATGCGCTATTATTTTAATTTTTCCTGTTTCCGGCCCGATTTCGATTGATATTTAAAATCCCTCAGCTTTATCTTCCGTTGAAACTTTCAGTAGTTTGCTCACAGCAGGTACTCCAATGCCCTCGGGTTGCGCTAGTAGCTTCGTTCATTGCACTTTATCCAGTCGCCGAATTACCGCACACGTGACTGAGTGATACGTGACTGAATTGCGTGCTTTTGACACTACTTCTTGCGTTATCGAGCACTTAAGTTCCGCAATTTGGCATTCTTTTATCAGTATTTGCATGAATTGAAGTCGATAAACGAACAGTAGATTGATGTTGTGCAACAAAGGGCGGATTTCAAAAGGAAAATTGTAGGTACTCACTCACTCGATTACTGATACGGTAACTTCAACTCCAGGTTTCTTGACAGTCTCTTCCTTTGCTTTTGAGCTTTAAAACCCACGAAATCACCATTCAGGGTAGTCACTTGAAGAAAACTACATCCTGTTCTGATTGTTTGTGGTGCCCGTGGCGTGATGGTTACCTACCATGTTCCCAACAGAGGGAAAAATGTTTTTCCACGGGTATCGTCTTTCGCGAGGAATTAGCATTATTAAATTCTTTGTCATGAAAAGCGCTTTCTCGATAAGCCGTTCGGAACTGGCAGAAGATTGTAGGTCCTCTCCATTCCTTCACAAATGCGCTAGGTTCTGAAGCCTAGTGCTACTCTATAGAGTGAGTTCAGGGCAATTCCAGACTTAAAATAACTGAGCTTCACATTTGGTGAAAGAAATTTAAAAAAAAAACTCTTTAAGAAAACTTCCCGACAAACCTTGACCCTGAGCTTATACAAATAAACTTTGTATATCGTAAGGGATGGAAAAATATCCAAAACTAGGTCTGAGTCATATGTCCGACTTAAATTGAGTGTAAGTCTCGAAAAGAAGTAAACAGCTGCTGGTTATGTCCTTGTGCCTAATGCATGACCGTGGATATACGTAAGAGACAAAGTCATTCCTGTACAACCTGATACTTTGTAAACTATGCCGTTCTTAAATCTCGGAAGCATAAAAACAAGTCCGTGAAAACATAATTTTTTTAACCCTTTTCCACAACAGCAAATGCACCAACTTCCTTTGTATAGACGACACTCACATCACACAAAACCTATAAAAAATTTTTCTTTTTTATTTGTACACACTTAAAAATCGGAATCGCTTAACGATCCTTGGAAATGAAACAAACACCTGCGGTTCTTGTTTTCCCACCGACTGTCTTCATGGCTGAACAAAATATATCCAATATCGTCGACTGCATCACCATTCACCAGTCATCCGAAAGAGAGAGAAAGATAAAAAAAAAGAAAATAAACACAACTCGACATAATTTCATGACAAAATAGCTTGAGATGTGTGTTTACAATTCGCTCAGAATTCATTTGTTTTACTGACAGTGTGTAACGTGTAACCACCACAACAACAACAACTAGAACAACAAAATTTAAGGAAACCTGCCTTGCGATTTCCTTGTGTGTGTTCTTCAATTTATTTACATTTACCCCCAACAGCATGAACTTGATTGTGTTTTGATAGAAATATAGACAATGTACCAACTGTACTACTACTTGGTATACTCATCGTTGTTATTGGGGAAAACATGGAAACGTCCTCGTCGTCAGCGTCATCGTCGTCGAGGTTCCCCAAGAGAAACAATAGCACAGCCAAGCAACAGCAAAATATGTAATAAAAGGAAAATACGTGCATAGGTATAGAGTGCATAGCTATCAGCAGATGCAAACTTACTGATGTAAAGATTGATTGGTGAAACGCGGTTAAACATAATCGATGAACGGTAACATAAACACACTGTCCCACATAAGCTTATCAACAATGCTCGTCTTAAATTAAGGGATAAGCATTTCCCATAATACTTCGTCCAACTATGAAAGAAGTGATTATAGTCCAAAATAGATTTTCACATAACTTAGGCGGAAGGACTTCCTTCCTCCGTTTCGGATAAGAAGTCCAGAAGAGCGCATTTAATTATTACAAACCTACAATTCGCTGTCTCAGTGAATTTCTGTGATAGTTCAGATAGATTTGACATTCAGTTCCATTAAAGCTTAGATATATTTACTATACCCCTTCGTGTGACAACATCGCGTGCTCAGGGATTTTCAGCTCCAAATCAAACAGCCAAGCCTGCTCACCAAACTTTTTTGCTTCACTTGGATTATTTCTGTTTCTAAAAATGAATAAAAGGATCTGACGCATTGGTTTACGAAAAAATAAGATTGTTACGATTGTTCTCAGCATTTTTTGATAAAACGATAGAAATTAAGCGTATCTACATTGACATATTTTAGCGACGGATAAGCTCAACCACCTGTTCTCGGTAGTCCAAACAAAATATTCTCAACCTTCACAATAATTATGAAATAATTCTTATTCCAATACTTGGAACACAGCTGGCTTCATCAAAAAACATTCATTGGATTGTGTTCACTTTTTGTTTTCAGAAATGATTTTTTTTCTATAGTTTTTCTTATACAACAGTGCCACTAAGAGTTCGCAGGCTTTTTAAAACTTAATCCTAAAAAGGTAACCATACTTTTTAGTACGTTAAAGGAAACCATTCGTCTAATCTACGAGGCGAAATTCGACTGCGCTTTTAGAGCAAAGTTGTTAGCTTATTCCTGTGATGGTAAATAAGGTTCACATGAGTGCGAAAAAGAAAGGAGATGTGAAATTATCATTTCCTTTCTTTTCCGAATTCATGTGAGCCTTTTCTCGTGAGACCTCACGAAAAAAGGGAATTAGAGATGACTGGGGTTGCACGAAAAAAGAATGCAATCGGTAAGAGTTCTCGAAAGAAAAATGAAAAAAATAAAATTGATGTTCGTAGAATCGACGAAGGCTACCTTTCTAGGGTTAAAGACGTAAAATAGACTTGCTTGGTTGTATACGACGTTCGAATCCATAGACATCTTAAAAAAAAATATTGTATTGACATTCGGCATCGGAAAAAAAAATATAAGTCGCTTTCATTCCCTTACAAGGTATGGTTGGAAAAAATGCAATAGGCCCCGTATTCGACTTCTGCTAAAGATTTGAAGGGACCCATTATTCTCACCAGCGAATTAAGCCATGTGTAAAAGCCATAAGTTTTTACATGATCAAAAAGTAAGGCAAAAAATACTGTTGTGTTCAAAGGAAGCAAAAGCTTTTGGTCTTTTGTTAAGAACATTAAGTACTGGACCACGTCATCGGTCCCAACGCTCGTATTCAATGACTCTCCGTATGTCAGCTTCATCAATAAAGGCAATCTGCTAGCAGTTCAATTTGCTGCTAACTCTACACTTCCTGATAGCATATTGACTCCACTTGAGCTTGAGTCCGCAAATTCTGTGATGAAACAGATATTTTTTCGAACTCGCTCCGCTGCGAAAGTCCTCAAAGATCTCAATATACACAAATCCGCAGGTCCAGATGGTATCCCCGCCATTATTCTGAAGAGGTTTTCTTCTACACTGGCAAAACCAATGCGTAAACTTTTCCATCTTTCTTATTCTGCTAGGATTTTCCCGAGCAGTTGGAAAACTGCTTTAGTCCAGACGGTCCCTTAAAAAATGTGAATCTTCCTCCCCTTCCAATTGCCATCCAATTGCACTTACGTCCCTTCTTTCCAAGGTCATTGAAACGTTGATAAACCGTCAACTTATGAAATATCTTGAAGAACGAAAGCTTCTTAATGACCGGCAGTACGGCTTTCGTAGCAAACGGTCCACTGGTAATTTGGTGGCTTATCTCACCGAAAAGTGGAACCCATGTTTACATTGCTTTGGAGAAAGTAAGATTATTGCGCTTAATATTTCTAAAGCATTTGATAGAGTTTGGCATCAGACTCTTTTATCGAAAATGCGTGCTTTTGATATCGATGAGTCTCTTCTTCGTTGGATTAGAAACTACCTTTCCGACCGTTCAATACAACTTGTATTAGATGGCTTCAAGTCTGATACCCACTTCATAAATGCTTGTGTGCCCCAGGGTTTCGTTTTGTCTCCGACTCTCTTCCTCATTTTCATAAATAATCTTTTGTCTGTTTTGCTGACGACTTGATCCATAGCTTTTCATATTCTTTTTCAAATTCATGTCCCTGCTCTTCGGATGTGGAACTGGAACGGCTGCTGATAAGCTCATTGAATTCTGACCTTGACCATTGTTACATGGTGTCTTAAAAACCGAGTTGAATTCAATGCTTCAAAAACTCAATGCTGTCTCTTGTCGTTGAAGCTAAACAGTCCCCCATTGCCATTATCTATGAATGGTACCTGCATCAAACCGAAAGCTGTCAGTACTTGGTATGTGTGTAAACATTGATCTTCCTTGGAATGACCACATCTTCACCCTTTCCGATCTGGCTACAATTTATAGGGCCTTCATTCACCCAAAGCTGGAGTATAACTCTCATAATTTGGTCAGGTGCTTCTCAAGAATCTCTGCGCCTGCTTGATAGGGTACAAAGTAGAGCGTTGAAATTGATAGGTGATAGTTCAATCGTAGAATCGATTGATTATCTTGAACATCGTCGAAACATTGCCTGTCTCACTCTCTTTTATCGCTTTTTTTCAAACAGTGTTCTAGTGAAATAGCCAGTTGCATTCCTGCCTCGAAACAATTTAGCCGTAACACCCGCTTCGCTACGAATGCTCATCAGTTTTACCTTGAGCCCAACTTCGGGCGTACAGTCAAGTATAGAGATTCTTATTTTAGTCGCACCACCCTAATGTGGAATGCTCTACCTGACCCGGGTTTTCCCTTATATTAGGATTCGCAAAAGTTCAGAAGCAACTTGCGTCGATGTTTCCTTTCAAATTCTCTTCTATTTTCCTAAATGCTCGCACTGTGTTCTATAACATTATAAGGGTGTGTTCATAACCCCTTGATGTGCGGGATAATTATAAAAAAAAAATACATATTTCCATTTGTTTCTATTTTTCCAATACTGCTGACTCAAAGTTCCACTAACGATGTCTAAAGTTGCGCTAGTTAGTCAGCTTCGATTGAAATACGGTGGTGTTAGTGAGTTAAAATGTATGTAGAATCGTCGGAATAGATGAATCTGCTTGTTACGTGGGGGAAGCAAGAAATCGTTTTTCCACGGATATCTTCTCTAGCGAGGAATTTACAATACCGCTTTCCCACTAGTTGGTTTGTATGAGTATGTATATCATATTGATCCAGATTGAAGTAAAGTATTTGTTTTGCAGAAATCTCGTCTAACTCTGTTGTTCAAAGGAGTGACCTGAGGATCTCACCAAAATAGATACCCATCATGACTTGTAATTAGAAGAAGATTCTGGGAGTTAAAAATTTGATTTCAGCTGCGATTGCTTTCAAGAACAAACGACCCTTATAAAGTTAAAAAAGAGCAGGAGTTAGGAAAGAAGGAAAATTACTTTCAAATTGACAATTGGACAAATGAGTTTGGTAAAGCATTCCACATTCGGAAATGTGGGCCAAGACATGAATTCCTGTACTTTTGTGAATTGGTCCATTGCGAGTCGGCTATTGCGTTCAGATTGTTCTGATGGGAGGAATGCATTTGAATGGCTCACTAGAGCACTATGAGAAGGAGAGAGAGGTAGATAGAGAAAGAGAGAGAGAGAGAGAGAGAGAGAGAGAGAGAGAGAGAGAGAGAGAGAGAGAGAGAGAGAGAGAGAGAGAGAGAGAGAGAGAGAGAGAGAGAGAGAGAGAACCTTATCTCTCTCTCTTGCTCTATTTTGAACCTTAGTAAGTAAGCCCAAAAACGTTTCCCCAATACCGGAACTTAAGTCATGTTCTAGATGTATGTTGTCAAACAAATTTACTTAATCGTCTTGAAAAACCAGTTTATTCTGCATCACGTGTTTTTGGTGACTTTTATCAGTCTGTACGTTCCAACTAAGAGCATCACTTAAACACATACCAAGAATTTTCGACCATTTTTTACAGCACTTGGGGCCGCATGTCAGCAAAGCTGAGGCGAATATTCTCTTCCAAGACGTCAATCGTCTGGAGCTTGTCTGCGTAGACAAATAACTTCACACAACAACAACCAAAAAAAAAAAAAAAACAGTAATATTAGTAAAGTAGGTTTAAAATATGAAATGGTAAAAATCGACGATAACAGTGATTTCCTTTCGTGACAATTTACCGAACGTAAGCAGTGTTCAGTAGCTGTGTGGTTTCAATTTTTCCACGAGGAAACGACAAACTAAGAGAAAATCAAGTGACAGCTGTCAAAAAGACCAACTTTGTAAATGTAGATCCCACGTAAAAAAACACCCTTTATATACTATCAAATACTCAAACCCTAAACGAAACCCTAAAAATGTTTTGTTTTAAGAATTTTTCCCGCTCCGTTGGATCCCTAACCAGTGTATTTCATGAGAAGGAATAAAATAGGACTGCTGAAACATCACGGGCCAACGGACATCCATCTTGTTGGCAGACAACGTCGCAGCTTACAGTGGTGTACGATTTATCCTCAAATTTTTAGATCTGATGAAAACAGATTTTCGGTAGTTGAAACTCATCAATGCAGTTGTAACGATCGCACATATTTTTCCTACTTACTTTTATTTAAATAAATATATTTATTCATATTTATTTATTTTATGAAGGTGTTTGGTTTCGTCTCAAAGTCCTTCCATTGTGTCTCCTTTCTATTCATGGATTTTTTGGGCGCAAATTTAATTTAATTCAAAGACATCAGCATTTTAACGAAGAACCAGTGACGCGTTCAAACACTTGCACCTATAGCAAATATAAATTCGTAAGCAAAAAACTACAAAATAAAAAAGACAATGTAATCCCTTAAATTGTTTTGAACAGTATGTATCAAATTTAAATCTCGTCGTTGCAACCAGAAGAGCGCTTGGCAACGACTTCCACACCAATTCGTGTCATCATCAACAATGTGCGGGTGTTCCACACAACACAGCAACCGCCAACATCCATGCAAAAGTATGCCAATGAGGGGCGCGAGAAGGGCGAGATGTAAATTTCCGCGCCAAAGATGATCCTTGTTTATTGTTGAATGTCGTGAAAATTCCCACTAGCAAAAATGTGGCCAACTGGGATTTTCACGACAACAGAAAAATGCCTGGCGGAATACCAGCGGCGTAATTCACACCCGCACATCAGCTTCTTTAACATATTTATTGCCTTCATTTAGTCTGGTAATGGTAATCGAATCGGGACCGCGGGGATTTCAACTAGGTATTAACATTTTTTGTTATGGTGTTTAAGTTATAAACTTTGTGCCTGACGGAACGCATTAAAAACAAAAAAAATTAAAAAAAACCCAAACAACTTGTCCCACTCTGCAAATTGCGAACAAAAAAAAAAAGAAGAAGAAAATTAAAAAAAAATTAAGTAGAATCCTTCTACTAGAGAGCTCCGGTGTGCGAATGTCTGACCTACTTGCAAGTGTATAATTTATGGTTATGGTTTTTGGAGTCGCAGTTGTTTTAATTAACCCCTTGGCCTAAATTAAATAACGTTGATACTTTGTCGGGCGCGCATTTGGCTGTGGATCCCCCTTCTCGATTTTGCTTTCATCTTAAAAGATGGGTTCATCCTCAAGTGGAGTTAACCTCAAATTGTGTACGTTTTCCTTCTTCCATAAAGAACTTCAACTTGATGAACACCTGTCTATGATTTAGTTCCTCTCCGAAGCGGATTTTATTTGCAATTTGGGATTGTGCGGTTCGTTGTTATTCTAATCGAAATGAATAATGCGGAACTAACTTCGTCATCCATCGGGTGGCGGGTTGTCATCGCCATCGTCGTCGTCGTCGTCGCTCATCCATGCAGTAACAAGGTCCTTTTAAAAGGCTCACACCACACTAATTAAAATGTTTTTATGTCACTGTCGTAGTCGTCGGTCGGTTGGTTGAATGGTTTGTTGGTTGGTTCGTTGGTTAGTTCGGTTGGTTGTCGGCAAGGGACGACGGCGTACGGCTGGGTGAATATTAAATACAATATTCGTTACTTGGCTGTGTTAATGAGGACATTTAGATCTGACACAACGCTGCTGTCCTTATTGACTAGTTGGTTGAGTTTTTGTATATAATAAGCTATGACTGGAAAACACAAAAACGTTATGCATTTTTGTGCGTTGATAGGATTATGATTGCGATTAATAATTAAAATTTAGCGCCGCTGAAAGGGTGAATTTGCGGTGGCGATGGGTGGCTTTAGCAATGTATTAAGCCTCCTACTGATTCAGGCACCCGAATGACTGCAGTCATTTGCATAATACAATTTAGAAGTTTCGAGTGTTTAATGAAAATAATTTCGAAACCATGACGCGAACGAGATAAAAATATTTGCTTTTTTCTCTGTTCCTAAATAACTAATGTTTTTGTGGAAATTTTAGAAAATTTAGTTTTCAAAACCAGCAACATTTTTACGCTTGGAAAATTTTAAAATTATAATTGGCACGTTTTATTTTCAAATAAATCTAATCAGTTTGATTGCAGTGAATTGGAATACTTATTTTGTTGCGGTTCAAAATGGGGTGAATTTAATTTTGTTTGGAAATGTGAAGTAGGAAGCTAATCGAATTGCAAGTTAATTAGCATTCAAACTAGAGAGAGAGTAAAAAGGTGGTACACCAAACAATGGCCGCAAAACGTATTCTTCGCGAAGAGCTGACCAGTTTATTGAATATTACTCCATTCTACAATGGGCAAACCGAAGGCGTCTCCTCAATTCCACAGACCTTAGAACATGGCTGCTACAAGAAATGGTGAAGAGCTTGAATGGCAGTCAGTTCCGAAATAAATTTCGAAAGTTTTATTTATTTTTATAGAAACCTACTCCTACAAACTAGGACGTGTTGCAGCACGAGTATAAAAGACCTACAATTATTTGCGAGACAGATACTGCATAGAACGAAAAATTGCAAATGGCGGTGGTACGCTGTTGTGCGTTATGACGGAATACCATGCATCTAGCCCAACAGTATGCGATATCGGCAGATTAAGAAAGCATCAAAGTAACAAACCCCGATGAAGATGCCCACGCTTGGGACGACTTGTAACATAGAAACGTACAAACCCAGAACCCATATAATTAGTACTCAGAAAATGGTCTGAAGGGAAAAATATCTACTCTCATTGAATCGGTCTTGAAAACAGTTCAACTGGGACCTTTTATAAAAACTAATCACTTTAACTTTTAAAGCAGTTTTGCAAAATCTTGTTGCACAATTGACTAGGGAGCTATCAAATGAGAGGGTAAGTTGAGCACCTGGGACTTTTAGAATTCTTTAGTGCCAATAGTTTAACGTCATGGCTTGAAAATAGTCTCAAACTAGATAATATTGTTGATTTAAGAAAGATTAAAAACATAAGAAATTAATATACATTGGTCCGCAATGATTCAATCTTCTTTTTCTTGACTTACTAACAGTTTTTGTCTTTGGGAGAGATCTCAAGTGCTTGACAAAGAATTGAGGCATGGCTGAGCAAGAAAAGACGCAGTTTATAAAAAAAGTTGGTGGAGAGTTCAGTCATTATTTGTTTAAGTGTATATCAAAATGATCCAGTTATAGAGTTTTAGTGTTCTTATAGAAAATCCTCTAGAGTTCGATTTGATTTAAAGCGTTAGCAGCTTAATGCTTCCTGAGTTGATTTGAAACCATCCAATTTTGTGGTTTTGCCTTATGCTATTGAAATTTATATCACTTACAAGCGATTGAAAGAATTTAAAATGGAGGTCCCTTATTGATTGCGGTGACCATGGTCGAAGTAACTTTATTAATCATACACAAGATCTATGGGCGTAAATTTGTATAGTGAAAAGTTCGTGGAGCGAAAAATATGTACTGCAATGCCGACGAACTGTTAAATGTTCCAGTTAACTGTTTTATGAAGAAATAGCTGGCCTTCCCGGAGTAGCTGGAGTCCTACGGTGATCGAATGGAGTAAATTTTAGTGAAATGGCTGTTTTATAGGGCCCGTTCCCGTGGATGAATTATAGCTTAATGTTACTTGGAGATAATGAAGCCCTCTAACAGGGAAGGAATTTTTGAAATCGGTGCAGTATTTTCCAATTTCTGGTTACAATCTCGTTCCCGTTTCGGTTCGAATGAGAATATGGGATAAAAATATAGTTTATGCCGTTTCTGAGGCTCAAGACCATCGCTTTTACCACTCAGTGGGACTTTAGTAAAGTGGTCTTTATTCATATGCAAAGTGTGAATGAATTCCACTTTCTTACGGGTATTAAGATCACACTCAAAAATATGAATAGGGAACTACTTTCTAAGAACAATTTAACAACGAGCTTCAAACATTTAGTTAACCAGAGGATTATTTTCAAGACTCTGAAAAAAAATTATTACAAATCACACATTTCTTCGAAATAAGATTTTTTTTTATAATTAACGAGCACATCAAGGGGTTATGAATACCCTTATAATGTTTTAAAACACATTTGGACCTTTTAGGAAAATAAGAGAGGATTCAAAAAGGAAACACCAATGAACGTTGCTTTTGAATTTTTGTGAATCGTAATGCTGCGGAAAAACAGAGTCTGGCAAAGCATTCAACTTTGGGTGGTGCGACTAAATTTTGAATCTCTATACTTGACTGTACGTCCGAAGTTGGGCTCAATGTAAAACTGATGGGTATTCTTAGTGAGGCGAGTGTTGCAGCTAACTTGTTTCAGGAGAGGAATGCTGCTGGCTACTTCACTAGAGCACTGCTTGTGAAAAAAAACTGTCAAAGAAAGTGAGATAGGTAACGTTTTGACGATGTTCAAGAGAATCAATCGATTCTACGATTGAACTATCACCTATCAATTTTAACGCTCTATTTTGTACCCTACCAAGTAGGTGCAAAGATGTTTGGGTAGAACCTAACGCTAACCTCCCCACGGAGAGAGGACTACATTCATCAGTAGATTTATTTCCCTTCACATACCTTACTACGGTCTTAATCTAGTTTGTTCTCATACTTCTTTTCCTAATGAAAACGCTGCGCTGTGTAAATTTCATCAAAAACTTAACTTATCAAACTTAATATTTTATTGAATGAATAATAAATTTTGTTTTACTTGCGATTATAGGTAAGTAAGGCAAGTTTTGCAATCGTGCTGAAAAAAAAAATCATGAAAAAAGTGGTTCCTGCATTTCTGTCTGTTTGTCTGTTTGTTTTTTAATTTGTAAACTCATTTAGCTCTAGGTACTATAAAAGATAATAATCCAAATGTACCACATTATTACTTTATACTATAAATTGAAATTGAAATTGAAAAAATCTGTCTGTTTGTCCGTACATGGATCTACAGCCTGAGCCGCTTGACCGATTTTTTTTTTTTTTTTACAAATTTTTAATGTGTGGGAGCATATAGAGAAGGTTTTGGAATTGAGTTTCTAAGTCTTGAAATAACAGTACCTGCCATACAACCTTTATGATAATACTTATTTTTCTCGAAAGGGCTCCAGTGATTTCGATAAAACTTTACGTAGAACTATTTTTAAAGGTCTGTCTTGAGAAATCTAAGAACGGCACACAGTAGCCCGAACTGAATTTTTTGGTTGCAAAAATCATATCTCCTATACGAATAAAGATATCGCCCTAATTTTTGTTGATCTTAATGGAAATTTCCAAGGCTATTAAGTTCGTTAATTTGAAAAAATAATATTTACAGGGTGTTTCAGAATCTGCTGCTGAAATAAGAACTTTTAGTAAAGGTGGTTAACATAACTGGTATTTAATGTTAAAATGGTTAAAAGTCAATTTATGAAGTTATTTGATTATAATTTAAGTAATACAGTGCTTCAAAAACCTTTTAATTTAGTAGTTTATAATAGTTGATTTTTTTTTATTTCTGATCATTACAATTAACACAAATATGAAGTAAAAGTTACGAAACAAAGTTTAATTTACACACTTTTCCTAATTCTTACTCTCAAAATAAAAAAAAATTTTATCTAGTTTTCCTTTTTTGACTCAAATATTTGTCGACTTTGACAGCTTCTTCAAGTCCAACCGTTCATGCAAATGAAATAATTTTTTCGATTACTAGAGCTCCAAAAAAAACTAAAGCTCCGACGCGCGGCGCGTGCCCGGTGCGACGCGGGATTGGCACGGGGTCGGGGCGAAGTCAGCGCGAAGTCGGCACGAGGTCGGCGCGGCGCGGCTATCATTAGTTTTGTGGTTAGAAAATTAAACTTTTTTATGAATTTCTAACCACAAAACTAATAATAGCTTAAAATTCGCGCGAATTTTAAGCTATTATTAGTTTTGTGGTTAGAAATTCATAAAAAAGTTTAATTTTCTAACCACAAAACTAATAATAGCTTAAAATTTGCTCGAAAGAAAAGAAACCACAAAAAGTTTCACTTTCTAACCACAACACTAATAATAGCTTAAACCGAAAAATTAAAACATTTATTTTACAATTTAGGGGGTCAACTCACAAGTAACTTTTGAAATTTATTCTATAGAAACGCACCCCCCCCCCCCAACCTGTTAAAAAAATTCAACCCCCCAGTCCCGTAGCGGAGAAGCAAAGCGGCCCCATAATTTCTTCTTTATCCAACAGAAATTAAATTCGATTTTATTACTCAACGGATTTCGACTTTATTTCTCAACTTTTGGCATTCTTATTTTTGTCAAATATTTTCGTTTTTTCTTTTCGACATTATTACCTTTTCAATGGGAAATAAGGTAGAAAAATATTGTTGTTGTTGTTTTCGGCCTTATATCCCAAAAGAGGTAATAAGGCCGATTCACCCTTATTGCCTTCGACCTTATTTCACGGCACCAACTGAAATATCGAATAGATGCAAAGTTATCGTATTTACAGCGCGAGAATAACATGCGTTAGAAGAGAAGTCACCTTCGCTTCACAATACCCTCTACTGTTGACCTTTTGTATAGTCAGGCAGCGGTTTTAGGGAATTCTATTGTTGCGCCTGGAATCGCCGATTAATCTGTAAGTACTTCAATTAAAAATTTTCTCGTGGTGAAACCTTAAACGCATTCATCTCGAAACTACTTTTTCAAAAACTGTGTTACAATTCAAAAAGTTAGCAACCGTTTAAGATAAAATTTTGTGTTTTTTAAGCTCCTAAACTGGTCTCCCCCTTCTTAAACAAAATTGTTTGTATGTTTATTTACTATTTCTACAGAGAGTGCATTATAAATGCCACGGAGCCATAAATATCCCGAGATGGGTACCTCTACTTTTCATTTCCGGATGGAGGTTGCAAAAACAACACTAAAAAGCTCGAGCCAAAACTTCTACCGGTCTTTTTCCCAAACTTTACCCAGAAAGTAAAGAAACATACCTATTATGAAGAGCGTGAAACCTTGTACTCAGCCTCAAGACTTTGAAATTGTACTTAGCTCCCAGTCGTACCCATTTTTTTAATCTTATGCCAGTTTTTAAAGTTTACATGTTATTTGGAGCTGGTGGTTTCAATAGTTGGTACGTTGATGGCGCTATTCAGATGTTCGACTATCATTAATTTTTCGCAAGAATTTGTTAATTTTTCGTTTAAAGTTCTACGTTAAATTAAATAGAGATTTTCGCTATCTCATTTGTTTCGTGTCCATCAATTTCTTATACGCGTCAGTGTGGAATTTTAATTTGAGTCGATTCCCTAACACAGGCATCTACTCTTTCTGTTTACCAAAGGCTAACTTTTTTGTGTAAGTTGCAATTGCGGACTCAAATAACTTCTAGTTTACGTAAGAAAGTGACGTTCAAAGTTCAATAATCGTTACCCAGTTTGGTTTGTTGTTGTTGTTTACATGTTAAGTATCCGAAGGGTACCAGAGGTATCCGAAGGTATTTGAAAATGTTTGGTAAACCTTTCTGTCGAAGTGATTAGATGACAGAAAATTTACTTTTGTTTTCATCCATTTTGGATTTTTATTTTCAGTAGACATCATAGTCATTTCAATTGATAGACAAAAAACAAAAAAAAAAATTGTAAAATTTACACGATTTTCTTTTCTCTTGCTCCAAAATATTTTTTGATACTCAAAAATGCTGAAATACGATTTTTTAGTTTCAGTATTATCATTTCGCTCTTTTTTTTTTTTCAAATTGCAAACAAGAAGTCGATTTACCATTTTCTAATCCAAGATATAAAACTGGACTCATTTTTCGTCTTATTTATAGCTTATTTTTCTTGATTTGATCTTAGAATTCTTTCCGTGTTTCATATTATTGGTAGTTTCAGCAAGGTTCATTCTATAACGAATCAAAGAACGGAAACAAAACAGTTGCAATGCGTCTAAAGAATTTGTTCAAGCTGAACTTTGAGGATCCGTTCAAAACAAAGGACTGCAAGTTAAGTAAAACACAGTAACATTCTACTTAAGCCTTTCTTCGTTCCCATACCAGTCATGATTTGGCCCAAGGATCCCAACCATTCATATACACAAAAACATACTTTCCAGAACCCTTTTACACTATTCATCATTGCAAACTTCACTCAAACGCTCAAGAATCAACAACATAGTTTTCAAATGTAATTTATGTTAAGTGATTTTCATTTTTAAACTCTTCAAAGCACTTCTGATTACAGAAGACAGGTCAGTTCCTACCATTGCCTGTCAAAGTAACTTCTCTCTCTCTCTCTGCCTTCCTGGGACAAAAAAGGATCGCAATCGTATACCATAACCACAAAATTCAATCAAAACTAAAAACCCTTTACAGAAATAATGAAAAGAAAATATTATTTCCTTCTGCTCCAATCCAATGCAGCATCTTCTCTTCAAATCCATTAAAATTTAATTGCTTTATTTATGACCCCATGATACATCCTTCCGTGCGTTGGGCTTGGATTCTCCTTTTAATACAAACACCAGTGAAAACTATCTTCACAAATTTGCTTTTGAACTCA
Source organism: Melanostoma mellinum (assembly GCA_914767635.1). NCBI lineage: Eukaryota > Metazoa > Arthropoda > Insecta > Diptera > Syrphidae > Melanostoma > Melanostoma mellinum. The sequence goes on from OU612059.1 coordinate 74,420,575, forward strand.
TAAAACACACTCTTGTCTCAGTCGTTCAAAAAGTTTGTGTCCATTTTATTACTTCCAAAACTTGAGACGACAGCATTTAAATAAACAACACTTACATAGCAATCCAACCTAACGTCTTAAAGTTCTGCAAACTTTTAAACGACCACAGAGCGGCAACACAGAAATGTTGAAAAATAGAAAAAGGAGCTGTCATACCAAAAATTCTGCCATCAAGCTGTTTGTGTTTCTAATTTCTGTGTACTTGAGTGCAGCAATTTTGTGCATCTATACAAACAAGAAACAAGTGTAAACAAGCCAACCAAAGTCGTATATATGATTCCTGAAAAAAATTTATTTTTATTTTTGCTGCACGGACAACGTAGCCAAGCCAACAAAGCAAACGAAGTATTATAGCTTCCGTTTCCCTGGATGATGATGCAATTGCTTGCGCCTCGTCATATCAAACATCAAACTCTATGGCGATCAAAGTGAAATGATTTTTTTTCTAATGGCAATTGGCATTGATTGTGAGTGAGTCGATGACGACGTCGGGGACGACGACGACGACGAAGAGCGACGTTTGTGAACGAGATGGTAATCATCAATCAATTAATCGCGGCAATGCTTCTGTCATCATATGTGTGTTGGTATACCCTGCTGCTGTAATGAAGCCTGTACTCTGTTACACCCTCGACACTACGTGCGCCTGATTTCGTGTGGGAGACTGCTTTGCATCCGAGGTTACACCACTTTATTGATTGGACGGGCACAAATGTATTCTTTGAGATTTTTCTTTGTAATCTCGTGTTTGATTGAATTTTGTTTTTCAACACCATGCTTCGTAGTAAAAGTAGACACTTTTTTCCGCTTGTTATCCCTTTGTATTTTCCCCACAACGCCAACGACGACGACCGTGCCGTGCTGAATAATTACTACTCACACGACCGAACGGGCAAGACAAAAACAGAATAAGCCCAATAATTTGTCCCCAATGCCCTTAATGGTTTGGGTGAATCGAGGGGGATGATTTTGAAGAGCACTATTAAACGTTTACGTGTACAACTATATGTGAAGGCACTTGGCATTGGACACCAGGTTGATCCATCCGTCCCCGCACTTACCTTTCCATTAAACCCTTGTGTACGGATGGGTAGGATTAATTAACTTCGAAAAACGATTTGGTGTGGGTGAAAAACACAAGTGTTGCCGTTGTTTGGCGAAAAAACACTTTTAGCAATCATTTGTGAAAGAGTAAGGACAGGCTCATGTAAATAACAGTTTGTTATTATTTAATGAAATAAATTTATACGTAATTAGGCTACGAATGCTGTTTGCACATATGAATGATGATATTTTTGTTAGCATGAAGATGTCTAAGGCCGAGGCCACGCAGTCAGCGATAAGCGAGCGAGCGAGCGACTGAACGACATGAAAAAATTAAAACAAATGAAATTGCATTGAACTGGCCATGCATTAAGCGAGCGATGAGCGATTTTTTTAAGCGACTGAACGACGTCGCTCTGTCACCAAACTTGTTCTAATTTTTAGTTTATCGCTTAGCGTCAAGAGCAACAGATGGTTAAAGTAAATATAGAAATTTTGATCTCTGCTGTGCAACAACAACTAACAACTAAAGCTAAAGAAATGTCGCTCACGAAAAGGCCACTAGTCGCTCGACTTCGTCGCTTAATCGCTGATCGTTCAATCGCTCGCTCGCTTATCGCTGTCTGCGTGGCCTTAGCCTAAGAGTTTAAAGCAGCCAGATCTTCACTAAAAAAGAACAAACAGTGTTATAGAACCTTTGCCACATAAGAATAGCAGTGAAAAGCGGAGGTGGCATAATTAACCAAAATTAGAGTCATGAAGTAGCTTCCTAGGCCCATCCGCTATGGAAACAGCTGTTAGGGGCAATAACACAAGTCTCAGCTCTTCGTGTAAATAAAACGAATAAATATTCTGTTGTACAATAGGCTTCAGATGTAGCTAACTAGTAAGCCATGAATACTGGCCTCAACCACATGCCTCTGAGGTAGGTTCAGCGGATCCAGGGTCTTCTAAAGAAGCAGCAAAACTTTAGTTTATTGAAGTTAGTTTTATATCCGATATGCAAAATATAATTTTCTTATAAAATTTAGAACAATGATTTTTAAGATTTCATTCAGGTTCATAAAGTACTCTAAAGTATTAGGTAGGTCTTGATGGGTGAGAGTGGGATTTCTTCGTATTAGGACAGTTCCACCCTGAGGTCTGTTGTTGGAGGAAGCCGAGTGCGGATTCTACGACTTTGTTCTTGGATGATATCCAGATGGGTTCTTTGGTCTTGGGTTTCGGACTCCAATGGTGATGGTTTTTGGTTCCGGGTCTTCAGTTCTCGGAACAGCGCTGGATCTCTGTAATCCTCTCCTGGTGTAATGATTACTGTAACAAGACTTGAAAATGTTAGGGTTTGTCCTGAGAAAGCAGGAACTACTAAATTCCCAGCGAAATAGCACTGGACACTAAGTTCACAGTGAAATAGCTCTGGCCACTATGTAAAGGGCACCGTTTGCTGAGGTTATTTTGTTTCTGTAGTATAGCGGCTAAGGGGGTGAATTTGTAATGGCTCATTACAATATCATGCAAATACTCATTTTAAAGTACCACTGCTGATATTGATACAGTTGTGACAGGCTTCATGTTCTTTCACTAAAGAGAGAGGAACCCATTTGGCTGAACTTGTGGCTGATATTGATACAGTTGTGACAGGCTTCATGTTCTTTCCCTAAAGAGAGAGGAACCCATTTGGCTGAACTTGTCTTATTTGAAGTAAAACATATATCAGCAGCGTATTATGAGCTTACATACTTCTTTAGGTGGGCATTATAGTTCAGGGTAAACCTGAGCCTCAACCAACATTTTGGGCCAACAATTTCGACTTTGGGTGATCTCTCTCTCTCAGTCGGTTGAGGTTTTCTTCCACTTGATTGCGACACTTAAAACGAGATCTTCCTCTTACACGATTTCCCTTCGAAAACCTGTAGAGCCGCAGGGTTAAGTCCATCCACTCTACATGGCCCGACCATCGTTGCCTCGCGATGCGTACTCTTCTAGCTATGCACAGCTCATACAGCTCGTCGTTGTATATTCTTACCTAAACATTGTCTTCGCATACAGGACCAAAGATCACTTGGAGTATTTTTCTTTTGAAACGACGCACGACGAAGGGTTTCCTCATCCGCTTTCGATAAAGTCCACGCTTTCGCGCCGTAAGGCAGGACTGGCGTTATTAAGGTCTTTTAAATGTGACCATAGTTTTTCTAGAGAGGGGTTCGTTTCTCAATTGCCTTCTTAACCCAAAGAAGCAGCAGTTGGCAAGAGTTGGTCGGCGTTTGAACTCCGCACTGATGTTGTTCTCCTAGTCTATAGCTGATCATAGGTAGACGAAGTCTTGTTGTCGTTTACTACCTGGAAGCTCGAAGTTATGTCTGTCTATTACGACTTGTTGTTCGATGCGTCGCTGTTCGATGTCTTTGTTTGATGACAACATATACTTCGTTTTACCCTCTTTAACCATCAAACCCATTTTTCCGCTTCTGTTTCAATACTCGCAAGATCACCAATGACATTTTTTCAAAGATCTGCCTGAATTTGAAAATTTGGTGTATTGTGGACTTCTCTGGTCTAAAATGACATTGATAAGGACCTTTCAAGTTTTTGACTTGGGATTTCAGAATTCAGACGTTCGCATATTATAGCAGACAAGATTTTATAAGCGACGTTAAGACTTATTCCTCTGTAATTGACACCGTTGCCGTTGTGAGGGTCTCCCTTTCTTAGGATCGGGCATACGATACTGAGGTTCCATTCATCGGGAGCAGTTGGTGCATGCTACTTTCCAACTGGTCTCCAGTCGCCTTGAAGAGTTCGGTGACAAGGCCTGCGCCTGCAGTTTAAGTTTGCATATGGCAAGTTGAACTTCTTCTAGGTCGGGAGGACGGCATTCTTGATCATCGTCCAAGCTGAATGGGGCAATCTGCCTGACAGCGGAATTTGTGTCCTCATCGCCGTTAAGCAGTCTGCAGAAATGATCTTTCCAGATCCTCAGTTGCGACTGTGACTCTACAACTATGTTTCGGGGCTTGCCACCCTGGCAGGATCTTTTTACCTTTTGGTAAAACTTCCTAATCTCGTTCCTGTCATGGCACCTCTCAATTTCCTCAAACGAGTGCTTCTCATGCTGCTTCTTTTTCTTTTTGAGAATTCAGTATTCTTCCCCTTTTCTCCTTCTAAATCTCGTTATACTGATCGAAAGCAGTCCTTGTTCTCTTTTGCATCAACATTTGTCTTTTTTTTGTTTGGCTACATTTGCCTGCCTGCATTCTTCATCTAACCATGGGTTTCGTTTTGGGGACTGAGTAAAACCCAGAACCTCAGAGGCAGCGGTTCTGATGGCTTGTTGGCATTGCTATCACTGGTGTTCAAAGTTTGATGCTGGCGGCAGAAGACTCAAGGACAGTTGGAGTGACACTCGATTGATGAAGCACTGCCAATCTCTTTTGATTGTGGCTTTCCGACGTCATATCTCTTCATAGCGTTGGTTCACATGACACATGAGTCGTGAACATGATATCCTCATTCGTACTTTGGCTTCAACAAGGTAATGATCAGAGTCAAAGTTGACCAGTCGGAAAGCTCGGACATATATCACACTGAGAGAATGCCTTGCGTCGATTTCAGCATTGTAAACTTGGTTGACGGTCAATTATGAGCGAATTCATAAAAAAGTGCACAGATTTTTGAAATGTGCTCACGCATTCAACTCATTGGTCAACAGAGAAGTATTGTTCACTTCTCCTTAGTTTCTATTTCTTAGTTCGGAACAGAGCATTTAACTGAAACTTGGCACCAAAAGAACGTTCTCTTCGAGCTTATGTTCTTGGATTGAGTCTCAAATTCATACCAGCCACATTCTTATCTGCTTGCATCGTACAAAGACGAACTAGCTTTTTGAATAAACTAACGTACAACGAAATTAATTGAAATAAAAAGTGCTTTCTCACTTAGTCTTTCTCAAAATGTATAGGCACTCTCCATTCCTCACAAGGAATAAACCACCAAAACTTAATTACTAAATAAATAGGTTGGTGCATCAAAGCGGGTGCCCCGAGGCCTAACACATTTCTCACAACCATACTTTGCGTGGGATTGGAGGGGACCTAAAACTTTCTTCCTATTCCAAACGGCTAATCAAGCAAGCTCTATTCATGGCAGTGAATTTACTATTGGAAGACTTGCCAATTCATTGGACGATAGTAAAAACCACAAAAACCCAAAATTTCAGAGTCTCTTATTCGATTTTTCATTGAGCTTCGGTTTAAATGGCTGTCATAAAAATAATTGTCATAATTTGGCGGTAACAGACAATAACAGCTTAAAACTCGCACGAATTCTGGTAACCCCATGAGATTTTCAGTTCAGCCGACTCATTTTAGATAAACTCACCAAAAAGGAAACCTTTTGCATCAGAAATGACTTCGTTTTATACGAACCTACACAAATCACACGACTTCTATCTCCCTCTTTAAATTACTTAAGAAGGTTGGGGTCAAACCATCTTTACCCTTCAAATTGATCATCAAAGCTCGTGTTGGATGCATATAGACACGTCCGATTATGTCTCCACTTCCTCCAAACAGCTCGTGTAGAAGTTGGTCCTTCAAAGAAGGCCAAATATACTGTTTCAGTTCCATTTAAGTATTAATAATTTTTGTGCTTTCTAAGTACCTCCTCTATAAATTTATTTATATTAACTAGCTCAAATGTCATTATTGAGGTGATATAGAAATTTTCTTTGATTAAAAGAACAAATGAAAATGAGTCAGAATCAGAATGTTCCAACGGCAACTCAGTCCTTCATCAGTAGACCACCTCATAAGCCTTGTCTGCTTTTAGCCTTTAGGTTTAAATGCCATTTTCTCCCTCTGCATTGTTCTTATGGATTCTCTTCGAATCGTTCAATAAATTAATCGGTCATGGTGACTCTGAACGTGCGGTGCACCTATCATTTTCATTAATTAAAGATAAATACCATTTTATTGTGTGCGGAACGTCATTGTTATCAGGTAGCCATTGGATGTCTGTCTCTTCAGCAACGAGTGTACTATACCATGTGCGTTTGTTCTCCAATGTGTGATTGTTTGTACGAAGGTAGATTGGTATGTACATATAGTTATACGTATACCCAACATATATGCATTCGAGTGCTCGGATAATAACATCCTTCATGATGTGAAATTAGTTTCCTGTGGGCAATTTATGTCCCACAGACAAATACGAAGTCAGGTACTTCTCTGGTGGTCATTCTGTGTTTTTATTTTTTTATTTTTATTTTTTATTGCTTTGTTTTTTGTTCTCTGTAGTGACTTTTGTCCTTTATGACGACCATTTGTTGTTGTTTGTTATAATCTATTCCGCTTAAGCCTGGCACTGGCAGCCTTCAAATGGATTTGTATTGTGTTTGAAGGACTCTGTGCTGCTTTGCTAAAATCAGGTGGGCACTATAACTAAAAGCCTTTTGATTTCTGTTGGGGATGTCTGATTTAATACTGATTTTTTAAGAATAAAAGAACATCATTTCTGCACTGTTTGGTTAGAATAAGCAAAAGCAGGACGATTCAATTGGAGAGGGGGCAATAAAAGAGATAGGTTGTGTTACTTATTCACATGGGCCTTCAGTATTAACTGCTGAAGTTGAAGGAGTATCGCTTGCATCAAAAGTGTTTCAATTTAGTCTGAAAAAAATTCGATAGATAAATAATTAACTTCATAAAGACGAAATATTTTTATAATTTTGACTCCCTGGCTTAGAAACCGAAAAAGGCAATAATTTGGAATACTTGATTCGTTGCTGGTTTTGCATGCTCAAATGATTCAATGCCGCCAATCTTTGGCAGTTTCGTTCAAATCATGTAAATGTCAAATAAAATCTTAAAATGAAATAAACCTCCAATCACTTCTGGAGATTCAACACATTAAGAACAATATTAGTTCAGCCCTGAGTGAATCGTTATCCCGTATCACAATATAGTCACACCTCCTCTGGCGAATGGCACACTGCCGCAGGAAACGCAAAGAACAAACAAAACACACACCAGCTATAGAGACTAAAATTATCCGTTCGAGCAGAAATCATGTACACGCATTATTCATGGAACATATTGCCGGGCAACATCGAACCGAACCTCATCTTAAAGACCTAAAAAGACGACAAAATTTAACACATGTCATGTAGGAGGAATATATTCTCGACAGGGGAGTTTCTTTTCGTCCTTTACTAAGAGATGCGGAATAAAATATAGCTTTTCGTACGAATATTAGAGCTTGTGACTTGTGAGGAGAATAATGTTGGACCCAATTTTATTTTATCCACACTTTTTATAGCATTAGGTGAAGTAATGCAAGTTGCTTTAAAGATTAAATCACATAAAGTGATTACATACATCTTTTGTGGAATTGGAGTTGGAGCGATTGTTTTTATCGAACAATGGTGACTTGAAGTTGAATTTAATTCACAGTGTATCTATGTAGTTTTATTCATACCTGAGTTGTTTTTTAAATTGGTTTGGGAACAGTTATTGTAGTGCCTTGGTATGGCACATAAAAAACGATGTGAAACGTCTCCTTTTTTTAATTTTAAACATGACTTAAATGTAGGAATTATTCTAATTACTCTTTTCATCTCTAAAAAATAAAAAAAACTCTAAGTTTAACAGGCATTTTCTGAAAAAAAAGAACTCAAAGTCAAAACTTTTCTTGGGGAAGAAAATTCGAACACCATTTAAAATCTGGGATCCCTAAGAGACCCAAAAAGAGCCCAACTTAAATACAGTTTTAAAGATTATTATTTCTACAAAATATTAAGTCTAAAATTAGGTCTCTATCATCAATATTGACAGAGAAATCGAGTTTAATATAGGTCAGGCAGGGTACACCAAACTTAGCCTTTTTTTAAATTGTCAAAAAGTGATGTCAAAATTGAGAAACGGACTTTACCTTAGAACAACTTTTTTCTTAGAATATGACCAAGAACCACATCCCAAAGTATGTAACACGAATTACGGAACACCCTGTAGAAACCAAATTGAAAGTACATATTATTAAGCATTTGATTCGAAAAATAATAACAACTCATTTTATAAATAAAGACATGAGGTGGAAAAAGGTGGGTTTCTATTATGAAATTTTGATAAGTTCAAAAAAAATTGTAATCCTTACCTTGAAAGCGAAGGGAAGGTACACACAGCCCACGGATATATCAAAATCAGATAAAATCAGTCATATTGAATTTTCATTTTATTTTTTATAGAGACCTTTATGCTTCTAACCAAATCTTTTCATTTACTAACTATACTAACATATTAGACAAAAAATATGCAATCCGCCATTTTGTAGTTGGGGGCATTTTGAATTTCCATTTTGTTTTAATAGATGCCTCTATTCTGGTAACCAGTTCGTTAATTCAATACCCATATTGAGGAAGTAATGGAAAAATGTGCATTCCGTTACTTTGAAAGAGTTGATGGTCATATTAGATTTTCGCTTTATTTTTACAAAGATCTCTATTCTCCTAATCAAGCGCTTTTGTTTACACCCATGCTTAGAAAGTATGTACTGAAAAATATTCATTCCGCCATTTTGTAGCGGCAGACATCTTAGCTTTACCACAATACCGATTTATATTTAAAGGTGCGTAGGGTAAACTGATGTGACACATTTGACGTTAAGCATTTGACTTTGCGAGTTTTGTTGTGAACGCAGCCTTTGAGATAAAAAGTTGGGATTGTGAGCAAAGCACTATTTGATGGAAAGAAACGTAATGAACTTTGATAGTTTTGCTTTACTTTTTTTCAGAGCAACACGTGTTTTTGTGCTTTTCAGAAATTCGATGTAATTTTTGACCACGTAGCATTTTGTGAACTTAGTGAAAGAGTTTTTTTTTTTTATTGTGAAACAGTATTATGATAGCACTATTCCTTTAAAGTACATAAATTAGAGTCAGTTTTGTGAAAGTGTAATATTGAGTCTTAGAAAAAAAGTTGTATGGAGCTTTTGGGGCACTTTAGACTCCTGTTAGGAGTATATTTGACAAAACTTATACTATCAACAACTTTCTTCGTAAATCATCACTATCGGGTTATGTTTTTACCAAACCAGCCGTTGAAGACATTTCTTTGAATTTGTGAAATGAAATCAACTTCAAACTACAAACACCCACGAAGCACGAACCTAGCCTCGACTTCTCTATCACACCAAAAATATTGATTCTACGTCGACTTTCACAAATTTTAATTATATTAAAGAAGTTATTTAAGAAAAAGTTCATTCTTATTATTTTTATATCAACAAAGTGCTTCTAAATGGACTGACAGTTCTTATGAATGCGAATAAAGTTATTTATGTTTTTCTTACTTTTCATTACAAAAGAAAATGAATTCCTTTATATATTTTTCTATATTACTTAATAAAAATGTGACTTTTTTTCCATTCAAACACCAAAAAGACAACATCCGGTGATACTTATTGGGCTTAAAATGGTATTGTCAAATGTTCCTCTTGCCAAGTCAAAGGTGCCCCGTCTCCGAAGCACTTTTGACAAAATGACTTTTTTTTACAAAATACATATATTTTAAAAAATTATAAAAATCAAAGAAAATGTACAAGTCATTTGTAGCCCAAATATTCAATGTATCGATTACAAAAAAACTACCGAAATCCATCAATAGGTTTCAAAAATACAGACCCTTAAAAATTGAGTGTCAATTGCGCCCCAGTTCCTCTATTTAATTTCAGATCAATACGTCAACAGAATGAAATTCAAAAATTTATTATTATTTTTTTTTTATCCGGGAAGTATTAAAAGAAAATTTAAAGAATTTAGTACTCTGGAGGAAAGCACCGCGTATAAACAGGTGTAGCCAGTAGCCACGAATGTGCGCTTGTTAGCAAAAGACAAGAGACTGAAGAAAATACTCAATTTGTATCAATTTGCAAGCATTAAACAACTGCACAATTCGGATATCTCAATTATTTAAAGTGGCATTTTTTATTTTAACTAAAATAAACCTAATCAGACTAGACCAACTTAATTTACCATTTGTCATCTGTCAGCTAACACCTGCTATCTATAATCCCGTTATCTGCTATCTGTCATCTTTTATCTGTTATCTGTCTCCTGTCATCTGTCATCCAACATGTGTCATTTTTTATCTGTCAGCTGCCATTTGTCACCTGTTATCTGGAATCTGTTATATTTCCTCTGCTATCTGCCATATGTCTTATATATGTTATCTCTTTCTTCTTTCTCTATCCCATTCTTCAAATTTAGGTTAAGTCAAATTCACATAAATGTCAAAAGAAGTATGGTTCAGATTGAGTGAACACATAAGAAAATACGTATAGAATTAATTTCTAGTGATTAAATTGTGGTAACAAAAATAAACATACAAAAAAACAATTATCCTGTATAGCCAGGCCAATCCTAAGCCGGCAAACTATAAGAGATAAGTGACATATTGTAGTAAATATATATAAGATAAAAGTGTAAAAAAAAAAAAATCGAATTCTCAATAAAGATACTGCTACTACTATCTGCCATATGTCATTTGTTATCAGTGCATTGCCTTAAGCATACTACCTTTGTGAATTCGAATTCAGTGTGTCTTAATACAACAATTTGATTAGTACAATTTGTTTTGCTTTGTGACGGAAATTTTTGAGCACAAAGACACCCCTATTACCGATGTCGAAAACGACATAAGAAAAAGGCGTTTTCGATCTTGTACACTCGTTTTGATGTCATGTACAGTCGTTTGTAAACCTCAAATGTCATTGAATGTAGATAATCTTCATTCCATTCGTCGAAAAAATACGACGACGACGAAAAAAACGTTCAAAAACGCGATCACGACATTGAAATGGAAGGCCACAAAACAGCAAGTAACCTTGTTTAATGAATTTATTTTGAAAATTTTTATAACCAATAAAGCATTTGTTTGACTTGTATTTGAATTTGACAAACCAAAACCAGTTTGAGACGCTCGTCGAGTTGATGGGGAGGAACGTTAAGTAAGCTAGAGGTTTTTTGAAGGGAATTTAATAAACCGATGTAAAAAAGGAATGGACCGCGATAGCGGAGCAGCTTAAAAGTAAGGGCCCTCCAATAAGAGACGGGGACGGTTGGCTTAAGAATTGAACTACCTTTGTCAAAATACATATGTATGCATTTTTATAAATGTTTGCTTTTATCAGGTTTGGGCCGACATGAAGCATAATGTAAAAAAAACAATGATAAACAAATCAGAATTGAATGCGACTGGAGGAGGTCCAAACAAATCAAAGATCTAATCTCCACTGGAAGAAGCTGTAGCAAATTTATAACATATAGAAAAAGTGGTAAGCCCGAGCGGAAACGCCATTGGTATATCGCAGTCCATTTTGCTTCCTAACCCCTTGACAACTGCTCCACAGTTCCTTTATCACCGCAAACGCAGATCGCATACACATCAAGGCGGAGTTATGGAGGGAGGAAGGGCAACATCAATACATCCGTTTACATATCGAAAAGTAAAGCTTTGCTTCTAATTTTTCGGCCGTTGTCATTCGGAATCGAATCCATTTGGGGCAAATATGTTTTTCTATGACGTTTGCTTTGAAAAATTTGATAACTGTTTATTGAGCTAGCGCCAAAATAAAGTCATTCCCGGCGCCGTGTAAGAGGGGGGGGGGGGGGGGGGGGGGTGGTAACTTCCTTCAGCTAAAATTCTTAGGATACCTGCAAGTCTCAATATGAATGGAATTGATGATGAACGATGACGAATCCTTATTTTATCACTTATTTCATCAAACAAATACTTAAACGCTTCTTTTGTTAATCTAAAGGACTGCTTAAATCTGTTGAAACTTACAAAAGATTTATTTAAAAGCAACTATTGGGAAAAAAGTGTGAAGATTTCTATACTTATAATTTTAAGATCCTATTTATTTAGGTGCTTATAAATATACAACCGCATTCGAGCCCTAATGAATGATTTCTTATTCAAACTTTCTTCCAATATCTTTTGATTTTGGCAGATGTTTATTAGTTTTTAGTTGTTTTAAAATCTATTTCGTATTTTTCGTGTCGAAGAAGTTATGGAATGCCATTAAAAAAATGACGTGACAGAGAAAACAAGAGTTGACGACGAGACGAGACGAGATCGGTAATAAGGATGAATGTTTTTTCTTACTAGAGTATTTTTGTCTTCGACCTATTTAACCTCTTGTCTTGAGAGTAGAAAGCCAAACTTTTTCGGGTCGTAAATTGCTCTTCTCTCATTTATTTTTTCAGTGCTGAAATACAGTTGTATTTCATCGACAGAAAAACCTTGTCTGTTATTTTCGACATCAAGATACATTCTTTAAGCCAATTCAGATTTTGTTTTGCATGCTTATTGATAATCAAAAACGTGGTTTTTAACTTTCTATTGTTCCTTTTTTTAATAAAAAGTCTTTGAAATTTTCCTCAAGTTTGGAAATCTTGGAATAACCATAACAATTCTTAATCATCTTTTTTCCAGAGTGAAATACCCCTCTTAAGCGCATATTCCGCAATTCTCACAACCTCCTTAGGCGTAAAGAGGGAATGGAGGAGAACTACAAATTTATTCCGGGCTCAAGTAGCTGATCGATAAAGCTCTTTTAAGGGCAATGAATTCTACTTTCGTTGGACTTGCAAAATTGTCGCGGAAGGTGAAAGAAGTGAAAAAAAAATTTTACCTTGTATTGGTATTCGAGCCACGAACCTCCCGAGTAACAAGCATACATGCTAATCATCACGCCAGCCATGAGCATCACAAAACTGCGTTTGGCATCGAGTAAAGCTTACTTATTTTGTAAAAGGCAGCTGGTTTTAATACTTCTGTGAGCGATTTCTATATGAAGAAAAAATTTGCTTGAAAAAAAGCAATAAAATCAGTCTGGAAACTTAAAAATCGAATAGAGGAATTTCTTAATTTTTCCTTGACACTAAAAATTTACTGAAATTAATTATAAATGCTTTGCTGTTGCAAAAATTGTACGTCCAATCCAAAAGTCAAAGCCTTGCCAAAGAGCTGCAGGAGCAAATGCACAGCCAGAGTTTTTGAAAATGTCTTAATTGGTCAAAAGATGGTTTAGCTAAACTCTTGAAGATAATAATCAGCAGCGCTAATTTGCAAAAAGAAATTTTGCGCTGCTGTTCCTGAGTGCACTTTAATAACACATATCCAAGATGCCATTATGGTGCCATATTTTCAAAAATAAAGAAAAAAATTAACCCAAAAAAATCTTTTGTCTGAGTAAATTGCTTCAGAGCATACCATAGTCCAGATTATAAAGCCATTTTCTCTTACCAGGACCAAGAACATTGTTTTCCTTTCTCGGTAAAGTCAATGCCAATGACAGACTAACCATTTTTTAATTAACAATTTTTTCCCACCGGATGCCATTTCCCGCATGAATGCCCGACCAAATAATAAAAAAAGAAAAAGAAAACGAAAAGAAGAATCGAAAGTTCTTTTAACCAAAAGCGCACCGTTATTGAACGAATTTCAACCAGAAGATTCATAATTACCTCGCGTTCTGTTTTTGTTGAGCATACCTTTTGTTTGGTTGTGATTTTTGATTTTGTTGTTGTAGCGCTGGTTTTATCAATTCGAGTCGATTGTACACAGTACGCGAGTAGTCTCCGTCTCTAGCTGAAAGAAAATAATTAAAAACACAAAAACCAACTTAAATCAAAAAATTACTGTTTCGATTTTTCCTGCCTCAAGCGTCTAGCAGAGGCGTTCAATGAAAGTGTGCAGTCATGCACATTCTCTGTAGGCTTTTTCTCTCATATTTACCGACAACCAATGGCGGAAAAGAAACGAGGGAGGAACGGTGCGGTGCGATGGATGAAGCCGGAAAGAATGAAAATACCATCACAATGGTAAACGGCAGACTGATGCGATGCGAATGTTGCGCATCGCGGCGTTTAATAATTATTTTAAAATGAGCAGCGTATTGTCACATTTATTTTGGAATTGAAAAGGATAATCTCGAGGACTGCAAGTGATGGACTTCAATTGAAACGAATTGAAAACTTAAAAAAAAGGCTGACAAGTCATTTGGTTGGGGGGCAAATTGCCAGCATGACCAAGTCCGTGTTGTATTGAGAATGTATAAGTTTTGCCAATCGATTAAACGTAGCAATGATGTGCGGGAACGATTGGCTTTAACTAAGCGAGTATGAACATGAGTCCTGTCGAAGGAAATTTGTCAAAATCAGCTATCAGTTTAATTGTTGGCTTTGCTTGGGTTGGTGATTTAGAATAAAAGCGCTATATTGCAGAATGAATTACGGAGTCCTGTCAATTGAACTTGAATTGATAGAATTTGACTTCGTTTGTAAATGTCATACCCCTGAATCCTGATAATTAAGTTCATGTTTTGTCCACTTTACCGTAGATTCTCATTTTTACTGTACACATTTTATTGATACGCAGGTTTTTAGCAGCGGGTATAGGGTCTTGAACACAGTAACTACGAAATGCATTCTTCAAAGTTTTTTCTTCTTTCGGCGTTATTAGAATCACATTCTTGAATGGATCACAACTCTTTAATCTATGCATTTCTCAATTGTATGTGACAGCAGAACAAACTTGCTTTTGCCATCAGTTTGGCTTTGCCTTATTTTTATTAGAGGCTGCAGACTACAGTTTAGAATTTACACGCCATTTTAAGTTACTTAGCTTAGGTGGGTATTACAGTTCGGGGTGAATCTTAGCCTCGACCAACATCGTTCGCCAACAATTTCGATTTCGGGCCAGCTCTCTCCAGTTTTGCACTCTAAGTCGGTTCAAGTCTTCTTCCACTTGATTGCGCTACTTTAGACGTGGTTTTCCCCTTCCATGTTTTTCCCTTCCCGGCATGCTGGAGCGTTTGCATCCAGCAGCTCTATACGTAGCCTCGCGATGCGTACGTTGCCAACTAAATACCCATGTCGCGGTACAGCTCATATAGCTCGTTGTTGTGCCTGCTTCTCTACACATCGTCTTCGGATACGAGACCAAAAATCATTCGAAGTATTTTTGTTTCGAAATAACCAAGGGTTCCCTCATCAGCATTTTATTAAGTTATTCCGTGTCGTAAAAAAGGACTGGAACAGGGTTGCCTTGGTTTTTCTAGAGATGATTTTGTTTCTCAATTGCCTTCTTAACCCAAAGAAGCAACGGTTGGCAAGAGTTATTCTCCGTTTGATCTCCGCACTGATGTTGTTGTCTGTGTCTACAGCGGATCCTAGGTAGACGAAGTCCTGTACTACCTCGAAGTTGTGTCTGTCTATTGAGACTTATTGTCTGATTCGTCGATGTTCTGTGTCATTGTTTGATGACAACATATGCCTCGTTTTACCCTCTTTAACCCTCCTTAACATCCTGGGGCAAATTTGGGCCCCAGAGCATCATAACTTTTTTGTTTTTAATTTTTTTTTAATTGGGATTCATACTCAGTGAACAAAATTCAATTTTTTATTTCTTATTCTTACGTTAAAAAGATTATCAGCTGTTTACTGATGTTTCTTCGATTTTTTTTTAGAAAAAACCCATCCACCCGACCTGGCGTCCTTTTGGACCCCGCTGCTGAGATTCTATGAAAGTCATATTTTTCTAATAAATAATTATTTTGTTATAAAAGTAACATGTTTAATAAGCACTTAGCTGGAAGTTGTTGGCAGCTCTGGGAAACATTTTACATATAAGGTTCTAGTTTAGCAACGGCAATAACATCTGCCACATGCATCCCAAGTGGTTCTGCTTTTCTTGTCGTCTGCTAGGGCAAAGGTGACATAAACCCCTTTTACAAGAGGGCTTTTCAGGGACTGTAGGTAATTAGTGTATGACCGAAGGTCCATTTCTAGCCAAAGCCGAAGCCGAAGCCGAAGCCGAAGCCGAAGCCGAAGCCGAAGCCGAAGCCGAAGCCGAAACCGAAGCCGAAGCCGAGGCCGAAGTCGAGGCCGAAGTCGAGGCCGAAGTTTCAATAACTAATTTTCCTTTCAGGTTGACTAAAAATGAAAACAGATAGGTAATGGTTTTTTGGATTTTTTTCTAGAACATGTTTGTTTGTTAAGGCCCTGGGGTCACCACAAAGCGTTTATGAAAAACCTAAACTGGCCTTGAATTTTAAACTAAGTGTTCCTGAGCGCAGGGGTAGACCTGGGTTTGCCTCAACTCGCCCTAGGTTTTTGCTGCGGCGAGTTGAGGGCTGTCAAATGGCATGTATTTTTATTCAAATGATAGGAATGTGTGGTGACTTTGAGGTTAAGTGTTTTAGAGTTTTCCACCAGGTTTTTTTGACATCTCATAGGATTGTCAAGGAAACCTGTGTCGACTCTGGGTTCAAAGTTCAACGAACGAACCAAATGTATGCATGCGGTAACCAAATTAACGGGAAAAATTAATTATATATTGATTTTTCAAAAATAATAGCTAAAACATAGTAGCATTTAATATTTTCTTGAAGTTAAGAAAAAGAACAACAAATAAGTCAACACCGTTCTACGCTCTAAGAAAAACGAAATAGATTTTTTTTCAGCGCCTACCACGACGCTAGTCAACTATTAACTAAACCTTCGGTTTCGGACTAAAATTCGGCCTATTTTGGCGGTTGCAGTTTTTTTTAGCAGAATGTGGCCGAAGCAGACCCGAAGCCGAAGCTTCCGTCGGACACTGTTGGTAAAAGGTCCTGAACTCTCTCCAAAATACAGACAGCATCCAATGCAGATTTTCCAATGCCATATTGTGTTGCAGATTGTGAACGGTTATTCAATTCTGACTCAACCAGTTCCTCCGCTAGTTCGATGAGTTTATCACTTCTGAACAAAATTTTGTTTCTTCTAGGTGGATTGAAGTGTCGGAAAATGATCACAGTTGCTAGGGCTGCTACATCCAGCAAGTTGTAGAATACAACCATCGGCCAGCGATTTGTTTGACGTGAATGCATGAATATATTGAGACCATTTGGTCGAATACATCGACTCCAGATTTGGTGCGGTTATAATCCAGTATCATCATGGCAGGTTAATTTTGATGACCGCAATTGGCTTTATGTTGTGGTGATAGCAATACCACTTGTTTGTTTGGTTTCGGAACATAACTCACCAACTCCATTTTTCCAGAAAGTCCAAAAATAGATGAGTGTACTGACCTTTACCGGCTCATTCTGGTCATCCTGAATCTCCTTCGCTACAAATATATTTCTGTATCACTACTATAAAAAAAATTTAGAATGAACTCATACAATAGCCAGAAGAATTATAACTGAACAATGTAAATCAAAAATTCAAAAAATTTCATAGACCCCAGGTCTGGTGGACCGACTTTTGCCGGGTCGTAAAGGAGGGTTTACCATCCAACCCATTTTTGTCGCTTCTATTTCAATACTTGCAAAAGCACCTTTGACACCACGCTTCCTTCTTTCCATTCCGTAAATATCGTCTACGTAGGCGAGTGATGGTACAGACTTTTGAAAGATTGTTCCTCTGGTGTTGACGTTTGAGTTTTGTAAAATATTTTCAAGTATGTACGTATAATGTTGAAGAAATCACATCACAGTTTTTCGCCTTACTTAAAGTCTTTTTCGACTTCAAAGGTGTCGGTGAGTTCTTTACCGACCTTGAGTTGAATGGGGCATTCTGCCTGACAGCAGGATTTGTGTCTTCATCGCCGTTAAGCAGTCTGCAGAAGTGGTATTTCCAGATTATAAGTAGCAACTGTGACTCTATGTCTATAACTATGTTTCCCTTCTGGTCCTTACAGGCTTGAGTTCGGGCTCTACCCTCCTGGCAAGATATTTTTACTTTTTGGTAAAACTTCCGATCCTCGTTCCTGTCATGGCACCTCTCAATTTCCTCAAAACACTATTTTTTTGGCCATTATATAAAATTAGATTCGTTTTATTCATTCTTGAAAACCACTCCTCTTATAAGACGCCCGCGCCCTTTGTTATAAATTGAAATTGAAATTTTGAGATGTTTGGTGCTGGCGACCGACATATAAATAATATATTTGATTACTTGAAAGAAAAAGTCAGATGTTTATGATTAAAATTACAACACGAGTGGAATTTACACACTTCTAACATTTGGTTGGAGTGCTTCAAGGTTTTGGTCTAGGACCTGTACTATTCATTTTTTTTAAAGAGTAAATGCGTCGCTTTAAATAAAACAAAGTGTTCGAAAGTATCTAACGCACAGGTAGAATTTCCCATTTCCTTCCTTTGGTGGGTTTTGAGACCTGTAATGCTCAATTTTTGCTAAAACTGATTGAGTGACTTTTAATATCAGTAGTGTGGATTACTCGGCGTAGATCCATTGGAACAGTGTTGTAATCTTTGAGTTTTTTCTAGCTTCTTTGGTTCTAAGGTGTCCATAGGGTTACGCCATCGCTAACAAATCTACATTTTTTGAAGTGAAAACTTCTTTAGGCGCGTTTGGCACTTTTGCGATGGGGGAAAGCAATGAATTCGCGACCGACACCATTTTTTGGCTCATCGTATTTCGTATGTAAAGTCGTCATAGCCCAGCGTCTCAGGTTCGATTCCCAGCCATGACTTACATTTTTTTATTTGTTTAAAGTGAAAACATAAACAAAAATTGTGGCCACGGCTGGGATTCGAACCTGAGACCCTTAGTCTAATAGCCATCGACTCTACCATTGAGCCAAGAAACACACTAATTTTGAGCTGCTAAATGACTTAAAAGAATGTAATAGCAACATTACCTAGTCATATTACCGACGCGGAGAAATTCAGAGAAGAAAGAAAGGAATTGAAGGACAGAGAAAAATTTATGCAACGCAGAAAAAATAAAAAGCACCAAATATTTTACTATCATTACAATGAAGTGGATGAGTGAAGCTGGAAATTTCATCATGGCAGAGTAGGAGACGCACTGGTCGATGATTCGAACCTTACAACAAATTAAAAGAGATCAACAACTCGTCGCGATGATTTATCGATGGAGTTGAAATGGTTGCATGAAAATAGTTTGAAAACCTTTACTCAAATATTAATTAATTTCGTTTCTAAACTTAATGCATTGTCCTTTTTTTTTCATTTCATTGTCAAAGTTTACGAGCGCAGTTACGAGATCTGTAGACACTATCGTTAAAAAATTGAATGTATTGATTTTAACAGAATTTCACATGGGTGACGAAGAAATATAGATATGATAGGTATTTCAGATTTCAATTTAGTTGCAAGTTTCAGAAGGCACGATCGTCCTATAAAAGGTTGTCTTGTTATACAACTGCCATATTTTGCTCAAATCATATGGATTTGCATACGAGGTACACTAGTTTTTGATATCGGCGATTTGTGTGTTTGTCGTTGCCACTCTGGAAATGGACAGCAAGTTATAACAGTATAGGCGTTTATAATTCACCGAATACGTGTTCAAGTGTAATACGACAGTTTTTATATAAAAATTTATTTATTTAGTCTGAAGACGCTTCTGCATACCTTCACGATAAAATTGGGGAGAGATTTGATGATTTCCTAATGATTTTGAGTGGTGATTTTAACATCAACTTCGCCGATGCTACAAATTTGCCACTTTTTCAATTTTTAAAAGAAGAATACTGTTTTACAATACGAAAGACCGAGTTAGTACAACAAAATATAAAGCGACAATTGATGCAGTCTTTGCGATATACATATTTAAATAGATTTGAGACAAAATTGTTCGTTTCCTATTTAAGTTTTACCATAGACCTATCGTTTCAGTATTAGAATACGATGATTGTAGAGATGATAATAGAAGATATGAAATTGTGAATGAAAACTCATAAGTTTCATTGATGTTCTTCTATATGTACATCTACATACATATATTATAAAAGATTTTCCTATACATTAAAATATTTATTGAAAATTCAATTATTCTGTTTTCACTTCTGTCGGCACTCCCGGAGTGCTTCTTTTTTTTTATTTATAATTGGAGAATCACTCAAATCGAACTTGCCGTTGATATTCTTTTTGCAGGTCACATAAAATAACTTGATAACAGTTTCAAGTAAACATGTTCCAAATGATATATCAAACATTTAAACCTATAAAAACACATTTATTTGGAGTAATTTTATGATCAATGGTCTTAGACATTCGATGACGCCCACTTCATCTAAGGCTCTATCAAATATATATGGAAAATTCTATTGCCACTTTTTCAACCGATTAACTTCAACGAATCTATTTATCGCTCTACTTAGCTTCCAAGAGAATTAGCTCAACTTACAAAATTACAAATAATACTTCTCCAGTGTGAAATCCTTTCCTATCCACTTTGTCTGTTCTTCCTTAAGACAAACTCAACTTGTAAAAGTACATCCTCAAGTTTGTCTAAAGGAGCACAAGTCTGTACCTGAGAACCATTTTAATTCTCTATCATTAGTCAAATGGAAATACTGAAAAACCGTTGTATTTAGCTAGTTGAAGAAACAATCTCAACAGACAAAAAAAAAAAGAAAAATTATTACAAAGGACATAACATAATCTTAAAATTGGGACAATAAATTCGTTAGTCATCAGCTTACGAGCACGTCTAGTGTTTCTCTTTCCGAGTTGCATTGTTTCTCCACTTCTGCTGTGTCCTTTTCAGGTTTCTCCTTACAGCTGGTGTATTTTTCTTCTTCTTTTTTTTTTTATTATTATTTCTTTTCTTGACTAAGCAAAGCCTGTGACATGCTCTTGTACTAACTGCCTTCAACCAATTTGGGCTACTTTGTATCGCTAAATGAAATAAAGTGTCGTATTGCACGTCAGTAGCGCAGCAGTGGTGCTTTGTTTAGATTGCACTAATTACGAGCTCATTAATTGCGCTAATTATTTTTCGCTCCTAGAATGGATAGATGAATGGATGGTTGGTTAGTTCGTTGGCTGAAAAGCGATAGGACAAACCACCACCACCACCAGGCAGGCAGTGGAGCGACGTTGATTATGCCGATGAGGACGACGACGATGATGATGTTGATGACGATGATGATGATGATGATGATGCAATGCAGTTAAAAGAGCATAAAATCGGGTCTTCAATTTGCATCCGCAGGCAGGAGGTGCAGCTACATCAATCGCATATCTAAAGAGGAAGATAATGAAACCAAAAATCAAGGAAAAAATCCTCGTAAATGGGCTTTGTTATGAATATTTTTTCCCCTCTCCTTCTCTCTCTCTCGCCTTCTCGCTTTTTTTTTTTGTGCTGAAGAGGAAGGATGAAATATTATTCTCCTATTGAAGAAAGCTAATTTCTTATAAATCTGGATATCCATGTCGCCTTTAATTTCTTCACAAGAATGTTGTGAACACGCAAGGGAAAAATAATGAGCCATTATTAGAAGGATTCGTTTTATTGCTGTGCCACATTTTGATA
Organism: Melanostoma mellinum; assembly: GCA_914767635.1. NCBI lineage: Eukaryota > Metazoa > Arthropoda > Insecta > Diptera > Syrphidae > Melanostoma > Melanostoma mellinum. The sequence continues at coordinate 74,442,011 of OU612059.1, forward strand.
TAAGTATAGCAAATCACATGTGAGGGAATTTTGCTTTTTGTGTGTTAAATTGTAATGTAATTTGGCTTGTTAAAATAAGGAGCTTAGAAACTTGTTGAGCTGAGTAATTGAAATCTATTAACTAATTTTATAGCTCCTGTTTCTTATTTTTTAAAAAAGGGGTTTCTAACGTAGCATGGCAATTGGTTGTTAAATCCTTTGAAATTTATTTTTGTACTCGTACCTATGAGGGAAAATCATTGACTTTTTGTGTAGCGTGTTGGTTTGATTATGTGGTTGGTTTCATGTTTCTTGCGGATATTATTTAAACAGGAAACAAATTGATTTGAAATGGCATTTGGCTTTGATATAAGAAGTATCGGACAACAGGAAAGTTTAAATTGGTGTTCAATTAAGAAAAAAACTTGGAAGACCTCAAAATGATGTGAATAAAATAATTAATAAATAGGGTGGCGCAACAGAGCGAGGAGCCCCTGGGCCTAGCGCATTTCTCACAACCATGCCTTGTGAGGGAATGGAGGGGACCTACAATTTTTCGCCGGTTCCGAACGGCTAACTGAGAAAGCGCTTTTCATGGCAATGAATTTACTAACGGAGGACTTGCCAATTCCTCGCGAGAGGCGATACCCGTGGAAAAGCATTTTTTTGCATTTTGCCTGAATGATGTAAATAATGTTTTGAAAAACAAAGAAATCTGTGGTACGAGTGTGAAAAGACGCTCACAAGTCAGTCACATCATCTGCTGAAAGGATGTTAATTGTGTGGTTGACGTCTAGTTTTTGTCAATCAAATAATCTTAAACGCAAGCATATTTCGAACCAGGGGCGTAGCTACCGCCGTATCTGCCGTATCAATTATACGGGGCCCCCGGGCCACGGGGCCCCCAAATTGTGTAAGGAAAAAACTTTCTAATTTATTTTATTTTACAAATGACAAAATTCTATAAAGCAAATCCTTTTTTTCCCGCCTTAAGCGTGAGTTCAAAAGTTGGCAACACTCTACATCGTTATGGCGGGCTACGGGACTTCCCCGTTCTACTTACTTCACAGAGATAAGAAATTAACTAGATGGCAAACCTTTACTTCTCTTGCCTCGCAACAACCATTTTTTTACATTGTTGTTTTTGTAATCACATCCTCCGTCTGTGAATACGTGCGAGCTGAAAAAAAATGGCGGAAATAATTTATGAAAGTGTGTGTGTGGTGAGTTTATTTTCATTATACGTTAAAGTAATTTTTTAATAGCGCAGTTCACACTGTCCAAAGCTAGTTGGACAGACTTGGTTTCATGCATAGAGTCGAATAGAACAAAAGGGAAACCACTTACTTCTCTTACCACACATATTTCATTTGCTTATATTATTGTTTTTGTTATACAAGATCTATCTGTGATACACATATTCAAGCAGAATACTAATTAGTATTAGTGAAGTTACATATATCACTTTATATTCGTATATTAAATTGATGATTTGAAATCCAAAAATAAAGTGATGTTTGAAAAATGGGTTGGTGGATGGATTCTGTTGGGTAAGTTAAGCTTAAGCCAAACGCAACCCATTTCTGTCAAAATGAAATACATGTAACCTTATGGAGGTTTGACTTAACGCAATCGCATCGCACGCACTAACCGCGCTGGTTTGCGCAAGGCTCTACGCTTGTCTATGTTTCTGTCTCCTCGTTGGTTTGATGTTAGTTAGATAGTCTTTTGTTACTAGCTTTCACATTGTCAAATTAGTGGTTCAACTTTACTTTTTAATAAATTTTTACAAATAATTTACATAATCGTAGCAAAAATTATGATTTAGCTTACAACCAAATGCCCAACAAGTCCTTTCTGGCATGCAAAACTATTTATTTTACTTTAATTATATTTTATTTTATACTTTTCCACTATCAAATACCTTATTTTCATGGTTTGCATGAAGTTTTTCACGATTTGATTAGTTTCTAGTTCACTTTATCAGAATCGTCTGTCGAGGTTCGAAATCACTCAATTTTAAAAAGTGGTTGTTTAGACTAAAGTTTGTCAAACTATTTATACAGTGTGAACTGCTCTATGTTGAAAAATGGTCAGGTTCTTTTAACTTTCACCACGAAGAAAATGGCCGCAAAGGCAAATGCTAAAGGTAAGACTAGACATAAGTTAGCTTCTGTGAAAAACTGAAAAAATTGCTCCCGCAGTTTTTCCAAACTGGTAGCTACAATTTTTGATAGTTTTTGTAATGAATTTATTATTATTGCTGATTTATATTCATACTTTTCGATCAATTTCACAGCTATTCATAAGCTCATTTCAAAATTATGATTTAAAGCTTGAATACAAAAGTGCGATCTAAATTAATTTTGAAATTCTTGTTAAATTTAGGAAAAAGCATGAATTAGGGTACTGGCAGCCAGTGCATATGTCAATATGTCAAAATGTTTGCTAAATACAGTAAAGACATCTCACTTAATCTTTGTGACCAATTAAAGGCTCTAAAAACATGCTTAAATTCTGAAACTAAAAAAATTTACTCCATTAAAGAACTCATTGAATTATTGCTAGTAAAATTCAATAGTCTTGCATCCAGTTCTCCCGAGGTAATCACAGCATGCTTTTTATTCTTGACCCTTCCTGTTACAACCGCAACGGCAGAAAGAAGTTTTTCAAAATTAAAACTAATAAAAAATTACTTAAGAACTTCGATGGGACAGGAACGGCTGTCAGACATCTCACTATTGTCCATAGAGGCAGAAACTTTAGAAAAACTAAAATCATCATCAGTTTGCCGAAAAAAGGCAAGGAGAGTGAATATTTAAAATTCGATTTTTATTTGTAAAATGGGTAAATTATGTGTGATAAATAAATATTTCTTCTCACAATATTTTTTTCTATTGTGAAAAATCTTTACCTCCATATAAGGGCCTCCAAAAAATTTTTTATACGGGGCCCCGACAAGGCACGCTACGCCACTGTTTCGAACATTTAGAAAGTGATAAAAAGTGCACCCAATATCAATCTCATAAAATTAAAGAGGAAACCTCCTCCTACCCCATATTATGGTGGTGCTTCATGTTGTCGAAAAGGAAGTGGCAACTGGTGATTTTTTCAGATGAAACAAATTTTTATTTCGATTGAATCTCTGAAAGTCCTCAGAAGCAGTTTTGATTTTGATAAATTTTTATTTTTTATATTAATCGAAATCAGGGGAAAATAATTATTTATATTGTTTAAGCAATATATTTGTATGTGTATAAAACAGGGGATCACGTTATTCTTGTGCCATACTTTGGGATATGATTCTTGGTCATATTCTATGAAAATAATCGTATGGAAAAGGGTGAGGCTATCTCCCTCCATTAAAGCAGGAGGGACGATTTAAAAAAAAACTATTAAGAATCCACTAAGCCACTTTCTATTTAAAACTTTTCTATTTTCTATTTTTATTTTTTATTCATCAATCAGATATAAATTATCTTGTAGACTAACGATTCATATATGATCAAAGCTAGTATATAACATTGTAAAAGCAAGAAATTTACAAATTCATTATTAATTAAACAAAAACTTTGATAATAGTTTCAAATAAAAGTTAAGAAAAAAGTTAGTGATTGGTTTTTGGGAATGTCTCTAATATGATGAAAGTTAACATCAATAATAACTGAGGTTTGATTAGTTATCCTGACACTGCGAGTTATGACCTTATTGAAACCATAGTTAGTTCTGTGCTCCTCTTCACGAAAAAGAAAGCGTTCCCAGAGTTGACGAGAAGGACCATTTATATTAATTAAAGTAAATAGAAGTGGACAATTAATACGATAAGACAAAATATCATTTATAAACATTACAGAAAATACTTTACGACGACTTTCAAGAGTTTGGATGCCAATAAACAGACATCTTGTTTTATAACACGGCATTTCAATGTTCAAACCAAGCTTTCAAGGAAGTCTACAGAGATTTTAGAGTATAAGGATCAGTGAAATCAGTGGAATTATTGGCAATTGAAAATTCGCAATTTTTTCACGTTTTTCATCTATTTATTGCAAATATAAAGAATAAAGAACAAAATTGTAGCAGGTAAAACAATAAACAATTTGGTTTCTTATAAAGTATTCTAAGAACAATATTAAGCTAGTTATAAAAGATCAAAGCCATTTTTTATTTTGTCTGAAATTTAATCGTCGTGGTCAATGCCATTTAGCGGCGAGCAGATGCATTTTATGCATTCTAATACAAGAAGATGTTTTGTAGTGCTTGAAATAAGCTTTAAAATGAGCACTATTAAAAGTCTTTTGCACGTAAAATAAGTGAGCTGTAGACTGTAGTGCAAATAAGGAGAGCATCTAATGTTTTTTTCTTTTAAATCAATGAGTATTTGGACCATAACTCCTTCAATTTGCATGCTATCACAACTTATAAAAAACCATTGTAAAGGTGATTAAGAGCGCTAAAACATGCTTTATTGCAATATGTAGTAAACAACCTTTTGCTAAAACGGTGAAGGGTCAAAGGACTAAAGAGAAGCTGCGATTGCGCTGCCACGCGCTCTTTAAACAATCATATCTACGTCAATTTTTGTCTCACAGAAAAAACTAAAAAACCAAATTGTTTGTCAGAAAAATACCTAAATTTTTTCTATTAACACTTTTATACGTATCTGTCGTCATTTTTGAAATATTATGAAAAAAGTGGTTTTTTTTTAAATTTGAAAATTTGTTGTTTTTTTTTAATCGTGACTTTTTTGAAAAATATGTGTCTTGAAGCAGCCAAACTGATACTATCTATCAAACTCTTCATAACAAACTTAATTTTAGGCGGAATACGATTAAATTTAATTTTGGTGGAAATGGCACTTATGAAACCCATTGATTTAAAAGAAAAAAACATTAAATGCTCCCCTTATTTGCACTACAGCTCACTTATTTTACGTGCAAAAGACTTTTAATAGTGCTCATTTTAAAGGTTATTTCAAGCACTACAAAACATTCTCTTGTATTAGAATGCATAAAATGCATCTGCTCGCCGCTAAATGGCATTGACCACAACGATTAAATTTCAGACAAAATAAAAAATGGCTTTGATCTTTTCTATCTAGCTTAATATTGTTCTTAGAATACTTTATAAAAATTCAAATTGTTCATTGTCTTACCTGCTACAGTTTTGTTCTTTATAAAATTTTCGATAAAACGTATAGTTTTGGAGATATTTGCAATAAATAGATGAAAAACGTGAAAAAACTGCGAATTTTCAATTGCCAATAACTCGAAAAGTATTGGACTTAATAAAAAACTTTATATTTGATTTTTTGCTTAAAATTAGGCCTTTTATCGATATCCGAGGTTATTTTGAAGAAAAAAAAATTCGCCCCCGAAAAGGGGTGGCAACCAGCCCCAGGGTGGTGGCGGTGTTCAAATCATTTTTACTTTTGAAGTTAAGGGTAAGATGAGCCTAATTCTAAAATTTCATGCAAATCGGTTCACAGTAAAAAAATTCGGACCTAAAATGCTTCATTGACTGCACTATGTTTGAAATTTATTTTTCTACTCGTATGGGGGAAAATCATTGACTTTTTGTGTAGCGTGTTGGTTTGATTATGTGTTTGTTTTTATATTTTTTGCGAGTATCGTTTAAACAACAAATAAATTGATTTGAAATGGCATTTGGCTTTGATATAAGAAGTATCCAACTACAGGAAAGTTTAAATTGGTGTTCAATTAAGAAAAAAACTTGGAAGACCTCAAAATGATGTGCTAACCAAAACGACTGTTCTACTCTTCTCCCTCTTCACTTCGGCGTACCACAAGGCTCTATCATTGGACCACTATTGTTTACATGTTTCATAAATGATGTTGCTGATTGTTGTTCTATATGTAAACACCACATCTATGCCGATGATTTACAGCTTTACTTGTTGTTTCCAAAATCCCAAATTAGTGATTCCATAGCTGTAATAAATAGTGAACTAGATAAAATGTGTTCCTGGTCAAAACTTAACCGGCTTCAGCTGAATCCGACAAAAACTAAATGCATGATTCTAAAGAGATCACTCAATAATCTTGATGTTCCCGTATTATTTTTAAACAATTCCCCTATTGAACGTGTTCAACACATTAAGAACCTAGGAATTTACTTTAGCCAAGACTTAACTTGGAGGTTTCACATCAACACGATTGTTGGAAAAATTTATGGTACACTTCGGGGTCTCAGTCCAACTAGAAAACATCTTTCCACGGACGTCAAAATTAGGCTAGTTAAGGCTTTTATTTTACCAAAAATTCTTTACGGGTGTGAAATTTTTTCAAATATGGATTACGAATCAAAACGTAAGTTAAATACTGCTTACAATGATTGCTCTCGATATATTTTTGATATCAACAGACGCCAACACATCTCAAGTTTCACCAAACAAATTACAGGTTGCTCCCTTTCTGCACTATTATACTATCGAACCGTTCTCTCTTTACATAAGATAATAATCACTGGTGTTCCAGAATACTTACAAACTAAAATTAAAAAAGCAAGGAACCAACGAGCTTTGCAATTAATTCCTCCACGTCATAAATATTTAACAACGTCACGGCAATTTTTTTTTGTACATGCTGTTCAACTTTGGAACGGATTACCCCTAAACATTAAGCGATCATGTAACACCAACAAATTCATGAAAAGTCTTTTCAAATACTTCGCTGAGAATTTTGAATAAGCATAAGTTTTATTAGCTTTCCTCAAAAATCTTCTTTCCCTTCTTCTTTTTTCTTCTCTTCTTTCCTTTTCTTTTATACTCAATTCTTTGTTATCTTAAGAACTAAAATATACACTAATGTTTGGTAATTAAATTGAAATTCCAATTGTAAAGCATGTACAACTTATTATAAGATTTATCTTTTTTGTACCATGAATTCACCTTTAATAAATCTAAATCTAAAATCTAAAATAAATAATAAATAGGGTGGCGCAACAGAGCGAGGAGCCCCTGGGCCTAGCGCATTTCTCACAACCATGCCTTGTGAGGGAATGGAGGGGACCTACAATTTTTCGTCGGTTCCGAACGGCTAATTGAGAAAGCGCTTTTCGTGGCAATGAATTTACTAACGGAGGACTTGCCAATTCCTCGCGAGAGGCGATACCCGTGGAAAAGCATTTTTTTGCATTTTGCCTGAATGATGTAAATAATGTTTTGAAAAACAAAGAAATCTGTGGTACGAGTGTGAAAAGACGCTCACAAGTCAGTCACATCATCTGCTGAAAGGATGTTAATTGTGTGGTTGACGTCTAGTTTTTGTCAATCAAATAATCTTAAACGCAAGCATATTTCGAACATTTAGAAAGTGATGAAAAGTGCACCCAATATCAATCTCATAAAATTAAAGAGGAAACCTCCTCCTACCCCATATTATGGTGGTGCTTCATGTTGTCGAAAAGGAAGTGGCAACTGGTGATTTTTTCAGATGAAACAAATTTTTATTTCGATTGAATCTCTGAAAGTCCTCAGAAGCAGTTCTGATTTTGATCAATTTTGATTTTTATATTAATTGAAATCAGAGGAAAATAATTAATTATATTGTTTAAACAAAATATTTTTGTGTGTATAAAACAGGGGATCACGTTATTCTTGTGCCATACTCTGGGATATGATTCTTGGTCATATTCTATGAAAATAATCCCTCCATTAAAGCAGGAGGGACGTTTTTTTTTAAAAATTATTAAAACTCCACTAAGCCACTTTCTACTACAAACTATTGTGTTTTTAAAAGTTAATACATTGTTCTTCTTTTTACATTTTAGTTCAAGTCAATTAAATGAATAGTTTTGGAAGAATCAAGTTTCAAAATAGAATTCTTGGAAAAATTTTTTTTTTGTTTTTAAATAAGATTTTTACAAAATTTTGCCTCATTACTGGTCACTTTTTTTTTAATAATGAATGCTCTTATCAGTTTTGAGTCAAACACAGAAAACCTAACGAACAAAGTGTACAACTGGACATCATCCACATAAATATGAAAGTTGCAATAAGAAAATACACTGATGACAAATTTATTTATGAACATGGAAAGCAGCAAAGTACCTTGAATTGATCCTTGTGGGACACCAGTACTAACATTGAGAATCAAAGACAGTCTACCATTAAGCGACACAGCTTAAACACGGTTGGTCGGATATGAATAAATAAAGTTTTAAGTTTTTTGTGCCAGAACAATTGACATAGGAAGTCAGAATATCACTGATTAGGTGGGTGATGCTTCTTTTGCGAGGCTGGGGTATAACTCAGGGTGTCCAGGGTCTACCCAAGGCAGCTTTATTAGACTTGGGCTTCGGCGGTCCAACTACTCAAGAATTGAATACCAAAACACGGTCGGTTTAATTTTAATAAACTCTAATTTTATTATAAAGTAGTCTATTCTCAGGATCAGGTTAACAAATTCAAATTTTAGTTTCACAAAAAGCAAGTTTTAACTATTGTTGTTTCTGGTGTGGGTCCTCGGAATGGCTGGTATCGATCTTCACTGCACTAGGGTAGTGGCGATGGCTCCTCTGGGTATATGGTTGTATACCACGGTAGAGGAAACCTGTTCGGCAGCGGTGAACTTCTATCTGACTCTGCGTAAGGCAGGGCACTCTGTAGGTGGCGGTGGATTTCGTAGCAAGAGTCTGCGTTGAGTGGAAGGCAGAACAATTTATCGGCGGTGGCGGAATGCGTAAGAAGTGCCTGCGTTGTATAAAACGGCAGAGCAATTTATCGGCGTTGGCGGACTTCGTAGAAAGTGCATGTGTTTACTTAGAGGCAACACACTCTGTTGGCGGTGGTGGACTTCGTAGAAAAGGTCTGCGGTTGCGTAATGCATACAGTGATAAAGAGCTTTCCTTCACAGGCGGACGATGTCTCTCGATAGAGAGAATCCACCCGCTGGGCCCACAAACGCCGCCGCCGCGCCGCACCGAAACGAATAGATCTGCTTGTACAAAGACTAAACGGCAAGGAGAATTTACATGTTCGGCGCACAAAAGAGCCGCAACAATGTAATTTCCTATAAAGAGACTATCAAAGAAACCACCTCTATTCATTGACTTTCCACTGACACAAAATGTGAACTGTAAGTCAGTGACAATTTTGCATATACAAAATTGGATGGTCATTGCTAATGTATTTCCCCATAAGGAAATGTACACAAAGTGATAAGGCACGTATAGAAGTAAACACATTTGGCCTTGGAGTAGACATTTACTGTGTAATTTAATTGCGTGCGAGGGATATTCATATAAATAACTACTGCATTGTTTTGGTGCGGCATTATGGAGGTGGGGCAAGAAAAGAAATTGTGACGCTTCGTCACAGGTGTGAGTCTTCGCAACCAAATGCTTTTGAAAAGACAAGAAGTGTTATCTCAAATGTATAGTAATCTGTTGTTTAAAGCCTGCCTTATGTCATCAGAAACTTTAATAAGTGCTGATGTGCAACTGTATCCAGATCAGAAACCTGATTGAAATCGTATTAGAAGGTGTTTATCGTTAACATTGCTTTTATTTGGTTGCTTATGATGATTTCAAAAGCTTTCGATAGAGAACGGCTAAGGGCCTGAAGGCAGTTTTACCGTCCTGCTTATTCTGAATATTATCCAATCCAGTTGATAAAGATTTTTTAGAGAATATTATAGCAGTTCCTACATGATGTTCATCTAATGCACTGAATGAATGTGAATGATCTGATTTATTGAAAGCTTCTTAAAAATTTAAAGAAGAGGACACAGTTGAACAGCTTTACATCAATATTGTCGTCGGTATAGTAGAAGTGCGTTTGCCAATGTTACGAGCTTCCTTCCACAATAATGCCAGGAACGAGGAACGATTTGTTTTGTTTTTTTTTTTTTTAATTCAGCTTAAAGCTCCTTATTAATTTAGTTATCTGATTGCTAAGTTTTGAAATGCCTTAATATTTCCGCACATCGAAAGTAATTTCAACTACGGTCTGATATATTTCTAACTTTAATCGCTCTTAAAATTTGATTTGAGATCAATAGATAACTTTGATTGATTGACAGATTTGATCTACTCATTCTTAATGGGAACCTGTACAAAGAAAAGAGTTAAGAAAAGAACACAATGCCAAAATTAAAAAAATATAGTGCATATCCTTCGTCCCCCATTTGTTATAGAGGAGAGCAACTCTTAATTGAATCGGCACCGTGCTTAGAAAAAGTGCCATTTTTCTTCGATACTTCTATTCTTGATCAATATTTTGGGCAAGATTCAATTTAACAACATTACTAGTAATGTGCGTCAGTGCGCAAATAATAATTCAGCACAGGAGTAATTGATGTTGTTACTTGGAGGTACTTGACCATTTTTTTTGTCGCAGTATTTATTCTCACAAGACCCAATCAATTTTTCTTTAGACTGATGACTTTGCGGTCTTACCAATTCGCCCGCAAACATGGGGCCCAATACATTGCACATATGGTTGGTTCGACCCTGATTAAAAGCAACTGTTATTTTAGTGAAATCGGATATCCATTTCCTTGTTGCAATAAGCGTGTCATTAAAAATAGAAAATGATATCTATCGTTCTTCTCTTCTAAGTTTTGCAAAGCCAAATTATTTTCATGAAGTTTTTCTTCACTTTTGCTGATATATACTCTCGATAGCTTTACGAACTCCAACTTTAAAGTCATGAATTCATTGTGGTTTTTTGGGATCGACTTTAAACCAAAAGATTTGTATGACCAATCGTGACTTCCAAAATCACCAAGTCATAAAACTTCTTACGCAAAGAGCGATGTCCTTGCTTTTGTGGCAGCTTCAGCCACTTTGTTCTGACAGATGGATAAACTATTGTAGGTCCCCTCCATTCCCTCACAAGACATGGTTGTGAGAAATAAATGCCCTAGACACCGATGCTCCTCGCTCTGTTTCGCTACCCTATATTTATTTAAATTTATTTAAAGGCCAGAATGCTATAAACAGTGCCAAAAAATTAAACCTTCCGAATGGACTATTTGAAACGGAACCGCGGACATGAAATTATCCTTAAAACGTAAATGACAAAAGCCAGATAATCGATTCCAACAAAAATGTTGAGTATATGATACAAATTTGAGTGATATACATTCGACTTTAAAGAAAAATATGCTTAAAAAATCACCCATCACAAGAAAAAGTGGAACCATAAAAGTAGCACAACTGATACAAACAACTTATTATCATTAATTGACTAATTTTATTATTAATTCACATTTACATACCATGTTGTGAGATGTGAGATATAGAAACACCAAATCAAATCACTCATTTTACTCACATACTCAGATTTTGTCTTAACACATGATTGATTAAAATCCACTTCCCCAATCCTGTGTTGAGTGTAGATTGAAGATATAGGAAGAGTAAATAAAACTAACACTCCATTTTTCTCATGTAAAAAGGCTATTGGCGGCAAATGAGTTTTCTCCCCCAATACTTCTCGATGGCTATACATATCGGCCATTAGACCTATACCAACTTATGGGGTTGCAACATGATAAATCACACTTGACAAACAGGTAAACTTTAACAAGCTTGTCAAATTTCAGCGAACGGGAAGTACGGAACGCTAAGGCCAACTGCTTCAGATGCCTTAGACATGCTACTAAACCTTACACCCCTAGACATCTTCGGCGAACTCTCAGCAGTGCACTCAGCTACTCGACTAAAAGCCAACTCTCAAGGGGCCAACATTTGGTCACACAAATATTTTAAACAACTTAAGATTCATACCGGATCGATTAGACTACACCACTCCTAAGTTGGTGTTTTATCATAATTCCCAAATAACCATGCCCTCAATAGAAGCTTGAGAGAACGCCACTCTTTTGGATAATGAAGCTTTACACTTCTACACTGACGGATCTTAGACCTGTGACGGCTTGGGAAATGTAATTTTCTCAAAAGGGCTGAAGTCTTTTCTTCCGCTTACCTGAATACTGTAGTGTGTTCTGAGCGGAAATTCTGGCGTTAAAAGCAGTCCTCTCCTGGCTCAGAAAAAACCTTGTATCATCCACGGTGGTTCGTATCTTCTACAACAGTCAGGCTACTCTCAAAGCTCTTGCTATAGCAGGACGCTTCTGAGAAAATGAGCACTAGATGGATAGGTGTCCTTATAGGACACTACAAAATATGTAGAAACACCAAAAGAATTGGTGTCTCTTCCAATGACTTCTGAAGAAGCTGCATGGACGTATGGACGAAGGGGAAAAGGAAACAATCCAACATCTCCTTTGCTCATGCCCCGCACTTGCTGACAGATCGAAAACTCACCTAGATTATCACTTTTCGACGACACCAGCGATTTTGCTAATAAAGACCCTAAAAGAATGTCGCTTTTCGTACGAAGTTCCGAATGGTTTGACTAACTGTTGGTCAACTCGTTGCTCCAGGTTCGATTACAGGGGATTTAACTCCCTGATCCTCTGAATAGGGACCCAGAGGGTGATCAACCTTCTGGTCTCAGTGGTATCACAATGGACCCTCTCTGGCCTAAGTTCGTCGGTAGCAGTATACTGACAGCCACATGTACTCTAACCTAACTTAACCCTTTTAGATTGGAGACCTCAAAGTTTTTGTTTTCGTGTACTCAATGCTTGAACATATCCATCAGAAAAAAGACTTTTATCATTTCCAATTGCTATAAGAGAAAAAAATCGGTTTTGTGGTAAAACGAAAATCAAATGTTTCCAAATATACAATTGCAATTTTATTTTTTGTCTACGAGTAGTTGCTGCGTTTGCCTGCATGTCTGAGCCTAAACCTTGAACTAAAAACTTTAGTAAGCCTCTATGAATGTTGCCCATGTTTCTTGCAAAAGACAAGCTACCACTCATTGGCAAAATCAATCAGATGGCCGTAGTTACTTTTAACCAAAAACCGTACTGAACCTGAGTGTTCTGCTATGCAAATTATACAGCATGTGGATATCACAGAAAAAGCAACAAGAAATAATACGGCACTTTAATTTGCTATTAATAAAGCTAGTGCCAATCTCTAAATTTCCGTCACAAGTCAAAACACATTCTCTCACTCACACTTGTTCTTTTTCAAATTATTATCTCTTAATTGCTTTACCAGTTTCAACCCAGTTTCGTATACTCGATGTAAACATCTTAAGCAAAACTGAAGTCTGAAAATAATGTCAATCTCCGAGACACCAAATATAGAAAGAAAGAAAAGGAATGAAAACCAAGTTCTCCTCTTTTTTTAACACAAACCGAACAGATTATGTGGACGTAGTCGTTTCTACTCGGTTCCTTGGTGTCTTTCTCGGCCAAAAATCCGCATAAAATATTTCATTCAACAAATCGAAGAGACCATTATCCACATGCCAATAATTACGACTACAAGCGCCAAAACCATACAAAACTGACATGCCATGCATATGCACTACTGCCATAGCGAGCGGACAAAATGTCCTTAAAGCGCTCGTTACACTAAATCAGTTCAATTGTGGTCGGTCATCGTTAAGTGGGCCAAGACCAATATACACTAACATTATACGCCAGTGGCGTTATCTGCGAGACACATGAAAAAATACTTAATTTTATCGGTGGCCATATATCAGGACGGGCATTGGCTGTGTGGATGTGCGTTTTATACTCGTTAACTTGGATATCTATGTGAGTATCTGTGGCAGCGCCCTGCAGGGCTATAAACCGTTTGTGTGGCTATAACCATATGTACATATGTATATATCCGTAATATATATGTAGACGTATACAAAAAAACGGCTATGTGATATGCGATTGCTTATCGCCTTTCTCTTAATGGTCAAAAATCGAAAATTAAGCCGATTATATTAATAAGTTCGGAAGATGTGATGTTTACGAGGCATTACGTGTAGCCTTAGCTCTTGACATGTTTTATGGCCGCTCATGCTTCATAATTTGGGGACACTTTGCCTCAAAATGGGGCCCGTTATACATTGTCCATTTTAATGAGGTCCAGTTGTTGATATAGGTGTAGTTTTATGTATATGATGCGGACTCGAAAAACCTTTTTGTGTTGGAAATTTTGTTTAAAACTCACATTTTAATGACTGGGCAGTTTTTACGGTGTATGCCCTAAGGTCAACATGCTGTGATATATTGACAAATTTAGCTGAGTTACGACTTCTATCTATTGTTTTGTTTATCTATGCTAAGCTCTTTCTCTGGAGAAAGGGATTTGACCATTTTCAAGAATTATGAAGATTGGAAATTAGCTCCCATAGACAATATTTTCTAGTGATATTAATTATAATTGTGAACACGATGGATGGTGACATTTTGTTGGTTCTTGTGTTGTGGTGGTGGGGATATTGAATTGAAGAACCAATTGTGTCAAAGGGTGATTATAGATTACTATTTTCATTTGTCACTATAAAAGTAACTTAAGTAAAAAACTATCCGATTAATTGGAATGTGCTTTCAAGGGACAGCCTTATAACCATTCTGTTTAGCTTTTAACTAAAAAACTAGGTAGGTATACTTGGAAACTTTATAAAAACACTAGCCCGAGCAAGTATCTAGTGGCGCATTCTGATTGAAAACCAACAACGATCTAACGAAGCATTTATTCATTTTCATAGAACAAAATGCTACTGCTTGTAGAAAAATGAGTTCTACATCGAAATATTAACCTCACTTGACACAAAGTAAAAATAATACGAATGGTGAAATCAATACGGTGGCTTTGAATACTGATTCTTTAGTAAAATTTTACTTCGTTTGACAAATATTTCCCGAATTTTGAAAGGATTGGACTGTTTGAGTAGCTGTTGGGTATATCAGTTTAAATGGAATTGAAGTACCGACCAGCTTATTATGTGGATTCACGGAAAGGGAACTTGGGTATGTATTGGGAAGGCATGTAAAGGAACGTGGAAGAGGTTTCTGTTCCAGCTGCTAATACAAAAGCAAGCTATTCAAGAAGTACCACAAAGCAACTTGAATCGCAATTGTGTGCTGAATACGATATTAAAATCTTAGAGCTGAGTACACGGTTCTAATATCCGCTCTTTATCATATATTTAGTGGTACAGGGTAGCCAACTACACATTAATTATAAAAGTAAAAAAATAAAAAAAAAACTACTACTACTTACTACTAGCTAATACATAAACAACGCTTAAAGCTTAATAAAAGTCGTTGGAATAGTTAAGGATTTCTATTTTTCGCTTTTCTTAAAAACTAGTTTCTCAAAGGTCAAGTACGCAAAGTCTTAGATCTTGCTAGAAGTTTCCTTCACAAAAAATTTGACAAAAATCTAAAATACTTTTTTGAAGTTAAATCAAAAAATCAATACTTTTTAATAAAATTTATAAAAAATGCAAGAAGTGAAATTTTTCAAATGTTGTTACTCAATCTTTCTTAAACGACCTACGACTTCTTAATTTTTGTATGTATTATTATTTTATTTCATATATCTACAAGCAATTTTACAGCTAACAGATGTGGTACTCTAGGAATCTATATATATAAAATAGGATGTATGTATGTATGTATGTATGTATGTCCGGGGTAAACTCCTAAGCCACCCAACGGATTTTTATGAAATTTTCAGGGTAGACATAGTTTAATCCAGAGATGGTTCCTGTCAAGGTTTGATCCCCATATTCCCACAGGAACGGTGTGGGGAACGGAAAATTAGAAACAACTCTACAGATTTCTAAAGTTCTTTCAGCACTATGGGGCTACATTATTTCCCTTCATCAGTAACCTAAACTATATTTCATCCCTATAATCCCACAGGAACAGAAACGGGAACGAGAACGGGAACCATAAAGTAAACTGACCGATTTCAAAAATTCTTTCAACTCTAGGGTTTAACATTTTCCTTCAGTGACATAGACTTATATTTCATTCACATATTTCCACTGGAACGGAAGATTCCAACAGGAATGGGTTGAGAACGGAAACTTAGAAACTACTGGACAGATTTAAAAAATTCTTTCAGCATTAGGACGCCACATAATCCCACAGTAAGAAAGAATATATTTCATCCCCAAATTCTCACCTAAGAGGAAGAACGAGAACGGAAACCTTAAAACTACAGACCCGAGCAAAGCCGGGCGGCTCAGCTAGTAAATTATAAAAATGGAAATATGTACAATAAATTAGTCTTGAATTTACTTCGACTAAGGATTGAAAAATCAATTTCTGGAGGCACTTCATTGAAATTGGCTGTCCATTTTGACAACTTTTATTACATCCATAAACTGTTCTATGTACTTTTTGAAATAGGAAAAATCTTGTTCTTGTGGACCTGGCAGGTACATGAACAGGTACTAGAGCAAGGAGTGTTGGACACTCTATGTGGTTGCAGTTGCATAGTAAGTGTTATGAGCATTACACCATAAATTTTTCTTCTTGATTCAAATGATCTTATGCCAAGCAATAGGCACCTAGCTTTATAATCAGGACAAAAAATCCAGCTCATTTCGTTGAATATGTATTTTGTAAATCTTCTTCGAACCGATTCTACAGTCTCAGAATTAACTTTAGACGCGGGACTCCAGATAACATCAGCGTATTCCAAAAGTGATCTGACAAGATATGTGTACAAAGATAATAAAACATAAGGATCTCGAAAGTCTTTGCCATTTTGTTTTATGAATCCAACCAACAAGTTAGCTTTTGGTATCAACAAATTAATATGGTTTTTAAAATTTAGTGAGGAATCAAGAATAACAGATTCATTTCTATAATTGAACCGAACACTGGTACATTTTAGAGTAAACGAAATAATGTTACCCTTTTTTATATAAAGTTTCAAGCAATTTACGTGACACCAGTATGAGAGAGAATCAAGGTCAGATTGAATCACTTGACAATAACCTAAGCTGTTAATTGCTAAGAATAGCTTGAGATCGCTTGCATACCTAACACCTACAGTATTATAATGTCATTGATAAAAATTATGAAGACCAATGGACCGAGGTGGCTACAATGGGATACACCCATACACTGATTTTGTCTTGAAAAAGAATTTTTAATTTTAACCTGTTGTTTTCGACAAGAAAGATACGAGGATATCCAACAAAGGAGTTGGGAATGAAATCCAAACATCTGAAGTATAGCAAGGAGTATTTGGTGGTTAACAAAATGGACAGCCGTACTGAAGTTCGTGTATACCACATCGACTTGAAAACAACTCTCCACAGCGTTAGTTACAAAAGAAATAAAATATGCTAGATTTGTTATAGTAGACCTATTCGCTTGTGAGGAAATCAAGTTTATTTTTCAGAATACTTTTAAATAATTTGGGATTTTCAGAGAGTTTGCAAATACCTCCATAATTTTGGATATTATTTTTTGAGCCTGATATATGAACAAAATGTAAAAAAATAAAATAAATAGGGTGGCGCAACAGGGCGAGGAGCCCCTGGGCCTAGCGCATTACTCACAACCATGCCTTGTAAGGGAATGGAAAGGACCAACCAACTAACGGAGGACTTGCCAATTCCTCGCGAAAGGCGATACCCGTGGAAAAAAATATTTTTGCCCATTTTGGGATTCGAACTCGAACCTCTGGACATGCTATCTATCACACCACGGGTACCACTATGATTTATGAATAGGAACTAAATAAGAAGTTTCTATACTTCGATATAGACTCTTTCTTGCATAGACTTATTAAATATAATATGTAAGGGAGTGCGAATACTTACAAAATTTCGCCAATATCATGTAGGCAATCAACGAGAAAGTCAGGTTGGAAAAAAGGGTTCAATGGAAGTTACCGTTTTTAGACTTTTTCCAATTTTTTTTTTCAAACCATACAAATGACAATCTAAAACCAATCTTTCGAACAAAATTTTATCGAAACCCAAGTAACATTTTTGGAGCTGCAAGTTTTAAATATGCTTTAGAAATCTTTAAAAGAGTGAAGTCCGTGGCTACTGCTCTATATTGAACTTTGTTACAGCTTCTGGCAATTTTTAGTTTATTTAATGCTCTAAATGAAAAAAAAAAATACAACATCTCCAAGCTCTTAAACCTTATAAAGCTAGTTGCTTTATAAATATGCTTTATTATACAACCTTTACCGCAACACTCCACGAGCCTAACTCATTTTAAATCTCTTTGCTTTACAAAGGCTTTATATCTGCTTGAGAGATGTACTAAGAGCTGATCGGGAGCTTAACGCTCTACAGTGCAGGTTAACTTTACTTTAAAGGAGCTTGACAAAAAAAAAAAAAAACAAAAAACAAGTCTGTCAAAAAATAGAGCAACTGAATAAAGAAGAAGTAATGTACAGGGTGATACTATTACAGAAAATATATTTCGTTTCTAACTTTGCATTCGTAACATATTTATCGAAAAGAGAACTGATTCACTCTACTATTTACTATATCTAAAGTTGCACTGTTATATATGTAGGTTGTTTTTCAGCTGTCAAAAGAAGGACATGTAAGTTCAGTTGTAATGAATATTTATATGCGGGGAAAAAAATCACGAAAAATCGATCGATTTTTTCGACGTGCCAGGTGCGACAGGGTCATAAAGTCAAAGTAAAGTGAAAAAATAAATATTTTAAATCAAAAAAAAAATAAAATTCTTTTTTGACTCAACAATTTGAGTTTTCACATTGACCACATGTGACGAGATTTTTTTAACATAAAAAAAAGTTTTTGCTCGTGATCAAACTATTTTTTAGGTTCTTATTATGAAGTTGTCTTTGTGAAATGAGCTTAGACCTGTATTTGTGTATAGTTTTCTCTCTTGTAAAATTTTTATTGGCAAAAAGAACAGCGGAAAATGTATTTTTTGAATTTTTATTGAAAGAAAACATTTGATTTTACATGTACTTTGTGAACATAATACCTCAAAAAAAGTGGTCACAAATTAATAATGTATAACCATTGTGCAAGTTTCAATTTTGTTGTGCATTGATCACTGCGCACAAATCAAATGAACATGAAAAATGTATGTAAATAATATGAAAATGTCGTCAAAAAATATTTTAGCAAAAAAAATTTAAACGAGGCACCCTGTTTCCTGGTTATGCTGCTCTAGAAAGACAACCTTGTAGCACTATGGGCTGTATAGTAGCTCTAGAGGAGATGTTTTTGCGCCGTCATTAAAATGGTGGTTTTGGTAATGACTACCATTTTTCATACCAACTTCTCCACAAATTTTTTTTGATTTTGTTTTTATTTATTACTAAAACTTAAATATTTCTAAGGCGCGTTGTAAATTTTCGAAGTGCAACATCTATGTTTGTGATGAAAATAGAGTGGCACATGAAATCATTACTCAACATTGTCTTTATCGAGTTATTTAATTAGTATTTCACCGTCACGATAATACGTTTCGTTTTTTCCATTCATTAGTTCGAACATTTTCTCTGTCAGGATTCATGAGTGTATGTTCGAAAAGTTACTTATTGCAAAGTTCGAATACCAGCAAACAATTTTCATTGTCTTTATGAGTATTATTATTTTCTCACTCACACTTAAGTAAACCTTTTTTGTATTTCCATTTTACAGCAAAATGTGATACAACTAGCTTCTGATAAATCTTTAATAGAGCAGAGTGCTCTAAATCAAAACGCTTATTTCATTTTGTTTCTATTGTAGAGCATACAGCCATTCTAGCATCATATTTAGAGCCCTATTCGAGCATTTCAATACCACGAAAGTAGCTTTTAAGCAGCTCTAGAATGGTGATAACGCTTGCACTAATGCTACTGCAGTCTACCATTGCTATACAAGAAGTGATATAGAGCTAATTCTAGCTCTCAAAGTCGAAAAAAATGCTCTTAATGAGTGTTATTTCAGCTCTAGAAGCGCTTGCAGAGCAACATGCATTTAATTCGGCCAGTTAACCCAGCTTTTTAAGCGCTGCAAGAGCTAATATAGAGCTAAAATTGTTACTTGGGAATCGTTGGAGCCGTTTTCGATAAAAATAAGCATTATCATATTGGTTGTATGGCAGGTACCGCTATTTCCTATTAAGTCCTAGAAACTCATTTCCAAAAACTCTTATGTAAGCACAGACCCTACGAGTAGTTGAATTTTTTGAAGAAAATTGGCCAAGCGTTTCAGACTGCAGATTCATATACCGACAGGCAGACGCCGATGAGTTTCTAGTCTTAGGAGTGTCGCTATTGCGCCAATATTCAAATCTTACTGGGAAAAGGTCAAAAAGGTTTATCCTCTCAAATAAGACAATCATAGATTAAAAAGCCTTCTTAACGTCGCGTATAAGATCTTGTCTGCTGTAATATGTGAACGTCTAAGACACGTCTAAGTCACGACAACAAATTGATAAGTCATTATCAATGTAGTTTTAGACCAGAGAAGTCCGCAAAAGACCAAATTTTCACATTACGGCAGATCTTGAAAAAACCCGAGAACATAAAATATATATACCTTGAAAAGACTTCTGCGAAAGCTAAGATGAAGAGGAGACAATGCCACAGCTCCTCTGGTCATGTCCTGCGCTCTCCCTCAAAAGGAAACTGCATCTCGGAAAATACTTCCTTGATGACCCAAGCGATCTGGCAAACATGGATACCCTTTACCTCTATCGCTTTATCAAAAGCGCCAAATTGTTTAGTTAAGTGAGCTACTCCCTGTACAAATACTCTCTTAAGCAGACGATATTGGCGTAATGAGAGGAAGGAAGTGTGGTGTCACAGGTGCTTTTAGGAGCATTGAAAACGGCAAAAATGCGTTGGATGGTTAATGAGGGCAAAACAAAAAGAAGTACATGTTGTCATATAATAAGGACACAGAATATCGACGAATTGGACAACACTTCACAATAGACAGACATAATTTCGAAATAGTACAGAACTTCGTCTACCTAGAATCCGCTAAAGACACGGAAAAAACATCAGTGCGGAGATCATACGGAGAATAACTCTTTCCAACCGTTGCTTCTTTGGGCTTTGAAGGCAATTGAGAAACGAAACCCCTCTAGAAAAACCAAGGTAGGGGTTTATAAGACGTTAAGCATCCCAGTTTTCCTTTACGGCAGGGAAACGTGAACTTTATCGAAAGCGGATGAGGGTCGTATCGAAAAAAAAAAAAATACTTCGATCTTTGGTCCCGTATGCGCAGACAATGTGTGGAGGAGAAGATACAACAACAAGCTATACGCTATACCGCATGTGCATAGCCAAGAGAGTCGCTTGGCTACGATGCGATGGATACGCCATGTTGAGCGTAGAGGACCCAAACGCTTCGGCTTGACGGGTTTTTAAAGGACATTGTAGGGAAATCGCGGAAGGGGAAGACCTCATCTTCAATCAAGTAAAACAAGGCCTTAACCGACTTAAAGTGTAAAACTGGAGAGAACTC
The DNA here is from genome assembly GCA_914767635.1 of Melanostoma mellinum. Classification (NCBI taxonomy): domain Eukaryota; kingdom Metazoa; phylum Arthropoda; class Insecta; order Diptera; family Syrphidae; genus Melanostoma; species Melanostoma mellinum. Next base: position 74,463,306 of record OU612059.1, read on the forward strand.
GCCCGAAATGTGTTGGTTGAGGCTCAGGTCCACCCTGAACTTTAATGCCCACCTAAGCAAAGTAAATATATTTTGTTGCTTCGCAATCGCTTGGAAGAATGATAAAACTTAGTCGTTGGCTATTCGGCCAGACAAAATATTTATGTCAATCGAGCTGAGTGTCAAAAGAGTCCTTTCTATTAAAAGCAAAGGCTGCGGATAGAGATGATGATATAAAATGTAGAGTTTGTGAACAGGAAAATATCTGAGAGAACTGCCAAGTGCTTCTTAGTGCTAAAGAACCAATTGTGGTTCAAGACACAAAAATAAAAACGCAATTGTTTAGGTACAACTTTTAATTAAGTAGGAACTCAACAATTACTTACTCAATTACAAAACAAAAAGTAACCCACTAAAACTTTCTTAAACATCATCATACGACTACATACGAGTTAGAAGTTAATTTGTAAGTAGTATTTCTTTGGTTGTGTCGACATAATGACCTATTTTGGGTAATTTTTTTTTTCATTCCCTATACAGAATGGTTTACCATTTCGCTTTGGCATTCTTTTCTTTCTAAGCTGTAAAAGTTGCTTTTCTCCCTATATTCCCTTAACGCAAAAGGTTTACTTGGGACTTGGGAGATTGTCTTGAATTTAACCTGAAAAACAAAGCATAATAGTGCAATGCGCCAAAATTAGATACACAATGTGTGTGGGAAACTTTTTTTTGTTTTTTCTTTTTGTTGGCAAGTATAAGCAATGTTGTCTTTTACTTTTAGTCACATATGGAATGGTGATACAATGATGTCCACCCACCCAAATCGCTAGTGAAGATGGTTAACGAACCCAGCAACAGCAAAGCAGCGCTAACAGGAACAAACTTATGGTAGGAGTTGGAGGAGTATGGCTTGGTCATATAACATTTGATACAGTTCCAGAAGATTACCAAAATGACATCCGTTGCTTGTTGTCTGTGTTTCAAGAATGAAGAAAAATAAAATATAATAAATAATTCGTAGGTACTCATACTACACCTCTCTCTTTCTCTCTCTCTTGTGGACCTGCATCTGCATGTTTTGCCTAAGTTAAAGGTTGGGGAAAATTGTCGAAAGAAGAAATTGCATTATGCCAATTCTTGTGTTTACGTCAATTGGGCAAACGCCAGTTTAAAAGCAAAGTGCTTGCTCCTGCTATGTAATTTCAAACCAGGATGCCATCTACGGGGCTAAGCAATTTACTGATAAGTTCTTCTGCTGGTTGTTTTTTTTTTCTCTTGTCTATGTTTCGTTGTTCTCTTCATGGGGTCCTTATGTTTGGGCGTTGGGCTGAATTCCAATGCAAAAACCTCAACTAAGTGGCTTTGGCAGAACTTTAGTTCACAGACTTTTATGTTGCTTTTTTTCTTTCTTTTTTTCTTTGTTTCCTTAGCATAGGTTGCCTCCTCAAGTCTGCATCCATTTAAGTGGTTAATTTTGAAATCTAGCTGCAGTAGATGTGGAAGCCAAGATCTCTTACTTTATTTGGTTTTATCCAACAAACTCTGAGTTCAAGGAATTAGTTTTCAAATTGAAGTTCTGCATATTTTTTGGATTGAAGGATCTTCTTTTTTTTTGCCGTCTTCCAATAAGAGCCCATCATACACAACCACCATCAATCTGAGTCTGTTCAAAGCACGCGCCTGGGCGTGGTAGAGACGAAGTCAGCCGAAAACATCTATCCAGCGCCAGCAATTCACCAATGCAGTACCTTTCAGTTTCAAACTTCTCCTTTATTTTTGAAGAGCCCAGAAGGTATATTTAAATAAAAATTCGGGTGAAGTAAACGGCAAAATATATTTCCAACATCTCTTCTCTTTGAACTTCGTTTTTCGTTGTCTTTCAATTCAGTGGAAGTCACCTCGAAGGGGGCAATCGCAAATATCCGATACTCTGAGGCCACTACAAAGGATTTAAGGTTTGTGTACAAAGAGTGTTTTTTTTAGAGATATGTATAGAACTTTGAATTAAAATGAAACACACCACAAAATAGTTTTAATGCCTATCAATTAAGCTTTATTGAAAGGATAATTTAATGCCATTAATGTTTGAATATGATTTTGGGCATGTGGTTGCCGCGGTTGGCCCGAATAAAGCCTAGTCTAGAGGTCCAATTTTCAACCACTTTTCGAGCATTTGAGTCCGTATGTCGGCAATAACGCCACGAATGTTGGCTTCCAAGCCCCCTAGAGTTTCTGGTTTGTCGACGTAGACGAGATAATAATGCAATGGTGTCAAATCACACGATCATGGTGGGCGACTGACAGGTTCATTCCTCGAAATTATGCACTCATCGAATGTTTTCTTCAATAAATCGATTGTGACGTGTGTTTTGTGGCATGTAGCGCCGTCTTGTTGGAACCACATCTCTTCCACATTCATGCCATCCAATTCGTGAACGGTAACGGTAACGGTAACTGCGGCTCGCCAGCATCATTTCGGAAGAAGTATGGTTCAAAGACTCCACCAGCCCATAGGGCACACCAAACAGTAAATTTTTGAGGATATAATGGCGTCTCAAGGTATTCAATTCATGTTTATTCTCTTCACTCCAAATACGGCAAATTTGCTTGTTGACCATTCAACCAATAATGAGCCTCATCTTTGTGTGCCCATCAATCGCGATAACACGCACCGCGCTGGTGTCCGCCATGAAATAGGAAATACAACATCCAAAACCTTCAAAAAGTTAACTAAAAAATGATAAAGTCCTTAAAAGAACTGTGTGGCAACTGACGGTCTGAATGATTTCTTTCGAATTTTTAATTGGTCATTGTGCTTTCTCGACGAAAACGTAGACGCATCGGCTGATAAGATATCTAAAGTAATTCTCAACGGCATGAGAAATTTTGATCCTCACAGAACAAAAAGTATCATCCCCAAAGAGAATTCGTGGTTCGAGTTAAGCTGTAAAGAGGTGATTAGGGATAGGGAAAGTATAGTTATCGAAAATTTAAAGATAATCCTACTGTAGAAAACTGAAATTTGTTCAAACGGGCCAGAAATATCTGTAATGCTCAGATACAAAAGGCAAAGTTTAAGCATGACCAAAAAGTAAGCCAAGAAATACTGTTGTGTCCAAAAGGAAGCAAAAACTTTTGGTCTTTTGTTAAGAACGTTAAGAACTCGACCACGTCATCGGTCCCTACGCTCGTTTTCAATGACTCTCCGTATGTCAGTTCCATCGATAAAGCCAATTTGCTGGCAGCTCAATTTGCTGCCAACTCGACACTTCCTGATAGCATATTGGCTCCACCTGAGCTTGAGTCTGCAAATTCTGTTATAAAACAGATATTTTTTTGAGTTCGTTCGTTAGGGAGAGTCTTCAAAGATCTCAATATACACACAGATCCGCTGGTCCAGATGGTATCCCCGCCGTTATTCTGAAGAGGTGTTCTTCTACGCTGGCAAAACCACTGCGTGAACTTTTCCATCTTTCCTATTCTGCTGTGATTTTTCCGAGCAGATGGAAAACTGCATTTGTCCAGACTGTCCCTAAAAAAGGCGAATCTTCCTCTCCTTCCAATTATCGTCCAATTGCACTTACGTCTCTTCTTTCCAAGGTCATGGAAACGTTGACAAACCGTCAACTTAACAAATATCTTGAAGAACGAAAGCTTCTCAAGGACCGACAGTACGGCTTACGTAGCAAACGGTCCACTGGTGATTTGATGGCAAATCTCACCGAAAAGTGGAACCAATTTTTACATTGTTTTGTTGAAAGTAAGATTATTGCGCTTGATATTTCTAAAGCATTTGATAGAGTTTGGCATCAGGCTCTTTTATCGAAAATGCGTGCTTTTGGTATCGATGAGTCTCTTCTTCGTTGGATTTGAAACTACCTTTCCGACCGTTCAATACAAGTTGTATTGGATGGCTTCAAATCTGATACCCACTTCATAAATGCTGGTGTGCCCCAGGGCTCCGTTTTGTCTCCGACTCTCTTCCTCATTTTCATTAATGATCTCTTGTCTGAAACTTCTAATCCTCTAAACTGTTTTGCTGACGACTCGAACCTCAGCTTTTCATATTCGTTTCCAAACTCACGTCCCTGCTCTTCGGATGTGGAACTGGAACGGTTGCGTATGATAAGCTCATTGAATTCTGACCTTGACAGCATTGTTTCATGGGGTCTTATGAACCGAGTAGAATTCAATGCTTCGAAAACTCAATGCTGTCTCTTTTCGTTGCAGCTTAACATTCCCCCATTGCCATTGGTGCTCCTCAAACATCCTTGCACCTACTTAATAGGGTACAAAATAGAACGTTAAAATTGGTTGGTTCAATCGTAGAATCGATTGATTCTCTTGGACATCGTCGAAAAGTCACCTGTCTCTCTCTCTCTTTTATCGCTTTTTTCACAAAAAGTGCTCTAGTGCATTAGCCAGTTGCATTCCTCCCCTGAAGCAATTTAGCCGCAACACCCGCGTCGCTTGGAATGTTCATCAGTTCTACCTTAAGCCCGCCTTCGGGCGTACTTAGATTCTTATTTAAACTGCACCACCATCTCTGCGGATGCGTATTATCAAACAAAGTAAACGTAGTTCAAAAATGATCCATGGTTAACCGAATTAATTGCTTTGATGGACGATTATGTCGACCGTTATATGGACGGAGTTTGCGGTAAACTTCGCGAGCTGAACGATTATTTTCGAACTAAATTTGCACGATTTGCAAGCGTTGTTCTTTTGCAACCTGTTCTTGATGAAATGGCAAACCAAACTGAACAGTGAACATAAATAACATTAGAATTGGCCGATTTGACCACAAGATGTCAGTTTTATCCCTATTCAAAAAATCAGCTTCTAAAAAAAACACACACAATATGAAGAAAGTTGTTTCAGTTACACATTAACACAAAGCAAGGAAACTATTTCCCATGCTCAATCATCAATCCATGACATAGTATGTCAAAAACTTCAGTTGTAAAACGCTGTTGAGAGAATGTATCAGCTTCTTTAAAGTATGAAATGTGTGCATTCTAAGGTTCAGTAGCCATTTTCTTTGCATTTCATTGGCCAACAGAAAAATTCATAAACTGCAACAAATTTGACTTCGTCATATACAGGCCAAAGGTTAAAGTACAACTTGAATCGTTTGTCTGCCATGCCAAAGCTAATTCTAATCACAATCCAAATAATTCAACAAATCACCTCTCAGTCAGATTTTTTTTATTTAATTTTTTTTTTGTATCTATTCATGGCAAAGTACAAGAATCTGATGCAATGAATAGATCCAACAGGGTTTGTCTAAGCTCTAAACATCCAACATCCTCTGCAGAATAAAGTTTCGTTTCGTTATGCTTAAAGGAAGAGCAGCAAAAGGTGTCAGCTATAAGCCTCCGTGCTTGTGCTTCTGGGTGGTTGTAGATAAAAGTGCGGAAAAGCGAAGCAGTGCTGGTGCTCGCTCAGGTAAAGTAGAGTAGAGCTCGTTGGTTGTCGTCGTCCTTTTGCAACGTTGTGTTTTTTTATTCATCCTTTTTCTATTTATCTCTTAGACACTCGAGGCAAATGCAATTCATTTGATATTCTATGTCTATGTTCACACACAAGCTTTTGTTTTGTTATATTTTTTTGTTTGATTTTTTTTTTTAGTTTTTTGAAAAGTTATCCTTTTCGTCTGGCTTGACACCCTGGCTGTTCGGCACGTAGATATCTAACTTCAACGCCTGCAGATGCATAGATACTTTTTGTTTTGGTTCTTTTAAATGCACTTAGGGTAAAAATTAAAAAGGAATTATACACTTTGCTTTTACAATTTTGTGGTTTGTTTTATTTTTGTTTTTGTGTGTGTGTGAGGGTGTGGGGGTATGGCGTGGGGATTGAGAACCTCTCTATGAGTTGAATGGATGCATCAGCTATGTGGTACACGCTTTTTGTTGTTTCTATTGTAAGCAATTGAATTCCTGTTGAGGTGAGAGATAGATTCTGTACACACTGTCGACTTCATTTTTTTGTTTCCTTAGTTTGCTTTGATTTATCTTTTGGAATAAGCTAACCGTTCATTGTTCAGAGAGGAAAGCAATGGGTGGATGGATCATGCGACGGTTGTGGTGTCTTTTCTGTTGAGATTTGTTTTAGATGAAAAAAATGCTCTCTTTTGAAATGCTCGTCTTGATAAATTCTGTAGACAAGTAGAGTTTATTGCCTTACTTTCTTGGTGTATCTTAATAATTGAAGAGACTAGGCAAGTCAATGAATGAATCTTAGTTTAAGAAGTGACATGTCTGTGAGGCTTGAGGCTCTATATTCTCTTCAATTAAGCTCAACAGCTGGAAACAATTGCAATCTTTTGTTTGAAATTGGACCAAGAAACTGACAACTGGCAAAAGAGTTAACCGCAAAATGTAAACAGGAAACCAAATCAATTGGCTGCGTATGCTAAGTGATATTTAAAATAAAGTTGAATCAAAATTGAAAAGTGAAATATCTGTGTATATGTATGTATGTACTTGTACTTATTAGGTTTTGAATAAAATCAATGGAAAGCAAGTGTGTACCTATTGTTTGAAAAAAGGTTGCCAAAATACTTTTTGATGTTGGAAAATGGCGTCTTTGAATAAACTTTACTTTTTATGTGGAAGCAGTAGAAGTTTTAGTGGAAAGTACAGTAAGTTATTACCAAAACAAAGTACATCCAAAAGATAAATTAGGCGAGTGTCGTTTAGCAGTCATTAGGGGTTTTTCTTTTTTAGTTCTGAACAGAAAAGTGAAACGTCAAAAACGTAAGAGTATTTGTAGTTGTAAGTTTCAGTAATATGAATCTAATTAATTTAGTATGCATAAAATAAATCATGTGTATGCTAACCGGCAAATACATTCAGTACATACTGAATTCATCAAAAATTAATAGTAAACGCCAATGTTTTTTTACTTTTTCGTATCGTATTTCGATTTTGTTACTTAAATGTGCCGATTAATTTTAATGTTAGTTAATCTATAGATCTTTCTATTAAAAACTGGGAATTCATTAAATGACATGCGTATTAAAAGCACAGAGAAAATAAAACGGAAGGTCAACTAAGTTGAACGCCACTATTTTGTCCAAAATAGAATCTAGCCCGGAATCGCTTGAGTAATGGCATGGAAGCTGAAAAAAGTGATTTTTTTTAGAGTTATTGAAGTTATACCTACTCGTAATTCTTTTGCAAAGCTTACGAAAACAAAAATATTACAAGGCGAATCTCTCTTTGCGACTTTAAATGCAAAATGAGTTAAGCCTCAAAGCTTCCAGACTTTTTGTCCCCCCATTTCTACTAGGTGCGCCCGCGACTTCGTCCGCTTGGAATAGTGCCTTTCAGCAGCATTTTTTTATGTTTTTGGCTAGTTATTTTGCAATTAAAACACATAGATACATTCATTAAATTGACATATTATTTTACTTAAGTACATTTTATTACACGACGTTCTTATTTTTTTCATCATTTGCCAAATAAAATGGTTTTGAGGGTTTGATGCACGTGAGCGTGCCACATAAAGTAGCCATGGGATTTTTGTCTAAACGAAGACTTGCAATTTTAAGCGTCTGAGCTTTATTTATATTTATATAATCAATATATTATATATTATATTATATATATGCCTTCAGGGCATCGGTGGATTGTGGTTTATTTGCGACTTCAAAAAACCCCACAAGAAAAAGTCTAGCGGGGTTAAATCGCATAACCTTGGTGGTCAATTTACATCACCCCTGCGAGAGATAACCTTAGTCTCAAATCGCTCATGCAGAATGTCAATCGTGGCGTCCGCTGTGTGGCACGTAGCGCCATCCTGCTGGAACCACATGTCGTGTAGGTCCATATGGTTCAATGTGGGCCATAAGAAATTGGTTATCATCGTTCTGCAGCGCTCGCCGTTGACAGTGACCACCTCACCAACGTCGTTTTCGAAAAAATACGGACCAATGACGCCGCCGGCCCAAAATCCACACCAAACCGTTACTTTTTGAGGATGCATTACCACCTGGTGAACCTCGTGTGGGTTTGTGTCGTCCCATATACGCCAATTTTGTTTGTTAACAAAGCGATTTATCCAAAAATGCGCCTCGTCGCTAAAGATGATTTTTCGCCCAAAGTTGGGATCCTCTTCCAAACGATTCGATGCCCAGACAGCGAACAAACGACGTTGTCTATGGTCATGAACTTTGCCATGGTGATTTGGCATAAGCAACTGAATAATAAGCAATATAATAATAAGTTGGCATAAGCAACTAAATAAATAAGCCAAAATCTACCCGCGCCAATTGAAAAACCATTTAATAGTTGAAATTTTGTGAGATGAAGAAAACTTAAATTAAGCTGATGAAATATGTATTTTGTCATATAAGCCAATAAATACATACATCACCAAAAAAGTAGAAATAACAAAGCTTTATTGAAAGCCTAAGATTTATCAGAAAATGCCGCATTTTTCATTTAAATAAAAAAATTAAAGAGTCAGTAGAGAGCTCCCTGTGGTCGAAAAAAGGTTCTTCAATAAACCAAATGCACCATGCTTTTATCTTTTATGCTGATTTCAAAAGTAATTGTCTATATCTAGTGTAATTAAAAAGAAAATCCAACAGCTTTCAAATACAAAAAAGCCATGTCCGAAGCAGTTAAATGTTGAAGAAGTGGTAGAAGGATCAAATAATTTCCTGACTGGTGTCAAGAGAAATGCTGAAATTAAGAGAATTAAGTATTCATTTAACCATTTCACACTTATATTCTCAAAATGATAAAGTTATTTAAAAGTAGGGCTTGGAACCGATCTTCAAACAATGTAAACTTTTTTGTGAATTGTTATTTACAAATTATTACATTTGCTATTGCTAAGCACAGTATCAAAATTGTAAGGTTGAGTACAGGAATTAAGTATTCTATCTTCATAATGGCCCCTATCACAAGGCTCGACGTAACAATTTCAGACTACGAATTCCAAAAGGGAAACTTCATAGACGCCTTCGTTGTGAAACAAGTTTTAAATGCTTGTTGGAAAACATTCATTACAAAGATGTTTGCACTCCTTTCTATTTGGCATTCTTAGTCCAAAATAGTTACGACGGGCCTTGTGATAGGGGCAGTATATTTGGTGGCACAGGGTTGTCAGCTATATGCAATAATTATGAAAAATTAATCAAATCGCATAAAGTATTGAAAAAATTAAATTAAATTAAATATTCCAATGACTTTAAGTGAGAAGGTAAAAACGCAATTTTTTGCAGATGCTAATACATATTTACAAAACCTGAAAAATTATTTATTTATTTTTATCAAGTTGAGAACAAGCTCATAAGTTTACAATATAATTACATAAATAAGAAAAAACTACGTAGCCTGCGAACATTAGTTCAGTTATCAAAACATTTTTGAAAGCATTTCTACTAAAAGATTCGTAAGTATCAATTTTATAACAACGCGAAACTGTGTTGGCCTGTCTAACGCAGTTTGAAATTTGTTAATTTAGACCGTAATTAACTCGGTGGCTGGGAACATAAAATGTGTTGACTGAGCTTAAGCCATATGTTGGGCAATTAAGACCAATGAAAGCTGGCAAAAAGGGGCATCTAATTTTATAGTTCAATATATCTAAAACACTATATCAAAATATTTTTCACGTAGCTCCAAACTAAGAACACCAAAGAGCAAACAGCGAGTATCATATGAATTATGGACAATTTTCTGCGTAGAAGATAAAACTAGTAGCTGGTTACAAGTTTTTGGATATTTTCTATCCTTTTGCCGTGAATGAAATAGAAAGGGTTCCAAATGATCGAACAATATCCGAGAATTGATCTTACGTAAGAAAAATATAAACATTAAAACTTAAAAGCATCTTTGAATAAATTATTTTGAGTTTCTAGTTATAAAACCTAACATAAAAGAAGATTTATTTTTAAGAGAATACTAAAATATTTTCAAACTTGCCTTAAATTCCAGTGGCAACACTGGTGTTCAAGTGTTAAAAGTTAAATAGCATACAAGCTCTTAGAAATACCTGAAATTGTAATTAAAAACGCATATTTAAAAGCTACAAAGTTGAATGTAAGCTCAGATTAAATCGCAAAACAATTTGGAATTTAAGGCAAGTTTGAAAATATTTTAGTATTCTCTTAAAAATAAAAACTCCAAAAGAAGATTAAGCTACAATGAAGGCTACATGGTTGTAAGAAAAAGTGAGCTTGCTATCGAGAACAACACCAAGATCTTGCAAATTTTTGCACGTGTTACTTCATTTAAGCAATATTCAAAATTCAATATTGACAACGACGACAAAAAGTTATGGTTTGACATTTAGAGCCATTCAAATGTTATTTATTATCATTACACCACAAACAAAGACATACCAAATCTTTTTGTAACTTTAAACAGTCTGAAGTATTTGATAGAACATTTAATAGTTTTAAATCGTCTGCAAACATCAAACAATGGCAGTGCATCAAATCATCGCGAATATCATTGACAAATAACAGGAATATAAGAGGTCATAGATAGTGTTCCTTGGGGAACACCCGAAGTAACCTCAATGACATCTGAAAGGATACTGTCCAGGCAAACGAAATGTGTTCGTCAAAATCGTTGGACCTGTTTAAAAAAAAGGTTTTTTATTTTTCACTTCACTCGAGATTTTAAATTCAAGTTTTTTTAAAGTTAAGTATGCAAAATTTAACATATAAGAGACCTTAAAAAATAAGTTTTATTACAGAAAATCAACTTAACTCCACTTAAATTATTAAGTCCTAAGTAGTAGATGTTAACACTTCTATTTTCATATCTAAATAATTTAAACATCTTTTACTCCAAAACTACAATCATGAATCAGGAAGTTTCGAGTAGCTGCAGTGGACTTAAACTTAAGTAGTATCATTTATTGAACCAAATTCTTCTCCTCGCTTAACTTGGATCAATGAAACGACAAGACAAGAATCATCCCACAGTGCAGTAAAAGATAAGTTTATGCGTTTCCATTTCAATTCGTTTGTTTTTTTGAAATACAAAAACCCGTCTCTGGTTACTCAGAGAATCTCGGTTTAACCAAAGCAACACAATGCCAACAACAATTATTTTACAAGAAAAAATCAAAACAACGATAAAAGCTCACAGAATGGCCACAGCTTGCCATTGTTTTGATTCGAATGCAAATGAAGTGAAGAATTTGTGTCATACGGCACCCCGAGGGTAAAGCTAGAAAGAAAATAATAACAACAAGAAAAAAATTTTATGTGTGTTAGGTAATACCCAAACGCAAATCCGTGACTAGGCAGTATAGCAGCAGCAGCAGAGCGCATTCCAGAGATGACACAAATATTTATCCCTGTTCCTGGAGTGCTTTTGTTTCTTCCACCATCTTTGTTTTCTGTGTTTTTTTCTGCTTGTGGTGTTCATTGTTTGTATGTGTGCGCCGCACAGATGTACAATGACTTGGAAATAAAGGGTCTGGAAGTTCTGCGACAAACGCAGGTCTTTTCTCTTCAAATGACTACCGCGACTGCAGCAGTATTGCACTGCTTTTGAGAACATACACAAGACACAAGAAGAAAAGGAAATCATCCTGCGATGCGGTAAATCTGTGTGTGCACAAACAAAACGATGCAAAGAAATACCTACCTACCCACCCATAACCAGATGAAGATGCTTCCCTTCCTAGTTTTTTTTTCTCTTCTAGTTTTATATTTCTATTTTTATTTTTTATTTTTGAAATCTTAGCTCAGATTTAAGGTTTTTGTACTTGCAAAGGCATATAGAGTTGTATCCAGTTCACAGGACTCTGGATAGGAACCAACCATTGTCATTGTACCTACCTACATACGTATCAACCTACCTACTCCTGGTAAATAATGAGAAGACGAAGGGATGAGAGGGCTTAATAGCGTTTCCCTACTTAAGATTACTAACATGGCCTGTATGAAGGCAAAAACTTAACATTGCACTAGGACGTAGGACGTAGGACGACGACGATGACAGCGACTGAAGAAAATACGTGTGTTGGTCGAAGTGGCAAATGAATAAGTCTCTCAGGGCCAACAGACGAGTGGGTCTTCTTCTTCCTGGATCAGGAACACATAGCTAGTCTCGGCCTGTTTGGACTGGGAACTATGAATATTCATTGTAATAATTATAACGTGACACTTGAGCGAAATGTTAGTTGCGCTAAGCTGAACTGATTCTCATTTTTTTTTAGTTTTTGTTACAAATCAACAAACCCCCCGCACCTCCCTCTGTCGAAAAAAAAACTATTTTTTCTGGAACTACACGAAACCTTAGAGAGAGAAAAAAACAACGGGTAGGAAAATATTTACTTTGCCCTGAAGTTGCCTGAATTTAGATGCGGGCTCTGCGCTACGTTCATCCCTTGTATACACCTATACCTACCTCTACACCATAATGCGCTCCGGGGTAATGTTAAAAAATAGAATTTCTGGAACAATGGAGTTAGGCTTGTTGGGGCTGTGTCGTAGACCGCAAACGCGTTGAAGGGGAACTTTTATTTGTTTTAAGTAACTTTTTTTTTTCTTCATTTTTGCCTGACTTTTCAGAAATACGCTGTCCTCATGAATGCTATCACTGAGGGGGTCGTAGAGTCGTTCTTGTGTGTCACAATGGTTGTTGCACTTTGGTACCTACTCTGCAGATGTGCCATGTAAAATACTTCTTCTTGCTTTTAAGCAATGTAAAAAGTAATTCTCTTTTTTTTTTTTTGTTCAGATCATGAATTGGACACAATTTGATAGTTTAGACCAATTTGGAGAGTGTAAGACTTTCGTGGTGGATGTGCTGGTTTTTGTGGTCTACTGTTTTCGTTGTTTTATGTTTGCAGTAGTTGTAATTTTTAATGCAGGGATCTCTTTTTTTTTTTTTGCTTTTGTCTGCGGGAGGAGGTGTTTACTTTATTGTTTGTGAAAAGGTACGCTGCAGTTTTGGATGCGGCTAAGCAGATTGTTTTTGTGAGTTGGTGAAAAAAAGTTGAGCAGCTTCTTTAAAGTTGTTTAACTTTTGACCATTGTTGGAATGAAATTAGCTCTTGGATTAGAGTTGGAAAATAGCCGCAGAATATGTAAATTTTTTTTGGAACCGGATTAAGTAGAGTGTCCTCGTTTGCAGGAAAATAGCTGTTTTATTCATTTCATTGTTGGTAAGCATAAGTAACCATTTGTTCTATGGAAAGGTACGACTTTTGAGCTCATTTGGTAGCATTATATTTAGGTGCCATTTTTGTTACTTAGAAAAGAAAATGACTAGTGTTAGAGGAGAGTAGGACAAAGTAGGCCTGAAGGGCAAACAATGTTTTCGGTAAACAAAGATAAAGTTGAGAGATGCTTGATTTGAAAGAAATGTGAAGCCTTTTTGTTCAGAATTCAGTACACAACCCAGAACACAAACCCTTAATTTGATTGGTAGGTACTGACATATTTTACGCAGTTGTGTAGCATTATTGGCATGCTTTTTTGTGTAGAAGGCTCTTGTCTTACAAATATTACGTGGTTAGTCCTTGATCCGGCGATACAGTTTGACTATTTTTTTATGGGGTTATTTGAAGTTGCTTGTTTACATATGTATATTAGCTCAAGACCATTGACGCCTCGGAAGAGAATATAAAATAAAATAAATAAATAAATAGGGTGGCGCAACAGAGCGTGGAGCCCCTGGGCCTAGCGCATTTCTCACAACCATGCCTTGTGAGGGAATGGAGGGGACCTACGATTTTTCGCCGGTTCCGAACGGCTAATTGAGAATGCGTTTTTCATGGCAATGAGTTTACTAACGGAGGACTTGCCAATTCCTCGCGAAAGGCGATACCCGTGGAAAAACAATTTTTCATTTTGCCTCTGCTGGGATTCGAACCTCGAACCTCTGGGTTAGCAGGTGGACATGCTAACCATCAGGCCACGGGTACCACGGAAGAGAATATTCGGGTTGTTATTTCAGATATTCAGCTACAAATGGTTCAAAAAGTTGCGCTAAACATCCACTGATTTTTTAAAATGGTAAACTTTTATTTTTTAAATAAAACTAAATTCTTGGCCATAACATTGGATTATATGAGTTTTATTTCATCTTGGAAGCCACATGTCTTTAAAAAACAGCCTTTATGTTTGACAATTGAAGTGAGCGCCAGGTATTAGCTACTTGCCCCTGTACATGATCTGAAGCATTTTTTTCATTTGAACTAAATACTTGCAAAAGACTATAGCTGAGTTACTATACAAGTACTTGTAATACAAGTGAATTATAACAAGTGTTAGAAATTTTTGTAACACTAATCAGCAAGTTTGCTTGATTTTCTACCAGTGTAATGGACCTGCAAGTGTCTTGCAGACTTGTGTTACAGGCCCGAAAGAATCGCAGCAAAATTGTTGGCTATTCGTATGAGAGTTGAAAAGTTGGAAGTGAAACTCTCAGTTCTTGTGTCTTTCGTCTTCATATTTCAAAACCATTTCGCAGACTTCACATTTATTTGGTAACTAATTTTCATAAAAAAGCAATCGTAATTTATTGAAAATATTTTTAAAGATTTCCTTCACTCTTATAAGATCTTTGTATATATATAATTGAACTCGAAATAAAATTGTATTTATTTGTTTTCTTTTACTTTCAGGTAAGTTCCAGATGCCTACAGTCAAAATCTACCTAAATTTAGCATTGAGGTATGAATTTTTATCAGAAAAATGAGAATACTGATGACCAGGTAAGAATTTCAAATATCTGTTTAAGGACATGTGCCGGTGGTTCAAATGTCTATAAAATAAACAGTTGTCTATAAACAAAACAGTTGATTGAGTTCCTGTTTCTTGTTCTGCCACCTTTAAACTAGAGTGTTAAATTTTATTTTTTGTTACGCTTTCATTAAATTTTTTTCATTTATGAAAAATTCGAAAAAGTCCAAAGAATTGTGAGAAAGTGCTTTTTTTAAGTTAGTCACAATTTTGTGAATTTTAAGTAGTATAATAAATATGGAAGTAACTCTGTTTGTCCGTGTTTCTATGTAACTGTCTCCACTTCTGAATTGACTTAAATTAATTTTTGTTCAGAGTAGTACCAATAATGAGAAATCTAAATTTGTACACAGCTACATATTACACGTCTGGGATGTGACACTTTAATAATGACTAGAAGCAAAAAAAAAAAAAACAGTATTTGATATTATTATAAATAAAGGTCAGACGCTTAAAATTACAGGTGTTCTATCAAACCAGCAAAACTTTTTTATTTGGCAAAAGAGAGAAAAAATAAGAACGTCGTATGCAAAAATGTACTTAAGGGAGGAGACCACTTTAGGAGTGCAAAAACATGTGTTTTGGGACTTTTTAGAGATAATAAAATAACCCAATCGTTTTCAAAATTAGGAGAAATGTTTATTAGAGCTGTAAAGTATAGAAAAAAAAATTTTATCTATTCGATGACCAATAAAACAGCGGCGTTATTGATGTTTTCCGGACGCCTGTTTCCGGCGACATCAAAAACTGCTGCAGTTGCCACTCTTTTTTGGTTGATCTGAGAAAGATTTACCGAAGTTCATTCTTTTACTGACTTATTTGGGGGAGGATATACCTAAAATCGAATGGAAAAATGCGAAATTCTAAATTTGGGAGCCTTTTTACTCCAAAATTTGAATTTTCGGCAATTTTTTCGACCTATTTGACCCCCGAATAAATTATTTATTTACACGCTATCTTTCAAACCTTAGATACATCCTTTCGATAATATACTGAGAGTTATCTCCCGAGATTTCATATAAATCTGTTGCTAACTTTTGGACCTACAACACTAGCAGTTTTTAAAAAAGTAGCTTCGAGATAATTGCGTTTCATGACGAGAAAATTATTAATTGTAGTAACTTACGGATCAATCGGCGATTCCAGGCGCACATAATAGACCTTCGAATTCTTTCTCCGAAACAGCTACCTGGCCATACAAATGGTCAACAGTTAGAAGGCATTGTGCGAAGGTAAAAAACAATAGGGACTTTAATGCATGTACATATCCTAACTAATATTATAAATGTGAAAGTCACTCTGTCTGTCCGGATTTCTATGTTACCGTCTCCTACCCAAACTACAGAACTGATTAAAATGAAATTTTGTACAGAGATAGTCTAGAACCTGAAGAAGGACATAGGCTGTACATTTTATCCCTATATTCCCACGGAAACAGGAACGTATACGGGAACTTAAAAACTACAACACCGATTTCAAAAATGTTTCCACCGATAGAATGCTTCACTATCCCAGAGTAACATAAACTTTAATTCATCAACATATTCCTACGGGAACGGGAGTCCTTACTAATATAATAAGTGTGAAAGAAGCTCTGTCTGTCCGTCGTTCTATGTTACCATATCCCGCCCAAATTAATAAACCGATTTAAATGAAATTTTTTACAGAAATTGTTCAGAACCTGAGGAAGGACATAGGCTATATATTTATTCCTATATTCCCAGGGGAGCAGGAACGTATACGGGAACTTTGACACTACAGCACCGATTTCAAAATCTCTTCCACCGTTGGAATGCTCCATAATCCACGAGCAACATAAACTTTTACTCATCCCCATACTCCTTACCGGAACGGTCACCATGTTTCTACGGGAACGGGAATCCTAATATTATAAGTACGAAGTTAAATCTGTCTGTCTATTTCTCTTTTTTACCATTAACCGCCCAAACTATAGAACCTATTTATATGAACATATACATATATTTATATTTACAGAGACAGTCTAGAACCTGAGAATAAACATATATGTTAAGGAAATAATTTTTTATCACTGTATTCCTGTTGAGATCCACGGATAAAAGCAAAAAAATGTTATAGAGAAAAAGATTTTATTTAATAATATAAAAAGACAACTTGAAGGAAGAAAGAAATAATTTTGAATAGAAAATATCCCTGACAATTTTTGTAAGAAAAATAACAAAGTCTACTAGATTTAATTTAATTGGGAAAGTGAAAGTAGTTAAATGCAAAGTGTTTTTTAAATACATCTAACACCCGTCCACAATTTCACAATTTGATATTTTCGATTTTAATCGGAAAAAGACATTCCCAATCGCTTAAAGCATTTTTTGTGAGCAGGTAAAGCCAAAGGTTTTGTTAGAGCATCTGCTGGCATGTCTTCGGTACCAATAAATTCAAGGCTAATTCTCCTATCGGCAACGGCTTCTTTAACAAAGTGGTATCTGATATCTAAGTGCTTGGTTCGCCCTTGGATACCCAAATTAGTTGCAATAGCTTGTGCACTTTTGTTGTCGGTAAAAATTGTCACTGGTCCTTGATGAAGTCCAAGTTCTTCAAGTAAATTTTGTAAGAATAATGCTTCTTTTGCAACAGAACTAAGATTCACATATTCGGCTTCCGTACTCGAAGTAGTCACAATTTTCTGTTTCTTTGAAGCCCATAAAATTGTTCCTCCTCCGTAAATGAATGAAAATCCGCTCTGTGATTTTCGGTCATTGAAATTACTTGCCCAACTTGCATCAGCATATGCGTGTAGTTTTTTTGACGTTTTCTTGTAAACAATTCCAATATTTTTTGAACCTTGTAAATAGCGGAGGACGTGCAGTGCTGCGCTCCAATGTTGTTGTCTAGGATCGTTATTGAATTGTGATAAGGCATTGACTGCGTAAGCTATGTCGGGTCTACTAAAAGTTGAAAGATGGAGCAAGCTTCCTATCAGTTCGCGATATTTGGTGTTGTTGACTTCCTTTCGCTCTCCTTCGATTTTCGGATCTTGTTCCAACTTCAGACCAGTTCGCATTGGTAATCGATCGGGTTTGCAATCCGTAAGTCCATATTTGTCTAACAAATTTTTAATGAATCCTTTCTGAGTAATAGAAAGAGTCTCATCAATACGTTCGACTTCTAATCCAACACAGAGTTTAGGATGTCCAAGATCCTTTATGTCGAAACATTCAGATAAACGCTGCTTCATTAATTCAAACTCTTTGGAATCATTTGTTGCAACAATTAAATCATCCACGTAAACTGTGATTAGTGTTATTTGATCGTTTTTAAATTTGAAATATATACAATTGTCACATTTTGAAGCATTAAAACCAAGAGTTTTAAGAGTTGCATCCAACTTCAAGTTCCAAAGCCGTCCGCTCTGTTTCAATCCATAAATTCCCTTGTTTAATTTGCACACCTTATCGCCTTGTTCAAACCCTTCCGGTTGTTCCATAAAGATAAGAGTATCGATATCACCGTTTAGGTATGCTGATGAAACATCAAGGTGGTAAAGATTCAAACCATTCTCCACGGCAATTGCCATAGTCAATCGGATGGAACTAATATTTGCTACTGGTGAGTAGGTATCTTGATAGTCTACTCCTTGAATCTGGTCAAAACCTTTAGCAACAAGTCGTGCCTTTCGCTTCTCAATACTTCCATCTAGCCGGTATTTGGTTTTGAAAACCCATTTGGATTTTATTACTTTGCGGCCAATTGGTCTGTCAACCAAAGTCCAGGTGTTGTTTTTCAATAATGAATTGAGTTCAGCTTGCATCGCATCTTGCCATTCACTTGCATCTTCCAAGCAAAAGATTTCTTTAATATTTTCAGGATCAGTGCGTATGTGTTTTGAGGTAACTTGCTGAACGATGTCATCTTCGAATTCGTTTACTTCTTGGTTCACAGTTGACAATGTCTGGTTGGATGTTTGTTTTTCATTGCGTTCAGGATGATCCAAAGTTTTTGAGTTATCTGGAAACGAGAAGGTATAAAAATTGCATGGTTTTAATTGGTTTTCTTTGGTGGTTTTTTCATTGTTGATAAATTTGATATCTCTACTTCTAATAATATTTCGCTTGTTCTTTATCCAAATTCTGTAAGCCTTAGACTCTTCCGCGTAACCAACTTAAACTCCTTCTTCAGATTTGCTTTCGAATTTGCCAAGGTTTGAGTCTTTTTTTAAAGTAAAAACTTTTGAACCAATTTCCTTCAAAAAAGATATGTTCGGTTTACTTCCGCTCCACAGCTCTTCTGGTGTAACATCTCCATTTGGTTTCGTTGGACATCTGCTTCGTAAGAACGCTGAAGTATTAACTAATTCAGCCCACATAAATTCGGGAAGTCCGCTTTCGTCCATTAAACATCTTGCCATTTCGGTTAAAGTGCGGTTAGCCCTCTCGGCTAGACCATTTTGTTGCGGCGTGTGTGGCACAGTTTTCTGGTGTAAAATTCCGCAATCTTCTACAAATTTTTGAAAGTCCTTACTGCAGTATTCTAGCCCGTTGTCCGTTCGGAGTGTCTTGAGTTTCTCCCCAGATTGAGTTTCAG
Source organism: Melanostoma mellinum (assembly GCA_914767635.1). NCBI lineage: Eukaryota > Metazoa > Arthropoda > Insecta > Diptera > Syrphidae > Melanostoma > Melanostoma mellinum. The sequence continues at coordinate 74,482,573 of OU612059.1, forward strand.
CAAAAACCTTAAATCTCTTGAAGGCTTGAAGAGCTTCACTCTTCCTTTTTAAAAAATAAACAAAAATTTTTCGTGAAAAATCGTCTATGAACGTTATAAAGTATTTTGCTTTTCCAATGGATTCTGTCCGCATCGGCCCACATATGTCGGAGTGGACAAGTTCCAAGCGATGCGATGTTTTCTTTTCGTTGTTGCTGGTAGGAAACGCTGTTTGAGTTTGCTTAGCTCGAATGCAAATTGTACAACTGTCGCTGTCATCTTTAAATTTATCGGGTAATCCACGAACCATTTTCTTTTCAATAAGCTGTCTCAAAGATACTAAATTTATGTGTCCTAACTTCTTATGCCAAGACATTAAGGATCCGTAATTTGTTCTAGATTTTCCTGTTGTATCTATACTCACTTGTGCCTTTTCATTTGATTCTATATAGTACAAACCGTTTCGTTTCACGGCTCTCATAATTAAGTCATCCTGACCATCGAAAATTTTAGCTCCAGCCCCTTCAAAAATCACCTTATATCCATGATCCGTGGCTTTACTAATCGAAATGAGATTGTCCGTTAGTTTTGGAACTAACAAGGTATTGTACAGGTACATTGGCTCCTTTGAGTTCTTACAATTGATGTTAGATTTTACAGTCCCTGTTCCTTCAACATTTATAACGTGGTTATCTGCTAGCTTGACATGGTTAGCAGCTTCATTCGAATTTAGGGTAATGAATTTTGATTCATCAGCGCACATATGTGAGGTTGCCCCACTGTCCAGACACCATAACCTCTGATTAGATTGCTCATGAATTACTTTCGAAGATGCTGTACGTTCCTGTACGATGAAACCATGCTGTTGTTCTTGACCATTCTGAGTAAGTCTTGTATGATCGGTTTTAGTCCAGCAATCTTTAGCCATATGACCTCGCTTGCCACATTTTCTGCAAGTATAAGGAAAATTATTATTTTCGGTTTTTACCTTAAATTGAGGTTTCTTGTGATTCTTTTGTGAATGGAAAAACTTGGCACTGAGTACATTGTTACTCGAAAAATCTTTCTTTCTGTCCCCTACTTCAAGTAATCTTGTGCAAACAGTCGAAACATCTGGATATTCGCTTTGAACGTCAAACGCAGATCTTATGTCTCTGTAGTCATCTGATAATCCATCGAGAAGAACTACAACTAGTAGGTCATCGTCCAATTTGGCACCCAACTCCTTTAATCGATTGGTTATCGCTTTGAATTCGCGAACATATTCAGAAACTGATTGTCCTGCAGCCATTTGCAGATTTGTGAATTTACGAAATTCTTCAGTCTTCTGTCGAGGTCCTTTTTTGTCGTAACTTTCCAACAAGAAATCCCAGATCTCCTTCGATGTTCTTAAATTCGCTGCCAAAGCAACAATATGTGGTTCCATTGCCAAAAGAAGCTCTGCACGAGCATCCAAATCTTTTTCATCCCATTGCTGTTGTTCCACTGCAGTTGACGGTCTTGTGATTTCACCCTTTACATATTGGAGAAACCTTCCTCGGTGAAGTATGGCTTCCATCTGTGCCTTCCATGTTATGAAATTTTCTCCATTCAAAAGAGGAATCCGACCATGCACATTTGAGCTAGTCATAGTGACGCAAAAATTAATTATTATCCAATAAAATTTATATCAAGGCTTAATTGCAGTTAATGTTATGGACTGGGTCCATAACCTGTTGAGATCCACGGATAAAAGCAAAAAAATGTTATAGAGAAAAAGATTTTATTTAATAATATAAAAAGACAACTTGAAGGAAGAAAGAAATAATTTTGAATAGAAAATATCCCTGACAATTTTTGTAAGAAAAATAACAAAGTCTACTAGATTTAATTTAATTGGGAAAGTGAAAGTAGTCAAATGCAAAGTGTTTTTTAAATACATCTAACAATTCCCATGGGAACGGTAACTTGGAAAATACAGCACACATTTCAAAAAATGTCCACCGTTAGACGACCCTCATATTCCCACGGGACTTTAGTAACATTATAAATCCGAAATTAACTCTGTCTGCCTGTTTTTCTTTGTGTATATTTACCGCCCAAGCTATTGCACCGATTTATATGAATTTTGGTTCAGAGATAGTCTAGAACCTGAAGATGGACATCTTTACTAATATTACAAATCCAAAACGTTTTGATTCCCCGTTTTCCTTTAATTCCCACTGATTGATCATTATAAATAAGGCTCAGACGCTTTAAGTTGCAGGTGTTCGTTTAGATGGCAACTTTATGAGGCCAAATCACGTGTATCAATCCCACAAAACCTTTTTATTTAGCAAAAGATGGAAAAAATAAGAACGTCGTGTGCAAACATATACTTAAATAAAATAATATAACAATGGTTTACTAAAACGCATGAATGTGTCTTATTTACAAAATAAGTAGCCTAAAAAATTAAGAATGTTGCAGAAAGTCACTATTCCACACGGACGAAGTCGCGGGCACAGCTAGTTTGTAATATATGTAATTAGTCGAAAAAATAAAAAATGCTGCCGAAAGTCACTGTTCCCCACGGACGAAGTTGCGGTCAGAGCTAGTAAGAAATATAAAAAGGAGAGCTCCTAAATGACTTCCCTGAGGAACGCCTACATGATTAAAATTTTCCTTGGAAACCACTGTTCCAATTTTAATATTTTGTTTGCGATTGGTCAAGTAATTTTTGAACCACATAAGTAGGCTTGAGTAAAGGCCTTAAGATTTTAGTTCCTCTAGTAGAGTAGCGTGTCGAAAACTCTATGAAATGGTTTAAAGAATTCTGTATAGATTGCGTTTACCTAACTTACATAATCAGTACCTTTAATGCTGTATCTAGAAAACCAGGATATATAAGTCACTTTTTATCTACCACTAACGAAACTGTGCCGAACTGACCTCATAAAAAAGTCATTTTTTCACAATCACCTCAAAAGTTTTCGTTATCAATTTCAGTTTTGAAATGGGCTTGAATAAATTCTTGTTTGAGCCTGATTTATATACCTATAAGACTTATAATCGAAAGTTTTCACTCATCCACATACTTACCAGTAGAAGGTGATAAGATGACAATTTTAGTAAGTGGAGCTGTACGACAAAGAACACTTAATTAAATCTGAAAAAAATTATCAGGGGTGAGTTTATAACCAGATTTCAAGGATGAAAGCTGAATGAAAATCTAATCCGCTAACAAATTTTTACTTCCCAAACTAGTTATAGTTTCCCTAGTTAGCAATTGAGGAAGGGAATCTAGAACAAAGTTAGATTGAAAGAAAGACGCAAAGCATATCACACTCGTATAACGTCCTCATCATTTTATGTTTGTTTAGGAAAAGTATTTTATATTAGCTAGAATACCATGTGACTTCCGTTTTGAATTGGCGAATTACAAAAGGGCTCGAGCTCTGCAGCTGCCATAGCAAAAGAAGCGACTGAAATCAATACAATATATTCAGTTTAAAGACCCAAAGACACATATGATTTCAATCAAACGCAAAAGAGTGCACCTAATACCAAACGTTAAACGGTAAAAAGAACCTGCTTTAAAATCTTCCCGATTTGTGTATCTATATCTATTTCTATACATATTAACCTCGACCTGTTTTAACTACTCGCGCACTTTAAGCCTATTTGCAGCATGATTTCCAGTTCCGACCAATAAATTAATCCCACCCACTATAAGCGTTTGCCTTACTCCAATCTCCAATCAATGCAAAACTGACACCATTTCTTGTAGTTTGTTCCTATCCGCACAAGCAGTGGCTCTTGAAAATGTTCGAAAGCAAAAGAAACCGAAACAAGTAACATTACTATAACGTATTAAGGTCAGTGTAACTGAGTCGTCTGTCGTTTTCCTGTCACAAACAAAAACCGCAACAAATATTTCTTTAGTTCGCAATCGCGTAAAAACGTTTGAAAACAAATCCTACCATTCGAAATTTTGCCACACCGACACAATCACAATGAAAATGTAAGAAAACACATAGTTTTATAAAAAAATATAAAAAAAAAAAACTGCGGCGGAAGATTTCCGGTGAAGTTCTTTATGTCAGAAAAAGAATATCACGTTCTGTTCTGGAGCAATCTGTGCAAAACTAGCTAATACCAAAATTATATGCACAAAATTGTTCTCCACTATTTAATCCTCTTTGCCCTCGTAAAACCGCACACACAGTCAAAGTTCACCTTTGTTCCTATAGAGAAACTATACTCGTTTTTATTTCTTTATTCTGTCCAACAACGAGACGCCAAATTGAATTCATAATGTATGTATGTACCTAGACTCCGAATAGGTACTCTTTTACTCATACCTACTATCTTTTTTTCTTTTTCTTCATATAGGTACCTACGTACATAGCTACTCCGGTACATATTCCAACTCTTGCAATATTAATATTTGAGGAAGAACAAGCAGAGGAAATAAGGGCAATAGCACCACTAGCAGTGCACACTATAAAGGAAAAGGCAGCCATTTGGAAATGTATTATTGCAATAAAAAGCATCAAGAAATTCATTTTCGCTGTGACTTGAGGATCTTGAATCTAATTTCAGGATGGTTAGCTTACTTCCTAGGTATACCTTTTGTTCTTCTGCCTTCATCAGTTTTTATATATGTATGCTTGCCGCCAAAAACTATGATTGTCTATGTAAGCATATCTAGCTTAGTAAAAGAACACGAGTAGCGAATACCTTTGTATAATTCGTTCTGAAGATACTTTTATTGTGGAAGGAGTTCGTCTTTTATGGGAGCACAGTATTAGGACTAGCATAAGGCTAATGTATACTTAATTCGTTTATCCCATCACGTAAATAATGGATTCTTATATCCTCGAAACTGTATATGCCGAAAATCATTTTTACCTTTTTTGGCAATAGCTAGATTTTTTTTTTTTTTGTTCTTAAAATAAATTTTGTTTGTTTTTATATCTGAAGCCTCTGGTTGGAGTGTGATATGAAAAGAAGAATCGTCCCAAATTTTTTAAACCTATTTACATAGGTATACGTTGGATATGCTAGCTGACTTTCATTTTGTTTCGGAGCCTTTAAATACTTTAAAATGGAAACAGTTTTGATTTTGTGGGATGATATTTATGCTTCCTTCGAACCAATTTCGGTTGAATGAAAGCTTTTTAAGCAAATATATCGGAGCAATGGCATCGATAAAATGAAAAAAATAGTGCGTGGAGTCCCTCCGCGCGGAGGAAGTGAAACATCCTAATGTGGAAATGAAAAAAGGAAGGAGTAGAAATTGATTTTTAGTGAACTCATATTGATTCTTTAACACAAACTTATGATACAACTGTTATATCAACAAATTGCGAGCAGTGCCGAAAAGTATGCAATCGATAGTCCGCGTTAAGCGTTTAATGCAACATTGTTGGAAGCATAAGAAGTTTCACTTAAATAAAAATAAAATGAATAAAGTTGAACAACGGAGCGTGGTGCTTAGCGGATTTATTCAAAGCAATGTTTTGTGAGAAAAAAGGGACCTTCAAATTTTGCCGGATGCGGCATGGCAAGAGAAAAAATTCGGGCTGACGGTTGGTCTTATTTCCGCCACACTTAGATCAATGTAGATCCATTGTGATACCCTGGAGTATTGCAACGTCCTAAAAACCTATGAGTTATTGTTTGGTCATTTTTCAACCATTTTATGGCCTTAATGAAGATCAACGGGTTGTTTCTTGGAGTGTCTGATAATACTTCTCGATCATTAAAGAAGAAATTGCCTAGAAATTTTTTCCTGGCGTGGCAGATTGCAGGGGAGTGACAAAGGAAGTGAGTGGAATCCTCATGCTCATCTTCGTCATTGCGTCCTCTGCACAGATCATATCGGTGCAAAGACCCATTTTCTTTTTGTGGTAGCCTAGTAGATTGTGTCCTGTTATGATACTGATAAGCGATCGTAATGCAGGCCTATTCAAGGATAGTAGCTTTTCAGATCCGTTCTTATCGTATTTCGGCCATTGTTTCCCGGAAGTGACACATGGAATCTAGGCACTCCCATCTTTCATTGGATTTTCGTATTATTTTGTTTAGTCTGCTTTATTCCACAGGGCGGGAACCTGATTGATTGATCAATGAGAAAAGGGGCAAGTGCTGATCCTTTTCTCGATAGTTTCTCCGCTTTTTCGTTTCCCGGTATGCCACTGTGACCGAGAACTCGAGGAGAGTGTAACGTTATGCTGTGTGCCAAGAACCTTTATCTCTTCGTGACAGCAAGAAACAAGCTTTGATTTGACAAAAGAGACTGTTTTGCAGCGTTTGATGGAAGATGTTGCTGTGATTTGGAAGTCTGAATTAACTGGCTAAGTTCAGGTTTTCTGTAAAGAATCCTGCACCTGTTCAAACTTCTACTTTTGAGCCGTCGGTATAGATTGATATTTATGTCTATAGGGGAAGCTAGTTGAGAAGGAGTTTTTAAAGCCCATGCATGGAGTTGTGTAATCCGTGCAGATATTGTTGTCTGCGTATCGTGATAAGATCTGTGCGTGTCCTGTTTCGCTGGGTTTTCTAGACATTACACTGATTTAGTCTTAGTGCGGTGTTTTCTGCCGATTCTTGAACATAAGGCAGAAAGAAGAAGAAAAACTACGACATTTTCTATGGTGACCGCTACAAAAAAACAGAGACAACACTTGTTATGATACGGAATTATATAGTTAGAAGCAGACTCAGCGATGAGGTTATCAGCCAAAGTCCAGTTAATGAGCTTATTATGACAATCTGCATCAGCGCTAAATTTGCCATCACTAGCCGAATACGCGCCCAAAAAAAGCACGACAAATGTTGACGCAAAAACAACAAGTCTGCTTTTCACAAGTACAGTGCCAAACAAGAAACAAAATGATGAAGAAGCAGCATGAGAAATGAGAGTCACTCGTCTGAGGAAATCGAGAGACGCCATGACAGCAAAGAGGTTCGGAAGGTAAAAATATCTAGCCAAGGTGACAAGGCCCGAACTCAAGCCTGTAAAGACCAGCAGGAAAACATAGTAATAGAGTCACAGTCACTATACTGAGGATCTGGAAAGACCACTTCTGCAGACTGCTTAACGCGCGATGAAGACACTAATTCCGCTGCAGACAGATTACCCCATTTAACTTGGACAATGATCAAGAATCCCGTCCTTCCGACATAGAAGAAGTTTAGCTTGCCATATGCAAACTTAGATCAAATAAGACTGCAGGTGCAGATATCCTTGATGCCGAAGTTTTCAAAGCAGCTGGAGCCCAGTTGGAGAGGAGCATGCACCAGCTGATCTGCATGATGTGGTCGGAAGAAAGCATGCCCGATGAATGGAACCTCAGTATCGTATATAGTGTAACGTGAACCCAACATTTTATACCAATTTCCTAATCGAAAAACGTTCAACCGAAAACACAACTGGCAACACTATAATGGAATGGTATAAATGACAGGCGTTGCTTGTAAGCCAGTGTGTGTGAGTGTAGAGATGCTTGACAGCAAATGTGGAGACAATGTTGAAGTTACTGGAGAGTTCTAGATGGCATGTCATTCGATATAAATAGCCCGCCCGAGGCAACCAGAGGGCAGTTTTGTTTATAGAGTGATAAAGTTAAGAGTAAATACAAGTGATAGTCCAAAAGTCGAGTTGAGTTCAATAAAGTGTATATCGAAAGTAGATACTGAATAAAGTGATAGAATTAAATTGAAAGGTAGAGTTTTATTTTGCGAACTAAGCGCACGTTACAATAGTAATAAAATTCCTTAACGTCGCTTATAAGATCTGTAATATTTGAACGTCTGAAACCCCACGTCTAAAATTTTAAAGTGCCTTATCAATGAGGTTTTTGTTCAGAAAAGTTCACTATCGATCAAATTTTCACATTGTGGCAGAATAACTCGAGCTTAAAATATCGAAATATCCAATTTTTTGATGAGTTTTACAGTTGTGATTATCGATTTAGAGGCCGCATATGAAAGTATCTAGTTAAAGAAACGAGCTTTACATGTCTAGTTTTGGCATCTCTGTATAACTTTGGTTTTGAAAAAAGGCTCTTTCGGCAAGGTGATAAACTGACATGCGATTTCCTAAACTTCATACTTGAGAAGAATGTGCAAACCTCAAACACAGGAACACGAAATATTCAACGAAATATTCTCCAATACTGCGCTAAATCCAGATTTTGTACAAAGACGTTTTGGCAAGCAAGCTGCCTCGAAAGTCAGATGCAAAGATCTGGAGGCCTCGGGGCATCAAATTAGTGGAGACCGTATAACTTTCCAAATAAAATTTAAAATATTTTTCAGTTGGTTTTCTCAGCAAGAAATTTATTGTGAAGCGAAGCATAAATGCTTCTATTTTTGAATAAACATAAAATTATAGCCAGAAACAAGGAGTATCTTAAAATAATTAGATTTAAGCGTTAACTAGCGGGAAATTTCCAGTTTTTTCACTGAAAATCGTTTATGATTTCGCTAAAATCCACCTCTCCAAAAGACAACCCGTATGCTTTTATAGACGTCCTGTCGTATAGTCGTTCAAAGCTTTGTTTTTTGCTCTTCTGTGCAATTTGATACCATTACGACCAAATATACATACTCAATGCAATTTAAGAATTTGGTTAAAAAAGCTCCGCAGATTGGTTTTTTTCCATATTTTTCTGGTCTGAACTCAAAATTTGTTTTCTTTTCCTATTTTGTGAAAGACCGAACTTCTTCTGAAAATCTTCTTAAATTTTTTGAAATATCTTCACTTTGAAAGCCACAATGATACCTACACGTAGCTTTAAAAACTACCAAATGAGAAACAAACTAATTACCAACTTTTCAACTTCTGATAGACAGAAACAAAAAGCATTTTTAATTGCACTTCCTTTCAAACATCTATGAAAAATATTCACTCTTTCTTATGAATGTTCACTACGTCAGACGTGCCACCTTCATCGTTCACTTCCTGTACCTAGTGACATCAAAAGAGACATAAAAATAAAGCAAGACGAGAAAGTTTATCATAAAAACCACTCCTTTAAATTGAGTTACATTCAATCTGTTACAGAGCACTGTCTTCTAAATATGGCAGAGTCAGAAGTCTCGACTAAACACCCTCATCAATATTAATTCAAACACCTTGTCTTATCTCTGTCAAATAGAATCATGCAATATTGCAGGAAACTTTCAGGTGACTCAGTGACATCCAATAACAAGGTAAACTCATCATCGTCTTCGGTCGGGCAGATGTAAGGAAATGAAAGATTAAATCCACTTATGCCACTTATCCCGGATATTTTTTTCCTCCTCTCTCTAAACCCCATATACTCGTGTGTATAGCTTTAAAAAGAGAAAGTGCAGAAACACATTTATAGTATAACATCACATAGAGAATTTATAAAAGTTACTAGAGGCGCATCACTATGCATGAAAACCGTATGGTGCATATCGTTCACATTCACTTACATTCCACATGCACCTTGCACACAAGGAGACAATGAATTACGAGCCTAATGAAGTTTTGCTGAGCCGCACGTAAAACTACTTACGTTAGAGAAATGCTGCAAGTGTAAGAGCAAAGAAGAGGATAAGGAACTTTTTTTTTCTGTGGAGGAGTCCACCTTTCTGCCTAGAGGCAGCGAAGAGGTTCATCAACCCCAGACGTGTAGGAGACACAATGACGTTATGGCACAGCAAGCACGTCAATCAAATCGAAAAGAAGTAAAAGGAAGAAGAAAAAAGTACACATCCAACATTGCCATGTGGAGGTACACTAATGCACTAGTTTCTTTTCTTCCTTTTCATCTGCGATCTGCGAAAAGACTCTTGCCATTGTGTGTTGTAGATAGGGATTCACTCTTTTTTTTTTAATTGGATTTCTATGTAGGAAACATAAATTATTTTACGCTCTTGAAAGTGAGCAATAGACCGAAAGTGGTTTTGTGTTGAGGATGAGATTTATGTAACTACACTGCTACAATATGTTTAATTTCTCACGCCATTTTCATGAAACTGTCACCGCCAGGGAATGAATATCAACATTCAACACATTCGCTGTTTGCTGCTGTTCCAATTATAATCATTATTGTCAAAACATTAGCACGGTTTTAGTGTCATCAGGGTGTTGGCTGTTGAGCAGTTGAAAGGGAAACATCACATTTATGGGGTGTAGGTTGTTAAGGAAAATTATGACATCGGTAACACATTTTGTTTTTCGTTAAAAGGACATAATGTAACCGTGTTTATCTATGTGAAGAGTTTACAAAGAGAAATCAATTCTATCGAATGTTTTTGATCAATAAATAAAGGAAAAATCCTTTTCCATACAAAACTAGGGTTTCAATAGGAAGGTCGAGCATGCAAAGGGATGATTCTTTTCTTATGTTATGAGTTGTTCTAAAAATTTCAGGTTTACAAATGTGAATCCTTGTAATAGAATTTCAATAATTTCTACTTTTCTTTAGAGTAACGCCCAATTCTATTGGGCTTTGTAAACAAGCGAATGAACTTTAACCTCTGATATTCTATAGGCATCTTGGGAGGACGATCAAAAGATGAAGTTTCATACAGGAAATGCTGAAGCAAAAAGCAACGAGATTATTTGGAATCACAAATTACACGTATTGGGGAAAATAAAGTTCTGAAGAATTTTGTCTGACGGGAGTCAATGGATGATAAAATATTATTTCTGCGTCTGTATAAAGTGAATTTAATTAAATTTTGATAGGGGAGTTGGATCAAAGAGTCACCCCATGTCAGTTCACGTCGTAGATAAAATCGGGAATAAGACGTCAAATCCTTTCGATTCTAAAGTTGTGAATCCTTTGATAAGGTGATCATACCTGTCTGGTGTGTAATATAAAAGAAATCTAGGTAAAGAAAGAAAAAAGGGTTTGAAGAAATGTTTGTGCCACTCAACTCAACACCGAACGCTTTGCCGACTCTCGGGTATGTATGAGAATAGATAAGGCCTCCTACTTCTTCTCATAAAACGGTGACAAATTGGATTAACGAGGATATATATGATAGAAAATGGGGAAAAAATGAGAAGGCCAAAATATGAGCTGTGTTTTTGAATTGGACAAATAATGTATTCGTTAACAATTAGAAATATTGATTACCAGGCCTTCATGTTACACCGAAAAGCAGGATGTTATGATTTGTGAACTGTTATGGAATTCAGTTCCTAAATTGGTCAGTTTCATGACCTGGTTTCTTCACCGAGTGAAACAAATGAATGTTGGATACTCATATTGGAAGAGATTTCATCTCTTGTTATCAAACTCAAACAATGGTATGTGTAGCAGCATATTCACGATCCCATGCACTTGTATGTCAATTTTAGACCTCTCATTAGTCATAACTTACAAAATGATTGCACCATAATTATGTAATTATGTAGTTGATGCTAGCGTCCGTCTTTCTTTGGACACTGCTTGCATCTACTTAGGTTCCTGAACAGTTTTACAATAACACATAAAAATAAAATATATAAAAATACACGAATAGGGTGGCGCAACAAAGCTCGAGGTCTAGCGCATTTCCAGGACCTACAATTCTTACGAAAAAGCACTTTTCAGGGCAGAGTTTTTACTCTTGGACGACCTTGTTAAAGGTGACAGATTAGAATATGTTTCTTAAAAGTTTCTGTTCCTTTATAACATTTTTGTAATTTCGAGTGAGTCTTAATAAAACATTCATCTAAAGAAGTTGTTTTAATGTATTTGAAGTACTTAAAATCTCAGTTAGTTTGAGTTTTGAAAATTTAGATTGAGTCTTACAAAGTCAATATTATACTCATAGAGAAAGTGTGAAAAGATGCGGCCCTAAATGATTGCCTTGGTTTGGCACCAATGCCGATATTAGATATATTGGGTATAGTTAAGCGTATACCTACTACACTGTTTTCCAAATAGAAGAAGGTTCTGCTAACCACAACAACCAAATATCTGTTTGAAAACGAAGATAATAAATTGAACTACAGTAATGTTAGAGAAATTTTACTCCGATTTAACTAACATCATTTGTGAAAATGTCTCATCTTGCTTTTTCTAAAAAGCATAAATTACAAAAGTGCTTACGTAAGAAAATGAAGACCATCTGAGAAAGTAAAAACGGAAAGTTGGCAGTCGAAACCTTTCAGTAAGTTTTGGTGCAAGTCCAAGATTGACAATTGGTGTAGTGACGTACTAAATCTGCCAAATAATTAAAAATGTTCAAATTCATAAAAAAAATTCATTGCAAGACTTTAGAATGTTTTTAAACTATCTGAACCACTGGTGAATTTCTTGTAATTATTTTGATTTATTATGTAAGAGCTTTAGTCCAAAAATTAAAAGGTGATGTGATTCGTTTTGCAAGGCTTTATTACAACTGATTCTTATGCAACTATAAATGGTGTACCACCTATATACGCTGGTAGTAAGACCAACAATAACGTATGCAGCTGCTATTGTATGGTGGACAAAAACGAAAGAAGTAACGGCAATCCAAAAACTAGAAAAGATTCAAAGATTGGCAAGAACATGCATTACGGGATGCATGCGTACAGCACCAACATACGCTCTAAACGTCATTACAGGACTACCTCCAATCCACCTTTTCATAAAAATGGAAGCAAGACTGGCGACACACCGTCTTTTCCATCAAGGACACATAAAATCACATCCATACCCGAAAGGACATCTATCGATAATGGAAAGTTTAGAAAAAATTAATACCTTTAGTATGTGCTTGGATGCTACTATTCCCATGTACAACTTCAAACTCAACTTCTCCATTGTCATCCCCCTAGGGAAGACTGGGAGAACACAAAATCTCATCCTTCAAGGCAAGATATGGTCTGGTATACGGACGGCTCAAAAATGGAAACTGGTACAGGTTCCGGCATTTTCAGTGACTGTCCCAGAACGAACTTCTCAGTAAGTATGGGCAGTCACTCGTCCATCTTCCAAGCCGAAGTCTTTGCCATTAACGAATGTTCGAGAATAATATGTTCATCGAACACGAAAAACATAACATTTTGGAAAGGTTATTTTGTCTCTTTTATGAATTTGGGTCAATATAAGCTCACATCAATGGATTTGAGATGATCTCAGTACTGTTATTAAAATCGTTTTTGATATCGTTTATGATATTTTTAACAAAATGGTCTAAAAACACTCAATTTTTCTATGTTATTGAAATGCAAATACATCATTTTGGAAAATATTCATTTTTTCAGACAGCCAAGCTGCACGAAAGGCGTTAAGCTCACCTGTCATAAGATCCAAACTAGTCCAAGAGACAGTCATGTCGCTCTCTGAACTAGCAACACTGAAAAAAAACACTGTAATCCTCCACTGGATCCCAGCACACAAAGGCTATGATGGTAACGAGAAGGCTGACATCATAACTAAAGACGGCGCATCTAAACCATTCGTCGGGCCTGAACCCTTCTGCGGTGTAAATAAAAGCACCTTCAAACATACTGCCAAGAACATCCTGCTGGAGGAATCAAATAAAGCTTGGAGTAACTCATCTGGCCAAATCTTTTCAAAATACTTTTTGCCAGAATATACCGAAAAAACATCAAAATTCCTACTGAACCTCAACAGGAAAACCCTAAAAATTTGCACTGGACTACTAACCGGTCACTGTTCTTTAAACAAACATCTTCACCAAATGAGGCTGGTAGCGGATCCCATCTGTAGACTATGCCTCGAAAATGAAGAAACATCTCTGCACATTATTACAGAATGTCCAGCACTTTTCCGCCTTAGAAAGCAAATACTTGACTATGAGATCATCCCCTTAGATAAGCTCAAACTAATTCACCCACAGAAGATTGCTAAGTTCTGGTTCAATTCAGGAGCAGGAGAACTGCTCTGAAACCTCACATGGGCTGGCACAATAGGTTTCATTCAGACACCGCAGTGCCCAGAGCTGAGCAAGCTCTACCCGTCCCCCAAATCTAACCTAATCTAATCTATGCAACTATTAAGGTGACTCGAAAGGTTTTAATATTATCAAAATGATACATAAATATATTAAATACATAAATCATACGACATCGTTCGATCGATGACGTGGCTCAAATACAATAATATAAAGAACAGGTACATTAATCACATAATTGAGTGCATCTGTATGCATACAATTAAGTGTATTTTAGAACTTGAAGCGAATATGCAAATGCACAGTGCAGGGTGGTGCTAGTCTTATTTATATTTTACGATCCTTACAATTATAAACTAGAACGTGCGTGAGACTTCGTCCGCGTGGAACAGTGACTTTTAGCAGCATTTTTAACATAATACTCAAAGTACCCTATAGTCATATTATTTTACTTAGGTACAGTTTTGCACACGTCGTTCTTACTTTTTCCATCTTTTGCCAAATAAAAAGGTTTTACGGGTTTGATACACCGGAGCGTGTCACATAGAGTTGCCATGGGATTTTTTTTTTCAAACGAACACCTGCAATTTTTAGCGTCTGAGCTTTATTTATGATTATATCAAATACTGGTTTCAGAGGAAACGGCACTCTCTTATACTGAAATAACTAATCAGTGGGAATTAAAGGAACACCGGTTTGTGGTTGTGTACGATTCTAGATTTCTCATCATTGGCACGGGAACACCAGTGATCAGCTTGAAGCCTCAACTTATTGGAAAGTACTACTGTTAATTCTAAGGAATTCGGAAACTTTATAGGGTATGATGTGACTTGCTCAGTGTCCACAATATTGGCTACTGCTATACATTCGACAACATTACCTACCACGTAAAACATGGTTTATTAGTTTATAACTATCTCATTAGTAAGCGCCGAGATCGACCTTTCACACAGCCATTCCCGATTGCCAATATTTATTTGAGATGGTAACAAAGAAAAAGGGACAGACAAAGTTAATATGAATATGGGGATGAGTTAAAGCTTATGTTACTCGGGATAGTGTAGCATTCTAACGGTGAAAGAATTTTTGAAATCGGTGCTGTGGTTTCCAAGTTCTCGTTTACGTTACCGTTCAGTGGCGTAGCGTAGGGGGGGTTTTGGGGATAAAACCCCCCCGAAAATATTTTAGTCGAATATCATTTAAACGCTTCATTTATTTTTTGTTTGTTTTATTGATGCAAATTTGTTTTTCATATTTAAAATTTAAGTTCGAGCTTTTCACAAATCAGTATCTAAATACATGTAGGTATGTTTGTGTTTTGCTTACATTGAGCTATAGAAAACAGTTGAAATGCGTTAGTAGGGCTCCTATTTATTAAAACCATTGACTTATTCAACATGGACTGCTAGGACCCAACTTCACGATGGTTCCACGTATTCTAAGCAATACTAGCGAGCATCATTTCAGCGGAAAACTAGTGAAACATTTTTGACACTGCTAAATAATCACGCTAGCTAAATCACAGCAGATGTCGTTAGTGTTTTAGTTAAGAGTAAGATATTGGCTAGTGTAACCAAAAATAAGTACAATCATTAATATCCAACTTTTGTATAGAGAATGAATGCAACTAGCAGTCCATGTATCATAAGTCAATACAATGCTTCAATCACATTGATCTATTACGCCAGTGGTGCGTTCCTAAATGGCTTCGATGTTACGCGATGTTGTAGTGTCAAAATCATCGTTGTTGTTGTGTATGTTTGGCTTTGTTACAAAATCATGATTGCATTTAGGAACGACTCGATGTTACACTTTGTTGGTCTGTCAAAAATAAGAATAAAGTATTTCTTAAAATATAAAACCAGCTAAAGGAAACTCGTTTTTGATGAAGAAAAAAGAATTCTGAAATGAACAAGATTGAAAATCAATAATTGCTTACAGAAATTTTGAAAGATTAATGAAAAAAAAACCAAAACAAATCCCAGCAACAACAATTCTAGAGGGGTTTGACAGATCAACATCGAAACTCAAGTCCCAGAGATGAGTTGGAAAAAGTTACGAAACGTAACATTCTGACAGTTCAACATTGCATTTAGGAACGACATCGATGTTACATTTCGTAACTTTTTTGCATTTAGGAACGCCATAATGTTACCCGATGTTACATCGCGTAACATCCAACAATAAAAGAACAGACCACAGTTCCACAAAGAAAAATCTCACTGAGCGCTCAATGTCACTTTGACGGAGCGCAAACAGTTTTGTGGAACATAATTCTCAGCTCAACAGTGTCCTTGTTTTCAAACTTTTACTCATCATCATCAGAATGTACAACGAAAATTCGCTGATGCTGAAAAAATATCCGAGTCTATAGGAGAAAAAATTGAAGTTTCCAGGATTGTGCATCGTCAAAAACACCGACAAAATTACCAAAGCAGTTCAGCAGACGATTATTACCGTATATCAATATTCATACTTTTCCTGGATCACTTCATATCATCCATATCTGACAGATTTGCGAAACACAAAAAAAATTTTTCAATAATCGGAAATGCCATCCCTGAAAAAATGGTCAGGAAAGACGTTGAGAATATTGATGAAACCGTGGAAGTAATAATGAATCAGTGGCCAACAGCTATTGAGGCAGCTGCTTCAACCGTAATAAATGAAGTGTTATTTTGGAGACAACGTTGGGTTGGGCCAGAAAATCAACCAAAGACATTTATAGAATCATTAAATCTTTGTAGCGATGCACTTTTTCCAAACATTTTCAAGTTTTTGAAAATAGGTGCAACATTGGCTGCGACCATTGCTAGCAGCGAGCGTAGTTTTTCCACGTTGAGGCATCTAAAATATTGGATTAGGAATTCTGCAGGCGAAGATAGGCTGAATGGACTTGCTCTCATGAGCATTAACAGGCACATTGACATTAAGGTGGAAGAAGTTATCGAATGATTCGCGCAAAGCAGAGAAGAATTGATTTATAATTTCGTGTATTTTCATATGTTCTTATTCTCTGCATTTTATTATTATACATATATCAATAAATTGGAAAAAACCTAATCAATACAATTGAACAACAACTTTTACTTATGTACAAATATTTACATGTAAACCCCCCCCCCCCCCCCCCCCCGAAAAATTGTCTAGCTACGCCACTGTTACCGTTCCCGTTGGAAATCCTGTTTTAGATTTTTTGCAAGTATCATTAAATGTATGGATCATTATTGAGTGCACTTATCAATTTTTTTTCAATTATTGTTTTCTGCATCAGGAAAAAAAGAAATAAACAAGCTTTATGTTTATGAGGCGTATTATGAAAAAAAATACCTCAAAGTTAAAATTTTGATTGGTGAAAAAAAAAATTAACGCCATTGGAAATCTGGCAACTCTAAAACCATAGAGCCCACAGCCCTATTAAAATACAGTTTTAAAGCTTAGTGTTTTTACTTAAAACAAAGTCCAAAACTAAGTTTCTGCTGTCAATATTCACAGAGAAATTAAGTTGAACATAGATCAGGGTACACCAAATATAGTGTTTTTTTTTTTTTTTTTTTTAATCGTCGAAAAATGATTTCAAATTTGAGAAGTGGATTTTACTGTAGAATAATTTTTTTCTAAGAATATGACCAAGAATAGCATCTCAAAGTAAGTAACGTTACGGGACATTCTTTATACTAAAATTTTCTCGATTTTCTAAAGTCCAGTTTGTCCATCATCGAAACCCGTTTGGTTTGCGTTCGATATGATGTTCCCTTAATGGAAAAGACAGAGGCTTGCCTGCCGTGCTTTCTTTTTCTTAGAGAAAAGTGGATTAGGGGTAATCCTTCAATGACGAATAAATCTGAAATAGAACCTCTCACTTCACCTTTCGTGATTACCATAACTAGGTTTTTCTTGTAGCCAGAAGAATTATCATTATCCTATCAGTACTGCCTCAAAAGCAAGACTACTTGTTAACCAGTGCTCCGTGGACTTTTTACGAGCTGGTTTTTTCATCAAATTTATTGTTGAATTCATTCCATAGCAGTGGAAAACGCTAGAAGATGGTTTCAAGCCGTGTTAGAGTTATGACTTCCCAAAAAGTTCAATACTTCTTGGTTGGGCATTTAATGGTAGGGCAGGCCAACGTGGGATCTTAGGCGGTACAGGGTAACTCTCGCCCTGCTTAGTTACAACAACATATCAAGGTCGTCTCATGACTTCCTGAATAGTAGTTCAATGGCATATGTCATTGGAATATTCAAATTTAATTCACCCCTCTTTCATCTAGACACTTCTAGAATTGTTTGATTTTAGGTAAGAGACTTTTGTGTTGAAAACTATTCTTACAGCTTTTTTTTAATTACTGCTCTCCCATGTCATTCAGTAGTCCATTTTTAAGAAATGAGAAGATGAAACAAGAAAAGACATACATCTAGGGTCTTGAAATATGATTGCTTAGCAAAAAATTGTTCTGAAACAAAAAATATCCATCTAACGGCAAAATATCTATCATAGCAGGTGTTACGAATTGCAATGTAAGATGCGTAGAAAAGAATCAGCCAATTTTCAAAGATTAAAACTTACTTATCCATTTTCTCTTTAAAACCAATCCTTTATTTATTTAATCAAAATATAAGATAAGAATTAGAAACAGCTGGCATCTTCTTTCTTCCTTCTCGGTGATGAACTACTTCAATTTGGTTCATAAATCAATATTTTCATAGAAGACGAGAGCTAATGGTGAGTAGCTACTACACAAATCTGAGCATTTCTCTTATTTAAAAAAAAAAATTGAATTAACTAAAAGACCCATTGACACCAGTGTAAGTTTACTGGAGATGGGAAAAAACCCAAAGTCGACAGCAGTGACAGTGGCAGAATGTTTTCCTTGTAAGACCTGTATTCGTATGACACTTTTCCCTGGGATTTCCTTCCGGAAAAAGGATGAGCTAGTTGTAAGTAGTTAAAGCAGAAGATGTGGTTTTAGTTGATGGTAGTTCTTCCACCACCACGACGAAGTTTACTTCAATAGCCCTTTGTTGGTTTTCCCTTTTCCTTTTTATTTCCTGCCATTCCTTATTCTCAGCTGCTTTCAGTTTTAAAATCTTTTTTTTTGTCGTCCTTTCGTGTACCATCATCATCATAGTCGTAATTATCATTTGCGTTGCTATCATCGTCCTTGTATTTGCATTCTTCATTACTTGGTCACCATGCATGAGTAGGGAAGGATTTCATATTGATGCGAGAATTTTTGCATTTTCTTTTGCTTATTTTTTTTTTTTCTTTTTTTTGTCGTTTGATTAATGACACCATAATCTAGAATTATGAAAATTACGATGCCAACGATGAATATGGAAATGCGACAATGTTTGTCGATTTGTTATACTTAAAAGTAGCTAAAGCTTATCGAGCAAAACGATACGGAAATGGCAACAACTTATCGTATTAATGAAGAGGTTTTCGGTTGCTTTGTATAAATGGTGAAATGGAAGGAATAAAAATTCATTGTGAAAATATTTCCCTAATGCCCTTGTACAGATGAATGAATAATTTTGAACAAAAAATGGACATTAAGAGATCCTACTTATTTCTGTTTGGGCCTAATATGAAAGTGGCTCATTTTTGTCTCAATTCAGGATTGCTGTGTGTAAATGACAGCTTCCAAGAACATTTTTTATGAATTGGGCTTGCTGAGTTTAAACTTCGGAATGCAGACTAAAATAAAAATTGAGAAATGAGAAATTGTAAAAGAAGTTAAAGGTCCATTCCATCCATCCATTGCCTAACCAAATAAAATACACCATTCTCATATCAAGGAAAGGGAATAAGTTCAACAGAGCATTCTAAAGTCCGAACGACATGTAGTCAGATTTATGGAAACATTCCGGGTGTCGAGAAATTGATAGTCCGACCAAAAAGCAGAGACTTTGCTAACTCAGAAGGACTCAAATCTGTTTCCAATTGATTGAAGTAAAAAGTGATGCATCTGGTTATCTGAATTATGAATAAGGTGTCAAGATAAAAAGGAAAACAAGGACTGATTAGTTTTTCTATTTTATTTAATAAAATCATAAAAATGGTGAGTAAATTACCCAAGCATTCAATACACATGCTCTTTAAGAGCTATCAAAAAAATGAAAAATACTCAGCACTTAACAAGGGCTGAATTTGATCTTCCGAATACTATTCGTCTTAATAACTTCTTATTTAGCTCTTTTCAAGTGGTTTTGTTTTTCATTTCAGTTATTGCATTTATTTGTTTCTATTGATGTGAGTAGATACATTAAGAATTAAATTCTTTTCATTTATACCTTAACCTTATGAAGATATATTAATTAATAGACATAAAATTAGAATAATAATATAAAAAAGTCTAGGTATGGGTACAATAGCAAAAGAATAAATACAATTTAATTAAATAAGGTCCTCGATCGATTACTTTTAACAAAAAAAAAAAAAAAAAATACATCATTTTTTGAACTTAGAAGTTGCTATGCAGGAGCTTACAGGCATTGGAAGTGAATTCCATAATCTGAAAGCGTCAACAAAGAATAGGCGATTGCTATTTTAAAAGTTAGAATAAGGAAGGAATATTCACTGTTCTTGTACCAGTTGAGCTGGGGCAACTTTCAAATAGATAGGTTGGTTGATGGCTTTGTATTATGTTATGTAGGAAAATACAATTTCTTATATTAATGTATTGCCTTAATGAAAAACCTGTAATAGATATGTGATCATATTTACGAAGTCTATACAAAACGTACTGATGAGTTAAACGCAAGTTCAAGTCTCCGCAAAAAAGAAGATGGATTAGGTATCAGCGAAATAATTGTCGGGATAACATTGGCTGATATGTAAAGCTCCGTTCACCACAATAAATTCTCCTGACAATAAAAGTTTAATGGCTCACGTACTTCATACGGTACAGTATTGTTTTTCAAAATTAATAAGGTTTTTAGAAACGATTATTTTTTTTTTTTTACAAAAAAAAGTGGAGGCTTGTATGCTAATCTCGAGAACTCAGACCTAATTACTGGTCCATTGTACTACCAGGGTAGCAGCCTTCCGTTTTTTCTGTGTTGCAGTAGTTAGAAGTAAGGTGTTAGTTATTTCACAAACCTCAAGGGCGGAGTCCATACGAAACTGGGAGGCTAAAAGAAAAGTAGATGCCCAGAACGGGATTCGAACCCACGCGTCCGGCCTATCCACTGCAATCCTTGAAATGATTATTGCTTTTGATTTGAGTGGGTTGAGTTGCAATTTATAAAGGAAAATCCAGTTGGCAATGCGCTCTAAATCTACATTCATAGAAACAACAAAATCTTCGACTAGACCGATAGGTCTTGATAGTTTTATTTGAGCTTCATCTGCATAGAGATCCATTGTAACATCATGACAAACATCCGGTAGATCGTGAATAAAAATTTAAAAGTAAAGCGCACCTAAATTGGATCTTTGAGGAACCCCAACTCTCATAAACGACAGAATCAGTGCACACGTGTTGAGATCTTCCTTTCAAGTAGCTTTCGACCAGAAGCAGGGATCTTCGGTAAAAGTTGAAATTGATTTTGAGCTTTCTAGGGAGAATCTGATGATCAACACTGTCAAAAGCTTTTGTTCAAAAAGTTTTACATTGCTTAACTTAAGAACAGCAATTTAGTTCTCAGCAGCGTCGAAGCGAGTTGAAAACTCTTAACAATATCATCTATCTTACAACATAGACGGTCTTCAGTTTATTTTAAGAAAGCTTTTATTTGTTCAAGTACGCTTGATTCTATTGATGACGGAGAGTTTGCACTAAGTCCACGCATTTGTAAGTCAGTCACAGCATTAGCAGTGGTTTTGGGGCTGAGGTTTAAACTTGAATTGCTCTCGACAATATTGCTTTAGGTGTAATATTATTTTAAGTGTAACCAAAAATTGGTTATGATATCTTGAATAATTCTTTAACCAGGGTTTTTTCCAAACGGACACTTTGTAGGATTTATTCAAAACCTCTTAAAGTAGCTTTTGCTCAGAGATCTATGAAAATGTTTCTGCTCAATCTCACTCTCGCTTAGCAAAGTTTCTTTAAATAATGCATTGAGATTTCAAAAGGCTATGACAGCTAATGATATAGCTGGAACTTCAGATGCTGCGCAGGTGTTTTTCTGTTTGGTGTGTATAACTATGTTCCTCAACAATGATAAGATGTAAAAACAAACATTTTTTTATAATATGCAGTTCAGACATTTTCGTTTTGTTAATGAATTAATTTTTTAAATGACTTAAAACAGTTGGTTATATTATTATTCATATGCTTTAGTTGTTTTGACACAATGCCTAGTAGATCGCATCCAGCAGAAACAAATTTTTTAAGGGACTAATTGCTTTGAAGACATGAGAAAGAAAAAGGTTTGCCATGTTCGTTTTTTATCATTCTCTAAAAAATATCTTTAAAATAAATTAAATTGTTAATTAAAAAAAAAAAAAAAAATAGTAGTTTCAAGCATATGTCTCAGCTTTTATTTTTAAGCAGCACTTAATGACACAACTCCCTTTTTTTCGCATTATTGTTACATGATCTCGATTTTTTATTATTATATCTTAGAGACTTATTTTTTTATGGCGAGTTAGATTCAAGGGAGGTAGAATGTGTGATTTCAAAGTTAATCTTTTCTGGCACATCAAATCGGTGTTCGAATAGCTTGAAAAATGCGTCTTATGTTTTCCTTACGTTACGGGAAAAATTTTTTACTAAATCGGTGAAGATAATAATAAACCACACAAAATATTTTTTCTCTCATTTTAAGTTTATTCCATTTCAAAAATACTGTATTCAGTTAGTATTTGTGTAAGAGAGGAAGAAACTTATTTCTCTATTTGTTGTTCTGAAATTATTGTTCCCTACTCAATTTATTTTTTCCACTTAATTGAAAACCAGGTCATCAAATAATTTTATGACCTCATAAAGGACTGAATTCGCCATAATTCTCTGTAAGCCTTCACCAAATTCATCGGAATTATTTCTGGATTTTCCTCCATCCCTTTTTATATGTCAACTGGTAGCTCTGACCAAAGTACAGGACTTGGTCGTGGAGATGATGTGCTGATGTCGTTGATGCCATCATATTTCAATTGTGGACGCAACCTATTGAAAAATTTGCTGAGAAGTAATAAACTCATCGAACTAGCGGAGGAACTGGTTGAGTCAGAATTGAATAACCGTTCACAACCTGCAACACAATCTGGCATTGGAAAATCTGCATTGGATGCTCTCTGTATTTTGGGGAGAGTTCAGGAAAAATTACCAACAGTCCCCGAAAGGCTGTCTTGTAAAAGAAGCAGAAGCTTTGCCCAAGAGCAGAGGACAAGAAAACCAGAACCAACTGCGATGAATGTGGCAGATGTTGTTGCCCTTGCCACATTAGAACCTTATGTGTTAAATGTCTCCCGGAACTGCCAACAACTTCAAACTAAATCCTTCTAAACATAAACTATGCTGCTTAAGGAATAAAATAATTATTTATTAGAAAAAATATGATTTTTCATAGAATTTCAGTACTGGGGTCCAAATGGACCCCAGTTCGGGTGGACGGGTTCTTTTCACAAAAAAATCGCAGAAAAATCTGTAAACATCTGATAATCTTTTCAACTTAAGAAATGAATAAAAAATTGAATTTTGTTCACTGAGTAAAAATCCCATTTAAAAAAAATGAAAAACAAAAAAGTTATGAGTGTTCAAACATGCTCTGGGTCCAAATGGACCCCAGTTTGTAAACTAGGGTTAAGAATTCTTCGGTTCATGCCGTTGGGTCCTTCCCTTCGGTTCCCGTTGGGTCTTATCGACCACCTTACGACCTTACGAAGATTCAAAGCGTTAAGACTCTTATGAAATTGAAACGATAAGGGGTAATTGTGTTGCTTGGGTAAGCTTAAGGTTAGAGATTAGCGCGTTTTTCTCAAGACTCTATTATCACTTCTTCCGAACTGCTTGGTAAGAAATCGGTGATACCCACCTATGAAGCAGTGAATTGTTGATGCTGTGATCCCTTCAAAATCACAATACTTGTTAAAATGGACAAAGGAAGAAGAAGAAACGAAAATCCCTTTCCATGGCAGTAAATTTATTATCAAAGTACATACTTGCCAATTGTTCAAAATAGGCGATGTTTGAATAGAAAAGGTTGTGTTTCTAATATTTGAGCTTCAAGCACCCACGCCACACGCATGTCTGCGTGGAAGGAATATTTCTATTTTCGACATATAGACAAGAGTCGCTTAAATAACAAAACTGGACACTAAGCTCACCCTAAAGCCTCATGAAGTTTTCATTGTTGTTGATTTTATCACTCTTAATATTTTGACATCTTCTTCAAATTCAAAACAGGAAAAAGATGAAATGCAGACAACAGGTCGTTCACAAAATGTAAACATAGATCGACCTAGGTAGTTGCCTAATTTTTTAAAATTTTCTCTTTTTCTCTCGACCGATTTTTACAAATTGCACACAATTAACCAGATAGTTCTTCAGCCAATTCAATAATCGAAGAGAATCCGTAGCAAGTATAGCCTGGGGCTAGATTCCGCAAGAGTGAATTTTAAATGTGTACACGACAAACTGTGCACACACTCTAATTTGGATTCCGCAAGGGTGAAGGTGAGTTTTTTTTGACAGAAGACGTGTGCACTATCTTTCAAATTTACTCACGGTCTTTCAGAGCGTGAGTTTTCTGAGGGCCGTGAGTGTGAGTTTTTTATATTCACTCTTGCGGAATCTAGCCCCTGGTATGCTGTTTCAAGTGCCTTCATCAAATTGATGTAAAAAGATAGTTGCTGTCTCATGGGTTAATGAGATTAAAGATAATGTTAAAATCACTCCTTTGCAACAACAATGATCTTGCAAAATGAGATTATGCCTCTTTTTCGAGTTCGAGTTTTTGAGAAAGATAGATACAAGATGTATACAATATGTTTATTTCTCATAAAATTCAGATAGAAGAACTACAAAATTCATATAACTTAAAAATTTTATGTAGAAATATTAATGGCATTTAGTATTATTCAATACCTAAGTATAATAATAGTGTCAAATGCCACTAAAAGTAGTTCTATTACAAAATAAAAGCAAATAGAATTGGGGTGAGGTGACCCTTGAAGCTTTAAATAAATAGCAAAATTCAAGTATTTAAGTAAAAAACATCATGAAAATTTTTAAAAAAGAAAATTTCAAGAGATTAATTATTGATAAGATCAAATCAAAATATCAGTGAGAAGAGATTCTAAATTTACATAATTCAAATCAAAAAGCCATAACTTAACGAGTTTAAAGAACATTCCTTTAATTGTCAAGCACCTAATAGATTGTGGTAGATTATTGAATAAACGACATGAAGACACAGAATAAAAATTACGAAAAGTTGTAGTTCGAAAGTGAGGTACCGATACGAGATTTAACTCTATTACTACGCAGATTGGAATTTGCTAATATTCGGAAATTTAAGTTACCAGAACGCATAAAAAAAGTTTTTAACACTTCAAAACAATACAAATAACGGTCAGGAAGAATTTTTTGATTGCAAAACAGAGGGAAACTAGGATGGCGTCGGCTTTTATTAAATATGTTTCTTATATTAGACTTAAGTAGGACAAGTAGAGGTTGAATTTTTGGACCTCCCAAACAAGCGATACCATATTGCAACTTAGAATGTGAAATTCCATAGTAGATTATTTTCCGGAGAAAAGGGGGCCATAAATAACGCAAGCAAAAGAAGTGTCTAACAACACAGCGGAAATATTTTCTCAAACTTTCTAAGTAATTAGAAAAGCTCATCCTAGAATCTACACAAAGCCCCAAGTATTTAAACTCATCAATATTCTCAACTGAAAAGCAAATATTACTACAACTGAGACTGCTAGAGAAAGAATCAGAACAACAATCTAAAAGACTATTGCATTTAATCAGTTTAAAACGTTGACAGTCCGGTGCGTGGTAGTAAATCTCAGTTTTTAAAGGTTTTTGGTAACCCAGACTAAAAAACATAATTTTTGTTTTAGAGCTAATCATCAAATTGTGCTCAGCGAACCAAATTCGTAATATATTGAGATCCCAATTTATATCGCGAATAAGGTCCAAAAGATTATTTGATCCATGAGTATAACCAACGTCATCAGCAAATGCTGTAATTTCACATTTGAAATTTAAAGAAAACAGAGAGTTAATGTATATGAGAAACAGAATAGGTCTCAATACAGAACCTTGCGGTTTACCAAAATTTACGAATTTGATTTCGCTTCTTGTTTCTTCAATTTTAACTCGTTGGGCTCTGTTTTCAAGATAAGTTCTAAACCATTCAAAGATGAAACCACGAAATCCTGCATTTTGTAACTTGACCAACAAAATATTGTGGTCAACCATATCGTGGTATTCTTGGCGTGATAGTTAGAATGTCTGAAAGTTACGCGACATCAGGCCCAAAAGGGCGCAAAAACAAAAAATAGTTTTCTACGGGTGTCATCTTTCACGGGGAATTGACAGGTCGTCCGTTAGTAAATTCATTATCATGAAAAGCCCTTTCTCAATTTGCCGCTCCGAATTGGCAGAGCATTGTTAGCCCCATTCCCATTGCCGGAACTCCCCGCTCTGTTACGGCACGCTATTTTTTTTTTTTATCTGGAGTATCCCAGGGTAGCACATTCAAGCCTTTGTTTTTTGACATAGCTATCAACGATGTTATTTTTTCGTTTTTTTGACGACATGAAGATTTTTAAAATAGAGTTAATTTAAACGCAAACTTCTACTAAAGTTCAGTACTCAATTTTGGGTGAGGTGAAGTGAATTTTTACCATTTTTCGCTGGTACTCACCAAACACTTGTGAAAGCGCTGTGATTGTTTGAAGCTTAATTCATAGAGCAATAGATTATCACAAACAGTGACCAAACTCACTGCTACTCCCTACACACAAGTTTTTTCTTTTCTTTTGAGACTAAAATAATATCGGTGGCTTTTTAATTAATGTCATACCAGGCTATATGACAGTTTCTAGAATAGTAGTTTCCATCATGGGAGAATATTCGCTTACCCAAGAAATATTGCTTAAAATTTTCAAATCTAAGAACCTGTGTGGTCTTTTTCTAACCTAACATTCAACAAACACTATAGTATTTTATACAATTGCCAGCAAAGTAAAATCAGTGCCTCTATCGATGTACAAATGTAGCATTCGCCCTCTCATCTCTTGGATATAACTCCGAAGTATGGTCCTTTCTTTGTGAAGTTCATCAAATATGTCTAAACGTCTATGTAACATAATTGCTTTAGTTTTGCTTGAGAAGCCTGCATTGAGCTAATCCCTATTTTGTTCCATTAAGTGCGAGCACATAGTTTAACTCCTAGAAATAGACCCTGTTTCACTAAGATGGGTCAACCAACTTACTTCAGGAGTAAAAGAAGTAGCAAATTTTCTTATTCAAACCATTTCTTGAATAAGAAGTATGGGGTACATCTTTACTTCCCTTACATATGATCTTCCCTTTGAATGCATGTCTACGTTTCCAAATCCAAAAAAGCGTTGTTTTTTATTTTAGAAATGTGTGCTACACGCTTATGCTTGGCAAACCAGCCTTGCACTCTATTTTTCCTCTAAAGACTGCACAAAACACAAAACCATTACGCTTTGATCTCAACCATGAATGCAGAAATAAATCGCTGAAATGAAACTCTAATAATCGATATGGTCCCAAATGCACTAGTAGCACACATTCTCTGCGGCAGACGTTGTAATGAATGAGAATACGCATACGCCCGAGTGGACTGCGAACTCGAGCACATTCACACCCAAGCAAACACACACACCCCATCGATTCGCTCGCCCACCCTTATAGGCATGTCAGCCCGCTAGCCTATACCGCGGCCTGTTTGGTGCAAGCTATCTGATTTGTGGCGAGAATTTAGGTTACCAGAGTACAACAATGCTTATTAGAAGAGTACAGTTACTGTAGTAGTTAAATTGAGAACATAGAATATACACATGGCGGTAGCAGGTCTTAATGCGAATGTGATTGGAGGAACACAATTGAATTTCACCGAAGTGTAAATATCACACAACAATCAGACAATGCCACTGAAAAGCAAAATAATACAAAATAAATAAATAAAAAAAAAAAAGAAAAATAGAAAACACAACAAACCAATCGCCCGGCCCGACACCGCCGGGGGTAGTGTGCTCTGTGCAAGGGTTGGTTGCATTGGTGAAGCCAATGGCCTACTCTAGTCAGTCACTGGGTTGGAAAATATCGTCGCTACTTTTCAGCCCATGTATGGAGATGGAAAGTACGAATATTATCGGTTATTGGAAAAACGTTTCCATGCATAGACGCACTGAATGGTAATCCAATTTCGAAATCATTTAGCAATTATGTGCGCGCAGGAATTTCAATAACAATTCAAATTAAAATATGAAAGCGAATTAATGTAGAGATGTAATCAATCAATTGATCAATCAAGTTCTCATGCATATGGAGGGTTGGTCGCTAGGGGGAACGATATTCGTTTAGTGTTGATGGAAAAATAGTAGAACAACTGCTTCCAGGCGGAACTGAAATGGGAATGTATTGAATGGGAGCCTTATTAATTTTGTTGAGATTGGTTTAAATTGGTTTGATGTTTTATATTGTGGAAGCTTTGAGGGCTGTATCTTAAGCGTAGCATCTGAAACATTGGAAAATTTCTTTGCTATTGAATTGTACGAACGTCAAAAACAACAACAAGTTCGATTTACAAGATAAAAGCTGAATGGAAGATTTAATGATACATGAGACATGAAATAAGAGGAAAGTAATAAAATTTAAAACTAAAAAGCTCTAGGGATTGCCATTGATATGGACCCTAGCACATGCTTAAAATCTTTTATATATTTTTTTTTTGAACCAGTTTTTCGACATTGGATGAAAGCTTAGTCGACAAAATTCATTCTTCTTTACGTTTTGTGAAGTATTTTCTTTCAGATTTGCATAAAAATATGAAAGTTAAATCTTATCGTTGAGCGAGCGCACCGAAAGCTAAAAACCGACATGATGAGCATATCTCGCCTTCTGAACCATGACATGATGAAGACAATCCCCGACAGTCAAAAAGTGTCACAATGACTGCAAACTGAAAACCAAACAGTAACATGATGAAGGCACAGCGCGACATCTTAAAGGGAAACCGATAGCCAAGAAACGACACAGTCAAATGACACCAATAGCCAAAAAGCGAGATGGTGAAGGTACAGTGCGACATGATGAGGACAATACGACAGCCAAAAAGCAACATGATGAATTCACACAGACAGCAAAAAAGTGACATGATAAAGGCACAGCGCGACGTGATGAAGGCAAACCAACAGCCAAAAAACGGCATGATGAAGCCGCTCTGATACCCTTAAAGCTACATGATGCCTTCATTGGTGCAACATGTCAGTTCGTGTCTTTGATTCGCACAAGCAAGACGTGTACAAGTGTCTAGTCTTACTGCCATTCACACGGTCTAAGTACCTACTAATTGCTATTGCTTTTCACTATGGATATCCAATGTAATAAGTGTAATCTTCTTGCTCTGAAATGCGATTTGATTTGCTGTGGATTT
The DNA here is from genome assembly GCA_914767635.1 of Melanostoma mellinum. Taxonomy (NCBI): domain Eukaryota; kingdom Metazoa; phylum Arthropoda; class Insecta; order Diptera; family Syrphidae; genus Melanostoma; species Melanostoma mellinum. The sequence continues at coordinate 74,511,987 of OU612059.1, forward strand.
TGTCAATCGGGTTTTCATTTTAAATGCACAGGTTTGAGTAAATCTGACCGGTCAACGATTGATTCAAATGAAAATATATTGTGGAAGTGTGGTGCATGCAAAAACATTAAATTTCTTAATTGCATACCAAAGATCAAAGACCTTTATAGCTTTTTTAATGATCATAAAGTTGAGTTTGATAAGTTTTTTAATGAAAACCAGAGCACAGAAAATTCATCGCGAGTAACACGCTCTAAATCTAAGCCCTTGATCATTGAATCGAAAAACAATAAACATTTACAGCTGTTGAAGGAGACAAGCTCATCTTCTTTTACAGCACGATCATTGTCGTCGCCTTTGCCTATAAGAAATATGAAAACCATCTCCTCTTTATCCCCCGCTTCGATAAGCGGTGGCGAAAAGTCTCTCATAAGAGCAAAAAAAACGGCTCCCTGTCCCTCTTCCAAACGCAATGCAAAAACAGCAAGCAATTTGAACTCTTCTAAGCAGAGTGACAACATTACAAAAGCTGCTTGCAATTCAATTCCTTTAATTGAAGAGAACAATGTGACTGCTATCGTTGCTTCGTGTGCTGCTGTAGTCTCTCCAGACAAAACTAATGGACACATAGTAGGTGGTAAAATCGACCAAAGCTCTGATGTTTGCAGTGAAAAAGATTCGAACGATTTGAATAAAGATGATGTAAACACATTCAATTCTTTAGCTGCGGGTGTCGGATTGGGTGTTATGAGTATGACTGCGGCTGCTAATGGTCATAATGTAGTGGATAATGATGGAGAGTTTAATGCTGCAAATTTTACAAATGCTGATAATGCTGTGCATACTGCTGAAGGTGGTGGTGGTGCTGCTGCTGTTGCTAATGATAGTGTTGCTAAAGATGGTGTTGCTAATGATGGTGTTGCTGCTGTTGCTGATGTTGCTGCTAATGTTGCTATAGATGGTGTTGCTAATGATGGTGTTGCTGCTGTTGCTGATGTTGCTGTTGATGTTGCTGCTAGTGTAGGCAATGTGGATGTTGATTCGAATAACGAAGTGAGAAATTTAATGCTGCGTCAAAATCTCAGACCGCCGGGCCTTGTTGGCAACAGGAAACAATGTGAAAACATAAAAGTAATGCGAAAAATTAAATGTTTTCATATCTCCGGTTTCCATCGTGACACTACATCACATGCAATCATTGATTACATGATTTCGAATTTATCTGAGCATTCAAGTACTTCGGGATTGTCATGTTTTCTGCTCACTAAGAAGGAGAAACAAAATAAATTTATTAATTTTAAAATATGTGTCCCAGCTGAGTACTGCCGTGCGGTTTATGACGCTGATTTTTGGCCAAGTGGAGTAACAATACGCCCTTTTGTATTCATTCCAAAAAACCAGTAAGCTGTTGTTCTCAGGAGTCTGAGAACATTAATGTGAATCCATCAAATGAATATTTTCAACGAACTGTCTATCCACATTCATCTTTAAACCCATCGAACCAAATATCATCTGTACGGCACGGAAATAGGTGTTTCGACACATTGATAAAATTAAGATTGAAATTTTGAATTTAAATGATTGAATTGTATAACTATGAAATTTTGAATTTGAATTATTGAACTATTGTGAATTAACAAATAACTTAACTAATTGGTATAATTTTCAAATTTCCCGCCCTTCCGGCCATCTTTATTCAAAGAATACAACCAAAAAAAGGAATAAGAATTATAAATGAACAGAATAAAATTATTCCGTATCCAAACCGCAACTGTATAACACGTCTTTTCTTTTCATCTTGTCGCCACTACTTTTTCTCTTTGTCGCTGAATTTCTTGCTATTTTAAAAGTTTAAAGTTTAAAAGGGTTAAAACTAATACCCAAATAATATAATTGGTAAAAATCCTTGCTAATTTTTCATGGCGTCCGAGCAGAGACAAAATTAAGTCTCAAATTTATTGAACATTTAAAAAAAAAAAAAAATCGCGAGTTTTTTGATATAAATACATACATATATCATAAAGAACATTGCGAAAAATCAATCGTGCTTAATTAAAATAATTAAATTCCCACGGAATCAAATTGTGCGCGAGTGCTTTAAAAAATTGTGTGAGTTCCAGAAACAGCACCAACACCAAATAAAACCGGCGACAGAAGTCATCACCACATCCCCATAGAAGCGCTAGAGCTCCACCAGCATTTCAATGCATAAGAGTTGCATATGTGCAGATTGCAAAAGGGAAGTGGCTTCCAAGAACGAAACAACAAAAAATCAGGTATTAACAGAAATTGAAAGTGCTTAAAAAAAAAAAAATTTTTTTTTCAACCTTAAAGTTTATTGATGAACTCAATGTCAATCAATTAATCCTGATTTGATTCAAGCACATACTTTCAATTTTTGTTTCCTTTTTGCATTTAAATTGTGGTGAAATAAACGAAAAAAGACTGTGTTTTTTTCTTATTTATTGTGTGTTCTATTTCAAAATTTAAAAATTAAAATTACAAATAAATGAACTTAAACTAATAGTTCATAGTGATAAAATTATCCACTCGCTTTGCCACAGCCGCGCCGTCGCTGCAACACTATTAAACACACACTCGCTTTGTATAAAACTATCGAAAAGTTCTTTCCTATGAACGATTTTAAGTCACTCGACTAATGTTTACACGATTTAATTTAATTTAATTAATTTCGAAATTATTGATAAATTTGGTCAAACGATTTCGCGAAATTCAATTGTTTACATTTTTTTATGTCAAAGTGACTTTTGAGTTGACAGTTCGTTCAGTGGATAATCTTTCGTTAAGTTTTCAGTTGTCAGTACGGGTAGTACTCAGCGAAGCAAAATTCAAAGTGCATGAGGAGTGTGTTCAGCGAATCAATTTAATTTTCGGCGGTTCTTTAAAAAAGCATTTGAATTAATTTGAACAAATTAAACTTTGTTCAATTGAACATTTATAAAACAAAATTAAGGTTTTTTTTTTTGGTATTTTGTTTGAAAATAAACTAATTTTTCAAACTTATATATTTTTTTTAATAAAGTACAATTGAACAATTTGGACAAACTATTTCCAAGTTTAATTTTTTTTGAATCAAAATTATTAAATACATTTTATTTTAAAATGACTGGCAAAAGAAGGCAGAATTCTCCAATAAAGGATTCAAACCTTGATGTATTGAAACATCAGCGGATGGTGATTAAAAACAATATTATTCGTATTAAAACGGGATTAGAACAAAAAACTTTTTCACTTAATCCAATTCAATTAGAATGTCGTTTGGATTTATTAAATTCATACATTGATCAACTTATGAGTTGTCAATCAGAGATCGAATCAGCAGATCACGATGATATGAATCGTGGAGAGCTAGAAGAAATTTGTATAGGTGCAAAGTCATTACTTATTTCACACGTGAACAAAAGGCGTCCATCAAATGCTATGGAACACTCGTTTAGTAATCCGCATCATTCTCGGCTTCCTAAAATGTCTCTTCCGAAGTTTAGCGGTAAATATTCGGAATATAAAAATTTTATAAGCTTGTTCGAAAGCTTAGTCGACAATGATCCGATGCTTCCGGATATCGAAAAATTTAATCACCTTATTTCGTGTTTATCAGGTGAAGCCTTAGGAACAGTGAAAGCTTTCCAAATAACCGAACAAAATTATCCTAAGGCGCTTGCGAGTTTGAAAAAAGTGTACGACAATAATTGCTTAATATTTTTCGATAATATTTCAACACTGTTTGAATTGAAAGAAATTTCCAAACCATCTGCATCTTCATTGCGAAGCATGATTGATACAGTATCCGCGATATACGATTCTCTTCTTTCATTGGGCGACGAAAAGAATATTACAAATGCAATTATTATACATTTAGTTATGTCAAAGGTGGATACCATCACCAGATCTAAGTGGGAAGAACAGTTAGATTATAATACTCTTCCTTTATGGAAGAACTGCGAAGAAGCCCTCAATAAAAGGTATCAGCATCTTTCTGCTGAAGAAGCTTCAAATGTAAAATTTAAATCCGCAGAAAAGCAATCAAAACCGAAGCTAGATTTAGGTCGCAATCGAAATCAAAAATCATCATTCGCTTGCGTAAGCTCGCAACAGAAGAAGCCTAAATGTTTATATTGCAAGTCAGGTGAACACTTTATAACAACTTGTCAAACATTTGCTTCACTGCCTGTACTGCAAAGATTCGAATACGCTAAGGGTGTTCCAATATGCATTAATTGTCTTCGAAAAGGGCATACAGTTTCCAAATGTAGATTGAGTCGTTGCAGTGTTTGTAATCGCTCGCATCATACATTGTTGCATCAATATGAAACTACTTTCAATGGGCCGTCATCAACTCAGCCTAACACAAGTTTTCAATCAATGCATGCCTCGGTTTTGACTGATCAAGTAATTCTCGCCACTGCTGTGGTACAAATTAAAGGTATTACTGGCGAATACTTGCCAGCTCGAGCGTTACTCGATTCAGGATCACAAATTAACTTTATTACTGAGGAAATAGCTCAAAGGTTGAAGCTTCGCAAAGAAGAAAAGTCTCTTAATTTACTTGGTATTGGGAAGGCGAGTACAACTGTCAGTAAAAAATTAACGGCAGAAGTAAAATCACGATTTAATGATTACTCGTTTACTGCAGATTATTGGGTTATGAACTCAATTTCAAAATACCAACCCGATCAAGCTATTAATACCGCTAATTGGCACATACCAGCCAATATCCAACTAGCTGATCCATATTTCAATAGGCCGCAAAAAATTGACATGTTATTAGGAGCAGAAACATTTTTCGAACTGCTATCCGTCGGCCAAATTAAACAAGGGCCCGATTATCCAACCATCCAAAAAACTGTTCTTGGTTGGATTATATCTGGGAAATATCTCAAGGGTAAAAATTCTGATACCAGACAATGCAATCTGGCATGTCAGTCTGAAGAATTATCAGACTTAGATACAATGGTACAAAAATTCTGGCTAATGGAAGAAATTCCGGGGGATACTAAAAGGTTTCTTACGCCAGAGCAAAAAATGTGTGAAGACCATTTTGAAGAAAATACAAAATTGTTGCCAAATGGTCGGTTTGAAGTAAAGCTGCCATTCAAATCTTCTCCAATGTCGCTTGGATCGTCGTTTGAAGCTGCCAAACGTCGATTCCTTGCACTGGAACGTAAATTGTCGAAAGATGATGGCTTGAGATCAATGTATATGGATTTCATGAGTGAATATCTAAGTTTAGGACACATGTCTCCAACGAATAATGAAATTCCCTCCAGCCCACACTATTTCATTCCACATCAGTGTGTTTTGCGACCGCAAAGTACAAGCACTAAATTACGTGTAGTTTTTGATGCTTCATGCAAAACATCTACTCAAGTGTCGCTGAATGACATCTTGATGGTTGGGCCAACCATTCAAGAGGAGCTGTTTTCGACATTGCTCCGTTTTCGTACGCATAAATATGCTATCACGGCTGATATTACGAAAATGTACAGGCAAGTTATCATTGCTGCAGAGCACTCGATTTACCAGCTCATAGTGTGGAGGCAAAATCCCTCTCAACCATTACAATATTTTCGTCTCAATACTGTGACGTATGGCACTTCACCAGCGCCATATCTAGCAATTCGGTGTTTGAAGATGTTGGGCGATATCTTTAAAGATTCATACCCCACGGGGTCGAAAATCGTCCAAAGAGATTTTTATGTCGACGATCTGCTAACTGGTGCCGATGAAATAGAAACCTTAAAATCAATCCAACATGAAATACAAGAAATATTAAAAAAAGGTGGGTTTCAGTTGGCAAAATGGTATTCAAACCATCCTGAATTGTACAATGCTGAAAGTACGGAAAAATCATTAAAATACAATGACTCAGACTGTACAAAAACTTTGGGAATTTGTTGGCAGCCTAAAGAAGACACATTTTCATTCAGTTTAGAAAACACCTTTCATGATCTACGAGCTACCAAACGAAACATTCTTTCAGTCTCAGCTCGTCTGTTCGATCCGCTTGGATTGTTATGCCCCATTGTGACCAAAGCCAAAATCCTATTACAAGAGCTTTGGATAGCAAAACTTGATTGGGATGAGTCGATTCCATTGCGCCTTGATACCTGTTGGCAAAACTTTAAAGCCAACCTTTCTCAGCTCCCGGAAATAAAAATTCCAAGGTTTGTCGGAACTCAGTTCGGTGCAAGAATTCAAATTCATGGGTTTGCCGATGCATCGATGAGAGCTTACGGATGTTGCATCTATATCCGAAGTCAAACTACGGAAGGTATCAAGTCGACGCTATTAACCGCAAAGTCCAAAGTGGCCCCTTTGAAAACTAAATCGCTTCCGCGATTAGAACTTTGCGCAGCGCATACTCTTTCTAAATTATGGCTAAGAGTATCGGCAATGTTGAGTCTTGACGTTGAGCAAATAGTGTTTTGGACCGATTCCGAAATAACTTTACATTGGATAAAAACTCATCCAACTTCACTTGCAACCTTTGTTGCGAACAGAGTTTCTGAAATCCAAGAGTGGACGAACAATGTATCATGGAAACATGTTCCAACAAATCAAAATCCCGCAGACATTGTGTCAAGAGGATGTACTGTCGATGAACTAAATAGTTCAATATGGTTTAACGGTCCATCATTCTTACAAGAAGACTCAAAGATGTGGCCTGTGAATTCCCATTTCGAGCTGTCTCCAGAAGATGAAGCTTTAGAAAAGCGGAAAACAAATAATGTAGCCCTCGTTGCAGTTGAAAACCCTCGAACAAAACTATTGGAGCTAATTGAAGAAGAGACGTCGTACATGGAACTAGTCACAACATTTGTACACGCGATGCGTTTCTTTGCACGTCTGAAAGACAAGACAAAGAAATTTGAAGAATCACCCACGGCAGTAGAGTTGAATTTAGCATTTCTTAAAGTAGTAGAGATTGTTCAAAATCACGAATTTCATGATGAGATAATTAAGCTTAAAAGGAAAGCAACACTACCAGACTTTATTCAAAAACTAAATCCGTTCTTGCATGATTTCAAGGACAATAATTGTTCATTTTCACTGATTCGAGTAGGTGGGCGTCTTCTGCATGCGCCAATTGATTATGGCGCTAAATTCCCATTATTGCTAACAAAAAATTCACAGTTTATAAAGACATACTTAACGTATTTACATAGGAAAAACTACCATGCCGGACCGCAAGCGATGGTAGCATTACTTAGGGAAAAAATTTGGTTGATAAATGCTAAAGAGGTATGTCGAAAGGTTGTACGAAAATGCATTAATTGCTTCAGATACAAACCAAAGTTGCTCAATCAAATTATGGGAAACTTGCCAGCAGATCGTTTGCGAGCCCAAAGACCTTTCTTAATATGTGGTGTCGATTTTTGTGGTCCTGTATATACCACTTTAAAAATTCGTGGTCGACCACCTAACAAAACGTACATTGTTGTTTTTGTTTGTTTCACCTCTAAAGCAGTACATTTTGAGTTAGCAAATAATCTTACATCTGAATGTTTTATTCTCGCCCTCAAAAGGTTCATCGGTCGCCGCGGAGTCCCCAAGACGATCCATTGCGACAACGGGACGAACTTCGTGGGAGCTCAGAGGATTCTGACGGAAGTAGCAGAGCAATTCGATCGAGGAAGGGAAGCAATTCACCGGTACGCAGCAGAAGAAGGGTTCAGTTTCGCCTTCATACCACCAAGAGCTCCCCACTTCGGAGGCCTGTGGGAGGCGGCAGTGAAAGCGGCGAAAACGCTGTTGCAACGTACAGTGGGCAACGCTCTTTTGACAACAGAAGAACTCCTCACCGTAATTATAGAGGTCGAAGCAATATTAAACTCAAGGCCACTCACACCACTCAGCACAGATCCCAACGACGGCGAAGCACTAACACCTGCTCATCTTCTTACAGGCAGCGCCTTGCGATCTCTGCCCCCCGAGCAGGTGCCGGAACAGCAGATGTCTTGCTTGAGAAGATGGCAACTTCTATGCTTTCTCAAGCAGCAGTTTTGGCGGAAGTGGTCAAGGGAATATCTGCTTGGCCTACAAGTTCGATCCAAATGGATCCACGAGCAGCCCAACCTTATTATAGGCAAGCTGGTTTTAATCCACGAGGACAACGCTCCTCCGCAACAATGGACAATGGGAAGAGTAACCGCAGTCGTCGAAGGGCAGGACGGAAGGGTCAGGGTTGCCGACGTAAAAACAAAAAAGGGCACAATCAGGCGCCCAATCGTCAAGCTGGCGGTCCTTCCAATTGATGACTCTTGAAGCCTGCAGGCTTTCAACGCGGCCGGTGTTTCGACACATTGATAAAATTAAGATTGAAATTTTGAATTTAAATGATTGAATTGTATAACTATGAAATTTTGAATTTGAATTATTGAACTATTGTGAATTAACAAATAACTTAACTAATTGGTATAATTTTCAAATTTCCCGCCCTTCCGGCCATCTTTATTCAAAGAATACAACCAAAAAAAGGAATAAGAATTATAAATGAACAGAATAAAATTATTCCGTATCCAAACCGCAACTGTATAACACGTCTTTTCTTTTCATCTTGTCGCCACTACTTTTTCTCTTTGTCGCTGAATTTCTTGCTATTTTAAAAGTTTAAAGTTTAAAAGGGTTAAAACTAATACCCAAATAATATAATTGGTAAAAATCCTTGCTAATTTTTCAATAGGAGTTTATCTTTTTATTACCAAAACGTAGGTGGGTTAAGAACAAGGATTGACAATGTATTTGTTTCTTTTTCTGATGGTAAATATGATATTATTGTTTTAACTGAAACTTGGTTGGCTGTAAACCATTTAACTTCAGAATTATTTTCAAACTATTATACAGTTTTTAGAAAAGATAGATGTACATTAAAAACAGGAAAGGAAAGGGGTGGAGGAGTTTTGATAGCAGTTCGTGCTTCTTTGCCGTGTCGAGAAATCAACCTAGAGTCGAACTCCTCAGCTCCTGACCAAGAAATTGATCAGCTTATCGTTGCCATAAAAATAGACAAATTAGAATTGTTTGTACTTTCAAGTTATATTCCACCTAGGAGTTCATTAGATATTTATAACTTTCATCTTATAAATTCTAAAATAATATTGGATAATTTAAACAACAATCAACATATAATTTTCGCTGGGGATTTTAATATAGGGGAAGTAAAGTGGATATTAGATATTGAGGATAAGTATTTAGTTCCTTATAATATTTCATCCGATATTGAATCTTCTGTTATTGACTTCTTAAGCCAATATAATTTAGTGCAAATGAACTCTGATTGTAATGAACTTAATCGAATTCTTGATTTAATATTTGTGGACAAGGAATTTCATGTATGTTTTAAAAAATCAGAATTTCCTATAGTTGAGAACAAAACACACCACTTTGCAATTGATGGTGTTATTTTATTTTACGATTACATAAAAAATGAAAATGTTAATTATTCTTTTGTTTACGATTACCGTAAGGCTAACTTTGATGCAATGGCCGCGTATTTGCGATCTTTTTCATGGCAAAATATTTTCACCGGTTATGACTTAGAAAGCGACTACCTTGTTTTTAAATCAGTTTTGAATAGCGCGGTAAGAATGTATGTGCCAACAAAATGCTTGAAAACGAATTCTTCCCCCATCTGGTATAATAGGAGGTTACGTAATCTTAAAAATCAGAAAAATAAAGCGTATAAATTATATAAGCAAAGCAATGAAAACCCGGTTCTACGTAATAATTACTTTGCATGTCAACGTAAGTTTGAGTTTTTGAACAAATTTTTATATCGAAATTATTTAAATTCAATTGAAACGGATCTTAAACGTAACAGCAAGCATTTCTGGAATTTTATAAACGGAAAACGGAAATCATACGGACTTCCAAGCTGTATGAAATACCTAGACACCTCTACAAGTGAAGTTTCGGAAATATGTAACTTATTTGCAGATTACTTTAAATCTGTTTATTCTTCGATATCAGTAAATACTAACAATCATGAATTTCCCGTGGCTAATGCAATTAATTACATAGGTTCACTTACTTTGTTTCAAGCGGAAGTCGAAGAGGCTTTATCTAACTTGGACCCGAGTAAATCCGAAGGTCCAGACAATATTCCACCAATTGTTTTAAAAAAGTGTTCGTTTGCGTTGGCTGAGCCTCTTACGCAGATTTTCAATCTATCCCTGGCAAAAGGATTGTTTTTAAGCGAGTGGAAAATCTCGTTTCTATCTCCAATTTTCAAATCGGGATCAAAGCAAGATGTCACCAACTACAGGCCAATATGTAAGATCTCTGCCATACCAAAGTTATTTGAAAAAATTGTGTATGGTAGAATTTCAAGTCATATTCAAAGCAGAATTTCAGTTTTTCAACATGGTTTTGTGGAGGGTAAATCAACAGCAACAAATTTAATGATATTGACTAATGCTATTGTATCTAATATGGAGAATGGTAACCAAACCGATATTATTTTCACAGACTTTTCGAAAGCTTTCGATAGGGTGAATCACAGTATTCTTCTGTCTAAGCTCTTTAATTTTGGGTTTAATTCATCTTTCTTAACATGGATAGAATCTTACCTGACCGAAAGAATACAAATAGTTAAAATTAAAAACTGTCACTCAGAAAGCATATTTGTTCCATCGGGTGTTCCACAGGGCAGTCATTTGGGACCATTGTTATTTCTTATTTTTATAAATGACATTTCTAATATCTTCAAAAATTCACACTGTCTCCTATTTGCGGATGATCTAAAGCTTTATCGCAAGATTACTTGCAACCATGATTGTAGCCTTCTTCTCCAAGACTTACAAAGATTGACTGCTTGGTGCAAAGATAATTACCTTGACTTAAATATCAAAAAATGCGAAGTGTTATCTTGTTTTAGAAACCATGATCCTGTTAAGTTTGATTATAGTATCAATGATATATATCTTGAAAGAGTAGTTCAGAAAAAGGACCTAGGGGTTATAATTGATCAAAGTATGTCGTTTCGACCGCATTATGACTTTATGATAAATATAGCAAATCAGATGCTTGGTTTTATCAAGAGGAATACGAAAGAGTTTACTGATTCCTATACTCTTATATCGCTATTCAACTCTTTGGTTAGATCCGTGCTAGAGTACTGCTGCACAGTTTGGAATCCGTACTACGCAAATTCATCGGCAAGAATTGAACAAGTTCAAAGGAATTTTACGCGTTATGCTTTTTTTAAATTAAATTGGAGAATCATTAGACCACCCTATGATACCAGATGCCTGTTGTTCGGGATGAAGTCGCTTGAAAAGCGCCGTAAATATCTTTCGGCTATGTTCGTCAGAGACATCTTGACTGGACGCATTAAGTGCCCTCCGCTATCAACACTATTTTTTGAAGGGAGTGCACCTTCTAGAATTTCAAGGGAAAGATTCCTAATATATGAGCAATTCCATCGCACTAATTACGGGCGCAATGAGCCCATATCCCGTTGCATCAGGGAAGCCAATTCATTATGCTGTACTGTTAACTTTTATATGATATGTTCAAGAGATTCTTTTAAAAATGCAATTTTAAATCAAATATAAATGCATGTTTAATATTTCATATGAGTCTATATACACGCCGTTTGTTATTTATTTTGTTCTTTTTTGATTATTTATCTATTTATTTTTCAAATGCTGTTTAATTTATTTTTATTATTATATACCCACCTTCCATTATGTAAATTAGTTTGATTAGTCTGTAAGAGCTCATGTTCTCTGATTGATGAAATAAATTAAAATTAAATTAAATTAAAACATGAGGAATGCAAACCATAACTGCTAGAAACTACATGATGAAGCCAAAAATCGACATTATGTACTCACACAGCCCAAAAGTGACATGATGAGCGCAACTTGATGAAGGCAAACCGACAGCCAAAGAGCGACATTACGAAATCACTCCGACAGCAAAAAAAGTGATAAAATGAGGTCACAGCCCGATGTGATGAAGCAAACCGACAGCCAAAAACTGACATGATCAAGCCGCATTGATATCCCAAAAGCGACACGATGCCCTCATCAGTGCAACATGATGAAGGGAAACCATAACCGAAATACTTTCATGATGAAACCTAAACAATAGCAAACACAGCCGTTTTGCAGAAACGGATTTAGATATCAATACAATTTTTTATTTCTGTGAAAGTACATTTGATGCCATTATGTTTGTATGTAACTCGATTTCTTTTGCATGGCTACCACGGGTACGCTTGCAGAAGTCCAGGACGCTGAACCCAATATTCTACGGTTTTCAAGCATAAATCGGCCCATATTGCGGCAATTTCACGTTCGATATTCGTACGAAGTTCATCAATCGTCGCTTGCTTGTTGGCATAGACCATAGACTTGACATAGCCCCATAGGAAATAGTCTAACGGCATCAAATCGCACTCCGAACCGTAGTTTTTTCGGGATGCAATGATGACTCATGGAGTACGTGTGGATTGCTGTCTGACCAATACCACATATTTTGTTTATTAACGAAGCCATTCAGACAGAAATGAGCCTCATCGCTAAAGATGATTTTTCAATGAATATCCGAGTCATTTTCAAGTCGTTGCTCAGCCCAATTCACGAACATACGCTGCTTCTGGTTGGCAAGCGGACTCAGTTCTTTCTTCAATTTAATCTTGAAGGATGAAGGCCAAGATCTTTTCACAAAATTCGCCACAACAATGTAACAGAGATGCCCAACACCTGAGAACAACGTGTGAGAGACACATTTGGACTTTATGCAACTAAAGCCTCAGTGGCAGCAATATTCTCGACACTACGGGCACTTTTTTGTCTCAAAGCACGCATTTTCGATACCGAGGTGTTGCCAGCGTAGAAGAACACCTCTTCAGAATAACGGCGGGGATAGCATCTGGATCAGCGAATTAATGTGTATTGAGATCTTTGAGGACTCTCGCAACCGAGCAAGTTCGAAAAACCTGCTTCATTACAGAATCTACTGACTCAAGCTCAGGTGGAGCCAATATGCTATCAGGAAGTGTTTAGTTTGCAGCAAATTGAGCTGCTAACAATTTGAAGACGATCGTTGGGACCGATTACGTGGTCGAGTTCTTAATGTTCTTCACAAAAGACCAAAAGTTTTTACTTCCTTTTGGACACAATAGTATTTTTTGCCTTACTTTTTGGTCATGTAAAAACTTAGCCTTTTTTTAGCATTACAGATATTTCTGGCCCGTTTGAACAAATTTCAGTTTTCTACAGTGGGGTTTTCTTAAAATTTTTGGAAACTACTTTCTCGATCCCTAACTGAGAGCTTGAATTAACCTCGAATTAATTCTCTTTCGGGATGATTCTTTTTGTTCTGTGAGGAACAAAATTTCTCAATTTAAGATAATTGGAGTGGTTTGAACTCGCAAATGACTTGGCCTTCTTACAGCTCCAGGCACTTTGAGATGTCGCAAGAATTTTTAGAATGTAAGTTTTGTAATATTAAGTGCTGGACTACTTCCGAAGCATCCTCACTTGGCAAGACTTACCCAAAATCTTCTAGCTGGATAAGAAAAAAATATTTGTGTTTTCAGCTACAGATTCAGGTCCTTACTCTCTTCCACTCCCCCTGTAACTTCCACGCAGCTGATCCAGAATTGCAAGGCTTTTGAAAGCGGTTGAAAGACTTAAGCTTATGAGTCTTGTTTGGTTTCGAAATCATCACGACATTACTGTAATCATCGACGAACTTATGTAAGACATCTCAAACAGCTTTCTGCTCTTGCTTAGCTTCATGTTGCCGGATGCGGTCGAAGAATGCTTTTAAACGAAGATGATGACAGCTAACTCTGAAACTATCACAACAATACAGTTCGCTACTAATGACCAAGAGTGGATTTACTTTGCAAATACGGGCGTGTTCCTACTACTCAATTACTGTAATTCAAAAATAGTTTCGTTTTAAAATAGGAAAAAGGATTCAAATCTCAATTCAATCTCTTTCATGCTTTTCATTTTATTTGTTTTACTTTCTTTTCTCTTTTTTTTTTTTTGCAACAACTTGTTACACAGCCATCACCCCAGGAGAAAATCATTTTCGATAAAAATCTATCTTGAAACTCATAAATATTTATAGCGAAAGCGTCACATAGATTTCATCGCAAATGGATTTTGTCAGGTGGAAATAATATCTGAGATGGCTATTGCTGATACGGCATCATCATTTGTCCCAAATGCGCTAAATCATTCGGAAATAAAAAGTACTATGAGTGTGTTTGTGTGTTGTGTTGTGTTGTGCTTATCCTCTTCCCTGTTCCAGTTTTTTGTGTTTGCACGTTGTGTTGACCCTAAGTTAAATGCGGCAAATTTAATTTTTTTTTTCCACGCCATGATCTGGAAAATGTGTATTTATAAACTGACAAAAGGTCCAACCAAAAAAAAAAAAAAAACCAAAAAAACACAAAAACACCAAGAGCAGGGCATTTTGGTAAAACATTTTAAAAGGTGGTTTTGGTTTTGCTACATGGGGATGTCCGATGGAATGGGTGCATTTTTGTCATCCAGTTTTCTGGTTCATGTGTTCTATTCTCCAATAGCAGCTATCCTAGATTGTATCCTGTGTGTTGTGTTGTATTTGCCGAGAGAAAAAGATGTCTTGTGAGGACAAACACTTTTATTATTGTGATGTGATACAATGTGGTGGATGTGTTGTGGTTTGGTCGTTCGTTTATACTTTATACTTTGAGTGCTGATGGAAGGCTTTGCTTGTGTTCTCTCTCTTTTTAAGCTGATCATGGTCAAAAAATGTTTCAAGCATGTAATGAGTTTTCTGTCTTAGTTCGATAGTGCAGAAGAACTTATACCTTCATAAATTGAAATTATTTGCCAAGATAGAAGCGGCTAAATAGTTAGGCTTGAATAAATTCTTGAATCTGTTCAGTGGAAACTAGGCATTGATAGATTGAGTTGAAATTATTTTATAGTTTCTGTTGTTTCTTAGAAACTTGAAGGAACAGAAAAGGTGTATGCTTCTCTTTATTGGTTTGTATTGTTGAAAAGAGGTTTGTGAGATCTACGGGTCACTATTATTCATTGCCCCATTTGATGGTCTAAGATATTTCTACTTAAAAGAAACTAGAAGGTTTTTGTCTTTTTTACCGAAAATAACAACAAACGTAAAAAACTTGCCCAATAAATTCTAGAATAGGTACTGGAATGTTTATAAAAAAAGCATTGGGGCTCTTATAAAAACTAAAGACTTGGAATTCCTCCGAGCTTGTATTTAACGAATGTAGTGACCTGAAATATCGACGTTAAATCTTATTTTTTCCTTGGATCTGGAGGTCCCTAGCATTCCTTCAGGCTTAGTAAGCTTGGCTACAAAGTCCATTGATATTCTCCAACTAAAGGTTACGAGCTTAGGTATATTTGACTTATTTTGTCTTCGGAAATATTTGATTATAGCGATCAACCGCTGCTACCAATCCAACGTTAAAGGACTTCTTTTCACCACCAAATTTTATAGGAGCATAATGTCCTTGATTAGCCGAGTTCACACTGTACAATAGGTGGACAGACTTCGTTTGACAGATGTTGGATGGTCGGATGTATTTTGCGTTCAGACTATCAACCTTGTCGTCCAACTTTATGTCATATATGTTCCTTCGCTCCATCCAACTTCAAAACTTTTAAAAATATTTGAAAATCTTCCAACAAGTTGGTCAAGCGGTCGTCTGAGGGTTCGCATTGTCAAGCAAATTCTGTCCAACTAATTGTACAGTGTGATCTCGGCTATTGGCGATAATATGTTTGCTGATGAATTTAACTCGTTCCGAATCACGGCGGCTGTACTTATCGCAATCTTCAATCGAAGAATCGTTCAGTACACATCTCATGACGTTATATTTTTTTACCTTAGGAACACTCTTTGTTTGGAGCTTAAGACTCGTTTCGGCTGCGAGCTCCTTGAAATGGTCTTTTTCTGGGGTATCAGTATGTACACTCGACTATCCAATTTTTTTCCCCTAGTTTCGAAAATGGCCGAATAGCTTCCCGTCTGGTATGAGTTTCTTCACCTGCCCAAGCTAGAGGTGCCGAAGCTGAATTAGAACTCTCTTCAATGGCAACTGATGTTGCACCATTGATGCAGTTGTATCAATGTTAGAGGATTCAGTTAAAGCTAATGAAGTTATGGGGACAGCAGCAGTTGAATCCGTTGTTTCCTTATTTTCTTTGATTCCAGCAAGTTCACAAAATTCACTGTCCTCGAAATTTTCACAATTTGAAGGCGAATATCCCTGTAGATAGAAAGATAGAAAGAAGATTGTAATGTTTTCTTGAGAGAATGCTCTGAGAAAGGGCTGAGATGAAAGTGTGGGCATGTCATATATCGTGATCTCCTGCGGAACCTCCGGGTTGTTAACCAAATAATTGTAACGATACCGAGAAGGCCTGGTCATGTGCAAATGCAGAAACCTTTCGATTCAGAGACAAGTCAAAAAAAGAATTTGTATAGAGTAAGAACAATATTGGTCCAACTATTGACCCTTTTGGAACACCAGCATCTGAGAAGGGGTCGAACTACCGCACACGTGATCGAATAATACGTGACGGAATTATATGTCTTTGGAATTTTTTCTCACGTTATGCAACTCCTTAGCACCACAATTAGACATTCTTTCATCAGTGTTTGAACGAATTGAAGTCGATAAATGAACAGCAGACTGATGCAGTGTAATATGGAGCGAATTTTGAAGGAAAAATAGAGTGCTCACTTACTTACTCACTCGCTCACTGATGCGGTAATTCGGCCCCGGGTTAATTTTTCACTAGACATTCCATTTGCGAAGACATATCAATTCCTATTCGAAAGCTAACAGAGGATATTACTAAATAAAAATAAATAAATAAATAGGTTGGCGCAACAGAGCGAGGAGCCCTTGGGCCTAGCGCATTTCTCACAACCATGCCTTGTAAAGTAGTGGAAGGGACCTACAATTTTCTGCCGATTCCGAACCGCTAATCGAGAAAGCGCTTTTCATGGCAATGAATACTAACGGAGGACTTGCCAATTCCTCGCGAAAGGCGGAAAAAACATTTTTGCCTCTGTTGGGATTCGAACCACGAACCTTATATTAACAGGCGGACATGCTATCCATACCATTACACAACGGGTACCACAGAGGATATTACTTCCATAACCAAATCTATAAAGCTTTCGCGACATGGTTTCATGGTTCACTAGTTGGTATGCTGCGGTGAGGTCAAGAAATAATCCTGTCGATGATTGAGATTTGTCTAATGTGTTATAAATATTATCTTAAAACGCAATGATGGCTTGCTAAATGGATTTCTCTTTCATGAATCCATCTTATCTGAATCAATCAAGAGATTGTATTTTTCTCTAAATTTGACAATTTGAAAGGAAGCAATTTTTTCAACAACCTTTGAAAACACAGACTGTAAGGATATAAACCGGTAGTTGCTTGGGCTATCTTTTTATTTTTTTTTTGGCAATTTTAATTTTGGTGGGGAAAAACCTTCATATACTTGCCTTAATACAAGCTATTGCTTAAACTAACTTGGAAAATGGGAAACTTGATAGCTTAGACTTGAATTAACTAGTTTGGGCTTAGGAGACGAAATTTTAGGCACTGAGTATTGATATTTAAGTCAAAACAAGAAGAGTGAGAATTGACACTCCTCAGCATTTGGGTGATGGATTCATTTCAACCGTAATATGTTCGTTGGGTGGGAAGATTGAAGACGCAAGGATTGCTAGTGTTACGAGAGTTAGTATTTTGAAAGATGGTCTAGTTAAGGGATGTGCAGGTGTGCAGTGAATGGTTCCTTTAAAAATTCGGTGAATGAAGAGAATGTCAAATATTTCTCTGAGATCTTTCAGCGTATTCAAGTTTTAATGTTTGATTCGGTCTTGATTAAGAGGTAATATTAAAGGATTATTCCATTGAAGATCTCGTAGAGCAAATCAAGCATTTGTTGGTAAGGGGACCAGACTTAATAAGCGTATTTAAGAAGCGGACGAACAAATCATATTTAAAGGGATCGGGTAACGTAGGATCTGCAAGTTCTGGGAACCATCGTTTCACACCCCGTTAAGACTTATATAGTCGATTTGCTTGAAAAAATTCACCGCTAACGTGAGAAGGTAATTGATTGGCACTTCGAAATATTCAGCTCCAAGCTGTTTTTGCAGCACCATATTGAAAAATTGTCGAGATCCTGTTACAGATGGGAAGAGAATTCAGAAGAAGAAATGACCTGATAAGACTTAGTATCGCTCACGTATTAAGAGATGGAGGAATGCTTAACGATCATTTCAATATCGTTAATTCTAAGAATGAAGAGGAGAGGGCACTTATGACTTCCTTGGGGAACACCGTATGTAGCTAAAAACGGCTAGTTAAGGCGGATCTGAATCGAAGGCTGTAAGAGGTCGGAAAGTTTAAAAAAAATAAGTTTATGGGAGATTTTATCGAAAGCTTTACTAAAGTCGGTTGAAATGACATCAACCTTCTTTCCATTCTCCAAGGCTCAGAAGGATAATGAAACGAGGTTTTTTGTTGTTGACCTGCTTTTGAGAAACACGTGTTGTCTAGGGGAATGAAATGAAAAGTAAGGTTTTCATACAAAATACTTTCGAAAATTTGGGGTATAGTTTTTCACGTCGCACTTGGCCCCTTTTTTGTTTAAAAAGGTTATAAATGCGGTTTTCTTGAGGGAAATCTCCTTGGAGTATGAACAAACCAAAGATTTCCTTAGAAAAATGACAGTAAACAAATATATGATGTAAGCATAAAATCATGTTCCCTACACATGTAATTTGAAATTCAACTTACTTGGCAGAGATAAGAGTCGCAAGGCGATCAACGAAAAAATATTCTTTGGCAGAGGTGGGACTAGGAGCAATGTAAAACAATTAGTCCATTTTAGATATGTCAGGATCTCATCTAGGGGCTTACACAAATCTGAAATGTTGTCAATATTTTTGATAGCATGTTCAAATGATTCGAGGAGTTGCGATCGTAAAATGTAAAAGCATATGATGTAAGGCGACTTATGGGGTAATGTTATTTTAATTCAGACATAGTCAAGGCTTAGGGAAGGAGGATACTGAGAGAAGAGGCGAGTCAATTATAGTAGTGACAACCAGTAGGACGCATTGGCAAGGAGAGTCACCAGTTTCGTAGTCTTGATCGTCATCTTGATAAGCATTGAAAATAAATGGGAACAGTTCCTGGTTGTTACTGCTAGGGATAAGATTAGTTTCATTCAGGGCTTAGACTTCAAAAGCGTGGGATTGTTGAATGACTGCTCTTGTTTTTGGAGCGAACTCCTCTTATGTTTTGGTAGTAAAATGTTGATTCTGAGATGCTGAATTATCAACGAGAAAACTTTTGATGGCCGGCTCTGCTACGTTGAAGGCGATAAATGCTTTTACAGTGGGTGTATTGTTCAAAAACATATAGATCACACTCACCAACAGGTATTATTATGAAATGTACTCATTAAGAAAGAAAGAGGACACTATTGTCTTTCGCAATTCCGAGCGAGTCTACTCACTACCCGGTTTCTGGAGACAGAGAAATATTGTGAGGATGTCTTTCATCGCCGAAGCCTGGAATAAGCTCGTCGAATCCAAGCCTTTATAAGGAAAAACTTTAGTTCAATTGAGATAGTTTTAGTCCGATATTGAATTTGATACTGATGGGATGATTTTGGGTTTTGCGACTTGAAAGGCGGTACGGTGACTCTCAACTTGATTGAAATGATGATAAGGTTCTGAGTTTCTGGTCTTCATACTTCTGAATCGAATTGCACTGATGTTGTCTTGGTTGAACAATTTAACTTTGGAATCGCAACTCTTGTCTTGTGTAGTGATTCCTGAAAAAGGAACAAGAATGTTGTTAAGGAGTTTCGCTTTAAGATAACAGGAGCCAAAAAACTAAATTCATATCGATATAGCCCTGCAGTTATTTATGCTCTCCACTCACCACGGTCGCCGCTGGCCGCAAACTCATTTCATTTATTTTTTTCTGCCTTCTTGTTGCCCTTTTGGGACGAACTCTCTGTGAGTTTTGTTATGTATGAAAATTTTATTTACCGTAGACGCTGTGTGTACCATAATAGACTGCTATGTTTGTTTTGTTGTGATTCTTTCTTTTCCTGCGGAATATTACCGAACACTATTTAGTTAGATGTAGTAAGAAATAATCAATAATCATTTTATTTAAACCTGAGCAAAAATGTTGTTTACTTGATGGATTTTACAAAACATCCGAGCTCAAACAACAACTTAAACAATATTGATACAATTTAGGGTTAAATGAAAAGCCATAATTGATTGTGAAATTGTGAATCGGGCAAGAAGTTTAATTTAATTTAAAGGAGTTCTTCTGATTTCAACTTTTGAATCCATTTCCGATAAAAAAGCTGTGATTACATGGAGAGCTCTACTAGCTCTACTGTGACACATATTATGCATTCCGGTGTAGGTATACAAATATAAGCCAAGGGTCGTCCGCTAATTCATTTTCAAATGACAGCGTGATCGCTACTCTTGTACTCTCGTGTTCTTAAAAGAAAAGCATTTTCAGCTTCTTTCTCATACGTTGTTTCTTCTGAATTTAAGTGACGAACAAAATTACTCAGGTTTTACGTTAATTGCTTTAATGTTCATTCTTTCCATCTCACTTTGTGGGTGACTGTCAAACCCGTTATATCAAAAACTTACCTACATCAAATAAGAAACCTTTAGGGTTTAAGAATTCTCCTCTCACCAAAGTCTTCTTCAGTAATAAATTAGAGCCTGTCTTCTGTGATTATGTATATCTTCTCGTACTTTCACCAAACCGAAATCCAACACAACAACTCTCTATCCCTTTTTGCTTTTTTTATTTTTCTTATCAAAACTCGTCCACTCCTCCTACAGATTGTTCAAGAAAATTAATGTTTGATAAAAAAAAAAAAAACTTGTTCCCATTTAAAAGTCTCATTCAAGTTCGTGTGAAATTCCATAACACCACATTGTAGTGTGTTGCCTACGCATTTCTTCCCCAAAAGCGAAGATACTACGAAAACCCGACCGCAGTATTATAGTACAAGGATGCCACCCCCAAAAATAAAATTTGTCACTGATTTGTATCGTCAAAAAAGATTGACCGCAATTATTACGCCCTACTGCGGAGGAGGGTTGCTCTTCTTTTCATTTTTTTTTTATTTTGCGCTTTTTTTTGCTGATGGTGAAGTGATAAACACCACACGCCAGCGAACCATCCGACAGACCCTCTTCAGACTGATTTTTTTTGAAGTGAAATCGAAACATTTATCCCTCCTTTTCATCATATATGGAAGAATCATTTTTTCGTTTTTAGGGCAGTGGTACAACGCAACCAACAAGATGGCTATCACAGCGTCATAATGAAGATGTAAACTTAAAGGCTCTTCCTTGAATTTAATGGAGGTCTGAGAAACTTTATCCACTGCAAGAACAAGAGAAATACTACAAGAAAAAATAGGAGGAAGTTTTAAAAGAATGTATTTCAAAAAAGAAAAACAAGGAGAAAGAATGAAAAAAAGCAAACAATAAAAATCAAAGAGGTCTAACTAAGTAACATTTACCGCATCGAATCTGTCTGAAATGAGATTTTGATGGCATTTCAAAGACTTAACGGGAGTAATATTTCTAAACTGTTCTGTTTCCTCTCTTGATTTTTACTCACTTTAAAGGAACATTAAATAAGCCGCATGGGGATGCTTAATCATCGCAATCTGATAGTCCAAGGGCCGTTCTATTCAGTCGATGTTGACTATCAACTCGATGGTTTTTCATTCAACTTCCCCATGTCGTTCGATGTTAAGAGTAAGCTTTCTGATTTCTCAATTTTTAAAAAAACCGGAGCTAAGAAGTCCATTGAACATAGGACGAAATGCCGAATGATTCATACCAAAGTCGGTTGGTTTTTCGAATGAAAAATTGGATTTTCCTTCAGTTGGAGTAATCTTTTGGTATGTTTTATTTTATCTGTCCGATGAATAGCTATTCTCTATTTTAGACGATGAAACATTGAACCACACGTAATAACCATAGGCATACCCCTATTAGGGCCATGGAATAAGTTACTTTGACTTTGTCTCTCAAGGAACAGTCACTTTGTCAGCCCTCTAGCCCTGTGCCCTGACTGAAATCATTGGCAAAATAAAGATGCTGATCTAACCAGAATCTGATACAGGTAGGTACTTGACTACAACTTTGCTTGGCAGCGGGTGGCCATGTAGAGCAATGATCCTCATCTTTCAAAGGAATTTTCTCGTATCTCCTGGACATATACACCGTAAACTGTCTTATAGCTTTGTTTCATTGAATATTTGAATCTTATTGCGACAAGACATTTACAATATCGTGATTCATTTAAAACGAAAATAGTTTTTGGGGACAAAATTTTTGTCACCAGCCCATGTAAACCGATCTGTATAAAGAGCCTTCTTGAATACCCAACTAACCCGACTTTTACCGGTTTTGAAAGATCGTTTCCTTTTTATGAAAGAGAATGGAATACTGCCGTTTTCCAACGCAATAGATAACAACCCCAACTCTGAGCATTCTTAAAGAACGTGTTGTAAATGTCCACTGTTTCAGGAGGTAGATCTCACACCACAATGTTGAACCTAACGCCGGCACCATTTCATTTCTTTTTCCTTGTTGTTTGAAAGACGCCAGTCAATTATCGTTGAACCTGGAGCAAGGACTCTCAGATGGCCAATAGCAAGATCTTATTCCTGGGTTTAGCTTTTATTCTAAAACGAATGAAAACTATGCTGCAGGTGGTGTTGGTTGCTTTATCAAGGATAATATCGTTATCATTGAATTCTTGTGTGTTAATTTGAATAGTGCTGACGTTCTAAACTACTACTAGACCCATCTCTGGAAGTTGTTTAGATCACGTTTATGGTCGTTTCAGTAATCTAGAAATAATTGAATGTGAGAAATGTGTTTTCGACTTTAAAATCACTGATCATTGCATGATAGGACTTGTTTTCACCATCAATAACAAAAGACGTTGTAAACAGTCTGATTCTGATCAGAGAAAAGTGAAGATTGATTTTGCTAAACTTAAAAATAAATTGTGTTACGAGTTTTGGGAATATGTCTTTGCTTCAAGTGATTCATCGTCTGCTTTCTCAATTTTCATTGACTCTCTTAAAAAACATATAGCATCCTGTTCATATTTTCTAAATACAAAAAAATCACCAAAACACCTTAAGCCCTGAATATCTACATCAATTGTAAATAAAGTTACGAAGAAAAATATAATACGATTAAGATGCAAAAAGAATTCCGCAAACCAACTTTTAAAAAAGAAATATAAAAACCTGTGTATTGAATTAAAAAAGGAAATTCCTATTTGTCGTGATACCTATTACCGAGATAAGCTCAACTCCGCACAGGGAAATCTAAAAAACGAATGGCGTGTAGTTAATAGTTTACTGAATAAATCTTCTGCTACTAAGAAACCTGTTTTTTTGCATGTGAATAGTGCAATAGTGCGTAATACGATCGATATTGCTAATGTATTTAATAATTATTTCGTAAATGTTGGTTGTGATCTTTTGCCGAGTAACTTTCACGCCTCATGTTCTTGTTCTTCTTCTATCTGTCGAAATACTGAGCATATTCAAAGTAGCAGTTTTGTTTTTCAGCCTATTACTTCTTTTGAAATACTGAAAGTTATTAGGAATCTACGTAATTCGTCTTCGTGTGGAGCTGATGGTATTTCAAGTGATGTAGTAAGAAAAATTGCCTTTTACTTAGTTGATGTCTTAGCGTATGTTTTCAATAGTTGCGTATATAATGGTGTGTTTCCTGAAGAACTCAAATGTGCATATGTCTTGCCATTATTTAAAAAAGGATCTGCTACTGAAATTAGCAACTACAGGCCTATTTCTCTTCTTTCTGTTTTTAACAAAATTTTTGAAAAACTCTTGAAAAATAGGACTATGTGTTTTTTAGATAAAACTAAGTTTTTTAATCCAGCTCAATTTGGTTTCTTAAAAGGCAAATCAACGGAAGATGCACTGCTAAAATTTTGTTCCTTAACAATGTCTTAATTAGATGAGAAAAAAATACGTAGCTGGCCTTTTTGTTGATATAACCAAAGCCTTTGATATGGTCAACCACAATATTTTGTTAAGAAAGTTGGAGAAAGCTGGTTTTAGAGAATTTATTCTTAACTGGTTAAGGTCTTACCTTAAAAATCGATCGCAGAGAGTAAAGTTAGATGGTACTAGGAGTGATGCAAGGTCTCTTAAATTGGGCGTTCCACAAGGTTCTGTCTTGGGTCCAATTTTATTTTTGGTATACATCAATTCGCTTTTCGCCTTGAGTTTCAAGGGCTCACCGACAGCTTTTGCCGATGATATTGCGCTTTCCTACGGTGCTAATAGTCCTTTAGATCTTATTTCAGATATTAATTTTGATCTTGACTTATTGCGAGTTTGGTTTTTTGAACACAATTTGTTAATAAGCTCCAAAACCAAGGTAATGTTTTATAGTTTATCTTCATGTAGATTGTTGGATGCAAATGTTAGCTTTCACGCACCTGAGTGTCGTAGTTTTAAACTGTCAACTTGCCGCTGTTCGTCAGGCTTCTCCTCACCTACATTTCAATGTGATTTCACTTGTAGTGATAAATGTTTCGTAGTTGAGAGAGTTGACGAGTTCAAATATTTGGGACTGACCTTAGACTCTCGGATGTCTTTTGCAAATCATGCTGAATCCCTCAAAAAATATTTCCGTTGTACCCTCAGACATTTTTACTATTTACGAAACGTGTGCTCAACTAAGCTATTGATGGTAATTTACTATGGTATTTTCCATTCCAAGTTACAATATGGAATTGCTTGCTGGGGTGGTATTTATCAAAATAAAATACAACCAATATTGATTTTACAAAAATACGTCGTTAGAAAAATTTGTCGTAAGCCTTGTAGACATTCTAGCTTTCCTTTGTTTTGTGCTCTCAAAATTCTCCCAGTTCGTCATTTATATTGTTTTAAGACATTAAAATTATTTTTTATGAAATCTGGTAACCTAAATTTTCGCTTAATTTCGAGATACAATCTTCGAGGAAACCTTTCGAACGTTTTAGATGTACCTTTTTTTCGCACCACTGCCTACCGTAATTTTTTTTCTATCATGTCTTATCGGTTATTTAATATTCTTCCTCAATCAATAAGGACAATCACTATACCTGGAGCGTTTCTTAAAAATGTTAAAACTTGGCTCTTTACATTAAACTATATTGCTCTGGAATCTTGTATTTCTAATGTTTTGGTATAAAAACTAAAAAAATTTAAAATTTTTGCTTAAATGTAATTGGTTTTCAACAACCATTTATTATAATTTGTTTAATTCTTTCTTTTGTAAAATTTATTTTTGTATTACTAATTAACTTTGATTTTACTATCTTGAATTTCTTGAAAATTTTAAGGGTCACCCCACCCATAAACTTTGTAATCTTTTAATTATTTGAAGTAGCATTCAAATCTATTTTCTTAATTGTTTTGAAAATATATATAATATAAAAATGTCACCAACCTTTCTTATTTTTTCTTAAAATGTTATTACATAATTTATTTTACTTTATATGAAAATTGTCATGAAATTATAAGAAATAAACATTCTAATTCTAAAAATCTTACCTTTCAGATAGATTTGACCGGGAATGGCATTAGCTATGGCGAATACTTTCATAGACCTCACATACCTGCTCGAACACAACTCACACTTCCTCCACTTTCTCTTGAACATCTTTGACATTCATCCAAAATGGCCTCCTCCAAATCTATCCCTCCAGTTTGTTAGTTTATTTCCTCTATCGTCCTTTGGATGACACAGTATTTGTCGATTATCCTTCGACTTTGTGGAAAGCGCAGTAAATCGACATTAGCAATAGCTGTTACTCCCTTGCTGCCTGTGTCGTAGTGAACGATGAGATCTTCTTCTCCAGCCATCCTGCATAGTTCCGCTACAACCTCCTCTTAGTTTCTACTCATGTCAAGAGCAACGATTTCAGGTTCTACTATTACGAAGCTAGAAAATATTCCGTGGTTCGTCTCAAGCAACTAATGTGTTTGATTCGTTATTCAGTCTATTAAAGTGAATCGCATGCCTGTCTAGACCTAAGCGACTTCAAACTTACCAAATACCAACTTCCAGTCGATGATATGTTTCTTGCATTCTGCACTTGGCTCTGCTGCTCTTGTTGTTACACAGGCTGCAGTTTTTTTTTCAAGCTTCCGCCTTGCTGAGCGGGTGCAGTTTCTGTAGTAGTTAACAGCTGATGCTGGGTTATATTGTAAAACAACTATTTTGCTCAGGACTGGATTAATTTGGGGCCCATTTTTTTCACGTCTGTTCCCTTCTTTTTTTGATTAAAATAAAAACTTATATTTTTCATATTTAATTAATAATTTTACTGTCAAAACGTAATAATTTCAATAAAATTACAATCTACATTATAAACATGTCATTTTCTACATTATTGTTTACGACAAATTTATCAATTATATCATCAGTATCAATTTTCCTCAATAAATCCGACTCAATGCAAAGTATAGGTACCTAACATGTCTAGTCGCTCTTGTTGCTTTGTAGCCCTTTTAGCGTCTTCTGATGATTCTGATGATTCTTTTCAAAAAATAGAGTGAATTTCGTGAAATAAATTGATTCATATCATACTTTCATTGGTGAATAAATAAGCCAATCGAGGTTTGTTTTTTCTCCATTTGGTTAAGTCCCAACAATATCTAGATGTTGATTCGTTTTCATACCGACGCTTAGATGATTCGAATGGCCCAGTCGAATTTTGACATGTAGATGATTCATGTTCAATCCAAAATCTTACATCTTCACTAGTAAATTTTTCGCATTTTCCTGGATCGTTGGCTTGGAACGTTTGGAAATTTCTACACCTTGATCCTTATGTATACGCTTTCGCCCACAAGAGACTAGTTTAAAGATTCAGGTGTTGAGTTGACTGGATCATCGTTAAATTCAGGACTAGTTGCAAGTCCTTGACTGCCTGATGAATTTTGTGTTTTTAAGTTCCGACGAAAATAATTGTCGAATTTTGGAACTTTTTTTATCACTGCACTTGTTCGTGATCGTTTTTCTTCAGCAACCTTCTTTTTGCGCACCACTTAAATATGAACATTTTTTTTTACATAATAACAACTTAAGACGCTTACGATAGCTTGAGTATTTACTATTGTATTGCACTTGAACTATCACGATAATAACAAGGAAATTTTGTTCATTTATTCACTTTACACTATGTAAGTGTTTACGGTGTGTATTCTCAAACTTGACTATCCCCGTATAGCAAACTCTCCGTCTTATATACAAATTCCAATGTTCCAGAATATTATCGAAAATTCCAGCCATTTATTGTTCACGAATATTCTCGACTTTTTCATTAACTTCTATTCTCGAACATTCACGAAAAGGTTACATTAATTTATTTGTCATCCATCATAAATCATTCACTCATTTATCATTCTAGTTGAAACTTTCGCTTGAAGGCTTCTACACCCTCTGTTCCAAACATAGCCGAAATTTTTCAAAATAAAATCAACCAGTAGCTATGCATTTTGAGATAATTCTTTTTTTATTATTCAATATACTCTCCTTTCACTTTGATACACTTCTTTGCACGCTCATACAATTTTGCAAATGTGTCGAAAATGTCCTTTTTAGTAGCCTTGTTTAGTTCGTCGGTCGTCGCCTTTTGAATGCGGTCAACCTAGCTTTGTTTATTTGAGTAAAATTTATTTTCAGTTCTGATTATATTTTTTTTCACTCTCTAGAATTTTATGTTTGTAAGAAAATTTTAGGAGTCTTTTTAATTTTTCGGGGCCCCCTAAAATCGGGCCCCAGACAACTGCCTATTCTGCCTACTTGTTGATCCGGGCCTGATTTTGCTGCTGCCTTGACGTATCTTTATTTTGCAATAGCTTTTCAGGCTCTTCTTTTTCTCGCCGGAAGGTCTCTTCCTTCCCTTTTATCTTAGTAATGTACTTACTTCCTCATAGTAATTTTTTTAGACGTGTAGTTTTCAATCGGGCAAAACTTTTCCTTTTGTGGCACCTGTGGTTTTATTGTCAGCATGTCTGCCTGTTAACCGGGTTGTTCGTAGTTCGAAACACAACAGAAACCAAATATGTTCTTCTACTGGTATTACCTTTCGCGAGGAACTGGCAAGTCCTCCGATAGTAAAATTCATTGCTATGCAAACCGCTTTCGCGATAAGCCTTTCGTAATCAGGTGAAAGTTGAAGGTCCCCTCTATTTCCTCACAGGGCATGCTCATGAGAATTGTTCTAGGCCCGGGGCTCTATTGTACCGCCCTATTTATTTATTTTAATACTTTTTTCGGAGTTAGTCTTTTCGACAGCTGTCATTTGAGTTTCAGATGTATCTTCAGAAAATATAATCCGGTGCGTGATGGTTAACATGTCTGCCTGTTTACCGGGACTTGGAAGGTTTTGTGGTTCAAATCCCGCAACAGAAGCGAAAATGTTTTTCTACGTGTGTCGCCATTCGCGAGGAATTGGAAAGTCCTTCGTTAGTGAATTCACTGCCATGAAAAGCGCTTTATCGATTAGTCCCGCGGAACCGCCAGAAAATTTAAGGTCCCCTCCATCCTCTCACAAGGCAAGGTTCTGAGAACTGCGCTAGATCCCGGAGCTCTTCACTCTGTTTCACCACCGCATTCAAAAAAAAAAAAAAAAAAAAAAAAATAGATTCAAAATCAAAGCTTCGAAAAACTAAAACCTTACCCTTCTCTAACCTATACTATATCAGAAACAGTCCATTACATCACTAAGATATCTTTGACTTATTCCTTAACTCTCTTTGAAGCCAACGTCTTTCACTTTAATATTTTCATTTCAAAAAATCGTTTCTCCTTGCAACTCTGTGAGAAGTATTCCACACAACGTTGATTTCCTGTCAACTAATCACAAAACCAATACTCTTAATTACACACCTGTCCATTGCATGCATTAATCCTTTCTCAACCTGACGTAAGTCTATTATATGTTCGTCCTTACTTCGAGTCGATTTAGAAAAATTTAAAAGAAACCTCGATTTCTCCCCAGCACAACTTTAAGATTGATTGAAATTTTTGCGATTGCAATACTAGTCCCACAGGAGCGAGTTCAAAAAAAAAAAAAAAAATATATCCAAAAAGAGGAAACCCATTTCTGTGCCACAGACGGCGCATTATGGGACAACCCATAGAGCCAAAGCTTCTGTGAACAATTTAATGACTTGCTGATGGTTTTGGGATCATCTTCGTGTTTGTGTGGGGATTGTGCGGCTTGCCTTTTTTTGTGTGTTGATCTCTCTCTATCCAAAAGGAGGAGGTAGGTACTTGATAGTAAACTGCAAGCGTAAGCAGTAATTGAACATGTTGCCTAATTGATGGTGCGAGGGTAAATTAGTTTTCAGGGTTGCAGGCATTAAGGGTTTGATCTTGAGATTTTGCAAATGCGATAAGCAAAACATGCGATGTAGCTGATAAAAAATGACACAAAACATTCTTAAGCACACACACACACACAAGCACCCACCGACTATACAAAGTGTGTACTCAATTTCAGGTGGCAACAATCGAGAGCAGCAGCTATCGACATCAACGGCATGCCGACAGAATCAGAAGGATATACGTTACCGTTATTCTGTTTACTCAGTTGAGTACTTAAAAACGGAAGTTGTTGCTCATTAAATTTTGCTAAATAAGCCTTGACAATCTGAGCACCCAGTGGGGATTTTGCCTTGGTTTGCTGCTACTACTGCTACTGCCTGTTGTTCATTCTACTATCAGCTTGTGTGTCGTCTATATTCATGTGTGTATTGTATATTATGCTGTAGTTGTCGATAAATGACATTTTCACACCCTCCTTTCTTTATGTATCCGGACTTATGTCTCCTCTCGGGGGATTGTGGTTCTGAATTGTGGATGCTTAGTGGGGACAATTCAGGTTGCATTACATTTTGCGTGAAAATAGGTAGGTAGATTCAAGATCTAGAGAGGGTGGCTTTGAGCTCGTATGCTGCCACTTTCGTTTCGCTTGATGCAGCAACATTGTTAAAATGAAGAGGATGTTTGATTTTTATATTTCTAAGGCTACTTTTTGTTCTCTCGCTGGTGTTGTTACCTTGTTTTTGATTTGTTTGTGGCCACTCGATTTATGAAAATCCCTTCTTCAATGTCATTTCATGAATTCGATTTTAATGAGTTCCATGTAAGCTAAGTCGATTCTAACCTTGTTCAAGCATCTGCCTCGGATGGTTTCTTCGTAACCTTTTATTAAATTTTCCAAAGCCTTGTTGATTGCTTCGGGCTGTAGTTCACTAAATGCTTGGATGATATTGGTCTAAAGTGCCTCAATTCTTTTTGCAGATTTTTGGCATTTACATCAATCTTTCAAATATCCCCACAAAAAAGTCCAAAGAGGTTAAATCGCATCAAGATGCCCCCAAATATAAATAAATAAATAAATAAATAAATAAAGTGGCTCAACAGAGCTAGGAGTCCCAGAGGCTAACTGATTTCTCACAACCATGCCTTGTGAGGGAATTGAGGGGACCTACAAATTTGTGCCGGTTCCGAACGGTTAATCGAAATAGCACTTTTCAAGTTAGTGAATTTATTTATTCTTCGTGAAAAGCGATACCCATGAAAAAACATTTTCATCTCTGTTGGGATTCGAACCACAAACCTCTGGGTTAACGGCAGACATTCTAGCCATCACACCTTGGGTACCACAGGGATGATAATGTGTGTAAAATACAAACCATGAATAGTTTTCCTATTTTGGCGTTGCGCTGTTGTAGTTTCTATTTTAGACATCGATTTTGTCTTTTGCAGATATTGAGCTCTTCCCGCCATTTTATCGTAAGCGTCTAAATGAAAGCCTTACAGGAAGGCTTTTTTTTTGTTTTTATCATAAGCATTCAAACAAAAAAGACCGAAAGTCAGTCGCTCACGATAAAATTTATTTTTGCTCCAACTTTTCGTAAGACAGTTATAAAGTAAAACTTAAAATGCAGAAAAATTAGAAACAATGTTTATAAAAAAAATATTTTGTTAAAAATGTCATGATGATTTTACGATGATTCAGCTCGATATGTTGGAAATTTTCATGAGATGTTGCATTCTGTGCAGCATTTGATGTTCCAGCTACGTCATTGATTAGCAAAATGCCTTTTTTTATTCTTTGTAGTTCCCCAATTTTTTTTTCTTTTTTACCACAAGTTATAACACTTTGGTATTTTGTGGACTATTTTGACGAAACTTTACTAAGAAAAAGTGAAATATGACGGAAAAGAATTTTAAAGTAACAGGAGCTGATTTTTTTGCTAACCAAACAAAAAACTAGTAGGTACATATAAAGCTCAAAAAGAATCTTTTAAATTCCTTTAAAACTTTTCCAAAGAGTGAGTAGAAAAATTTTCAACGATCTCTAAGCATTTGTGACTTAAGGAGGTCCCGCAATGTGTCCATATGAAAAACGCTTATAAAAGAATTATTCAAGATATCTTAAAGAGTTTTTGGTTACACCTTAAATGAAAACCACTCAAAGAGCTTATTAAGAGTCTATTAGGTGAAATAGTATTTTAAAGACTAAATTAAGTTCTAGTTAAGTGTTGAGAAATTTGTTTGTTTAACTGTTTAAGAGCTTGTGTGTTGGCTCGGCAGTTTATGGCTTAACTGTTAGTACAGTTGTTTTAAAACTAAAAGCCCAGCTATGGAAATGCTTTCTTTAGAACACAAAAGCCTTTTGTGAGAGAAAATCGGGCAGCTGTTTAGGCAGCACAGCACCAAATACAGGTTGTAGTGTATTAATTATAACCGAAGGTAGTGTATGCAGATTAAAACAAGGCAAAACGCTGCTATCTATTGGCCGAAACTGCGAAAATGCTTTTTGTGACCCGAATATTGTAATTAGGGCTTATTGTCTGAAACCAAAGTGAATAATCTACCAAAAAAGTACTGGGAGAACATTTTATCTGCAACTATGATTACCGAAGCTTCTTTCTCAATATGTACCTAGTTTATCAATAGAATACTTTGTTTCCACCTCAGATAAACGTTGAGAAGCAAAAGATATTGGCGACTGCACTCCGCTATTGTATCTATGTCTCAAGACTACCACTATCCCTTTTGCCCTCGTATCAACAGTTAATTTTAAAGGCACATTAGGATCGTAGTGCGCTAGAACCTTGATGCTAACAGTTCTTTAACCTTTTTAAAACATCTTATCCTCCCTACCTTCCCAGTAAAACTCTTTTTGTTTTGAGCCACTAAAGCCATATTGGGTATGAATCTATATATATATAAAATAGGATGTATGTATGTCCCGATAGATTTTTATAAAACTTTCAAGGCAGATATAGTTTAGTCCAGAGATGGTGTCTGTTAAGGTTTGATCCTACGGGAACGGGGTTGGCAACGCAATCTTTCTTTCTTAAATTCTTTCAGCCCTATAATCCCACTGGAACAGAAACGTGAACGAGAACGGGAACATTAAAGTTACTTGACATATTTCAAAAATTATTTCAACTCTAGGATGTAACATTATCCTTTAGTGACATAGATTTATATTTCATTCACATATTTCCACGGGAACGGAATATTCTTACATGAACGGGGTTGTAAATGGAAACTTAGAAACTACTGGACAGATTTCAAAAATTCTTTCGGCATTGAGATGCCACATAGTCCCACCGTAAAAAAAATTATATTTCATACCCATAGCGGAAGAACGAGAACGGTAACCTTAAAACTGCACACCCGTGAAAAACCGGGCGACTCAGCTAGTTTCCTATAAAAATTGACTATTCCTAATAATGATTGTAGTTCCACCAAAGACTTTGGTATATCGAGCCTTAGAATGGCATTAACACGACCTTCATCACATTTCCATATATAAAGTGGCCCAAATATTTAAGCGATCTCCCCATAAATTCACATCTTTAATCCAGCGCCAGCGGTCTGTAATCTGCATAAGGATTTTCAGATGCTCGTTCTAATTTCTGGAATTGAATAACAAATCGTCTCATGCCTTAACGCTTTTAATACCTGACACCACCTAACTTTTTGGAATGGTACAGGTGCCAAACCAAAAACTAGCCTACTGTAATGAAACAGGCCTTTTGTGGTTGAAATGGCTGTGAGATCTTTTGCATCATCAATCAGATCTATCTGTTGGTACGTCATGAAAAGATTTATTGGCACAATCTGGGTGCCTCTTACTGAACAGTCTATAGCTCTAATATCCCTAAGCTAATTATAAATAAATAAATTATAAATTATAAAATCTAAATTAAACCTAAACTGAGTTTGTCGATTTCCCGTTCAATTTTTTCTTTTATATCAAATGGGAAACCTTCGTCCTTCGTGGCATGGAAAACTTTCAGTTTTAAGCTGCCTTGTGTTTATTAAAAGTGCCGAGTCTACCAAACACTGAAGAAAATTGTTCCAAGATGTTTTTAGCAACAATGTTTTCGATATTCATAAACAATCTATCGAATTTTAGGTCAAACAGTTCCATGAGATCTCTTCATAGACCGCCATTTTCAACGAAAAATATATCAAGTAGTACCTACACTTTTATTCCCAAAAATAAGGTTTTCCTTTATGAAACCGGCAGGAGATATTACATTTCCACTGTAGCTTTTGAAAAATTTCCTAGTCGAAAAGATCTTGCATTTCACAAAGTGTTTCAAATGCATTTCTTTAGACGATATGAGAGTACCACAATCCAATTCCACATCACAACTCCATTCACTGTTACTTCCCCCGTTATGACTATTCCTTCCTTTTTTATTTCTTAAATGAAAAAGAGACAACCCATCATCACTATCACTACCACTATCATGTATAATGTACTTAACATTACCTCTTTTACGGTTATCGAAATTGAACGTGCACATTTTTTTCTTAATGACCTTTTTCATTACACTCTCAACATATGTAGCTACGAAATCGACAAATTTTTCCAAATGATTTGTGTATTCCCTTACCTGGCAACGTTTTCATGCACTTGTTTTTTTCTTGAGTTAGTTTTGCTGCTGCTTTAACCCTGTGGATTCTCTCACTTGACGATTACTATGGTTTAATCACTGCCACTTTACTGTCAACCTCACTGCAATATTGTTTATTTTTATACATTCCACAGCCGAAATGCTATGGTGATAGCCATCTGGAAAGACAACATCTCCAGCTCTTCTAATTTAGTTTATTTTTTGGCGTTCCTTGAGGTAGCTCCAATATAAACCTGTCCCGCAATGATACTTCTAGGATCTAGATGATCTCCAAATTAGCTACCTTTGGCCAGTTCACGAACTCTTACTGTCCACTTATCAACGCACTTATGGTCTTCTTTGGCAGCCATATAAAACTTATTCCGTTCTGCAATTCCAGAAACAGTTGGCTTAAAATGCTATTTTATCTCTACGATGCACGTGGTGTTGGTTGTACTGGCATCACCTACCAACTACACGCTGAGTCTTTTACTGCAAGTATAGCCAGTAACGCTAGTTGAGGGCAGTTTAATCTGCATACATTATACCAATACCTGTCATTATAATTAATACACTAAACAGGCAAACAGACCGAATTGTGGGATGCACATTTTTTCGACTCCTGCTTCATAGTAATGCCATGTTCCATTGTTTTCACTCAAACATATGTTTCTTCACGAATACGTTACTTGCCTTTTATCGTGATTATAATCGACAGTAAGAAATGGAAGAAGCTTATGTGTAAACATGAAACACGAGTAAAAGGCCTTTGGTTTATGATATCTGATCCAAAATGACGTGTGTGTAAGAGCTCCTGAGACAACACGGAGCACAAGGATACTTTTGGTATACAGATTAAGAGTAAACAACTTATGCTCAAGCCCGCACATAACAGGAACCGTTTACGTATTTGTTTCAATATTCCTTATAATTTGCCTTGTGCAAATCTGAGTTTGCCAGGAGTTGCGATGTTTACACGCAATCCACACATTAAAAATACTGAGCCAACTGAATGTTGTCTCTCAAGAAATGAAAAACCGCTCAAATATTATTCATTCAGATTTGCTTTCATACTCGCCTTGTCCTTTGTTGAATGAAACTTTCAGTGGATTCTATCAAACCTCACATCATTGAATACTGAGCCACTGTGGGTGGGGTGGAAAGTAGGTGAATGGTTCAATTTGACCTGTTTTCTCAATACAAGCCGTCGACTTTAAATTTCTTAAACCAATAACTTATAAGCCGTTCAATCCGACAGAAACATAACTCGAAACAGACTCCGCAGCAATGATTAAATTAACAACATAGTTGCCGTCCGTTTCCGTCTCCTGATAAATCGAGCTTTCAGGATCGCAAAAAAAATGTGTCACATAAAAATATAAATCGTTTGACATACGACCAATGGAGTAAAGAAGCTCAGGAAGATATATTAATTAAAGCCCATACAACAAATAGCCCAACTCGTCGTAGACAAAAACTTAATCGGATTATCTGCCTACCCGTCGATAGTAAAACATACGCATAATTCTTCACGTCAATATGCCAGATGGAAGTCAGTTAACATTCCTCAAATTGTCTCCGACCAATATTGAATCTTCAAAAAATAGCTATCGATTTTTTCGAACTCCATTAGGATAGCAACTACCATAATAAGACATTTCCAGTCGCGTATATCTGCCATGTTGCGGAATGATGTATGGCTAAGTATACGGAAAACAACAATCAACAAATCGCTAGTCAAAGTCAGCCGAAATGTATTTTTTTTTTCTTTTTATTTCATAAGCAGAAAAGCAAAAAGAAGAAGCAAAAAAAAAGAAGACTAACAAACCGAAAAACGGAAATATAATCTCGACCCTTCTTAAATGGCTGTGCTATGTTTCTATACATGGGAAAGAGCAAAAGTCTCTCAATTTCGGGATGTATTCCAGAATAAAGCTGTCCATGGCACAAATATGTTTTAACAAGATATTGAAATGTAAGCAAAACACCGATTTTTATATTTATTTGAATGCCTTATTTCTCGTTGCGTCGGTTTGGAACGAATGGCTGCGAGTATAGAGATTGGGTTTCCTATAAAGGACCTGATGGACAAAAGGGAAATGCCGATAAGAATAAAATGAAATTAAATAGGAAACTAAAATGTCCCAAATGGAAAATGAAGCGGAAATCAATGCGTTTCGTCTTTTTTTTTTCTTTTTTTTTTTAGTGAAACTGGATTCTGTCATCTTGTGTTCTATAAATTTTGTTTGTTTGAAGGCAAAAAACACAGAACATACAAAATTTATTTGATCTGCTTAAAAACAAAACAAAAAAGAAAGACAAAATCAAACAACTGAAGAAGGTACAGGCGGCTTTGGAGCATGAGTATTTGGTTGGGTAACAACTTACAAGTATTTATTATCGAACCCTTGTAGTAGGACAGAGATCCCCGGCTTCTTATTTATTGCTTTTTAATGTAAACAGAAAGAACATTTCTAATGCTCTCCTTTTAACTATTTCAACGTTGTTGGGCTTTTTTCTTGAATAATCAGTTTCTTTTGGTTCTCTGAGTGGCTTATTGGTGCTCTTAAAGCTACCAAAAGATATAAGGCAGGAGGAAAGAAGTTGGTGTAGTTTTTGGTATGAAAAAGAAGAAAAAATATAATTTGTATGATTCGGAAATTACTAAAAAAGAAAATTCAGAAGCGGAAAACAAAGTATTCAAATACTTGTTCGTATTTTAATTTTTCTGTCACTATCGGCACCGCTAAATCCTTGCATGTCTGAGTTGACTCACATACAGCCAAAAGCACTAACTGTAGGCGCAGAGACTGGAGAAAACGAAGACATCTTATTTTAAATAGGCGCACATCGCTGATGAGATAATCTCTTCAGTGAGATTGCAATTATGTGACTGGAAAAAAGACAACCTCAAAGTGATTTTTAACTTTTTACATACAAAGTACCACGTGGTCTACAGTGCCAAATGCTTTCGAAGAGTTTCGTGAAGTTGGGCTTACCATCCGCCTTATTTAAAAGACCTATCTTGGTACTCCTTTTAGCATAGAATCTGACCTGGGCACAGATAAGGAACTTACTACTTTTAAGGTTTCTTAGAAATTGCTTAAGCATCGGGCTGATATAAAGGATGGCACACCTCCATTCGATGATGGTCCAAATTTTCCATGACGCTGAGACATATTTGAGGTTCTATGCCTTTAATGTGCTGAATTATCTCATCCTTTAGCTCTTCTACTGTTGCTGGCTTATCGACTTACACCTAAAACCCAAAGAAAGAAGTCCAACGGTGTCAAATCACATGATCTTTGCGGCCAATTGACATTGCCACCACGTGAGATATGTGACGCAAATTGAATGTGTCGCAAAGAGCCATTGTTTCGTTAGCTGTGTGGCAAGTGCTGCCGGAGCCGTCCTATTGAAACTACATGTCTTACACATCCTTATCTTCCAACTTGGGGCATGAAAAGTTCGGTATAGTTTCACGATAGCGAACACCATTCACAGTAACTGCGTAAGCGGCCTCATTTTGGAAAAAAAATAGGGCCCGATGATGCCTCCAGCCCATAAGCCCCAACAAACAGTCACTCTTTGTGAATGCATTGGTTTTACGACAATCACTCTTGAATTGTCCAAATGCCGCAAATCTGCTCATTGACGAATCCAGTTAGGTGAAAATGTGCCTCATCACTGAAGAAGATATTCTTCGAAAATTGATCATCCACTGTTGCCATTTCTTGCCACCATTCTAACCATTGACGACGCTTGAAATGCTCAAGAGGCTTTAGTTCTTGAGTCCATTGTTGGCTTGTAAATACAAATGGTTATCAACGACGAACGTGAGAGGTACAATTGTTGAGCACGACGACGAGTTGAAGTGGACGGCTCTTAAGCCACACTATCGGGAACAGCAGCAATATTTTCTGCAGTACGAGCTGTGCGAACATGCACAGATGAAGTGATGGAAAACTCGGTTATCTCCTATAATCGAAAAATCCACCATAAGCTCAGGCGAAGACTCTACCATTGTTCGACAATATACAAAAAGTATAAGATTAAAAGGGCCCACAGACGCAAAAACTGTGTCTGTCACTGATGTGGCATTCCGCCACACACGCCTACTAAATAATACTCCCATTGATATTTACTATGCAGCGATTCGTATGCAACTGAAAAGTTAATAGTAAATGTTCGCGTACATCTCCATACACTGTTCAGCAAATATAGTCTTGTTCAAAAGATGGTCCGGATAACTCTGTCGAAAATGCGACACTATCACAACCAGGAAAGAAGAAACAATGGAAGACCAGAAAACTGCTGGCAAACTTTAATGCTATAAAGTGCCATAAATTTGGCCTCAAATGCAGAAATTCAAACAACAAGGAGACGCGTTCGAAGGTCAAACCAGCCGGTGCAGCACGAGGCGTACCAAACAGGCATGTCAATAGATAGATAGATAAGATCTCAATAGTCATCATGTCTAGTGGTGGTTTGATGTCGCATGGCACCAATGATGGGATCAAACTTTACACTGTTTTGAAG
Source organism: Melanostoma mellinum (assembly GCA_914767635.1). Taxonomy (NCBI): domain Eukaryota; kingdom Metazoa; phylum Arthropoda; class Insecta; order Diptera; family Syrphidae; genus Melanostoma; species Melanostoma mellinum. The sequence continues at coordinate 74,550,593 of OU612059.1, forward strand.
TCATTAAGATTACTGAGCTTCTTATTTTCAACACACTTCACAGAGTTTATCATCAGGCTCTTTTATCCTATTTTTTATTTGAATTTCTCTTCGCAAATTAACAGACTACTTTTCTAATTACTGAGAACAAGTTCTATTGAATGTTTATAAAATCATACCCAGTTTGTAAGTGATGTAGTGCCATAATGCTCCGTTTTAGGTCCAACTCTCTTTTTTACTTCAAAAATGCTTTCCAGTTCCCTTTTAAACGTCTGAATTGTTCAGACCTCAGCTTTCATGTTGGTTTCTATTTGAACATTCTTGTTATTTCAACAGCAGTTCCCACCTCTAATTCTAATTCAAAGCATTAAACTTAACCGAACATAAAACTACAATGACTATTTTGATAACATTCATCATAGAACATGTCTCGATCAAATAAGTTTTGTTTTGTCAGTCATAATATTTTGTAACAAAATTGAACACCCCAAAATCTTACGCCAACAATTTCGATTTCAAGCGAGTCCTCTCCAGTTTTGCATTCTAAGTCGGTTGAGGTCTTCTTCCACTTAATTGCGCCACCTAAGATGAGTTCTTCTTTTTCTATGGTTTCTCTCCAATGTGTTTTCGAAATCCCGTTGAGCCGGAGCGTTAAGGTCCATCCGCTCTACATGGCCCAACCATCGTAGCCTCCTGACGCGTAGCTTCTCTTCTAGCTATGTACATTTCGTGGTACAGCTCATATAGCTCGTTGTTGTATCACATTGTTTTCACATACAGAATCAAAGATCCGTCGGAGTATTTTTCTTTCGAAACAACCAAGGGTTTCCTCATCCGCTTTCGATAATGCTTCATGCTTCCGCGCCGTAAAGCAGGACTGGGATCATCAAGATCTTATACAAGGTTACCTTGGTTTTTCTGGAGAGGGTTTCGTTTCTCAATTGCCATCATAACCCAAAGAAGCAACGGTTGGCAAGAGTTATTCTCCGTTTGATCTCCGCACTGATGTTGTTTTCCGTGTCTATAGCAGATCCTAGGTAGACGAAGTCCTGTACTACATCGAAGTTAAGACTGTCCATTGTGACATTTTGTCCAATTCGTCGATGTTCTCTGATCTTGTTTGTGGACAACATATACTTCGTTTTGCCCTCATTAACCATCAAACCCATTTATGACATCACGCTTTTTTCTTCCCATTACGTCAATATCGTCTGCATAGGCGTGAAATTGTACAGACTTTTGAAAGATTGTTCCTCTGGTGTTGACGTTTGAGTTTCTTACAATCTGTTCAAGTATGATGTTGAAGAAATCGCATGACAGTTTGTCGCCTTGCCAAAAGTCTTTTTCGAGATCAAATGTCTCGGTGAGTTCTTTACCGACCTTGACGGAGCAGCGTGAATTCACCAAAGTCATCCTGCATAGTCGTATGAGTTTTGCAGGGATGCCAAAACTAGATATGGCTCTGTACAGCTCGTCTCTGTACATACTGTCATACACGGATTTGAAATCGATAAAAAGATGGTGTATATCGATATTATATTCTCGGGTTTTGTCCAAAACCTGCAGTAATGTAAAAGTTTGGTGTATTGCGGACTTTTCTGGTTTAAAACCACATTGATAAGGACCTATCAAGTTGATGACGAGAGTTTTCAGACGTTCACAAATTGCACCAAACAAGACTTTACATGTGACGACAAGAAGGCCTATGGCTCTATAATTGACGCTATTCTGATGGTCTCTCTATTTTAGAATCGGACATACAAAACTGTGATCCCATTCTTGGGGCATTCTTTCTTCCGACCACATCACGCATTACTGCTGATGCGCATCCTTTTCCAACTTATCTCCATCTACCTCGAAGCTAACCATTCTCTGAATGTGCACATTGCAATGCGGTACTCTTGGGGTGATGGTTGGCATGTCTGCATAATTAAAGAGAGGCTTGTGGCTCGAGTCCTTACTGTAGCAGAAATGTTTTTTCGGGGGTATCGATTTCACGAAAATTTGGCAAGTCATCCCACAGTAGATTTATGGCCATAAAAAGCGCTTTCTCGATTAGTAGTTCGAAACCGGAATAAAATTGTAGGTCCCCTCCATTCCTTCACAAGGCAATGGTTGTGAGAAATGGGTTTCAACGGTAATGATCCTGGGTCTTTTTGTAAGTAAAGTGAAATTTTAATTTGCCATGGAAGCTTTGTCACACATTGAATGTGTTATTTTGAATCATCTGTCGTCAGGCATAGTTCAACCGTTTAGCGACACCATAATACAGCAACATTTTGCAATTAAGCAAGTTTGGGTTTTTCATCAGCGGATTTTTTTAATGATCTACAGCTCAGCAGAAAACCATTATTCGCTTATGAATATTCTCAGTGCCTGCTTTAACAAAACACCTCAGAAGGTGAAAATGTGCAAAAAATCAAAGGAAAGTGCGTCAGATAAAAAAATTCACAAAGAAAAACAAATTTTTATGTCACATTGAGTTTTATTTCTAATGACAATGCAAAAAAGGGAGGGTTAAGTTTGTAAAAGCATCCAAAACTTGTTGAATGCTCTACTTTTCAGTTTGAATTCATTTGGCATTAGCATCTTTTGAAATAATCTCGTGTTTGGCCGCCGACGAGTGCTTCCTTTTCGAATAAACATTCTCAAACCAGCTTTGATTTAGAGTAACTGTCACAAGCTATGTATTTTCATTGTAACGATTCGTCGGATGAGACAAATCAAAAGTGATTAACATTTTCCCAACCGCAGATGAAGTTTAATTTTTAACAACAAATTTTGTAAGAATAGATTTTGATGAATTCATGAAGAGAAGTGCCCTGGGTCAAGATAAAAAATTATTAACAAAACCTATAACAATTTAAACAAAAAGTGTCACTCGTTGACTTACCGCCAGCTGTGCAATCGTAAAAACAACCCGTAAAAAAATACGAACGAACTAAATTTTCGTAACCGACTTCTCACAGATTGAAATAAAGTGAAGAAGGAGGCGACCGGGAGGGAGTCTCTGATAGGTATATATGGAAATTGTTAGTGGCTTTGGGCTAGTCAAAGATGTGTGTGTGTGGTATAGGTACCTATGTGAATAACATAAACACACAATAAAGATGTGTGTATAAGACGACGACGAAGAGCCGAGGGCGCAACATCATATCCAAGTGTATTACGAAGGAATCAGTTTTCGGAGCGCACCGATTGAAGATACGACACGTCTGCCACACTAAAAGTTCATGACACAATTACCATCGAATCACTTGTACCAGTTCCAACTTGCGAATCTCAATATTTCACCCATCTCTTTGCTTTCTTCTTAAGATACGATACATATTCTGTTTTTTTTTTCTTGGTTCTTTTTGTTTTCGCTATGTACTTTCTGTTGTTTTCGTCCTGTTGTTGTCGGTCGCCCCTTTTCTATTTTGCTTCATTGACATCAGAAAATAATTTTTCTTTAATGAAGCAAGAGGCGTCAGCGAACCCAATTTTCCAGATTTTCTATACAAGTCTATGAATTTCGTATACGTACGTACCTTCTCGACTTGTACCCCACGCCAATACGGTATAGCGTATAGAGAGGTATAAGGAAGGAGCCTTACTAGAAGAGCTGTTTGAATAGTTGTCTTCGTCTGTGTGATTCAGAGTGATGCTTCATTTATTTTTTCCCTAATTAGATAGACACACTAAATATAATTATTAATAGTTTTTTTTTGCAGTTTTAATTGTAACAATAAACAATTTGTTAGAAGAGCATCAGCATCAGCAGCAGCAGAGGCATTGTGTCCGTGCCATATTTACGCTGTTGGGCATTTGTGGCGTATGGCCTAGGGGTAGTCCATAGTGTAAATTATGCAAACCCAATTGAATGGAAAATTAATTAGTGCGAACAATAAAATGTGTGTTGTATTAGGAAGGCACTCACGCAATACAATAGATTTTAGAGAATATAAAGCAGCTTGTCATTGCACAACGACCACTCTCTCCCTCTCTCTTACCCTTTAAACAATAAAATCCTATAAGGGTTGAACGTGCGAATAAATAAAGTGAGCTTATTGTTCACTAAGCAACGTAGAGATATTAGAAGCACCCATAGATAGGGGGATAGTGCTGTAGCTGTGCGAAATAGGATAACACAAGGTCCATTTGTCAGGAGGAGCTCCTTTGAATTTTGAAAATTAAACTGTTTTTCCTAGTTAATCAACTTTGCTTACTTTACAGGTGTTTGCCTATAGGTGTCTCTGAGTTATTGCTCTAAGTAATGAAGCTGCGTTTACATTTTGCAAATTCGCATCAGAGTGCGTGTGGAATATTGATGTTCATTGTTCATTATTTCGAGTGCGTTTGAATGGATCGAATATTTAGTTGCAAGAATTTCTAATTTAGTTCAAAATAATTGTCTTGGTTAGCTTATGTATATTCATTTTACAATTGTTCAGGGAAGGGGTCGAATATCTCCTCAGTTCAATGGGTAACCCCCGTTTGTTTTAAAATGTGGCTTAATGAGTTGTCAGTAATCATCAATGTATATCTAGATAACTAATACACAAGTCAACTAATTACTAGTGTGATGCACTTACCGGAAGAGGGAACAAATTGTGATGCTTTAAACCAATTTGTTTCATCTTCCTAGTTGCTCACAGGCTTTCTTGTTGAATAGACATTCATACTAACCATCTTGCGGAAATAAAATGTGAGGATGCTTTTTGACTAAGGCTGAGGTAAGTTAATTGGATCCAAAGTCTTCTAAAGAAGCATTGTACAGTATTATGGTTTTAATATTTAATACAGCTTCATAATTCCCATGTATTCCAAAGTACCTTCTAGGTAGGTCTTGATAGGTTATTTGAGAGGCTTCTTCCAGGAAGGAAAAGGTCCACTCTGACGTCTGGCCGCTGGCCGGGATGGGAATGGTGCCGGATTTCACGACTTGGTTCTCAATTGGCGTCTGAGGTCTTGGGGTTTTGGACTTAAATGATGATGATGGTTCTTGGTTCTGTGTCTTCGGTCCTTTGAATCGCTGATTTTCGGTTGTTCACTCCTGGCATGGTGATTCCTGAAATGTCTGACTAGAGAATACTTTAGGGTTTGCCTTGAGGTAGCAGGGGCCACTTAATTCACAACGAGGTAGCGTTGGACACGCACTATGAGTTGCTTAATTGTGCACTGCCGGGACCAGATTCTTTTTCGTACATTTCGTACGCTGCCTTTTGGTGTCAACTGGGGTAGTGAACTATAATAGTCAACGAAATCCAGCAGTGGAAAATTCCACTGCTCTTTACCTGTGTGCTGCAACGTGAAGTCAGTAGCATGTCTGTTTGTTACATCTAAGTCTGAAGTTCCAATCCCAAAAACATAAGATTGTATTCCAAATAGCATGCCCTTGAGCGAGAAGTTGGCAAGTCCCCCGATTCCATCAAATATGGCTGCTATTTAGTTATTTATTTAATGCAGCTCTTACTCCGTGTGGTTGAAATTTGAGATATCCTGCTCTATATCCTCAGAATTACAACATAATACTTCATCTTTTGGTTATGTGCCAGATTAATTTCTGTTGAAACGACCAAAAGTTTGTTCATGCCCTTAAGATATAGTTCGTGATTCTGCACCGTATAGGGAGACTGGGATGATCAAGGCCTTCTGAACGGAAACGTTGCTCTTTTGGCATGTTGGCATTGCTGAATGATTGATGTCATATAATTTCACAAAAAATATACAAATAGATAGGGTGGCGCAATAAAGTTATGGAAACTTCGGGGCTTTAGTCATTTTAGGGATCTTAAAATTTTACACCGATTTCAAACGGCGGTAAATATTTAGAAGTGGGGCTCCAGTCCCAATCGGTCCAAAAAAATTTTCTAACAATTCTGGATTATTTTATAGCATAAAAATAGATGTTTTGAAGTGGGGGAAGACATTTTGCTTACAGAAAACAATTGCTATTTCCATATTTAGCATGAGCAGCTTAACCCTGCGGAAAAAGGGTTTAAATAATGAGCCCCGCGAAGCGGGCCATGCGGTAAGCTGTTGCATACGGAAATTAATTGCACATAAGCACTTGCCTGACGAATTTTCATACTTTCACTACTCTATTTCTTAACATTTATTGAAAATTCTTCCCCCACTTCAAAACATCTATTTTTATACTATAAAATAATCCAGAATTGTTAGAAAATTTTTTGGACCGATTGGGACTGGAGCCCCACTTCTAAATATTTACCCAAACGGCTAAATCTGAATGCGAAACTCATGGCAGTGCGTAATTAATTACCCTCGGAAGCCCCGCCAGTTTCTCGCAAAAGGCAATACACTTGATAAATTGTTCTGATGTTACTGGGACTTGAACCACGAACCTCCCGTGTAACAGGCAAACCAGCTGACGATTATACCATGGACGCCAAAATAGTGGTCCGAGTCAAGGTTGGTCCCCCGAAATGTTAGGACATCTATCACACTGGAAGAGTGCCTTGCGTCGATATCAACGTGGTCAATTTGGCTGACAATTGATTGATCTGGAAGATCACCATGTACCTTTATGAATTTAGAGATGTGGGAAGCGTGCACTACTTACAACAAGATTAAACCCCGCAGTAGATTGATTAGCTTCAGTTCGTTTTCAAAAGTTTTGCCACAGGCTATGCTTACCGATTGTATTTTCCAAGTATATCTCAATTCTGTAGTCTTGCGTTAAAATTGACAAAAACATTTTGTACGCCATGACATTGCTCTACTGCTTCTTCGAGGAACTCGCAGAAACAGTCTTTGAAATCCTGGTCTTTCTCTTCTGTGGACGGGTGGGCGTATGTATATCCGAATGTTACCAGATGCGGATGGTCATTATACGCTCTTTTACTGATTTTTTTTTTGCTGATATTCTTATCCCTAAAACGACGAGTCCGTACCCAAATATGCATTGTGTCTGTTGTCTGTAGCATTTGCCATAGTAGATGAAGCAGTTTTTAATCTCCTTCATGCCCGACCCATTCCATCGCATTTCTTGGATGGCGGTTATGTCTGTTTTGTGACAGTTCAGGGCGCTCACTGATCCTCCTCGCAACTCGTTAAAGGATCTTACGCTACACGAGCACATCTCGAGATCTTTACCGTTTTTTTGTTTGCTTGGGTAGTCAAAGTTGAAACCATTTCTATTATTCTTCTGAAACCAGATGTATTTACATGAATGAATAGTTAACACCACAACCAACCCTGAACCTAGAGTTAATCCGGTGGCAGTACATTACTGCAAGGGCTCTAGCGCTGCCATTGTATAGTTCATCCGATGTAATATTCTTCGTAGGATCTGTAAGTCCTCTCAAATTCCTGAAAAGCATTCTATAATTATGTTTGATCAGAATTTCAATAAAATAAGCTTTAGATATTCTTTTTCTTCTTATGGTACGAAGCTAGTGTCAGCTTACTTATCCGGAGCTATGCACTCAAGCCTTCTATCAAAACTCGTATCCTTGAGCAGAGGTGTTCCCCAGAGAGAAATTCTTGGGCCACTTCTTTTCTTAACTTCTATGAATCTTTTTTCATCTATTTTATAGGGTGTTTTGCATACGGTTCCACAAAAGCTCAAGACCGATGCATGGTTAAAGCCACAGATTTGAGTTAAGAATTTCTTTTTTTTTAGTACAAGGCTTTTTATTAACTTTGTCTTGAGTTAAGTTTAAACAAAGTGAGGTGGGCTTTTAGTTAAGCTAAAACGGAACATTAATAAATAAAAAGAAGACTTTTAATTAAGTCATAAAAAATAAGTTTTCAATTTCAATTTCTCTAGATAGTCTTATGTAAAAGAACTTTCGTTTGTTAGAAGTTTTCACTAACTGTTCTTAATCTGTACCTGTTGGCTGCGTCATGGAGTTGTTTCCAGTTTTGGCCATTAAGAAAGATTTTTACTTCATCAACATCAAGACCATTTTTTCCAAAATAGAATCGCGTCAACCTTTTCAGAATGGGACACACGCCAATAAAATAAAGTACATCGTCTCTCTCCTGCAAATTGAACATAGTGCAGTTACCCGATCCTGCGTTGTAATGTGGTGCATGGTTCAGTCTTAGCATTTCTTCTCTTATTGTAAAAGTTGTTCCTATCATAAAGCAAGAATAACTGCTGTTAAAATAACTGTTTTGGTTTAGGTTATGTGATAAGCCTTCAAGTAGCCGCTCTGTTGACTCTCGAGCTCTTAAAATCGGCTTTATTCTAAGAGCTCGAGAGTCAACCATTCATTTTCATCAGTTAGTTTTATAATTTTGTCAAAACATCTTTTCCATTGGTTTGCATTTATTTTATTTAAGTTTAGTGTAATACCGCAATCCACCGCTTACTTAATCCAGTCTTTTACAATAAGAGTTACAACGTAAACAGCTTTATAGTTTGGTCTTGTTTCATTTAAGCTATTGACACAAATGTGATCACAAAAATGATGTCAATAGTAGAGCAGCCAGTTCTGAAGCCTGCTAGGTATTCGCTAACTTTACTCGAGAAGAGTGCCTACAGATTTTAAAAACTGTATTGAATGCTTTTGCAAGATTTTTTTGGAATGTGCATGTGATATATTTGAGATATCCTACCAGTATTCTATTGGAACCTGCTCATCTTTTAAATATTCAAGTACTAATTTTCTCAAAAACTATTTCCTTATCTAAAGTGTCGTCTTTTAAGCAAGGTTTAGCAAAACTCCATTTAATTCGTTCCGATGTGCTAAGTAGAATGACAAAATGGTTTCGTAAATTGTCCACTGATAAGGCAGCCACCTGTTTTGTGTCTGAGTTTCCGTTCAGCTTTCTTGTCAAGGATCAAAACTCTGCTGTATCCACTCTATTTTGCAAAAAATAATTATGTACATTGTACACTCTACACCGTTCTATATAAAAATTTACAAAGATGCTAGATACTTAACAATTAACTTTCTCGCTTATTTTGGAAAATGTAAGTATGTAAAAGCAGGTACCTACTTTACTGGTCAATGCCTTAAAACTGACCGGTCGGAATGAGCATCCTGCCCTTCAAATGTACTCTGTCAATTGATTTTGAAACAATTTTACGATCGTAACTAATTGCACTAGGGTTTGACGAAGCTTCTGCATGTCCACTTATTTAAGACACAACTAAACCCTATGCAGACTAATGCGAGAAGCAATAATGAATGCAAAATAATTATGTATGATGATAGAGTAGAAATTAAGTTCACTAATCCACTCAAAGCGCCCACCACCGACAGAACCAATAATAACATAATTGATGCCATTACATTGAAGTACGTAATGGATGGCTATGCCATAAGTGATTGTGAAGCTGTAAGCTACCAAAGGGATGCACTATAGTAAATTTCGTGATGATTGGTTTCACTTTTAGTTGATAACGGTGTTATCCAATTGAATTAATTGCAATGGTCGTACATATTACTAATTTGATTTGATATGCTCTGCTGTGATATGAGTGCTGATGGTTTGATTATTCGATAAACAATTAAGAAACAGAAGGTGTTCGTTGTGTGATTTGATTTATTAATATTTAAATTTGCCTATTGGTTGATATTCGTGGAATATAGCGTCGATGGACACACATCAACATGATATTTGTATGAATATCGATAGCATAAGTAGTTATTCATTCAGTTTTATTTCTAAAGGATTTTGAAAAAAGGACCTCACAACTGTGAATTTAATTTGTGAATGCACTTTTTCACTGTTCATTGGACTGTCAATTCATTCAGTAAACTCAACATCTTCATCATGATCTAACACATGTTGACCGCGTCTCTAATAAAACACTACCCTTTATTTTGAGCGGTCAATAAAAGTTGTGGCATTAAGTTCTTAACTTCAGCATTGAAATATGCTTTTGCTGTGGGGTATACTAGTTGGGTCTTAAGTTGCCCAAAGAAAAAACGTAAGGCTTTGGTTGAGAATGTCTTTTCTTTTATTCATCTTAAACCAATAACGATAATTTTTTTTTATTATTTATGGATTCTACATGGTCTTAAGCTGTCAAGTATTTGCATCAGCCGTTCAAATGCTGGCTAAACGACAACTCAATCGCTTGCAAATCAACAGCTCAGTTGCTTGCCAATCATGGAGCAACAAGCAACGGTGGTATCTGCTCCAGCGAAGAAGGTCATTGCTTCAACGTTGTTGAATGTGTCGTCGTCCATTAGGGTCATCACATGGATGTATCTCGGGTCCGGGTTTATCGTCGGTCTTCTTCTGTTATCCTTCTCACTAAGGTGTTTGGATGGTTAGCCAGGTTTTAAAGTAGGCCTCTTCCAGTTAGCACTATTTACTTTACTATAAGGATGAATCAGCTTCTTCATTGAGTTTTCTATTGCTGACGGTTTTCCTGCGTATCGGATCGTAGCCAAGTCCTGTGTAAATAAACATATAATATGCATAGAACCTACCTCTTCAATAAAGCCAATTTTTGCATTCCAGTCTTGGATATTGGAAACCAGTAGGTGATAATTTAGCCAAAGAGGCTAAGTCTATTTCTTTTGCGCATCAGCGGATGGACGCAATGGGAATGGAGTGCGGGTTGAAACACATAAGTTCGATGAAGTAGACTCCCAGATACTTGACGTGCTTTTTTGGCATGAGCTGTGTACCGTCAGGAAGTTGCTGTGGCAGTTTGTGGCTGATCGCGATGGCTTTAGTCCTAGTGTCAATATACAAATTAGCTCGGACTTTGAAGAATTGATTTTGATTAACAAATTCTACCATTCGAGCATCGTTGGTAGAACTCCAAGAGCTTCCTTATACATATAGTCTTCAACCCTACGAGCTTCAATCACAGGTGACAGTGAGTGCGCGTAGGGAAAGGAATTATCCGCAAAGCGAAGGTTGGTGGTGTTTTCTGAGGTTGGTTCGAGATGAAGATTCTATACAGGAAAGGACCTAGCATCGATCCTTGAGCAACCACTATTCGGATGGGTCTGGTTGAGGACATGGTGTTGTCTACTTGCACCTAGAAGCATCTGGAATGAAGAAAATTAAACAAAATTTTTATTTTTGCCCCTAGAAAGCGTCAAATGGTTAGTTTATGATGGATAAGCCCGTTTATCTAGACACTACAGAATGCCTTCTCAACGTCCATGAAACATCCAACTGATATTTGGTGGTTGTTCAGTTTCCTTATAACGTCCCTTTAAAGCTCCTGTTGTCGTTGCAGAATACCTGGAGCCTTCGAAGACCAAATCCTTCAGAATTTTGCTGACGTTGATGAATAGCGATATTGGCCTGTAACCAGACACAATGTTTCGGTTTTTTTTTTGGGAATATACAGGAAAGTGGCATGTGTAAGGGCAGTTGTTCATAGCAATGGCCAGAATGATCATCACCGTCTGAGGAAGTATCTTTAAAACGAGTTTTGAATTTTATCTACTTATATTTTTTAAGTGCAAGCTTTAGAATTATCTGCAGCTAGTGCATGTAAACTTTATGCGAGTAAAATAAAGTAAAAAACAATGCGGAAAGCATGGGGGCCAAGCGCATTACTCACAACCATGCCTTTTGAGAGAATGGAGTGGACCTACAATTTCCTTCTGGATCCCGAAAGCTTATCGAGAAAGCTCTTACTATCGGAAAGCTTGCCCAAACCATAACGCCACGGGCATGGCACCATTAGGTGAATTCAACATACACTCATTTAATGTTCCGATTGTTGATGGTGTGGAGTGCTGTTGCATGTCTGGAACCTACTTGCAACTCAATTGCAGCTTAAAAGGATATACCTCCAAAGACTTCCAAGCACTTGCAACCGATGTCGGGACTAGAGTAGCGAGTCCTACCGATAAATGAATTCCAAAGCGTCAATTTGTTCGTTGAACAAACATAACTTCTACACAGGGTTTCCAAAAGGTGATATAATTTTTTAAATTAAAACACAATATTGGAGAATTGGAGTAAAAGGCGTTCAAAGATTATTGTTTGCATGGACTATGTATGCGTATAGCACTTTTAGCTTTAGTTAAATAACCTTTCTAGACAGCATAGTAAAATACGGATAAGACAAAAATTTTAATTTTAATATAAAATCTTCACCTCAAAGAAAAAATTTAAAAAAAGTCACTTAGCACCTTCATCCTCCAAGCACTTCAATTATCTTTTCATGAAAATTTCCATCTCCAATTCTACACAAATTTAAACAATTCTTTGGGGTAAACCTTATCTTTCACGTTTTAGTGTGTATTTTGTAGAATGACTATTTAGAAATAACGAAGAAAAATGTACAAGTCTAGGCTACAGTATGGGTTTCAACAGCAATATTCCTTTCTTTATTCGATTCTTCGCTTTTCTAACTCAAAGCTCAAATTTTTTCAGCTGTTTCGCAATTGTTTTCTAAAAAAACACTTCACGAAAATCTAAAATTGATAAAGTTTTGCGAAAATTACAACAGTGAGTTTAAGTCATACGGTGGTTACATCGTTATATCGTAAATTCTTACTAAAACTCGTATCATAGTTTCATAGGCAGCTTGAGCCATGATAACTGTCAAAAGATTGGGCTGTTTAAATGGAAACCTTTTATTAGGAGACTTTTTAAGAGTGAAACACAAAACGGACCAGAGAATAAAAGAAACATTGCGTTGATTAAAGCATATATGCGTAGCTTTGCTAAATTTTTGTTAACTTTGCGTATTCGGCATAAACTTATATTGCTTCGATTAATTTTGTGTAAATTTGTGCAATTTTGCGTATCTATCCTTAATTTTGTGTATATTTACTTAGTTTTACGGAACATGGTTTAAATTTGCGTAACTCTGCCTAACTTTGCATGACTTCGTCTTTTTTAGTAAATCTGCGTAATTTGGAATAAGCTTGTGTAGCTTTCAACTAACTCAGCGTAACTTTTAGTGCTTTCGAGTAAATTTTCATAGCGATGCGATGCCTAGTTTTGCGTAACTTATCTCAACTTGGTGTTAATTTGCTTTCATTGTTGACTTTACGTATTATCTTTAGGTAACTTTTCTTTCCTGGTCATAACTTTGCGAGGCTTTTTGGCATTTTGCATAGCTTTGCGCTTAGATTCGTTGCTTTTGTGATTTTTTGTAATATAATTTAGTAACTTTGCTAAAGTTTTCGCAATTTTGCAGATAGTGGGAAAGCTCGGCCTATATTTGCTCAACTTTGCGTAAATAAGCGTAACGTAACACAATATTTCGCAACTCAACGTAAGTTTGTGCCACTTTACGCAGCTTTTAATAACTATTCGTATTTAAACTTAGGCACTGAACCTGTTATGTGGTGATCGCGGATTACTGGTTAGCATGTCTGCCTTATACGTTGGAATTTTGGAGGCTCATGAATCCCAACAGGCCAATGTATTTCCGCTTGTAGCACCCTTGGCGAGGAATTGGCAAGTCCTCCTTAAGTAAATTCATTGCCCTGAAAAGCGCTTTCTCAATTGTCCGTTTGAAAATTGTAGGTTCCCCCATATCCTCACAAGACATGATTGTGAGAAACGCACTAGGCCTGGGACTCCCCTTTCTGTTGCGCCACCCAATGTCTGTAAACTGTACTCTTTGCTCAAGCTAGTACCTCATTTTTTCATCAATTGAGTTCAAATACTATTTGAAATTTGGGGTTTTCCAAGCGATTACAATATTTGGTTAACATTTCCAGGCAATCTCATTAAACATTCAAAAGCAATTAATAACTAGTTGTTATGTAAACGAGATTTCAATTAAAATACACCTTTTCAGTGGATTATCTTTATCTAATACTAATTGAACAAATAATTAAATATTTTTGTTTGTTCATTTTAATTGCAGATTAAAAGACAAAAAAAAAGACAACACGGACCAAGGTCACTGTTACACCGACAACCATGGACTGGACTCGGTGGCAGTTCACATTCATTTGGAGCACATTCACAACAGGGAGTTTAATGTGGCTGCCAATTTGAGAAGCAGGACCGTCTGATATAACACACACTCAAACATCAATCAATATCGTAAATATCCCAACAAAAATTAAACACAAATTTATAAAATTCAATTTAATAAATTTTATGTACATATGCGTTCAACTGTATCCAAATAAATGGACGTGAAAATGGATTTAACGCAAAAAGTGAAATTATACGCGAAATGTGGCATGAAAAAAAAAGAAAATTTAACGCAAAGTTAAATAAAACACACCATTCGGCCATCATATCCATAAAGTGAAATGTCCATACGCATATGTATCTATATCCATATCTATGTATACCTATACGTTCTTCTATAAATGTACGTTCCTATACTTTTCAGCCATATAATTATCAAAATTTGTTTTGTTCATTATGTAGATTGAATTGTTAAAATCGAAAACACTGTTTGTTCATATACCTACATATTAATCAGTTCAACTGCAAGTTAAACACATTTCAATTTATCGAGCCAATGGCGTTGCATACTTCAATGGAAACAATTGTTCGTTTGAGAAATTAACTACAGGGTTAGAAAAATGTAGGTTGAATGAATATTTTTAGAGCTTTTCACAACTGTAATAGGCCATGGATATACATAATTGTCAATTGATGAAATTATTTTTTTTGAGCAATTTAAAATACATACAGTGATTTTGAATTGGATAAGAAAAAATTGTTTGCTCAATCGCTATTCGCTACACTCTCACTCTATCACTATCTAACAACTAATAGTAGGGGAGCCCAGGATGCTAAATTTGTAGTTTCTAAAGCGTCATGGAGACTTATTGGATTGTGAAGTTTACCTTCTAAAACGAAAAAAGTGTATGGCAGTCTTCCATTTTAGTGGGGGGAGTATTTCAAAATGTCGATTTTTGTTTTTTACATCTTTGTGACTCGCCTACTTACTTAGGCCCCGCAAAATTTTTTTTCTTATAATTAGCGCGCACATCAAGGTGTTATGAATACCCTTATAATGTTATAGAACACAGTGCGAGCATTAAGGAAAATAGGAGAGGATTTAATACATTGCAGGGGAAATACAGAGCCAGGTAAAGCATTCCGCATTCGGGTGGTGCGACTTAAATAAGAATCTCTACACTTGACTGTACGCCCGAAGTTGTGTTCAAGGTAGATCTGATGAGCGGGTGTTGCTGCTAAATTGTTTTAAGGGAGGAATGCAACTGGCTTTTTCTTGGCTATATTTGTCAGATTATTGAAATATACAATCTTCTGGATGTAAAGAACGTACTATCTTTTAATCTGACGCGCTCGAGTATTTCCGAGGATCGGTTTTTTTTTTTACTTATCTGACGGGCTGCCCTCAAAGACGCCCCAACATTAAGGTTTCATATATGGTAGGAGTACATTATAGGGTGCAAGGTTTCTCCCCATATGATTTTCTGACGCGCTCGAGTAACGCGCAAAATCCCTTCCTGGGCTCCTCTACTATAAGTAATTAAGTAATATATTACTCTATATTCGATTCGATGTTTAGCATCAGCATCAGTGCATTTTACTCACCCAATGATTGACAGCTAAAGCTTAGAGTACAAATTGTAGGTATCTTTTTCAGAATTTTTTTAAAGTAAGTGGCAGTGCTTCCTTATTTCAACGCAAGTGGCACTATCAACTAATATTTTTAAGTGCCCGAAATATTGAAAAAAATGTCTTCTCCAGGTCTTATTTGTAACATTTCTGAAAGAAAGGTGATGAACTTGTAGAGTGAATTGGTCTTAAGTAAGAGGAATAGAGAAGTGTGATTTACTTAGGTGGGCATTACAACTCGGGGTGAACCAGGGCCTTAACCAACATGTTTCAATAGTGACTTTGATTTTGGGAGAGGTTGGTTGAGCTCATCTTCCACTTGATTGCTCCATATCTTCCCCTTCCGCGATTTCCTGTTATGTGCTTCCAAGGAACCGTCGACCTTGAGTGTTGATAACCATCTGCTCTATGATATAATGGCCCCTTTGTCTTCTTGGTTTTTCTAGAGAGAGGCTTGTTTCTCAATCGCCTTCTTAACCCAAAGAAGCACCGGTTGGCAAGAGTTGTTCTCTGTTCAAGCTCAACATTGATCTATGGCTATAGCGTTTCGTAGATAGACCAAGACTTGTACTACCTTATCGTTATATCTGTCTACTGTATGGTTTTGTCCATTTTGTCGAAGTTCTCTGATTTGAGTGACTATTTAAATGAAAAAACGACATGATTGGCTTCAATGCCAATGATTGGCTTCAATGCCAATGATTGGATTCAATGCCAACACACAAAGAATTCCTAGATCAAATCAAGGAAAATCAGCATAAATCACGACAAATGAATCTAGTTTTAGACCTTTGATCAGATATTAGCAAATTGCGATTTTTTGCTTGCTATTTGAAAAAAGAGCGAAATGATGATATTGACACTCAAAAATCGCATTTCAGAACTTTTAACTATCAGTTGATATTTCCCAGTAAATAAATATTGTGACTCGCGAATCGCAATTTAAAACCAAATTGCAGTAAAAGCAAACATCGAATAACAACCCCTTTTTCAAATTGTTGGCCAGTGCCAGTGGTATAGGTAGTTAAAGGGCGATATGGGACTGGTGAATTGTTTTGTTGTGATTCAGTGTCGGGGTGCATATGAGAAAGAAAACAATACTGGCTTAGGCGCTGGGTGGATTTGAACAAGCCGTCTTGAATTTGTGAGTCGGTGATGATAGCGTTGAGCTGCGAAGGTAAATAAAAAAAGGATCGCTTTAAATGTGCCCATAAACCGACAGTTAAATAGGAGTTTTAGTTTTTTAGTTTTTTTTTTAGTTTAGTTAGTTTATTTCTTAATAAAAATTCAGTTCTTACAATTTTGCATAAACAATAAAGATAGAATATAGTAAGAAATCTAAGTACATTTTATATTTTTAGAAGAAAAAAATAGTGTTAAATGCACATAACCCACAGCAAAATTTAAATTCAATAAATAATCTTAGTTTGGGGTGACCCGTAAGTAACTAAAAAGAATTATAATATAAATGCTTAAGGAAGTAATCCAAAACAAAAAATAGATCAAATAAATTGGTTAATAATTTTAAATACACAGTCATTTGTTTGAGAACTAAAAAAATGAGAAACACATAGGAGTTTGAGATTTAAACTAATTTACATATTATGTTAACAGAAAAAAACTGTCTATACACGGATACTCAAAAGTGTTTCCAAATCATTAAAATCCAAGCTATATAACCAAGTCTTTAATTGCTTCAAAAATATATTTGCTGTTCTGAGAGTTCTTAGAGAGAGAGAGGGATTTCATTGAATAAACGATAAGATGATACTGTGTAAAAGTTACGAAAAGCTGTGGTGCGAAAAGTAGGAATAGAGACTAAATTCAAGACATTACCTCGAAGATTATGATTGTCTAGTATTCTAAAATTCAAATTTCCGGACTTTACAAAAAAAGCTTTCAGAACTTTAAAGCAGTAGAGGTGACGTAGAGGAAGAATTTTTAAATCTCGAAATTAGGGAAAACTATGATGCAAACGATTCTTATAACAGATTTTTCTCCTATCTCTTGAGGTAGTGTTCAAGAGATAAGAGAAATACGACTCGTCATTTGTAATTTACTGTACAATATTTTCGTAGATTACGTTTGTCTGGGGTTAATATCTACATCATCCTTTAAATTTCCTGATTTGAGCATTTCGAGAAAGCGATACTTATTTTGTAAACCACGATAAATAAATTGTGCAACGAAACTGTGCTCCGGAAGTACTAGATTGCGATTAAAAAGCTTGAAAAATACTAAAAAGACAAAATTCTTAAATTACGATACTTGATTGCAAATCACAAATTAAAAAATTTGGTAATTTGAGATGAAACTTAGAGTAAATGGCTATTTTTTCGATCAATTTATAATGAAAGCGGTGCAATTTACATAGAAAAGAGATTTCGCAAATTACAAACTAGAAATTCGCAATTGGCAATTTTTCAATTCTTTCCGTGAATGATTGGCTTCAATGCCAATGATTGGCTTCAATTCTAATGATTGGTTTCAATGTAGTTCCTTTAGATAGAAATAATGATCAGCCAAAATGCACATTTGGACCTTTTGGACCAAAGAAACCATAACTGTTTGAAGTGATTCTTGATCTCTGTACTGAAGTCGATTTTTTCCTTCCTTGTAATGTGTTAAAAGACAGGTCTTACCATTGGCCTTACTCTGTTCATAATGTACCTAAGCTCCATCAACATGAGCTTATTTAAAGAAATTTGTTAAAACTATACCGCTGTTTTCGTTTTGCGAGTTTGCATATAATTGCAAAAGAATAACATTGTGTTTTTTGCGTAACATCCCGTTTTTAACTCCTTTGACGGTTTTTACATTGTAGTTTAATGGGAGCTCTTGGGTCTTCTTAAGTTCTGCCGATGTGTTTGAGTTTGAGATATTTTATTTACCAGGCTTGAAACTGCTGAAAAAGAAAAACCAGTCAGTCTTAAGGATTTATGAGATTAACAGGATAAACAGTATCCCCTTAAGTGACTCTCTCTTCTAAAAGGGTGCTTTTTTTCGATAGAGTAGACATGTTAGTCGCTGTTCATTTCTAGCAATGCTCATAGGACTTCAATTCAGTTCGAGCAGCTGCATCGGGCTTAAAAGTTAAGCCTTGATATTGCTTTAATGCCTTCTGGTATACCAGATGGAAGTTATTTCTTATCTTGTATATCTTATATCTTGTCTGACCTCCTTATTTAGTCAGCACAAGAGATCAATGTTTGTATATTCTTACCATCATATCATCTGTATAAATATCTAATACGGTGTACCTCACAGGCGGATCAGTAGTATTGAATCAGAAAAGTCGGAGAGTTGTGATCCTTTGCGAATCGCGATGCTTGTGGCGGCAAAAAAGAATAAAATGAAGACTGCGTATATATATCTACTTCAATTCTTTTTGTTGTCTTCTCCTCTATGAGAATTATAATAATACATTAAGTTGAAACATAGAGAAGTGCTCCTGACGTCGCAGTCCTACATAGGCTTCACGTTAATACGGTCTTTTGTTTTACTTCTCTGTAGCCCATTCTTGTTTTTTGAAGTCCCTGGCAGTTCTGGCTTCGAGTTCTTAGCAAAAACTCCATAAATTGCGAATTTCAATTAGCTTGTTCACTTCAAACTTTTTTATTGTTTTACATATTTCCTTTCTTTTTCCTGCAATCTTTAGCGAGTGATTTTGTGAAAGACTAAGAAAGTGTGTATGGACAGAATAGTTTAACAGGAAACCCGAGAAGACATTTTAATTTTAGTTGACTGGAAATTCTTTTCAAAATGTGATTTTCTCAAATGTGTAATGGAGCCATTTTACAAATTTTACAAATCAAATGCTGGAAATATTTTCAAATCTAGTTTATTTCGTTTTGTCACTGTCAGAACGCTGTTGACGTGAACACCAGCTAAAATTTCCCAGCACGTCGACTTCCATCGTAGTAATTTGAAAGTTTCACCATTGTCGGTCGGTCCATAACCACATTCCTTCCTGTACTGACAGTGCTATAGAGGGGCTGTTTATGTATTGTAATTGGTTTGTGTATTAGATGACATTACTTTAAACCCTTATTTTAAGTAGCGAATCGTCTAGATGGCAAGCTAACGTTCCAACGAGCCTTGTTCAGAGTAATATTTTCGATAACGCACTCCCATTATCTTCGATAGCTAACTTTAAACGTTTAAAACATTGATTAGTGTGAAATATTCTTTCTTTCTACATTCTGTTGTACAGCTTTAATCGGTACGTGAAAAAAAAACATTTGTTTTTGGCAACCGTCCGATTCGCTGCACTCGTCTTAGACCTTTATCACATCGAATACAACATTACTCTAAGGTTCTTTCAATTACTTACCAGAGCTTACTGGATGCATTACCTCCACAGAGATTCGTGCAAAAATTAAAAGTACTTACCTAACACAACACCATATAAGGTTAGGTAAGGTTAGGTTTAAATGGCTGTCAGAAAAACAACTAACTTACTTGTAACAATATTAGGTCCATTGTGATACCATAAAAATTATGCGAGAGAGTACCTCACTTAATAAAACCATTTGGAGACACACACCATATAAGGCTCGTGCAAGAAATCAGTGTATCTGTATAAATTAAATTAACTAATTTTGAAATTTTGTTTTATGTTTAAGTTAAAGAAAGTTGCTCAGTATCAAGAAGATGAGATATCAAATGTTATACGATCATATGCCAGAACTATAAGAACCGCATGTTTTTTTTTTCCAAAAAGCTTTCATGGGAGGATAAACATTTTTCTTACACTTTGTGCTGAAAGCAACCTTTTCAAAGGAACTGTCTATATGCACCAACAGTGTGGGGGCATGTGAGATTGTGTATCACTACCTCAATCGAGCTAAAGGAGGTGGTGCATACTTGGGCCCAGAGCGTACACCTATGAGACTAGTACCAAATGAAAGCTTACGTTCAGCCCAATCAGCCTGCCAAATATTTTTGAATTCGGTCTTGGTGATTTTGAGATAATTAGACTTGAAGTTGAGCGCCGGAAATGGGAAAAATCTGACATTTCTGCAAATAATTACGAATATCTCGAAAAGCATAGCACGTAGGTCAATGATTTTGGTATCATATGAAAGATCATAAAAATATCTTTCATTTCATTCAAAATACAGTTTTCAAAATTCCTTATATTTCGAAAAAACAGACCTAAAAGTTGTTTAAAAAAAAACATTTTCGTTGACGTTTGACAGCCAATATCTCGAAAAAATCAGTGATGACCTATAATTTTTTTTGCATCACTTTAATCCTTAATTAGTAAGCTTTAATTTGATATATAATTACGCTATCATACATAAAGCATATCACGTACATTATACACAATTCCTAAAAAAAATTAAACAAAAAATATGTTCCACAGCAAATGCATTTTTTCATTTAATTCTTCGCAGTTTCTACTTTGTTTTTTACTAAACATAAAACCAAAATACATTTTAATGCTGCAAATGAGAAAAAAATGACTAATCTTCGTTTAGATCTATCAAAATACCATCCAAAAACAAATCTAAAAAAACTGGTTGCTAGGTACCAAGCTTAAACATACAAGTCCGCGACCGTTAGGCCTAATTCATTGATAACTGATTGTTGGCTTGTGAGTAAATTATGTAATGACACAAAAACAAGTAATTCACAATTTCGCGGTCTTCAGGTGTGTATTGATGGGTATATCCTGGACGTTATAGGACCTTATGCTGCAACTGTATCTGATGCTAACATAATGAAACATCTTTTCAGAGACGATTATGGAACGTTCAGGCAATACTTTAGATAAAACGATGTTTTTATTTTGGACAGAGGATTCAGAGACGCAATCCCACATCTTGAATCTCAAGGATATAAGACTTACATGCCTGAATCCGTTGCTGAAGGTAACTTTCAACTTACCACAGAGCAGGCTAATAGATCCAGGTGTGTAACTATGGTCAGATGGGTCGTTGAAGTCGTGAACGGACGATTTAAAAGGGATTTTAAACTATTTCGGCAAGATTTTTTTAATCTAGCTGCTGGTCATTTGATGGACGACTTCAAAGTTGCAGCTGCAATTCTTAATAAGTTTCATCCAACCATTGAAGATAGTGCTGATGCGAACGTTCTGCTAGAACTGGCTTTAAATCTTTTTAATACTCCTAATTATTTAGGTGCCTTTGTAAGAGAAAATAATCTTAACAGAACCAGAGCCATGTTCAGCCGCATCGATGGTAATATCCCGAATTTAAGTAATTTCCCACAACTCTCTATTCAAGAACTTCGTATGATATCATTGGGGAATTACCAAATAAACCAGGCTCGATCCTACTGTGGTGAACATTTAAAAGACCAGGGAACCTATACAATCGAAGTCTGCGAAGATCGGATGCGAATTACCTCTACTGCTCATAATAGTCTTATAGGCAACAATAACTTTTTATTACGAGGGCGAATCAAATCCAGGCATGTAAGTAGAAAAGTGTATCTCACTTACATCTTGGTGAACAGCGATGCAAACGTAGCACATAGTTCGAACGCAATAAAAGCTTACTATTGTAACTGTCTCGTTGGAATGAGGACTGTTGGTTGTTGCGCTCATGTCATGAGTATTTTATGGTATTTGGGTTACGCAAGACACCAGGAAGCAATGAATATAGCACCAGCTTTGTTTTTGGATGGTATTTTGATAGATCTAAACGAAGATTAGTCATTTTTTTTCTCATTTGCAGCATTGAAATGTATTTTGGTTTTATGTTTAGTAAAAAACAAAGTAGAAACTGCGAAGAATTAAATGAAAAAATGCATTTCCTGTGGAACATATTTTTTGTTTAATTTTTTTTAGGAATTGTGTATAATGTACGTGATATGCTTTATGTATGATAGCGTAATTGTATATCAAATTAAAGCTTACCAATTAAGGATTAAAGTGGTGCAAAAAAAATTATATATAAGGAATTTTGAAAACTGTATTTTGAATGAAATGAAAGATATTTTTATGATCTTTCATATGATACCAAAATCATTGTCCTACGTGCTATGCTTTTCGAGATATTCGTAATTATTTGCAGAAATGTCAGATTTTTCCCATTTCCGGCGCTCAACTTCAAGTCTAATTATCTCAAAATCACCAAGACCGAATTCAAAAATATTTGGCAGGCTGATTGGGCTGAACGTAAGCTTTCATTTGGTACTAGTCTCATAGGTGTACGCCCTGGGCCCAGGCTCCATAGAAGTATGCACCACCTCCTTTAAATCTAATCACTACCTCAATCGAGCCATTAGATGTAAACATCACATCCTGTCACTCGTGATTGTTTTTGTAAGACTCAAAATCACTCGGTCTCTTCTGAAGAAGAAGATTTCCAATTTATCAATTTGAAATGAGGTGCTTCAAGGCGTTTGAGCTCAGAATCTCACATTTCTAAACAGTATGAAACATTTTTCGTAAGAAATGATTGAGTCACTTCGTTTTAAACGAACCAACACGAGTCACACGATTTGATTTTTCAACTAAAGTTTCTCAAAAAAGTGGTGTTAAGCGTACCAACAAGAACTACACGAACATTTTTACCCCTCAAATGGCTAGTGTAAAGATATGCTGGTTTTGGGTACATACAGACACGTCCTTTTCTAAAAGTGTAAGTAGGCAAAAGCCTCTGGCAATATAAAGGACCTCTTTGACTTCAAACATATTCGCATTATCTGTTTGGTGTCATGAAAATGGAAGTTATAAATGTCTGTTTTTTTTTTTCAAGAAAATTGAAATATTGGGTCAGCAGCAGGTATCTACCATTAAGGAACCAAATCTCAGAAAATCTAGATCCTGTGTTTTTTATAGAATTTCATTATAACGCCGAATGTTAGTAGAATAGTTGCAGTGGCAATAATTTCGCCAGGAAACCAAAGTTTTTAATTAACACGTTACTCAAACATTTAATCCTGATGCCGAAAGCCATTAAATTTGCGCATTAAGCACGAACTAAAAGATTCACGTTCGCGAACTTTTACTATTTTGAACTTCGTATCTAATAGCTCCAGTACCAGTTTTGATTAAAACATGGACTTTTTCTGGCACGGCACCAGAATACTGAAAAACAAATTTTATTAAGCAGGTAAAAATGCACTTTTAATAGCGGAATCAACTCAACATTTTGACGAACATTAAACTAGTCAAAGTGAATAATTCACCGAACAATAAAAAAAACAGAACATTCATGCATCATGCCATGCCGCATAAACATTTCGTTTCGTGTAATTAAATCGTGAAATTGTCAACCATTGAAAACACTATCAAAACAGTAGTCTTTGTGATACTTTCTTATCAAACATATCAAACCACTTCTCTTCTTCTGAAAATCTTCTTTCGAAACATTAAAACTATTTGTATACCTGTGCGCATTTCAAAAACCCGTCTCTACCATTAACAAAAGCATAGGTCATTGCACTGTAATAGTCATATATATAAAACTTATTTCCGTCCTGCATGGTTTGAAAACATTTCCAGCGATCAAATATTCAACAAAGCAATTTCCGTAGGCACTCCAGTAATCTTTGTTCCTCGCAACAGTAGGTACCACCTACACATTGCATATTGTCACCGCCATAGTGATTGTTTGTGTGTTTCTGTGTTTATTCACAAAAATACGAGTAAACAAAAAAAGGATTAAAGTCTCCTCATGTCAGTGTGAATTTCGTTATGTTTCTCGTTTGCTTGTTCAACCTTAATAATTCACTGTGCGTAAAAATTCTTTTGGTCGAACCACTGCCACTTACGTGAAGCATAATGTCGTTTTGCACTTTTTTTTTAGTGTCAGCCAAATAATTAATGAACTTGGTTCGTAAAAAAGGAACACAAATCTGAATAACGTATGAAAAGTTTTCAACTTGAATTTTTTAAGCGAAAACATAGCAACCCAGCAAACAAAAGTAAAGAAAAAAAAATTAAAACAAACAAACGGGCATTCAAATAGATGGTTAGTTTTTTCGAAGAGGAAATCATAAATCAAAATCAATGTTTAAGGAAACACCATACACTCGCGGCAGTTTGAGATCCCTCAGAAGTGCCCCGTTGCTTAGTACGGTGATAGAGAGTACTTTATCATTGACACGTATTCATCCGATAACAGCATTGGAGTTGCCTGGTGTGGAATTTAATGTTGAAACGGGACCCATTCGTACGCCAACTTTGCGAACTATTGCTGGATCAATAAAAGGGCCACCAATTCCTGGACCTGTTACGCGCTCGTCCCTTCGAGTGCAATCAGAATATAAGCGTAGTATTCAACAAAAACGGTATGTATGCAAAGTTTTTCACAAGAATATAAAAATTTTAAAGTAGCAAACTTACTTGACTGCTCCAAACTGTACACAAAACAAAACTCATTTTTGTTTTCTGATTATTGAAACTTTTGATCAACCAACGATGAGGCAGTAGCGTCTTCGAGAAAGCTCGTTTTAAGATGTTTTATATTTTTATTGTATCAAATCAAAGTTCTGAAGAGTCTTAAATATGTAGTATCTTTGAGTTTATACATACATGCTAGCTGCGTTAAGACGTCGGTAGATGTCGCCAAGTAAATTAAATCGACTTTTAAAATTTTTGGTGGAATGCTCTCTACAGAAATTTGACTTAAAAAAAAAAATTAGCGGGAAAGGGAACCAGGAAAAACGTCATGGGTATGGAAAATTGCACAAGAAAACTGTTGCTTTGAAATTTCAAACGTCGATTTATTTACTTGGCGACATCTATCGACGTCTTAACGTAAGCTAGCATGGTTCCTCTATGTATACAAACTCAATGGTAGTATGTAGTTTTTCTGGTAACTCATCTACAGATTATAAGCTAGGGGAAAGAATTTATAACTCCCTCGCAGAAGGTTTCACCAAAAAGTTTAATTTCTATCGGTAAGGCCGTTCAAAATTAAATTACTCCCTAAATAAGCTCAAAAGTTCTGTGTCAACGACAAGGCAAACTGGTTTGCTAATCTCTTAACTAGTTCAATGGATCTTCTTCATCGACTTAGCAAAATACGAAAAACACGTTCATCTTCTGAAAATCGATATCTTCTGAAAGTTCTTAACCATTTCGGATAATAACCCATGATGGGTTTGATAATAGTGAAGTATGTCCAGTAAATCATTATTGTAAGAAGACCCCATTTTTTACCAAAGGGCCTAAAACAAGCCCTAAAAGTAATAGCTGCTTTTGCTATTGTTTTGTCTAGATGTGGTTTTGAGTTTGCTATGTTACTTACTTACTTACTTACTTAGGTGGTCATTACAGTTCGGGGTGAACCTGGGCCTCAACCAACATCCTTCTATAACGACTTCGATTTCGGGCGAGCTCTCTCCAGTTTCGCACTCCAAGTCGGTTGAGGTCTTCATCCACTTGATTGCGCCACCTAAGACGAGGTCTTCCCCTTCCGCGATTTCCCTGCAATGTGCTTTCGAACACCCGACGAGCCGGAGCGTTTGTGTCCATCCGCTCTACATGGCCCAACCATCGTAGCCTCGCGATGTGTACTCTTCTGGCTATGCCCATGTCGCGGTACAGCTCATACAGCTCGTTGTTGTATCTTCTTCTCCACACATTGTCTTCACATACGGGACCAAAGATCATTCGGAGCATTTTTCTTTCGAAACGACCAAGGGTCTCCTCATCCGCTTTCCATAAGGCCCATGCTTCCGCATCATAAAGCAGGACTGGGATGATCAAGGTCTTATACAAGGTCACCTTGGTTTTTCTAGAGAGGGTTTTGTTTCTCAGTTGCCTTCTTAACCCAAAGATGCAGCGGTTTGCAAGAGTTATTCTCCGTTTGATCTCCGCACTGATGTTGTTGTCCGTGTCTACAGCGGATCCTAGGTAGACGAAGTCCTGTACTACCTCGAAGTTATGTCTGTCTAGTCCAATTCGTCGATGTTCTGTGTCCTTGTTTGATGACAGCATATACTTCGTTTTGCCCTCATTAACCATCAGACCCATTTTTGCCGCTTCTGTTTCAATACTCGCAAAAGCACCTATGACATCACGCTTTTTTCTTCCCATTACGTCAATATCGTCTGCATAGGCGAGTAACAGACTTTTGAAAGATTGTTCCTCTGGTGTTGACGTTTGAGTTTCTTACAATCTGTTCAAGTATGATGTTGAAGAAATCGCATGACAGTTTGTCGCCTTGTCTAAAACCTTTTTCGACATCAAAGGTCTCGGTGAGTTCTTTACCGACCTTGACGGAGCAGCGTGAATTCTCCAAAGTCATCCTGCATAGTCGTACGAGCTTTGCAGGGATGCTGAAACTAGACATGGCTCTGTACAGCTAATCTCTGTAGATACTGTCATAAGCGGCCTTGAAATCGATAAAGAGGTGGTGAATATCGATATTATGTTCTCGGGTTTTTTCCAAGATCTGCCGTAATGTGAAAATTTGGTCTAATGTGGACTTCTCCGGTCTAAAACCACATTGATAAGGACCTATCAAGTTGTTGACGTGGGGTTTCAGACGTTCACATATTACAGCAGACAAGATCTTATAAGCGACGTTAAGGAGGCTTATCCCTCTATAATTGGCGCAGTTGTGAGGGTCTCCTTTCTTTAGGATCGGGCATACGATACTGAGGTTCCATTCATCGGGCATGCTTTTTTTCGACCATATCATGCAGATCAGCTGGTGCATGCTCCTTTCCAACTGATCTCCAGCTGCCTTGAAAAGTTCGGCATCAAGGCCATCTGCACCTGCAGTCTTATTTGATTTAAGTTTGCATATAGCAAGCTTAACTTCTTCTAGGTCGGGAGGACGGCATTCTTGATCATCGTCCAGGCTGAATGGGGCAATCTGCCTGACAGCGGAATTTGTGTCCTCATCGCCGTTAAGCAGTCTGCAGAAATGATCTTTCCAGATCCTCAGTAGCGACTGTGACTCTACAACTATGTTTCCCTGCTGGTCTTTACAGGCTTGAGTTCGCGGCTTGCCACCCTGGCAGGATCTTTTTACCTTTTGGTATAACTTCCGAATCTCATTCCTGTCATGGAACCTCTCTATTTCCTCAAACGAGCGCTTCTCATGCTGCTTCTTTTTTTTTTGTGAGACGTCGGTGTTCTTCCCTTCTTTTCTCCTTGTAGATCTCGTTATACTGATCGTAAGCAGCCTTTGTTCGTTGTTGCATCAGCATTTGTCGTGCTTTTTGCTTGGCTGCATTTGCATGCCTGCATTCTTCATCGAACCATGGGTTTCGTTTTGGTGGCTGAGTGAAACCCAGAACCTCAGAAGCAGCGGTTCTGATGGCTTCTTGGCATTGCTGCCACTGGTCTTCAATGTTTAATGCTGGCGGCATGGATAATTGAAGGGACACTCGATTGGAAAAGGCATTGGCAATCTCTTGCGATTGAAGCTTTCCGACGTCATATCTTTTCACAGCGTTAGTTCGTGCTGGTCGTGAACAAGATATCCTCATTCGTACCTTGGCTACAACAAGGTAGTGGTCCGAGTCAAAGTTGGCCCGTCGGAAAGTTCGGACATCTAGCACACTAGAAGAGTGCCTTGCATCGATCGCAACATGGTCAATTTGGTTGACGGTTAATTGATCGGGGGATCGCCATGTACCTTTATGAATTTTGAGATGCGGGAAGCGTGTGCTACTTACAACAAGATTTAACCCCGCTGCAAGATCGATAAGCCTCAGTCCGTTTTGGGAGGTTTTGTCATGGAGGCTATGCTTACCGATTGTATTTCCTCCTTCCCTAGCTTTGCGTTAAAACTGTCAAGAACGATTTTCACGTCGTGTCTAGGGAACTGCTCATATGTTTCTTCGAGGAGCTCGTAGAAACAGTCTTTGGAATCGTCGTCTTTCTCTTCTGTGGAGGCGTGGGCGCATATAAGGCTAATGTTTGCGAATTAAGCCTTTATGTGGATGGTCAGGGTTGGCTCATTGACCGGTTTTCAGCTAATCACCTTATCCCTGAGTCTTCCTCTAACGACAAATCCGCACCCAAATAAGCGTTGTTTCTGTTGTCTGTGGCAGTCGCCATAGTAGATGTCTCAGTTTTTCATTTTCTTTATGCCCGGTCCACTCCATCGCACTTCTTGGATGGCAGTTATGTCTGCTTTGCAGCAGTCCAGTGCGTCTGCTAATTCTCCAGCTGCACGTAGTCAGTTAAGAGCTCTTACGTTCCACGTGCAGATCCGGAGGTCATTGTCCTTTATTCGTTTGCTTGGGTCGTCAACTTTGAAATCGTTATCGTTATCCGAGGCTTTTGGTTGTTTCAGAACCATATTTTTTTTCCGTGCTGGGTAGTTAACCCTACGCACAACCCCCAACCTGGAGGGCCAGGTCCTTTTGGATCCCTTCGGACACAAAGGGCTGGAATATCCAGTGTCAGTACTCTGCTGTAGGGGTGTGAGTGCTGCCGTTGGCTCACCAGGAGCTCATCCTCCACCATCTCTACTTCAATACCCTGTCCTAGTATTGAAAGACCCTGAAAGACCTTTAAGCCAAATATGTATGTTGAAGTAGCTCCTTCAAGGGTTTCTGCTTTTTTGACTGCTGAAGTTCACCGTTGATTCTGTCATTCGAATTCATCCGCTGCGACATTTCCGAAAAGCTCTCGTAGACCACTGAGATTCGGGCAGTCAGTCATTGTTCGCAGAGCAATTATAGTGTTGATCACAATTCTTTTGCTCCGCATTCCTTTGTCAACAATCGCCTTTAATAGTTTAGGAGGTCAGCTCCGGGTGAAGCATCTCAGTGATCAGTGGCTACCACGTGGAGGTATAGTAACAACAATTGACGTGTACTATAAGTTACAACATCTGGGCGCGCGCCGCCAAGTTGACACCAGTCAGACCAAATAGTACACACCCAACCACTTTTTTGACTATAAAAAGCAGCAAAGGGCTCCAGATGTTTTCACATGTACACCTATTGTAGTTTGAAATTGTTTCATGAATCCAGCTGGACATCTAACCTTTGCTAGTTTGGCTTAAGGAATTTTATCTACTCGATCGATTGCTTTTTGTAGTAAACCCGCACTACATGCAAATTTTGCAAGGAAGCGATGTTTCCCCACTAGGATCCTTATACTTCTGATTGTATTAGTCTCCCAATGTCTCCCATCTTCTCCGAAACTCATATCTGAGGGGTTTTTGAACATTTTTCCATTCACAGAATATAACAATGAAAATTACAAAGGAAGACTTTTAGATTTTTCCCGATTTTCCGCGGTTTATTACATATCAAGTTTGTGGCTCTTTGGTGGTTGCGTTTGATTGTTAGTACCTAATGTTCAAGATTCTATGTTGCGAAAATAAATTTTTTTTTGTATTTATTGTCTCCTTCTGGAGTAATTATTGTAAAAGCTTTGCAGTTTCTCGTCGTAACATTTCAAGAGGACGTGTTTCCATAAACTTAGTAGACTAATAACTTGGTTGTCTAATAAACTGATATTTTTTATGATCAGCTGATATATAAAAAGCAATTCAGCAATTCAAGTCCATCCATCTTATTATATCACTTCAGCCAAAGTATTTCCACTTTTAAATATTTCCTTGTTTATTCAACAGATTTTCAAATCTTTACTAAATATAAATGTTAAATTTCAAATTTATGTGTTTTGCTACAGATTTGACAAATTCAACCTTAAATTTTCATAGAAAGATGCAAACCCTATGGAGTTACTAAAATTATCACAAAAACAGTTCCAAGTTCCAAAACCGCGATAGAATTGAGTGAAAAGTCTTTATTCCTACAAAAAAAATCTTATAATCATTATTTGAATTCTACCTGTTTTTTTTTTTCTCTTTTTGCAAGATAAAGTACAAAAGCTACTCAAACAGTATCATCTAATGGATTGACATTACTCATTTCTTCCAGTAGAAAGTCCCAGACAGTTTTAATCAAAGTGCGTTAGTTTCACTCGCCTGCATTTTGTAAACCACTGCGAAATATAACAAAAGACAAAGTAATTAAATACACTCAAAGACCAGCACTAATTCGAGTAGTGGCGTGGGTATAAGGCGTCATTCTTTACGAAAGGATCCTTCGATGGAAGCTACAGTCAGTGGTGTTTGGTCGACATGGCGCAGGATGGCTATGAAATTTCCACTTTTGAAAAGAAGAACAACCACTTTTGAATGATTTTCTGCACGAAAGAATTGCGGTATCTCAAACGAAGTGCTCTTTAAACTACCAAAAGGAAAAGAATCCTTGCGCACTATTCAAACCCCACTTTCGAACGACTGCAATTATTGTAGGGTATGTTAACTAAAAGTCGACAATTTTTAACAAATAAAATGATTCGTGGCTGAAGACATCCTTGCAAGACTTGAATCCTTTTTTTCCATTTCTTTTCCAACACACTTAGGATTTCATTTAGAACAAATCAGAACCCATTCTGGTGCAGTACTTTACTTAAAGAACGAACTCAACTAATGTTTACAGAAAATATTTGGATGAGAAAAACAAACTCTTTTGCACTTTGTGCTCTACTCAGAAGTCCACTTCTACAAATGATGAGCTAAAGCTTAAAAAAAGGACTTGGAATTGATCTAATTCGATTGCATTTAGAGACAACATCTCTTCTGTGGAATTCAAGGACCAGAAGAAAATTATTTGTTCCGAAAGGAAGTCAATGCTTCGTTATCCAGTCACTCTCTTTTTTTTCATCTAAATTCAAATATTTGCCACCTTCCTAAAGCCCAGCACGACACCTACCCTGATTAAATTACGGCTTCCAGTGCGCGTATAATATAATATGCATACAGAACTGTGTTATTTTTTTGCTGCAGCCTCCCAACTAAATGGTGGAAAGTTGTTTTGCAATTGAAAAGTAATTCACTGCAACAGTGTGTAAACGGAAATGTTTACACAAATTATTCTGGCCCCGTGAGTAGCTATGCAAACCTCTAACGCGCGGCTTTCTGAATCCCTTGAGGGGAATAAAGTGCGAGGAGGAATGGAAGTGGGCAGGGGGAGGGGGATGACGGGTGAATGTTATTTTTTCGTTACCAGCTACAAGGTAACAAGTGAAAAATAGTGAAAAACAGGAAGGAGGTTCTCATCTCAAGGGAGGGGTTATTACTTTTAGAGAGGTACTCTGCAGCTACAGTAAAATGAATGGTCATTCAGAATGTTGAAGTTAGTGCGAGAAAAGTAGTAAATTAGGTTGAAAGACCATTGAGAAAATGGGTAAACATCTTGCCAACGCTTTTGGCCAGACGACCGACTGTGGTGGCAAAAAAGTGCCATAGAAAATCTTGTTGAAAAGATTTAATTATAAACTTTTTAATGTGAGCCATGCCAGTGGTGGAATAGTGGCTTTTCTTTCATCTCATTAAAGGAACTTGACTTGTTAAATAAATTCAAGCAATGAGTATCAAACTTAACTGGATTCGTTTGAGCTGGCTTCGATTTCATAGTTTTAGCAGGGGTGTTGTTCAAATAAAGGTGCCAACTTGTCGCTCAGGTAGCATTTAAGTATGCGCTTCAAAAGAAAAAGCTTTGCACGACGTAACTCAATGTTACCGTCGATTTTAATGATTGTATTCCTTTCTACGTTGTTAAATACATTTTTTTTCTTATTCAGAATATCTCATGATTTATAAGCGATATTTACTTTGGATCAATTAATTTAAACTTATACCTTATACTTAAGTATTTTCATACATTGATTATTTAAGAAACAACCCTTAATATGGCAAAATTCTATTATAATTTTATTTAAAGAAGAAAACCAGAGTTATTTTCAAAAATATTTAATTTTGAGACCTGATTACTCAAAAACTGTTGAAAAAAAGAACTTAAACTTAGAAACGGTTAGAATCAGTCTCTCCGTCAGTCCTCTTAAAATCGAGGTTGTCCTCTTCACAAGACGTAGAAAATTGACTGGTCTGACCCAACTTACGCTTAAAGGCATCAACATCCCATTTTCAAATGAAGTCGAACATCTTGGAGTGATCCTAGATAACAAACTTCTTTATTCTAAACATGTCGAGTGTAAAACTACTAAATCAATGTCAGTCTTCTGGTAATGTAAGGGAGCCTTTGGCAAGACATGAGGTCTGTCACCGAAAAGGGTCCTTTGGATCTATACGGCTTTGATAAGACCAATCAGCTTCTATGCGTCACTTGTTTGGTGGAATAAGCTCTTGCGTAAATACGTTATTGCCTCGTTTGCAAACTTTAAAGAACAATTTGTCTTGGTGTTACTGGGGCCTTCCCCAGCACACCGGGAGCTGCTCTCGACGCACAGCTGAATCTTCATCTCCTTGATACCTACATCACATGGGGTGAACTCTCAAGACCATTTCTCGTTTAAAGAGATGTGGTCTCTGGCACAATTCGCACTAGAGCTTTGAGGATCTCGCAAGGCGCATATCTAGATGAGATGCCTCCATTGGATGCAGACAGACCAGGCGTATGCTCCTCAACGTTAGTAAGAAAACTGCAACATTTTTGTTATCTCGTAGCAGAAAAGACTGTAGAAAGCTTATTTGCGTTGCCAGTTAGTTTTAGTCTTAAGTGATACCACACTCTGTGAATCTTGTGGAGAGGATGAGGACACCGCAGAGCACTTCCTCTGTGAATGTCCTGCTTTTTCTCGCATGAGATTACATATACTCGGCGCAGACATGGTGAGAGCTGGTAACTTAGACTCCTTATCATGGCAGCGTTTTTTGGCTTTTCTCCGAACATCTGAAAATCTATAACAAATAGCAGATTGCTATTTGGTAGTACAATGGACCAGTATTTAGGTCTGAGTGCTCCAGCTGGTATTTTAAAAACCTCCAACAGAAAAAAAACTAAAACTTAAATACTAAGTATTAGCTTTCTTAAAACACCATATCATGTGATTGTAAATGGCTTAATAAATTTTTTTAATTTTAAGTTTTATAAAAGTAAATCATTTTTCTTTCTAAGAATATGACAAAAAATTACATCTTAGATTTTTTTAATCATTTTTTTTAATAGCGTGATAAAACTTTAATTTCAACTCTTATCTGTACTTTAATTACTTTTCACTTTTCTATTCTTTACACAGTTCAGGTAATAACCGCACTTGGACTTATCCAATCTTGACTAATAATGTATGATTGCACGTCAAAAAGTGTCAATTCCAACTAAAGCACTTAATTGTTAATTTTTGACCCCCGTTTCCGCATGCCAAAGCCAGTTTCTTATTTGAAGAAATCTTATTTGAAGAAATAAGTTTCAGCATACTAATTTTCGCTGCGCAATATCTTTGTTCTGCAGCTAACGGGAAAAGAATAAAGATCTTCGTTCTTCACAATAAAAACTGACCTCTGCCAGAGTCCTCTTTATATAGAAAAGTATTCCATCATTGTCAAACTTTTAAGATAAGACAAGAACCGTCAAGAATTTCGAACAGTTTGTGTTTAAGATCCTCCCCAAAATACTATATTTCGTACCTTAGCAACCAACCCCTAAATAAATAGAAAAAAATGGGCACGACTCATCATAATATATTTGGCTGTACAGGGTTGCCAATTACCCATTAATTAAATTAAGGATTGAAGTTACAAAAATGATTTTCAATGTTTATGAAATCCTGATTCTGTTTTGACAAAACATTAAAAAAAAAACAAAGATACAGTTTTAAAGTTATTTCAAAAAATCAAAATTTATAAAAACTTCAAAAATTAAAATTTTTTAAATGTTGATATGCCATCATCCCTAGCAGCCTAGAACTTCTAAAACTCAAAATTTCGTCAACCTCGTGTTGACCATTAACGAGAAAGTTGGGTTTGTAAAAACGGTACTATAGTTTTAAGACTTTTTCTAAAAATTGTTTCTTGCATCATAAGAAAGACGATCTAAGGCTAATGCATCACATTAGATTTAATCGAAGTCGTTTTAGCCGTTTTCGAGAAAAATAATATGTACCATCATATCGCTTGTATGGCGGGTATCGTTATCTCAAGAAATAGAGACTCAATTCCAAAAACCCCTCTGTGGGCTGGCCGACATGCCTTAATCTCATTTAAAGAAGAAAACCAGTATAGCAGTCCAGACTGTGGATCCATATACGAATAGACAGACATACAGACAGAATTGTCTGTACATTTACACTAGACTGGGCAAAAAAAAATTTTTTTGTTTTCAAAATCCATATTAAAAATATTGTTAAGGATAGCTAAAAAAAAAAATTCCAAAAAAATTTCAGCTCAAAAAAATATTATTTAGAGGTCTATCAATTGTGTTTTATATTTCTTAGACCTAACCTTACTTGAGCGTCAGAACTGTTAAATTATTTTGAGCGCAACAAATTTACCGAAAAATATTTTTGTAGAAAATTAAATTTCCTTCCAAAAAGGTCTTATTAAAAAATATTCTCAGACTAACCGTTTCCGAGAAATCAAGCTTTGATAAATGGTATGTTTTTTTGATTTTGCTCTTTTGTTTTGGAGTTTCTTAACTCACGTACAGATAAATATGTGAAAATTTGTAAGCATGTTCCATAAAGAATATTTAATTTTCTAAAAAAAGATGTTTTTACACTTTCTCACAATGTGCTTCCTTCAGATGTTATTCGCGATTAAAGTTGAAAAAACTAAAACGATCTCGTATTTTTTTCACTGTTGATTCTTTTTTTACTTAATGTAGCAAACTTATAGTGGAGTTCATGGAAAATAATTATTTCTATTATGAATGCCTGACGAAAAACGAAAAACGAAGAACAACTTCAGTTCTTACTATTTGCTATTAGTGAATATAGAAAAAAATTACCTAGTTGTAACAAAAAAATCTAATGCAGAACAAATTATAGATTTCTAAATAAAATTGACTGCTTAAGCTGTTAATCATTTGAACGTTAATACTATGATTTAAGAATCTAAATCAAATCAAATAAAATTTTTTCTTAAAGAAATAATAACCAAAATAATAATTTTCCATGATCTCGACTATTAGTTTGCTACATTGATTAACAAAAATAATCAACAATGAAAAAAACGAGAACGTTTTATTTTTTCCAAATTCAATCGTGAATAACTTCTGAAGGAAGCACTTTGTGAGAAAGTGTAAAAACACCTTTTTTTTAGAAAATTAAATTTTTTTTAAGGAACATGCTTGCAAACTTTCACATATTTATCTGTACGTGAGTTAAGAAACTCCAAATAAAAGAGCAAAGTCAAAAAAACATATCATTTTTCAAAGCTTGATTTCTCGGAAACGGTTAGACTGAGTATATTTTTTAATAAGACCATTTTGGAAGAAAATTTAATTTTCTCCAAAAATATTCTTCGGTAAATCTGTTGCGCTCAAAATAATTGAACAGTTCTGACGCTCAAGTAAGGTTAGGTCTTAGAAATATAAAACACAATTGATAGACCTCTAAATAATATTTTTTTGAGCTGAAATTTTTTTGAATTTTTTTTTTAGCTATCCTCAACAATATTTTCAATATGGATTTTGAAAACAAAAAAAAAATTTTTTTTGGCCCAGTCTAATGTACACCCTTCCTTTTTGTTTTCTCTATCATCGTAGATGGCTTCACGAATATTGTCCTTTAATGCGTCAATTGTCTGTGGCTTGTCGGTGTAACAATTATCTTCTACGGCACCTCACAAATAATAGTCCAACGGTGTCAAATCGCAGCTCCGAGGTGGCCAAACGACATCAGCTCTGAACTCTGATACGATCTTCAAAACGAGGGACAAAACATCGAGTGCAGCTTCGGCTGTGTGACACGTAGCACCCTCCTGTTGGAGGCAAATGTTGCCAACATCTTCTTCTTAAATTTTTGTGAACAAAAATTCGTTCAACAATTCCTGATAACGTTTGCCATTGACTGTAACAGCCACTCCTTGCTCATTTTCGAAGAATGCCTCTGGACCAAAATCCGCACCAAACAGTGACTCGTTTTGGGTGTATCGGCTTTTCAATGTATGCGTGCGGGTTTTCTGTGCCCCAAATCCGACAATTTTGCTTGAAAAATACTACACTGATTCGAAAAACTGTTTCACCGATGCGTGGAGTGCTTCATTGCCCCTGAGTACCATAGACTATATTTCATCCCCCAATTCCCACTGCAACGGGAATGGGAACGGGAACGTGAATTCAAAAACCACTGTACCGGTTTTAAGATGTTTTACATACTTAATTGGTGAATAATATATAAATATAAATTAACTAATAATACGGTATACAGCCTTATAAAACTTTTATTCATACATTAAGTGCTTTTTCTCACTGCCATCCTCATTGGTCTTACCAACTTCAAAATACGAAATGCATGACAAAGTATTTTGCTAACTTTAATCGATTAGGTGACTTTTACTACTGATTTCGTCCATTTTGTCTGTTCTTTTGCTATCGAACTACGAATATTCTTATAAATAATTTAAAATATCATCGCCTCTGTTAGATTTACCTAATTTCTAATTGCCAGGATCTTCACGAACCCTTTCAGTTATCCTTTGTTTTCTTGTTGAAATTTCTAATACCTAATCTTGGCAAAACAATTGGAAACTAGAAATCCCATGCTGTATTTTGAAAAGCAACCAATATTCTAAGCAGAAAGCATTTTCCACATTGAATCCAATTTACTTTAGGATGATGCATCATATATGTATGCAAGACACCAACCAATCATTTAATTGCATTCGTAAATATCTATATGGCTTTGCGTCTCTCCTGTGTTGTTTGACACAAAAGCAAACAGATATTCAATTTCAGATCGATGTTAATTCCCAATGTGTGTGGAAAGAGAGAGACAAGGAGAGTTAGTGCGTGCGTGCACCTAAACCTATACCAATGCTTGTATTACATGTAAAACAAATCCTATGCAACAATGTTTGCTTTCGAAATTCTATTCATCTGCAACTCTTAAACGATTCGGACATTTCCATCGACAATAGTTGAATAACTTTCTTCCATGATTAGTGTAAGCAAGTAGTTCGAATCAACATCTTATATAGGAACCTATACCAAACCAAAGTAGTATGTAATTGCATGCCACAAAGGACTCCTGCTCCACCCAAAACCCAGGCCGAATCCTCATCAGTTTCTAAAAAGTACCTACGTAGGAACGAATTAAAAGACGAACCAAAAACCGAGCAGTAATATAATAATACACTTGGGGTGCTGGGGCAGTGGGACACTGCCATGATGCACCCCAAAGAGTATAGGTATAGTTGTAGTAGCCCACTTGCTCCTACTGATGCACATTGACATAGATTCTATTCTTCGAATACATAGGGCATTGCCGCATACATTTATTAGCGAAAAACACTAACAGCAGGAGCCTAATGCTATAACGGTTGGAGGGATAAGAGTATGCTATTCCGTTTTTGAGTTTTTGATTCTCTTTGAATACCCTACAGTCTATATGTATTATGAAGGGAAGGTACGAGTACGAGTGAAGAGTGAAAAGAAGGGATCAATTAAATAAGTCGATGACGAGCATAACGTATTCTATCGTTTCAATGCTGAGCTGGATTTGTAGAAAGACATGCGAAAAGTGTTGCCAACTATAGAAAATTGATGCAGGTATTTGTTTTTTGAAGAAGGCTTCAATACTAGCTTGGAGTATAAAAAAGAAAAATATGAGGATAAGTAGAGTGGCGCAGCAGACCTCAGTGAACCCTTGGGCTTAGCGCATTTCTCTCAATCAAGCCCTGCTGAGGAATGGAGAGGACATACAAGCTTTTTGATTTTTCTGACCTAGTTTTAAAATGCTGCTCATGACAATGGAATTAGTCTGAGAAGTCCTGCCCTTTCCACTCGGAAGTAAGCAGCAGTAAAATTTGTCCATCATTCGAACGGGCATCACTTTGGAGAGTTATTTTTTATTAAAATAAAGGCAAGGAGTGATAAATTACTGCCGTATTTATATGAAAGGTGTCGATCTGTGCAACCAACTTAATGATGAAGAGATGAAGAACTTATCATGGCAGTCGAACAACTTTCAGAAGATTTGCCAATTCTTCACGAAAAGAGACAACCGTTGAAAAAACCATTGTACTTCAGTCAAAAGCGCTGTACGTCCAGATAGACTAGTTCAGTTGCTTAGCAGCTTTTGCTAACACAATTCCATACATGAAGCATGCTTCTTCTCTTGGCAATTGAATAGTTTGGTGCTTCAAGTGAACGCTGTAGTTAACGTATTTGCTTCATTCTTGCTTCGTTGGAAAGTTAAGCTAAGTGATCCATGACAGATAAATAAATAGATTGGCGCAACAGAGCCAGGAGCCCCCGGAGTCTGGTGCACACAGCCATATACCTTTCGAGGAATGGACGGGACTTCAAATTTTCTGCAGATTCTGAGAAGTCTTCCTTCAGACTAACCTCCTTAGAAGCTATACATTTCTCTAAACATGGAAAAAAGTGCATTCAACGAAACTATTGATCTGGGAAAGACCTACAATTTTCTATCAGTTCCGAACGGCAGAACGGGAAAGAGCTTGTCATGGCAATATTATTATCGGAGTACGAGAGCAAGTGGATGGCAGCTGAGATGAAAATGCTATGTATTACGGCAGGAGTAACAAAGCTTGATCGTTCCTGAAGCTCTAGAAGTACGACGATCCGTGCAAGCCTTCCCGTAAAAAAGCAAAATACCGTCTGGAAAAAAGCAGAGCACAACCGACTCAGTTGGTGCTCTAATGTTCCAAGGGGTGATCCAGAGAACCCCACCAAAAAAGCAATCATACAATGTTCAGATACGGTCGCGAGAAACAAAAAGAAAGCAGATCAAAATACTCCTGCTGCAGACAAACGCAAGGACACACGGCATTTATTCGGCCTCAGATATCGAACAATCCAAAACTGGGAGGTTTGCCGACGCATTCTGAGGTGAGGTGTGATCGCTAGTGTGACGCAAAGAAGTGGGAGAAGTTTTGATCTCATCGAGATCACGATGCTCGTTACTCAGAAAAACTAAGAAGAAAACAACAATCGGAGTACTTCGCAATTCCTTGAACGAATTAATGTGAGAAGCAATTTGGTTTCTTCTAGGAGTCGAACCCGAGACTATCCCGGTGTGAAACTCATCCGATTATGCAATGGGTACCTCAGATTTATGTTTTAATGACTTTTACTGCAGTTGAAATAATTTCATGGTCATGAAGTAGGAAATTTGGCCTTCTAAGAATGAGTACAATAAGCACACTTTCTGTTTATACAAAAAGAAGAAGTCGATATCACGAATGGTGGCAACACTGTAATCACATATCCACCGGCTTTGTTCGATGGTTGGATGGAAGCAGAGCACTCAATTTTGTGCATTAGAAGTACTTAGCTCAAGAGTTTGGTATGACTTCAACACATGACATGATGGCAGTACCAACACCACTAAAAACACTTTCTATACATGCATGCCTACGAGTAGGCGGTATATATATATATATGTATATTCAAATGGCGGATTAATCCTTTCATAGAGACACTTTTAACCTGTTTGTTGCACAGTGCTTTTATAATATTCTTGTTTTTTTTACCACGAAGGACGCTTTTCAGCCGTAAGTTGATTCAAGTGACGTGTTGATGATGATGATGACGATGACGGCGATGATGATGATGATGATGATGATGAGGGGGCGAAGAAGGGCGACCCATCTAACGCAATCGATGACATTTAAGATATTGGTTTAAAGGTGTTTTATTGAACACAACGATTGTTCGTATTGTATTGTTGTACGAGTATATGTATACTACTTAACAACTCACATGCGGGGGATTGAATTAAAAGCACAACAAAAGGATGGGAAGTACCTTCAGTTACACAATATTCATTTGGCAGGGTTTAAACAACTGAATGGCATAATGTACTCAGAGTATACTAAAGAAAGGTGTACACAGGTACATATACTTATACATCATTCAGGGTTGTTTGCAATAAGCGGAGACAGCTTTAATGGCTTGAGGACGATGGAAAATGTGCGTCAAATAAATAACCTTGGGGTTGGATTGTGTCACATGGGATTACACGAGATCGTAGAAATTGCCTTTTGTCGAAGTAGTTTTACCTTCGTAAGTAGGTAGGTGGTACACCTTCGATATAATATAATACCCTACCGTCTTACAATTCAATTCACAAAATTCAGGAAGCACACGTTGGCTAATGAAGGAATTAGTTGCGGCCAGATGATACCCCTATACCTCTGGGTTATTTTTTGTTTTTTCTTTAATTGAAAAAACCAAAAAAAAAAA
Organism: Melanostoma mellinum; assembly: GCA_914767635.1. Lineage (NCBI taxonomy): Eukaryota > Metazoa > Arthropoda > Insecta > Diptera > Syrphidae > Melanostoma > Melanostoma mellinum. Next base: position 74,591,153 of record OU612059.1, read on the forward strand.
GAAAGAAAGAATAAACTAAAGCTAATTCAGTAAGTACAATTTTAATGTAGTTTCATGGTGTCGTGTGCTCTCAACTTGAACAAAACAACGTTGCCTAATGGTTTTTCCTAATGAGTTAGAAATTTCAAATGTTGTCTTAGGCAGTGTGTAGAGCGGAAGAGTGTTTCCTTGGGGTCGAACAATAATAGCAAGTGATTTTCAAAGGTTTAAGCGAGGGTTTGAATTTTTTGTGTGTCTGTGTGTGTGTTACTACAATGGGGAATCATTTCAAACCGCAAATTTTAGTGCCTTGCGAGTTATTTTATTTATGATGGACATAAAGAAGCCAAACAAAGAGTCATGTCTTGAGTGTTTTTTCGATTCTCTGTCTAAAATGTGAGGAGTCCGCATGATGTGAAAAAGGAGATGTTAAGTGCTGGTTATAGTTGATGTACTGTGGGCAGGACTATTCAAGCAGTCGATGCTTATTTTTCTCTACCGCGATAACAACCAACTATTTTATTGTAAAACGCGAATAATGGTGAAACCGTGAGTAAACTTGTTAGTTCGTCGGCTGGGAATTGGTTTGTCGTATACGTCAAAATTGATTCACTTTTTGTACTATGAATGTGGTCTATTATTTTCGACTATGCTCTTTCCAAATATGTTATCTGTTTGATCCTATATCTAGTCAATCTTAAGATATCTTGTATTTTTTGACGTATATCCACACAAATAAACCAGTTCGAATATTGGTTTGACGCAAATGACGATTTTTTAGATGTACGTCAAATTTTCCATGCCATTCCCAATATTTTCTTGTATAATATTGTTTTGACGTACGTTGATAGACATCGAACAAAAACGAGAAAACTAATTTTCATCGTATACACGTACGCGTTGACAAAAAAAAAAAATTTGTTTTGCCGTATGTAAATTGAACTTCAAAACGCAAAACTAGTTTAGTTGCTTGTTGAGTTTTAAGGTAACTATGATTTGAAAAAAGATTTTCTAATTATTAACTTATTTCAAAAATGAGAGGCGTTTATCGAGAAGTTTAATTTTAATTGAACTGTAAACTTTCAATTGCGATTTCCAATATAAAGAGGAGACAGCGTATACGTCAAACCAATTCCCAGCCGACGAGTTGTTGAAAATGATTAAGATTTATATTGATTTTCTTTTAAGTGAAGAAGTTCTGATTTAAAACTGAAATAAGGCTTCAATACGACATGACAGTTCCTTCTGGTACTGCAGTTCAATTTAGGGGTTGGGGTAGTCAGAATTTTCAAAAAATTTATTTTTGTTTTTTGCATTTGTGTCTTAAAAATATTCTCTGAAAGTTTGAAGTAAGTCCGACTAATATATGTAGGGGGAGGAAAAAATCGAATAGGAAAAACACACTTTGAGTTTAAAGAATAATTGTAATTTAATAATAATAATTAAAGAATAAAACTTAAAGGGTTTAATAGAGAGTTGGGGTTCACTTTTCACTTCTTGTTTCTTTGCTTTGTCTTTACCGAATGGCAACTACTTTACCATCTTCATCTTAAATAAGGTGGATAATTTAATAAGGCGGATAATTTAATAAAAGTAAAACAATTATGGTAAGTGATGACACATTTGGTTATTTGAAAGTTGAATTGTTAGGATGTAGTCATCCTACATATATTACTAGTTATTCAGCGAAGAATAAAAGGCTCTCTAGCGGTCTGAACTGTAAGACTTTAAATGCGTTTTTCTCAAAACTATGAGAAAACATACAAAGCTAGTGCCTGATCGAAGGATTTTTCCTTTTTTTAATTCGATTTGTCTTAAACAATAAATTGTTGGTTTTCTCCCGAAAATCAGAAAAAAAAATTCTTGAGGCCGCCATTTTGTTAATTTTGAAAAAAAAACAAAACAAAAAAAGCTTCAATCAGACTCTAGCTTTTCATGTTTTCTAAAAAGTGTATAAGTTTCATTCAAATCTATCGAGTTTTTGAGTTACAGTGACCACCGCAAGGACCCATTATTAAAATCGGTTCAACTTAGACCTAGAACTTATAATAATATAATAATAATAATAATTTTTTTTTTTAAATTTATGTGAAGTAATGTTAAAGTAGAGTGAAATGATTCTATGTTTTTACCTATGTGAAATAAACTTAATTACTAGTAAAAAAACAATTATTAAGAAAATGGCATTTTTCACGCTCTTGACTACACCTAACCCCTTAATACCAAATGAGGGTATAGTAGCGTTGTTATATTTAAACAATGTCCTTCAATGTCCAATTTTTATTTTTTACAATAACGGTTATTCTCATTGAAATAAGACATTCGTTTCTATTTGTATAAAATAAGTATGGCAAAGGCATTAAAAATCCAGCTTCTTTCATTTTCATTTGATAAAATAAAGGCTTTGATTCGCAATCAAACTAGCTTCAGTATTACAAGCCTTCATTTAAATTCGTTGAGTGTAGGTGAAGCCCAAAAATGGCACAGTTGGTTATTTAAAGTAATCTACTCGAATAATTTAAATAACGGTATTAAAATTAAATTAATATTTAAAATGGTGTAAGAAAGAGAAAAACGATGAGATATTGAGCACAATGTGCATTTAACTACGTAAGCTACATAAACTACCTCATTTGTGTAGCAGCACAAATTTGTTTCTGAAGATATGTCATTGCGGACGTAAATATCCAGAACTAAGCAGTAAGAAATCTGAGCTTGTGGATTGCTTTTTAATGGTGTCTCGTTAAGTAGTCCTATCGTCAAAAATAGTGTGCTTTGAAAAAGTGTTTTGTTTCATTACGAAATAAAATTTGAAAACATTGTTATTAGTCATTATCAGCATTTGAACAAAAATACAAGGAAGTGAACTGCTCTGAGTGCGAAAAACGTAAGATTTCGTTTAGGTATGCAATCTATGTTGGGAACATGATAATAATAGACATTTTCAAAATAAAATTTTTCATATTATAAGAAAAGTTGTTTTACAGTAAAGTCAACTTCTCAGCTTTGGCATCACTTTTCGACGATTTAAAAAAATGCTGGCTTTGGTGTACCCTGATCTCTGTAAAATTCGATTTCTCTGTCAATACTGGTGGTAGAGACCTAATTTTGAACTTTGTGCTTTGTAGAAACACTAATCTTTAAAACTGCAAAACTCACTGAAAAGTGGAACTCACTGAAAATTGGAGAAAGTATGATTATTGCGCCTGATATTTCTAAGGCATTTGATAGAGTTTGGCATCAGGTTCTTTTATCGAAAATGCGTGCTTTTGGTATCGATGAGTCTCTTCTTCGTTGGATTATAAACTACCTTTCCGACCGTTCAATACAAGTTGTATTGGATGGCTTCAAGTTTGATACCCACCTCATAAATGCTGGTGTGCCCCAGGGCTCCGTTTTTGTCTCCAACTCTCTTCCTCATTTTCATTAATGATCTCTTCTCTGAAACTTCTAATCCGCTACACTGTTTTGCTGACGACTCGACCCTCAGCTTTTCATATTCGTTTCCAAATTCACGTCCCTGCTCTTCGGATGTGGAAGTGGAGCGGATGCGTATGATGAGCTCATTGAATTCTGACCTTTGCAGCATTGCTACATGGGGTCTTAAAAACCAAGTAAAATTCAATGCTTCGAAAACTCAATGCTGTCTCTATTGTCGTTGAAGCTTAACATTCCCCCATTGCCATTATCCATGTTTGATAACTGGTATGTGTGTAAACGATGATCTTCGTTGGAATGACCACCCATTTGAAGGCGCCAAAAACGCTGCTAAATGCTTAGGCTTCTTGAGACGATGCAAGAAGTTCTTCACCCCTTCTGATCTGGCTCAACATTCACCTTTCATGGGTGCCAGAGCACAGAGAATAACGAACTAGCAGAAAAGGGCCCGACCGCGTTCCTACGCTCAGAATGGAGCAACATAGGTGCACCTATCGCTATAAGTAATATACTACTTAGTCAAGACGCTTCGAGGATCACAAACACTAGATGGACTAAGAATAAGAACTACCTTGCAACCAAAACGTTTGGCCGTGTGTAGACTCAAAACGCTCAAAGAGTTTGCTAGCCCTGTAAGGTGTTCTAACGGGACACTGTCAAATAGGAAGACACGCCAAAAGACATGGTGTGTTTTCCAATGATATATGCAGGAGCTGCATGGACGAGGAGGAGGATGAAACCGTTCAACACCATCTTTGCTCACGCCCTGCTCTACTTCATGGGAATAAAATTCATCTCGGTGATTTCTTCTTCGATGATACCAGTGACTAAGCTTTTACATAGACCCTAAAAGTCTTTCGAAATACATAAAAAGTTCCGCGTGGTTCGACTAGCAGGTGATTAACCGGCTAGTCCCGTAATAGAAGATTAATAAGTTTTGACGAGTTGATCAATCTTACATCGGGTTTCTGAGATCAGTAGGTGAATAACTTGCTGATCTCTGTGGTATCACAATGGGGCCTTGCGGCCTAAGTATGTCAAGCAATGTACTCATTGGCTGACAGCCACTTCCATCTAACCTAACCTGATCTAGATACAATTTATAAGGGTTCATCCGCCCAAAATTGGAGTATGACTCCCATACAAAATAGAGCATTAAAATTAATAGGTGACAGTTCAATCGTAGTTCGTAGAATCGATTAAATCACTTGAACATAGTCGAAACGTTACCTGTCTCAGTCTCTTTTATGGCTTTTTCTACAAACAGTGCTCTAGAGAAATAGTCAGTTGCATACCTCCCCTAAAACAATTTAGCCCCAACATCCGCCTAGCGGAAATGATCATCAGTTTTACCTTGAGCCGCACTTCGGTCGTACAGTCAAGTATAGAGATCCATTTTTAAATCGCACCACTCGAATGCGGAATGCTACCTGACCCTGTTCTTCGCCTACATTACGATACGATTCACAAAAGTTCGAAATCAATTTGGACCGGTGTCTAACTTTCCAAATGCTCTCCTATTTTCCTAAAGGCTCGCACTATGTTCTATAACATTATAAGGGTAGTCATAACCCCTTGATGTGCGCGTTAATTATATAAAAAAAAAAAAATTTTACTGAGCTCATATGGTTTTATTGTAGCCTGGTTTGTTCAATTTTAAATAGAGCTCAAATTTTCTTCCCGAGCCACTAGTAACGGGCTTGGTTTGGCTAACGGACCGATGCTGGCATGCATGTGTCTTTACTTAGCTTGCCTGTGGGGGTGGTTCTTGGTCCTGTACATTACCCTGTTAAAATAAAATAAATAAATAGGGTGGCGAACCTCGGGATTAACAGGCGGACATGCTATCCATCATACCACCCTGTTACAAAAAAAAAGAATCATGCCAGATTTTGGCTACTTGGCGGTATTAGCCTTCGAGATACGCTATTTCTACCCTCCCTTCCTGACTACTTTACTCGTTTAGTCCTTTAAATGGCATTGATTCCTCATCCTTTTAGACTTCACTATTTAAACACGCATGCCGTTTTCGTTTAGTTTTACTTTCTGAGATTACATAGTTTAAATAACATAATAATTTGATTAAAAAAATAAGTTTATACAAGAATTCTAAAACAAAATATGTTAAAATAATTTAAAAAAGAAAAAAACTTACACCAATATAAATCAGGTGAAAATAAATAGAGAAAAGATCAATTTTAGTTTCTATACATAAGCAAAAAAAAGTGCAAAAACTTCTACGTTTTTTTTTTTAGTACTTTGTTGTGTTATAGAAAATAATATTGAAACTATCAGCCCTATTATTGTTGTCAAATATCAAAACGATACTTGATAAATTTGTTGGTTTATCAAAAAAATTGGTTAAGTGGTATTATGGATAACAACCATCAGAAGTTTGGATCAGCTATGAATGAAATGCTTTTATGTGATCTATTGTAAACGCGTCTCTGGTTGCTAGTTCGGTACTATGGCTATCAACATTTTTGATACCTGTAAATTTTTCAGTCAATCACAAATTTGATGATGAATATTTTTGTTTTTGGTTTATTTTAATGGAATTGTGTAACCATTAAAGAAGTACGTGGTTGAGAAGCATAAGGGTTATGCTGTGAAAATTCATTTCAAATTGAGCTTTGTACCTACATATGGGCTGAACATTTTTTTGACAATGGAAAAACATTTTTTATGATAGCACATATAGTGTATCAATCGATTGAAAGTTGACAACCATAATAGGGCTGATTATGTTTTTCATACATTTTATGAAAACAAAAAATGTATTCAAAGCCATTATTTTGCTCGGGGAAGAAAATTAGCTAGAACACCATTTTAAATTGAAAATCTGGCAACATAAGACCACATGATCCCAATTTAAATACATGTTTAAAGTTGAGTTGAGTTTATTACAGAATAAATTTTTTTTTTAGAATATGACTAAGAATCACATTCACATCCCAAAGTATGCTACGCCAATCACGGAACACCCTGCATAATTAATATATCATAATATTAAGAACAAAACCTTTAGTTAACAAGAGTATTTAGTGGATTACTTGTCTAAGAACACCTGCACGTATAACACCATTTGACCATTACAAATCTGCTTCGAAATTTATGATATTTTTCCATAACTATTATAAAGCAAAGAACACATTGTTTAATGTGCTTCCCCAATCAGTTGAATTTTGTAGAACTCTTAAATATGTATTGGTATGTATTAGGGCTCCATATCCATGTCCATTCATACGCGTGTTACACGTGTAATTAAACTATCCACGTCTGGACGCGAGTGCTGTCTAGGTCGAATGAATTTAGATCTCGGTCGAGTTGGTCTAGATCTCTGTATTTGTATTACAATTTTTTTAAGACGATTTCCGATCCAAACAACGGTTTATGCGTTATTTTGAAAACACTATGCTCCAATGTTTTTTTCTTTCAAATTCTCAACAGTTCAAATGTAACGAAATACACAGAAACACATTGTAAATATAATGAGAATAATTGAAATGTCATTCAAAGTATTTTAAGAAAATGTTTCACCCGATTCTTGTGGCAGTCAGATTTTTTTTTTTTTTTTATAATTAACGCGCACATCAAGGGGTTATGAATACCCTTATAATGTTGATAAACACAGTGCGAGCATTTAAGAAAATAGGAGAGGATTTGAAAGGAGACACCGATGCACGTTGCTTTTGAATTTTTGTGAATCGTAATGAAGGGGAAATACTCAGATCTCCGTTTTACACGTCTACACCACGTGTAATTAGATTTAGGTGTTAGAAATACACGTGTACACGTGTAAAGAATATGCGTGTAGTTAAATACAAGCTTTTGATTGAGAGCTCTGGTATGAATGACTTTAAATCAAATACATAAACATGATATCAGAGAACTTGCTCATGTCTCTGCAAAGCAGTTGGGTGTTTCTCATAACGTACGCATGGTAACCATAACAATGTCAACATGTCTACAGATGACCGACTCGTACACACGTCCTGACAATTTATATGGTAACAGATCAATTTTTCTAACCCTTTTCAAAAAAGAAATTTATTTCAATTTCTTCAATTGAAAAATCTCGTCACTTACTCTTTCAATTAATGCATTTATCAGCCTATCAGCTTGAGAATCGTTTTTTTTTTAAATTTCCCAACAGATTGTGCTGTGTCAACTCTATTCTCTTTATCAGTTTAGAATGTCCAACTTTTTCCACACTGCATATACAATAGCACAATCAACGAGGGAGGCTTTAAAGTTATGCAATACTTTCGAGGCGGATGGCATTCTTTAAAGAATGCTATCTAATTTATGGTGTGTTCGCTTATATACACACACAAAGTTTGTATACCTCTATGTGCGCTGCATATTGCATTGAGTCGTCCTCCTCTTTGTCCTGTTCGTTGAGTCGTCTACTTCTATTAAAACATTTTCGATATGGCCTATTTCTCAAGCTGGGGTGGAAGTGGAAGTGGAAGTGGCAATGATGATGATGTGTGTGGGTAGGTGATGGTTTCGCGATGGTGGAGATAAACTACTAAAGTTTGTAAACTTTATTGTTGGCCCACTTAACTGCATACCACGGGGGTGGTAATTTATTTGTTTTCAAATTGATCAGCCTTGAAAGTTCATTTCATAGATTTTTCACTACTCCCACACCATAGCCCACTACTACTCTCTTCTTACCAACAATCATACCTAACCTAGCCTAGCCACCTTGTATATCTACCAACCTTACCTTATTCAACATCAACTGCAGCGGTTACAAAGTGCATGTGGCTCATTTCCTTCTTTGCGGCAATTTCTATATACGGACTTGTATCTGTCTTCAGTGTTACTGTGGTAGTTTTGGTCGCTTGTTGCCGTGTGTGTTTAAGGTAATAATGGTCTTCACGTATAATGAGGCGAAATTAAAACTATTAATTTTCCCCTTCTTTTCTTGTTGGTAACTCGGTTAAGGAAACTTATTATTGCTATAATTCTACACTTCAAGAGAGGAAAACTACCGAAGGGATAAGGAAAGCAATTTGACGTGTACAAATGCAGGATGTCGGAATTTATTAAATTGGGGATTTGTTAATATCACTTTTGTGACATTAGTTCAGGCAGAAATGGTTTTTAATTAAAAATTTTGCGACAAAGTTTTTGATTCTTTGAAAATAAGATAACTGTGTGTCGTTTGAAAATGTCAAGATTCATGCACACGATAAGACAGTTGAAGAGTATAATGTCAAGTTGTGTTTTTAGTCTGCTTTAAGGGAGGGGGTAGGTATATGCATTCAAAGGGATGCAGGCAGCATTTCCATGTGAACTTTGGGACTTTCTCAGTTATATTTTGGGTGAGTACAGGTTACGTAGACGAGTTGAAGGATTTAATAAAACATTTGTTTGTACTTTTATGACTTTCTTCATTACGGTTTTTATTTCCTGCAATGGTCCTACCTAAAGGATTCGTACTCAAAATGATGCACTTCTTAAGTGCTGTTGAGGTATTCTCTTTGAGCGAAAACACTTTACAGTCTTTTAATGTCCTGACTAAATAATAAAAAGGTGATCATCCTTTCTTGAGTGATAATTGATTGCTTATACATAATTGAAATGCAACAGATAAATCTGAATACCCCAAGGAGATAACAGTCCGTCACAAATCCTGCGAACAGTTACTATAATTCTGTGCATTTTAGTAAAGAAAATAGTAGAGAGGGTGAAGCAACAAAGCTGTGGAAAATTCAGCACCTAACGCTTCCCTCAACCTACAATTTCATGCCAATTCCGAGCCGCAAAGTGAGAAAGAACTTTTCATGGCAGTGATTTTTTCTCAGAAGACTTGCCAATGCCTTGTGGAAGGAAACACCCGTGGAAAAGAATTTTAATGTTCCTGATTGCATTCGAACCTCTCGAGCCTTCTTCGTAGCAGGCAGACGTGATAACGCCAAGGGTACACAACGTTCTAGTCGAAAATTGTCAAATCTGAAGCGGTGAACCGTGGCTTACTAAAAGACACACTTTTCACTAGCTTAATTCTTGGCTTCTGAAAAAGGTGGATGGTATTCTTTAACATTGATTTTTTTTACTTATTGGACTAAAAGGTTCTCAAGATATATTTCGAGTAGCTTGACCGCTTCACTTGTGAATTTTTTACTTGGTAGTTTCGTAGTATGTATTCTTGTGTTAATTGATAAATAAATAAATATGTGGGCCAGAGCAATCTCGGGTTTTACTCAAACGGGAGGTTTAGATAAAGGATATTTAAAAATATGAGAGACAGCTTTTATCGAAGAAGTCAGATAAATAAAGTCTCTGCAGCAGAAACCAGGCGTCCTTCTTAACCTGAGTAGACATTACGGCATGGAAAAGTACGTAACGTTTGCTTTAGCTTCCGAAAGCAAGAATCTACTAAGTGGATGATCTAACTATAAGCCATACCACTCCTTCAGAGGCTAGGTAATCATCATCTTTTACTGCCAAAAGCACTCTTGCTTACAAGAGTCGAGGCATGGTACTCGTAAATATCTCTCATAAGACCTCTTCCTACGTAAAACTCTCAAGCTGTACCAAATAGCGGTTGCATGTGCGGTCACGTTAGTTGCAAACAAAGTTGACTCCAATTTTATGGCTTGAGTTTTTGAAACAACGCTACATACATATTACCGCTTTCTTTCTGTTTTTTCAGTTTTATTTTTTATTTTACTTTTTGGAATTTTTTTTTTCTGCTTATTTTGTTTGCCACTGTGCCCACATCCTATACCCTAAGACTTATCCGCTCAACCTGTGTAAGACAGGCATTGGCGACTCGCTATCAATATCGATTGCAATTTGTTGCTCGGATAACCACTAGAACATTTCGACGTTTTTGCAATTTGATGACGATCACGATCTGAGACCGCCCTACTGTACCGGAGGAGCTCTTCACTGTCTCCGCCTACTGCAGTGACGTCTCGGTTATAAAGGAACCATCGTTCCACGGACTTACGATAGACGTGGAAGATCAGCGGAATCGCCAATCTATCCTGAATCAAACCTTTCATGTCAAACTAGAGGAGAGATTCCGATAGGACACATACTCAATGTTGGGGTGATAAGCCCCAAATATTAGGCCATTTGTCGATGTCATCGCTCTTCCAGTGTAACCACGAGTAAGTTTTAAAGTGAAGTTGTCGATCTTGTTTATTTTACCCCCGTAATGGTACCCGCGGCGCAATGGTTAGCATGTCCGCCTGTTAACCCAGAGGTTCGTGATTTGAATTCCAACAGAGGCAAAATTGTTTTTTCACGGCTAACGCCTTTCACGGGGGATTGGCAAGTCCTCCGTTAGTAAATTTATTGCCATGAACAGTGCTTTCTCGATTAGCTGTTCGGAACTGACGAAAAATTGTTGATCCCCCCCATTCCCTCGAAAGGCATGGTTTTAAGAAATACGATAGGCCTTGTGGTTACCCGCTCTGTTGCGCATTCTTATTTATTTATTTATGTTATTTATTATGAATGACCCCATAAGGATAATATTTTTTGTACTCCGACTCTGGTGTTCTGTGCAAACCAAGACAGGTACGCAGACACTGTCTCTCAAACACCCGAATCTTTTCCATTTGAGACGATGTAACATTGAACCACACGGGGCACCCATAGACAATCATTGGCCTTATGAGGGCCATGTAGCAAATCACCTTCACTCTGCTATCAAGTTGACTGCTGTGAAACAGTCGCCTTGTCAGAGCAAAAGCTCCTCTAGCCCTGGCCAGAGCTGCATCCATATGTTTGTTAAAATATAGATACTGATCTAGCCAGATGCCGAGATACTTGACTTCTACTTTGCTTGGTAGTGGGTGGCCATGTAGATCAGCGATCACCTGCTTTTGCAAGTTCTTTCTCGCATCTAATGAAACCCAAACCAACGGGGTTATAAACACAATTGTTTTTGATTTCTGAAAGTTGATTTTCAACTTCCAGTCATCGCAATATTGCTGATAATAAGGTCGTCGGGGCACGCTATAGCATGGTGAAGAGAACCAATTAGATCGCCGCCACCTGTGAAAATGTTAAACAAAGAAGGCGAATTCACCGCTCCCTGCTGCAGACCATTCTGTATATGTATTAAAAATTCTAGTAGAAACTACATACAACAACACCAGTGCGGAGATCAAACGGAGAATAACTCTGATTGCCAACCGTTGCTTCTTTGGGTTTAGAAGGCAATTGAGAAACAAAACCCTCTCCAGAAACACCAAGATAACCTTTGTATTAGATCTTGATCATCCCAGTCCTGCTTTACAGCGCGGAAGCGTTGCCTTTATCGAAAGCCGGATGAGGGAGCCCTTGGCCGTTTCGAAAGAAAAATTCGCCGAATGATCTTTGGTCCCGTATGTGAAGACAATATGTGGAGAAGAAGATACAACAATGAGCTGTATGAGCTGTACCGCGACATGGGCATAGCCAGAAGAAGAATCGCGAGGCTACGATGGTTGGGCCATGTAGAGTGGATGGACACAAACGCTTCGGCTCGTCGGGTGTTCGAAAGCACATTGCAGGGAAATCGCGGAAGGCGAAGACCTCGTCTTAGGTGGCGCAATCAAGTGGACGAAGACCTCAACCGACTTGGAGTGCGAAACTGGAGCGAGCTCGCCCGAAATCGAAGTCGTTATAGAAGGATGTTGGTTGAGGCCCAGGTTCACCCAGAACTGTAATGCCCGCCTGAGTAAGTAGAAACTATATTACTTACAACAAACGTTCTACCATGGAACATGTCATTAAGAATATATAGCAGTGGCCTACTCATGCCATACCTGATCAACTTAAAGAAAAGACCGTCTAACCAAACTACCAGACATGCATTTCTACACTTTAAAGCTTGGTTCCATTAAATCTCTGATGCTAGTTTAGAAACGGCATGTATGGCATCATGACCCGCCTTAAGACCAAACTAATTTTCTGGAATAACATCTTTGTCCTCAGTCCCTGTGAAAAGTGCTCTTTTGAGAACTTTGTCGAATACTTTGCTTATACTCGGAAGAAGACTAATTGACCAAAGATTTGTTGACGTGGTGTAGATGTAAACCGATTCCGAAAAGAAGTTTTGCAGCACAGTATTGGGTATGCCGTCGACTCTTGCTGCTTTCTTTTTCTTTATTTTGGGAAAGATATCTTCTAGGCCCATCTTAGAAACGAACAGGATGTTATCCCCATTTCGGTCGCCAATGACTGCATTTGCAAGTCGGTCGCGAGTATTTACGTTCGTCATTGAACCTTATGAAACCAGGATTTTCAGATCGCTAAAATGAAATCTAAATAAAACTGTCCGATAAAGGCTCTGTTCTCAAGGTCGTAATTCGGGTGAATGCACTCATTCCCTTTATATACTTGCTCGAAAACAGCACCCACCGTCTCTACCTTCTCTTGAGCATCTTCCTCTATAAAGTGGTCACCATCCAAGACGGCGCGGCGTCATCTGAATCTATTCTTTTTGTCAGAAGTAAGTTCTTTTTTTCGGTTGTCCTTTATCCTAACATGCTGTGATATGGTGAAGCTATGGTTTCAACAACAATGTGACACCCGTGCATATGCTAAATCGTTAAAAGGATCCTCAATATTCGTCTGACAAAGAGCCTTGGCGAGGATTTACACTTCTTCAACGGCCAGTATTAAAGAAATATTTGGAAGCTTTGAATGTGAAGCCCTATGCCAGCCTAAACGCACCGCCACATACTGACCGGAACTACAATATTAGAACAAAACTGAAAGCTCAGCTTCAATCCTATGTGACTAATAACTTAGCTATCAATTTGGTTCTGGTTTTGCCGATCTGCCGTCCAGTACGTAGCAGCCTAAGGCTGCAATAGGAGTTCCCATTTAAAGCTTAAAAATTTGATGCATTAAATGATTTTAAAGTTCGAGAATTATGATTTAAACCATTTCTTGCACAAAAAAGCTTCATAGTTGTTTTACTGCTCATAACATTAACTTACTTTTTTTTAAGTAACAGCGTCCATAAATCCACAAACCCCTTTATTGGTCATATAACATAGCACAGCCAACGCCGACTCAGTCAGAGATAAATGCAAACGTAGGTAAAGACCAGACCAGAACACAAAACTGTGTAATACTACATAGCGTAATGGCTATTGCACAACGTCCTTTTGCTGCTGTTTTCAATATTATATGTTATAAGAGCAATTCGGTTTTTTTTTTTTTTTTTTGTTCAACATTACAACATGTATTATAGCTTTAAAAGAATTTATGGCACTCCTAGAGCTACTGCCGCTGTTGGTGGTAAATCATAATATGATTTCATATGCAGTGCTGCGCGACTTGAAAGGAAAACGACTCAAACAAAAAAAAGGCTAAAATTCCATAACAAATTGTCCCTGCAGGCAGAATCTACAGGGGTTGACTGGTGTTGTATAGGCCATGGTAGGTATTGTGTATTTGTATCAGATGAGTGATGATGCGACAGTAAAAATGGCAAAAACCAACGGGTGTTCAAAAGAAATCCATATAGGTATACACTAAAAATTTGTTTAGAAGGTTTTTATGACCGGTGCGGATGGCGGTTGTCATCAGTAAAATGGAGGAGAACGCTTTTATTAAAAGCCAAATTACTTTTTTTCAGACAAACTGTCATATGAAAGATCTGGGGAAGGAATGCGTTTGACATTTCACGGATCAGTAGCTGCCTGTATAGCAAATATACCTACAACAAATGTGTTTTTATTCCAACTCTCACTGCCACAGGAAATCCTGTAGTTTCAACACAAATTTGTCTTCGAAATGAATAAGCAAATTAGTTGACAAATAATTCATCTGATAACCGAATATCATGTAGCCGACTACGTGTCACCTTGAGGTCTTACCCACAAGCCAGAAACTTCTATCGAAATGAATCTCATGTTGGAGCAGGAATATCGTACGTTCGAGAAGTAATTAGTGAGTTGCTCCCAGGAGGTCGTGCAATATAACGGTTTTATAATCAAAAATCCGTTAAAGCAGATATAAGCACCTACATAATGTTACTGTGGCAATGACTTCTCTACCTACATTCCAAATAGGTAGGAAAGGAAGGTACTAACTCATACAAATTCAGTTAAAAGGATGCAAAACATAGCCAAGTTTTTGGCCACCATGGACTCATTATTTGTATAGCAAATGATATGCCTGGTTTCGGACGGCATTAATTTACTATTTTGCTACCTTGATTCAGAAATCTCATTTGCCATCGCTCATCCGTTGCATGGTGCGGTGGTGCACCTTAGTCCTTTTTAGCCATACTCAGTTGGATTTCCAAAAATCATAGAGAATCCAACGAAAATGGCTATAGATAGATACACACACTGATATACTCGTATACACTCAACCAACTAGCAACTTATTATTGGACCAGGGAAGCGAAAAGAGAGGATATACTATTTCAGTGTGGTAACCAGACACCGGGTAACTTCGTAACTAAACTGTAATTAAATCTGAATTCGTTAGCATATTCCAAAAAGCAATTATCACCACGTTTATGAATTAAGTTTGCCGCGGTGAAATGTTTAAATATTCATAAGGCGCCCATAATCTCTGGCGTACGGTTAGAAAATGGATCACTCTCGGTGGTATAGTGATGTTGAGTGACTGTGAGAGATGACGTTTTTTTTTTGTTGTTGCTGTGTAAAATCTGGAAAATAACTTGCTTGGTAGGTAGTTCTTTTGTGCTCACGTTAAATGTGTGCGTGTGGGGGTGGATTCGAATAGAATGTCCGTTGATATTAGGTTGGTCGTTACAATGTAGCATGACATGAAAAGCAAATATTTGGGAGAAAAGCTGAGCGAATTGAGTAAACTTTGGGACCATGTGCATGGTTGCTTTTAATAACTACTGTCTCTCCTCTCTCCCCTTAATTCACTCACTCAGACATGTTTGAAAAACTTGAAATCCAATTTAGAGATATTTACGGCTCTTTACGTAATTGATAATTAAAGTTTTGAAAAAGAATGTTAGACTTAAGCTTATGTCTCAACTGTTCAAATGAAAGATAGACTCGTTACGTCACTTTCTCGACAACTAAACGTATTGCGGATGGAGGCACTTTGTGTTGATTGAGCTTTCACAACACTTCTTATTCATATTTATGATATCTTCTGAAGACTCGCGTAGTGAAATATCGAGCTTTACCTTGGCTGAATGGTGACATCCCTGCTGTTATGTCACTTCGTGCTGCAGCTTATAGACAATGGAGGTGATACAAACTGGAGGACTTCAACAAATCTTAATGCAGACTACGCAACTAAAAATAGCCGGAATTTTTGACGGAATTCCGGCTTTTGACCAAAAAAACTTTTCGAGCATTTTTATCCAACCTCTTTTAATCTTTCAAGCTTTCACTTTCACAAGGTGTGTATCCAACATTCTGCAAAACATCATATATAGTCCCTATATATAAAAAAGGACCAAAGAATGATGTGTCTAACTATCGTCCCATAGCCAAACTGTCCTGTTTACCAAAGCTGTTCTTTCCACGGTAAATTTATTTTGGCTCCCGAACAACATGGTTTCTTAGCTGGTAGGTCAACTACGACCAACCTGGTGGATTTTGTTTCCCATACCTTGTGTACCTTAGAGAAAGGGAATGAAGTTGATGTTATTGCAACTGATTTTAGTAAAGCATTCTTCAAAATATCACATAAAATCATACTTTTTAAATAAAAAATCCTAGGTTTTTATTATTTCTTGAGTTAGTACCTATTCAACTCAGAGAAAATATGTAGTCTGCTTCAGATCATCTCTCTCCAACTCCTTCATAGCACCTTCTGGTGTCCCTCAAGGCAGCCATCTTGGCCCACTATTTTTTATTCTAGGGATTAACGATATTGTCAAAATCCTTGATTGTAACGTTTTGATATACGCGGATGATATGAAAATGTTTAGAAGTATCTTATCCCCCGTGTACTCTTGCATTTTACAAGATAATCTAGACATTTTCTCAGTTTGTTGTCACAAAAATAATTTAGAACTCAACGTTAGCAAATGCCACGCTATAACTTTTTCCCGCAAACGTCTACCCCCGCCCCCAAGGTGAACCAATAAGCGTTGTCTCTTTTGCTCGTGACTTAGGTGTCATTTGTGATAAAGAGCTCAACTTTCACTCCCACATTGAACATGTTATAAAAAAAGCAAACAGCATGCTCGGATTCATAAAACGTTTGGTCGAAAGAATTTTCCGATCAGTATATTCTCAAATCCCTCTACGTTACTTTCGTAAGGCCAATTCTTGACAATGCCTCCCAAGTGTGGTCACCTTATCAAATAACACAATCTGAACGCCTCGAAGCTGTCCAACGTAGATTTCTCCTTTACGCGCTCTACGCAAACTTCCTTAGGAAGATGGATATCGCTTGCTGATCGTCTGCAGCTTATTGATCTTCAGTCTCTTGAAAGGAGGCGCGAGATCTCAGATATCGTATTTGTTCAAGATCTTTTGAGTGGAAACATTGATTGTCCTTCGCTATTGAGTTTGATATCTTTTAATGTAAATTCACGGAATCTTAAGACTGTTCCCCCTTTCCGAATTCCCTATCACCGTACGAATTATAGTTTCTACAATCCTATTTCACGTATGTTACGTAATGTCTCTTTTGCATCCTACTCACAATGAACTGAACCCTCCTGATTTCATTTTGCGTGTTGAATATATTTTCTATTTTAGATTTAAGTTTTGCTTGCTTGTACTAAGTGTAAATAAATAAAAGTCGTCGCCGTCGTCGTAATGACCAGAACGGCAAAAAGGATTTAATGTGAACAAAAGCTTGGTAATTTAGAAATTTTTAAAAAGCTATAGGTAAACCTTGTACGAAGTTAATTGAGACATCAGTTGTGACGCTTTTACTGCAAAATTCACCTCCGCCTCCGTCCCTGAATGAAACTTCACCTACTGTTTCGCTTATTGAAGAATCAAATTGTATATAAACACGTAGGCCGAAGCGAAGTTGTATGGAGAAAAATAAAGTTGTTAATATGAAAAACATACCCCTCGAACTTGCAAAAGTTGTATTGGGTCCTAAATTTAATTTTAAGATTTTTTTTTATTTTCTGCAATGACGAAATCGCACAGATCCATTAAAATTGTTTTGTAGATTTAAATTTTGAATGTTATTTTTTGTTAAATAAACAAGCCAAGTGGCTTCTTATTGTTATTTATAGTAGAACTAGCTGACCCGCCCACTCAGGTCCTATTTTTATCTCTTGAAAATTAAGTAAGTAGGGATGAAAAATAGTCTACGCTACTCAGGTTCAATTAAGCACTCTAACAATGACAGAGTTTTTCGAATAGGTCCAGGACACCCGGTGCCGGCGTTGCCTGGGCCTGTTTTAATCCTGAGGGATAACATATACGCTAATAGGGCCCCTACACTACGCAAACACTTTTGTACAAATGTGTTTTTGTGCATACATAATAATATGTCCAGTAGTTTCCAAGTTTACATTTCTAACTCCTTTCCTGAGGGAATCCTTGATTCACGTGCAAATATATGAATGAAATATAAGTTTATATCACTAAGGAATAAGTTCAATGAATTTGAATTGATGCAGACGAAATCAATTCAGCAACAATAAGTAACTAAAATTTTTGTCATTGAACTCTTAAATATAAAAAAAAATAGTACGTATTCGCCAGAGTCAATTGTATACACTTAGGAAAATGTATCAAAAATGTCTTTATTGGGGTTTGATAAATAAAAGATCTATATTTTGGTACAAATTAATTTCAAAACAAACAAAACGAATCCGTATTTAAGAAAAAAGCATTTTTTGATTGGGATTGAAATATTACTATTATTTTCGGCACATCATGTTGCTTATTCACAAAGCAGAGTTTTACTTAAATACTGGCCATTTATAAGGTTTAAATTCAATAATGACAGACACACACTGTTATTATACAGACTATATTTTTTGTTTTGTGTTGTGGTGCGTAAATAAGTAAAAAAGACGGTTTTCCGACGCGCGAACATAATTGTCCATGCGCGAAACAGGAGAACTCCAAGTTGATTCCGCAAACTTCTAACGACTGTCCTTTTGATTTACTTATGGTCATCGCAAAGGCCAGACGTACTGGAAATTGTAACCGTTTGAAATCGAATGGTAGATCCGTTGGAATCATCGGTATTCGAGGGATAAAGACATCTTCTCCTTTGTATTGTCCTTTTATGATTGTTGCTTCAATTACGTTATTCATCAGCTTTTTCACAGCCAGTCTTGTGCCATTGCATAGTCGAGGTTAATGAATTTTACGCAGCATGATGACAACTGATCCTACTTTTAACTGTCAATTGTCCAGGCAATTCCAGTGAATTTAGAATTTTCGTGGGATAGTTGACTACGTCATCCTGGTTCATAACGGTGTCGACTGAATGATCACATTGAGATCCTCGACCCTTAGTCAGGTCACCTTCTCCTCGTCATCGTCAATTGCTAAATTAGTTGTTAATTGCCACTATCTCAGAATATAAAAAAAAAAAAAATTTATAGGAAAAAGCACATTACCTGGAATGTCACTATCACAAAGAATTACAAAAGTACAGAAAGTTCTCGAGCACGTATCGGTAATCTTCACTTACAAAGATTGGTTGTCAAATCTTAAATATTATGGTTATAAAAATTGTTTAGACATTCGTGAGATCATCGTTTGCCAAATGAAATGCGCGAGTTGTTCGGCACCCTTAAAGTATATATTCATTTTGTAAGTAGACTCCCTCAAATTTAGCTTTATTTCTTTTAGATCTTGTTAATTTCATCTAATTTCAAATCCTTAAATTTATTTGAAGTCTTGCAGAGTCTTGTAAGTCTTATGTCCCACTTCGAATATTATATTTTGCTAATAATAAAAAAGCTTCTCCAAACGCTTTTCGAGATTTCTCAGCATCCTCCTGCCTTTTGTCGCACGTTTTATTTACTATCTCCAGATCAGCTTTGATATTTTCGATCCCATTCAGAGTCGCTACACTCTTTCGAAAATTCTGCGAATCTTCCTCTCTATCTTTACATGTTGCCTCAAGTTTCCTTAGATCAGCTCCAATACTTTCAATTTTTTCGTCCAGGGTCGCTGCATTCTGTCGAAAGTGCTCAACATCCTCCTGCCTTTTATCGCACGTTTTGTTTAGTTTCTCCATCCCTGCTTTGATATTTTCCATCGCATTCAGAGTCGCTGCACTCCTTCGAAAAGTCTGCGAATCTTCCTCTCTATCGTCACATGTTGCCTCAAGTTTGCTAAGATCAGCTTTAATAGTTTCAATTTCTTGCAGGATGCCTGCACCCTGCAAAAAACACTGAGTATCCTCCTGCAATTTATCGCATGTTTCTTCTTTTTGCTTCTTTAGATCAGTTCTAATATCTTGAATCTCTTTTTGCATCGCCAACTGATTTTCAAGGATTTTCTGCAAGAAAAGAACGTTTTCAGGTTTGTCTTCATGTCCTGAATTCTTGTTTTTGGGCTTCCAGTCAAAATTAAAGTTTGTATTCTTTCCCTCTAATGGTTCTTCAACTGTTGCGGCAGTTGTTTTTGCTTTTGAGTAGTTTTCCATTAAGTTATAATCCATCACTTTATTCCTTACATTGATGTTGATAAGAACCTCAACACTGTCCTCCATGGTCTCGCTTTTGTTTCTTTGTTGTTGAATGTTGTTTGTGTTAACGATATCAAAGCAAGTTTTCTGTAAGCCGATCATTGTTGTCTTCATATCGAAAATTTCTTTGCAAAGATTGTTGATGGTTGTTTGACAGTTGCCCTGACATGCCATGTTTGTTGGTTTTATTTTATTTGATTTAATTTTTAAATGAGTCTATGACAACTGCACCTTGTGAGATTGAGATAAATGCTATCTGCGTGCTGAAGCTACAAAGAACGTTCAAATAATACTGTTGGTGCAAAATAGAAATTACTTCTCTTTTATACACTCACTTCGTTTTTACCTGCTTATGCTTTGATTAACAGAGCCCAGCAAATAAAGTTTTTCCTGGGAACTCTTCATTGACTTCACTAATGACCAAGGCATTTTTAATCTACAGGATCATCGCATTTCCGTTCATCGATTATCTCTGTGTCTTCTATCTGCCCTCTAATTAAGGACACAGGTATGCAAACTGCAAGGACACGTTATTCACATCTATTGTCTCTTGGTCATATTCTAAGAAAAAAGTTGTTCTGCAGTAAAATCCAGTTCTCAACTTTGACATCACTTTTGACGATTTAAGTTAAGACTGACTTTGGTGAACCCTGATCTAAGTAATGATTTCTCTATCAATACTGATGGTTGGGACCTAATTTTAGACTTTGTTTGTAGTAGAAATACTACAAAACTGCATTTTGATTGGTCTAATGGTCTAAGGGTTGCCAGATTTTCAATTTTAAATTGCGTTCGAATTTTCTTCTCCCAGCAAAGTTTTAATTTTAAGGTTTTTTATAATATACCTGATCAACATAAAGTTTCTTTATTTTTTTCTGATTCACAAGACAATTATAAAAAAATGTATTTATTAGTGCTTTCAAAAGGACACACATTTTGTTCTCCTCAGGTGATAGTCGAATTTAGAGATTGAATGATGCCCAAATAAAACCCTCTGGAGACCCTGATATTTAATTTTTTTTGTTGTTTTTTTAAGAATTCGTTTAAATTCAATAAATTGAAAGGATTTCTTTGGAAAAGCTTTTTTCTAGATGTTACTTTTGTAAACTAAAATTCCTGGTGATTCTTCGAAACTGAGCTCGTAAACGATTTTACGAAGACTTCCAAGCTTACACCGTCTTTACTTTTAACTTATACTTCGGTAGCTCAGCTCCAACCCAATCAGCAAACTAAATTTCTTCACCACTCTCAACTAAAGTGCCACCCTATCGCATGACAAGCCTATATGTATTCCCATACTGTCCTTGCTGCCATCTGTAAGCAAAGAACAGCCAGTGGCATAGCGTGGGTGATGCGGAGAGAGACGCGCCTCAATGGCGTACATTTGAAATCCCCCACTCTGCTTGTGATTCGTCGTTGACACTCTCGGCTGATTTCTGTGATTTCGTAAATCTCAAATTCATACTTTGGTCGCTCTACCCGAATGTGGAATGCTATGCCAGACTCTGTTTTCCTCCAAATTACGACTCACAAAAATTCAAAAGCAATGTGCAATGGTGTCTCCTATTAAATCCTCTCCTATTTTCCAAAATGCTCGCGATGTGTTTCATAACATTAAAAAGCCAATCATTACAAGATGTGCACTCTAGTCATATGTATATAAATATAAAAAATAGCCGCAATTGACTTAACTGGAACTGTCTGCAAGAAACTCGGAATCGAACCTAAAACGTTAAAGAATCCGCAGAAAAAACCTATACATGGCAATGAGTTCGTAGATGCAGCTATTTCTCACGAGCAGGAACTCTGCAGCGAGGTGTTCGCATCATTTGACAAGATCATTCAACAACTGACGATTTGATTGAAGCAAGTTCAGGAAATTGTGGTCCATTTACTACAAAACATCGACAAGGACGATTTTCCCATGCATTGGAAGCGTCTCCAGCAGTTTGTCGCCAGTTCTGAATCAAAAGAAGATATAAGAGGCAAAGGACCACTGTTACTCCTCTTGTTTATTCAAAAACTGAATCTGAGAATTTCGGTTCCAAATATGGTATTCCTGTTTCGCATATATTTGACTTTGGCAATCAGTGTAGCTTGTTGTGAGAGAAGAAACTGAAAATAATTAAAAATTATCTTAACCACTGTGAGCTTTACTAGACTAACAAACTTGCCTATATTGTCAATTGAATAAGATTTGGCTGCGAATATTGATTTTGTCGAAGTTATTTCTCACTTTGCTGCTCGTAAGGCCCGTAGAAGTCGTCTTCATACCAAAAGCTGGCAGCCCAACCATACAGAAGCAAAAGACTTCAGACCTATAAGTCTGACCTCCTTTATAACGTTTGAAAGGCTATACTGATTTACATATCCCTAGCTTTTTGGAACCGGAAGTAATATCTACCTTTCAACATACTTACACAAAAGGACGAAGTGTAGAAACAGCACTACGCTGTGAAGTAAGAACTATAGAGAAAACGTTGCAAGATAAAGAATACACACTGGCAGCTTTCCTGGGCATTGAAGGAGCCTTCAACAATATAAAAAACAGTGTAATTTAGAAAGACGTAAGTGATCAAGAAGTAGAAGAAACAATCACAAATTGGATCATGTGTATGCTGACCAAACATCAGATCCACAGCGAACTAGGAAATGCAAACTTGAAGAAGTGTGAGTCACGTGGAACCCCACAAGTAGGTATCATATCATCCGTACTCTGGATCCTGGTCATGAATGAGATCCTCATAACTCTCAAACACGATGGCATCAAAGTGGTTGCCTATGCCGATGATCTAGCTTTTTTACGTCAGGGAAATTCTTTACCACTATTAGCCACAATCTAACAATTTACTAACCAAGACCTGGACAAAAAAATGCGGCCTTATGTAGTTAACCCGCTCAAAACAGATTTGGCACTTGTACGAATAAAAACGCACACGATGAGTAGTTGTAAGGTACTGATTTTATTTTCTTAAAAACCTATTCTATTTATACATTTTTACAACTTATTCTACAAAGCAAAAGATAACAATATCTTTATGACCTGACCCTTTTTGTGTTCAGCTGTGTGTTGTGTGTGGGAAAATAATCTTCCCTTTCTTAAGTGGACTGTATATTTTATTTATTTAAGATAACACACAGCTGCACACCAGACTATCTTTTATGTTCATTTATGAACATTCTGCGGGCGGCCAAAAAGATCTATTGTTATAACATTTTTTGACTTACATTTGTTTCGAATATAAATTATGCCTAAGAACAAAATTACACTTATGACTAATATCAGCGATAGATGACTGCTATGGGATTGGCGTTTTTAAGCGATTCTGCCGCCGTCTCCGACCTCGGGCAAACAGCTCAAGTTGTCTCCAATCTCCCGAATCACGAGGGTTCTCGGCTTCATCCTTAAATATTCCGTCCTGGGTATCTTCTTGTCCAGAATCGATTCCACGTCGCAAGTACTGCACAGCAAGGGTAAGATTTTGGTTGAGATTTTTAAGTACAAATCCATAATGAACCATGGCAAATCCATCACTTGGGCAACGAGCTAAAATTCCTTCCAAGACATACTTGGCATCTAAAAGACGATTTACCATCAGATATGTGGCCGCCAGTTGGTTACGATGAGTTACATTTTTCGGAAACCTTCCAATTAGCATTTCATGGATAGCAGCTTGTACATAAAGTCCCATAAACCGCATACGATCCACGCATCTTTCGGCAACCTCAGTGAGTTCTTTATCATTAAAGACATCATTTCCAATGGTGCGATTAATCTCTGATAACTTGTCGAGAATTTTGGCTTTTCCAAGGAATGGTTGAGGTTTATCGGGGAATTTTCGGGATAAAGATTCAAACGAGGTTAGTGCTGAGTTAAGATTCTTTCGGAGCATTTCTTTGTTTGGTCTTTTGAGTTCCTCTTCAAATTCATCGTCATCCTCTGACTGTGGACCACCACCTCGTGGTTCTATTTGTGACGATGTATACGATGGCGACTCTTCTTCTTTAGGTTCTTCTTGCTTTGAAATTGCTTGTTGCTGTCGTGCTTTTTCTTGGAGAATCAACAGCTCCTCAGCATCATTATCGATTACCACTGATTCAAGAGATTCAAAAGCTCCATCGTCATCTTCGATTTTTCTTTTTAGGTGGTACTTCATAGCTTTTACACCTGCTTCCCATATTCCACCAAATTGTGGTCCTGCCGGGGGCGAAAAATGCCAGGTTACCTTTTCATTTGCCGGAATTGGTGCAACACTCGTCTTGTTTTTGATAACTTTTTTGAGTTCCGCATTTTCTTCATTTCCAACTTCACTTCTCCTCTTATTTCCATTGCGTTGGTCTTTTTCCGTATTCTCTTTATTTGCTTTCGACTTTGATCGTTTGCTTTCTTTTTTGTTTGTTAAATCATCAATTTCAAGCTGTTCCGGACAAACTCTTCCTGTCCTTCTGGCTCGGGCAGTTTTACCACAACCAACTGGTTCAGACAAACAAACTTCTTTACCTGAAGAAACCCCCAATGCTATGCTCCTTAAATTGACTTTTGTGGAGTCCACTTTCACATTGGAGTCGTAGTGAGCATCAGTTTCATCGTAGAACACTTTGTTTTCACTATTGAACATAGGAAGAAACACACCCTCGACATTGGTCACTATTTTACTGGTAAAGGGCAAATAAATTACTGAATCTAGTTTGCTCTCTTCAATTTTCAACAGACTAGGAATGGGGTGTTTCTCTTTGGGAAACAATACAATTGTCTCTTCATCTCTTAATTCCTTCAATTGATGCGGTGTGAGTGTGATAATGGCTACGGCACCATTGTAGAAGAAGTTTTGGGTAGGACAACCTTGGTTAAGAAATTGAGTAACAAATGGTGACCAGTTCCAAAGATCCTTGAAAAATACAGGATCACATGAAAGCAATTGGTAGCAGCATTTTACGATCTTATAATCTGAAACCGCAGAGACTCGTGAAACTTTGGTTTTCTTTTTTATCGTAATATCATCATTTGGATTAGTAAAAGGTGCAGGTTTATTCAAAAAATACTTTGTGGCATATCGTTGAATGTTTGGTGATAGCTCCATAAGCTCGGATAGAGCGACGCATTTCTTTTGATACTGGTCAAAGCTTTTGTCATCATCGTCTTCTGCGTTGTTAGTGTTTGACATCAAAATAAGTAAAAGGTAGTCTTGGAATGCTACTCCAATATTCTTAGTATATTCCGGGTTCAACAGGTTGGATCCCAAATAGTTTAGAACTTTTACAACATCGAGAGCAGTTGGATCTGGTAACCTCAAAAAATCCTTCAATATTGTGTCTTCGTTTACAACATCGAGAGCAGTTGGCTTTAGTAACCTCAAAAGATTCTTTAATGTTGTGTCTTCGTTTTTCATAAGACTCAATAAGTGTTTTACTGATGTTTTGAATTTATTAATTTTTATTTCCATCTCGCTAATGAGTTTCTAAACTTAATTTTATTTACTTCAAAGTGTTCGTTGGAGGTGTTTTTTGTTTAGTCGCCACGTTGACTTAGCTGTGCCTCGACTCACAACTTGTTATTTGCACTTTTATTTTTTCTTAACGTTGTATAGCCACGTTACGCTAACCAGTATAAGTTCTGATTACACTTTATTATTTTTTTTTTAAATTTTATATGGCTGAGCTCAATATCTGTAGCTCGATGGACCAAATGTACGAATAAAAACGCACACGATGAGTAGTTGTAAGGTACTGATTTTATTTTCTTAAAAACCTATTCTATTTATACATTTTTACAACTTATTCTACAAAGCAAAAGATAACAATATCTTTATGACCTGACCCTTTTTGTGTTCAGCTGTGTGTTGTGTGTGGGAAAATAATCTTCCCTTTCTTAAGTGGACTGTATATTTTATTTATTTAAGATAACACACAGCTGCACACCAGACTATCTTTTATGTTCATTTATGAACAGCACTCTTCACCAATAGAAGAAAACTACCTATTTTTGAGATGCCAAGAGTAGATGGACTGAAGACCTCTGAATAAGCCAGATACTTGGGAGTGATCTTAGACAGAAAACTGAATTGGGGTCCCAATATACGAGAGAAACACAAAAAAAGCCATGATAGCACTGTATTTGTGAAACAGGATTTTTGGCAAAAACTGGGCATCAAATCTCAAAATCATCATGTGGATGGATACTGCCATTATTAGACCTATTCTATCTTATGGCAATTTGGTGTGCGCTGGAAAAATTCACGCATTTAAAAACCTTAACCAAAGAACAAAGAACAGCCTCTATTTGCATGACTTTGAAACTGCCACGAGTCAGTTGAAATGGTTTTTCTCAAAGAAAAGGAAAACTTTCCCTCAGATCCTACCACCTTCAGATTCGTCCCATAAGCCTTACGTAGCTTGTCTGTGATTTTGGTATAGTCTTTGAAAAATTACAGTCTGGTGATTGTAGAAAAATCTCCCTATCCCAACTTGCTTTAAAAATTTCGTCACTTTAGACTCATATAGCCAAAATTAAGAAAAGAATTAGTTGAACTGTCTAAAAATTTTAACGTTGCGGCTTCAAACCTAAATAGCTTTTCAGGCCCCAAGCTTCCGGTTGACATATCCACTTCAACTGATGATTTGGAAGAGCTGCACACTCCTCTGCCTTACTGCCTTACGTCTCCTCAAAAACAATAGATTCAATAGTGCAATCAACTTCAGCTATTTTTAAACCTAATAAGTCTTTTAGACTTAGGCATTCATTTTTCCGAAAAAGGCTTATGTCTTAGAAGCTGCACTGACCCTACAAATAATAACAATGAAACGAAACAGCCGATATAGCTATTGTTTCTCCCTCTAGCTGGCCTAATAGTTTTAATCATCAAAAAACCCAACTACCTCCTACACCCAAACAAGTTGAATCTGTTCCCGAAACCATTAATGTGAATCATCCGTCAACTGATCCATTCCCAATTCTCAAACAAGTCGAATCAGTCCTCAAATTTTCGTATCTTGTCCTAAACGTGATTTTATATCCAATGACATTATCTCCCATCAAACATTGAACCATAACATGGAATGAGATTAGTAAACCTTACAGTTTTGTTTCGTCCTTAAAAAATTTGTGTCCCTTCGTCACACTTCAATTACCTTTGTAGCCCTAGTTTCTGGCCTTCAGTTACTCTTTCAAAAGAGTTTTTTTTTTTTAAGAAAAAACATGGTAAAAATGTTACTGTTCATAATGTTCCGAAAAACAAATCAGACTTTCCCTATTTTATTAGAACTTAAGGGGGCTTTATAGAAAGGCTATTGATTTTTTCATTGACTCTAAAGATTTTGCTCATTACTTTTTCGTTTTGACAGAAACCTGGCTTCGTTCAGGCATTCTGGATACAGAGCCTTTTAATTCAGAATTTCAAGTATTTTTAAAGGACCGTCCTGCACACGTAGACGTAAACGTAGGAGTTTTTTTTAGCTTGTCGCAATAGTTTTTTGTCCGCTAATATGACTTTTTTTTATTTAAAAAAGATCTAATTTGAATTGAAGCTACCTATGAGCCTTAGAGAGTCTATTACCTTCCCCTAAAAGTTCTGCCCCTGCTTGCAATGAAGTGGCTTAAGTGTTAGACTATTTTAATAATATTTGTTCATTTCAGAAAGCTTCTTTGACATCCTTTGACTTACAATAAGTAAGCTGTATTAAAAGTATTTAAATCGAAATCTCGATTTAGTCTTTACCTCTGACGTTGTTAGTACTGTCGTTCTTAAATCTAATTCTGGTCATTACTGATGCCGATGACTATCACCATCATCTCGCTATTTTTCTTGACCTAAACGGTCACATTCATAGTTATAGTAATTCATACGACTGCTCGTATATATTTGACTATCGAAAGACCAACTCTCAAATTCTTTCTGATGAACTAAGTAGATCTTGTATTAAAAATTTTTCAGCTTTCACTAATATTGACGAAGCAGTAAGACATTTTTATTCTATCCTTAGCGACTGTATGATCATATCTATACGGAATCTTTAAGGAATTAAAAAATCTTCAGAACAAAAGAAATAGTACTTGGGCCTCTTGGCTAGAATAGATTGAAGCTAGAAGCTGCTGGCTGCCACTTACTAAATTCATTTTTACTCGCAAACATTTATCTTTATAACAAAACTCATATTTTTAGCCATAGCAGTAAATTATATATGCGTTTTATTTCTTCTTGAAAACCACGCTTTTTTAAAAACACCCTTTACTAAAAAAAGAGTCTAAACCCTTTACTAAGCAGTGCCAATTCCTCACGAGCTGTGTGTAGATTCCAATTTACTTACTCTTATTTTTTTGTAATAATTCGTAATAATACTTACATATACTCAACAATTTAAATATTGCTTGGCAATCACAGTACTTTATTTGTTAAAGGTTCACCTTACAGGTTTTTTAGCAGTTTTCGAAAATAGTTCTAGGTTCTATCAACAGCATGCTTAGAGAAATTCAACAAAAACCAAAAAAAAACTTTGAGTAGAGCTACAAATAGTTTCTTATTTTTTTTTATAAAGCAATATAACTCTATCCGAGATCCGAAGATAGTCTCTGAACCCATAGCTCGTTTATTGGAAACGGATCTGCTACTTGAAATACAAAGCAAATATTACTCAATTCTTATGATAATTTTTGCGATTGAGTGCATCACCCACACAACAATCCAGTCCAAAACTTGAGATGATAATATTTTGACAAAATTCTTAAGCCCAAAACTATCCATAACTTGTTTGTATACTCCGTTCGCCAAATCAACCCTCTTAGGTTATTGTTCATTGAAGCATGTGTGAAAGTTTTTTGTTAACTTCCTTTTTCTTTTTATCTACATGCAAATGCAAAGTATAGACCCCTTTATACTCTGCAGAAGCATTCTTTATTTTAGGTCATATCGGCGCAAAGCACCTAGTAGCCAAATCACAATAACAAAACCAATACGAAACTATCAACTGAAGATATGGAATTGTTTTGTATCTATGGGGATATATGTGTTATTGTTTTGAAAACTATGCAGTCTGGTACAATGTATGCTATAGCATAGAAGACCCTCCTGTAGCTAGGCTAGGCACTATCAAAAGTCGTTAAGACCAACTTTTTGAGTAACATCTGAGTGCCGGTTTGCAGTAATTGCACAAGGGGAATAAGGATGGCTTTGTTAACCTAAAAATTGATTGGTAAGAAGGCACTAGAACGGTGGCATTGGTATTTTTTCTTCAATGGAATGGTATAGGTGGGTTTTGGGTTGGTAACTTTGCGGATAAGAGGGCAGATTGCGACATGGCCCATCTTTTTCTGAACATACACCATCGTTCAACATTCATATACTCGTATGAATGTATTTTTTTTTGTTTTTTTTTTTTTTATAAAACAATCGTTGTGTCCTTTCTTCGTGTCAGAGAAGAAGAAGAATGAATAAAGAGAAAGTAAAGGGCAACAGCAAATGGAAATAGTGGCTTCCGTTCTGCTTTGCTGCGATTATTTTACCCCGACCATGGGCAATGGTTGTTGATGGCAGAGTGGAACGGTGATGGTATAGTTGCTAGATATACGTTTTGCTGTTTTTATTGTTTGGAATATCCTTTAGAACTGATGTCATGCAAAAAGGACGTAGCATAGTCCATATGCGGTCAATTTGGCGCATTTTTTGGTTTTTCTGTGTTTTTTCCTCTTGTTTTCCTTTGGATTGTTTTATTTTTTTTTTTACTATTTTAGGTTCATTTCTATCTGCTGCATTGTCCTTCATTTCGAACATTGAAATGTTGAATTTATTTGGGTTATGACTCTGACAAAAGTAGGACAGTTGAAATTTCAAGGCTATCCTGGCCGTTCAAGTGAGAGAGAATTGGAATGGTGTTTGAGTAGGTACCTAGGTGGTTGGTGTATTGGTATAGTTTTTAATGAAGATCATGCATTAAAAATGTAAATCATAGTTTGAGTCAATAAATCTATACCTTGGCAGCAGTACATTTGTTTATTAATGAATTCACTTCACATATCTTGAGTCTTGACTTGGCGAGTTCTAATGGTTTGACTTTTTTGAATTACACATTTTCAATAGGTGTTGTGTGTTGATAGCTTTAAAATAGCTGTTTCGAATTTTAAGTTTGAAACTTATGACTCTTATTATGGTTATCTTTATTTAATCAGGGAGAGACTTATAATGGTTTACTTACTTAAAGCCTTAAAGCTCTATCACCAAAAAAATGTTTTGTAGCTCCGACGCGAAGGCGACCGATGTAAGCATTGTTGACAACTTTTCTCTCACCTCTATCACTATACAAATGTATGGAAAAGCAATTGATAGTAAAAAAGACAATTTATGGTTAAATTAGAGACTATGCTGAAGATGTTTGACAGTGATACAAAACACGAAAGAGGCAGGAGCCCGAAAAAAATAGCTAGAAAAAATTACCTTTTATATCGCTGTGCAAAATCAATTTGACATCTAAATTTGCCTCTGTCAAACTACAAAATGATGGAACCTTAGAGTGTGAGTGTGTTTCAAGAATTAATGGGACATATTTTTAGTTGAATTCACGTATGGTATTATGAACGTGTGACAACGTAGTGTAAAATACTAAGCAGAATTGTGGAAGCTAGTGGAATGTCTATTACGTTGGAGAATCTAAGTTCGAATCCTAAGTGTGTTAACTTTTGCGAGGAATTGGGATGTCATCCCACAGTTGTATCATTGTCTCGAAAAGTGCTTTCTTGACTAGCCGTTCGTAATCGGGAAAAAATGGAGGTCCCCACATTTCCACAACGTATGGTTGGGAGAAAAGCGCTAGAACCTGAGGTTTCCTGTTCTATTGTGCCTGCCTATTTTAATTTATTGTGTTAACCTAGTGCTTCAATAGTTTTTTCTTATTATCACTAAAACCGTGAATGTGTATAATTTCTTTAATAGCCCTGTTCACGCTGTACAAGTAGTTGGACAGACTTGGGCTTGAACGACCAATTCTTGATAGTTTGAACCATTCAGACGACCGCTTGTCCAACTTGTTGGATGGTTTTCAAAATTTTTTGAAAATCTAGAAGTTGGACGGAGTGGAATGTGACATAAAGTTGGACAACATGCTTGATTGATAAGTGTGAACGAAAACTACATCAGACCATCCAACTTCCATCAAACGAAGTCTGTCCAACTAATTGTACAGTGTGAACAGGGCTAAAAATGTCAACACTTTTGTGGACACTCGAACCGTGCTATTTTTATTTCCGACTGCATAATTATATGAAATACATATAGGGTAAGGAACCTTGTTCCTCTCCTGTGTATACAAAAATAACGAAATATAAGTTCTGCGATTTAAAATTTTAAACTGCCTTAAAACAGCAACCGATGAAAAAAAAAAAAAACAAAAATAGAATGACATTTTACAGATGATTGACATCGAATGACAAATTTTTTCCAACACTTTCTGTTTAACACAAAAATCACACACACAAGCATGAAAATGTACAAAGATATACTCTGAACGAAAGTTCTCTGGCGTTGCAATCGGTGGAAAATGTTTCAGATAGACATAATGTATAGACGAGTATAATGCTGATCGAGTACTGAGAAACACTATCACTTGCCAAATACGGGAGTCTGAACTACGTTCTAATGCTCCCAACTTCACCCTACACAGGCTTAACAAGTTTTTGGAATGATTCAAGGGAAATCGGGCTAGGTAAACGTGTGTACTGTACATATATTAAACGTAATGTTACTGATATTGATTCTAACGAGCTAGTACACAGGACTTTTGCCTCCGTCTCTACAATTAGTGATAGCACATCTAGTACTATGAACCATCAATACGGTAATGATTATTGAATTTGAATTCTTTTCTTAACTTCAGCTTTTCGGCTGTAAATCAGGTGGATATGCTAAGCAGTACATCGTCCTTTAAATTCAAAGCGATTGTGTTTGATGATTTGAATGCAGTTTTTATCAAAATTATTTTACCATATATAGCGTATATATTTAATTCGGTGTTCATGTTTCATGTGGTGTGTTTCCTCATACCTGGAAACGTGCTAAAATAATTCCGGTACCCAAAAAGACGAATGAGTTTAGACCAATAACAGTTTTGCCCTTTCTCTCGAAAACTATTGAAAAAATTATGAGTTGACAGATTAATAAATATTTGTGAAACAAGAATCTACTATGTGACAATCAGTCCGGGTTTTGAGCAAAACATAGTTGCAAAACAGCTCTACTAAACGTGATAGATGACGTTAGACATGCCGTTGATGAGAATAAAGTTATACTCTTCTAGTTTTGCTTCAGTTCTCTAAAGCTATTGAGACAGTAAATCACAATATTCTCTGTATCGAACTTCGGAACCAGCTGAATTGTTCATCATCGTCAACTAAACTTGTTTCCTCATACGTAATAGATCACAGGCTGTTGTTCCGAATAATTTACCTGTCCCATTTTTTCCTCTAAGTTTAGGAATTCCACAGGGCTCCAGTTTTGGACCACTAATTATTTTAATGTAAATAAATGATTTATTGAAATGTATGTTGAGTTCTTCAGCTGATATGTATGCAGACGATGTGCAGCTGGGTATAAGCTTTCCCCTGTGCCTTTTAGAAAATGCTTCGTGAGAAATAAATGAAGATTTTTTATAGAGTTTATCTATGGTCTCTAAGAAAGCAGTTGACACGTCTTGCCTTCCAAACTTGTACCTGAATAACAAGATTATCGACTTTGTCGAATCCGCAACTATGCTTTATAGCTGCGAAATTTTCAACAACTGTGATTCTGAACATACGCGCCAACTAAACGTGACTTACAACAGCATAGCACGATTGATATGCTAAACAAAATTATGCAACTTAAACAAACAGTGAATCTGTGCAACAGGATCCATTTCACTCAATCTAAAAGAAATCTTAATCTCACTATTTTTCATTACAATTTCTTATCGACGCGATATGTCTTTGGAAATCCCTCCCTCGAGCCATTAGACTTATAAGTTGGCGTAGTCCTGTTCAAGGATTGGCTTCGGAACTACCTGTTAATATCTAGATGACAACTGAATATTATTTCTTCTTTCTCCCTTTCCTTGCCTCTTTTCCTTTCATTCTTCTTTTTAAACATTCTTTTTTCATGAAAAGAAATGTCTACTCCTTTATGTAAATAATGAAATATAATGTGCTGAAATAATTTTGTAAAGCTTAAAGCATTGCAATTTCCTGCTTTTAAATTTGAAATATAAATATAATATGAAAGAAAAATAAGTTTAAGCTTAAATTTATTATTCGAATAGCTTACACAGTTAGAAAATAAATCTTATAAATTTGACTGTTCAAGTTAACAAGTTAATGCTATAAACTTAAAATTTACAATCATAACAAAAGTTTGGAAAACATCCAGAAGAAATTATTAATTACAATAATTGATTAACAATTCAAATGTTGTTTTAAAGTAAATAAAAAGTTTATAAAAGAAAATTAAGGAAAAAGATGAAAGGAGAGAAAGATTAAAAAAAGGAAGAGAAATAGAATTAAGATAGAAATTAGTTGTTCAGAGAAGAAAATACGTTGACTATTCTCAAATCGTTGCATGTTGCTTATCTCTCGCAAATAAGCTGGAAGTGAATTCCAGGCAGATATAAAAAACTGTCTTTCTAGATTCAGACATAAAAACCTGAGCAGAATTAAACATGAAGATCTGTTTGATGCCGAAAACCGAAGTTTTCCATACATTGGTATATATTGGCTGACGAGTTCTTTGAATTTTGAATTGAATTTTTATTGTAGTAGCGTTCGAAATTAAATAAGATTATCGAAAGACATTGGAAGTAGGTTCTGCCGCAGGTGCGAGACATGGTCATAACTTCTTAGGCCGTAAATGTAACGAATGGCACTATTAAAACAATTTTCAATCTATTTTGCTAACGGAGTCACAATTATAGT
This sequence comes from Melanostoma mellinum, assembly GCA_914767635.1. NCBI lineage: Eukaryota > Metazoa > Arthropoda > Insecta > Diptera > Syrphidae > Melanostoma > Melanostoma mellinum. Next base: position 74,625,087 of record OU612059.1, read on the forward strand.
AAATTTCACACCCATAGGTGAGGATTAGTATTACCAAAGTCTTCACTAGTGAAATTCTGGTTTTGAGGTGGATAAATTCCTGAGCAGTGTAGAGGGTCCGAAGAGTACCATAATCCATAATCCGTGCTGATTTTAACAATTATATAATTTATTAATATCTTCGAATGTTCTTTTTTATTAAATTTGTTCAAGTACGATTCACGTTCTTTTTCCGCACTTAGAAGTTATATATCTGAAATGATGAAATGAGCAAACAATTCATACTCAAGCGGACGTAACAATAAACACGTCCTTTCAGTCTTAAACATATTAAACCTTAAATACATTATATACAATAAATAAAATAGACTTTTAATTAAGAAACTTAATCTGAAATTACATTCATAAAACGTTACAAATCCCACTTAAAATGAATAATATATTTGAACTTTAGTCGAAGCGTGCACTATTCAAAGATATATTGTGTAAGCTATGAAATAAGAAAATAAATAAACGAATAAATAAAATAAATAAGTTATGCACTAGTTCCCAATATCAAGACATTTTTATCAACTGACTGCTCTCCAGCAGATAATTAACCAATTCATATTATAAACGAGGAATTGCAGAATGAAGCTCATATCATTAGTCCCCTTTCATTAGATAGAATTCAATGTTCCAAAACTCAATGCTGTCTCTTGTCGTTGACGCTAAACATTCCTCCATTGCCATTATTCATGAATGCTATTTGTATCCAAGAAAGCGAAGAGCTGTCAGGACTTGTTATGTGTGTAAACAATGATCTTCGTTCTAATGAATACATATTTGAAGTCACCAAAAACGCTGCTAAATGCTTAGGCTTCTTGAGATGATGCAGGAAGTTCTTCACCCGTTTTGATCTGGCTACAATTTATAAGGCCTTCATCCGCCAAAAACTGGAGTGCAACTCCCAGGTGCTTCCCTAATACCTCTGCACCTGCTTGATAGGTTACACAATAGAACGTTAAAGTTGATAGGTGACAGTTCAATTGTACAATCGATTGATTCTCTTGAACATCGTCGAAGCGTCACTTGTCTCTCTCTCTTTTATCGCTTAATCTACAAACAGTGCTCAAGTGAAATAGCTAGTTGCACACCTCCCCTGAAACAATTAAGCGCAACACCCGTCGCGCTAGCAAGCTCATTAGTTTAACCTTGAGCCCAACTTCGGACGTATACAGTCAAGTGTAGAGATTCGTATTTTAGTCGCATCACCCGTATGTGGAATGCTTTACCTGGCTCTGTATTTCCCCTGTACTACGATTCACAAAAGTTCAAAAGCAATGTGCATCGGTGTTTCCTTTCAAATCCTCTCCTATTTTTCTAAATGCTCGCACTGTGTTCTATAACATTATAAGGGTAGTCTTAACCAATTGATATGCGCGTTAGTTATAAATAAAAAAAGTCAAGATTTTGATTTCAAATCATATAGCGTAGTATTCTAACGCTTGAAGCATGAAATCGATGCAGGAGTTTCTAAGTTCCCGTTGCCATGGAAACATAGAGATAAAATATATAGCCTATGTCCTTCGTCATGTTCTAGACTATCTCTGTACAAAATGTCATTTAAATCGGTTTAATTCGGTTTGGGCAAAAGAGGCTAACATAGAAGGACGGGCAGACAGATTTACTTTCACATTTATAATATTAGTTGGAATTATGAACATATTGGTGTTCCCACTTTACTGTCCCATGCCAATTCACATACCATCCCTTATTTGATCCGTAACAAGAAAATTTAGTATATTCGTAAAAAAAACACATGTTGCATGTTGCAATTGAATTATCGTGTTTGTTTACGTGTCACACAATATAACTTGTTTTGATTGCTTCCATTGAAAAGAATGCTAAACTTAACGAATCTAATTATAAAGTACTCAAGTCTCTAAAGTTAGTTATATCGCTCTAAAAATGTTGTTAATTTTTTTTCCTCTCATCTGATTGAAAAAATATGGTCACAGTCTTCAAAAAGGACTAGCATCAGACTAGGGGCAGAATCAGATTATTGACTACCAAACATTTCAATGCTATACCGACCTTTTTCTTACCTGGCTTAATTTTTCTGCCGAGACTCACATCACCCACAATAATTTCTCAGTGTGCAGTTCGTTGAAAATAGTTTTCTATTTTTATATAAACAACATAATTGTCCTGTAATAGATTCGACTAAGAAATAAATGAAAATGTTCACGAAATGTATTTGGTCATAAATCGGGTTCTTGGATCTAATATTGGTTCTATTGTTTCTCCATGCACTCCACACATGACTATCATTACCGTATTGAGAACACAGCTGGGTATTAGTCCCAATCTCGATCCCGAAACAAATTAAGAGACCAATAATCCCGGTTCATTACTTTCAAGACTCCACGAGGTTAACATAAAATTCCACTTCATTCAGCAAAAAGCATCAGCAACTCTCGTATTTTGTATGTTAAATCAAACACACTTTAGATATCCTGTGTTTTTCTTCTTCTTTTCTCTTTTTTTTTTAAATTAAAATGAAAAATAAAAAAATTACTATATTCTATACCTTTGTTTGTTCCCTTTTCTCATTTAATATAAATTCCCTATCCTTTCCAGCTAAAAGGCGTTGCCTCCACGCTTACTCTTAAAAAATAATCACATTTCCATCTCTAACATTCCTTGCAAGTAGTCTTCCTTAGGCATGTGCTATTTATGTGTATATAAAGTCAAAAGCATACTTTCATCTATGCTCCAATTCAATCGCATCCTTAAATTTCAGCCTAGCAAAAGGGGATGTAGCCAGTATGACTCAATAAAAATTTCAGGCCAACTATATGCGCCTAAGCTCCCCGGCATATACATGAAATACGGTACACTGCCATCGTAATGATCATCGTTGCCGAATGAACTATTTTCTATAGGGAACAATGTCCTTTCGTTAGAAGAAGCAAAGAGAAGAAGAAAAAAAGAAAAGGATTGCATAAATATAGGAATGTGAGAAAACGAGTATACCCCACATTTCGTATAGCGTAGTTCATATGACATCCAGGGCGAAGCATATTCCCACTTCCCCATTGTCATTCATTCAGGGATAGGATAGGAAACGAAACGACGACGACGCCAAAGAACAAAAATGTAAAAGCAAAAAAAAAAACGAAAGAAATAAAAAAGGAAAAAGTGGAGGAAAAAAAAACAGAGCCCCTGTGTCCTGAATCCATGCTCCGAATCATCATAGGCTTGGAGAAGAGTGAGACACACAGCGAGCAAACAAGAAGTAGACAACTAAAAATAATTCCACTGCGGTGGTTGTTGGTTGGTGCAGGAATGGAGGTGGTCGTATACTATACGAGCATATTGCTCCACTTCACCTCTCTCGGATTTCTTGTTCCGGAAATTATCCTTCTAACCTGCCAGCTGATGCATTGTGCATATGTTTTCTTGTATTGCCACTCTTGGGAGTTGTAGTTCCTTCCAAAAAGTTATCATTGCAACGACGAATAGTGCCAAACATAATTGGGCTATAAGCTTACTCTTTGAACTTAACAGGGCACACAAACATCCATCCTTGTACGTGAGCATGTACAGTCTTGAGATTAATAAAAATAAATTAAATTTTATGATGACCAATGCAATACACTTGTTTACTTAGACTCCAAAAGCTGGCCGAACAAAATGGGATCAATTGAAAATAGGTTCTTCTAACGCATACTCGTAACGACCGTCACCGCTCACCGGGCCCTGAATTTGCTTACATTACCCTTGTCAATTGTGAATAATAAAGTGAAAACCAGCAAAATGATTGACACAATGATATTTCATAGCAAGGTACTCGTTTTTGGGGGCTACCGACTTCAGTGCTGGCTTAGGTATAATTTCCCTGAACCTACCTTGTTGAAACATTTATCCTCTTTTTGGGAAAACCATGGTACATTTCAGTTTTGTGATCCCTCTGGTGTACCTCTAGGCACGCAATTCAGGCCAATAAGTTTTTTTTAGGAATATCATTGTCTAACTCTGTGCTAGAGTTTGATATCTGGTTTCTACCAATTTTTTTTTATTTTTGCTACATGCTTCGCCACTCTAAAATTTTGCTTAAAATCTCACTTTAGTGCTGAGCGTGAGCACTATTCTATTGTGAGTGAGGATGACAAGCAAGCACGGAATATCGAATTTCATCAAAGTACAATTTTATGTCGATAGAGAAAGGCTAAGTGGGAAAGCGCTATTCATGGTAGGCTTTTCGTGGAAAAATATTAACTCGATGTCTCCATGACTCGATTTTCAAAATCATACACAACAGGCATGCCACGGACCACACACCGCTTCAACATCATTCTGAAAGATGATTCGCCATTAAGTCAGAAGAATATGATATCGAGGATTTGAGAGCTTCATGGTTGCTTGAAAACATTCATACATATATCATTAGCTCTGGCAAGGGTTCGCTTATTTTCAATACCATTGCTTTGCAACACATGATGTGGAAGACGAAGTGAAGAGTTCAGTTTTTGATTGTTTGACTGGACATTTAAATTTAACAGATTTCATTGCTTAAGAAAGGAGAACTATCCCCTGACAAAAGCTGCAAGTCTTCTGCAGTCATTTTTTGATGTTGCAGATTTCATACAAATGCGAACATTTGTGTGGTCAACTTACGATCTATGGTTGTGTATTATCCATCTACGATCCTTTGTTTGACAGATACCACGACTCGAACTTGAACGAAGTCCTTACCAAGGACACAGTATTTCGCCATTACTACTTGGATTTAGAACCTAGCAGGAACTTATTAATTTAGTCTTCCAACAGCGACCAGAGAAGACTTGTGGTATTCTTGGATCAATATTTAACTGGTTTGTGTATTGGCTATGCATTTTTAAAGCTTGGCTGTTGCAGTAGAGGCATACTCCGATCTGCTATCAATCGCGATAAAAATTGGACCATTGTGTCATATCGGTAGATTTTCCGTCGCGACAAAAAAAGAAAAAGTCCTTAAAAGAACTGTGTGGGTATACGAAAAAGCCAATTAGGACGGCCTGAATAATTTCTTTCGAAATTTTGATTGGTTATTGTGCTTTCTCGAAGGAAACGTTGACGCATCAGCGTATATGATTTATAACGTAGTTCTCAACGGCATGAGAAACTTTGTTCCTTACAGAACAAAAAGTATCATCATGCTCAAATACAGAGGCCTTATTTTTTGCATGACCAAAAAGTATTTCATAAAATACTAAAGGAAGCAAAAACTTTTGGTCTTTTGTCAAGAACATTAAAAAATCGACCACGTCATCTCATCGATCCCAACGCTCGTCTTCAATGACTCTCCGTATATCAGCTCCATCGACAAAGCCAATTTGCTGGCAGCTCAATTTGCTGCCAACTCGACACTTCCTCATAGCAAATTGGCTCCAACTGAGCTCGAGTCTGCAAATTCTTTGATGAAGCAGATATTTTTTCGAACTCGATCGGTTGCGAGAGTCCTCAAAGATCTCAATATACACAAATCCGCTGGTCCACATGGTATCCCCGCCGTTATTCTGAAGAAGTGTTCTTCTACGCTGGCAAAACCACTGCGAAAACTTTTCCATCTTTCCTTTTCTGCTGGGATTTTTCCGAGCAGAGAGAACTGCATTTTTCCAGCCGGTCCCTAAAAAAGGCGAATCTTCCTCCCCTTCCAATTACCGTCCAATTGCACTAAAGTAAAGTGATGGCATATCTCACCGAAAAGTGGAACCAATCGTTACATTGTTTTGGAGAAAGTAAGATTATTGCGCTTGATATTTCTGAAGCATTTGATAGAGTTTGGCATCAGGCTCTTTTATCGAAAATGCGTGCTTTTGGTATCGATGAGTCTCTTCTTCGTTGGATTAGGAATTACCTTTCCGACCGTTCAATACAAGTTGTGTTAGATGGCTGCAAGTCTGATACCCACTTCATAAATGCTGGTGTGCCCCAGGGCTCCGTTTTGTCTCCGACTCTCTTCCTCATTTTCATTAATGATCTCTTGTCTGCAACTTCGTATCCGCTTAACTGTTTTGCTGACAACTCCACCCTCAACTTTTCATATTCGTTTCCAAATTCACGTCCCTGCTCTTCGGATGTGGAACTAGAACGGTTGTGTATGACAAGCTCTTTGAATTCTGACCTGGCTTCAATTTATAAGGCCTTCATTCGCCCAAAACTTGAGTATAACTACAAATATCTGGTCAGGTGCTCCTCAAACATCTTTGGGCCTATGTACTTGATAGGGTACAAAATAGAGAGTTGAGATTGATAGGTGATAGTTCAATCGTAAAATCGATTGATTCTCTTGAACATCGTCGAAACATTACTTGTCTCAGTCTCTTTTATCGCTTTATCTACAAACAGTGCTATAATGAAATAGCCAGCTACGTTCCTCATCTGAAACAATTTAGCCGCAATACCCGCCTCGCTAGGAACGCTCATCAGTTTTACTTTGAGCCCAACCTCGGTCTAACAGTCAAGTATTGAGATTCATATTTTAGTCGCACCACCCGAATGTGAAATGCTCTACCTGTCTCTGTTTTTCCCCTACATAAGGATTCACAAAACTTCAAAAGCAATGTGCATCGGTGTCTCCTTTCAAATTCGATCCTCCTTTCCTAGATGCTCGCACTGTGTTCTGTAACATTATTAGGGTAGTCATAACCCTTTGATGTGCGCGTTTATTATAAAAAAAAGATAATAAATAACAGAAGACAGATGACAGATGGCTGAAGTCAGATGACAGGTGACAGATGATAGATGATTAGCGACATATGACAGATGATAAGCCACAGATGATAGATGACAGATGACAAGTGACGGATGATAGATGACAGAAAATGGCAAATGACAGATAAAAGACCAAAATTTGTTTCCAATTTTGTTTTACTAGCACAAAAAAGAAACGTGGAACTCTTCAGGGGATCCCTAATCAAAAAGCATTCGTCGGTAAACTAAGCAGGAGCTTGCTATGGCAAATATTCTTTTCTTAAGTATCGCAGCAGATCATCACCTTTTCATAAAATGTCTCTTTCATGGGTTTGATACTGCTGCATCAAAAACATACCCTATACCATTTTGTTAAGACAGTTGAGATTGTTCGTGTAAGTTTCAAATACCGCTTCACTAAGGGCCAGTTGCTCAATCGAATCATAAATTTAAGTTCTACATAAAGTTCTACTTTTGTATGGGGAATTTATGTAGAACTTAAGAATTCCGGAACGTCTCATACAAAAATGAAAACTTTATGTAGAACTTAAATTTATGATTCGATTGAGCAACTGGCCCTAAGTCGCAGTTCGATATCTTCTATGGTCGATAACATCTTTGGAGGAGACGGGCAAAGAACATCCTCTTCTTGCTCTAGATTGTCATGACTAATATTGTGGTGGCAATAACTTAATAAGATGAGAATTGCTTAGCGAAATTCAGGCTTTTTTATGAAAAAATGAGACTGAGTAATTATTTATACTTCGTTCCACACAGCTGTTCGGTGGCACCTCATGTCTTTTTTATTTTATTAACGTCTCGTTCTACAACCAATGACTTAGCTGTGTGCTCGAAATAAGCACTCGTGTTAGAGCTTTTAACAAAACACAGTTTTGTTTTTTTGAGGAGAAAATATATCTTGCACTTAGGTGATGTGATGTGTTATTTGAAAGGTAAAAAACTACACTTACACAAATTGTCCGCATTAATTCGATTCCATTTGAAACGACTTTGAATAGTTACCACATACCCAATTATTTTTTTGTTTAAGAAACTTTAACTTGCCGATATCCAAATTCTTGTGTACCTACAATTCATGGTATTTCCTCCTCAACCACTTGGCTCTTATACTGCTCTTGTATTACGTGAGTTCAACCCATCTTCAATTATATCCTTATGAGATGACACACTCTACGTGGTGCTACGTTGTGGCACAGTTCGAAGGTTAAGGGCTTCAGGGAAATATTTCTACCTTCAAAGAACAAGTCTAAATCCATCGGTTTAATTTATGATTAATTACTTAACAACAAAATATCTCATTCCCGAAATAAAATTATGCTTTCACAAAATACTCGTATGTATTACTTTGACATTTGTGTTTGAAATGAAAGAGTATCGCTATGGACAACAAAAGATTTTCTATCTAAGAACAGCTATTACTCTAGCAAAATGAATACTCATCGTTTGTGCTACTTTCAAGAAACTTGTCGATTATCGCAGAGGCTTTTAGAGATTTCGGGTCATCCAATAGAAAACACCTAAAAATCGTACATTGTTTTGTTGTCCTTTTTAAAAAGTATACAAAATATGGTGTGGGTATGAAAATCACTTCACTCATGGCACAGGAAACGGACTATGTGATCTTTCATTAGGGTCGATGTTGTAATCGTCAAAGTTGTTGTGCCATTTTGTCTTTTTCGTCATCGTCATTATTGTCAACATCGACCGCCATTGTTTTGTCGTATTGTGCCGTGCAGATACTTTTGTTTAATGCAGATACTAAGGATACAATTTAGCCATAGTCGTCGGTCGTCGTCATCGTCATCGTCATATCGCTGATGGTGTAGTGGGAACAAACGACAATGACGCCGAAGTAGTACAACAAACGAAGGGGCTGTTTAAGGCTCTGTGGCAAGAGATTTGTTTGGGCTGTACATATGCAAATTTATTTTTATTTAGGTTACTCTCAGGAAATGCAACACTGTAGGGAAACAATACACAACAAAACGGGGCGAGAAGAGAACTCAATAGTAGTGAGAGAAAGAGAGTTGTTTTATTATTTTTTATTTTCTATTTTTTTTTTAGGGAGGGGGTCCCTAGTATATCGTAGTTCCCTAAGTTTTCGTTGTCTTTTTTTCCTATTTTTTGCTCTACTTCTTCCTGCTGCTACTTCCTTGTTGTTATTTTTATTTATTCATTGGTTTAGTGTACCTCTGATGCTATACGACAACGCGCTTATGAGTAAGAAGATATGTTATTTTTTTAGTCTCTCCTCTTTTCCTTTCAATTTGCGTGTGATTTTTGTATATCTTTCATCCTGTTGCTGATGATGGGTTGGTGTATCTTCATTTTTTTCTTCGACAACTTCAGTGAGCGGGGTTCAAATTAAGCTCTAGGACAAGCCAAACGTCGTCGACGACTGCCGTGCATTTATGTGTGTGTCAGATTTCTGTTTTTTTTGTGTTTCTTGTGTTTCACTCTTCTTTTCCAGATTATGCAAATTCGCTCCAAATAACAAATAGGCCAAAAGTTTTTGTTAGTTGAACTGACGAATAGCTGTACACATAGAGTACAACTCATATTGCGAATGTGTAGCAAGTATTTTATTCGAAAAAAATAAAAACATATAAGAAAACAAAAACTTACAAAGCACTGAACCAACATTGTTCTTGGTAATGTGTAGTAGGTCATAATTTGTGCTAAGGTCCTTTAATGACAAAAATTATGAAAGGAAGCCTACAAAGAACAACTGAAAACATTTAAAAAAAAAACAGGGCCTGCAACAACAATCGTAAATTAACCTAAGAAAGTTTGAATGAAAAAAATCACAATAAAAACTTTAAACCACAAAAATGAGGTTAACTAGTGAGCAACCAGCATTTGTATTTTATTTGTTTGGTAGGTCACTTTATGCGCTTTGTTAGGTGCTGTTCTAGTTTATGATGTTGGTTAGTTGTTATTTGTTGGTACTTGTTCGTAGTCGCTATGGACATTAAAATTATTGCGAAATTGACCTTTCCTAGTCCCACAACAATACGCATAGTGCACAGTGCGCACATCGAAATGTTTTGTGATTTTTCTAGTTCAGATGATCTAGGAAACTATTATCCTGCCATTGAAAAATCATTGTTAGTTTATTAAATGGATGATATATAGTAGTCAGAGTATTCCTTTTTTTAAGAAAAATCGTTTTGAATAAAGTTGCAACTTTCGTGGGTCTACTTTCAACTTGAAATGCCCTTTCTAAAATCCTTAACTTGTTTGTTATTGCTTCGTTTGATATATTAATTTGGACTTCTTAACAGAATGTTCAAAACACAACGAAAATCTCTGGTCTTCCTGGTAACAAGAATATGCTTCAAAGCAGTGCTAAGTCACCATCAGTCTTCTGAAACGTAAGAAAGTCTTTTTGTTTAGTGGTTTTAAATGGTTGTGACAAACACCAGGCATCTCCTGTGCGTCAGTTGATTGGTGGACCATGGTGGAAGTAAATGCCTCGTTCGTTAAATTTCAAACAGCAGAACAATACGTCTTCGTTTTGCTGAGGCTATCGCCAGCACTTCAGGGGCTGCTCTACACCCTGATTTATATTCCTTCTCTTGATTTACATCCTGGGATGCAATCACAAGGCCAATAAAACGGGAGTTGTAAGAGGTGCAGTCTTTTTTATAATTCTCGCTGTAACTTTGAAAATCTTGCAAGCAGCTTATCTATGTACTCACGTCTAGTAGATATGTCTACCAAAACGATAATCCCCGGGATAAAATTGCGACAAAAATACATAGTCACCTTTGCGTTGCTTCAGGACTGGTTCACTCTAGAATCTTAACCAAGGCATGGCTTGTTATCGGACCTTTACAGATGGCTCCAAAATTGATGAACCAAGTCTTCCCAAAGTGGAGAGCAAATGCATACAATTGTAGTCCTGTTTAGGTACATACGCATCTGTCTTCCAAGCGGAGACGTATGCTATCTAAGCTGCAAAGAAAAGCGGGATGGGGAGAAGTATTTGTGTCTGCAGCGACAGCCAAGCTGTGCTTAAGGCTCTTTTTTTTAAAATAGAAAAGAAGAGGCTTATAGTTACTAATTGGAACACTCAGACCTAATTACCGTTCCATTGTACTACCAGGGCAGCAGCTTTCCCCTTTTTTGTGGTGCAGTAGATCGAAATAAGGTGGTTGTCTTGTATTTTCACACCACGATTTGGGATTTGAAACCACGCATCCGACATGTCTTCTGAATACTCTACCACTGTTTTACGACCACCTTTAATTAAACTCTACTCAAAACTATTACTACATCAGAAGTCATCCAGGAATGCACAACCTCTCTGAATGCAATCGAAAGACTTAATTTTTTTTGGGTCTCCACTGGGTTCATCACTGCATAAATGGAACTGAGATTGACGATGAATTTGCAAAGCAAGGATCCCAGGACCTGAACCAGCCTTGGGTGGAAGTGAAGGCTTCAATCACCGATTTGATATGACAAAACCACAACCTAATATGACATCCCTCCGTTTGATGCAGGCAAACTAAACGTATTCTCCCCAATTTTAACAATGAAAACGCAACAATTTTTGCTCCCCTTAACAGAAAAGACTGTAGAAAGTTTAGCGACGTTGTCACGAGGGACTTTTCTATCACCAAGTATTTAAACGTAAATGTCTCTCACTGACACTCCATCATTACAGCGCCTTCTAGCTTCTCTTCGAGCATCTGAATCTATATCAGGTTTCAAGCATATGAAAGCTTTATTTTTTAGCTACAGGAAACATTTTGCATTTTAGTTTTATGACACAAGACTTAGATTTTTTTAGATTAGATTAGACTATATCTCCCCTCGCACGGAAAATTGCGGAGATCATCATCAGATCATCAGTGAAGTTTTTGTCATGGAAATAGTAAGAATCTCCTAGATAATACTCAAGTTTACTGTAATAGGCTCTGTATTGTGATGATTTAGTCTGATATACGCAGTCGTTACGATGTTTGCATTTCAATTTTTCTAAAACGGTGTAAAGAGGTTTTAAGAATGAAGATTTTCACTCTGTTAGGATCACTTATCCTTTCTCCGACAGATTCCGAAAGGGTTGACCAGAACCTTATAAAATGTATGTTACATACCACCAAATAGCTAACAACTTTTTTGACAAGCCTTGAAGAGTCTATTTGTAATATTTTTTAAAATGTAGTCGAAATGAATTTTCAGCAAATCGATTAACATTAGTGCGACTCCATTTTTCATATGGAGCATATAATTAATTGTTGCAGTTTGATACTGCGTTTCAAGAAAAAACGATGTAGCTTTTCCAAATCGTCATACTCCTTTTAGCCCCAAGCTTGAGCTCAATACAACATTTTTTCATTTTTGCCAAGAAACACCTGTAGCTGACTTGGCTTCTTTTAGCTTTGCTCGGATATGGCTTTTGAAGCAAAGGTTGCTCGCTTTTACGACTCTTAAAAATCTGAATTCTTTTACGATTTCCAACTCCATGTTCCTTTGTACTTCCATTGCTCGTTCGATGCATGTCTTCCAAGATCTTTTCTAAATACCATTATTTTAGATTTCGATAGATTACGTCCAGGTTCCAGGTATCGCAATATCTTTCAAGAGCGTTAATCATTCTTTGTAATTTGTGATGGGACTCCGCTAAGAGAACAATGTTATCAGCGTACATCAAAGCATTAGATTTCTCTCCTGCAACAGTAACTCCACCACCACCGTAATCCACTGGATCGTTTATGAAAAATTGTTAACAAAAGATTGCTCAGGGTACATCCTTGCTTTGAGCCCATTAACGACACAAAATGGCAGCACATAAGCACCTTCTCACTTTGGTATTTTAGTTGAACGATCTTTCAAATTGTCACCAGATAAGCTCTTTAGTTCGTCTGTTCTATTCGTATTGATCCACGGGGTTCGCTTTTAATGAGGCGACTACTTTGGTATTTTTAGTCGTTGTAGCCGTATTGTTGATATCTTCTGGGGCTGGATTCTATAACTTTTTAGATCGTCTGAATTTATGGCACTAAAAGTCGTGAAAAAGTTGCCAAAATTTGAATTAAATTTTAAATGAAAAATTTAATGAGACAATCTGTTTACCGATGCCATCTACGATAGACGATTGGACCATAATCGTCTGAAAAGTTACGGAATTTGGGTCCTTCATTTTATCTACCCGTTCCGTGGGTGTTTAAGGTTTGAATCTTAGATAATTCGAACTGCCTTAATCAAAAAACTTCAGGTTTTTTGACTGCTAATATTGTTGGTTGATTCTGGAAGCTTACAACATAACCTTAGTATAGTATGCGGATTTATTTATGAAAAACAACCTTTCAGTTAGAAATCTATATTTATAATCAATAATATTCTAGACAATTTTACATAGAAATATTGTTACTAAGCAACTGATTACTACGTTTGTATTTCATATAATTTCTAAGGTAATTAATAGCAAAGTAGTAGACACTACAATCTCTCCTTTTTTTTAAACAAATAAAATTAATATGAAAATTACAAATATGAAAAAATATGAAATTTAGTCTAATCTTTTGATGTTTGAACTGCCCATTCGCCATTAACTTTTTTCAAATGAACAATATTACGTCTTGTTATTTCGCCTGTTGACGAATTTTTCACCAAAATATCTCCTCCCTTGCTTCTTATAACTTCGTGCGGTGTTTCACTAAAATTAGTGTCCAGTTTGTTTGCTTTTCGAAAATTCTTTACCAACACTTTGTCACCAACGGTCAATTCACTTTGGGTAGCTCGTCTTTTTTTGTCAGCATATTGTTTTCCTTTTTCTTTTTCAGTGGCATCCTTGTCCCTATAATGTCCTGATTGTGGTCTTGGTCTTGATTGATAATTGATGGAATTTTATCTTTGAGCAACCTCCCGTAGAATAATTCAGCTGGAGCCTTTCCAGTAGTTGAATGTGGGGTATTGTGATACATGAGCAAATAATCAAGTAAATCTTCCTTCCAATTAGAACCTGTAACCTTACTTATTTTTATTCTTTTAAGAATATCTCGGTTTTGACGTTCCACTTCACCGTTTTGCTGAGGCCAATATGGAATGGTATTATAAAGTTTTATGTTGAACTCCTCGCAAAAATACTTAAATTCTTTACTCGAGAACTGCTTTCCATTATCTGCAGTTATTGTTTGAGGATATCCTAATCTGGTAAACATTTTCTTTAAAGAATTTATAATTGATGTTGAAGTTATATTTCTTAAAATAACCACTTCTTTATAACGGCTGTAATAATCAACGACTACAAAAAGGTGTTCGTCACTCGGCAGTGGTCCCATTAAATCCATAGCAACGTCTATCCATGGAGCTGTCGGAATTGTTCTTCTTTTCATTGGTTCAGGAACAGTTGGTGCTGAAACAAGGAGACAACCCTTGCAGTTTTTTACAAAGTTTTCAGCATCTTGATCGATTTTTGGCCACCAAACTTTTGTTCGCAAACGTCTTTTTGTTCCAACGATTCCTGGGTGTCCTTCATGAGCACATTCAATCACATTTTTACGAAAATTTTGTGGAATCACAATTTTGTTTTGTCGTAGTAGTATGCTGCCGTAAAAACAAAGCTCATTTTCAAATATTTTGAAATTGAGAACGTCTTTGTTCCAGTTCTGTTTATAAATTCCCTCTTTAACACTAAGAATTTCTTGATCATTTGCCGAAATTTTGTCAATGTAATACAAAGTGAATGCTTTTGGAATACTATTATTTGCTACATGATGGACATATTCTTCAGAATCAAAATTAATGATACTGTTATTATTGTTATTAGGTTCAACAACGCAAAGTCTTGAAAGTGGATCGGCTATGTTCGGTTTGCCGGTTTTATATATTATCTTATATTTGTATGATTGCAATCGAAGAACCCATCGCTCAATTCGTGCACATGGCTTAGACTTTGGGCCAAAGATTGTTTCCAAAGGTTTATGGTCGGTTATAAGTTCAAATTTCAATCCATACAAATATATATGAAAGTGTTCTACTCCCCAAACTAGTGCTAGTGCTTCTTTTTCAGTTTGACAATATCTTTTCTCACATTCTGATAAGCATTTGTTTCCATATGCGATTATTCGTGGTTTAATATCTTTATTTAACTGTATCAAAATTGCACCCAACGCCACTGGACTTGCATCAACAATTAATTGAGTTCTATCATTAGGGTCATAATAACCAAGATACTTGTCATCTTGTAGACACATTTTCAATTCATTAAATGAACGACGTTCTTTTTCATTAAAGTGTACTTCTGATTTGCGACTACGATTCTGATTTTTTAAAACATTACGTAATGAATCGGTTAATGTTCCAAGATTTGCTATAAATTTCCCAACATAGTTTATGAGCCCTAAGAAACTTTCTAGCTCTTCAATGATCTTAGGCTCTCGAAATTTTTTAATGGCATCAATTTTCAAAGCTGACGGTTTTACTCCGTCTGCAGAAAGAACGTGTCCCAAAAATTCTATCTGGGAAACATTGTAAATGCACTTGGCATCGTTAAGTAAAATATTATTTTCTTTGATAACGTCCAACAATTTTTTTAAACGAATGTTATGTTCTTTTTCATTTCGGCCAAAAACAACGATATCATCAATAAAATTAACTACACCTTCTAGTTCAGATAAAATTCTCTCTATTATCTTTTGAAAAATTTCCGGAGCACAATTCATTCCAAACATAAGCCTTTTATATCTGAACAATCCGCTGTTTGTTATAAATGTAGTTATGAACCGTGAACTTGGACAAATTTCAACTTGGTGAAAAGCATTTTTTATATCCAACCGAGAAAATATTGCAGATGACCGAAGCTTAGGTAGAATAAGATTAATAGTAGGAAGTGGATAGTTTTCCCTTAAGATTGCTGCGTTAGCTCTCCTCATATCTACACATAAGCGAAGATCACCATCTTTTTTCAAAATAGGAACTATGGGAGATATCCATGGTGAATGTCCGTCTACCGGTTCAATTATATCTAATTCAAGTAGTTCGTTTAATTTTGTTTTAATTTTTGTTTCCAATGATATCGGTAACTTTCGACAAGGTTGAATAACTGGACGAACTGATTTATCAATTGGAATCTTGACTATCAAATTCTTTATTTTCGGGAACGTACTTTTATCAATTGAGTTTAAAAGTTGTAGACCTACTTTGAGAACTCCGATTTCTTGAGCTGTTTTCTTACCCAACAAACATTTTTGGCCGTTTTTTACAACATAAAAAATAGCATTATGAATAGGGTCACGGTTTTCAAGATGGATATCGGCCTCAAAAGATCCTACAACATCAAGTGCACCTGGCAAATTGTAATAAACTTCTTGGAGATCTTGTCCTCCACAATGAAGAAGACTTGCTCTCTTTTTAGATGATTCAGTGACTCCTGTAATATCTAGGTATATTTCAAAAGATCGTTTCCATTTTTCCCAACTTATTCCTAATAACTGGGAATCGCCGAAACAATCAAATCTTGCCAATTTTGGTACATTTTCCATCTTTTCAAATTTTTCCTGTCAATGGAATTGAACCAATTAGAAATCATGAATTTAATCATTAGCACATCGAATTTCATCAGATTGGCATGAATTTAATCATATATGTAAATATGTACATACATATATCTTCACATGCGAATTTAATCGAAACGAATTTAATCAATTCCAATACATATATATATATATACATATTCATATGCGAATTTAATCAAAACGAATTTAATCGATACGAATTTAATCCAAACGAATTTAATCCAAACGAATTTAATCCCAAAAGAATTTAATCAATTCGAATTTAATCGAAACACATCCAATTCCAATAAAATGGAATCTATTTAATTAAGAAATGTCTTTTGAAAACTAAAATTTTTTTCAAATTAAACTTATTCTTATTCCTTTTGAAGTATAAAGATACTTATATTCTTTCCTTAAAATTTGATTATGTTCAAATAATTTTCTTGAAAATTCCTTTTTTTTGTATTTTCTTCTTCTATTGAAAATATTTTCCTTGCTGCTTTTCTTCCTCGTCGCCAAAATATAGTATGCGGATTTATTTATGCAAAACAACCTTTCAGTTAGAAATCTATATTTATAATCAATAATATTCTAGACAATTTTACATAGAAATATTGTTACTAAGCAACTGATTACTACGTTTGTATTTCATATAATTTCTAAGGTAATTAATAGCAAAGTAGTAGACACTACACTTAGAAAACATCTAAAGGTCTGACAGAGCATTGATCCCATCGGACAGTCATAACTCGCAGATCATTATATTGTTGCTTGGTATCGGTACTCACTCTTATTATCTACTTTACAAATGTTTTCCTGTTGGAAGAGACAAGTACCGATAGTGATTGTTGTCGCGAGGAGTAATAAATAAGCACATCTGACTTGATTTTTTAGTTACAACACATTGCTGATTCTATGTTGACATTGACGTCCATAATCGAACAGGCTGGACAATTAAAAAAGTTAATTCTATGAATGGAAGTAAAATCTTTAGAAAAAAAAAAAAACAAAAAAGGAAATCAGTACAAGGATTCAAATATATATTTTCAAGCATAATTGTTGTTTGATCAGCTCAACACTTCCTAAAGCAAGAGATGTTTAAGTTGTTTTCCCGAACTCGAACACTACGCCAGTCTAAGTCAACCCAAATTTATGCTAGCATTTTTTGTACGTGTAATTTTCTACAACGTCCTATTTGCGTTGAAAATCACTGCAGCAAAAAACAATTCAAACAATTTAGCAAACCCAACCAGACGATTGTATTGTTTATTCAAAGTTGTGATTGAAGCGAGTTTTATTTGTATAATTAGAACAAATAAAACATTTAAGAGAATATAAAGCAGGACATTGCAGAAATTATTAAAAGAATACCGCACAAACCGACAACAACAAAAAAAATGGAATTCATGTCAATGGCAGACAAAAAGGAAAGAAAAGAACTTAAAAAAAAACCCATGGAAGACGGTCATTCTGAATTTATAACGGTAATGCTACATTTTTCTTTCTCCCTTTTGAAAGCATTGTTTTTGTTGTAGGTACGTCCGTTTTACTGTGGTCATTATTTTTGTTCATCCTTATAGAGGACAAAGTTATTATTTTAGTTATAATTATGTGGGTAGAATGGGCGGTGGTGGGCGCGGGCGGTCCCGGCCACTCGTTTCTTACCACCTCAAATGAATTTGAGTTCTACGTGATGGTCGCTTGACATAATTTCACACATAACCCTGAAAAATTGCAAGAATTTATGATTTATATGGGAAAAGTGATTGACGTGGATATATTATTTGTTTATGTCTGGTTTATTTTGTTTTGAGGTTTTCCCAAGCCAAAGCGTTTTTGCAGTTGCGGCAGTGGGATTTGAAGTTGTTAAAATTAATTTAAACAGCGGCATATGAGAGTACCCACACCAACGCGTCAAAGTACCATCATATGCCGCTGTGTAAATTAATTTTGACAACTGCCAATGCCACTGCCTCAACTGCAAAAACACTTTGGTTTGGTCGAACCTTTATTCTTTCGATCTCAGTAGCGGTTGTCTGTTTTTACTTCAATTAAAAGAAGCTTTCTTACAGCTAATCTTCTCATCAAAGGCAATAAAATTTGGATATTTAAATTTGAAATAGTCATAGTACTTGTATATCTTTTCTCTAATAATATTAGTGAATGAGTTTTGAAATAAAAGTCTTAGCTAACTCACTTCGAAAACGATTAACATATGTTGAGGAAAATGCGTTGAGAAGCTTTAAATTTTCGAAATAGGGACGCGCAACAGAGCGAGGAGCCCCAGGGCCTAGAGCATTTCTCACAACTATGCTTTGTGAGGGGAGGGTATGGAGGGAACCTACAATTTTCTGTAGGTTCCGAAATACTAATCGAGAAAGCGCTTTTCATGGCAATGACTTCACTGATGAAAGACTTGCCAATGCATCGCAAAAGGCGATACCAGTGGAAAAAATATTTTTGCCTCTGTTGGGACTTGAACCACGAACTTCTGAGTTTACAAGCAGACATGCTTACCATCACACCACGAGTACCACGGTGATGAAAAAAGTAATTCTTTTCACTTACTAAGCTTTTCCTCCTTTTATCTTAATCCTTCGTCTCACAGTCGTTGGGTTATAAAACACGATCGCCTAACTTTTAAACGATCCTCGTTTAGGCGTATATCGTCGATTAGATCGTCAAAAGGTTGTCAAATGCAATTACCTTCTCAACTTCAAGGATGAATATTTCAGTATTCTCTCATAAATTTTGTTAATTTGGATTGTAACCGCGTTTTTTGAGTACCTAGACTTTTGAGCGATAGTCTTCTAAAAGGTTACGCGATTCACTTCCTGATTTTATCGTTGGTTCATCCTGGTGGCAAACTTTTTCGGAAACAAAAAAGAAAACACTACTATAAATAAAGTCCAAATATAGGTCTCTTCTATCAGAGAAGTATAAATTAGCATAGATCACTGTACCTCGAAGTGACATCAAAGTTGAGAAGTGGCCTTTACTGTAGACCATTTTTTTTCTAAGAATGTAACCAAGAATCACACCACAAAGTATATAACACGAATTACGGTATATTCTGTGTAGAAGACTATAAAGACTACCTTCTTTCAAAAAATTAGGACAATTGGACCAATGAAGATTTGTTTTCATAGTATTTTGAAAAAAAAGTAAGGTTCACTAAATATTTCAATAATAGCTAAAGTCATAAAAAACATGTGGTAAAATTTTGGTAAGGTTCGTTTTAAATAATTTCGGATATTTTGATGATAATCAATCAATCTGAAATAATTAATATTTATAATTTTCTTAAAAAAAAAAAATTGTGAAATTATCGGGCTCAGGTAGCTATGCAAGAGTCACTAAAACGTTCAGTCCGTTCAGTAAATGTTGTGCGGATGCTTTCAAGTCAGATACTCAGTTTTTAAATGATGGTGTCCCCCAGGATTCCAGGTCGTCTCCGACAATCTTCCGTATTTTAATAAAAATAGTCTCTTGTCTTAAACTTCTAATCCTTTTAACTGTTTTTCTGACGATTCAATCTTAGGCTAGTCGTAATCGTCTCCAAATGTTCGTACTTGTCTTAGAATGTGGAGAGAGAATGGTTCCGTATGATATGTCTATTGGATTCGGACCTTGACAACATTGTTAATGAAGTAGTAAAAACCGCGGGTAAAAGTCAATGCTTGGATAACAAAATTTTGGTTTTTTTTTGTCGGAAAAGCTTATCATATACTTTGCCATTATCCATAAATAGTACCGCCATCAACGAAACCAAAAAGCTGTTAGTACTTATTGCGAGTGTAAACGATGATCTTCGTCGTCGAGTGTGGAATGCTTTACCTTACCTTGTTTTCCCCCGCATTACAATATACAAGGACTTGAAATCAATGTTCAATGGTCATCGCTGACCTCTGTCTAATGCTCTCCTATTTTTGTAATGCTGTATTACACATCATTATAAAAATATTCATAGTCCCTTCAGATACGTTTTTGCATTTGCATTAAAGAGTTGATCAGTCAAGAGCACATCCTTCGATGGCATGCTAGTGGAGCTTTTTACCTAGGAATCCAGGGCCAGTCCATGGATTTTCATGAAATTTTCGGAAATGTGTTTTGAATGGCGTATAAAAAATAGTTAAAAAAAAGTTTCTTGTAATCTTAATTTTAATATAAATTATAGATAATTATTAAAACTTTAGAGTTATCTTTAAATTACATTAGTTTAAAGTTAAAATTTAAAACTAAGACCTATTACTAACTTGAGCTTTGGTCTCAAAGGACAGCACATATACTGATTAGTACCCAAAAATCTTGTTTCCGATCAAACGAGTTGATGAATCCGAAAAAAATATAGTTTTTTGCCAAATAAATACTAGCGAATTTTTCAAAGTGCATTCAGTATACAAACAAACATATATCAATAAGGGATACATCAATTCTTATTTAAAGGAAAGAACACTACATTAGCATGCTCTCCACCTAAAAATAAAACTTTGAGCCGTTAATTTAACTGATTAAGATCTCTTTGATTGGTTTTAAATTGTAAATATGGCAAAAACCCATATTTTTTCGGATTCATTAACTCGTTTGATCGGAAACAGCATTTGGGGTACAACTCAGTATATGTGCTGTCCTTTGAGACCAAAGTTCAAGTTTGTAATAGGTCTTAGTTTTAAATTTTAACTTTAAACTAATATAATTAAAAGATAACTCTAAAACTATAATAATTATTTATAATCTATATTGAAATTAAAATCACATGAAATTTTTTTTGTTAACTTTTTTATATGCTATTTAAAATACATTTCATATTTCACTTCCGGGAATCAAGTTCAATTAGCGGGAAATTTTTTGGAAAAGAGTGCCTTTCTTTTTTTTTAATTTCTTTTAAACCAAGAAAAAGTTTTGTGTTCGGTTTTTTGTTTTTGAGTAAAAAAAGCATTGAATATGGAAAGAAAAAATAGCACTTAATGGGTCAAAATTATGTAAGAAATAATTAATTAAGAAAAAAATACTTTCTTTTTTCAATATTTTGACTTTGAGGCTCGATCTCACAAAAACTTTTCATTAAGTGAACTCAAATTAAAATTTGTATTAAAAAACATAGCAATAGCTTTCAAAAACACTAAAGTATGAGATAGTTAGTGGCTTAGTTGATTTTTGATAGTTTTTAAAAAAATTGAGTAAATTTCATATAAAATTGCCCCTCGCGTCTACAAGGAGGGATATATACTCCCCCTCTCATACAATTTTTTTTTTTTTTTTGACAAAACCTATTCATCCTGAGCCTTTGGAAAACCGTATCTAAAACAGCCCACAGAAATAAAAGAAAATTCTAAAGCAAATAAATAATTTTAAGAATATTTAAAAAATTGTGAGCTGTGAAATTTTTTTTAAACTTTTTTTATACGCCATTCAAAACACATTTCCAAAAATTTCATGAAAGTCCATGGACTGGCCCTGTATTTCTATGTTTTGCCTTTTTTATGTCTAACGGCCCTCCACTATGCTTCCGTTAAAGTCGTTGGATTCGGAGAAACTAATCGAATGCTCCACAAAGTTAGTGAGAAAACTGCAACCTCGTAGCGGAACGGACTGTAGAAAGTTTATTGGCGTTGTCACGGAATATTTCTTTTTCGCCATGCATTAAAATGTGTTAGGCTCAAGTGAAACTACCCTCTTTGAGTACTGCAGAGAGAATGATGAAACCGCGGAGCACTTCCTCTGTGACTGTTATGCATTCTCGAATCAGATTACTGACACTCGGTGAAGACACGGTGAAATCGGGAAGCTTGGGCTTTTTTAAAGCAGCGCCAGCGTCTTCTGGGTTTTCTGCGACCATCTGGAAGTTTATAACAAACGATTGTTGCTATTTGCTAATACATTTCATCGGTATTAAGGTCTGAATGCTCCAGTGTCCAGTTAGTATTTCAACAATTTCAAAAAAAAAAAAATTAAAAAATTTAAATTACAGATGTCTTGGGCTCGTTGGCATAGGTCGCAAAAAGTTTCTTTTCTTGCAAGTCTTGAAGGAACGGCTCGCAATCACTTTTTAAATTTTTGAAATAAAAGAAACATTTTGTGGTTCCAGTATTTGGAATTCCGTCACCTTTGAGTTATGTTCTAGGTCTTTTTAAAATAGATCCTGTCACGGAATTTAGGCCATTAGCGAAAAAGTAAATCTCTCAACTGAACATAGCCGATTCCTCAGTGGTCTCACAAGGAAATGTCCTTGATGTAGTTTTGAGTTGAGTTCTTAGTGCCATTTTCAATTCGCTTTTTTTATTTTTTATCTTAACTACTTACCTACACATGCCAACAAAAATATTTTTAGTGCCCAAGCAGCAAATATGTGATTTTTCATTGAAACTTCACTAAGAAATGCTCGAGCAAAACTGCCACGAAGTTTACCTCTCATCATTTTTAGCTTTGAACCAAGAAATCGTGGAACTACACCTCATCTTAGCCTTGCTTTAGTATGTTGCTTTGGGTAGGTTCACTTCTATTGGCAATTTTCAGGACAAATTGCATAACTTGACTCCGCAACTGGAATTAGCTTACCCATTTTCTTTCTCGAAAGTCAGTGCTCTCGTGTTTTTTTGAACCAAACTCGTCTAACTTTGCTTCTAAACCACGGAACCCGAGGTAGGAGAAGATCATTCCATTCATTCAATTACTATTTACAGGCACTCCCATTGGATAGATCATTTGGAAATCGTAATGTAACTTTCTCCTTTGTACCACTTGCGTATAAGACACTAAGCGATTAGAACGTCTATCTAACCCCACCCAGAATGTAATTATTTCACGAAATTCAATAATAATTCAGACAAACTTGCAAATTAGAAAAGAGAATAAGAAAAATTAAGTAAGCAAATGAATGTCTCTCATGGTTATGTATTTATTATGATTGCAATATTTTTCATCTCCACGTCAATGCCACTGTTTGTCATTGACATACTCCTCTGATTCATCAACAATAATGAAAAAATACAAAAAAAAAAGAAACAAAAACAAGTTCCACCCCTTAAATGAAGACTGACTGACTGACTTGACTATGACTATACTCAGGCTTCAGTTATTTTCGAAATGAAACTGAAAGTTACAAAACTATCCCTCCTCCCTCTGCAGCCACCTCCACTGTACAAAAAAAAAAAGTAATCAATTCTGTGTTTCGCTTGTCCTATACAACTACCTACCACCCCCAAAGTATAAAAACCCTTAATAAGAACAACAAATAAATTTTCAAGGCCACCCCATTTGGGCTTCTTCTATACTCGTATACGCTACCGCCTTCGATCACCCACCCGAGAGATGGTAATGGCTCCTTGTTAGATAGGGGTTTGCATTTCTCGTCCCGTCCTCTGTACCACTGTTTGTAGTGGTGGAAAATTGAAAGGTTAAGATACCAAAAACCGACCGTCAGGTGAGTGAGTCTGTGTGTAAGCAAATAATATCAAATGGCAAAGTAGTTGTTGGCTGGTATGGTTCTTCGTCCGTGGTTTGATTGCTAGCTTTTATTATCCTCGATCTGAGGTCGGCGATGGGTTTGTTGATTGCTATTCATCTTGATTTCTTTTTTATTCATTTGTTTTTTTTTTTTTTTTTTTGCATTTTGTGTCCATTTCTGCTGGCATTCGCCTTTTGATTCCCTTCATCATTCACCACCAACCATCAACCACCACTCCACGATTGGAGGAGAATTTGGTGTTTGTGTCTGAGTGGGTACTGCTGGTGGGTAGGTTAGGTATTAGGTTAGGGTTGGTAGGCTAGGTACTGCCCTGCACAACACCCCACTTAACTTGTCTATAAATCCCATTTGCCTGTAACCGTTGCACTTTGTTTTTTCTAGTGCTGGTTAACACCACCCTCCATGAGTTTTTATGATCAAAATATGCAAACAAAAAAATTGGGCACAAAAAAGTAACCAACTTTCTGAATCAGTTCGAAGTCGGAATGCACTTCAGACTCATGGTCGGTAAAAAAAGTCCTGCTAGCTCTCTGCCTGCTACAACTGCTTGCAAACGAAAGGAAAAGAAAAAACCCATTTTCGAGTTAAAACGAATTTCAAGTGCTAGAAACTGTTAAAGTCTTAAGCATCGGTTCGCAGGATAAAACAACAAACATAAAGCGCGACCGTGTGCTCCAATTTTCTAAAGTGAAGTTTCTCCGGTTTTTTTTTTTTTTTTTTTGGTTAAATGTACACACATGCAAACGTAGACCGTCGTTATCGTCGTCGTCAGTGTGTTTCTACTGCTGCTGCTGCTGAGTAAAGTGTCTAATGCTATTGTGGTTAAGAAGAGTTCCGCAATTGTTAGGCTGCTGAACTGTTTAAGACTAGAGACCGCATAAGGGCTCTAACCCATCGTTTCTGCATATATATACATACATTTGTGTGCATATGTGTGTACGCCATTCCAGAATGTTGTATAGCATACTACATATGGGTCTGGCTGGTCGCTCGTTGGCGCTGTGCAAAAAAGGATCGGGTAGAGAATAGTGACGACCCAGTTTAAGCGAGTGCGAAACGAATTTGTTAAGTGCACGATGTTGCGAAAGTGGTAAAATCGATAAGTTATTTCACATTTTGTGCGGGGCGCTTGTTGTTAATTTTTTGTACTTATTATTTTTTGTGGCTATCTGAATGCACCCCATAGGAGTCAAGTGAACATTTGTCCTGTCAAATCGAGCCTTCTGGTTTTTGCCGAACTATTTCCACACATATCTACATATGCGAACGAGTAGAAAAGGTGGTATGTTTGTATTCAAGTGCGAAATTCATATTTCCCGTTGCTAGATACAAAATGGTCGTATCGAGAACGACCAAAAGACGGGTTAATTTATTTTGTGTGGGTTTAAAGGTTTCGATCAAACTTGTTTTATTTTTTGTATTCGTTTGTTCGGTGTTTTTGATTTTCGTTTTTTGTTGATTCTGCAATGATATTTAATTGTTTTTTGTAGCTAAAGGTTTTTATTAGTTTGAGAGGGGTACAAATAAAATCGTTTATAATTTGTTACGATAGTGATACACGCAAGTGGTTCATTTTCTTTTGTTTTTTTTTCACAATCGGAGAATGTAGGTTAAGTATTTCATTTCGCTTAAACCGATTCTTGTTGAAGTTTAGTGTGTGTGTGTGTTTTTTTTTGTTTTGTTTCTGGGGATGGATTTGATAAATTTAAGCTATTTTTAGACTTATTTTGGAATAGAGCAAAGAGAGACAGATTTATCGCAGTGTGTTAGGGGGTAGCTGACTGAAAGGGAAGGGTGCAATATTGAGTGATAACCAATTTGAATGGTTGCTAGAACAAGGGTTCAATTAAATTTTATTGAATTCATGGGCCCTTTACGCAGCAAGTTTTTTGATTTGACAGATTTTATTAGGACTGGGGTAAGATTTTTATTAATATTGACGAGTGGAAGGTGAAATGTCAAAGTTTGAGAGTCGTTTGTAAAAGGTGCACAGCCTTAGCTTGTGACTGTAACTTTGGTCTGGTCTAAAGGGTGTACTTCCGTGGTATAGAAGAAATCTTTTTATCTTAAAAAGTTACTTATCAACGAGTTGATTCTGGAAAAATGTTATTTTGGGTTTTTTTTTTGTCGATGTGAGAAGACCCTTGATAAAAGTTATCCTTTTACAATGTTTAGTGCCAGTCCAGACGGATTATGCTCATAGCGTTATATCCGTCAGCTTATGAGCCAATATTGAGTGAGGAAGAATTTCTCACGTAGAAAACAGAATTTTCTGTATAAGTAGAACACTTATGGCCTGTCCAGAGGGGTTATGCTTATAGTTTTGAATTCAATTAGCAACACACAATTTAGAATTTATGCAACGAATAATAACAACGTCTTGGTACATAATTTTAACAGCAACGGCATAACCCGCCTGGACACACTTAGAAAATAGTTTAACTAAAATGGTAGCCATAATAGAAACAGCTTAAGACGGCTTACACGATTCCAATTGATTTTTTTGTAAAAGATTAGTTTTCAATTTAATTGTTCTTTTTATGATGTAAGAAAAATGGGTCTATGAAATAACTCCCACGAAATAAGTCCCACTTTTAAAAACGAAATAAGTCCCACCAAAAATTGCTTAAAAAAATGAAATAACTCCCACGAAATAAGTCCCACTTTTGAAAACGAAATAAGTCCCACCAAAATGAAATGATTTAAAAATTTACTTGAAATGAAATAACTCCCACTCAAAATGAAATAACTCCCCCTTGAATATTATATTTCTTAAATGAATTAAGTCCCACTTTCATAATCGAAATAAGTCCCACTTTTTCATTGTTTAATGCGATTTCAAATAAGAAGTATTTGGCTCTTCGAAAAAAACACACGTCGAATAATATGAATAATAATCAAAGCAGAGGAATAATAAAGAAAAATCGTATACAAGCAAGAAGAGCCATGAGAGACAAGGACAAAAAATTATGGTTGTCCCTTTTACGAAATATTGGACATTTCGTAAAAGGGACAACCATAACTTTTTGCATAAGAAAAAATATAAATTTAGGGGTATGAAATAACTCCCACTTTACAAAACGAATTTATTCCCACTCAAAACGAAATAAGTCCCACTTAAAATAAAAACGCGTAACGAAATAAGTCCCACCAATTGACGAAATAAGTCCCACTTTTAAAAACGAAATAACTCCCACTTTCAAACTGGCAATTTTTGGTGGGACTTATTTCGTTTTTAAAAGTGGGACTTATTTCGTGGGAGTTATTTCATAGACCCAAGAAAAATTTATGAAAAAAGTCTAAAAACTGTAGCTTCTATTGTAACAGTCATTTCAAAAACAAATTTCTGAGATTTTGACAAAATTTTGCATTTCAGGAGCTAGTTTAAAATAGATTGCGTATCAACACAAAAGTAATTTTTTTTTCATTTGGTTAACTGGAATATTTTGAAAACGCTATCTTTAGTTTTTTTCAAATTTTTGACGAAAAATCCGGTTGAGATAAAATTTTCAGTCAGTCTTTAGAACAGCAAAGCAGGTGGTACTTAAAATATTGGCAGTCAGACCGGCAAAGCATTACAGATCCACGTGAAAACAACATGGTTCCGACACAACCAACAGCCTCAGATACGCGCAGCTGGAGAGTTAGCGGACGCTACATTATAGCAGTTTATCAGGCTACAATGTAGACATAACCGCGATCCAAGAAGTGCGATGGAGCGGGCTGAGCATAAAGAAGATGAAAAACTACGACATCTACTATATATCTACAGGCAACAGAAACAGCGCTTATTTGTATGCGGATTTGTCGTTAAAGAAAGACTCAGGAATAAGGTGATAAGCCAAAATCCAGTTAATGAGCGGATAATGACCATGCGCTTCAGGGCAAAATTCGCCACATTAGCCTAATATGTGCTATAGAGACTTTCATGGAGAAAAGAAGGGAAGTACACCGAATTCTCAAAAAGTAAAAGGAACAGCATGAGTAACTCGTTTAGGAAAAAAAAGAATGAGGTTCGGAAGTCTTACCAAAAACCTGCCTGGGTGGAAAAGCCAAAACTCAAGCTGGATGGAAATAGAAAATTTTCAAGTGGGAGGACAGTTGTAAATAATTCGTTAATTGTGTGGCAAACTAATGCCGTCGCATGTTGAGATGTCAGCACGACCTGGAATTATCTATAAGCCGAAGGATAGAAACGCTCATTAGAAACTGGTAAAGACCAGCAGAAAAACATAGTAGTAGAGTCATCTGAGGATCTGGAAAGATCACTTCTGCAGACTGCTTAACGACGATACGGACACAAATTCCGCTGTCAGGCAGAATGCCCTATTCAGCTTAAATGATTTTTTTTTTTTTTTTTTTTTTTTATGTAATTAACTCGCACATCAAGGGGTTATGACTACCCTCATAATGCCATTAAACACAGTGCGAGCATTTAAGAAAATAGGAGAGGATTTGAAAGGAGACATCGATGCACGTTGCTTTTGAACTTTTGTGAATCGTAATGCAGGGGAAAAACAGGGCCAGTTTGAGCATTCCACATTCGGGTGGTGCGACTAATGAATGAAATAATGACTAATATGAATCTCTATACTTGATTGTACGCCCGAAATTGGGCTCAAGGAAAAACTGATGAGCATTCCTAGCGAGGCGAGTGATGCGGCTAAATTGTTTCAGGGGAGGAATGCAACTGGTTATTTCACTAGAGCACTATTTATGAAGAAAGCGATAAAAGAGAGTGAGACAGGTAACGTTTCGACGATGTTCAAGAAAATCAATCGATTCTATGATTGAACTATTACCTATCAATTTGAACGCTCTATTTTGTACCCTATCAAACAGATGCAAGGATGTTTGAGCGGCACCTGACCAGATATGGGAGTTATACTCCAGTTTTGGGCGGATGAAGACCTTATAAATTGTAGCCAGATCAGAAGGGGTGAAGAACTTCCTGCATCGTCTCAAGAAACCTAAGCATCCAGCAGCGTTTTTGGCTACTTCAAATATGTGGTCGTTCCAACGAAGATCATCGTTGCCATTTCCATTCATGGATAATGGCAATGGGGGAATGTTAAGCTTCAACGACAAGAGGCAGCATTGTGTTTTCGAAGCATTGAATTCTACTCGGTTCATAAGACCCCATGCAACAATGCTGTCAAGGTCAGAATTCAATGAGCTTATCATACGCAACCGTTCCAGTTCCACATCCGAAGAGCAGGGACGTGAATTTGGGAACGAATATGAAAAGCTGAGGGTCGAGTCGTCAGCAAAACAGTTAAGCGGATTAGAAGTTTCAGACAAGAGATCATTTATAAAAATGAGGAAAAGAATCGGAGACAAAACGGAGCCCTGGGGCACACCAGCATTTATGAAGTGGGTATCAGACTTGAAGCCATCCAACACAACTTGTATTGAACGGTCGGAAATGTAATTTCTAATCCAACGAAGAAGAGACTCATCGATACCAAAAGCACGCATTTTTGATAAAAGAGCCTGATGCCAAACTCTCAAACTCTATCAAATGCTTTAGAAATATCAAGCGCAATAATCTTACTTTGTCCAAAACAATGTAAAGATTGGTTCCACTTTTCGGTGAGATATGCCATCAAATCACCAGTGGACCGTTTGCTACGAAAGCCGTACTGACGGTCATTAAGAAGCTTTCGTTCTTCAAGATATTTCATAAGTTGACGGTTTGTCAACGTTTCTATGAACTTGGAAAGAAGGGACGTATCGTCGGAAAAATAGAATAGTAAAATAGTAGAATAGGAAAAATG
The DNA here is from genome assembly GCA_914767635.1 of Melanostoma mellinum. NCBI lineage: Eukaryota > Metazoa > Arthropoda > Insecta > Diptera > Syrphidae > Melanostoma > Melanostoma mellinum. Next base: position 74,654,561 of record OU612059.1, read on the forward strand.
GAAAAGCTTACGAAGTGGTTTTGCCAGCGTAGAAGAACACCTCTTCAGAATAACGGCGGGGATACCATCTGGACCAGCGGATTTATGTATGTTGAGATCTTTGAGGACTCTCGCAACCGAGCAGATGAAACGATGATCAAGAATGCCGTCCTCCCGACCTAGAAGAAGTAAAACTTGCCACATGCAAACTTGATGCCCAACCATGTCTAGTTTCGGCATCCCTGCAAAACTCGTACGACTGTGCAGGATGACTTTGGAGAATTCACGCTGCTCCGTCAAGGTTGGTTAAGAACTCACCGAGACCATAGATGTCGAAACCGGCTTTAGGCAAGGCGACAAACTGTCATGCGATTTCCTTAACATCATACTTGAAAAGATTGTACAAAAATCAAACGTTGAATTGACGAAATGGGAAGCAAAAGTGAGAAGTCATAGGTGCTTTTGCGAGTAAACAGAAGCTGCAAAAATCGGTTTGATGGTTAATGAGGGCAAAACAAGGTATATGCTGTCATCAAAAAGGTCACAGAACATCGAGGAATTCGACAAAACAATAGATAGACACTTCGGAATCTTTAATCCCGTATGCGAAAACAATGTGTTAAGAAGAATATACAACAACGAGCTGTATGAGCTGCACTGCGCCAATGGCATAGCAAAAGAGTACGCATCGCTAGGCTACGATAATTGGGCCATGTGGAACGGATGAACCCACTCCGGCTCGATCGGCTTTCTTAAGCAAACTGCAGGCGCATGTATTCGCGAAAGGGGAAGACCTCGTATTAGGTGGTGTAATCAAGTGGATGAAGACCTCAACCAACTTAGAGTGCAAAACTTTAGAGAGCTCGCTTGAAAACGAAATTGTTGGCGTAAGATGTTAGTTCTGTTACAGGTTCACCCCGAGCTGTAATGCCAACTTAAGTAAGTAAGTAATCTAATAAAATCCTTTTGAAATTTTCACCAACTTCGTCTTTTTTCTTTTTCATTTTTTCAAATTTCAAAATTAGAAATTGAGAAGTTATTCACAATTAGTTTTTAATTTTTAAATTATCAATAACTTCAGCATTTAGTTTTTTTTTATGAATGACCTTATTTGAAAAACTTAAAATTTTCTTCAAAAATATTTCTTTAATTTTTTACATATTGATTTAATTGTGAGTATAAAATTCAGTTTACAAAAAACAGCATATGAGTTCTTAAAACGGTCAAACTGACGAAAAGCTCAGCAAACCTTAAATATTATTCTAAAATATTTTCAATATGCCTCAAAAATGATGCAAAATAGATAAAAAAAGATAAAAAAAAAATTGAAGATAATGTTTTGAATATATTGAAAAAAAAAAAAAATGAACAGCTTACAACTCCTTAAATATAAAATTTCGTCAAAATCGTGTAAGCCATTAATGAGAAAGTGGTGATTGTTACATAGAATCGATCTCCAAGTTCTTAGAAGTTTATTTCGTACGTTTTAATTTGGAGCCAAACAATTTGACCTCACCTCAAAAGATGAAGGTTAACCAGACACAGGTACCATTATCCGTATTACCGTGTCCTTTCTCTTTACCTCAAAAACACTATCGATTGACTTCACTTGTCACACGTCACGCAGCAAAAACTAACCTTTCACTTAACTTGAGGGTCAGCATTATGAAAACTTAAATAAATAATCAATGTTTCCATTTACGGTCTCATCACCTTCCTCGTTGTCCTAGATCGAAAGAATTTTAAATTTCTTAGAGGCTTTACCTTCGAAGTGTGTCTTAATAGTTTTTCTCTGCAATTTGTTGTTCTCATCCATATGGTAGCTTCTCACAGGACAACGAAAATAGCCAAGGTGAAAAGTTAATGAAACTTTCAATAGAGAAAAAGATTCAACATCATTAATTGGCAAATCAGGGCAGTATGTTAGTTTGCTGTCCAAGTCAAGGCTGTGACTTTTTAATATTTAAATTGCTTACAACGAAAACGTCTGGCCTTTTTTCTTTCTCTCTCAAAGCGAACAAAAGAAATTAGAAACTGTGGGTTAATCTTAAAATAAGCCAAAATGAACTCTGGCCTATCATTCCAAAAACAAGCACACAAGAGTGAGTAGTCTAATTCGATTTGAAAAATAAAATAGTTTCTGTCCTTGATTTTGTTTTTGTCCAACCGAACAAGCGAAAAACTTTCTTACATTTTCTTTTGATGAACAGATAATAATTTTTAAATTTTATTTTCTCTTGTCACTATTATATTCTTGCCACTTTTGAGAAGACAAAGCCTTCCGAGTGGATAAAAAGAGGGAAAAATACGAGAGAAAGCGTTAGAAAGACATAGACATCAGTGTGTTTGAAAGCACCAGCTTGAGGTCGAAAGTCAACATTCACAAGCCATTGTCCTTCCATTATCGACAACTCAATCGAACATTATGAACTCCCTTCTTAAGAATATAATGGATTAAGAAAACCACGACCCTCCCAACAATGTAAACCCATGCAAAAGAAAAAAAAAAAAAAAAAATGGAAAGAACAAAAAGCCTTTGTGGGGAAAAGTTATTATTGAATATATTTTATAGTGATAACCCAGATTGGTCTCGTCTCAAAGAAAATTGGTGACTGAAATTAAGTATGTCTAGGACAACGGTTAACGGAAGGGGTTCCAAACATCTATTTGTGGATGCTTATGTCTAAAAATTGGTTATAAATCTCTTTAATGTTAGTGTGGATTATGAAACCAAAAAGTATAGTACTTTCTTTGTATGATTTTTAAACTGAATGAAAAACGGGTGCATTTTTTTAAATTTTTAGTTAAGTTTAAGTAATTTAACTCTTCCAGTTTTTGGCTAGATATGCACACAACATTTTAGTTTTAACTTTGGTGGAAGCAAAGCTCCCATTTATAAGCTAATTCTAAATCTAACTAAGAAAATATTAACTCATGTTAATGAGGAGGGTGATTCAAAAGATGGAGCAAGAGTACTGAGGTTGAAGTCAAAACATTTAACTTCTTGAATTAACTTTGCTCAGTACTTAGCAGATAGGTTCATTTTAGTGATATGATCTTCGACACGGGGATAAGAGAAGCGAGAATTTCGAATGTTACCCAGGATTAATGTTAACGAAGATGGAGTTGAAAAGATTGTGCAGTAGACGGTTCTAGACAAGACTTGATGAATTAAGAATATGTGGAATAATTCACTTCGATCTTTCAGCGTTTTCTGGCTGAGAAGCTTGATGCGATCTTGGAAAGGAGGTAGAATCAAGGAATTATTCCAAGAATGACCTCTCAGAGTCAATCGAAAAAAACTGCACTGAACATTTTCAAATCTGAAAATGTAAACTTGTTGGAAAGTGGACCAAACTTGTCAGGCGTATTGAAAGCGTGGGCGAGCAGAGATATTGTACAGAGGTCGGGTTACGTAAGGGTCGTAGAATTTCTTTTATAATGGTTTATTGAAGCCAAGAGCTAACTTGGCTTTAAGTAAAATATCATCAATAGGTGAGATAAAATTGAGCTCCTGGTCGCAAATGATCCCGAGATCATGAATCGTCTTAAATCGTGAAGTGGATTGGTTGTGCAGAAGATAGCAACAGAGTGAAGATTTTAACCGCTTACGAGAGAAGGTCATGCTTTGTTACTTGGTAGTGTTTAGTTCCAAGTAGTTTTTTAGAGCACCAGATAGAAAAGTTGTCGAGATCCTGTTCAAAATGAAAGGAATTGTTAGGTGAAGAAATGATCTTGCAAAACTTCATATCATCTACTTACAGTTGGAGAATGTTGAATGATCAATTCCAGGTCATTTACAGTAAGAATGGAAAGAAGAGGACCTAGATAGCTACCCTGGGGGACGACGGAGGCAATTTAAAAAGGACTTGATAGTAAAAATCTAAAACGAACTCTGAAATAATGGTTTTCCAAATAAGAGGAAATCCATTGTAATAAAATGAGTTAGAAGCTGTGGGTGGGTACCTTAAAAATATCAATTCTATAGGAAATCTTATCTTCAACACTTTACTTAAATATGTTGCAATAAAATCGACTTATTTTCATTTTAACATGGCAGAAAGGGCGAATGAGACGAATTCAATGAGATTACTTGTTGTTGATCTGCCTTTGAGAAAGCCATGTTGTAAAGGAATGAGAGTTTTGAACAAAAACTCAAAATTTCATCGAAAATGTTTTCGAAGATTTTGGATACATGCAAAGTTTTGCTAACGGGAGGTAATTTTCATTAAGTTATGTATTATTTATATAAATAAAAACGTTTCATTTAATAATTGGTTTCGATTTCGTAGCGTTTACAAAATTTATGAGAGCAGGCCAGTCTGGACCGTTCAGTATTTGAAGAACTTGAACCGTTTCTTAGTTTAATTTAACTAAGTGTATTTTTCTTAGTGCCGGTCGATAGCAATTTCTCTTTTAGTGCTCCCGCTGCTTGCAGTTCTAGCAATGTGTGTTGTGGTCATACGGAGTTAAGTTGGCTTATGCTCGGTGTACTGGAGGTGGAACTAGAGCGAGTCGTAGATTTCGTTCTTCTACATACTCGAACTCTTCGACTAGATCGGTAAGCTCCTCCATCGTCTGAAAATCCTTTCTACGGACGTAAAGTCGGTATTCCGGACTGAGACTGTCGTATATCCTATCGACATTATCTTCTTGGCTCATCTTAGGGTGTTGCCTAATAAGGTACTCCATAGCTCCAATAAAATCTTTTGCATTTTCTCGCGATCCTTGTTTCTTCTCCTAGATTTCTTCCTCTAACTTGTGCACAGGTCGTGGTGGCAAGAATTACCTGACTAAAACTTGGCGGAACTCTTCCCATGTCCGAATTTTTTCTATATGGATTCGTAACCACTCTATGGCGGAACCTGTGAAGATTTCTGGGAAGGTCCGGAGGATGTGTTCTGCGGGTATAAGGCCATATTTACGGAAGGTGTTCATCGTTTCGGGCTCAAGACTTCAGTACATTCTGTGAGGACCTGGTGGGTTGTGCTATCTAACTTCGGATAGTGGGTGGGTGGACGCAAGGTGGTTGAGCTCAGCTTGTTGCTGGACCAGCTCAGGTGATCTTACTGCTAGAGGTTCCTGTAACTGCAGTTCAGTGCAAGGCTCTTCAGTCATCTGGGTTGTATTGGCGAGTTTCGGTGATACTTCGGTGTCATCTTTGTATACTCGCTCCTAGAGTAGCTGCGAAATTTCTATATACAGGTTCTGTGTACTGTGTCGAACGGTGAGTCCTGGAGTTTTTGATGTAAGCAGTCAGGCGGGATCGCAGCGTAGACACTGTGTCACTAACTTCTTGGAAGCCATTTTCTCCATGAGTTCCGTCTTCTTCAGCAGGTAGGTGGATGCAAAATTTTTTTCGACGTTCATGTGTACATTACTGTCGGTATTTGCCATGGTCCTATACCACTGGCACAGGTCTACAGTTTTAGCTTTCTCTTCTATTCTTTTCTGGCTCGGTAGTGAGCACCTCTGGTTTTTATTGGTCAGTATCTTTGGCGTATGACAGGTCGGTCGGTTTGGACCTCTTAGCCAAGTTGCCTCTTCTGGAAAGGTCGGCCGGTAAATCGGTTAACCAACTTCAAAGAGGTCCCTACTTGGGTGCAATTTGTGAGGAAGGTAGGCTCAGTGGCTCCAAGGTCTTCTAAAGAAGCAGCAAAACTTTAGTTTATTGAAGTTAGTTTTATTTCCGACATTCAAACTAATAATTTTCTTATAAAATTAAGCACAATGGTTCAAAGATTTCATTTAGTTTCATAAAGTACTCCAAAGTATTAGGTAGGTCTTGATAGATGGAGGTGGGGTTTCTTCTGACGGTTACACCCTAAAGTCCGACTGGACTTGGATGTCAGATGATGTTTAGTGGGGATCCCCGGTCGGTGGTGTTGTATTTAACTTAAAGGCAGCAACTCTCCTCTCGCTTTAACTGTCGTTGAGATTTTGTCTGTGTCCACATTATCTTCAAAGTAATTTATCATACTAAGGTAACTTTCCATTTTTGAGTACTAAATTCTGTATGTTGGTGATTGTGCTTGTTCAGTAAAGGCTTTATGCACTTTTCGGGCAAGAGCCTGCAGTACGTTTTGAAGCTCTTCTTTGGTTTGTTTGACACTAACTCCTGTAAGATCGAGTGGACATCCTACACTAGTAGGTTCCTAGTTCTAGTTCCCTCCATTTTTCGAAGCATGCTGTTATGCTGACGAAAGCAGGCATAGATACTATTTTAGGAAAGCGAGCTTCTTCCATGCGAAACATTTTAAGGACGTAATCAAAATGGAGCTTCAGCGTAGAGATGAACGTTAGTGGTAGTTCTGTTTCGATGTGCATTTGTGTGGGCGTGGAGGGAAGGGAAGGTGCAATACTCTATTCATTCAGAAAGAATTTGAGCAGTTGCTGCAGATTCTCATTTTGAAGATATCCCCAAACTTGGGCTGCATATAACATAACCGATATCGCTGTTTCATCGAAGTTTTGATATTTCGATCGGAGTCCTATATTTGTATTCTTCATAAATGCTGAAAAGGTTGTGTTTAAGGCAATTCTCGCGATTTTAAATTTTTTGGCCAAGTGGAGTTTCATATTGTTTTGTGGCGAAGTTAGTGGAAATTTATAATTATCGACTACTTCCACGACTTCCCTCTCCGTTTCCATGAGTAGTTCCCATTCCTCTGTCTCTTTTCTATACCAAAATTAATATTTCTTTTATTGTAAGGTTCCACATTTTTCAAAACTCATCTTGCTTATTTATCATCATCTGAAGTTTTATAGGCATATCAGCTAACAGAACTATGTCATCAGCGTCCACCAAAACTTTGATTTTAGTCCCACTTATTTCGATCTATCCATTGAGGTAGGAGACTATACCATCTATGAAGATGGAGAAAATGAGAGAACTTAAGACGCATCCTTGCCCCAATCTTAAAGTGTTTGCGAAACTTTCAAACAATTTGACGCCATTCCAGACTTTTGCAGTACAGTTTTAATATAATTTCTTCAGTGTTTTCACCATTTTAAAAAAAAGTTCCTATGCAGACAATTTATAAAACATTAAATCACTATCAAAGCTATCAAACGAGGACGTAAACGTTTTTGCCTTCAGAACGAAGCATGTCTATAAATAGTATCTACTTGGCCAACAGTGGAGCATCCCTAAGACTCATTCATTTTATATAATATCAAAAAAAAAAGAAATTCCTGGAAATAGCTTTTTTCGCCCAAAGAATGCCTCTTAACCAAACAAATACGACCAATTATACCATTTCAATAAAAGTTACGTATGTGATTAAGTTATTCGTCAAAACTTGTGGCTTTAATAACTCTCTCCTCTGATTGTGTGCAAACACTCACATCCGAGTGGATAAGCCTTCATCACAAAAAGCAATAATTTAAGCGTTCACATTGCTTGTTTCTGCTAACGAGATAGGTCAAGTTAATGAAATCACATTTTTATTTTATTTTAATTACCTTTTGTAATTAAACACATTTTATAGCCCATTATGTGGATTTTATTGGGATAGGAATCCCATAAAAAGTGCTTCTAGCGCCAGCACAAGACCACATCAGCAGAAAAAAAAATTCAAAAAAACAAATAGGATTTTAATTTTTAAATCAACAACAGCTTATACGCTATTAAACCGCTTGCTAAAGTGAGGCAAGGCAACTCAACCACCCGCAGCCAATCCTGTTGCTGGTTGTTGAAAAAAAAAAATGTATCGTTCTTTCGCTTCGTACATTTTTGTCGTAAAGGGCTTCAGGCAGACATCTCTTTGCATCAAAAGAAGTGCTTATTATTTAACCAAAAGAGTTAGTTGAAAGAGGAACTCATAAAAATTCATACACAAATTTTTTTGCTGCTTACATTTTTCCAAAAAAAATTTTCAACATGTTTTTAGCGTTGCGATGATGTTCGATTAAAGACAAATTCTTAAAAATCCTTACCATACCGACTTTTTAAAAAAAAGTTATATTTGTCTCTCGAAACAATGAAAGAATCTCATTTTAGCCTAATTAGTTCCCAAACCCCCAGCCCCCAACAACTTCACATGGTTTAGATTTTGTAAAAATTTCTATAGATTACGTTACATAATTGAGTATGTCCTTTTTTCATATATTAGATCAAGCTCAACCCTCGACAAAAATGCTTTAGAATAACAATAAGATACTTGTGTCGAGAGTACAAAAGAATTTCCACCACAAAAAGACTGCGGCTGAATGAAAAAAACAGCTTATCTAGCATATTAGCAGAAATGCAACATGCTCAAGAAATCCTTTCATAATTATTCAGCAACCTTTTGCATTCTTTTTGCACTCCGTCATCTTTCTTGTGCAAATTTTTTGTACTTTTTTTTTTTTAATGTTCGTCCACCCATTTGTTTTGAAATTATTTAATGAAAAGGATTTTTTCTGTCCGAGTATGACTTTTCGTTTTCGTCCTCTCGTACATGACACGACACTGCATGTATGAGTGTCGTGTTTACTTGTATTCAGACGAGAGACACATGTTGTGTGGCACATATTTTATGGAAAGCCGTATTTTTTATGCACACTACATTCTGCAAAAGAGCACACACATTTTGGCCAACAAACATTTCTTAAATGGATTTTATGTACGGGAATATATTTTTTCTTTGTGCATTGGATTTGTGCCCATGGATGTCTTTGAATACCAAGTGAACGTGAACCTGTGTTTCATTTATTTAATTAAAATGCATGATAACGTGAATATTTTCATGAGATCATAACTGTACTGTGCCTATAGGGACGACGAACTGACGGTTAGTACCTACAGCTACAACACATTCGAATAACTTAAAGAGAGTAGGTACTTGAAGAGGCTTGAAGAGGAAACAACCTGCTATGAGATGAGTACTGCCTTAAATGTATCTGAAGATTGTGGCAAGTGAAATTGAAATGTTACATTAAGGTAGATCGGAATATAAGAGTTGATGAAACATACATTTTTGATGTGTTTTGAGTTGCCAGCGAGAGTTAAACTCATTTTGATGAAACTCGACTTTTAACTACTTAAACGAAATCTCTTTATACAGGGTGGACCAGAAATTTGGATGGACTTGAACATGTTTCTTAGAGAAAATTTGATTTTCTACAAAAAAGGTGTTTTAATACTTTTCACTAAAGTACTTCCTTCAGAAGTTATTCACGATTAAATTTAAAAATTAATAAGAAATCGATCTGCAAATTTCTGCAGCTGATTGAACTAGCACTAGATAGTAAATTTAATAATAATAATCTTTCTGGCAATATACTAATATATAATTTTTTGGAGGCGTTGTGGGGTGTAACATTTAAAAGTTCAAGGCAAATAACACTAAGATTTTATTTTTTTTTTTCTATCAAGGCCCAATTCAAAAACGTTTGTATTGATTCTAAGACTGACTAAAAACATGGAGGCTTTCACTTCTAATAACATATCCAAAACGTGGTACCCGTCGTGTTATGGATAGCATGTCCAGCTGTTAATCCAGAGGTTCGTGGTTCGAATTCCAACAGAGGCAAAAATATTTTTTCCACGGGTATCGCCTTTCGTGAGGAATTGGCAAGTCCTCCGTTAATAAATTCATTGCCATGAAAAGCGTTTTCTCGATTAGCCGTTCGAAACCGGCAGAAAATTGTAGGTCCCTTCCATTCCCTTACAAGGCATGGTTGTGAGAAATGCGCTAGGCCCAGGGGTTCGTCGCTCTGTTGCGCCATTCTATTTATTATTTACTTTTTTACACCATTGGCTCTGGCGTATACGTACTATTTTTTATTTATTTTTTGTAAGCTTTGTTCAGATAACAAATTGTAGCTATACTTTCAAAACGTTTCACGCTCAAGAGTTCATTGAAAAAATTTGTAGCAGCTGATTGTTGCTGAATTAATTTCCACTGTGAGTTTATCAATTCTTATTCGTTGAACTTTTCCCTCTGTGACATAGACTTATATTTCAATCACATATTTCCACGGGAACGGAAGATTCCTTCAGGAACGGGGTTGGAAATGAAAACTTAGAAACTACTGGACAGATTTCTAAAATACTTTCATCACTGGGGTGCCACATAATCCTTCAGTAACTCAACGTAGATTTCATCCCTATATTTTCTCACGGGTACAGAAACAGGAACGAGAACGGAAGCCTTAAAACTATAGACCCGAGTAACGCCGGGTGGCTCAGCTAGTTATTAAATATTTTTCAAATTTTTCCACTGTTCCTGTGTCATAGCACGCGTCATCGTATGCGTCATCGCATGCGTCATCGCACGCGTCATCGCATTTGTCATCGCATGTTTCATCGCATGTGTCATCGAAAGTGTCATCGCATGTGTCATCGTATGTGTCATCGCATGTTTCATCGCATGTGTCATCGTATGCATCATCGCATATTGTTCCATTGCATAGTCGATGTTGATTAATGTTACGCAACATGATTACAACTGATCCTACTTTTAACTGCAAATTGTGAAGTGGTAATACAGGCAATAATCTAGTGAATTTAAAAACTGCGTGGCATAGTTGACAACGTCATTCTGATTCATAACGGTGTCGACTGATTTGAACAGGAAAAAAACTGTCCTGGAAGAAAATTCTGAATGGTCGCATTGAGATACTAGCCTTTTTTTTCGCCGCCAATATTGCTCGTTCACCCAGCCAACTATGGTTATTTAACTTTTGCGATACTTCTAGGAAATCACGCTGAATAAGCTCCTCTTTTGAATCTGCGATGTGTCAGAAATCTGTGGGTAATGTGATAAATTCCAATGTCTAACAACTGCTTCGCAAAAACACTTGCAGTTTCATCATGTTGCAAAAACTGCAGTGTACCGCCACAAATTCGATGATTTTGGGCATGCATTTAGTTCATCAGCAACAGTTAATCGGGGAATAACTAGAAGAGTCAGATGAAAATCAGCTGGCAACAGAAGCATGGGCCCACCAGAAATATTTTGATTGTCACGAAGATCTTTCCACGTTCTGTCCAGTGCCTTCAGTGACCTCTTATGGGCCATTGCGCATTCATCCCAAATAATCAATTCGCATACCTGTAGGACCTTAGTCATTGCGCTATTTTGGGCGATGTTGCAAATTAGTGTTTTGGTGATTTGCATGTTTAATGGTAATATTAAGTCAGAATGCGCATTTCTCCCGCCTTCAAGCATCGTTGCAGCTATTCCTGATGAGGGCAACGCTAGAGCAACATCATTTCTGATCCTCGCCAATAGCAACGAAGTTAAGAACTTTTTCCGGTTCCTTTGGGAGCATCTAGGAAATAAATTTCGCCAGATCCTTTATTCACAGCCTCTATCAAAGTGTCATACGCACTTCTTTGTTGTTGATTTAATTGTGGAACATTTGTACGAACTGTTTCGGCCAATGCTTCAATGTCGTACTGTAGACCATTTTCTTGATCTGTCTCTCTTGGATCATCAGTGCGGTTGGCACGTGAGGTAGTTCTGTGCACATTTGATTGGCTGCAACGACCTACATAAGTCAGGTAGTTTTCTAATCGGCATCGTAAATTGCTAAATTAGTAGTAAATTGTTACTATCACAGAATATCATTAAAAAATTTATTGGAAAAAGCACTTTACCTGGAATGTCACTATCACAAAGAATCACGAAAGTAACGAAAGTTCACGCGGACGTAGTGGTAATCTTCACTCACAAAATTTGGTTGTCAAATCTCAGATCTTATGGTTGCGTTCAGAAATTTAATTTGACAAATTCACTACCTGACTTTAGGAACACACGTACATTGAATTCCCCATCCCGGTTCCTGCAATAAATAAGAAAAATTTAAATCCTTACTCTTACCAGTCAAAAAATTAAAAGAATTTTTAAAATCAATCAATCCAATAATCTTATTATTTTAACTTTTTGTTGTCGAAAACGATTAAAAAAAAAACAAAAGTATTGTTTGAATTTCATTTTTTATTCATTACAGTTAAGAATAAAGAAAGTGTTACTTTTACTATACTCCAATTCTTTTTTCCAATTTACTTACCTTTTAAACCTTCCCTAGACATCCACGAACATATCAAGACCAAGATAAGATGAATCCGTTCAGCCGTTCTCAAGTTTTAGCCAGACTTACGAACATCAAATTATTTTTAATATACCTATAGAGATAAATAGATAGATAGATAGAAAGATATACGCTGTTTTATCAATAACCGAGTTCAAACTGTACAATTAGTTGGACAGACTTTATCTTGATTGACCAATGCTTGATAGTGTGAACCCATAGACGACCGCTGGACCAACTTGCTGGATGGTTTTCAAATATTTTTGAAAATTTAGAAGTTGGACGGAGTGGAAGAGTATGTGGCATAAAGCTGGACGACAAGCTTGATAAGTGTGAACGCACACTACATCCAACCATCCAACTTCCATCAAACGAAGTCTGTCCAACTAATTGTACAGTGTGAGCTCGGCTAATGAGAATGAAGGAATTAGTTGAAGATCACAAAGAAAGCCAAAAAAAAACCTAAAATTGTTCGTATTTTCACTGTTATTTTTTAAGCAACGCTCCAAAGATCCCATACCCACAACTCTAAACCAATTACATATTACAAAGTTTATAAAAATGTATTTGAAACAACACTTAAGTCCTAATCCTTAACATCTCCGAATGTTTGTATTCGAAGACTTAAATCATGTAGCGCACCTAGCCGACGACTACATAGTCGTAGTCATCACACTAAAAGCTAATACGATCCACAATTTAAACACTCCAACCGATGACCTTTCATTTCTGATGATGAGTGGCATTAATCCCTTCCACCTTTAAACTTACCCATCATCATCATAGTTAGTTTCTTTTTGCTTCTAATTTTCAAAAAATAATATTTACTCAACTCAACGGATAAAAGCTGAACTAAAATGAAAGCGTAATGTAAACAAACTTTAATTTTAACCAAATCCTACCCCTATACAAAAAATATAACACTAACAGCCCGAGAGTAGGTACCTACCTACCTCCATTTTAATATCCCTTAATCTAGCAGCATTTAACTCCTGCGGTGTTTTTAAACCCATTTAAACGGCAGATTTTTTTTTCTCTACTTTTAATAAACGTATACAAATTCCCACGGCGAAAAAAAAGAGAGAGAAGATTTACACAAAAAGAGCTTTGAATCACACGGCAACCCGGTGTAAGCCACAGTCACCTTCCTTATGCACCTCTGTGTACTTAACTGAAAAATGCAAATGAGCAGACAACATCATCTTAAGTAGGCTAAACATCTTGCCACAAGCATTTTCACAGCTCGACCCACTATCCTTTTCACCTAATTCAAGCCCACTGTAATGTTTAGTGCAAAAAAAAGACAACATTTCATATATCCAAAGCATAATCATCTTTAGTCAAAGGTAGATTTACATAGACCCCCTGGAGAAGGATATACGCGCGATAAACAAATTTTCCATCTCCAAAGGGTTGTTCAGTCAACGTTTACATCTGCATTGTTGACACTCGAGGAATTTAAACAATTTTGTTAAATGAGCAAAAATTCGGTCGTTTCATGTCGCAATATTTCAGAGTTTAATAGGGGGCGTTCTGGCGCAGTGTTATAAAATTGTGGGCTGGTATATCTGCACGTTATTTAAAATTGTATCGTGATTTTCATAGTTCATCTGTTGGATTTTATTCCTTTTATCATAATTTTAACTTATCGTGATCACAACTAAACATTTCAGTGGAAAAGAATGGTACAAAGTACGCTGCCCTTCGGAGTAGTTTTTACTTATATTATTTAAAAAAAAAACTTGATTTAAATTAGCATAACTCTGTAGAACAGGTACTTTATCTTCTGTTCCAATAGAATTTCTTCTTGTTTCTCAAAAGCAATGCACTCATTGGAAATATTGATCGCGTAGTGGAAACTTGTGTTTACTTTCTCACGTCCAGATTATTTGATAATTTGATTATTTGTGTCTCAAGTTTCAGATAATCTGGATTTTACTTTAATTTAATTTTGATTAGGGCTTAAATTGGCTCAATACAATCTAATTCGCTTTCGAGAGAAGCTTAGAAATTTCCAAAAAGTTTTCAGAGCACCAAATAGAAAAGTTGTCGAGATCAAAAACGATAAGTAGCTAGACAAGAATATGATCTTGTAAGACTTTGCATCATCTGTGTGCAGTGCAATATGGTAAATGAGCCATTCGAAATCATCAATAGTAAGAATGAAAAGAAGAGGACCTAAATGACTACCCTGGGGGACACCGGAGGCATGGACTTGATAGGAAAGATCTAAAATGAACACTGCAATTACGGTTTTCCAAACAAGAAGGAATCCATTTCAAGTCAATGGGAAATCTTATCAAAGACTTTAATAAAATCTATTGAAATAACATCGACTTCATCTCCTTTTTCCAAGGCGGAAGGGGTAAGTTAGGCAAATTCTATGATATAAGTGGTTGTTAACCAGCCTTTGAGCAAGCCATGCTGTTTAACAAGTAGAAATGAGAGACTTGCAATGAAAACTCAAGATTTCATACAAAATGGTTCGAAGATTATTGATATATGCGGAAGTTTTGCTATCAAAACGGGCGGTTGTTTTAAAACTCGAATATTTGGTCTTTTTTGTGAATTGGTGTTATAAAAGCGGTTTCCCACTTTGGGGAAATAATTCTTGAGGAAGACACGATGACAATCAAATATTTGTATGCTATTGACATGAAATCGTCATTAAATAACAAGAATATAATTAGTTGTAAACTATTTTACTCCGATGAAAATGCTGCAGAATACGCAATACTCAATGTACTGAGTATCTATGTACTTGATATTAAGTTTTACAAAAGTCCTCTTTTCTTATGAGGCTTATCATCCGTAAGCATTTATTTAAAACAGATTTTTTTCTTTTTAATGAAATACATACATTTTTTACATAGATTTTCGTTGCCAATTCAATTACTGGTATTTTAAAATAACAAGGAACACATAAATACGAAAATATTAGTGATTTAAGCTTCAATATTTTTAAAATATCACACCACAACAGAAAGAAAAATAATTCACTGATGTTTGTCGTAGAGAAATGATAAAAAATCAATTCAGTGATTTGCCTCAAAATCTTATTGCTTGCCTTGAATAAAAACTGCAATTAATACCATCTTTGTTTAAATCATATATGACTGATCTATTTTATAGAAATGGGGACGACTGAGTCGCACGAACTTGCGATTGTGTGCTAAGTACAGTATCAAAATCATAAGGCTGAGTACAAGGTTTGAGTATTAACTCTTCATAATTTATTTGGTGGTACAAGGTTGCCAGCTGCACATTTATTTATGAAAATTTTAAAAAGCTACATAAAATATTGGAAAATAAAATAAGTCAAATATTCTAAAAGCATCTAGCGAAAATATTAAAACTTCATTTCATTCCGTTGCTTTTTCATACTAACGCTGAAAATTTAGTGAAAATCACCAGAGCATTTGTTTTTTAATTAATTTTTTTTATTTTTCACTTAAAAACAAAAACAATTTCGTTTGAAAATAAAGAATTCATTATTGACAGAGAATTTAAAGAAAACCAAAGATACGGTTTAGAAAATATTCAAAGAACTCAAAAGTTTTTAATAATCATAAATAATAAAAATTGGAAAGAAGTAAAATTTTCCAAATCATGGTATGCAATCTTTCGTAAGCAACCAAGGATTTTAAGGCGATGGCGACGTTCTCCCAATAAATTTTCAAAATATCGAAATGTATTTCCAAAAGCTTACAGGAAATACTTCTAGAAATGCTATAATACTCGGTTGAAGATTCTTTAAGGCTGAGAACAGCTTGAAATAAGTGGAACAGTTAGAGCGCTCTAATCGTCCGCTTTTTACAAATCAAAATTGAAACGCGTATTTCTCATAACTGTACTTTTCAACTTGTCTGCTTCTTTTCTTCAAAACTTATCAACCGATTGATTTAATTCAAACGGCATTTTATTTCTTTATAATCAGGCTATCGCGTTAATCTCTATTAGAATTTTTTATTCATACTTCTACCATCAATTTTTTAATACTTTGTATCCGAAATTTGGATCTACGGCTTTGAAATAGAAGATTTTGTACCAAAATGTTAGAGGGCTTCGCAGTAAAACTGCAGATTTATATGTGAATTCTCTCGTTTTCTCACATGATGTGTTTGCTTTGACGGAAACGTGGCTTAACCCAAGCCATTTGAATACCGAAATCCTCAGCCAAGAATTTTCCGTCTACCTACCTTCTACCTTCTGATGATGGTTCCTTTCAAAAAGCTTCCCTGTCTTCACCACAACAGGAGCTTTCCTGTTTAGACAACATAATTTCTTCTGACTTACGGCAAGTAAGCTGTATTAGAAACTATCAAAATCGTATGTTAGATTTAGTATTTTCTTCGGACGCTATTAAGACTGTTGTAATGCAATCAAATTCTGGTATCACAAGAATAGATGACTTACACCCACCTTTAGATATCTTTATTGAACTTAGCAATGTGATTGACGAAAGATGTAGTCCATATGACTGTTCATATACCTTTGACTTTCGAAAAGCGAACTTCGATTTGCTTTCGGATGAATTAAGCAGGGCTGGTATTGAAAAAATATCAACTCTAGCAAATCTTGACGAAGCAGTCAGCTGTTTCTACTCTATTTTAAACGACTGCATGAATAAAACAATTCCGCTAAAATTGATTAAAAAAGAAAATTATTGCCAGCCGTGGTTCACCAAAGAACTGAAAGTTCTGCGAAATAAAAGAAACAAGGCCTGGAAAACTTATTTGACCACTCTTTCTCTAACTGACCACCAAGTGTTCATAAGTCTTTTTGAAGACTTCAGAACGCTTTCTCAAAATCTTTATTCCAACTATGTAACTCAAATGAGTTGCTCTCTTAAAAATTACCCAAAAAGCTTTTGGTCCTTTGTTAACTCCAAAAAGAAATCAGACGGCTATCCAGCAAATTTTATTTATAACAGCAATCTTTTGAAGGATACTCCTGACATATGCAATGCCTTTGCAAATCATTTTGGTGGCTCTTTTTGTAGTACACCTCTCAAAATTGATGAAAACTATTTTGAGTATTTAACTCACTGTTCTCAAGTAAGTTTTAATAGTATCCCCATTTTCAGTGATAGAATTATTCATTACCTTTCATCTCTAAATGATGACGTTTCATCTGGTCCGGATATGATACCACCTATAGTTTTAAAAAAGTGTTCTTTACGCTTAGCCTTCCCTCTCGAATACCTTTTCAAGCTTTCCTTAAAGTCCGGAAAATTTCCTAGTTTGTGGAAAAAGTCTTTTATTACCCCTGTTTTCAAGAAAGGTGAAAAAATAGATATAAAAAACTACAGGCCAATTGCAAAGCTTTCATGCATTCCTAAGCTGTTTGAACAAGTTGTCTGCGAAAGTATATCATTCTTTGCAAGGAATATAATCTGTAATCAACAACACGGATTTATGCAAAGAAGATCAACGGCTACTAATCTTCTCTCGTTTTACCATAAATGCTCTAATACACTCGAAAAAGGGTATGAGTTAGACTGCATTTATACTGATTTCTCTAAGGCCTTCGACCAACTTTCTCATAATATTATATTATATAAACTAAAAGCATTTGGATTTCCACCAGTATTTATTGTTTGGATAAGTTCATACTTAAAAAATAGATCTTATCAAGTTAAATTTCGTAACGTCTTGTCAAATTCTTTCAATGGTCTGTCTGGTGTGCCACAAGGGAGTCACCTTGGTCCTTTGCTTTTCATTATTGCAATAAATGACGTCATTTCTTGTATATCATACAGCGACATTCTAATTTTTGCTGACGACATGAAGATTTTCAAATCTATAGAATATTCGTCAGATCGCAATTTATTACAAAAAGATATCGACAGTTTTGTTACGTGGTGTTCTAAAAACGGTCTTAGTTTGAACCCTTCCAAGTGTCAAAGTATGACGTTCTCACGCAAAAAGATTCCCCCTATTGCAAATTATTCAATATCTCAGCAATCATTACCTCAAGTCTCGAACTTCCGTGATCTTGGTGTCATTTTTAGTACTAACCTTGAATTCAATGAACACATCAACCTCATAACAAACAAAGCAAATTCAATGCTTGGGTTTATAAAGAGATGGGCAAAAGAATTTAACGACCCCTATGTTACACTTTCCTTATACAACTGTCATGTTCGTCCCTATCTCGAGTATGCTTCTCAGGTTTGGTCACCTCTATATGAAGTTCATAAATCTCGTATTGGGCAGTACAACACAGATTCATACGTTTTGCCCTGAAAGGTCTTCCCTGGGAAGATCCTTTTAATCTCCCCCCTTATGAAGACCGTATTCGTCTTTTAAATCTTCAACCACTCTCACAAAGACGGATCAACAATGATTTAGTTTTTTTCCATCAACTTATAACAGGTTCAATTGATGCTCCTGACTTGCTTTCTCGCATAGGATTCAACTATCGCGGAGGATCTCACCAGCTACGAAATCTGGAGTTTTTGCATTGCTACCACCACAGAACTAACTATGGCATGCATGAGCCATTAGCTCGCATGAGTAGGTTATACAACTCTAACCCTCTTACTTCAGATTTCAATCTTAGTAAAAGTAGTTTAAAATTAAAACTAAAAACCAGTGCTCCACAAGCATGATTTTTGTTTTGTATTTAATTTATATTTAATTTGTATTTAATTTGTATTTAATTTATTAGTTAATTGTAGCTTATCTTACTTGTATTTTTTTTTATACTTTCAATAATGTTTTTATAGTTTGATTTTGTTTTATCGTTGAAGTAGAAGTTAATTATGTTAAATGTTATGTCCTTGTTCGAATACGTTCTTTTGTGCTTGTGTTGGCGTTTTTACTAACAACTAACACTTGCATTAATGATGAAGAGCGTAGATAAGTGCGTACACTGTCGGACAAAATAAAGTGCAAACCGGAATTAAGATACTAACTCATTTTATTTTGTATTGTTTTCATGAACTTTGCTTCAAAAAGTCATTTGATTTAATTTATTTAAGTTCTTTTACAAACATATCAGTATTCATAAACAAAATATAACCAAAATTAAAATAACAAGAAATATGTATTGCAATAAATCATGAAAAAAGAGAAGACAAAATAAAGTGCAAATTCAAAATATCAACAAAAAAACAAATATTTTCATAGGAAATCAGTAACTGGTGGCTCCCCCTTTATTTTGAATAACAGCTGCAAGTCGCTTTGGTACGCTGCGAACCAGATTCCACCAAAATTTTAAATGGAATCATCTCACATTCAAATTGGAGGCTTTCCCAAAAAGATCGTATATTTCGTCGACCATCTAACGGAATTCTTTTATCTAATATGGACCAAAGATGCTCTATCCGATTGAGATCTTGGGATTGAGGTGGCCATTCCAATAATTCCACGTTATTTTGTGAATAAAAACTGCTTTGCCACTTTGCAAGTATGCTTCGGATCATTATCTTGCTGGAAAATGTATTTGTACAGCGATATTTTTGATGCCGAAAAAGCTAAGTTTTCTCCAATAATGTTGACGTAATGAGACTCGTCATTTTGGTGTCAATTTTAACAATTTTCCTAACGCCACCAAAGGAAAAACATCCCCAAACCATAATAGACCCACCACTATGTTTGACAATTTTTTTAATGCATCTTTGGTCGAGTCTTTCCTTGGGCTTGCACCAAATTCTTTTCCTTGATTTGGAATTTGTTAACTCAAATTTAGACTCATAAAGCCTAATTATGCTTTCCCAAAACGATTACGGTTTTGTTAAATACTTTTTTGCGAAAGCAAGTCTTTTTTTTTTATAATTATTTGGTGTAGCAAAAGTTTTCTCTTTGCCAAATAGTTTCGTAGCCCACTTTCATTAAGTCACCTTTGGGCTGTTCTTTGTCTTACGACTAATTGTAGGTCTTCCTTAATGTTTCTAGCTATGGATAATGGTTTTTTCTGGCCTCTATTGTGATTCTCCGGTCTCCAGGTGGTGTTGTTTTCCTCTTCCTTCCACTTTGACTTCTAAAACTGGCAGCAGATCCCCGTTCAATGAAGTTCAAATAAACCTTCTTGATTCCAGAAATTGACACACCATATTTTTCTCCAAGTTTACGAAAGGTCAACCCACGTCACGGTCCGAGACTAAAAATTCTTTTATCTCAAGTGAGAGTTGTTCCATGTCAAAGCTTATGAAAATAAAATTCAACTTGAAGCAAAATTTTTGCAAACGGGCATAAGATAACCTCATCTGTTGACAAATTTTGGCTTATGTTTTTATTTTTAATTATTATTAGCTATACTTTGCAACGGTATTAAAAAATTGCACTTTATTTTGTCCAAGCTCAATGTCATTTGGTTGAAAATTAATGCAGTTCATGTTTAATAGAGGTCAAAAATAACGGACTACTTTTAAAGGTTTGATGAAAGATGATAAAATATAACGTAGGAACATGAAATAGAGTGATAAATCTTTCTCATTGTTTATTCTCTGCATTTTTAAAACGAGTCAAGTGCATTTGCACTTTATTTTGTCTGACAGTGTACATATGAGCTTGCTCTAAGCTCAGTACCGCTTAAGACTCTGAGATGCAAAAAAAAAAAAAAAAAAGCTTATACATATTCTCCCTTATGAATTTTGGAAAGATGTGTATAACAGCACCGATGCCTGTACTGCTTTTTCAAAGTTTCACGATACACTTATGAAGCATATAGAAACTTGTAGTCCGGTTATTAATTTTAAAAGTTCTTATAAAAGGCTCAAGCCTTGGATTTCCTAGTCCTTATTAAAAAAAGTAAATACGAAAAATAAGAATTAAGAATTAAATATCGTAAGAATCCTTTTTAAAAACTAAGTATAATAAATTGTGTAAGGAACTTAAGAAATCCCAATTTGTCAAGATAACTATGACCGTTCTAAATTCACATCTGCTTGGGTTAATCCTTTTTGTCAATCAGGTCTCAAAAAGTAAAAGTGGATGAAATTTGAAGTGATAAGATGATACTAAACTTAGGGGTACCACAAGGCATGACCCATATTTAACTAGATTTTTGTTTATTATTTTATGAGATTTTTTTCAATTTTCACAATTAATGTGTAGGCAACCCTTTGCCGATTACTAAAACCTTGTGCTCCGCCTCAAGATTGTGATAATGCCTATATTATCAATTATTATTTAGAAACGAGAAAAGCTACCCAAAACGCAAACTCTTTATTCTTCACT
The DNA here is from genome assembly GCA_914767635.1 of Melanostoma mellinum. NCBI lineage: Eukaryota > Metazoa > Arthropoda > Insecta > Diptera > Syrphidae > Melanostoma > Melanostoma mellinum. Next base: position 74,675,746 of record OU612059.1, read on the forward strand.
AAATATTTAAGAATACAGGCTCTTAGTTCCTTAACTTTTTAGGCTATTATCGTCCAGTTGTCTGTCGTCGATTGTATCGTCAAAAGATTGTTATAAAAGGAGAGATTTTGGTAATTTTTAGAGGCTTTCAAATACGTTTTTCAATATTCAGAACTTTGACGATAGACGATAGTCGTCTTAGAAGTTACAGAATCCAGGTCCAGCTCTCAGTTCATTTTTATTTATTTATAAATTGCAATTATAACAATTCGTTGATGACTTGCACATTGTTTCAAAAATACGAGATAAATAAAATAAATAGGGTTGCACAGCAGAGCTCAGGAAGCGGCGGGCTCAACGCATTTCTATCAGACATACCTTGTGAGGAATGAAGGTGAGCTACTCGTTTTTTCGAGATAATAAGTGAGAAATTCTTTCAAACGACTTGTTAATCTGTCGCAAAACGCGATATCCGTTCGTTTAGTGAAATTAACTCTCAAATCTTCACCAACTCTTAGAATTATTTTCTTCACTGAAACTCTAGCTCCTGCTTTTTTCTGAAGTTAAGAAGAGAAAAGCTGTCATACAAATTTTGCTTTGCTTTGCATGAGAAGAGATAATCGAGAAATTTATCAAAAAGCCCCAAAAAGAATCTGGGATCTAAGTTGTTTTATTATTGAAAACAAAATTTAGTTAAAAAAAACTAATTGTATATCCTTAATAGCCATAAATATTAAATTTCCTCTTATGTCTTCTCCTTCCAGAACACTATCACGCAAACTCAAACCTCATCTTGTAGCTGAAGGTGTCAAATCATATATCAACAGGGCCCAAAACCCTAAAACTTCTTCACAAGACCAGCAGCCTAACATGGAGTTTTTACGTGGTGTCTATGCGTTTATGCAAGTGAGTAGATCATCGGTGAGTGTCGCTACGCAATGAATTTCCTTACTAATCATAAACTTCTTTTTTTCTATTTTTATAATTTGCTCTCGAAAAAACCAAAAAAAAAAAACACTCGAGAAAAAAACTAACAAGACTGAAAATTGCTCCGTACAAAAACCAATAGAGTAAACAAGAATTATTAAAAAAAATACAAAACAGCAACAAAATCTGTTAGTTATAGAGAATAGGAACAAAGAGTAAATGTAACGTTCATTTATGGAGTGAAAAAAAAAAAAAATTGGTGGTGCGAGTAGTGAAATACAATTTCTAAGGACATCACTAAGTTGTATGTTTTGTTTCTTTTTTTCGTTTATTTGTGGAGAGGAGTTTTGATGTTAAGCTTTACAAATAAACTATATAAGTGTACCTACTCACATCTATTGTAAAAAAAAAACTAACAGAACATCAGATTATTTATTTAAGGTTTATTTGCAAAAAGCTTTAGTGACTACCGCGAACGTACAGAAAGCAAAAAAAAAAAAGAAAGAAAAACAAATCAAGGACATAAACTAATTATGCAACATTATTCATATTTCAAAAAAGAAAAAAAGTAGCAGTTTCTCATCATTGTTATTGTCATTATTTTATTATTTCATATTTTTTATTCTTCTTCTTCTTTCTACTTCTTTGGCTGTGTGTTGTATTTCGGGGGCCTGTCTTATCCTTACTACTGCCTTCCACCCCGTATACAAAAATGCTGTGTGTAATGGCGTCGTCCTCGTCGTCTTCGTTCTGTTGTAAAAAAAAAAATTATCAAATCAAATCAAACACTTCTTCATACCACTTCAGTAAATGATTGAAAAAAAAATTGTTTATTATATTCAGAATGCGCGACAATAATCCAATCCACGTGCGATACGAAGTCATAGCCAGTTGCAGAAATTGTCAAAATAGAACCCTACCGTACAGGCATACAATACAAAAAACCATTTTGTGGGGTTAACACAAAAATAATGGAAAGTGTGGACAATGGAAAACGAGCAAACGAGCAAAACCATATAAATAAATTTCAAAAAAAAACTCATTGTCAATTCATAAAGCAACCTTTTGTCAATTGAAAACTCATTGAAATATCTAAAAACATTCACATTGAATACAGAACATAGATACATGTATATAGTATAAAATCAACAATAACAACAACTACTACTACTACTACCTACGACGCATAGATAGAAGAAAAAAAAGTTCAAATCTACCTCCGTGATTCAGTCATAAACACGATATTTGTATTCTACTACCTATAGATATAAATGCATATACACAATTCAGCGAAACTGCATAAATATAGACAACAACTAAAGTAAAAAAACAGCGGGTGTATCCATCTACAGCTACACGTTGTATCTATCTATGATAAAAAAAGAACAAAACAAAATGGGAATACCATGCGTTTTTCATACAATATTTCTGGAACAATAAGGAACCCGCAAAAAAGTCCCAATGGAAAATTGCAAAATAATTTCGTATTCACCTACAGATACGACCGATACCAATACAGATACAGATACGTAGCTAACAGCTCAATAACAAAAACAATAATCTCAAATCTCGCGCTGAGTTTTCTCTTTTCGAGGAGAAAAAGCTCGCAGAAAAACTTAAACATTTTCGAAAAGCGAAAAAAATGGTAAAGTTGACAAAGTTTTTTTAATTCACAAAAAATTTAATAATAATAATTTTCTTTTTCTTTCACAAAAATTCCCTTTTTTAAAAAATTATAAAAACTTAAATTTTGCCTTTTTCCTAAAGTTTTGTTTAAATTAAATAAAGTCCCAGTTTTTTTCAATTAATTTAAAAACAAAAAAAAAAAAAAAATCACTAAATCAAATTGATAAATCTTTTTCTTTTTCTAAAAGACGTATATTAGCTTCCTCTTTAACAAAAACTAAAACAGTTTCCCTCTTAGTATAGATAAAAAAAAAAAAAGTTTTCCAATTAAATAAGAAACATATATAAATTCAACATTTTCTGTGGGGATGCAAATGAAATAATAAACGAAACAAAATTCCAAGCAAAACGAAACCAATCGATATTTTATTTTAAACATTTTCCACTCTTCTACTTCCGTTGTCCATTTCCACCCCCACCCCCCTGTCCAGAGGTTGGGGGCGCGGGCGATGAAATAAAAATAAAATAATAGCCACGAAATCTATGAGTGTCCTGCGAAAAAATACAAAAAAATATATCCTCCGATCGAAATGAAAAACAAGATAACCATGAAAATATAATCTTTTTGCTCGGATGCTTAACATAATGCTGTCTACTACGTTCGAACACTTTTTGCACCTTTTTTATAAATGCATAGAAACATGTTTGTGTATACTTTATTTTGTCTTATATTTTTGTTTAAAAGGAGGTTTTTATGTAAAGAAAAATATGAAAAAAGAATTATGAATTTACGTTGCAGTTAGAGTAAGAGTAAGAGAAGATGTGAAGGACTCGCTTTCTATATACCAAATAGACTTAAGATATTTCAATACTTACACTTTACAACATCATGAGTAACATGAATTATTATTGTGGTTATACCTACATTGAATTGAAATGGCATTTTTTCTTTACTTTACTTTTTTTTATTTGTTCTTGAAGGAAACATGATAAAATATTTTGTTTATTTGACAAACTAACGTGCTCTTTTGCCGCGTATATCTGTCTGTATGTGCAAATAAGGAAATATAGCAAAAAAAAATCTTATTTAAAATTTTTAAAACACAACTGTTTATTGATGTAAAATGCACATAATATTGAAAGGAATAGTTTGCAAGTAGAATTGCATGGCTCTTGGATTCCTTCTGTTTGTAGAGGAAGTGTTTCTTACGCATAGAACATGCAGAAGGAATTATGAGAGTTATTTGTGTTCGTATTTTTTTTTTTTTTTTGGCTTAGCACTTTTTTCAGTTGAATGAAGCAATATGTGTCGATGTGTCATAAGCAACTGAAAAATAAGTCGGTGATTTGATTTAAAATAGACTCTAAATGTACCCAAACATGGACTTCCTTCTGTATTTTTTTTTTTTAAGAAACCTGGGTTGTGAAGTGAAATTGAGTAAATAACCTTTTTTGAGTTAGTATTTTGGTCCCTGAATATCTTTGTGTACAAAATATTTAAAATTTTTATAGCTGAAAATTTTTTTAGATTTTTTTTTTTTTTTTATCTTATCTCTTTTTCATGATTCTTGTTTAAGGGGTTCCAATAATTTGAAATTGATCTCTGAATAGTCTTTTTAGTAGTTTAGGTTCGGTTAAAGTGGCTGTCAGCTCGGCTGTGTGTTAGCCGAGCTGACAGCCACTTTAACCCGTTGGGCCCATTGTGACAACACAATGGGTCTAATGTATCCTCATTTTCACTCATTTGTGGTAATTTAGCAATTGGGGGCCTTCTTTCATTTCAAAAAAATCTTTTGTCGTGAGCCTGATTACTGAAGATCCTATCAATTATCTTTTTCTCTAATACTGTATTCACAAGTCTTGAACAAAAGAAGTGCTTGCCAAGTTTCACAAGGAAATATATTCGTTGTGCCACTTGGAACTGTCTATATGCACCCACGCTACGCTGTGATTATGTGATTATATAACCTAACACGATCTCAATCCAGCCATTGGAGAGAAAAAAGTACATCCTGACTCCTGAGAATCGTGTTGGTTCGTTTAAGACGAAGTCACTCAGTCATTTCGGACGGAAAAAGTTTCCTGTTGGTCAATCTTGTTGACAGAATTCCGCCAATTCCAAACTGCTATAAGTTAAAATAATTGTATTTCTCAACCACAAAACAAGTAGTTAGAAAAATTATGGCTTAATATTTCAGCGATTCAGAAAACTCTAAAACTCAATTTAAATTGACCATAAGAAGACTTTGTTCAAAAGAAATAACTGTGCTATGTCGTTTCAAAAGAATCAACTTGACGAAAAATGCAATTAAGTTGCCTATTGGTCATTCTTAAAACAGTTTATTTCATTCGTTTGAAGAAATCTCTCAAAACGTTTGACAGAACCAGATACTTTTCTGTAGCTTTACGATTCATATTTTCACTGGATTCAATGGTTTCATTTCATACGAACCAACAGGAGTCGTACCATAAGGGTTTCATCTCAAAAGACTTCAAGTTCGTTTCAGATTGATCAATAGGAAACGATATATCGTTTTAAACGAATAGACCCGAGTCGAATATATAGACGAGTTTTTCAATTCAAATTACGCAAACAGGTCGAAATAAGCGAATGAACACTAACTAACCATCTTTATTACCTTACTTTTGTGAGCTCGTTTTGGGTGCGTACAGACACGTCCGTGCCACTTAGCTGAAGAAAAATAGAATATCAACTTTATGAAATTTTTATAAAAATGGAAGAAAAACCCACTGATCATGCTCAAACGACAAAATAAGAGCTCCTTCAAAAGCAAAGGCTGTAAACCATCAGTTAAAATATGTATTCTATACGTATATGAAAAAAAAAATCTGGGGTCGAGTTACCGCATCAGTGATCGAGGGAATGCTAACTTTGTTCCTTTCAAAATTCGTACTTTATTACACATTATCAGTTTGCTGTTCATTTATCGACGTCAACTCGCTCAAACACTGATGAAAAATTATCGAAAAGCACTTAATTCGGTCACGTATTACTCGATCACGTGTGCCCCTATTCTATAATTCATCATTTAGACATATGGTGGTAATCAAAAGCAGATAAAAAACGTCCTTTAGAAATCACATAGTCAGTCAGTAACGGAACTAGTACTTAGTCCGAATATTTATGTTAGTAATTATTAGTTTGGCATTTAAACACAACAAAAGATGCGTTTTTGTCGCAACTCAGCAATACTATAATCGGAACAGCAATGTACTTTATTCCTGAACAGAAACACAAATCAATTACTGGGCCCTTTAAAGTTCACAATGGACCTCTAATTGTTGATGGTTGATGAAAGTTAAAAATGTAGGAGAAATTCAATAGCAATATACATAGAAAAATAAAAATATAATAAAAAAATTGGTTTACTGAAAAGTTAAATGAGTGAGTATAGCTTTTTTTCTGAGAACAAATTTTGAACAAAATTGTTTAATGGTAGTTGCGTAATGATTATAAGATGAAGCTAAGTTTTTTATTGTATGAGTTCTACTTTCTCTTTAAATAATGGTTAATTTTTACTAAAATTCAGTTTTATGCAGTGTTCCAGTAATATTTTAAATATTCTATTTCTAAAATGTAAGAAGTCTGAAAACGAAGCTTGATTATTTTTCAAAACATCTTCTAGCAATATCTCAAGCCTTGCTTACTTGATTTTTAAAAAAAATTGATTTTAAACGGAGTGAACTATTATCTTAAAAAAATTGGTTTAACAATTTTGATTAAACATTTAAGATTTTTATTTTATTCTATTTGCATATATGATTCATTAGATTTCCATTATTAATCGGCAACCCTATATTCAAATGATTCTAAGAAAACAAAAATGATGTTGCACCTTGCCTTCAGTTCCAAATACGTGCGATACTGTCGCGCCCTTTTTTATAATTAGCTTTCATATGGTTTTGTTAGTGACTTCTGTAAGTTCTAGTCTCGAGACATAAATTTTCAGTAATCGTTAAAGTGATCAAGAAAAAAATTAACACATGACCATACCCACGATCTCAACCCTCCTAGTTATCCGAATTAAAAAAGAAAAAAAGATTCTTAATCTATAATGAAGTCGCTATCGAATGAACCATTTTTTTTTTTTTTTTAAGAAATTTTTTTTTACTTCTTTTCGAGTTTCTCGAATTTTTATAAAGAAAATTCTCTCAAAATTTCAACTGATTCGGTCCAGTAGAACTCGAAAAATAATGGGTATCATGTTGAAAAATTATGTTCTGAGAAAAACGCATTTAAAGTCTTGCGTTATGTGTTCTAATCAGTTTCCACGTAAATAGACTGCTATAATAATTTCAATTTTGAAAAATCTTTTAAGGACGATATTTTTGAATATCTTAACTATCGAATTATGATAAAAAAAATTTTAGTCTTAACTTTTTCAAATGTTAAGACTAGAATACCCCCTTAAAGAGGAAACTCCATCTTTATTTGAAATAAATATGAAAAGAAATTATTTTTTATAAATAAGTCTTTATTTAAATATATACAAGTAGATAACTAAATTTTTATGATTAGCAATGGCAACTTTTTCTTGAGGATGCGAAGCATTTCGGAATCAAGCTCTATACTTTTTGAGGAGAAAGTTTAAGGATAAAATAAATAAAAATATAGAGGATGTTTCATTTAATTTATGAAAACCTCGGGGTTCAATGCCTTTCAAAATACTGTCGACAATCTCATATACTTTGCCCTAAGCATTTTGGATCAAACTGATGGTGCTACACAGACTTTTTTTTGTACTTAAAATGATTTGCCCGCCGATACCTTTGACCAGTTGGCACTTGGCTTTCCTAGTAGCTGTTGTTTGTTTCTTTCTGTCCCCACCTCCATACTTAATTCTGTCAACAGAAAACTTTATTCCAAGGTGATAACCTTAAGAGATATCAAATAACATTCTTTAGTCAGGAACTTCATAATTCTTGCAACTAAATGGCCGTCGATCTGGGTTTCATTTTCACCACTGTGACTAATTGTCGTCTTGTTTAATGAACATGTAGGAAGGCAATAAGAAGGTTGTGTGGATAAACATTCAATTAGGGGAGCTTATGTATTCGCAATATTCTTCACGTCTCCTTGAATCCCCAATCAAAAATGCATCGAAAATATAGAAATGGTCGCATGCATAGCTCTCTTGCACGGATAATTTCGATTTCGGTATTTACCCCGTTCCGTTTGGTGGTAGAAAATCTTTTAAGCTTCTATCTTTACGTAGAAATACAGAACCCGGTTTTTTGAGTTTTACCATTTTATTTCTTGAAATTACTAACTAGACTCGCCTTTTTCTCACCATCTCTTAAAGTCCAAAACTTCGACCAGTTATGGCCCAAAAGCTTCAAATTAATGACTCTAAAATGTATCCCAATCCATCATAATCCGGATAGCTATTACGCAAAAATTTCTGCTCCATACATGATCAATACAATGGAAGTAAGTAGTTGCGCATTTTGGAGAAGTGAAAATTAATATTTTTAAGTTTTATTTTTTTTAAAACAATTTTTTTAAATGGTGCACGCTCTGTTTTTTTTATATTTTTTTGATTTGATTTCGAAGCGTGCAAGCCAAGGGATCTACATGCCTATGAAGACTGATGTTCGTGTCAAAGCTTTATAGTGTTAAGGATATCGACAAACTGACTTTGAAACAAATTGTTTAAGGGGATTGGTGGGTTTCAATTTCAATATGTAAAAAGGCTATTAGAAAAAACTAAAAAAAGTTATAAAAGAAATTAAATATTTTATTCAAACTTCTTGCAGAAATCTATTCTTACCAAGGCCGTAAGCTAGAACAGTCTGAATTTCTCCTCATTTCAATCAATCAAAATTGTAAATTGAAAACTTAGGACAATATTGTAGAGTTTCATCAAAAAAAGAAAAACAAGTTTTTTAAGATCATGAAACCAATATAACCCCTCAAATCACCTCAAGGCATCTGTTATGACCAGCGGGGAAAAACTGCAGTTATATTCTTCGTCATTTACTCATCTCTAAAACGTCTTATATTTGTAGAATTCAAAAGCCAAGGGAAGATTCTACCTGATACTACGATCACAATGGTTAAAACGTTAAAAAAAATATAATCAAATAGGGTGGCGAGGCAGAGCGAGGAGCCTCAAGGCCTAAAATTTTTTGTAGGTTCCGAAAAGCTAATCGAGAAAGCGCGTTTCATGGCAATGACTTTACTAACGGAGAACTTGTCAATTCCTCACGAAAAGCAATACCCGTGAAAAAACATTTTTGCTTCTGTTGGGATTTGAACCACAAACCTCTGGGTTAACAGCAGGAATGCTAACCATCACGCCACTGGTGCCAGTGCTACGGCTAAAAATTAAAACAAAAAAACGAGATGACTTTTCTTGTTCGACCATAGGGGATGAAACTTTCCTCTATAAATATCGTTCCTCAAGCTATTGGAAATGAGGACGACTTACTACCTAGGCCTGTAAAATAAAGCAACAAGTCGAGTGTCACTTTTAGGAATATATTATTTACACTTGAAGGAGATCAAGCAAACTTGCAGTTTTGTGTTACAGAAATATCTTACACTTGTCACAATTCACTTGTATTACAATAACTTGGAGCTCTGCGCTTAACGTGTTCAAGGAATTTTTGGCATGCATTTCAAATTAAACATAAATTTGGCTTATAAGATTTCACCTGCTTCGATTGCCACTTTGAAAACCTGGAACCTGCACAAATAATTTAGAAGATTCAGCAAGAATGTTAGGCACTTTATCTTAAACAGAAAAAACAAATAAGATCGAAAGTTAATGTTACCATACTTACTCACGGAAACAAAATAAACGACACTATTTATGATGAGGACTTTCGTCAGTAATTGGGAAGTCCTGTACTAGTAATTTCACTGTCATGAAATACGCTTCCTGACAAAGGTGTTCGGAATCAGTTTGGTATCGCCGATAAGTTGAAGGTCCACTGCATTCCCCTCAAGCTTTGGGTGAGAGACATGCACTCGATTCCTTTTTAATTATTTAATATAAGAATTAATAGGAGTAGCTATAATTGTATGTGATTTAATTTTTAATGTAGAAAATAATTGATGTATTTTTTTTGTATATAATTGTTTTTGAAATCGCCGAAGTGGCTTAGAGGAGCTAAGCCGATGAAGTCTCAATGGATAAAATTATAAGAAGAAACGTTTTGTTTTAAGATTTCAAGTGCAGATGCATTATTATTTTCTTTTATTTAAATGTTAATGCTTGTAATGTGCAAAAAGTATATGGTGTATACTATGTGTAGTTCATTGTAAAGTAGATAGTTTTAAATTGCAACTCTATCGTAAGTGGTTAAGTTCCTTTGTTAAGATGCAGCTACACAGCGATATATTTCTCAAGATTGAAGCAACTGAACTTATCACTTACGCAGTCACTTTCAAACATGTGTGTGTTACTTTAATTTTTGTTTAAGATAACATTATGTAATATGCATTTAATTATTTGTATTGATTTTTTGTTTTCGTATTTTCGTATTTTAAACGGACAGCATATATGTTGGCAATCGAGCAATTAAGATTATTGTATTCATTAAACAAAATTAGAAAATTTATTTAGAAATTACGTAAAACAAAATAAATTGTTGTCGATGTGAGAGAGAGAGAGAGAGAGAGAGAGATAGCAAGAGAGAGAAATCGATCAAATTACAGATATTTCCAACGATCCCATGGTTCACTATAAGTTTTTATAGTAAAACCACAAGCAAAAGAAATTTATTCAGCACTGAAATTTCGATAATCTGTTATAGAAATATTAAAAAAAAAAATCTATAAAAATCACTGTAATGCTATTTGTCTACAAAACGTCTCAAATATAAAAACATACTATACTGCACCTTTAAATAATATTTCCTTAAAAAAGTCCTTAATTTAAAAAAATTAAAACAGCTAAATAAACAGGCACAAGTAAGCAGATACAATCAACACCAAATCACGTAATCCACAATAGTTTTGAAAAAATAAAATCGTATATGTTTATTTTATTTTTTTCAATATTCTATTATATATTTATATATATCGTACAACAAACAAAATCACAATTTATTTTAACCCTTTCACTGAGAAATGTGTTTGAACTTTTTTTTAGCGTCTTCCGTCTTTGCTGCTAACCACCACAACTAACACCACCTTTTATATTAAAAAATAAGCTAAACTTTAATAACTTAGTTTTGAATTGGCTTACTTGTTTTTTGAAATTTTCATTTTATATTATTTGTGTGTATAGTAAAATACTGCTTAAAATAAAGGGAGAAACCACTAGCGAAGAAATGAGATAGTGCGCGATTTGCTAGTTCTGGAAATTTAAAATTTTTTTTATAGTTTTTATATTTAATAAGGCGTGAAGTCCTCAAATTCTTTTCTTTTTTCTCGGCTAAAAGGGAACTTAATTCTGTGAGTGTATCTGTTGGGAACCTTTTTTGAGGGAGTCAAAAACGAGTCGGAAAACTGGTTGTTTTTCTTTCCGTTAGTCGTTACTATTCTCAGAATTCTTTACCTTGCATCCCTTTTACGTTGAAAGTAGATCATAAAATCAATAGATAAGTAAATAGAGTGAAGCTTGGATGGCTTTGGTGTCTAACTCATTTCATCGGTCTATAATTTTTCGGCAGCAGGACCAACCAGTTGTAAATCGTGTAAGGATAAGTTTTGATGTACTTTTTGCTTTCCAGCCAAAGCTTCGGTCGTCGTTGGATTAGCCAGGTTTTTTCTGAAAAAAAAGTACGAATCTTCAAGGCAGAAGGTCTTTAGAGTTGAGTACGTAGGTCACGTATTCAACTCTTTTTTCAAAAGCAAACAAAAAAGTCTTATAAAGTTTAACCAATAAACTTAACCCTACAAGGAATCCAGTTTCATATGTGGAGCACTGAATTCAATAGTTCTTATAGCTATAAAATTAAAGTAGCGTCATCTTTTGAGATCTTGATAGAAGCTACAAACAATTAGCAGTATTGTAATACGAAATTTCAACCTAAAAATTTGATTCGTGTTATAGTTATAGTATACAAGCTGAGTCGCACGGCTTATGAGCATATACTGATTAAACAAACAAACATTCACCCATTTTTATATTTACAGATAGATAGATAGGAGATGGAAGAAGATAGACCGATAGATAAAGTGATTACATTATTTAATGCAACCTTGACTTTCTTCACGCACAGAAAAACTCGAGTCTTGTAGGGTTAAATCTAAACTACGATGGTTGACAACCCATACGTCAGGTCTTCAATTGCTCTATCCGTTAAATTTTAAGGATCGATGTTCATTTTCAATAAAAAACAAATTATGTAGGAAATTACTGTCACATCTTTTTATTATGATAATATTGGTATGGTTCAAGTATGTATGGAAAAAATATCTACCAAATAGCCCTGCGCCCTCGGCAGCACGCCTCCATTCGATGATCCAGATTTTCGATGACGTTGAGGCATAATCGAGGTTCTCTTGAACTGTTGCTGGCTTATTGTCGTACACCTTTCCTGTGAAATAACCCCTAAGAAAAAGTCCAGCGGTGTCAAATCACCATGGGCTTGGCCGCCAATTGACATCGTCACCATGTGAGGTAACACTGCCATTGAACTTGTCAGGCAAAGCAGGTATTGTTTCGTTAGCTCTGTTTAGCAAGTAGCCGTCCTGTTGAAACCACATATCGTCCACATCCATATCTTCCAATTGGGAATATAAAAAGTTCGTCTTCATCTCACTATAGCGAACACAGTAGCTGTCTGACTGGCCTCATTTTGAAAAAAAAAATACGGCTCGATGATACCGCCAGCCCATAAACCGCACCAAAAAGTCACTCTTTGTGTTTTTCGACAATCACTCTTGGATTATCATTCCCCAAATGCGGAAACTCTGCTTATTGACGAATCCACTGAGGTGAAAATGTTCCTCATCACTGAAGAAGAAAATGGATTCAAAAATGAATCATCCACTGTTGTCATTTTTTGCCACCATTCTAACAACTGACGACACTTGAAATGGTCAAGAGGCTTTAGTTCTAGAGTCAATTGCACCTTGTTAGCGTGTAAATGCAAGTCTTTATGCATAATGTCCAACGATGACGAGCGTGAAAGTTGCAATTGTTAGACACGAGGCGACGAAAAGCTGAGATGAACGGCTCTGCAGCCACACTATCGCAAACAGCAGGCATATTTTCTGCAGTACGAGCTGTATGAGCATGCACTGGTGTTTTCTCTTACAGACCCGGCTTACTTAAATTTTTGCACGATTTTTCCGATTTTCCACACATTTGGACGATTAAATTGACCGAAAAAATCACGATGTGTAAGATATGCGTTTTGATTTCAATGCCCATTTTTTTAGTAAGCCTGAATAAATTAAACACACTGCTCTATTGTGTATATTTCCACGCTTCAAATTAAGTTAGTCTGAAATTGATAAATGTCAAACAAATTGCCGAAAAACTTACTTGACGTTTAAGTGTATTTCACATTCAACATCGGCCCTTAAAATTGAACCACCCTTTACATTCGAATTTTGAGTGCTATGTTCCAAAAGGTACCAAATCAGAAGGGCTGATATGTGACTCGTGACAATTAATATCTAAAGTAAAGGGCACGCATTTTTCTGTGTTTTTCGAACTGAAGTTTTCTGATTATGGTTTATTCTTAAATTATTACGAGCTTAAAACTATTCTCTTATTTTGTACTTCACTATTGCGCTAGTGCGTTAGCTTTAGGATAGCCACGGTCTCATAATTCCAATAGACTGCAGTGTTTTAAAACTCTTTTTACCAAATTTGAGTCATTTTATGCTGTTACAACTTCTTTATATTAAGAACAGAATTGGGGTGCTGCCAAAAAACCAAAAACTAACTAAACTAATTCCTTTTGGAGCATAGAACAATAACCAGGTCATTCTATCATTCTGTAATACATAGTCTGATACCTTAGCTTTGACAAAGTTTGGTAGTTTTTGCAATGACTCTTCCTTATATCTTCCAAATTTCATTCAAAGCCCAATTCTGCAGTGCTTTCATCAGATTTTCAAACCATATCTCCATGGTATTCCAATACGAGGTCTCATTTTATTATTTAAAGAGTCTTTACTAAAAGAAATCATCAAAATGTCTTTTTCATTGTACGTATTGAAAAACAATATCAACGAATTGGCCAATTCAGCGACGCTCGCAGAGCCATAATTCGTGAAACTTCCATCACCAATTCGCACTTACAGCACTGTGTTCTCAACCACTTCATGAAATTCATTTTTTTGGGTTTGAATTAAATGTCGGCCATTACCTTTATGATGTATGTTTTATCCAGCGCCAAAAAAGTCTTAAGATGTTATTTTATCACATAAGCTTTACGGCAAATTGTGATCGACTCTTTGGCAAATATCTGGGCCAAAAAACAATTTCAACGCGAGAAACGATGACATAGGGGGTTGTTTGACATGTAGCCTCGTTTCTGCCGAATTTATTCTGGCTGTACGAATATAATAATAGCTCGGCACAAACCCGTGATATTCGTAGCGTAATGGATTCCAAAATTTGCCTTTGGCGAGGTAGTTATATATTCGCGTCTCATAAACTTCCAATTGTTTATCCACTACAATCTACTACAATCTTTGGTGAAGAATTGGTGAGTCCTTCAAGAGTTTAGGGCACGGCCACATACTGAGTGGCAAGGCTGCAAAATTATAACGAAATAAGAGACTAAGCTACATCGCTCTGCCGCTCAGCTTTCTATTTTGCTCTAGTTTTGCCGGTTTTAAGCTTTGCCGTTGTGCGTGGCTGTGCACTTACACTGCCATTAAAAGCACTTTCTGAGTTATCCGTTTGGGATTGGCAATTTTAAAGGTGACTTCCATGGTTTAGAGAAATGCGCTAAGCACTGGTGGTCTACGAGGCTGTATATTTATCATTTGGGTAGCACATTCCATTCAGTGAGGTCAATGAACTGTACAGACCTAAAACCGTATAGAGGCTTTTTATAAATTGTTCTTTTTTACTTAGTCTTCGAGGTGAAGAGTTTAATATTCATTTCCGACTATTAATCTCTCACTAACTGTCCTAAGCCGTTGTAAAAGTGAAGCCAAAGATAATACTACTTTATTTATCTGTTTTCGATATGAGCTCCATTTAATTTTATGTCTAACTACAAAAACAAACACAAAAATGTAACAGACTTCAATCCCATCGTGTGTGTACTTGTAAGGTTCAAAATAACAAATTGAAAATCTATTTCAGTCACAACAACCCAATTTCAAAGCTTTCCAAACTTTGAATGAATAATCAAAACTATTTTGTGCACTTCTTTTCTTCACAACCTTTCCATCAATATATCGTTGATTATTATTATGCAGAAAGTGTAAAGCAGACTAAAGAGTTTCACCCATTTTAATCTATGGATACGAAAAAACTTCTTAGATACTCGTCTTATGATAAAAGTATTAGATAGACACAAAAAATATATGAACAATATGGGTCATTCGACGGCAGTATCATTTTTGACTTTGAGATCTGTTTTCGAACACGTTTAAAGATAGAAATAATTTGAATAGTTCCAAAAACCAAAACTTGGAGGGTTTTGAACACAATTTTTCTAGATGTTGTCCTTTTTTGGAATAAATCGTAGGGCTTTAGAGTCCTGTTATTTTTTGGTAACGTCAAAAACCAAAGCTAAATATTTTTAATTTTATTTTATAATGCAAGATTGGAACGATTTTCAAAGACGGGCATCTTTCCAGTTTTTTCATTTCAATTGAGTAACTGAAAGAACTTCCAAAACAGTTCACAATGGTATGAGAAGAAGCAGTTCACAAAGTCATACTTTTCAATTGAGATCCCACCTCTAAGCAATCAAGTACAACAAAAATCAAGGAGTTCAGGAAATTTTTAGGCTCAGCCTCTGTTAAAATAATTGCTGGTTTGGTTTTCAAGTTGCAGTTCTTCAGTGTCCAAAGTTGTTTAGTAGTAAAAGGGTGCGACAACATTTCACTGATGAGCGCATTATCGCACCTGATCGAAGCGCAGATTTTAGAGTCTCTTGCATATCTTTTTTTGACTTTTTCGAATTAAGAAAAGATTACCTGGGTGTTTTCTCATTTTTGCTATCGCAACTGAGTAAGGCCTCACAGTGTGTATGAAATTTTTCAGTACAAATGTATGTCAATATTTTCAGAAGAAATTTAAGTGACAAGTTGGTTTTTGACCATCTATTTGCTCATTGAAAAACTTTTCATAATTTTTTTATCAAAATAATTTTTGTTGTGCGCCCCTTTACTTTCTTCAGGTTCTTTTATTGAGTGTTGTGGTAACGCACACCTGCTTTCCATAATCTTCAATCTTGGAAAATCTTTCAAGCGATCCATAAACCTTTTAAGAAACTTTTTTTGTTTCTCGGCTCTTTCTACTCAGGTACACTCACAGATGTCTTACTTCCATACAAGTTCCCGTTTAATCTATCAGTTTTTTATCTTAACTATACCAACATAATATCTAACTACCTTCGTCTAAATAATCAAAAAACGAAAAAAAAGCTTTTTATGCATCCTTTTTGTTTTCGTTTAAAAATTTTTGTTTGAACTTTGCTGCTTTTAACATTGGAATCACTTTTTTTTCAATAAATTAACTTTTCGTCCTTTATTTTCTTGTTTTCTTAGTCCTTTTCATAAAGGTACCTAGTCAAAATCAGTTTTTCTTTTTGTAAGCTTACCTATTTTTCCTTTTATTTTTTTCACATGCAAGGTAATTTGAGTCTAGGAAAGTTCTTGTCGTAATGATTCGCTTCTTGCTTCTTTTCCACAACAACTCGGCTGTAAAATTGTGGAGCGTATATAAAGTTTTGGCAGAAAGCGTAAAGTTGTATTTTTTTTTCCTTTTTGTTTTTAGTTCATTCACTTTTTTTTTAGTTAACTTTTCAGTAAATGCATTTACTTGCAAAAGGGTTTTGGCGTGTTTTACTTTTTGTTTTGTGTTAAGAGCTCAACTTTATTTCTTAATTTGAAAACTGTCACACAGACTTGAATTTGATAAAAACGCAGGGACATGTTTGTTTTGTCGTGTCGTACTATCGAAATTTTAAACTTAACCAATTTGCCCGAGAAGAGTTCCGTTTTGTTGAAATTCAAAATTTGTCTGACTACAGGGAAACCTTTTTTGCTTTTAACTATTTACTTATGACTATGACTATTTATACTTATGAATATAAGTTGATTGCTTTTATATCTTTGCTTGAGTAATTTTACTTTTCTTTAGTTTTTCAATTGCGCGTATTTCTTGCAAGGCTATAGTTTTCGTTCGTGTAGAGCACTCTTCTATAAACAATGGCCCCAGAGCAACAGCCATCACAGAGATTAATTTGCAAATATTTGAGCACCAAGTACTAATTAATCATGTAAATTATAATATTTGAGTAGTGTCTGATTTTTATTGTTTTATGTTGTCTTTTTTTTTGAAACTCTTAATGAAGTAATTAGTATGGTACTATGAAGCTTTGGTATCAAATCGTGTATTTTTGGAAATCAGTGTCATGTGTTCATAGATTGTACCAAATAGGTGTGTCAAAAACAGTATTTGAATCAATATTTTGATTTGAATTGAGTACATGTGTACCTCTATTTATATTGCTTAAGATAAACAAAAATAAATTTGTGTGTGTTAATGCTGAGTTTTTATTTGTTTTCTATGTAAAGTTGACAATTTTAAGAGGTGGTGTTTGACTACGATGTGTTTAGCAAAATGCTGAACGCTCGTCGAAGAAAATAAAATGCTATAGACTTCGTTTAAAACTAAAAACAGGGTCTTGAATGAAGTTCAATATAAAAAATGAATATGTTTTTGCTAACAAATTAAAATATAATGAAAAACAGCACCCGATGTAAAATTCAAACGTGTTTCTTCGAGCTCTAAGGACTTGGGAGAGTTCTTTGTCATTGTCACTTAAGGCGATTGTCTAGTGAAGGACTTAGCATTGTTCATATTTACCATAGAGGTAGAGGGCACTCAACCATAGTTTAGGTACATGGAACTTTTTATGATATCCTAAATTTTATGACTTTAAATTTTCATTTTCGATTGTTGAGTTTAAAAATAAAATTTGCTACTGGGACTGATATAAAATTTGGCAAAGACTGGTGTCAGACTTGCCAAAGATTGGTTTGAAATTAGCCAAAAGCTAGTTTGTAGATCAGTACAAACGTCTGACCGTGTGAGTATCGTAGAGCTGAGTTCAATATATAAAAAAAAAATTAACTTTAACACGTTTAAGAGCTTCGTGACACTCGCAATTTGGTTAATTTGAAAAGGTTATTAAGGAAAGATATGTATACAACCTTTACTGCGTAAACACAATGAACTGCAAACGCAGCCCTAAACGCTGCCGCAGCTGCCAGAGTTAAAATAAAAGCCGTGTTTTATTGGGAATTTTATAGTCGTCTTCACTAATACGCTTAATAAAACGCTATACTCACTTATGCAACTTTATTCCATGAACTTCATTTACCAACTATCCCTGTTGTTCACTTTTGAAAGTGACCTTGATGTTTTGCTAAAGTGAGTATAGATTCCCAATAAATCACGGCTAAAGTTAACTTGTGCGGCTCCGGCCTGCTGTTTTGTGTATACATCATTGCATTCTTGTGTACTTAGTATTTTGCGGCAACGACTTCGTATGCATCACATCATTGTGTTCACGCACTAACACTGACGCTCTATACTGAGTCAAATTTCTGATGGCTTCCTTCAACACAAATGGTACGTACCCGTGGCATTATGGTTAGCATGTTTGCTTGTTGCGCGGGAGGTTCGTGGTTCCAATCCCAACAGAACCAAAATGATTTTCCACGGGTATCGGCTTTCAGGAGGAATTGGCAAGTTCTTCGACAGTAAACTCCGTGCCATGAAAAGCGCTTTCTCAATAAGCCGTTTGCAATTGGCAGAAAATAGTAGGTCCCCTTCATT
Organism: Melanostoma mellinum; assembly: GCA_914767635.1. NCBI lineage: Eukaryota > Metazoa > Arthropoda > Insecta > Diptera > Syrphidae > Melanostoma > Melanostoma mellinum. The sequence continues at coordinate 74,694,240 of OU612059.1, forward strand.
CCCTCACAAGATATGCTCTTCTGCGCCACCCTATTTATTTATTTTGTTATCCCATCAAGACTTACCCAAGACCGGACACAGTTTAACCCCCCCCCCCCCCCCCCCTTCCTCAAATGTTTCAAAATTTTCAATGCCTGAAAATGTATTTCTAACTTGCGCTTGATTCAACCTGGATATAGCATCAATGGTTTCTAATTATCCAGTTTTCAGTATCCACGCAGATTAAAAAACAATGAAAAAAGGTATTCTTTCAAAGAAACTCCACTCTCTCCACTCAAGTGAAAACTTTGTTTTAGAAACGTTTATTGATAAAGGGCCATTCATTTTTCGGTTTCGAAAGTAAAACTAAATCAGACACAGACACTCAATAATTGGTCGCCTCGGAAAGGCTCGTTGCATTTGACTATCTTAAGGTAATTTTTGACCACCTTGACGTACATTTCGGGTGGTATCCGCGTCGCGTCGTTACTACAGTACCACCTAAGTTTTACAAAGTTCTTAGAATTTCTTCACTCATTTCAACCGTTTGTTGACTGATTTTACCCAGGCGATAGTAACAAAACTGAGACAGGAAACTTCTCACATAATAAACCCACAGTTGACATTATTGTGTGGCTTGTTGCCACTATATCGTCTTGCCGGGTTGACATATCGTCCAAGAGATGATCTTCAATAGCAGGGAAAAAATAATTTTCGATGAGTAAAACTTTACTTTCAGCTCTTATCTGTACTTTAATTACACCAATTTTCTTAGCGTTATACAAATTAATTAATGATATAACTATTCTCTACCGAACTTTTACATCATTATTTCACAATAAAAACTGACCGCTATCTGTGTCTGCGGCCCCACCACCATTATCGAACTTTCTAGATAGGACAAGAACCATCAATAATTTCGAACCGTTGTTTGTGCTCTTTTTCCTTCCCAATTATTATATGTGTGCACCTAAACAAACAGCCCCTATTTGCTTTACATTACACACTGTCTCCTTCTGGTATACTCTATACTCCTTAGTTAAATTTCTGTGCCCACACTAACTGATCACAAGCAATTCCTTTTTGTGGAATGTTCATTGATATACATTACAAAATACGATACCTTTAATTGTGCGGACACCAAGAAATCCATTAATTTGGATCATGAGTCGGACGTGCACTTACAGCAGTGTTATTATTGACTAAACATGCATTACGAAGACGCCAAGGGTTTACGACATCAACAACACGTTCTTTCTTATCAAATTTCATGACAATTTTGTCGATTTCTTACGTTATTGGTCGATTATTTCAACCATAATCGCTTGGTTTAAATCAGCACAATTCAATGTCAGATGAATAGTTTTGTGCTCAGTTTTTGATAGGTGTCAAATGCCAGCGCAACCAACTTAACACCACAATCAATGACGAAACATTGTAGCTTCTCGAAATCTAAAAACACGTAATTATACCGACTTCGACGAAAACTATGTCCGCAACTATGTCAATATAAGGTTGTCCCAAACCAAAGCAACTTTTTTGTTGCAACAGCGACAAATTTAACAGTCTAATTACAGTTTTATAGCTCTAGGTAGTATACGAGATGACGCATTTTTATAAATTTGAAGTTTTTCCAACGCTGGATATCCTGACAACAGCTTTTGCTGCTGCCGCAACTGCAAAATCGTTTAGGTTTGATAGAATCTAAATTTTTTTAAACAAAATCTCTTCAGAAACTGGAAATTTTTAATCGTAAATAGGGAAGTTGGCACAACTATCTTCAGAATGGACGAAGGGGAAGGTAGGTCGGTTAAAGTTAGCGATCAGACTTATCAGACTTGTCGTCAGACTTCACTCTAAAACAAAATTCTGAAAAATATTTGAAACCATCCACAAAATTTGGACAAGCGGTCGTCTAAGGGTTCACTCACATCATCTACATAGCATCGGTCGTTCAGAGCAAAGTCTATTCAACTAATTGAACACTGTACAGTGTGAACTAAATAAATAAAATAAATAGGGTGGCGAAACAGAGCGAGGAGCCCCAGGGCCTAGCGCATTTCTCACAACCATTGACATGCTAACTATCACAACACGGGTACCACATGCTATAGACTGAACTGCCTAGTAAAATTTTAGATTTTTCCTTGCGGACTTCTTTCAAAATAAGAAAATTTTATTTTTTGAGGTGGGTATTTTTTCTGTCAGAATCTTTTCAAAAAAATTCAAGTAAAAAGCATTTATGCTCCTTCCTACTTTGAATCCGGGCGAGCCTTACAGTAGTAGTCGCATATGATGTGTAACATCTGACATCTCATGGTGGCAGTCAAATTTATTTGATATTTGATAAAAACGTCATGTCAAAATATCACCAGAATTTCCTCAGTTAACTTTATAGCAATCGGCAATGCGTTGATTCTCTGCAGAAACGCTTAAATGGTTAGTTTTTCAACTAAGCTTCGTTTTTGCTTAGTAAGTACACGTACCTTGATTATAACATTGGTTGAAAAACTTGCTATTAAGTTGGAACATTCCATAAAGAAACTATAGTGAGTTCAAAACGCAATTTAACAATGTTACGGATCGGAGGAACGCGGTGGCGCAGCATTCAAGATTCTACACACAATGGTGAAACCAGTAGTTGAAAAAGAAAGAAGTTCCAGCCTAGAGACCCAATTTTCGAATACTTTTGCAGAATTCGGGGCCGTATTTCAGCAATAACTCACCGGATATTCTCTTATAAAACGTCAATCGTCTCGAGGTTATGTGCGTAGGTAAGCAACTTCACATATCCCCACACAACCAAAAAGAGAACGACCACCTCCCTACGCTGAGAATGGAACAACATTCGTACGTAACGCTACATATAAACTCTTACTTAGACAAGAGGCTTCGAGGATAACAAAAACTAGATGGACTGAGAGTAACAACTGCCTTGCAACCAAAAAAGTTTGACCGTGTGTGGGTCAAAACGCTCAAAGAGCTTGTTAACCTCACACCGCCTGTATCTAGGTTCTACCATAGGTGTTTTTATGGGACACTGTCTAATAGGAAGACGTTCCAAAAGACTCGGTGTGTTTTCCAATGGTTTCTACAGAAGCTGCATGGACGAAGAAGAGGAAGAAACCGTTCACCACATTTTTGCTCATGCCCTGCACTACTACTGGAAGGAAAACTCATCTCAGTGAGTTCTTCTTCGATGATACCAGCGACCTAGCTTACATATCCAGGAGCGTTCACGAGCATTCTCAAACCGTTCCATTGGTGCAAAAAGACCGCTTCTCATGATTCTGAGGAGTGACAGCCGCTTCTCGATTTGAAGTGAGAATCGACTCAAGAAGCACTCTGAAACCAATGGAAAGCGGCATAAGTAAAACAGCTATCTTGCTTCGAGACAATTTACCGAAAGTACACAGAACCAAGTGATCGAGCGGTTTCAATTCCTTCATGTCCCGTGACGAAATGGCAAACCAAACTGAGCATTAGCCAAATGAAAGCTGTCAAAAAGAACTTCTCCAAAAAAAGTAATGCCAGATTGAAAATCACACGTTTAAGAAAACATCCTTTATTTTGAACAAACACAGCAGTTACAACATAGGATGAATGATACTTTGCAGTACTTACAGTTCTGCTGACAAATTTTGCAATAATCTTTGAACTAGCGTCAGTTAGGATCGATCTTATCTCAAGGTATACTTGACATTCGACAAAAAAGCAGAAACAAACATAAAATTAACATAGACAAACATTCTAAGCATTAAGAAAGGAAATAAAGTATTTTCTGCTTTGTTCAAGTTATAAAATTTACTGAATTTAATATTCATTTGAATATTAACCAAAAAACCAGCCGGAACGGTTTCAAATTGTAAAACAAAACAAAAACAATAACATCCCCCAAGCCAAAGCCCATGGCATTCCCTTGAGAAAAAAATTTAATTTTCAAAAAGGTTTGCCCTGGCATAACATTATAAATTTGATTCAAGGAACTCTCAAAGAGCTTATCAAAAAGTGGGTTCTTTTTTCTTATTAAAGTTCACAGAGGGTTCAAACAGCTAGCTTCCCTAGTTAACATTAACGGTTTTTTTTTTGCAAATAATACTTCCATTTCATGTCCAATCCTTCTACGTGTTTCTTGTAATGACTTTCATCAAATTAATTCTCTTCAAAATATATGTGCTTAGGTATGAAATGAAAAGTCCTTCTCTATGACATCCAAGACAAAGTGCTGTTAGAGAGTCAGAGTGCATGTAGCACCATTAGTCTTACCCGCCTGCTGTTGCACTTTTAATGCTTAATGTTCATTGAACTTACATGGAGAAAACGAAGACAGCCTCACCGAAAGAAAAATAAAAAACACAAAAAACAAAAAGCAAAATCGTCATTCAAAAGAAATATAGGCACTCAAATAAAAGCACAAAAAATGTCATGAAATGGAAAAAGAAGAAAAGACAGTCAACTTTAGTTCTCAATCGTAGGTAAGTTATAAGAACCATATCCATATCGCACATAGTCGTAGCCATAGCCAGCCAGCAGCCACCCACCCGACATTTCCCATTTACCAAATAAAAAATAAGAAGAAGAAGGAGAGAGGAAAAAAATGAGCTGCAGCAACACAACGACACAATCATTCAAAAGGATCACGAGGAAATGTATTAAAGAATGAAACGGAAAATCTTCTCGCATGAGTCGACCTCGATTTTTTCTTTCAAGAGCTGAAAAATGAGTATCAAGAAAAAAATATAAACCTACCTTCTTACCCACCTACATAAAAAAAAGGAATAAAATCCTCAGAGCACTAAGATTCCTTAATATGTACGTACATACGTCGAATGGATCCTCAACTACTTTCTGCTACACTACATTCGTTCGATGCGAGAAAAGCACAGGATGTCTTTGATTTTGAAAAATGTATTGAATACACACATGCTGTAGGTATAGCCCGTTTTTTAGATAAAACATTGCTGTAGTTTGTGCTTCCAATAAAAAGTGTAGCGCATATGAATGAGAAATCAAAACGGGTTCTAATGAATAATACATTTTACAAACGCGATTGGTTTTCATTAAAACTGATTCTTTTCATTGATTATTGTTGTTCGAATGTAGGTTGGCACTTTACTTGGGAGTCATTTAGGGAAATACGAGTAGGTATGTTCCACTCACGCGAATGTCAAAGCTACAAGAACTTTTTATCTGCCTTAAAGATTAAAGTGTCCATTGCCAGCAGAATACTGCATTTTGTGTAAATAATGACTTCTTTGCAAAGCATTTCCAATCAGTTTGGAGTGAAGTAAAGGCTATTGGCCATCTTAAAGTTGACAATACTCTTCCTCGCAAATGAATATGAAACTTCACAATGGCTTCTTCCAAATTCGTTGAACTCGCAAGAGATTGAACTTCTTATTTGAATTTTGTGCAATTCATTCGAGTATGTTTTTAAATAAGTCTCACTAATGGTGCGGGTTGTGCTGTCAAAAGTCAGCTTCAGAAGTGAGTTCTTTAACGACCATGGCGGGGAAGCGAGTGTCTTAAACATAGGCATAACTATATGCAAAGTTCAGTGAGTTTTGCGCCAGGATACCAAAATTGAACATAGTCCTGTTGTCTATATAGACACTGTCAAATTCGGAGTTAAAATACAAATAAAAAGGAGCTTCCTAGCTCCAGGTTTGGTGGTCTAAAATTGCTGGCTAAGGACATATCAAATTGTTGACCTTCATATTACAGCTGATTAGACGTAAAGACGCCTTACTGAGCTATATATGCAGCGATTGTCAGGGTCCCATTTTTTTAGAGTCTGTCATCCATTTCGCAAGTTATTGCATAGGTTTGGGTGGAAGGTTCCAGCTTCAACTGTCTTTGAGACTTGTAATTACGGTTGTCTGCACAGAAAAGCTAATTCTTGGTCGGATGGGACTCTTGGCCATTGAGTAAAGCAGTCGATAGAAGTGATGTTTTCAAATCCAAAAGTTAAAGGTTTTGAATCAATAATGCTTTCCTGTTGGGTTTTTTATGCTTAACCCTAGTTTACAAACTGGGGTCCATTTGGACCCCAGAGCATGTTTGAACACTCATAACTTTTTTGTTTTTCATTTTTTTTAAATGGGATTTTTACTCAGTGAACAAAATTCAATTTTTTATTTATTTCTTAAGTTGAAACGATTATCAGATGTTTACAGATTTTTCTGCGATTTTTTTGTGAAAAGAACCCGTCCACCCGAACTGGGGTCCATTTGGACCCCAGTACTGAAATTATATGAAAAATCATATTTTTTCTAATAAATAATTATTTTATTTTAAAAGCAGTCTAGTTTATGTTTAGAAGAATTTAACTTGAAGTTGTGGGCAGTTTCGGGAGACATTTAACACATAAGGTTCTAGTGTGGCAAGGGCAACAACATCTGCCACATCCATCGCAGGTGGTTCTGGTTTTCTTGTCATCTGCTCTTGGGCAAAGGTGACATCTGCTTCTTTTACAAGAGAGCCTTTCGGGGACTGTTGGTAATTTTTCCTGAACTCTCCCCAAAATACAGAGAGCATCCATTGCAGATTTTCCAATGCCAGATTGTGTTGCATGTTGAGAACGGTTATTCAATTCTGACTCAACCAGTTCCTCCGCTAGTTCGATGAGTTTATCACTTCTGTACAATTTTTTGTTTCTTCTAGGTGGATTGAAGTGTCGAAAAATGATAACAGTTGCTAGGGCTGCTACGTCCAGTAAGTTGTAGAATACAACCATCGGCCAGCGATTTGTTTTGCGTACATGTACATGAATAAACTGAGACCATTTGGTCGAATACATCGACTCCACCTTTGGTGCTGTTATAATCCAGTATCATTGCAGGCTTACTTTGATGACCGGAAGTGGCTTTCTCACAGTTATGTTGTGTTGATAGCAATACCACTTGTTTGTTTGGCTTCGGAACATAACTCACCAACGCCATTTTTCCAGAAAATCCAAAAATGGATGAGTGGACTGGACGATACTGCTTTTTGTTATTGACCTTTACAGGCTCATTCTGCTCATCAAGAACCTCCTTCGCTACAAAAGGTTTAGGCAAATCTCTTTTGTTTTTCCGAATCGTGCCAAGAATACTGATCTTCTTATCCAGCTACTTCAATGCCAAATCCACCGACGTAAAGAAATTATCAATAGTGAGGTTGCGTCCAGAATTGAAATATGATGGCATCAACGACATCACCACATCATATCCACGACCAAGTCCTGTACTTTGGTCAGAGCTACCAGTGTAGACAGAAAACTTCAGTGGATAGTCCGTTGAGCTTTGATACATCCACCTAAAGTTCAAGCCATTTTTGGCAGGCTTGCTTGGCATGTATTGGGGAAATTCAATCATTTTTACCTGAACAAAGTGAAATAATGACTATTTTTTTCTTTTGATAGGCGGACCTGGCAAGAACATTGATATGCATCTATATTACAATCAGTAATTACGTAAAACAGACATATCGAAAGGGATAAGCGGGAATCCCAGATTTGCAAAATTAGGCAATTTCCATCGTTTTTGAAATTGAAAAATTTTATTGCTGACCTCCTACATACCTGCATAATGACATCTCTGCTTAAATTTCTTTATCCCTGCTATATATAATACTTAGGAACAATTCATACAATAGCCAGAAGAACTATAACTGAACAATATAAGTCAGAAATCAAAAAAATTTCGAAGAAAAAATCGTGGGGTCCATTTGGACCCCAGTTCGGGTGGACACGACTTTTGCCGGTTTGTAAACTAGGGTTAAGCTTGAAGTTTTTAGCTCAGTTATACTATTTTTGGTAAGACGTGTCGTTTCTTTTTCAGCCTTTTACTAAGATATGCTTTGGGAGTACATCATGGTTATAATGGCCAATTCATGTCCTGTCTTTACATGCGGTATACCAAAACCGACGAAGAGGTAAAGAGTAAGGCATTTAAAGGGTGGCCGTGGTGCAGTGATATATAGAGTTCAGTAGATAGGCCAGACGCGTGGGTTCGAATCCCGATCTGGGCATCTACTTTTCTTTCAGCTTCTTAGTTTCATTTGGACTCCGCTCTTGAGGTTTGTGAAATTACTAACGCCTTATTTTCAACTAGTGCAACACAAATAAAGGGAAGGCTGCTACCCTGGTAGTACAATGGACCGGAAATTATTTCTGAGTTCTCCAGCTAAGCAATATAAGCCTCCTCTTTTTATAGGCATTTTCAAACATACACGAATCAATAAGACCTCAAAGAGCTTTGCAGCGTTTTCTAATCAGAAGAAGACAGACAAAGTCCGTGAAGTCGCAAAACATCTCGCTTTGCACGAGTTTTCAGCAAAAGCATTGACATTTTCTTAGACAGCTATAGGTGGCCATACAAAAGTTTACATTTACATTTACATGAAACCTACTCCACACATAAATCCGCGGAGTAGGGGGTTTGCAGCCGGGCGACAAAGACCATTTGGCTGATACACCACAAGACTAACTACACAAATACTACATAGAACAAATAACACATGACAACAGCACGCAGTAGTACAAGACGGTTCCCCATCTTGTCACTAACAGCGCTCATTACGATTTAATTACGGTGTTCTAATGGGAACCGACTCTTTTCGGGTGACAAGGCCGTTGTCCATACAAAAGTTGTTTCATCCAAAGGTCACTTAATTCGAATTGGTAAAAGCAAAAACTCTAAAATTTAAATTTCTAGAAATATCGAATCGATAACATCGATTGAGAAACAATGGAAACCAAAAGAAAATCCTAGTAAATTCGTTTTGGTTTTCATTTTTTCGGATTTTAGAGAGGCGATTGTTACAGAACATGGGCACAGGACGCCATGACATGACGAATGGGAATGAAATGGCTGAAATCATCATCACTCGGATCTACCCAGACCAATAATTTATTTCAGCCACTGGAACAAGAAAAGGACTCAATTTTCCGAAACGTCTAGAAACTTCCATCGCCAGGTAGTCGTCTGTTGAAATTTGTCGGGTTTTCAGGAACCTATGACAACATATTTTTAGGAAGAAAACAGAATTTTAACTCCAGCGTAGCAGGCCTCGACGTTTAGCGTTCATTGGAAACCTAGGAATAGGAATGAGCATTAGCAAATTTTATTTTTTGCAGGTGATGCTTAACTAACTTTTATCAAGTCAAAGACAGAATTTTCACGAGTAGCTTTGTTTTATAGCCAGAGTTAACTTTCTTTTCTATGCATCGAATTATTTTACTATGCCAAGGCATTATAACGATTTTCGGAAAATAATACCCAACCAATACCACAAAGAGAATTACAAGGTTTGTTGAACTAATTATAATTACCACGGGGCACTTCTCATGCACCGAGCATTTAAACGTTCGAATCTATAGTGATACTACCTCTTTTGCTAATAGTGATTGTGCATAGCCATCACCTGTCACATTGTTTGTCAATGAATGTGTGGTAATACGAAGAAATGAATTGGCGATCGATTTCCTTCCCCTTTTACCTTCGACAGTTGCTGATAAATAAATAAATGAAAAAGAGATACAGCGAATTTCAAGAACTTTCAAATTTATACCAAAATCGAATGGCTAACTGAGATGGTGCTTTTCTTAACTGTGTTATTCTCTTGACATGCCAGATTCTCGCTAAAGTCGATCAAACTTCAAGATGAGTAGTGACAAGACTTGCCAATTTGGAGTGATTGTGGTTTGAAGATTTATTGTGTCATACTCATAGTGCATGAATCAGAGGTCTTCTAAGGCCGCGTCATCAATTTCATTTAAAAATATTTGGTTAGCATCTGTAACACCGAAGCATAGAATCGTATTCGTGGATTGAGTCTCACCCTCTCGACTGCAGCAGCCAAATTTCAGTCTGTGTGTAAATAAACATTTTTGAAGATTTTCTTTTTGTTCCAAATCTGCCCTGAAAATTTTGCATTTTTTTTTATCTAGAAGGTCACCTATGGCAGTTATGGTAGGTGTCATCTTGGCTGATGCCCATGTTTTTAAGGTGATATTTGAGAAAGCAGTGACGAAGTTTGTGAGTATCTTTGCGTCACGGTTGTTCCAAGAATTTCTTTCATCCGTCTTAGAGATAAGTCGATGAACAGTTTAGACGTCTTTGTCGAGGTCGACGGTTTGAGAAGTATCAGCCCGTTTTGTAGATCCGTCTTAGGTGCAGGCTATGAAGCACAATCATCTGCTGTCGGAATCGTATTGGCTTTTTTTCATTTTTACAAAAAAAAAAAAAAAAAGACGAGGCTGTGCTAATCTGGAGTACTCAGACCTAATTTCCGGTCCATTGTATTACCGGGGTAGCAGCCTTCCCTTTTTTTGTGGTGCAGTTGATGGAAATACGGTAGGTGTTAGTAATTTCACATACCTATAACCTCAAAAGCGGCGTCCAGATGAAACTAAGAGGCTGAAAGAAAAGTAGATGCCCTGAGCGGGATTTGAAAATAGTACTGCCTAGCTTGATAAAGAAGCTAGGCGGGGGTTGGATGGGATGGGGTTTGGGAGCACCAACATTATGAGGGGCTTTCGGAGTGCAAAGATGCACTTCCTTAAGCCGATGACGCACTCTTTTCTAGATTCTGCAGATTTGTGGTCTACCGAAAAGGTAAAGATTTGAAGCGGTACCTTGACCTTTGGCTTTGCGTCTTACGACCCTCCATAGAACGGGAAGACCCTCATTCTGGACCTTGATCGCAGTGAGAATTTGCTCGTTAGTGCATGAAGGGCCTACGAAAAGTGGCTCACCAAAATTTGGTTTTTGCTATTTTTTTCCTCTTTAACAGCCCTTAGTTAACCGTTCTCCCAGAGCTTGATTCTAGCAATCGCATCTTTCATCCAATCAGCCATGACTTGATATTTGCAGCTGAAGATAAGCCAACCCAATTTGAAGGTGGTATCAACGAACTTGGGGACCTGCTGGAAAGATTTGTGTCTAAAGAGAAGGATTCCTCTTTTCTCCTTTTGGGACAGGTAGTTTGAATCTTTCCCTAGCTTCGTTGAGGCCATTAGCAAATATAAATAATAAAATAATTAATATAAAATTGTGGCTCCCATTTTCGGCGGTTTTGTTTTTTGTTTGACTGACGGGTGTTGGAGAAGCAGCTTCGTTAAAGAGTTTCATTTCCTCCAAAGACCCAATAGCTGGAAGGTCGTTGAGACTTGTCTCATTAGAGTGGAGCAGCACTATTCTCTTGAATATCTTTATTTAAGTTTTTTTACCCACTAGTATTAGGGAAAGGAGGTCACCATTGGCAGAGCCCTGTGCCAACGTAAAGGACTAACAATTAAAGATGGATTTGCTTAGGTTTCCAGAGTTCGCAACTAGGGATTATGATCTCCTTAGCCATTCAGCCCTCAGCGTAGCAATTAAACCAATGGCTTAAGGATTATTATAATTTTTTTTTTTTTTTTTTTTTCAAATTAGCTCCGAAGCAACCCAAACTGACCAACCCAAAATCAGGTAACAGCTGTTAAACATGGATGAACAACCACAGATCCTTGAAAATGAAAAAAGGGGTAACGATGAAATTACACAACAATGGCAATAAGTATATGAGGTACCTCTAAAACCTAACCAAAGTCTAAAAAGGAGGTAAGACAAAAAGAACCGAAGTGTGCAGAGACATAAGAAGTTCATTTTCTTTATCAGAAAAATCAATTTATTATTATTGCAATCTGCCATTTCAAAAGCCAATTTTTCGACCGGCCTTACCAGTCGTATGGTAAAGTTTGAACAAATGTATCTCCTTTTTTTGTTAAAAGTTTTTTTTTGTAAATATCAATACAAAGTTGTTGAACATTTCAGTTTATGGCGGCTGTTAGGTTAGGTTAGCTAGGATGGGGAGTGCAGCGTCAAGCGGCAGGACCTCCCTTTGATCTCAGGGATCCATTGAGCTCCCCGAACTTATGGGGACTGTACTTAACTTTAAAAAATAAGAACAAAGATTTTAACTGTCTAATACTTTAGGCCAAAGCTATACGGCAAAGTTTACAACTCATACATTTTCCTCGTAAAAAAAATCGGAAAAGCACAGCTCAAATTTTGAACCGATTTTTCCAAGAAGATCCATTTTCTCACTGTGATCAATTTGAACCTCCTCCCCATGACATTCATTTGCAGTAGCAATTTATACGACTAGTCTTATCACTTTCAGCCGTTTCTTTTCTTTTAAAGATTTGTCTGCTTTCTATTTTAGAAAGTCACTTCATACAAAAGCCTAGCTACTTTTAACGCAATAAAGAATCTCATAATAAGCTGTATCCACTCGAGGAACTGCAGGCCATTTTGGCTCTGAAAAGACTTCTCAGTCAATTGTCAATTTTTTTGGGCTATTTAACTTAAATATCTTAATGTACCCCTCATTTGTTTGACCGAACATTATAAAAGCTGCAGCATGACATCGAAGAGGAAACTTCACTTACACGTCGAACACAAAAATCTCTCATTTTTCCTTAATTCCGAATTAAAGTTTTTGGCTGACATGGAACTATAAAATTCTTTTTTCCCTCCCCCCATCTCTGAAACAAATATTGTATTCTTTCTGCTTCACAAATTCAACTCAAACAATCCAAACTAAATCCATTTACAAATCTCTTTGCCACCATTTGCGCTTACATCATTTAACACAGTACTTGATGATTTGATTTTGTTGTTTTGCCTCTTGGATCGTTGAAAGAGATTTAAGGCAACCGTTCACATGTAAGTAGTGTAGGATGACGATATAGCTACTTGTACGAATATTGTAATAAGAACTTTTATGAGCACAACGCCAAACAACACACCAACAGACAACAATAAAACAAAAATAAACAACTCGTCGACAATGTTCTGACAAGCTCCTGTAAGGCAGATAACTTCCACTCAACTGCTGTTGTTGGTTTGTTTGTAACAACATCAGGACAGGAGGGAACTTGGGGATAAGGCGCATGATAGTAGGTAGTTCGAATTTCCATTGAAGGGAATTTTTGTTTTGCTTAAGTGGAGTGGAGCAGGTCTCAACAATCTTCTTGTAATCCATACATAAATTAATTGAACTGTTGATCGATGAAAGATTCTGCTCGCAAATGTCCAAATAAAATCTAATAAAAAAAGAAGAAACTATCGTTTTCGAGAGTAACTTGTGGAAGTTAGTTTCTGGAATCAAAACACTTTAGTTTTATGGAAACTTATTGGAGTTTCGGAAACTTAGAAGGATGCACCAAACGTTATTTGGAATTGTCTGCCGTTTAAAGTTAAGATAGTCAACGGAGCTAGAAACAATACATATATGCGATTAAACTGTTAAATTAAAGATAACCCTAGCTTGTTAAGACCTAGCAGTCTTTCTTTATTTTTCTAAAGTCGATGCGAAGCTAATTATGTGAGAATTTTGAGGTTCCTGTTTCAGACTATCAGTGATTGCATCAAGTAACTTGAGTGACTAGTGCCTCCGCTACTCTTCCACCTCAGTTTTGTTGAACAATATTTACAATTTGACTTTGGTGGATGTTATATTCTTCATATGTTGTTCTTTTTCGGTTGTCAGTATGCCACTAATCTTCTTATTTTGATTGCCATTTATCGAGTTGATCTGAAGCTACTTGCATTCTTATAGCTTAAATTGGGAACTAATCAAATCCATCACTATTATGTACTTAAATGTGGTAACCTAGAGTGGATTTTACTATGACGATTGTTCAGGAAAATTTCAATGTGAGGAATCACTGTTTTTGGATTATGAGATTCGTAGTTGTCATTTACATGAAAAAACGATTCATTCAACAAAACGACAATATAAAAGAATCTGAGGATAATAAGTCCCGGTAGTGTCTTATTTCATAGGAATGATTTCGTTCTCCCGATTAGCCTCTGAGCTCAACAATTTCGATCAAATGTTAGTCCGCTACATGAATATTTAAAGAAGTTACTTTTGAATGCTTCTCCACATTCAGCAGGCTTCTTCTCATCAAGTTTCTTTTATCTACCTGTGATGCTAAGATGTGGTAGCAAATGTGAGCCAAAAGTTGTTTGACAATGTCCATACAGCGTTGGGCTTACATCTTAAGCCCTCTCAGTCATTGCAAATTTTCTAAAAAAAAAAATCCTGAAAAACTAGGTTTCGCTTAAGAATCACAGACTTTTGCGTAATTACGAATAGAGACTTGCATTCTGTAAAGCGAGGCTACGCACAAATTGAACAACGATATTGTAACGTTGACATTTCACATTTTGAAACGTACCATAAATATTTGTAATGCTCAGATCCAAGTGGCCTAGTTTTTGCATGGCCCAAAAATAAAGCCAAAAATTAAGTTTTACCCCAAAAGAAAGCAACAACTTTTGATCTTTTGTTAAGAACATTAAGAAATCGACCACTTCATCTTTCCCAACGCTCGTCTTAAATGACTCGCCATTTATGTCAATTCCATCGTAAAAGCCATTTTGTTGGCAGCTTTATTTGCTGCCAACTCGGCACTTTCTAACAGAGCATTGGTTCCACCTGAGCTTGAGACTCTAAATTCCGTGTTGAAGCAGATATGTATTCGAACTCGCTAGGTAGCGAGTGTCCCCAAAGATCTAAATAAATATGTATATGTAAATTCATTGGCCTAGAAGGTATTCTCGAGTTGTTCTTCTACGCAGACAAAGCCACTAAATAAGGGTTCTTAATATAGGACCATGAAACTTCTTAATATACGATCTATTAATGTCTTAGATCCGTGTATCTGTATATTCACCTACACATCTCTATCAGATGACATTTCTTATGTACATGTCTATCGGATCTATGTATCTTTCTTATGTAAATAAGTATCGTACGACATTGCAGTTCTCGTGTTTCAAGTTCTGATAGAATAAGTTAAGTGATTAAGGGCCAGTTGGTCAATCGAATCATAAATTTAAGTTCTACATAAAGTTCTACTACTTTAGTATGGGGATTTTATGTAGAACTTAAGAATTCCGGAACGTCTCATACAAAAATGAAAACTTTATGTAGAACTTAAATTTATGATTCGATTCAGCAACTGGCCCTAATTGTAATAAAGCGTTCAATCGAACAACGCCGTTTGTCCTAACATTTCATGAGCTTCAGCTCTGCTTATCTTACATTATCTAAGCTTTTCTATCCATCCTATTCTGCCTTTCCCGTGCCGATGGAAAACTACATTCCAGCCGGTGCGCCGAATCTTCCTCTAATTCCTTCCAATTGCGATAAAGTGATGGAAACGTTGATTAACCGTCAACTGATGAAATGTCTTGAAGAACGAAAGCTTCTCAATGACTGACAGTACGATTTTCGTAGCAAAAGGTCCACTGGTGATTTGATGGCATATATCACTGAAAAGTGGATTCAATCCTTACACTGTTATGGAGAAAGTCATATTATTGGGCTTAATATTTCTGAGGCATTTAAAAGAGTTTGTCATCAAGCTCTCTTATCAAAAAAGCGTGCTTTTGGTATCGATGAGTCACTTCTTCGCTGAATTGAAAACTGCCTTTCTGACATTTCAATACAAGTTGTGTATTGTGTTGACTGGCCTTAAATCTGATACGAGTTTTATAAATGCTGGTGTGCCCCCGGTAAATTTCTTGTCACCGACAACCTTCTTAATGACCATTCATGGTTTCTTGTCTAAAACTTCTTCTTAACTGTTTTGCTGAAAACTCAACCCTCAGCTTCTCATATTCGTTTCCAAAGTCACGTCTCTTTTCTTTAAATAGGGATCTGCAACGATGGCGTAGCTCATTAAATTTTGACCTTGACAGCTTTGTTACTTGGGGCAATAAAAACCGTGTAGAATTCAATGCTTCAAAAACTCAATTCTGTCTTTTGTCGTATAATCTTAACATTCCTCCTTTGCAATTATCCATGAATGGTACCTACATCCAACAAACCGAAAAGTTGGCGATACTCGCACTCGGTGTGTTCTTCGTGATCTTTGTTGGAAGATCGATGCCCAAATCTAAAGTATAATTCTCAAGTCGGCTGTTCAGATGCTTCTCCAGAGCGATCCTTCTTGAGAGGGTACAAAACAGAGCGTTAAGATTGATTGTCCTATCGTGGAATCGATAGATTCTCTTAAACATCGTCGAAATTTTTTTTTCCACGTGATCGCCTTTTGCGAGGAATGCGCAAGTCTTCCATTGGTAAAGTCACTACACGAAAAGCACTTTTTCGATCAGCCGCTCGGAACCAACAGAAAAGTGTGGGTCTCCTCCATTCCCTCAAATGGTACTTTTTTGAGAAATGCGCTATAGGCTCCGAGGGTAACCACTCTGTTGTGCTACCCTATACATATATGTATGTATCTCCTTATTCTCCGTTCATCTGGGATCATCATGAATGAAGTGAGCAACTGCTGTTTGTGGCTGCACTCCTCTCCAGCTTAACCTAAGCTCCTACTCAACCCAGCCTAACCCTACCTAACCTTACAAACCTATTACACCAAGCAAGACATCGTGTGGAGAACAGATTATCTTTCTATATTTAAAGATATCTAAAACCTCTCCAAAAATGTAACGGATGTCTCAATTTTTTTTTTTTTTTTTGAGAAGTTGAGAGATTAAAATAGCCACTGTTAAACAATAATAAATGAGTTAAAAAATAAATTAACTGACTCTCGGCAGTCAGCTAAGGTGTAAGATCTTTCAGATAAAAATAAATACAGAACACATGCTATGATAGAAGAAACATCCTTCGGTGGGGAAAATATTTCAGGCTTTTGTCAGTAAAGTTGTTACAATCCGATATATTTTTTTAAAAAACATTTTTATAAACATCGTAAAACAAACAACAATCTTCAGCACAGAAATCAGGGACTGAATTACAGTACACGTTATCGTGTAATACGTGACGGAATTAGGGAGGGTTGACATTACAATCCACCTTATCGAGCAATCTAGTTTCAAAATTTAATATTCTCCTATCTCAGCGGAATTTCTTCAGACAGATGGACAGGCGACCAATATTTTGTAATTTAGCGCGAATTTCAAAAAACATAGTCACTCACTCACTCGATCACTGATGCCGTAATTCGGTCCCAGATCTTGCAAAATATTTTAACATTTTTATTTTTTATTTATTTAACGGTTAGAATTTTATCAATAAGGATTATGTGTTTGAATTTTTATCACAAATGGATTCCGATTTTAACAAAAGTAAAAGAATTTACAACGTTGGGTTCCATACTAACAACTAAAAATACTCATTCCAAAAACGAGAAGGACATTTGATGGAATTTACTATTCAAGGATCTTTGGGAATAAGCCAAAAACTTACCTAGCCACTGCAACAACTCCGTCGAAACTCATATCGAACCTGAAGGGAAGCAGAATCGTTTATGAATCCGCAGCTAATCGAAATCTGGCTATGACAAAGTCGGGGTTGTCCTTTTTCGTTGTCCCTAAGGCCGAAGAACTTAAATTGACTCAATTTGCTACGAGAGAACTACTTTTTTGGTTACTACTTTTTTGGTTTTCTTGAGCATGTCATCATTTCGATTATATTTTTAGTTCTACCACCAATCACAATAGTTTTTATCTGTTTTATTGGTTTTTCTTTTTGTTTTATCCACCCCTCAAAAAGGATGAAATAAAAATCACGCCCTCACATTAAATTAAAAGAAAATAATAATCAAACTCACTAGTTTTTGATTTCTAATTTAAAGTCACGAATTAATCATTTCAATGCATCTGCAGGATTTTTCTTTAGAAAAAAATCAACTTTTCTTTTATATTTTTTAATTGATCGTATCTAAATGTATAGCCTACCTATATTCATTCACCATTTTTTCACACGATAAATGAAGTAAGAAATGAGAACGCAACTATTATATATATATGCAAAAGATAAAGAAAAAAAAGTATAATCACCAAACCGTAAACATGCACTATTTTCGCAATGAAGAATTTTTCTGCCATTTTCTTTCATCACCACGTTTTTTCTCATCACGTATTTCATCACTTTCAAGCATAAAAAAAGTATATCGCAACATGAAGACTTAGAAATTCTTGCAATTCGTTTATTAGATAAGATATCTATTTTTGAATATACTCGTACACACAAAAAAAAGAAGTGAAGTTTTTAAAAAAATATAATGTATATCCTGTACAACACCATTTCTGCACTACACATAGCAGTCAGCAAATATATATTTTTGTTTCCAATGAAATCAGCTTCATGTATATGTTTTGAGAGAATCAATAACGAATTTCACTAATTCACCATTTTCAATCACAAAAGAATCAATCACCAACGTATTGCACATATAAGAATTTAAGATAAAAAAAAAAGAAATCACCACTTTTTCCATATATGTATTATCTATATAAACACACGAACAGTTTTGGAATGCTCACAAAGTATAAACAGAACTCTTAAAGGATCACATAGAAAATTTATCAAAAACAAACAAAAAAAAGTACGATAACACTGAAACAAAAACAACAACTACTACTGGCAAATATACCTACAAAACCAAAACCAAAACCGAAGCACTGTATGCAATACATCCAAACCACTTAAAAAATATATATATTATCACAGAAATATACCTAGATATATAAATCCTTCTACCTACACCGGAAAACGGAAGTATTTTTTATTGCAACAAATGATAAATCAATGAAATGTTGATTGACACACTTCTTTGACATCACGCCCACCAACATTTTTAATATAGAATACTACTGCATTTCGTACATTTCCAGTGACAGTGAATTCAGATCAAAAACTGTACAGTAAAAGCCAAGCACAGCCACATTACCTATACCTTCAAGAAACATTTTTTACAATACTTTTTTCTTTTTTTTTAACTAATTTTAAAAACAAACTTACTTGTTGATTACTTTTTATTAACACTCGTGGTTGAGTATATCCACCTTCTATTATTTATTTTCTTTTCCCACTTTTCCTTTGCTCAAAAATACCATCAACTCGCCAGTCACACGTACAAATAGTGAAACTATATTTTTCGAAACAAAAATAAAGGCTAAGAGAAAAAGCTTCACATGAGATTGAGTAATTTAGACTTGTTGTTAAGAAAAACTACTGTAGAATTTCGTCAAGAAAAAATTAGGAGTTCTTTTTTTGAGTGATTCGTAATAGTAGGGGAGCCCGAGCCGCTAAATTTGCAGTTACTAAAGCGTCATGGGGACTTATTGGATTGTGAAGTTTACGTTCTAAAACGAAAAAAAGTGTATGGCAGTTTTTCATTTTAGTGGGGCGATGGGCGTGTATGAGCTTTTAAAAATGTAAAAAAAAAACAGTTAAATTGAAATACTCGAGCGCGTCAGATTTTCATAGAGTATACGCGCTTTGTCTTTCTTATAACGGATATATATTAATCTGACGATTTACTGGGGGCAAATGGGTGTAAAGAGAGGTTAAAAAAAACAAAAAATAAAAAGTTATTCGAGCGTGTCAGATTTTCAAAGTGAATGTTAAGTGTACTCTAAAAAGTGTATATTTCAATAATCTGACAATTTGAGTGGGGCGATCAGTCATGGCTGATTTTTAAAAATGTAAAAAAAACACGTGAACTTGAAATACTCGAGCGCGTCAGATTTTTATACAGAGTGATCAACTTGATGTCTTCGTCCTCCAGGATGAAAATCTGACAATTATATGGGGGCGTACTCTTAGTCTGACAATTTTAAAGTAACAATTCTTTGTTGATTCTATTTTTTGTTACTGGATGCGATCAAAAAATATGTACACATATTATGTATTTAAAAATTTTGTATCGAAATTTTGTTGAAAATACTTTTAAAAAAAATCCTGAAAGTTTGAGCCCTTAATATTAATTTTAAGTGCTCGATCAAGAGGTGTGAAGATTTTCCATTGAAAATACATACACGGAAACTCTGATTTTTTATTTTTAAACTTCTATAACTCAGCGGCATTTCATGGGATCGCTTTAACCGAAGATGTTTTTTTCTCAAAATTGAAAGCTCTACAAAAATGTTCTTTTTGGCAAAGTCGTTACTCATACCGGGAAGGTGGTACGCGCCACTTAACCAGATTTTTGCATAAAATTCACGTTTTGTCGCAGTTATCTCGTAAATAACAAAAGCTTCAGAAAAATTGTAAATTACAAACTTGTAGAGAATTTAGTTTTCTACAAAAAAAGTCTTGTAGACCAATTGCTAATATCAATATTAACCGAGATATTAACCATCATATATTATACATTTCACTGACGATTTTACCTCAATCGCCCCAACCAAAATGTCAGATTATATGTTTTCTGTAATCCTGATAAAATTACCTTCAAAATAAAAAAAAAATTAATCGCGCTCGAGTATTTCGAAACATCGATTTTTTTTTACATCTTTGTGACTCGCCTACTTACGAAGGCCCCGCTCAAATTGTCAGATTATTGAAATATACACTCTTTTCGATGTAATCAACCTACCATCTTTTAATCTGACGCGCTCGAGTATTTCCGATGATCGACTTTTTTTTTACTAATCTGACGGGCTGCTCTCAGCGAACGCCCCAACATTAAGGTTTAATATATGGTAGGAGTACATTACATGATGCAAGGTTTCTCCCCATATGATTTTCTGACGCGCTCGAGTAACGCGCGAAATCCCCTCTTGGGCTCCCCTACTATAACAATATTTGAGTGTTTAAGTACTTGTTGCAGCTATGCATCACTAATTTTGTTCGTTGAAGCCCTGGGGATACCTGTTGTAGCCACAAAGCGTTTTTTAAACAACCTTGACTCGCTCTGAACGTCAAACTCAAAAGTAGGCGAGTTCAGGCAATTAACAGGGCTGTTAAATGGCATATATTTTTCTTCAAATGAAAGGTACACATGTGGCTTATGACTTTTTAAAAATTGAAAACCCATCTTCTCTTTTTTCATCATTGAATTAATGCCTTAATCCGCACTTGTCTGCTTATCCAAAAGTCAAATGACAAACTTCCTCCCTCTATTTCTATTTGACAGTACACGGGTACCGAATTGACAATTGAGTAGGGGCTGGTCCTTTGAGAAGTTTTTCAATTGTAGTGAAGGGAATGAAAGGACTAAATGTTTTCCTGACATTATGTTGTCAAGTACAGCTTCAATGGTTGATTTAAGCAGGGCTTGAGCTAGTTTGGCTCACTTTTCGTACAGGAACTGGTCATACCCGCCTTGTAGGCTGGTGCGGAGAGCTATCTGTTGGAAGGATTCTCGATACTATTCCTTGAGTATATCTTTTCTCGCTTTTCTTGAACGTTCCAGGGCAGTCGAACGGCTAAGAGCCGTTGCAATGAAGATCAAAGGTATATTGAAGAGCACTCCAGACTGTAAGCACAGAACATAGGACCCTATCGATAGAATGAAATACCTGCCTGGTTGGAAGATTTGTTTTTAAATCTGAGCCGGTATTGTGGTTAAAGGTGGTGTTATTTGCTATTTGGCTCATCAAATGCGGACACTAATAGGATTCTAACCAAGTTTCAGGTTCTCTGATCCGAACGAAGTGATGAGGTGCGTTCTCATTAAATGCAAGGTGGGCAGAAGTAGCCAGCCGATGTTGTTTGGCTCTCTTTGTTCTTTCTTAACAAAAAACCTCGATTCTACTTTTTGATTTTGTTGATTTGAGCCTTTAAATTTTATTGGTAAAGTCGAGAAGATTGTATCGGCCAGGTTTTGTGGCATTTTTAATCTCATCATCGGCGAAAACTTCCGGTTACAGATTCTTGCACTTGTGCCGAATGTTGTCCTTGACGGCTTCCAGAGTCTCTGGCTTGTTCACGTAAACATGAGACTTTAAAAAAAACCTACAAAAACAATGTGGAACGGTTAAATCGGTGATCTTGCTGGCCAGTGCAAATCGCCAAAACAAGAGATGAAGCGATCCGAGAATGCCACCTTTAGAATAATGGTTGTGGCTCGCGCAGTGTATGCCGTTGCTCTGCCTTATTGAATCCACATGCCCTACAGTCCTAATCCGTCCGATTGCGGCAAAGAGAAGGCGGTCAAAATGGTCTTACAGCGCACACGGTGACGGTCTACTGTTGTCGTTTGGCCAGCGACATTATCGAAAAAATAAAAGGGCCTGATGACTCCTTTATCATGAACAGCGCACCATGTATTCACCTTGAGCGGGTGTTATGGCTCAGAAGCCAGAAGCGATAGTTTTTCTTGTTCAAGTACCCACTGAGGTGAAAATGAGCCACTTCGTTCATTATGATTTTGGTCAAAAAATCGTCCACTTCTTCCCAGGTTTCTTTCACTTCTTCAAGGTTGGTGACCAAATGGTTCCGGCGCAGTGTTTGTGCAGTCGGCGTCGGTCGGCCGGGGAATCGGTGACGGAATTCGCACTGCACCACCAACATCACAGGCGCATTGCCACGCAAAAGAATAAACACGATTATTCCGCGTTCATGATAGGGAGTGTATCGCTTCATGACTTGTTTACTTGTGTTCTGCATCTGACTAGTCTACAAATATCGAAATTAGAGGCCATTTGCAAAAATAAGAGCATCTTCCAATAGGGTGATTTCTTTTGGCTCACCTTGTAGTTGGAATCATCATTTCAATTAATAAATAGGTAAATCAGTTTCTTATTTCAGTGAACAAAAATATTTTTAAAAACGATGAAAATCATAACACTTTCTTACTGTTCATTCGTATTTCTTTAATGTAATTCTTTAAAAACGTAACTACTGCATATAGACTACTTTTTAATTTTATACAATGAACAGTAGGCGTATTGCCTTATAGCGAGATGGTCCAGGACTTTTTGTTCGCCGGTAAAAACTACATACCTAAACAGAAAGTAAATTATGTGATCATAAGTGAATAAGAGACATCGGAATGTCATCCGAATTTGATTGCCATACGCGCAACAGTTCGAAAGAATGAAAATTGCCAGAATAATGAGAGAAAAATATAAATATAAGCTATCACTACAATTAAAAACCAGATTAAAATGGCGGTTCCGGGCCCTTCAAAGTTGACTACTCGACTCTTTGCGCTGTACAACGCCCAGATACAGGAAATCATCTGCAATCAACGTGCTTTGGTTAAGCCAAACTCTAGCAAAAGAAAAAGTGAAAAATAAAATTTTTTGACCAAAAACTAAAATACACTTTTTTGTATAAACAAATTGTTTAAATCAGTTAAGACTCAGTGTGCGATGCCAGCACTTTACAGTATTGTATAATCCTTCTATTTTCCATTAATAGTTTGTTTTCAACAGTGTTTCTTCGGGCTCAAAACTAAACGTACGAATTTCGGGATTAACCTTCTGCGGTAGATTTGCAGCCTATATTAATGTCAGGGCTATTTAGAGAGGCATCCTATAAGGCTTAAGCTGCTTGAAATAGTTAATTTTACTATGAAAATTAGTGCAAATAAAAGAGTTCCGGACAGTTTTTTGTTTATATCAAAAACAACTTATCTAAGATGAATTTACTTACCCTATTTCTGCTGTTCAATTATGATGCTTCCCATAGCAGTAAATGAATATTGACAGACGCCATCGTCTTTTGCTATAAATACATGGCCAACACGATTTCAGTTTTTGTATATGGCCCTGTCTCTATTGCGGAAATCTTTGATATAGCTACCAATTTGGACCTACATTTCAAAGAGACTTTCTTTGAAATGAACATAAAATCAAAGTCTCATCAAAAATAACAGTTCTATTTTTTTTTTTTTTTTTTTTTCTAGAAATATTTGATTCTGCAAATGACAAACGTCAGATGAGGTAGAACAAAGTTTTAAGTAGTTAAAATAAGGTTTGTCTGATTTTAAACTTTAACTGAGGCTAAAAGTAAGTGTGAAGCTAATATCAATTTCATTTTCTTATAAAATCATATTTGTTATCATTTCGAGAATATGTGCTTAAAATTTTAAGCTTCTTCGATCTAAGCAAAATATTTGAAATCAAAGACTACGCAATAAACTTAAAAACGCGTTCTTCTCAAAACTTCTTTTACAAAGACGGTCTTCACTGTCATTTGAAAGCTGCATAATCGAATTATCTCAAACCTTGCATACATTTTCAAGACATGAAATACCTTCCTCTACGATTATTTAAATGTTTTCATTAAGGGTGATGTTTCCCTACTACAAAATGGCAAAATTTTTGGTGGAAAATACCGGTTAACACTTTAGATGACCACCAAAAGTTTTTAAATGACAGGAAAAGTTATTGGAGAACGTTGGAGAGGATTCGATATTGGTTTTAATTAATTTTAAATGGTTTTTAATTCCCGATAACTTTTGGCCAGATTAAAGTGAACACCGCAAAACGTTTTTTCCCAAGGAGTTCTGGGGGAAGCTCTACCGGCTTATGCCTCAATATTTCTGCATAATAAAACTATACAACATACAAACGTATGCTTAATACTGTACAAAAGGTGCAAATAAAATCAATCAATCCATATACCTACTTTAAACCCTTAACCGTCCAGTCAATGACCAGGTACCCGGGTACCCAGATACCTTGTCAATTATACAATTTATTGTTCGGGGTGAAAAGGAGGGACAACCCCAATTCTAGAATGTTCGAGACCTATGGTGTCGTACTATTTGCATAGCTAATTCACCACCTAATAATAACTTTTCCATCTGACTTTTTTACCTTTTATACTGTACGTCATTGTTGTCATTGACCAGACGGTAAAGCTAGAGCTTCGGTACTATGGTTCGTTTTAAATCGATTTGAAATGACTATAGACTTGCACTTTTGACTAAAAGGTGAATATGACCTACCAAGCATACATGTTCCTGAAGTTTTATGATATTTCCCATGTAGATAAGTGACTGAAAATATAAAATACTTAAAAAGCACAAAATAGTTACTCTCCAAAAATACTCAACAATTAAATTCTTTTGTTTAGTAAAATTACGTAATTAGTTAAGTTTTTGATTAAATAATATTGCATTGGTACATAGTATGAAATTTTTTGAATCAAAACTTCTGTATTTTTAAGAAGTGCGAGTCTTCTTATATTAGCTAACAGCTTCCTGTCAGTAAAATTTACTTCTAGTACTAAATTAAATTTTCTCCGGAATCGAAACACACTGTATACAAATTGGAAGTTATAACAAATTACTAAAATAATTTGAGTTCCGGCAAGATCTCATTTTCAAATTCATATTTACAAACTTTAATATTTCAAAATTCAAATTGAAGCTGCTTGGTAAGGTTTGACGGGTCCCTGGTAATACTTTCCACTTAAATTTCTAGTAAAACAAAAGGCTTATAAACACAAATGATTTCAATCAAATCTTGTCACATTTATAACCTTCGATAAAACCTTTTCATTTTTCTCACTTTTTTATAAAAAATGTCTCACACAGTCTCTATGTGATTTTTCTTTTCGTTTTTGTTCTCAAACTTTCTACTTCAAATGAATCACTCAATCTCTATGTGAAGTTTGCAACACTCTTAGTCAAATAAAAAACAATCACAAAACAAACATTATTTAAGTAATTTAGATCATAAGTATTTTAATAATAATGCTGTAGTAGTTAACTCACATTACACACGCTAGTTGTTATATCTCACTCACCAGTACAATTATAAACTTACTATTTCTTTACCACCAAAGGATCTACAATATTATCGAAATTTCATTCATCGTTATAAAATATCGATTAAGGACTCAAAAACATCGTCTTCCAGTCAGTCATTCATTTTCATTTCAAATATGAAAAAAACGAAAAAAGAAAAAAGTGTTTACAGAAAAACATTTCGTGTTTTCTTTTATTTAATTTTATCAGTCGAATTATGTGTAGCCATTGCATCTCGTTGAAAAACCAATCAAATAAATCATACAAAACGCAACTAATTTTGTGCATTTATCTCTCGAACAACATCATAAATGCGGAATCGACCAGAAAAAAAAAGAAAACAATAAATAAAAAAAGAAATTTGCATTCCTATCACTGTCAAAATTTTAATTAAATATGAACTAATTAAAAAATGTCATTTTAATTCACGTTATTTATTTATGTATTTACACACCAAACACACACACACACACTTAACTAGTAGTCTCATTCGAAATGTACTTATTTTTGAAATTTACTTTCCAAACATATAAAAGCGATATAATCATTAAATATCTTTTACATTATGTCACACATCAATGTAATTGTAAATAAATACTAAATTAAAGTAATAAAGTCGTTGATTTTGATTTTTGTTGTTTACACAGTTAAATGCTTATACCAAAAAAAAAAAGACAACCGACAAGAATATTTAAATACTAATTTATGCTTACGTACAGTAAAATATATATCCATAATTTTTTTTACTAAAAATACATAAAAGTTAAAAGTTATTTTGATATAATTATATTCCGACATAGAAAAGTACATAACAATCTTAACACACCATAGTCTTAAGATTTTCCTTTTTGTTTATTTTCGTTACTTAGTTTTAAACAAATGAAAAGAATTTATTTCCTCTTTACTAATTTTGTATTTAATTTCTTCGATTCCGCCCTTTCATTGTGGTCGATTTTAAAGGTGTCTCATGTTAAAATCGACTCGCCTGTTTTTCGACTGCACACAAACGCAACTGTTATACTGTTAATAACATTCTCCATTGCTGTTACAACTCGCCAATACGTGGGAAATCCAATAGACTGCGTTCATACGAGGTGAGTATTTTGATTTTAGAATTATGAAAGCTTTTTGATTAACAAAAATGTGGTTTTTGTCTATGATAACAGAGACATACCGGAAGATGTTCTCAATACATATTGTTGGATTCATTCAACGTACACAGTGGTGGATGCTTTCATGAAAAAGCAAGGTTCGGAGGTGCCTTTTCCTGGGGTTCATAATTCACAGGGACGTGGACCTCTTACAATAAAACATACAAAATATTATCAATGGGTGGCGTTTACCCTATTTTTTCAGGTGAGTTGTCTTTTAAGTTTCAAATTCTTAACTTAACCACCATTCAAAGCTTTGGTGAGCTTGCAGATTTTTGGTTTGTGTACTTGAAAATAAGCAGCAACGTCTGTTATAGGAAGCTCACCTAAAATAACATAAAGTTTTGCTTGTCAGTGCCGACAAACTGAAACACTGAAAAAGTTCTTGAACATTTTTGAAGACAAATGTTCTATTTATAGAAGTTACTTGGTCGTCAAGCTTTTGGTTTAAAAACCAAAAAGCAAAGATTTGTACTGAAAGCGTTTCTTTGATGTTTTGCAATTCTTTTAAGAAATCAAAAATACGTTATTTGCCGTTACAAAAATGTAAAAGAAGAAATTTATTTGCGTGTATTCTTGTTGGGAGGCGGTCGTTAATTGGGATTTATTTACGTTTACGCTTTTGTGTGACGTTCTGACGTTACGGTGAAAGTAATTTCAAAATAATAGTTGTCAAGTGTTGTGGTCACAGAAAAGAACCAGAAAGATCCGGAAACCCTCGTGGCCATTTTCTTGTCGGTTTGAGATCGATTTTCAGAAATAGAAGCTATTTTCACTTCTTTTGGGTTTTAGTGACGCGTTGGTCGAGCGCGTCAGAAAATTATATGAGAGAAACCTTGCACCCTGTAATTTACTCCTACCATATATGAAACCTTAATGTTGGGGCGTTCGTTGAGGGCACCCCGTGCTTAGTAAAAAAAAATCGATCCTCGGAAATACTCCAGCGCGTCAGATTAAGAGATGGTAGGTTGATTACGCCCAGAAGAGTGTATATTTCAATAATAAATCTGACAATTTGAGCGGGGCTTTAGTAAGTAGGCGAGTAACAAATATGTAAAAAAAATCGACATTTTGAAATACTCGAGCGCGATTTTTTGAAGTGAAACTTCTTATGCGACTTGCAAACATGAAAGCGTTACACTACCGTGTTACACTACCGTGTTACACTCCCGTGTTAAATGCTGTCATCAATTCCGCGCCATTCATCCCAACGATTTCATTGTAGTAAAATGTGTTTTTCGGTGGAAATATTTTGAAGAAAATCATGTCTGTGCGTGCGAAAATTATTTCAATTGCTCAGTGAACAATCGATCAGTGTTGTGTTTTCTTTTCTTCTCCAATGAAATGATAGAAAATACAGTACAACTTCGACAGTCCGGACATGCGCCAGTCCGGACACTCCAGTAATTCGGACACTTCTATATTTCGGACAAAATAATATTTTTACCTCTACAATCCGGACAATTTTTTTTATGGAAGAAAAAAAATAAATTTCGGGGGTTTCCCGCTTTTACTTTGTTTGTTTTATGATTCTGACCTTTGCTTTCATTTGGCACTATCATTACTTCAGTTTCGGTGCATTCTTTCGCAAGGGTTTTTGACTAATTTCATACCAAGCGCCATGTCTTTAAATATAAACGCCAACATAAAACACTAACTTTAAAGGAAAAGTGTGAAATTTTAAAAAGTCTTGTGCTTATGGACTCTGAAGACGACTTTGAAGAAATGGATGCTAAAACAAATATATCTACTGCAGATGCAAAGAAATCGTTTTCAGTTTGTATTCAGTGGGCTGAAGAGAATAATATTGATTTGCAGGATATTCTTTTGTTGAAGAGGATTGAGCAAAAAGCACAAATCATTCATCTCAACAAAGTTAGTCAGCACAAAATAACTTCTTTTTTCAATAAATCATAATATGTATAAATTTAATATAATAATTTAATGTAATAATTCAATGTTTTTTAATGAATCATAGTACATATATATATGTATTTAATTCACTTAGATTGTTTTAAAAATTTTCACTACTATAGTCCGGACAACTCGATAATCCGGACTTGCCCAAAACTATATGTGTCCGGACTGTCGAAGTTGTACCTACTGTATTTAATGCAGTTTCTTTTAATTTGTTTAATATATATGTATGTATGATGTACGTAGATAAGTGCTTACAAAATGTGTAAATCGATTAAGTTAAATTAACATAATTGAAAATAAAATAATTGAAGTGGAACTTCTTATGCGACTTGCAAACATGCAGCGTTACACTTCCGTGTTACATGCAGCGTTACACTTCCGTGTTAAACATTATTGCTGTAGCAAATCGTATGTATTCGTTACTCAGTAACAAGTACAGTAATCCCCGGATAAATACCCCCCGCTTAGTTGCGTTACCCGTTTAATTGACCTGAATCCTAGGCAAAAAAAAGATCACATAAGAAATATACATAAAATTTCCCGTTTAAATGCATTCCGCTTAATTGCGTTTCCCGGTTAAATGGTCCAAAAATCAAAACTCTTTTTTCAATTTGAAGCAAAATTGCCCGGTTAATTGAACGAAAAAAACCAAATCATTGAAGTCACTTTTTGCTTACACCTTAAATGATTGATGATAAATTGGTCGCATTGTTGCGCGCCTACAAGTTAATAGTCAAATTGACATGACTTAAATCGTTGTGAGATTTTTTACTCTCTCGTGAGCACTCTCTTTTGTGCACTGCTACGAAAAATCGCTGTGCTGGAACAGGATTAGACTGACTTTCACCGAATTTCGGTGCATTTCGTGCGAATTTTCAGTAAAGAAAACACACCTATTTATTATTAGGTTTGTTCGTTAAAACCCTGGGGTCGCCACAAAGCATTTTTTTGAGAAACCTAAGGTCGCACTGAATGTCAAATTGAGTGTTTTTTAGCCCTGGGGTTGACCTGGGTTTTCCCTCAACTCACCCTAGGTTTTTGCTGTGGCGAGTTGAGGGCTGTCAAATGGCATGTATTTTTATTCAAATGACAGGGATGTGTGGTGATTTTGTGGCTTTGCGTTTTTTGAGAATTGGAAAACCCAGGTTTTTTTGACAACTCATAAGATTGTCAAGAAAACTTGGGTCAACCCTGGGTAAAGTTCAACGAACGAGCCTATTGTTTGCTGAAACATCAGAGTTTAGCGACTGCAAATTAAAATCTTGAAAATGTGTAAGGAAACAATGCAGGTGAAAATTACAGATTCTTACCATGATTATAATGTTCTAGCCAAATAAAAAGCAAATCTGACTAATTCCCTCTTGTACGCTTGCTAAAGATATACGCACGGATTATGTACCAATACATAATTTATGTGTTGTGTACATTATGAAAAATTGTTCCTTTTCAATCATTCCTAGGCTGAAATTGTTTTGTTCTTTTTTTATGTCTTACCATTATATGTTAATTTTCCGTTCAATAAAATTTTGATTTTCATTAAAAAGGTTCTTCTTGACTTTCTTGCCAAAGTCGTAAAAAAAATCGCTTTATTGCGTTTTCATTTCAATTAAGCGGGGTTTTTCTAAATGGGACAGCAGATCAATTAAGCGGGATTCTTTTAATTGCGTTCCCCTGTTAAATGCGTCTAAAGTTGTGCATTTAAGGTGACGCAATTAACCGGGGAGCACTGTATTCTCTTTTGTACCGAATAACGAAACGTTACTCACAAAAAAATGTCGTTACTTTTACGATGTCGTTACTGTCGTTACTTTCGCTACTGTCGTTACTTTCGTTACTTTCGTTACTTTCGTTACCTTCTTTACTTTCGTTACTTTCGTTACTTTCGTTACTTTCGTTACTTTCGTTACTCGGTATCGGTATCGGCATTTCGTATGTTTAGTTACTTTGGGTAGTTAGGTATCGGATTGGCATTTGGTATGTTTAGTTACTTTGGGTAGTTTGGTACTCGGATAGTTAGTGGAGGCATAATCATGTATATATAAGCAATTTCCATTTACGCCCGGCTCAAAAATGTTCGATCATGTCTAAACATGTTTGATCATGTCTAAACATGTTGGATCATGTCTCAACATGTTTGATCATGTCTAAACATGTTTGATCATGTCTAAACATGTTTGATCATGTCTAAACATGTTCGATCATGTCTAAACATGTTTGATCATGTCTAAACATGTTTGATCATGTCTCAACATGTTTGATCATGTCTAAACATGTTTGATCATGTCTAAACATGTTTTATCATGTCTAAATATGTTTGATCAGGTCTAAACGTGTTTGATCATGTCTAAACATGTTTGATCATGTCTAAACATGTTTGATCATGTCTCAACATGTTTGATCATGTCTAAACATGTTTGATCATGTCTAAACATGTTTTATCATGTCTAAATATGTTTGATCATGTCTAAACGCGCTTGATCATGTCTAAACATGTTTGATCATGTCTAAACATGTTTGATCATGTCTAAACATGTTTGATCATGTCTAAACATGTTTGATCATGTCTAAACATGTTTTATCATGTCTAAATATGTTTGATCATGTCTAAACGTGCTTGATCATGTCTAAACATGTTTGATCATGTCTAAACATGTTTGATCATGTCTTAACATGTTTGATCATGTCTAAACATGTTTGATCATGTCTAAACATGTTTTATCATGTCTAAACATGTTTGATCATGTCTAAACATGTTTGATCATGTCTAAATATGTTTGATCAGGTCTAAACGTGTTTGATCATGTCTAAACATGTTTGATCATGTCTAAACATGTTTGATCATGTCTCAACATGTTTGATCATGTCTAAACATGTTTGATCATGTCTAAACATGTTTTATCATGTCTAAATATGTTTGATCATGTCTAAACGTGCTTGATCATGTCTAAACATGTTTGATCATGTCTAAACATGTTTGATCATGTTTAAACATGTTTGATCATGTCTAAACATGTTTGATCATGTCTAAACATGTTTTATCATGTCTAAACATGTTTGATCATGTCTAAACATGTTTTATCATGTCTAAACATGTTTGATCATGTCTAAACATGTTTTATCATGTCTTAACATGTTTGATCATGTCTAAACATGTATGTAAATGTTCTCCGTCTTGGGCTTAGGTGTTAAGACTGCGGTCTTCATTGGTCGGTCAGTCAGCTACCACTGACACTGGCCAATCAACGGTTTCAGAAAGGTTCCTGGTATTATATTCCATATATAAGTACTATGTATGTACTTTAAAATCTTAGTTTTCGTCCTCTAATCTCCACCAAAAAATAAAAAATTGTTCTATGAAATGGTGTTAAGTAGCTATCCCGTGAAAATTTACTCCGATCCATCTCGTTTCTTTTTCTTTTAAAGAAACAATACGAGTTCACTCAAAATAAATTTCTACCCCTTCCTATTTTCATTTTCATAGTAGGAAGTTTCACTTCTTCCGCGCGGGGGGACTGTTTTTAATTTATTTTGAAAGTATTTTTACCAGGATTACGAAACACATATAATTTGACATTTTGCTTGGGACGATTTAGGTAAAATTGTAAGTAAAATGTATAATATATGATGGACAATCATTGATGGTTAATATCTCGGTTAATATTGATACTAGTAATTGGTCCAAAAGATTTTTTTTTTGTAGAAAACTAAATTCTCTACAAGTTTGTAATTCATAATTTTTCTGTACCTTTTATTATTTACGAGATAACTGCGACAAAACGTGAATTTTATGGAAAAATCTGGTTTAGTGGCC
Source organism: Melanostoma mellinum (assembly GCA_914767635.1). Classification (NCBI taxonomy): domain Eukaryota; kingdom Metazoa; phylum Arthropoda; class Insecta; order Diptera; family Syrphidae; genus Melanostoma; species Melanostoma mellinum. Next base: position 74,726,599 of record OU612059.1, read on the forward strand.
CGTACCACCTGGCCGGTATGAGTAACAACTTTGCCAAAAAGAACATTTTTGTAGAGCTTTCAATTTTGAGAAAAAAACATCTTCGGTTAAAGCGATCCCATGAAATGCCGCTGAGTTATAGAAGTTTAAAAATAAAAAATCAGAGTTTCCGTGTATTTTCAATGGAAAATCTTCACACCTCTTGATCGAGCACTTAAAATTAATATTAAGGGCTCAAACTTTCAGGATTTTTTTTAAAAGTATTTTCAACAAAATTTCGATACAAAATTTTTAAATACATAATATGTGTACATATTTTTTGATCGCATCCAGTAACAAAAAATAGAATCAACAAAGAATTGTTACTTTAAAATTGTCAGACTAAGAGTACGCCCCCATATAATTGTCAGATTTTCATCCTAGAGAACGAAGACATCAAGTTGATCACTCTGTGTAAAAATCTGACGCGCTCGAGTGTTTCAAGGTCACGTGCTTTTTTCCATTTTTTAAAATCAGTCATGACTTATACCCCAACTCAAATTGTCAGATTATTGAAATATACAAGATTAACATTCTTTTTAAGAACCTGACACGCTCGAGTAACTTTTTTTTCAACCTCTGTTTACGCCCATTAACCCCCAAAAAATCGTCAGATTAATATTTCGTCGCCTTAAAATTGGGTTGCCGTAAACGCCAAAATTCGTTTTTTGAGTTTGATATGCAGTCTTATGTTTTCGAGGGTGCTCTTTTCAAATTTTTCATCCTCTTTGCTCTATCTCTTTCCATTGCGGAGATATTCGGAATGATTTTGACGTATATCCACCGAAATCATTAAATTCAGGTATTGTTTTGACGTAAACGCCAATTTTTGGCATATACGTCAAAATTTCCATACAATTTCTCAAAATTTTATTGCAAGAATTGTTTTGACGTGCGTCCTATTGCCCTACAACGTAAACCATAAAATATTAAAAGAATGTTTAGTATTGTTTTGACTTAAGTTCATACAAAGTGAAAATTAGGACTAAAAATTGTATGCACGTACGTCAAAAAAAACTTTTTTTTTTGGTTTTGGCGTACGTGCATACGATTTTACTCTGAACGTAGAAAAGTATAAGTAAAAAAGTATAATAATAAATAAATTTTTCTTAAATACTCACTCAATAAACTATTATTTTAAAAATATAAACAAAACTGGCATCCATAATTCCTACAATAGAGGAAAAATTTTAAAAAGTGATCCCACCAAAAAAAATACATGAAATTCATAAACACATAAAAAGCTTAAAGAGTAGAGTCTCATTACTGAAGGGCAAGTTCCAGTCGAAAATATTTGGAATCTAACTTGAATATCTCAAGATGAACTCTTTGTATCAGGACATGACGAATGAACCTGCCAAAGAGTGCATCTACTGTAAAGAGTTCAACAATTCATTCAACTTGTCTTTTTGCAAGCCAAAAAAGACCAATGTAATCGGTGTCTGGCATTTAAGGCTAAAGAAAATCCTAGGTACTAGTAAAGAAATTACAGAGTTTGATGATCATAAAAATTAAAAACAATTTATGAAGGTCGAAAGGGACTAAAATCGAAATTACTTGGAGCAAATAATAATTTGCTTTGAGCCTTGCGCAAACCAATGCGGTGAGATCGTACGATGCGATTGCGAAAAGTCAAATCCCTATACATTAAGTCAAACGTTTATGGACGTTTGACTTAATGCAAAGGGATTTGACTTATCGCAATCGCATCGTACGATCTCACCGCATTGGTTTGGCCAAGGCTTTGATCTTCAAAGCGTTTTTTCGCTTAAGAAGGGAAACGCTTCTTCTTTTTTACTACAAACGAAAACTAAGTGTTTTCAAACTGACTGCAACACTTTGCTCCGCTGACAAAAAAACCAAATATAACAAACTCTGCTGTATTGAGTGAAGTGGATAGTGTTCGTTCTGGTAATGATATAGCCACTAGCCAGTGCTCTAATAAAAATACTAGAGCAAGTCATGAAGGAACATCCTCTAGTGCAGGGGTGGCCAACTTAATTAGACCCAAGATCTCTTGTTCACTAACAAGGCCCTGTGCGATCGACCAATTACATATTATTTATGTAGCATTTTTTATTTTACTAAGCGAAAAAACATAAATGAGAAAATTATACTTAGTATTTACTACTTAACTATTTATTTACCTACATATATATATATATGTGAGCATTGCGTCTGAGAATATTCCACTAGTTTAGCATAATCAGGTTTATAGTCGGAAATTGCCAGCCTTAAAGAAGACAAGTGAAGTGACGAAGATATGTACATAAGACATATTTTTTTGTTTCAAAAACCATTTGGAAAATATTGTTTGGGATAGCTGAAAAAAAATTCCAAAAAAGTTTGAGCTAAATAAAAAAGTATTTAGAGGTCTATCAATCGTGTTTTATATTAAGACCTAACCTTACTTGGGCAATTATATTAAGCGCAACAAATTTAACGACAAACATTTTTGCAAAAAATTAACTTTCCTTTATAAAAGGTCTTTTTAAAAATTTCTCCCAGACTAACCGTTTCCGAGTGATCAAACTCAAGCTTTTTTAAAAGGAATTTTTTTAAACAAAAAATTGGGCTAAAAAAAATTGAAAAATTGTAATAACCTTACTTAACCGTGAAAACTGTTCAAATTTTTTTAGGTCTAAGAAATATATAACACGATTGATAGACCTCTAAATACTTTTTTTTTTAAGCTCAAACTTTTTTTAAATTTTTTTAAGCTATCCTTAACAATATTTTCAATATGGTTTTTGAAAAAAAAAAAATTTTTTTGGGCCTAGTCTAATGTGCATTATATGTACGCACACAATTTGTGGCGGACTTGTTTCGAAGTAATGTGCGTACACCGAAAGAAAAACCTTGGTAAAATCAAACATGAAGCTTGTTTGTTTTTGCTTCAAGCACGAACATACTTAAATTGAACAAGCTGGCATTTTCATTTTATTTATTTAAATGCTACAATTTTCATTGCTCAAATCAACAACGTAATTTTCAATTTCATTGTTAACCAACAACGGTTGTGATACTAGAAACATGCATGTCCATGATACTTTAACAACGTTTGTGTTTCGTCAACAATTTTGAATTGTTGGTAAAATATGAACATTGTTGATCAAGTATAGTCGTGAGAATTCAGCCACGTTTTTATTTGATCAACAGTTTTAATGTAAAATTTCTATGATAAATGCCTGAATTGAAGTTTGACCTATACATATACAATTTTACATTAAAACTGTTGATCAAATAAAAACGTGGCTGAATTCTTCTCACGAACATACTTGATCAACATTAAAGAATAATTGATTATCCCATATGATAAAATGGTCACGAAACTTATCATATTGAATTGAAGTTCCGTTATGCGACTTCACGTTTTCTGTGGGCTTAAGTATGAAAAATATTGTAATTCAAAATGTTACGGATACTTTAACTATTCTTTATTGATTAAAGAAATATGAACATTGTTGATCAAACATATTGGTGATAGTTCAATAGTGTTTTTGGTATTTCAATCACAAACGTGATGGTTTTTGTAATTTCAGCCTTAATTGTTAGTTAAATATGTTTCTTGTTGATCAAGTATGAAATCAACAATCACGTTGTTGGTTAAAAATTAGAACATATTCAAATCAACTACGAACATACTTAATTTAAACATTTTTATGATACTTACCTGAAAAAAAATTGATCACGGCAGCATACTTGATTTGAAAATGCGTTCTTATTTGTATTCATCACGAAACTTGGTTAATTTCACAACTTTAGATGAATTGTTGATTAACAATGAATCATGTTTATATCAACCAAGGTTTTTTCTTTCGGTGTATGTATATGTTTTTAAGCAAGGTTTTCTAATAAAAAATACAAAGTAGACAGTTTTTCTAGAACTAATTTTTCAAATTCTGTGACCACAATATTTTTATTGAAACAATTTAAGACTATGTCTGGTCTATGTTAGGGTGTCCATCTTATCTCTTTAAAAGAGAACATGTTCTCTTTTTTAGGTCCGATCTATTTTACACTATCTTTTTTCGTTAGGTTCTTTTTTTATTCTCTTTTTTCTTTATATATTACTTTTTTTTATTCGAATTAATTTCATAAATTTTTTAACAGCTCAAATAAATGTAAACGTGTTGTAAAGAATTATTGCTGTTCTTTCGAATACATTGGCGTGATGAAATATATTTCTTCTTACTAAAAAAAACCTAAGATTCAGCTTTTCTTAAAGACGTCAGTTTAAATACACTACTTCGAAATCATTCATCTCATTTTCTCGTGCTATATTTCCTGTAAGCTAGGAAGAGAAGCAACAAAGACATATGCAGAAAAAGCCCATTGCTACCACAAACTACATAAATACTCATGGTATGTTGTTAAATAAAAAAGATCACTGTCTCTATTCCTCTTAAATTGTGCGTTGTGCGAAATATATAAGCTAAAAAAATATGTAAGTTATTATTTAACAAGAAACCAGAGTTAAATATTCTTTTGAAAATGTATTAATGTATTCATGTACATAAAAATTTTCGATTTCATTGAAAACGAATGCGATGATCACAAAAAGGAAAAGCATATAACATCCCCGTTTGATGAGGGTCCTATAACATCCCCAGTCGATGAGGGTTCCATTTCCTTTAGGACCTTTACTGAATAAAGACAGGAACGTTCATTCTCAAAACAATTCCATTCATCATTAGACGTTCGACCGTGAAAGGTGTTAGTTAAGGAAGGCCAATATTTTGAATTTATTTATATTGTAGAAGCACCTACATTGAGAAGTTTGAATAAAAGATTTGATCTAATTTAAAGTTTTTACAAGCACTTTTCCGACGAAATGCAAAAACACTATACCTATCAAAAAATATTTCCTTATTTTCTCTTCTGTTCTCTTTTTGTTCTCTTTAGTATTTTTCGAATGTCTCTTTTTTTTGGATTCTAGAGCAAAATGTTCTCTTTTTAGACAGACCTCAGATGGACACCCTAGTCTATGTACATATTTATATTTTTTGCCTCGCCACGATCGACTGGACTAACAGTCGCGATCGACCTGTTGGCCACCCCTGCTCTAGTGGAAACACTAACATTATGGAGTAATTCTTGTGTCCCCCAAAACAAAAATAAAATCATGTCTACAGCCTTTAATACTTTTCTGCACAAATCACCGAGCTTAAAAACGATTTTTCACCACATTTTTATGTATTTTCTTCTCAATAACTTCTTTTCATTTCGAATATTGAAAAACAAAAACACGTTGTATTTTTTTGACTTAAGATAGCTAACAGATTTTGTTCAGTTATTTTATTATTATTAGAATGCCGTATACACATTTTTTGACGTACGTGTATGAGTTTGCAAAATCTTTTTGATTTTGTGGCGTATACGTCAAACCTACTTTTTTAGTAAATTGTAAATATTTTAAAAACTAAAAGTATTTTATCCCATCTTCTTGCGTTTTTTGAAAGAAGATTTCCATATAGATATTGTGTAAAAAAATCAAAAAAACTCAGCGGTTGGTTTTTGTGTAGTTGGCTGCCAAACCTATAAATCCAATTTCCCAAAAACAGCCAAGCTGTGCTTAAGGCCCTTCTCAACCCTCTAACCACGTCGAAAGTGATCCAGGAATGCAAGAGCTCTCTGAATGCGATCGGAAGATTAAATTCCTTGAGTCTGATTCGGGTTCCGGGCCATCACGGCATAACTGGATGTGAGACCGCCGATGAACTCGCTAGGCAGGGATCTCAGACAGCTTTCTCAGGACCTGAACCGTCGCCGTCGCTAGGTCTGCCAGCGTCCTCAGTGAGGGCTTCAATCAACGATTGGATCTGTGAAGAGCACAACCGTAGATGGCATGCTTCCATTGGATGCAGACAAACCATGCGTATGCTCCCCAACGTTTTTGCTAGCTCGTAGTAGAAAAGACTGAAGAAAGCTTATTGGGGTTGCCAGCGGGCACTTCTCTTTTCCTGCTTTTCTCGCATGAGGTTACAGATACTCGGCGCAGACATCGTGAGAGCTGGTAACTTAGGCTCCTTATCATGGAGCGTCTTTTGGCTTTTCTCCGAACATCTGGAAAGCTATAACAAATAGAAGGTTGCTATCTGGTAGTACAATGGACCGGTATTTAGGTATGAGTGATCCAGCTGGTATTTTAAAAAACTCCAACAAAAAAAAATACTCTATGAATATCTGACGCCAACGAGTATTTATTTCAATACGATTGTTTTTTTTTTACATTTTTAAAAGCTCATACACGGCCATCCACTAAAATGGAAAACAGCCATACACTTTTTTTCGTTTTAGAACGTAAACTTCACAATCCAATAAGTCCCCATGACGCTTTGGTAACTGCAAATTTAGCATCCTGGGCTCCCCTATATTTGGACCTGTTGAGAATGTTCAAAACTTCATTCAAAGCTGCCGCAATAAACATTATTTGCCATCTAAATGAAAACTATAATAAAAACTTTGTACGACTGGGTCGCAGGAGCTTGCTATTGTGTGCTAAGTACAGCAACAAAATCTTAAGGTTAAGAACAATGTTTAAGTATTTGCTCTTCAAAATATATTTGGTAGTACAGAGCTGCCAACTACACATTAGTCATGAAAATTGAATAAAATCACACAAATTAAAAAAAAAATTAATTAAAAACTCCAAAGGTATACAATACATAAGCGAAAATATATTTGAGCTCCTTTTTTTAGCTCCTATTGCATAATATTCACAGTGAAGATTTAACCAAAATCGTTTGAGCAGTTTTCTTAAAAACCGGTTTCTTATGTTTCACTTTATTTATAAGAATTTTTTTTTTAATCAAGGTATTTTCACAAAAAATAAGAAAAAAAAATCAAAAACACCGTTTTGAAAATGTTCCAAAAAATTTAAAACTTTTAAGAAAAAGCTAGGTATAAGAAATGAAAAAATTATAGTTTTTTAAATGTTGATATTGAATTTTGCCAAAATCGTGTTAGCCGTTAACGAGAAAGTCGACTTTAAAAAAGCGGTAGAGTAAACTGGGGTACATTTGACGTTAGGGCACATTTGACTTTGCTAGTTTTGGTGTGGACGCAGCCTTTAAAAAGAAAAGTTGGGATTGTGAACAAAGCCGTATTTGATGGAAAAAAACGTAATGAACTTTGAAAGTCTTGCTTTATCCCTTTTCAGAGCAACATGTGTTTTTGTGCTTTTCAGAAATTCGATGTTATTTTTGACCACCAGTAAGTAAGCATTTTGTGAACTTAGCGAAAGAGTTTCTTTAACTGTGAAACAGTCAGTTTTTTAAAAGTGTAACATTGATTCTTAAAAAAAAAAATGTTGTAATGTGCTATTGGAGCATATTTGACTTTTGCAAATGGGGCACATTTGACTCCTGCTAGGAGTATATTTGACAAAACTAATTCTTTCAACTTTCTTCTTAAATAATTTTTTGAAAATAGCCTCATATGGGGCTACATTCCCAAAATATGGCGGGAAGTTAAAATCGTTTTCATACCGAAAGCCGGCAAACCCAGCCATATAGAAGCAAAAGACTTCAGACCTGTAAGTCTGACCTCCTTTACACTGAAAACTTTTGAAAGGTTGCTTGATTTACACATCCGTAGCTTTATGAAACCGGAAGTAATATCCACCTTTCAACATGCCTACACAAAAGGAAGAAGCGTGGAAACAGCACTTCACTGTGTTGTAAGAACCATAGAAAAAACGCTGCAAGATAAGGAATACACTCTGGCAGCCTTCCTGGACATTGAAGGAGCTTTCAACAATGTACAAAACAGTGCAATTAAGAAGGCCCTAAATTATCTAGAAGTTGAAGATACAATTACAAATTGGATCATGAATATGCTAACAAAACGTCAGATCCACAGCGAACTGGGAGGTGCGAACTTGAAAAAGTGTGTGTCAAGGGGAACCCCACAAGGAGGTATCCTCTCACCCCTGCTCTGGATCCTGGTCATGAATGAGATCCTCGTAGCTCTCAAACATGATGGCGTAAAAGTGGTCGCCTATGCCGATGATCTAGCTCTTCTGGCAACATGGAAATTCCCTTCCACTATTAGCGCACAATTGAACTATACACTAACCAAGGTAAGCGCTTGGACAAAAAGGTGTGGCCTTACAGTGAACCCCCTCAAAACAGAGCTGGTACTCTTTACAAATAGAAGAAAAATACCTACTTTTGAGTTACCAAGACTAAATGGGACCCCTCTTAAGATCTCTGATCAAGCCAGATACCTGGGTGTGATCTTAGACAAAAAACTAAATTTGAGTCCCAATATACAAGAAAGATATAAAAAATCTATGATAGCACTGTATTCGTGTAACAGGATTTTTGGCAAAAAATGGGGACCAAATCCAAAAATCATCCTGTGGATGTATACTGCCATTGTAATACCTATCCTTTCTTATGGCAATTTGGTCTGGTGGAAGGCGTTGGAAAAATCCACGCAATTAAAAACCCTAACCAAAGTTCAAAGATTTGCCTGTATTTGCGTAACTGGTGCAATGCGGACTACACCGACCCCGAGTTTGGAAGTAATCCTCAACCTTACACCTCGTGATCTCTACGTTCAAGAAGCAGCAGCAAATAGTGCACTTAGACTAAACCAATGTAATGTCTGGAAAACCAGCCAAATAGGACACGCACAGATTCTATCAAGGTACGCAGATAACAATATCTGCACGGATTACATAACTCCATACCTGGACTTTAAAAAATCCTTCACAACCAGCCTCCCCAATAGACAAGATTGGGAGAATGAAACACCTTACGAAACGTCTATAGCAATCTATACCGACCGACGCGACGGTTCAAAAATGGAAGTTGGAACAGGGGCAGGTTTCTTTTCGGAAAGCCTAAACCTAGCAAGTTCATTCAGACTTCCAAATCACAGCAGCGTCTTCCAAGCCGAGATGTTGGCAGTCTCACACGCTGCAAAACAGGTGTCCATGATGGCGCTATCACATGATGATATCACCTTTTTCATTGATAGCCAAGCAGCAATAAAAGCGACTTCTGCCACTCTTGTCAAATCAAAGCTTGTTTCTTGCTGTCGCGAAGAGCAAAGGGTTCTTGGCACGCAGCATAACGTTAGACTCTGCTGGGTTCCTGGTCATAGTGGTATACCGGGAAACGAAAAAGCGGACGAACTAGCGGGAAAAGGATCAACACTTGACCCTTCTCTCATTGATCAATCAATCGATAACCAGAAATAAAATAATGAAAAAATCCAATGAAAGATGGGTATGCCTAGATTCCTGTGTTACTTCCAGGAAAATATGGCCGAAATATAATAAGAAAGAATCTGAAAAGCTGCTATCACTGAATAGACCATCATTGCGAATGCTGATCAGTATCACAACTGGACATAACCTACTAGGTTATCACAAAAAGAAAATGGGTCTTTGCACCGATGACCTGTGTAGAGGATGCAATGACGAAGACGAACACGAAGACACAAGTCACTTCCTTTGTCAATGCCCAGCACTCTACCATACTAGGAAAAAATTTCTAGGAAATTACTTTTTAAATGAACTTGAAGAATTATCAGACGCTCCAAAAAGCAGCCTGTTAAACTTCACCAAGGCCACAAAATGGTTAAATACTGAACAGACATAAAATCGTCGGTTTCTAGGACGTTACAATACGCCAGGGTAACACAATGGATCTACATTGACCTAAGTGTGACGGAAATAAGATCAACCGTCAGCCCATTTTACCTAAACCTAACAAACTGATGAATAATTTGGAATTCAGAATTATTGTTCTTTGTTCTTTTTCTTCTGCAGCAAATATACATAACATGATTTGAATCAAAGTGCTTACAAAATTTTTAGACCGCCTTACGCATTGCACATTATACCTAAAGTGAAAACATTAGTCGCTTTCAGACTTCAAAAGTAGAACCACATGCTAAATTTTGAATGCAAACATATTCACAACACCAAAGTTCAATTAAGATGATCAAAGCGTACAATCTGTACATAGATAAAGATCAAAGCGTTAAAGTGTTTCCATGAATACCTCATAATCTTACTTGTTAAAACATCTTCAACATCATTCATATACATTAGTTGAAATGTTATTTAACTTCTTAACAAAATTTTCTTTAGTTAGTAGTATTTTCTTTAGTTAGTAGTGCTCGGTCTTTAAAGGCAAATGCATGTGGAAAACAATGGAAAACACAGAAATAGCTGATTTCAAAATGTTTTCGGTTGGTTTACTTTCAAATGGAATATTGAAAACAATAAATAAAAAATGTTGTTTTTTCGGTTATTTACTTTAAGTTAAGAAAATACCTTATTTTTATGAATGACGCTATTTTCGATATTTTACTTAAAGCAATTACGCTTAAAAAAGGATCATTTTTGTAAAATTGCAATGGGAAATGAGGCCGAAGGCCGAATGGGGATGATTTGGTGACTTGTGATTTTTGCCTTGCTTTTTATGTTCTCTAAAAGCTGTACAAGTTTCATTCAAATCTATCGAGCGGCTCAGAGTTACAGTGGTTACCGCAAGGACCTGTTCTACTAAGACCGCCATAACTTGTTACATAATTACTATATATTATTTTTTTTAATTTTAGTGAAGTAATGTTACAGTATGATGAAATAATACTATGTTCTTACTAATGTGAAAAAAAATATCAATAAAATAATATAAATTAAAAAATACAGAAGGATTTTTGGAATTAAGTCTCTTGGTCTTGAAATAACGGTACCTTCTAATTAACCTTTATCAATTGATTAAGAAGCATAGCCAAAGAATCAAGAAGAGGAATTGCTCTACTCTCTTCTCTCAAAACAAGCAAAACATCAACTCTGATCGTCGTGTCGCACTTTCGTTCGTGCCAAAAATCTGCAATCCACTTAAACACACTTTCAGCAAAGCTAACTTGACTATCGTGAATTCCAACAAAAACAAGCTCAGCTCTTCTCTTGGTACTTCCAAAGATGCCAAGCCAATGAACAAAAAGAGCGGAATTTATGAAATCAATTGTTCAACCTGTGGCAGTAAATACATCGGACAGACAAAGCGCGCCGTTGAGTGTCGTATAGCTGAACATCAGAGGTACATAAACAATAAAGACATCCAAAAAGCAGTTGCAGCTCATGCATTTGACTTGACCCACACAGAACCTCACCACTTGACACCTCTCCTCGACAACTACAAGCTCATAAAAAGTGTACCTGTTCCATCGAAATTAGACGCATATGAATCCATCTACATTAGCATTAACGAGAATTTGATGAACATAGAAGAAAGTCCAATAACCTCTAACTTATTTGCTCTTGCTAAATAATTTGTATGTGTTATATTTATATTTGTACATGTAATAATCTCAATGTTACTCTCTGACTTTAAAAAATTTTGTTATTGCTTTAATTGTATTACAACCATAAGCTTTTCAGTTGTTCACGCGTATTACACTGATGATGGTAGGCCAATTGCCTTCCGAAATGCATTCGGTATTTAGAAAAAATAAACAGATGACAACTAAATTAAATTTCGTTTGTGTTTTTGTTTAATTTTTCTTCAATCATTTTTGCGGTCAATAAGGAAGAGACTTCTACAATTCTAACTTTATCAATCAATCAATATTACTGCGCAACAGGGTGGGTTTCCCTGGGGCCTAGTGCATTTCTCACAACCATGTCTTGTGAGGGAAAGGAAGGGTCCTAGAATTTTCTAGCGGTTCCGAACGCCTAATAGAGAAAACGTTTTTCATGGCAGTGAATTTACTAACGGACAACTCGCCAATTCCTCGCAAAAGGCGATATCCGAGGAAAAACAATTTTGGCTTTTGTTGGGAATGAACCTCCCATGCAATAGGCAAACATGATGACCTTCACGCCACGGGTACCACATACAACCTTTATGATTTCGGTAAAACTTTATGTGAGGTATATTATTTTTTTAATTGCCATTGCTTTTATTGAAATTCTGAAAATGTTACCTTTTTTCAAAACTGACTTTCTCGTTAATGACTAATATGATGAGGTTTTGTTTTTAAGAAGTAGTAGATTTTTAAGAAAGATTGCATATCAACATTTGGAGAAATCTTATTTTTGAAATTTACATTAACTTTTTTTAAAATAAAATAAAAATTTTTTGAATATTTTCAAAACCGTATCTTCGATTTTTATCAAATATTTCATGCAAACATTTTCTGTCATGATCTTAAGATTTGCATACTTGGTATTTAAAAAACTAGTTTTTTTAAGTAGTGTGTAACGATGCATTTTATACATCGCTACATGCTTACGCCGCCACCACTCTATAATGTCTTTGAGCTAGAAAACCATTGACCACACGCCATCCAGTAGCAAGAACTACGAAACACCTATATCTGAGGCACAAGCCGAAACCAGGAATTATACGACAAAGAATACCCGAGGCACACTAAATGCCTCAGATATGCTACACTAAATGAATAGCATAAGCCTAGGCGCAACCATGGAGAATATGGAACATATGTTTCTCCAGCAGTGGAGAATACAACCTACACGGCCCACTGGCCAATGCACAGCAGCACACGACCACCGTGTGTTTAGTGTAGACTTCAGCAGCAGAGTACATTGGGTGTACTATGGATAAGCACAGCAGTGATGGAGACATGGGCAATGCAATATAAATAATAAGAGGCAACAACAAAATATATGGAGAAGTGTACGCCGGAGAGGTATAAATAGGGCGAGCTATGCCAAAGAAAATTGAGTCAGCCGGCACCGGCGGAACGGTGCACATCCATCTCCTGGTAGAGTGAGTATAATTATAAATATATTTTTTTGGTTGCAAATAATATTTCGTGCCACACAGGGCCGTACCAAATACTTGTGATCAGTCAGACCAAAAGTCTTGGCCTTCGTTGCTGGCAGGGGCATTAAATAATACCTGTCACTAATAAAAGAAACGTTCTTTTCAGCTGGCTGCTCGTTGCCCAGAGCATATTCTTTAGCTTGTGTTTACCATATTAAAACAAGTCTATTCCACAGAATTCCGACGCCGTAGCAACCAGAGCAATACCGCTCGGAGAACCCCGCCACCGTTCCCGAGTACCAGAAGCCAGCATCATTTGCAACCACCACCGCCGAATCGACAGAAGCGAACCGACCGTTAAATCCACACAGGGCCCTAGGGTTCTTGTGATCGTTGCCGGAGGGCAGATAAAACACTCAACCGCTGACCCGCTGAGGGGAAGTCGTGATCTTACCGCACAGGGACAGTAAAGCGCCTGTGATCGTTGCCGGAGGGCATTTAATAATACTCACCCGCTAACTCGTGAGAGGAAGTTGGGATCCCCACAGAGCCTAAGGGTTCTTGTGATCGTTGCCGGAGGGCAGTTAACAATACTCTACCGCTGACCCGCTGAGGGAAAGTTGAGATCTTACCGCACAGGGACAGTAAAGCGCCTGTGATCGTTGCCGGAGGGCATATAATAATACTCAACCGCTAACTCGTGAGAGGAAGCTGTGATCTCCACAGAGCCGAAGGGTTCTTGTGATCGTTGCCGGAGGGCAGATAAAACACTCAACCGCTGACCCGCTGAGGGAAAGTCGTGATCTTACCGCACAGGGACAGTAAAGCGCCTGTGATCGTTGCCGGAGGGCATTTAATAATACTCGAACGCTAATCCGCTCTCTCCTACAGGTTTACCGATACCGAATTACCGACAGCTGAATTACCGTATTATCGAAAGCCGAAGTACCGATACCGATTTATCGACAGCCTAACCAGAGAAGCCAACGGGCGTTCCTGGTATTGACGCTGACCTACCGCCACGCCTGGAAGAAGGCGTATAGGAACCGTAAAAGATAAAGAATTGTGAATTATATTTAATTGTAAGATATATAAAAGAAAGTTTGCGAGAATAAAAGAGTTTCTGACCTTCTATGCGAAGTTTTCGTGTTTTTATTCGCCGACCCTGGACAGCCGTGAGTGATACCTCGGCTGGGAAACCAAAAACACATCACAATTTGGCGCCCGAGCAGGGACTATAGGTCCATTCCACGAGGAACAGAAACTCTTTTAGTAAACTATAAACTGAAAACGAAACAAGCCAACCATGTCGGACTCCGAAGAAAGCTTCGATGTTTACGCGAGCATCGGAGCAATTTACCTGCTCAGCAAGGACGAGCTTAAAGCACGAATGAGTCAACAAGGACTCGATACTGAGGGATCGATAGCCGTTCTTAGAACGAGATTCAGCGCTTATATTAAAGAGGCTAGAATGAGGAAGTCGATGCAAAATCTCTGCGAAGACTTGGAGAAGGTCGTTACCACCAGAGAGTACGACAACGCACCAGCTACAGACACCGGAACCGAACCAGCAACGAGAGCGCCCGGCTATGCGGAACTACGGTTTGAAGTACCGTCGTATAGGCCACCGCCGCTCGTTCACACGCCTAACAGCATTACCGAGGCAACCAAAGGCGGCATATCCGCAGAGAACTTACCAGACCAAGCAAGTACGACACGTGGGCTTACCCCCTCCGCCAACCGAACTACGGTGAGAACCACCGGTAGAGTTGTGCTCAGCTACGAAGCTGAAGTTATGAACACGGTGCGTAAATGGGGACTGAAATTTGACTCGTCTGGTAATGCCCCAGAATTCTTAGACCGTCTCGAGGAATTGACTACATGTTACGACCTGCGCCCAGACGACGTAGTTAAAGCGTTGCCAGAACTCTTACGTGGCACTGCACTAGAGTGGTATCGCATTAACCGCGACCGCGTCAAAGTGTGGAGCGAATTTCGGAGCGCCTTCCTCGAACATTTTTTGCCCGCCCGTTACTTATGCAAGTTAGAGGACGAGATCATGCGGAGGAAGCAAGGCCCCCGTGAGAAGGCAAAAGATTTTATTCGGGGCACGCAATATCTGATTCACCGCCATCCTCGCATAAGCCTGATGGACAACATTGATCGCATCTATGACAGCTTGCGGGCAGAATACCATTTGTATATAAAGAGGCGCGATTTTAAAACGCTCGAGGAGCTTATGACGTTGGCCGAGGAGTACGAGTATATCCAAGGGGAGGATCGTAACTCACGCCACGCATTAAATCGCCCTACGCCAGCTCTGAACCGAAATGCACCGCCGTACCGCCCACTACCTGACAACCGCCCGGGGTTCCCAGTCCAACGCCCCGATCTCGATCGCCCTAATACCAATAGGCCGATACTACCCGCTATCCAGTACGACCGGTCCACGCACTGCTGGAATTGTAAGCAGCGTGGACACAACAAAAGCAACTGCAGGAGGCCTTTCCGACTCTTCTGTTCCTACTGCGGTGAGGACGGAAGACTAACCGAGGACTGTGGGTGTCATCCCCACAGGGCCGCAGTCTTGGACAGCCAAGGAAGTCGCTGTACCATCCAGAAAACTCAAGGGCGAAAGCCAGAGACGCCAAAAGCGCTCCCAGCAAGCGCCTTGCCACCAAAGAAAACGAAGCCGACCCCGACGACTCAAGTAAAACTTGATAGGCGGCACACAAGAACCAAACCGAAACAACCAGACAATGGTAGGGACCCCCAGCCGCTACCAGAAACACCGGCAACGGAAGGCGACCCACGCTGTTACGTGATAGCGCAGGTGTATGGTCACCCCATAAAGTCCTTAATAGACACGGGAGCCACGAAGTCGTTTATTAACGAAAAGACCCGCAGGATGTTTCGACGATTAAAGGTGCGCGCTCACTACCACCGCCATCGTACGTATCTCGCCAACGGGGAAGCCGTCATCAGCCGAGAGCACTACTCACTCACTATGTCCATTGCCGGCCAAGACGTGCAGGGAGTGGTAACATATATGTACCAATTAACGGATGACATGGTCATCGGCGTAGATTTGCTGCGAAGTGCCGACTTCCGGATGACCTTGCGTGGTCACGAAATACCATGGTCCGGCAGCAGTTCTGAGGAACCTAGAGACCGACTATGTATGTTGGGTGGCAAACCGCTATCTACTGAGCAGGAAGAAACATTGACCGCGTTATTAGACGACGAACTCCCGAAATTCGACCAATTACCCAAGATAACGAATGCCGCGGTGCATCGTATCAATTTGAAAACGGACCAACCCTTTAAACAGAGATACTACCCGAAGAATCCCGCCATGCAAAAGATTATCGACGACGAGATCAACGATTTACTCAGAGAGGATAAAATTGAGCCCTCCAAAAGTCCCTACAGTTCACCTATAGTACTGGTGAAGAAGAAAACGGGCTCATGGAGAGTATGTGTTGACTACCGGCAGCTCAATAGCATGACCATCATGGATGCTTACCCCTTACCCCAGATCGTGGCTATCTTAGACAAGCTGAAGAGAGCCAATTATATAACCACCATCGACCTCAAGCAAGGATATTGGCAAATCCCTTTACACGCAGATTCCCGTGCGGCTACCGCTTTTACCGTGCCAGGGCGTGGGCTGTTCCAATGGAAAGTGATGCCATGTGGGCTCAATTCCGCAGCCGCCACGTTCCAGCGTATGTTGGACGGTATTATCGGTCCTGAAATGGACGAGTACGCGTTCGCATACCTCGATGACATCATAATTGTCAGTAGCACGTTTGATGATCATATCCGTCACCTAAGGGAAGTGTTCAAGAGGTTGCAGGGGGCGAACTTACGCATCAACAGAGAGAAATGCGAGTTCTGCAAAAGCCAATTAAGGTACTTGGGACATATGGTAAGCGAGCGTGGCATTAGCACCGACCCCGACAAGATAGCGGCCGTGCAAGACTTGAACGCACCCCGCAATGTTAAAGAGTTGCGAAGAGTCATGGGAATCACGTCGTGGTATCGTCGGTTCATAAAGAATTTTTCGCATGTGGCGACACCGCTAACAAAACTTTTGAAAAAGGACCAGGAGTGGATATGGGGGGACGACCAAGAGAGGGCGTTCTCCGAATTAAAGACGCGTTTAACCGAGGCACCAGTTTTGATGTGCCCAAATTTTGATATGCCGTTCACTCTGCAAACGGATGCTAGTGATTACGGATTAGGCGTGGTATTGTCGCAGAATGTCGAAAACCAAGAGAGGGTGATCGCATATGCTAGCCGTACCCTCACTGAGTTAGAAAAGAAGTACTCGGTTACCGAAAAAGAGTGCTTGGCAATACTCTTCGGTATACGAAAGATGAGGCCGTACCTCGAAGGCTACCATTTTACCGTGGTCACTGACCATCACTCTCTGAAGTGGTTGCACTCGCTAGACAACCCGTCTGGACGACTAGCACGCTGGGCAATTGAACTCCAGCAATATGATTTTGAAATTAAGTACCGGAAAGGCGCAATGAACGTCGTCGCTGACGCGTTATCAAGAGACCCTTTGCCGTTTACACCGAGCGATTTATCCATTCTCTGTAGCCCAGTAGAAGACTGGACAGAGCGACGCATCCGACAGTTACAACTTAACC
Source organism: Melanostoma mellinum (assembly GCA_914767635.1). Taxonomy (NCBI): domain Eukaryota; kingdom Metazoa; phylum Arthropoda; class Insecta; order Diptera; family Syrphidae; genus Melanostoma; species Melanostoma mellinum. The sequence continues at coordinate 74,744,033 of OU612059.1, forward strand.
CCGACCAATACCCCGAATATAAGATAGTCGACGATAGGCTATACCGTAAATTCGACGCGCACCCTTTATCCAGCAATGAGGACGATTGGAAAGTGTGTGTACCTACCGCCGAAAAGAGCAAAGTGCTGTTCGATAACCACGACGCACCAACAGCTGGTCACTTAGGAACAGCCAAAACCGCCGCCAGAATAATGCAAAAGTTCCATTGGCCGGGAATGTATCGAGACATAGCCCGTTATGTAGCCAATTGTACCGTCTGCCAATCCTACAAGGCGTCACAGCAAAAACCAGGGGGTTTTATGCATACAGGGACGACTCGCGACCCATGGGACACGGTATGCATGGATTTCGTCGGTCCATTGCCCCGCTCAATGAAGGGTAATACAATGCTATTGGTAATGGTAGACCGCTTCACCAAGTGGGTAGAAGCCGTACCATTAAGAGCAGCTACCAGCCATGCCGTCGTAAAGGCATTAAGGGAACGGATCGTATCACGTTTTGGCGTTCCGCGTACAGTCCTCGCCGATAATGGCAGCCAGTTTGTCAGTACTACGCTCTCCAAGTACTTACAAGAGGTGGGCATAACACAACGATTTACCGCACCGTATTCCCCTCAAGAAAACCCTACCGAACGCGTCAACAGAGTGCTCAAGACGATGATCGCCCAGTACGTTAACGAGAACCACCGAACCTGGGACGAGCACTTACCAGAACTCACCTTTGCTATCAATACTAGCAAGCACGATTCAACCGGATTTTCCCCCGCCTTCCTCAATTTCGGTAGAGAAATTAAGGCCCCGCAACAACCATGGTTACCCAACGATGACTACGCCGAAACGCCGTCCGTCCGGAGCGAAAGGCTCAGAATGTTGTACCAGTTGGTCCAAACTAACCTGCAGGACGCCGCTCAAAAACAAACCCGTCACTATAACCTGCGAAGGAGAGCGTGGCGACCTAGTATCGGGGAGTGGGTGTACAAAAGAGTACGGGTACTCTCGTCCGCAGTTAATTATTACACGGAGAAATTAGCACCTCGGTACGAGGGACCTTTTGAAGTAACCCGTTTTGTTTCCCCAGTTATCGTCATGTTAAAACGTGTGGGGCAGAAAAAAAATAGTGAAGGGAAAAATAATCATAATAATAAAAGGGAAAATATAAGATCCCATGTGAAAGATCTTAAGGGATTTTCCTCGACCGGCTGCGCTATAAAAGCAGCCAGCGATGCGATTATTTCTCATTCAGTCGACGATCGCCAAGAAGTTAAGATGGATAGAAACATCAACGAAGAGGATAAGGAGTTAGCACAGCCGTGGAAGAGGGTCGATACCCAACCCGCACGGCTGGAACCAGGCCGGCGGCAAACAATATTCCTACCGGAGTTGCCAGGGATGGAGCCCCAGGCCGACTCGTTAATAGGAGTGCAAGGGCCGCCCGTCGCGCCGAAGAAGCGCATCGCGCACGTCCCGAAAGAGCAGGGAGCCCGTCCAACCATTGCGCCAACGACAGTTAGACACCCACAGAGCGCATCCACCAGCCGCGGCCCCCAAGGCACCAAGACTAAACCCGACCAGAGCACAACGCGGGCAAAGGTCAGTCGGGCGGTGGACCTGCGGGCTAAATTGATGAAGAATCTACAATGTTTCGTACGCCCCGATACTAGTGGGCTTAGAGTAGCCAACGACGCGAACATAGGATCCGTAACTCTCAGGGTGCCACCTAACGCTGCTCCCAAAGCACGACCAAAGAAACAGAATGCGCCGAGGGTCAGAGCGCCTAAACCCGCCTCCACGACCACGAGCGCCCCGAACCCACCGACACCAGCAGTCAACACGCCAAAAACCGCATCCGCAACCTCGAACGTCGCACGCCCGGACTCGACAACGACCAACGCCCCACCAGTCGCTCGAAACCCGACCCCAACCGCACCGGATCCTTTCGGAGGGATCGAGATAACAAAGCACAAGTTGTACAACCCTCAACGCCGTCGACAACGCTTCTATTTTCGGCGTAGAGGAGGGAAGGTAATTGCAAACATCGTAGGCCGGGGATTCGCAGTTTTAATCCACGAGCCCACCGGCAGGAAGAAGGAGGTCACGTTTGACCCGTAAGACCGCCGTAGAAGCCCATTTTGGTGCAAGGAGCACCGTATAGTTTGTTTAGTGCATGAAGCACGTCATAGTTTTTTTTGTGCAAGGAGCACGTTAAGTTTTTTTGCAAGAAATTGTTATTTAGTTTGTTATTAAGCTTTTTTGTGCAAGGAGCACGTTAAGTTTTTGCAAGAAATTGTTATTTAGTTAAGCTGGTTTTGTTAAGAAAAAAAAAAACGAAAAAAATATACAAAAAAATATATAAAAGAATAAAAAAAAAAAGGAAAAAAAAGAAGATAAAAAAGAAAAAAAAATACAAAAAAATAATAAAAGAAAAAAAAGAAACAAAAAAAAATATAAAAAAGAGAAAAATAAGCAAAAAAAAAATATAAAAAGAAAAAAAAAGAGGAAAAAAAAAAAAAACATATATATATTTAAGGAGGTTAAGACGAGAAGGTTCTCGCCTCCAAAAGGGGGGTGGTATGTAACGATGCATTTTATACATCGCTACATGCTTACGCCGCCACCACTCTATAATGTCTTTGAGCTAGAAAACCATTGACCACACGCCATCCAGTAGCAAGAACTACGAAACACCTATATCTGAGGCACAAGCCGAAACCAGGAATTATACGACAAAGAATACCCGAGGCACACTAAATGCCTCAGATATGCTACACTAAATGAATAGCATAAGCCTAGGCGCAACCATGGAGAATATGGAACATATGTTTCTCCAGCAGTGGAGAATACAACCTACACGGCCCACTGGCCAATGCACAGCAGCACACGACCACCGTGTGTTTAGTGTAGACTTCAGCAGCAGAGTACATTGGGTGTACTATGGATAAGCACAGCAGTGATGGAGACATGGGCAATGCAATATAAATAATAAGAGGCAACAACAAAATATATGGAGAAGTGTACGCCGGAGAGGTATAAATAGGGCGAGCTATGCCAAAGAAAATTCAGTCAGCCGGCACCGGCGGAACGGTGCACATCCATCTCCTGGTAGAGTGAGTATAATTATAAATATATTTTTTTGGTTGCAAATAATATTTCGTGCCACACAGGGCCGTACCAAATACTTGTGATCAGTCAGACCAAAAGTCTTGGCCTTCGTTGCTGGCAGGGGCATTAAATAATACCTGTCACTAATAAAAGAAACGTTCTTTTCAGCTGGCTGCTCGTTGCCCAGAGCATATTCTTTAGCTTGTGTTTACCATATTAAAACAAGTCTATTCCACAGAATTCCGACGCCGTAGCAACCAGAGCAATACCGCTCGGAGAACCCCGCCACCGTTCCCGAGTACCAGAAGCCAGCATCATTTGCAACCACCACCGCCGAATCGACAGAAGCGAACCGACCGTTAAATCCACACAGGGCCCTAGGGTTCTTGTGATCGTTGCCGGAGGGCAGATAAAACACTCAACCGCTGACCCGCTGAGGGGAAGTCGTGATCTTACCGCACAGGGACAGTAAAGCGCCTGTGATCGTTGCCGGAGGGCATTTAATAATACTCACCCGCTAACTCGTGAGAGGAAGTTGGGATCCCCACAGAGCCTAAGGGTTCTTGTGATCGTTGCCGGAGGGCAGTTAACAATACTCTACCGCTGACCCGCTGAGGGAAAGTTGAGATCTTACCGCACAGGGACAGTAAAGCGCCTGTGATCGTTGCCGGAGGGCATATAATAATACTCAACCGCTAACTCGTGAGAGGAAGCTGTGATCTCCACAGAGCCGAAGGGTTCTTGTGATCGTTGCCGGAGGGCAGATAAAACACTCAACCGCTGACCCGCTGAGGGAAAGTCGTGATCTTACCGCACAGGGACAGTAAAGCGCCTGTGATCGTTGCCGGAGGGCATTTAATAATACTCGAACGCTAATCCGCTCTCTCCTACAGGTTTACCGATACCGAATTACCGACAGCTGAATTACCGTATTATCGAAAGCCGAAGTACCGATACCGATTTATCGACAGCCTAACCAGAGAAGCCAACGGGCGTTCCTGGTATTGACGCTGACCTACCGCCACGCCTGGAAGAAGGCGTATAGGAACCGTAAAAGATAAAGAATTGTGAATTATATTTAATTGTAAGATATATAAAAGAAAGTTTGCGAGAATAAAAGAGTTTCTGACCTTCTATGCGAAGTTTTCGTGTTTTTATTCGCCGACCCTGGACAGCCGTGAGTGATACCTCGGCTGGGAAACCAAAAACACATCACAAGTGAAAAATAAAAAGTAATTTTTAAGAAAACTACTCTGAAGAATTTGGTTACACTTTTATTTTATGTGTATTAGGAACTGCAAAAAAAAATAAATTTTTCTATTTTCCCTTAAAACTTTTGGTAAAGTAAATTTATTTTATTCCAATATTGTATGTATTTTTTTTTTTCTATTTTTAGAATTAATGTGTAGTTGGCCGCACTATACGGCAATATATTAAGAAAAGCAAATACCAAAATCTTGTACTCCGTCTTAACAGTTTGAATTGTAATTAGCTGATAATCGCAAATTCGTGCAGATTCTTTAGTGTAGTTTTCACTTTGATGGCAAATACAACTGTCTTGCTCCTGTTAAGTCTCCTTGCTATTTCACGGCCTGAGAGTCCTATTGCCTTGAAAGCATTTATTTTTGCTCTTTCTGTCGCTGTCAAAGTCTTTCCGGAACCTTTAAGCTAAATAAAACGGTTATTTTTAACAATCTCTTAGATATTTTATACAAGAATTCGCACATGCGTACTCCTGCATGGAAATATTTGCAATGGCCTCATCCTAGAGGATCACCTTTTTATACCTATTTTCAGTAGTTCGTTAATTGATCTTGGGAAATTCCGAAATTCCGAAACTCTTTAATTTTATGAATTTGTTATGGGAAAATACGTACCTATTAACTGGTGGTAAACTTTTCCGGGTACAAAACTTCCACCAGGTATAAAAAGCGAAAATCGATTGCAAAATGTTTGGCCTCATCCTAGTGGTTGGCAGTGTAATATTTACTTTTGCAGTTTGCATTCTCCGCTGTGACAAACAGAAAAATACAAAAAAAAAAACCTAAACTTTTTTAAGTTATTCCGAGCCAATTGACAAAAAAATGGAGACGAGGGTGTCTTTGATTTCCTATTTGAATTAAGCTTGTAGGCGAAATGCCACTACCTTGCGGCAGTTGACTTTCTGGTTCTACTTACTGTCACATTTTGTTTTAAAATCGTTTTTTTTTTTGTGAATTATGTTGAAATCTTCATTAAAAACTTCTGTTATAGTGAAGACTTTACCAAGAAATGTGTAAATAATAATAAAAACCATTTATAGGTGAATATAATCCTTAATTATTCAAATAAGAAACTTTCGGATTTTACCTCAGAAAAAACAGACATAGGGGTACGAGAGTTGACATATTTAAAAACTGCTGGACGGACTTCAAATTTTTTTTTTAACATAAGGATGCTGCATTATCTTTAAGTAGATTTAGAGCAGTGTAGCAACATCATGGACCATCAAAATTTTCGTGAGCCATGCAACTGCAAATAGATATGGATCCATTTTTGATTTTGAGTAAACTAATTTACTTATAACTTTTTCTACTCCAAATTAAAGCAGATCTAGTTTTATCGCAAGCTCTGTTCTAAGGATAGCATTAGCATGAGTTAGCTCGAAGGATACGAAGAGAAGAGGAAAGGTATTACTTTGATCGTATTTTTGCATACATACATACATATTATGTAAATGTATTTTTAAGTAATAGCATTTGCTATCCTGCAATTTTCCATCTACATATCTCGTTTCATCCCGGAAATAAAAACCAGCGTATTAACAAATATTTTGATCCGTTTTGTGTTTAAAGTTGAGTGACCAAACATTTACGTAAAGCTCTCAACATACGACGATAAACATTTTCGCTTATGACACTTGTTCCAGACTTCCATCGGACTACAGTTGTTTATTAACTCTCACAATGTTGGGACTCCGACACCAATGTGTTTTAAAAATAATAAAACGAATTTAAGAGAAAGTCTTCCGTAAATATTCGATGCACGGATCCAAAGTCCCTTATGGATCTACCATCACTTGAGCGATGGTAATATTTTGTTTATATTGCATCCAAAACGAACGCCAACTTGACATAAACATTTTTTCTCCCCACATAGTTTGGTTTAACATAAATAGCTTCCTCTGCGGTCCTAGTTCTTCCCATTTCCCTGGCAGTGGAACACAATCCCGAACAGAAAAGAACGGGATAACTATGCGTCTTCGGTTGATGTGAAAAACGCACACGCCTAATTTGCCACCTTCACAGTGGAGGGAGTTTTTGGAATTATTTTGGGAATCACTTGATGAGATAATTTATTTGGGACTTAATCGTGAAACATTTTAACGGTCTATTATCTGATTACTGATCATATGCCGCCAAATTTCCTGGTATTTTCAATCTTTTGGGAAACAGGGATTTATGATGACACTGTCATTGGTTGCTATGCGCGCTCCATCAGTTCCTTATGCTAGGGAACGTGTCTCGAACAATGCACATAATTTTTGAATTCACTCCCTCGTCGTCGTGTGGAGAGTGTTATCCCAATAGGCTTGTATATACGTTACATTTTTAAATTGATGTATTTTCTCAAATAAGTCAAAAAGATATGAAAATAAAATTTATAACGATGCGGGCGAAATTTATGTTCTTTTTAAAATTAGTTTGCTGATTGATGTCTCAATTAAGAAGTTTGCTTTATTAACTTTTGCTTCGGCTATTGTTTTTATTTTTTTGGTTATTTTCGTTTCTATTTTATTTGTCTCAGAAATAGTTGGTTAATATTTCTGGAAATAATTTTTAAGTACTTCAAAGACGCCAATGCAACAGCTGCCACTGGAACTGCAAACAACATCTATAGCGCTTTTGAGTATCGTGATGCGAGCGTCTGCGGATCTGAATTTCGTCGTTCAAGTTGGATAGCGTTTTATTGCGGCTGACGTTGTGCGATTTTACGATTAGTACTCGCTTTTATGAACTGTACATGCTCTTTCTGACTTGATCTATTCTGGGATCTTAGATCTCAGTCTTTGGCAAGGTGTTTTTAGCCACCCTCTGGCACTGAGATATGATGTCTTCGATCTTCGGAAGACAAAAATAAACGCATAATGATGAAGCCCAACGGTGTCATGTTGATGCGATCGTGTCGGAAACTAGTGTAATCTGAGATATAACGTCAATAACAGTCAATCAATGCACTCAAAGTTGCTTTGTTTTTCGTTTTGGAAAAGAGAACAAGTTTGAAAAATAATAATTAATGGAAAAATAGCAAAAGGGATTTCCTGGAGGAACTTATACAACAACGGCAAGGAGCCAGTGCATTTTAATAAAATTCAGGCAGATAATAAATCCATTACCGAATTGAGAATGCAAAACCAATTAACCTGTCAACGATTTCATTCTCGCACATTGTTACAGATGCAGAGCCGAAAAAACGAGTACATAAAAAGTGAGAAAGAGAATAGCACGATTATTGGAACAATAATTCTTTGTTAAGCTAAAAGTTGGCATTTCCTTTAGTGACTCCTATAATAAGCAATTCGAGAGCGTTTTAATTTCTATATTTTGGTTCAACAAAGAAAGAAAGCCAAACGAAGAAATTCCGTTTTTTCTTTTAAGTAGATAGGGTGAAAGTAGATTACTTTATTTCAGCAATTCGAGCTGAAAGATCTTTTGTGCTGTTCCCTTAGGCTTAGACACATTAAGTGAAAGGATGTTCATTCGAAGTTGAGGTCGTGTAAGAACCTAAGAATATTCGAAGAAGAGGTGTTTCTAATGTCAAGGGGACTAGTGAAACCTTTTAATATAGAATAGTTTTAGCCCGGATGTGGCTATGGCACGCATTCACATAAAATGTGTTCAGCTGTTTCTTTGTCTTCGAGGCTGAGACGTCAGGTGCTAATTTTTAAGGTGATATTTGAGAGAGCAAAGACCATCCGATTTATAAAGAGGATTCCATGACTTCGTGAGCATGAGAAGCGCGCGATCGAGGATGAGATAGAAGGGTGCCATAGCAGGAATGAGGTTCGGATGTTTTACCATAAGGTAAAAACAACAGCCTTGGGCTATAAGCGCCGACCCGAAGCCTGTAAAGACGATCAAGGAAAAATCGTGGTGGAACCATAGTCAATGCTGAGGATATGGAAAGACCACTTCTCCAAGCTCTATAACGGTGATGACGAACCCAACTCCGCTGTTAGAGAGATAGAACCATTCGATTTAGGCGACGTAGACCAACAATTCCGCCAACCCGACCTGAACGAAGTGAAGACTGCAGTATCCAAGTCAAACAAGACTGCTGGAGCTGATGGCCTCACTGCCGAATTGCTTAAAGCGGCAGGCGATGAACTGGTCTGAGTATGCACCAGCTCATTTGCAAAATATATTCGGAAGAAAGCATGTCCAATGAATGGAACCTCAGCATTGTCTTCTTAAAATCGCATACAAAATGCTCTCTGCCGTATTGTGTGAACGTCTGAAGCCATTCGTCCAAAAGCTGATAGTTAGGTTAGGTAGAATGGGCTGACGGTTGATCTTATTACCGTCACACTTAGATCAATGTAGATCCATTGTGATACCCTGAAGTATTGTAACGTCCTAGAAACCTATGAGTTTTATGATTGGTCAGTATTTAACCATTTTGTGGCCTTAATGAACTTTAACAGGCTGCTTCTTGAAGTGTCTGATAATTCTTCTAGTTCGTTAAAGAAGTAATTGCCTAGAAATTTTTTCCTAATGTGGCAGATTGCTGGGCATTGACAAAGGAAGTGAGTGGTGTCCTCATGTTAATCCTCGTCATTGCATCCTCTGCACAGGACATCTGTGCAAAGACCCATTTTCTTTTTATGGTAACCTAGTAGGTTGTGTCCAGTTATGATACTGATAAGCATTCGCAATGAAGGTCTATTCAATGATAGCAGCTTTTCAGATTCTTTCTTATCATATCATATTTGGAGGTAACACAGAAATCTAGGCATTCCTATCTTTTATTGGATTTTCGCATTATTTTGTTACCAATGATCTGTTTCATTTCAAAGGGTGGAATCCTGATTGATTTATCAATGAGAGAAGGGTCAAGTGCTGATCCCTTCCTCGCTAGGTCGTCCGCTTTTTCGTTTCCCGGTATACCAGTATGACCAGGAACCCAACAGAGTCAAACGTTATGCTGCGTGCCAAGAACCCTTAGCTCTTCGCGATAGCAAGAAACAGGCTTTGATTTGACAAGAGTGGCCATCATGAACACCTTTTGCAGCGTTTGTAACTGTCAAGATCTCGGCTTAGAAGACGCTGCTGTGATTTGGAAGTCTGAATGAACTGGCTAGGTTTATAGGCTTTCTGAAAAGCTACACCTGTTCCAACTTCCATTTTTGAACCGTCGGTATAGATTGATATAGACGTCGCGTTCAGGTAAGTGTTTCATTCTCCCGATCCTATCTATTGAGGAAGCTGGTTGTGAAGGATTTTTTTTTAAGTCCAGGTATGGAGTTATGTAATCCGTGCAGATGTTGTTTTCTGCGTATCGTGATAAAATCTGTGCGTGTCCTGTTTGGCTGGTTTTCCAGACATTACACTGATTCAGTTTAAATGCGCTGTTTGCTGCCGCTTCTTGATCATAGAGATCAAGAGGTGAGAGATTGAGGATTACTTCCAAGCCCGCGGTTGGTGTATTTCTCATTGCACCAGTTACTATTTGCGTAATCTTTTTGCTTTGGTTAGGGTTTTAAAATGCGTGGATTTTTCCAGCGCCTTCCGCCAGACCAAATTGCCATAAGAAAGGATAGGTCTAACAATGGCAGTATACATCCAAAGGATGATTTTGGGATTTTGTCCCCAGCTTTTGCCAAAAATCCTGCTGCACAAATACAGTGCTATCATAAATTTTGTGTGTCTTTCTTGTATATTGGGACCCAGTTTTTTGTCTAAGATCACTCACAAGTATCTGGCTTGATCAGAGATCTTAAGAGGGGTCCCATTTAGTCTTGGTAACTAAAAGTACAGGTATTTTTCATCTATTTGTAAAGACTAAAGGGGTTAACTACAAGGCCGCATCTTTTTGTCCAAGCGCTTACCTTGGTTAGTGTATTATTCAATAGTTCGCTTATAGTGGTAGGGAGTTTCCCCGTCGCCAGAAGAGCTAGATCATCGGCAGGCAACCACTTTCACGCCATCATGTTTGAGAGCAACGAGGATCTCATTCATGACCAGGATCCAGAGCAGGGGTGAGAGGATACCTCCTTGTGGGGTTCCTCGTGATACACACTCTTTCAAGTTTGCACCTCCCAGTTCACTGTGGATCTGACGTTTTGTTAGCATACACATGATCCAATTTGTGATTGTTTCCTCTACTTCTAGAACACTTAGGGCCTTTTTAATTGCACTCTTTTGTACATTGTTGAAGGCTCCATCAATGTCCAGGAAAGCTGCCAGTGTGTATTCCTTAACTTGCAGCGTTTTTTCTATAGTTCTTACTACATAGTGAAGTTCTGTTTCCACACTTCGTCCTTTTGTATAAGCATGTTGAAAAGAAGATATTGCTTCCGGTTTTAGAGAGCTACGGATATGTAAATCAAGTAACCTTTCAAACGTTTTCAGCATAATGGAGGTCAGATTTATAGGTTTGAAGTCTTTTGCTTTTGTTTATGGCTGGGTTTGCCGGCTTTCGGTATAAAAACGACTTTAACTTCCCGCCATATTTTGGGAATATAAGCCCATATGAGGCTATTCTCAAAATTGTTCTTGAGATGTGGGATGACTTTTCCGCTGCTTTTTTGCAGCATCATAGGCTGCAACCTGATAGGTCCTTATCAGTGCGGCTTTAGACCAGGATAGTCCACCATAGACCAAATCTTCACACTACGGCAGATCTTGGAAAAAACCCAGGAGCTTCAAATCGGTCCCTACCAACTTTTTATCGATTTTTAGGCCGTGTATGACAACATCTATAGAGAGGACCTATATAGAGCCATGTCTAGTTTTGGCATCCCTATCAAACTTGTCCGATTGTGTAGGATGACGATGGAACGCACGCTGCTCCATTAGGGTCGGAAAAGATCTCACCGATACATTCGATGTCAAAAAAGTTTTTTGGCACATCGTTCTTGAAAGAATAGTGCAAAACTCCCACGTCAACACAAGAGGGACAGTCTTTCAAAGATCCGTCCAATTACTCGGATATGCGGACTTTATTGACATAATTGGAAGAACGCAGCGTGATGTCAATGGCACGCTTCTGAGTATTGAGACGGAAGCGAAAAAGTTGGGTTTAGTGGTCAATGAGGGCAAGAACTAGTATATGCTATCATCAAGAAAGGACACCCAACACCGACGTCTTGGACAGAACGTCAGGATAGACAGCTTTAAGGTAGTTAAGGACTTTGTCTGCCGCTATTAATTCAAATAACGACACAAGCGCTGGAATCAAACGAAGAATAACTCTAACGAATTGTTGGTCCCGTTTGCATAGATGGAGAGTGGAGAGGAAGATTTAACCACGAAGTGCACCTAAAGCCTAAAGTACGCTTTGAATTAAAGACCCCGGACAACATTTTTTTGACGAACTCAGTCACCAGATTTCGTCCGACTTCCTTATCGCCTTCCTATTCAATCCTAAGTTAGTAAGGGAAGTGAAATGGATCTATACTATTTTCATGCTTTCGAAAAGTTTCGAAAAGATTTTCTGAACATTACTCGGAACTAGAACCGCTTAGGAAGGAGTGCAGAAAACCTTTCAATTGAGCTAGAAAATCTAAAATCAGAACAGACTGGCACTCCTACAAGGAATCCCTCAAAACATATATATCAGCTGAGGAAAAATAAAAGAACTTTCTGGAAAAACTTCTGTGGCAAAATAGATGATACTTCAGAAGATTCTAGGCTAAGAAAAATCCTTTCAAAGAGTCCAACTATGCTCAGCCTACGAAGAAACACTCAATTCGCTACTGGACAATCATTTTCAAGGCTGCTTTTAAACTTATGCAACTATGACTCTATAGAATTTGATCCTCTATAAGCAACTTCGATCTGATGATATGGGAGAAACTGTATTGGGCCATCAACAGTTTTGACCTATAAAAATCTGCTGGACTAGATCGTACAATTCCAGCCGAGCTTCAATAAGCTGCAGATATCATTACCCTTGTCTTTGAAGTGATTCTTAGCGGCTATACCATTTCGAACTATTACCCCACAGAGTGGAGAGAGGTCAAGGTTGTATTTATACCTATGGCCGGTAAATCCTCCCACGTAAGCCCAAAAGATCTCAGACCGATAAGTCTATCATCATTATCTTAAAACGTTAGAACGACTGTTTGATATCGTTGAACGTTATAAACCATGCAATTACAAGGAAACTGAAAAATCTTAAAGTAGATAGTTCCATAATGAAATTGATAAGTCTTATGCTTAAAAATAGAAGAATCAACTCAACTCTAGGGGACATCTCTCCAAAGAGATATGTCAGTAGAGGAACACCGCAAGGTGGACTGCTATACCTTCTTCAAGTGAACCTAGTCGTTAAAGAACTTCTAGTAAGCTTAGAAGCTAGGTGTTAAACCTCAGAAAACTTAACTCGTTCTCTTCACCAGGAAATACAAAATTCCACAACTAATAACTCCATCAACTAATGGAATCCCACTCAAACTTTGAGAGGTAGCTTAATATCTAGGTATCATCCTTACAAAAAGATAAACTGTAAATCCAATATACAGGAAAGAATCAGGAAATCCTCCGCTGCCCTCTTTTCCTGTAAAAAAGCTATTGGCAATAAATGGGGATTCTTCCCCCAAATCACCCACTGGCTCTAAACCGAGGTCATCAGATTAATACTCACATACGGAGTAGTGGTATGGTGGACTGCTCTTGATGAAAGGACAAACTGCGATAGTCTTAGCAAGGTCCAACGATCAGCCAGTATGTATGATTGGAACACTGAGATCGACACCGCTGCCCTTAACATACACCTGAATCTCACACCATTAGATGTCTTCAGCAAACAAACAACAACAACTAACAACTTCTCCAGAGGCTGCTTAGATGATGAGGAGGAAGAAACAGTGCCACACCCCCTCTGTTCATGTCCTGCACTCTTCCTCAAAGATCTGGTGACACAGATACCCTTCACCTCTGTCGCTTTATTAAAAGATCCATATGGTTTAGTTGAGTGAGGTACTCCCTCTGTCGCACTATTTTTACTTGCGATTATAGGTACTATAAGGCAAGTCTTGCAATCGTGCAGAAAAAAAATTTTGAGATAACTACTAAACATGACATTACGATGATAGAGAATACGAAAAAAGTGGGTCCTACAATTCTGTCTGTCTGTCTGTCTGTCTGTATGTCCGTCTGTGTGTATATGGATCTACAGCCTGAACCGCTTGACCGATTTTTTTCAAAATTTGTAGTTAAGCTCTGTAAGGTAGCCTACAGAGGGGTTTTTGGAATTGGGTCTCTAGGTCTTGAAATAACGGTACCTGCCATACAACCGATATGATAATACTTATTTTTCTCGAAAACGGATCTAACGATTTCGATAAAATTTTATGTGAAGGATTATTTTTTAATTGTTTTTCTCATTACGCAAACATTTTTTTTTTTGAAAAAGTCTAAAAACGGTACCCCCCATAGCACCGTTTTTTTCAAAACCGACTTCCTCATTAATGGCTGACACGATTTTGCTGAAATTTTATATTTAAGAGGTCGTAGATGACATAAAAAAGATTGCATATTAAGACTTGCAAAATTTTAAATTTTGAAATTTTTATAAATTTTTTTATTTGGTTTTTTTTTGAATATTTTTTTAAAGGTATTGCTGATTTATTCAATTTTCTTGTCAAAACACCTTCTTGCAACATCTTAAGACTTGCATACCTAACTTTTAAAAAACTTTGTTTTATTAAAACATGAAGAATAAAAACCCGATTTTTTAAAAAACTGCTCTTGCAAAAGAATAGCGTTTTTTGGATTTTCGCTTGAAACCTTTGGAATATTTAATTTTAATTTTTTCCATATTTTGCGTGATTCAATTCAATTTTTATTATTGAATTGTAGTTGGCAGCCCTGAGCCCACCAAAGATATTTAGAGCGAATACTAAAACCTTTTACTAAATATTTTGGTATTGTACTTAGCACACAATCGCAAGTTCGTGCGACCCAGTCGTGCCCATTTTTTTTTTGATACGTCCCTTCCAAGGGGTTATATTAATCGGTGATATTTAGTAATAAAGGTAAGCTAAATTTAGGATGATTTCGAGTACTAGCAGACCGTGAACAAAACATAAAAAATTATTAAAAACAATTCGCACGAAGTTCACCGAATGAATAATGGCGAGAGAATAAGGAGTCAATAGATGAACGAACAATGAAGGTTAAAAAAAATGTGCAACACACAGCATTATGATGATTTTGCCAGGCCACGGCTACTCAGCTGGGTGTGTTCGATGTAGATATGAGAAGTTTTATAATGGTAGGTTAGATTAATTAATTAAAAAGGGTGCAGTGTTGTTCAATAATAAGGTGGGCGCCAGAAAATCTTTTTTTGAAAAAGAAATTTTCAAACCTTTTGCTGAAAATGGAGAGAGTGAAAATACGACCAAAGAAAAAAAGAACGACAAATGAAAATGTAAACTACACTATTGTTTTAAATGGAATATGCAATGATTTATTGTGTGTTGGGAAAACCGTAGTAAACTTGGATTAAAAACCCAAATCTTTTCGAACAAAGTAAATATGTATTATAAAATGGATGATGAAAAAAAAAAAATGTAAATGGATGACGTTATACAATGTATAAACGCAAAATATGTACAAAGGGTCTGAAGGACCGCTATGTGACTTTACAAGGGCAAGTAACGAAGGTTGGACCGTTAATAGAAATTTCCTGATGATTCTCAATATGAGAAGAATTTAAAAGGGTTCTAAACGAGATATTTTCTGGGCAATCAAAAGAAAAGGGGCCACACGGTAATAAAATCTGACAAATCACATGTCAAAAAAACTACGACACTAAAAAAAAAAAACCACTCTACTTATCTTTTTTCTTTTGGACAAGATGTCCGCCGGCTATTCTCCTCGATTTTAATCCTGCTGACGTCTTCTTTTTTGCTTCTTCTTTTTCCTTGAATCCTGCCTTCCTCGTCTAACTTTTTATTTAAGTTTTGCTTCCCTCAATTCTCCTCGATTTCAAAATACTTTAACTAGATTTTTGCTCACTAAACTTTCCAAAATTCTCTGATCACAAAAAAAAAAAACACTTTGCAGCCTGATAGCTTACCAAGATTTGTCTCCCACTTCAAGTCTAGCTCCCTGTCTGGACTGTACCCAACACCGCAATCATACACACACAAATTCAATCTTTCAACCAATAACGTTTCGTGGGATTCAGTTCCACGACATCAACCACCAATGGGGTTCTGCCATCGCTGTCGAATACCCAACGAAAGTCCTCGAACTCACTCTCTCAATTCAGCGAGTTCGATAAGTTGTTGGTGTCGTCCAAAACTTGCCGATCTCATGCCCCAAGATCCCAGACCCCAATTAACCAATATCAAAACCTTTCGAGAAAATTGAAAGTTATTGAACCAAAAACTAAGTTTCATCTGGGCATTCTCCCAGTTACTCTAAATTGTGCAAATATTGAATCGAGGAAGGCACAGTTTCCAAAATACTCTATTTTCAATTGACAATCTTACAAGAAGAATCATAGCCGGAGGAAGTATTATATAATCGCGAACCCTAACTTACGCCGGTGGACCCTTTTGCAGATTTGGGGGGTGAGAGGGGAAAACTATAAACGTTCCAACCTTTGATACTTAATAAAATATTAAGGGTGGGCTTAGGCCTTGATTATACCATGTAAAAATGTGTTATGTTTGTGATGACTATTTCTGATGTTATGTAATGTGAAATGTGTGGTATTGTATATTGTGTGATGTTGTATATTGGATGATGACGTATATTGCATGCTGTTGTGTATAGTGCACTGTACATGATGTCTTCTATTTTATGTGATGTTTGTGTACATGTGTGTATCTCATTTTGGGTTTCGAAACATGGCAAATTGCTCTAGCCACATACCAGGTTTCTATCTTGGATCAACAAACCATTCAGTTCATCCCCTGATAAGGTGTACCTGCTTTTGTTATTTGTTCAAAGCGATGTTCCTTTCACATTGCTAAGAACAAACAACGGAAAAATGGTGGGTCGAAGATATGATGAGGAGGGTTTCGGGACCAAAAAAAGGGAATAAAAACAAAAATCAGTTTTTAAGGGAAGATCATTGTTGCGGTGAAATATTACCGTAACACCTCACATAGGTTCTTCTTTTGGTATCAGAATGGATCCAATATTGGTCTAAGTGTGTCAGTTGTGATCCTGACAGCCATTTAAACATAGCCCAACCTGCTGATGTGTTTTTCAAAGTTAAAGCACATGGTCATACATTATTTTTAAAGCTAGGTATAGCCTCGAAAATAAACTTAAATCAGATAAATCCTTAAAGTTCACAGTGTGTTGAAATCCAGTCAGAGAATCGGCAGGTTTTCAAATAGATAGGTGGATAGCATACTGATATTGTGTTATTTAACTTGAACTTCAAAAAAACAATGCTACTCACTCATTCGATCACTGATGAGGCGTTTGCAAAATTAAAATTCTTAAAAATGTCGAGAAAACAAACCTGCAAATGAAGGCTTTTTTAAAATTCATGCCAATTATTCTCTTACTTATTTTAATCAAGAAACAAGGTTTTTTACTCGGTCTTCATAAAGAGCTCTTGAAAATTGTTTGCTAAAATCCAACCTTGGTTGAACAATTCATTTGCCATTACTTTTCTCACTAAGATTTTAGGTTTCATTTGTTTACCTGGATGTCTTTTTAAAGCATTACTTTACCTTTATTCATTCAACGGTTTACATTAGAGAAACTATATGCCTATTTAAATTTTTGTTAGCAATCTTTAAAGAACCTTCAGAATGATCACCTGTCATTCTCGCCAAAAACTCGCAATTTTATTTTCACCAATTCATCATTTGCGGTGGCAAGAGCTGATTCAGCCTTTTAATCAAGGCTGCGATATTCATTGCCAAGTTCTCGCTATTGTATGTGATTCAATTTCCATTTCACTCACAAATTTTGAATGTGCTAAAAGCCTAGTCAACTAAAACTAAAACTAAAAAATGTCTACGAATTTTAATCAATGAAATGCATACAAAAACATAAAAAAAACACAAACAAGTTAACAGACAGTGTTTTTATTTTGGGTGTAAAAAAATATTTCAGCACTAATGGTGAATGGCCCGTGTCTGTACCGGATATGCATTCCATTCAAATAAACTCGCTCACAGAAAGACATATAATCATAAAAAAGAAGACAAAAACAATAGTTTCGTTGCACATGAGGAGAATATATGAAGACGGCATATTATGCCACCCTGCAGCCTGCACCCTTGGACTTGGTTTCATGTCGACATCGAGTATGTGGCTATGTGGCATCCATCCAAATGCATTCTAAGATGGACAGTGTGACACAACAAACAATTAAAAAGGATAATTATTATTTGAATCAAAGATCTTGAATCTAATCATCCCGACAACACCAAGGCCCGACTAGACCGGATGGAATTTCAAGTGCAAACAATTCCGATTATCATAAAAAAAAGTCACAATAGAGCCAAAGCCACATGGACAGACAAATGTAAATTCGCAAAGTATTTTCGATTCGTTTTCGGTGTCGTCTCTGGGCTTTTCTTTCTTTTTTTTTTTTTATTTTTCTTCTTTGATTTGATGTCACAGATGCTAAGAATAATGTTGTCGTGCCACAGATTTGCTTCGATTTAGGGAGGAAGAGCATGAGGTATCTACTTGTTGGGAATAATTGATGAACGACGTGTGACTTAAATTTTAAATAAATATTTTGGTAAAGTTCAGTCTCATTCTTTATTTCTCGTTCTAAGCCAATACTCAGCTTTTGCAAAAGAAATATAGAAGAGTGTTGGTTTATGAAAATTCCTTTTTTATAATTCCTCGAATCGAGAGCCACGTCATGAGGATGAAAATGCACTACGAATTTGTAGGTATATAAGTCATTTATTATTAACAAAGACATGTGTATTGAAATAGCTACAAGGTGGTTGCAAATCAACTTGATTCCACCGAAATGATGACTATGACTAGGTGCTGGGGATTTTCGAAATAACGAGGAGCTTTTGGACAAAAATATCTTTGAAAACAATTAAATTTTGTGTGAGAGCGAGAGTTCGTTACTTCCGATGATATATAAACATTTTTGATGAACAAGTTGTTAGTCACATTAGCACTGCTAAATCGAGAGCAATTGAAAAATCTTTTCTACACATGTATGTACATTGTACATAGTAAATGGCGGTTTTTTAAGAGCCTTTCAACTTTGAATTATAATGCAGGACAAAAATATCGCTGGAAAGAGATTATTATTATTAAAATGTGGTAGATAATGCCATGGCATTTACTTTTTAAGTGTGATTTCTGGTTTGTGTCCGCCAGGGTAACGTAGTCCCTTCGACTTACTTCCTATTCCTTCCTTATTTTTATTATTACATAGTATAAAACAGATTCGCACTGTCTGTCAAGGATTTTTGATGTTGTTTTTTTTTTTTTTTAATTGGTAGAATGGCCGAATAGAAAGGTTTCTATGTTTACTAGCTGAACGCTGAACTCGTGACTTCGTCCGCATGGAATGGTGACTTTCGGTAGCATTCATAATTTTTAAGGCGAAATATTTTGCAAATAAAACACATACATGCTATAAAGTAACCAATTGTTATATATTTCGTTTATTTAAGTACGTTTTTACACACGACGTTCTAACAACCTTTTACATTTTTTGCCAAATAAAAAGGTTTTGCGGGTTTGATACACGTGAGCGTGCCACATAGAGTTGCCATGGTATTTCTTTCTTAACGAATACCTGCTTCTGAGCTTCATTTACACCAATATCAAATACTGGTTATTCAGTGGAAACTGCACTCTTTTAAACCGAAAAGACAGATCAGTGGGAGTAAAGGAATACGGGGAATCAAAGCGTTTTTTCCTTTTTGTCATTCCAGTCGATATTAAAACTTTAACAGTGCCGCATCCCAGATATGTAGTTTGTAGCTCTTCTAGATTTATCATTATTGGCACTGGCACACCAACTTGCAGCCAGAACTTTTTGGAAGGTAGTCCTGATAATTCTAAGGAATTGAGAAATTCTATAGAGTATGATGTGACTTGCTCAGTGTCCGTAATTTTGTCTACTGATAGACATTAGACAACATCGCCCACAACGAATGACATAATTTATTAGTTTATATGGCTAACTATCTCATAAGACGAAATCGACCTTTCCCATCTATTCCCGATTGCCATATAGAAAGACATTTCTTCTCAGGTCAACAACAAAACAAAAGTTGTGAACCGATGTTATTTTTGATAATTTTTAATTTGCTTTTAATTAGTATTTACATATGATGTCTGGAATTGTTTTTGAATTGAGTAAAGAAAGTGATTTTGGACAGGTTACCGCCATGAGAATTGATGAATTAACGGGCCTGATTTATGACGTGGTACATCACTCTTGATAGAGCCCCAGCCATAAGCTCCTGCCTACTCAAACCTGTATTTATTTGACACAAACTTGAGACTTCAAGAAATTCTATGAAATGAAGTGTAGAATGGGTAATGACACCGCAGATCACTTCCTCTCTGAATGTCTTGCTTTTCTCGCACGAGGTTACAGATAATCGGCGCAGACATGTTGAGAGCTGGTAACCTAGGCTCCTTATCATGGCCGTATTTAGGTCTGAGTGCTCCAGCTGGTATTTCCAACAGAAACTTTTTCCTAAATTGAACAAAATTTCAATAATAAGTGGAGCTGAGCTTGACTATGGCTACGGCTAGACATACTACTTAGCCTTACACCCATAGACATTTTCGACAGAAAGTCAGCAGCGAACTCCCTTAAAGCGAACTCTCAGTGGAACAACAATCAAATTGGTCACACTTATATTTTAAACAACTTAAAATATATCCCGGATCGAATAGACCACACTACACTACTCCTAAGTTGGTGTTTGATAGCAATTTGGAAATAACAATACCCTCAATAGAAGCTTGGGAGAACGGCGATGATGATGGCGTAGGAAATGGAATTTTCTCGAAAAGGCTGAATTTAAATCTTTTCTTCCGCCTAAGTGACAACTGTAGTGTGTTCCAAGCAGAAATTTTGGCGATAATATAAAACCTCTCCAGGCTCAGAGAAAATGTTGTATCCTCCACGGAAACTCGTATCTTCTCGAACAGTCAGGCTGCTCTGAACGCTTTTGCCCTTGCCTCTGCAAAATCTACAACAGTCCAAAACTGTCCCACGTCTTTAAAGAAGATGTTATAACCAGGCAACTACATGGCAGACGTGCTCGCCAAAAAAGGAACAACTTCTCATCTTCGACCTGAAGAAACAAAGTATAGCTACATGCAAACTTTTGTTCAATCAAGACATTTCTGATAAGATGAGCACCATATGAACGCAAAGTTAGTTTAGTCTTATGACTAAATGAATTTGGGCCATGTGTGGACTCGAAACGTTCAAAGATCTCATTTAATCTAAATCATCTATTAGTTCCAACATAGTTGTCCTTTCAGGACATTACCTAATAGGTAGACAAGCAAAAACACTTGGTGTCTACTCAAATGACTTTTATAAAAGCTGCATGGACGAGGAGGAAGAGGAGACAATCCAAGATCGCCCTTGTTCATACCCCGCGCTTGCTAACAGACAAAAAACTCACCTAGGATATCGCTTATTCAATAACACCAACGATTTAGCTAACAAAGACCCTAAAAGTCTTTCACTTTTCGTACGAAGTTCTGAATGGTTTGACTAATTGGTGATCTAGTCGTTAGCTCAAGTTCGATTGGAGAGCGTTTCAACTCTCTGATCCCCCAGATAGGCCCCATAAAGTGATTAACCTTGTGTTCTCAGTGGTATAACAATGGACCCTTTGTCGTCTGTCGTCTATCCTCTGTCACTTATTGTCTGTCATCTGTTGTCTGTCGTCTATCCTCCGTCGTCTGTCGTCTGTCGTCTGTCGTCTGTCGTCTGTCGTCTGTCGTCTGTCGTCTGTCGTCTGTCGTCTGTCGTCTGTCGTCTGTCGTCTGTCGTCTGTCGTCTGTCGTCTGTCGTCTGTCGTCTGTCGTCTGTCGTCTGTCGTCTGTCGTCTGTCGTCTGTCGTCTGTCGTCTGTCGTCTGTCGTCTGCGTGTCTCTCGTTACTCGTCTCTCATCTGTCGTCTGTCGTCTGTCGTCTGTCATCTGTCATCTGTTAATCTTCTTGGACACTTTAATCTTGCTACTGTTTTAGACTAACAATGCACTGTTACCACTAAGACTTCCTATTTAGTGTATTTTGAATTGTTTGTTGTTAAGCAGCATACAATTTAATGTTGGGAATTTTCACAAATGAAATTTAAAATTGAAAAAAATTTTGCCTTTTTGATGAGTTTTCAGTTTTTCAGTTTTACTTTGAACAATTACAACCGAATTACCACTTCTATCTACACTTTCACTGGATTGACAATAAAAAGCGATATATTTATTCTATTGGTTCGATGGCCATGACAATGATCGTCAGTTTTATAATGATTGATTACAAGGCTACACTTTCAATCCCACTATTAAGTAAATTTGCAGAAAATTGAGGTATGAAATCGTCAGTGTCTCCTAGACAATCGCTAAAACATTGCCGTATAGGACGCCAGTACAAAAAGACTTGAAAACGGAAAGCATAAACTGTGCATCCAGCTACGTTTTTAGCTTTTGAATGTTTTAATTGTTGCAGTCTCTTTTTTTTTTTTTTTTTTTGTTTACTTCCTGTTTAATACGACTGTGCGTTGCTCAAGCACAACTACCATCTTCACAACAAAATCCAAACCCTGTGCCAAGACAGAGATAACATTTTCCATAATATATCACTCTAACACTACCCAGAGGGCTTTCTGCTTTAACCAATGTTTTCCATATACGCACATTCATTTTAAGCCAAAGTCCGTTACACTGGGCTGATCAATTGTTTGGCATGCTCATATGGAGTGACAAATTGTTCTCGACATAATGCAGTTTTTGGTCATTGAACGAGAAGCTGCATGCAAATCTTAATTATTATCACCAAAGTGACACATCCTTTTGTTCGTGATGATACGACACACACGCTTGAGAGTATTCTTTCCGTCTGGCTTAGGTGGTACATAAGACCACCCAAAGAGTGTACAAGAGTGATTGTTGAATATACTGAACATTTAACAACCTGTTGCACCATAGCAGGACTCTTGTACAGCTAAAGCTGCATTAAGGATGTAGCAATACGAGTTGAAAGATACGCACATTCATTCTTGAACGAAAGCTGACAATGAGCTGGAAATATTTACTTTCCAAAACTATGATTTACATAAATGAAACATAATGAAATGCCTTTTGTTTTTTTTTTTTTTTGGTTTGTCGCCTTGATGAGTTTATATGAATATAAATACAAAATCCATCGCCACACTTGTAGAATATGTTCTTCTTCAGATGTGGCTCGTCATCAACCATTCAACTATGCCTATGTTTGGGATGACATTGGTATTTGTTTCGGCATCCTGCTCGATGACATCCAGTGCCGGTTGATGTAATAACCTGAGGCGCAACGTTTCGCTGAAAAACTTTTTGTATAAGAAGGTTTGATTCTTATTTAGAGCACTCACACCAATTACCGCTCGACTGGAAGACTAGGCAGCAGGCAACTTTCCTTATTTCGTAGTGCAGCAAATGGATGTCGGCATCTCAGTTAGATTAAATAGGAAGCCTGAAAAAATACTGCTGTGTCCAACTCTAATTTTAAAGGAACCTAAAGCCTACCCTTTTAGGGTAAATAGGGATAAAATGACTCTTTGTCATTGCTGTGCTCTTGCTTCAGCTTATTGCTTTGGAAAAAAAGCTATGCTTATGAGATATTTTAGGGTAAAAAGGGGGAAAATGACTCTTAATTTAAACTAAATAAAGTCTAATATTCCAGCAGCCTACTTACTTACTTACATTACAGTTCGGGGTGAACCTGGGCCTCAACCAACATCTTTCTATAACGACTTCGATTTCGGGCGAGCTGGCTCCAGTTTCGCACCCACTTGATTGCGCCACCTAAGACGAGGTCTTCCCCTTCCACGATTCCCTGCAATGTGCTTTCGAAAATCCGTCGAGCCAGAGCGTTTGGGTCCATCCGCTCTAAATGTCCCAACCATTGTAGCCTCGCGATGCGTACTCTTCTGGCTATGCCCGTGTTGCGGTTTAGCTCATACAGCTCGTTTTTGTTTTTGTATCTTCTTCTCCAAACATTGCACTCGCATACGCGACCAAAGATCAGTCGGAGTTTTTTTCTTTCGAAACAATCAAGGGTTGCCTCATCCTCTTTCGATAAGGTCCATGCTTCCACGCCGTAAAGCAGGACTGGGATCATCAAAGTCTTATACAAGGTAACCTTGGTTTTTCTGGAGAGGGTCTCGTTTCTCTTAATTGCTTCTCAATTGCCATCTTAAACCAAAGAAGCAACGGTTGGCAAGAGTTATTCTCCGTTTGATCTCCGCACTGATGTTGTTGTCCGTGGCGGATCCTAGGTAGACGAAGTCCTGTACTACCTCGAAGTTATGTCTGTCTATTGTGACGATTTGTCCAATTCGTCGATGTCCTTGTTTCATGACAACATATATTTCGTTTTGCCCTCATTAACCATCATTTTTGCCGCTTCTGTTTCAATACTAGCAAAAGCACCTATGACATCACGCTTCTTTTTTCCCACTACGTCAATATCGTCTGCGTAGACTGGGAATTGTACAGACTTTTGAAAGATTGTTCCTCTGGTGTTGACGTTTGAGTTTCTTACAATCTGTTCAAGTATGATGTTGAAGAAATCGCATGACAGTTTGTCGCCTTGCCTAAAACCTTTTTCGACGTCAAAGGTCTCGGTGAGTTCTTTACCGAGCTTGACGGAGCAGCGTGAATCCTCCAAAGTCATCCTTCATAGTCGTACGAGTTTTGCAGGGATGCTGAAAGTAGATATGGGTCTGTACAGCTGGTCTCTGTAGATACTGTCATACGCGGCCTTGAAATCGATAAAAAGATGGTGAATATCGATATTACGTTCTCGGGTTTTTTCCAAGATCTGTCGTAATTTGAAGATTTGGTCTATTGTGGACTTCTCTGGTCTAAAACCACATTGATAAGAACCAATCAAATTGTTGACGTGGGGTTTCAGATTACAGCAGACAAGATCTTATAAGAGACGTTAATTTGGCTTATCCCTCTATAATTGGCGCAATTTTGAGGTTCTCCCTTCTTTAGGATCGGGCATTCCAGCAGCCTACTATCTACAAATTAATTATAATAATTAATTGATTACCCTCCTACGTTGCTCTAAGGTCTGTGAGTTCATTTAACTGGACAGTTATGCCCCACACTCCCTTAAAAACAAAAAATTTGTACTCACACCAACCATCATTTTTGCCATTTTTCTGAAAACATAAGACTCTTTTAACAAAAACTGACAACCTCAGGCTCTCAATTGCCAAATGCGGCCCTGTTAGCCATATTTATATTCAGAGGACATGTAAACAACACGAATATAATGAATGGATGTATGACCGGGATATGAAAACGGAAGTATTCACGCTGTAGTTGTATCCTTCATATACTTCTGCTCTGAAGCAGGGATAAAATATAAAAAAAGAGAAACATAACAAAACAACACATGACTACCGCTCAGCTGGTCCAAAAAATCACCATCTTCACTCAGAACACGTTGAGTGAGATTTATACAAAACAGAAAAACTGCAGGCAACAACAGACAGATAACATAAACATAATCGATTGTTCAGCATCTTCAGCATCCTCCAAAGAGTAGTGTACCGCAAAATAGATAAAAAGCACTGTGAGTATATGGACGCTGTTCTTTGGCCAGAATCAGTGTTTATTTCGGCGTTGGAGCGTGCGTATCTTGGACCAACATAAAGTTTATTCCGAAACCGTCTCAATACGATCGTGCTCGAGTTTATAAATAAAACAAAAAATTTTGAGCAAAGCATCATCAGTTCTTCGACAGAAACAACTCCCGATGGAGTCGCCTCGCACGTACCACGCTGGCGGACGGTTTCGGTTTATGACAAATAAAAATTGTTAATTCCTCACCGTTTTCGACGTTTGTGTTTTTGAATTAAAAAAAAAAATGTAATTTTCTAGTGAATTAATTTTTTTTTTTCTACATTGCCACTTCGAAAACGTGGTGCTGTCTCTCTGTGAATTTTTTGTTTTTAATTAGAAAAGAATGAAGTGCTCTCTTTTTTAGATGACATTGTTCCGAATGATTTTTAATTTTATATTGTTCTTTTAATAAATAATTAAAATTATACCAACGATCTTGTGAAATGGCATTCGAAAAGGCCGCTTGATTCTATTTTGCGGTGGCAACATGGCTTCTGTGGCGGGTGGCTGACAAAAAAATTAAAAAAAAAACGCACACACAACAAAGTTCTTCCAACGTGTGTAAAAGAAAAAGTTTATTTCATTAAGTTATTTCTGTGAACCGTGAAATTGAATCATTTCGAATACATCCATTTAGATGTAGAGCATATGCAGTGTTGTTATTCATTATCTTACGTGGCCGGGTTTTTCTTCAAATCTCTTTTTTTATTTATTTATTTTTTTATTTTTCAATTCGATTGCGTGCATAGGGAATTTCCCGGAAAGAAACCAAATGCACGATCGACGCATATCTAAACAAAACAACGGGAACTATTTTAAAATCTAATAACAACAACAATGAGAAGAACAGAGTTATAAAAATTTATAATGTTGCAATTTACGAAAAAGTTGAAAAATAAAAATATTCTTCCTTACAGTTGATTGACCTAATTAAATCAGATTTTTTTTTTAAAGTGAAGCACGTTGTTTTATAGTCAAAATGTTTGGGTTGGAAAGAAATTATTAGAATTCCTTTTAGGTCGCATTTTAGTCGTAAAACTAAGCAACGGGTTTGACGTTTGCTATTAAATGGACGAAAGCATTCGGGGTTTTTATTGTTTTTGTGTCGATGCTGTCAATTTAATGGTGACGATCGTAAAAGCTTTCAATTAATCTGTCATAAAGAGGCATTAGGGGAAATATTTAAAAATATTTAAGAGTTTTCGAGTTTTACATCTGATTTGACGGTGTGCTTTTTTCTGTGAAATAAAAATTCTTGTGTATGATTTTTTATAACAGAATGGGTTTTATTATTATTGTGAAGCGACCTCAAAGTCTTCACTTCATTTTATAGCTTGACATGAATACAGATCTTAGACAAATCCTAAAAGTTTCATTTTGAATTTTGGGTACGTCTTCAAAATTGTTGTTCTCACTTTCCCGAAAACTGAACTGAACATTTGAGGGCTTCGTCACATGTCACATGATTCACACAAAAGCTGAGTCATTGGGCGAATTAAATTTTGGTATTGCTAATTGGTTGAAAGTCAAAATGGCAATGTTTTAACATTTCCTACCGCGGAACGAGTCTTATGACAAAGCACCGAGTACATCTCTCGCAAATGGACTTGGCAGGTTTTTAAAAAAGGAATATAAATTGCGAAAGGGAGCGAAGCATAACGGTTAACCCAGACGTTCGCGGCAACAGAGGCAAAAAAAATGTTTTTCCACGGGTATACACGTTTTGTGGCCATGAAAAGCGCTTCCTCGATCAGCCGTTCGGAACCATTGTTGACATTGCTTGGCTTAACTCCTCTGGTCATACTTGTTCAAATCTTACTATACCAGAAAATATCCAAAAATCATCAAAATTGTTATTGAACCTCAACCGGAAAACTCTTAAAACTTTGACTGGTCAGCTAATTCTCCTTTAAAAAAATATCTACACCAAATATGATTGGCAGTAGACCCAATCTGCCGACTATGCCTCGTTCGTAAGTGAAGAAACATCTCTGCACATTGTTACAGAATTGATGCCAGTCGCTCCTGGCATGTGTGACTAAGATTTTTCCAATGCTGAGGAAATTAATTAAAGGGTCATATGCAAAAGGACTAATTCGAACTTTTAGCTCGCTTTTCTGAAAACTTTCCTAGAGTGGTATGCAAAAAATATCCAGAGATTGAGATCGATCCCAAGCCATGAGTTCGAACTCAGAGCGCTGAGATCGATCTTTTGACGAAAGTTCCATGAGAGAATGTTTTGGTGGTGATATGTAAAAAAATTAGTAAATGAATGATATATGATATCGATCTCATGAATTGTTCATCATATCGGCTTTGTTTTACTCAGTTCGCAAACAATCATGGCAGTAGCCGAGTTTCAAAATAACTTTGTTACAAATCGTGTTTATAAAAACAGAAGGTTTCCAAATGAAGATTTTAAAAAAATGTACTGTTTGAGTCAGGAAAGTGAGCAATTATTAAAAAATGGGTTTTTCGACCCAATCCTGGGGTTTGCTCTGACTCATGAAGAAAAAATCAGGATTTCGCTAAGATAAATAGAAGATCTTGGATTTCAAAACGGAGTTGTTGAAGACATCAATCAGTTTATAGTATCTACAAACTCTTACTCAAGCAGAACGCATAAAAGAAAACTAATCTGAGATGGTCAAGCAATTTGACGTGTAACGCAACGAAATAAATCTGGCCCAAGCTAGATCCTAAGCGGTCGAACCTCGAACGACTTGATCTCTCTGAACAGAAAACACATTAGTGCGACGATAAGTGTCATTACAGGACACTGTTAACCAGAATTTCATTTATTAACAACATTTGGAATGTACATGAAGATAAAATATCTTTTGTAGTACTTAGAAAATAGCTTATACAGACTCTAAATAAGAAGTATTGACCTTTAGATTTGATTGGTTTATACAAATTGGTTATACAAAAATAAGTATTATACAAAAAAGAAAAGTAAAAATTCATCAAGATCGATTGAGTAGTTCTCGAAAAATTTTGTCCGTCAATTTTAAGAACACAATTTAGAGAAAAACGTGTTAAAAGTATTGAACGCTAAGGTTAACTGACCTCGAGTTTGTTTGACTTATCAAGGCTGTATCTCCACAACATTTACTCGGATAAACTTGATTTGAGGCAATATTCCAGAGATATCGTAGAATTTAATAAGTCTTGAAACCCACTTAACCCCATGGAAAGGAAGGGCGGCTCCGAATGGCTAATCCAGAAATCGCTTTTCATGGCAATGAATTTACTAACATAGGGCTAGCCAATTTCTCGCGAAAGGTGACGATCCTCCAGGTTAGCAGGCAGACATGCTTTACCATCATGCCCTCTCGATAAGATCATTCAAATCGTACTGTGTAAAGCTTTCGTATCATTGTCAAAAGTAGTCTTGTTATATTTTTTATGGTGTTTAAAACAAACCTGAATCTGTCCAATAAAATTAAAAGGCATATAACTATGAGAATTTTCTCAAAAAAGTTAACATTTTTGAGTCTTTTGTATTGAACTTGGGCTTACAACTCGAGCAATAGACGTTTCCATAGATCTTTAGAAGGGTTATAAAAACCACTTCAAAATTTATGAAAATTAGAAAATTTGAAAAACTATCACGACAACTACTCGCATTTGCTGATATTTACCTAAAAGGAACGCCAACTAATCTTTAAAGCTGTGAAAGAAGTGTCTAGAGCTCTTTTTAGAAACAAGAATAACAGATTATGTAATTGAATTCAGAAAGTTTAATAATATGATCATCCTGATCTCGAAAGGATCAAAGCTTCATTTAACTGCTTCACAATTAATGATCAGTTCTTGGGGTATGTACGCCGCGTTGACCTCATAAGGCATCGCAAACGTCCTGGTTTTGATTGTCTGCGGCCAACTAAATGCAGATTGCATTGCATCTGTCCACACCACTCAGTTGGCCTTTCTTTTTTTTGTCCTTAGCAATGGAGTCTGAACATCTTATGCCATTGTCTTTTTGATGGGGCTAAATCTCTCCTTTGAACATGAGAATGCCAACTGAGCCGGTCAGGCTCTATTTTTTATTATTATTTTTTTCTTTTAATTTTGACTTGAAGGTTTCTAATCCACGGATCTTGATTATTTCTAGCCAGAAAGCCTTTCTTGTTATTTCTCTCGATCATTTTCGAACAATTTATTTTCAAACTCAAATCAGAAGTGCTTAGATTGGATTTATTAAATGTTTTTAGAAAAGGCTCTTACTTAAAATGCATTTTTTTTAGTATTCAGTATCTGTATGTACCTATTCTAAATCAAATAACGAAGGAGCGCCAGATATTAATCCGGAGAATACATATGACATAAGCAATTGGTTCTTATGATGTTTCGGCTACTTACTAGTAAATATTACAAGAAGTGACCAAAACCAAACCTATATTTCCAAGAAAAAGCCTAGGCTTTTTCCGTTGAATGGCATTCACAAGGTTCACAACAACATTGGAAACCCACGCGGTAGGAATGGGCATCAGCACATCCGACTTAAGTAGAGGATGCCAAGGCGAATAGGCAAAAGAAGATCATTTCATTTGGTCTGTGTGTGGCCATATTAAGCCCAGATTATGAACATTTGTGATGTTTCATTGAACAGTATCCTAAAGCGCATTCAGGGTTCCAAATGGAACCCTTTCTCTTCTCCACACATTGTCTTCCGATACGGGACCAAAAGTGATTCGGAGTATTTTAGTATTTTTTTTTTTTTTTTCGAAACAACCAAGGGTTTCCTCATCAGCTTTTTATAAAGTCCACGCTTCCGCGCCGTAAAGCAGAACTGGCATGATTAGAGTCTTATAAGGGTCATCTTGGTTTTTCTATAGAGGGAGTAAGGAACTTGAAACATTATCTTATATTAAATCAATCAATGGTTTCACTAGTTACCTTTACAGACTCTCAGAGCAGACCTATGTAATTAACACCAATATATGTATATTAATGAAATGTTGTAGTTTAGGCTTTCTTCTAACCTTCAGTTCAAATATAAATCTTCATGCTTTCATTCTATTTTCCTGTAGCTATTTATGAGCTTTAGTATTCTTGTCTTGCTGGAATTGAATAGCTCCGTTTGGCTAATTCCTTACAGAAAGCTGCACCTTTGGTCTATTCCTTTGGCTTTCTTTTACGGGGCGGCGTATTCAAATTGCACAAGATCAATAAAGGACAAAAATTGTATATTGACAGTTTCAGAGTTGTTCTCAATTCGAAGTCCACCTAACCTTACGTACGCTCTTATTATCAACCGAGAAATAAAAACTTAAAAAACGATAAAAGCTTAGCGCAAAACAAAACCCAATGATTTTATTCGAGTGGTTAAAATTCCATTTACGAGACAAGAACAAATCGGTTTTTATTTATTCAAAAAATCCAAACAAACCATATGCCCCCGACTCGACTCTTTCTTATATGAAAAAAAAACCTGACACGTTTTTATATTAATAGTTTTTGTTTTGTGTTTTGTGTGTCTGATATAAAAATGAATTTGCTTTTAATCACGAGTCATTTTGCGTCAAGGGTATGTTTTGTTTCAATAAAATATATAAAAAAATAGTTTTACATTATAAAACAAAAAACAAGAAGAAATACTCCCGCAAAATAATTTATATGTTCCATTTAATTGCAATGTGTCACTTGGCATCTGCCAAAAAAAAATTGATGGTGATGAAAAGTTTTTGACAGAATTTGTCAAACCATTTTGTTTTAATAGACAGCGTATCGAAAGAAATATTCAAAAATTTTGTATAAACAAATGAACTATTAATAAACTTTAAACCCCAAATTTTTATGTTGAGTTATTGAGTGAAGAAATTTTGGCCGTTATTACTCATGTCTAGGCGGATGAAGCAACTTAAGCTTAACCATTTCACTTTTTGCATAGGTATGTAGGTAATCTTATAATTTTAGCATCTGCGAGATGTTTCTGGTTTTGTTTTTATGTAGTCTTGAGGTATTTCAAGCTATACAATGCTCAAGATTTAAACACTCTTGGCTATAGCTATGTAGTTGAATGATTGCCTCAGTCAGGGAATAGAGAAGAGAGCTGTAGTGAAAGATTGATTGTTTCCCATCAGCAGCATCAGTAGACTCTTTATGGATTTTAAAGTAGCTTAAGCAGGGTATTTGGAATTCACATGATGTTTGAATATCCATTGGAAATGGAATTCCTTAGGTACTCAACTAATTCTAATCGATTTTAATACTCAAAATGTATAAGTTTATCTCATAAAGCATCGGTTATACAAGTAGCCCGAATTATGCGTATTTGGAGAACCACAGACAAAGTTTATTTATTTGCTTTCATTGTTTTGTATTTGTTTTTCTTTGTTTTTTAAGTTAGAGGCAAAAAGTGTTTATTCAACGACAAGGCTGACTTCTGTACCTACTTTTGATTAAACTCAAAAAAATAAGAATTTTAGTGATTCTTGAATGCTTGAGGAGTTCTAAGGGCTGTTTATACTCACAAAAATGAAGCTGCTTTTTATAACAAATTGATTGTGGCTAAAGAAGTCGCCTACACATTCATTGAAAAGAGAAAACACTTTTCAAATGCAATGATTTCAGAATTTCCCAAGAGATGCGAAGAAAAAACAATGTTATTGATTTGTTACTCACACAGATGATCAACCTTCAGAAAGGAAATGACAGAGTCAAGCCATAAAGCTGAAGAAAACAAATAAGATCCGAAAAAGCGCAGGTTGAATTTAATGGAATGATTATTTTTCCAAATTTTCTTAGAAGGAGGTGATTATAATAAATATTTTTTTAACAACGATTTTCCCTTCTGGGAAAGTGATTTTTTCAGGGGGAACGCATTTTGAGGGAATCATCAAAGTTAAGACGAACGAACAGGTGTGAGATTGTACATAATTGTCATATATGGCATCGTGATTTGTGAAGAAGAAATTTACACAATTTATGAATAACAATTCATGAGGACAGCGATGAAATTAAAACACAAAGTCGTGGATGTTATACTTCTTTTGGAGAAAATTTCTGAGAGTAAACATCTCGTAATGAGACCATTAGAAATCATAAAACCGTTAGCAACAAAACTTCAGGTGCTGAAAATCTACGCAAATCAATATAAAGAAGAAACATACCAGATAAAATTTTTGAAACCTTGAAAAATCCAAAACATCAAAACTATGTATTTCACTGTTTAACTCTTTAGCGACAACAATCGGAACGAGCTTTTAAACAAGGTGAAAAATATCGAGGGATAATCCGAAGCCAAATTGTCAAAAGCAACTCAGATTGCATTCAAATATCAATAGCTGTAAGTCAGGCAAGTTGTAATCAAATTCATTGCGAATGCGGATCGGCAATTTATGTTTTTTTTCTTTATTTATGATCAGTTTTTTCATTGGACTTTTTAAAATGGAATGTGGTGCACTAATCAGTATATTTAAAAGGGTTTCTCATAAGACAGGCACCATTAAGTGATGGAGTTTGTTGAACAGAGTTTAGCGGCTCGGCAACTTTTGACAAAAGATGCCAAGGTTTTTAACTACCGCAGATGGAGATGTAGTACGATAATCGTGGCGCAGCAATCAATGAACTCAAATTGATTAAGTCAAAATAACTCGAAAATGTTAAAAATTTTCGATTTTTCCGCTTCGTTCCAAAACAAAGATGTTTGAAGTAAAAAAATTAGGAAAACAAAATTTTCAGCTTCTAACATTTTCGTATTATATTCGCCTTAATAAGCCAAATTCACTGTCAAATTGCGGTGTCAGGGATATCTTATGACGGGGATCCCCAAAAACAGGAACTATTACTCTTTAAAATTCTCAAAAATTCTGGCACACAATTTCTGCACCACAATTTTGGACTTTTTTGAAGCTTTTAAAAATAGTAAAAAACGAATTTGAAAAATCCCCACTTCACTAGTTGATAACTTTCTCAAATCGTATCTTTTTTTAATTTTTTACTCAATTCTGAGAACTTTAAATGTTAATCATAATATATAAAAATAATAATAAATGGTAAAAATATTGATTACTTTTTTTAATCCACTTCAAAAACTATCTCAAATTCATGCTTCTACACTAGAATAGCCTATTAAATAAAGTACAGTGCTGTTCACTTAATTAGACGGACAACTTTTTTTTTACATATACCTCATTTTTTTTGTAAGTGTGGATAGGAATTGTCAAACAATTGCATTTATTTGAAAGCTTATTAAATTCTCAACAAAAAAACACTAACAAGTCCAAGGTGAGTGGAAGTAAACAGACATTTTTTCTCTCTTTTGTCTATGCTCCAAGAAAAAGTACAGCTTGTTTTTGTTCACATGATTAGACGGACTTGTAAAATTAGTTAGTTGGTCGCGATCTGTTACGTGGATTACAGTTAGCTGCAAATTTTAAGCAATATAAAAGTGTTTGCCACAGATTTCAGTTCGAAATGTTGGTAAAAAAGCTTTAGCTGCTGAAAAAAAAAAATAGAAAATTTACGTGTTGCAATCCGAAGAGTTTTCAATGAGAAGAATTGCAACAAAAATAGGCCGAAGTGACCATGTTGTGAGAAATTTTATTAAAAACACTGATTCATACGATAAAAACTGCAAGGGAAGGACAAAAACGGCTTTAACTCCACAGGATAAGAGAAAAATTTTAAAAACAGCATCAAATTCAGCTCTCTCTACCAGCAAATCAAAGGAAAAAAGCGGGGGTAACAGCCAGCATATTAACTGTTCGTGGAGCTATTTAAGACGCAGACCATCTTCAATTAAAAAACAATCAGAAAAGCCTCCACTAAACGCCATAAGAGCGAACAGCGGTTGGAGTTCGCACGCGTTCACATGACTTGGGATCCAAACTTTGGAAATGAGCTAAATTGGCAAAATGCATTTTTTTTCTGACGAAAAAAATAATCATGGAAACGGTGGTTATATCCATCAAGTTAAATTTTTATGGTCAGACAAAACCGCATTTTACCAATTTACCTCATTCCCAAAGTGCGTCTAATTAAGTGAACAGCACTGTATCATTGTTTTGTACCCAAACTTGAAAGCAGAGCATTTCAACTACGTTCTAAAGGTTGTTATTTTTAGACGTATGGTTTTCAAGAAGAAATAAAAATATTATAAAGAAAAGATTTAATTTGGATGTACGTCTATTGTATACAGTTTGTATGGGAACTGGAAATCTGCGATGATCTAAATATTAACACTAAGAGCTCTCTTTTTAACAGCCATCTTTCTACACCTTTTCGAAAGTATAAATGGAATTGTTTCGAGAAAAAAAAAATAGTCACTTCTTTTAAACCAGTCTAATGTACAATATTTCGGGCAATCGGGTGCCGTGGCTAACTTGAACCAATTCAAGAAGAGGGGCACAGTTGTTGAACAAATGAACACTTTCTATAGCACTTGGGTCCGTATGTCAGCAGTTACCCACCGCATAGTCTCTTTTAAGGTGCGAAATCCCTTGAGCTTTTTTGCGTATACAAGCAGCTTCACATAACCCCAAAAAAATATTTCAACGGTGTCAAACCACCCGAACTTGGAAGTAGCTCACTGGTTTAAAACTCGACTTTTTTTTAATAAGTCGATGTCAATGGCACCGACTGACGGTGTGCCGATCTCGTTTCGAAACAATTTACCGAACTTACGCAGTGCTCAGTAGTCATACGGCTTCAATTCTTCCATTGTGAAATGGCAAACCAAACTGAGCATAAATGAAGTGAAAACTGCCAGAAAGAACAACTCCGAAAATTGTAATGACATATAGATTGAAATCTAAATGGCCAACTATAATGCACTTTGCCGCGCTTACGCCTACTTACGCGAACGAGCCAATACACTATTTTATATGACACTAACTATAATAATAATAATAGATGTTCTACTCAGTTTCGTTAAATTTCGCTCACTTTCGCGCAATTAAGCAAGAGCCATTGAATTGGCTCGAACTTACGTAAATGCCAAATCTAAAGCGTATCAACCATAGAAGAAGAAAAGAAGAGAGAAAACCAACACTTCTCTTGCCCCGCAACTTCCAATTGTCTACATTGTTTGGTGTGGTTTGCCCTCTTGTGTATCTCTTCTGTGCTATCAAATCAACTCAACTCAGCTCAACGCATGTTTACATGTTAAGTAGACAAAATCCATTATAAATAGTTACTTTTTGTTTAACGAACACTTTCGGAAACTTTTCGTCTTGTTTTTGACACTAGCCTAAGCTGAGCTAAGTGCATTATAGTTGGCCCTTAACAAGACACCCTTTACGTTCTGATAATTTGTTTAAGACAGTTGGGATCAGTCAAAAGAAGCAAATTTCACAATAAATTTAAAGTCGATTTCCATTGGTAATCCGGAAAAACTCTCCGATCCGGGATGCCAAAGTACACTTTTATTTGTTTTGATGTTTCTTTGCTTGTATTGTGTATCGGTTTGAAACTTCGAGGGCTATTTTTTTTTTTTTTTTTTTTTTTTTTTTTTTTTTTTTTTATTATTCACTTAAAACCTCAGGAATATGTCTTAAAATGTTTTTAGAACTCATCTCACAAAACTAATATTGTTTTCTGGTCACTTTTTTCAATTTTTAGAGGTGCCATATGATATTTGTCAATTTTGACGTCAACAGTGTTTCAGTGATATTCAAATTG
This sequence comes from Melanostoma mellinum, assembly GCA_914767635.1. Classification (NCBI taxonomy): domain Eukaryota; kingdom Metazoa; phylum Arthropoda; class Insecta; order Diptera; family Syrphidae; genus Melanostoma; species Melanostoma mellinum. Next base: position 74,779,790 of record OU612059.1, read on the forward strand.
CATTAATTTTACTCAATTTTGATGGCAAAAACTAAAATTCTATTGCTTAGTTAACAAAAGCTAGAAGGACAGTTTTACTGTGTAACTTTACACCTACTTTCATTATGTTGTTTTCTATTTTTGACAAGAGTAAAATCTGAAAGTTAGAATTTCAGACTTACTTACCATCTGAAAATTTTGTACTTTTGACCAATTAGAACCAGGAAAACTGACAGTATTTTGCATTGTACGCAAGCAATTTGCTATCTGAAGCGAAGTTTTGTAGGCTATCGTTTATCGAGGGTGTTTTCTCAGAGGTATACATAGTTCACTGTCATTGTATACATTTTGAATAAAGGGTATATTTAAGCCATTGGTACCTACAATTTTGCAAACAATCTCCACGGCTGGCTCAAATGAATCGTATTTGGGAAGTTCAATTCGACCACATTTTTGAGCAACTGGAGACGTAATCAGCATTAGCAGTTTGCAGGCGTTGCGTTGTTCTGAAGGAAGTCTGTTCATTGTAAAATGACCACAAATAAACTGCCATTTGTCAAATTGAGTATCTATAACTAGAGACAGTATCTCCAAAAATACATAATAAGGTAAAGCTGGGCTAGAGCCTCTCCGCCTCAAAAAAGAATTTCCTTCTGGGAAATCCTTAAGTGAGCTTAGAAAATTTACAAAAAATCTTTTCAACCTACATCTGATTCGCGACTCATATCCACTGACAATGTTCCACACACTTGCTAGACTTCAATAATGCTTAATACGCTGACATGTTGGTCTTCTCTGAAAGGATGATAAAAACCGTTCTCGTTTTTCTTGCAATTCCTTTCATAGTAGAATATTTGTTTTGCCATTTCGCTACTTAGACGTACTAAAAGTTTACTCGCCATCTTTTCTTCATTTATTTCAGCTCGAGACCTCGAACGGGTATGGAGTTGGCTAGGGGTTGTCACCCACTTCACTTGTCATTTTTATAATTTGCTTACAGAATTGTCTTGCATTAGAGCTCTCAATTTTAAAAGTTAGACGCTAACTTTTACCACCCAACAACTGGTTCATCAATACATTACACAAGCCACCTACCTAATTTCGAAAACAAATCTCAAAAAACCTCCTTGTACATTTTCTATCTCTCCTACATAGATCAAGCCTCCCTTACCCGCCGCTTAATTGAAGGCTAACTAACATCAACATCATCCAGAGAACAACAGGGGGGAAATATTTATATTTTAAGTGCAATTAGATCGATTGAACTTCCTCACAATTCACACGTCATTATTGACGGATTTGCTTCAGCTATCCCTGCTATGCTAGTGTATAAGTCAATTAGGCGCTTAGCATTTGTGTGCCCACACTGGCTCCGCACTTTAAAAATAACTCGACCTTTTAGGCCTGATCCAGTTTTTATGTTTTTTCTACCAAAGTTTATTTGATCGAATTTATTTTTATTCAAAACAAACAAAAAACGTTCAACACACAAAGGTAAGAACGAATCGGACAGATATCGCTGATGGAATGAAATTCTCATGCGTTAAATTTTCAAACAATCGCGATGTGATCCAACAAAAGAAACTAAATATTTAATAAAAAAAAAAACACGAATAGTTGAATTTAAGGACGATTTAGTATATTAACACAAACATTCTTTCCTAACGGTTTATTGAACATTGTAATTGTTCAATTTGTATGGCCTTCATCTACTTTTGAAGATCTTAATACAAATAACTTCATTCAAATCGTTACACTCGAAATATTTGGGAAGACAGGAGGCTAAAAATATGGATATGGATACTCTTTGAAGATTTGCTTATTCGATTCGTTTATGAACCACTGCGATTTATAAATTATGTATATTTAAATCGATTGGGAAAAGAATTTTCATATTTCCACTCCATTCGAGAGAGCGCCAGCTTTGCCCAAAATTTTTTAGCGAATTTATTGTTGAATCTGTTTTTACTAATAAATACATGAATAACGGTTTGGCAAAACATCAACAAAATAAATTGAACCTATCGATAAATACTGAGGGATACATTCTTACAAAAAAGTATTAAGAGATAGCGACGCGACGCACGGCACGGCCGGCGATATAGGGACCTGTGTACGTTTCTATGTTTAGAACACGAACACGTGTAATTCCAGTTCATTAAAATCGGAACTTAGAGTAAATATTTACGAAAGTCTTTTGTAGTTGACTGTAGGTAGTGTTCACGTTTATTTAATTTTTTTTTTCCTCGGAACACAAGAATAGTTTTACAAATGTTCATGGTAATACACTCGTTAAAGTTATTTTTTGTAACTTTTTGATGATGATTATTGTTTTTTTTTTTTCTGAAGTCATGATCAAGAAAAGTTTTTTGTGATTCGAATGCAGCTTCCTGAAAAAGAAGCTTCATCGATTAAAGAAGAATGGACACGATTGGGTCGCACGAACTTGTGATTGTGATCTAAGTACAATATCGAGGCTGAGTTCAAGGATTTACGCTTTTAAGAATATACATTTGGTGGTATATACACTCTAATTATGTAAATTGAATAAAATCACAAAAAAATATTGAATTAAAATTATATTAAAAATTCCAGAGGTTTCTAGCGAAAATCTTAAAATGCCACCTTCTAGCAGTTCTTAAGACATAAATTTAATAAAAATCGTTAGAGCAGTTTCTTAAGGAACCTTATTATTATTTTTCACTTTTGTTAAACATCAGTTTTTTAAAAACTATTATGGAAGTTTTAAGACCTTGCCTTCGACAAAAATTTTAAGTAAATCAAAATAACAGTTTTGAAAATATTTTGAAACAAAAATGGATCTTTTTTCAAAATTAGTTAAGATCTCAAAAATCTAAATTTTTCAAATTTTGATTCGCAATCTTTTTAAAACAACCTTGAAATTCTTTAGTATAAAATTTTGTCAAAATCGTGTAGGCCATTAACGAGAAAGTCAGTTTTTATGAAAACGGTACGTACTACGGGGGGTACCGTTCTAAGACTTTTTTTCAAAAAATTTGTTTACATCATTAGAAAGACTTTTAAGAAATAATCCTTCACATAAAAATCTATCGATATCGTTAGAGCCGTTATCAAGAAAAAAAGGTATTATCATAAAGTTTTTTATGACAGGTAATTCAAGACTTAGAGGCTGAATTCGAAAAACATTACTGCAGGCTGCCCAACAAACAGTAACTGCCAATTTTGAAGAAAATCTCAGGCTATAGATCCATACTCGGAAAGACAGACTTACAGAAAGGCAGACAGACAGAATTGTAGGACCCACTTTTCATATTCTCTATATCATCGTAATCTCATGTTCATGTCAGACAGACGGCACTCGGCCACGTTCTTATAATGTATGTTAAACCAAATTTGTAAAAAAATGTTTTTGAAAAATAAAGCATTTTAATAATAATTGTTTAATTGTTATCTAGAAATTTTTTCCTGCTCGATTGCAAAACTTGTCTTATAAGGAACTATAAGGCAAGTTACTTAATCGCAAGTAAAAAGTAGAATTTTACCATGGAGATAATTTTTTAAATGTTGTTATGATGAAGGATTTTCATTCATCTTGAACAAAATGGAAGCCTTTTCTCCTGGAGTAGTTTAACGTATTGATTTGTAATCATGCAGTAAGATTCTGTGACACTTTGCGATGCTGTGGTACCGTGGCTTGATGGTTAGCTGTTTACAGGGAGGTTCGTGGTTCAATGTTTTTTCACTGGTATCACCTTTCGCTAGCAATTGTTAAGTTCTCTGACAGTAAATTCATTGCCATGAAAAGCGCTATCTCGGTTAGCCTTTCAGACCGGCAGAAAATTGTAGGTCCCTTCCATTTTTCACATGGTATGGTTTTGAGAAATACGCTCGGCATCGGGGCTCGAGTCTGCTGAGACTCATTTGTAAAAATAATATTTCGCAATCCGAAACTACATCTCCCTAGCTCTTTTGCTTTTTGTTTTCCTTAGAAAAAAGTATCTGGATCTTCTAAGCCATTTCAAGAAATTAATACTGTTGTATGTAACTAATTATTTTTAGATAAAAACAACAAATGAATGAAGAAAGCAAAATGAATTGTAAAAATACAAATTTAATACATATGACATATACAACAAATAACAAAAACAGAAAATGAACATTATTTAAGAACAAAGCAATAGCTTTCAAAACCACTAAAGTATGAGAAAGTAAGTGGCTTAGTTGATTTTTAATAGTTTTTTAAAAAATTTCAATTTCAATTAAAATCAATTTCATATAAAATTGTCCCTCGTGCCTACACGGAAGCATAAAGACCCCCCCCCCTCCCCTCTTATACAACTTTTTTATCTTTATCTACCAAACCTTTCTATCATTACCCTTTGGAAAACCGTATCTAAAACACCCTAAGTAAATAAAATAAAATTCTGAAAGCTTATAATTAATTTTAAAAATAATTAAAAAATTGGGAGTGGTGAAATTTTTTTTTTAACTTTTTTCTATACGCTATTTAAAACAAATTTGGACTGGCCCTGAATTCCTAGGTTTTGCTTTTTTATGTCTAACGGTCCTCCACTATAAGCACAGGGCCAAATGAGCTATTATAATACGTTATTCTTCGAAGGATATTCGATTGCATATAAACATTTGTATTCTTCACACACGGCTGCTGCCACAGGCTCTTACCAGCGGCTGGCAATTGCAGCAGCAAGTAGCGGCTGGCAAAGCAGTCACACTTAGCTTCTCGCTGCTAAATTTTTTCATATCGAGCAGTGGCTAGCAGCCCAGTCACACTGATTTCTTACCGATTGACAACTGCTCAAAGTCAATTTCAGTTCGCTGTTTAGAACAGTTATTTTTTTGTTTATTTTTGTAAGATTACAAAATTGAATTAAAAATTTCTGAATTCACCCATCCACAGTGGTACCCGTGGCGTGATGGTTAGCATATCCACCTGCTAACCCAGAGGTTCGAGGTTCGAATCCCAGTAGCGGCAAAAATGTTTTTCCACGGGTATCGCCTTTCGCGAGGAATTGCCAAGTCCTCCGTTAATAAATTAATTGCTATTGAAAGCGCTTTCCCGATTAGCCGTTCGCATGGTGGTGAGAAATGCGCTAGGCCCAGGGGCTCCTCGCTCTGTTGCGCCACCCTGTTTTTTTATTTTTATTTTACCCATCCACAGCATAGAAACGGTTGAACCTATTTATTGCAACCAAAACATCAGATTCTTTTCCTCAAAAAAGTTGAATTAAAATTTTTGGCTAGCACCCGATGTGGTCAGATTTCGCTACTAGCTATTGACTGCCGCCAACCACCAGCTGCCAACCGCCAGTCGCTACGTTACCAAAAGATGAATATGTTCAACTTCGCAGCCGCTGCTAAAAATTCGCCGGCTGCCAGAGCGAGTAGCGAATTTTTTGGTAACACAAAGCTGTTCAAAGGCTGGCAGTAGCGGCTACTCAATTCGCCGCTGGCAACCAGCCGTATTTGACTCTTGCTTACCCGTATGTTAAGGTGGAATCATTTTCCATTGCATTCGTAAATGAATTTAAGAGAATCAATAAACGAACACACCTTTGAGTACCTAATATAGAAGTGCCCTAAACAATGTGTCACAAAAAGCTAGTTTAGAGAATGATACCGTCTAGTCTCTAGTGTCTACTAACAGCAAAAGGTTACTTAATTTTTTTTTTTTTTTTTTTTTTAATGTTCTGCACCCTTTTTTTTTTAACGCATTTTTGTGGCCGCGACAAGGAAACGCGTTGTCGTTTTTATGATTTGGAATTGCCAAACGGTTAAAACAATTATTTTAAATCTGCCTTTCAGTGACAAATATTATGAGCAAAAACATACATATATATTTACTTAACCAAAGAAGAATTTTACCCTACCAAAATGACGAAATCTACTTACTGATTGCCATTTTGTTATTACTACAACTTCTTATAGTAGGGGAGCCCAAGAGGGGATTTCGCGCGTTACTCGAGCGCGTCAGAAAATCATATGGGGAGAAACCTTGCACCATGTAATGTACTCCTACCATATATTAAACCTAAATGTTGGGGCGTTCGCTGAGGGCAGCCCGTCAGATTAGTAAAAAAAAGTCGATCATCGGAAATACTCGAGCGCGTCAGATTAAAAGATGGTAGGTTGATTACATCGAGAAAAGTGTATATTTCAATAATCTGACAATTTGAGCGGGGCCTTCGTAAGTAGGCGAGTCACAAAGATGTAAAAAAAAATCGATGTTTCGAAATACTCGAGCGCGATAAATTTTTTTTTTATTTTGAAGTTAATTTTATCAGGATTACGGAAAACATATAATCTGACATTTTGGTTGGGGCGATTGAGGGAAAATCGTCAGTGAAATGTATAATATATGATGGTTTATATCTCGGTTAATATTGATATTAGCAATGGGTCCATAAGACTTTTTTTGTAGAAAACTAAATTCTCTACAAGTTTGTGATTTACAATTTTTCTGTAGCTTTTGTTATTTACGAGATAACTACGATAAAACGTGAATTTTATGGAAAAATCTGGTTAAGTGGCCCGTACCACCTTCCCGGTATGAGTAACGACTTTGCCAAAAAGAACATTTTTGTAGAGCTTTCAATTTTGAGAAAAAAAAATCTTCGGTTAAAGCGATCCCATGAAATGCCGCTGAGTTATAGAAATTTAAAAATAAAAAATCAGAGTTTCCGTGTATTTTCAATGGAAAATCTTCACACCTCTTGATCGAGCACTTAAAATTAATATTAAGGGCTCAAACTTTCAGGATTTTTTTTTAAAGTATTTTCAACAAAATTTCAATACAAAATTTTTAAATACATAATATGTGTACATAATTTCTGATTGCATCCAGTAACAAAAAATAGAAACAACAAAGAATTGTTACTTTAAAATTGTCAGACTAAGAGAACGCCCCCATATAATTGTCAGATTATCATCCTGGAGGACGAACACATCAAGTTGATCACTCTGTATAAAAATCTGACGCGCACGAGTATTTCAAGGTCACGTGTTTTTTTTACATTTTTAAAAATCAGCCATGACTGATCGCCCCACTCAAATTGTCAGATTATTGAAATATACACTTTTTAGAGTACACTTAACATTCACTTTGAAAATCTGACACGCTCGAATAACTTTATTTTTTTTTTTTTTTTTAACCTCTCTTTACGGCCATTTGCCCCCCGTAAATCGTCAGATTAATATATATCCGTTATCAGAAAGACAAAGCGCGTATACTCTATGAAAATCTGACGCGCTCGAGTATTTCAATTTATCTGTTTTTTTTTACATTTTTAAAAGCTCATACACGCCCATCGCCCCACTAAAATGAAAAACTGCCATACACTTTTTTTCGTTTTAGAACGTAAACTTCACAATCCAATAAGTCCCCATGACGCTTTAGTAACTGCAAATTTAGCGGCTCGGGCTCCCCTACTATTAATGGAATATGGAATTTTCATGACTTAAGGAATTTTCATTAAAAGTATTTTCATTTTATGTTATTGTTTTACAGAAAGAAAAAGTATGTCGGGAAATTTTGAAAATATTTGAAAATCCCTTTTCTCTTTCGTAGGATTTTTTTTGTTTGTGTTTGTAAAAAGATTTAATTTGTGGTTTTTAGAAAATGCGTGCCATAAGGAACTTCATTGCAACAATGGTCAGTTATCTTTACGACAGTCTAACCTGTTTAAACTTCTGTGGCCCAAAATTGCGTCCTATAAAATGTTGTGATCAATTGGAACTGCAGATGCAGACTAGAGTTCTGTAGTGTAGTGTTCAAAAGCTGCATTTTAGATTTTCAATTAGGTTTATTGATATTTTTATTTTTGAAAGAGGATGACAAATATAATACATCAAAAATTTCTGTTCACAGACAATTTTCGAACCTAAACTATGGGTTGACTTTTAGTGTCAGCGGATTTAAAAATAATTATTCTTAAAAAACAAGAAAAGAAAAGAAGGCCGAATAGCCCTGCAAAATATCCTCTCCTCCATTAGACTTAAAATCACGTTAAATTTCCTTTTCCAAATATTGCAATATTTATTAATAGTCATAAGCGTCATTATATAAACATCGTATGGTGATATAGTGTCAATTTGAATTTATCTTGAATGTCGAGTCTTCCAAAATGTCATGTATAGTACAGTCAATGAAAACTTCGCTCTCTATATCATTTGCTTTTGACAGTGAATATCTAAAGAAAAATACGAATTAGACGGATTTTGTGAATAGGGAAAATTCTAACTGAATTAAACTTTTAGCCAAATAAAAATGTTAAGCCTCTGATTAATTAGAACAGCCAATGACAGATGATGTTGTTCCAAATCAACACTGAATAACTTATTCAGACGTGAAAGCTACAAATTATCTATCGCCTACAGGTTTTGATATTTTTGTCAAAAACATCTTGTGGTTAAAGAATTTGACACGAAAACAAAAAAAGAAACGACTGCCGTCCTGTCGGACAAAGTAAATAAATCAAACCCAAATCCCAGGAGAACTAAATTAAGTACTTCCATTTAAAATGCCAATTTTTTTTTTAATTTGAATTTATAAAAATGTCTTTTTCGTAAAATGCAACAAATACAAAAATTTAATTAAAATATAGAAAAGTTTTTTGATGTGCCTTAAAAATGAAGCGCTGTACAGGCGGCGAAACAAAATTTGTGTTCGAAGCGTGAATTGTATTCAATTCTAATGACAATAGGAAAATGCGAACGTTTTTTGAAAAAATTGCTCCAAATTCGATATTTAGTCACTGGCTACCATCGAACCAGCGGCGCCAAGATCACAGGACTCTCCAAAGCAAAAATATGGAATTACGACGACGACAAGTGGCAAGAAAAAGAAAGTTCATTCACAAGCCGTGTCATTGTTAGAAATGAAATGAAATAGCTGACGAAGTTGAAGTTAATTTTGATTTTCGGATATCGATACTTTTCTTCTCACAAAAAAAAGGAAAACAATATTGTGGCGTCATAATAACGCTTGTTACGGTACATGACTACAATGTTAGATATATTTCGTGGTTTAAAAAACCTTGTAAAGGTCACTCACATTAAAACCGATTCACCAGTATTTCGTTTACATTATTCAATCACTGTGATGGTACTTATGGCATTTTCATTGATAATAACGACACGGCAGTATGTTGGCAATCCAATTGATTGCGTTCATACAAAGGATATACCGGAGGATGTTTTGAATACGTATTGTTGGATACATTCGACGTACACGCTAAAGAGTCATTTTCATAAGAAAGCGGGTGTTGCTGTGCCTTATCCAGGAATTGGAAACTCGGAGGGGGAGGAACATGAGAAAAAACATTACAAATATTATCAGTGGGTGTGTTTTTGTCTATTTTTTCAGGTTTGTATTTTATTATATTTGTTTTTTCTTATATTTTTGATAATTTTAATTTTTTTAATTTTTTTAAATAATTTTTCGAGTTTTACTTAAGAACATCAATTCAAAACGGTTGTAAATGTTTGGGGTCATGGATTTTGAATAGTTGCATAAAAATCTTTTTTCTTACCTAAAGATGAAGTTGGTTTTGGCCAAATTTTTTTAAAAATCACAAAATCACAAAAATGTCTCCTCTTATCTGCGCCAAAAAGATTCCGATATACGGGGAGAAGGCAAAAACGTGGTTGTGTACAGTACACTGACTTTGTATATTGATTTGGTGCGTTTTTTCGCAGTTCAGTAATTATAAAGTCAGCACACTTTTAACTTCTCACCCAACAATAGTTGTGACGATTGACGAATTTATCTTGCTTAGCCATATTGCAATTAATCCTCAGCGAAGAGTTTCATTTAATTTAACTCCCACAACTCGCACTTCCTGTCTACACCCTAATCAAATCCTCTTTAACGGATAATCTACCAATCCAGTGCCTTAACCCTAGTTTACAAACTGGGGTCCATTTGGACCCCAGAGCATGTTTGAACACTCATAACTTTTTTGTTTTTCATTTTTTTTAAATGGGATTTTTACTCAGTGAACAAAATTCAATTTTTTATTCATTTCTTAGGCTGAAACGATTATCAGATGCCTACAGATTTTTCTGCGATTTTTTTGTGAAAAGAACCCGTCCACCCGAACTGGGGTCCATTTGGACCCCAGTACTGAAATTCTATGAAAAATCATATTTTTTCTAATAAATAATTATTTTATTTTAAAAGCAGCCTAGTTTATGTTTAGAAGAATTTAACTTGAAGTTGTGGGCAGTTTCGGGAGACATTTAACACATAAGGTTCTAGTGTGGCAAGAGCAACGACATCTGCCACATCCATCGCCTGTGGTTCTGGTTTTCTTGTCATCTGCTCTTGGGCAAAGGTGACATCTGCTTCTTTTACAAGAGAGCCTTTCGGGGACTGTTGGTAATTTTTCCTGAACTCTCCCCAAAATACAGAGAGCATCCATTGCAGATTTTCCAATGCCAGATTGTGTTGCATGTTGAGAACGGTTATTCAATTCTGACTCAACCAGTTCCTCCGCTAGTTCGATGAGTTTATCACTTCTGTACAATTTTTTGTTTCTTCTAGGTGGATTGAAGTGTCGAAAAATGATAACAGTTGCTAGGGCTGCTATGTCCAGTAAGTTGTAGAATACAACCATCGGCCAGCGATTCGTTTTGCGTGTACATGAATAAACTGAGACCGTTTGGTCGAATACATCGACTCCACCTTTGGTGCTGTTATAATCCAGTATCATTGCAGGCTACTTTGATGACCGAAAGTGGCTTTCTCACAGTTATGTTGTGTTGATAGCAATACCACTTGTTTGTTTGGCTTCGGAACATAACTCACCAACGCCATTTTTCCAGAAAATCCAAAAATGGATGAGTGGACTGGACGATACTGCTTTTTGTTATTGACCTTTACAGGCTCATTCTGCTCATCAAGAACCTCCTTCGCTACAAAAGGTTTAGGCAAATCTCTTTTGTTTTTCCGAATCGTGCCAAGAATAGTGATTTTCCTATCCAGCAACTTCAACGCCAAATCCACCGACGTAAAGAAATTATCAATAGTGAGGTTGCGTCCAGAATTGAAATATGATGGCATCAACGACATCACCACATCATATCCACGACCAAGTCCTGTACTTTGGTCAGAGCTACCAGTGTAGACAGAAAACTTCAGTGGATAGCCCGTTGAGCTTTCATACATCCACCTAAAGTTCAAGCCATTTTTGGCTGGCTTGCTTGGCATGTATTGGGGAAATTCAATCATTTTTACCTGAACAAAGTGAAATAATGACTATTTTTTTCTTTTGATAGGCGGACCTGACAAGAACATTGATATGCATCAATATTACAATCAGTAATTACGTAAAACAGACATATCGAAAGGGATAAGCGGGAATCCCAGATTTGCAAAATTAGGCAATTTCCATCGTTTTTGAAATTGAAAAATTTTATTGCTGACCTCCTACCTACCTGCATAATGACATCTCTGCTTAAATTTCTTTATCCTTGTTATATATAATACTTAGAAACAATTCATACAATAGCCAGAAGAACTATAACTGAACAATATAAGTCAGAAATCAAAAAAATTTCGAAGAAAAAATCGTGGGGTCCATTTGGACCCCAGTTCGGGTGGACACGACTTTTGCCGGTTTGTAAACGAGGGTTAAACTGACATCTGGAGCAAAATACCACACTTTAATCAGTTCCCAGACACTTAATCCAAACGCACCTGTGCCACTTTCCAGTTCAACATCCAGCTTCGACCTCTTTTTGCCTCCCACAGAACAAACTATTGACTCAACAGAGTCGCGCTCTAGACAAGAGACAAATAATAACATTTAAAAATATCAGATTCTTTCTGGCTTATCTTCACAATAAATCAGACATAGTTGGCTATGAAAGCAAAACTATAGGGCCAGCAGCGTCACTGTCTCTATTCACCCGGAAGGTCTTCTTAAGAAGCAGAAGGATGGTAAAATGTTAAGGGCCGATGTTGATTTTGAGTAAACCAAAAATTTAAATTTTTATTAAATTATTGTTATTTCTTTCCCGTGGCCCGTGGGCCTTATTGCTCAAAAAAATGCAAATAACACCCACGGACTTTGTTTCCTCTTTGAAGAGGCAATAAGACCCATCAAAGAAAAGAATTTAGGCCCATGTCTTTTGTTGCCAATTTGAAACAGATTTATATGAGTGTGATGCACATGGGATCTTAAAACTAGTTTTCCTTCTTAGAAAATATATAGAACAAAGTGGATGCGCTTAATGTATATATTCTAGAGTTCTTTTATTTGAAGAAAAATCATTTTGAGGTACCGAAAAACAAAACCCCGAAATTTGGGCACTTATTTCAACTTTCAATGGATATGAATTCATATAGCTTACGTTGTCTTAACTTCGTGACATAGGATGATGGAAACTCAGTTGACTTTCTTACGCGCATATAATATTCGCGCGAATTTTTATTTTTACACCACACATCCATACTCCCTTGAGAAATTTTTTTCCGCTTCACTTTTAGCTTCATTATTTTATCCGTGAGTAAAAAGCAAAGCGAACAAAATTTGCCTCTGGGTAATACGAGCTTGTGGTGAACTTAAGAAATTCGAGGGAAATTGATGCATAGTTCCATAGACATTTCTTATGAACGTGTGTCCCTCTTTGATATGTCATAATCCACAATCAGAGCATAAACCTATGCCTAGGGGAGTTGCATCCCTGTACCAGTTTGTTCATATTGAAAATAAGTTAAAGTGCAAACGTTGAGACTACTTTTCGATTTGATTTTGCAGAAAAAGGTTCTGAGGCCCGCGGCTATTACTGCCATTTCATCTTGGAAATAACCCCCGTGGGCCTTACTTCCAAAACAAAGAGAAATTAAGACCCATGGGTTTTATTGCCGCGGGCCTTAATGCACTGCACAGTGCTAATTATGTGCGGCCATACTACTTTTACTTGGAATCAAAAACATCAGCGAAAACTTGGAGGACATTTGTAATAGTAATATTAACTAAATAAAGCTCTGATATCACAATCTGAAAATTCGGTTTTACAGTTCTTCAAATCCGGAAAACTGTGGTTATTTTATTATATTTGACAAAAAAAGCTAATGCAAACAAGTGAAACATAATTTCAATGAAAAATTACTAAAAAAGATAAGCTCGTAACACATTCTATCAATCTTCGATTGAACTTTGGAAACGGATATGTTCAGTGCAGTGTTTTAAAAAGAGAATAGTTCAATTAAGGTTTTATTACCTTAAGTGCTTAACTCTATATTTATGGTTAAGTATTTTGAGAGCCCCAGTGATGCAGTAGTAGATAGTGTTGATTTGTTATACCGGTGGAGTAGGTTCTTTTCCCTCAGCCTAATAGTTTACTCTGGAAGACATGGATTATGGACATATACAACTGCGGTCAAAATAATAGTAGTAAAGAACTTAGGAAACAACAAAATTGAAAAAAATAAAACTTATCCGTCAATTCTAATTTAAAAAACCAATAACGTGGTCTTTAAAATGGTGTTTATGATTTTATTTACAAAAAACAAAACATCACTTTTATATTACTATCCGATAGTTGCAAGTTTATTGAACAGATTTTGAAATTCAGCGGTCAAAAAATAGTAGTGATAGGAAAATCTACCTTGAAATGTTACGAAATCGAAAAATTAGGTAAAAATTTTTTATTACAAGTTTTCAGTTGCATGTCCCTTGTTAGCTGTAACAGCAGTACAAAGACGTTAAATAAAGTTCATCAGGTTTCCACACCTTCCTGTGCTTATCGAACTCCATGATTGCTGTAACGCTTCCCAAAGGACTGTGTTGTTGCTTGGTTTACATCTAGAAGCATATTTTTTTACAGCGCTCCATTGGTTTTCGATGGGATTCATGTCCGAAGACTGTGCGGGCCACTCCATTACATCTACTTTACTTTCCTGGAACCATTGCTTCTTATACTAAACGACAATTTCAGTGGCATTTCATCCTCAGTTTACGGTAGCATTAATTCCTGTATTTATCCTAACATAGAGATGCTGATTCATAACGCTTTTAATCCGCTTTATGGGTCCAACTCCGTAGAAGAAAAAACATGCCCATACCATTATGATTGTAAAGTGTGGATTATATTCAGTGTTTCGAGGTCTTTTTACATATTGACGAGATCCTTTTCCACCATATAAAACAATTATAGTGTAACGGGTTTTCACTATCAACGCAATACGAAGTAGATAAATACCAATTTGTGCAATGCTTTTACTCACACTACTATTAATTTGACCGCAACTGAACATAAGCATTTTGAAACTTACCCTTAACTACAGTCGGACAAAACGTCTAATGTGCGTTTAGCGGTTTTTTCAAAGCTTTGAAAATTAAAGTTACAGTCTTGGGTGATGAAATACTATATTTACTGATTTTAGCTAATAGTTGTACCTAGTAGTTGAAATAGTTACCAAGAGATCCAAAAAGTCCCTGGCAATACCAAACGCCTTTTTTATTTGCATCTCAGAGACTAAAACAGTACTGAACTTAGAGCAAGCTCATTTGTACACATCTTATATCATTGATGCAAGTGTTACTGTTAGTGACTAGTAAATAACGCCAACACAAGCTCGAAGAGAACGTATGTATATGGAATTGGATGGAATGCCGCAGGAAAACTTTTTTTTAATTTTATAGATTTTCAACTATTTATCAGCAGCATTCAATCAGATCAAGCAATTTTTACCTCCAATTAAATGTACAGTAAGACAAGCTTTGCAATTGTGCAATACGAAAAGCGAGCCGAGTATTCTGTTTGTATATGAATAATGAAATCAATAACCTGAGTCTCTAGGTCTTGAAATAACGGTACCTGCCATACAACCACTATGATAATACATATTTTTCTCGAAAGCGTCTCTAAAAATTTCGTTTAAAATTGGTATGAGAGATAATTTTTTATTTGTTTTTGTTATGACGCAAACAAAATTAGTAAATAAGTCTAAAAACGGTATCTTCCATAGCACCGTTTCTTCATAACCTATTTTAACGAATTTTTGTATTTAAAAAGTCGTTTAATAAAGACAGCGTACATATAAACATTTGAAAAATTTGAACTTTTGAAATTTCTAAAAGAAATTTTGATTTTTTTTTTTCAATATTTTCATAATAATTACATTGAATCATTTTAAGTCTTATGACGAATGCTCTTTTGGCAAGATTTTAAGATTTGCGTACTAGATTTTTGAAAAAACTCGTTCAAAAAAAATGTTCTTACGTTTGGATTCATTTTGCTGCGTGTATTAGTTACAAACTGCTGGCGTTTTTACATTTCCAATCAAAACTTTGAAATATTTAATTATATCTTTTTTTAATATTGTACACATGTGATTTTATAAAATTTTAATAATTAATGTGTAGTTGGCAACGCTATATTGTGAAGATTGAATACTTAAACCTTATGTACTTAGCCTTAAGATTTTGATTAGAGCACAATCGGCCCAGTCAGGCATGCCGATCTTTTATTTGTCGTTCGGCCAAACATAAACATCTCCCTAAATTTCTCACACCAAAAATTTGCTCTCGTAGACTCACTTCAATGCTTATTATAGCATTATAAGATAACGGAATTCAAATCTAAGAAACATCCAAATCGCTTACAAGTGATTTTCCTTTTTCGCGAGGAATTGGTAAGTCCTTTGAAAGCCGAAGAAAGTGGTTTTCACCTAGTCCTGGTGGGCCTGGTGCATTTGAGACCTACTGGGGATACAGATCATTTATGGGTGATTCTATCATCATTCCTTATCAAAAAAAGTGTAATAGAGAAGGATCCCTTTACTCTTTTTCTGATTTTACGATGTCGATGTGGCGTTAATTTCATCGTTGAAGGATAATCATAAAAGGATTACAACTCTCCCACTTATTATTACTTATCTTTTTTGCCAGTAGGTAGTAGAGAAAACTCCGCTTTTTTCAAAGAAACTGTAGTCTAATATGTCTCAAATTTCCAGAAAACTCCTTTAAGAAAACAATCGCCTTTTTCTAAATACTTATTAGAAACAGTGATCTGTACTCACTTAATAGCAGTTACATATGTATTTATTTATTTTTGAATAATTTAATAAAAACAGATGTCAACTTCTTTTCACAATACATATTTCCTTTTGCTCAAATCGTTTGAAAAAAACACAGCTGACTTATTGTCGTAAGCCGTGTTTTATTGGGAATTTTATAGTCGTCTTCACTAATACGCTCAATAAAACTCTATCACTAATGCAACTTTATTCCATAAAGTCCATTTACCAGTCATCTCTATTGTTCACTTTCGAACACTGACTTATTTTTGTTCAATAACAATAATCATTGTTGTTTTCCCATGTGCGATGTTTTGCGATGTTTTGCAAACGTGAGTATAGATTCTCAAAAAAAACACGGCTATTGTGATTCTCAACGTTGAGTGCTTTTCGATGGTTTTGATTTTCTTGTTCAGCACATCATCGTTTTCTTCAAAATTGAAAAAATAAAAAATCATGCAACTGCACTCAACCCTTATTGATTTTTAATAAACTAAGTGCTTTTACACTCAATGTAATTGCGTCTTTCTTCATAAACCATTCCAAAAATCAGAACAAAGATAACAAGATCAGCCCTACCAGCGAAACATAAAAGAGACCATAGCCATTCATTTGAAAAATTGATTGTAAAAACAAAACCGAAAAGAGTAGGCAAAAAGAAAAAAGAAACGTACTTTGCTAAATTTGCAGATGGCTTTCCTGCCTTACATCTTCACCTCTTAAGTTCGAAGAGCACATTCGATCGCATACAGCTACCACCAGCGAGATTATATTTCCAAAAATAGATCAATAAATTCAGATTGGAAAGTGTTCCTTGATGCTCAAGAATCTTAAGTTTCCGATTTACGACTGAATCGTGTAGTAGGTAGGTACTACTGTAGTACGGCAGTAGTTGCCCATTGGTTTCGTATTCACTTTTGTTTTTTGATCCTCTTAAATTCTGTTTCAGTTCAATTTTGAATTGGATTTCAAATGGAAATTTTGAAACCGTGCACTTAAACGAAATCCAATCGGGGATAGTACGGGTCGACGTACAGGAAGAAGTAAATATCAGCTTTTGTGGTTGAATATATTGCCTAGAGCAGTACATTGTGCTTTTATTAAAAACGTTGAGTATACGCACGAGTGCGCGTCTATTTGTAGCAATTGTAATTAAGTGATAGCAGTGAAACATGTTTGTGTACAATTGGTTTTGAGAGAAATAACATAATTTAATAGGTACTTGCCCTTACATGCTGTATGCTTGTATTTTATGAAGTTGAAAATTCATGGTTTCTTTTTAATGATTGCTTTTTTTTTAAAGCAATTTTTGCGTGTTTTTGAAAATAGTGTGTACTTAACGTTAATCCGTTATCAGTTTTAGAGGGCAGCTGTTAGACTCAAGCAGCAAATTGTTTGAATGAAATTGTGACTTTAACGTTAAAAGTAAAAACTACTTTTAAATATTTGACAGCTTTTTTATTTAGTTTCTTGTAAGGACCAGACAGGTATTTAAAATTTGAAAATCATGTCATACTCGAACAATCCACGTGGGATTTCAGTTTTCAGGTTTTCGAGTGCTCATTTTTCGAATCTCGTAAATCTTAAATTCAAAATGGAACACTTCATCAGTGTTTTAGGACCGTGCAATAAATTACATTTTGCCCATGAACAAAAGATCGAAAACCTAATGGTTTCAAAAAATTCGTAGTCTTAAGAAATATTCCGATGGATTGCCTCAGCTCTCTTTTTTATTTGATGCATAATTTAAAAAAAAAAAAAAAAGCTGACACTGCTATTTTCTAAGTGTCAGCTTTGTATATACAGGGTGTCCCGTACGTCGTGTATTATCCTTTTGGGTGTGATTCTTCGTCACAATCTAAGAAAAGATTGTTCTACAGTACAGCTCGTTTCTCAACTTTCACATCACTTTTTGACAATTTAAAAAAAGGCTTACTTTGGTGTACCCTAACCTATGTTAAATTCGATATCTCTCTCTGTCAATAGTAATGACAGAGACCTAATCTTAGACTTAATTTTTGTAAAAATAACAATTTTTAAGACTGTATTTAAGTTTAGCTTCCGTAGGTTTAGGGTTGCCAGATTTTCAATTTTAAGTGGTGTTCAAATTTTCTTCCCGAAGCAAAGTTTTGACTGATAAACATAGATTCTTTATTTTTTTACAGATGAACAAAACAATAATAAAAAAAAAACTTTTTAATAAGTGCACTCAAAAACCCATACATTTTATGATGTTTAAAAATACAAAATATGTAATGGTAAAAAAAAAGAATTTTTAAATTTGAGGTTTATTTGAATAAAACTATAATATGGGCACTTTTAGTAGTTATTTTATGTATTTTATACAAATACAATTATAACAAGTGCTCAGAGTGTCTAGAACAACGAAGATACCAGGAACTTTATCCTAACTGAAAATTTGACAACCCTAAGTCTAAAGTCCAATTTAAATACAGTTTCAAAGATTACAAGACTAGAATTGAGACAAGAGTTAACGAGAGCAAACACCCACAATGAAATTCAAAAACAGCCTCTAACATGCATTCAAAACGAAGGAGGGCACTTTGAGCACTTGTTATAATTGTACTTGTATAAAATACATAAAAAAAACTACTAGAAGTGACAATATTATTATTTTATTCAAACAAACCTCAAAGCTAAGATCATAAAAAGCTGGAAATCTGGCAACCCAAAGCCTATAGGAGCTCAACTTATGTATACAGTCTTAAAGGTTGTTGTTTCTACGAAAAATTAAGTCTAAGATTAGATCTCTGCCATTAGTATTGACAGAGATAACGAATTTAACATAGGTTAGGGTACACCAAAGTAAGCCTTTTTTTAAATTGTCAAAAAGTGAAAGTCAAAGTTGAGAAACGAGCTTTACTGTAGAACAATTTTTTTCTAAGAATATGACAAAGAATCACACCCCAAAGGATAATACACAAAGTACTGGAAACCCTGTATATAAAGTGCGAACCTTGATATTTCTCATTTCTACACAAAGGCGTGTCTTTAAAACCTATGCTGCCAGCATTAAGAGCAATGGCAGCAATACTAACAAGCCATCGGACCCGCTGTTTCAAACTTGCCATATTTCAATGCAGGCAGCCAAACAAAAAGCACTACAAATGTTGATGCCAAAGAGAACAAGGGTTGCTTTCGACTAGTACAATGTAAATTACTATAGGAGAAAACCAGGAACGAACACCGAATTCTCAAAATAAAATAAAAAAGGAATAGAAGGATGCCATGATAGGAATGGCCAAATATTTCGACATAACGGCAGAACTTTAGAAAACACGGGAGCACTATACCGATATACACCACCTTTTCATCGATTTCAAGGTCGTAGTTATACGAAGATCAGCTGTACAAAACAAACTCTACTTTCGGCGTCCCTGCAAAACTCATACAACTACGCAGGATGGCTTTAGAAAATTAACTCTGCTCCAAGGTCCGTAAAGAACTCACCAGGCATTTAATATCAAAATGGCTTTAGACAAAGCGCTAAACTGTCATGCGGTTTCTTTAACTATGTTCATGAAAACATTGGGCAAAACTAAAACGTCAACACCAGAGGCATTATCCTTGAAAACGAACTTACTCACTTACTCAGACGATATTAGCGTAAGGGGAAACAGCAAGCGTAATATTATTTGGTTTTGTTTGCTAGCCATGAAACAGAAGCAGCAAAAAAGGGTTTGATGGTTAATGAGGGCAAAACGAGGTATATGCTGTCACCAAACAATGACAGAGAGCATCGGCGAATTGAATAAAACGTACCTAACAATAGGCATACATAACTTTGCGGTAGTACAGGATTTCTTCTACCTAGGATCCGTTATAGTTATAGAAACCGAAAACAACATCAGTTCAAATATCAAACGGAGAATAACTCCTGCCAACCGTTGCATCTTTTGTGTAGAAGAGAAATCTAACACACTCTAGAAAAAAGCACCCTATCCTTTATGAGACCTTGATCATCCCAGTTCTTCTTTACGACGTGGAAACATTGACTTATCTAAGTCAAATGAGGAAATCCTTGGTCGTTTCGAATAAATAATACGAATGATTCGGTCTTGTATGTGAAAACAATGTTCTCCGCACATTACAACAAAAGCGAGTTGTATGAGCTGTACCGCGACATGGGCATAGCTAAAATAATACGCATCGTGCGTGAGACTACGATGGTTGGGCCATGTAGAGTGGATGGATTTAAATGCTCCGGCTCGACTGGTTTTCCAAAGCATTGCAGGGAAATTGTGGAAGAGGAGAACCTTGTCTTAGATGGCGCAATCAAGTGGAAGAAGGCGTCAACCGACTAAGAGTGCAAAACTGGAGAGAGCTCGCACGAAATCAAAATAATTGTCAATTTATGTTGGATGAGACAAAGACTTAATCTAAACTGCCACCAATATTATCCAATTCTTGGGAATACCAAAACCATAATCATGGTTCGATAGCGCAATGTATTACAATCAGTATATTCGCCAAATACAAGCACCATCAATGCAACTGATGATATTGTGTCTTCTGAGGACATCAAAGAAATTTTAAGAAGTCTCAAAAACACTAAATAACTTGGATTCGACGGGTTAACAAACGGTCTCATAAATGGTTTTTTTGGTTTTATAAGAGAGGATTTTTTTTCTCTATTTCCTTCTTAACCCAAAGAAGCAACTATTATTCTCCACTTTATCCCCGCACTATAGCGGATCCTGATCCTAGGTAGACGAAGTCCTGTATTATTTCGAGGTTATGTCTTTTTATTATGTCGTTTTGTTCAATTCGCGTTCATCTTCCTTTTTCCCGGTCCTCTCCGTCGCACTTCTTGGATGGCGGTTATGTCTGCTTTGCAGCAGTCCAGTGCGTCCGCTAATTCTCCAGCTGCACGTAATACGTTAAGAGATCTAACGTTCCACGTACAGATCCGGAGGTCTTTGTCATTGATCACAATTCTTTTGTTCCGCATCACTTTGACTACACTCGCACTTACCAGCTTAGCAGGTCAGCTCGGGACGAAGAATACTGGGCACTGTGGTTGCCGCGTGGAGGTATAGTAAGGACAATTGACGAGTACTATACGTTGCAACATCTGCACGCTGCTGCCGCCAAGTTGACACCGGTCAAAGCCTTCCCGAATAGTACACTCCCAACCATCTAAGCCGGGTAGAAATTCTTATCTGCCTTCTACTTTCTTCAACTATGTATTTAGATAGGGTAAAGGCAGATCACCTTTACTAGGACGTTGACCTAAAAGATCTTTTGTGCTTTTCCCCTAGGCCCTAGGTTAGAACACGTAAAGTGTTAAGTTGTTCGTTAATTTGATGCAGTGTATAAGAACCTAAGAGTATTCGAAGATGTCAAGGGGACTAGTGTAGCCTTTTTGTCAAGCATTTTATTTTATGATGAAGAGCGTAGATAAGTACGTTTAAACGAGCTTGTTCTAAGCTCCGTGCGACTTAGTCTCTGATATAAAAAAAAAAATTCTATCATACATCTTTGAGATAAGTCTATGAATAGTTTTGATTAGCGGTAGCCAGTAGAGTTGTTCCAAGTGTGAATCATAACCTGCCGTTCCCAGGTAGCCAGTTCATGTTTAATGCTACTGATTAAAGGCCAATTATCTTATTAAGTTCCTTAAGTAAATGCTTAGAAAAATTTGTTTAAAAAAAACTTTTGCAACATTTCGATCGCTATGATATTCTCCCCAAAAATCATTTTTATCAATACAACACTTATCGCCAGGTTGACAGGATCACAAGAGATATTAAAGTTAGCCTGTTACATCAATCAGGAATAGTCCTTCTGGATATCGAAAAAGCGTTTGATTCGATGAGGCATGAAGGGCTTCTTCACCAAATCGTTGTTTTAAATTTTCCACCTTATGTATTTAAAAATTTCTGTAAATTGAAGTTGCAGCATGTGTAGACCAAGGATCAGTTTTTGGTCCGTATATTGTATATTCTATACACCCACGACATTCCAAAAGCGATTAACTGTAAACCCGCAATTTTCGCAAATGATACCAGCAATTACTCAACAGATTCAATTCGTTCCGTAATTGAAATCAATCTGCAATCTGCATTGAATCTAGTTCAACTATATTGCGTTAATTGGAAAATAAATTTGAAGGCCTCTAAGACACAGGCTCTTTTTTTTCACTACAAAAAGGAAACTTCAACTACTTGCCATATTAGTGAATAATGCAAAAATTTCTGTAGCTCAAAGCAACAAACTGGCCTCCTGTCCATAAATGTAAGGGATGTAATCCTACAAATGGCTCTTGTCTTGAAGACTTGTAGGTTTGTGTTACAGGCCCCCGCTTATAAGGGGTAAGACGGCAATATTTTCAATTGCTTTTGACCGATGGGCACGAATCCGATTCTTCACATCACTAACTTGAACTAACAGCTCGAATTTAACGCCAGTATTACGGCATTCCCTCACAAGGCATGGCTGTGAGAAATGCGCTAGGCCCAGGAGCTCCTCGCTCTGTTGCGCAACCCTATTTATTTTTTATTGATTACAGCTGCTGTACGAGAAGGTGCTTCAAGATAACTCAAAGATGGGTTAGTTGTCCGAGCTTTTCTAGTAATTTTGAGAAGTCTTAGAAGCGTAGGTTACTTGTTTCATTTTTATTAATGGCTTTACTTGTCAACTGTCAAGAAGTTACAGCGTTACCATTGCAGCTGTTAAAATAGAATACCAGACAAAATGTTGGGATATCTTGTAAATGAGAGTTTCATGTTTGTGTAGTCTTCTCAGATGTCAGAGAAATGAGAAATGCTGAGATTGAAAAACATGTAAGTAAACATAGTCGATATTAAATTTACTTACCATTTTTTCATTTCGAGCAAAGTGGCCGACACAATAAGAATAAGTATCTATTCCAATTCTAGGCGACTTTTTGTAAGTCTTATACATAGGTAACAAATCAAGCATTAAGCTTGACATTTATTCCATCAAGACGAAGCAAAACACGTCTTCTTCGCATCAGAGTCGGTATTAGTGATTAAATGCCAGTTGTCTTGTTGCTGGTGCTTTATTTTAAAATGATCAATCTTACGACAAAACTAGATGGCATTCTCAAACTTAATGGAAGAAGAAACTTATTTATTTCATGCATAGCAATCATCGACAGATGTTCCTCTCATCGCTTTTAGACTAATTACAGTTCGCAGAATGCACTTTCCAGTTGAAATGAGTTATATTGGCAGGCTAAAATATAAGATAGATAATTTTGATGGACAAAGGCATTAAATAAATATTTCACTCCAAAGTAGAAAGTCAGAGCAAGAGGTGAGCATGTGTTTAGAAATTTGTTTTGGAATTCTATTCTGTTCAAGCCATCACCCCATCAGTTTCCGACGTCGACACATTCTATCATCACTTTAAACTGAAGTAAAAAAAGAGAAACGTATCCTGGCAACCTGAGGAGACGGGAAATGGTCGAGTATCGAAACGAACATGCTCAAGAAATACAAACTGTTCCCACAATACATTTTGACATTGCCTTATACTGGGGGCCAGCTTTTGGATGTGATTTGGTGTTTTACAGCTACGAACTACAAGTATGCAGCTTGTGGGTTGTAGGCAATGGTAAAAGGAAAATATGGCATTTAATTTTAGCTCTGCTTTTGTAGTTTGTAGGCTGCCCCATGTGTCGTGCGCATTGGTCTATGGGGGAGGCTGATGTGGTGATGCATGTATATTAGTTTTTTTGGACGCGAGTCAAATGCTTTATGCATTAAAATTCTGCTCTATTTCATTGTGTTTTGTACGCTTAGCATGAACCCAATTAACTTGCTGCAACTTGTTTATTTTGAAAAACGTGCACAATGGCCCTGTACAATGTTAAAATGTTTTCTCCAAATTATTTTGTTTTTAATTATTTTTTCTCGGAAGTGTGGAGTCACTAAGATATTATTTAAATTTATATGGGATACAACATACAATATTCAAATGCTTAAAAGAGCGCACTAGATGACAATCGCAATTTCTTCCGTGTTTAAAGGAAATTTAAAAAGCTTCCCTTTTTATATTTTTCAAATTGTTTTTTAAACACTTATTCGTATACATATAGAAAACTGCATGGGGTACCGAACTTGCACCTGGACCTAGTGTGGTCTTCTCAACCATTCCCATGAAAAATGAAGGAGACGTACAATTTTCTTCTTGTTTCGCTTGACACGAGTACGTTGCAGCCTTACTTCGTTTTTTCCACATTATTCTTTTGCTTCGAAGTGATTTTTTTGTACTTCGTTTATTTTTGTTAAAAAAAAAAAAAAAAAAAAAAAATAGGGTGGCGCAACAGAGCGAGGAGCCCCTGGGCCTAGCGCATTTCTCACAACCATGCCTGGTGAGGTAATGGAGGGGTCCTACAATTTTCTGCCGGTTCCGAACGGCTAATCGAGAAAGCGCTTTTAATGGCAATGAATTTACTAACGGAGGACTTGCTAAATCCTCGCGAAAGGCGATACCCGTGAAAAAACATTTATGCCTCTGCTGGGATTCGAACCTCGAACCCCTGGGTAAGCAGGTGAACATGCTTACCATCACGCCACGCACGGGTACCACTTTTTTTTTTTTTTTTAAAATGCCATTCAAAACAAGGACAAAAGAAGGCAAATTGAGTATTCTGAAGTTTCAAGAAGCTGTTGGTTTGCGTTGCTCCAATTTAACGCTCGTACTGTGTTACTTAACATGTTGAGGGTAGTCACAACCCCTTGTGTGCGCTCAAATTATAAAAAAAAAAATCGGAGAAAATTTGCTACACTTTTGAAGAAATAACAAAATCTACTCCGACTTTCCGATTTTTTCTAGGTTAACTCCATTTTTTTTCTTCACTTAAAATTTTTTTATACCTAAACTCCAGACAACCATGGATTTGAAGCTTACTTACTTACTAACTTACTTAAGGTGGCGCTACAGTCCAGTCTGGCCAGGGCTTCAACCAACATGCTTCATCCAGTCAGCTCGGTCCCTAGCTAGCTGCCACTAGTCTTGCACGCCAAGTTGGTTGAGATCCTATCCTATTTGCGTGCGCAACCTGAGTCACGGTCTTTCTCTACTGCGCCATCACTCGGGATTGGATTCGAAGACTTTCCGGGCCGGAGCGTTGGTGTCCATCCCTCTACATGACCCAGCCATCTAAGCCGCTGGACCTTGACTCGTTTGACCAGGTCAGTGTCGCTGTACAGACCGTACAGTTCGTGATTAAATATTCTTTTCCGCACAGACGGGACCAAAAATCACCCCAAAAATTTTTCTCTCGAAGCATCCTAAAGCGTTCTCATCTACCTTTGACAAGGTCCATTGTCCATGCCTCTGCGCCATATATATAAGAACAGGGATGATAAGTGTCGTCTTATACAGGGACACTTTAGTTGTTCTTAGTCCGAAGAAACAGCGATTGGCAAGAGTTAATCTTCGTTTGATTTCAGCGCTGGTGTCGTTGTCTGAATTAATATCGGCGCCTAAGTAGACAAAGCCCTTAACTACCTCAAAGTTATAGCTATGTCTATCGTGACGTTCTGTCCAAGACGTCGGTGTTGGGTGTCCTTTCTTGATGACAGCATATACATACTTGGTCTTGCTCTCATTGACCACTAAACCCATCTTCTTCGCTTCCGTCTCAATGCTCATAAACGCGACATTGACATCACGCTGCGTTCTTCCAATTACGTCAATATTGTCGGCATATCCGAGCAATTGGACGAATCTTTGAAAGATTGTGCCTTTTGTGTTGACGTGGGAGTTTTATTCTTCTATTCTTTCAAGAACGATGTTGAAAAAGTTGCATGACAGTGCATCGCCGTGCCTAAAACCTTTTTTGACATCAAAGGTCTTGCAGACAAGACAAGATCTTATAGTCGACGTTAAGGAGGCTTATCTCTCTATAATTGGCGCAAATGTGAGGGTTTCCCTTCTTTAGGATAGGGCATACGATACTGAGGCTCCATTCATCACTGCTGCCTTGAAAAGTTCGGCATCAAGGCCAGCTGCATCTGTAGTCTTATTTGATTTAAACTTGAAAATGGCAAACTTATCCTGTTCTAGGTCGGGAAAACGGCATTTTTGGTTATCGTCCAAGTTGAATGGGGCATTCTGACAGGGGGATTTGTGTCTTCATCGCAGGTAAGCAGTCTACTGAAGTGGTCTTTCCAGGTGCTCTGTTACGACAGCGACTTTATTGCTATGTTTCCCTGCTGGTCTTTTTCTTTCGGGATTTGTCACTCTGGCAAGATCTTTCTACCTTTTGGTAAGACTTCTCAACATCTGTCCTGTCAGGGCATATCTCAATTTCCTTAAACGAATGCTTCTCATGCTGCTTTTTTTCTGTTTGAGAATTCGATGTTCTTCCCTTCTTTCCTCTTTGTAAATCTCGTTATCTTCTTCTTTTTCATTTCCGGCGTAAATCTCGTTATATCGGTGGAAAGTAGCCCTTGTTCTCTTTTGCATTCAGAATCTGTCGCATCATGGGGGCCGAGTTAAACCCAGAACCTTAAAGGCAGCGTTTCTGAAGACTTATTGGCATTGCTGCCACTGGTCTTCAATATGCTTGATGTCGGTATCATAAAATTCAAGAATAGTTGGAGGGACACTCGATTGGAGAAGGCACTAGCAATCTCTTGCAATTGAAGCATTCCGACGTCGAAAAATTCGAAATTTTTTTGCAGCCTGACAATGATATTTCCACCCGTTTTTAATACAAGAGAGAGGGCGTGAATTGCATAAGAGGAATTATTAGTTGTCCTACACTTTCATAGAATTTTTGAAGCTTCACATTTTAAAACGTAACTTTTCAAATATTTAAAAACGCATCAACAATAGGATTCTTAAGTTATGAACTCTCACCTTCATTGGCTAATAAACCAACACTGGTTTTCCCGTTAAAAAAAAAATGAGAAAATAATTTTTTTCGGATTTTCCAAATTGGCAACCAAAAATGATTCAGGCGACGTGAAACAAATCATTCAAGTTAGCATGCCCCGTTTTTTTTAACTGTCACATATTTTGCAATAAAAATGTAGGCGTAATTGATTTGATTGGGAGTGGTGTAGATTTAATTAGATGCTGACGGCCATTGCAATTTATTATAATGTTGTGGTAAATAGAAATAAATCATTTTGAGAAACCTTTCATCTTTTCTTCACTCAATAATTGTACGAAAAAGTTGTTCACAGGATGTGTAAACATTCATTTATTATAAAAGAAATCCTTTCTGTGACTTATGTATCATCTTGTTCAGAATTTTGTTTAAAAACTTCAAACATTCGACCTACTTTCACATTATTTCTCTGTTGTGAGCACTGACTCAATTAGATTTAATTCTGATTGGCGTACACAAACGCGCGGTTTTAACAAAACTACATTTTTCTACAATATAACTGTAAATTAACAGCGCAATTCAAAAAACTTGTGTTGACAAGACATTTGGCATGTTCATAGTCTTAATTTCTCATGAACTGAAATTCTGAAGACATGTCACGAATTAACTCATCAACTAATGGACATCAACTAATGAATTGGTGATTAAAACTTTGAAACTATTTTTATAAAGTGTGTCTAATTTAAAATGTATTGTGTTAAGGTCACAATGATGTGCTTGAGCACTGACACCACGCTTATTTATGAAAACGCCATGGCACAGTATAAATTATAAAAATAATGCCTCCCGCACGGATAGTAAATTTTGAGAATCTGTCAAATAACTGACCGATAAATAAAAAATCCAAAATTTATGAAATTATCTAAAAGCTGAAGTTTTCAGTTTCTTGAGCAAGTGAAATCACATTATTCAAGCTGAGCGAACAATATAGTCTGACCGCATGACAAAATCAAAGCAAGAATAAAAATTATATTTAAAAAATAACTCATGACACTTAAAGTGTCGTGTGAATATTTAAGTCTATGGGTGGATAGTGAAATAAAAATTTAACGGTAAATGATGATCAATGTGTTCTTTAAGGCTCACAGCTTGCGAATTTACATCTACAATGAGACAGTTTTAAAACATTAAATCGGTAGCCCCGAGCATTTCTTTTTTCTGTTCCTTCGTTGAGTTTTGAAATAATGAACACAATTTTTAAAATGGCGTATGGACAGGGGCGAACCCAGAAAAATGTTTCGGGGGATTTTGAAAAAACATATTAAAATTAATATTTTTATGTTTTTTTATACTCTGTATTGATTTGTATAAATACATTGCTAGGAACAGTCCTAACAAATATTATAAATGTGAAAGTAACTCTGTCTGTCAGGCTTTCTATGTAACCGTCCCCCACCCAAACTGCTAAACTAATTTAAATGAAATTTTGTACAGAGATATTCTAGAACCCGAAGAAGGACATAAGCTATATATTTTATCTCTATATCTCCACGGGAACGGAAACGTATAGGTACATGAGGTTAGAAACTACAGCAACAATTTCAAAAATTCTTCCACCGTTAGAGTGCTACACTATCCCTGAGTATTATAAACTTCAATTCATCTCAATATTCCTACGTGAACGGGAGTCCTTACTAATATAATAAGTGCGAAAGTAGGTCTGTCTGTTCGTCTTTATATGTTACCATCTCCCGCCCAAGCTGCAGAACCGATTTAAATGAAATTTTATACAAGATGGTCTAGATCTAGACGCCCATTATCGATTTAAAGCTCTCAATGGATTTTTGAACAATTCGGTTTTATTTATGATATCAGTTACTTACACGCCATATTAAAAGATGATCTTCTTAAGCATAGTAATGATTTAGGTATACTATACTTCGGAAAGGCGAAAACAGTGACATACAATACAACCTTTCGAACTATGTGAAGAGCTCCAGCTTCTGAAATGTATTCACTAGACTATTAATGACCCAAAACAACTGATTCAGTCATTTTAAAAAATAATTTGGATGAAATATATTGAAGTGCTTATATTACCATTGTACCGTCAGTACAGCTTCCGCTGAGAGAAGTTTCTCAAAATTAAAATTGATCAAGACCTGCTTGAAAAGCACGATGAGTCAAAAGAGACCATCTGCGGTATCTGTACTATCAATTGAAGTTGAAATAGCGGTTACTTTAAGCTATGACTATGAAAAGTCGAAATTTTCCACTCTTTTAATTTCTATTTGTAGAATTTTTGTTATTTTTTGATAAGCAATAAAACTCATTTAAGTACTCATACATTAGTTAAACTGTAATTTAACGTTTTCTTAACAGCGGGCAATATAGGAGTCCTCGCAAACCTAATTTCGCAGACATAAACGTTTGGCCTAGCGCCGCCACTGCTTAAGGACATCATGAAGTCGACTTAAGTTACTCTTTTATGTACACGTCCTTATGGCACATTGCACATACGACTATAATTTACCGTAACTTGAGTAGATAATTCTTGTATGTGCTGCAGTGTTTTTAACACATATGACAATGTTTTACTAAAGGATAAAAAAAATTAAACACTAAATAAATACCCAATCGTATTCGACCTTGCACATACAATAAAATGAATACGAATTATTATCTTTTAAACTGGGATTGATATTAAGATTATAGACAGCATTAGAAAAAAATTTTTTTTTATTTTGTTGAAACTTCTACAAAAAATACTAACTTGAAAATCATATTTTTTCACATACGGCATTAATTTTCTCAAGCGACGTAATGTTTTGCAAAGCCAAATGCATTAATTTTTTTCTTTTTTGCTGAGCAGTTGGACTTGCATTCATTTTTTTCCTAAGCAGTACCTGCGTCTGTAGATTAGTGGGTTCGATTTTTTTGTAGAAAGGTTGATACATGGAAAGTCTAGAAATAATTTTTGTTTAAAAACTTGTTTCAACGACGAAAAGATTTTTTTTTTTTTTGGTTGTTATAGTTGCAAATGGTTAAGTAATGTTAAGAATGTGGATTGAGATCCCACCATTCTATGTCAAGAAGTGTTATATATCCCTCTTGTGCACAAGGAGACATATATGGCTTTTGATTTTTAAATGTCGATTACTGCGATTTCTCAGCTGCCACAGGAAAAGTACCGTTTTGATAGCTTAGAATAGGTATTTCTTAATATGTATTTGTATATTTGGTTTTATCTTTCTTTGCACAATCGCCAAAAACCGCTGTCAAGTTATACAGTGCGCACAGTTAAAACGTAGTGCGAAAATACTAAAATAAAAGTTTTATTATTATTGACTACAGAGTACCTAAAAGGTAATTATATTTTTTTAATGAATCTTTCAATATTCGTAAGTCGAATTTTAGTGTGAAATTTTCAATTATGTTCGTCAACTTCAAGATACGAGGAGTTTTTGACAACGTCCATATATGGCTCCTTATCTATTTACAACTATTTTTATGGATGTCATAATATTGTTG
The DNA here is from genome assembly GCA_914767635.1 of Melanostoma mellinum. NCBI lineage: Eukaryota > Metazoa > Arthropoda > Insecta > Diptera > Syrphidae > Melanostoma > Melanostoma mellinum. The sequence continues at coordinate 74,810,161 of OU612059.1, forward strand.
CTGGGAGTTGAAAAGTTTTTGAAAAGAGGGCAACCTTCCTCAACTTCAAGCACTTCAAACACTCCAAAGCGCCAGCAAATCAATAGAAGTCAAATCCTTCAACTCCTGTTTTTTTCATCTGGTCCTTAAAAAAAAAAAAATAGGTTGACGTCAAGATTTTCCGCTGAATTCCGTTAGCTTGGACTCTGTAGATCACCTTACTGAATGGCAAAACACAAGACAACAATGCCAAAATAACTAAAGGCCTTTCATTATATGTAAAAAATGTAGACGTAATCTGCGCCTGAACAAGGATAGAAATAATTTCGCACCGTTTTACACTTAATTTTTTTACTTTAAATATTATTTACTATGATATAGCTAAGTTTTTCTTTAATAAGTTATTTGTTTATAATTATACTAGATACAAACAAAAAGCACGTTTTCATTGATACTTAATATCATAGTAAAACGATGTACACAATTTTGTTGTCCCCTTTGGCCAACAAAAGCTAAGTTCAAAGACATCGTTTTGACTACGTTGCTTTATGAGTGGCACTGAATGTATTTTGTTACACTACTCCCGAATGCAAGCTTTAAGTGAGCAACAGTTGTTAACATTAGAAAATGAGACGACTGCCCAAATAATTTAGTTATGAGAAGCAGAATGCTCAATATCCCAAATAGATTTGTAATATAATTAAGGTATAAATAGCTGTAAGAAAATGTAAATAAATCAATTCCATTTCTTACACTAAGTGTGAATTCATTATCAAACTGCGGCTAGACATCATAATAATAGTAAAACATTACAGGATGTCTATCTTTGGGTTCTAGACTATCTCTGTACCAAAATTCATATAAAAACGTTCAATAGTTTGGGCGGTTAATGGTAACAAACAGAAATAGACAGACAGATATAACTTCGGACTAATAATATTAGTAAGGACTCCCGTTCCCTTGGAAACATGATGACCGTTCCCGTAAGGAATATGGTAATGAGTAAAAGTTTATGTTAGTCGGGGATTATGCAGCATTCCAACGGTTGAAGAATTTTTGAAATCGGTGCTGTAGTGTCAAAGTTTCCGTATACGTTCCCGTTCCCGTGGGAATATAGGGATAAAATATGTAGCCTATGTCCTTCCTCAGGTTCTGAACAATCTTTTTACAAAAATTAATTTTAATCTGTTCATTAGTTAATAATAATAGTAGTGAGGACTGGTTCTCGTGGGAATATCCGAATAAAATAAAACCTATGTCCGTCCTTAAGTTCAGAACAATCTTTGTTCAAAATTTCATTCAAATCAGTTTAATAGTTTGAGCGGAAGATGGTAACATAGAACGACGGACAGACACAGCTTCTACCACACTTATTATATTAGTAAGGACTCCCGTTCCCCTAGGAATATGTGGATGAATTAAAGTTTATGTTACTCTGGGATAGTAAAGCATTCTATCGGTGGAAACATTTTTGAAATCGGTGTTGTAGTTTCTAAGTTCCCGTATACGTTCCCGTTCCTGTGGGAATATAGGGATAAAATATAAAGCCTATGTCCTTCTTCAGGTTCTAGACTATCTCTGTACAAAATTTTATTTAAATCAGTTCCGTAGTTTGGGCAGGAGACGGTGACATAGAACGCCGGACAGACAGAGTGACTTTCACATTTATAATATTAGTTAGGACTAGTTATGATTTAAAAAATCTTTGTTGTTGCCAAGTCAATAAACGGAATTCAGTATTTTTTTTTTTTTTTTTGAAAGGGGTGTAACTGCACAAGGAGCCATATATGGCGAAAGTTATTAACTTTTAAAAAAAATTTGTTTAAACAATTTTTTTTCTGTTTCATTCTCTGAAGTTTAATTCAGAGAATGAAACAAAAAAAAAAAAAAAATGAAAAACAAAATCGTCGACAAATAATTTTTTTTCACTGGATCATAATGCGTGCAGTAGAGGGATATACATGGGTTACGGATTCATGTCCTATCCTTGATGAATGGTTGAAATGAGCGCCCAAACCTTAGAGTTACTGAAGAAAACTAGAGTATGCTGTGATCGCATCAATTATATTTTAGTTTCCTTTTATGACACTTTAAAATTTCAAGAGAACACGTCTTGTTCCCTATGGCACATTGATTTTAAAAACGACATTACAATTCTATGTATTTTGTGTCCTTACAATCAAAAAGAAAATCCCAATCCAAAAACACAATCAAAAAAAGTCCTAGGAAAGAGAAAATTTTCCGACATATTTTTTTAGCCTGCGGCACATGATCAACATGTGGCAAGCCATCGGCTCACATACAAATTTCTTCAAATTCCTGTAAGTGTTTCGGATTATGTAACTTCAAATGCCTAGATTGAACGGACTAGATGTGACGGAGGCGACTCACAATTTGCTAGGCAATTGGCTTTAAATTAATTTAGCTAGCAAACGCCAACAAGCGATACGCCAACTGGAAAATTTTAAAGGCATAAGCACCATTTTTGGCCTAAAGCTGTTACCAGATGTCAGAGTACGATTATTATCAACAGACGACACACGACACTCGGCAGACAACTGAAACAATTTGATATAATGTTCTCATAAAAACATTAATCATTATTTCGGTTCATGCGAAAAAGGTTGAATTTGATTGAAAATCAAGAAATTTCCACTTAAACTAGCAAATTCTCAAAAAACTTTAAGGGGTTCTCAAAAATGGTCTGTTTTTTAGGTAACGACACAATTAAGGATCTTGCCGTTTGTAAAGGCTGAGGAGGTATGAATTCAATAAGAAAATTCAGAATTTTTAAATGAAAAATGTATTTTTTTTTAAATATCTTAAATGAATGGAATGTTAGATGTAAATTCCTATATAATTTCGTTCCACACAGATGTCCTAGGACACCTCATGTTTTTTTTAACAAGGAACTCTTATGCTTTATTATCAATACTCTGTGTTATTTTCTGCGAAATCTGGACTCTTGGTACCCGTTTTTCATGAGCATCACAGATTGAATGATAAAAGCACTATAGTTTCAGGAAAAAAAGGGTGATGCAAAGTTTAAAAAAATGCGCTCTTGCATGTATTTCAAGTTTTATTTCATTCAAATTATTTACTAAAACTGTTTTACTTATGAATATAATCAACAAATGTTGCTATTAAAAGTACGATCTGTAAGAACTTGATCTACATCAGTGTTCTTGACTTAAAATAATTTTATTCTATATTTTTTTTTAACCTGAAATATCTTTCTGAGAACTTAATTGACATGATAAAAGCCAGATTACTGAGTCAAATTGTACGAATAGTAAGGATATATGTTTCCATACCCTGATCTGAAGAAGTTATAAAGGTTCTTAAGATTAAAAAAAATCATTTAGTGGATCTATAACTTGCTTTTCGTTATAAGTTTATCGTATCAAGGAACTAATTGAGTCAAAATAATTCTCGACCCAATAATTAATGTATATGTTCGTTTTGCAGCAAAGTTTTCAAAACTCTTGCTTCTTTTTTAAATAAAATAGAGTCTAGCAACATCTGCAATAATGTGATTGACTTCACGTTCACGTTCAACTTGACTGGCAATATCAACTCTGGTATTTTGATGTCGTATTCAACAGGTACCTTTTGACGATACCGACGAAGCAAAGTTACTGAATTTCTTACAATCCAAAACAGAGCTACTTTCGAATCAAAGAAGCCCTCGCACTTGCACTCGCAATGGCTGAGTGATTTATTTGAACTGTCAAAACATATTATGTTCACATCACCTGTTCTCTTTTTTGTAAGACAATGTGGTACCAATTCATCATGGATCATTTAAATGTAAGCAATTCGCTCTCTAAAGCGTTAGTGTTTAAAAATTGACAGTGCCCAACTTAACATGTGTCTGCTTTAAAAAAAAAAAGAGGGAACGTATCTATCCATAAAACACTAAATCTTTTTTTCGAGTGGGTGCTGACACATTATCGTTAGTTTATAATTGGTGCCTCCAAACTACTTGCGGATGAATAGAGGGGACGGTTTTCATTTTCATTACAATTTCCCCTGAATTCGTTAGTCACATTTTACGCTTGTCACTTGACAATATTTTCAATTGTGTAACAAAGAATTCTTGCGAGAAAAACTAAAGAGAAGACCTTGTGGGAGATCATTTTAAGACAAGAATGCATTTAAAAAAGACATTTTGACAGACCTTGTTTCGTAGTGCCAATGACCAATGAATTAGAGGCTAAGCATAAACGCAAGTGACATTTACGTGGCAGACAAGTGTTTATTCACGTCGGTCGATTGCTGTTAAGCATCATCTTCTTGTCTCGGGAATTGGGTTGCTTCTTGAAAAATGAACGTCAAAAACGCATTTGTTCTCCAGCTAAAGTGTAAAAGTAATTCTGAAACACTTTTATCTGAGCTTGAGACGCCCTGTCCTGCGGTAAAATATATTGATCGTAACTTGGATTTGACATATTTATTCTGGCATGTGGCCAATTCGTCAAAAACCGGGAATTTCCTTAAAATATTTTCTAGAGAAATATTCATCGGCAACAGCGGTCGGTGGTGTGTGGTGGCGGTTTTGGTGCGGTTGTGGGAATTTTTCGTTAATTTATAGCCACGGTCATAAGTTTTAGGTCGTTCAGTTTGTCCCAGAAAGCTTTTCGGAATAGATGACAAATTTATTCTCGAAATAGTGCGTCCTGTGGAAAGGCAAGATGAGTATTTCATAATTATTTGACAACTTGATGAGATTCACTGCAAGTGGATGTGATAAAATAGGCAACCAGCTTTGTTTTTCTCAAACTGCATCTTTCAACAGGCCTACAGCATACAGGGTCCATATCGTCTATAGCAACTAAAATACTGCTGTGGTGAAAATGTTTACACTTTTGAGGTTTTACTCAAAGACAAAGTCTTTGTTGTCTGATATCATAAAATTGATGGAGAGCGTTCCAGTAACCAGTGAATTTAATTTCCTTAAACCACTTGCTGTGAAAACAAACAAATCTTGGCAAATTTGGCAACAACATAACGTTTGGGTAAACATAGGAAAACAATCTTTTCAAAATTACTACATTTTATTGAATTGCAACTATGTTTCAACTCAAATCTGAACTAAGATCGAAATTTTGAGCTGACAGTGAGATAGGACCAAGGACACATTTTCATTCAACAACTCTCATAGTTTTCTTACCGAATATAATAAAAGATAAATACAATTACATGTAAATATTGGTTTTTTTAAGTAGATGATTTTTGGATGTAACCCGTTTTAAGGTCAGTTTTGTAATTTTTAAGGTTTTGAGACCATTTGGTGGTGGTTTTTCGTAGTTTATAGCAAGTATTGTCTTTGATTTTCATTTACAGTCTGTAACTTGTTGTATTCAACCATTGAGGTAACTCCCCGGTCGATATCTTCATTGACGACCTTCAGGGTCTCTGAAGGACCGACTCATCGTGTTTCGAATTACTTTCAAAAAATAGAAAAGCATTCTTTGAAAAATTCTTCTCAATTCTAGACAGTAATTTCAGGATCCACGCAGTAGTTCCTTCATATGAAGACTCTCTGTGGTGATAAACTAAGTGGTTGTTCAATGTGCTAAAAGCATCGGACAATCGACGATACAATATCGGGTGTGTTTTTAGAAATTGGGTTTACAAATAGATATAAAACTGACATCCTGTAGTCAATTCTAATGGCATTTATGTTCAATGTGGTTTGCCATTTTGTCATGAACAGAATGACAAAAGAACAAAGCACAAAGTTAAAGCTGGTGGAGTCATTGGGCGATACTTCTGCCGAAATAATGCTGGCGAGCCAGTTAGCTTTTATGGAGACCGGTATCGAGCAATGATAACCGACTATTTTATTCCCGAATTGTATGGCATGAATGTGGATGAGATGTGGTTCCAACAAGACGGTGCGGCTACATGCCAGACAGCGCACGTCACAATCGATTTATTGAAGGAAACATTCGATGAGAGCATAATTTCGGGTAATGGACCTGTCAATTGGCAACCATGATCAGGTGATTTGACACCATTGGATTATTTTCTTTGGAAATATGTAAGGTCACTCGTCTTTGTCAACAAACCAGAATCGTTAGGGGGCTTGGAAGCCAAAATTCGTGGCGTTTATGCCGATATACGGTCGAAAAATTGGTTGAAAATTGGACACCTAGACTTGGCTTAAGCCAGCTGCGGCGTCTACATGTCCGAAATCATATTTAAACATTAATGGCATATAATTGTCCTTCCAATTAAGCTAAATTGATGAACATTAAAACTTTTCTTGTGTTTTATTTCAATTTGAAGTTCTATACCTTATATACCGGAGGACATCAGTGGCGCAGCAATCGTTACGAGCTTGGAACAAAGACTGCCAGGTTTGACAATAGGTTAGTCATTTGTCAAACGTCCACACAATCCTACTATAGCCCAAATGTCCAAAAAATGTCATCATGGCTGAAAACATTAGTTTTTACTTTGGCTTATCGCCAGCACAGCGGTTCCATGTTTCATTCGACCAAAAGGGGAAACGATGGTGGATGAAGAATGTAGGCAGGCAAGTGCTGAAAATAAAAATAAATAGAGTGGCGCAACAGAGCGAACCCCTGCGCCTAGCGCATTTCTCACAACCATGCCTTGTGAGGGAATGGAGGGGACCTACAGTTTTCTGCCGGTTTTGAACGGCTAATTGAGGAAGCGCTTTTCATTGCAATGAATTAACGAACCTTTGGGTTAGCATATGGCCATGCTAACCATCACGCCACGGGTACACGGGCAGGTAAGTGCTTCCAAACCAAAATCATGACAAAGGTTGATGCGAAACAGAGCGAGAGTTGCTCAGTATAACAAGTTAAAAAGGAGACAGGAAGAGAAAAATTTTGGGAGAAAAATATTGGAGCCAAGGACAACAGGAACTGAACACTCCTACAGTTATATAAATCTAACAAATTATTACATTTTTTTTAATAACCATAAACTTAAGCTTTACCCTTAATTTGAGTAACCAACAATGTATATCTTTAGGCCCCTTATGTGCCAACACAGCAAAATTAATCATATTATTAAGAAACGTATTATAGTTAAGTATCAATTGTATATATCCTTTTGTTCAATAAAAATCGTCGTCGTTAAAAAATATTGGAGTCTCGAAAAGAAATAGCAGCAGCATGAGAAGCGCTCGTTTGAGGAAATTGAGCGATGGCATGATAGGAGTGAGATTCAAAAGATTTATCAACCAGTTCGAATCAACCTCGAATTCTAACCTGTAAAAACCATCATTTGAATACATTGATAAAACCGAATTTGCTACTGAGGATCTGGAAATACCACTTCTGCAGAATGCTTAGCGGCGATAAAACATAAGTCCCGCTGACAACAGAATACCCCATTCAACTTGAACGATGATCAAGAATGATGTCCTCCCAACATAGAAGGAGTTAAGCTTACCATATGCAGCTGGATGTCAGTCAGAAAGGAGCGTGAACTGATCCGAATAAATCATGCCCGATGAATGAAACCTCAGTAACGTATGTCTGATCTAATAAAAAAAAATCCTCACAGTTGCACAAAAAATACAGGATTAAGCTCCTTAACGTCGCGTCGCATATAAGATCTTGTCTGCTATAATTTGTGAATCCCTTCACCAAACATTTGATAGATCTAAAACCAGAAATGTTCACAATCGCCTAAATTTTCTTCACTGGCAGATCTTGGAAAAGTCGGGAATGAAATAACGATATACATATACATATACACACATACATCTTCTTTTTGTCGATTTCAAGGCAGCGTATGAGGGTATTTGCAGAGACAAGCTTTACAGAGCCATGTCTTGTTTTGACTTCCCTGCAAAACTCATTCGGCGATGCAGGATGTTTTTGGAAGAATTCACAGTGCTCCGTTGAGGTCGATAAGGAACTCAACGAGAACTTTGATGTCTAAAAAAACGTTCGAAAAGGTACAAACTGTCATGCGGTTTCTTTAACTATTTACTTGAAAAGATTGTTTAAAACTCAAACTCTGTACAATTACTCGCTCACGAAGACGATATTGACGTAATTGGAAGAAGGAAACGTGATGTCATTGGTTATTTTGCGAGCACTGAAACAGAACCAGCGAAATTGTGTTTAAAGATTGATGCGAGCAAACGAAGTACATATATGCTATCGTCAAACAAAGACAGAGAGAATCTATACAGATTAGAAAACCAACATAAACAGACATAACTTCGAGGTAGTAAAGGAACTCGTCTACTTAGGATTAGGATGAAGAATTTCTCTTGCCAATCGTTGCTTTTTTGTATTAGAAAGGCAATTAAGAAATTCAACCCTCTTTAAAAGAAAACAGGGCCAACCTCTAGTAAGATGTTGAACATCCGCGTCCTGCTATACCTCGTGAAAACATGGCATAGCTCTTGGGTGATCTCGGGATGTTCCATCCCAATTGTCGCTGGTGTCCCTCTGCATGGGGAGGTCGGGCTTTCTGAGCTGGACCCAGGGCCAGGGCCAGCGTAGAAGTGGGTGGCTTTGTCGTTGGCTCGTATTATTTCTTCGTCTAAATTTTTCATCACGCTGTTGGTCTTCACTGGTCATCCTTCTCACCAAATGATTCGGGTGGTTGTTGATATCTCCAGCCGTTTTCTTTACTGTCAATAACACGTATTGATTCAAGGGCATCATTTTGGTTTTCTCGTACACAAACTGGTTGCTGTAGTTTCTTTGGCGCTGGTGGTCGAAAGTGAGGCAAGTGCAGAGTCTCAGAATTTTCCATTCGAAAAGTAAGAGCTCCTTCATCTTGGAGATGGGAAACCAGACTGGGCTACCGTAGTTGTGTAGTAGCCTATACTCATCTTTTAAAATTTTTGGTATTTTGAAGTAAATCACAGAAGATTTTTTCTTCTTTGACTTTATATCGCGCACATGGGTATCATTTAAGCCTTACACGTTTAAGTGTTTGGAAAAATAGAAGTCCCACGTGGCAACTCTAATAGGCTTTCTATATTCTTTTCTGCTACGGGATAGGAAAAATGTTGCAGTCTTCTTTTTAACCCTAGTTTACAAACTGGGGTCCATTTGGACCCCAGAGCATGTTTGAACACTCATAACTTTTTTGTTTTTAATTTTTTTTAAATGGGATTTTTACTCAGTGAACAAAATTCAATTTTTTATTCATTTCTTAAGTTGAAACGATTATCAGATGTTTACAGATTTTTCTGCGATTTTTTTGTGAAAAGAACCCGTCCACCCGAACTGGGGTCCATTTGGACCCCAGTACTGAAATTCTATGAAAAATCATATTTTTTCTAATAAATAATTATTTTATTCCTAAAGCAGCATAGTTTATGTTTAGAAGGATTTAGTTTGAAGTTGTTCTCAGTTCCGGGAGACATTTAACACATAAGGTTCTAATGCGGCAATGGCAACAACATCTGCCACATTCATCGCAGTTGGTTCTGGTTTTCTTGTCCTCTGCTCTTGGGCAAAGGTGACATCTGCTTCTTTTACAATACAGCCTTTCGGGGACTGTTGGTAATTTTTCCTGAACTCTCCCCAAAATACAGAGAGCGTCCAATGCAGATTTTCCAATGCCAGATTGTGTTGCAGGTTGTAAACGGTTATTCAATTCTGACTCAACCAGTTCCTACGCTAGTTCGATGAGTTTATTACTTCTCAGCAAATTTTTGTTTCTTCTAGTTGGATTGAGATGTCGGAAAATTATGACAATTGGTAGGGCTGCTACGTCCAGTAAGTTGTAGAATGCAACCATCGGCCAGCGATTTGTTTGACGTGTACATGAATATATGTATTGAGACCATTTGGTCGAATACATCGACTCCACCTTTGGTGCGGTTATAATCCAGTATCATAGCAGGTTTACTTTGATGACCGGAAGTGGCTTTCTCGCAGTTATGTTGTGTTGATAGCAATACCACTTGTTTGTTTGGATTCGGAACATAACTCACCAACGCCATTTTTCCAGAAAATCCAAAGATGAAAGAGTGGACTGGACGATACTGCTTTTTTTATTGACCTTTACAGGCTCATTCTGGTTATCAAGAACCTCCTTCGCTACAAAAAGTTTAGGCAAATCTCTTTTGTTTTTCCGAATCGTGCCAAGAATAGTGATCTTCTTATCCAGCAACCTCAATACCAAATCCACCGACGCGACGTAAGGAAATTATCAATAGTGAGGTTGCGTCCACAATTGAAATATGATGGCATCAACGACATCAGCACATCATCTCCACGACCAAGTCCTGTACTTTGGTCAGAGCTACCAGTTGACATATAAAAAGGGATGGAGGAAAATCCAGAAATAATTCCGATGAATTTGGTGTAGGCTTACAGAGAATTATGGCGAATTCAGTCCTTTTTGAGGTCATAAAATTATTTGATGACCTGACCAAACTGAACTAATGACTATTTTTTTTGAGATAGGCATACCTGCCAGGAACAATTGATGTGGATGAATCTTACAATCAGTAACTACGTAAAAAAGACATATTGAAAAGGATAAGCGGGTATCCCAGATTAGCGAAATTAGGCAATTTTCATCGTTTTTGAAATTGAAAAATTTTATTGCTGGCCTCCTACATACCTGTATAATGACATCTCTGCTTAAATTTCTTTATCCCTGCTATAGGTATATAATACTTAGAAACAATTCATACAATAGCCAGAAGAACTATAACTGAACAATATAAGTCAGAAGTCAAAAAAATTTCGAAAAAAAAATCGTGGGGTCCATTTGGACCCCAGTTCGGGTGGACACGACTTTTGCCGGTTTGTAAACGAGGGTTAAAGTTGTGGAGCATACGTTTGGTCTGTCTGCATCCAAAGGAGGCATTTCAATTACGGTTGTGTTCTGACGAATCCAATCGTTGATAGAAGCCCTCACTGAGAACCCTGGCAGGCCTAGCGACGGTTGAGGTCCTGAAAAAGCTGTCTGAAATCCTTGCCTTGCGAGTTAATCGCATTTCCAGATATGCCGTGATGGGCTGGAACCTAAACTAGATATAAAGAATTTTATCTTCCAAGTTCCAACCACACCCAGAAAGCTCTTACATTTCTGTATCACTTTCGAAGTAGTTAGAAGATTGAGAAAGGCCTTAAGCATAGCTTGGCTGTCGCTGCAAAAACAAATACTTTTTCCCATCCAGGCATTGTTTGTAACGTAGCTTATAACCAGTGCCGGTTTTAGCACCACCAGCGCCCTGGGCGAGATTTCTACGGCGCCCTCCAACTGCAATTCAAGCCCATACAAAAAAAGAAAATACATAATAGTGAAATATCCATTTATTAAAAGAAATAATTATTTATTATAAAAAATAACCATTTATTAGAAAAAAAAAACAAATAAAATGTTACCCCTCTGGATAAAAATCAGCGAACTCTTTTGTAAGGTTATCAAAGTCAAATTTTTCAGCAATTTCGTTTTCAATTGACAAAGTTGCTAAGTTTGTCAATCTAGATTTAGATATAGTTGATCGAAGATAGGTTTTTATCAGCTTCAATTTTGAAAAACTCCGCTCCTTACTAGCAACCGTTACAGGTATAGTCAATAAGATTCGCAATGCTATCCATACATTTGGATACAGTTCTTGTAAGTTGCGATCTTTGATGAAATTTAAAACAAAAGGGGGAGTAATCACTTTTGATCAGGCAAATAGGATATCAGACTTACAAGTTTATCACACAAAATACAACCATAGAGTCTACAGGTAATTTTGGTTGGAGATAACTACAGAGCTTGACAACGTCGGGTTTTACTGGAATCTGTTTAATATTGTACAAAAAAGACCAAAAATTGTGAGTACTCATTTAATTGTTCGAACCGTTCATTGGCTGAAATTAATGTAGTATCCAAAAGACAGTTGAAAAATTCTAAAATTTTTATTTTTGGAGAAGTTATAGGTTCATCCTGTGCAATTTCAACCGCTTGACGCTTAACACGTCGAATTTTTGTTGGAGCTCGAAACACAGGTTCAATTTCTAGTTCTTCGGCCAACTCCTTCGCAGTTTAAATAGCGCTTTTAAAGCCTGTATTTCTGTAGATTTTCATCATTTTTGTACATTTACAGAGACCCATGTCTCTTGACTGTAGAGATTTACTTACGATATTTATTTAAAAAAGGATATCATACCAAAAATTCAATGAAACAATGAAGCTGAAATCTTTTAGCTGTTCGGCTAGAGTGGCAGCCTCATGCGACACTTGAACATCAGTTTTCTTAGTTTCAATACTTTAAAAGTAATTAAAACATCATGGATAGCACTAATTTGATAACGAACTGCTTCACTGCTTATTCTTGCTTCCCAACGTGTGTCACTGAGGTTTTTTATATAGTACATAGCCCCAAGTGATCGGCTAGAACTTTCCATCGACACGGAATATAAAGACCTAAGGGGTTTATGTCGAGAATTCTCCTTTGAATCCCAATATTTTTTCCTTTCATATTGGCCCCGTTGTCATAACCCTGACCCCCACAATCGTTCAAGTCCAGTTCCAGTCCGTATTTATTTAAAATATTAATGATAACTTCAGTCAGTCTTTCACCAGTTGATCATTGACATGTATAAATTCCCGGTAAAATGAACTCCGATCGAACAGATTGAATTCTGTGTTCCATTCAAGTGTTGCCAACATAAAAAACCGCTTTTCTTAGAAAATTTACGTCTAAGTAGACCTCGAACTATGAACCTGACTTGGGGGGTGCCTGCGCCGCCCCTTTTGTCTGGCGCCCTGGGCCATCGCCCAACCTCGCCCTACCCTAAAACCGCTACTGCTTATAACCATTTGAACAGCATACGTCTCCGCTTGAGAGAAGGATGCGTATGAGCCTAAAGAGGCTCTCAGTCGTATGTCATCGTTCTCCACAAATGCACCAGCGCCAGATCCATCATCGGTTTTGGAACTGTCTTTGAAGATTCAAGTTAATTTTATGAATGCCTTCTGACTAACCAAATTTTCAAGTCATAATTTAAAAAAAATTTCCTTCAAATAAAATTTTTCCCTTAATAAGAGCCACTTGCTTTTTTGATAATCAATGCTCTTATTAGTTTTGAGTAAAACGAAGAAAACCAAATGAGAAAACTTTCTTAGTTTTTAGAATTAAAAAAAAGAAGAATTTTTATGGTTTTCCGCTGATTGGACTTTAATCTCTGAGCAAAACGGGGTTTTCTGGTGAACCGCAGTATTTAAACAATCCAGAACAGTCTTATGTTCTTTTTCCAAGAGACAATCTATATGCATGTTCATGTTGAGCCAAGTTGCCGTTTTTGTGTGTACCTGATAAACTCGCGAATGACTCATCCGATTTTGATGGATCGTATTCCTAATTCAATTAGTTTCTTGGCGTTGTGTGTGCATAATGACAACAGTCGCTCTTCAACATCAAAGTACTTTGAATCGAAATTTTTTCCGCTGCTCATATTCGAACGGGGACCCAACTGTTTTCTGCTCTCGTGTAAATGTTGTATTTCCCAGATAACTAAAAAGAAAAAAAAAACTTCTTTGTAAAAAATCAATTTTTCTTAAGATAACATTTCCTAGTTCTTAATGTTTGTTATTTAATTTTTAATTCCTTTCTATTTCTTTTAATTACAGGCCATACTGTTTTACACTCCAAGATGGCTATGGAAATCTTGGGAAGGCGGAAAAATCCACGCACTCATAATGGACTTAGATATAGGAATATGCTCCGAAGCCGAAAAAAAGCAAAAAAAGAAATTACTTTTAGATTATTTATGGGAAAATCTTAGGTAAGCAACACGCACCCACTTACCACAATTGGGTGCGAATTTGTATTAAACAATAAACACCCCATTATACGTAGCATTACATTGTCATTGACTAATTGTAAAATTAATTATGCAGATATCACAACTGGTGGGCCTACAGATACTACGTGTGCGAATTATTAGCACTTATAAATGTGATAGGTAAGTTCGCTTTGCTCTAGTGCATATACATTTACACCTTCGCCCATCCTCTTCCCCTCATTCTCTAAATATATCTCTCAATGTAAGGTGTTTATTTTAAGAAGCCACACATGGTTTTTGATTAAGGATTGGTGAAATTCAAATGTTCTTTTATGAGTACAAGTAAACTTTTGTAGGTCAACAATTTTTGTTTTATTTTCCTTGTAAGTAGTCAGCGGTGTGTTTGGCAAAAGGTCGATGTAACGATTATATTGTTTGATTGCTAATTGCAATGTTGCACTTGTGTTGAATACTCAAGAGATCAATAGCAGCAGGATCAAGTGTAAATAAATTAATGAACCAAATTTATGAAGATCACAGCAGTCAATACAAAGTGGGAACGGCAAAAGTGTTTTTATTTACATCTTTATTTGGAAGTACGATTGGCCCGCACTTGATTGAGTATGTACTAGCCCAAATACACAACGTAATGACGCTCTGAAAGTATTCGCAAATCCATTAGCTGGGTGTTCGTTTATATATTTGCTTGATCTTTTGGACAGTAATGGGATTTAATCCAATCCATTTTCATCGTAAAAATAATGGAAAAGTCAAAAAACTTAATAAAAAGCAAAATACTCTCCGTATCCGAAGTCCGAACACACTGACTTAACGGTGCGTCGAATGACCTGTTTATTTTGCAATTAAAGGTGTGAAGTACTATCAGTGCAACTGATCGCAAATTGAATGTGAGCAAGACGAGGAATATGCATTTCGGTTAAATGTTTACATAACCTGAATTGAGATTCTACGCAATTTGTCGAGAGGACAATCGAAGATTATATGTATACCCATAGACTGAAATGGATACGGTATCAGGAAACCTCCTGGACAAGGTGTCCGCGTGCAGGTCTTACATATGTAGCTAAGACAGTAAAATAAATATATAAATAATATAAAGATCTTATATGCGACCTTAACGAGACTTATTCCTCTATAATCGGCGCAGTTGTGAGGGTCTCCCTTCTTTAGGACCCTTCATCGGGCATTTTTTCTTCCGACCATATCATACGGATCAGCTCGTGCATGCTACCTTAAATAGTTCAATATCAAGACCATCTGCACCCTCAGTCTTATTTGATTTAATTTTGCATATAGCAAGCTTAACTTTTTCTAGGTCGGGAGGACGGCATTTTTGGTCGTGGTCCAAGCTGAATGGGGCAATCTACCTGACAGCGGAATTTGTGTCCTCATCGCCGTAAAGCAGTCTGCAGAAATGATCTTTCCAGATCCTCAGTAGCGACTGTGACTCTCTAACTATGTTTCCCTGCTGGTCTTTACAGGCTTGAGTTCATGGTTTGCTATTCTGGCAAGATCTTTTTACCTTTTGCTAAAACTTCCGAATCTCGTTCCTGTCATGGCACCTCTCTATTTCCTCAAACGAGCGCTTCTCATGATGCTTCTTTTTCTTTTTGAGAATTCGGTGTTCCTCCCTTCTTTTCTTCTTGTAAATCTCGTTATACAGATCGTAAGCAGTCCTTGTTCGTTTTTGCATCAGCATATGTCGTGCTTTTTGTTTGGCTGCATTTGCCTGCCTGCATTCTTCATCGAACCATTGGTTTCGTTTTGGTGGCCGAGTGAAACCCAGAACCTCAGAGGCAGCGGATCTGATGGCTTCTTGGCATTGCTGCCACTGGTCTTCAATGCTTAATGCTGACGGCATGGTTTTCAAGGATAATTGAAGGGACACTCGATTGGAAAAGGCTTTGCCAATCTCTTACGATTGTAGCATTCCGGCGTCATATATCTTCACAGCGTTGGTTCGCACGAGTCGTGAAAAGGATTCATTCCTACGTTAGCTACAACAAAGTAGTGGGCTTCCTTCCCTAGTCTTGCGTTGAAATCACCAAAACCGATTTTCACGTCATGTCTATAGGATATTGCTCACATGTTTTTTCAAGAAGATCGTAGAAACAAACTTTGGAGTTCTTCTCTACTCTTCCGCGGTGGCGTTTGCGCATATAGACTAATGTTGGCGAATTTAGCCCTGATGCGGATGGTCATTATATACGCTCGTTAACTGGATTTTGGCTGGTGACCTTATCCCTGGGTCTACGTCTAACGAGACAAATCCGTAACCAAATAAGCGCTGTTTCTGTTGTTTGTAGCAGTTGTCATAGAAGATGTTACAGTTTTTCATCTTCCTTGTGCCCTTTCCATTCCATCGCACTTCTTGGATGGCTTTTATGTCTGCTTTGCAGCAGTCCAGGGCGTCTGCTTATTCTTATGCTTACGTTTTACGTGCAGACTTTTTAGATTGGGTAGTTAACCCCACGAATAACCCCCAACCAGGAAGACAAGGTCCTTTTGGTATCTTCTTAGACATAAAGGACCGGTTAGTCCGGAAGCAGTACCCTGCTGCAGGGGTATGAGAGCTGTTGTTGGCTCGCCAGGATATCATCCGCCTCCATCTCTACTTCAATACCCTCATACCCTGTCATAATGTATTGAAAGACACAGAAAGACCTTTAAACCAAATATGTCGGAGTAGCTCATTCAGGGATCAGGTGTTTCTGCTTTTTTGACTGCTGAAGCCCACGGTTGATTCTGTAAGTCGAATTCATCCGCTGAGACATTCCTTAAAAGCTCTGGTACACAACTGAGGTATGGGCAGTCAGTCATTACTCGCAGAGCATAATTCTCAGCCGACTTAGAGTCCAAAAGTGGAGAGAGCTCTCCCGAAATTGAAATTGTTGGCGTAGGATGTTGGTTGAGGCTCAGGTTCACCCCGAACTGTAATAGCTACCTAAGAAGAGGAAATAAGGTGATTATAGCGTTGATCTGCTTTTTCTTCGGCTCTTTGTCAACACTAGAACTTACTACTTTAGCATGTCCTCTCTGGGTGGAGCACCCCAGTTTCCAGTGGTTATCGCGTGGAGGTATAGTTAGAACGATTGACATGTACTATAAGTTGCATAATTTGGGCGCCGCCAACGTTGACACCAATCAGAGCCTTCCCGAATGTTAAAATTTTGATTAATTTTTGCAAAGCTTGAAACGAAACTAGTTTTACCAGAAAAGCTGCAAATAAGATCAATAAATCAATAAAAAGTCCTGTCGTGTTTATTGGCCAATGAGCACCACGAATGGTGCTCTACTTTTAAGCAGAGCTGTACGAGAAAAGCGACGTGACGTCAAAGAAGAAGACAAATTTTTGCTTGTTTTTGGGGGGATGACTCAAAAGCGCAAGTGATTGCACTCATGCAGTTCTCTGATATGCACCCATGAAGTTAAAATAATTAAATTTTTTTAATAAACTAATTTTATTCGGACGCAAACTTCAAGCCATTGCATTGTTTTTCTAGCTGCAAGCAGTTCGATTGAGAGATGGAATTATTTTAACTTTTCAATTACCAAACTAATAACACCTAAAACTCGCTCGAATTCCGGCAATGCTATGAGATTTTCAACTTAAAGAACTGCAATTAGGCGGTGTTAAACGAACAATAAACACCAGACAAAAGACCTTTTTCCAAATTACTCAAAATGCGATGTAAAGCTACAAAATTATTTTATTTACTATTTCTTTTTTACAAGAAAGGTAATGGAGCCAAGTGCTAATTGTGCTTATTGACTACTTTGCTTGAAGCAAACAATTAAAACAAATTTTCTTAAAATCAGGTAAAAGGAGTTCAAAATAATAAGAGTATTTCATTTCAAATACCAAAAAACGAAGAAAATAATCAAACTTTAATCGCCGTATTGATAAACGCGGAATAGCTGGGTTAATCCATGGAATAAGGCTTAACCCAGCTATTCCGCGTTTATTAATTCGGCGGTACGGGTTTTTATAAGTACTTTGTTGAGAAACGAGAAACCCTTGTTTTCATTACTGCTGCACATATGCGCGGCATTGAGATGACTAAGGTCCGACAGCGCTCAACTGGTATTTGCTGCTATGCTTCCTGAACTGCATTCCATAATTGCCGCGTATTTGAAGGTCTCCGTTCGGAAATACCCTTTTTGACATCCGCCCATAAATTTTCTATGTTATTAAGGTCAGGCAACTGAGCTGGCCGTTGCATAACCTCAACCCCATTGACCTGAAACCATTCCTAAGCTTACTCGTTTCTTTCGGGTCGTTGTCTTGCTGGACTGCCCATTTTAACGGCATATTCGAATCCGCATGAGGTAGCATCACATTTGTCATATATATATCCACATAAACCCGCTGATTCATTGGGCCAATAATTTGATGTATGGTGCCAATACCAGTTTAAGAGATATTGCCCCACGCCGTTACCTTAGCACATCCGTGCTTAACTGTTTTAACAGTGTACTGGGGTCCTATATTTAGTATTTTGTGGACGTCGTACGTATTGCCTCGAATCAGTTCCACCAAAAAAACAATTTTAGAAATTTTTTTTCTATTTTATTTTATCATCTACAAGCTAACGCTTAACAGATTGCATACTGGTGACAATTATAAATAATAATTATTATGTAAATATAATATAAAGCAGTATGTACTTAAAATACAGAAATGTAAAACAACTTGTTTTTAAATGTATCTCGGCTTAGATGTAAGTCAAAAACATTGCTTACTTCGTTGAATGAGGAAATTGCTCGTGAAAGAGGTTAATTTTTTCCGTAATTTGTTCTATGTGGTTGTTGAAAAAGGAAATTTCTAGGTCTTAAGTATCTTGAAGAAATGTAAATAGGAACTAGAGAAAGCAAAAAAAGGGCTTCTTATATGATAACACAAAATATCCCTAACAAACCTTATATCTTGCGTTTTTCTGCATGATTCCAGGGATTTTAGACCTAATAATTGGCATCTTGCTTTATAGTTGGGAACATATGTAGTTCCAGCCTGTTTTATAAAAAACGAATTTTGTAAATCGTCTTTGAACTCGTTCAATCTTATCAGAATGGGCATTATAATAAGGATTCCAAATAAAATCTGCATATTCAATAATAGATCTTACCAGCGAGTTGAACAACGTTAATAACACATGTGGGTCAGTGAAATCTTTAGTATTCCTTTTAATGAATCCTACCATTGAATTTGCTTTTGCAACTACATATATGATCAACATGGATCTTTGTCGAAAGTGTAGAATCAAAGAAGATACCAAGATCCTTCACTTTATTAACATTAGTTAGTTTAGCAGAATTAATTTGGTAGGGAAATTGAAAAACATTAGAGCTTCTACTGAAAGATATAGAATTACACTTTTTGATATTGAGATTCAAATTATTCTGTAGACACCAGTGAGAGATAGTATTTAAATCTGATTGGATTTTGTTGCAATCGTCCAAACACTCGATTTTCAAAATCAGCTTGAGGTCATCAGCATAGAGCAAATAGCTACAGTTTTCTATTGTTTTGACAATATCATTAATATAAATGTTAAACAGCAATGGGCCCAAATGACTACCTTGGGGGACGCCAGAAATACAACTAATAGTCCTTGATAGTTTATTGTTGACTAGTACACGTTGGGATCTATTAGAAAGATATGAAAAAATCCAATCAAATATATTTGAATGAAAATCAAAGTTTTTAAGTTTTCTTGTAAGAATGTCGTGGTCAACTGAATCAAAGGCTTAGCTGAAGTCAGTATACACGACATCAACTTGACATCTATTCTCCAACGCATTTAATTGAAAAAAAATAGCCAGATTTGTGACAGTAGAACGACTAGAAACGAAGCCGTGCTGATATTCAGATAAGCCTTCTTTTATCAAAAACTCGATTTTATTCTTCACGATACTCTCGAATAGTTTTGGAATTGCCGCCAATTTGCTAATACCTCTATAATTTTCGATATCGTTTATAGAACCTGATTTAAAAATCGGCAACGTTTTAAAATTATTTCAGGAATACCATCCGATCCACACCTGCAGCTACTTTAATGTGCCAAAAGAGCACTTAAAACATCGTTGATAGAGAGTTGAATTAGCCCAATATCAACTTTCTCTTCAACATTAAGCTGTGTTACTGGTGACTTTTTATAAGTTGAATATACAGACTCAAAAAAACTGGCAAGGAATTCCAAATGATTCTCAATTGTTGATGACTTCAGCAACTTAAAATGAACTGTATTTGGAATTCCTGTCTAGTTTCTTTTGGAATTTATGAGCGACCAAAAACATTTACTATGAGCAAATTGAAATGAGCTGTTCACCAATATTCACATGGTAAAATAACAACTTGGACACATTTTATGAAAGCACTCTTATTATTTTAAACACAGCTGTATGAAAACTTTCGTCAACGAAGCAAAAACGCATTTGTTTCTGTAGCAAAATTAAAACCAGATCATAGATTATTTTGAACCCTAGAAATGATTATGAAAATTATGTTCTACCTACACATGCTCTTAACGAAGTGAAAGCTTTTCATCAATTTTCACTTCATCTATCAATGCAAATCATTCATTACAGCCAAGTGCAAGACTTCAATCGGGCAAATTCAGACAAGTGGAGTGATAGGTTGCTTACACAAACACCAACTATTCCGTGTACAAATGTGGCTGAATTTAGAACTTTTCCTTCCTCGATTCATTCCTTCATTCTTTCATTCATTCAATTGGAAATATGTCTAAAATAAATTTTATTTTATTTCTGTTTTTTACTTGCAGCTCAAATGTTTCTTATGAATAAATTTTTCGATGGCGAATTTATGACATTTGGCTTAGATGTGATAGCATATATGGAAGCCGATCAGGAGGATCGACTAGATCCCATGATTTACATCTTTCCCAGGATGACCAAATGTACATTTTTTAAATATGGCTCAAGTGGGGAGGTAAATTACATTTAAATCTTTTAAACTCGACATTTTTTAATTGTTCATTGTTTTATTTTTTTAGGTGGAAAAACACGACGCCATATGTATTTTACCATTGAATGTTGTTAATGAAAAAATTTATATTTTCCTTTGGTTTTGGTTCATCTTGTTAACGATTTTAACAACTCTTACACTTATATACAGGATAGTTATTATATTCTCGCCTCGTATGAGAGTTTATTTATTTCGTATGCGATTTAGGTGAGTTGCAAATCAAATACACAAATAAATCACTGCCTTATATTTTTCAATTTTACAGGTTAGTGCGTCGAGACGCAATAGAAATAATTGTGCGGCGATCGAAAATGGGCGATTGGTTTTTATTATATTTATTAGGAGAAAATATAGATACCGTCATATTCCGCGATGTTGTACAGGATCTAGCGAATCGATTAGGACACAACCAACACCACAGGGTGCCTGGCCTCAAAGGTGAAATTCAGGATGCATGATATTGGGAGTATTAGCAAAATACAAACAAATTACATATATAGTTGTAACAAATTAAGTTCAATGTAAATTATTATGTTTAAGGGAAAAATATTTATTTTGTTTTGATTATTTCGGATTTGAGCATTTGATTATATTAAATAAAATAAATGAATGCATACTACAAAATGACGATACTGTGTTCATGGGAGAATTAAAAATGAATTTTATAAAAACAATTAAAAAAAATCACAAAAAAAATAACAAAATCATCGACTAAAAAATCAAAAAAAAAAATATTCAAATTATTGAAACGAAATTTCGAACGAATTCCAGTCTCTGCGCGTAATTTTATACACACAATTTTTTAAAAATGTTCAGTTTGTATTGATAAAACTATTTATTACTACCTGCTGAAAATCTGGACATGAACTAGGTATTGATATCAGAATAGTATTAAAAATAAAACAAAAAACCCAAATAATAATTATGATGGTTCTTATGGGGGAGCAAAATTCAAATTCAATAGCAAATCTCCGTCCAACGAGATGATGTTGAGGCAAATAAAAAGGTGACATTTCTTCTTTAAAAAAAAAACTTTCATTTTGAATTTATTTTTGTACAAAACAAAGTAAAACAAGGAAATCGTTGAGTTTGGAATATAAAAATGAATAAATATAAAAACAATAATAATATTAAACTGCCATTTTACAGAACCATATCATATGAATGTATTTTCTCCTCTCTTAATTTAAAGTCACCAAGCGTTTGTCCAAGAAAATTAAAAAAGAAAAAAAATTGTAATAAAATCTTTGCCTGTACTTCTCCCAAAAGATAATAAATAAAATGAAATACTATACACATTTAAATAATATAAAATATAATATTTCGTCAACACTGCCAACAAAGTAAATTTTACGAAAACTTAGGTAGATTTATCAGTACAGTACAAGAGCCATCCCGAAATGAACACCAAAACAGTAGGAGAATCAAATGCAATTACCTAACAAAAGTTGAGCGCCCTAAACGTCCCCCCAAAAAGTCACCATCAAAAGAAACACGAGAATCGAATCTTGTTAAAAAATTATATAAAAATATAACAGAATATTTCACTTTTATTTCGTGGTTAGGAGTAATTTAAAAAGTAATTTTTTTTTTTTGATAATTATAAAAAAACCTAGATTCGTTCCTGACAACTTATGCATTACTCATACTTAATAAGCCCCATTTTTTAATTTAACACTGACGTACATATTAATTAAAGACGAACTAGATATTGAAACAAATATTTATGATTTATGAAACAAAAAAAAAATTATTGTAATAATAACATCATATTAGAGCGAATTGTTTTTTTTTTTTTTTTAATTATTATTAAATAAACTTAGATAAATCTATCATAAGTAAATAAAAATTAGTAATACAAAATAAAAATCGCCATTAGCTTTTAGTCAATTTAAAACACTAAAGTAGTAAAAAAGAAAAAGGAAAACTTAAACGTAAATAAATTAAAGATAAGGCATAAACAAAACAAAATTTTAAAATGAACTATAGATTAATATGAACTTTATTTTCAAAGTTGAAATAAAAAATTAAATAAATAAAACTCAAAGTAAAAAGCAAGGAAAAACTAATAGCAATATTTTCGACAACGAAAATCATAAGTCAATAATTCAGTTTAAATTATAAATTAATTTAGAAACCATATGTAGAGCAAAAAAAGAAAAAGAAAGATTTTTCATATAAAATAAAACGCAGATAAGAATTAATTGAAATCATCAGAAGCAAAATAATTGTATATCTAGAAGACTTGTATGAAACTCGAATGCAATGTATGGAGTGAATTTTTTGTATGAAATTGTATAAAATGAAAAACAATATAATTATTAATAAAATTTAAATTATCAATTTACTTTATGATTTATTTACAATTTGGTTTTATTTCATTTACGAATTGGTTTTTATCGATTGGTTTTAACAATAAAAACAGAAAAGAAAACGACTCTGACAGGGGTTTGTTTTTGAACTTTTATTTTTGCAACCAGTACAAATTTCTTTTTAGTTTATTCATTTTAGGTCAACTCATTTAATTCCCACACCTCGTTTGAAAACATTTTAGACAAAAAAAAAAAACAACAACATCAAAGTCAATTCTTTCAACATAATGTACTTTAATATTAAGCAGGAATACGAGACATCATATTTTTATTTCTTAGCTATAAACAATATGAGTAAATAAAAGAAAAAAAAAAAATTATTAAAATAAATATCATAACATTTTATACTGCCAACTTAAATTAAAATATAAAAAACCAAAAAATAGAAAAACAACCTATCGATAAACAAATTGAAAGAAACTTGGTTTGGTACGACATTAATGTTAAATAAGTCTTATTTAAAATTGATTTGTTTTTCTGTTTGAAATAATGAAATCTTAGATATTTTAAAGAATACTGCCAGCATTATGTTTGTAGTCTAAATTATGTGGAGGGATTGGTACACGTGCTTTAAAGTAATAGGAACATTTTAGAAAGGAATTTCTTGGAAATTTCATAAAAGCTCTTAAATAATCATGTAACTTTAATCAATTATTGCTTTTTAGTTTTTATCCAAGCATGTGTTTCTGGTTATGAAGAATGATGCCTTGTTTAAAATATTGGCTTGCTTGTAGATGCTGTTATGGAAATAACTATACTTTTTGCATTTCGTATTGTATAAATTGAGCTGGAGACGAATTACTGCACACGTGATCGAGTAATACGTGACTGAATTATGTGATTTTGGCATTGTTAATCACTTTAGTATCACAATTTGACATTCTTTCATCATTTTTTGAGCTAATGGAAGTCGATAATTGAACCGCAGGCTGATGTTGTGTAAACATAGAGCGAATTTTAAAAGAAAACTATTACTTCCTCACTCGATATCTGATGTGGTAGTTCGGCCCCTGCTTTTCTTTGCTGTTCCATGTTGTTACTATTACGACTTGTGTGGGTATGAAATACAAAATGTTTTATTGTATTTAAAGATAAAAAAGTGTGTGTATGAAATATTAGAGGGTCAAAATAGAAAATTCCCTTCCAGCAAAGTAAAGAATACTGAGGTGAGCTCGGGCGCTTGGAATGTAATCGATTAGAAAAATTTTTTGTCTTCATACTAAAAAGACTAAAAGAAGGTTAAGAAGTCATGAATTTTCTATGCGGATAGGGCTGCCAACATTCAGTGCCGAATTAAGCTACCGCGGCGCGGGGCCAACACTCAGAGCCGGATTGAACCACAACGGGGCCTGTAGCAAATTATGTTAAGAGGCCCTTGGTTTGCTCTAGATATCATATTCCAACAAAGTGAGATGATTCAGACGGGCTGGGCCCATCGCGTGCTTCAATTCATTTTTTATACGTTTTTGATGTTGAAAAAGAACGTTCGCCAAGGCAATTTCCAAGTTAGGGAAGCACGGTTCTAAGATTTATTTAATAAAAGTTTATAATATTGCTGTTCAAGTGGCTCCTGTTTCTTGATTACAATAAGAGTAGCCACATCTGTTTTCAGCAGCTCTGCGAACAGCAATAATGCGCTTTTAAGGCTGTTCTCCAAATCATCTTAGGATTTTTTCAAAATCTCTTCTGTTGTAAGAAATTTAAGGGAAATACTTCAAAAACGCTAGTAATTTTATGATAAGCTTTCATACATTTAGTTAAAGCAGACAGTACTGTCAATAATGACAATAAACACTTCAAATTCGAAACTTTGTCCAGGTGTCTGATTTTCAACATAGTCGTCGAGCGTACTAGAGCCAATTTAGTATTTTGTGTGTCGCTTGATTCGTCTTGATGTCTGTTGCTGGTTTTCTTCACAGTAAGTCAGATCTTTGGCTTTTGTCTCCATATCTCAAAATGTGGATCGCTTTGCTTGGATGTAGCCATATGATGAATTATATAGAACGTATCCCGTATTGAAGTTTTGATCGGACGGCTGCAGCGATTCACTGGCCGTTGCAAGCGTTTTAGGATTCCCTTCCACGTAATTGTTTAATTTGACAGAGTTGTTCAGCAGCATGAACTTCCATGTCCAAAGACTTAACAAGTCTTTCTTAGTCCAGATGGCAGAACATATTTATATCGTCATCAATGTTGGCCCAATGGACTTGAAATTTTGACACAATATTCTTGAAACATTATGCATTCATACAAGAAAATAACAAAATGCAAAAAAAGATTTAAAATCCTCATTCCCTCTTGAGTTCTAGCCGCTTAGCTATTGTCGGCAGGAATTTTGAAAAAGCTATCTGAATCGCTCAAAAATATATCCCGTATCTGGGATAGCCTATCCAATAGGTTCTTGATTAAACTGCGAAGTTATATTTAACGATCGTTTTGAATAAGGCCAGGTCCACTAAATACTTTTTTTAAGCCCCAAACAGCTACTAACATTTATGGGATATGAAAAAAGCTCATTCTTAAGGACAATAGAGGATAAGGAGAGAGGAGGGTGGGTGATTGCGTTGAGGAGCCTTACTGAAATATATGAAATCTTGTATTTATTTTAGAATGTTGTTCATTGGTAGATTTAAGATGCCACTTTGTTCGTCAAACAAGCATTCTCCAAAGGTTGTTTGCGTTGTTTGCTCCAAGCTTGGGCAGGAAGTGGAATGACCTTTCTTCACCCTCTTTGTCATTTAATTATTCCCTATATATCGGGTTCGGGATTTAAGAGCGCTACAAAAGTTTTTTTTAAATAAAACATAATAACGGTTTTGGATATCAACATAATTCTTTATTCTAGTAAAAGTACGTTCAATGTCATTATGTATGAAATTCGATTTGTTTTGCATGCCCACTAAGGGCACACTTGCAGAAATTTAGACGCTGAACCCAATTTTCGACGGTTTTCAAGCAAAAATCGGCCGATACTGCTGCAATTTCACGTTCAATATTTGTACGAAGTTCATCCATCAATCGTCTCTGGCTTGTTGGCATAGACCATAGACTTGATGTAGCTCTACTGGAAATAGTCTAACGGCGTCAAATGGCACGACTGAGGCGGCCAAGCGACTTTACCATTTCGTGAGATAGCACGTTCTCTAAATTTGGTTGGGCAATTTGGTAACGTGCCGGTCTTGATCATCACGAAAAAAGTACGGCATAATGACGCCGCCGGCGCGGCAGGGGTGGCCCATAAAACACACCAAACCGTAATTTCTTCGGGATGCAATGATGACTCATGGAATACGTTTGGGTTGCTGCCTGACTAATATCGCATATTTTGTTTATTGACGAAGCCATTTAGCCAGAAATGAACCTCATCGCTGAAGATGGTTTTTTATGAATATCCGAATCATTTTCAAGTTGATGCTCATGCTCAGGCCAATTCACGAACATACGTCGCTTTTGGTGGTCAAGCGGCTTCAGTTCTTGCGTCAATTTAATCTTGTAAGGATGTAGGCCAAGATCTTCTCGCAAAATTCGCCACAACGACGTGAAGTCACAGAGACTCCCAACGCTTGAGAAGGACGTGTGAGAGACACATTTAGGCTTTCTGCAACCGAAACCGCAGCGGCAGCAATATTCTCGACACTACGGGAACTTCTATGTTTCACTGGCACGGGAAAATTTTGTACTGTGCCTGTGGACTTAGATTTTTCTACTAGACACTCAATTGTTGATCTGCTAGGACGATTTTGACGACAGTAAATTGGACGTAGCGCTCTTAACGTTCAGGCTACATACTCCGAATTTCTGTAGTAAAATTTAATAATTTCGACTCGTTGTTGGCTCGTATATCTTTCATCATAAAATGGAAGAGAATTGTCAAAAGAGCGGCAAGAATTATGAAATAGTTTGCTGTCTCTGTCGCTCTACTTTTGTAGCGTCCCTGTTGAAAAACTCTTTACATGCTTATTTCCAATGTTTTTTTTTTTTTTTGTGGCTGCGAGTATTGTGACCTCGAATGAAACATTTTCATTTATTCACCGAATATTTTAACAGAGCTCGTATTATAAGTTACATAACGCTAGGCACAAAACGAAGCCTAAAACGATTGTGAATTTCGAAAATGGATTCAAGAAAATTTCAGAACGATAGCAAAACGACAGCTTAAAGTTGTCGTAATTTACAGGGAGTACCTTGAGCGCAACGTAGCGATAACTATGGTTTTGTTGCGAGTGTCGTTATTTGTAATATGGGCCCAGTTGGATTTTTTTTTTTTTTTTTTTTTTGCTGAGGTTCAAACCCTGAATTTTATTGAACAATTTCGTTTATGCGACACAGAGCACAGAACCGTTTCTTCTTTTCCAGTTTATTTCCTTTTCCCAATAACTTTATGATAAATATTTGCACATTAGAAAAACTGAAATAAAAATTCATTTGATATTTTCTTATTAGACCGTTCGTTAGTGGTGCCCGTGGAGTAATGGCTATCATACCTGCTTTTACGCGGGAGATTTGTGGTGCGAATCCCAACAGAAACTGAAAAATAGTTTCTTCACCGGTATCACCTTTTTCGAGAAATTGGCAAGTCCTCCGATTGCCATGAAAAGCGCTTTCAGGATTAGCGGTTCGTAACCGGCAGAAAATTGTAGGTCCACTCCATTCCGTAACAAGGCATGGTTGTGAGAAATGCGCTAGCGCTCTAAGCTTTTTCCCTCTGTTGCGCCACCCTATGCATGCTGTTTGCGTGTCAAATATTTGACAGAACTTCTACTTCTACCAAAGAGCTTTTTGAATATATCCGAGAATTTCTAGAACTTCTTTCTACCCAACTGACCAGCTGATTGCAAATTTACTTCACTTTCTTTAAGTTTTAGTGTTAGTTTCTATTTTGAAGTTTGAAGTACATTAATTTCAATATCAGAATCACTTCATTTGCAAGGAAAATCAAAAAAAAAGAACATTTTGAATATTTTTCTGTTTTTAAAAGTGAAAATTCTATATTTCACAGTTTCTGTTGCCAGCATTGTTTTACCACGTGTATGGCCTTTCTCCGATTTCATGAATTGAAAAGCGCTTTCTCGACTACCCTTTCGAAATCGACAAACAATTTCAGCTCTCTTCTATATTCCCACAAATTATGGTTGAGAGAATTGCGCTTGTCCCTCCGTTTCCCTCTCCTTATTTATTTTATTTACTTTGTCGCTGCAGTCTGTGAAAAGATATCTTAATTGTTCAAAATTGCTTCGAAATAGGTACGGGTATCCGAGACGGCCTATCCGATTTAGGTCCTGGAAAGTGGCTTTAATAATAAACAACTTAAATGAAATTTATTTAATACATCAATCAAACATATTGTTGAACATTTTATGAAACCTTTTTGATATCAATATTTACCCCATTGAGACTTCAGTTATGAAAGATAAGTAGACAATTTGGGTAGATTTGGAGGCATTGGCAGCTCACAATTGATTACAACTTGACAAACAATTGCATTTCATTCATAACATATATTTTTTTCGTTCCTTTGATTGCTTACCAATTTTATGTTTCTGGACAGTGTTGGTTTATGTGAATATTAAGAGAATACTTCACGTTTATGTTGCTTGAAACATTAATCCAACCAATTGAGTGCACTTCGTAAAAATAAACTTATCTAGCTATTTCCACAACACTTGCTTTGGAAAAGATCAACTTCTTTCGAAAAAACCTAAATGCATATTTTTTTTAAATCCGATTGATTGGCTTTGAGTTAAGTTTTTTTTTCGAACAACCTGCTTGTGAACTCTAAAATGTATCATATAAAAAAATATTAACTTAAATTAGTAAATAGCAGTCTTCCATAATCTTAGGGCGATAAAGTTATGTTTACCATTCTCTTTTGCTAGTTTTATGATTTGCTTGTCTATAATCAGCGGCTTTGCTCAGATAAACCTATCCAATCTTCTTGCACCAAAAACACGCACTCTCTCCACAATTTCGTTCCAAAACTCAAATTACATTACATTTATGTTTCTTTTTTTGTTATGATTAAAATGTTTAAACAAAAACAAAAGAAAACTTAAACTTATTTAAGTTTTGTGCCTAAATTTTGTTCTTCCAATTTCCTAGTGAAAACAAATTTTTACATTCCAATAAATTCTTCAACAACAAAAGGCACCTCTTTTTCCTTTTTCTTCACTGAAACTTCCTCCAATGGCACCTTTACGAAGCACTTTACTAGAACGAATAAAATTTATCAAATTAATAATAAAAATTCAAAACTTTCATTCTATGAAATGTTTCTAAATAAGAAATTACTCCTAGTCCCAAGGAAATGAAAAATTGACTTATTATAAAAAAAAGGAATATGAAATTTATAAAACTGCCTTAAATAAATAAAGAAAAAAAATGCATATAATATACACTGTAAGGTATGAACAAATTATGAAAATCTTTTATTATCTTGGTTAAAGCGACATTAAAAATAAAAAGAAGTAATAATTTAAAATAAATAAAATATTTCAAAACAAAATAAATACCGTGTACATAAAATGAAATAATAACTAAAGATAAACTGAGTAAAATTGTTCTCCTGTTCGGTTTTTGTTTACAAATATATATATTTAAAATTATATACAAAACTAGTTTTAAATTCCTATTGTAATATATAGCTAAATACAATATCAAATTTATATAAGGAAATCCTTAGACAAAAGAAATATTTAAAACAAAAATGTTGTTTTACTTGAAAGTTTTTGTTCTGTTCTTTGATTTGCATTAAGAACATAGAAATTAGTAGAAACAAAAAAAAAAGAAATGAAAAATAGATGTATTATTTTATACACTTAAAGTAAATTTAAAATTAAAAAACAAAAACAAAAAACTGTAAAATAAAATTCATCGAAAAGAAAACAATTCGCCGATTGCCTTCAAATAGAAGAATTTCGATATAAATTCACTGCGAACACTGAAAACAGACAAAACGCGTTATTATCAAACGTGGAACTTTTATTAAATCATATTTCAATAAAAACAAAACAAAAAAATACATCACAATATACATACATACTAAACCTATACAAAAAATAAACAAATTATAAAAAAAAGCAAAGCGATCAACTAAAAACACAACATTGAAATTGAAATCCAACAAAAACAAAATAAAAAAACATGGAAACATTGATGTGGCGCGATTCTAAATTCTAAGTTCAAAATGAAAATCATTTTTCAAAAAAAAAAAAAAACATAAAGTAAACAAACACAAAAATATAAATTTATACGAGTTAAACCTACAACGTTATTGATTTTCATAAGTTTTCGTGTTTTTAGTAGATAATTAAATTGGGACCAATTCATTCATATCTGAATTGATTGGAATAGTCGAGATTTTTCAAGTAAAAGAAATGTAAGTGTTCGTTATTATTTATCGTTAAAACCCTGCCACAACATTATTCCCAGCCTTCTTCAAATGGGAAACTTATTACTAAATTAAACATTTAAATTTTGTTTTATACTTATTCTTGTTAAGTAATTTAAATAAGGGCAATTTTATGAAATAAACAGTACAAGAGATGGATATTCTTTTGATTTAAGTATAATTTTGGCATCAATATTTCCATTGAGATAATAAATATTAAAATGAAAGAAAAACAAAACAAAAATAAGATAAATACAAGTAAAGACGATTAAATAAAGGAAAAACATTCAGGATTGTATAACATATTATATACTTAGTAAATGATAATTCATTAAACTGTAAATAATATACATGCACACATAATTTAGATATATAATACTTAATAACAACGTTGTATGATTTTGATCAAAAAAAATAATAAAGTATAATAAAATTTTTCGATTTGTTAAAAAAAGTACTTTTGTGTTTCATTCTTGCAATTGGAGACTGTGCCATTTTGTATTTGGTTGCAAAAATCGCACCGTCTTTGAAAAAAAATAGACTGAAAACGTTCCAAGTCTCGCGGTCGGTATTGGAACATGATGACTCGAATATTACTCGAAGAGTATTATAAAAGGTCAGTAAAAAACAAAACTTATTTAGTTCGACATTTATTTACTTGTTTCTCAGTTGATTTTGTTCTATCGCTATCCACTAGCCGCTATCCCTTGACCCACGGTACGGTAGAGTCTAATGCTAGTTTTACAGATCAAAGACTTGTCAATTATTGCTACAATTGCCAGTGGGCACGATCAAGAACGTATTGGATAGCCGTACCTTAGATACCTTTTTGAACGATTTAGATATTTTTTTCCAGATTGCTGCAGACAACAGCTGTGAAATATTGAAACTCGACTTTTGAAAACAGAAAAACATTCAAAATATCTTTGCTAGACGATTATAATCTTTTTTTCAATTTCCCATGCGTTTTACAAGACTCTTGTGCTGAAATAAATCCACACCAACACAAAAAAAAAAATCCATCAGCTAATCACTTGAATAGAAAGGTATACCAAAAATACTCGTTTACCTTTAGATAGCTTTTTAATAAAAAAACGGTTTGTGACTCTGTTAAACGTTTTAACACGTAAACAACTACAAAAAGCTATCCGGATACGATTGTTGAACACCTCCAGTTCATTTCCACTTACTGTCAAAAATTATTTGTCATTTCATTGATAAAGAAATTTTGACAAAAAGTTTTATCAACTCAATGAATGCTATTTCCACTTGGGCTGTCTTTTCGGAAGTTTCAGTAGATTGTCGCTAAAAATGATTTGCCTTTTCGCTTCATCGAATATTTGTTTTGTTCTTGCTTTCATCTTCTTCTTTTTTTAAATAAAATTAAACGATATCGAAAGGGAAGCAAATAGTCCTTGCTTCGTTCGTTGTGATAATGGGAGCTGCATTGGAGCTGGCCGAACGAGAGGAGAAAGTAAACGAGAAAAAACCTGACTGCTGGTTTCAAAATGTGTTCCTCGGGACTCGGGAGAGATTCATGTGGGTCTTACGCAAAGCTTTGTAATATGCAGCCAAAATTTTTCAAAAGAAAAATGAGGATGTCAAAACTCGATTTTGATTTTGTTCTGGAAAAGGTAAGACCTTACATCACCAAAAAGAAAATACTTTGATCTGCCATCGAACCAGCCGAAAGACTGGCAGTTACCATTCAATAACTGACGACGGGTGCAAGCATGCAGGTGATGTGTGATGCCTGATATGCTTCGCCTTTTACCAACATCAGTCTTCAGGATCATTGACAAAACCTGCCAAAGAATTATAAATAACTTATATATACTTTAATAAAAGTCAAACATTACATAATATAACTTGATTGTTTCATTACTAAAATCAAAGTGACCAAAAAAGCCGACGGAAAAACAGATTTCCACTTTGCTTATACATACAGCTGCGGTCAAAATACAGTCGACTCTCGTTAATTCGAAACTGGAAGGACTCTTGAAGTACTACGAATTATCGAATGTTTGAATTATCAAATGGTTCGAAATTTGTGAGAGAAAATAAATGAAGCTTCGAATTACTAGGTACATATTGATCAATAAATTATTGCCGCCGTATTAATAAACGCGGAATAGCTGGGCTAAGTCTTTTTCCATGGATTAAGTGGAAAATGCTATGGCAAAAGAAAATACAGTTCTTGGAATAAGACTTAGCCCAGCTATTCCACGTTTATTAATACGGCGGTTATTAATTAACTGCTATTCTATAGCTATGAAAAATTAGAGTGTACATGTACATTCGTAAACATAATATATAAACCTATTCATAATGTGAATTAATTAATGTTTTGAAAGAACTCTGTAATACTCGTTTGCTTCAAAAGTCAAAACACATGGCTGCTGCTCAGACTGCTCAAAAGCTTTTTTAAGAGAAAAAGTGCCTGAAATGCGTTTTCATAACTTTCGTTTTGTAGACAGAAACGTTGTAGGGTATCGAATGAGGATCGTACTTCGTTAACTGACATCTCTGTTAAAGGTTCTGATGTATGGTCCTCATCTTCACCTTTGCTTTTTTCATTCGTATCAGTCGCAAAAACAAAGGCTCGTGTACGTTGATACAAGTTTGAACTTGTCGCAAAATGTACTTAACATTACAATCATTCGACCTCTTTTTCTCTGCAACTTCGAATTGTCGAGTGTTGGACGCTGGTGAGTTCGAATTACCGCGTCGTTTTATTATATAGCAATTACTTTTTCGTTCGAATTACCAAGTGTATGAAAATGTACTGATTTAGTTCGAAATATCAAGATTAGGGAACTCGTGATAACTTTGAATTATTGAGAGGTTCGAATTATCGCAAGTTTGAATTAACGAGAGTCGACTGTAATAGTAGTATAGAGCTTATGAAAAAACGAAATTGAAAAAAACTGATCAGCAAATTCTAATTTAAAAAACCAATTATGTCGTTTTCAAGGTGGTGTTTTAAGCTTTTATTTAAAAAAAAAAAAAAAACATCAGTTTAATATTATTATTCAAGTTTATTGAACAGATGTTGAAATTCAGCGGTCAAAAAAATAGTAGTGATAGGAAAATCTACCTTGAAATGTTACGAAATCGAAAAATTAGGTCAAAATTTTTGTTTCAATATGGGGCTGAATGTTCGTACCTTTAATTAATATTTAGTTGCATGTCCCTTGTTAGCTATAACAGCAGTACAACGACCTTGAATAGAGTTTATCAGGTTTCCACACCTTCCTGTGCTTATCGAACTCCATGATTGCTGTAAAGCTTACCAAAGGCCTGTGTTTTTGCTTGGTTTGAATCTAGAAACATATTTTTTTACATCGCACCACAGGTTTTCGATGGGATTAAGATCCAGAGAATGTGCGCGCCACTTTATCACATCTACTCTACTTTCCTGGAACCATTGCTTCTTGCTAAAAGACCCATTTCAGTGGCGTTTCAACTTCAGTACACGGTAGCATTTCTTCCTTCATTATCCTAACATAGAGATGCTGATCCATAATGCCTT
This sequence comes from Melanostoma mellinum, assembly GCA_914767635.1. NCBI lineage: Eukaryota > Metazoa > Arthropoda > Insecta > Diptera > Syrphidae > Melanostoma > Melanostoma mellinum. The sequence goes on from OU612059.1 coordinate 74,844,188, forward strand.
CAATCCGGTTTATGGGTCCCACTCCGTAGAAGAAAAAACATGCTCATACCATTATGATTGTACAACGTGGATTATATTTGGTGTTAGGAGGTCTTCTTACATATTGACGAGATCCTTTTCCACCCCTTAAAACAATTAAAGTGTAACGTGTTTTCACTATCAACGCAATACAAAGTGGAAAAATACCAATCGGTGCAATGCTTTTACTCACACTACTATTATTTTGACCGCAACTGTATATCCAAAAATTGGTCCATAAATCATCTCTATTATAATGATCATGTTATTTCTTGTCATTTCATTGACATGATCAACACGATATACAAAGTGACATTTCGTTTGTCAATCAGCCAATTTCCACTTGTCATTCAAATTTACTGCCAAAAAATGACTGGCGCTGTTCGTCAGTCAAATGACTGTCAGTTTTTGCAATTTCCACATTTCATTTTTCTCGATGACAGAAAATAAGGTCATTTAGCAATTAAAAAATGGCAAGTGGAAACTTAGCATACGAGAGTAGGCAATTATTAAATGTGGAGGGTAATTTGAAAGATTCAATTCAAAGTTAAGAGTCCTGAGGTTGAAGTCAAAACAATTTAAGCTCGAATTAATATTGCTAGACAAAGGCTTTGCTTCGAAAGTAGATCCTCAGCTTAGCTCAGGCCTTCGTTCGTTCGAATCGGTACAGTAATTTCCAAGTTCTCGATTATGTTCCAGTTCCCGTTTCGTTCCCGTAGGAATTTGAGGGTGAAATGAAGTCCATGTAACTTGGGGATAGCGCCATATTTTAATAGTGAAGATATTTGAAAGCGATACAGTGGTTGGAAAATGGAAACGAAATGTATGTATTATTATACAGGGTGTTCCGTACTTCGTGTAACATCCTTTGGGGTGTGATTCTTGGTCATATTCTAAGAAAAAAAATGTATGACAGTAAAGCTCAATTCTCAACTTTGACATCACTTTTTGACAATTTAAGAAAAGGCTAACTTTGGTGTACCCTGACCTATGTTAAATTCAATGTCTCTGTCAATACTAATGATAGAGACCTAATCATAGTTTTAATTTTTTGTAAAAATAACAGCCTTTGAGACTGTATTTAAGTTTAGCTTCCAAAGGTTAAGGGTTGCCAGATTTTCAATTTTAAGTGCTGTTCAAATTTTCTTCCCGAAACAAAGTTTTGACTTTGAGGTCATTTTTTTGCAGAAAATGCCTGATAAACATGGAGTTTCTTTATTTTTTACAGATGAACTAAACAATAATAAAAAAAAAACTTAGAAATAAGTGCACTCTAAAACCCATAGATTTTATGATATTTGAAAAAATACAAAATGGGTAAAATTAAAAAAAAAAAAAAAGATTTTTAAATTTGAGGTTTTTTTGAATAAAACAATAATATGGGCACTTTTAGGAGTTTTTTTATGTATTTTATACAAATACAATTATAACAAGTGCTCAAAGTGCCCTATTTCATTTTGAATGCATGCCAGAGCCCTTTTTTGAATTTCATTGTAGGTGTTTGCTCTCGATAACTCTTGTCTTACTTGTAGTCTTGTAATCTTTGAAACTGTATTTAAATTAGATTCCTATAGGTTTAGGGTTGCCAGATGTTCAGTAAGGATAAAGTTCCTGGTATATTCGTTGTGCTCTTCTTGAATTTCCATTGTAAAACTCATATAAGAAAAAAATGTCTGCGTAGGCACTTTGAGCACTTGTTTTAATTGTATTTGTATTAAATACATAAAAAAAACTACTAAAAGTGCCCATATTATTATTTTATTCAAACAAACCTCAAATTTAAAAATCCTTTTTTTTTTTTAATTTTATCCATTTTGTATTTTTTCAAATATCATAAAATCTATGGGTTTTAGAGTGCACTTATTTCTAAGTTTTTTTTTTATTATTGTTTAGTTCATCTGTAAAAAATAAAGAAACTCCATGTTTATCAGGCATTTTCTGCAAAAAAATGACCTCAAAGTCAAAACTTTGTTTCGGGAAGAAAATTTGAACAGCACTTAAAATTGAAAATCTGGCAACCCTTAACCTTTGGAAGCTAAACATAAATACAGTCTTAAAGGCTATTATTTTTACAAAAAATTAAAACTATGATTAGGTCTCTATCATTAGTATTGACAGAGATATTGAATTTAACATAGGTCAGGGTACACCAAAGTTAGCCTTTTCTTAAATTGTCAAAAAGTGATGTCAAAGTTGAGAATTGAGCTTTACTGTCATACATTTTTTTTCTTAGAATATGACCAAGAATCACACCCCAAAGGATGTTACACGAAGTACGGAACACCCTGTATATTACATAATACATAGGGACAGTGAAGCACTATTAAAAGAATTTTGGGAATTGATCCAATACTTTCCGGGTTTTCGGCAATGTCACCTTTCCCGATTCCATTCCTTTTGTTATTTTTAAAAAGCCTGAAATTTTTTAGAGCTAGCTCCTAACCTAGGTCAGATCGATGGACCATTATGAAGCCTAGGCTATCGTTGTTTTGGCGTATAAACGGTACTAAAGATATGTAAATTTTTATTTATATTTCCTCTAGAATATCATTTACTATCTCGTCATACACTGCATGGCAATCTCCCCAGACCCCCCTAAAGTACGTTCAATTGTAATCATACTTCCGTTATATTGTGAAAGCTAATTCTTATTTATAATACTTGGAATATACAATCAAGTAATCGTCATCAAAAATTATTCCTCGCAATGTTCAGACCAAGTCTGTGCAAGAGACTCAAGTTCAATACCATATGGATTTCTGCCGAGTTTTTTAAAGTAATCTTTAAGAGTTTAGAGCTTTAATTGCTGCCAGCGAGAGCCCTAAGGTGCCATTACCATCGATTCCATCTCTGCTAATATAATTGGGACAAATGACCGCAGCCTTAAAGTAGGTACAACGAAATATAAATCTACAATTGATGCAGTCTGTGCGAGATATATAAATAGATTCGAGTCAAAATTGTTCCTTCTCTATTCAAGTTACCATACCCCTATAACTTCAGTATAAGAATACGATGATTGTAGAGATGATAATCGAAGAGATGAAATTGTGAATGAAATTTCATAAGTTTCATTGATGTTCTTCCATATGTACAAGTACATATACCTATACATATTATAAAACATTGAATAAAATTTTGACATTTTATTCTATTTTAATAATAAAAAAAATTCAATGAAAAGATTTTCCTGTACATTAAAATATTTACAGAAAATTCAATTCTGAGTTTCACTTCTGTCTTCACTCCCGGAGTGTTTATTTATTTTTTGGTAATGTTACCAAAAATTTCTTTTGTATTGTTTTTTTTTTGAATTGATAAAACTTTTATTCAAATATAACATTTATTTCTTAAGAAGCTCTTAACAAAGCGTTGCGGTTAACTTCTCAATCCCAATGAGCACATCTGTTTGGTACTTTTCACGAACTTTCTTCAGGAGTCTTAAAATCGTCTGTTGTTGTTACCAACTCCTCATTGAACGATTTGTCCTAGCCGTTCTAGTTCTAAAGTACAATATGGTTTTGTAAAACAACAGCAGCCACAACCATTTTTATTACAGTATTTGGCGTTGCGACATCCAAATACTTCAACGAAAACGTCTGTGAAAACTGTTCTGTGATCAAAACCAGCTTAAAAAATAGGTTTCCAGAATTTCGGTTACAATTAATTGATCTTATCTTCTTATTACCTCGCAAAATAAACGAATGGGTAATTTTTCCGGTTATAGAAGTCTATGGGGTGTTTGGGTTGCTCCATCTGAATATGACATCCATCGATGGCTCTAATAATCCCAGGGATCTTTCCATTTGATTTTTCTTGGAAGCACTGTAACATAGTGATTTAATATACACAATAGATTCTCCCATCAATTTTTCCATCCTTTATTTCTTACTTTATACTTTGGGTATGTTCTCATATTCGTTACGAGCAGGCCACTTTACATTGTATTCTTCCGTGAGATCATTTATGATGTTTACCATTTCCATGAAGACAGAAATCTGTTCTTTCTGCCATAGTTTCAAGTTTTGTTTTTGCTTAATTTTTTTAAGGAATCTTGCACTAAAACACTCTCAACTTATTAAATGCTGTCAAAATTCTTCGTCGGTGTAGGCTGAAATGGTTTCCTAGTAGAAGGTTCGATTTCTAGTGGCTTCGTTCTCTACTCCAAACAGTTCGAGATCGCTCAATTATTGTGAAGATATCATCAGATCATTTCCGACAATCTTTTGTATTTGTATTTATTATTATTTCATTAACTATACTCAGTAAGATACAAAATCTTTTTTAGTTGAGTAAGTTTCGCTGCTGCTTGGCCTGCCATACAGAAAAAAAACAGTCCAAAATTAAAAGAGATTCAATCTTGCTCATTGTTGTGCTCGTACCCTGCTGGTTTACTCGATAAGGTTCCAATCTAATTCTCCAAAAAAACGAGACACACTTTAGGTTTAATACAATTCAATTTTATTTGGATGCGTCTTATCCCGACGACGGCGACGATCTATTCAAGAAGGAAGAATACATTTTAGATAAAATGGCTGAGTGGTACATCCCGTAAAATTAATATCGATAACGTAAGTAAGTAAGTGACGACCTCTGATAGTCAAATCAAAAAACAATTCTTAAGGCTACAAACATAATGTCGAATCGAAATAATATTCTATTACATTTGACGCAAACACTCACAGTTTCGTTTAAAAAATCCATATTACCCTTTGTTTTATTTTAGAGCTTTATGCTTTACTCTTCAACCGCGAAAACACAAGTAAAACCGACAAATGAATAAACTGATTTGAATTTGACATAAGAAAAAAACTTGACGTTTCTTGTTAAATGACCTTTGATGAACTGACAGTAGCAGTTTTGAGGTTTCGAAGTTGCATTGCGATCGCTGTGAACACAACACCAACTGACAAAAATAATAGCTTTAGCTATTGCTGCAACGTGTAATCAAAGTAAATGACTCAGTCAAAGAGAAACAACCGCTGTACGATCGATTTTGATGCATACTTTCAGGCCCAATCATTTTAATGCTTTTGTGAACAGTTTCGCTGGTACCTGGTACCCACATAAATGCTTAATAATTTCTTCAAAATCATTATCACCACGTTAAGATTCTAAAGCAGAAAGTTATCTAGGTACTTCTTGAACTTTTAGAATAAGCACAAAAAACATATCAAAAGTAAATAAATTAGTACAGTAGACGCTCGATATAGTGAAGTAATAAAAACCAGCCATTTTCACTATTTGGAGATTGTTCACTATTTCGAGCGGGATGCTAGAAACGCTTTCCAAAGCTAAATTTGATCAAATTGCACATTTTGTTCAGTGTGAAGATAAATCTATTTATTTAATCTATAAATAAACACTTTAATCAATTTGACTGCTACAAACAAAAACAATTCTTAATACATCATCACTACATACATAGTATGAAACAAAGTCGTTTTTTCTGTCCCTATGTCCCTATGCATGCTTAAATTTTTAAAACTATACGCAACGGATTTTGATTTCTTTTAATGAATAGAGTGATTCAAGAAGAAGGTTTACATGTATAATAGATACATTTTATATCAGATAAAAGCCGAGAAATTTAAAGATTTGTAATGCGATGTCGTAACAACATATTTTTCTGCGCTTGCATTGCAAACGCTGGCTAAACCTTACGAGATTGAGCAAATTTATGTACTACGGAATTGTATATCTTAAAATGTTGAATAAAAAATTCGCGGCAGCATATGTTTATCCCCAAAGGATAACCCACAGTAACCATTTTTATCTTTTACATAATACAAAAAAAAAATATGGGTTATTTACGAGGCTATTTTAAACGATACAATATCATTCCTTATCCAATTTTATACATTACAGTATGTGATTGAAATGAATATTTTCGAAGATATAACAGACTTAAAAATTGCGGGAAGTAGCGTTTGCTTTTTTGTTATTTTATACCCGTGCGAAGCCATAGCGGACGGCTGTGTTGTTATATACAACGTTCACAGTTTTTCTGTAGTGTATTTAGTATCAACACTGTACCCGTGCGAATCCGGGGAGGGTCGCTAGTACCCATGTAAAATAATATAAAACAAACTTATAAAAACGAAATATTTACATTAATGTACATAAATATAACATGTACAAATTAGCATCTTTTTTCACTATAACAATCAATTTTTTGGAAAGTAGTTTGTTAATTTTGTCTGCTGTTGTACAAAAGTAGGAACACTGCAAACACTTGCGTTCTACTGAGTCAAGTGACAACTTTCCTTTGTGATTCAGTGTGAGATGTACGAATGAACGGTAGAATTTGTTCAAATGCAGTCGACATACTGTAGACGCATTGCAGCTGCAATATTCTTGTTCAAACCTGACAAAAAGTATGTGTTCACTATTTCGAGATCTTTAATGTTCACTATTTAGAGTAGTGTATGTAAAATTTTGGGTGTTCACTAAACTGGATAGTTCACTCTTGCGAGATTCACTATATCGAGCGTCTACTGTATTTAGAAACGTAGGTACATATAGGTGCACGTGGTTAGAACGAGTATGAGAAGAATGGTTTTAAAAAAAACACACCGGTTTTTTTACCTTTCTAGCTTCAAGCTTGAGCCAAATTAATTTAAAAATCTACGTTAACACTCCTTCAACGTTCAAATATAGACAAAAAAAATCATAAATAATGGTTAGAATATTCTCTCCCTAGCTCCCTCGAAATATACAATTCTTACTTCCTCTAAATTAATATTTTGTTGCCATTTAATCAACCTACTTTTCCGCATCACGTTCTTTCTGCTCCAGACACAGCACACACAATTTATCCATAAAATGTAACAAGACAACAGTGTATTCTGCTTAGATGTGTGTAAAATTGTTCAACGATAATCTGACGCGAAAGATGACGTCAACAATCTTTTATGGAAGTTACTTCCCAGGTTGTTTAAAAATTCAGACAGATTCAAGAGCAGGTATTAGGTATAAAGCGAAATCAATTCAAAACGATTGCAAACGGCTATTAAAATGACAACATGTGTCCAATTTGATATCGAGTTATGGAAAAACGTGTAAGGTTGGTTGTATGTACCTATATATGTTTGAATTTGCGTTTTTGAAAACCTTAAAGGAAATGTAACAGTAAAAGCGAGAACTTACCTATTTCTAGATGGCAATACAACAATGGTTTTTATGGGTTAAGAGGATAAAACATTTTTTTTTTTTTTTTTAAGACTAACAAATAAGATTTGATTAAGACTCATTTTGAATTCTTGATGCATACTTGGCGAATAGTGATTCATACGAATTGATATAGGGACTCTTAAAACAACTGTTAACAAAATTTTCAGAACTGGTTGGGTGTGATGAATAGCAAAGGAATGTTTTGTTAAAAAATGTGTGATGAGTTCACAGGAAATGTTTTTTACAAGCGTTATGAATAGTAAATCCATAAAATGACACTTTAAAGATCCTGGTGTCCAAACCATGCATGTGTGAAGTAATGTAATGTAATGTAAATGTAAAGCACATCTGCCACGCTTTTTTGGCTGCGGTGAATCTATTATAGGTCGCTTAGCTGTAGGATTCAAACCTCCTCCAATGGAAGCCACTATAGGCTAAGACGAGCCAGCTGGTGTTGCCTGAAGGACAGCGGTTTGTTTTGCGTTTTGCACTGAATCCAGAAAGCATTTTGTCAGCATTATCAACACCGACTTTGGTTTATCTCTGGCATTTTTTTTGGTTCAGGGCCATCATTAGCAGTGGAATTCATTGTGCTTTGTACTATTATACACTTGTTTTTCTTACTCATTGGGACACTGATGTTGTGGTATCGGTTAATCCAAATGTCGATTGAAATAAAGGTTTTTTTCAAGTAGAAGCTTTGATGGTATACTCTTTTTATTCTTCCTAAGGGTACCAGCCATAGACATGTTCTTTTGTAGCAGCGTTTGGCCCAATTCATAAGATGTAAAAAAGTTGTCCATAATAGTGATGTTGTATCCCTTCAATCCTTCTACCGAATCCAGGACGACACCCTCATATTGGTTGCGTTCAGCAACACCTCTAACTTCTTTTTCTAAATGGCTGAATTGTCCGTACGTAGGAAGTTTCGGATCAAGTACACATCCAGAACCCGTACTTTTCAGGCTTATTTGGCACATATTGCCTGAATGAGAATCGACCATGAGAACCAAAGAAGTTGCTCATCGACACTAACACAACACGATGGGTTATAGAACAATGGCAATTCCATTAGTTCCATAAAGTTATATTTGGGGCAAATTTGCCTTTGGCTCCTTGTTGGTTATATCTTCGACTAGTGGGATTATCGAATGGCATAAGTTTTGTTATGCATATTAGAATGTCTTTTATTATTATTGCTTGGAATATTGGGCGACCAATATCTGCGTCAAACAATTCAATTCGTTCTGTTTTAGATCTGAAAAAAAGCCACGTGTCTTCGAAGAGAGCCGACAAAAATTGAAAAAAAAAAAAAATTATTTGTAATCACTTGCGAGTATTAAAACACCAAGATATGCATGTAGCTATTGCTCTTATCTATTTCTTTATGTTTTCAATAATTATTTTCTCGATTTGAATCGGAAAAAACAATAAAAAGGAATATCAAAAATGAGAGAGAACGAACGAACGAACTATACAGTTTTGGATAAAATATAAAGGCATCAGGTATCGACGGAATCCCTGCAGAATTTTTTAAGTTTGCTACGTTACAGTTCTACCTAGTACTACCTAGTAAACTTCTTCAACCAACTTTACGACAATGCTTCCGTACCACTCTGTTTCAATAAAGCGATTATCCATGCCATTTTCAAGAAAGGGGAGACAAGCCTAGCTGAGAATTATAGGGACATGTCAATTCTTAACTAAAAAAAAATTAATAGGGTGGCGCAACAGAGCGAGGAGCCCCTGCGCCTAGCGTATTTCTCACAACCAAACCTTGTGAGGGAATGGAGGGGACCTACAATTTTTGGGCCGGTTCCGAACGGCTATTTGAGAAAGCGCCTTTCATGGCAGTGGATTTACTAACTGAGGACTTGCCAATTCCTCCGCGAAAGGCGATACCCGTGGAAAAACATTTGTGCCTCTGCTGGGATTCGAACCTCGAACCTCTGGATTAGCAGGTGGACATGCTAACCATCGCACCACGGGTATCGGGTACCAATTCTTAATTATATGCGAAAAATTTTCAGCTCAATTGTCTATGAGAGGCTTACCAAATGGATTGAGTCAACAAACCGATTAAGTATCTTTCAAGCAGGGTTCCGATCCGGATTCTCTTTTATAGATCATATTTTTGCGCTCTCTAGTATTGCATCAAAGTATTTAGAGAAATCTAAGAGACTTTACGTTGCACGGTAAACAGGCAAGCATTGATTTACAAACTATCGTCTCTTGGAGTCTCTAAGAAATTTCTTCTATTATACTCCAAGTTTCTGGATTCAACAAATGCAGCTGCTTAAAATGGAAGCAACTTATCGGAATGGTTTGGGACGTCAACGGGTGCGCCTCAAGGATGCCCTCTCAGCCCAATTTTGTTTGTCCTTTATATAGATTCTGTCACTGGCATTCTTCCTGGAGGGGTATTATTTGCGGACTCCTGTATCAAAGTCTTACTGTATGCTGATGATCTGGTGCTGCTATTGCAAATTAATAGAATACGGAAGTGCTGCGAAACTTGGGGCTTATAACTCAATACTAATGAAACATAGCTTTGATTTTCGAATCTAGACACCGAAGAAAAGGCTACCGGCGGAATCATAGACCATCAATAATGAGTGCATAGATGTAGTAAAGGAATTCAAGTACCTAGGAGTGGTAATAACATATAACCTTAACTGGAGCAAACACGCAAAGGAAAAAAGTAGGGAAGCCAACTAGCCATAAATCTGATGTGGCCAACGCTTTCAGAAACATTGATGTAGCATCAAAGTTCCGAGTATTTAAAGCAACAGTCAATACTTGTATGTGTTATGTGTGTCTTAAACCGCATGCCAACTATTTGAATACAGTTTTGAATAGAGAAAACGGATTGACGGATAGGTCAATATTGTTAATACAACTTCAAAGAAACGCTACACCTTATAAAGAATGGAACCTTCTTGGCGCGGAACAAAATGTAACGCTTTCCCTAACAGATACTAACATTATTGAATGGCAAAGTTTACTTGATGACCTAATTGCAAAAACTGATAATGCGATATATATATTTGCAATAAGATAATAAAAGGGCATCCTCTTCAGAAAGTAGAAACCTTTACTGAAACTGAAACACCAATAGTAACCTGAGGTGAATTATTTTTGCAAGCAACTGACCGCAGAAGCTATCGGCATCATTTTTAGAGCCAGATTGGAAATCCTTAATCTGAACTTCGTGTGTTAAATTTAGATCCGGTCTTCCACAAATCTACACTCTTTGCAATCTAAGGGAACTCGAAGGCACTCACCATTTTATAACAGCTCGTCCAATGTTGCAGGAAATACGGCGATTATACTTCCAAACAAGTTTTTTGTCTCAACGGATCAATTGCTCTATAAATTTTGTAAATATGCTGTCATATTGCAATTGCTTTTGAATTTGAGAAACATTCTCCCAGTTAGAATATTAACAACATTTTTGTTTTTTGTTTTCTCTTTTTCTCGAATTTTTGTGTTTCAAATCACGTGAAAATTGTATAACTTTTTTGTATAGCAAATCATTAAAATTCCTTAAAAGTTTCATATGTTTCTAGTTTAGCGTAATTTATTTTAAAATTATTATTGATATGATCTGGTATAAAACAATTGTACTTTAAAACAAAAAAGCAAAAAACTACATATTTTTTTCTTGATATCATTTACTTCTTTAAAGTATTGTCTGAAAGTCGAAGAGGCTGAAAGAACAAATTAAAAATAAGTATGTAAGAACTATATGAAGAAGATTGTAGAACTCTCACATTAGATATATAAAGGGATTTCCAATATGTATGATATGATTTTGCAGTGGCGTTTCGACCAATTGTTGTATGTCATGATCTGTCATTTGTTTTTTATTGCATTCAGAAGTGTTTACAATTTCACCATTGGATTACTGTAAAGGTCGTGTACTTTCTGATTTTGCCTTGGAGCAACTTGAAGTCGTTATCGATTTTTTTTTTTATTTGACTAGTGCGTTAAATTAAAAAACTGGCTCGATAACCAACTTTTAATGGGCGAAATTTGAAGAAATTGATTTTGACAACATTTGGTTTCAACAAGACGGGGCTACGTGTCACACAGCAAATGCAACAATTGAATTATTGCGAGAAAAATTTAGAGATTCGATTATTTCAAGAAATGGTGTTATTGAATGGCCTCCAAGAAGTCGCGATTGAACACCATTAGACTATTTCTTGTAGGGTTACTGACTTCAAGTGGTCTTTCAAAATATACCAGATTCTCTTTAAGCTTTTCAGGTCAATATTAAACGTGCCATTCATGATATACGACTTGATAAAGTAGAAATAGTGCTCGAAAATTGGGTTCATCAAATTTGTTTCTGCAGAAGAAAACGTGGTGACCATTTGAATGAAATTTTATCAAAAACTTAATTGTATTGATTGAACTGCACATTGAATAAAAAATATTTGAATTTCTTTAACAAAAAGTGTGTTTTTTTTAAAAGAAATCAAATCACTCTTATTGGAAAACCCTTTATGAATGTATTTAGGTTTAAAAAATGTCTATCAGGCAGACGGCAGCATAGCTATGTCCTTATGTTCTAGGTTCTAATATAATGTAAAACTTGTATATTGTAATAAAAAAATTTAGGTATTATAAATGTAATCAATTAAAAACAACTATCTATCTATCTGACTAATAAAGAATTTTATCTATCTAACTATCTATCATCTTAGCCTATAGTGACTTCTATTGGAGGAGGTTTGAATCCTACAGCTAAGCAACCTAGAACAGATTCACCGCAGCTAAAAAAGCGTGGCAGATGTGCTTTATGTACGGAAGAAAAAACAAATGCCAAAGATAACAAAACTGAGTTGCTCTGCGGCTAAAACGTCTGTAAGAACATATAATATATAATATAATATATATATATATATATATAACCGTAATGTATGTGTAAAGTGTATTGAAAACTTATGATGTGCATATTTACTTTTTATATCTATCTATCTATCTATATATATATATATATAATATGAAAATTAATAGCTGTTCGTAAGTCTAGCTATAACTCAAGAACGGCTGAACGGATCTATCTTATCCTAGTTTTGAAATGTTCGTGGAGGTCTTGGAAAGGTTAAATAGGTAAGTAAATATGAAAAAAAAAATGAATTAGAATATAGTAAAAGTAACATTTTCATCATTCTTAACGTAATGAATTTAAAATTAAGTTCAAACAATGCTTTTGTTTTTTTTTAATCGCTTTTGACAGTAAAAAAAAGTAATAAGATTATTGGATTGTTTGCTTTTAAGAATCCTTTTAATTTAATTTTGACTGGTTAAATTGAATTTTTTTTAATTAAAGCGTTACTTTTTCAATAATCCTATTTTTTTATATATACTGCCTGGTTTTCCACGAATAATTAAAACTCACAATTGATTAATAGGCATATCCATTCTAGAGTTAGCATTGCTAGCAAGGCTAGCAATGTCAAGCAGAAAAAGATCTGACATAGGTCGTCGAAGTAAAAATTTCCGAAGATAAACCTCATGTGCTAACCGCACTGATGACTAGCGAGAAACATGTACATATAACGAAAACAGTCGTATTAGCATGTTAGAAATATGTTCCATAGTGTGTGGAAATGCAATGAATAGGTACATAACCTCAAAAGTAAGTACTCGGAAACGGGAACGTAAGCGAGAGCTAAGTATTTGTATTGAAGAGGCACCAAAACTATTGATCCCATTTGATAGGCATCATTCAATTGGAATACAAAAATGGTCTTGAGCCTGAAAAATAACATAGGCTAGATTTCATTTCCATATTCCCGCGGGAACGAAAACATAACTGGGAGCTTGAAAAATACTATACTGTTTGCAAAAATTCTTTCACTATATTTGATTTCCAAATTCCCATAGGAACCAGAATGGGAACGGGAATTCAAAAATCACTGGAACGATAGCAAATTTTTACCGCTATATACAATACGAAGTAATACCAAAATAGCTTAAACCACACTTTATCACCACATTCCCAATGAAAACGGGACGGGAATTGGGAAAGTTCTGAACCGATTCCGAAAATTCTTTCACTATAAGAGTGCTTCATTGTCCCTGAATAATAGGCTATACTTTATCACCATTTTTCCACAGGAATGGGAACCGCTGTACCGATTTCAATACGGTTTTCACTATTACAATACGGTGTTATTCCCAAGTTACATAGACAATAGTGTTGCATAGACTATATTCATCCTCACTCTGCCACTAGAATGAAAGCTTGGAGACTGCTTCACTTAACTTTCAATTTGATAAAAGTAGGGCCTGAGCTACGCCGGGCGGGTCAGCTAGTAGTTAATAAATATGAATGAAAAGCATAAGTTTTTGTAAAAAGTATTAATTTTTTTTTTTTTTTTTTATTCTCTTAACAAGACTCTTAGATTAGTCGCTTTTTAATGTATGTCTACGGTTAAAATATTGGGAAAGCGGTGACATCTTTATCATCTCTTTTCATAGAAAATATAATTTTTATCTTTCGATAAAGTGTTCATTTCAACCAAAACTCCTTAATTTTGTAATATTCCATTCTTTGATAACCACAACTTTTGGTTGTACAAAATTAATACCAGAGTCTCTATTGAGCAAACGTTAAGGAAACGGAAATCTATTGCACACCTGAAAATACGAAAACAATTCATCCGCATCGGCTGGACTTTGAACCAAGTCCTAATATTGACAAGCAAAGCCCTTGCACTTTTTTTAGACTCGAATCACTTCGTTTCTTACCAAAGTATGATTTTTGCAATTGTCTCTTATTGGCAATACCTGGCATCTATCATTTACCGACATCGGTATATGCAAATGCATCTTTTTTTTCTTAGCTAAAAGCAAATAAATCAAAAAAATGCTTGATAATGACGATCACAGATGATAAGCCTACATATTTTAAAATACCCAATACAAATATTTCTCCGTCGAGCTATCCCAGCCACTAAGGATGCAGCCTCCATACAGACACTTAAAATGAAGTTGGACTGTATTCTTCTACGAATGGATAACTTGCCTCGCATAATGTTTGTCTAAAATGCTAAGTAAAAAAGGCAAAACGAAAGAGCTGAGCTTAAAACTTTATATTAAAAAATGTCAGCTAAGACATTTTTATTTAAAACTTATTCAACTCAATTTTTTTTTGCCAAATTTAGTTTAATTGATCAATGGTACCGATTATAGGTCAGCCAAAAAATAAAAAGATCATTGATTAGGCTCAAACACTGAAAACGTGATGTAAGAATGCTAAGAAAAAAGATCACCGAAAAAATCAAATAACAGGTTAAAACTCCCCCAACCAAAAAAATTAAAAATGAGCTGCGGTCACTGAATTTGGTATAAATGTCTATACAAACTTCTACTATAGAAAATGCGAAATGGGTAAGAAAACAAAAACGAAGAACAATAACCGAGGCAAAACGAAAAAGAAAACACAATAACCAGCATTTAAAGCCAAAGGCTATACCTCAATTGGAAAGATACTTCAATTTTTGCCGCGGTTATGTGGCTAACGTTGTTAGAGACCCACAAATGCTTCTCTACCATTGTTGGTTTTTGCAGAATTATCTTAACAATAAAGAGCTTATTTGAACTCACCATTCCTGTCTAACACTTGCTTATGATTTCCAACGAATAGGTAGTTAAAGCATAACCGCATTGCCGAAAACCCACTGGAAAGCGACTGCTACTCTGTAGTCTATTCTCTCCCTCATGAAAACTTTTTGCACAGATCAGAAAATAGTGATGAAGTCACGGAGTGGTGAATTCACTTAACGATCACCAACAAACAGGTAGATACTTTTGTGGAAATGCACTCAATCGCCAGTCGAAAACAGGTAACCGACGAGTACGGGTAACGTTTATAGGTACCGTCTTTTGTAATTATATCTTTTGTTGTTCGTTTGTTTGTTGTTTTTTTTTTTTTTTTTTTTTTGTACCAATTTTGTTGCTCTCTATCGCCATTGTTTTGCCCCTTTCCATGTACACACTTCTAATTTCTTGTAGTGTTGGTCGCAATAACCCTTTTATGTGTTCGTTTTCAAATGATATAAGCCAAGTGTTGTATAAGTTGTTGTAAAAGAGCAAACTAGTGTTTCTTTAGTTTAAATTTAAAACAACATAAAATCGAATTTGCATTGAAGTCAAAACAGTTTGCAAATGAGTTTAAGATTGCGTGTTTCTGGTTTGAGTTCTACAAACACATGTGAAGAAAAATTGCCATAAAATCGAAAAAGCTATCAATTTATTCAAAATAAGACACATCTGTGAATCTGTATCTAAGGCTCTTGCTAATATTAATCCAAATGTTTTAATTCCAATTCTTTTTTTCTTCTTTTTGTTTCCCTCCCATCACCAGCCGATAGATGTGTTAGTTTTTTTTTTAACGAAAGGTGTATCTCAAGGTAATCTGGAAGTTTGTGATATTCTGTGCGCGAGATAGTCTGTGTGTTACTCGTTGGTGTCGACTATAATAACATTTACTTGGATTATCATTAATAAATACATATACGTATAAATAAACGACATTTTTGCATTTCGCCTTTAATGCACTGTGTGGAATGGTAAGTTTTGATAAATATGTTTTAACCATTCTTTAAAGTAATTTATCTTGTCGTGTAGGTATCTTGTATAAGTAATATGAGCTTAAGGAAGACATGCGTCATCGGGTGTCAGTTTTAACTTGTTGGGCAAAAAACTTAAGCAAATAAATGTGAACACACTCCTTAAATGTATTTTGGTCTACAAGAACATGTCAAAGAGCCTACCTTTTGGAGCGTTGGATGAACGCATAGGCGTTTTTGCGTGGGTTTTGACTTTGATATTTGCAAAAAAAAAAAAATAGACAACTTGTTTCAACAGTTGATGGATAAGCAAATGGTGATGAATGTGTGTGCTTTTTTTTTCTTGCGTACAATGATATACTTTTGGTATTGAACCGGATACGAACGAGTGGCAGTTTGAAAGAGCTTAAGTGACTTGGTAGTTTTTCAAGTTGGTGCTGTTTGAAGTGTCTTTACAACTAAATACGGATTGTGCTTGAGAATACTTTCTGAAGAGCAGAAAAGGTCTGATTGAGCTATGAAAGGCCATATGTTCGGGGCTCACTATTGGACAGACAAGCAGAAATTTCAAAAATCACGTGTTTTATAGAAGAATGTTTATGAAGATTTTAAAGTTCCTTGAACTTTCCTTTCAATTATGACACCGAAAAAAGTCCAATTAACAAATCCAATGAATTCAGACTCATTCACTTTTCTTATACAAAAAGAAATTTAGAATAAACTTCTGTCCAGTACACCTACAAGCCTTGTTCCTTACTCCTCTTTAAAAGCAGTTGCTTCCCAACTTTTTTTTTACATCCATCTGATACTTATACAAATACATGATACAAATTCTGTATCAATGCGATCCAATCAAAGAACCAGAGCAATCCAGACCTAGATTCCAAAATTATTTTATGTTTAAAGCACATGCGAGAAATTGTCAAATCATATTCAAAGCTCCTTATTACCATTAGCTTCTTATTCAAACCATTGTCCTATAACCATTCATCAATTTAACTGCTCTCAAAAAAGGACTAAGATATTTGTTTTCACGTATTGAACAATGAATTGATAGCATTGAAAAGCTATTGTAAGTGGGTTTTTTAATATGCACTGCTGTTTCTGTTTAAATGCGTTGAGTTTTATTTTTATTTTTTTTTTCGTAGAAAAGATCTGAATGCAAGCAAGTTTCGGTTTTATGATGAACACACGTTGAGCAGTGTTTGGTTTCATTAACAGGGGCTTGATAAGCTTCAACTAGAAGTTTTTACTTCAAAGATTTCAAAAGGAAGAAATTTTCTGAAAACGTTTGCGACAGTATTCAATGTCGGCTTTTGAATTTTACCGGATGAGCACAAGTAAAACCACCAACCATATTTTTGAAAATTAAAGGATACATTAGAGAGCAAATCATATGTATCAGACCAGTAAAAAAAAGCATAGTAGGAGCACGGTTGCCAGTTTGGTCATTAACGTCCATGTCTGGTCATATCAAAGCAGTGTTTTGGTTCTTATAAATGAAATGTATACATAAAGCAGTTTTCTTATCAAATGATGTGAAAAGTGCATTAATAAGTTCGTTCGTTCAAGCCCAAAAAAAATTTCTGTTTACCCTTAATACTAAGCTGGGTGTTTTATGAGGTATGTGCTTGCCATCAATTCGCCCTGAAGTAGAACCAGGATTTTGCTGAAGAGAGTTCAGTTAGCAATACTGATGTCAAATGACACGTGGGGTGTGTTAAAGCTGTTTTAAGAATCGAAAACCCAAATACTTTGGCAACTAGACATGGCGCTGTACAGTTTGTTTCTGTTAACCCTCTAATACGCATGTTTTTCCGAAGATCTCCCGTGTGCTGTACGAACTTGTTGACAGTGGGGGGTTTTCAGATGTTCACAATAGACAAGACAAGATATGCGACTTTAGGGAGGAGTATTCCTCAACAATGCAACAATTGTAAGGTTTTCCATTCACTGAAAAGGCTTTCACCCTTCGGCGTGGAGATCGTCTGCAAGCCCAGTTTTACTTGATTTGAGCTAACATACGAATTTGCCACTCTAACTAGAGTATGGCATTCTTGGTCATCGTCTAATTTGAGTCTGCAAAAGTAACTTTTCCAGATCCTTAAAAATGACTGCGGGACTACCACTATGTTTGCTTGGTGGTCTTTACGGGCTTAGTTCCTGGTTTTCCACTTAGGCATGATTTTTTTTTTTTTCAACTTTTGGTACATGCTCTGAAGGTCATACAATCCTGACATTTCTATATTTCGTTAAACAAGCTCTCCTCATGCTGCTTTTTCCTTTTGAGAACTTGTTGTTCTTCCCTTCTATATTCATCGGAATCAATCTTAATTTTGGCAATTTTAAGCTATATTTGGTCATTTTTATTTTCATTTTCGATCACATATTTTTTTTTGGCAAAAGGCAACTGTATTCATTCGCTGTCACTCTGGGTTAAGGCCCCGACCCATAAAATCCGGTGCGTCCGTTCGCTGCTAGATTCAACTGACAGCAGTGAGTTTTACCGGACACAACGGATTGGGGTGACCCATAGAATCCGTTGCGGTGTGAAGAAAAAACTTCTAATTGGTTTCGACTGCGCATGTCATCAGATCTGCCGGACGCAAATGTGAAAAGTTGGTCTACTTTTCCGTTGCGTCCGTTGCATCCGATGTTTATGGGTCACCTCTCAAAAGATCCTGTGTATTTAATCGAGCTGTCAGTTGAATCCGGCAGCGAACAGATGCAACGGATTCTATGGGTCGGGGCCTTTAAAATCAAACACTCGAAGGGGCTGATGCTGTCTGTGCTATTTACATATGTTAACCATCTCAGCTGTTGAATTTTGGGCATATTTCAAGATTATCTGTAGAGTATGGCGCTCATTTAGCTCAATGTTCAATCTATTTCTAAGTGCTGTGTCCCATAGGGCAGTCGTGCATACCTTTGAGGATTGAGAACTTAACTTCTAAAGTTCCTTCTTCGTTTCTCAATTTAAAAAAACTAATCCTTTACTTCGATGACATCCCGGTTATGAAAAAATAAAAACCATTTAAAAAACCGTTAAATTAGCGAAATACGAAAGATGTGGCAGATTGGCGGTACCTTAAATCTGTCCTGCACCAGTTTTTTTGCCATTGATGAAAAAAACCCATGTTTTTTCTAGATTTTTTTCTAGTTTGCGGTTAGAACTTAAGTAAATAAATATATAGGGTGACGCAAAAGAACGAGGCCTAGCGCATTTCTCAAAACCATGTCTTGTGAGGGAATCGAGGTGACCTACACATTTCTGCCGGTTTCGAACGGCTAATCGAGAAAGCGTTTTCATGGCAATGAATACTAACGGAGGACTTGCAAATTCCTCGCGAAAGGCGTAAAGAACATTTTTGTCTCCGTTGGGATTCGAACCACAAACCTTAGCGTTAACAGACATGCTAACCATAACGCCATGGAACTAAGAAATGGGTTAAAGAATTAAACGAAAACTATGTTACACTTTTCTTCTACAACTGCCATGTTCGTTCCCATTTCGAGTATGCTTTTAGGGTTGGGTCTCGTCTGTATGAGGCTAGTAAATCTGAAGCAGTATTTTTAATAATATTGTTTTAAATTTAATTTTGTTATATTATATGTACCAAATTTATATTAGACGTTAAATGCCTCTTTTCGTATAAGGTTCACTGTGCTTGTGTTACTAAGCACTAATACTGGTATTAATGATGAAGAGCGTGGATGAGTGTGTAAATATGAGCTTGATCTTAGCTCAGTACCGCTAAAAAAAAAAGAATATACGGCAGCTATTTATACTGATCGAATCATCGAATGTTTTCCTCAAGCGTTCTTCGTTAAGTTTGTTTTTGTGCTTATGCTGGCGTTATTTTCTAACCACTATCACTCACATCAATGATAAAACCCGTAGCCAAGAGCCCTCATACGAGTTTGCTCTTATAGCTCAGCATACTGCATTAGTATCTGAGATCCAAAAAATCCCAGCTGACTTCCACCCATATAGTTCTTTTTAGAACTATTCCGTTGGATATATGTGGCACTGGCTTAGACCACTCTATTTTTCGAGTGACTCACCTAAAACGAACTTTTCAGTTAGTCTTGCTAAGTATTCCAGGCCCAAGCCTTTGCTATAAATCAATGTGTGAGATTAGAATACTTATGTTTGAAATAAAATACAATACAATACAATACAATTAGTAAGTTCATCGAACACAAAAAATACAACAATCTTTACATTCTCAGACAGCCAAGCTGCACTGAAAGCACTGAGCTCACCAGTAATAAGATCTGATATAGTAAAAGAGACAATCGTGTCACTCTCCGAACTGGCCAGGAATAACTCTGTTGTCCTCCATTGAATTCCAGCACACGAAGGACATAATGGGAACGGTATTGCTGACATCTTAGCAAAAGACGGTGCCTCTAAATCTAAACCATTCACCGACCCTTAAACATTCAGTGGAGTAAATAAAACCCAATTTGAACATACAGCCTAAATCATTCTGCTAAAAGAATCTAACAGAGCCTAGCGTCACCTCTCTGGCTAATCTTGTTCAAAACTTTTTATGCCAGAATATAACCAAAAAACTTAAAAATTCCTATTGAACCTCAATAGGAAAACTCTTAAGATTTTGACCGGACTGCTAACCGTCCATTACTCTAAAAAAATATCTATACACCAAATGATGTTGGCAGTGGACTCAATCTGCCGACTATGCCTCGAAAGTGAAGAAACACCCCTGCACATCATTATACAATGGCCAGCACTTCATCGCCTCAGAAAACGGATGCTGTATGACGAGATTAATCGATTGGATAAACTCAAACTGTCAATGTTTGGATCAATTTAGGAGCAAAAGAAAAGCTCTGAAAATGCGTTAAGTTGGCACAATAGGTTCAAGATCAACCCGCTATATAAAATTATACCACCCTAAAACAAGTATACATTGTATAGATTGTCAGAATACATATAGTCAATTAACTTAGCGTTAATATCCACCGTTCCTACGGAAGATGTCGCAGTACTATCTCGGGTAAGCCATCGACTTCTGTTAATTTCTTTTCTCTGAACTAAATTTCAACAACAAATGAATATGATAAGAATTTTGAAGTCATTGTGTAGGATCTCGAGGCCGCTACGACAGTATAGCCGTCTGTACCTAGTTATTGCAGCATAATTATTTTTATAAGTCCAGAAAAGGTCCACCTCTGCACATTTGCATATTGCTTACTAAGCTTCTGCTGAAAATAAGCAAAAGAACTAGTTTTTTTGCTAAAATTTTCTTCTTTATTATAGACCATAGAGTTGGAGTACCTACTTTTTTTTCCTGCAATGGAATACCCGGCAATTTATTCTTTGAACCGGATGCTTAGTCAAAATAGAATATAAAGACGATAATGCGCTTTGGTAAGGGGGTGTCCCAAAGCTACAACCTTAAATATCACGTTTTGGTTAAAAGCTCAATCCAAGGGCTTAGGCAGTCAAAAAAGAACAATGTGTCAAAGAAACTGGAGTATAATGCTAGCAACGAAACACAAACGAACGGGTAAACTTGCCAGTCCGCAAAAAAGAGAACTGGTTAAGATTTAACTGAGTGAACTTCATCCGCTTCTCATAATTTTTTTTTACGAAACGAGCATTGGCTCATTAAAAAGAGAGCCACTGTCTACGAAAAACATTCACTGCATCATTGAGAATTTATATCCAAACCAAATCAACTTGACTTTTTTAACTCAATTCCCACCACATCAACAACAAAAGTTAAGAGCATCACGTATGATCAGAAAGTCACATGTTTGAGTTTAACACGCAAAGTTGCATCAAGTCTGTGGTGTAATTTATGCATCCCAATCCCAATATTATGCTAAACCAGATATGAAAGTTATACTCGTATCTTTGCGGAGTAATTATTCAACAAGTGCGTTCGTTCATGGTGAAGTCTGCTTCCATGCATTTTCATCTTTGTTTGTTCATTAAAGATGCGGAAAGAGAAAGTGTTTACATATACGGCAATGGAATACCCAGCAGCATCTATCAGTATTCAGTAGTGCTGTCAATTAGTTGACACAACCAATTTTCATTAAGAAAAGCTTGTGGAATGACAAAACAACGTGAGGAAACATTTCTTCTAACCTGCCACATTGAGCTTGCGGCACTGACTTAAGGTCTGAAACTTTTTCACGGCTTATGCTTAAATGCAACTTAATTGATGTAGGTAGTAAATATTTACCTTCGCTAAACGTCTTAATTCCCACAATACAATTGCAAAAAAAACTATGAGAAGATGTATAAAAAACGGAACTAATGATTTCCAGCGCAAGCATCTCCACCTCTATGTTCCAGAAGAGCAGCCAGCAGCGCCAACGACGAAAAAGAAAAAAATCTGGAATTACGTAAATAGCACAGTCTGTACGGCCAATGAACTCCCTGAGATGAATTCATCATTTTCGCTATACCTCCTTTTGTTCATAAGGTGATTATAGTTTTTACAATACTCCAGAGGGAATGAAAGATAAACACGCACTTCAACACATAACTTTGGGATTCTGATTGGATTTTTTCCCTTTTTCTTTCTTTTTTGAAAAGACGATGGGAAATATTTTTGCCTATTGTGGCTAAAGCAACTGTTGGGAACTGTTAATTATGATAAATCTTGCCTCACATCATCAAAAGACTTGAATTATTAATTTGCTAGACTTGTGCGGCCTGCGGAGCCGATTCGGTCAGCCTTTTTTGTGTGTCAACATGCAAAATTTTTAAAGTTTAACTGTTCACTGTTGGTCGGTTGGACTATAGCTGCAAAATTGTTTGGTTTCAATAAAAGAAATTTAATAAAGTCTGTTAATCTGATTGTGTATTTTTTCCCACAGCAAAAAAAAAAGTGATCGTAAACTAATAAAGAGGATAATCGACAAATCAGCCACATTCTCTGCAGATATAGCTTAAAGGCTTAAAGACTTTTTATTAAAAAGCAATAAATTGACCAGGCAATGAAGAGGACTAGGACTGAGGCTACCAAGAAAGCCTCAAGGATTTTCCATCAACACTCTCTTAATCGTTGAATATTATTTTCACTTTTCAGATAGTAATATCGTTTCGATGGAGATACTTTATTATATCATACCTGTCGTTGTAAACTTTTAAACAGGACAACTCTTTTTGCGATATAGAAAATTAGTTTCGAAGTCGGGTTAGTGGGAGGTTTTAAGTTTAGTTTTTTTAAATTGCAAACATTTAAAAAGCGTTGTAGAATGATAGTTTTATAGAAAGTTTTATCGGCCGCATGCACTTGACATACAGATAAACGCAACAGACGCGGCGCGGTGGACGTGGCATGACAAAAAGTAACCTTTTTTGGTTTCCTCCGTCATCGTTGTGTTGCCTGGCACACACACGAAACAAGTCAAAATTGATACAAATAATTGCATAGTTTTAAGTTAAACGCCAACTAAGTTCCCATGAAGCAATTACAGCATCAATCAGCGGACACTACTTCCTTAGAATTAATGTTCTGTGCTAAAGTCGATGACTCATGCTTTGTTCACAAAGTGCGTGATATAATGCAAAGTAACTAATCTTGTCAAAGAAATGTCTGTGTAGAGCACAGTTTGAATATCTCATACATTAAATTATTGCATCTATTTAAACCAAAATTCTAATTATTCGATTAGAATTTTTAAAGATATGATTGTAATTATACAGTCATTTCATGTGAGAAATCATATTTTATCTGACATTGAAAGTTTGAGGCTTGCTAGAATTTAGGGGTAGGCAATTACATAGGGCGGGCCATCTAGTGGTTTCATTTTAAGTCATACGTATGTAGGTTATCTTAACACTGATAGCGCTATTTTCTACTCCAAACCTTGACAAAAGTCAAAGTATTAAAAACTTACCTTAACTTGAGTACTGTGAAGCTAAAGAAAACGCAACAGAGTGAGGAACCCCTGGGCCAAACGCATTTCTCAAAACCATGCCTTGTGATAGATTGGAGGAGACCTACAATTTTCTGTCGGTTCTGAACGGCTAATTGAGAAAGCGCTTTTCATGGCAATGAACTTACTAACGGAGGACTTGTGGAAATACTAGCCATCACGCCATGGGTACCACAAGTGAAGCTTAAAAGTGCTTTTTTAAGGAGAAGCTTTGTCCACAACAAAGGACGCATTGCCCTACCTCGAAATTGCGAATAGTCCTCTCTGGACTGTTTTGTTATTTGTTTTAACCCTAGTTTACAAACTGGGGTCCATTTGGACCCCAGAGCATGTTTGAACACTCATAACTTTTTTGTTTTTCATTTTTTTTAAATGGGATTTTTACTCAGTGAACAAAATTCAATTTTTTATTCATTTCTTAAGCTGAAACGATTATCAGATGTTTACAGATTTTTCTGCGATTTTTTTGTGAAAAGAACCCGTCCACCCGAACTGGGGTCCATTTGGACCCCAGTACTGAAATTCTATGAAAAATCATATTTTTTCCAATAAATAATTATTTGTTTTTAAAAGCAGCCTAGTTTATGTTTAGAAGAATTTAACTTGAAGTTGTGGGCAGTTTCGGGAGACATTTAATACATAAGGTTCTAGTGTGGCAAGGGCAACAACATCTGCCACATCCATCGCAGGTGGTTCTGCTTTTCTTGTCATCTGCTCTTGGGCAAAGGTGACATCTGCTTCTTATACAAGAGAGCCTTTCGGGGACTGTTGGTAATTTTTCCTGAACTCTCCCCAAAATACAGAGAGCATCCATTGCAGATTTTCCAATGCCAGATTGTGTTGCATGTTGAGAACGGTTATTCAATTCTGACTCAACCAGTTCCTCCGCTAGTTCGATGAGTTTATTACTTCTGTACAATTTTTTGTTTCTTCTAGGTGGATTGAAGTGTCGAAAAATGATAACAGTTGCTAGGGCCGCTACGTCCAGTAAGTTGTAGAATACAACCATCGGCCAGCGATTTGTTTTGCGTGTACATGAATAAACTGAGACCATTTGGTCGAATACATCGACTCCACCTTTGGTGCTGTTATAATCCAGTATCATTGCAGGCTTACTTTGATAACCGGAAGTGGCTTTCTCACAGCTATGTTGTGTTGATAGCAATACCACTTGTTTGTTTGGCTTCGGAACATAACTCACCAACGCCATTTTTCCAGAAAATCCAAAAATGGATGAGTGGACTGGACGATACTGCTTTTTGTTATTGACCTTTACAGGCTCATTCTGCTCATCAAGAACCTCCTTCGCTACAAAAGGTTTAGGCAAATCTCTTTTGTTTTTCCGAATCGTGCCAAGAATAGTGATTTTCCTATCCAGCAACTTCAACGCCAAATCCACCGACGTAAAGAAATTATCAATAGTGAGATTGCGTCCAGAATTGAAATATGATGGCATCAACGACATCACCACATCATATCCACGACCAAGTCCTGTACTTTGGTCAGAGCTACCAGTGTAGACAGAAAACTTCAGTGGATAGCCCGTTGAGCTTTCATACATCCACCTAAAGTTCAAGCCATTTTTGGCAGGCTTGCTTGGCATGTATTGGGGAAATTCAATCATTTTTACCTGAACAAAGTGAAATAATGACTATTTTTTTCTTTTGATAGGCGGACCTGGCAAGAACATTGATATGCATCAATATTACAATCAGTAATTACGTAAAACAGACATATCGAAAGGGATAAGCGGGAATCCCAGATTTGCAAAATTAGGCAATTTCCATCGTTTTTGAAATTGAAAAATTTTATTGCTGACCTCCTACCTACCTGCATAATGACATCTCTGCTTAAATTTCTTTATCCCTGTTATATATAATACTTAGAAACAATTCATACAATAGCCAGAAGAACTATAACTGAACAATATAAGTCAGAAATCAAAAAAATTTCGAAGAAAAAATCGTGGGGTCCATTTGGACCCCAGTTCGGGTGGACACGACTTTTGCCGGTTTGTAAACGAGGGTTAACCAAAAACAATTCAAGCACTTGTGTTCCTTCACTGGTGCTAAATTTTGCTCTTACTATAAAAAAATCACAACACTTCTTGATAGCATATTGGTTCCAGATGAGCTTGAGCCTGCAAATTCTGTAATGAAGCAGATATTTTTTTTTTTTTTTTTTTTTGAGTCGGACGAGATCTCAATATACATAAACCTGCTGGTCCAGATGGAATTGCAACCGTTATTCTGAAGACGCTTTCTTCTACGCTGACAAAACCTCAGCGTAAGCTTTTCAATTTTTCCTTTTCTTTTGGGTCCGTCACTAAAAAATGCGAATCTTCTACTCCTTCCGAAATAACTGACAGTACGACTTTCGTAGCTAAAGGTCCACTTATGATTTGATGGCATATCTGACCAAAAAGTGAAGTCCAGTTACACTGTTTTGGAGAAATTAAGAATATTACGCTTGATTTCTGAGCCTTTTTTACTGCTTGAAGTCTTTTGATCAAATAATTCCCTGCACTAGATTAGGTTAGGTAGAATGGGCTGACGGTTGATCTTATTTCCGCCACATTTACATCAATGTAGATCCATTGTGATTTGTGATACCCTGGAGTATTGTAACGTCCTAAAAACCTATGAGCTTATGTTTGGTCAGTTTTGGTCGGTCTGTTTCTTGGAGTGCCTGATAATTCTTCTAGTTCATTGAAGAAGCCTAGAAACTTTTTCGTTGTGTGGCAGATTGCTGGGCAGTGACAAAGGAAGTGAGTGGCATCCTCATGTTCATCTTCGTCATTGCATCCTCTGCACAGGTCATTGGTGCAAAGACCCATTTTCTTTTTGTGGTAGCCCAGTAGGTTTTGTCCTGTTATGATACTGATAAGCGATCATAATGAAGGCCTATTCAACGATAGTAGCTTTCCAGATCCGTTCTATTCGTATCTCAGCCATGGTTTCCGGAAAGTGACACAGGAATCTAGGCATTCCAATATTTCATTGAATTTTCGTATTATTTTGTAAGCAATGATCTGTTCAATTTCACAGGGTGGGACCCACATTGATTGATCATTGATTGATGAGCATAAAGTGCTGATCCTTTTCTGGCTAGTTTGTCCGCTTTTTCGTTTCCATTTATGCCACTGTGAATGGGAACCCAGCAGAGTCTAACGTTATGCTGTGTGCCAACAACCCTTAGCTCTTCACGACAGCAAGAAACAAGCTTTGATTTGACAAGAGTGAATGAAAATGAAAAAAGTAATATCAGCATGTGATAGCTTCATCATGGACACCTGTTTTGCAGCGTTTGTAACAGCCAAGATCTTGGCTTGGAAAACGCTGCTGCGATTTGACTGTCCGCTCTGGAGTGTGAAATCATAGCAATCATGCTTGAGGTTCCAGCTTAAACCTCCTCACCACGGCAATGTCGAGACTCGTTGCTTCCGCTAAAAAAGAATTCAAGCAATGAAAAGACTTCAAGCAGTCAAAAGACTCCAAATCAGCCAAATGACTGCATTTCTTTCAATGCAATTAAAAGACTTTATGACTGCAAAGAATGTAAAAGACTTTTTAAAGACTTCTAAGATTACAATCAATTAAAACTTATTGCATTCTTTAATCTTCAAGTTTTTGACTGCTCTATGCGATTGGTTTATAAATGAGAAAAGCCAATTGGGACGGCCTGGACAATTTCTTTCGATATTTTAATTGGTCATTTTGCTTTCTCGACGGAAACGTTGATGCATCAGCTGATATGATATCTAACGTAATTCTCAACGGCATGAGAAATGTTGTTCCTCACAGAACAAAAATTATCATCCCCAAAGAGAATTCGTGGTTTGATTCAAGCTATAAAGAGGCGATTAGGGATAGAGAAAGTAGTTTTCGAAAATTCAAAGGCAACCCTACAGTAGAAAATCGAAATTTGTTCAAACGGGCAAGAAATATCTGTGACGCTCATATACAAAAGGCCAAGATTTTGCATGACCAAAAAGTAAGGCAAAAAATACTATTGTGTCCAAAAGGAAGTAAAAACTTTTGGTCTTTTGTGAAGAACCTTAAGAACTTGACCACGTCATCGGTTCCAACGCTCGTCAGTTCCATCGATAACGCTAATTTTCTTGAAACTCATTTTGCTGCCAACTCGACACTTCCTCATAGCATATTGGCTCTACCTGAGCTGGAGTCTGCAAATTCTGTGATGAATTAGATTTTTCTTCGAACTCGCTTGGTTGCAAGAGTCGTCAAGGATCTCAATATACATAAATCCGCTAGTTCAGATGGTATCCCCGCTGATATTCTGAAAAGATGCTCTTCTACGCTGGCAAAAATATTGCGTAAGTTACTCTATTTATCCTATTCTTTTGGGCTCTTCCCGAGCAGCTTGAAACTGCATTTGTCCAGCCTGTCCTTAAAGAAGGAAAATCTTGCTCCTCTTCCAATTACAGTCCAATTGCACTAACGTCCATTCTTTCCAAGGTCATGGAAACGTTGATAAACGGTCAAATACAACAAAGCTTCTTCATGACCGTCAGTACGGCTTTCGTAGCAAACGGTCCACTGGTGATTTGATGGCTTATCTCACCGAAAAGTGGAACCAATCCCTACATTATTCTGGAGAAAGTAAGATTATTGCGCTTGATATTTCTAAAGCATTTGATAGAGTTTGGCATCAGGCTCTTTTATCGAAAATGCTTGCTTTTGGTATCGATGAGTCTCTTCTTCGTTGGATCAGAAACTACCTTTTCCCGTTCAATACAAGTTGTATTAGATGGTTTTAAGTCTGATACCAACTTCATGAATGCTGGTGTGCCTCAGGGTTCCGTTTTGTCTCCGACTCTCTTCCTCATTTTCGTAAATGATCTCTTGTCTGAAACTTCTAATTCTCTCAACTGTTTTGCTGACGACTCGACCCTCAGCTTTTCATATTCGTTTCCACATTCACGTCCATGTTCTTCGGATGTGGAACTGGAACGACTGCATATGACAACATTAACAACATTGTTACATGGGGTCACAAAAAAACCGAGTAGAATTCAATGCTTCGAAAACTTAATGCTGTTTCTTGTTGTTGAGCTTAACATTCCCCATTGCCATTATCTATGAATGTTACTTGCATCCAAGAAACCGAAAAGCTCTCAGTACTTGGTATGTGTGTAAACACTGATCTTCTTTAAATGACCACATATTTGAAGTCGGAGAAAATATTGCTAAATGCTTAGGTTTCTTATGACGATGCAGGAAACTCCTCACCTATTATGATCTGGAATTAATTCCATGTATAATTCCCGTGTTTGATCAGGTTCTCCTCCAACATCATTGCGCCTGCTTGACAGTGGTTCAAAATAGAGTTGATACGTGACAGTTCAATTGCAGGTTCAATTGATTCTCTGGAACATCGTCGTAAAGTTTCATGTCTCTCTTTTTTTCAACGCTATTTTTACAAGCAGTGATCTAGTTAAATAGCCAGTTGCATTCCCCTCCTCAAAAAATTTTACCACAATACCCTCCTCGTAAGGAAAATCATCACTTCACCCTTCAGTCAAACTTCGGTCGTTCAGTTGAGTACAGAAATTCATATTTTCCCGCTCAACCTGGATGTGCAATATTTAACTGAACTCAATTTTCCCCATGGAAATTCAAGAGAAATGTGCATCGGCATATCCTTTCCTTTTTTCCCAAGGCCCCGCACTGTGTTTTCTAACATTTAAAGAGTAGTCACAGCCCCTTGAAGTGCACGTGAACTATAAAAAATAGAAACCGGCTCGCTTTAATAGAAAAAAAACTCTAATTCTTTTCTGCTGCATCAAAAACGCAGCTTACCTTCAAGTAAATAATTTCAAATAAATCAAAAAGATCTTATCAATCTAAATATTTCTCCTTCTTCTTTTATAAGCATTAAACCGTGATGAAGTTGTACTTATTCATTGAAAGCTTTGTATGATTTGATTCCCAAAAAAATCAAATCTCAAAACATTTTGATTATTCATCAAATGTCTGTTGAAATTAAAAAAAGAATAAAAAACCATTCAATGCAATGCATGTCCGCTAAAGCACCATCAACAAATCGATGGTAGAACGATAAAGTCCAAGATACTATGCAACAATAAGAGAACAGTTAAGTGTAAAGAAGAAAAGGTTTAAAAAAAAAAGAACATTTATTACTCCCATCCACAAATTACCGGTGTATGACATGACTGCTGATTACCTCTGAATAGTTCCATCAATGAAACTGTTTGGCTCTCGAACCTGAGCTTGACAATGCACATGCACACACCTTGAATGTGATCTTTTGTATTGCACTCATGCATTCATGAAAGCAGCAAAGAATTCAGATATCAGCTGATTATAATCAGAAGTAATCGTGGTGAATGGTGGTCGATGATCTACAAGTACGTCTCTTAAGATAAAAATTACTTCCTTTGATTTATTACACTCGTCAATGTGTTCGAGAGACCGTTTTTTCACTAAGCTTTAAATTCATTATTGTTTCACTGGAGGTATCGTATTTTGTATTTTTCACCAACTATTTCCAATGCTTGAGTAAAAAGTCATTAAGCCATGACGTTCTCTTTGCATGTATGTGTATGGTGTAGTGTAGTGTGTATAGTACGTATACATACCAACCAACAATGCTAACACACCTAATACCACTCAATGAAGCTAGACAAGAGCTTAACATTTTAATGGCAATTGAAAATATGCACACGCAAGCAGTTATTGAAACATTTAACATTATAAATACAATTTTGATTCCCTCGCACCAAAATTAATTTTATAATTACCTACCTTAGTTATGTTATCTGCATAACGATTTAAGCACATTGCATAACATTAAATTCCAATTATTTTAATAGCTTTGATGCTTGTGATTAATGGTGTACACATCCTCGACTCGACGAATAGGCAGTAGTCATGCAAAATAGTTGCACGTGGATGTGCTTATGTGCAATGTACTGAAAATGTCTATACCTACCATAACATTTGCATGGCCTAAATATGGTTCTGCATTTTTGTTTCCATACTGCCAATAAAATGTGAACCTATTTCTGCAATAACTTGTCAATTAGAACACAGAAATATTTTTTTATGTGCAATTTAAAACATTGGGGAAGTTGTGGTTTGTTGTTATCATGAGTCATGACCAATTCAGTACAAAGTTATTACAATAAATCAAGACCACAAATGTACTGTAGTCTTAGCAAAAAATATAGACATCTACGACTCCCAGAACGTAATTTACTGGATGGATAATACAGTAAATAGTCAATTTAATGTAAAAGATGTTCAGTGGTGCCATGGTTAGCTTTTCTGTCTGAAAGGTTTGAATTCCAACATAAAATCAAAAATGTTTTTCCCACGGATATAACCTGTGGCAGGGAACTGGCAAGTACTCCGATGGTTTTTTTATTGCCATGAAAACGCCTTCATGATTAGCTTGTTCGGAGTCGGCAAATAATTTTTAGGTCCGCTCCATTTCCACACGAGGCATGGTTGTGAGCAATCGGGTAGACCCCGGCGCTCCCCGGCCGATTGCGATTTTTTTTTTTACATTTCACTTATAAAAATTAGTCTCATTTTTGGTCATATGATATACTCAAAAAATAAGAAAGGAAAAGACAAAGCAAACGAGGTTTTGTGTCTCAAATCATCACCTGCTGAACCCTTC
Source organism: Melanostoma mellinum (assembly GCA_914767635.1). Lineage (NCBI taxonomy): Eukaryota > Metazoa > Arthropoda > Insecta > Diptera > Syrphidae > Melanostoma > Melanostoma mellinum. The sequence continues at coordinate 74,875,561 of OU612059.1, forward strand.
CTGAAATGACATATTGCCATGACAGAGAATGTGAACAAAGTAGGCCCTGCAATTACGTCTGTGTGTTTGTATGGCTTTCTACTTGAACCACTTGCCCGATTTTCTTCAAAATTTGCTGTTATGGTCTAAGGGCAGTCTACAGAGGAGTTTTTGGAATTGGGTCTCTGGGTCTCGAAGCAACGGCACCTTGCCATACAACCTTTATGATAATATTTATCTTTCTCGAGAGCAACTCGAACGATTTCGACAAAATTTTATATGAGGTGTTATTTCTAAATTGTACTTTCTTATACCTAACGTAAAACAATTCTTTGTAAAAAGTCTAAAAACGGTACCTTCCCTTAGTACCGCTTTTTCAAAACCGACTTTCTCATTAATGACTAGCAGGATTTTGTAGAAATTTTATATTTTGGAAGCCATAAATTGTTAAAGAAAAACTGCGTATCAACAATTAAAAAACTAAAATTTTTAAAATTTTTGAAGTAAAACTTCTTATTGCACGGAGTGATCCTAAAAGGCTAGAGCGTTATTCAATAACTGAAACTTCTTATGGCACGGAGGTAGCCTTAAAAGCTAGAGCCAGTTTCGTGTCACTGGCAGCTGCGACTTACTCTCGACAGTCGCTGCTTGCGACTCATTTTCGAGTCACCGGAAGCTGCTGTCCTCGCTACTAACTGCTGAGTGTATAGAGTTTCACTTCTATCGTGATAGAAATAATTTAAAATTAACCATAGTTTATTTAGAATTATTAATTAATAGTAGTACTTGAGAGTGTTGAAACTTTTAAGGAGTTAAAGAGCTCTGTGAAGCAATAGTTTTAATTGTTGATTCTCTTTTATAACAGGTTAGCACAATGCGTACTCGCTTTGTAAATATTGTAATCTATATATTAATCGGCAAGTGCTTTTTTTGTGGTACATTTTTACCCCACTTAACGATGACGCACCCGCATAAAGTATATATTTTCTGAAAGGTATTTAGCCATAGAATGGAAGAATATACATTTTTTCCGGATCTGTACACGTTTACCCGGTTAAATTGCGGTAGAAAAATCGTGCAAAAAACAACAACAACACTGTGTTTTTTTACACTGTGCATTACAATCTCATACAAGATTACAAGTGGAAGAGGTGATTTTACGAACAGGTAGTGTGATGCTGAAAATGGAGAAGTGTGTGTGCGTTAATTCCGTCTCAGCTTTTGTATTGTCTCTCGCATACGTGAGCGTTTGGTCAATTGGACATGATTACGATTGGAAGCGGTGAATTTACGCCGACGCTGAAAACGGAGAAGTGTGTGTGCGTTTATTCCGTCTCAGTTTAAGTGTGAATGAAAGAATAACTTAAGTGGTCGAAGCTCGACCACAGGGTGAAACTAGTTATAATTATTTAACTAATTAAGCTCTTTTATTATAGACGAATATAATTAGGTTGCTTCCACTAACATTATTCAGCCTAATACATAATGTTCCGTTTAATAAGGGGTTGTATTTATCACAGTAAATAAATTGCTTTCTTCACGAAAAGAATTGAAAAATCGCCAATTGCGAATTTCTTGTTTGTAATTTTCGAAATCCCTTTTTTTTTGTAAGTTACACTGCTTTAATTATAAATCGATCGAAAAAATAGCAATTTACTCTAAGTGTCATCTCAAATTACAAAATTTTTTAATTTGTGATTTGCAATCCAGTATCGTAATTTAAGAATTTCGTCTTTTTAGTAGTTTACAAGCTTTCAATCGCAATCTACTACACTTCCGGAGCACAATTTCGTTTTACAATTTGTTTATCGTGGTTTACAAAATAAGTATGGCGATTCGCTTTCTCGAAATACTCAAATTGGGAAATTGAAAGGATGATCTAGAATTAACCCCAGAAAAACGTAATCTACGAAAATCCTGTACAGTAAATTACAAACGATGAGTCGTAATTCTCTTATCTCTTGAATAACACTATCTCCTTTTTAACTGTCTGTTTATGCTCACATTTTAAGCGATCATTTTTTATTTACCTTCACAGCTCAACGTTATCATCGCCGACTCACAACTTCAAGACGCCTGGTTCAAATCCACACAGCGCCTAAGCCAGTGTTGTTTTCTTTCTCATATGCGACCCGACACTGAATCACAACAAAACAATTCACCAGTCCCATATCGCCCTATGCTATAACTACCTACCTTTAATTTGGAAAAGGGGTTGTTATTAGATTTTTGCTTTCACTGCAAATTGGTCTCGAATTGCGATTCGCGAGTCACAATATTTTTTGCTTCAAAATATTTACTGATACTTAAAAATTCTGAAATGCGATTTTTGAGTGTCAATTTCATCATTTCGCTCTTTTCTTCAAATTGCAAACAAAAAATCGCAATTTGATAATATCTGATCCAAGGTCTAAAACTGGATTCATCAGTCGTGATTCACAGCTGATTTTCCTTGATTTGATCTCGGAATTCTTTCTGTGTTTTCCGCTAAAACAAAACAAACCAACAACTATTTTGTTTTCTTTTTCGTTTTATTCAAACAAACATCAAAGCTAAACATTCTTTTTATTTTTTTTTTATTTTACCCATTTGTATTTTTTAAATATCATAAAATGTATGGGGATTTGAGTGTACTTATTACTGAGTTTTTTCATTATTGTTTTGTTCATCTGCAAAAATATAAAGAAACTCTATGTTTATTAGGCATTTTCTGCAAAAAAAATGACCTCAAACTCAAAACATTGTTTCGGGAAGAAAATTTAAACACCACAAAATCTGGCAACCCTAAATCTATAGGAGATCAACTTAAATACAGTTTTAAAGATTGTTATTTCAACAAAAAATTAAGTCTCAGATTAGGACTCTATCATCAGTATTGACAGAGATATCGAATTTAACACAGGTCAGGGTACACCAAAGTTAGCCCTTTTTTAAATACATCAAAAAGTGATGTCAAAGTTGAAGAACGAGCTTTACTGTAAAACAATTTTTTCATAGAATATGACCAAGAATCACACCCCAAAGGATAATACAAGAAGTATGGGACACCCTGTATAAGAAATCGCTCTTATACTGAACTCATTTTTAGCGATGGTAAGGTGTATTTTGTTGGGAGTGTATTGGAGAATTTTTAGGATTTGGTCTAAGTATAGCTAAAGGATGAATAAAGAGAGAAGGGAGACCTAAAAAAGAATTTAAGTATGAAAAATTAAAAGAGTACAAGGAAAAACACTAAAAAAAAGAGGAAATTTTAAGAAAGTTTTGAGACTGCATCCCAAAGCTATCCTAGAATGCCCGTAAGTTAAAAATACACAAGTTGATGAGTTTAATACAACATTAAGCATTCAGAGAGCGTCACATTCTGAATTGGGAAAGATTTCACAACCATACATTACAAAGGGTAGGTTATGAGCCTTCACTAGCCTTAGCTTAACCTCTCTAGGCATAGGCAAGTAGTTTCTGGATATGGATATTGCCCCTAACATTCCGTTAATTTAGGAGACAATACGGTTTATGTGAAAGTTCCACTTTAGACTGCTAGACTAACTTCCTTAGTTTTTGATGCTTTCTATCATTCCTATACTTGTGCCATTTAGGATAATAAGTGGAAGACTAGTAGGGTCAAAGCACATATTCTCTATATAGCCTATGCTTGGCCTCTCCTTGAATATGCATCGCAAGTGTGGGCTCCATATCAAGCTGTACACATCTCAAAGATCGAAAGCGTTCAACGTCTTCTTTGGGTTTTCTACGACGGACGTTAAAAACTTTCTCAGCATATACCTTCTTACCGTGAACGTTTCTAAATCATTAATTTCCAATCCCTATGTATCCGAAGAAATGAACTGTTCTCCTCTTTTAGATCTTATCTCCTTCAACACTATAATCTGTGAACCGTAAGACCATCCCGCTTTTTTTCCTTCCTGCTCATCGTACATCCAATGGTCTCAACAAACCTTTAACCCACATTTTGAGTAAGATTATTTCTTTTCCTTTTCTTTTTGACATCAATGTTTCAAGTCCCTCTCTAAAAGTCCTCCTTTTAAAACCTCTCATCCTTACAGTTTAATTCGTTTAAGTTTAGTATTGTTTACATACTTTTAAGCTTGAAGTTAACTGATAAATGGGCGTTAGCCCTATCAAAATCATGACCTAACAAATATTTTCAGAAAAAGTTTGAAAACGGTTCCTCAATTAGTTCGGTTTTTTTTTAAACCTTCTTTCTCGTTAACGGCTTACACGATTCTGACGAAATGTTTTATAAAAGAAATCTTGGCTTGAAAAGATTGCGATTAAACATTTGAAGAATTTTAATGTTTGAATATTTTCAAAACTGTGTTTTTCATTATTTACCGAAACATCTTCTGGCAAGGCCTCAAGACTTGCATGCTTGGTTTTAAAAAATAATTTTTTTTAAAAAGTGAAACCTAAGAAACCGTTATGTTTAAAAAAAAATTGCTTTAACTATATTCATTAAATTTTCAGCGTTTGTATGTATCAGCAATTGTAAAAGAATGGCGTCTTTAAAGTCTCGCTTGAAACCCAACCTAAACACACCATCGCAAGTTCGTGCCACCCATAGTCGTGTAAACTATTTTAGAGTGCATTTCTTTTCACATTTTTTGAAATGGCTGAATTTTTGCACGTGTTAAGTTGATAAAACCTTTTAAAGATGGAAGATTCGCTTCAGAGTCGAATTGTAAATAACTTTATCATTTTGACAGGGAAAACATATGTACATAAAATGGTTAGGCGAATACTTCATTTGCAAGCATTTCAATTAGTAAATTTTGATTTACAGCTTTTAGATAGTTCCTTCTGTTTTATTTAAAACATAATAAATTTACTCAACCTCAAAGTAAGGTTGCCTGCCTAGTCTAAGAAATTTTGAATTGGTCAAAATCATATGTCATGATATTTTTTGTTATTGAAGAATTCAAAATGAAACGAGATGTGGGGCAGCTGCTAATCAAGAAAACATGAAGATTTTTTTGAGGTGCGTTGGAGTTCCTGGTTGTCAAGTGAGTTATGGGGAAGATGTAGGTGTCCCATCAGAGTAATATTTGCTGGCCAATTAATTTAGTTATAAAATCAATCAAAAACAAACCCACATTGAATTTTGACAAAGAAACGAAAAAACCACAACGATCAGCCTTACGAAAAAAGAAAAACAACACCGACAACATACGAAGCTTGCGCCCGAAGATGGACAGAATCTGAAATGCGTTGCCAATTACACTAACAAAAAATAATTTGTGAAATTAAGCAAAATTACTTTAATAAAAAAGTCTTAAAAATTTTATTTGTTTCACAATAATTTTATAGTTCTTACATATAATTATAACACACAAATCGTAGACAAAAAAATCCAAAAATGGTTTGAAAAAGAGTTAAGAGTAAAAGAGTCCCATATTACGTAGGTGCCTTCAATTGCACCCATGTGGAAATATTGAACACACGATTGCATGATAAGAATTAGGAATGAACAAAAAGTATATAACAGCAATTTTGGGTGAATTCAGTACATACTGCAAAAATGTGCCTGATGGAATGAAATTTTTTTTATGCATACAACATTATGTAGGTTCTATGAATTTAACCACTTAAAGTTACAGTATTTGCTTTAATCTCTTACGTCTAGAAAATAATTTCACTCTATGCATTATCACTTAATATTTTGCAATCAAAACTTTAAATCAGCTTAAAAACGTGCTTCGTTTTATAAATTTAAGTAAAGCATTCAAGTTTCTTAACCTGATTTCAATAGTTATAATCTACAACTGACAAAACTTATATGGCGACATGCTTATAAGCCAAAAACATTAATAACATTTCGACATGAATTAAATATTGAACTGAAATGTTATACATTTCGTCTGAATGAGAGTGCAGGTGGTGCTGCCTTAAAATCTTCAATTCATCTAAATTGAAAATAAAAAAGCTCAAAACATTGGGGCCAAATAAAACGAATAGCGTCCACCTCCTTACTGTTATTTTAGCCTTTTTCCTTGCGAGATAATTTGGGGTGCCGTTGGTAACGACTTCGACCCGACACAGTTAAAGAATCATATAAAAAGTGACAGAAATGGCAACCAATAACAACACGAACTCAAGGAAAACCACTTTTAGTTTCGGTTGAATTTTTATTATAATTTTTTATTTGGGTGCACCGCTTACTCATTTCACTGTCACCTTTTTTTCCTTTGTTTCCCATTGCAAATGATTTAAATCGAAACTGGTTGTATCGAAAAAACAAACAAAATTCAAGGTCAAGAGAGTATCTTCGTCAATTCTCTGCCAACAAAGGCTTCATGATGGAGTGCTTTAATGGCACTCAATGCACCTTACATAGGCTCTGTGTTAGCACACTTAATCCGCACAAATAAGTTTTCAATCTTTTGAGTAGTGTATGGAATTTTAATAAGCGTTAGGAGACAATCGTTTCATAAAAATATTCCCTGGCAGACGATTAATCATCATAGACTGCCGACGATGTAGCATGCAAATAAGTTTAACAGAAGCAGCATTTTTAACCTTGAATTGTTTCTTTTAACAGAATATGGATCTTATTTGAAAAATGTATAATTTATGTGTAACGAATGTAAGCCACGAAATTGGGGACTGAAAAGGACACCACAATTCAACGTATGGCTCATTTGCAGATTTTAAATAGTATCTACTTCATTGCAATGCTGTCAATCTGTCGACTCTGATGTAGGTACCTATACCAAACAAATCCTGAAAGAAAAAAATCACATCAGCATTTGGTGTTGCAATTTTCGCTTGAATTGACCACCCCATTGTGACAGACAGACTGAGAGACCGGCTGAGAGTATACCACTTTTATGGTTTTAATTATTTAAAATGCCAGACGACGCAACAAGCATCACCATCAGCTCCACAGACGCATTCAGCTTAAGTTGGTCTTTTATATGATTCCCCCAGTTTGGTAAACCATAAGCCAAAAAGTCAAGATAAATTGAACTTGTCGTTGAGTAATAGGCTGTTGCATGTTTTTGGCCAGATGGAGAAAGCTGGTTTCTGTACATACAACAGGTGAAGTGATGTAGGCTGTATAGGTAGGTAGTTGCTTGTACGGCAAAGACCAGTGATTATGTCATAGAGATGGAGTGATTTTCATGAAAATTTGAACTTTTGAAGCTTTTAGACAGAAAACCATTTTACCGCTAACAATCGTTTTGCAGAAGATTCGTTGTTGAATAATTTGATGGCAAATGTTATATCATGCAGACCCCATGACAAGCATAGTTTGCCTTTCTTTGAACGAAATGTTATTGACCTCTTTTTTTCGTTTGATTTTGTAGCGATACAAACAAGAATTACACCGTGTTTATTAATTTTTCACTTGAACGAATATATGCGTAGGTCTGTTTAACGATGATTGATTACCGAGGCCTACAACGAAATCGGTGGCCGTGAGATAGTAGACGATCTCACACAGATGGTTCGCGAACGTTTTAATATGATGAATAAAATCAAGCTTTAGAAAATTAGTTAAACAGAAAATCATAAAACCACACGAGACACATTGGAACATATTAAAATTAAACACTCAAAATGGAGCGAGCAAACGAAATGATCCTTGGTCTATTCCTTCCTTCCTATTTACCATAATAAGTAGTGGTCCTCCGAACGTGTAAGCCCTTTGCCATAAAAAAGAATTGGTTAAAAATTGTAGACCTTGAAATACGTTGAACTACCATATTTATTTTATTTATTTCTTATGCATTAGTTTATGTAGGCTTGGTCGTTGAACCCTACCTTGTATTGACCTCTTGTTTGACAACCCTATAAGGAGTACGAGAAAACTTTGGCTTTCGGTTCTCAAAAATCACTAAACCACATTATCAAAACCACACAATACACACTGCTGATTTAAAGAAAAATACATTACATTTACAGCTTTATTGGTAACCTGAACTGACCCCAGCAAAAATTCATAGCTTCTCCAGTTCAAGTTGAGGGAACCTCCTGGACGTTCATTTTTATACTGACCGTTCAAAAACAAATGAAGTAGTAGGTTGTGGTGTCTGTATTCAGACAAAATTAAACTTAACATCTCGCTTCGTCTTCCAGATCATTGTAGCGTGTTCTAAGTGGAAGTGATGGCAATCAGCGAAGCTCTGTCTTGATGGCTAAAAGAAAACTTGATATCAAAAAGGGATATATAGATTTCAGACAGTCAGGCGGCCATCAAATCCTTGTCGTCAAATTTTTTCAACTCTATTCTTGCCCTTATCTGCCGATCGTCTCTCAGGGGGATGTCAGAGAAGTTTAATATGCACCAGTACTGGGTGCCGGGGCATAGAGATATTCCGGGAAACTGCAAAACAGACGAACTCGCCAGAAAAGGAACGCTTCTGCCCTTCGATATCGGCATACAAATCGCTACATACAAACTCTTGCTCAAGTAGGGCGCATACAAGAAATCTAATCAGAGATGGTGAAGCAGTTTAACGTGTAAGGCAACGAAACAAACCTGGCTCAAGCTAGATTTCAAGCGGTCGAACGGATTGATCACTCTCGACAGAAAACACATTAGTGCGACGATAGGTGTCATTACAGAACTCTGTCTTATTGGAAGACATGCCGCAAGGCAAGGAGTCTTCTCAAACGATTTTTGCTGAAGCTGTATGGATGATTATGAGGAAGAGACTATTCCCCACCACCTCTCTTCATGCTCCGCTTTAGCTTACAAACGTGGAATACACCTAAGTTTGTGTTTCCTTAATGACCCTAGTTATCTTACTCACATCGTCGCACTGCGTCTATCCCACTTCTTTATAAGCTCAAAATAGTTCCAAAAAAAGCATTTATGACGACCACAACATGTCAACCTCAGGACTTTAAAGAACAAACCTTGTTAGTAACGACGACAAGAGTAAGGAGCAACAGTGCTTTTTTTTGCGTCGAGCTTCAAGTTTTATCCATAAGAAAGTGAAGTGGCACAAATAATCGAATATTAATTCTACAATAGAAAATTTTTAGCAGTGATGGTTCATTTAGGGCTTTACGGTGTTTATTTTTTAAATGTTATAACAATTTTTTTATTTGTATGTCAAAAGCAGATGCAATACAAAGCATAAGAATCCTCATGGAAAAACAATGTAATTCCTTAGAGGATTTGCAAGTTTTGATGGTTGACTGCGACAATGAATTCCATTTACAACCACGAGATATAATATCGATGCCCTTCAGACAACGAGAATTTCCACGAGGTGCTGATGACCAAAGGATATTTATAAAGAATAGGTGATGAAGCTACGATGTACAGCTGTAGTTACAGAAGTGTGTCAAGTCACATCAGGTGTACAGTGTACCCTGTACAGTATACACTTTAGAGTCATATGCTTTTGATTGCAGTCCTTGACTACAGGTTGGAAGATAAAGTTCGCAACACCAACGCCATCGCAAGCGAGTATCTTTCAAATTTTTATCGAAAATTAGACTAAGGTATCGGTAAACATTGTGAAAGAAATAGGCACCATATTAATCGGGAAAGGATCGAGTACTTGTGTTGCCCATCTTCTGATCCAGAACTGTCTATGCCAGACAGTTGTTTGAGTGCTTATCTGTTTTCTAAGTATGAAATCTTGAGTCCGTGATTGATAGTAAAGCTAATTGTGATGGCGACATCAGTCATCGAATAAGTTTTATGTGGATAAATTGATGAGAAAACTCAACTATCTTCCTTAAAATGCCCGTTAGGTTGATACTGTTCATAATGTCAGACAATGTACAAAAAGTATGGGAAAACGTCGCATTAGATGTTCCAAAATCCGTGGAAGTTTTCATTTCAAATGCAAAACCTTCAAATAAATAATTTCTTAATTTTTTTTCTTCAGAATTCAACGATTTTTAATTAATTGATCACTGATTTTAAATACGAGTAATAAATACTGAGTCTGTTGTCAAATAAACTTCGCAAAAATGTACGCATTTAGATTGAGCCTACCACCTCCCTCACCACCCAGGTAGCAGGTATTCCCAAATTTTAGCAAAAAATATTCAAAGCATTTAATGATTAGCTGGTTTATTTTTTAATTAAACTAAATTATATAGAAATTAATTTATGCAGATAAAATGGATTCGACTTAACCCATTTGCGGCGGCTAACAGTTCCAGGTGTGCTAGGAATATGAAATTTCACACTTTGTCTATTTTTGGGCTAGTTAGAGAAAATCTAAAATAAAATTTTTGGAAAAGCTTTTAGTTTCCCGGAAAATTGACGTTGCGTTTTCGCAACACCCGCCAAATGTAGTAGCAAAATCATTAAAGAAAAAAAATTTTAAATACGGAGTTTAAATCAGTTTTATTGACAAAATATTCATCAAATATTTGTTTTTGCGTGCTACGTTTCACTTTGTACAGAAAAAAAAAATGGTTTGACTAGAACATTTCCGACAGCGAAGACGTTTTTTTGTTTCGATGATAGTGTGTTTCATGTCATCGAAACGAACCACTTCATTAGGGTTTCCATCTCGTTGAATAGGCTGACTGCTGCTTGTCTCTGATCTCAACAAGGAATCGACAACAAATGCTCTGATTGAAGTAGTCTTTTGAGGATGAATGTGGATATCTTGTCCGGTCCTGTTGACTTTTTTGGGCGGCTTCTGAGTAGGAACTGTTGAATTTCTTCAGGAGTGCTCAAGGTTGTCTGCTGGATCGTTGGACGGATTTTCATCGCTGAATTGGATGGTCTGTTGGGGGGCTTGTGCGAGTTGAATTGAGGAGTTGACTTCTTCCAAAAATGCAGGGTCCAAGGGTGGATTTGGTTTGAAGTATTACTCAAAAAAGTCCGCAAATCCTTTGGCTCTATTTGCGTTGATTGAAGCTTCGCCATGGGCTGGAGCCTGTTTTGGAGAAGAATGTCGTTGTGATAGTTCACTGCGTTCTTGAACATGATGTTTACGCATCTGAGCTCGCTGGAGACCGCCTGGTAGTTGCTGTTGATGGTTTTTAGTTCCCGTTGCTGAATACGTTGTAGCAGCTTCCTCAAGGGTTGCCTGTGGTGGTAGAGCTTCTGTATGTAGTAGTTGGGCAGGTGCTCGTATTTGTCCCGGGAAGTTCTTGGCTGCCTATTCTTCTCAAGCGAAGATTCAATTACGGTTTCCAGATTGTCAATTGCTGTATCAATTTCCTCATTCCGGAGGTTTGTGTTGGTTGACGGTAGTGTGTGTTAGTTGGCTAGCAGTGTCTAGCTTTTTGTAGTTGACGAAGCCCACCTCTGGTTGGTTCACAGAGATTATCTGGTGCCGGAGGTTGATTGAAAGAAGGACGGCCTCGTGATCCAAATCGCTGGTTATTGTCGTGCAGACGAAGTTTCGGAGCTCCGGAAGGATAAATATAGGATTGGATGTTGCGAGGAAAAAGTCGAGCGTCTATGGTGTCCTTGGGAAGGTGAGTTTGGGTTGGGACACTACTACCAGAGAGTGATGTTCTATATTTTCGTCCAGCTAATTGACAATTGCATTCCCGTCACTGTTGTCTTGTGTATCCATCCATCTTCGGTGTCTAGCGTTAAAGTCTCCTCCAATAAGTTCATAGGTGCTTCTGCATAATATCCTGTTCAAGGTATGGAGATCGTCTCTGATGTCTGATGCTGTTGCCGTGCATTTGTTGTAGATGCTGATGACTGTAAGAAATAAATCAATTGCCAAATATTTCTATTCGTTTGTGGTTTTACAATACACCACTCATTCACGAATTATTGGTTTCATTTTTTTCCAGGAAAAATAAATATAAATTTTCTGTTGAAAAAATAAATTACCTGGGCTATTAGGTTTTTTATAACTATTGTGTACAATCCAATTATTTCTAAGAATTTCTAACCCTTTACCGTGGTTTTTCCAAAATAGCTGTGGAATGAATTTTCGGCTCTTTTTTAATAAATTTTTTTTTTATAAAGTGCACATTATTTCGAAGAAACCAAATTTTATATGCAATGAAAACCCAACGGAAATTTTTTTTTTCTTTTGGTAAATGCTACTACTTTTGGCGGGTGTTGCGAAAACGCAACGTAGGATTTCTACCTCACCTATCAATCAGGTAACCCGTATGATTTGCATCAAATGTACATTGAAATATAATTTGAATCTTTCCCTAACATATAGTGAAAAAAAATTTAAAATAATAAGATGTTGGTACACTTTTCTAGTTCCTCAACAAAGGCTACCTCAAAATTTCAGAAATGACAGTTTTTGACGGTGTTCAAAAGACTACAAAATTAAGTTTTTGAAAAAAATCCAAAAACAGGTCGATTAGATATTTTAATAAGCTTTCAAAATCATTTGTTAGTTCATTAAAATAAAGGATCCTTTAAGCTGGAGACGCTCTCAAACATGACGTTGCGTTTTCGCAACGCTAGCCGGAAATGGGTTAAAATAGTGAACTGATTAAATTTGACGTAGTGCAGTGATGTGTACCTATATCAGAAAATTATAGGTACCCCTAGATTCACTCTCAAGGCATGGTTGTGAGATGTGCACAAAGCTCCGGAACTCCCCTGGTTTGTTGCGCCTCCCTACGTATGTGTGTATAAAAATGCACTGGGTCTTCATAGAAAAAAAGTGTTTTGTCCAGCGCACAATTTTTTAAAAATTGTTCGAACGTTTTAGATATAGTTTTAATATGTACTAGCATCTGCCAAAAATGGCGATTTTATATTTTCGCTCAATCCTTTGGAATGTTTCATTTAATTGTTTTCAATATTTTATGCAGTTTTATTCAACTTTCATACTGCTCAGTTCAACGAACATCGAAAATTCAATTTGGGTTCCAGGACATTGTGATAATAGAAAACGAAATGGCGGAAAAGCTGGCTAAAATCGTCTCAGCACTCGAAACCAGTGAAACGAACACTTCATTTCTCAAGCCACTAGAACAAGAAAGAACAGGATCCAAAAAAGTCTTCAAAAAACCGCCAATGACATGCGGTCATCTCGAGAAACATGCCGGGTATGTAGAAACCTTTGACCAGATGTTTCCAACAAAAAAAAGAAAACATAATTCTTGCTCCAGCCTAGCAGGCCTTGACTCTCTCTGTTGATTGGCATTCTAACGGGTCACAACTCATTGGGTACCCACATGATGAGAATGGGCATTAGCACATCTGACTTATAGATAACAAATATAAAATACTTGTAAGGGATGCCAAGACAAAGAGGGAGAGGAGGGATCATTCCACTCCCTCTGTGAGTGTCCTAGCTTGGTCTATCCCAGGAAAGAAACCCTCCGAGAATACTTCTTCGACAATCTGGGCGACATTTCTCTTAAGTTGGCTCAGGGCTCTAAATGGTTCCCAATAACCCAATCACAAAACTAATTCTCTGCCACACCTTCCTCTTCTTTCTCATCTTCTGCTATCGGGGGAGTGCAATGGATCTTTGAGATCCGAGTGAGGTGCTGCCGCTGAATTCCCCATCCAACCTTACCTAACCAAAGTTGTTTACCCATTTAAGATATAAGGCTGTTAGTATTAAGCTGCAGTGCAGGTATTAGGACATATTAGCAACTGCTTTGTCTTTAATGATTGATTTTCAGGTCAACGCTCCGTTAACGTAAACAAATATCAAAAAATGGTTAGCAAACGCTTCAAAACTTTTATTTGTTGATTTATTTGACTTTTAAATTACCACTACTGTACCTACACGTCATATTCCATTTCATCAATCATAAAACTTTCAAAGCACAAAACAGTTCAAGGCACTCCTTCAAGACTTCGTGTTGGAATTTCTCTTTCTTAAACTATCTAGGCACATACCAACAAACCTCTTATCAGGAAAAAAGCCCAAAAGCATTAAATTCACTAAATTAAGAACAAAACCTACTTAACGTATACTATGCATCATTTCCTCACGAAAATTGTATTCTTCCAAAAAAAAAGTGATTACCTCAGCAGGTTTCTTTTTTGAGTGCCAACATCTTAGTGTCAGCAAAGAGAAATGTTTATTTTACTTCCAGTAGAAGAAGAACACTTTATTACCAAGCCTAACTCCAAAGTGTAGGACTGATGAGTACACACATGCATCACACGCAAAGTTGCGCAAAAAAAAATTTTTTTGTTGTATGAATAACCTCCAAAGAACGGTATCCTAAACATACCTTCGTAAACGTGACTATTACACTTTGTCGGGGCTCAAGCGGCACCAATTGATTTTTGTATAAAAATGATTTCATGTGAAAAACAAATCCCATATATTTGTGCAAGTTTGCATATGACTTAATGCGAAAGCGTGTTGTATAAGCGTATAAACATGGTATACACATGAAAATTGAATTTAGCCAGGTTTAAATTGAATGCCATGAAGACATCCACCGGCGCGGCGCCGCTTCAGTTACATGTTGTTCTTTCATGTATTGTTTTTGTTCTTTTTTTTACAAATTATTAAAAATTTGAATAAAATCAAAGAGATTTGTTCTGCTCTAGAGAACAATTTAATATTGAAATTGTGAAGGCTATGGGGATTTTTCATATGTGCTAGGGTTGTTATGGTTTTAGGGATACTTTTATTTAGCCGACCACAAATGGTCCTGATCGACGCTCCGGCAAACGTTAATTCAAAGGGAACATCAATGCCAAGAACATTTAAAATGTTCAATATCTAAGAAGGTATAAGAATGAAGTTGTACCAAATACCTCACAAAAAGGCTGAAGATTTATTGAATGGAGGAGTTAATATGGAAATGATGACGAATTTAGTTTCATAGAAATCTTGTGCATATTTAAGATTTTTACTTTCAACAAAAGTCGTTGGCCTAGTGGGGACGTCCAATCAGCCAATGAGTGATCGTCTGTATAAAACGACACACTGACGTAGCGAAAGCACCAACTACCGCTTCAAGGTACCTTGTAGAGATATTTGGTAACAAGGGGGTTGCGGAACTCTTTTTACCATCCCAAAGGCGGAATTAGTTCTTAATAAAGGGTCTGCAAAATAGCTTCTTTTTTTTTTGAAAATGCTTTAAAAAAAAAAAATACTGGATATTTTCTCAAATTTCATTCTTTTTTTTTTGAAAGTACAATCCTTCTGGTTAATAATTGAAAATAATTCCATTCCAATGGCTGCCTCGGCTGGCCATGCAGTAGCCTAAACGATCGGTCCAATTTTTAAGCACATTATCGATTGTGAGCAGCTGTAATTCACCAAATGGCTTCACGAATATTGTCCTTGAAAGCGTCAATTGTCTCTGGCTTATCAGCGTAACACTTATATATTACAGCACCCCAAGAATAATAAGGCAACGGTGTCAAATCGCAGCTCCGAGGTGGCCAAACGATATCAGCTCTGCAGCTGATAAATACGATCTTCACAAACAGGGCTCGAAACATCGAGTGTAGCCTCGGCACTGTGGCAGATAGCGCCGACTGTCCTTTTGAAACCAAATGTGCCAGTATCCTCCTCTTCAATTTTTGTGAATAAAAATTCGTTCAACATGGCCCGATAGCGATCGTCATTGACTGTAACGGCCACTCCTTGCTCATTTTCGAAGAAAGCCTCTGGACCAAAATATGCACCAAACAATGACTCGTTTTGGTTGTATCGGCTTTTCAATGTATGAGTGCGGGTTTTCTGTTTCCCAAATGCCACAATTTTGCTTGTATACATACCCGCCAAGATCAAAAAAAATCGGCATCGTCTCTAAGTCTAACCATATTCGTTTAGCGGAAGGATGAATTGTTTGTCAAATCAGACATGAGCTAAGTGTAAGTACTAGTTGAAAAAAAAACGTTAGATAGAGCGGTTATTACTTTCCATTCCATTCCGACTTAGTACAGATAATCCCGAATTTGTTGACCCCCTTTTATTGGGGCGAGTCGGTTGTGGGACAAGTATGAAGTTGTTGAAAATTGACGTTGTTGGCTGCAGTTGTGTTGGGTTATCATCATTTTTATAGGAGAAGACCCTCAACTCAACATGTCATGATACAAATCATTTGAGACATGATTGAGCTTACAAGATTATAATCAACACTATGTAGATAATCGCAGTTGTACATTTAAGTCTGATTGAATTGATGAGGTGGCAGCAATAATGTTTTTGATTGAAAGGGACATTACTTGAAGCAGAGAGTTTATTGATTTTAAATAAGTGTCATAGTTCAATATGGGGCTAAGTTTTCCACTCATTTATTCATTTGCCTTATTAAGGACGTTCAACGAATTGGTAAGATCGGGGATATTTTCATTTAAAATATAAAAAAAATTTTAACACACGGGTAATGTTAAGAGCCATCGTGTGATCATTCTGTTTAATGAGATCATCAATTTTGAATAACTGATTCTGTATCTGAGCAAATTTCTCATTGTTGTCATCGATAGATGACTTCAAGTTGTCATTAGAGCACTCAATTGCAAGTAATATAATGTGACAACGATGTTCTTTTACATTCGTCACAATAAATAACAAATCGCGAAGTTATTACAATATTGCTTAACAATCTATTGCTGACACCTATATAACCCGGGTGAAACATTTTTCCGCATAAACCACCGCACGGGGCACGATCGATGTTAACTTCAGAATTGCATACTCTGCAGAATGGAATGTTATTCTTTTTTTTTTTTGCTGAGCAAAAATTGGATGTAGATGAATCTTATGGAGCGATTAACGAACACATCTGCACTTGAGAAACGACAAAGAAAAGAAAGACAAGCTGAAACTTATTTTACACAAAATTCATTCGAAATCGTTGGAGCCTTTTTCGGGAAAAATGAGTTTTATCATATCGATTGTATGGCAGGTATCGTTATTTCAAAACCAAGAGACCCAATTCCAAAAACCCCTACCCCAAAAACCCAAGCTAAAATTTTGACTAAATTCGGTTTAGCGCCGGTTCGGCAATAGATCCATATACGGACAGACAGACATACAGAAAAAATTGCAAGACCCACTTTTTCGTATTCTCTATCATCCTAATTTCATGTTTAATTGTCATCTGAATATTTTTTTTCTGCACGATTGTAAAACCTTATAGTATGTACCTATAATCGCAAGTAAAAATGTAGTGAGGTAAATTCGTCAAATATCTACGAAGGTTAGGTTAGGTTAGGTGGAAGTGGCTCAGCCAATGAGTAATACCTACGTACATTACCAGACACACTAAGGCTACAAGGGCCCATAGTGACACCACACAGATCAGCAAGTAAATCACCTACAAATCTTAGAATCCCGATGTAAGATTAACGAGTTATTAATCTTCCATTGCGGAACTAGCCGGTTAATCACCTGCTAGACGAACCACTTGAAACTTTTAATATATTTTGAAAGGCTTTTAGTGTCTATGTAAGCTAAGTTGCTAGTATCATTGAGGAAGAATTCACCGAGATGAGTTTTCCTCCTATGAAGTAGTGCAGGGCATGGGCAAAGAAGGTGTTGAACAGTTTCTTCCTCTTCTTCGTCCATGCAGCTTCAGCAGAAATCATTGGAAAACACACCAAATCTGTTGGCGTGTCTTCCTATTAGACAGTGTATCGTAAGAACACCTATGGTAGAACCTAGATACGCAGGCGGTTCAGGGCTATCAAACTCTTCGAGCGTTTTGAGTTTACACACGGCCAAACTTTTTTGTTTGCCAGGCAGTTGTTACTCTCAGTCCATCCAGTGTTTGTTATCCTCGAAGCGTCTTGTCTAAGTAGGAGTTTACATGCAGCGATAGGTACACCTATGTAGTTCCATTCTGAGCGTAGGGAAGTGGTCGTGCCCTTTTGGCTAGTTCGTCTGCCTGGTATGTCCCTGTGCACTAGCACCCATGAAAGGTGAATATTGAACTGATTTAACATCTCCCTCAGAGACATTTTGCAATTTTGGACCGTAACTTTGTAGATACAGAGGCAAGAGATTTATGGGCAGCTTGGCTGTCTGAGAAGATTCGAATATCCGTGGAGGATATGACGTTTTCTTTGAGCCAAAACAGTACTTCCTTAATCGCCAGAATTTCCGCTTGGAACACACTACAATGATCGGGTAGGCGGAAGAAAAGACTGAGGTTCAATTTTTCTGAGTAGATTCCACTTTCCACACCTTGGCTGGTTTTTGAACCATCGGTGTAAAAGTGTATTTCTTCATTTTCCAAAAGAGTGCCATTTTCCCAAGCTTCTCTTGAAGGTATGGTTACTTGGAAATTATTGTCAAACACCAACTTGGGGGTGGTGTAGTCGGATCGATTCGGTAAGAATCTAAAGTTATCTAGAATGGTAGTGTGGCCGATTTGATTATTGGTCCACTGTGATGTAGCTCTGAGTCGAGTAGCTGAGCTAGCTGCGACTTGTTTGCTGGAGATATCTAGGGGTGTGAGATCTAGTAGTACATTGAGGGCGTCCGATGGGGTTGTCCTGAGCGCACAACTAATACACAGACTAGCCGTTCTTTGAACTTTGGCCAGCTTGTTGTAGTTGATCATCTTGTCTAGTGCGGTCCTACAGGCTATCACCCCGTATGTGAGTATCGGTCTATTTACCCAGTTAAACAGCCAATGGGTGATCTGAGGGGAGAAACCTCATTTCCCACCAATGGCTTTTTTACAGGAGAAGAGTGCCACGTTGGCTTTATTTACTCTTTCCTCAATATTGGTTTTCCAGGTTGGTTTTTTGTCGAAATTGAGACCTACATATTTAGCCTTTTTTTGACAGTGTGAGAGTAACCCCCTTAATAGTTGGGGGTCTGAAGTCTGGAATTTTGTATTTCCTCGTAAAGAGAACTAATTCTGTTTTGTGGGGATCGATATTCAGTCCACATTCTACAGCCCAATTGTTAAGCTTGTTAAGTGCTGTTTGTAGCAGCTCAGCTGGGTTTTGTGGGTGCTTGCCTGAAACGGCAATTGCTACAACACCGGCATAGGCTATGGTTTTGAAACCTTTGTCCTCTAGGTCGATTAGCAATTTGTTAACGACCAGGTTCCACAGTAGAGAAGATAGTACTCCTCCCTGCGGGGTTCCTCTATTAGCCATTCTGCTTGTTTTGTTGTTCCCCATTTCGGAACATATGATTCTAGGTCTTAGATCTTTTGGATTTACATGAGAGCCTTATCCGGCTTTGGGTATGAAGACGACCCTAGCTTCTCTCCGGTTGTTGGGAATTTAGGCGTAGCTGTGCTTTGTACTTTTTGATTAGTAAAGTATTGATAAGACTTAGTCCATTCCTTGTTTAAGAAACAATCAACTTTTGTCAACGCGCACTACCTATGTGTTATAAATCATTAGAGCTGCATTTCTGATTGTGAACTGCTTGATGTTGTCTATGTCATTGTCAATCAGACATCGCTCTTGATATTCATCTGATTGGAATCCTTTTCATAGGATAGAAGGGTCAAAATTCAACCACAAGGCAAAAGGTACTTGCTGGTTTGTGATACTAATAACAAAAATGAAAAAATAAAACCTATTTGCTTTTAAATAGATACAGGGCCCTGCTGACTTCTTTGGCCTTTTCTTCCTTTTGATATGGAAATTCAGTTGAAGATATCATCGCTAGTCCTAATTTTCATAACACCCCGGAAGGGTTTACGGAATAGGAATTATTGAATACATCAACATATCTGACTCCCGTCAAAGAACTGTAACCTCAGTCAAACATTACACAATTTTTTGTTGGGGCGAAATATTCATTTCGATTTGCTTTACCACAAAGGATGGAAATGTGTGTATCATCAAGGACAAACTAGAGGTTAGATCACTATAAAATTGTTTGCGTAATTCTTACGATTGCCAATCAGATTTCCTTTTCTTTCAATTTATTTTAATTGATGTATGATACCCTCCCCTAGAATTATATCCACTTAAGCACAATAATCATGGATTGGTGCCGTCACTATCATCATACTTGCGCTCAAAGACGACAAACTTACGTATGTACCTACCTAGATACAATTTTATTTTTATGTGTTTCTTTTCAAAAGAAACTTGTTTCAAATAACACACAGAAACTAAGAATCTAAAAAAAAGCAGAGCAAGAAGAAGAAAAAGTACTCCTTTAACTTCTTGCTGCCAATACAAAAAAAAATCCTTGGCTAACGCAAAAGGAGAAGAAGAGGACATAATAAGTTGACATCATTCCAACGTGCAAGATAACAAGACTTACAAGTTCAATGTCATCGCATAAATAACACTGTCGTCTCTTTTATTTATTTATCTTTTTTTTTTATTCCCTTGTTATAGCCTTGCAACTGAATACTGAACTACTCTGCTCAAAGATCTATAGCTAGTGCGGGCAAAACAGTATTTCATTTCATATCAACCTGCACTTGCAGACAGTGTTTGTATCTAGAACTTCAAGTCCAATATAAAAAGATGATGATGCCGAACAACAATCTGATTGAGGCATTCATTTTATACTGCGAAAATTCACTTCATCTGTAGTTGGAGGTTGGAGGAATAGACGTTTGTAAATAAGAGCAAAATTGCTAAAGGTACTGACTTTAAATAATGAGATTTAATTTTTATATGACAGCTGCATCGTTCTCCTCCTTTATATGAAATAACCACATTAGTGTAATTATGCATTCTGTCTAAATGGCCCACAAGCTACCCCCACACTGATAAAAAATACACACAAAGTGTGCCTACGTGATTTGCCAAGTTGACTGACAGAACGGTCATTTTAGCAGTCACCAGTCAGAAAAATTAATGGTTTCATTATCCCACTGTGAGCCACACCGACACTACTAAACGAACTACAACTGACCAAGTCCAGTCGTCCAGTGTAGATTATGATGTTGGCAGATGTGATACACTGTTTACGTATTTACAGAATAATGATGTAGGGAATAGGGATGATGCATATCGTGTGTCCTGCGTTACCTCGTGACTCGTGAAAGACCGTTCCATTTTTAACCATATACTCGTATATGTACTCGGTGAATGTGAAATAGGCCTCCCATTTGTCATTATTTAATGATTGGCGTCAGCATTAAATTTAAACATAATTAATGAAAACCTTATTAATTTGATGGCTAACCGGGACCGGGACGAGTTGTATGAGAGGATTAACTTAATCTGTAACCACCCGTCGAAGCTTTTGGTATAATGACTATTTAATGGTTTCCTCTTGTCTGTGCAATTTGCATTTTACCTAAATTATTATTAATCTTCACAGTTTCTGTTGCAAGAGTAAAACTAACTTTAATTTTCGTGTTAATATTAAAATAAGTTGGTAATTATTTTATTTGCTCTTAACAATGGCCGCCAGGTAGCGTTTTTTGCTAAATGACCTTGACCACTAAATTCAAACTAAATTGCAAACACAATCAGCCGCTGATTTGATTGCGGATAGATCGTCTTCCATATGGGCATTTCCGTATTTTATAATTTAGTGTTCATTGTTGTCACATTATGCAATAACTAAAAATGAGTGGCATCCCTACTGAAGTCATTTCATTCCATAGACGGTAAAAGGTACTTTTCTTGCATAGTCCCGCAAAGATAACTCTGTTCCCACACTATGAGACTTAATGCAGAAGGGATTTGTAGGACTGAACATCAACCTGACTAAAACCACAATTAGCTCGTTTACCAAAAGAAAACTCCTACCAGGACACTTTACGAGGTAAAAATCTAGCCAAACAAAAGAAGTAGGGTATCTAAACGTAATAAAGGGTGATTTTTAAGAGTTGAGTTTTTCAGGTTGGCTTCACTGGTTGATAATAACGACCAAACGTCATCTGTTTATTGCGACATAAAGTTTGTTCGTTGAAGCCGTAGGGTCGCCCAGGGGTCGCCACAAAGCGTTTTTTGAGAAACCCAAAGTCGCCCTGAATGTAAAATTGAGTGTATTTTGAGCCCTAGGGTTGATCTAGGTTTTCCATAAACTCGCCCTAGCTTTTTGCTGTGGTGAGTTGAGAGCTGTCAAATGGCATGTATTTTTTTTTAATGACAGGGATGTGTGGTGATTTGTGGTTTAGCGTTTTTTGAGACCTGGAAAACTCAGGTTTTTTTGACAACTCATAGGGTTGTCATGAAAACCTGGGTCAAACCTGGGTCAACCCTGGGGAAAGTTCAATGAACAGACCTAAAATCGACCTGGTGAATCACCAATTCGTGATGGTCTTGCACC
The DNA here is from genome assembly GCA_914767635.1 of Melanostoma mellinum. Classification (NCBI taxonomy): domain Eukaryota; kingdom Metazoa; phylum Arthropoda; class Insecta; order Diptera; family Syrphidae; genus Melanostoma; species Melanostoma mellinum. The sequence goes on from OU612059.1 coordinate 74,897,610, forward strand.
AAATTTTGGACATTAACCCATTGAGACGCATGCGTACAGTGCTTTCGGAAAAGAATATTGCAGTCGTAGCGTCCAGTGTCCATGAGGACCGTGAAATGTCAATTCTTTGCCGTTCGCAACAATTTCTAAAACACATGTCGATTTCGTGTTGTAAGTCTATAAAATTTAACATCTGTATATAAATTAAAGTCGAATAACCTACCACAGCGTCTAATTTTTGCTGAATAGGTTCAACGAAAATCCACCAATTTTCGAAAGATTGTATTCAGCGATGAGGCTCCTAATTGGCTGAGTTGAACCTGGTTAAAATTTGGTTTCATCAAGCCGATGCGGATGAATTGGATGAGTAGCTCATCTCTCGAAATGGCCCTGTGAGTTGGTTGCCAAGATAAGTAAGTAAGCTGCAACTGAAAAGGTGGACCAAGATTTTTTGGCCTTAGAAAAAAAATGTCAGTATCAATGGGAAGGCTGTTAAGCATGATACAGAGTGAGTTTATGCAATATGCAAATGTGCGGAAGTGAAAATTGACAGAGATAACACAAGCAAACACTTAGCAATATAGTACCGCAAAGTCAGGTTGCAATTAAAGCCATAATGTCATAAACAATCGCCTATAAACTTATCAGCGAATGCATTGACAAAATAAACAAACTAGCAGAAACAATAAGGTAACAATCTTCTCGGTATCAGGACATGTAGAAATCAAAGGAAATGAGCAGGCTACCAACTGGCAAATGCAGAAGCGAGATAACCTATCAGAAGAACGGACCTTTTTTGTGGAGCAGCAGAGAGCCACATCAAGACCAAAGTTTAGAATCGGAGGAGACAACTGGAAAAAGCACTGCAACAAACTTCCGAAAATTCAATGAGTCAAGCTTCTTTTTGGTACGTTCAACACGAAGCGATGCACAGACGTTGTGAACCTACGCTCTACGCAGAAACACAATGTAATAATTTTATCTGGAGCCGAATTGCTGCACACGTTGTCGAATAATACGTGGCTGAACTATGTGAGTGTGATATTACTTCTCACGTTATCAAGCACTCTAGTATTTCAATTTGAAATTTTTTCATCAGCACTCAAATGAATATGAATCAGTAAATGGACAACCGATTGATAATGTGTAAAATGTAATTTAAAGCGAATTTGAAAAAAAAAAATGGCACTCACTAACCCAATCACTGAAGCGGTAATTCGGCTCCTGGTTTTCCAACTGGATATTTCAGGCTATGGAAGCATCTTAGTATACTGCTCATAGAATGCTACAAACCACGCAACTACTAAGAATCACCTGACGATCTCTTTGGAGACTGTGATACTATCATGCATTAAAGGCAAGAGTGCCTATGATTATACTACATACATAGGGTACTAATATCACTAGTTCTTTAAACTAAACGCAACGCAGAACCTTAGTTTCATCAAAGAGACTAATCTGAGTGAGGTAATGCATGCAATTAAAGAATTCCATTTAATTAAGCAGGCGCCACAAAAGATCTACTAGGTCAAAGTGCAATGCAAGACCCCATAAACTATTCACTCAATTATTCAGAGAACTCAGTTTTCAAAAAAGTGTAATTGTTTCCACATTATCTGATTTCTTGTTGATTGTTTAATATTAAAATCCACTCTTCTTAACCCTACATCCTATTTCACATCACAGGATTAGCTAATATTTGTGGTTAACGAATCAAGTATGCTTAACAGAATCCTGTCATCTTAAATGAACTCATTTATGAATAGAAAATTTTTTCTTAAACGAACTAACACCAGCCTATGCGATCTTTTTGGGTGCATATCTATATAGACATTCCAAATTTCGAACGGCTAATTGAGAGAACGCTTTTCACGGGAGCGAAATCACTACAATAAGACGATTGGCGATTTTCTCCGAAAGGTGAAGGGTTATTTTTTGTTTTCTGTTATGATTTGAAACTCGAACCTCCAAATAACTGCTAGACATGGTAACCATATGGCAACGATGAAGAGTTAACAAGAAACTTTACTGTCAGCTTCGTTTATCCTATTGGTGTTCCAACCCTCAAAATTATTAACTCCCCGATACTTCAGATTGATCTGTTTTCGTGTAACGAAACGTCGAGTAATTCCTCTAACACCATTTTTAAAAGTCTGCTGATCGAATTAGGCGAGAACAGATGCCATGTAAGGTTCAAGATTATGTACAACGGAACATTTCTGCTCCACACATTCTTCTAAAAGTTCACTTTCCACAAGGGCTACCTCAAAACAATTCTGTTATTCTATGTTGAGAGTTGAGACTATCATGTATGAATGGTTTTGTCATTTTTATCAGCATTCCTTTTTTTTCGAACTGGAGATGAAAAATCTTTGGCACTACTATATTCATCACAGCGACCTTATCCCTTCTTCAGCTAAGTAAGTGGGGAATTGTAACTTGTAACACCAGCGGATATTTTAAAGTGTTGCCGAATGTTCGAGACTTCGGCCAAAAGCCTCGCCGAATATTTGGTGTTTGGTTTTTATAAGACTTGCGAGCTTTTCTAATTTCTTCCGAGACATTAAATAAACTGATTTCTGAGGAATGTTCTATGTTCTATGGAACAAACAGATCACACTTCGTCTAAAAAATGGTTTCAAAGGTCCACTTATAAAAAATCAGTAAGCACGTGCCTTTGTTACTTTTTGGGAACAGCATGGCCTCTTCTAATCCGGGTAAAAGGTTGTGGGCCGGTAGGAATGTAGCTATACAACGATGTATTCAATCCTTCATCAAACTACACGTCGTTGACTTTAATGTGCCACTCATTCGCCTTTAAGAGGTATTATAGTCTAGAGACATGAATTTAAAGTAATCTTTAAAGTGTCGTAAAAACAAGACAATCAATATGTATACCATCCATTAGTCATTGTCAGTTATTTATTATTATTTACCTGTGTACGATCTAATAACTGCTCAGGTTATGAAAGAAATGTCATCAAAAGCTTTCAGAAAACTCTAATTCATAATAAATGCATGCCTAAAGACCTAATATGTCCTACATCATTGGAAAACTGCTGAAGTGATTGTTATACCAAAGCAAGGTAAGCCACCAACAGAAGTGACGACTTAGGACTTACAGACCAATAATGGCAAAAGTTTTTGAAAACCGCTACTGAAAAGACTAAGCAAAGTCATAAAAGAAATAAATCTAATCACAAATAATCATTTTGGATTTAGAAATATAAATTCCACGATAGACCAAGTTCATAGAAAAACGGATGCAGTTGAAAAAGCATTAGAAGCAAAACAAGTATGTTCGGCTATATTTTAAGATGTTGCTCAAGCATTCGACAAGGTATGGCATGAGGGGTTAGAGTACAAAATACAAAAGGAGCTACCCAAGCAGTACTACGAAATACTAAAATCTTATATCTCAAACCGGTTCTTCAGAGTACGGTTTGATCAAGAATATTCAAAGCTAAGTAAAATACAAGCCGGTGTTCCACAAGGAAGCGTCCTAGGACCTACCCTGTATTTGCTATATACAAGGGATATTCCAGTGGATAACAACACCATTATTGCAGATGATACTGCAATTTTGGCATGCACAGTAAAACCGAATCGTGTAAGAGCGACGAGTCTTCATGTTTAAGACAATATCTTGCGGAACTATATTATTTTAAACCCACTCGAAGCAATGTCCAATTGACTCCAAAATAAAAACTTGCAATCCTTTTCGCATTTAAGTTGTGTCGAGAAAAGAAATAGGAAACAATCAGACTTGGTCAGCCGCGTTCATATAAAAGTATCTGTCAAATCAAATTTTCAACCTGTGCATACAGGTCAGAGCGTTGTAAATATCTCCTACGTCTCTCGCCAGCTTTCCCAGTCCCAAAGTAAACTAAGGTTTATTGACATTCAACATGGTCACTGCCGTCATCTAGAGTCTAGACAAGACCTTTTCTAAATAAGAACACGACCCAAGATATAAATACATACACCAACAACCCATCCATCCATTATCACTAAAACAATATTGAATTAGACAGGTGAAAACACCATTTAATGATATCGTTCCCTCCGATAATTGTTATGTTTCTGTTTTATTTGTTTATGTTGTCTTATGGGCCGAAGGAAATACCACGCATTGACCACAATTTTACTACTGTTTAACAAGAGACCGCAACAGAACTAACCAGCTCGGCTCACATCAGGAATAGTAACACAGAAACACAGACGACCAACCAAACTATGGCCTGGCTTATACTCCTCTACTCTCTAGCATCCCATTGAGATGTCAGTTGGATTTTGTATGTTCTGTTCTTGGTCCTACATTTATTTATTTTACTTTTTTTTGTTGCTTCTTTTAATCCTTTTGTTGTGTGGCATCGAGATGTTGCGTGTTGCCGGTTTAATCGGGAAAACGACTCCATAACAAGTGTCTTACATCCAAGGTGGGAATGGTTGATGAGAATGGATGGGATGATGAAGTTGAACATCTTGTACATTCGTTAAATGATTGACGTCAACTTCATTTGGCGTCCAGCATCAGAAGCAGAAGCAGCAGCAGCTATACCCAAAGTGAGCAGCTTGGTGCGGTGCGGCGGCATCAACCAACGTTGGCAGATGCAATTCTCAATTGTGTATTCTTATCGGCATGGCTATGAAAAATACCATCTTATGCGTTTGGACATAAGTTAGCGCCCTAGGTAGAGTGTGGCGCATGCAATTCCTAGATTTGGTTCTGCGAACCTATTAAGTTGCTTAATTACTCTCCCTGGACTCTAGAAGCTTGTTTTTGATTTCTTTGATTGCATGTCAGAGGTGTATCAAGTTGTAGTTTATGTATAGCTATACGATTGAGCTGATGCTATTCTAATAGTTCTAATTAGTACTCGTATAATAGTTGGCTTTTTACTGTCATCGCACTTACCGCACAATGAGGCAATTAGTAGTAATAAGGATGTGGGAATTTTAGATATTCTTTTTGTTGTCATGTTCAAAATGGTGTCCTAGAATGCTTCTTTTTGTGCAGTAGCTATGCAGGTTTGTCTGTAAAGTTTTAGATTATTTCTTTGATGGCCACATAGAGTTTTTTGAAAAACTCGCCTTGAATGTCAAACTGAGTGTTTTTTTAACTCTGAGCAATCACGATGTCACAAATAATGCTTTTGTGAGCATTTAAAAATGAGGGGTTTTGGTGATTAATGGGAGCGAAGTACACACATATATGCTGTCATCAAACAACAACAGAGGATGTCCCCAAACAATTGACAGGAGTTCGTCTATCTAAGATCCGCTGTAGAAATAAAACGTGTGCGGGGATGAAACAGAAGAATACTCTTGCGAGTCGCTGCTACTTTGGGTTAAGAAAGAAATTCAGAAATAAAGCCATCTGTAGAAACATTTGACATTCTACCACGACTCCTATGTAGCAGGCTTTCCTTTTGTCGTTGCGTCAGTTTACTTTCCCTGGAACTCCATTTTACCCCTCCCACTTGACAGGCTGCGGAGCTCGTTGAGTTCTATGAAAGCTGGAAGTTAGGGCTTAACAAGTGCGGTGATGCTAACGCTTAAGACTTAGTTTGGGGAAGAACCAAATGCATCATGAGAGGCACCTATCTTCTAAGCTTCATTCTGTTCTCTGATTTAGAAATCAACAATATTGGCAACATTGTACGGCTACAGGACAGGAGGTATCTAATTGGCTTGACATTCTCAAACAGATATGCCAAGGAAATTACCAACTGGAAAGTTCTGCTGAACGTGTTACTTTCAGACCACAGATATATTAAATTCCATGTAGCAAATTGGGTCTCCACACCTTAGTTACAAGGAATCCCAAAAAAACTAACTGGACACTTTTCAATGATGAACTTGGTAATTTCGTCAAAAATCTACCTAAGGTCGCAGCATCTCAAAAAGTGGAAGATGCAGTTAATAGATAGACAAATGCCTATTAGATCTATGGTTCCGTGGTGGAACAATGAACTACAGAAACTTCTCAGGGAAACCAGGAGTCTTCTGAATAGGTCCCTCAAGACCAAATCAGAGGTCGACTAGAACGTGTACCAATCTAAGAAGGATTCTAAAAGATTAATTCAAAGATCAAAGAATGCCTCTTACAAAGAATTCTGTTAAAGTATAGAAACAATCAGTGAGACTAGTCGACTTACTAAAGCCTTTAAAAGGAGCAAGGTAAACAAACTTGAAACGCTCAGGAAATCAGACGGTTCCTATACCGAGTCCAAAGCAGAGACACTCAGTCTTATGCTGGAAACTCATTTTCCACGAAACCAGGTATCAATCGGACCACAACAATCTATTTCCCTAATATCAGGTGAATTCAATAAATCCACTCGACGTAGCTGGTTCACGTCATTGTAAGTTGTTACTGACGAAGCCATCAAAAATGCGGCATCTTTTGAAAGTTTCAAGTCACTTGGCACTGACGGTGTATATCGAGCTATGTTGCAGATAAGTATACCCCTTTTACTACCTATTTTCACTGGTAGTTTAGCTCTAGCGTACATATATCAACATCATGGCAAAGTGTTAGAGTCGCTTTCATACCAAAAATTGGTAAGCAGTCCATCATACCTCCTGCCTCGTTTTAAAGAAGCTGGAAGGAATGGTTGAGATTTTCATTGGCAAAGCCTCACTCCAAATACGCCCTCTGTCTCATATGCAACATGCTTACCAACGAGGAAGCCGAAGATCTTATGAGTCCGCACTTCAAAATTTTGTTAGCACATGATTGAATGCAGGCCTGACAGGAAAGACTTGTAGGTATTTTCATCGACATACAAGGTGCTTTTAAAAATGCTAGCTTTGGTGATATGTGCATATGTGCAATGCCGGTATAGAACATGGTGTGGACGAATCATTAGTATTATGGATTAAGGCGATGATAGTTAATAGAACCGTAATCGCTGAAGTGGAGTGTGGACAATATGTTGCAACAGGAGTGAATAAAGGTTGTTCGTGTCGTTCTATCTCCTCTTCTGTAAATATGCAGACCAACTCGCTACTTGTAATACGCCCAAGCACATGCGTACGACGCAATCTCGCCGTGCTCTCGGTTGTTTCCAGCCTCAGAGCTGTCGGTTCTAGAGCAAAGCCTACGCTTTATATGATTGACACCTTATGTGTGCCAGGAACAGTCTCCCCGTCAATCATTTAAAAACTGAGGTTATCCTCTTCGTGAGACGCTGAAAACTGTCTGGTATCTGGTATGACCCAACAAACACTTAAAGTCGTCAACATCCTCTTTTCAAACTAAGTCAAACATCTCGGAGTAATCCTAGACAAAAAACTTCTTTGGTCTAAGCATGCGTCGAGTCCAAGACTCTTAAAGTACTCGTCTCCTTTGCATCAGATGTTTGGAGGAATAAACTCTCACATAAAAACGTTGTTGCCTCGTTTGGTAAACTTCAAAAAACAATTTGTCTTGGCTGTAAAAGTTCTTCGCAGTTTCATCATCTTCTGGTATACGGAGCGGAAGCATGGACGCTGTACCACGCATGGGACATAACTATAAGAGTACGCATCGTGAAACTACGAGCGGATGGACATACGGCTCGAAGCGTTTTTGAAACCACTCTGAATCAAAGCGAGTATACCTCTTCTTAAGTGGCGTAGTCTGTTGGAAGATGACCTCAACCCACTTAAAGATCAAAGATAAAGAAAACTCTCCCAAAATCAAAAGATCTTTCCTGTCAAATCCCACCGGTGTCCCGCACGGTAGCCATTTAGGTCCTCTTCTTTTCATTCTTAATATAAATGACTTCAAATTGTTGGTCATTCACTATTTCCTTATTTCACTATACTCAGATGATGCGAAGTTTTGCAAGATCATTTCTTCACTTACCAACTCTTTCCATTTTCAACATGCTCTCGACAACTTTTATAGCTGGTGCTCTAACAACTGCATGGAGTTAAAAGTTTCCAAGTTTTAATCCATTCCATTCTCTCGTAGGTCGAAGGTAATTTAAGTCACCTATCCGCTTCTGTATTCTTCACAACTAAACAATTTCACCAGTGGCGAGATTTTTTAACGTTTTAGACGAAAATTTAAGGCAGTAAAAACGGTGTTTAAGACCTTGAAAAAGTTGCCCAAATTTGTAAAACGATAGTAAAATAGCTTTTCGCCAACCACAGAAATCGTCCTTAAGTTTACGGAATGACCACCCCCCAGTTGAGGTGAATCGTAGTATCGGAAGCATTTGCGACCTGGAAGCTGGAACTTAATTTCATTTCGTATATTGATGATATTATACTAAAAACCATTTGAGAACTTGGCTTCATCAAGCGATGAATAAATAAATAAATAGGGTGGCGCAACAGAGCGAGGATACCCACACCTTAGCGCATTTCTCACAACCATGCCTTGTGAGGGAATGGAGGGGACCCACAATTTTCAGCCGATTTCAAACGGCCTAGCGAGAAAGCGCTTTTCATGGCAATGAATTCACTATCGAAGGACTTGCCAATTCTTCCAGAAAGGTGATACCCGAAAAAAAAACATTTTTGCTTCTGTTGGGATTCAAACCACGAACCTCTCGGGTATCAGGGAACGATGCTTTGATTATACCTCCTTACAACGGTCGCATCAAGTTTCTCAGCATGACAACGTTGAAATATCGAAGAGAAATATTCGACATTCTAATCACTGATCATTATTTCTGCCCTGCAAAACCCATTACAGTTTACGGCTCTATTTTCCTTAACACTAATCTTCCCAACATTCGAATCGCTTCTTTTACCTACCCCCTCAGATTAAGAATTAGCATGTATTAAGCAAAAAAAATGTGGAGTTTGGCCCCACCAAAATTATTAAAATAAAAATAAATAAATAGGGTGGCGCAACAGAGCGTGGAGCCCCTGGGCCTAGCGCATTTCTCACAACCATGCCTTGTGAGGGAATGGAGGGGACCTACAATTTTTCGCCGGTTCCGAACGGCTAATTGAGAATGCGCTTTTCATGGCAATGAGTTTACTAACGGAGGACTTGCCAATTCCTCGCGAAAGGCGATACCCGTGGAAAAACAATTTTTTCAAAATTATTGCCACGGAATAATCACATTTCACATACATACCGCTAAAAGAGAGTACAAAAATTCCATACAAATATTTTGCCAATCAAACAACATGCATGATATGCATATCCACAAAGTGAGTGAGATTTCAATAGATGACCAAACCAGTGCCTCATATTCCCGCATAGCACTCAAATTTAAGCTCAACAAAATATTGACCAATGCATAATTTGTGTAGACAAACAAATCGAGGACAGGTATCGGTATCGGTATCGGTATCACACGCAAGCAAAAATATTCAACAAAGAACTCCATTCTCACAATCAAAATCTTTTTCTTTTGTCCTGTCCTGATTCTACATATTTCTATTTTTCGGCCAAAAGCCAAAGTCTAATACATTTCCAGCTGCTAGAGTACAGCTGCATAGTAACCAGTTAACAGCCGCAACTATTTATTGTCGATTCGTAGGATCAGCATGGGGCAAAGGACAGACGCGCGGTGCAAAATATTCGCACAACACAAATAGCTACATCTGTTGCCTGTACAACAAAGCTGCCGCGCCGATAGCACACACAAATTCTAATCCAATTCCGATTCTTGTAGCCAGTTTTGGTCCCATGGACACTGGTGATGGTGATGCTGGACCTGAATTGGCATCATGCCCACTCACTAACACTCACCATGCAGTCGATGCTGGCTTATAAGCCACCCTAGATGGGGTGACAAGGGAGAAAAAGAGTCAGACGTGAGAGGGAGAGGAGGAGGGAAAAAGAGAAAACGTTGGGCGGCATTGATTGGCGGTTTACTAAGGGAAAACTGACAACAATTCCTTTGTTCGTGAACAACAGCTACGTACGTCCGTCGTAGTCGCGTCGACTAGAAGGTAGTTTTAGTTTTCGACTTGAAAATGGACAGTCGATGCATATATACAGTTTGGCCTGTGTAGACAAGCCGATCTATGTGAATGGGAAAAATAAACTAGAAACCAGTTTCCGCGTAATATCTTTCTATGGAGTATTTGGTTCGCTTGGTACCTACCTACAATGCCGACGCGCAAGCAGCCCAAGGGGAGGTGGATTACAGAGCTCAGATTATGTGTTGGAATAGGTTGGCTTTAATGGTTTTATCTTTCGGGCTAAAATCAAAACAATAGTGCAACAAATGTTTCTCCTTGGTTTTAGTTGAGTTGATCGAATCTGCTGCTTCAGCTGCATTCCGGTGTGTCTGTCTTGTCAATACAAAACAGGAAAAAGGAAAAACTCACATGCATCCAGATTGCAGAGCTTAGAGAAGAAAATTTAATTTGCTGTAGTGTTTTTTTGTAATTCGACTTGATTTTAATTGCTTTCTGATTGGAAATGACACCGAAATTGTTTTTCTTTTGTTTAAAGCAACAAGGATATTCTAACAAAGTTTGGGGCAGCAAGCTGCGAATGTTGTTTTGCTTCGGAGCTTCTAATTTTAAAATGAGATTGTTTTAAAAATATTTTCCAATTGCTGATGACTTAAACATATTTTCTTTGTAATAAAAACCTGAAGAGTTATGAGGTTGGCATGGCATAGGTATAGCCAACGACATTCGATAAAATGTCGCGATCGTTATTTTTCCTATGCAGTCCATTTAGCTTTCATATCAAATCGGAACAAAAACCACAGACTCGGTCAGCCATCGGAAGGAATTACCTGGAGAGGTATCATTTGTGTTGAACAGCCAACCGAGTGTTCAGTGTGTCCACGAAGCCGTGTCCAATGACCCAAATGCATGTGACATATCCCTTGTAAGGCTCTGGGTAAAAAGATATATCAACACCGATAAAAGTAGGCACTTAGCTCGATGAGAGGGGGGTTCTTATTCGTATATACTACACCTCCATTTTATGTTTTCACCAAATCTAGTCACTTGGATTATGGCATCGAGCCAGAAATGAATAATAAATTTGAAAAATTTATCGGCAACAGTGTTTGCTGCTCCTACGTCCATCCGCATGTGGATAAGAGTACCTACCTACAATGGCGGGTGTGATGTTGAGCCTTAACTCTATTTATCGTTGGCTTCAAGGTTTTTTTTTAGCAATAAAATTGCGTCGTTGCGGATAGACATAATGTCTGTTCAGTGTTGGAATAAAATAAAATTTGAAATCTGGAAATCCTAGCACAAAAATCTGGAAATATCTGGAAATGTGAGAGTTGAAGTTGTGAGAGTTAAAGTAAAGTTAAAAGCAAAGAGTGAGAAGAACTACTGAAGAGTCCAAGTATTCTCTCATCTGCTTTAAGTAGTATTTTTACTTGCAATTATAGGTTCTTTCTATAACACTATAAGGCAAGTTTTGCAATTGTGCAGAAAAAAAAAATGTTGAGATAAGAATTAAACATGACATTACAATGACAGAGAATACGAAAAAAGTAGGTCCTTCAATTCTGTCTGTCCGTTTATGGGTCTACAGCCAAAGCTGCTTGACCGATTTTCTTCAGAATTTGCAGTTAGTGTCTACGTTTTGGAATTGCGTCTCAATAAAATTTTTATGAGGGATTATATCTAGATTGACTTTTTAATGATGTAAGAAAAAATTCAAAAGTGTCTAAAAACGGTAGCCTTCATAGTACCGTTTTTTCAAAACCGAATTTCTCTCTAAATGGTTAACACGAATTTGGTATAATTTCATATTTTAAAAGTTCTAGATGCTTACGAAAGATTGCATACCAACATTTCAAAAATTCACATTAACGCTTATTTTGAAATTCTATTTTGATAGAATCTTAGTCGTATTCGAAAGAAGAGCATTTTGAAACTCGAAGGATTTCAAAGTTTACCTGATAACTTTCGAATCATAAGTCTCAAAATTCACTTCTCTCGAATTCGACTAACTTTTTTTCAGCGTTTATATGTATTAGAAACTCCAAAAGAAATAGCGTTATTAAATTTTCGCTTAAAACCTTTGGAATATTTTAGTTAGCAACGTTGTTCTACCAAATTATGTTATGAAGATCGAATACTCAAATCTTGTACCCAGCCTTAATATTGCGATAGTGCTCTTAGCACGCAATCGCAAGTTCATGCGACCCAGTCGTGGCCATTTTTTTTTTCTTTGATCAAGTAACACATTGCACATGAAACAATCTGAAAGCTTAAGAATCATTAAAACATACAAGCTTTTTTATTTTATTTTACAATGACTGTTTCATCATTAAAGTAAATTTTATTTAACACATATATAATATTTAACAAAAATAATTTAAAGTATTTTAACACTTAAGTTTACACATATAAATATATCACAATAAGAACACAGTTTGGTTATATTTATACTTAAGCTCTTACTTTAGTTTTTAGTTCCAATGTTGATTTCGTTTTCTTATATTTACAAAAATTAAGATTTTACATTTTTTTTTTACATATTTGCATATCGAACCCTTACCGCCAAATTATGGTAAGCGACACTTTTTTCGAAAAAGCGTATCTATTGAAACTACTATTTTAACTTATTACGAATCAATCCCTGTTTGTGTTTTCCTAAAAATACAGCTATCATCATCAATCCATAAGTAAAATTTTAACTTACTGGCACATTTCTGTTTAAAAATAATCAAGAATAACCTTCTCGTAAAACTTGGGGTAAAGACTCGATATGACTAGACTAGACATTGAGCGCATTTTATATAGGTTAGGTTAGGTTTAGATGGCTGTCAGGAAAACAAACTGACACACTTAGACACACTTAGTCTTCCTATTTGACAATGTCCGGTGATGACATTGATTACGGAGCTAACGTACAATCTGGTTATGGATAGCAAATGTCTTGTGCGTTTAGGATCTAGTCCTGGCCATATATGTTTTGTAGCCACACACGTGGTGATATTGTTCCAAATAATATTTATTCTATCCATTGCCTCTTGTTTTAGCATAAGTTTACATGTAGCGATTGGTATACCAATGCATTTTATATACATACATACAAACAAAAAATGAGTTTAATCCACATTTTAAAACGAAAGAATAGCCAATTTAAAAAAATTTTGGTTTTACGTAGAAAGAAATTGTGAAATGGCTGTAACCTTTTTGAAAAGTATAGGGTTATACAACTACTAAGAAATCAAAAGCACCAAATGAAATGCCCGAAACATATTTTTTAGTAGACATACAACATGGCATTTTTCACTTATTTATATTACGAGTATATGCGTATGTGTGTTAGTTTTGTAGTTAATCAAATTAACTTTCCAAATAAAACGACTTTAAGCTTAAGTCAACGAGAAAGTCGATATCCGACAATACCGTTATGCTAAGACTTTAGAAATTTAATTCAAAAAACCCTTCAAGGGGATGATCCATAGACCCTAAAGCTAAATTATAAAAAACTGGGCCAAACGGTTCTGGTACCGAAGCCGATACAGGACAAATAGACAAGCTAACACAGAAGGCAAAAGCTGACGAAGGAAACTAGCATTATATTGCGAAGGAAAACTTAGTATACAACATACACAAAACCAAGAAATGATTATTTTTTGTTTCAAAAAAAAAAAATGAGCCTCTTAAAAAACCAAATTAAGGTAAGATTTAAAAATTGTTGAACCAAAAAAATTTCTCAGGAAAAAAAAAGTATGTACATCAGAAAAAAAAATTTAAATTGAGAGTTAATTAAAATAATTTCTTACTTATATGTACGTCAGCGACGTGAACTTCGATCTTTTGGATTACAAAAAAAAAAATTGAGTCTTTTAAAAAACTAAATTAAGATCTATCAATTGTGATGACCTTATTTCAAAATTGTTGAACCAAAAAAACTTCTCGGCAAATATTTTGGTAGGAAATCAGAAAAAAAGTATGTACATCAGGAAAAAAATTTAAGGCTAAGAGTTAATTAAAAAAATTTCTTACTTATATATTAGCGACGTGAACTTTTTAATAAGGCCTTTTGTCAGTTCAACGTCGTAGCAATTAACATTGTTAAAACTCAAATAATCTTTGGTTAACAAAATTCCTGTCAAGGTGCTAGTTTCTAGCTTATTCCTGGTCTTGGTTTTGTTTAGATTGATTTGTGAAAAAGTTCTTTCTACATTAGCAGAGGAATGAGGAAGTGAAAGTAGGGAGGAAATAAATTTGGACATTTGCGGAAAAGCTAAACTGTTGTCACCTCTCTTTGTAAGACAAATTGTTTTCCAAAAATCCTGAACCGTTGTGTTTTTTAACGAGCTTCCGAAAATATCTTCAAAGTTCAGTTGTCTTAACTCCCTGAATTCGGAATCGATATCCTGAAGATTTTTTCGGTCAACTAAGTTCGGAAATTTTAAAAACAAGTCTAAAAGAGAGAATTGACATTTTTCAACAATTTTGTGGGGGTCTATGTAGGAAAGTAACTTAACCCGCTCGTCTTGGAAATCAAATCGCTTAAATATTTGATGTGAAAGCTCAACAAAAAAAGCCATGCAATTTTTTTTGAATGTTTCAACTTCCAAAAAATCTATGTTTGGGTTTTCCGATATAAAAACATCCACACCCACACCCAAATATAGCGAAGAGATATCGAGCAAATTACTTTCGTCGTTTAAATCAATAAATTCGATTGCAGTTTTACTTAAATATTCAGGTTTTACGAAACATTGTAAAATTGAAAGCACAAGACTTTTGATTGATGAGTAAATTTTATGTACTTGGGGTTCTTCGCTCTGAAATATTCTATTCAACTTATTTACTTCGGGCAATATAAATTTTAAAAATTCTAAATATAACCTCATGGAAGGATTTTTTAAATTATTCAAAATATTAACAGCGCTATCAATGTGGTCTAAATTCGCGCACATTGCAAAATAAATTTTTAGCGGTTCATACAAGTCTAACACACGATACACGACTCTTTCGAGTGACAGCCACCGTGTTTGTGATGGGTGCAACAACTTTTTCGGTTTTTCATCAAGTAAAACCATTATCTCTTCAAACTGACCAATTCTTTTTGGGCTGTTTTGTACATAATTATATATATCTCTTACCATTGTTTCAACAGCTGACGGCAGTTTGAGACATGCACTTGAAGAACAAAGGGCAAATGAATGACAAACGCATTTCAAAACAAAAATGTTGGGGCAGTCATTTTTCAAAAGCGTTGCAACAGAATGACTTTTACCAGTCATTACATTTGCCCCATCAGCTGCATAGCCAATCAAATTGTTTACGTAATCGATATCGTTATCTACGAAAATTTTTTTTATCGCAGAATACAGAGTTACTGCATCAGCTGCTGTCACCTGTACCAAACTAAGAAAAAAGTCTTTAACCTTAAAGTCAATACAGACTCTCACCACAATGCTTAAAATTTTTTTTGTTGAGATGTCTGTTGACTCGTCAACACATATAGAAAATTTGTTGCCTTTCATAATTTCAACCAAATCCTCAAATTGCTGAAGCCCCAATACATTTTTAATTAGACCCACTGTTTTCTTCCGCCCACAAGTCACACTTTGGCATATTTTAGAGTCTGGAAACGCTTTTTTTTGCATCTGAACAAGATGGTCCGACAATAAAAACGACAAATTATGCTCAGCCGTCATAGCAGCAATTTTTAGTTCGGCCAGCATCGTACTCTTATGCATATTGTTTGACGTTTGCAACGCTGTAGATACTGGTTTTTGAACCATGATGGACTTTAAATTTTTTTTGTGAGTAGCAGTTTCTGCGTGCTTCATTAAATCTGTTTTTCCTCCAGTTGCCTTCAGTTCTACTCCGCAGGCCGAACAAAAAGCCAAGTAATTCACGTCATCAGACTTTCGAAGCCATCCCTTAAACTGTGGCATTTGTTCCCACGCCGAATAATATTTTGTTTCATATCGGCTTCGTTTCCGCTAAATTAAAAATTGTATGTTTACCTATCTTATCATTCACTATATCTTTTTGAAATAAAATTATATATCTATCTATCTATCTATCTATCTATCTATCTATCTATCTATCTATCATTCACTATATATACATATTTTTTCTTATTTCTAAGTCTAAAATTTATGGTTATGGCATACGAATTACGGGACACAGTGGCTATATTCAAGGCAGTTGAATTTAAAAAAAAAAATCATCTTAGAACAGAACAACACACTCATTTCAAATTGAAATTTTGATTATATTGAATATTTTTGACAATAGTTATTGGTCTGAGATGATTTTTTTGGAAATTCTTGTTTTTGCTAATAACCATACATGCAATTACATAAAGGACACTAATTGGAACTCAAAACCACTTAAGATATTCAAATAGAGTAAGTAGTGTTGATAGTAACTGCTCTTATGTCTTCCAGTTTCGATAGTTTCATATCATTTTTAATGAAAACTACTAAACTGGAAAACATAAGAGCGGTTACTATCAACACTACTTACTCTATTTGAATATCTTAAGTGGTTTTGAGTTCCAATTAGTATCCTCAACGTAATTGCATGTATGGTTATTAGCAAAAACAAGAGTTTCCAAAAAAATCATCTCAGACCAATAACTATTGTCAAAAATATTCAATATAATCAAAATTTCAATTTGAAATGAGTGTGTTGTTCTGTTCTAAGATGATTTTTTTGGAAATTCTTGATTTTGTTAGGAACTATGTTTGCAATTACATAAAGGACACTAATTGGAACTCAAAACCACTTAAGATATTCAAATAGAGTAAGTAGTGTTGATAGTAACTGCTCTTATGTCTTCCAGTTTCGATAGTTTCATATCATTTTTAATGAAAACTACTAAACTGGACAACATAAGAGCGGTTACTATCAACACTACTTACTCTATTTGAATATCTTAAGTGGTTTTGAGTTCCAATTAGTATCCTCAACGTAATTGCATGTATGGTTATTAGCAAAAACAAGAATTTCCAAAAAAATCATCTCAGACCAATAACTATTGTCAAAAATATTCAATATAATCAAAATTTCAATTTGAAATGAGTGTGTTGTTCTGTTCTAAGATGATTTTTTTGGAAATTCTTGATTTTGTTAGGAACTATGTTTGCAATTACATAAAGGACACTAATTGGAACTCAAAACCACTTAAGATATTCAAATAGAGTAAGTAGTGTTGATAGTAACTGCTCTTATGTCTTCCAGTTTCGATAGTTTCATATCATTTTTAATGAAAACTACTAAACTGGACAACATAAGAGCGGTTACTATCAACACTACTTACTCTATTTGAATATCTTAAGTGGTTTTGAGTTCCAATTAGTATCCTCAACGTAATTGCATGTATGGTTATTAGCAAAAACAAGAATTTCCAAAAAAATCATCTCAGACCAATAACTATTGTCAAAAATATTCAATATAATCAAAATTTCACTTTGAAATAATGAGTGTGTTGTTCTGTTCTAGGATGATTTGAACTATGTGTGCATTTTAAACGAATGGTAAGAAAACTATCTACTTTAAAAATAGGAAATAAAAAACACTTACATTCGGTTCTCCCAATTTTTCTTGTTGGCAACTTTGGGATCTTGAACTTGTTGACGGCAGGTCGTCATCATGAGGATGAGGAGCTATATTTACAACTCCAACAACCCCAGTTTCAACATTTTTAGCGGCTTGAGCTGGACCTGGATCAGGGCACAAATCCTGCAGCGGCACTTGGTCGGAAGAATCTCCATTTGGATTATTTGAAGCTTGAGCTTCAGCCGAATCCTCTTTGGATTCTGAAAATTGAACACAATTGCTCCTATATTTTCATTTCCGATTTCCAAATAACTTCAAAATATTACTTACTCTTTTTGCCGAAAATTGAAAAATACATCCTTTAATCTTTTTTTTAATTTTTTTTTCACTCTGAAACACTTTTAAAACTGAACTTTTGAACAAATCAACTAGACACGTAGACACTTTCAATTTCAATTTCTTTTCAAAAGAAGCCAACTTTTTAAATGATGGCGGTTCGCATCGCAATTCGTTTGGTTTGAAAAAAAAGAACAGTAAATTTCGATGTTTTTGGGCGCGTTCATCACAATTCAGATTTTCAGATTAACTGAAAAACTTATTCAGTTTTGCGTTGAACGGTCTTCTAAATTTTCTGTCAGATTTGAATGGTATTGGGATTCACTTTTCAATTCTGCGAGGAAAGATTTGATAAGAAATAAATAATTTCTTGTAGTTGGTTCCAAATAGTACGAACTATAGTCGAAAGCATTTCTTTTCAATATTTGTGATTAGAAATATGCGTGTAACTACAATTCGAATAGACTTCGAGCGAAAATGTAGCAAATAATTTTCTTAAAAATCTATTTCTTTTGTAAGGGTTTTCATTAATAACCTTTAATTATTCGACAAATTGCCAAAAAATAAATTAGAGTTCAGTGTAATGAAAAAGTTGACTACAAAAATGTTTCCACAGAAGCTAACCGAAAAATACAAAGTAAAGTTCAATTGTCATGTAGGCTATTTATCGCATCTGACAGCTTAATAAACTAAATCTAGATTTTCAGCCTGCTTTTCTTGGCTGAAAAACTGGATCGGTAAAAACTAACAGCTGATGAGTTGTCAACTGAAAAACTTAACGTCAATCAGAAGCCGAGAATAGTTAGTTTATCTGAAAATCTAACTTGTGATGAACGCGCCCTTTGTTTTACTTTATTTTTCTCGTCTTTTCTAACTTTACCTTTAAATATCTACCTAGTGCGAACGAGATGAACTTCCAAAAAGATTTTTTTACTCTTTTCAACAAACCTAACAAAAAGTAAAATTCTAAGGAAACTTAAAAACGTTTAAGAACAAGACAACAATAGAGAACGTATTGTCGTTCACTTTGTAGCATTAGTGTATGGTAGACGTAGAACGTAGAACGAAAAAGAAAATGGAATTCAGAATTCAGAGTAAGTGAACATTTAGATGGGCAGATTTTGTGCTAACGATAAGGTAGTTTGATTTTCAGATCAAATAAGTTAAACTTTATGTAACACATTATTGAATTTCTGAAAATCTGGATTCCAGATCTGGAATGGCTCTCCAGATCTGATCATCTGGAAAATAATGAAAAATCTGGCAAACTCAGATAAATCTGAGCATATTCCACCGCTGTGTCTGTTACAAGACAGCTCACAACTCTTGCCATTTACGAGGAGTATAGGTATGCAGTTGCCTGTGATGATGTTAATATCTACTCTTTGATATCTTCTATTAGCAGAGAGGGTATCTACGTGGTGACAACGAAGAAAAAAAAAATAAAAAGATACGATTTCGTAATCAACGCACAGTCTGTGGCTATCCAAGAATTTAAATACCGAGAAGTGGGTAGGCTATGAACGGAGATGGTAAAAAGATAATTTCAATGTTTTAGAATGCCACGAGTATTGCGTAAGGCAATCTGCTGACGGAAAAGAAATTGTCATTAAGGTGGAGGATATGGAAAGCAAATGGTCAGACACTTAAAAAGTATTCTTCATTAGCGAAGGAGATTCAAGGTTTTTATATCATCTTGTCATCATAAGAGTATTTTCCTCTTGATCTAGTGATTAAGATAGTACGCTGTTCTTACTGTACGTTTTTATGGTGCGTTAACTCGATGTTGAGACACTAAAGTCTGCAACGCATAATACTAAATTATTCCTGACGGAAGTGAAAGGACGGATACATTCAAGGTCATTGACTTACACTTAGGTGGGCATTGCAGTTCTTGGTATACCTGGCCCTCAATCACAACAGTTTTGCATTTCAATTCGGTTAAGGTCCTTTCTCGCTTGATAACAACGACTTAGACGAGTTCTCTCTTTTCTCCGACTTCACATCAAATTTGCTTATTTTTATTTTGTCAATATCGTTTGGGTAAGTTTTTTTTGTACCGATTTTTGAAAGATTTTATGAATGAACCTGTTTTTGAAGTTTGAGTCTTTCAAAGCACGGTCGTACGACGCACAGTGGTGCTGTTTGTATGGGAGAACAGAAAAAAATCCGTAAAATCTGAACCATGAAAAGGAGTCGAATGAAATTGCAGACTTGCTTGGAAGTTGCTAACACAAAAATTTGACAAATATTGGTTGAAAAAAAATTATTAAAAGAAAAGCTACTGACATTTCAGGTGGTGATGTTAAAGAAGAATGGCGAGTTGTTGATAGCATTTTAGGAAATGATAGAAGCCAGGTTTTAATTGAATATATTGAACTAGAGGGTGTTATAGAATCTGATTTCTTTAATATATCAAATATTTTCAACGAGTATTTTACTGTAGTATCTGAAAAGCTCAAACCAGTTTTTGTATGTTCTTCAGCATGCAATTGCTTAAGTACTTTTAATATTCGTGAGGATATACAGTTTAACAGTTTCGTTTTTACTGATATTACCGCCAGTGAAATTTACAATGTTGTCATGCGTCTAAAAAACCTATTTCCTTACTCTCCACATTTTCAAAAATATTTGAAAAACTAATAAAGATTCGTATTTTGTCGTTTTTGTATAAGCATACATTTTTTAACAACAACCAGTTCGGTCTTAGAGCAGGAATGTCGACTGAAGATGCAATTTTGAGAGTCTGTAGTCAACTTTATCGTAGTCTCAATAACAATAAATCCACGATGAGTTTATTTACTGACATGACTAAAGCGTTTGACATGGTTGATCATAACTTGCTGTTGAGTAAGTTATATAACGCTGGTTTTCGTGGAAACACTTTTGAATGGCTAGAGTCATATTTAAAAGGCAAAAGCAAAAAGTTAAAATAAACGGAGTCTTAAGTGAACTAAGAGTTTTGAAAATGGTGTACCCCAGGGCTCGGTACTTGGCCCGTTGTTTTTCTTAGTGTATATCAATTCTTTTTTCAAACTCTCTCTAAACGGGTCTTCAACCGCCTTTGCTGATGACAAAGCAATAACTTATGAATCAAACACTCTATTCGACTGCATTGCTAAAATTGAAGAAGATCTTGAAGTTATGAGGCTGTGGTTTACTTCCCGTAGTCTTATTATAAGTGAGAAAACAAAGTTAATGTCCCTTAAGATAACGGGTGGCAGTCTCTTTGAGTATAGTCCTTGTTTCCATGCGCATGATTGTAAACAAATTTCCTGTTCATAAGTGCGGTACAGAAAACTTTAATTCTAATTTGCAGTGCTCTAGTAGTTGTTTCAGTATTAAATCAGTAAATCAATTTAAATATTTATGATTGATTCAAAGTTGAACTGGAAGGAACATATCCAGTCGTTAAAATCATATATGTTGTTAGTTACGCGAAAATTGAATCTTTTACAAGGTTTTTACGTAGCATATACTATGGCCTTGCACACTCAAAGTTACAATATGGCATTACTAGCTGGGGTGTTTCGCATACTAATACTTTTGTACCTTTATTGACATCTCAAAAGCATTTGTTAAGAATAATTTGTAGAAAGAATTACAAGTGATGAGTCACATTTCTCTTATCTCTTGAACACTACCTCCAATTTAACTGTCTGTTTATGGTCACTTTTTGAGTGATCATGATTTATTTACCTTCGCAGCTCAACTTTATCATCGCCGACTCACAACCTCAAGACGTCTGAATCTAGTTATAATCCACACAGCGTCTTAGCCACAAGACAATTCAACAGTCCCATATCGTTCCTATATATAGCTATATATAGCTAACTAAATACCTACAATTTCAAAAATTGATTGTTATTCGATTTTTGCTTTTACTGCGAATTCGTTTTGAATTACGATTCGCGAGTCACAATTATTATTTGCTAGAAAATATTTACTGATACTTAAAAATTCTGAAATACGATTTTTGAGCGTCAACATCATCATTTCGCTCTTTTTTTCCATTGCAAACAAAAAGTAGCGATTTGCTACATTGGTCTTGATTTATAGCTGATTTTCCTTGATTTGATTTAGGAACTCTTTCTGTGTATTGTTCGAATAAAAAGGGAAACGGACATTATCCCGAAAAAACTTTTCCCGAAATGCCAAAATCCCGAAAATCCATAATCCCGAAAACCCACAATCCCGAAAATCCAAAATCCCGAAAACCCACAATCCCGAAAATCCATAATCCCGAAAACACCAATCCCGAATGGCCAAAATCCCGAAAAAATCGTTTTTACAAAAATCAAATCCATTTTTCCTGTAAAATCATAAGAGACACATCATTTAGTAGAAATCCATTCACTTTTCGTTTACGAAACTAAATAAATTTCGAGTTTAGGCACTTTATATTTACCATGTATATATCACGTTATTAATTCTTTATCACTCAACTAAAAATTTGTATTACACACAATAACTTTCACTTGAACCTTTCAAAACAATAATGACACTGAGCACATGAAAAGATTTTGTTCTGATAAGCAACGAGAATAACGGAACAACATTATGAACAATGATAACACTGATACTTACTCCAGGTAATCATTCCAATAAACAGATTTCTTCTTACACGTGACGACCAAACTTTACAAAACATATTTTTATATCAAATTAATGCAAAATAGAAATCTCGAAAGGTTTTCCCGAAAAACGATATAAAATGAAAAATTTGCGCAAATTTTTCATTTTATATCGTTTTTCGGGAAAACCTTTCGGGATTTTCGGGATTGTGGGTTTTCGGGATTATGGATTTTCGGGATTGTGGGTTTTCGGGATTTTGGATTTTCGGGATTGTGGGTTTTCGGGATTATGGATTTTCGGGATTTTGGCATTTCGGGAAAAGTTTTTTCGGGATTATGTCCCCAACCCGAATAAAAATGTTTCTTACCTATCTATCCCTTCAAATAAAACCTTGCACAAAACGTTGTAGCGTAAAACGAATCCAGATATTTTGAACTTTTTTTTGGTAATAATACCGAGCAAATTTTACGATCCACAGTGGGTCCCACACACAAAATAGTTTTCCCATTTTTTGCACGTGCAAACTTCTATATAAGTTAAGTTTGTCATACCAAAAAAAAAACTATCATAGGTAGACATTAGATATGCCCTTGACCCCCAGTAATCAGAATCACATAAGGAATACCGTTAAGTGTGTGCTTTCTCATTCGTAAATGAGCGCAAGATAATTGGTCTACCCAAGCCGATATGAAAATAATAAAAAAAAAAACATCATCGTTCGATTAAATAATCCGTAATTATTCAGCATTTGGGCTCGTAGATCAGACATTTGTCAAAGGATTATTTATATTTTATATTTTAATGAAAAATATATAATTTTTGTCAAAATAAAATCCTGGTACCAATCTTTCCAACGATTACTGTCAATGAAATTGCATCTTTTGCAACATGACCAAAGTCAAAATCGTGATTCTTATATTGCATTCAGTAAAACTTTGAACGTAGTCAAGATCAGATCAGGACGGATAAGAATCTTTCGAAAAAAGTTAGTTGAATATTGTAGCTTTCCAAAAATAGTAGCCACTAGACGTAGCTAAATGTAGTTAGAAATGTAGCTCTAGGGAAAGAACATTAAAATATATTTATTCGAGGGCACTCAGTCCCAGCCCAACTAAATTGACGAAAAAAAAAAAAAATTAAATAATTTTTTTTTTGTTTTTGAAAGCTTAATAGCGTAAATTTATTAAAATAATTCATTTTCACAGACAGCCACTTAAGTGCTACTCTTCCCCAAGAAGAAGTTAATGCAAGAAATTACACTACATACATTTCAAAAACTAAGGATAGGGGAACTTTAAAGCGCTGTGCTGCTCGCGTATTCCTTGATATAAATGTCCCAAATTTTGGGAAAGCACACAACGATGCGAAGCGATGGTCGAATTATCGTGAGTTTCTTTTCGATACAAAGGTCTTGCCGTTTTTATGAGTTCTATACTGACCTTGACAGAGCAGCGTGAGTTATCTAAAGCCGCCCTGCAGACTCTTTGTATGCCCGTAAATATTTTGCAGTGAGTCTATCGTGGACTTTTCTGGTCTACGACCATAATGATAGAGGCCAATCACATTGTTGACATGCGGTTTCAGATGTTCACAAATTAAATCAAAAAAGCTCATATTAACAACGTTAAGGAGGCTTATTCCTCATTTATTGGCGCAATTTTGAGGGTCTCACTTTTTAAGGATGTGACTCTTTTTTAGTATTGAGATTCCATTCATCGGGTACGATTTTTTTCGACCATATATTGCAAATCAATATGCGGTGCGGGCGCGTACCCTTTTTCAAATGATCTCCAGCAGCTGCCTTGAAAAGTTCGGTATTCTTCCTTGATTGATCTGAGGATCGCCATGTATGTACCTTTACCAATTTTCAGAACTTCGAACATCATGATTTATTGGCTTGTAGCAAAAATGATTAGCCTGTCCGCTTTCGTATACTTTGTCATGCAGGCTATGCTCACCGATTGTAAATATTTCCAAAGAGGTCTTCCTTCTCTATTCTTGTGTTAAAATTGCCAAGAACGTTTTTACGTTATTTCTAGGACATTGTTCATATGTTTTTGCTTGGAGCTCGTATAAACAATCTTTGGGGTTCTCGTCTTTCTCCTTTGTGTGGGAGTGGGCGCATATTAGGCTTATGTTGCCGAACTTATCCCTGATGCGGATGGTCACACTCTCATTTACTGGATGTTGGTTGATAACCTATAACCTGAGTCTACCCGCAAGTGTTATTTCCGTGGTCTTTAGCAGTGGAAGGTGTCGCTGTTTTTCATCTTCCTTACGCCACCTTATTTACTTACTTAGTTTATCTCATACTTTCTGCCATTGCAATATCTGCAATGGTTAATGATTATTCATGACTCTAGATTCAATCAACATTTTTTTTCTTTTTTGAGAACGCTAATTAATTTCTGTCTCTGAAAAAGTGAGAACCGTTTTTAAAGTGTATTCAACATTACAAAAATAAAATACTCTGACTAATGTCAGGGGCCAACCAAAGAGTCCCTTTTGAAGAAGAGCCCATATTCAATTTCTTGATAATTTTTTTGTCATCACGCAAACACCAAGTATCTAATTACAAATGTCAAGTTCAAATAAACTCACTGCTAATGGTTCAATGTTCAACAAGCAAGACAGTCGTTAACGGAGTCAGAATACAACAAAATTGATGAAAATATCCAATATTGCAATAAAGAACGCAAGCTTAGTTTTAGTACGTACCTGTACCTAATATGTATTTTTTTCCAATTACCCGCCATCACCATCATCACTATAATTACTATACCCGTCCGCCGTCCAACGAAATAACAAATTCCATTCCTTAAACCAACACCGGACGTGAATCATCCACAAATCATTAAAACGAGGAGAGCAATCGCTGTATCGAGTATACTCATCAATACCCCTAACTCAAACTCAAACATCAAACTCAAGGCGTGGAATATCTACTCATATTCCAACACGTACCTTGATTGAAATGTCACTGTTTGGTTACTCTGGCTACATCCAAATCGCTTTAATCGGAAATATCAGTTGGGTTTTGGTTGTCTTAATGATCATTTGTGAAAATTAATTATAAAGTCTTGACGCTGAAAATTACTCAATACTCAGCGCTTTAAAGCTTTGACCAGAGTACACTATAAGATTTCGACGTTTGCTGAATGGAAAGCAGAAGCTATTGAATTTTAACATCTTTGCCACTTCAAGTGGTAGCTGATGGTAGCCACTGGGGGATGATGTTATAAATTTTGAATAATTAAGCAATTTACGCTTGGCGTTTGTTTTCGAAGTTTCCAAGACAAGATGACAATAATATTGGTTTTTGCTTATGGTGGTGGTTTTTGGTAATTAAGTTTTGTTTGTTGTATTTTAAGTAACAGGCGAGAGGATATTCGTTTGCCATTTCATGTTTCAATAAATTGGTTTCGTCCTTAGTCGATCCTCTCTAACGTTGGACCGTGAATGACATCTTCCACACACATATATTTGCATGTTTGCAATTTAATCTAATCTTCAACAATTTATTGCTAAGAGCAGCTCCAGTTTTCGTTCAAATTTACTAACCAGATTCTGTAAAATATTTGCAAAACACGTCTAATGAAAATCGATTTTCTCATATTTATACGCAACAAAACAAGGTACCTACAATAACACTGAGGTCCTTTGGAGGAGGTGTTTTGTCAAAACAAAACAAGGGAACCCATTGAAATGTGTAATTGCATTGCCTCATTTCCTGTGAACCTACGCAAGAATTCGATTTTATTATTTTTGCCTCGATTCGTATATAAAATATTTTCCACTCAAAATAGCAATTATAATTGAAAAATGATTGTTCGGTGGATGGAGGAAACAGGAAAGTAATTTCAAAGTACCAATTCTTCTTTCCTCACGTGGAATTTCTCTGAGTTTGTTGTCTATATGTCTATAGACATAGTGAGTCATTGCGTCAAGAGAATTCGGGTCACGTTGCAATGTTTAATATTCGTTGCACAGGCTGGGAGGGACATAACATTACCTTTGCTGTGGAAAACATCAACGTCATGAACGTATGCGTAGGGTTGTTGCATAGAATGATTTCAAATACGTTGATACTCGTACAACCTGCTGCTGTAATGATTATGGAAATATGATTTTAGCTGCATTGTCATTATTCAGCCACTTGGATATTTAATTATAATGTAGAAGTTTTTAGTCTTGAGAGGTATATACGAGAAAACTATCAACCTGCTTAAGCTCCAGATTCTTTAAAATGTGCGCATTGTCGAAGAAGTCGTCAATTTTGCTTCACAGTGAGAAAAGAAGGGAAGCAAACCAAATACTCAAAAAAAAAAGAAGGAAGATACCGAATGAGAGGCTCTCGTTAATGAGATGCAATGATACAATGCGGTTCGAAGAATAATCAGCAGTGCCTTCTACGATTGAGTGTCCCTCCAACTATCCTTGAATCCTATGCCGCCTACATCAAGCATTAAAGACCAGTGACAGCATTGCCAACAAGATAACAGAACCAAACCACACTGATGTTCTGAGTCTCACTCGGCCTCAAAAATGTAATCCATGGTTCGATGAAGAATGCAGGCAGGCAAATGCAGCCTAACAAAAAGCACGACAAATGTTGATGCAAAAGAGAACAAGGGCTTTTTTCGACCAGTATAACGAAACTTGCAAGGAGAAAAGAAGGGAAGAACACAGCATGAGAAGCACTTGTTTGAGGAAATTGAGAGATGCCATGAGGTAAAAAGATCTTGAAAGGGATATTATTATATTAGGAATATTACCAGCAACATAGTAATAGAGACGCAGTCACTACTGAGGATCTGAAAAGACCAATCCTGCATCAGACTGCTTAGCGGCGATGAAGACACTAATTCCGATGTCAGGCCGAATTCCCTATTTAACTTGGACGACGATCAAGAATGCCATCCTTCTTGCCTAGAAGAAGTTGAGCTTGCCACATGCAAACATAAATCGAGTAGGACTGCAGGTGGAGATGGTCTTGATACTGAACTTTTCAACCTCACAATAGCAAGACTTAACTTCAAGGTAGTACAGGACCTCGTCTACCTAGGATCCGCTATAGACACTGAAAACAACATTATTGCAGAGATCAAACGGAGAATAACTCTTGCCAACTTTGGGTTAAGAAGGCCATTGAAAAACAAAACCCTTTCCAGAAAAACCAAGGTAACCCTTTATCATCCCAGTCCTCTGCCTTACGGCGCGGAAGCATGTACCTTATCGAAAACGGATGAGAAAACCTTGGTCGTTTCGAAAGAAAAATTCTCCGAATGATCTTTGGTATGCGAAGACAATGTGTGGAGAATAAGATACAACAACGAGCTGTATGAGCAACATGGGCATAGCTAGAAGAGTATACACATCGCGAGACTACGATGGCTGGGTCCATGAATAGCGGATGGACCCAAGCGTTCCGGGTCAACGGGTTTTCGCAAGCACATTTCAGGGAAATCGCTGAAGAGCTTTTCCTTCGTCTAGGGTGCCGTAATCAAATGAAATAAGACTTAAACGGACTACACATGTAAAACTAGAGAGAGCTCATCCGAAATCGAAATTTTTGGCGAAAGATTTTGGATGAGTGTCAGGCTCATCCCGAACTGTAATGCTCACCTTATTATAAGGAAATTTTAAGTTCATAAGTTGTAAATTTCGAAAGAAATGAGGTTGTCACTGAATAAGTTTGCCTGCATAGCGTAATAGTTTAGCACTTCAGTCTGTTATGTGGTTGGAATTCTTGAAACATTCTAGTTTTTTTTCACGTTTATCGAGTTTCGCGAAGAACTGGCAAGTACTTGAATGTCCCCTTTACTCATCAGTTCTCACAAGGTAATTTTCAGAGAAATGCGTTGAGCCTCCAGGTTCCCCGTGCTTTGCTGTGCTTCCCTTTTTATTTTTATTTGAAAAGACTGCTACTTACGATCACATAAAAGTGTCAACATCTTTGATATACCTGCCAACTTAACCTCTGCTAAAAATACACTTTGGAAGAATTTGACGCGATGCCTTGAACGTGTGCTATTTGACCTCATTTTCACCAGAGTGTTTATGTCACATTAAAAAAAAAAGTTTCCGATCTTCAATGTGGAATGACAAAGTATTTTATACCGTAGAGGTCTTTTGATTCTTTCATGATTTAGGCACTCAATCAAGTTGTAAGTTTTTTTTTAAAAAGTTAGTTAAAATCACAGTCATGCCATATGCCAATGTAAAGCTTTAAAATTAAGATTAAAATTTTGATGACTTGTAATGTATTCAATAAATCCATTCACAGAAGAGTTACTTTAGTTTTAAAGGATTGAAACTAATTTGTCTTGCCTTTCAAAAGTACTTATGTCTTGAATCAAGCGAAGAAGGGCGATTCTTAATAAAGACTTATGAGCAACATGAGCTAATAAGTCATCTCTTGTGTCTTTTTAGAGAAAAAAGTTATTAAGTCCGCATTTATCGGCTCCTACGACTTTATTGTTTCTTCAAATAAAATGGAAAAAATTAATTAAAAGGTGTAGGTATGTACCCTCACAGCGCACAATGCTGCAATTAGGCAGCATTCAGTGACTGGACGCAGCAATTTTCTCAAAAGAATATATTTCTTAAGTGGCCCAAGTCAAACTTTTAAGAAAACTATCATCAAATCATTCAAAAAGATAAACCTCTCCACAAACTCAAATATATTCCTCCAATTCATTACAAATTAACTGGAAAGATCCCATTAAGCTTAACAAAACGTTATAATTGAAAGGCAACATGACCTTACCAAACTGCAACTCATCTATCGTAACACATATCTGGGGAGTTCGAAGGTATCTATATCTACTCTTTAAATTTCAAACATTACTGCTATCGATAATTTATCAATGTCAGGTCGGTAACCAGTCATTGGAGGAGCTCCAGTTTACCTCCAATGAAGCAGACTTTATTGTGTAAGTTGTGTTGCAGCACAAGTTCGTTTTCATATTATGGATGAGATTAGAAATGGACACAAAAGAAATTTCAGTAAGTGGAAGAATGACGTTACAAACGTAGAAAGCATCATTCTTTTTCTAAAATTGCGTAGTTTGTACCTACGTAGGAAAAGTGAAAAACAATTATGTGCCGATGCGATGGATGGCGTTGGAGATGGTTCGGAGATAACGTATGTAAAATTGAGAACAAAACATGCAACGTTGAACGTTAGACAAAATTGAAATAATGAACACTTATTATAATCATCTATTTACACGAAACCATTGTATCTTTATCTTTCGTGGATTCTCAACATGATTGAAAAAAAAAGGCAAAAGAAGGTAAGAAACCGTTTAAGGTACAAAATTATTCCTTTTGCCAGAAAATAGAACAAAAAAATAAAATTAAAAAAACCCGAAAGATTTCCACAATTTTCTAACTCATTTAAGCGCAGTGTTTGAAAAGTTTTTTTTTTCAAAAATACTTAAAAAAATCTGCCGACTAGCTCGATAAGGGTTTGCGAAGGGTTGTGCCATTATAAACTACACAGGGTGATTTGCATTAGATTCGACTGTAAATACAAAGAAGGAGATAGAAAACGATATCTCGCAACATCGCAAAATATCGCAACATTTTTGGACGAAAACTTGTTGAGGACGATTGTAGCTACATTTTAAACTTTATTTTAAGGCATCATACAACTTTAAGACCAAACTTTTATATTACCAAACACAAATGTTTTTTTCTTTTTTAGGTTCAAAAAAGTATATTTCTAAGATGTCATACAAATCAACACAAATCATGAAGTCAATATAAAATTCTGATTGAAATTGACTAATCATATCACTAGCAACAGATTCCAAAATAAATTTTTCTAATCGCTTCACACAAAAAAATATAAAAAATAGTAGTACATCAACCTCTAGTCACACACCAAATCTAATACTAATCTTGTTTATCAAAAGTGATCACTTTGACTGCATCTTATGACTAAACGGTAGCCAAGAAAATTACGGAATGGATCAGACTATACTGTCTGACTATTTGTGAACAACTTTGCATCAAAAAAAATTCAATAAGTCCAATTTCATTTTTCATAGTTATGGCCAGGTTTTTGGGAAAATCCGCCTGTGTGAGTCGGTTGAGGGCTTCTTCCACTTGATTTCGCCACCTAAAACGAGGTCTTTCCATTGCGCGATTTCCCTGCAATGCAGTGCTTTAGAAAACCGGTTGAGTCGGACGGATGGAGTCCATCTTCTTTACATGTCTCAGCCATTAGGTTTTAAATTCATTTTTTATTTCATTTTCTTAAATCTACTTAGGAGCTAGCAAAAATGTATACAACTGGCTTATATAATAACTTAACTAACTTACTGACCCTAAGCGGGTACTCTAAATTACTCAATATGTTAATTCTAATGCCTTCCGACCTAAAGATAACTTATGGATATTTTTTTGGATCCATCAACTCGTTTGACCGGAAACAGCATTTGGGGCACAAATCAGTACATGTGCTGTCCTTCGAGACTAAAGTTCAAGTTTGTAATAGGTCTTAGTTTTAAAATTTAATTTTAAAACTAATATAATAAAAAGATAACTATAAAATTTTAGTAATTAATTATATTTTATATTAAAATTAACATCACATAAAATTTTTTTATTATTATTATTTTATATGCTTTATTTTTTTATATGCTATTTCAAACACATTTAATATTTCACTTCCGGGAATAAAGTTCAATTAGCGGGAAATTAACGACATTTTGTTTTCTGGAAAAAGAACCTTTGGTTTTTTTTAATTTATCTTAAACCAAGAACAATTTGTCTGTTCGGTTTTCTTATTTTTGAGTTAAAATTAATAAAAGCATTGAATATGGAAAGAAAAAATAGCCCTTAATATAGCCAAATTATGTTATTAAAAATTAATAAAGAAAAAAAATTCTATTTTTTCAAAACTTTGACTTTGAGGCTTGATCTCTCAAAAAGTTTTCATTTAGTGAACTCAATTTATAATTTTTTATTAAAAAACAAAGCAAGAAGAGAAAATAAGTGGCTTAGTTGATATTTAATAATTTTTTTAAAAAATTGAGTAAATTTCATATAAAAGTGCCCCTCGAGCCTACACGGATATAGAGCCCCCCACCTATATAATTTTATTTTTTTATTGATCAAACCTATTGATCCTGAGCCTTTGAAAAACCGTATCTGAAACACCCTATATAAATAAAAGAAAATTCTTAAAGTTAATAATTTATTTTAAAAATATTTAAAAAATAGACAGCGGTGAATTTTTTTTTTTAACTTTTTCTAAACGCCATTCAAAACACATTTCCGAAAATTTCATGAAAATCCATGGACTGGCCACAGTAGTTCTTTTTTTTTTTTTTTTTGTTTCGTTATTTTTTTGGAATTTCTGTTTTATGATTTTTGTATTTTTTTTTTTTGGTTTTTTTGAATTTTAAAAATTTTTTTTTTTATTTTTTTGGTTTTAAAATTTTTCTTTTTTTGATTTTTTGAATGCCACCCCCTATACCCTAAGGCTTACACGCTAATCCTGTGTAAGCCAGCCATTGGGGACTCACTATAAATATCAATTTGAGTTTCGTGCTCGGACAACCACCAGCACATATTTGACATTTTAACAACGTCACGACGATCGCGGTCTGAGACCGCCCTATTGTACCGAAAGAGCTCTTCAACGTCTCTGCCTACTGCGGTACCGTCTCGGTTATAAAGGATCTGTCGTTTCACGGACTTACATGATAGATTGGTGGTTCCGCTAATCAGCCCTTCCATATCAAAATAGAGGAAAGCCTCCGGTGGGACAAATTCACTGAAGCGTGTTCTTTCCGTATACTCTCTGTTGGGGTAATAAGCCCCAAAAATCAAGCCATTGGCCGAGGTCATCGCTCTTGCAGTGTGACCACGAGTCAGTTTTATAATGAAGTTATAGATCCTGTTTATTTGAGCTCGGTTGTAAAGGACCTTATTGGGATAATATTTTTTGTATTCCGACTCTGGTATTCTGTTTAATCCAAGACAGGTACGTAGACACTGTCTCTCAAACACCCGAACCTTGTCTCAGCCATCTTTGCCTCGCAATGCGTACTCTTCTAGCTATGCCCATGAGGCGGTACAGCTCATACATGTCGTTGTTGAGTCTTCTTCACACACATTGTTTTCATAACGGGTACAAAGATCGTTTGGAAAATTTTTCTCTAGTAGCTAGTTGCCTTGTTGCCTACCTTCCGTGAAACAGTTTAGCCGCAACACCCGCCTCGCTAGAATTGCTCATCAGTTTTACCTCGAGCACAACTTCTGTCGTACAGTTGAGTATAGAGATTAATTTTTTAGTCGCACTACCCGTATGTGAAATGCTTTACCTGACTCTGTTTTCCCCTGCAATACGACTCAAAAAAATTTGAAAGCAATGTGCATCGATGTCTCCTACTTAATCCTTTACTATTTTCCTAAAAGCTCGTACTGCGTTTTATAACCTTATAAGGGTAGATAGTCATAAGCCCTTGAAGTGCGCGTTTATTTAATAAAAAACGTTGTAAACGTTAAATTGAAAAATTCAAAATTCAACCTATTTTCATTTGTTTGAACTTTTTTCTTTAATTTGAATAGGGATGCGTCAAAGGCAAAGACCGCTGGTGACAACTAGAAAGTAGGTATTTCTTAGTTTGAATGTGATTTACAATTTCTTACGTCGCCGTCGTCGCTGGTTCTTTACTGAATATCATTTTATAAGAAATGACCATTCCAGGATCAAATTATTTGAATAAACATTTGAAAACGAGCAGAAAAAACAGATCCCTAGAAAGCTGTTGTAGGCTGACGTCTGACAGTGACTTGCAATCAAATAAGGAAAGGACTCTACAATCTTCATATCTCTTTCAATTTCAATTTTCTCAGCTGCAAGATATAAAAAATACATAACTTTCTTTGCTCCTTTTGTTCAAAAAAATAAACAACTGAGGAGTGAGGACAGATGTACAGATAGACTCGTACATAAGCTACACGAGTCAAATTTATCTTTCAACTTTGAAGAGGTATAGGTACATACATATACACTGTCTGTTCTTTCGTGAATCGTGATATTAGGTAGGTACATAGAGATATGTACATACAAATTTGAAAAAAAAGAACAACAAACTTTCATTCTCTTCTTTTATTTCCGTTTCATATTCACTCAACTGCCATTTGACTTGTTCACCTTATTTAATTATTTAACATCGTAGCAGACTCCGTGTCCCCCTGAAGGGACTCGTATTTGGTGAATTTGTTTACAATACGCTTTGCCGTTTGTTTGACTTTCGACTTAGATTGTTTGTTCTCTGTTTTATACCTTTTAGCAGCATTCTTTAAAGTCTCTCTGGTTCGGTTGGAAAATATAATTAAATTCTTTGTTTGACAACATTCTGCCTACTTTATAGCTTTTAATTTTTCCCCTTCTTCTTCTTTTTCATTTCAGATGCGCCATAGAAAATCAGCAAAAATGACAAAGCCAACGACAACGATAGCCATGATGTTAATGGTCATCGTCTTCGCGTTCCTACACGATCCTGTTGTGGGTCAATCGAATTATGCCTCACATGCGAACAACGTTGAGTACCAAGGCGAGGGACTGCCAGAGGAGGCGACACTCGATGGAAAGGTATGCGAAACTAAGATATCATATCTTTTCCAATAAGAAATATAAAGTGCTTTTGTATTTTGCGCGTTGTGAGCGTCAAGTGCAATGCCTCGAACGGCAATGCATAAAATCGTTGAAAAGGGCATACAATTTTGCCCCAGGATGCGCCCATACTCATTAAAATATATTCTCGCAGACCGTAGATACATAAACTGCAAATTGCTCACATATCATGTTGTGTATCAGTTATTTTTTCCTTTTGAGATTTTGTTTCTCATTTTTTATTATTTTTACTGGGCCATAAAAAAAAGGGAAGAGGCTCTTCATCCTTTTTCTTGGTTTGGTAGGTAGGTCCTCTCGTAAAGGTGTTAGGGAGCAGAAAAGGTATTTGGTTATGCGGTTATTACATGGCATGCAACGACTTTTCATTGATTTTTATTGTTTCTGTTTTGTTTTGTTTTGGTTTTTTATTGTTTAGGGTTTTTGTGTTTTAAATTGCGGCATGAAACGCTTTGAACTGCTTTTGAAGGAATTCAGTCAAAAGTTATGGGTTGTTTTGTGTTTATTCAATAAAAAAAAAATCAGTGAATAAATTTCCACAAATAATAAATTTTTAGCAGGAGAATAAAGTGCTCTTTAAATTTATGAATGATTTGCTTGTTGGTGATTGATTAAATTTTAAAACGAAGCAAATTTCGTTGTGGCATCTGAAGCCTCACTTTAAATAATTAACTTTTGGCAACTGTCCAACTAAATTATAAAAGCAGAAGCAATTAGAATGGAATTTCAGGAAAGAAATTGCATTTAGAGAAGCTGATAAATGTTACACAAATGCGTTGAAATGCAAATTAAAATAGGCTAAAAATATTTAGACTGTTGGTACTCATACACACCGGATACTGGAAATGCCAACAGAACTGAAAAGCTAAGAGCAAAGTATTGAGAGGACATGAAATTGTTGCTTAGAAACTTCTTCATTTGAAAATTTTTACTATATCGCTTCTTTTCATCATCAAAAAAGAAGGCAAAAAAGGCAAAATCCTTGAGAATCTGATAAATGTTTTGATACGGCAGTAAGGTAGGATATCTTTTCTTCATCAGAAAAAGAAGGTCTTGTCTTTACAATACATAAAAAAGATCTCAGAAAAGCCATGTAACTGAATTTTGTTCCTGATTAAAAATTTGTGTATGTTATGTGAAGAAAATTCTATATGAAAGAAATATCAAGTTGCAAAGCACTCCTTAAGATTGTAACTGGGTAATTAATAAAAGCTTTTGAGTATGAAAGAAATTTAAGTTTATCGTTTTTTTTTTTTTAAGAAGATGGAACGCAAAGTCAATGGAATGGAAGAAATTATGTACGGAAGTGGAACTTCTGTTTTATCTGACTGATCCCAATGAAAGAAAGCCTTCAATTTATGTAAGAGCCTTAAGCAACGTGCAGACGGCATATAAGAAGTCGCGTATACCAGTGTATGCAATCTCACAATTCGATGTGCCGAATCTGTCCCTAAACCCGCCAATTAGGTTGTGTTGATTGGTTCGCACATACAGTGTCTGCAAATGAGTACGTACATTTTACGTTCAATGTGCGACGTGTTCACACGATATGCCGAAAAATCAGCAATTCACCCATTTGCGTTCATATGCAGGTTAACTTTAACTTGATAAGTTGTTTGAAATATGTGTATTGCTCATGGTTTGTGATTGTTGACGAAGCTTAAATCGTACTTAAATTCAAAAGTGCTGAAATTATTTGAAGATGTCGGATTTTGGCAGTGGATGTGATTTAATTGAAGGCAATTTTGTTTAATGCTTACATTAAAATCAACAAAATTTAAAATTAACAAAACAAATATTAAAATACTCAAATGAAAAAAAAAAAAAACATAATTCTCAAGAGATCAAACATTTCAGTATTTATTGCATTCATGAACACAAAAACAGCCTGCAGCCAACACACTTTGCTTCGTTTATTTTATAAATATAATGTTTGCACATACAAGCAAATTGTCGCAAAAAATGTGCAAGTGAGTGTTCAAGCGAGATGCAAAACAGCCACTGATTTATGTCCAAAGGGTGTTCAGACAATATGCGTCAATAGTCGCAAATTATGACAAAAATCTGGCGTCAGAACGGCAAAACATTAATTATTTTGTTCAGAAAAGCAAAAGTTTTTAAAAAATTGTAATATTTAGTTTATTTGTGGCGTTGCATTGTTTCATTCAGCGGAAATGGAGTCCGATCCCAGTGAATACCTATGTAAAAAAAATTAAACACAACACTTCGAACAAAATCTTTCACGGAATGCTTTTCGTTCCTTTCAAATTGTTAAAGACTTTTTCGTCAGAATCAGAACTAGGTGATGACTAAATATATTTTTGGCAATTTTAGCTAAAATTGAATTATCCATTTTCCACAAACTAGTTTATAAGTTATGAGTAATTTTCTCTTTTGTCGCTTTAAGAAATCATTAAAGAAAAATTAAAAATAAGCAAACTTAAATCTAAGAAACGCCAAAAGACTCTTGCTTTTGAATAGAAATTCATAAAAGTGCTTTTTCGGGGCAACAAAAAAGTGATATACTGGCCTCATGGAACGGTTTTCGAGAAAATCATGGAAATCGTCATAAGATTGTTGGCTGTTATTCACTGTGAACGTCTAAAACTTAACCATAGCTGGTCCTTTTTATCAGATCAGAGTGTGTACAGAATTTTGACAATAAGTTTACTGCCCAACATTGTATAAACAGAAGAGATGGGACGGGTATTCGGAAAGTATTCGCCTCTTTTTCAATACCCGACGCCACATACATCGATTTCGAATTGGGAGCCAAAAATATTGATGGGTATTGAGCCAAATAAATGTGGGTTTTGTCTCCATCAACATTAAAATATTAATTAAAATTAAAATTAAATTAATTGCTTTTATAGGCCGAGTTTACTAAAATTACATTGTTATAAGAAATTACATGCATCATCTTACGATTATTTATATGTATGTAATTTAGTTAAGCTCATACTCACCAAAACTCAAAATTTGTAGTTATAAAAAAAATAAATAAAAGGCAGGGCGAACGATAGTTAAACTGATTCCTTAAAAAAATATTATCTTCATTTGTTTTTTGTGCATTTCTCAAAATCTGCTTCTCTATTCGGCTCGGCGGGTTCTAATAGTGGAAAAAACTTCAACTGGAAAAAACTTTTTGTGAGGTTATATTTTTTAGATATCTTTCACAACTTATTAATGGATCAGAAGTTAGTAGTAATCTTTGATAAATGACAGTATTATTGTCTTCTTTAGAAAATTTACGATAAAAGTTCAGCCGGGCATTTTCTATGATGCTTGCCCCATGTAGTATAATAATTTGTGCATGGTTGGTGATATCTGACATGGGATGCCATCAGTACATTTCAACATAGAGTTTTGCGGTTTTGAAGGCATATTCTTCGATTTTTTATGTCTTTAAATTTCTGTATTAATTGGTGGTCAATGCAAGCTGCCTATACTTGTTTTTATTTTCGAAAGTTAGAGAATTGGTCATTTTTCTGAGGACATGTGAGGCATCCCTTTTCCCCTCGGCTTGAAACGCAACATGTAGAACAACTTTTCGCTCAACAGTATGTACACTAGAGTGGTCCTTATTTTACTTTTTTGCGAAAATTGAGTGCGACGCCCCCTAAATCGATTCTAAAAAACTCATATATTATTTCTAACCCTTCCTGGCCCTATTTTGATACTGGTTGTTACTAGAGCAGGGGCGATATTCTGTGCGGTATGATAGTATTATGAGTATGATATCGAATGAAATTATAAAAGCAAAGAGGGCGCTACTGTTTTTTTAGAGGTTGTGAACAGTTATTTTTTTCCTTTAAAAGCTAAAACTTCTTAATGAAATAGGGTCATGAATGGAAAGGAATAAAAATTTGAAAATTTCCTGATTTAGAACCAATCTGGGGGTCGTCCCCAATTTTTTTTTCCTAAGGACCACCCTAATGTGCACGCGTAGTGATTTGGACGGCCAACCAGGCTGGTTAAGCGTCTCTATTGGAATTTCAAAGGTTCCTTCGAGCCAAATGTGATTTTTTTCCAGAAATCCTTTTCAACTTTCTAGGATTTCAACACGGAAAGAAATCCAAGATCAGATCAAGGAAAATCAGCTGTAAATCACGACCAACGAATCCAGTTTAAGACCTTGGATCCGATATTAGCAAATTGCGACTTTTTGTTCTCAATTTGAAAAAAAGAGCAAAATGATGATATTGACACTCAAAAATCGTATTTCAGAATTTTTAAGTATCAGTAAATATTTTCCAGCAAAAAAATATTGTGAGCGCGAATCGCAATTCAAAACCAATTTATAGTAAAAGCAAAAATCGAATTACAACAACAAATGAAAAGCATGATAGCTACGGAGTAGACGTATAATTGAGTCCGGCTCCCTTGTTTAAATTCTCGAGCGAAACTGCGAATCAATTCAAAAGACTTACCAAGAATAGTTTTTCTTGTTCCTCTATCAATCTTTCATCTTCGGTACTTGAATTGCTTGTTGGCTTAGTCACAAAAGAAGTTTTTAATATTAAATTAATTATTGAACAAAAAAAGTGTTTCGTTTTCTTTTTGTCGCGATAATGTCAGGCGCAGAGAAACGTACCGGTGCTTCTACTCGGAGCAAAACCACAACCACTACCACACCGAAAACTTCTCACTCTCTGTCTCGATCTACAAACACTTTGACGACCCCGCAAAAAACCGTAACGAGCGCGACTGAAGAGTGCAAA
Organism: Melanostoma mellinum; assembly: GCA_914767635.1. Taxonomy (NCBI): domain Eukaryota; kingdom Metazoa; phylum Arthropoda; class Insecta; order Diptera; family Syrphidae; genus Melanostoma; species Melanostoma mellinum. The sequence continues at coordinate 74,936,298 of OU612059.1, forward strand.
AATATGGACCGGATATTCAAGGAACAGAGCGACTATATTATTGGTCTTCTTTCCAAACAAATTGTCGATTCCGAAAAAAGAATTTCCGATAGATTAAGCAAGGAAATAAAACAATTGCAAAGTTCTATAAATGACACAAATAATAAAGTGACTGAACTTGAAACAGCCCTTTTAAATTCTACTAAAATCATTGATTCACTCAATTCCGAAATATGTGTATTAAAAAAAACCATTACAGATGTAACAAAACAATGCACAATCACCCAAACCGAAATAGATAACGTGAAAAAAATTCAAAATGTGCAAGAAAACCGAAGTGTAGCAAATGATTCTTTTCTATTTGGCGTCCCATATATCAACGATGAAAATCTTAAATTTACTTTCAACCTTCTTTGCAACGCGTTATCTATAAAACCACCATCAATTGACATTGACACTATTTACCGCACGCGCGCCCGCATAATGTTTAAAGACACACCGATTGTCATCAAATTTAAAACACCGTATGACCGAAATTTTATTCTCAAGTCAATCGCGCAGTTTCGTAAACAAAATAAAAGAGACCTTTGCCTGCAAGACATTGACTTGAACTCTACAAAAAGTCTCCACATGCGGGAAGCTCTTACCAAAAACAACAAAACAATCTTCCAACATGCAATGGCCTTAAAAAAACAAAAACAGTTGTCATCTGTCTACACATCAAGAGGAATAGTGTATGTAAAACGACTCATGAATGAAGCTGCTGAACCGATTGACTGCATCGAGAGTTTGGACAGGGTAGCCAGCTCTGAAGATTAAAACTACATATTTTTCATTTTGTCTACATTTAATTAACAACTATTTCTATTTAATTCCTACTTTGATTAAATAATACCTTTTCTTTTTTTTGCTTTTTAATTAAAAACTATTTCTTTTAAATTACTATTTTAATAAATTAATACCTTTTAAATTCTTTTCCTATTTATTCGTGATTATTATTATTTCGATATAGAATCTAGATTATTGTTAGCAATGGCTAGTTATAATTTGCGCACCATGGTTAAGGTGTTGAGTTGTCATCAAACTGGCCTTCGAGTGTGCCACATTAATGCACAAAGTTTAATGTGTAAAATCGATGAATTTCGTTATACATTTGAAGATTCAAGGGTTGACGTGGTTTGCGTATCCGAAACTTGGCTTAATGTTTTGCAAAACGACCAGCTGTGCTCGCTTGCGGGTTATAAGTTGTATCGTTCAGATAGAGTTCGTTGCAGAGGTGGGGGCGTTGCTATGTATGTAAGGGAAGGGATAAAATGCAGACCCAAAGTCTCTTCTTTGAACGATAGTGAAATGGAGTATTTTTTTGTTGAGTTAACTAATGATAGTGAAAAGCTTCTTATAGGTACCATTTATAGACCAAAAAGAAACATTAGCATCTCTCTACTTATTTCTACCTTAGAACAAATTTCAGTTTATTATCCAAATATCATTCTTTGTGGAGATTTAAATTGCAACCTTTTTGATGATAATAACTTTCTGACCGAATTTCTTTCTCTTAATCTTTACTCCGTAAACACATGTACTGCCACCCATTTTTCTAATTTTGACCCGACCTTGTTAGATATATTCCTTGTGACCGATCAAAGCAAAGTTATTCTTTACGATCAGCTATCTGCGCCAGCTTTTTCAAAGCATGATTTAATTTTTTTAACTTTCGACTTTCAAGTCGAGATTCATAGTCATTCCATCGAATATCGTGATTTTAAACATATTAACTACGCTTCACTTGAAATGGATCTCAGAAACATAAACTGGAATAATATCATGGACTTTCAATCCCCGTGCGAGCAGGTAGATTTTCTGAATAGTAGAGTGAATAGACTATTTGAGAGACATGTACCTTTAAAAACCAAAAGCTGCGATCCACACAACAAACCTTGGTTCACAAATGACATACGTTCTTTGATGCGGGAGCGTGACTTAGCCTATAAACGATGGAAAATTTTTCGTCTTGATAGTTTTCATCAACAATTTACTACATTGCGCAACAAAACTATTCAAAAAATTCGTAATGCAAAAGCCTCTTTATATACTACTCACTTCAATGCGTCTTTAGGAAGTAAGAAAATTTGGCAAAAATTGAAAAATGTCGGTGTTGGAAAAATATCTTGTGGGTTGCCTGAAGACATAGACAGCAACGCTTTAAACAAATCTTTCCTTTCTAACCCAATTATTAGCCTCAATTCTTCAGACCCCCTGCAATATTTTGAGGAGATTTTGTCAACACGTAACTCAAACTCAAATTCGTTTATGTTTTCTCCAATAACTGAGGAGGATGTGGTAGAAGCGCTCCTTTCTATCAAGTCCAATGCTACAGGACTTGATAACATGCACCCCTCGTTTTTGAAAATTATCTTACCAACGCTCTTGCCCTTCATCACTCATATATTTAATTCTATATTAATACAAAATGAGTTCCCAACACAATGGAAAAGGGCAAAAGTCTTACCCTTTCCAAAAACTTCAAAAGGAGATGATTTTAGGCCAATTTCAATATTGCCATTTCTGTCAAAAGTTTTTGAGAAAATAATCCAAAATCAAATGAGTGAGTTTCTTAATGTATTCAATTTGTTAACCCCTAAACAATCAGGCTTTCGAAAGAAAAACAGCTGCATTACCGCTTTGCTAAGTGTCTCGGAAGATATAAGGAAAGCTATAGACGAGGATTGTGTCACATTTCTAATACTCCTCGATTTCTCGAAAGCGTTCGATATGGTTAATCACGTGGTACTTTGTGAAAAACTCTCCCGTGATTTTAACTTTTCTTCCAGCGCAGTCAGGCTCTTATTTTCTTATCTTACTGATAGAGTGCAAGCGGTTGAAGTTAACAAAACTCTTTCCAGTTTTTTACCTGTCGTTAGGGGTGTCCCACAAGGTTCAATTCTTGGCCCGTTGCTGTTCTCAATATATGTTAACGAGCTTCCTACAATAGTAAGGCAATGTTCGATACGCATGTATGCTGATGACACCCAACTCTATTTGAGCTGCCCATTGGGGCTAATTGAACACTCTGCGGCCTGTATAAATGAGGACTTAAACTTGATCGAACGCTGGTCGGCTGAAAACTGCTTGCTTTTGAACCCAAAGAAATCAAAGTGTCTTGTAATCTCAAAAAGCAAAATAGATGTGTCTTACTTTCCAGAAATCGTTTTAAATAACTGTCCCATTGCCTACGTTGATTCAGCTAAAAATTTAGGGGTTGTCTTTAACCGCAGCCTTACGTGGTCACACCACATAAACAACACGATTGGAAAATCGTATGGTGTCCTACGCACGCTATGGTCAACGCAGCACTTTATTCCTTTAAAAATTAGAATTCTGCTTGTGAAAACGTTGATTCTGCCTCTACTCACTTACGGCTGTGAGATATATTGTAAATTAGACTTCGAGAGTAAAAGGAAATTAACGGTAGCATTTAATAGCGCAATAAGATATATTTACGGGCTGCGACGTTATGATAGAGTTTCGCAGTATGCATCACAACTTCTTGGGATGTCTTTTGAAAATTTCATAAAATTTTGCACTATAACCTTGTTTTCTGACATACTTCTAACTCGCCAACCTATGGATCTTTACAACGAATTAAACTTTTTCAATTCTAATAGATGTCGAGATCTCGTAATTCCGCGGTTTCAGTGTTTGACATCCGAACGTCAGTTTTTCGTCAACTCCATTAGAATTTGGAATTCATTGCCGCGAGAAATAAAAAGTATTAATGACACGAAACAAATAGGGAAGGAACTTAAACTTTACTTCAGTAATGTATAGATTAAGTAATATTGCCATGTCTTTCTCTTTCTCTTTTTTTTTTTTTTTTTTTTGTTTAAATATGAAATTGTAAAACTTGAATTAAATCGATTATGTAGCAATTGTACAATTTAAAAGCTACACTACAAATAAGATATTCTATCTTACAGTGTAAGCTAATCATGAAATAAATAAAATACTAAATACTAGATACCCCTTTTTTGAAACTGTATAGGCTAGTGGCATAGTATAGGTAGTTGTAGGGCGATAAGGGACTTTTGTGAATTGTTTTGTTCCGATTCAGTGTCGGGGTGCATATGAGAAAGAAAACATTACTGGCTTAGGCGCTGTGTGGATTTGAACCAGACGTCTTGAAGTTGTGAGTCGGCGATGTTAACGTTGAACTGCGAAGGTAAATAAAACATTATCGCTTAAAATGTGACCATAAACAGGCAGTTAAATAGGAGGTAGTTTTCAAGAGATAAGAGAAATACGACTCGTCATTTGTAATTTACTGTACAGTATTTTCGTAGATTACGTTTGTCTGGGGTTAATATCTACATCATCCTTTAAATTTCCTGATTTGAGCATTTCGAGAAAGCGAATCGCCATACTTATTTTGTAAACCACGATGAATAAATTGTAAAACGAAATTGTGCTCAGGAAGTAATAGATTGCGATTGAAAGCTTGTAAACTACTAAAAAGACAAAATTCTTAAATTACGATACTTGATTGCAAATCACAAAATAAAAAATTTTGTAATTTGAGATGAAACTTAGAGTAAATTGCTATTTTTTCGATCAATTTAAAATTAAAGCGGTGAAGTTTACAAAAATAAATGGATTTCCCAAATTCGCAATTGGCGATTTTTTAATTCTTTCCGTGAACCTACATTGTTTTGTCTCAGATTTGATATATGAAAACTTATGCTTTAGGATCTGTTTTTGTTCTCCAGTGTCTCCATAACATTCTATCAAATGATTTTCAAAATAGTCAAATTCCTGCCTTATTGTTAGTAAATTTTGTCTTTGCACTTCCTCAAACAGATATTTACGCGTTACGTGTCATATATATTCATGAATTCAAATAAAATTAGAATTATTTTTATAAAAACTTTGAACTGCTGCTAATAAACAACTGCTTTTAAAGCAAGAAATAATGATTTTTATTAAATGTAAAAGCTGTTTTAATAAATGGCAAATAAAAATAAGAGCAAAAGTTAAAAACAACTAGAATTTTCAATTTGCATAATAAAAGCATACTTACTTGAATTATAAGAATTTATCTTTTCACTTCACTAATCAGCTTTGCGATAAATTTAGAATTTTTTTTCAATAGCTGCACTGCTAATGACAATTGAATTCCGACCACGTGCTGAGAAGCACAAAAACAATGTGTGCGGTAAAATAATGGGGGGGGGGGGGGGGTCTATTTCTGCAATTATTTATTTACTCAGATAGTCAACGGTTTTCCTCTTTGTAGAGCTTCATTTTTTCAATTATGACCCCGTAGATATTGCTAAGCGATGTAGCTACATATGTGCGAAGGGAGCCACAGTTTTATAAATATTTCATATAAAGAATATAAATTTTAATTTTTTTTTTTTTTCAAAAACTTTCTTTACTTTATTAATTTTCAATTTCATTACGTGCTCCATTTTTGCAATTCATCGCTCATTCACTACGTCGGTGATTCTTCGAAGTGTGAGCCCTAGGACCAGCTTTCAGCATGCACCCTTGTGGGAGAGTTTCAATGTGTTACGGATGTCACAAGACTCACTTTAACGTTTTGTCTATGTATGATTTCTTATTTAGTCGTCTTTTATGACATTTGAGGCGAGCCGCTGCGTTGATTTTCTAAACCGTCACTGCAGACCAAACAAAGCGGCAAGAATATTGTAAAAATTTATTTGTAACGGAATGAGTAAGCCTCTACAAATACTAAACGTACTCCCAAAGCGGTTGACCAATTCTGAGCTGATAAATTGGAGAGCTATGATCTCTTCGAGTCCTAAATTCAAAAATGGAAAGAAGAAGGTCCCATATTGGGTCCCGAAACGCTTTCCGCCACCTTTCCAAGGGACCATATCAAAGAAAAGAGATGAACCGAAACACTTTCAAAATTTTCAGAAGTGTTGCGGACTTCACTTGGGTTGCCTGTAAAAAAATTGCCTTGCTTTTAAAGAAGCACAACAATAATATTTATTTCCATACTTCCTTCAACAATCCTAAACAAAAATAGGTACTTACACGTTGTACCCATTTATTCAATAGCAGTGTAAAAGAAATTCACAATGAAAAGCAACTCGAGATGAAGTGTTGAGCATAAATTTACGATACACATCGATAAATCGATTTGCACTAACCTGACGCCATTCTTCGGTAATCCAATGCAAAACACAAAATAGAGAATTGAGGAAATATTTTCGATATCAAAGGAAATAAATCTTGCGGGAATGAATAAAAAAATCCAGCGCGAAAGATCGAAAAACCTCATCCATCAAAAATACCAAACGGAATATCTGACGGTGTCCTTTTTCAATTCGTAGAAAGATGCATCAAATAATTCCACCCGCAATTCAAGGACATACCTATCTGCCACGTATTGATTTGCAGGAAAATACCAATGCCGAAAACAAAGAAAAATACCAAAAATTATTAAATACACCCGACAAAGGATTCAAAACAAAGGCCGTCATCAGCGTTTTCATGGCTCCCTAAATGCGATGATTAAATAATGATCTATTCAGAATCCTTCCCTTTTGTATATGCAAATTAATAACACGAGTATACTATACTGGCTCATTATACACTGGCATGGCAATAGGCTGAGCTCCACACCGCAGCTAATGGGAAAGTATACAAGTGGCATGAAAAGACAAAACATCACCAGAACCTCTAAGTTATAATGATTTGCTATTGTTCTATAAACTTCAGCATGAATTTGCTGCAAAAATAGGGGCTGAAGGTACAACGGACGAGTATTCAAAGCTGTCATGCAAAAAACATTTTCTGATGAGTACGTACGTATCTATGTGTTGTACGTGGGTGCAGATTACGGAATTATTATGAAATTTGCATGGAAAAATCATTTATAAAAATTTATTTGTGCTTTGTTTTCACGTTTGTTGTACAGGCACAGTCACACATACACGGCTGCTTCAAACTTGTTGACATTGTTTATTCTGAGAGGGCTTTACCTAGAGTCTAGTGAGTGTCGGTGTCGGTGGACCATTGCAATATGTATAGGTACTCGTATTGTCTTTCAACAACGTTAAGGCAGTCGCAACGCAGAGAATAATGAAATTTTCAGGTATTCTAATCACGTTTCTTTGGACTTTTCAGGGGACTCTATTGAAGCGAATCGAATTAAAATAAAAAATGCTTGGTGTTCATATAGCGCTTAAGGCTTTATTTAGACAAACATGGTCACATCATCATCATCATCATCGACTAGGCGTCAGCGACAACAACACCCGAGTACGACGATTATGATGATGAAAAGTCATGATGTGACTTTTCTATTGGTTCCACGTAAGGTCTTTCTTACCTACCCATAAATTTTTCAACCACATCTGTATTTTCTGCTTGGTTTAAATTCTCGAATGGGAATGGGAGTACTTAGAGAGGACATCAAGGAATTTCTTCGTAATGAAAAGCACCATTAAAAATGGATCATCTAGAATAAGGAATTGAGCTTCAGCTCTAACCGACTTTATTTGCGGAACAAACGAATGCAAAAAAGCACTTTATAATTGTTGGATTGTGGAAGAGTAATCGCTGGGAATAGTGAAATTTATGTGAAAGCAATTGGTGATTAAGAGAACTGTCTTAATGGCTATCCATTGTTTTAAGCACTCTGCTTTTGTTGTAGGTATCCCTTTTGTATTCTAATGTAGACTGAAAGTGAGAGTGCTCCTGTTGAATTGAGCCAATAACTCGCCATTTATTATTTCATTACAGACACTCAATTTTATTAGGGCTCTTTACAGGTTCGTAAGTAGGTAAAGCTTTGAAAATAATATTTGAAAGCTTATGTCATATGCCCAATTGATCTTTCTGTTGTTAAGCGATTGATAATATTCAATTACTCCGATTAGCTGAGGTAATTATATACAGACTGTTGGCTTACAGAACCTGTTGGTATTGATGTTAGATTAAAGCAGTTCCGAGAGGAAGTGAGCAGTGGGGAGTTCATATTTTTAGAAGGGCAATATCTGCCTGTTATGTTATGTGGGAAGTTCGAGATATTAACTGAAGAATCATCAAAGAACGGATTTTTTACGAGAGTAATATAGGCTGCCATAAAATAGGCTTTGATACTAAGTCGTTCGGATTGGCACAAAAACTCCAGGTCCCCAGAAGTGTCAATGGCATTGTTGCGCCATCCCATTTATTAAGTTTATTGTGTTATTATTAACTTATATTATAATTAACCCCTCCTAGTCTTTCGACATGTCTTCCAATAAGACAGTGTCCTGTAATGACACCTATCTTCGCACTTATATGTTTTCCGTTGAGAGAGATCAAGCCGTTCGACTGCTTAAGATTTAGCTTATGCCAGATTTGTTTTGTTGCGTTACACGTGAAACTTCTTCACCATCTCAGATTAGTTTTCTTGTATGCGTCCTGCTTGTATGGAACGTTTGATATGCAGATAATCTCCATTATCGATGAAAAGGGCAGAAGTGCTCCGTTTCTGGCGAGTTCATATGCTTTGCAGTTTTTTCGAATGTCTCTATGCCCCGGCACCCAATGAATGGTAAACTGCTCTGATATCTCCCTGAGAGATGATCGGCACCTAAGATCTAGAATAGAGTTGAAGGAATTTGGCGCCAGGGATTTGATGGCCGCCCGACTGTCTGAGAAAATTCATACATCCCTTTTGGGTATCATGTTTTCTCTTAGGCAAGTTGGAGCTTCGCAGAATACCACTGAAGCTAAAACAGAACTTTCTAAGCCTCTCAACTGTTTTGCTGTCGACTTAACCCTCAGCTTCTCACATTTGTTTCCAAATTCACATCCCTGCTCTTTGAGTGTGGAACTGCAACTGCATTGAGTTCTGACTTTGATAGCATTGTCATACATTGTTGAATTCTATGCATCAAAAACACAATGTTGTCATTTGTCTTTTAAGCTTAGTATTCCCCCATTGACATTATATATCAGTGGAACTTGCATCCAAGAGCCCGAAAAGCAGTCATTACTTGGGATAAGTGTTATCGATGATGTTTGACGGAGTGACCACTTATTTGAAGTCGCCAAAAATGTTGCGGAATGCTTGGTTTCTTAATAAGATGCACCAAATTTTTAACCCTTCAGTCCACCTAACTACACTTTATAAAGCCTACATCCGTGCAAAGCGGGAATACCTTGTGAGTAAATGGAAAGGATTTTTGCCGATTCCATTTAATCGACAAAAAATTACTATTGGAGAGATTATCAGTTCCTCACGAATGGCGATACCCGTGCAAAAACTTTTTTTTTTCTGTTTCTATGATTTAAACCTTGAATCCTAGAAGCAAACGCGTTAAACATTAGTATTTAGTATTTAGTATTTATTATTTCAATCTACGATCTCTCAATCAACAGATTTTTACAAAGCAATATTCATTACAAAAATTCAATTATAACTTAATTTAGAAATGATTACGCCACGACCGCCACCAGGTATGGCAATACACTTAGTATTTTCACAAGTATATACTATTTCCTTAATTCAGTATGTCTGTCTGTTCGTTTATGGATCCACAGTCTGAACCGCTATACCTACTTTCTTCAAAATTTGCAGTTAGGGTCTGTGGGGCAGCCTTCAGAGGGGTTTTTAGAATTTAATCTTTACTTACTTACTCACTTACTTAAGGTGGCGCTACAGTCCGGGTCGGACTAGGGCCTCAACCAACATGCTTCTCCAGCCAACTCGGTCCCAAGCTAGCTGCCTCCAGTTTTGCACGCCAAGTTGGTTGAGGTCCTCTCCTACTTGCGTGCGCCACCTGAGTCACGGTCTTCCTCTACTGCGCCGTCCCTCGGGATTGGATTCGAAGATTTTCCGGGCCGGAGCGTTGGTGTCCATTCGCTCTACATGACCCAGCCATCTAAGCCGCTGGACCTTGACTCGTTTGACAAGGTCAGTGTCGCTGTACAGCCCGTACAATTCGTCTTTGAATCTTCTTCTTCATTCTCCATCTATGCAGACGGGACCAAATATCACCCGAAGAATTTTTCTCTCGAAGCATCCTAAAGCGTTCTCGTCTGCCTTTGACAAGGTCCATGCCTCTGCGCCATTATATAAGAACAGGGATGATAAGTGTCTTATACAGGGACACTTTAGTTGCTCGAGAGAGGACTTTACTACTCAATTGCCTTCTTAGTCCGAAGAAACAGCGATTGGCAAGAGTTATTCTTCGTTTGATTTCAGCGCTGGTGTCGTTGTCTGTATTAATAGCGGTGCCTAGGTAGACAAAGTTCTTAACTACCTCAAAGTTATAGCTGTCTATCGTGACGTTCTGTCCAAGACGTCGGTGTTTGGTGTCCTTTCTCGATGACAGCATATAATTGGCCTTGCCCTCATTTACCACTAAACCCATCCGTCTCAATGCTCATAAGCGCACCATTGACATCACGCTGCGTTCTTCCAATTATTTCAATATCGTCGGCATATCCGAGCAACTGAACGGACCTTTGAAAGATTGTGCCTCTTGTGTTGACGTAGGAGTTTTGCACTATTCTTTCAAGAACGATGTTGAAGAAGTCGCATGACAGTGCATCGCCTTGCCTAAAACCTTTTTTGACATCGAATGTATCGGTGAGATCTTTTTAATTTAATCTTGAGGTCTTGAAAAAACGGTAGGTACCTGCAGCACAACCGATATGATAATACTTGATTGTCTCGAAAACGGCCCTAAATATTTCGATAAAATTTAGTGTGAAGGATTGGTCTGAGATTGTTTTTCTTATTATGGAAGATTAATTTTTTTTTGGGAAAAGTAAAAAAGGACCTTCCACTATACCGCTTTCTTTATAACTGGCTTTCTCGATAATGTATTAAACGATGTTGAAAATTGGGGTTTTTTCACTACCCCCTCCCCCATTGTCATACTGTTGCACACTTTCTGTGATCCTCCTATGAATATTACGTCACAAAAGCTTAGACGCCCCTCCCAAAGCATGATAGATTTTGATTGATAGTGCAGTTGTAAGTTTTAAAGATTTTTTTGCTTTTATAATGGTCACTTTGCGGTGTCCTTATACGAAAATAAACATGATCAAGCATTCAATCCCGAATATAAGCTCTTAAATGATTGAAGTCTTAAAATAAAATAAATAAATAAATAGGGTGGCGCAACAGAGCGAGGAGCCCCTGGGCCTAGCGCATTTCTCACAACCATGCCTTGTGAGGGAATGGAGGGGACCTACCATTTTTCGCCGGTTCCGAACGGCTAATTGAGAATGCGCTTTTCATGGCAAAGAATTTACTAACGGAGGACTTGCCAATTCCTCGCGAAAGGCGATACCCGTGGTAAAACATTTTTGCATTTTGCCTCTGCTGGGATTCGAACCTCGAACCTCTGGGTTAGCAGGTGGACATGCTACCGTTACGCCACGGATACCACAAGTCTTGTTGAACAAAAATCAAAACGATTTGATTTTGCTTCAAGCATGCACACAATGTATACCTACGCGAGTTATTTTCACTAATACACTCTTACATGCTTGACAAGCATTTAAACAGTGTATTAGTGTATATGCTGCATTAGTCTCTCAAGTATTGGAAAAACAAAGGAATCGATTGTTACGGACTCCAATTTTCCAATGCCGCTATAGAGCGGCGCCAAGGAGCTAGCTATGTTTATTAAAATAAATATTTTAGTAAACATATTGAGTTACAATTTATTGTATTATTACACTGTCCCCTAGAACTTATTCGGCCTTCTTTGCCTTCTTGACTGAATAAGGCTTCTGTGATCTCAAGATAGCTGAAACTTTGCGGAGCAGACTGCCTGGGTCCGGCTTTCATGGTCACACGAACTGTGTTCTTTGAAGTGCGATTTGGTATTTACCTTTCTTCATGACAACAGTGAATCCTTTCTTGGCTGGGACAAAACCTTCTGTCTTCTTGTGTACCAAATCACTGTACCTATGTATACGAGCTCATGTTCGTAAGCTTATTTGGTTCAGTGCTGAAGAGTTTCTTGACATCGGTCTGCTTCAACAAAAAAGCATTATAAGCAACCAATTGAGGTGCGACGATGAGGTGGCCATCTTGTACGGCCTTTATTTAAATATTTTTAAATGTTGCTAATGCAAAAACGAAATGAATGAGTATTTTATCATGACAAACATTTTAAAAAAAACTTATGGAGCGAAAAACTGTATTCAAATATTTTGATGAATGGGAAACATTACGTTCCCGTAGGCCCCCTCGACCCTTTTCACATCTTGTCACACTCAGCGAGGACGTTTCCTCGCAATATTTTGAAGGATATTATTAAATTCTCATACTTACTGTGTAGTTGGCAACCCTGGACCACCAAATTCCACATATTGGTATTGTACTTAGCACATAATCGCAAGTTTGTGCGACCCATTCGTTCCCATTTTTTGTAAGGTACTCAGAAAAATTTAAATTGAAGTATTGTCAGAGTGAAAACATATGGAACATAACCAGTGTTCCCGCAGGTTTACTTTTATATGAGTCCATGACGCTGAAAAATGAGCCGTTTTGAAAATAAATGAGTCTTACAAAAAAAAATTTTTAAATGTGTCAAACTGAATAGGGGTTATTTTCATGTCGATTCGATTAATAGTTTGTGGAGATTGTGGACATAGAGACATGGAATGTCAGTTGAAGGCGTGTTTCCCTCCCAAAGTAAAATCAACACGAAAGGTAATAAAGCGACTGTTTTCGTAATCATTTTGTCTAAACAAAACGAATTGAAAAACAAGAAACGCTTTCGTTGCGTTACCCTGCAGCTACACGATCAAGATATGGTAAGCCATCATCCTACATAACACTATGTCAAATTCCTGTTCGTGTTTCAGCTATATATTTTCAAAATGGAACCCACAAGAAATTTGAAATTCAAATTTTTTTTCCAGGCACTCTTTTCTCTTTTTGAGAGTACTTGACGAAGCTGTCAATTTCATGGCTACTGAAACTGCTTCTCGGGGTGGTTTCAATATTCCATACCAGTTGGGTTTCAATTTCGAAAAGTTTGGTTGTGTATGTAAGAAAGTTCGAATGTATTGTAAATGGCTTACCATACTTGACCGTGTAGCCCCGGGGTTATTCTCTTAACGTTCGCCCAAACCAAAGCGTTTTTACCGTCGCGAATAGTTTTTTCCGTTGCGTCGGAAAATGTAGCTGTATAAATTTATTTGACAACTAAAAATACGCTTTGGTTTGGCAGGCTCCTTATATCGACGGTCAATCATCGGTATCATTTGAGTACTAAATTGGTATCGTTCACATATAGAGTATTCAAATTGAGGTCTGAGGTTTTGTAATTACAAATCAAACAGATTTTAGTCAGATTTGATTGTGTTTTTTACATTTACATTTACATTTACATGAAACCTACTCCACACATAAATCTGCGGAGTAGGGGCCGGGCGACAAAGACCATTTGGCTGATACACCACAAGGCTAACTACACAAATACTACATAGAACAAATAACACATGACAACAGCACGCAGTAGTTACGGATGGTCCCCCATCTTGTCACTAATAGCGCTCATTAATTTAGACTAAGCGTGGAAACGAAATATAATTTTAGCTTTTCATAAAGAATGACAGTATTGAAAATACTGAAAATAATGGGCCAAATTGAAATAGTACGGTTAAATATATGAGTTTCTTTTTTAACTTAAAAGAGTCTCAGTGGTAACTCTACACATGACTTGAGGATACATGTTCATGTAGCCTCATAAGGACCCACCGGTGTGTCATGCTTTCTCGTGAGGGCGGCCGTGGTGCAGTGGTAGAGTGTTCAGTAGGTAGGCCGGATGCGTGGGTTCGAATCCCGCTCTGAGCATCTACTTTTTCTTTCAGCCTCTTAGTTTCGCCGCCCTTGAGGTTATATGTGAAATAACTAACACCTTATTTCCACTACTGCAACACAGAAAAAAGGGAAGGCTGCTACCCTGGTAGTACAATGGACCGGTAATTAAGTCTGAGTTCTCCAGGTTAGCATATAAGCCTCTTCTTTTTTATTTAAAAAAAAAAAAAAAAAAATGCTTTCTCGTCTATCTGACAGTGGATAATCATTGCTTTGTAAGCCTGCCTTGAATTGCAATAACCGGAGTTTTCATCACATTTTTGCATGCATTTAGGCATTTAGCACAATATGAATGAGTTCTCGCTTCGGTCTAAGGCTCAGGGAATTCTTCGATTACAGTTGGTCTTTCTACGTACAAACCTGAAGTTTGTTGTCCTTTTTTTTTGGTTTTGAAAGGGTCGTCAACAATCAAAAATAAATATCCTCGTCCTCGAAGATTTATAATGATATCTTCGAGGATATCTTTGCGGATGTTTATTTTTCGGAACACGTACAGTTCGTAACCAATCTCGACCATATATCAACTAGGGGACGGATAGTAGGTAAACGAATCAAGCAACAATTTCTAATAGTTTGGTTTAAGAACACCTTCAACGACTACGTATTTATTGTCTTCGTTTTTTAAACGAAAAACCGCTCTTTCAGCGTAGTTAGAAATGCATATTTACGACTAAGGTATTAGCGAAGAGTTTCGTTTAAGTTCGTTCGAGATTGCAACAACTTTTTGTAATGAAGCTCATTAGCGATTTAAAACAACGAAGTGCAACCGACAAACAGAATCCCGTCAAAAGAACCTCAAATGAGCCAGGGTTTCATTATGAGTGTAAATGATTATGACTCCAGAAAAGGAACATCACCTGGGTACCGAGAAGAGAACTAGCTCCATATAAACACAAGGAGTCATCTTTTTTGCATATCTACACCAAAAGTGAATATAGAATTATTCTCCACGTGCTTCAATCTTCCTTTGAATAAAAAACCCAAGGAGAAAAACGTATAATTAATGAAAACAAGTCAAAAGTATTAATTTCTCCCTCGGTTGGCATAGCTTGTTAAAAGAACATCCTGCATCCGGTTTGTTGTTTACGGTGAATAGAAAAAGGAAAATTTCTTAATAATGCGAAAAGCACCCAAACAGTATGTAAGACCAGTACTGTCTGAGAAAAGCTGAACTTTGTCACATCTAATTGCAAGGATTCCAAGAAATTTATAAATCTATTGAAGTCGGTGGTATGGAAGTGAGCCGCTGTTTGATGAGTTTCTGATAAAAATCTTTGAATCTTAAACAAGAAGAGTGCATTGGTTTGAGGTTTGACTTTAGGTCAAGAAAGTGTAGTATTGACAAGTCATTCTATATACAAAAAAGGGTTTTTCTCGGTAGCATCCACCAAGTCTAGTCAGGATATGGCTGTAGCAAGGCGGACAGACTAGGCTTTCAAATATTTTAGATCCTTAAAAAGGACAGCATTAAAAAAGAAAAAAGGAATGAAGATGACGGTCAATTGAAAAGGATATTTAAAATTATGCCTTAAAACATTGCAGGACTTTAAAAGTGCCTTTTGCCCCACTTGTAGGGTCCTTTCTTTCATTCAACCAGAAATACTTATTCAAATTTCTCCTTTTCTTTTCAGGTGACTAAGCTAGATGACCTAAGTCCAATTATTTTCTTAAATCGCACCAAAGCGGCCCTTAACTGCGCAGCTGGGTCAATGCAGGTTGGTTGTTTGTGAAGCCGCATATAAAATTTCTTATTACTTAAAAAAACCCTTCCCAGGTTGGACTGAAATTCAATGAGCCATTTTTTGGCATTGCCTATGCTGATTTTGACAGAAACAGTGCCTGCCAGGTACTTGGAAAAGGTGAACTCAGCTACAACCTCGAACTGCCATTAAAAGGATGTGGAACAAGACAAGTGAGTATTTCAATATTTTTAGAAGCCTTTCTATTAAGTCTTTTTAATTAGGAACCTCAACGTGTCTTCACCAACAATATCGTGGTTCGTTTCCATCCTGGACTGGAAATGGATGGTGATGAGATTATTACCATAGTCTGCCGATATCCACCACCGGTTCCTTCAATTCCACCAGGCCTTCCAGCTCCAATGTGAGATTATAACTATTCAATGACTTTCACGATATTTACCTTTTCTTTTAATACAACTTTAGTTTGAATGAGCTTGTAACTGGAGCGATTGTGGAGCCTCCACTTAAGGGCATTCAGATTCTGATGATCATTTGCGGAATAATGTTTCTTACCCTCTTACTCCTCGGTTTGGCCGTCTCTTATTACTGCCTTCGAAGGACACCAATTCCAATTGTTCGTCGACTTCCAATGTCAATGGGAAGTGGCTCAGAAATCACGAAGCTCAGCGATAGTAGTCTCGGAAACTTGTCAAACTTCGAAGTTCTAAAGATACCCAGGGCTCATGCTGCCCTGGCTGCCGTTCACAGTTCATCGGGAAGTGAAGGTGTGCTTATTCCGTCAGACTATCCAAGTGAATCTCATTCTGAGATTGAGGAGATTGATACAAGGTAAGCCCCCTTTTTGGTTCCTAAAGATCAGTCTGGAAAATATTCGAATCTTTTCAGATCGTTGCCATTCAGCTCAGCCGGAAGCTTCGAAAACCGAGCCTTTGTTCAAGAGACATCAAGCATTTACAGTGAAAACTACGGGCATACTCAGGAGTTCCAGACTTCTAATGCTGTGACAACCACCGTGCCTCGTCTTCCAATCGCTGCTAAGGAATCTTCTCCGAAATTCGACGTTCAAGTCCGTGTTAAGAAATCTCCACCACCACCTCCTTCTCCTGTGACATCGGACACGGAAAGTGTTGCCACTTTACGTCATGAGCGCAATAATCTTTCTACCATTTTGGAAACCCATGAGGACCGTGAAAGCGTTATAACGATGGATTCCTTGCATCAAGACAATGCTCAAAGTCAATTTACATATGTTCCTGAACTACACGCTGCCCCCAAACCCGAACTGCCACCACAGCCAGTGTTTTCGGTTTATACCAGAACTCATCATGAGCTCAATCCACGTCAAGAAACTTGGTCAGAAGACTACACTGACGGACCAGCTGCTAGTGAAACTCGTAGTGTGATATCCATGGACTCTGAAGTCAATGACATGCACTCTGTGGGTGAATTGGTTGACACTTCTCATTACTTTGAGTCGCAATACCTTCCGGAGCCACCAATTGTTGTGAAGAAACCTCAAATCTCATCGCACACTGTTGATGATGTCTTCTTGCGAACAATCACTGAGAAGAAGACTATTGAAGACATTGAAAGCCATAAACGAAGGATCACTGAATACAAACCGAGACCAGTACCAGATCCGACATGGGATGTCACCATCCGGAATTATCCCAGTGAAAGGCAACAGCAACAGTGGGAGAACTTCTCTGATATCTCGAGTGCTTCAGGAATGACTTTGACACCGAAAATGGAACGGTCAACTTTGAGTATTCCACCGCCACAACACATTGAAGAAGTGGGCAAGCAGTTGACCTCACCACAGCTAGTAGGCAACATGAAACCAATTGAAATACCACCCGAGGACAATGCTGTTCCTAACTGGGATGTGCTTATTCGTGTCTTAGAAGAGCCTCAAGAAAGCATTCCCGATGTTGTCGATGATGCAAGTTCGGTTCAATCGAGCGTCCATCCATTGATCCACCACATCAGCTACGACGACAAAGCTAAATGGAAGGAAATCATCACAACTGAATCTTCTTTGCGAACAATGCTAACTGAAGCTGTTATAAGAGAAGACTTTGAACGCATTCGCCAAGATACGCGCTACGAGAGAATCTTCGAGCCCCAAACTTGGGATGTGATTGTACGAATTTTGGCTCCTCCAGTTGATGACAGCAGCGATGAGCCAGCTGCTCTCAGACGTTCGAAGAAGAAGGAACCCTGGGATACTCGCTCCCGACGCAGCTCCTTGCCAACCCTGTACGAATATGACAGCGATGGCGGATCCAGTGTGCGCACCATCCGTAACGATCCTGTTCAGCCATCGACTTCAAATTCATACCAGCCTAGTGGACGTTCACGTAGAACATCCCGGTCCTCTTATCGTTCAGACAACATTGACTTCCGCTCTATGTCAGAGATGACAGTTGATTTTGCTCGACCTGACCACTTGGACAATATGTCAGATGCTAGTTCGTTCTATCCAAATCAATACTTTGGTGATGAAGAGTCCTACGATAGACGATCGTTTAATCGCTCGATTAGCCATCCCAGTTTGGCAAGGTCTGCAAGTGAATTTACAGAGCATTGGGCAGCACCTGACAACTCTGACTTGTCGTCGCCGGAAACAACTCCTAAATCGAGAAGATCTCAGCGATTGGTGGTAAGTATTTTCTTCAATTGAAAATTAATTTCAGTTTTAAGCAGGATTTGTATTTTGTTACTATGTATGCGTTTTCACAAAAGTCATTAGCCTAACATACATAAGGTGGCGCAAAAAAGCGAGGAGCCCCGGGGCTTGACGCATTTCTTACCACCATGCATTTTAAGATAATAAAGGATACCTACAGATACCTACATAGAGAAAGTGCTTTTCATTGTATGAATTTGATATCGGATGACTTGCCAATGCCCCGCGAAAAGCGATACTAGTGTAGAAATATTTTTCCTTCTTGGACCCTTTTTCTGTAACCATTTTGGTTTAAGTTTATGGAGGTGATGAATAAGGGAGGATTGAGTTGGTTACTAGGTTATTTGGGTTGAGAACCATTACTAAACCATTTGGGGCCATGGAGGCTAAGTTGAAGATTGCCTGAAAGTTTCAAGTTTCCCGTTGAAAATAAATCAACGGAAATGATTTCTATAAAATGACTTGAGCTTTGTGTGACCATGTTATACAAATTTTGAAATTGACAACCTTATGATTTGACATAAAAAACCTGAGGTTTTGGTTCTCATTCAACTTTGCACTACACATCCATGTCATTAACTACTCGCTACCTGAACTCAACATAGGAAAAACCTGAAGTCAGTGCGATTTGAGAGCAAACCGTGAGCTCAAAAAACGTCCATTTTGGCATTCAGAGTAAGTTTAGGTGGTTCAGAAAACGCTTAGTGGATATCAAAGGTTCACTAGGCAAACATAGCGCTTCAACGAAGAACCTCTTAATATCGCTTTTTTCAGCTGAAGCGGTCATGTCAGCTGAGCAAATAAGGACAACTGAGCCGATCGTCTCCTATTTGCTGCCTTGCTTTTGATGTGAGGTTTTCTATAGATCCTTATGCATAACATTTGACCAAGATTTGTGGATATGAATGGATATGACTTGTGAACCATTTCGTGCATAGATACAAATTTGAACTTTTTGTTAACTGGTGGAGACCAAAAAAAAGAGGATTTTTTCACGAACCGTGAATCTAATTCACTTGCGAGATGTACAGGAATCTATGTTATGGTATAAAATTTTCTAGATCTGTCATTTCCTTTCCCCAGATATTGCAAACAAAGCAACTGTTCTTGTCCTGGCAACTTTAGGCTTACTTATCCAAAGTTCAAAATTTAAGAGTCAGATCGCTGTATCTCGTTAAAGGAAATAAACCAAGGTGTACCCCAAAGTTCAATATTAGGACCCAAACTATTTTGCATGTTTATTAATGACCTGTCATCTGTTTGCAAACATGCCTCCACTCATTTGTATGCAGATGATGCTCAGCTGCACCTTGCGAAACCATTAAGTGAGATAAATGAATTTGCCAACGAAATGAACAACGACTTAAATGAGATATACACTTGGTCTTTATCCAAGGGACTACTTCTGAACCCAGCAAACTTCCCTTTTCATAAAAGAAAATTAGTCTTTCAAATATACTGAATCTATCTGTTATCAGCAACATAATAAATCCAGTAGAGTCAACCGTTAGCCTTGGTTATACATACTACACATGGTAAACTTGACTCGCTATCTGAAAGAAGGCTTCAAGTAGCTTTCAATGACACGGCGCGATATGTATAGGGTATTTCTAGATATGACCAAATCTTTGAATATGGAACAATCTTACAAGGTTCTACTTCATAAGAACACATCAGTTTCAGGAATTGTCTATTTCTATAAAAGATCAATCATACCAAATGTCCAAGCAATTTATATAGCTGACTTAATAAAAAAACAAACCTTATTCCTTACCGTGCAGACTATCTCAATTCCTCTCGTTTATTCTTCATTCACGCAGTTGGCTTATGGAATTCTCTTCCGTCTAACGTTAAATGTATGTATAACCAATTTTAAATATTCAAAAGTGCAGTCTTTCTCTTCTTCTTCACTTTGAGACACCAAACCTAAACCAATCAACTCCAAAGATCAATTCTTTCTATTTAACTGTCATTAACTACTTATTTTTGAGTAATACTTTTTTTGTATAGCTTTTTCTATAATTTTAATAAAAATTTTCAAAAACACACCATGTATGTGTTAGTAACTTTCTAAGTACTACAAAAAAATATTTTATCTTAAATATGTACAATGTAAATCCCAAGTATTGTTAGTTAAAAAGAAATGAAAAAATGAAAATCTAGGATATACTCCGCGAAGTCTTGACCGTTTCCACTGTCTACTAGTTGTATATTGTCTTGATTTATCGTCTGGTAGACCTACTTTTTAAACTGCAATGGGTTTTGCTTTCATAGCGGAAGCACTTGATTGTACCACAGTTTTTCAACTGAAACTTCCTACACTTGGCTTACAAATCGTTGGAAATGCACTATCTGAACGCTCCTGTTTGATGGAAGTGTTGACCTTACGGTAAATCAGTGGCATCACCTTGTTTTTCAAAGCACTTCTCTTCGGTCTTAGAATCAACAACGGCGTAGCGGAAGTAAAGTGTCTCCGTCTTTTATGAATTACGATTGACTCCTTTTAGTGGTAGGATTTGCATATAATCTAACACGCACGCTGACATACGATATACTCTTTTCGATGAGCAAAAATTTTCTTTTACGCCGTACCTAAGAACAGGGCCGGTTTTAGCACTATCAGCGCCCTGGGCGAGATTTTTACGGCGCCCTCCAACTGCAATTCAAACCCACACAAAGAAAAAGCATATTATGTAGTTTAATATCCACTTATTAGAAGAAATAATTATTTATTATCAAAAATAACAATTTATTTGAAAAAACTAATAGAATTTTACTTTTCTGGCCTTTTTATCAGCGAACTCTTTTATAAGGCTATCAAAGTCGATGTTTTCAGCAATTTCGTTTTCAATTGACAAAGTTGCTAGGTTTGTCAATCTATATTGAGATATTGTTGATCGAAGATAGGTTTTTATCAGCTTCAATTTCGAAAAACTCCGCTCCCCACTAGCAACCCTTACAGGTACAGTCAATAAGATTCGCAATGCTATCCATACATTTGGATACAGTTCTTGTAAGTTGCGATCTTTGATGAAATTTAAAACAAAAATGGGAGTAACCACATTTTGATCAGGCAAATAGGATATCAGACTTAAAAGTTCATCACACAACATACAACCATCTATGTCTGATTTAGAGTCTACAGTCAATTTTGATTTGAGATCACTACAAAGCTTGACAAGGTCGGGTTTAACTGGAATCTGTTTAATATTGTACAAAAAAGACCAAGATTCCGAGTACTCATTAAACTGTTCGAACCTTTCATTAATGTAGTATCCAAAAGACATTTAAAAATTCTACCTCAAATTTTATTTCTGGAGTGACCCTCGCGTGCAATTTCACCAGCTTGACGCTTAACATGTCGAATTCTTGTTGTAGCTCGAAACACAGCTTCAATTTCTAGTTCTCCGGCCAACTCTTTCGCAGTTAAAATTGCACTTTTGAAGTCTGTATTTCTGTACTCTTCCAAGAAATTGCAGCATTTTTTCAATATTTTTGTACATTTACCACGATCCATGTCTCTTGACTGTAGAGATTTACTTACAATATTTATTTTAAAAAGTATGTCATACCAATGAAACTATGAAGTTGAAATCTTTTAGCTGTTCAGCTAGAGTAGCAGCCTTATGAGACACTTGTACATCAGTTTTCTGGGTTTCAATAGCCAAAGTAATTAAAGCATCATGGAAAGCACTAATTTGATAACGAACTGCTTTAACACTGCTTATTCTTGCTTCCCAACGTGTGTAATTTTTTATAGTATATAGTCCCAAGTGATCGGTTAGAATTTTCCATCTATGAACAGAAGCTGAAAATAATGTGAACAACCTCTGAAGTATCCCAAGGAAAGTGACTGATACTACGAATGACTTAGCGGCGTCGCATAGTACTAGACTGTAGCTATGACAGCCACACGGTACATAAACAGCTAAGGGGTTTATGTCGAGAATTCTCCTTTGAACCCCATTGTTTTTTCCTTTCATATTCGCCCCGTTGTCATAACTCTGACCCCTACAATCCTTCAAATCCAGTCCGTTTTTATTTAAAATATTAATAATAACTTCAGTCAGTCTTTCACCAGTTGACTCGTTGACAGCTATAAATTCCAAGAAATGCTCTTTTACTGATATTTTTTCATTATCATCTGATAAATCAACAAATCGTAATGTCAGCGAAAGTTGTTCTGCATGACTAATGTCTGGAGTACAGTCAGCTATCTATAATAGAATAATATTTTGATTTCTTTGCGTGTGATATGATTTCTGACTTCACTTCACCCATCAGCTCTATCAATTCATTTTGAATGTCTTTTCCACAGTAATGGTCTGAAACATCACCCTTTATAGCTAATCGGAAGTGCTCCTGCATGACTAGATCAAATTTGGCTAGTAGCTGTACTAAGCCTAAGAACTTTCCGTTATTTGGCGTATATAACATAGCATCGCAACGTAGCTTGGACCGTCTGATTACTACTTCGCGTCTGTTTGTTTAAAAGTAATAGATTTTATGAATGAGCCTGAGCTGAGCTTGTTGTGGTTTGCTAAAATAACGCTAGCTCTTTTTAACGAAAATGTTAAAAAGAGATAGGCAATGTGTTTTACTATGATTGGGGATTCCCGGTAAAATGAACTCCGATCGCACAGATTGAATTCTGTGTTAATGCTGCCAACATAAAAAACCGCTTAATTTAGGAAATTAACGACTAAGTAGGTAGACCTCGAACTATGAACATGAGCTAGAGGGGCGCCTGCGGCGCCCCTTTTGTCTGGCGCCCTGGGCTGTCGCCCAATCTCACCCTACCCTAAAACCGGCTCTGCCTAAGAGCAACCTAGTGATCCGCGTGAAACAGTTGAATAAACAAGTGTGATGCCTTCAAGATTACGATGCTCGCAAAACCGGTAAAGAAAGAAGACAATGAAGAAATTCTTCTACAAAACTTAGCAAAACTTCGCATAATGCTTCTGCTTATTTTCCGCAGATAATCGAAGCAAAGTAGGACTTCTTTTTCGTAGATCTCTCTTTTACTTTGTAGTTGATGTTTAACCTTGTTAATCAGAGAATTTATTTCATACCTCGAAGTATGTTTTCACCTGGTAAAACCTGTCACTGAGAAATCTAAGCGATTAACAATTCTTTATAACATGACGTCTCTATCTGCAAATATTATTGCGCCAGCAAAACATCCGATGAATTGCAAATTGTCTTTAGACTAGCCGACCCAACTGGCGTAGTTCAGGCATTAAGTTGATCAAATTGAGTACATTAAGTAGAGTAGTTTCCAAGTTTCCATTGCAGTGAGAAAATGGGTATGAAATAAAGTCTATATTACTGAAGGGCAATAAAACCTTGACAGAATTTATGGAAACGGTCCAGTATTTTCCAAGTTCCCCGTTGTGTTCCAATTCCCGTTCCGATCTTGTAGGAGTATGGGGATAAAATATAGTCAATATAATTTTGTAAAATTGAAATCGGTATGCACAGTGGTTTTCGAAGGCCCGTTCCCGTTCTTGTGGGAAAACGGGGATGAAAATACTCTATGGTACTCAGAAAATTGAAGCACTCAAAAGTCGAAAGAATCTTCGGAATTCTTTCAGTGTTTTCCAAGTTCCCGGTCATATTCTTGTTCCCTTCCCGTTTTCATGGGGGTAAAAGCTGTGCCCTATGCCGATGACATCATCATCGTGATTTTCGGAAGACTTACAACAAAAGTTTGTGAACTCCTCCAGACAGCTCTTAACAAAGTCAACAACTGGTAAAAAAAAACTGCGGCCTCTAAATGTAAACCCTACAAAAACAGAACTTGTTCTGTTCACGAAAAAACGTAAAATTCCAGAAATACTTCCACTCACTATATACATGGTAGGTATACGACCCAATAAACTTATCTGGTACGACTAAGTATCTCTGAGTTGTACTTGGTCGTAAACTGAACTGTAAAAAAAATTTGAAAGAAAGAGAAATAAAAGCTCAAATCGCATTCTACACTTGCAGTAAAATCTTTGGAAAAAAAATGGGGACCTGGTCCCAAACCAATTCACTTGATGTAAACGTCCATAATTAGAGCTCATATCCGCCTGTTTGGTTTGGTGGCCATCATTATTCCCCCAGAACTTCTTAGTAAAGAGACGGCTGCCAAAAGCGCACTGCGACACAAACAATGTAATAACAGGAAACAGGCATATCAGCCCACAGAACTATACTGTTACAGACATTTAAACAGACATCTTCATAGACAGCCAAGCGGCGATTAAAGCCATCTCATATATTATCACAAAATCCAAATTAGTAGAAAGCTGTCGCAGTAATCTAAGACTTCTCAGCTCAACGAAAATCGTAAATTTAGTTTGAGTTCCAGGACATCGTGACAACATAAATAAGATTATAGTATTTAGTATTTAGTATCCAGTGAAACGAACAGCTCAGTTCTCAAGCCACTAGAACAAAAAAATATATATAATCCAACAAAATTTTCTAAAATCCGCCAATGACATGTGGCCACCTTAAGAAACATGCCGGGTTTCCAAAAACTTATGGCCAGATATTTCCAAGAAAAGAAAACAGAATTCTTGCTCCAGTTTAACAGGCCTCGACTCTCTCTGTTGATTGCGGCATTCTGACTGGTCACAACTCATTGGGTTCAAGATGAGAATGGGCACTAGCACATTTAACCTATGTAGGGGATGCCAAGACAAAGAGGCAGAGGAGGGATCATTCCACTTCTCTTATGAGTGTCCTAGCTTGGCCCACAATAAGAAACAAGTCCTCGGAGAATACTTTTTTAGCAAATCGTGTGACATCTCTATCCTCCCATTAAATAGCATCCTTAAATTCATTCAGAGCTCCAAATTGTTCAAGGGGGTTTCCCAACCCCATAACCCAGTCACAAACCTAATCCTCTGCAACACCTCTCCTCTACCTCCCCAACCTCTGTTGCCCGGGATGGATTCTTGTGATCCTAACCTTCCGTGGGAATAAGAGAACAAATCGCATTCTAACGCTGGCTGTAAGAATTTTGAAATCAAGTCAAGCAGTTTCCAAGTGCCCTTATATGTTTCTGTGTAAGTTCCCGTTTTCGTGAGAATAGGGGGATAAAATAAACATATAAACCTTTCCCTTAGATCGCTTTGTCTTTTAAAGAAAACAGCATCAAAACCCGTTCATTAGTTTTAAAGATCTTAGCATACAGACAGGGAATGGATAGCGACTTTGCTATACTGTGCTGAAAAGGTAAAAGCTCTCAGTTCGACTCAAGTGCTTTTAGCTATTTTTCATTTTCTCAAATACTGTTAACAAAGCTTATATTCTTATCTTACTCTTAGTGACTTATAATTACAAACATGAAAGTTATGGCAATATAATTAAAACTGCCTAAGCTATGTTTTTAAATAGAGATTGAAAGTTAAGAATTAGTTTCCTGATAAACTTTGAAAATGGACTTAAGAGATTTTACCTTTTCAGCACTATTATACTTTGTAATGATTAGATTAAAACTGCCGCTCCTCGCTTATAACTATCGGGATTTAAAGGATCTAAAACATACATCAGATTCCATGTGCAAGTTTAAGCCCAAAAAAAAAAAAATATTTAATTTAAAAGAGAAATAGGCTTTCCGCCAATATATAACACGCTTTATTGTTCAGATTTAAAATTTGCTTAATTTTTTTCATTTCAGACAACGTTTCAAAGCAGAGGACCAGCACCACCTCCACCACCGCGTGCAGGACGAACTGTCACTGAGTCTCAAACCCAATACGTTGAGTCCCGTGTGAGTACATTTCATACCGAAAATGAAGCACGCCCGCGAGAATGGTAGAGAAGCCACCTAAAACGAACTCACACCACTCCGTCCAAAACGAAATGCATCACACTTAGAAAGCCCAGAATGATTGATATCCTATACCAGTGGTATATCTCCATAAAATTACTTACTGCTCGAGCATATAGTCAAGTTATGATTTATATTACTTACTAGCAGTTATTTATTTAAGTCTTTTAAAAAAAACCCCTCACTTACTGTTTAGTGTTAATAGCATTTTGGGAAATTCCTCCAATTTGAACAAAAAAGAAGTGCCAAACGTATGAATGTCTACAAAGTATTTAGCTCTTTCAGCTCCTACGAGTCTCTTATTGAATGTCAAAAAAAGCTACACTCGTAAGTGAGTCCTTGACACATTTTTCAAGTTAGTGACCGACACTTCGGAAAAAAATAGAAATAAGACAATTATGAAATGAAGATGTCCTCGTTGCAACTCATTTTTGTGCTTGAGAAAAAAAGAAATACTCAAAAACACTGCCTTTTTTTAAGAAAATATGTTTAATTTTGAAAAGAATATAAAAACGGTGTGAAACGTTTTGATTTCTTAAAACTTCATGTTCCAGGGAAATATGTTCACCATTGTCTCTTAATCCCTAACGATTTTTTAATGCCTTTCCAAAAGATTCTAAATTTCAAACCAATTCCTCTGGAGACACGTTGAGTTTATGTTATTTACCCCCAATTCCTTCTTTTTACCTGTGACTTTTGTGCGAAAACGTATAAATTACCAAACACACTCTTGGGGACACACAAAGAGCGAAGCATTTCCTTTTTTTTTTTCTTCCTCTTCCTTAATACAAAAATCGATATCATTCCTCTTTACGAAATTGAAATGCTACATAAATTCAGAAAATAGCACACACATACAAAACCAGATCCAGTTGCTTGCCAAATTCCCTTGAAAATGCAAATAGTAAGTAGACATTTGAGGTCCATGCGTATACCTATTTTGATTGCCATGGACAAGTTCAACCTTTTTCATATTGTTTCACGTCTCTCTGTCATTTACGCGTGAAAATCTGGAAAAGGATGAGTCGAGAGTTGCGAAGTTTTAAATTCCAGTTTATCTTTTGTAATTTGTCTAGATAATAAGATTTAACTTCTTTTTTTTATATTTTGTTGCCTAAATTAACTTTTAATTGAAAAAAAAAAATTATGCTAGGAAAAAAGTTCTAAGCAGACATGGACAGGACATGCTGCTAGACCGAGAATGGAACATATCACATTTTTTGTCTTTTCTTAAGTAAATAATTTAATACAATAAATATTCAGTATTTGTATCTACTCCTAATCCTATAGGTGGAGGGACTCAATTGCAATCTTTGAATAGTTAATATACATTTGCCTAATTTTCTCAGCTTAATCTTTTTTTTTATTTTATTCAAATTAATGTTTGTTGTATTGATGCTTTAAAAGAAAGAGAAAGTATAATTAACTTGCAGATGTACAGTAGAAACTTAAAGTTAATTAGATTGGTTGGACGTTCGGTTTACTGCCCAGATGTTAATTAAGCTCCGACACAATATCTTTTGGTTAGAAGTACTTATGTATTCTCTATGATGCGATAAGTGAAATTAAAAATATGTAATAAAAGATAGATTATGATGAAGTGCTCTCATATTAAAATAATTTCAATTCTGTTGAACGAAGAAATGTTTGTTGATGTTTTGTAAAAATGAAAATTAATGAATTTATAATTGAAATATATTTGAAAACAAGCTACTAACAAATTTTAGTTTTTTATTGTTTTATTGAAATTGATTTTATCGGTAACACGCACGTTGTAAGTAAATAACAAATTGATCAGAAAAGCAGAATGGAGAACAGTGAATTTATTTGGAAATGAAAAGTTAGTTTGCTAAGAGTTCATAAAATGTACCTTTACGCTCAGGGCCGGATTTAAAGGTGTGGAGGCCTCAGGACAACAAAGGAGTGGAGGCTCCTTCGCCCCAAATTATATTCCAAATAAAATGAACACTTTTTTCCAATCTACTTTTACTATAAATAATTTCTTGTGAAACCAAGGATAGATTATTTTATTATTTAACGAAAATACAAACAAATATAATCGGAAACAAGAATTATCTAAAACTAAATTTAAGCGTTAGCGAACAAAACTTTGCTAGCTTTTTTTCACCGAAAAGTCGTTGTTCATTTTGCTGAAATCCAGTTCCCGAAGCAAATCACTTTCAATGCTCAGGAGAGAAAGCTTTGATAGAAGGTATTTGAAAATGAGCGCTCTCCAGTGCAATTTGATACCATCAAAACGAAATACATTCTCAATGCAATTTCAAGGTTTGGGTATATAGCTCTGAAATTTTGGTCTTCGAGAATTTGGTAGTAAAATAGTTCCGGAGATTGGTCTTTTCCATAGTCTTATATGAGTCGATCAAAGATACAAATTGAACCAACTCACCACCAAGAGAAGGTTCTAGATCATCCTGATAAACTTTCACCAATGCCTCTGCTGCAGCGTGCAAATTTGCAGCATCCAACTTCTCGATGTGATTAAGAAATCCAAATCTCGAACGTACAGCTTCATAGGCATGCAATCTCTCGGTTAGAGAAACACAAAACTGGTCAACCACTGGGATAAAGGCGGATACGTTGTATTTTTCCTTCGGTGACAGACTTACGTCTTGTGCTTTCGAGTGTATTCAACCTCACATTTCTCGTTCAGGTACGTGATTGTACGTATTACGTATTTGTCAGTCTGAGATATTTTTTTTGGCAGCTTCCTCGTATTTATCAAAATCGTTTCTTTTTGGATTCTACGAATGATTTCAATAATTCTAATGCACGCATTACCGATTTAAAAATCATTAAAGGGTTTTACAATATCTTGCTTGTAGCGTTGAATCGCTCCAAGATGTCGTTCCAAAAGATTGCAAACAAAGCGGTTTTGAGACCACGCATCTCTGCAGAAGGTGCGCTGCTTCATTCCTTGCAAAGTCTTTTTGCTCTTTATCGGAAGATATGCTGGTTAGAGCATCTTCGATTTCCCAATAGCCGCCAACTATGGCTTCGTATCTTCAGCTTGACAAGGCCAACGAGTTTCACTAACCTTTTTCAAGACGTTAAACTGTCAGTTTTTTTAACAATTTTTTTTTCTATTTTTTTCTCTTAGATTTCATTATTTTTCGTAAACAAATTTTTTGATTCTTAGCAACAATGTCTCAACGGGTACTTGGCGCACATTTTTACATTGAAACTGTTTTTTTTTTTTTGGATTTTTTCATACCCAAAAATATTTGAGCTAGTGTAAATTACGTTGCTAGTCAGCTACAAAGGGTAAGTAGACAAAAAAACCTTATATACGCATACAGAGAGTTGAGATTGTTTTATCCGCCGCGCTCCCACGTGCAACCGCGTCATCGAAAATTGCAAGTGCTTATCAGGGCCGTTTGAGATTTTGATATTTTACTGGCTGCCTTATTAAAGTGAACAAATATATGTATAGATCGATGATTTCTGCTAATATTTAATGTAATCATGTTTGTACAAAGTACTGTAGGTAAAATAAAGAAGTATTATATCATTTATAACTAGATACCTACACATTAGCTTTTTTCTATCATAATACATATAAATAGCAAATTATATTTTCTTCCTGCACTCATAGTAATCCAACAAATAAAATAATTGGTTTAATTCGACTCAATTTGCTACGTGGGTTCAGTTGAGTCGAAACCGAGCTAATTATTGTTTAAAATTAAAAAAATCAGTTCAAAATCACCACGTTCAAATGAGAGACTCAGAGAAAAAAGTGAACGATCATACACGATCGCGAAGAAAAAAAGGAAAGGCGAACCAAAAAACTTCTGTTATCGATTAATGCAATGTGTTTGGTTGACCTCAGAGCTCAGACATGGAGCTATCCGAAACCGGAAAACCATGGTTACCCTTTCTGCGCGCAACGTAACGTACCGTGTGAGCGAATCATTAGTGTGAAACGGATCAGTGGAAGCGCAGTAATCCCTTCGAAATACCCAACCCCTTCGACTTTTTTTTTTGTCTTGACCCAACTTTCCGTCCTGTACTTTTGTCGGATTGAGTGCAAAACAACCCGTGGGTATAGACAAATTAACCCTAGTTTACAAACTGGGGTCCATTTGGACCCCAGAGCATGTTTGAACACTCATAACTTTTTTGTTTTTCATTTTTTTTAAATGGGATTTTTACTCAGTGAACAAAATTCAATTTTTTATTCATTTCTTAAGTTGAAACGATTATCAGATGTTTACAGATTTTTCTGCGATTTTTTTGTGAAAAGAACCCGTCCACCCGAACTGGGGTCCACTTGGACCCCAGTACTGAAATTCTATGAAAAATCATATTTTTTATAATAAATAATTATTTTATTTTAAAAGCAGCCTAGTTTATGTTTAGAAGAATTTTACTTGAAGTTGTGGGCAATTTCGGGAGACATTTAACACATAAGGTTCTAGTGTGGCAAATGCAACAACATCTGCCACATCCATCGCAGGTGGTTCTGGTTTTCTTGTCATCTGCTCTTGGGCAAATGTGACATCTGCTTCTTTTACAAGAGAGCCTTTCGGGGACTGTTGGTAGTTTTTCCTGAACTCTCCCCAAAATACAGAGAGAATCCATTGCAGATTTTCCAATGCCAGATTGTGTTGCATGTTGAGAACGGTTATTCAATTCTGACTCAACCAGTTCCTCCGCTAGTTCGATGAGTTTATCACTTCTGTACAATTTTTTGTTTCTTCTAGGTGGATTGAAGTGTTGAAAAATGATAACAGTTGCTAGGGCTGCTACGTACAGTAAGTTGTAGAATACAACCATCGGCCAGCGATTTGTTTTGCGTGTACATGAATAATTTGGTCAAATACATCGACTCCACCTTTGGTGCTGTTATAATCCAGTATCATTGCAGGCTTACTTTGATGACCGGAAGTGGCTTTCTCACAGTTATGTTGTGTTGATAGCAATACCACTTGTTTTTTTGGCCTCGGAACATAACTCACCAACGCCATTTTTCCAGAAAATCCAAAAATGGATGAGTGGACTGGACGATACTGCTTTTTGTTATTGACCTTTACAGGCTCATTCTGCTCATCAAGAACCTCCTTCGCTACAAAAGGTTTAGGCAAATCTCTTTTGTTTTTCCGAATCGTGCCAAGAATAGTGATCTTCTTATCCAGCAACTTCAATGCCAAATCCACCGACGTAAAGAAATTATCAATAGTGAGGTTGCGTCCAGAATTGAAATATGATGGCATCAACGACATCACCACATCCACGACCAAGTTCTGTACCTACTTTGGTCAGAGCTACCAGTGTAGACAGAAAACTTCAGTGGATAGCCCGTTGAGCTTTCATACATCCACCTAAAGTTCAAGCCTTTTTTGACAGGCTTGCTTGGCATGTATTGGGGAAATTCAATCATTGTTTTTTTTTTTTTCACTATCAGAACAGCTTATTTCAAGCTTGTGAAACAATGTATCTTTTCTTCAAGAGTTTTTTCACCCTTAAGTACTCAGAAATATGTATCACTGTCATCATTTAGCGAGGTGTTAGTAGTTAGTAAGCAAAAATTAAGTCTAACACACTCAAGACAACAGAGCTAAAAAATATTACAAAATTATTGATGAACATATACAAAAACAAATTAGAAAGGTAGCTACATATAAACGTAAAATTAATTATTAAATATGACAATTACAAAGATATAAGAAACACAAAAAAAATATAAAAATATAGTCAAGAGAGTGGAGCTCTGGTTCTAATCAAGGACTTTAACGTAGTTTTACTAACATGAAAATCTATTAAATTTGAGTTTAAGTTTAAAACTTTTATCATGCGAGTAATAGGCTCATTCAATCCATAATTAGTTCTATGATAAGGACAGTGAAGTAACTCCAAGTTGCGCAGTTGGTATGAGCCTCCCCGGTAGTTAAAACTTATGCATGCAAGCAAGTCAGGAGCATCAATTTGTCCTGTTATGAGCTGGTGAATAAAGACTAAATCATTATTTATACGCCGATGCGAAAGCAGTTGCATATGCAAAAGTTGAATACGATGCTCATACGGTGGAAGGTCATAAGGATCAGTCCAAGGAAGTCCCTTGAGAGCAAATCTAATAAATCTTCGCTGTATACTTTCTATTCTTGAATTGTGGACTGCATAATAAGGAGACCATACTTGAGAAGCATATTCTAGATGGGGTCGAACATGACAGTTATACAGCGAAAGAGTGACGTAGGGGTCCGTAAACTCTTTAGCCTATCTTTTAATAAAGCCTAGCATTGAGTTTCCTTTACTAACAATGTAATTGATATGCGATGTAAATTCTAAATTGGAACTAAAGTAAACACCGAGGTCCTTAATACTGGACACCTTGCATAACATTTGATGAGAAATCGAGTAATTATGCAAAGCCGGTGTACGTTTCTTCGAAAAGTTATACTTTGACATTTGCTTGGATTGAGAATCAAACCATTTTTATCGCACCATGTGGCAAAATTTTCAACATCAGATTGTAAAATAAGACGATCGGCTGCGCAGTCTATTTTCTTGAAAATTTTCATATCATCCGCGAAGATCAAAATTTCACTCGATGACAAGCTTAAAGTAACGTCATTAATGGCTAGAATAAAGAGGATAGGACCAAGGTGACTACCTTGTGGTACTCCTGAATGCGCCTTAAAGGAGTCTGAAAGAATGCTTCTAAATTTTACCACATATGATCTATCAGTTAGGTACGACCTGATCCAATCGACGAAGGTCGAAGGGAATCCATATGCATTTAGTTTAAACAATATAATATCGTGAGATAGTTTATCGAAAGCCTTTGAAAAGTCAGTATATATACAATCTAACTCTTGCCCGCTTTCAAGCGCGTTTGAACATTTATGAAGGAAGTATACAAGGTTTGTTACTGTTGATCTTTTCTGTACAAAACCATGCTGCTGTTTGCAAATTATATTTTTAATATCGAAAGTTAAGCTTTCACAAACAAGCTGTTCAAATAATTTGGGGATACACGAAAGCTTAGATATGGGTCTGTAGTTAAGGATATCTGATTTAATACCTTTTTTAAATACAGGTGTAATAAAAGATCTTTTCCACAGTAAAGGGAATCGACCAGAATCTAACGATAATGAAAACAAGTAATGAAGGGGAAATGCAATTTGGGACTTACACTTTTTTAAAATTATTGGAGGGATGCCATCAGGGCCAGCAGAGTAATCATCGTTCAAAGATGAAATATTGTGAAGGACTCTTTCTAGGTTAATTGGAACATTATTAAAATTAACTTGAGGACATTTACGTAGAAACTCGAAATAATTACGATCTATATCAACAATAGAATCAGAGAAGGAATTACAAAAATGGTGAGCAAAAGCGTTGCAAATGTCGGATGTTTGTGTCAAAGTGACATTACCATATGTAAAGTTATCTGGGTATCCATCCGAATCTTTCTTTGAATTTACAAAGTTCCAGAAACTTTTTGGATCATCCCTTAATGAGTTGCCCATTCTATGAACATAACTTGAGTACAGAGTTTTTGATAGTGATTTAAATTCATCAAAAAAATTGATGTAAGAAAGGTAATCAGATTCAGAACGCGACTTAATGTAGGTCCGCCAAGCACTATTTCTTTTGTTGCGAAGCTTTTTTAGTTCCTTAGTGTACCATGGGTGATGAGAGCTCACATTCTTTGAAATTTTGAGGGGTATTACTTTGTTCATGCAGTCGTTAAGAATAAAATAAAAGTAACTAACTGCTTCGTCAATATTGGTGAACGCTGATATATTATTAATATTAGATCTACTTAGTTCATCAGAAAGCATTTGAAAGTTTGTCTTTCGATAGTCGAATATATGCGAGCAATCATATGAATTACTATAACTATGAATATGACCGCTTAGGTCAAGGAAAATGTCAAGAGGAGGGTGATAGTCATCTACATTAGTAATGCCGGAATTAGATTTAAGAACGACAGTACTAACAGCGTCAGAGGTAAAGACTAAATCGAGATTTCGATTTAAAAAGTTTTTAATACAGCTCACTTGTTGTAAGTCAGTAGAAATTAGATAATCCAATAAGATAAGCTCTTGTTGAGAGGATGTCAAGGAAGCTTTCTGAAATGAACAGTCAATTGAAGGAGACCAATCTATATAAGATAGATTAAAGTCACCCAGCAGTAAAATATTTATATCTAAAGAAGAAAGATTGTTTAAATAATCTAACACTAAAGCCACTTCATTGTAGGCAGGAGCAGAACTTTTTGGGGGAATGTATGTGCCAATTACATAGACTGTCTTAGACTCAAAAGTAACTTTAATGCAAATTAAATCTATTGTTAAAATAAAAGGAAAAGTGATACTAGACGACAAAAAACTATTGCGACAAGCTATGAGAACACCCCCTCCTACGTCTGCGTCTACATGAGAATGGCGGTCTTTTCTAAATACTTGAAATTCTGAGTTAAAAAGTTCTGTATCCAGAATGCCTGAATGAAGCCAGGTTTCTGTAAGAACAAAAATATCATGAGCAAAGGCTTGAGAATTAATAAAAAAATCAGTAGTTTTACTACGAAGCCCCCTTACATTCTGGTAAAATAGGGAGAGTCTTATTAGTTTTTTGAAACATTATTGACGGCACTATTTTCAACACGTTTCTTCTTGGAAGAGCCAACAAATTCTTTTAAAAGAGTACCTGAAGGCCAGAAATTCGGGCTGCAAAGATAATCAAATTGTGACGGAGGGACAAAAATTTTAAAGGACGAAACAAAACTGTTAGGTTTACTTATTTTCGTACATCTAATAATTAAGTCATTAGATATGTTGTGGTTCAAAGTTAGATGGGATATAATATCATTGGATGTTAAATCAGGCTTAAGGCGGGATACAAAAATTTGTTTAGGCTTGGGAACTGATTCTACTTGTTTGGGAATTGGAAATGGTTCAACAGGAGGATAATTCACATTAATGGTTTCGGGAACTGATTCTACTTGTTTGGGAATTGGAAATGGTTCAATAGGAGGATAATTCACATTAATGGTTTCGGGAACTGATTCGACTTGTTTGGGGATATGAGGTAGTTCGGTAATTTGATTATCAACACTAGAAGGCCTACTAGAAACAACAGCTAAATCGACAGTTGTCATTTCATTGTTATTATTTGTAGGACCAACACAGCTCCTAAGACCTAACCGTTTTTCAGAAGAGTGAGTATCTTGCTTTTTCTTTTTAGACTTATTAGGCTTAGAAATATCTGAAGTGGACTGCACTAATATGTCGCTTGTTTTTGATGAGACATTAGGCAGAGGAGTATGCGGCTCTTCCAAATCATTAGTTGAGGTTGATATGTCAACCGAAAATTTGGGGGCTGAAAAGTTATTAAGGTTTGAAACCGCATCATTAAAATTATTACAGAGTTCATCTAATCCTTTCTTGATTTTGGTAATATCAGTCTTAAATGACGACATTTTAAATGCAAGTTGGGATAGAGAGATTTTCCTGCAATCAGGACAGAACCATACTGCAATTTTTGATGCGTCAACCTTTTCTATAAATAAGGTGGTTGACCCAACGCATTTAGCATGGTAAAACTTCCCACAAGGGCCGTAACATGCAAAAAGGCATGCATTAGGAGAAGAGTCCAGACATTTCACCGCTGAGCATTCCATTTTAATTAAAGAATTTAAAAAAAGTAAAAAAAAGAAAAAGAAAAACGGCGAGATTGAAAATAAAAGTTTAGTTTTAATTAAAGAAAAAAAAAATAAAAAAAAATGTTTGCTTGGATAGTACGAGATTTGAACCGGAGATGCTTGACACAACTATCTTCGCTCTAACCAACTACGCCGTGGAGCAATTTAAAATTCGAAATACAAAAATAATAATTTAAGCACAAAAACTAGGATTATAAAACACAAAAAAAAAAGCTTTCATGCAGTAATTATGATAATTCAAGCAACGTAAAGTGCTCAAGAGACTTGCACTTGAATTATCACTCAATTAAGGTTACGGATTTTTTTTTTTTTTTTTTTAACGAGAGAACTACACCGCTTACCAAAGCACAATTAATTGGCAAAAATTTAGATATTTAACACAATTTCACTGTATAAACTGTTGTCAACTAAGAATATGGACTTAAAAGCACGCAAATAAACTATGAGACACAAATAAATCACAGTAGAAATTACCTGAACAAAGTGAAATAATGACTATTTTTTCTTTTGATAGGCGGACCTGGCAAGAACATTGATATGCATCAATATTACAATCAGTAATTACGTAAAACAGACATATCGAAAGGGATAAGCGGGAATCCCAGATTTGCAAAATTAGGCAATTTCCATCGTTTTTGAAATTGAAAAATTTTATTGCTGACCTCCTATACCTGATGCATAATGACATCTCTGCTTAAATTTCCTTATCCCTGCTATATACAATACTTAGAAACAATTCATACAATAGCCAGAAGAACTATAACTGAACAATATAAGTCAGAAATCAAAAAAAATTCGAAGAAAAAATCGTGGGGTCCATTTGGACCCCAGTTCGGGTGGACACGACTTTTGCCGGTTTGTAAACGAGGGTTAAAAAAAAAAATGGACACGACCTGTTCGCACGGGCTTGTGATTGTGTGCTCTGCTCAGTATAGGATCAAAATCTATAACTATTGGTCGTACAGGGCTGCCAACTACACATTAGTTATGTGAATTGAATAAAATCGCATAAAATATTGAAATAATAATAATAAATATTCCAGAGGTTTCTAGCGAAAATCGAAAAACGTCACTTTTGAGCAGTTTCTAATACATATAAGTGGGTGAGAGTGCTTCATTTCGGTCGAAACTTCTTCTCAAAAAGCACTGTTTAGACTACGGAGAACAAATTTGGGAAATAAATTTTCAATATTTGCCAGCTTTGTTGAAGCAAAAAGCGATGCCTTCGTTCAATATTATAATGATAATCAGGATTGGGAGCGAAAACAGCAGTCAACTTATGATTTAAAAAAAGAAACCACTAGATAGCCCACTCTTCACTGAAACTGATGACAAAATGGCGGTATTACTTTTGGACTAACGGTGGAAAATGGAACGAAACTCTATGAATTTATTAGGGTTTCCTTTCGGTTTTCACTGTTTCTCGATCGATGTTATCAAGGCGATAGTTACAGAACAGGGGCACAGGTTTGCTAGTCACAACATGAGAGCCCCTTTGTTTTTAGACATTTCTAAAAATACAACATCACGCATGAATGCAAAGAACGTTTCTTAGAGACTAGGAAACAATCATTTTATAGTTGAATTTCCAATTCTAGGTTTGATGATTTCAAAAGAAACTATTGGGCCATTTAGAGGCGGAGCAAAGCCACTTTGAGCATAAACCCTTCAGCCCTCTTTTTAAGGTCTGTATGAAATTTCTTCATTGAATACAGAAGTGTTTACGACTGGATAGTATGAACAGGCTCTAATGTATTGTAAATT
Organism: Melanostoma mellinum; assembly: GCA_914767635.1. Classification (NCBI taxonomy): domain Eukaryota; kingdom Metazoa; phylum Arthropoda; class Insecta; order Diptera; family Syrphidae; genus Melanostoma; species Melanostoma mellinum. Next base: position 74,973,816 of record OU612059.1, read on the forward strand.
TTATTTAATGCAATTTTAACAGAGAAAAACTCAGCTTTTCTGCTAACACTTAATTAATTTCACATGTTCAATTTTTTTTTTTTCAATTTTCATTTTTGTTAGAGTCATTTTGAATAAAATTTGTCATAAGCCGAGCTGTTATATGGGAGGTACCCAGCTGGGCCAAAACAAAAATATAAATTTATGATTTTGGAGATTTCGAGAAAACTACTGCTCTGTGTTTATGTTTGAAGCAATTCCGTACAGCCGTTTGTTTTGGCAAAGCCACTTTTTACAAGCTCTTTCGTTGGTTTTGATACCACCACTTATTTTTACACTATCAATTCTCACACTTTTTGCAGTTTTTACACTGCACTGTCTTGGGATTGTAATGCTTCAGAGTTTTACTTAGAGGTACCTACATAAACTACTCCAAAACAAAAGTTTTCCTAAACGGGTTACTCTGTCCCATAGAGAACAGAATACAGAGGACAGAGTACACAGTACACAGTACACAGAATAAAATATTTTTATCTTTATGAAAGTTATTTATTTTTGCTATTTTTCATTTTAAACATGAAAGTATAAGAAAAATTTAATATATGGTTATATAATATATTTTTGGCCAGCTTTTACACCCAAATACCACACTGTCGCTGACGCAAAAAAATTAAACACATGAAATCGTATGGATGTGGCCACACAAATCCTGAGCGACTGAGCGATTTCTTGAGGGGACAGAGCGACGCGACGTAGCTCTGCAATCGAATCTGTCTTAATTTTTAGGATCTATACACTTTCAACTAATAAGCTACGACGAATCGCACTTGACGATTGCATTTTCCCAGCTAATCGCTCAGCGACGGCGACGTCGCTCAATAAATGGCCACCCATCGCTCAGATTCATCGCTCAATGCTGGGCCGGAGCCTTTTCAGTTTCTTAAGCCTGTTTTTTTTTTATTTTTTTTTTTTTGTTAATGATTTTTTTAAAACTGGAGTAAAGTATACCAAGTTTAAGATCTTGCCAGAAGCTCTTTCGAAAAAATCTGAGTCACCGTTTTAGATATCAAAATTTAAGAAAAAATGCAAAAAACTTAAAAATATAAATTTTTGAAATGTTGATACTCAATCTTTCTTAAACATCCTACGACTTCTTGAATAAGCTTTTCACGAGATAGTCAACTTTTTAAAAAACGGTACTATAAGGGGGTATCGTTTTTAGAATCTATTAAAAAAAATTTTACATCATTTATAAAAGAAAATTAAAAATTAGTACCTCACACCAAATTTAATCGTTAATTTAATGTGACATTCTTAAACAGAAGACCAAGTTTGGAAATATATGATCAAAAAATAAGGAAAAAACTACTGCTGCGTCCAAAAGGAAGAAAAAGCTTATTGTCCTTTGTTAAGAACATTACAAATTCCACTACGCTATCGATTCCAATGGTCATCTTCAATGACTCTTCATTATGTCAGCTCTATCGACAAAGCTTATTTGCTGGCAGCTCAGTTTGGTGCTAATTTGACACTTCCGCACTGTATATTAGCCCCTCTCGAGCTTGAGTATGTAGATTCTACAATGAAACAGATTTTTTTTCTTACTCACTCGGTTGCGAGAGTCTTCAAAAATCTCAAGGTGTTCTTCTACGCTGGCAAAAGTACTGCGTAAGCTTCTATATTTATCCAATTCTTTTGGACTTTTACCGAGCACCTGGAAACTGCATTTGTCCAGCCTGTTTCTAAAGACGGCGAATTTTCCTCCCCTTCCAATTACCGTCCAATTGCACTTACGTTACGTCCCTTCTTTCCAAGGTCATGGAAATGTTGATAAACTGTCAACTTATGAAATATCTTGAAGAACGAAAGCTTCTTAATGACCATCAGTACGGCTTTCGTAGCAAACGGTCCACTAGTGATTTGATGGCTTATCTCACCGAAAAGTGGAACCAATCTTTTCATTGTTTTGGAGAAAGTAAGATCATTGCCCTTGATATTTTTAAAGCATTTGATAGAGTTTGGCATCATGCTCTTTTATCGAAAATGCGTACTTTTGGTATCGATGAGTCTCTTCTTCGTTGGATTAGAAATAACCTTTCTGACCGTTCAATACAAGTTGTATTGGATGTCTTTAAGTCTGATACCGACTTCATAAATTCTGGTGTGCCCCAGGGCTCTGTTTTGTTTCCGACTCTCTTCCTCATTTTGATAAATGATCTCTTGTCTGGAACTTTTAATCCGCTTTACTAATTTGCTGACGACTCGACCCTCAGCTTTTCATATTCGTTTCCAAATTCATGTGCGTGCTCTTCGGATGTGGAACTGGAACGGATGCGTATGATAAGCTCATTGAATTCTGACCTTGACAGCATTGTTACATGGGGTCTTATGAACCGAGTAGAGTTCACTGCTTCGAAAACTCAATGCAGTCTCTTATTGTTGAAGCTTAACATTTCTCCATTGCCATTATCCATGAATGGTATCTGCATCCAAGAAACCGAAAAGCTGTCTGTACTTGGTATGTGTTTAAACGATGATCTTCGTTAGCATGACCACATATTTGAAGTCGTCAAAAACGCTGCTAAACTTATAAGGCCTTCATTCACCCAAAACTGGAGTATAACTCCCATATCTGGTCAGGTGCTCCTCAAACATCCTTGCACCTCCTTGATAGGGTACAAAATAGAGTGTTCAAATTGATAGGTGACAGTTCAATCGTATTTTATTATTATTATTATAACTTTATTGATACATAAGTCATTTACATAATCAATAATTAAGAAATAAAGCACTAGCTACCAGGGCTTTCGGCTAGGGTAGTTCAATCGTAGAATCGATTGATTCTGTTGAACACAGTCGAAACGTTACTTGTATCTCTCTCTCTTTTATCGCTTTTTTCACACAAACAGTGCTCTAGAGAAGTAGCCAGTTACATTCCTCCCCGGAAACAATTTAGCCGTAACACCCGCCTTGCTAGGAATGCTCATCAGTTTTACGTTGAGCCCAATTTCGGACGTACAGTCGTATTTCAGTCGCACCACCCGTATGTGGAATGCTTTATCTGGCTCTGTATTTCCTCTGCATTACGATTCACAAGAGTTCAAAAGCAATGTGCATCGGTGGCTCCTGTTAAATGCTCTCCTATTTCCCTAAATTCTCGCACTGTGTTCTATAACATTATGAGGGTAGTCATAATCCCTTGATGTGCGCGTTAACAAAAGAAAAAAAATGCCCAGCCCCCAGCTGAAACAAGCCTCAACGAATAAATTTTTTTTACGGAGAATGAGAAAAAGTGAAATGAAAGGAAAATTCTAATCGTGGAGGCGTTTTTGAAAATGAAAAAAAAAATAGTATTATCATATAGGCTGCATGGCAGGTGCCGTTATTTCAAGACCTAGCGACTCAATTTCAAAAACCCCTCTGAAAACTACACCACAGATCCTATCTCCAAAATTAGAAGAAAATCGATCAAACGGCTCACGCTGTAGATCCATATACGGACTGACAGACATACAGAATTACAGGACCTACTTCTTTTGTATTCTCTATCCTCGCAATGCCATGTGTAATTTTTATATGAATGCTGCACCATTGCAGAACTTGCCTTACATTACCTTTAATCGCAAATAAAAATTGTAATGAGGTTTTTTTGACTGTGGACAGTGCCCTGATAAAAAAACTTCAGGACTTTGTCTATGATTATTCAAAACGTTGACTTGGGGATGATTTGTTGTTTCAAGTCGCAGCATAGAACTTGCAAAATTTGACTTCAGATTCTCCATTTACACAGAGGACAAACGATAAAATTAAAAAAAAGAAAAAGTCCAAAATAGCATCTGGAAATAGAGAAGCTATGTCAAAAGTCATAAATGAAGCAAAATCTTCGAATGATTTTTATAATGATACTTTTTGCAAAGAAGTCCCTTCCTTGAAAATACGATCTTCTTAAGAATCTCCTGTTAAACCATAACATAATAACATATTATACATATTATGAACATACTTGATGCAATATAAGGCCACTTATCACTTTAAGACACCATAAGAGTTCCGTCAAGAGTGCTGTCGAAAAGCTTGTCTTTTGAGTGGTTTCACCTAACACGCCCGACACGCCCCACACATCTCAGGTGTCAATAGAAGTTTCCCTTTTCTAACGATGTCATTAAATTTATTTTGATGATCATAATTTATTTTCTCCTCCGACATAAACTGTTCTTTTGTATATTTTGACAAAGTGTGCACTTGAACTTGACAAAAGTTTTTGTTCCCGTTTTCCACCGACATTCTTTTGAAATGGGTTTGGTAACCTACCTACCTACCAACCTACCTACGAGTATTATATCAGCATGGCAAGGTTTGATGAATCGATGTAAGAATATGCTTTTCGGAATTCAACAGCAGCCGCAGACAATAATTTTTGGAATTTTTTTATTACATGATTCCCTTATAATGACCTCATTATATACCAATTTTCCGCAGATAGTATTCAACGTTTCCGAATTCCACGTGTCTGATGTCTGTAGAAAAGAAAAAGGAAGAAAAAGATAACCGTTGGCGGTTGACCTCCCCACCATAAAGGTTGGCTCCAGCAGCTCAGTAATTATCCTGTCACTTGCCACGCATTTCTACTTCCTACAAACATATAGAGAGACTATACTTTCGTTATTTCACCTTGTTATCTACGCCCAGCACTTTCGTTTGTTATCCATTCGTTCTCTTATATCCTTTTTTCTACCCTACATTTTGCATGAGGGAGCAAAAGCAGACAAACCCCTTCGGATATCAAAGAGGAAACCTACAATAGGGCAGAATGAAAAAAGGACCTTCGGAGAGGTGAAATTCAACGAAACTATGTATGTACGCGAATCTCTGCACGATTTTACAAACCAGACGGAGCTGTGTAATGCAAGAAGTAATTTAATCTGCACTGAAAGGACAGACACAACTTGCAGTGTGATTAAAAAGCACCTCTAGACATTGAACTCAACCGAAATACTGCATTATAAGTTGTAGTCCTTTGATGCAACAAGAAACTTGCTCATATCTGTACTCGTAGAGAAAATGGGAAAAACATAGTAAAACTAAAAAGAGCAAATACCAACCTAAACTGTTGTGACTCAGATTCAACTTGTAGCTGAAGAGGCAAAGCCGTGGCTTTTAGCAAAACACATCCAAACTACAAGTTGTTTTCCAGGAAATACAGTGAAACTGAAGGAGGGAAGTTTTTATATTTCGTGTACTTACATACATTAAACATGAAAGCCTCAAGAACAGAAATTATCTCCGCGGCAAGTGCATTTAAGGAGTTGTTTGTAAAAGCTCTTTTATTTGGCATACCATCATATCACTGTTGCCAATGTTGAAGAATTTTTTTTTTTGGTTTCAAGCAATGAACAAAAGAAATTGATTTGCAAGACCTTTGATGGAAAGCTTTTAATTTTAATATTTTTTAAAAACAAATTTTTAATTAGTGAGTTCGATTAGGTGGATCTTGGTTTTGATTTCGGTCAATGCCACGAAATGATCAATAGTATCTGAAACAGTTAAGTGAGAAAACTGTGATCATTCGAGATTATAATGCTCGTAACACCGGATTAAAAAGGAAGAAGAAGGAAGGATATCTAGAAGTGGAATGGCCCTAACCAACGGAATGCAAGAAAATCAGTTCTGCTCCCGGCAGTGGACGATTAAGGAACTCATTTCAGTATTCGAGTAAGAAAAAGATTCCGGTACCGGAAGAGGAAGAACCAGGAGCAGAGGATAGGAAGTAGTCAGGACCCAAGACTGGACGCTACCTCGTTGTGAATTTAGTGATTCCAAGCCAGACAACACCCGAAAGAGAATATGTTAAGATCTTCGCTGAGTTTAGGGAATTAACTCAATTTGTTGATAAGCCCACTCGGGTTCCTGATACTGAAGGCCATGCGGCCAACAATCTTGACCTATTCCTCACTTCTCATCCCGAAAAATACAGGGTTCTAGTATCATCTCCTCTAGGCAAATCGAACCATTGTGTCATATCGGTAGATTTTTCGTCTTCCGTCACGGTAAAAAAAGATAAAGTCCCTAAAAGAACTGTGTGGCAATATGAGAAAGGCAATTGAGACGGCCTGAATAATTTCCTTCGAAATTTTAATTGGTCAATGTGCTTTCTTGCCGGAAACGTTGATGCATCAGCTGATATGATATCTAACGTAATTCTTAACTGTATGAAAAAATTTGTATATTAATATCGCATACAAGATTCTCTACCGTATTGTGGTAGCGTCTGAAGCCATTCGTCAACAACCTTATAGGTCCATATCAGTGCGGCCTTAGACCAGGAAAGTCTACCATAGACCAAATCTTCACACTACGGCAGATCTTGGAAAAAACCCAGGAGCTTCAAATCGATACCTACCACCTTTCTATCAATTTTAAGGCCGCATATGACAGCCAGCATCTATAGAGAGGAGTTATATATAGAACCATGTCTAGTTTTGGCATCCCTACCAAACTTGTCCGATTGTGTAGGATGACGATGGAGAACGCACGCTGCTCCATCAGGGTCGGAAAAGATCTCACCGATACATTCGATGTCAAAAAAGGTTTTAGGTAAGGCAATGCACTGTCGTGCGACTTCTTCAACATCGTTTTTGAAAGAATAGTGCAAAACTCCCACGTCAAAACAAGAGGCACAATCTTTCAAAGATCTGTCCAATTGCTCGGATATGCCGACGATATTGACATAATTGTAAGAACGCAGCGTGATGTCAATGGTGCGCTTATGAGCATTGAGACGGAAGCGAAGAAGACGGGTTTAGTGGTGAATGAGGGCAAGACCAAGTATATGCTGTCATCAAGAAAGGACACCCAACACCGACGTCTTGGACAGAACGTCACGATAGACAGCTATAACTTTGAGGCAGTTAAGGACTTTGTCTGCTTAGGCGCCGCTATTAATACAGACAACGACACCAGCGCTGAAATCAAACGAAAAATAACTCTTGCCATTCGCTGTTTCTTAGGACTACGAAGGCAATTGAGTAGTAAAGTCCTCTCTCGAGCAACTAAAGTGTCCCTGTATAAGACACTTATCATCCCGGTTCTTATATATGGCGCAGAAGCATGGACCTTGTCAAAGGCAGACGAGAACGCTTTAGGATGCTTTGAGAGAAAAATTCTTCGGGTGGTTTTTGGTCACGTCTCCATAGATGGAAAGTGGAGAAGAAGATTTAACCACGAACTGCACGGTGACACTGACCTGGTCAAACGAGTCAATGTCCTGCGGCTTAAATGGTTGGTTCATGTAGAGCGAATGGACACCATCGCCTCGGCCCGGAAAGTCTTCGAATCCAGTCCCTAGGGACGACGCAGTAGAGGAAGACCGCGACTCAGGAGGCGCAAGCAAGTAGGAGAGGACCTCAACCAACTTGGCGTGCAAAACTGGAGGCAGCTAGCTAGGGACCGAGCTGGCTGGAGAAGCATGTTGGTTGAGGCCCTAGTCCGACGCGGACTGTAGCGCCACCTTAAGTAAGAAAGTAATGAGAAATTTTGTTCCTCACAGAACAAAAAGTATCATCCCCAAAGCAAATTCGTTGTTTGATTTAACATATAAAGAGGCGATTAGGATCGAGAAAGTAGTTCTCTAAAATTTAAAGATAACCCTACTGTAGAAAACCGAAATGTGTTCAAACGGGCCAGAAATATCTGTAATGCTCAAATACAAAAGGCTAAGTTTTTGCATGACCAAAAAGTAAGGCAAAAAATACTGTTGCGTCCAAAAGGAAGCAACAATTTTTGGTCTTTTGTTAAGTACGTTAAAAACTCGACCACGTCATCAGTCCCTACGCTCGTTTTCAATGATTCTCCATATGTAAGCTCCATCGACAAAGCCAATTTGGTGGCAGCTCAGTTTTCTTCCTCATAGCATATTGGCTCCAACTGAGCTCGAGTCTGCAAATTCTTTAATGAAGCAGATATTTTTTCGAACTCGCTCGGTTGCGAGAGTCCTTAAAGATCTCAATATACATAAATCCGCTGGTCCAGATGGTATCCCCGCCGTTATTCTGAAGAGGTGTTCTTCTACGCTGGCAAAACCACTGCGTAAACTTTTCAATCTTTCCTATTCTGCTGGGATTTTTCCGAACAGATGGAAAACTGCATTTGTCCAGCCGGTCCCTAAAAAAGGCGAATCTTCCTCCCCTTCCAATTACCGTCCAATCGCACTTACGTCCCTTCTTTCCAAGGTCATGGAAACGTTGATAAACCGTTAACTTATGAAATATCTTCAAGAACGAAAGCTTCTTAATGACCGTCAGTACGGCTATCGTAGCAAACGGTCCACTGGTAGTTTGATGGCATATCTCGCCGAAAAGTGGAACCAATATTTACATTGTTTTGGAGAAAGTAAGATTATTGCGCTTGATATTTCTAAAGCACTTGATAGAGTTTGGCATCAGGCTCATTTATCGAAAATGCGTGCTTTTGGAATCGATGAGTCTTATCTTTGTTGGATTAGAAACCTTTCCGACCGTTCAATACAAGTTGTATTAGATGGTTTTAAGTCTGATACCAACTTCATAAATGCTGGTGTGCCTCAGGGTTCTGTTTTATCTCCGACTCTCTTCCTCATTTTCATAAATGATGTCTTGTCTGAAACTTCTAATCAGCTTAACTGTTTTGCTGACGACTCGACTCTCAGCTTTTCATATTCGCTTCCAAATTCACGTCCCTACTCTTTGGATGTGGAACTGGAACGGTTACGTTTGATAAACTCATTGAAATCTAACCTTGACAGTATTGTTACATGGGGTCATAAAAACCGCGTAGAATTCACTGCTTCGAAACTCAATGCAGTCTCTTATTGTTGAAGCTTAATATTCCCCCATTGCCATTATCCATGAATGGTACCTGCATCCAAGAAACCGAAAAGCTGTTAATACTTGTTATGTGTTTAAACGATAATCTTCGTTGGAATGACCACATATGAAGTCGCCAAAAAAACTGCTAAATGCTGAGGCTTCTTAAGACGATGCGGGAAGTTCTTCACCCCTTCTGATCTGGCTACATCTTATAAGGCCTTCATCCACCCAAAACTGGAGTATAACTCTCATATCTGGTCAGGGGCTCCTCAAACATCTTTGTGCATAACAGAGCTTTAAGATTGATAGGTGATAGTTTAATCGCAGAATCGATTGATTCTCTTGAACATCGTCGAAACGTCACCTGTCTCACTCTTATTTATCTTTTTTTCACAAACAGTGCTCTAGTGAAATAGCCAGTTGCATTCCTCCCCTGAAACATTTAAGCCGCAACACCCGCCTTGCTTGGAATGTTCATCAGTTTTTCCTTGAGCCCAACTTCGGACGTACAGTCAAGCATAGAGATTCTTACTTCAGTCGCACCACCCGAATGTGGAATGCTCTGCCTGACTCTGTTTTTCCCCTTCATTACTATTCGCAAGGGTTCAAAAGCAACGTGCATCTGTGTCTTCTTTCAAATCCTCTCCTATTTTCTTAATTGCTCGCACTGTGTTCTACATATAACATTATAAGTGTAGTCATAACTCATAACCTAGAGTGGGGGGGGGGGGGTATAAGTCGGGTCTCAGCTGTGGGGTGACTCAATGTGCTATCAGGTGGTTGTGATATTATTACATTGAAAAAATATTTTTCTAGTTTGGTATTTCTCGTATTGTCGTAGCTTTGAGGTAGTGGAACACTTTTTGTTCTGCTTCTTCGTCGTTGCGTCCATCATAAGTTGAACTAAATGAACCAGAATAAGTTGTAGAAACCGTGTGGTTTTTGGTGATTATAATCACATTTTGGCCCTTCATAAGATAATTTAGACATGGAACAACCCAAAGCCGGGAGGTTTGCTGACACATTCTGAAGTCACTACCTTGAGGTGGGTAAATGGAATAATTCATGTAATCCTTTCCAGATCACGGTGCTCGTAACAACGGAAACAAGGAAAGAGAAGAATATCGTCCATCAGACTGAGAAATTATCAGCGGTATTTTCGTGTATGTTATAATCAAGTAAAGTATTCAAGCATTTACTCCGTCGCTAGCTTCTGCATTCAAGTCAATTAAGACGTCAAGGCATTGGTAATATGATTCTTTACCCCTCCTCTTCTGTGTTTTACCCAACTCTTAAAACCATTACTGACATGACACAGCAACCTTCGTAGATGGTTGTGTTTTTTGTGTTTGATTAAAAAAGATCTGGAATATGTACTTGCAAATTTTTGGACTACTCGCGGTCTGTTAAACTATAGTTAGTCATACAGATCTTCAAAACCATTGATGCACTTCAAGCCTGTTTCTTTCTAAACAAAATACTATGTAACCTAGACTCTCCTTATCATGGTGTAAGTCTCGATAATGTGTATGATAAAATCAATGCACTCAAAAATGATTTTTCTCCCGGTATTCTTGCCACTTTCCTAAAAAAATTTAAAAAACGTACTCTGTCAACCCCTAACAGCCTTATTTGAACTCTCACTCTCGCAAGCAGTTTTGTCCAACATTATGGCAAGATTCGTTCATATTTCCAATTCATAAGAAAGGCAGTAAAAGTGATATCTCCAATTTCCGTCCTATTGCTAAACTCTCCTCTAATCCTAAACTTTTTCTATGACTTGTTAAAGTCTATTGTTTCTCCGCTGCAGCATAGTTTTTTAAGGTACAAGTCAACCACGACAAACTAAACCCATTTTTATTCTACGGCACGGCGCCCTGTGCTCTTGAACATAGCTGCGAAGCTGACGTAATCACTACGGACTTCTCAAAAGCATTTGATAAAATCTCCCACCATTTATCTGGATTTCCTCCGCATTTCATCCAATGGGTGAAATTCTATTCAGGACACCGCTTGACCGCATCTATAAGGTATTGCTTAGAAGTTTCTTATCTATTTCCATTTCTGCCTCGCCAGGTGTGCCTCAAGGTAGCCATCTCGGTCCTCTCCTTTTTGCCATAAGCGATGTTCATATGATTATTTCGCTCTCAAATCTTTCAATCTATGCAGATGATATAACATGAAATCGTTCAAACAAAACAGCCTGACTACTTATACAGTAAACTGAATTTCCCTCATTCAACAAGGTCATTTGCTTTTATACTACCTCGCTACAAATTTCTCATTACTGAGCGTCAATACTTTTCCATGTTATTCGCCTTTGGAACTCCCTGCCCATAAGTATGAGAAGTGTAAGAAGCACAAGAAAATTTAAATCATTACTTTTTAATTATTTGGCAGATCATTGAGAATGTAAATTTACCCATTTATATTACCTTTTCTTTTCTCTTACTTTTAATTTTTGCTATCATTATTAATAGTTAAATTTGTACATATTACTTAAATTTATTTTCTAATATTAATTTAAAGGCTTTCAACAACTTATAAAACTTCTGTCCTACTTTGTAAGCGATTTGAAATAAATAAATTAAATTAAATTAAATATAAAAATTATGAAGTCAATATCGACACTTCGTGATAACTCCTTACTTCAACTTGGCTTAGATTCTTTTCTTAATTTGTGTCACAAGAATCTGTTTGATCTTAATGGGAGCAAATGTCGATTCATTACTTTTTCACGAAAACGAATAGAGTAGGTATATCGGACATATGAATTTTGTGGTATACCCGTTCCAGTTTTTTTCTTCTATTCGAGACCTTCGAGTTTATAGTGATAAGGAGCTCAACTTTCGTTTCACTATAGACCAAATTATCGCTAAGGCGAATTCTTCCCTTGGTTTCATAAAACGTTGGTCTAAGAAATTTTAAAATCCTTATATAACCAAATCACTATACATAACTTTTGTCAGACCTATCCTAGTATGCATCTCAGTTTTGGTCTCCCTTTATCAAGTCACTCAGTCAAATAGAATTGAAGCCGTCCAACGTAAATGCAGATTCTTTCTCTTTGCCTTACGCCATCTACCGTGGTCAAACCCTCTCATCCTGCCTCCATACGAAGATCGTTTACAACTTATTCATATACACAACCTCGCCAAACGTCGGCTTCGTGCAATTGCTGACATACTTTTTGTACTCCAAATAATGACTGGTGCAATTGAATCTCCCGCACTCCTTGAAAATTTTTACCTTAATACCAACCCTCGTAGTCTACGGTCCATCCCTTTTTACAACCTTCCCACTCACCGAACTAACTACGGCCATTTTAACCTCATTACTCGAATGTTGCGCTTAGCCAATGATGCACAAGATATCCTTGGTTTTAACGTAAGCTTACCATCTCTTAGAAAAAAATTATCCTCTACCCATTTTCAACTTCCTGATTAAATTTGCCTAAGCTTCTCAATTATATTAACTTTCATTTAATAATATTTATTGTAAATAGTATTTAGTAATTAAGAAAGTAATTTTTGTAAATATTTAAGTTTTCTTTCTATTAGTATGTATGTTGCTTGAACTGAGCCAGATAAGCAAATAAATAAATAAATGGCAGAGTTTTTTGACTATTCTCCGAGTATCTGGAAAGCTATAATAAAAGAAGGATGCTATCCGGTATTTGGGTCTGAGTGTTCCAGTTAGTATTTTAAAAACCTCCGACGGAAAAAAATGTCAACAAATGAAATACTTCTCCTTCTTCTTCCTTTGACTTAACTGCTTCACACTAATGATCGACTCGTAGTAGGTTACACAACTGGTGAAATTCTTATAAAACAAAATAATAAAATAACTTGTCACCACATTTGGCAACATTATGACCTGTCTGTGCTCACCGTGTAATGTGTAACCTGTAAGCTTGGTAAATACAAAAAAAAAATCATCTCTAGGGTATGTATGGATAGAGAAAAAAGAAAACCAACAAGTAGCAGCAACCTTCAACAGCAAACAGCACCACCATCAACAGTTGGGGCTTATTGGAATGGGGCGTCACAGAACAAAAAGTGCTTTCATCCTTGAATGTCCTTGAAAGCTTCCTATTCGTACTCAACTCTGGCTGCCTGTTTGCTGCTGCTGCTGCTTTTCGGTTTGGTAGTTTCGTTTTTCCATCTGCACGGAACGGACGTGTTCGGAAAATTTTTTTTTCTAACGGATTTTCACAGAGCAACCCGCTTGCAGGACTTCAAATTAAAACACAAATCAGTTCGGCAAGACAAAGCATATTATTTGTAGTGCGTGAGATGTGGAAAATTCTGTGTTTTGTCACTTAACAAAAATAAAAAATAAAAAATCCTTGTTCCTTACAAAATTATATGTTGGAGCTTTTTTCCTCGTTTACTCTCTTGTCATGTGTTCCGCGTTAAAAATTATCCTTTGTGTGTTTATGTAACGAATGCGTGATTGTCGCTGGTCGTATCAGTGAGTTTTGCATATAAAGTCCTGCATATGTACGTACTTGAATCTACCAATGTCGAGAGAATCTTATTTTCCTACAGTCTCCAAGACTGACATTAATACGAGTACACAACGCTGCTACAAGTGAATATCGAGGACAACTTGTTTTATTTACATCGTGTCCTGTGCATGTGCCGTCTGCCGTGTCCCGTGTGCCAGAAAATGTTGCAGTTTGATTGATTGCTGCACTCACAGCTAGAAGGCAGAAAAATGTGTCGGAGATAAACCAATTTACCATAGTTTGAGTAAGAGTATATACCTAACAAAATGTAATTTACCCATATGATCCTTACTAGGATAAAACGATATAATTAAGTTTTCACTCCAGTGGACTGCTTTTGATTTAAGGCTTGAGGTGAGTTGAGGATTTCGGGAAATTTATGTTGCAGATCACGTCTCTTCGGTTGGTAGCTAGGTAGTAGGTACCTACTTGCCTATGCTTTTCCTAGGACTCAATTTATATTCAGCTCGCATCCCTTAACTGGTAACAAAAACATTGCTCCCTTCATCGCCAGTTGGAGCACCTGTCTCAACTTCGATGATTTTAATGCTTCGCTGACTTAAATCAGACATGAAATGGTTCTCGGTGCTTGCGTTCACAACTTATAAAATGATTATATATAAAATGATTATAAGAAGTTTTGAATGCAAACGAGAGATTGCTTGCACCTTCAGTGTTTTTCAGATTTCGAGTGCACTTGAAAAGCACGATTTTCAGACAATCGTATTTAGTGTGCACATGTCAAAGAACGTCTTAATATCTTTGAACATGATTTTATGGACTCGTCTTCTACCATGCCAAGGATGAGATATCCTTAGACAGCGGATCATTTTCAGGATGAGAAAAATAATCAGAATCTTCAAATATTTTGCTTTTTGAAAACGTTTTCCATTTTGTAGGATTAAACTGCTGGGAGCTTAATAGTTCATAGACTTACATTTGGGGAAAACTTGGAAACTTTTCGACTTACTCGTTAGATTTGTAATTGAATCGGATTATGTATTTACTCCCAGGTGAGTAGAACTCGAAGGTAAATATTGGGTTTTCGGAAAACTGCTGTTGCTAGTAGTTAGGTTGCTCAGCTCCTCGTTTAAGTGCCTTTCATTTTTAATGTTTCTTTCACCAAATTGTATTTGTTTTATTAAGTTGTACCTACCATTTTCGAAAACCTTCTTTGGGGAACTAAGTTAAGAGTTGGTAGGACTATGGACCTTGGTAAAGTGTTTATTGATTTTTCAGTTATCCTTTTTTATATCTGGCTTAGTAATCGTTTTACGAGTTGTGCCTTGCGATGTTTTTGTCTGTATAGAGAAAAGAGCTGGAGTCCATTACTTTCAAGTTTTTTTTTATGAGAAAAGTTACTTCTGTCTTCAAGACCGGATACCTCCTTAGTTTAGTTATTTTCTTATCTGTTAACACGCCGTTCCGTACTGCTATTGAAACAAAAGCAATACCGTTAATATGTTGTCTGTTTTTAGGAGAAATAAAATTTGAGACCAGATGACCCAGTTTGGGAAGTTATAGGGACTAAACTTGGGTACAAATCCACTTGAAACTGCTTAGTCAGTTTTTTCCAATATAATTGGAAAATGGAAACGTGTGGTGTGGACGAACCAATTTAAAGATAAGCTCAGCTAAACATCAGGTGGTGTCGCAATCATACACGTATTGAAATTGTAACCGAGCCGTTTCTGGAGGAATTGATTAATTTTTGAAAATACATAGGTACTTATTTCCATGCTTTGCCGTTATTGTGGATAAAGGGATCAGATTCACAGTACTCGAAACGTTTGTCTGGCTTTGCGTTTTTGAATTTAGTGAAGGATTTAAGGATTTAAATAAAGATTTTTATTTTGTTATATAAGCTTACGTTAAGGACTTGTCATTCTGACTACGATCACAGTCGCATAATGAAGGAAGTAAGAACCTTAATTTGAATGGTGTTTAATTATAATGGTTTTTAATTATCATTGCCTAACTTCGCAACAAATTCCCATTCCCATTCCTCACATTGAATTGCCTTCCTGTCCCCTGATTATTCGGCTATAGGGCGAATATCATTTAAGGATGGTAAAATTGATATCTGCTTAACTTTTTTGTTATTTCAAACCAAGTCTTCGAGACGCGCTGTGGTTTCAAGCGACTCGACGTTTCTCGTTGTAAAAGAAATAACTTTTGGACGTATGCAGATATCTGCACAATGTTTGTTCCTTTAATGGTGCCCGTGGAATAATGCTTAACCCTCCGTCCTCCATCTGGGGTATGAGATACCCCACACCAAATTGAAAACTGTGTAATAACGGGTACAATTTTTTCTCAGCCATACCATGCCTATGTAAATTAAGTTTAACATCTGCTGCAGTAATAAGAGGTCCTTTTTCGCAGTTAAGATTTTTTGCAGATATATAATTTTGCTGTTAAATTTGGTGTGGGGTATCATATACCCCAGAGAGAAGTTGATGTTAGTATTTTTTGTGTGAACAAATCACAAAATGAGGCAACATCCAGTGTAATAGCTCTTCAACCAACAAATTTGGAAAAATACTTCCGTTGTAGCTTCTGCGATAGAAAAAAGATAAAAAGCAAAAAATGTGTGTGCTACATGTCACCTTGCAATGTGCGACGATCATCGCTCGATGAATTGTACAGAATGTACAAATAAAAAAAAAAAATTTTTTAAAAAGTTCCGGTTTTTAACCTTAACCGCTAACAGGGCTTGGTGACAGAACATTAATAAAAACAATTTCATACGCTTAAATAACATTTTCCAAAACATTTTGAACGATTTTTTTTTTTTTTTTTTTTGTAATAGCTTCTAAAAAAATGAATTTTTAAAAAACATCTACTTTTTTTTGCTTTTTTTTGGATTAAAATTTTAAAATATTTTTTTTTCTGTATTTTATATTTACTATATTTTGTTTAATTGAAAATTATTATAAGAAATTGATGAAATAAAAATATAAACAGTGAATTTTAAAAATAATTTTACAAAAACAGTTTTTTTCTAATTATTTATGTTTGGGGTATGTCATACCCCAGATAGAGGAACTTGTAAGAAAAAATAAGATGGAGGACGGAGGGTTAAGCCTGTTACTCAGGAGGTTCGTTGTTCTTATCCTAATAGAACACAAGAATTTTTTTTTCACGGGCATAGCCTTTTGCGAGGAATTGGGTAGTCTTCCGATGGTAAATTCATTGCGATGAAAAGCCCTTCCCAATAAGCGTTTCCGAAACGGGGGAAAATTGTAGGTCCCCTCCATTCCCTCACAGAGCCTGGTTGTGAGAGATGTGCTAAGCTATACGAAGCTCCGAACACCCTCTCTCTCTTTTGCGCCATCCTATGTATTTATGTATTTAGAAGAAATTTCCTAAGCAATAAACATCATAAATCAAAAAAAAAAACAGACTGTTTCGCAATAGTCGAAGTAAGACTTTCATTGAAAAAGCAATGAACAAAATAACGCATTAAAAAAAACTTTTAAAATTATTTTTCAATTTTGCAAGAAAAGCTTTTGCCCGTTTTCATATTCTGAAATAATAAGGATTGCAACAGTTGATGCTAAATGAAAAAAATCACATTTCTGAAATAGTTTTTTAGCAAGTAGTATAACTACATAAAAATACTTTTCCATTTTGTTTCGCACCTGTATACGTATTAAATAGAAACAAAAATTTTTTAACTAAATTTCTTATATGAAAAGAATTCAAATAGGCTGCTTCCATTGTCAGCATTGCTTCTGACATCTGAGGAAATATAAAAAGTGTTTTAACTGTTAAAAACTTTACTAATCTTTTCATTTATTAGTTTGAGAAACACGTGGATTATCTCAACTAAAAAACTAATCAGTTGTATAGACTTCAACCAAAGCTCAAATGAAAATTTATTAAGTTTTGTAAACAAATAATTTGGACCAAAAAAATTACTACACGGTTAAAAATTTTGATATACTTTTTAATACAGCCCTTGTATTACAGCTGTATGCAATACAATGAAAATTAGTTTTTAATATTTCCCAAATATTAACTTTCTTTCTTAATTATTGTGTATTACATTTTAATATTTCTGTATTAGGCTTACAATTTGTAATACAAAACCGATTAAAATGTAATCAACAAGATTAAAAAACAATACTTTAGTATTGAAATCTAATTATTCAGACCTTTTTTAAGATTGTAGGCAAATTTGATATTTAAATTTAATACCATAATTCTTAGCTTTCAACTTCTTCAATATTACAATTTAATAATCAGAGGTTATTTTATTCCATTTGCTATGTCAATGTACTGATATCCAGTATTACATTGGATTCACAAGTTTGGTGGTACCTGCGTGGTGTGATGGTTAGCATGTCCGCTTGTCAATCCAGAGGTTCGCGGTTCGAATCCCAACAGAGGCTAAAATGTTTTTCAACGAGTATCTCCTTCGGCGAGGAATTCGCAGTTGGTTAGGAAATTCATTGCCATGGCAATTGGAGAGTGCAGTTATTAAAAGAGAGAGCAAATATTAAAAGAGAAGCAGTTAGTAAAACAAATATTAAAATGTAATAATGTTAAGATATTAAAAAGTAAAGCGTACTTTTTCATTACCTTGCACCTTTACTTTTGAATATCTTAATTATTACATTTTAATATTTGTTTTATTAACTGCTCTCTTTTAATACTTGCAGTTTATTAGATTCTAATAAATTTTTGGTGTTGTCATATATGCAACCCAAAAAATATTAAAATCAACACCAAAATTTTTAACCGTGTATTCATATACCTATGACATCTACATAGAGGAGGCCTGCTTAAGATGACATCCTCGAAAATATGACATAGGTACTTGCATATTCTCAATAACCATAGCTGGTACAGTTTTTTTGAACACACCCAAATTTACATGCGTTTAAATTGGCAACAAACAGCATGATGCAGATTTTCTCAGTTGGCGATTGTTTTTCTACCTGAACGTCAAAAATTTTGAGTCGAAAATTTTTTTTTTGTCAATTGTTTTAACGAAGCTGAGTTACTGTATTGAGTCAGAAGTGTTTAATAGGTACATTTTCTAATATACAATGTCATTTCTGTGTAATATTCATAATTGCCAGATCGTGAAGTGTTTGCGCATTTGATATTGAAAACGTTTCCGGTCATGTAGGGCAAAATGCCATGACGCTCGTACGTCCAAGTTGACATATATGTCATCTCATCATCTTGTCATCTTAAATTAGGGCTCAGGTACAGGCCAAAAATGAAAAAGAGAACCGTAAACGTCCGATTTTACAGGACATTGACATGACTCCGCAGGAATTTTCAGGTGATGATGACGATGTAGCTTGTATTTACTGTAATGAGTTTTAGAGTTTTTCACGTCCAGGAGAGCATTGGCTTTGCTGCCAGGCCTATACTAAATGGTGCCACGTATTGTGCGCCGGTAGAGACCTGAAATTAAAATAACTTGATCTGCAATGAAGACTAATAAATATAGGTATGTCATATTACCTAAAGGTAAGTCAACTTAGACTTGGCTGTGAATTAATTTTAAATTAATTTATCAAAATACTAATTTACGTTTCACTTAATAACAGCTAAGTTTTTTGTTGTGACAAATAAACGAATAAACTGAATTCTCTTTATTTTTATTGCTATGAGTGCAAGTTTTTTTTTTATTTTAAGCTTCAAAGAAAAAGTATGTCATCTTTTTGCAGAACTCCTCTCCTCTGAGCTACAAATTGTTTTTTAATTTTTTATATGTACAATTCTCTCTGAGTTACCCCTTGTTGAAAATAACGCTAGAATTTAACATTTTTCCTTATATCCCTCCATTTTCGCGAGTAAACAAAATAACATAAATAGGGTGGCGCAACAGAGCGAGGAGCCCCAGGGCCTAGCAAGCGTATAATGGCGATGTTCAAAAAATTTCGTAGTAGGTTTTTTTTATTAAAATTTCGATGTGTTCTTTTGCAAACTGGACATGATACCTATATTAATTTTTGTGTTCGCTCCCGTTTATCAATGTCAAAAAGAATTCATATCGGACCAGCACAATTTTTCCCCTGCAGTTATAGTTCTAAAATTCTTTGTTTGGTTCCCTATATTCCCTTCAGTTGTCTGACTAATATCGCAAATCTGCCTTGCTTATGAAAAAAGAAAAATGTCGGGAAGCTATTTAGCACTCTTTCCTATAGGTACCTGAAATATATCGGGCAAACAGTTCAGCTTTGAATGATAAACTGATAAGTCAATTTTCCGGGCGAATATTTTTGCTGCTCAGCTCAAACCCACAAAGACAAAAGTTGTGTTTTTATTTCTAACAAAATTTATGGATGAGCATATAAGTAGTTATACATATTAAATTGTGACCACAAAGTATATGTAAAATCAAATGTTATCTCTCAATAAAAATTCAAAAAATACATTTTCCATGTTCTTTTTGCCAATAAAAATTTTACAAGAGGTCGAGGCTCGTTTAGTGTTGCGGTAAAGGTTGTAATAAAGCATATTTATAGAGAATTTAGCTTTATAAGGTTTAAGAGCTTGGATATGTTGTAAGGCACACATTTAGAGCATTAAATAAACTAAAATTGACAGAAACTGTAACAAAGTTCAAAATAGAGCAGTAGCCACGGACTTCACTGTTTTAAAGCTTTTCTAAAGCATATTTAAAACTTGCAGCTCCAAAAATACAGTATGTTCGAGTAGCACGAACTATATTCAATTCATTTCAATTTCATTTAAAACTCATTTTTATTCTTATATAATATATAGAAGAATATATTCAATTTCCATTAATTAGAAATACTTATAAACTAAAAATGTAATAGGAAAACATTGAATTCAGTACTTTTGGGATCACACGGATCATGTGTGTGGAAAAATTGTTGACCGTATGATTTATATCAAAGGGGCGATCACATTTCACATGGTTTTTGACTTTTGGATTTGCGGCCCAATGCATTTCATGAACCTCCTTATTCCGAAATGCAAAATTCGAAAATGCTCTCTTGGCGGTGGAATTTCTCTTGAAGAACTGGCAAAAATCTTCTTCCGTGATAAAACATTTTTTTAAGATTCGATCCATTATACATAAACTTTTTGAATTTCCCGCCTTAATGGCAACCTGGCCCCGTAAGCAATCATCTTCCAGTTGACTCTTGTCAAAAATTGAACAGCTGCAACATTTACATTGTTTTTTAGACTACCGCGTTGACTGAGAAGAAAATGTAAAAAAGTGAATCTCGTGACCTCATAAAACATTATTTTTGCGAATAAAATCCATTACGCAAGCCATATTTAAGCTTCATAAATATTATGGGGACTCTGCATCATCCATTTCCATGGTAAAAAAAAGTGGTTGGCTGAATTCCGATGTTTCCATTAGACTGGACCAAAAAATTTTTTGTATTTTTGTTTCAAAAACCATATTGAAAATATTGTTTGGGATAGCTAAAATAATTCCAAAAAAGTTTTAGCTCAAAAAAAAAAATATTTAGGGGTCTATCAATCGTGTTTTATTTTTCTTAGATCTAACCTTACTTGAGCGTCAAAACTGTTCAATTATTTTGAGCCCAACAAATTTAACGACATTATCCTACACAATCGGACAAGTTTGGTAGGGATGCCAAAACTAGACATGGCTCTATATAACGCCTCTCTATAGATGCTGTCATACGCGGCCTTAAAATGGATAAAAAGGTGGTAGATATCGATTTGAAGCTCCTGGGTTTTTTCGAAGATCTGCCATAGTGTGAAAATTTCGTCTACGGTGGACTTTCCTAGTCTAAAGCCGCACTGATAAGGAAGGACCTATCAGGTTGTTGACGAATGGCTTCAGACGCTCACACAATACGGCAGAGAGATTCTGGAATGATCAGATTCATATAAAAGAGATCCTGGTTTATCGATATAAATGTTTCATTCTGCATTAGCCTTCCTTATTTACATTTATGTAAGAAAAAGTGCGAATTTTCCATTCGTATTAATTTTGGTGCAATGTTTTTAAGAGTATAGAGAACACAATTCGAATTATGCCTAGCAAAAAAAAAAAAATGTTTTTCTGTGTGGTAATTAAAATCAAGAAATGGGAAACGCAGTCAAATTAAAAAGAGAATATAGACCGAAAAAATTGGAGTCAAAAATTGATTCATGGTTATTAACTTTGAAAAGGAATAAAATACACATCCGATTTTGATCCAATTAACCATAGTTAAGAAAATTAGGTCGATTCGTTAGAAAAACACAATTTCTCTCATAGTATGTACCTATATGTACTTAACGACGTTCAAACCCGAAAACGTTAATACTACGAAGTAGGTTGTTTTGATATTCATACAAATTGAAATACTTGAACTTAATTATCTAATGACGGAAAGGAAATAAAAGATTGAGTCCTTTTTCATTTGAATAAAGTATCTGATAAGTATTTACATTCAAAATATTTTTTTTATGCCCCAAGGTTAAGAATGTGCACACTCGTGTCGACAGCATAATCTTTTCAAAGGCATTCAATTTGAAATAAAGCCTTCATCATAATTCCACACTCTTCATGGCCTATTTATTAACTTCTTAACATGAGTGTTGTTCACCAATATCCGAAATGAAAACAAAAATTCTTTATTTTTTTTTTTCTTGCCTTACTCACATATACATATGAGCGTTAGATATTCATTATTTGATTTGATTGAAGAATGAAATTACGAACTTCCATTGGAAAAGTTCTGAGACACAAGTATGAAAGCAGAAATCAATAAATTCAATATTAATATATGAGTTTGTGAGAGACTCCGATAGTCCCTTAGCAGATTAGACAGATAATTAATTATGGATTGCGATAAAGCGTTTTAGTTCTTAATGGAACGAATGATACAGCCCTTCAACCAAAGAACAAGAACATACTTTTTGTTTCAAAGAACTTTGAGAGTTTCTTGAAAAGAAAGCCTTCCAATTACTGTTTATTTGAGAAGGGAGTTGAGAAACTCTTTAAGAGGATTCCTTTAAGTGCGGGTCAGAGTTTCTTTTGGAAGAACGAACTTAGTGCCTAGATTTTCTAGATTTTATGTGCTGTTAAATGTAAAAATTTTGTTCTTAACAATAAATAAATACTTAATGCGTTGATGTTTTCGCGGAAAAGCTTTCATGATTTGCTTTATTTTTCGGCAGAACAATAATAAATTTATGAAAGGTTTTTTTTTAAAGCCTTCGAGAGGAAAAATCACTTTCCATGCGCCAAGAAGCCATACTCCGCTCTAGTGAAAATTCTGGGAATCGTTACTGGATACATTCTGGAAAAACCAATTTGTTTTTCCCGATATTAATCTTTTCTCAGAATAACTCTCCCTCAGTATCAACAAGCAGAACTGATTTATTTACTTATTTCTTTATCTTATAACTTATTTGTTTCAACTAACGCCTAACAACTAACGGCTAAGATTAACTTCGAAAAACCAACTTGTTCGATGGGAGTTTAAATTAAAATAATTCAACAATTGGGGACGATATGGTGGAAGCGTAGAGCGATCTTCCCAGATTAAATCCCAAGTGGCAACAGTAGGACCAATTTCCATCCTTTGGACAGATTCTGTTTTTGCATATAGGTAACATTATGGGGGTGACCAACCAAACTTGACAAGCGAACTCCAATCGGCTTTTAATGAGAACAGCGTAAGAGTTTTTGTAGCAAATGGATTGTCAAACCAACGTTTGATAATTCTTTGTCTTGATTTTATGCTATGTGGACCAAGTAGTTAAACTCAATGGTCAATGATAATTGAAGTTAAGCTCTCATTCAAGGAGCACTCTTAAATTATTCAACTTTTCACATCACTAGTCTCCATTTAATCCAAAACTTACGAGAGAAAGCCATGACCTTGGAATTTAAATTATTTTGGCATAATTTAACTATCGCAGTTGAATTATATTATAAAGAGCATCAAAATAATTTTCTTAATTGGAAGATTCCTCAGTATTTGAATGTATTAAAAACATTTTAGCATCATCGACGTTGAGGACAATCTCTGAGTGACGAAACACATGAGTCATCTACAAACAATAAAAAAAATGGGCGGGACTGGGTCGCACGAACTTGTGATTGTGTTCTAACTACAATACCAAAATCTTAAGGCTGAGTAAAAGGCTTTAATATTCGCTCTTAATATGTTTGGTGGTACAGGGTTACCAATTACACATTAATTATTAAAATTTGAAAAAATCACACAAAATAATGAAAAAATTAAAATTTAATATTCCAAAGGCTTCAAGTGAAAATCTAAAAACGCCATTCCCTTGCAGTTGCTAATACATATAAACGCTGAAAATGTAGCCAAAATCGTTGTACCGGTTCAAATAAAAAACTGTTTTCTATTTTTCACTTTTTTTTTA
The DNA here is from genome assembly GCA_914767635.1 of Melanostoma mellinum. Taxonomy (NCBI): domain Eukaryota; kingdom Metazoa; phylum Arthropoda; class Insecta; order Diptera; family Syrphidae; genus Melanostoma; species Melanostoma mellinum. Next base: position 74,997,507 of record OU612059.1, read on the forward strand.
AACGAGTTTTTTAGATATCCAGTGTGCTCAAATTAAGATCTTGGCAGAAGTTGTTTTGACGAAAAATTTGAAATTTTTCAAATGTTGATATGCAATCTTTCTTAAATAACTTAGGACCTTTAAAACACAAAATTTCGACTTTTTCCAAAAAATTTGTTTGCATCATAAGAAAGACAATCTGAAATTTATGCTTCACATGAAATTTAATCGAAATCGTTGAAACCGTTTTGTTGAAATTTAAGTATTATCATATCGGTATGGCAGGTACCCTTATTTTGAGACCTAGATACTCAATTCCAAAAACTGCTCCGTAGACTGCCTCACAGAGCCTAACTGCAAATTTGAAAGAAAATAGGTCATGTAGTTCAGGCTCTGTAGATCCATAAACAGACAGACAGACAGACAAAATTACAGGACCCACTTATTTCGTAATCTCTATCATCGTATGTAATGTTTAATTGTTATTTCAAATATTGTTGTTTGATTGGGCTCATATGGTCTTAGGGTTGCCATATTTTGACTTTGATGTCATTTTTTTCCTGCAGTAAGTAAGTAAGAAGTGGTACTCCATGTGTTACATCTATTGCCGTTGAGAAACAATTTCTTTTGTTGCATTCAACCATTCAAATACAAAAAAAACTCTCCGTTGAAGAGATTAATTGCAGCCATATTGACCCAACTTTTCCATGGTATATCGGAAAAATTTGAACAATTCACGGACTTGTAGAAAAGATAGCACAAGACTGCATGTATAAGGTTTTTGGAGTGTGCAGCCATGGTCATGCAGATTCTCTACAGCACGTTCACTGTGAGATGGAGGCCTTAAAGTTGAATACTTATTTTGAACTCTAACAACAATGTGTGAAACAAAACACATTTTTGGAAGCAAGTACCTAATGATTCTCTTAATATTAAGCAAAAATTTATAATCCTTGCTTTAAGACACTTATGTTAAATTCAGTGAACAGCCGCAGAAACTTTGCAGATTTCTTCATACAAATGTTGTCCGAGACTGCGCCTTAAATAATCCGCCCACGTGCTTCAATGTTGGCTTCCAGTGCGTCAATATTGGCTTCCAGTCGCCACAGACGTGAGCCCTAACATATCTTCACACACAATAGTCCAGCGGCGTTAAATTGAACGGCCTCAAACGTGTAATAGACTGTTCACCGAACTGGCCTTTCAATTGGCATGTGGCAGCGTCTTGATGAAACCAAATGTCATTCTACGTAAGTGTGTTGGTATTTTAATGTCCAACAATATAAATTCTAAACTTTGACATCACTTTTCAACGACTTAAAAAAAGACTTATAACTTTGGTGTAACCCCGATCTAAGTTGAATTCGATTTCTCTGTGAATACTTATGGTAGAGACCTAATTTTGGAAATCATTTTTATTAGAAATACAAGTCTTTAAAACTGTATTTCGGTAAACCTCATATGGTTTTAAAATTGCCAGATTTTCAACTTTAAATGGTTAGATTTAAGATTGCTTGCTTGTACTAAGTGTAAATTAAATTAAATTAAGTTCCTATTTTCTTCTCTGGGGAAAATTTAAACTTTGAGGTAATTTTTTTTTTTTTTTTTTGTTTTTTTCAAAATGCCTGTAAAACTTAAAGTGTTTTTATTTTTTTCTTTTTGCTTGTTCTAGTTCAGTTAGGGTTGTTATTTCAGATGAGTAAAAAAATCCAGTACAGTGAGATCGGGAGATCGTGCATTGTGAATTGGTTTATTTCTGCCTATCTATCGACCACCTATTTTTCATCCAATTAATCCTTAATTCCACGACCTTAGTGGGCCGGAGCGGGCCATCATGTTGAGCGGGCCAATATGATAAAAAAGCTTAAGCAATGGATCATCCTCCAATTGGTCTGGTAGATTATTTTGTAAAAACAGACAGTTAGTAGAACTAAATCGGGGTGGAAAATTAAAATGGCCGATTAATATACATATTCCAATTACATCTGCCCACATAATTTTCACAAAATCTGTAGTGAAACGCTCTTTGTCGTCTTGAACGTGGATTGTTTTAAGCCCATGTACGATAAGATTATCGAAATTCGTAATGCAATCTCTTGTGAGTTGAAGTTCGTCTCTCTAAAGATGTCCTTTCAAAATCATTTGGAAGCAATTCTACTTTAATACAACTTATTTACCCATTGAACGTTCATATTAACCCAAATTTGAATCTCCCTGCAAAGAGGTAGATCAATTGGGGTTTTGATAGCAGATCAAGTACACTTTCAACATTTTTCTTCCATTTTAAGAAAACTACTCCAATTGCTGCTATTAATGTAAAATTAGTTTTTTTACCTGTTTTAGATTTTTGCGAATATTATAAAATGTATGGGTTTTTGAGTGAGTTTTCTTATCATTGTTTTATGCATCAGAAAAAATAAAGAAACTATATGTTTATAAGGCATTTTAGGAAAAAAAACTCCGAGTCAAACTTTTGCTCGGGGAAGAAAATTTGAACGCCATTTAAGAAATAGGAAATATGTGCAAGCCAAAAGTTAGACTATCCCAACTTAAATACAGTCTTAAAGTTTAGTATTATTACTAAAAATAAAGTTCAAAATTAGGTCTCTATCATTTGTATTGACAGAGAAATCGAGGTTAACGTAGATCGGAGTACACCAAAGTTTGTCTTTTTAAATCGTCGAAAAATAATATCAAAGTTGAGAAGTGGACTTTAATTTAGAGCAATGTTTTTCTTAGAATATGACCAAGAATCAAATCCCAAAGTATTTAACACAAATTATGGGACACCCTGTGTATGTAGACACTATAAAATCGCTCTGGACTTTCGTAATCATGATTTCGGAACAATCGTGACACTAGTTGCGTGGAACTAAACTTACAATTCCTGCTGGTCATAAATTTTTTTAAGTACTTAAACTGTTAAATGATGAACAGATACTTAAATAACACGTAGGTATTGCAGTAGTAACGTGTGTTCCGTAAAATCAGTTCTATACCAAAGTATACTATCATAACTTATCTTAACAGATTCTTAAGAAGGTTGTGAAGCTCTTAAGGGAGCGATTAAAGGACCATTGGGGCAACAACTTTGTACTTTCTGCTAACACACTGATTCCAAAACCTATAGGGATATGGACTTTCTACTTTTGTGCTTTTGTCTTTTGATGTTAACCCACTATGGGGTTGATTTTAACAGACACGATGTATTCTGAAACTTTTCACAAAATGACTAATTGGGAAATACATAATACCAAATTGATTCCCTAACCACAACGCCGTTGACACTTCTTTTTTTAATCACATTTTGTGGAATGTTTAACATTTCTTTTGGTACAATTGTGGAATTTGTGGGAATGGAATTTGCGAACCATTTTCTAATGCAAGTTAAAAAAAAACAAATAGGGTGGAGCCACAGAGCCGATGCACCCCGGCGCCTAGCGCATTTCCCACAACCATGTGTGTCATGTGAGGGAATCGAGGGACCTACAATTTTCTGCCAATTTTTCTTGGTAATGAGTTTACAATCGGAGTGCTCCCCAATCCCTCGTGAAGGGCGATACGCGTGAAAAAAAAATTCTTGCTTATTTTGGGTTGGGATTCGAACAACGAACGTCCCGGTTGACACGCTGAGATGTTAGCAATCACGCTACTGGTACCACCCACGCCAGTGAAATATGATTAAGCACATCGGCTGGTCAGATTTCATTTAAGTGAAAAATTAAGGTACGTATACACGGATTTGATAGTGACCGGCATACAAGTTTCAAGAGTAAGTTCGACGCGGTATTCCAAAAAGGAATGCACGGTTTACTTGGCTATTTCTTGGAAAACCCAAAGTAAGTAAACAGAAACAAAACGATATCTAGAAAAAATCAAGAAAAAGATTGTGGGATACAAACTTATTCCAGAGCCAAAACAGGCACTCCTTGTCATGGCCATTAATAAATTCAACCGAATATGTTTTCTGCCTCTTTAAAGATTTTCCTCGAAAAGGAATCCAGCAAATTTTCAAGCCAATTAATTTCATTATTGTCAATTGATCCCAATATGGAACGTTCATGATGTGTGTGCTATACTCTTCTTCACAAGTTTTCATTGACTATTTGTTGTTACATCAGCTTAAAAATGAATTCCGTCGTATATGTAATAAAGATTTGAAAAATTGGCCACTTGAAGAAATCAATTTAGTTCAATCATAGCAAATACAGTTGAAGCGTGATTATTCTTCTTGTAAACAAAAAAAAAAAAAAAAACACAAGAAAAAAAAGAGGAAGGCAGTTCCTGGATCGCCAAGGAAACTGAATGTGTAATAAAGAACAACAAATTGAGCAGGATTGTTTGGTACATATTATGACAATAAGGACACCTACATATATGTGCTGTGTATACAAAGAAAAAAGAAGAAAAATAAAAGAAACACAATGTTTCCTCTACTCTGACAACACTCAAAATGTCTGCTTTTAGTATAATATCTAGATATAATCAAATTTCCTTCCACACTCATGGATGGCGTCGTTTTATTCACTTAATAAAGTCCATTCTTCCATCAAAATCCATACATGGCATATCATGAGATCCAAAGTCAGAGCAACAAAGAGAAGCAATAAGAATACGAGTGATAAAAGAAAGCATTGTAATAAATAATTCACTTTCTTGATGGCTTCAATGACTCACCTCGAGACTCGCAATTCAAACATATACATAAAATAATGTACAATTTATGTATATAAGAACCTTTACTGAACAATAAGAAGAACACCCAACACGCAACACCACGTGTCCATGACTCTATGTCCGGCATTCTCGTCCTGGATGATGGTCTTCGGTTTTGTGGTTGTGATTTTATTTCTTCCGACTAAGAATTCGCAATTTATTGGAGAAAATATAATACAACATAAATATCGACACTGCTTGAGTGAGTCTGGGAATTTTTGGAAAATAATGTGCTTGTCCGTCATCTAAGGATCCTCGTATATTCAAGTAACTACCAAACCAGTAAATTTTGAACTTGGCTAAGGCGTTAATTTATTTATGATTACTGTAACAAAAAAGTGTATAAGCTCATTAAAATTAAATAGACACTTTGTTTTGACCCAACAGAACTGTTCTCTCGAAGGAAGTGGAGCTCTTTTCACAAAAGGCATAGCTGAGCCATTACCTTAAGGCCATATGGTGGTGTAATGATGAAGCTTTCAAAGGGTCTCGTTGAAAAGTATTGAAGATGAAAAAACTCTCCTCCAAGTTGAAGCTGTAAGATAGAAGAAGCTAATAAGAAGTGAGCTCAACTGGAAGCGAAGACCATTCAGGAAAGCTCTTTCCGATATCTGAATTTATAGCCAGATGGAAGTTAAAGAGAAAAATGTTTGAATGGAAAGTGGGATCAGAAAAGAAAGAGTTTTGAAAAGATGGGAAACACCGGGTCTAGATAGCTGGCATTGCTCATTTCCAGGCATATAGGAGAAAATTATACCTTCTACTAATGAACACGAAGGTAGGAGGCCTACTTACTTACTTAAGGTGGCGCTACAGTCCGCGTCGGACTAAGGCCTTAACCAACATGCTTCTCCAGCCAGCTCGGTCCCTAGCTAGCTGCCTCCAGTTTTGCATACCAAGTTGGTTGAGGTTCTCTCCTACTTATGTGCGCCACCTGAGTCGGGGTCTTCCTCAACTGTGCCATCCCTCAGGATTGGATGCGACAACTTTCCGGGCCGAGGCGTTGGTGTCCATTCGCTCTACATGAACCAGCCATCTAAGCCGCTGAACCTTGATTCGTTTGACCAGGTCAGTGTCGCTGTACAGCCCGTACAATTCGTCGTTGAATATTCTTCTCCACTCTCCATCTATGCATACGGGACCAAAAATCACCCGAAGAATTTTTCTCTCGAAGCATCCTAAAGCGTTCTCGTCTGCCTTTGACAAGGTTCACGCCTCTGCGCCATATATAAGAACCGGAATGATAAGTGTCTTATAGAGGGACACTTCAGTTGCTCCAGAGAGGACTTTACTACTCAATTGCCTTCTTAGTCCGAAGAAACAGCGATTTGCAAGAGTTATTCTTCGTTTGATATCAGCGCTGGTGTCGTTGTCTGAATTAATAGCGGCGCCTAGATAGACAAAGTCCTTAACTACCTCAAAGTTATAGCTGTCTATTTTGACGTTCTGTCCAAGACGTCGGTGTTGGGTGTCCTTTCTTGATGACAGCATATACTTGGTCTTGCCCTCATTTACCACCAAACCCATCTTCTTCGCTTCCGGCTCATAAACGCGCCGTTCTTCCAATTATTTCAATATCGTCGGCATATCCCAGCAATTGAACGGATCTTTCAAAAACGATGTTGAAGAAGTCGCATGACAGTGCATCGCCTTGCCTAAAACCTTTTTTGACATCGAATGTATCGGTGAGATCTTTTCCGACCCTGGATGGATCAGCGTGCGTTCTCCATCGTCATCCTACACAATCGGACAAGTTTGGTAGGGATGCCAAAACTAGACATGGCTCTATATAACTCCTCTCTATAGATGCTGTCATACATACGCGGTCTTAAAATCGATAAAAAGGTGATAGGTATCGATTTGAAGTTCTTGAGTTCTTTCCAAGATCTGCCGTAGTGTGAAGATTTGGTCCATGGTGGACTTTCCTGGTCTAAAGCCGCACTGATAAAGACCTATCAGGTTGTTGACGGATGGCTTCAGACGCTCACACAATACGGCAGAGAGGATCTTGTATGCGATATTAAGAAGATTGATACCTCTGCAGTTGGCGCAGTTCTTGAGGACCGGGGAAACAATGCTGAGATTCCATTCATCAGGCATGCTTTCTTTCGACCATATATTGCAAATGAGCTGGTACTACATACTCCTGACCAGGTCATCACCTGCCGCTTTAGCCAATTCGGCAGTGAGACCATCAGCTCCAGCAGCTTTGTTGGACTTTAGCTTTGGATACTGTTGTCTTCACTTTAGGTCGGTTTAGCGAAATTGTTGGTCTACATTACATAAATCGAATGGTTCTATCTCTCTAACAGCGGAATTGGGTTCATCATCGCCGTTATAGAGCTTGGAGAAGTGGTCTTTCCATATCCTCAACTTTGACTGCGGTTCCACCACGATATTCCCTTGATCGTCATTGCAGCAGGCTCCTGTTTTTACCTTTTGGTAGAACTTCCAAACATCATTTCGGCTGTGGCACCCTTTCATCTCCTCGATCGCGCGTTTCTCGTGCTTTCTCTTTTTTCGTCTAAGAAGCCGGTGCTCGTCTCTCATCTTCTGCTCAGAGAGCTCGCGAGCAGCTCTTCTAGTCTTTTTGTGCCGCTTTGTATGCTTCCTGTTTAGCTGCATGCTGCATGTTCTTGCCGGCATTTGTCGTCAAACCAGGGGTTTGGCCGTGTGAAACCCAGGAGCTCAGAGGCGGCATCTCTGATGGCTGATTGGAAGTGGTGCCAATGATTCTCTATACTTGATGCTGGCGACATAAGACTTCTTAAGAGGTTGTAAGAGACTCGATCGGAAAACGACTTGGCGATCTCTTGCGATTGTAGTCGTCCAACGTCGAATCTTCTCACAGTATTTCCTTGTTTTGGCTTAGATCTCTCCCCGCAGCGAAATCGATCAGCCTGAATCCGTTATCGGAGGTGTTGTCGTGCAGGCTGTATCTTCCGATTATTCCACCAAAGATATCCTCTCTTCCTAGATTGGCATTAGGTAGGCTCTTTATTTTTCTTTGTGGCGCGGCATTACGAGCATCTCACAGCTCTCCCACTAATCTGCTTTTCAATTGTTGTACACCCAGATGTACAATGCGAAGACTCCCTGGTCTAAGATTGTTCCATGTCTGGGGTCAACCAAATGCGATGTCGCATGTCGTTGCATTTTTCTATACCAGGAGTGTTTTACTCTTCTTTTCTTTTCATTCGCGATCTTCTTCTAACTTCGCCGTCGGAGGATAAAGCGGGGTTCTCTGGGTCTATCTCTTGAACATGGCAGTTAGAAGTATCAATCATTCACACCTAGACTTCTGGACCTCCTCGTCGCCTGAGGGCTATCAATATCAAATCTGACGATCGAATGCTTTTTCGAAGTCAACCAGCAAACACGCAAATCCTCTTCCCATCTTTTTCAAAAACTCATGTGGTATCTCGTGTGAACCATCACTTACTTTGAGGTCGGGTATATTTGTTAAAGTAAGTTCAGCTTCCGCACGAAGTACTTCCGAGCAAACTGTTCAATCAAAAGGCTATTGCAATACCTTCACCACCCTGTACAGGATTATGTTGTCGTCCACCAGCAGATGTCCTTGAGCATTGTAAATGGAATTCAAAGAACGATTTTCTGAGAATTTTCCCTTCTTGGTTAGTTGGTGTAGGTACGTGGTGTTACAACGCATTTTTGAAAAAATCTCTCTGAGAAAAAGAAATATTTTTTTGTAGATCTATGTAGGTATATCGCATTTTGAGTAATATAAGTGAAAAAAAAGCATGCGTTGTATGTGGTGTGATTTGTGTTACGCCGCCTCCGCATGTTTATGAAATCTTTCAAAGCGATCCAATTTCCGTTGAATTTCCTGAGTCTACCTCAAACGACAAATCCGCGTTGTTTCTGGTGTCTGTAGAAGTCGGCATAGTAAATGTGGCTGCTTTTCATCTTCTTTATGTGCAACCCATTTCCTCGCACTTTCTGGATGGTGGTTATATCTGCATTGTAGCAGTCCAGGGCATCCGCTAATTTTATCTAGCTGCAAGTAATCCGAGGAGGGCTCTTACGTTCCACATGCAGATCCGGGAGTGTTTTTTCGTTTGCTTGGGTTGTTAATTTTGAAATCATAATTTTCATCAGAGGCTGCTGTTTCGAAAACTTGTGGGTTTTACGTTGTTGGGTAGTTAGCCCCACGCACAACTCCCAACCTGGACGGCCAGGTCCTTTTAGTATCTCCTTGGAAATAAATAATCCGGAAGCAGTATCCTGGTATGAAAGCTGTCTGCCACCATCTCTACTTCAATACCCTGTTCTTGTATTAAATAGTCCTGAAAGGCCTTTAAACCAAATATGCCCGAGTACCTTATTCAGGAGTTTCAGCTTTTTTGACTGCTGAATTCCACCGTTGATATTGTCATTCGAATTCATCCGCTGGGACATTTCCTAAGAGCTCTGCTGGACCACTGAGATTCGGGCAGTCAGTCATTACTAGAGCTCTTAATATTACTCGTAGAGCATTATAGTATTGATCTGTTTCTTTTTCGGCCCTTTGTCAACACTCACACTTATTAGTTAAGCGGGTCCTCTCCGGTGGAGTATTCCAGTTCCCAGTTGTTACCACGTGGAGGTATAATAAGCACAATTGACGTGTACACTGTACAGTTAGTTGCAACATCTGCACATTGCGTCTCGCAAGTCGCAATATTTTTTTGCTTCGAAGCATTTATTGAGATAAAAAAATGCTCTAATATGATTTTTGAGTGTAAATATCTTCATTTCACTTTTTTTTTCAAATCGATTTGATCTTTTTTTTTCGTGATTTGATCCTGGAATTATTTCAGTGCATGCACTGAGAGGGAATGGAGGGGACCTACAATTTTCTGCCAGTTCCGAACTGCTAATCGAGGAAGCGATTTTCATGGCAATGAATTGGATACCAAATTCTCGGAAAAGTTGATACCCGTGGAAAAATAGTTTTTGGTTTCTGTTGGGATTCGAACAACGGGCCTCTCACATAACAAGCAGGCATGCTAATGCTAACCTTTACGCTACGGACACCAAAAATGTTTTGTGTTTGTTCGCGTGAAAGTGATTTTCTACGAATCGATATTCTAAAAGGTACTTTCTTACAGCAAAGATAGCATTTAATGGAGCAGTTTTCGATCAAAACCACTTTTAAGAAGTGATTTTGCGTCCGCTTGGATATGGACATGAGCACAGAGTGTACGCTAACAGCTTGACAACCTTTTTTGTTTCCACCAGAAGCGACTTTTGAACCATCTGTAGCCAAATCGACGCCAAAAACTTCTTAGCCTTCTATTCCTGTGCAAGTTTTTTTGTTTGAACGCTCCAAAATGGATACACACAATACCTATAGCTTGTAACCAGTAAATGTGAAGTGTGCTGGTGTCTCGCCGTATTGGGATCCCAAAGTCTGACTGTTGTGTCACATGAACGATGAACCACTGCCGCCCATCTGGACTGAAACTTAATGAAACAACTGCTTCTGCATGTCCAGGTGTAGAACTCGTACATTGTGACGGGGCGCACTTCAAACACCGCTTGAGGCTGATAGGGAATGTTTTTTTCTGTGTCGATAAATTTTCAAGTCAAGAGATTTATATAGAGTTTGCTTTACTTCATCTTCGTTAACTAAAAATTGATATGGTGTATGATCTTCGTTTTTAAAGAGTGCATTACGAATGAGACCGAGTTGTCCGACTGTGATTCCAGAGGGTAAATCAATGGAAGGACCCGCTTCTTCGCCTGTGTCCGATAAAAGACTTGCATGCGCAGTACATGTACATGGACCTGATGATACTTCTTCTGGTTTTGCTTCAGGTAATTGTGGTATTTTAAATAAATTTTTTATACGTTTTGTTAGGGTCTTTGAAGAAATAAGTAATCGTAAGTGTTTCTATTTGGGTTTTATTGCCAAATGTCAAAGATATGGGGACATGAGTACCTTCTACCTTTTAATTTAGAATTTGTTTCTTACCTCTTGGCTCAAGGCTCCCATAATGCCTATGCCAAATTCTCTTTATAAAGGCTACATTATTTGGCAGCACTTCTGTTATCGCATTAATTTTTATTTTTCTCAACTTAGTTTGTAACTTTTTGGAACCGATTTTCTTCCATTTTTATGGAGAGAAAAATTTCGGGAAGTAGTTGTAGAGTATTTTGTCTTCTTTACTGACATGGATGCATTTTTCAAAGTAAAATGCCCAAATTTCACCCAGAACCAATAAAAAACACAATTTTTTGATGAGATCTGGTATTAGCCGCGAGAAATTTTGTTTGACAGTTCCAGGTTTGTGTTCATAAAGAAAGTTATTTTGAACATTGAAACCATGACTTTCCACCTCAAACTATGATTTGACTGAACTACAGCATGTACATACCTATGTAATTTATACACAAACACAATTTTTATTAAATATTCAACCGAAGGTCTATCAGACGGCAGACGTCAAAGGCATGTTATTCGATTTTCATAAACTAGTTTTGTAACAGAAAAAACACACCTACAAGCTACAATTAATTTTATCGATCTTCCAATCTTTCAACATGTCTACGTACCTAAATTGAAATCAAGCAAATAATGGTAAACACATACACCGTTTTAATGAGTTATTTATTTAAGTTAAATGATAAGAAAATCAATTTTTGATTAAAATGTCAACACTTCAACGGCTATTATGGCCGAGCTGTTTATGTACGGCTTGAGTGTCGTTTGAAATTCGTTTGCAATTTAAATGATTCGAATTTTTTTTTAAACCACGCGCGAAAGTAAACAAAGATGATGGCTTGCTGACACCTGAGCAAGCGATACTTTATAGTTGTCCATGCCCATAACACGAAAACACCTTTTTTTGCACAATAACCTCCAACTGATGGTCCTGTGTTTTGCTGGTGGTCATTGCAAGGATCCAGACTCATGGGAAATCATTGAAGTACGTCAAATCAAAACATCCTTTTATTTTCAAATTTTTCCTTTCATGTGTAACCATGGCCGCCATCGAGACGCTATGGCGACGTGACATTCGCCTCAATGACTTTGTTTATAAATTATAAACTTTTTCAACCACTTCGTTGCTTTGAACAGAGAGTTTGATTGTAGTTTTTTTTTTTTTTTTTGTTTTTGATTGGAAACTTTGCGGTCGCAGAATTCTATCGAATTGTTGATTAAGAAGTTGAAATTTGAAACATTTTGGTCGACAATTGGAGAGTCTTTCTTTAATGGGAGGGGGGGTGTAGAGGCGTTAATTCCAGGCAATTTTGAAATGCCGCAAAAATAACAATATTCTAACCATGCATTTTTTAATTTATTAAATTACATTTCAAGAATACAGAAAACGGAAAAAAGTTAAAAAGTTAAAAAAAAGAACTAGCAGTGGGCACTGGGCAGTCACGCAGACACGATTCCACCACTACCAACAATCGGAAAAAGAACCAAAAAGATTATTGATCTAGACTAATGTCGCTACGAACGACGGAAAAAATGATACAAAATTTATTCACAAAATGGCGACTCTTTTAAAAAACAATACTTTAAAACTTTTTTCGACCTTTGAAAACATTTTAAAATAGAAAAATATAGAATTTGGGAATGATTGTGGTTCCGACCAAAGAAAACTCCTAAAAGACTTCAGTTAAATCGGTCCAATAGAACTCGAAAAATCGTGTTCTTAGTTTTGAGAGAGACAGTTTCAAGAAAAACGCGTTTAAGGTTCCGTTTGGATGCGCTACAACAAAATACATATAAATATGTAGATATCTCCAAAAATAATTTGAATTTTGAAAAATCGTCTTGTAAGTAAGTAATTCATTCATTTTATTGACTATTATGAATACATTAATTTATATTATTTAATGAATCTAAAAGCTATGGCACAGCCGTCCGCTCAAAATCGTCTTGTAGAAATATTCTTAAACAGTTAAAATTTGAAAATATGTATCGTTTTTTTTATTTCTCCACCACAATACCCCATTTGCATGCCACCTCCGATTTTTCATTAAGAGTCCCTTATGCAACAACAAAAGAAATTAGAAATCAGCAGGATCAGTCATTCTATGATCGGTACAAAGATCTTTCAGTGTTTAACACAGTAGGTACCGGCCGTGACCTTTGAGGGCGTAGTACGATTGTCTGAAAACCCATGCGAAACAGAAATCAATTGGCATTTGAGCAAAAGATTGTGATCTAAGAGAAATTTGCTTCCAGTTTCCGTATTTAATGCGGTACTTAAAATAATACGGAGTCTTATGGGAAATTGTCCCAATCCGAATCGTTCTTGAAGAACTTTAACAGTTAACATCATGTGTCACTGTAATTCGCACACAGTTGTTCATCAACGTTTCTCAGTATTCATTCTCATAAAACAAATGTTGTTTCATGATCACTGACTTTCAGTAAACAAATTGTTTTGCACAAAAAAGAGCCAAATCAGAGTGTTTTTGTAATTTTTTTGTTTTTTACTAAATATTACTTTTTTCTCTATACTTATCATATCATCCACAATTCTACGTCAACGCCCAGCCGCAACCGCCAGTTTATTAAATCACACAAAAAAGTGCCAATGAGCTTTTCTGAAAAAGTCTTTCAGTCGTACACAAGCAAAAGATGCATTGACTCTGATACTAATAAAAAGAATTTATAAATCCTTTTCTAAATAAAAAAAAACTTGCGTTTGTGCGCTATGTACACTACCAGAATATTAAGGCTGAGTTAGAAGCTTAAGTATTCGGTCTGAATATACATATAAGGTTGACAAGTTCACATTGATTATGAAAATTGAATTAAGTCACGCAAAATATTGAAAAAATTTAAGAGGTTTCTTAAAACGCCATTTTTGCAGTTATTAATACATATAAGAGCAGCTTTTATAAAAGCTGGTTTTTTATTTTTCATTTAAAAAAAAAAGTTTTTTGAAAGTAAGATATGCAAGTTTTAAGATTTTACCAGAACATTTGAAATAAATCTCAGCAATACCGTTTTGAAAATATTCAAAAAAATAAAATTTAAAAAAAAAATTAATAAAATTTTCAAAATTTAACATGCAGTCTCTCTAAAACCACCTACGACTTCTTATATATAAAATTTCAACCATTAACGAAAAGTCAGTTTAGAAAAAAAAACCGCACCATGGGACGTAACCGTTTTTAGACTTTTTTCAAAAAATTATTTTACATCATAAGAAAGACAGTTGAAAAATAACCATTCACTTAAAATTTTATCGAAATCGTTTGTGCTGTTTTCGAGAAAATTTAGTACATATTGTCATATCGGTTGAATGGCAGGTACCGTTATTTCGAGTACTAGAGATACAATTCCAAAAACCCTTCTGTAGACTGCCCACAAATCTAAGCTACAAGTTTTGAAAAAACTGTTCAAGCGGTTCAGGCTGTAGAAACATATACGAACATACAGACAGACAGAATAGTATAAGATTCACTTTTTTCGTATTCCCTATCATGGTAATGTCATGTTTAGTTGTTACCTCAAAACATATTTCTGCACGATTGCAAAACTTGACTTATAAAGGGTTTTACAATAGGTAGGTATGATATGATTTTGCATTGGCGTTTCGGCCATTTGTAGTATGTCTTAATCTGCCATTTGTTTTTTATTGCATTGTTTTTACAATTCAACTATTGGACCACCGTAAACGTCGTTAATTTTCTGAATTTTAAGAAAATCTTCTTTTCCGATAACGCTTACTTTCATTTGACTGGTGCGGTAAATAAACAAAACTGTTGATTCTCGTGAGATGAAAGTAACCAAAATATTCATGTTAATCATTACATTCTCCTAAATTGACAGTTTGGTTTGGTTTTTGGGCTGGTGGAATCATCGATCCGTATTTCAACAAGACGGGTCTACGTGCCACAAAGCAAATGTAACAATAAAATTATTATGAGAAAGGTTTAGAGCAGTGGTGGGCAAACTTTCATAACGGGGGACCAGAAAATTCAAAAAATTCGCAGAGGAGAGCCAAAATTATTTCAAACATGTAATTTGAGTTGAAACTTTTAATCATATTAAAACATTACAGCATTACAGATTACAAAAATGTTCAAAATTACAGTTCAACTTTTATTCGAAGGCCTTGCAACGGTAGGCGTGTGAGATATATGAAATTGCTTTTGATTTGCCATAATATTTTCGAAGACAGGTTCAAGCTGTGGCGAATTAACTTTCAGCAGCGCGAAAAGGTGTTCATCAGTAGGTCGGTTTCTGATTGAGTTCTTCCGCAATTTCATGGTCGAAAAAGTTTGTTCGCATACGTGCGACGAGGCGACGACGCAAACAGCCATAATTTTCTGGGCAATTTTGTGGGATTTAAGAACAGTAGTTTTAAATGGGTGCGGCACTGCATTTCAATAATCTCCAACTGCAATTTTACAGAGATATTGTTCCGGATCTACATTAAACGGTATCGAGAAAACATCCAACGACGACTGATTGTTCTTAAAATATTGAAACCTAGTTTCGAAGTCTGTGTGAAGTTTTTTCAACACCTGATTGAATTCTTTCAGTTTGTTTCCAGTCACTGGTGACGCCGATTTTAAACGCGGAAAGTGAGTTAAATCGTTCTTAGTCATGCAGTAGTAAAACAGAAAAAGATGGGTTTTAAGGGATTTTAGGCAACCCCTCATCTCATCAGTCTCATCTTTAAATTGGTTCTTCCCTTGCAATTTTTTATTTAATTTATTGTTGTGTTTGAGTAAGGGGCCATTTATAGCGATTAGGAAAAACTATCAGGAAAAGTTCAGACAAATGGAAACATGAATTTTTTCCTGATGAGCGTTTATAGCCAACATGAAAAATATGTCAGTTTCCATCTCTCTCATCCCTTCGCAGCCACACACCAGCAACTGGTTTTCCTTATGCAGTTCACACGAAAAAAAAAATCCGCTGCGAGTCTGTCAGTGGGATCCAAATAATTGGAACGATTTGTTCCATTTTGGCTGAAACTCCAATCAGCTGACACGAAAAATGAAATTGCATCAGGAAACAGAAAATATTTGTTCAATTATACATTTTTTGGGCGCAAAAGATTCTTTGATTGATTTGCAATCGATTGATGGAACATTTTATATTTCAAATCGAAAGAAAACCTAGTTTTTATTCCATTTGAAAATTTTTCCTGATTCGTTTTCCATATATAGCTATAACTCGCCCCTGAATCGGTAAAAAATGCAAAATCAATATGCCAATCTTTGTCTTCGAAATATAATAAATATAATAATATAATCTTTGTCAAAATATAATTATCGCGGGTCATGTCGAATGATCGTCGCGTCGGAGGCCCGATTAAATGCTTTCGCGGGCCGGTGTTGGCCCGCGTGCCGTACTTTACCCATCACTGGTTTAAAGATTCGATTATATGTATCAAGAAATGGTGATATTGGATTGCCTCCAAGAAGTTGTGAACTAACACCATTAGATTATTTCTTGTTAGGTTATTTGAAGCCATTGGTCTTTCAAAATATATCAGATTCTTCACAAGCCTTACAGCTCATTGAACGTGCCATTTATGATAATATACGACTTGATTTAGTGGAAAAAGTGCTCGAAAATTGGGTTCATCGAATTTGCTGCTGCAGAAGAAGTCATGGTGGCCATTTGAGTATCGTTTTATTCAAAACGTAATTGTATTGATTGAACTGCACATTAATAAAAAAATATTTGAATTTCCTTAACAAAATGTGTGTGTTTTTTTTAAAAAAAAAGAAATCATATCACTCTTATTGGAAAACCCTTTAGTACCTATAATCGCAAGTATATAAAAAATGAGTTGAATTCATAAATTCCTGACTAATTGAGGCTTTTCCAAGAAATAAAAAAAATAAAATAAGAATCGGCGTTTTATGCTTATGAAAATATTTGTAAGTTGCAACTGCACGTAATTTAAATAATTTGCCATTCATAGTTCTTTGAAATCAATCCCTGAGTCATAGAAAATAACGTGGTGGAGTGTGTTTGTACGACTGTGCCGTTCGAAAGAGGATTAAATCTTCTTTTTGTGGAAGGAAATGAAATGCTTTGCTTCCTTTCTTCTTTTATTCCCTGATTTAGGAGTCTGAAATTATTCAATTGCTTATAGTTATTTTGCATTTAGACCGATTTCCAATTTGTGGTAGATGATTTGAAGACGTTGTTTCACTAATGGAACCTACTTAGGGACAGCACAAATGAAAATGCCACGAATTTCAAACCCACGCCGCCGTCCTTTCGACTAAAGATTCTACCACTGTACCACAACTGCATTATGGTTATAAACTTTAATATACCACAGAGAACACCAGAAGAACTTCGATCTTAGAGCTCAAGCATCAATTTGCTTCCCATGTTAAGTCACAACTTTGGCAAGAACGTTAATTTCATCGTAGTTCTTTTACTACGTGATAGCGTAAAGGAAGATATTTATGTTTGAGTTGGTTGATTTGTTGAAAGATATTCTACTGTTGAAGTTATTAAGGGGGGTTGGTGGTCTAGTATTTTAAGAAAATCGAATTTTCTTTTATTTATTTATTTTTAAATATAGAGTCCCTAATAAAATTTGATGACGAAATTCCGAGTGCTTCAAAATCTACAGCCAATTAGAAGGTCAGTTAAGTAGAAGAATCGGTGAGTTGGGCTCTATTGCTAGCAGCTGCTCGGGTTCGTACACCTCACTAACACTAATGTATAAAATTAACGTTACATATTTTAGTTTTATGAGTTATATTGGTTAAATTAACGTGGTCCTCATCGAAAGTAACATCGAGTGTCAAGTTTTATTGAAAAATATAGGAAAGTTCTTGAAACTTTGAACGCGTTTATCTCGGAACAGCTTTTTTGTCTTGCATGTGCCAAGATCCAAGAATCAAAAACTACTGAACCGATTGATCTGAAATTTCAATATGCTATTCTGTACAGTTTTAGCTATCGCAGAAACTAAAACACATAGGGCCATATTCATAGAGAATTACTAAAGTCGTAACTTCTTAGTTCACAGTTTAAGCTTAATCATTTAGGAAAACACAGCTTCTATTCATAGACGATTTTCATGCTGTGTTTAACTAAACTAGAGTTTATTGTAGTATTCTACTACAGTTATGCTTCAAACGAAGACATCAAAATCAGAAACGTCAAAATAAAATAAATAAAAAACGCTTCTTTTTATTGTTTTGGTTTTTCGAGCTGCTGGTTGGATACAATCTCATAGCGTACTACAAGTAAGTATTATTAGTTGAAATGAAATTCAAACAATATATTGTTTTCTTTTGGGTTAGATGGACAAACAAAATGTGAAGCGACAAAGGCAGGAGAACTGGACGCAGCTCGAAAAAGACCTTTTCCGCGAACTCGTTCGAAAGCATCTCTCTGTTGTAGAGAGCAAGAAAAATGATGTCAAAATGATTGAGAAGAAGAAAGTTGCTTGGAGGAATATTGATGGTGAGATGAAAGCTGCCGGCTACAACAGAACACCCCAGAAAATGAAGGAACAGTGGCACCGAATGAATTTTGTAAATTTTTCTTTGTCTTGATACAGGCAAAGTTCGAAAAATATTTACTAAATCAATGTCTTCCATAATATCAAAATCTTCTTCAATATCACGTAACATGTTATATTACTTTTATTAACAAAATTGTTTTCACAAAATATATATTCAAGATCAATTATGTATTGAAAGCATTGAATAATTTTTGACAGTCAATAGAAAAGAAGCAGCTTAAACCTAGTATCCCCCATGATTAGAGTTAGACTCCAGTTTACGTCTTAATCCTAGTACTAAGTTTGACTATGAATAGCTTAATCTTCAGTTTAATTTAATAACAGTTTAACAGCAGTTTAAAAATGTCTATGAATATGCCCCATAGTTTTCGTTGAATATTTATATTTTTTCATCATTTAAATTATTTCAATTTTTAAATTTAACTGCCTGTCAAAAAAAATTTGTTTTTTAGTTCTAGTTCCTGCGATGGCTGTTTGTTCTGATTCAAAATTGGTCAACTTTTTTATTTTAGCTCAGAGGGAGATAAATCATCTCTTACCAGTGAATTGAATTTTTTTAGAGAAGGAAATCATTAAGCTCCAGCTTCGCAATGAGCAACGAGTCGCTGAGCGACGAATGTGGTCATTTACTTTACGACGACGTCGCTGAGGGTGCCCTGACATAAAGTCATACGACATAAGGCCATATTCGAACATATGGCGCTATGACGCTTTCAATTGTGACTTAAGGCCATATTCGAACATATGGTCTAATGACGCTTTGTCAAAGGGTCGTAAAGACATATTTTTTTGCGACTTTAGGCCATACATTGAAATGCCCTAATGACGCTTTCTAAATTATGTTGTTAATAGTTGACCTTGAAACATTATACCGTTTTTAGAGAGCAACACAATGTGCAATCTCACAAAAAAAAGCAACAGTTATGAGCTTGACAAAAAATTTTCATTGATCAGTGAAAACTTGCATTCATTCATTCATTCATACCTTCATCAAATCATTGGATACTTCTTAATCAGTTGCACAAGTTGTCGTTACAATTGAGAAAAAAACAAGTGGAATTAAAAGACCTTATACATATACATATATGTATGTATAATTATAGTTTTTGCGAAGGGTTTCGAAAAGGCAGCAAATGGCTTTATATTCCGGATTTCAAATAAGTTTATAAATGTAAATATGAATCCAAGTATTGAAAACACCAAATTTCAACACAATCACTTTCTTTATCGCATGAATTTTGCATTCATAGAAAAAAACAATTTGTTCGTTTCTGGATAACCGTACGATGGCAAATTTATGCAAAATTATGTTCGTTTAGCTTTTTACTCACGATAGAATATTGAAGATAAGAGCGAAGCGGAAAAAATTTTCCCAGAGGAGTATGGATGTGTGGTGTAAAAATAAAAATTCGCGCGAATTTTTATTTTTACACCCCACATCCATACTCCTCTGGGAAAATTTTTTCCGCTTCTCTCTTATCTTCATTATTCTATCGTGAGTAAAAAGCCAAACGATAAACGATAAAAATTCGTTCGAATTTTTAGTTTTACAGCACACATCCATACTCCTCTGGGAAACTTTTTTCATTTATAAACTTGTTTGAAATCCGGAATATAAAGCAATTTGCTGCCTTTTCAAAACCCTTCGCAAAAATTATAATTATATATAAGCTCTTTTAATTCCATTTTTTCTAAATTGAAACGACCGCTTGTTCAACTGATTAAGAAGTAAGGATTTGATGGAGGTATGAATGAATGCAAGTTTTCTCTGATCAATGAAAATTTTCGTACAGCTCATAACTGTTCCACTTTAAATTGTATTTAGAATGTCTTCCTCGGCCAACCGAAAATTACAATAAAAACAAAAATCCAACCCTCTGTTCTTTTTGCAGAAGAATAGTGGAAAATAGTTTAACTATATATTCTAAAAATACTTTCTTGAAATTTAAGCTGTTAATTTGATTATTTATCAAAGATTTATCTTTGCAAATCATGTGATGATTTTTTTATTTAGAAAGAAAAATTCAGTTCCGTTGTTATAATGTTTGGTGTTTATTTTTTTAACTTGGAAACGGAAGAATGGGTCATAAGGCCATGATGGCATTAAGACGCTTTGGAAAGCGTCATTAGACCATTTGTTCGAATATGGCCTTAAGTCACAAGTCAAAGCGTCTTAACGCCATATATTCGAATATGGCCTTATGTCGTATGGTCTTATGTCAGGGCACCGTCGCTGAGCGATTAGTAGGGAAAATGCCTTCGTCAAGTGCTATTCATTATAGCTTATTAATTGAAAGTCGCGTTCATATTTAATAGATCTATAATAAGATCGAGAGTCCGTAGATTTGGTGTACACCACATAAATTGTGAAAGGGGAAATAATGGTGAATTTCATCATTTATATCGATCGATTTTGGCCATTAGTCAGTCAGTACCATCTTTTGGTTCACTCTTGGGAAAACTCAAACGAATATTAACAAAACAGAATAACGGCTGGTTTTATGTTTAAGGTTAGTTTTTTTCAAAGGGCCCTTCGGAAAGTGTCTTTTTGGTTTTTCCACTTTAGTTTTCCATTGGCTCCTGGTATTACTTATATAACTTACTACTTAGTACTTATACTATTTACTACATATTTCTTTATTCTCAATGTTTTCAAATTTCTCGCAACAGGCCATTCGCATCCAGATTTAGCTTTTGATTTTCGAATCGGCCGAAGCACAGTAAGTAACATTGTCTTGGAAACTAGCGTTATCACATGGCAACAACTTGTGGAAGAATATATGCCAACAGCTGACCACCTTTGAAATGTTATAAACGATAACCAGCGCCGCTGGAATTTTCCGAACTGTTTTGGCAGTATCGATGGCAGAAATTGCCAAATTCAGTGTCCGGCAAATTCTGGCTCTCATTATTTTTACTACCTACAACTACTTTCTACTGCACTGAAAGCTGTAGCTGATAAATTTAACATTCCCTTTCTACAAGCATTACCAGAATCTAACAATATTCTTCCAAATTTTTTGATCGGTGACGAGGCTAACCCCCTTAAAAATAAGTTATTAAGACCTTATCCAAGAAGAAACTTAAATGCTCAACCAGAAAGCTTTATCAAAAAACTTTCAATCGCAAGAAAATGCATTAAATATGCATTTTGCATATTAAGCTGGAAATAGCGGTTTTTACAAAAAAAAAAAAAAAATATCGAAACGAAGCCAAGCATTGCAGTTCATTTGATTAAATATCCCGTTTGATACGAGCACACGCAATGCGTTGAATATACGAAATGAGCAATATTTTTTAGGAATTCGGGCATTGGACAAAAACACCTTTTGTTTTTAAAGATTAAATAAATTAAAACCTATCAGAACAATTACAAATTTGCCCAACTTTTTCCCACTTTTTAGCACTGGGCGGCTTTGCACAGCTCACAGCTGAAATTAAGCTTTCGGTGTATATTTTATTCGCCTTTTTTCTTCGTCGCTCAGCGATCGACTGAAAAAAAAATTGAAACAGATTTGATTGTAGAGCGACATCGCTCTGTCGCTAAAAAAAATTCGTTCAGTCGCTCAGGGTTTATGTGGCCACCTTCATAGATTTCATGTGTTTAAATTTTTTTGCGTCGCTCAGCGACTCGTCGCTCAGTCGCTCATTGCGTGGCCGGAGCCTTACTTATTACCTTCATACATAAATTTTTTTTTTTTTTAAATCGTTTAAATCTTAGGTCGCTAGTCAACCAACTCCCCTTAAGCTGCATTTTCACAAACTAAAAATGAAAAAATAAATAGGGTGGCACAATAGAACGAGAATCCTCGGGTCCAGCGCATTTCTATCAAACATATATACCAATTTTTTCCCATTCAATAAATCTTTGTTCTCAATACATCTTAACAAATAACAAATGACTTACAGGGCTAAGAAAAATCATCTTTAGTTACATATTTCAATCTATATCTTAAGGATGTATGCAAGAGAGTAGTTAGAGGCATTCTGTAAATTAATTTAAATTAGAGTTGAATGAAACTTCGAAAAAGCTAAGTTTTTGCTATTTTAAGGAAAAGTTTAGAAAGTTCGATTTTTTATCCTTGACTATTCATTCATACATTGTGCCGGCTGCTCTTTATTTCCGTTATTTATCCTGAGATTGCAGGACGCGCGACCTTCACTTCTCCTTTTTTGGTTCAGGAAAATTCCCAGAGTGTCGTTTCCTTGCGGGTGCAACGTGCACGTAATTTGTTGTTCTGTATTTTGACCTGGGCAAAAACCAACCTTTTATCACTACTTTCATCTCATCTAAATTGTTGACTGGCCCTCTGCCAGACTTACCATATTTTGTATACCATCCTGATTACGAAAAAATTTCAGGTCTTATGTGTTTTTTTAGGTGTTTTGATTGATCATTACTTAGCTCATTAATTCTTTATCGTATCAATATCAATTCTTCTATATTTACTACTAACACTGTCTACGAACCACCCCTTGCTGAGCAACTGGCATTGGCAGCATATAATCTTGCGCCCTGTGGCATTCTTTCCCTATCGAAACCCACCCAGCTGTCATTTGACAGTTCATCTCAAATTAAATTCGATAAACATCGCAGCGTCATGTAGGTGTGCATATTTTGTTTTAATTTGTATATGTAGGTAATTAACATATTAATTTACTATAGTCCAAGATTCGTTTCATCGGAAAAAAGCGTAACACGTTTAGTTTTAAGTTCTGTATTGTTACGTGGTTTCCGATATTATTAGTTGGAAGCCTCTGTGCAGACAACAAAGGCGATAATTGGTCTTATATCAGCGTTATGCTAATGACACACTAACCTTTCATTTGTCCATCCATTTGTTAGCACATCTCGAGAACTAAGAAAATCCAATCATGTGTACATAAAAGTGTTCGCAGAAATTCATGACAAATAAACTGTAGTCAGTGTAATCACACCAGCCTGAGTTCAATGAACCCGCGTGACTTAAATTTTGTTTGATTTGCAAAACATAACAAAATATTTCTGACATTTGGTGTGAAAAAACTACTCTCGTGTTTCGTATAAGATTTTGTGCGTGAGCACTCGTCCATGTGTTCAGACATCCGTGTTTCGTGAGCATTAATGGTTCTTTAGGTACATTTGTGTGATTAAAGGCTATTGTAGCCTTACTTGGCAGACATACTACGCTTGCTTTGGTGCGTAATATTTCATTCATTTGAAAAAAAAACTCGACTGCTATTATAATTTAACTACAAAACATCAAACAGGAAAAAATCTACACAAAACAAATATTTGCAATAAAATAGGTAAGTACACGGGGGTGCCAACATCACTTCAAAACAATTTTTTTGTTAAGTAGTAAATATTTATTACGGATATAGTTCCTCTTAACTGGATCACCCTTCCCTGCACTGTAAGCCTAGAAGAGAATTTATTTGCTTTTCCCAATTCCTATCATTAAATGGTGAAGAAGTACGTACTCTGCTCTATCTTAGAACTTAGCATCCATAAAATTTGTTTTATTGGTATGAACATCAAAATGCTTCCCAGAAATCAATTTCAGTCATATTTTTATTTGTGCACAAGTATCAGTAAAAATAAAGAAGATTCGAAGAAATTTTGCGCATAAAACTCACATCACTGGGACACAGATAAAATTGAAAATTAAATGACCTTTAAGCTCTCCCAAGTTCCAAACCGAATCTATTTTTTAGTTGGGTGCAACGTGCAATAGAAACTCCGCTATAACTTCAAATATGTATTGTTATTGAGTAAACGGAGTGACGTTATTGTCGGATCAGTGTTATTAGTGTCTAAAATACAAGTTGGGCCAAAAGAAATCACTTGACTTGAAATCGGTCAAGTATTTTTGAGGTGCGTTCCTGTTTCCATAGGAATATTAGGATGAAATATAGTCTACGAAACGGAAACCTAAAAACTACCTGATTGATTTCGTGTGAAGTGTTTCATTTTTCGCAAAATGGTACAGGGTTTTCCATTAAGAGCTATCCATTTTATTTTTTAAATAAAAACGACAGCCATTTGAGATATCAAAAAAACATTTATTTCATATTAAAGTACACCCAATACCATTACGAATGGAACTCTATTTCGTTCATATGTCCTCCACGGGCGCGCTTGCAGCGATCGATACGTTGAACCCAATTTTCGACCACTCTCTCGCACATATCGACCGGTATTGTGGCAATTTCGCGTTCAATATTGGCTTGAAGTTCCTCCAAAGTCTCTGGCCTTTTGGCGTGACCAACGACTTGACATAGCCCCAAAGAAAGAAATCCAAAGGTGTCACATCACACGAGCGCGGCGGCCAATTGATCGGTCCATTTCTTGAGATAACACGTTGACCAAATTTCCTCTTCAAAATGTTGATGGTTGCATGAGCTGTATGGGCTGTAGCTCCGTCCTGCTGGAACCACATGTCACTAATATCCATTCCACTGACGCCAAAAAAAACGCCGTATCATGGCCCGATACCGGTCGCCATTGACAGTGACATGTTGGCCTTGGTCGCCGAAGAAAAATATGGGCCAATGATGCCGCCGGCATGAAATCCGCACCAAGCAGTCAATTTTTTGGGATGAAGTTGTGTCTCGTGCAACACATGTGGGTTTGTATCCGACCAATAGCGCATATTTTGCTTAGCCATTCAACCAGAAATGCGCTTCATCGCTGAAGATGATTTTGCGATGAAAATCCGGATCAGCTTCAAGCATTTCCAGGGCCTAATCTGAGAATGTGGGGCGCTTAAAATGGCCAAGTAGCTTTAGTTCTTGAGTCAACTTGATTTTATACGGGTGCAGGCCAAGATCCTTGCGCAAAATATGCCACAATGTGGTTTGTGCGATGCCCAATTCCTGTGAACGACGTGGAATTGACTAATTTGGGTCATTCTGAACGGATGCACTTACGGCCGCGATATTTTCAGCACTGCGTCCTAATCTTTGTCTCACTGGCACGGGAACATTGTGCAGCAAAAACGTGGATTTAAATTTGTGCACTAAACTAAGAATTGCGGCACGGGTGGGACGATTATAACGACCAAAAATCGGAGTTAGCGCTCTTAAAGTTGCAGCGACTGACTCAAAATTTTGATAGTACGCTTTAATAATTTGGAAACGTTGTAGATTCGTGTAACTCACCATGATGAAATGGTAGACCTTAATGAGCAATCTGACGTTTACAGAATGTCAAAAGACCTTAAGGGCGCGTTTACATTAAAGAAACAAAATGGATAGTCCCCAATGGAAAACCCTGTATTTTTGACGTGCAGGCTTTCATCATTGGCCTTGGTCTTTCCAATATGATTATGCTTCGTTTCTTCTGCGAAGCATCTTTGTCTTAAAAGACCTGTTTCATCAGAAATTTTTAAATGATTTCGTGTTAAACGATATAACACGAGAAATACAATGAGGTTTTCAACTCAGATATTAGTTCGCTCAAAATTGATAAATAGGACATGGAAATATATTGGTTGTTTCGTTTGGAACGAACTAATTCGAGTCACACGATTTGATTTGGAGTTTCTCAAAAAGAATGAGCGAGAATTGAATTGAATTGAATTAAATTGAGAACTACTTAACCATTTCTTACTCCTCAAGGGACCGTTTTTTATTTCAAAATAGATCGCATTTTTCGATAACCCAATTGTTAGCCAATGATTGCTGTCTCCATCACTTTTTATACTTGAGGATATAAATAAATACCTGGAAGACAGAGCTGTAAAAGAATGCATTCATTGGGTATTGCATTGCAAAAAGTCCCATTCGAAACTTACAAAAATAAGTTCCAGGTAGTCTTTAGTAAAAGAATGCAATACTTTTTAACTGGCTGCAGTCTTGGAAGTCTTTTAATAGTCTTTGACCATTCTTTGCAGTCATGAAGTCTTTTGATTGCATTGTAAGTAATGCAGTCATTTGGCTGTTTTGGAGTCTTTTGACTGCTTAAAGTCTTTTTTACTGCCAACTGCGCACACCCAAACATGCTGGTGTTTTCCCTACGAAATGAAATAGTGATTCCTGTTACAAGAAAGATAAAATGAATAGGCTCGCAACTCTAACTTTATTTTTTGATTCTAAAATTAAAAAAAAAAAACACTTTTTAAAAGAAAGCTTTGCTACTAGAAGAAAGAGTTACTCAGCTTGTCAGAGATGTGCTTAATACAGTAGATCATGTTGCTCTCCTCTACAAACTTCAAACGGGTGGTCTTCAAGGCTGTTTACAGCTGATTTGAAAACCTTTCCCGAGAATATGACCTAAATAGTTGAAGTTAACGATAAATTGAGCCATACAATATTTCCAGCATTAATATTCTACAAGGTTCGGTTTTTGGTTCCACTTTGTTTCTTGTCTAAATGGTGTTTTTTGTTTAATTACGAGTGGTTTTCAAGCAATTTTAAAATGCATGTCGTTTGATGTTGTGGAATTTGGCTTTGTTATAAAGATAAATATTTGGCAGGGTTCTGGTTTTAAAAATAAGATCGAAAAAGTTCCAGCGGATAGGTCCAATTTTCCAACCCATATCATTCCAAGGCGTCAATTATTTCGGACTTATCAGTGTTGACAAGCGACTTCACATAACCCTACCAAAAATAGTCTAACGGTGTCAAATCTTCTTATCTTGGAGAAAACTCGCAGATTTAAAACTCGAAATTATATAAAATTCATCGTCAACGGCTATTTCTTTTCGAGACAATTTACCGAACGTACGCAGTCCCCAATGATCGTTCTGCTTCAATTCTTCCACGATGAAATGAATAACTAAATTAATCATAAATCATGTGACAGCTGTCAAAAAGACCAGCTCCAAAAAAATTATTTCCGAATTGCAAACCAAACGTCTAAGAGAACACTTCTTACATTAGCTGCTTTTTGAAAATACAATTTTTAACTTACTTGCTTACTTAGGTGGGCATTACAGTTCGCGGTGAACCTTGGCCTCAACCATCAACAATTTCGGTTTAGGACGAGCTCTCTCCAGTTGTGCTATCTAGGTCGGTTGAGATGTTCTTCATCTTGATTGCGTCACCTAAGACGAGGTCCTCCCCTTCCACGATTTCCCTGCAATGTGCTTTCGAAAACCTATCAAGCCAGAGTGTTTAGGTCCATCCGCTCTACATGGCACAACCATCGTAGCCTCGCGATGCGTACTCTTTTGGCTATGCCCATGTCGCGGTACAGCTCATACAGCTCGTTGTTGTATCTTCTTCTCCACACATTGTCTTCGCATACGGGACCAAAGATCACTCGGAGCATTTTTCTTTCGAAACGACCAAGGGTTTCCTCATCCGCTTTCGATAAGGTCCATGCTTCCGCGCCGTAAAGCAGGGCTGGCATTATTAAGGTCTTATAAAGTGTTACCATTGTTTTTCTAGAGAGGGTTTTTTTTTTCTCGACTGACTTCTTAGCCGAAAGAAGCAACGTTTAACAAGAGCTATTCTCCGTTAGATCTTCGCACTGATGTTGTTTTCAGTGTGGATAGCGGATCCTAGGTAGAAGAAGTCCTGTACTACCTTGAAGTTAAATAAAAAAATAAATAGGGTGGCGCAACAGAGCGAGGAGCCCCTGGGCCTAGCGCTTTTCTGACAATCATTCCTTGTGAGGGAATGGAAGGGACCTACAATTTTCTGCCGGTTCCGAACGGCTAATCGAGAAAGAGCTTTTCATGGCAATGAATACTAACGGAGGACTTGCCAGTTCCTCGCGTAACCTTGAAGTTAGGTCTGTCTATTATGACGTTTTGTTCAATTCGTAGATGTTCGACGTAATTGTTTTGTCATCAAGTCTTTATTTTACCCTCATTAGCCATCAAACCCATTGTTGCCGCTCGAAAATGGATTTTCAGTGCTCTCAAAATCACCAATGACATCACGCTTTTTTCTTCCTGCGTCTGCGTAGCGAGTAAATGTACAGACTTTTGAAAGATTGTTCCTCTGGTTTTTACGTTTAAGTTCGGTACAATTTTTTCAAGTTTGATGTTAAACAAATAGCATTACAGTTTGTCATCTTGCCTAAAGTCTTTTTCGACATCAAAGGTCTCGGTGAGTTTTTTATACCGACCTTTGACGGAGCAGCGTGAATAGTTTTCACAGGTTCCTTAAATTTTATAGTTGGTTGATTTGAACCCAGTTCTGAGAGATATCACAAACGTATGGTTTTGTATAACGTTGTTTGTGGATGCCCAATTCCAAAGTCCAATGCGAAATAAACAAACCTTGGCTATTCTCAGCAATATTCTCAGTTGTTCATGACAATTTTGCAGTGAAGAGGGGAGACGAATCGTATGTGCACTAACTTCTTAATCATATCTATAACCCGACTTTTCTACTCCTTTTATTAACTATGCACCATTCATTTTTCATATACGATGCAGTAAAAGTTTTTTCTTTTTCTCAGTATCGTTTTGAACACAGTGAATGTGATCAGTGAACAGTTCACATTCCGTTTTATCGAGTTATCTCATTAGGAACAAAGCTTCGCTTTTTCGCTAAAGTTTTGAAAGACATTTCTCCATCGTCTCCATACTCTAGCCTCAATAAAATGTTTTTACCATAGTATTTTCATGCATTCCTTGAAAAGCTCAGCTAAGTTAGCCCAACGGAAATCGAGGGAAATTGTTTTCCACTTCAATTCTACTGAAGGTTCCTTTCAAGTCAAAGGCAAAGAGAAAACCACACAACAATCATGTGAGCACGAAAATCGACAGCTTGTTATCTTTATTTTATAGCATCAATGTAATATTGATCCCTTCGATGAAGTTCTGAAATTGGCTTACCAAATATATTAGAACATTATGTTTGGGTCCTTGGTTCCATAAATTTTCTATTCCTTAACTGATTTTCTCTCATACAGCCATAGCCAGCATAACTAAAGGCAAAACGATTAACTTTTATTTTCCTTTTACATTGAAAACAGAACAAAAAGATTTCCTCTTCTATTAGGGGTTATAAAACTTGTGGCTTTTTGACGTATGTGCTTCTAGTCCAATTTTTTCTCTTCTTTTCTTTTCTTCTTTTTTTTGTTTATGGTAAGGGTTGTTGGTTATTGGCTGTTCAATGTTCATCAAGACTCAAACACGAGGAAAATTAATTATATTCCTGGAAAATTTACGAGGGTAAATGAAGCCACACAAACTACCGAAATTGTTAGGAAGTGCTTTTTTTTTTTTGTTCGACATAAAGTCTGTTGTACTTTGGATATTTTCTGTACAAAGTTGTTTGAGTAAAAGTTAGCAAAACAAAAAGTCTACG
The DNA here is from genome assembly GCA_914767635.1 of Melanostoma mellinum. Lineage (NCBI taxonomy): Eukaryota > Metazoa > Arthropoda > Insecta > Diptera > Syrphidae > Melanostoma > Melanostoma mellinum. Next base: position 75,026,936 of record OU612059.1, read on the forward strand.
TAAAGGTAATATAGTGTCCTTAAACAATGTTGATGAACCACCCATAGTACCACGACTCTACCCTGTGGCTGTGGAAGGGTTCTTTGAAAGACGAAAAGGAGAACTTAGATAACACCGCACATAGCCATTGTGTAAACGTTTGAAAATATGTCTACCTACAACGACAAAAGGCAGCTATAAAATTTGGTAAATATGAATAAAATGGTTAAATTGTTGAACATCAATCAAACAAAGTTTCAATTTTTGGGTAAAAAATATCTGCAATCAATCACTCAATGGAAGGCACTCGTATAGTGAGTGATGGAATGATTTAGGTTATGTAATCGAAGCCTTATTGCCTAGCACAGCTTATGTTGTAGGTAAAAAGTTGTAAAATTCAGAGAATTCAAAGTTGAGGGGGTATTTGCCAAACGTATGGCAAATGCAATGATGTAATCAATCAGTTTTATATGGTGAAAGCTACCGGTCATTGACTTATTGTTTGCTAGGTTGGTGGTACTCAAAAGAATATGGTTCTACTAAGCTGGTTATTTTCATGATGTGAGACCTTGAACGTGTTTAGGATTCAGCATAACATGCAGGGTGCAACAGCCAACAACAAGTACTAATGGATATAGACATACTGCAACGAAAACAAATGCAATGCATTTCAATAAGATTAAATTGAATTCTAGAAATGTTGAAGTGAGCTTATCCAGCTCAAGGAACAGTCCGATGTCTACGTAAAACTTTTTGTGGCAAGATAGGAAAAGTTTAACAACAGTTTCTTGCACATGAACTGGACCATAAGTTAACGGTCTTCTGTGGGTGGATGAGTTTTAATTCATCCAGGGAGACAATCTCACTGTCAAATGCCAGGTTTCTGATTCGTAGTAGTATCAAACAACCCGTTCTTTTTTTCCTCTTTCGAAAGCTCGGCGGGTCTCAAAAACAAACACTTTTAATGGACCTTCGGTTTTTTGCAGGTCATGAACGGCCAAGGAAAATGCTCGCTTTTATGGCAGTGTTACTCCCGGAGAGATCAATTCGGCATTACCACGAGCGGGGGGTCAATTCTCGATCTGTGAAGCTGTGAAGTGAAGCTAAATATCACAGCTTCACGAGGAACTCGATTCTCGTTCTGGGAAAAAATTAAAACAAACTTCAAAATTTCTTCATATGAAAAATTATTTATCACAAACGAATTTAGCTGTGGAGTGTTTTGAATTTAAAAATATAACATGAAAAACACGGGTGCAAAAGTCTATAACAGCCGGAAAATGGTTCTCAATCGAAATCATAGCCTTAATTATGACAATTACGGATGATTTGATTGCAGAGCTTCAAAATTTCATCTGCATTTTTAGCAAAAAGTACATGTACAACATAATTGATTTGCAAGCTAATTTTTCGAATGTGAAAATGAATCTCTCCAACTTATTAAACTAGGATCTTGGCAATGTACCTAAATCTTAAGTATAGCTACGCAAATGATAAAGCTGGGCAGAAAAATAACCTGGATAACGAAAGTTTTTTTTAGAGGACATGCATAAAAGTTTTATAAAAAGAATCAGGTTTCGGATAGCCGCTTCAATTCCTCTATCATAATTAAATGGCTTTAAGATAAAACATGTATTTGTTTCTGCAGGAAAATTTCATTATACTAAAGTTGCGAATTCTAAAATTCAGACCTTTCCACAATTTCAAAGTATAAGATAATCTAAGGAGCGCAAGTGCACTTGTGCACCGTGCACTTTTCAATGCCCCCAGTAGCAGAAATACAATTCTCGACTTCTACTATTATATGTAATTCATATTTGAATAATTATTTTTGACATTTTGTGTGAAAATCAAATTTTTCAGATTCAAAAATAAATAAAAAAAGACAGATACTTCATACAATTTATAATTTAGAACGCTTTAGTACTCTTTAGTACTCATTTTGAAAGCTTTTTCTCATTTTGAGTTCGGGAATCGCTACAGAGTTGATGAAATGATAAAATGAAAAATCTCTATGAAAACTGAAATGATATTTTTTTTCACTTCACAGCTTCACAGCACAGATCGGGAATTGACCCCCGGGTCTAACTAACTAACTAAGATTATAAATGTGAAAGTAACTCTGTTTGTCCGTCTTTGTTACCGTTTCCCGCCCAAACTACTGAACCGATTTAAATGAGATTTTGCAAAGAGATAGTCTAGAACCTGAGATTGTATCTTCCTCCCCTTGATACCTAGATCATGGGGTGTACTCTCAAGACCATTATTGTTCGAAGATATGTGGTCTCTTTCACAATTCGCACTGGAGTTTTAAGGAACTCGCAAGCAGCATATCTTTTGACTCACGTCTAATGGATGTGCTGTCCGATGCAATGATCCCAAGGCTCAAACTGCGTCAGAAAAACACAGGCAACTTTCCTTCGGTTTATGACTGGTCCACTCCATAATCTGAGCCAGGAAAAGTTTTTTTTATCGAATTTGCACAGATGGTTCCAAAACGGATGATAGATCTGGCGCTGGCGCCTTTGTGCAGAAAGATGATATACGACTGCACACCTCTATAGGTTCATACGCTTCTGTGCTTAAGGCCCTTCTTAACCCTCTAACCACTTCGTAAGTGATCCAGGAATGCAAGAGCTCTCTGAATGCGGTCGGAAGACTAAATTTTACGAGTTTAGTTCGGGTTCCAGGTCATCTCGGCATAGCTGGAAATGAAATTGCCAATGAACTTGCGAGACAAGGATCTTAGACGGCTTTTCAGGACATTTCTGCCAGGGTCCTCAGTGAGGGCTTCAATCAACGATTGGATCTATCAAGAGCACAATCGTAGATGGCATGCTTCCATTGTATGCAGACAGACTAAACTTATGCTCCTCAACGTTACTAAGACGACTGCAACGTTTTTGCTATCGCGTAGCTAAAAAGAATGTAGAAAGCATATTGGCGTTACCACAGGGCACTTCTCTTTTGCCAAACACTTAAACGTGTTATGCTTAAGCGATACCACACTCTGCGGATCTTGTGGAGAAGATGAGGACACCGCGGAACTTTTTCTCTGTGAATGTCCTGCTTTTTCTCGCACAAGGTTACAGATACTCGACTCATCTGGTAGTACATTGGACCGGTATTTAGGGCTGAGTGCTCCAGCTTGTATTTAAAAACCTCCATCTGAAAAAGAGAATCTGAGGAAGGGCAAATGTTATATTATAAATTAAACAATAACAAAAAAGTTTTGTTATTGTCGTGGTTTTTGTCCAGGAGTTGTTGTTTAAAATACAAAACCTAAAAAGAAATAAATTTCTTTAAGGCATGTCAAATGATCGTGAAGATCAACCTTATAACTCCAAACGTTGCGTTTCGCACAGGTACGGCAATGGGCTCATCAGTTAGATGTTGCCGTACCCTTCTGAGACGCAAACTTTGTTCGGAATACACCGACACTTATAAAATTTACTGCGCTCTCACGCAGTGAATTTTATATCCAAGTGAATGAACAAGTCATATTACACTTGGAAAAATGATCTTCACGATCATTAGATATGCCTTAAAGAAATTTATTTCTTTTTAGGTTTTGTATTTTAAACAAATGTTATATATTTTATCCCTATTATTCCTACGGGAACGGGAACGTAAACGACGGATCCGATTTAAATGAATTTTGTTCAAAGACAGTCTACAGCCTGAAAAAGGACATGAGCTATATATGTTATCCCTATATTCCTACGTAAATCGGAACCTCACCGTTAGCAAAATTGTCGATAACACAGTTGACCTGAGAAGAAATTTCTATCTTGATCTTCAAGTAAATATTGGCAATCGGTAATGGCTGTGTGAATGGTCGATTACGGCACAGACTAATGAGATAGTTAATAATATAATCTAATGAATTATGTCAGACTTGGTGGGCGATGTTGTCGAAAGTCTATCAGTAAGCAATATTGGACACTGAACAAGTCACATCATATCCTATAGATTTTCTCAATTCCTTCGAATTATCAGGAGTAGGTACCTTCCAAAAAGTTGAGGCTGCAAGTTGGTGTTCCAGTGCCAATAATGAGAAATCTAGAATTTTACACACCTACAAATTACACATCCGGGATGCGGCAATATAAAAATTTTAATAGTAGCCATGTTTTATTGGGACAATATTCTCACGTTTGCAATTATCGCAAAACTTCGCACATGATGGGGAAAAACAACGATTAGTGAACAAAAATAAGTCAGTGTTCAGAAGTGAACAAAAGGGATGGCTGGTAAATGGAGTTTATAGAATAAATTTGCATTAGTGAGTAGGTACAACGTTTTATTGAGCGTATTAGTGAAGATGACAATGAAAATCCCAATAAAACACGGCTAATAAGCGGAATGGCAACAGGAGAAAATGTTTTGATGTCTTCCTTCAATTCGCACTGATTTGTCATTTTAATTTAAATAAGTGCAGTTTTCTCTGAAAGCAGTATTTGATATTATAAAGGTTAGACGCTTAAGGTTGCAGGTGTTCGTTTAAAAAAAAAAAAACACATGAGGTGTCATGGGACACCCTTTAGAAACGAAGTTCCTTAACATAAAACTCCAACGGCGGAGAATAGCTTTTTAATTGTGTTTTTGGATTGAGACTTTTCCACGTGTGATGAGTGTAAAATATCTGAGATAGAATGAAAAAGATTTGAATTTAAATTTTGACTATTTTAGAACATATGGGATGACATTGTCATAATTTTCCAACACTTCATCGATGGGCAAATGGAACCTGGTTTTGGGTATATCCTGAAACTAAACCTTGAACAGTGCGCTGATTGAGCACTTTAGAAGTCTAGAGATGACTCTACAAACGTCATCAGGGTTCGAAAGAGTCTTTCAGAGACTTTTAATTCGTCGTTCAAGAGCTCAACTGCAGGCTCAGAGTTTCAAAGACGGATGGGAAGATCATGGATGTGACGAAAAACAATATTAACAAATAAGGGTAAACTTTTAATAACTTTCGACACCATTTCCTTTGCAGAGATGGCCCACATTTGCCTCAAGGTGGAGAAATTCATAAATAATCGGCAATCAGTGATCAAAAACCATACATGTGGGCCTTGCCACCTCCACGTCGAAGTGCCGTTTTGGAGCTGGTCGCTGAAAAGAAAGAAGAAAAGAACCATTTTTTCCCGACATATCGAAGCGATCCACCTATGAAGGAATATTGATAGTTGCATTTGTTGGAACTGAAAAGGTCGGGGTCATCCCCTAATTGAATGTCCAAATCCTCAGATGGCCTTTTTCTATTTTAAACGCGGATGGGAAAGCATCTCAATTTGTCTTTGAAGTTTCCTCAGACCCTCGCCCAAACGAAGAAAACACCATCGCCCACATACTCGCCGACCCTTGGAGCCTCCGACACTAGAGTATAGAAAGTGATACTGTTTACTAACAACAACTGGTGCTTAAATTTTTTTAATTATTCTAATTCAAAGTTTTTAGATACTTTTTATTAAGGGAAAAGTTTATTTTTACAGCATTTCTGTTGCCACGACAAGTTCAAATGTATGCAAAGGGGTTGTCATTTTTGTCGCATCAGTGTTGGCACTCTCATATATCGCTATGGAAACATAATTTGATTTTGCTTGACTGAAGCTAAATTTTTTTAATCAGCTTGTAAGCCTCTGAATGTCGGTTTTCAAGGCTTTGAAAAGTTGTGGCTGGTGCAAAGTACAGATCAGAGCAGTATTTGGCCGGAAGGGGGTATTGCTGATTGAGGCAACCAGTTTACTAACCGAAGAGAAAGATTCCGGTCTTGTAAGGCTTTTGTTCTATTTGAATCTGAATTATACTTAGCTCAAGCTGAAGAAAAGTTGGCTGTTCAGATACTCGAGAAGCAATATTGAACATTATCCAATCGAAATTCTTACGACACAACCTGGAAACCAACGGTTTTTCGCAAGGTTTTCCATTACATACTTTGTTACTGTTTTTGCAATAGTTGTCAAAATTAAACTTCATGCTGCAGCAATTAAATAGAGCGCTCCTTTCTATGTCCATAATCGAGGAGGAAACATGCGTCGTAGAATGAAAAAAAAAAAAATCAATGTAAAAGGCCCACAAAACAATTAAATTTATACCTCTAACGTCATAAGACTTATTCAAACTTGCATGTTATTTTCCTTATCTTTTACGTCTTCGACAGCGGAAGCATCTACCTAAGGCGAAGATAATTGGACTGAGGGATCTTTTTTCCGCCGTAAAAACTTTTGGTTACGTTTTACTTTACACTTCCTTATACGCATCTGCTTTTGAACTACCAAACCTACCAAGCTTCATTTTTGATAACAGCCAATACAGCAGCAGCAAGATTTAAAAAAAAACGAGATAAAAACATAAAAAATTCTTTCAACATGAAAGCAAAACCTCGTCAGACAGTTTTCGTTTTAATATATTAAAAGAATCCACTTAAGATCCTTCAAAGGCTAATTCGTTCTCAAAAACTTTTGCTCTTCGTTTTAATTTAAATCTTTTTCCTTGAAAAAAAAACTTGCCAGGAAGTGTTATTTCCTTTCGTTTATAATAATTTAGAGGGAATATTTAAGTTCCTTGTAATAGGCCTCTTAGCAGGTTTACACAGTCAATTGAAATCATTATAGACATTAATATCCAACCAAACAACGACTGGTCTTCATTGGCATTGCTTTCATTCACCAGGTTATTTATATGGAAAACATACTTCTTCACTGAAGACGTCGAGTTGAAGATTGACGTGCCTCATGCAAGCTTTAAAATTAAAAAAATCAAATTCATTGGAAAACAAAACAGTTCCATTATATCTCCCCTGGGAGGAATAATTTCCATTAGTGGAAAAAGATTGCTTTTGAAAACTAGGTCACTAATGTTGTTTTTTATGAATTCTGTTAGAGTAAACGACACTCCCTCCTCTAACCAAACCCAAATGTCACTGCTCAAAATCTCACTATTTTCATATATCTCAAAAAGGACTTATTTTTGATTGAATAAGTAGGTACACATGTTTTTAAGTTCCTATAATTTCTTTTATCTGTCAAAGAAAAACAATATTTTTTCTTTGTATAGATACCTACATTGGTACAGTGTACAGACAATTTGGTAAGGACGTCATCGCATACATTTATGTGATTCCTTTTCCAAGAACCACTGGCGTGGCATTGAAGTCCTGCTAAGAAAAAGAGCCTACCTCAAATAGAACTTTGATAAGAATCAACTTCGTTTGGGAAATGGGAGGCAAACATTTCGCCCTCGTCTTTGTATTTAATCTACTTCAATTATTCAAACTTAAAGCCGAAAGATAACATTGGAAAAGTATTTAAGAGAAAAAGAATAGAGCGCCAGCAAGAGAGAGCAGAAAAGCTTTTTCTCTTAAATGAATTCAACAGTTGCAGAGCTTTTTCAAGGCATTCGTGCTATGAGCTCAAGTTAATCCTTTTCCACCCTATTGGGTGTTCATTACAAGCAGCGGTGGAATATGCTCAGATTTATCTGAGTTTGCCAGATTTTTCATTATTTTCCAGATGATCAGATCTGGAGAGCCATTCCAGATCTGGAATCCAGATTTTCAGAAATTCAATAATGTGTTACATAAAGTTTAACTTATTTGATCTGAAAATCAAACTACCTTATCGTTAGCACAAAATCTGCCCATCTAAATGTTCACTTACTCTGAATTCTGAATTCCATTTTCTTTTTCGTTCTACGTTCTACGTCTACCATACACTAATGCTACAAAGTGAACGACAATACGTTCTCTATTGTTGTCTTGTTCTTAAACGTTTTTAAGTTTCCTTAGAATTTTACTTTTTGTTAGGTTTGTTGAAAAGAGTAAAAAAATCTTTTTGGAAGTTCATCTCGTTCGCACTAGGTAGATATTTAAAGGTAAAGTTAGAAAAGACGAGAAAAATAAAGTAAAACAAAGGGCGCGTTCATCACAAGTTAGATTTTCAGATAAACTAACTATTCTCGGCTTCTGATTGACGTTAAGTTTTTCAGTTGACAACTCATCAGCTGTTAGTTTTTACCGATCCAGTTTTTCAGCCAAGAAAAGCAGGCTGAAAATCTAGATTTAGTTTATTAAGCTGTCAGATGCGATAAATAGCCTACATGACAATTGAACTTTACTTTGTATTTTTCGGTTAGCTTCTGTGGAAACATTTTTGTAGTCAACTTTTTCATTACACTGAACTCTAATTTATTTTTTGGCAATTTGTCGAATAATTAAAGGTTATTAATGAAAACCCTTACAAAAGAAATAGATTTTTAAGAAAATTATTTGCTACATTTTCGCTCGAAGTCTATTCGAATTGTAGTTACACGCATATTTCTAATCACAAATATTGAAAAGAAATGCTTTCGACTATAGTTCGTACTATTTGGAACCAACTACAAGAAATTATTTATTTCTTATCAAATCTTTCCTCGCAGAATTGAAAAGTGAATCCCAATACCATTCAAATCTGACAGAAAATTTAGAAGACCGTTCAACGCAAAACTGAATAAGTTTTTCAGTTAATCTGAAAATCTGAATTGTGATGAACGCGCCCAAAAACATCGAAATTTACTGTTCTTTTTTTTCAAACCAAACGAATTGCGATGCGAACCGCCATCATTTAAAAAGTTGGCTTCTTTTGAAAAGAAATTGAAATTGAAAGTGTCTACGTGTCTAGTTGATTTGTTCAAAAGTTCAGTTTTAAAAGTGTTTCAGAGTGAAAAAAAAATTAAAAAAAAGATTAAAGGATGTATTTTTCAATTTTCGGCAAAAAGAGTAAGTAATATTTTGAAGTTATTTGGAAATCGGAAATGAAAATATAGGAGCAATTGTGTTCAATTTTCAGAATCCAAAGAGGATTCGGCTGAAGCTCAAGCTTCAAATAATCCAAATGGAGATTCTTCCGACCAAGTGCCGCTGCAGGATTTGTGCCCTGATCCAGGTCCAGCTCAAGCCGCTAAAAATGTTGAAACTGGGGTTGTTGGAGTTGTAAATATAGCTCCTCATCCTCATGATGACGACCTGCCGTCAACAAGTTCAAGATCCCAAAGTTGCCAACAAGAAAAATTGGGAGAACCGAATGTAAGTGTTTTTTATTTCCTATTTTTAAAGTAGATAGTTTTCTTACCATTCGTTTAAAATGCACACATAGTTCAAATCATCCTAGAACAGAACAACACACTCATTATTTCAAAGTGAAATTTTGATTATATTGAATATTTTTGACAATAGTTATTGGTCTGAGATGATTTTTTTGGAAATTCTTGTTTTTGCTAATAACCATACATGCAATTACGTTGAGGATACTAATTGGAACTCAAAACCACTTAAGATATTCAAATAGAGTAAGTAGTGTTGATAGTAACCGCTCTTATGTTGTCCAGTTTAGTAGTTTTCATTAAAAATGATATGAAACTATCGAAACTGGAAGACATAAGAGCAGTTACTATCAACACTACTTACTCTATTTGAATATCTTAAGTGGTTTTGAGTTCCAATTAGTGTCCTTTATGTAATTGCAAACATAGTTCCTAACAAAATCAAGAATTTCCAAAAAAATCATCTTAGAACAGAACAACACACTCATTTCAAATTGAAATTTTGATTATATTGAATATTTTTGACAATAGTTATTGGTCTGAGATGATTTTTTTGGAAATTCTTGTTTTTGCTAATAACCATACATGCAATTACGTTGAGGATACTAATTGGAACTCAAAACCACTTAAGATATTCAAATAGAGTAAGTAGTGTTGATAGTAACCGCTCTTATGTTGTCCAGTTTAGTAGTTTTCATTAAAAATGATATGAAACTATCGAAACTGGAAGACATAAGAGCAGTTACTATCAACACTACTTACTCTATTTGAATATCTTAAGTGGTTTTGAGTTCCAATTAGTGTCCTTTATGTAATTGCAAACATAGTTCCTAACAAAATCAAGAATTTCCAAAAAAATCATCTTAGAACAGAACAACACACTCATTTCAAATTGAAATTTTGATTATATTGAATATTTTTGACAATAGTTATTGGTCTGAGATGATTTTTTTGGAAACTCTTGTTTTTGCTAATAACCATACATGCAATTACGTTGAGGATACTAATTGGAACTCAAAACCACTTAAGATATTCAAATAGAGTAAGTAGTGTTGATAGTAACCGCTCTTATGTTTTCCAGTTTAGTAGTTTTCATTAAAAATGATATGAAACTATCGAAACTGGAAGACATAAGAGCAGTTACTATCAACACTACTTACTCTATTTGAATATCTTAAGTGGTTTTGAGTTCCAATTAGTGTCCTTTATGTAATTGCATGTATGGTTATTAGCAAAAACAAGAATTTCCAAAAAAATCATCTCAGACCAATAACTATTGTCAAAAATATTCAATATAATCAAAATTTCAATTTGAAATGAGTGTGTTGTTCTGTTCTAAGATGATTTTTTTTTTTAAATTCAACTGCCTTGAATATAGCCACTGTGTCCCGTAATTCGTATGCCATAACCATAAATTTTAGACTTAGAAATAAGAAAAAATATGTATATATAGTGAATGATAGATAGATAGATAGATAGATAGATAGATAGATAGATAGATAGATATATAATTTTATTTCAAAAAGATATAGTGAATGATAAGATAGGTAAACATACAATTTTTAATTTAGCGGAAACGAAGCCGATATGAAACAAAATATTATTCGGCGTGGGAACAAATGCCACAGTTTAAGGGATGGCTTCGAAAGTCTGATGACGTGAATTACTTGGCTTTTTGTTCGGCCTGCGGAGTAGAACTGAAGGCAACTGGAGGAAAAACAGATTTAATGAAGCACGCAGAAACTGCTACTCACAAAAAAAATTTAAAGTCCATCATGGTTCAAAAACCAGTATCTACAGCGTTGCAAACGTCAAACAATATGCATAAGAGTACGATGCTGGCCGAACTAAAAATTGCTGCTATGACGGCTGAGCATAATTTGTCGTTTTTATTGTCGGACCATCTTGTTCAGATGCAAAAAAAAGCGTTTCCAGACTCTAAAATATGCCAAAGTGTGACTTGTGGGCGGAAGAAAACAGTGGGTCTAATTAAAAATGTATTGGGGCTTCAGCAATTTGAGGATTTGGTTGAAATTATGAAAGGCAACAAATTTTCTATATGTGTTGACGAGTCAACAGACATCTCAACAAAAAAAATTTTAAGCATTGTGGTGAGAGTCTGTATTGACTTTAAGGTTAAAGACTTTTTTCTTAGTTTGGTACAGGTGACAGCAGCTGATGCAGTAACTCTGTATTCTGCGATAAAAAAAATTTTCGTAGATAACGATATCGATTACGTAAACAATTTGATTGGCTATGCAGCTGATGGGGCAAATGTAATGACTGGTAAAAGTCATTCTGTTGCAACGCTTTTGAAAAATGACTGCCCCAACATTTTTGTTTTGAAATGCGTTTGTCATTCATTTGCCCTTTGTTCTTCAAGTGCATGTCTCAAACTGCCGTCAGCTGTTGAAACAATGGTAAGAGATATATATAATTATGTACAAAACAGCCCAAAAAGAATTGGTCAGTTTGAAGAGATAATGGTTTTACTTGATGAAAAACCGAAAAAGTTGTTGCACCCATCACAAACACGGTGGCTGTCACTCGAAAGAGTCGTGTATCGTGTGTTAGACTTGTATGAACCGCTAAAAATTTATTTTGCAATGTGCGCGAATTTAGACCACATTGATAGCGCTGTTAATATTTTGAATAATTTAAAAAATCCTTCCATGAGGTTATATTTAGAATTTTTAAAATTTATATTGCCCGAAGTAAATAAGTTGAATAGAATATTTCAGAGCGAAGAACCCCAAGTACATAAAATTTACTCATCAATCAAAAGTCTTGTGCTTTCAATTTTACAATGTTTCGTAAAACCTGAATATTTAAGTAAAACTGCAATCGAATTTATTGATTTAAACGACGAAAGTAATTTGCTCGATATCTCTTCGCTATATTTGGGTGTGGGTGTGGATGTTTTTATATCGGAAAACCCAAACATAGATTTTTTGGAAGTTGAAACATTCAAAAAAAATTGCATGGCTTTTTTTGTTGAGCTTTCACATCAAATATTTAAGCGATTTGATTTCCAAGACGAGCGGGTTAAGTTACTTTCCTACATAGACCCCCACAAAATTGTTGAAAAATGTCAATTCTCTCTTTTAGACTTGTTTTTAAAATTTCCGAACTTAGTTGACCGAAAAAATCTTCAGGATATCGATTCCGAATTCAGGGAGTTAAGACAACTGAACTTTGAAGATATTTTCGGAAGCTCGTTAAAAAACACAACGGTTCAGGATTTTTGGAAAACAATTTGTCTTACAAAGAGAGGTGACAACAGTTTAGCTTTTCCGCAAATGTCCAAATTTATTTCCTCCCTACTTTCACTTCCTCATTCCTCTGCTAATGTAGAAAGAACTTTTTCACAAATCAATCTAAACAAAACCAAGACCAGGAATAAGCTAGAAACTAGCACCTTGACAGGAATTTTGTTAACCAAAGATTATTTGAGTTTTAACAATGTTAATTGCTACGACGTTGAACTGACAAAAGGCCTTATTAAAAAGTTCACGTCGCTAATATATAAGTAAGAAATTTTTTTAATTAACTCTTAGCCTTAAATTTTTTTCCTGATGTACATACTTTTTTTCTGATTTCCTACCAAAATATTTGCCGAGAAGTTTTTTTGGTTCAACAATTTTGAAATAAGGTCATCACAATTGATAGATCTTAATTTAGTTTTTTAAAAGACTCAATTTTTTTTTTTGTAATCCAAAAGATCGAAGTTCACGTCGCTGACGTACATATAAGTAAGAAATTATTTTAATTAACTCTCAATTTAAATTTTTTTTTCTGATGTACATACTTTTTTTTTCCTGAGAAATTTTTTTGGTTCAACAATTTTTAAATCTTACCTTAATTTGGTTTTTTAAGAGGCTCATTTTTTTTTTTTGAAACAAAAAATAATCATTTCTTGGTTTTGTGTATGTTGTATACTAAGTTTTCCTTCGCAATATAATGCTAGTTTCCTTCGTCAGCTTTTGCCTTCTGTGTTAGCTTGTCTATTTGTCCTGTATCGGCTTCGGTACCAGAACCGTTTGGCCCAGTTTTTTATAATTTAGCTTTAGGGTCTATGGATCATCCCCTTGAAGGGTTTTTTGAATTAAATTTCTAAAGTCTTAGCATAACGGTATTGTCGGATATCGACTTTCTCGTTGACTTAAGCTTAAAGTCGTTTTATTTGGAAAGTTAATTTGATTAACTACAAAACTAACACACATACGCATATACTCGTAATATAAATAAGTGAAAAATGCCATGTTGTATGTCTACTAAAAAATATGTTTCGGGCATTTCATTTGGTGCTTTTGATTTCTTAGTAGTTGTATAACCCTATACTTTTCAAAAAGGTTACAGCCATTTCACAATTTCTTTCTACGTAAAACCAAAATTTTTTTAAATTGGCTATTCTTTCGTTTTAAAATGTGGATTAAACTCATTTTTTGTTTGTATGTATGTATATAAAATGCATTGGTATACCAATCGCTACATGTAAACTTATGCTAAAACAAGAGGCAATGGATAGAATAAATATTATTTGGAACAATATCACCACGTGTGTGGCTACAAAACATATATGGCCAGGACTAGATCCTAAACGCACAAGACATTTGCTATCCATAACCAGATTGTACGTTAGCTCCGTAATCAATGTCATCACCGGACATTGTCAAATAGGAAGACTAAGTGTGTCTAAGTGTGTCAGTTTGTTTTCCTGACAGCCATCTAAACCTAACCTAACCTATATAAAATGCGCTCAATGTCTAGTCTAGTCATATCGAGTCTTTACCCCAAGTTTTACGAGAAGGTTATTCTTGATTATTTTTAAACAGAAATGTGCCAGTAAGTTAAAATTTTACTTATGGATTGATGATGATAGCTGTATTTTTAGGAAAACACAAACAGGGATTGATTCGTAATAAGTTAAAATAGTAGTTTCAATAGATACGCTTTTTCGAAAAAAGTGTCGCTTACCATAATTTGGCGGTAAGGGTTCGATATGCAAATATGTAAAAAAAAAATGTAAAATCTTAATTTTTGTAAATATAAGAAAACGAAATCAACATTGGAACTAAAAACTAAAGTAAGAGCTTAAGTATAAATATAACCAAACTGTGTTCTTATTGTGATATATTTATATGTGTAAACTTAAGTGTTAAAATACTTTAAATTATTTTTGTTAAATATTATATATGTGTTAAATAAAATTTACTTTAATGATGAAACAGTCATTGTAAAATAAAATAAAAAAGCTTGTATGTTTTAATGATTCTTAAGCTTTCAGATTGTTTCATGTGCAATGTGTTACTTGATCAAAGAAAAAAAAAATGGCCACGACTGGGTCGCATGAACTTGCGATTGCGTGCTAAGAGCACTATCGCAATATTAAGGCTGGGTACAAGATTTGAGTATTCGATCTTCATAACATAATTTGGTAGAACAACGTTGCTAACTAAAATATTCCAAAGGTTTTAAGCGAAAATTTAATAACGCTATTTCTTTTGGAGTTTCTAATACATATAAACGCTGAAAAAAAGTTAGTCGAATTCGAGAGAAGTGAATTTTGAGACTTATGATTCGAAAGTTATCAGGTAAACTTTGAAATCCTTCGAGTTTCAAAATGCTCTTCTTTCGAATACGACTAAGATTCTATCAAAATAGAATTTCAAAATAAGCGTTAATGTGAATTTTTGAAATGTTGGTATGCAATCTTTCGTAAGCATCTAGAACTTTTAAAATATGAAATTATACCAAATTCGTGTTAACCATTTAGAGAGAAATTCGGTTTTGAAAAAACGGTACTATGAAGGCTACCGTTTTTAGACACTTTTGAATTTTTTCTTACATCATTAAAAAGTCAATCTAGATATAATCCCTCATAAAAATTTTATTGAGACGCAATTCCAAAACGTAGACACTAACTGCAAATTCTGAAGAAAATCGGTCAAGCAGCTTTGGCTGTAGACCCATAAACGGACAGACAGAATTGAAGGACCTACTTTTTTCGTATTCTCTGTCATTGTAATGTCATGTTTAATTCTTATCTCAACATTTTTTTTTTCTGCACAATTGCAAAACTTGCCTTATAGTGTTATAGAAAGAACCTATAATTGCAAGTAAAAATACTACTTAAAGCAGATGAGAGAATACTTGGACTCTTCAGTAGTTCTTCTCACTCTTTGCTTTTAACTTTACTTTAACTCTCACAACTTCAACTCTCACATTTCCAGATATTTCCAGATTTTTGTGCTAGGATTTCCAGATTTCAAATTTTATTTTATTCCAACACTGATTACAAGGGTAAATCAAATTCAAGGGTAAAGCGCAGGCAGAGAAAGCGCATCCTTACATACCATATTCTAAGTTCACCGTGTCTAGGTCAGATGAATGAGTACTGCTGTTGGAGCGGAGCTGTTGGTCATGACCTAATAAAATTGACACCGAACCATATGGCTCTGCATAAAGGAATGAGATTGAATTCGAGTTGAAGTTAGAAAAAAAGGAAATGATATAAGGATGATTAGACTCGTCATTTCAAAGCGTCGTCTTCTTGTGTTTGCACTTTTAATTTGCCCAAACTGTTGCAATCCAATTAAAATATTTCAATTTCAACTAGCTAAGGTTTCCCTTCGTCCTCCTACGTTTTGGTTTGCCTTTGGTAACATTATACTCTTGTGAGCGATTTTTAATGAAGCGCTAGTTCTGTGCTTGTGTGCCATCAGCGAGTAAGCTTCTCTTTTTTTATTTTCCTTTCAAGTGAACATCAAGTTGTAGAGGGAACATCCTTTTCTACTTAATCAGGTGAAGCACGAGAAAGTGGATATTGTCGCAATTTCATCATTTGTTTGTTCTGCTTGTGGTTGAAGTAGTCCGCCTCAGTGTTGTACATGGGAAACTAATTATGTTTTTTTTTTTTTTTTTTTTTAATTAGAAGGAAAGTCGATGAGAAACTCTTTGAAAGTATCTAAACATCTTAGATGGCGGTTCTGATTGGCTGTGTAATGTACCGTTCATAATGACAGCGAATTTGTCGCATCATTCGTTGATGATTTATACCAAAGAACAAAAAAGGGTTTTGTCATCGTGACTTAACGAACATATCGACTCAAGTTTCGCCTGAGGAATAAATTCAAAATATTCTTCTATTTTTAATCTTTTGCTTTAATAATCCTCTTGAAGATAAGAACTTTTTTCAAAGAGATTGATTCGTTCAGATCAATGAGAGATGTAACAGAATTCGTTTTTTTATTTGCTCTTGAAAATGCGGAATTCAAGCGCCTTAGAGCGAAAATTGAAATTCCTTATCTAAAAAATTTTTTTGTTTGTTTGTTGGCTTGAGTTGAAAAGTTGAAAATGAAAGTAATACAAAATCTGAAGTAAAATGTATCTACGAAATACATTGCCGGGCAATATTGAAGAAAATATGATAGCTATTCATTGATGCTTGTTTTCCATGGGAAGGGCAAGGCTAGTTAAGAATCTTTTAACCTTAGACGTCCATTCCTTATCATACTAATGGATTGTTAATTTATTCCTTTGTGAAAGAGTAGATAGTTGTTTATTTATAACAAAATGAATTTAAAGGCTACAGCTGCTTAAATGCAGAAAGTCAGATATACGCAACTTACCTCATTGGTGAGGTAGGTAAGTTAGAAAGTCTAGACAAACCATGGGCTTAATATCAACTTGACATTAACTAGAGATAAGCGTTACCGCTGTGTTACTTTAGTGTGAAATTGCCAGATTTTCAGGCTGTGCCACTTTTTTTCTGTTTATGTTGGCTTCCTTAAATTTAGTAAGCAAATGTGACATAGCTGAGTCGAGTCCTGATGAGCTCCTTCTAAAAAAACATAGGGATACCATCACACGAATTCTTTTAATTAAACTATTATTTGGCTCTTATTTGTTATTTGTTCATACTTTTATAATCAGGAACTTAAGTTCATCTATATTGTGCACGCACTTCAAAACACTGTTAAATTCACTTAACAGCACTACTTCGGTTCATTTCGCTCCTCCCCGCTTCGAAGACGACATACTAGATACACAAATAACAGTGGCAGACACGAATGCAATAATGCGGTTTGGACCGCATTCCTGGAGAATTCTATAAGTTCGGTTCCGCAGAGCTTATATAAAAATAATAACAAAATTAAGTAACGACATGTTAGAAAAGGGTGATGTGCCTCGAGACTTTAAGAAGGCTTTGATATTTCCGATATACAAGAAGGGCTCTAAAACTGATCCAAAAAACTATAGAGGGATATCCTGTTTAAAGGTAGCTTACAAAATTTTTACGACCATTTTGCAACGACGCCTTACAACTTGGATCAACCACAATAATTTACTCAAGGAGTGCCAAGCGGGATTTAGAGCAGGGTACTCAACGGCCGATAACATTTTCGTACTTCACAATGTAGCAGAATTATGTGCAGCACAGGGGAAGAAATTATACGCGTTCTTCGTGGATTTCAAGGCCGCATTTGATACAGTGGATAGAAGGTCGTTGTTATACAAATTATATTGTAAAGGAATGTCTCACAAATTTGGAAAAGTAATAGAAAATCTGCTAGGAGATACATGGGCTGCAGTCTGGGATGGTGAAGTAGTGTCAGTTTGAAACGAGAATGGGTGTAAGACAAGGTTGTTCGCTGAGTCCTTTGTTGTTTGCGCTGTTCATCGACGATGTAACGGATATCCTGCCTGGTGGAATAGAAATCAACGGAATTTCTATCAAAGCACTTATGTTTGCAGATGACATAGTGATCCTAGCCCACTCACCGGAAACGTTACAATTAATGATAAATCGATTATGCGATTACTGCACCAGATGGAACTTAGAGGTCAACTAAGAGAAGTCAAAGATCATGATCTTGAACAGAAGAAGAGGCAGACTACGAGCAAGTGAGAGTTGACACTACAATAACGCAAGACTCGAAGTGGTCAACGAATATAAGTACCTTGGAGTGATCTTTGCTAGTATTTAAAAATGGAAAAACACTTGAAAGAGAAGCTTGCAAAGGCAAAAACTGCAATAAACTCCACGTGGAATATTTGTTTCTCCAACAATTATCTAGCCCATAACACAAAACTCAAAGTTTTTGAGTCCGTTGCAGAATCAATCTTGCTTTACGCAGCACAAGTTTGGGGAGGTCAACAATATGATGAAGTAGAAAAACTTTTACGCTTTTATCTTAAACGCACCTTCAGACTACCATCGAATACACCAAACTATTCACTAAACTTGAAGACTGGATTATCAGCGTTGTTTATTTAAACGCTAAAGTTGCAGGCAGATTATATTATCAAGGTCTTGAACATGGATGATAGCCGACTTCCGAAGAGAGTTATGATGAAAACAGTGAGCAGAAAAGTTGGTTGGTATGAAGAGTGGACTGAATATGCACGCTCATGTAACTTACATCTAAATCTTGAACAAGAGCTCCACTCAAACTGGAAACAAATATTCTATGAGATCATTTCCGTCACAGATATAAACTGCAGAAATGAGTATGAAAGAAAAGCAAGAGGATCCCCCTACAGATCGGTGTACAGCAGACTCAACTATAAGCTATAACCTACTACAGTCAAACTACTTTCGAGACAAGTTATGCGTAAAATCCATTTCAATGTAAGGGTAGAACTTCTTCCTCTCAATTATAGGCCACACCGAGAAGACCTTCCAATATTGTGCAACATATGTAACACAGCAGAACGAGAAGACATATTTCATTTTGTGGGTAGATGTCCGACTCTTCGTGAATCGAGGCGACATTTCTTCGGTAAGGATACTCTCTCAACGGAACAAGTTTTGAAATTACTGAACGAGCTATCCGAACAGTTATTACTTTTTTGTAAAACAGCACTTAATTATCGAGAAAGAATAAGAAATGCTAGCTTCTAATGCAACAAATCATCTTCAAACAACGATAATAGTAGTTCATCATTTAAATTTTTGTATATACGTAGATTTTAACGTCATTTTTTTTTTTAATATTCAAAATTAAAATTTAAAAGAATTTTTTATTTTTTTAACTTTCATAAATCAGTACCAATCGGCAGACGGCATAGCCACGCCATAAAGATTTTGTTTATTTAAATTGTTATATACTTATGTTGTAAATCTAAATCTAAATCTACTTTTATTTATTTATTTATGTTGAGTTATCAACACAAAGTGAGCTGTTAAATTTATAGTTTTTATCTTGTGTTGCAATAATCCTTAAAATGATTGTTAAGATTAGGTATGTGTTTTCTTCAACTCAAACATAATTTGGTGTTGTTTAGTTTTTATTTAAAGTGCCACTTTTTTCTCGAGTGCCATTTTTTTTTGCAACTTTACCAAAATATCCAACGGCAACGCTGACTATGCTATAGCGGGGCTTATTGAGCATAAGGGCAAAATGGGCAATCAGGATATCTCAAAAACTATACACCACGTTCGAAAGCATCAAATTGCGAAAAGAATGAGTTGCGGGAGGCAAACTGATTGCGCGACCATCAGGGCAAACTCGTCGATGGAGTTAATTACAAGCGGCGATTATGTAAAATTTCTGTAAGTCGAAAACATTTTCTCTGTGACTATCGAATGTTACTCGGTTTTAAAAAGGTAAGAGTTAATCCTTACTAATATAATAAATGGGAAAGTAACTGTGTCTGTTTGATTTTTTTTTTTTTTTTTTTTGTCATATACTGTCAATACTACTGTACCGGTTTATATGTTTTTTGCTAAAGAGATAGTCTAGGACCCGAGAATGGACTTGGCTATAATATCATCCCTTTATTCCCTCAAATATGATGTCCCAGAAGATTATGGCCGGAAAAAACCTCAAGGTACTAGGTTTTCAAATTTTAGTACAAAGCCATTTGGTCCGCAACGAGCTATTGTTGTGAGCGCAATGGGGAAGGTACCTTAGAGGAGTAGAGCATGTATAGTATATACGACAGTTTCCATTGAAAATATTTATTTCCTGACTAGTCTAGACGAGTTAGACTTGTTGAACGTCTCTTTGAGGCATCGCAGATTAAAGGTATTGTAGAATTATTCATGATTTTCTACTGCTCAAAACTTTAAACGCGTTTATCTCAATACTGTATTTTTCAAGTTGACCGGACTCGTAACTCAATTTTCAACCAATTAACTTGAAATTTTAAACAAGTTTTGAAATATACATTGTAACGCAAGATTTTTTTTTATATTGCGAAGGTCATTGGTTATTAACAATTTTCATTTGGTCAAAAATCAGTGTATCGCAAAAATCCTACGTACTTCTATTTAGTATACAAATCCAAAAAAATTCATTTGCTCATTATTGTTTGAAAAATTACAGGAGGAAAAATTATAGTATATTTAAAAAAAAAAATTCACAAAAAGGGTATTTTTTCAGCCAAGGGTGGCCTAACCCCTTAAGAAGCCTAGTCACTTTGCTGCATTTTAGGAGACTTCAAATATGTGGTAATTCCTGCGAAGATCATCGCTTACACACATACCAAGTAGGTACTGAGAGCGTTTCTGTTAGGATTCGTGGACAGTGGCAATGGAGGAAATTTAAGCTTTAACAACAAAAGAATTCATTCGCAATCATTTCAGTTCCATTTCCGAGCTGATTCTTTTTTAGGGACAAAAGTTCTTGTAACAACGATTGCAGCTGTAAAAAATCTCGTTTATTCAGTTTTTTTTTATTCTAATGAATACTTACAAGACACAAAATGATTAATAGGTTTTGTACCAAATACTGTTTAAGGTTTTTATGACAGTTCTGAGACATACTTTTTCCATACGTTATGTGTAATCATTTTCTTAGAGACCTTGTAAATTTAATCTTTCACATGCCTCATTGGGGCCCACCAATGGGGTTGAGGGTTCGAATCTGAAAATATCCAATACCCAATTCCTTTTTTGTGGGTAACGCTTTTGCAGAAAAAATTACTAAACGCCTGCGACAACATACCCGCTGTTATCGTTAGGAATCGATAGATCGGTATACAAATTTGTTAGTCTACCCTTACTTTTCACAAGATTTGGTTAGTAGAAATAAGCTTAGCTCTAGCTTTGTCAGAGATTGTTGTGCCCACCTATTTATTTAGTTTATCTTTATACAATTTGCACACACTCATGGCTTTTCATTATAAATAGGTTAAGAAAATCTGAACAAAATTGAATTGCAAAAACCAGTGCATATCGGTTTTGCATTTAATGTCTGTGAATCACATAATGAAATTGTGAAGAATATCACAAGAAAGAATGTATAAATAAACAAATACACTATTGGTTAAATAAGTGAGTATGTAAATAAATAAATAAATCAACAAGTTAATGAGTAAATAACTATAAATATATAGATACGAACAAAAAAGTAGTTAATAACTAGAAAAAGAAGATTATATAAATAGATACTAGTAAATAAATATAAATAAAAAATTTGAATAAATATAAAGACTTAAATATAATTAGTTAACAAGTAAATATGTTCTCAATAGAATAGTGCCAGAGAATACAAAATATGTATCATACTCCAGACGGGAGAACCATAAACATTATGCATTGGAAACTTTCTTCAATAACATCTTATTTACAACACTCAATTTGGATATAAATAAAAAAAAGTAAAGAATAACAAAACTACTTTTTGTTATGGTTTTTACCTGAAGTTGAATCGAGTCTATCAAAAAAAAAAATCGTAAGGACTTAAAAGATCAAGAGATCTTTTGACCTCCGCTCCAAAAATTGGCACTTCGCCCAGGTACAGTAGATCAGTTAGATGCTGTCGTACCCTTCTAAGATGCGAATGTTTTTTAGTCGAATTGTACGGACACTTATAAAATTCACGCCATCAACATGCTGCTACGATTTAAAAAGGGTACAAAGTTTTATAACGCAATATTGAGTTTGTTCAGAGCTTGCTAAATATGCAAACTAAAATTTCAAAGTATTGTCCAGATCTACCCTAAGGCACTTGACGTTCGATCTCCACTCAGTTTGAAACCATTTCAACTGAAGCCTATTGCTTAGAAGGTAATAGGCTTTCCTTTTTCTCGTGCAAAAGAAAGAGTCTGTGTCTTGCGAGCATTCAATTCTATTTTCCAACCATCGCAATATGATTCAACTATATCCGATGCAGATTGATTCCAATTAAGGAACCAATTGAATCTGTTCGCAGTAATTGCGAAAATTTTGATTTTACAGTGATGGGCTTTTGGAAAGTCGTGCGTGAAAAGAATGCACAATAACTGACCAAGATCTGATCTCTGGGGTACACCAGCTGCAACTTCAATTAGATCGGAATACCAAATGTTAACAGAAGCTTTGAAAGTGCGTTTTGAAAGAAAAGACAATATTATTTTAATTAATGGTGGAAAATTTAAAGCAAGGAGTTCATGCCACATGGAGTCAAACGCTTTTTCAACATCCAAATCATCCATACAAGTAGAAAGACTGATTTTAATGTGGCATCATCACAATTATTGTTAATTCAAAGATGCCACTAACTATTCTAATTTTCGCAACTATAAATACTTAGATCCTTATTAACCCTACAAAGATAACCTACGTCGAATCGACGTAGTCGATTTTGATAAATCGATATAACTCGTTTGTTTTTCGCGCCACTAAGCTCGCTGTTCTTGCCAACTCCTTCGACGATCGGAGCTTACAGTGCACAGTCGTATCGCTTCGGTAAGTGCAATACATTCGTTTATATTTACATTCGTTTATATTACCATACGTCGAAGTGACGTATGGTTATCTTTAGTGTGAGTTTTTTTGTCTTTTGGAAAAGTATGTTATTTCGACTTTTTGAGAATAAATGTACATAAATTTTATTCGTTTTTTTACTTGATATAGGCCACTATAAAAACAACATTATGACGTCACGAGCTCATATATAATTATAAACCTGATGGAGAGTTTTCTAAATGTTTAAGTTTTGTTAAGTGAAAAGTACCTTGTTTTGTTCTTTTATTTTTTTTTATAATAAAAATATAAATAAACTCTTATGTTTTTCATCTAATCACAACACAATTACATATTTTAAGACATAATATCACTTTCATAAACCTAGTATGCATATAATCCAAAATTTGCTCACTCAAACATTCGTACGTCGAATCGACGTATGGTTATCTTTAGTGTGCAGTGAAATAAGGTTATCTTTCTAGGGTTAAAATTGTAAATATTAAGTTATTTTTAAGTGAGAATAGAATAAAGATACAAAATACATAATACAAAATACAATACAAAATACACATGGAGACAGGATCACAAAAGACATTAATTAAAGAAATACTTTATTTATAATTTGTGTTTACTTTGTGTGGGGTGAACAAAGTTTGAAAAAGTTAATGAAAAAACATTATTATTTAAGAGAAGGGAAAACAATGAAGAATAAAGTTTAGGAAATTAACAAACGGAAAAAGTAATAAATTGATAACGGATTTATGAAAAATATATGAACGTAAAACAAAAAGAAGAAAAGAAATAAATATTTAAGTTTACAAATCTTAGTTTACAAATTTTCAAGTTTACAAATTTTCAAGTTGCAAAACATTATAATAAAACATTAAATTACACGAAAAAAGACCAGCTGAAATTATGATCTATAGTGACACCAAGATACTTAAAGTCATCGACAACACCAATATTTAAACAATTAGCATGACAGTTAATATCACAGTTAAAGTTATTGAACGTTGCAATTGCAATTGCAATTGGTTTTGAGCAAATCATATCTGTAACAATCAGCTAAATGAAAAGTAATATCAATATCCGGATATTCCTGCCCAAAAAGACTATAAAACATTAATTTAATTTTTACATCATGGTTTATGTCCGCAATCAAATTAAGCTTGCTACTAGAACAGTAAGCTATTCCTAGATCGTCAGTAAAGGCTTTAACTGTACCAGCAAATGGAAGTGAAAAAAGGGAATTGACATAGACCAAAAATAAAATTGGTCCGAGAACAGACCCCTGGGGAACACCCAAAGAGCTAGTAACAGGACTACTTAAATTATTGTCAACTTTTACATATAGGGTCCTATTTTTAAGGCAAGGCTCGAACCGATTGTAAATAAACCCACGGAAACCAGCTTTATGGAGTTTACCTAAAAGAATACTATGATTTACCATGTCGAATGCCTAAGTAATATCATCAAAAAGACCTGAGCAATAATTTTTAACATCCAATCCTTTTTGTAATGCACTACAAAACTCCAATAAAACATCTTCGGTGGAAAGCCCTGTTCCGAAACCAAACTGTGAGGGACTAAAGAAGTTATTTTTATTCAAATATGCCCGAATCCTTACTTTCATGATTTTTTCAAAAACTTTGGATATAGGGGACAATAAAGATATAGGCCGGTAGTTGCTTGCGGTATATTTGTTCCCTTTTTTGTGGAGAGGTACAATGAAAGCACACTTAAGATCATCTGGGAAACTTCCATGCAAAACACTCAAGTTGAAAAGTGAAGACAATATGTCAACTATGTTCCGTCCAATACGTTTAAGAATTGTATTGGAGTCACCATCAATGCCAATTGAATTGCAATTGTTTAATCTATTTATGACTTTTAAAACTTCTAGACCAGTAATGGGCTCAAAGAAAAAACTATTTCTACTGTTTTCTTCCATATTTGATTCTCTGCAACAGGAAGAAGAGGCATGAACACCGCTAGAAAAGGATTGCTGACCGATCGAGGCAAAGTATCTACTGAACTCATTTGCTATTTCATTAGGGTTTATAATAATTGTATCACCATTTTTCAGTACGATGGGCTCAACTTTCGTAATTTTTTTCCGATTTAAAATGAAATTTACTACATCCCATTCTTTACGCAGGTTCCCATGGGCTGAATTCATTTTAGAATAATAAAAGCTACCTCTTGCACTCCTGATTTCCTTATTCAATTTTTTCGAATAATTATTAAAACGATTCTTCAAGTTGGAGTTCATAACACCCTATGAACTCCAACTTGAAGAATCGTCCGGCATTTTTTACTTAATGTTTGTTTTACTTTAATTTTTTTTTTTCAATAAAGTACTCGTTATCCAAGGTTTCAAACTCATATGTTTTTTGCTTTGCGTAAGAAGCTCAGTAAAAGCAGATAGGTGATTTTTCAGAATCACCAGAAAAACCTCAAAAGCTCGGCCAATTTCTTCTACAACATAATAATATTATAAACATTTTCCCAGTTTTCAAAAAGAAGCAAAGTATTTAAATTTTGAAAATTTATTTTGGTTTGAATTAATTTTTGACAGTCTTTTTTGCGTTCACATCTACCTAAACCCTCAATAGCCCCGTCATACAATGATCTGTTATCTGCAAATCACAGTTGATACCAGAAAAATCGTTTAAAGAAAAACTAGCAAATCTTCCAAATACGTGGTCAAGACAAGTCCCTGAGATCGGTCTAGTATAGGTTCATTTACAAAAGATATCAACCCGTGGCATGAACATTGCTGTGATGTTTTCTAAAACCAAACTGTTCTTGTGGCATAATGTCATAGCGATCGACGTGTTGCAAAACTTTTCAAAAGCGTTTACTTCCCTTAAATAGGCCTTGAAACTTGTGGCTCAATGACAGTGTCCCAGAATTGGCAAGTATCTAATGATTTTCTACTTTCGTTCAAAGTTTTCATTTTAGAGTAGTATAATATAGATCTTTTGACAAACTTGGCCTAGTCCACAAAGTTCTATATTTATTTCTAATTTTAATTCTTTCTACTATATGAGATGAAAATGCATTTCCGTCACCTCGATGTTTTATTTTTTTCGGGACAGCTTGCTCCATACTTTTAAATATGCAATTGGTGAAAGTATTCATCGATTTGAGCAGAATTTGTTTGATTTAATACTGCTTTTACAACTGTTCCAATTTGTGCTGTTAAAGTCATAGACATATTACATGTTTCTACCTGGTCAGAATTTATTTCAATCAAAAATGGCAGGCAGATAATAAGTTGACGCTTGTAGGTGCCCATGGCGTAATTATTAGCATGTCTGAATCGTCGGAGATTGAGGTTCAATTCCCAGTAATATAATCTCATTTTTCCACAGGAATCGGTATTCACGTGCAATTGGACAGTCCTCCAAGAAAAATTTCACCGCCTTGAAAAGCGCTCTGTGACTAAAGTCCTTGAAATGTGTTAGGCCCCAGGGTTTCACAATCTTAACCATTATTTGTTTGCTTATTGGCGTTGGCGGTGTTATACTTGTTTGTTTAACAAAAAAATTACATTTATTAATATAATTCTCAGTTAATTTTGATGCCTATCCTCCTCGAGCAGTACATGGGAACTTTATTTTCACTTGTTCACTATTTGTAAAAGAAGAAAAGATAAACTCTCCAAATGAATCCAGATTTTGCTGTGTCTTACCAAAAATAAAAACCTGCACAGTACATTAATTTCATTAAAACACTACTTAATCAAATCCTTGACTTGCTGATACCATTATATGCTTTTAAGTTTTCACCAAGTCATCAAAACACTCTGAAAACTCTTTCCACACGCAAGACAAACCTGTGGAGCTCACAAAATACCTTAACGTCACTCTAAATCCTTTCTTATTATAAAATAATTCACCAACAAAACACCATCCACGCGAACGTTCAACTTTATAATTATATTTTAGTTGAGCATATTAAGCCATCTAATCCGCAGTTCTTTGCATCTCTACTGGGTGCCAAGGTTAAATAATTGTATTCCTCCGAAAAAACACCTTCTCCCACCCACGAGCGATGAAAAGGATTCTTCTCCTCTTAATTATTATGTCTAATTCTTACACCCTTACACTTCTTGTCTTCATTGAAGTGGCTGAAGGGCTGTAGTCAGATAAAAAACCACCTGAAAATGTTCAGCCGTAAAATTTTTGAACTAATTAACTTTTCGCTGGTAGTTCGTTGTCTTGCCATTGTTTCTATATTCAGCAGCCGCTGTAAGCTCATTCACTTGCCCTATCCAGCTCAGCAGGCAAATAACTTTTTATGATCTTGAAATTTTGGTTGCATGAAATTTCGTGACATTTTTCTAGCTATATGTTACCCACCTAATTAGGTTCATTACATTACCATTATGGTGCGTGCCAGACCGACCGTATCGATGTGGTGTAAAAGCTTCCACCGACATACCAAAAAAAAATCAATAAATTTCACATTTTAAGTGAGGCCAAGAAGAGCACACCCACTCCGTTTGAAAAAACGTGCATCACGTTGTAAGATTATTTTTCTGTTTGGGTGTAAGTAAGAAAAAATATAATAAAATAACTGAACAAGATATCATTTTTCGTTCCTTGAATAAGCACGATGAAAGAAATAAAATTCCCTAAAGGGTTGTTAACCCTTAAAATATGCAAAAGCACCACAGACGCTGCTAGGATAACTTTAAATGGAATATACTTTAGACCCATGTTATAATGATTATACTCATGTTTTCTTCCATTTTATACATTCAGATCACGACAGTTATACTTCGTTTGTTAGAACTATGGACCAATCAACCGCAAACAACCCATTTCTTGAAATTGAGTCGGAAGAAACAGAAGAGGCATGTAAAGTAACCAAGAAGGCTATGTCATCTGCGTCAGCAATGTCATTGGCAGTTACTGAAAAGGATCCCAATTCTGAGACACGAGCATCAACTTCATCTTTAATTACACCACTGTCATTGCAAAGGAAAAAGGGACGCCTTCAACGGTCACACCGATTGCCAACGGACAATGTTTCCATCACTTCGTATTCTGCTTGGGAGGCATTGATTAAGGAAAGTTTTGGGCAGGTTGCTTGGCCAGTAAAAATCACTTCGTGGGAACTGGTGGATGACCGCGTCAAGGCCGTACCAACAAGGTGAGTTCAGTGGCTTTATAGCTTCAATATTTCAATGTATCAATGTGTGTAATTTAAAAAGATATTTTCTCTACTCAATTTTAAAGTCGATGTGATGTAAAACTTTAAGGGTTTTCATACAAAGTTCAAGTTAAAACCCAAACGAAACAACTTAGCAGTGGTATATTATCTGTGTGATTTCTTACAACAGACTTTTTGTATATGGTTAGATGTTATGTTGGATGAGGTGAAGCCACAAGCGGCAACACCTCACTCGAATCTTGAAGGATCCATTGTGCTCCCCGGGATAAAGAATGATGCAATGGTAAATAGGTAAGTGAAAAGGAAAGGAGGGGTGAATAACAGTGACTAGATTATTGGGGTTGAATGGCCTCACTGAATTATTTTTTTCATACATATAATTAGCACGCATATAATCAGCATAGAGGTCATAAGTTGGGTAGGGTACTGTTGAAACGAAGGACGGTTGAAACAAGACAAATCTTCTAGGAACAGTAGATAGATAGATAAAATAATTTTATTTTTCTCGAAAATAGTTAAAAGAACAAGATTATGTTGGTTTGCAAAATTTATTAGGACAATAACTCATTAAATTTGTCTGTCAGATTAAAAATTTCAAAATTAAAATTTTGGCTCAGCTTGAATTTGAGTTTTAATTAAGTTTATTTATGTTTACAATTAAATTTCGATAATTTGAAGAATCTTTTAAGAATTTATATAGTTTTTAGCAAAGTATATATTAGGGTGGGTCAAAAACATGAAAAAAATTTTTTTTTGATCCGACACACGAAAACTTGTTCTTTGGTACCTCTAGAAAGTACTTACAAAATTTGAGCTTTTAATATTAACGGGAAGATGATGCTCATCGTAGTTTTCCATTTTCAGTTTAGTATCATATAAAAATGGTCATATCTTTTTAAAAATAGATTGTTCAACCAGTCGCAAAATTAGTATTTATAGGAAATTGAACGGTCTACAAAAATGGTCTCTAATACTTTTTTCATTAATCTAACCAATTAAAAGATATTCAAGGTCAAAAATTAAAGTATTTTAAAGAAAATAACTTTTTTGTTTTGAAGGTTGTAACTCACTAAAAAATAGTTATTATCAAATGAGCATCAATTATTTCAATAGAAAATTAAAAGTTCTACAAAAAAGGCATTTTGTTGTTAATCGATTACTCTAACCATTTAAAAGATGTTCGCAGTAGAACTGCAATTTCTACGAATTCTAATAATTTCATAATAAATATTTCCAATTTATCTACTTAATTTATGAATTTTGATAATATTTATGTGAACTTAAGTTTTTTCCAAAAAAATTACAGTTTGCAAGTTATGTCGAATCTTTTGTTTCAAAATATATTTCATTGGATTCAATTTTTTAACGATATTTTCTGCAGTAGATTATAAATTACCTAAAAATTTATAAATTGAACAGATAAACTTGAAATATTGATTAAAAAACTATTTAAATTAGTGGGAGTTGCAATTCTGCTGCGAATATCTTTAAAAAAAAATTTTAATGGATGTATTGGAAATACTTATTAAGAAATTATTAAAATTAGTAGGAATTAAAATTCTACTGCGAATATCTTTTAAATGGTTAGAGTAATCGATTAACAACTGAAGACCTTTTTTGTAGAAAGTTCAATTTTCTATTGAAATAATTGATGCTCATTTGATAATAACTATTTTATAGTGAGTTACAAAATTCAAAACAAAAAAGTTATTTTCTTTAAAATACTTTAATTTTTGACCTTGAATATCTTTTAAATGGTTAGATTAATGAAAAAAGTATTAGAGACCATTTTTGTAGACCGTTCAATTTCCTATAAATACTAATTTTGCGACTGGTTGAACAGTCTATTTTTTAAAAGATATGACCATTTTTATATGATACTAAACTGAAAATGGAAAACTACGATGAGCATCATCTTCCCGTTAATATTAAAAGCTCAATTTTTGTAAGTACTTTCTAGAGGTACCAAAGATTAAGTTTTCGTGTGTCGGATCAAAAAAAAAAATTTTTTGATTTTTTTGACCCACCCTAGTATATATATATGTATATTCACAAATTCAGCGTGATCAACCGTATCAGTAGGACAAATACTAGTGAAGTGGTAGGTGTGCTCAGTTGCATCAAGGTTACACGTCGTGCGAAGTCCGACAGTATCGTTGCTAAACACCCTTCCATTTTAATCCAGTAACCCACATCGTGATCTTAATATATGTAAAACTCATCATGTCTCGTGATTTTGAGTCATCAAAGTAAGTGGATCAAGGATAAGTTACAATATTCGTCATGGAATTGAGATTGAAGAGCACGATCGGTAAACGACTTCCATAGTTGTTCCTTAGCTTTTCCGAAGGTTTGTGATGAGTTTTTTCATTCGAGATTGTTGACATTGAGGGTGAAAGCCATTCCTTGTCCTTAGAAAGGCCTGAACGTTCTTAGGCCCTTTTTGACTGGTGGTGAACCTATTATCTCCGGTCTAGCATCTATTACCGATTTCCGTTTCGAGCTATTGGTCTTACTATTGTATATATATGTAAAAGCGATTGCTGCACCACCGCACCGGTGTCCTCCGGTCCATAAAATTGTTAAATCGCGTATTTGACTTACCATAGCTTAGGTACACATACTATGGTCCCCAGCTGCTGCGTGTTCCATTCCCTTACTGGGCATGGTTGTGAGAAATACGCTGGCCTCATGGCTCCACGCTCTATTGCGGTACCCTATTTATTTATTTAGCTGTTTCGGCTTGCGGTTTACAATCTGAGAAAAGCAGTCGGAATGTCTCTTACTTAGTTTGTAAAGGTTCGAATCCCAACACAAAACAAAAAAATGGCCACGACTATGTCTCATGAGCTTGCGATTGTGTGCTAAGTGCAATACCAAAATCCTTACGCTGAGTGAAAGTTTTTTGAACTCGCTCTTCATAATGTACTTGTTTAAATATCCCAAAGGTCTTAAGCGAAAACCTAGAGCCATTTTTTCTCATTTGCTAATACATATAAACGGCTGAAAATTAGTCAAAACAGTTAAACTAGTTTAAAAAAACCCGGTTTTTATTTTTCACTTTTTAAAAGTCAGGTATATAAGAACTATTATGTACTAATCAGCACAAATTTGGGGTATTTTCCAACACGAGGATGTAGAAAAACTACTGAGATAAAGAAAATTTTTCGCGCCAGAAAACAAACTTACGTATACAAATGCTTCATTTGGAAACTGGACTTCCCCCACTCTATTTGTACAATACATGCTGAAACTGCATTTCAACTATTATAAGAAAAGTATTGGAGTGTGACCAACATAAACTACCCAAAATTGTGGCTTCGCATAAAATGCATCGCAAAACCCAATTCTTTGGAGAATAGTTAAGGTTATGCACAGAAAACAACGTCGATCAAGTAAGCAACAATCCTGCTACATGCAATAAATCGTTGGAATTTTTGTGGTACACAATCAAAGAGAGGCAGTTTAAAATTTATCACGAAAGCGCAAAGCGGAGTGAATCCAGAATCCACTACCGAACATTGAAACACAATCTCAAAAATAATTACTTTAACGATAGGAACAGTACTGAGATTATATCAACCATTTTTAAATCAAGAGGAGGGCTTTTGTACCTCAACTATATACCACATACTGAATGTACACTGTGCAGTGAAATCTACATGCGACAGAAGATGTGAAACATTTCATTGGAATCTGCCCAATACTCAATGGCATCAGACGTTTCCATTTAGGGATTGCAATCCCAATTCATTCATTCAGATATGTCAATCCCGGGATCCCGGGACTAGTCCTAGGATTTGGCTTATAATTTTAGACAGTCAAAAAAATTACTTGGTTGATTGATGATTTATATTTGAATCTATTTTTTGGTGTTTTTTTTTTTTTTATAATTTGCGCACACATCAAGGGGTTATGACTACCCTTATAATGTTATAGAACACAGTGCGAGCATTTAGGAAAATAGGAGAGGATTAGAAAGGAGACAACGATGCACGTTGCTTTCGAATCTTTGTTAATCGTAATGTAGGGGAAAAACATGGCCAGGTAGAGCATTCCACATTCGGGTGGTGCGACTGAGATACGAATCTCTATACTTGACTGTACGTCCGAAGTTGGGCTCAAGGTAAAACTGATGAGCATTCCTAGCGAGGCGAGTCTTGCGGCTAAATTGTTTCAGGGGAGGAATGCAACTGGCTACTTCACTAGAGCACTGTTTGTGGAAAAAGCGATAAAAGAGAGAGAGACAGGTGACGTTTCGACGATGTTCAAGAGAATCAATCGATTCTACGATTGAACTATCACCTATCAATTTTAACGCTCTGTTTTGTACCCTATCGAGTAGGCGCAAAGATGTTTGAGAAGCACCTGACCAGATATGAGAGTTATACTCCAGTTTTGGGCGGATGAAGGCCTTATAAATTGTAGCCAGATCAGAGGGGGTGAAGAACTTCCTGCATCTTCTCAAGAAACATAAGCATTTAGCAGCGTTTTTGGCGACTTCCAATATGTGGTCGTTCCAACGAAGAT
The DNA here is from genome assembly GCA_914767635.1 of Melanostoma mellinum. Classification (NCBI taxonomy): domain Eukaryota; kingdom Metazoa; phylum Arthropoda; class Insecta; order Diptera; family Syrphidae; genus Melanostoma; species Melanostoma mellinum. The sequence continues at coordinate 75,059,397 of OU612059.1, forward strand.
CATCGTTTACACACATACCAAGTACTGACAGCTTTTCGGTTTCTTCGATGCAAGTACCATTCATGGATAATGGCAATGGGGGAATGTTAAGCTTCAACGACAAGAGACAGCATTGAGTTTTCGAAGCATTGAATTCTAATCGGTTTATAAGACCCCATGTAACAATGCTGTCAAGGTCAGAATTCAATGAGCTTGTCATACGCAACCGTTCCAGTTCCACATCCGAAGAGCAGGGACGTGAATTTGGAAACGAATATGAAAAGCTGAGGGTCGAGTCGTCAGCAAAACAGTTAAGCGGATTAGAAGTTTCAGACAAGAGATCATTAATGAAAATGAGGAAGAGAGTCGGAGACAAAACGGAGCCCTGGGGCACACCAGCATTTATTAAGTGGGTATCAGACTTGAAGCTATCCCACACAACTTGTATTGAACGGTCGGTTAGTTTCTAATCCAACGAAGAAGAGACTGATCGATACCAAAAGCACGCATTTTCGATAAAAGAGCCTGATGCCAAACTCTATCAAATGCTTTAGAAATATCAAGCGCAATAATCTTACTTTCTCCAAAACAATGTAAAGATTGGTTCCACTTTTCGGTGAGATATGCCATCAAATCACCAGTGGACCGTTTGCTACGAAAGCCGTACTGACGGTCATTAAGAAGCTTTCGTTCTTCAAGATATTATAAGTTGACGGTTAATCAACGTTTCCATGACCTTGGAAAGAAGGGACGTTAGTGCAATTGAACGGTAATTGGAAGGGGAGGAAGATTCGCCTTTTTTAGGGACCGGCTGGACAAATGCAGTTTTCCATCTGCTCGGAAAAATCCCAGCAGATTAGGAAAGATGGAAAAGTTTTCGCAGTGGTTTTGCCAGCGTAGAAGAACACCTCTTCAGAATAACGGCGGGGATACCATCTGGACCAGTGGATTTGTGTATATTGAGATCTTTGAGGACTCTCGCAGTCGAGCGAGTTCGGAAAAATGTCTGCTTCAATACAGAATTTGTAGACTCAAGCTCAGGTGGAGCCAATATGCTATGAGGAAGTGTCGAGTTGGCAGCAAACTGGGCTGCCAGCAAATTGGCTTTGTCGATGGAGCTGACATATGGAGAGTCATTGAAGACGAGCGTTGGGACCGATGACGTGGTCGAGTTCTTAATGTTCTTCACAAAAGACCAAAAGTTTTTACTTCCTTTTGGACACAATAGTATTTTTTGCCTTACTTTTTGGTCATGTATAAACTTAGCCTTTTTTATTTGAGCATTACAGATATTTCTGGCCCGTTTAAACAAATTTCGGTTTTCAGCAGTAGGGTTGTCTTTAAATTTACGAAAACTACTTTCTCGATCCCTAATCGCCTCTTTACAGCTTGAATCAAACCACGAATTCTCTTTGGGGATGATACTTTTTGTTCTGTGAGGAACAAAATTTCTCATGCCGTTTAGAATTACGTTGGTGTAGTTGGATGAGTCAAATAGCTGTGAAACACTTTTCTTCTACTCTCTAATGATGATTTCAACTCTTTTGTGCAGAGCTTGCATTGAGTTTTTGTAGTTATTTAACTAGCTTCAAACTTTTTTTTATCTCGTTATTTTGTGAGGACTTCTTAAAGTTAAAAAACGTAAGACATTATGAAGGAAGTGCACGTAAACTAAGTGGTTTCTTGTTTTAAAATTAAGTTTAAATTCAGACGATCTTTGAACACAGCGATATAAGCACTCAAAAATACAAAAGAAAAAACATGTACAAAGGGGTTTAGAAAACGAGAAAGGATACCCCAAAAACTAGTTTACTATTTTTTTCCTTCTTAGAATAGTCAAATAGATCAAAAACAATAAAAAGAATGGGTCTCGAAAAACATACGACGAAACATGCGGACTAGTTTGAATGTTCTCAAAACACAATCTAGTTTTCAACCATTTTTGAGCCGATGATAAAGGTCTAGTAGATACTCAAAATATGTTCTTGCAATAAGAATACTTTAGCCTTTTATAAATCGAAAATCTGCTCTCACAAATGAAAACAAGATATTTATTCACAAAGCTATTTTTATGCAATATGGATGTCCAATATGGGCTAAAGTAGGTTTTTGCAATAAACAAAAATTAAAATTATCACAAAATGAAGTTGAGAAAAAATAGCTTAATCTTCCTTGCTACACTTTAACCCTAGATCTCCTCAGAAAAGTGAATATTGAGTCGATTTTTGAAAGAATTGCAAACTTTCGCTTATTTTTTAATTATTCTTTTCATTTTGAATACTTCAGCCTATACTGATTGTGTGTTTCTCTTTTCCTTTGAATATTATTTTCATTTTGAATATTTGAGTACTGTGGTAATTTATTGCTTTCATTAATATAACTTCTCTTATTATTATTTACTTGAGAATACTATTACAATATAAAGAGCTTTGCACACAGGAACGACAAACTTTTTAACTTTGTTTTGGAATACACCCAAACATTGTATTGACAGTGAAAAAATTGTTATTAATTATTTATTATTAATTCAAAACCTAGTGGAATCCAATTTAAAATTTCTTATCGGAAAAGTTTCAAGTAGATAAAAATAATAAGACAAAATAATCAAGAAATCAAACGCGTAAATCCCAAGATTTTACTATTTTAATCTCAGGATTTTCGGGACCGAAAAAAGACTCGGAATCCCGGGATCTCGAATCCCTATACTTCCATTCCACTTTGGTAAAACAACGCTCACTGCCGAAGAATTGCAAAGCATTCTAAATGGTAGCAACCGGTCAACGCTAGGTACTTTTGTAAAAACTAACGATGGAAGCACTGCTCCCGAAATGTCCGTTTGAGCAAACGGGTTTAATTGTTGAAAAAGTTATTCCATTCAAAAAAAAGAAATTGTTTCAAAAAATTAAAATTTCTTATAAAATCTATAATAATTTCAAAAACAAAAGTTTTACAAATATTGATATGCAATTTTTCTAAACCAACTTAGGAATTCTAAAATACAAAATTTCGTCAACATTGCATAAGCTATTAACGAGAAAGTAGGTTTTAAAAAAACAATTCATTTTCCGAAAATATTTCTTATATCATAAGAAAGACAACCTAGAACTAATCCTTCACACAAAATTCTATCGAAATCGTTGGAGAAGTTTCGAGAAAAAAAATGTTATTTTTCCGGTCGTATGGCAATTATCGTTTCTTCAAAACCTAGAGGCTCAATTCCAAAAACCCCTCTGAAGGTTGCCCCAGAGAGCCTAACTGAAAATTTTGAAGAAAACCGGTCCAACAGTTCAGGCTTTAGATCCATATACAGTCGTAACAAAGCTCTCAGCTACGTATGACGCGCTTTTATCTCTCGCAAGTTAATATCAATCATCACGATTGCTAAACGTCAACTACCAACCGAACCCGGGGACAAAAACTTGTCCTCGGATAAAAAGTTTTGTTCTGCGATGGCTTCTTCAAGTGCAACCCCTAAGTACCTTAAAGGTAACTACTTTAGTCCCTTGCAATGCCATCCTGACACTGATAATAGTGATTCTATAGAAATGGACGAGATTATTTCGCCTTCAATAAAAAAAGTGCATGTGCCACCAATTAAACTTTTACAAAAATCTATTTCTTATGTGCATAACCTAATGAAAGTACTAAACATTGAGAATTATTGCCTTAAAAAACTTTCAATTGGTGTTAAAATTGTTTGTGAATCAATCGAATCATATAAATGTGTTAAATCCAAACTTCATGATGAAAATTGCCAATATTTTTCCCATGATCTCAAAAGTGAAAGTTACTTTAAAGTCATGCTGTATGGCTTAGAAGACATGGAGGAAAAAAACCTCAAAATCGAACTCATCAAACTCGGTCTCAAGTGCATAGAAATAAAAAAAATCACTAAAAAATATGAACACTACGAAGACACATTTTATTCAGTCTCGTTAGAAAATGGTTCTATTAAATTAAATGAACTTAAAAAAAATTTTCGTTCCATTTTGCACACGCTAGTCAACTGGAATTACCAACGCAAGTTAAAAGGTAAGCTGACTCAATGTCACAACTGTCAGATGTTTGGTCATGGGGAAAAAAATTGCCACATAAAAACGTATTGTGCATTCTGCGCCGGCTCCCACAAAACTGCCGAGTGCAAAAACTTATCTACTGCAAAATGTGCCAATTGTAATGGCAATCACAAATCTACTGATCTCTCATGTGCAAGCAGAGCGCAGTACTTAGACATCAAGTTAAAATTATCAACACGAAAGAATCGCACCCAATATAGCCCACCGGTCGCGGTGGTACCCACGTCGCATTGTTCTCCCAACAACAGCTCAATGCAACCACTCTCCTTCGGGTCGATGAATGAATATCCCTCGCTCCCAAAAACACAAGCACAGCGAAGACAACCTGTTGAGCACTTGAACAATTTTACCAATGCTGCTGCGCCAACAACAAATGCTTCATGGGCAAATCGCTCCCGTACTGATAGTGGAGTCAATAAAGCTTTTGCTTCGGAAGTCCTCAAGAACAGCTCCGATTTTGATGATTTTTGTTTTAAAAATTTTGTTTTTTTATATTATTTAAAATCAGAAACCTTTTGGAGCGTGGACGGAACTATTTATATTGTTTAAACAATATATGTGATATTTGGTGTACCCTGACCTGTGTTAAATTCGATTTCTCTGTCAATACTGATGATGGAGACCTAATTTTAGACTTAATTTTTTGTTGAAATAATAATCTTTAAAACTGTATTTAAGTTGGGCTCGTATAGGCTTAGGGTTGCCAGATTTTAAATTTTAAATGGTGTGCAAGTTTTCTTCCCCAAGCAAACTTTTGACTTTGAGGTCTTTTTCTCAGAAAACGCCCGGTAAACATAAGGTTTCTTTATTTTTAACAGATGAACAAATCAATAATAAAAAAAAATTCAATAATAGGGGCACTCAAAAACCCATCCATTATAAAAAAAAATAAAAATTTTAGCTTTGAAGTTTGTTTGAATAAGACAATAATATGTGCACTTTTAGTAGTTTTTAGTGTACATATATCTTCAAGAACAGCTTTTGATGAATTTAATTTTTTTAACTTTGTTATTTTATATTATTTAAAATCAGAGATTTCTTAGAGCGGGGACGGAAATATTTATATTTATTAAACAATATCAACGACATTTATATAAAAAACTCAGTTTGGTATCTATTTTTTTGTAAAAAAAAGTCTATATATAATAATCTTGTTATAACAAATAGTTGTTTTTTGTTTACATTTTTACTGCTTACTTCACTCAGTATTCATTTACTTTTTGGAGTAACTGCACGCTTCCTCAAGTTTTAAGTAGTATTTTTTTACAGTACATTATTATCAGTGTGAACTATTTATAGCAAAAACAATTTTTATCGGAGTGAATAGTGTATATCAGCATAATGCAGAAGGTATTTATTTAGAAGCTAATACATATAAATATAATTAATAACTTAGGGACCGTTCAAGTATTACGTAAGCACTACAAGGGGGCGGTGGGATCTTTGATTTGCTTATTTTGGATGACATGGGGGTAGGGGGGCCAAGATGATGATTACGAGTTTTTTTTTATTTAAAACTGAAAATCGGTGAATTTTGTATAAAGTCAGCGGTGGAAATTAAATTCAAGGTGGTAGTAGCAATGTGGTGTAATGGTGAAATGGTGACGTATGCACAAGTTTGCCCCTATTTATTTTCTCCTCTGAGTGCTCGCTTAAGAGCCGAGTAGGGGAATTCCCGCGATCTATTCACTTGTCTAGATTTGCTCTTCCAGTTCCAGTATACTGTCTTGTTTATATACTCTAGCGAGTAGACGTATTGTAAGCATAGCAAAGAAAGTAAACATTTGTGTAAAATATAATATTCAAAAAAAAAAACATTAATTGAAAAATGTTTACGTAAGCATGGGGGGAGGAGGTATGTGCTTTGCTTACTTTTGCTGACAAGGGGGGTGCTTACGTAATACTTTAACGACCCCTTATACTCTCTGAAATTGAATTAGTAAATAGTAACATAACATCAGTAACTAAACTATTAATTAAGGACGTCAGAACCGAGTGCATTACTGAACCTCAATAAAAATTTATTAAAAAAAAATTACTGTAATTTACTGATGAATCCATTGAAAATTATTAATCATGTCAGTAAAAGTTTTTTTAATTCAGAATTGTTCAAATACATATTTTTATAGGAGCAAGAACAAGGCGCTGTAGATTCTACAGAGAACGTTTGCTGTATTTGCGAACTAGGTGAAAATATAAATCTTCCAAGTACCTCAACTCAAGTTCAGGAAAAATTGACTGAAGTGACTCGAGGACTGCCAACATTGAGAACAACAGCAATATAAATTTTTTTGTGCATAATTATCTAAGATATTGTTTAAATGAGGACGCTGGCCTAGAACGTGAAAAATGGGCATAATTTATGAATTTTTTGTGACTCAACAAAAAAATCAATCAAAAATCTGTGAATGAGGTTTTATAACTTAGGTTTTAATATACAAATACAAATTTTTAGTTTCTATATAACAACAACAAGAGACGTACGAAGGATTTTTTCGATATTTTGTTTTTTCGCGAAATGGTGCACGTTTGAACAAAACATTGAAATTTTCACTATAAGAAACGTCAAAATTGATGGTAAAAAAAACTATGCAATATAAAAAAAAAAAAATCTAATGTACGTCTCCGAAGAAAGATATTTTGATTGTACTGTCAAAATTTTGTAAAGATCGGTGAAGATTTGCTCGAGTTATGTCTTCAGCCAGTTCAAAAAAAAGATTTCGAGAAAAACGCGTTTAAAGTTTTAAGTACTATGAAATCGTATGGCATATCTGAGAGGTACTGCCGCAGAATGGAAAGTTTGGGCATTTAAACATTTTTGCCGGCATCCATCCTTTGGTATGTTTTTTTTAAGACCCTAAAGTAGCTTTAAAGACAAAAAAAATTTGGTTTTTTCAAATTTCTAGACCAGCTCCAAACCCCCCCCCCCCCCCCCCCACTCCCCCTCAAACAAGGTAAATAGTTCCGTCCCCGCTCTGAAAGGTTTCTGATTTTAAAGAATATAAAAAAACAAAATTTATAAAACAAAAATCATCAAAATCGGAGCTGTTCTTGAGGACTTCCGAAGATTCCCTGTTTTATGTCTTCATTGACTCCACTATGATGCTGCTTCTGCGATTGCAATGGAAACAAATGATAACAACTTTTGCAGTGATAATACACTGTTTACTATGGACGAGCTTAATAATCTATGCATGGAGATGATTACAAACCTAGGAAAATGTAAATCTAAATTAGATCAATTTAATGTCATCGCACATTTAGCGACTAAGTTTTTGTATTCTAAAAATGATAAGTAAAATGATGCTAGATAAACATATTAAAATAATTGCTTGGAATGCAAAAGGCATTCGGAAAAAGTATATTGAATTTATAGATTTTTTAAAACAAAACAAAATAGAAATTGCTTTGGTGAATGAAACTTGGCTCACTTCTGAGATTCGGCTACCCTCATCTGACTTCAAATGCTATCGTGTCGATAGATTTGACCAGAAAGGTGGCGGTGTAGCTATTTTTATAAAAAAAACTATTCAACATTCGCTCTTACCTGTTCTTCAAACTCATTGTGTAGAAAATATAGGAATCGAAGTAAAGCTTGGTAACCAAAAAACCATAAAACTTTACAGCGTTTATTTCCCAGGGGGCTCATCATCCGAACTTAAAAGAAAGCTTTTAAAAAGTGATTTGTTGAAACTATTCACTATAAATAATGATTTTGTGATCGGAGGCGATCTTAACTGTCGTCATAGGGATTGGGGCTGTATTAGAGCCAACGCTTGGGGTAATATACTCTCTAATCTCCTACTTACATCACCTGTTTCACTTATGTTTCCTCCTAGTCCTACTTATTTCCCCGCTGGTTCTCGTGGTATTCCGTCCGTCCTCGATTTATTTATCACAAATGTAGCTTGTCAGTTTACGTCACCTATATCTGTTAATTCGCTTTGTTCCGACCATAACCCCGTGCTTTGTAACCTTTTATCTTCAGGGGAACGTAGAGTGCAATACATACATGATATAAAAAATACAAATTGGCCACGCTGTCAAAACAAAGTCAAAACAAAACTGCAAAATTATTGCACAAACCTAAATAACATTAACAACAAAGCCGATATTGACTCCATAGTACAAAATTTCCAGGACTGTATTACAAGCTCCATAGAAGATTCCGTCCCTAAAATAGAGATTAAAAATACGTTCTATAAAACATCGCCACAAATCAAGGAATTAATTAAACTCAGAAACATTCATAGGAGGAATTGGCAACGATATAGACAACCCTTTTCCCGAAATATGGTTTCTCATTTTAATAATATGATTTCAAAAATCCTGTCTGAACAAAGAAACGAAGAATGGAATAAGAAATTAAGTGTTCTTGATAAAAATGCAAAACCATTTTGGAATATAGTCAGGATCATAAAAAACAAAAATAGAAGTATCCCTTTCTTAAAAACTTCTTCAAAAACGTTCTTCAGAGACATTGAAAAAGCAACTGAACTCAGTAGCGTATTTAAGAAAAATCACGAAATTTCAGTTCACTTGAACGATAACATAACTAACAATAAGGTAAACCAATCCATAACTGAGTTTGATTGTCTTAGACAATGCACACCAGTTAATGAATTCGTTAAAGAGAACGACATTAAAAATATTATAAACAGTTTACAAGTCAAGAAAACAGGAGGACAAGACAAAATAAAGAACGCTTATTTGAAGAACCTTCCCAAAACTGGAATCGTTTTTATTACGTTTTTAATTAACGCTTGCCTTAAAATTCAATATTTTCCAGATGTTTGGAAAGAAGCAAAAATTATCCCGATACTCAAAGCTGGTAAGCCTCCTGAAAGTGCTAGTAGTTACAGACCTATCAGCTTACTGAGCAACGTAAGTAAAATATACGAAAAGGTTTTGAAGGAGAAAATCTCTAAAATACTAATCCAAAAATCCATTCTGCCGAACGAGCAATTCGGCTTTAGGCAATTTCACAGTACCTCGCACCAAGTTCAAAGATTGTGTAATACTATCAAGCAAAATCGGGATCAAGGAAGATCAAGTGGAATGGTTCTTCTTGACATCGAAAAGGCTTTTGATTCCGTTTGGCATAATGGTCTGCTTTATAAAATGATACAATTTCAATTTCCGTTGTATTTATGTAAAATAGTCCAAAGTTTCTTGACCGGTCGTTGTTTTAAAGTGCACGTAAATAGTGAATGTTCGAACATAGTATTTTTTAGTTTTGGTGTTCCCCAAGGGTCAGTCTTGGGACCACACTTGTATAATATATACACTTCAGACTTTCCTAGTCTTCCAGGCTGTGAGTCAGCCATCTTTGCTGATGATACAGCAATAATATCGTCGCATAAGTTCGCTCTCAACATTGAGAGTAAAAATGCTTTAGAGATATTGAACGCATATTATCACAGATGGAAAATTAAACTGAACACTGGAAAAACTCAAGCCATCTTTTTCTCGAGGAAAAGAAAACCTTGTTATCTTCCAGCCAATCAGCTCCAAGTTAGTGGAACCAACATACCGTGGGATACCACTGTGAAATACCTCGGTATTCATCTCGACTCGAAACTAACCTTTAACGAGCATATAAATCAAACCCTGAAGAAGATAGGAATTGCAATAAAAATGCTTTACCCCTTCATCTGCCGCAACTCGCACTTAAGTAACGATAATAAAATCATTATCCACAAAGTCGTTTTTCAAGCTATACTTTTATACGGATGTCCCGTATGGGGTAGCGCTGCTAAATGTCATTTGAAAAAACTTCAAATTTCTCAAAATAAACTACTAAAAATGATGTTAAGACTTCCTTGGCATCATTCTACTTCTGACCTCCACATTAGAGCGAATGTTGAATTAATTGCTGAACGAATTCTAAAACTGAACACAAGATTCATTCAAAACTGTGAAACTTCCGATAACTCACTTATTAAAAATCTATATTCTTGATCTGTGATACAAATATTATTTAAAACATATTATTTATTATTTGTTTTTTGTTATTTGTTATTTTTTATTTGTTATTTGTTATTTGTTATTTGTTATTTATTATTTATTATTTATTATTTATTATTTATTATTTATTATTTATTATTTATTATTTATTATTTATTATTTATTATTTATTATTTATTATTTATTATTTATTATTTATTATTTATTATTTATTATTTATTATTTATTATTTATTATTTATTATTTATTATTTATTATTTATTATTTATTATTTATTATTCATTATTTATTATTTATTATTTATTATTTATTATTTATTATTTATTATTTATTATTTATTATTTATTATTTATTATTTATTATTTATTATTTATTATTTATTATTTATTATTTATTATTTATTATTTATTATTCATTATTTATTATTTATTATTTATTATTTATTATTTATCATTCGTTATTTGTTAATTATTATTTATTATTTATTATTTATTATTTATTATTTATTATTTATTATTTATTATTTATTATTTATTATTTATTATTTATTATTTATTATTCATTATTTATTATTTATTATTTATTATTTATTATTTATTATTTATTATTTATTATTTATTATTTATTATTTATTATTTATTATTTATTATTTATTATTTATTATTTATTATTTATTATTTATTATTTATTATTTATTATTTATTATTCATTATTTATTATTTATTATTTATTATTTATTATTTATTATTTATTATTTATTATTTATTATTTATTATTTATTATTTATTATTTATTATTTATTATTTATTATTTATTATTTATTATTCATTATTTATTATTTATTATTTATTATTTATTATTTATTATTTATCATTCGTTATTTGTTAATTATTATTTATTATTTATTATTTATTATTTATTATTTATTATTTATTATTTATTATTTATTATTTATTATTTATTATTTATTATTTATTATTTATTATTCATTATTTATTATTTATTATTTATTATTTATTATTTATTATTTATTATTTATTATTTATTATTTATTATTTATTATTTATTATTTATTATTTATTATTTATTATTTATTATTTATTATTTATTATTTATTATTTATTATTTATTATTTATTATTTATTATTCATTATTTATTATTTATTATTTATTATTTATTATTTATTATTTATTATTCATTATTTATTATTTATTATTTATTATTTATTATTTATTATTTATTATTTATTATTTATTATTTATTATTTATTATTTATTATTTATTATTTATTATTTATTATTTATTATTTATTATTTATTATTTATTATTTATCATTCGTTATTTGTTATTTGTTATTTATTATTTATTATTTATTATTTATTATTTATTATTTATTATTTATTATTTATTATTTATTATTTATTATTTATTATTTATTATTTATTATTTATTATTTATTATTTATTATTTATTATTTATTATTTATTATTTATTATTTATTATTTATTATTTATTATTTATTATTTATTATTTATTATTTATTATTTATTATTTATTATTTATTATTTATTATTTATTATTTATTATTTATTATTTATTATTTATTATTTATTATTTATTATTTATTATTTATTATTTATTATTTATTATTTATTATTTATTATTTATTATTTATTATTTATTATTTATTATTTATTATTTATTAATTATTATTATTTGTTTTTATTTATTATATCAACTGATCTGTGATAATTCAATCCATTTTACTTGAATTCTTTGTAACTTATTTTCATTTGTAATCATTTATTAGTATACTTTGGTTCATATAACAGTAGGACACTTTTGTGATTATTAAATTCATCTCTATGTGTTCATTAACTGAATATATAGACATATTCCATATTTATGTATGTGTAAGCTCATATAACTTTTTTTTTTTTTTGTATGAAGGTTTTGCTCGTGTTTCCTTCAAGATTATATTAAATATCTAACTCGTTAATTTAAAAATAGTAAAAGATAATATTTAAGAAGAAAGATAACAGTTATCATATCTCTTTATTGTAAAATGTGCGGTGACAAACCTTTGTAAAAATATTAAACGAAAAATAAAATATATATATATATATATAGATCCATATACAGACAGACAGATGAAGGACCCACTCTTTTCGTATTCTCTTTCATCGTAATGTCATGTTTAATTGTTATCGTAGATTTTTTTTTTTTTTCTTCACGATTGCTTAACTTGCCTTATAGTACCTACATATAATCGTTAGTAAAAATAAATCACCTTTCGCGAAGAAATGGCAAGGTGAAACAATAATTGTTGCGCCTTTTACTACATACCACTTTCACTAGCTATAGTAACGCACGTTGCCGGAAATGATTGTGGTGAAATAATCATTTTAATCTGGAACGCGTCTCTTCCAAATGTCAAAAAACTACATTATTACAAAAATATATCCCGAAACAGCCAGTAATTGTTTAGAACCAGTCTTGTTAAACCATTCAATCCCAATACTATCTTTTTATATCTTTTGTGCCTAGTAATAAATTAAAGTGAATTCAGTAAAATTTTTCTTTTACTTGCTAAACAAACACCTCAGGCTAATAGGGTTTTACATAAAGCCTTTGTTTCTCCCAAATAGCTTACATGACCACCAACATTTCCATGATTCAAGCTATTAATCATGAATTGTTTAAACGTGTCGAGAAATACTGCTTCAAGTTTGCGTAACATGATAAGCTCCATTTGAACTCATAACAAAAAAAGAAAAACTACCCATTCTCGCGGTAGGTACTGTCAAAAGTTGTCAGCATTTCACTTGCAGAAATTCTGATACAATATTTTTGTTCTAGATTTGAAAAATGTGTCACGCTTTCAAAACTTTTAACTCCCACTTATCTCAATTCGTTTATCATTTCGGATAGATTACCACACCAGACACCACACATTTCAAAGTACTTTTCACCTTTCGTTATAAGGAATGAGAATAATATCGCATGTCAGGTTCACACTGAATGGTACTTCTTCATAGTCGGACGCCTTTGATTTATTGAGATTGAAATTCAATTTAAAAACTCCCTCCATGAAGAACCTTTCCTGTGGCTACATACGATAAGCAGCTCACTTTAGGGGATGATGCAAGAGGTGAACGGAAATTAAAATAATTCGATCAATTTGTTCGACATAAAGCAACACAACGATGTCTTCTTGTGTACCACATTCTTGTTTGACACTTAACTTTACACATATTTTGAAAGAAATTCTTCATAAGGTGTGCAGATGTAAACATAATCCAGATTGCTGCCAATCATTTCGAAAGGACAAAATTGTGAAATTCATGGTTCTGTGGTAGTGTTTCTAAGGTGCGATGAAATGGAATATGAGCGGAGTAGGTATGGACTCTGTTTTGCTTTATGGAATTGCAAAACTATTGAGTTCAAGAAAGTCATGCACTCAGTCTTGATCTTCGAAAACCTGTTTCTGACATGGCCTTGCATAATTTGAATGAGTGAAGATTGCCATAGCAACGTATGGCCTAGCCTTAACGGCTGCATTGTGTAAAAATGAAGTAAATAGACCAGGAGAAGAAGCTAGAGGGAGGGCAGGGGCCTTATGAATTTTTCTAAATATGTGAGAAACGGAAAGACCTACAATTGTTTGCCGATTGGTAACGGTTTAGTAGGAAAGCGCTTTTTATGGCAGTGTTATTACTTTCGAAGGACTTCAAAATTCTTCTAGGAATACGATACCAGTGGAAAAATAATCATATACGAATATTCCTTCTATTCGACCTCTTCTGTGAGACGCAACAGGCAGAAATATTAACCACTGCCCCAAGTGCATCACTTGCTCCTTGCTGCATTGTTTCATATACTTGAAGGACTTCATCCCTTTTTTTAAGTATTTAAAAATCTACAGCATGTTGGCTAGCAAATTTATTAAGTCTGCTGTTACCAACAAATATGCCGTGGCATCTTTTGACAGCTTCAAGTCACCTGGCACTGACGGTGTTTTTTCAGATATGTTGCAGGAAGTTATTAGCCTTTTGCCACCTACATTGAAAAATATTTTCAACCGCAGTTTAGCTCCAGCGTATATTTCTACTCCGTGGCAAAGTGTTACAGTCGCTTTCATACCAAAAACTGGTAAGCAAGACTACTCACTCGCCAAGAGCTTTAGACCCATCAGTCTTGCCTCCTGCCTCGTTTTGAAGAGGCTATAAGGAATAGTTGAGATTTTCATTTCCAAACCTCACTCCAAATACACCCCCTGTCTCATATGCAAGATGCTTACCAACGACGAAAATCTTGTGAGTTCGCACTCCGCACTTCAAAATCTAGTTAGCAAGGGTTGAGTGCGCACTTGACAGGAAGGACTTTGCGGTAGGCATTTTCATCAACATACAATATGCTTCTGACAATGCTAGCTTCAATGGTATGTGCAATGCCGCCAGAGGACTCGGTGTGGACGAGTCTTTAGTAGTATGTATTTAAGCGATGCTGGTTAATAGAACCGTGATCATGGACAATATGTTGCAACAGAGGTGAATAAGCGCTGTCAACAAGGTGGAGTTCTATCTCCTCTTCTGTATGGTGTATGCTGATCGACTCTCTTCTTGTAATTTTCAATGGATCAAACGTACACGCCCAAATCATATGCAGACGACATCGCCGTACTCTCGCTTGGTTCCAGCCTCCAAGCTGTCTGTTCCAGAGCACTAGGCTAATTGACACCTGAGCCTTATTTCATAAACATTGACAAGTAACAAATCTACAAATTTGTCGCAGTTATCTGACAAATTTCCATTTCATATCGCATTGACAGGTCGTATATGACAATTTTGTAGTGACAAATTTTTCGCTATCAGACTGTGATCAATTTGTCATGACAATTTTGTCACTGCCAGATAAATTTGTCTTGAAAATCTTGTCATTGTCATATATTTTGATAAATTTCTTGAAATGTATGCAAGAGACTGAATTTAGCTAGAAGAGACTATAATGCAACGCGAAATTTTTCATTAAATTGAAAATCACTTAATGCAGCAAAATCATTGTTAATTCTGTCCTTAAAAAATTCGAGGACGGCGTATTTCGCGAACTTGTACATATCTCAGACTCATTATCGCTTTCACTTGAAGAAATAATATTCGACATTTTTAATTCAACTTGTCAATTTTCGACCGAAACTCAATTGCCTGACACAATTGTCAATTCTACAAAATTGTAAATTTTTCTATGTTGTCATTTACAAATTGTCACCTGTCACCTGTTGCTATTATCAATGTTCATGAAATAGGGCCCTGGTGTGCCAGGAACGGTTTCTCTGTCAATCCTCTTAAAGTTGAGGTTGTCCTGTTCACCAAACGCAGAACATTGACTGGTCTGACCAAACTAACACTCAAAAAGGTCAACATCCCCTTTTCAAACGATTACGAAGGAGTAATCCTCGATAACCATGCACAGTGGTTCCCCCGTAGGTAGGCCAAAACTCAAAAAATTCATTGGAACGGTTATAATGAAAACCGGTTTAAATAAGCTGAGATGAAACATGACACATGACATTTGAATTTTAGTGCTTCAAGTGTTAGTAAGACTTCATTTATTAGCTTTTACGTTTTCTTATCTTTTTGTGGAGTTGTTTTTTTTATGTGGATATATTATTGGAAGGTAGAATCCACTATTTTTTTTTTTTTTTTTTTTTGAGAGTCAGTGTTAGACTCAATATAAACGTTTATAAATTGGGTCTAAATAGAAAAACAAAAAAAAAATTGTATCTTAATGTTATTTGCCTTAAACTTTTAATAATTACGCCCCACAGCGCCCGCGCCCCCAAAATGCTATATATTGCCAGAAAGGTTATTAAATGCACTATTAACCACACGTTTAATCAGCTCCAGAAACTTGCAGATTGATTTTTAATTAAGGAATTTATAATTTTTTCAGTATTAATCGTGAATAACTTCTGAAGGAAGTACTTTATTGAAAAATATTGAAATACCGCAATCGTATGTTGATTTATTCGTTAATGAAAAAAAATTCGAAATGAAAGAGCAAAATCAAAAATACATGCCTACCAGTTTTTCAAACTTGATTACTTGGAAACGGTTAGGCTGACAAAAATTTTTAAATGACCTTTTTTGAAGAAAGTCTAGTTTCCTACAAAAATAAGCGTCGTTAAATTTTTTTGCCCAAAAATAGTTCAACAGTTTTGACGCTAAAATAAGGAATAGAAAACGCCATTGATAGATCTCTAGAAATATCCCCTGGGTTTCATAGTTAGTTTTTGAAAAATATTTACGTACCAACCGATGTGCATATATGCATAAACCTATATTTTGTACACAGAACACTTTTTGAAAAAAGTTTTATTTACAAATAAAATAAACTTAATTTGAATACTTGCATATATACTTGTTTCTGTGTTTTGCTAAGAGTTTAATTTTATGTAAACAATAAACATATTTAGAATAAAAAAAAACTATATTTCGATAAATGTAGAAATCATACCTTTTACAAGATTTTTTTTTGCTCCCAATAGCTAAACGGAAGTAAACCGATCTTGAACCCTTTTACCGCACTTATCTCAAAACATTGTGAGTTGTGACACATCAAAACTGATGGCAGTTTCGTAATCAGAGAGCCCAAATCATATTAGGGAAAATAGTTTTTATATGTTATCAGTGAGCAAGTAATTATGGCCGCCTTTGTTCAAGAGTGGAACCACTGTGCAATGTCGAGTTAGAGACTGTTAAGCCACTGTCAGGCTTCTGACCATGTAAGGGAGCTTTTGGGAAGACATGGCGTCCTATGGATGTTTACGGCTATGATAAGACCAGTCATCTTTTATGCGTCAGTTGATTGGTGGAAAAAGCTCTCTCGTAAAAACGTTACTGACTCGTTCGCCAAATTTTAAAGTACAATTTGTACTGACTAAAACGGGGCCTTCCCGGTGCTGCTCTCGACGCACTACTGAATCTTCCTCATCTTGATATCTCCATCATATAGGGTTTACTCTCAAGACTTTTTCTCGTTTAAGGAGTTGTGGTCTCTCGCATGGTATGATTGTACCGTGTGTGTACATGAAGTGAACCGCATTAGCGATATTTCAATGCCGAATGCTTCGAAGAGAAAATCAAATTCAGTTGCATAGTGTTTTCCCCGCTTAAGGGATATGCCGTCCGACACAATGATCCCAAGGCTCAAACTGCGTCTACAGTCAACTTTCCTTCGGTTCAGAACTGGTCCACACTAGAATCTGAACCAGGCTCATACGCAACTTCTTTAGGCTCATACGCAACAGTCCCCCAATTCAAGGCGTATGCTATTCAAATGGATATAAGCTACATTACGAAATTTGGTTGGGTGGGGGAAGTATCAGTATTTGCAGAGACAGCCAAGCTGTGCTGAAGGCCTTTCTCAACCCTCTTACTACTTCAAAAGTGATAAAAGTATGCAAGAGCTCTCTGAATGCTGTCGTATAACTGAATTCCTTGAGCCTCGTTTGTTTTCAAGACCATCATGGCATAACTGGAAATAAGATCACCGAAGAACTTGCAGGGCACGGTTCTCAGACAGCTTTTTCAGGACCTGGACCTTCGCTAGGTCTCAATGAGGACTTCAATCAAAGATTGGGCCGGTCAAGAGCACAACCGTAGATTGCATGCCTCCATTGGATGCAGACAGACCCCAAGTTCCCCAAAGTTGATAAGAAGACTGCAACATTTTTGCTGTATTGTAGCACAAAAGAATGCAAAAAGCTTATAGACGTTACCACAGGGCACTTCTCTTTTGCCAAACATTGAAAGTTGAAACGTGTTAGGCTTAAGCTCTCTGTGAATCCCGTAGAAAAGATGATGACACGGTGGAGCTCTTCATCTGTGAATGTCCTGCGTTTGCTGGTTTCAGGTTACAAATATTCGGCGCAGACATTCTGCCACTCTATTTATTTCATTTATGAAAACCTTTAAATACATTCATTGGAACTATCGATTTCTTTTAAAAATCCGATAGTCCGGTGTGGGTATGGTTGACCTCCGTCTTTCAAACACATCAAAAAGACCAACGCGGCGTCACGAAACCACTAAATGAAAAGAAAAAGACCAAACTTGAAAACCTTCTGTCACCATACTCCTTATCAGATCATATATTGCTTTATTTAATGATGTTTTCTTTGTTTGCTGGGTATAATGCCAAGCCTGATGTAAACATAATAAACTAATGCCATCATTCCCGCATGCTGTTTTATTAGAACATAGGTATTATGAATCTTATCAACCAGGGACGAGAACATTGAATCATGTATCTCCTAAGGGAATACAAATAGGTATACAAATTTTGTGTTCTGTCTACCCTTGTTTCAATATCTGCTATATATCTACTTGTACATGTTAACAAGCTTGCAACTTCATTTCGTGATACCCCATTGTCAAAAGGCCATTACCAGTTGGAAATAGTTCAAGCAAAATCGATTATTATTTATGTTGGGGTAGGCTTGTCATGGAAATAATGCCTTCCATCTCTACTCTCTACAGGTAGGTAGGTATGGGTAAACAGAGATTGAAAATCATTGAAACTGTGATAAGCACCTATAGTTACTGAGTGCTTTTCCTGTTCCTTCTGTGTCCTTTGATGCATATGGTATGCCGGAAGGATGACACGCAAAGTTGAACTATGAACGTTGACATAGTAAATGTTGAAGGTGGATGGATAGGGTAACTAGAATTCCAATTATGCGACGTTAACCCTCAGATTCACCTTTTTACTGATTTTAATTAAGGAGAAAAAAAAACAATTTACGACTGAAAATGAAATTCGAAATCTCTTCTCATCCATACTCAGAAGGGAAAATGTAATTTTGTCAAGGCTGATGCTTTTAATAAATCAGTCTGGTTGGAAGATAAACTGCTTCATCCATTGCTTACTATTTATTCTGATCTATATAAATTCTTTAATTAGGGAAAATATTGCTTTGCTTGTTTGACGAGTAAATTAGTTAATGGTTACTAAGTAAATCGGTATTTTTATACAGACGAACAATTATTGTGGTAAACATTTTTTTCAGAAGTCGGCGGAAACTTACTTAATTAAGTTTTGTTGAAGATCTTCATACCTTAAATATTGTTCACACGTCTAAAAGTTTGTAATCAAAGTTTTTAAGTCTGAAATATTACTATTTGAGTTCGAGCCACAATTTTATTGAAGCTTATTTAATTAGAGTGTGTTTTACTAAAGGACAACTTCTAGTTAGGTTTATTAACATCGAAGAATAGAGGTTGATAGAATTGACAAAAGAATTTCTGTGAATGTCTTATTCTCTTCTTCTCTTTTGGCCGTGTGTAGACTCAAAACGCACGAAGAGTTTGCCAGCCCTGAACCGCCTGTATCTAGGTTCTTCAAAAGGCTCTACGGGAAACTGTCTAATAGGGAGGCACTCCAAACGACTTGGTGTGTGTTCCAATGATTTTTGCAGAAGCTGCATGGACGAGGAGAAGGAAGAAACCGTTCAATACCTTCTTTGCTCATGCTCTGCACTACTTCATAGGAGAAAAACTCATCTCGGTGAATTCTTCTTCGACGATACTAACGACTTAGCTTACATAGACCCTAAAAGTCTTTCGAAATACATTAAAAGTTCCGTGTGGTTCAACTAGCAGGTGATTAACCGGTTAGTCCCGTAATGGAAGATTAATAAGTGATCAACTCGTTAATCTTACATCGGGTTTCTAAGATCAGTATGTGATTAACTTTCTGATCTCTGTGGTATCACAATGGGCCATTGCGGCCTTAGTGTGTCAGGCAATGTACTCATTGGCTGACAGCCACTTCCACCTTACCCTATATAATATGATATTATGAGAAAGTTGGTAAAAAGCCTTAGAGAAGAAATGCATGCAGTAGCCACGCAACTTAAGAAAACTTCCTACTCTATTCTTCCTCTAAAGGTGATTCTATTGTATTGTTGTACCTTTTTTTATTGTACTGACCTCAAAACAGAAACGACCGATTCATTTGGTGAACACAATTGAACTCCCTGAAACTTGCCGATGACCGAAATGTCCACGAAGCATTTAGAGGTTGTTCGTCTCTTGTTCCAATTACAATGTAGAAACTCACTCGCCAAGCATTTTGGTGTTGTCCAATTCTTGTGCCAATTGCAAAGGTGAACTTTTATTGCTACATTATCAATGGCAATGTTGTTGAATTGGGGAACACGCTTAACGTTTGACGACCCAAATGCACGGGCAACAGTATCTAATGACCTAGTTACGACTATGCCCAGGAATGTAAATTTTTCTGAATCCCACTTTAATTTCAATTTAAGCACTTTCTTTTTAAGAGCTCCTCTCCAAAACTTTCTTTTTAACTACCCAAATCCCTATCTTTATGTTATGTAATTTGTAAGTTTTCACCAGTGCTTCATCAGTGAATTCACCAGTGGTTAAGTCATCTATTGTAGCTTGAAGTAGCCCAAATAGCCGGAGAGCTAGTGACCGATTTGTTTACCTCATTTTAGCAAGGCTCAAACTTTGCTCATAGAAAGATTTAGGCCCGACAAGTATAAAAGTGCCCGTCTTACACTCCGGTTCCGTCCATGAGGCCTTAAGATTAGGGCTTGAAGTTGTAAAAAATAAGTGCCCATTTACCTCATTTTAGCGGGGCTCATCTTTTAATATATTCTTCATTGATCCAATATATACCTGAAAATAGCATTGTAAGACGTTTTAGCTGTCCATGACATGCTGTAAGACGCTCGTAAAAATGGCCCCATTTACCTCATTTTAGCAAGGCTGGTATTTATATACAACTAAGATGACATAAAAACAAACACACATTTCAAGTGTAAGACGTTTATTCGGTCAATAACCCTTCGTAAGACGCTGAAAATAAATTAAGATAGAAACAATTATAGTATATTAATTATGTCATTTCTTAAGGAACTCGACATTGAATGAATTTTTATTGCATGAATCGATTAATGGGTTAATTTTAGAGAAAAGACCCAAAGTGCTATTAAATTAGAGTGTGCGAATCGGAGACATGGGTTCTAAACCATCTTCATTCGTTTTTTCAATATATCTCGAGAACGAAGCAAAATTCAATATGTATGGGAGTTAATTGCGATAATGAGCAAGTAGCCGATATTGCATAAGAGGACATTTTTGAAGATGTAGATGTCGATATAAGCCTTCACAATGTTTTTGAAGACTTATAATAGTAAAAATAAGTACATAAAACTTTTTTTTTTGTAACAAATACCTTTTTCATTGAGTAAAAAATGTTTTTTATTCCACAGAGTAAAAATAAATGCAGTTAGTATAAAAAAGATGAAAATCGACGATAAATGTCTATGTTCAAGTGACAATATTTCGGTAAAATTCAAATATAGAAAGCTCTCTGATATAGCATTTTAAAGAAAATTTTATTTACTTTCTTTTTTATGAAGCATTGACTATACCTATGTGCAACCAGAAAGAAATGCCATTAAAAATCTGACAAAACTCAAACACTGGCAAAAATTGATTTTTTTTCTATCGGGAATTTTACTATTTCGGATAAAAAATTTTTATTTACAATTTTTAAAAAGATGCATTTCAATGGGAAAATTTGCTCTCTACAAAAAATTTCGTGGAATTGTATCAAAATTTTGCTTCGTTCTCGAGATATATTGAAAAAACGAATGAAGATGGTTTAGAACCCATGTCTCCGATTCGCACACTCTAATTTAATAGGTCTTTGGTTTTTTTCTCTAAAATTAACCCATTAATCGATTCATGCAATAAAAGTTCATTCAATGTCGAGTTCCTTAAGAAATGACATAATCAATATACATACTATAATTGTTTCTATCTTAATTTAATTTTCAGCGTCTTACGGAGGGTTGTCGACCGAATAAACGTCTTACACTTGAAATGTGTGTTTGTTTTTATGTCATCTTAGTTGTGTGTAAAAACCAGCCTTGCTAAAATCAGGTAAATGGGGTCATTTTTTTTACATATATACGAGCGTCTTACAGCATGTTGTGGACCGCTAAAATGTTTTACAATGCTATTTTCGTGTATATATTGGATCAATGAAGAATATATTAAAAGATGAGCCTTGCTAAAATGAGGTAAATGGGCACTTATTTTTTACAACTTCAAGCCCTATTCTTAAGGCCTTGTGGACCGAACCGGAGTGTAAGACGGGCACTTTTATACTTGTCGGGCCTAAATCTTTCTATGAGCAAAGTTTGAGCCTTGCTAAAATGAGGTAAGCAAATCGGTCGTTAGCTCTTGGTCTAAAATGAATGGGGTGGGTTACTCCACTAAAATTAAATACATAGTTAGTTTACCTGTCTGGCAGATTTTGGTTTAGCCTGCTGTATGTTGTTCTGTAAAGGGAAGTGGCACATTCAGCTCTACACTTCTCATTTATTTTCGAGAATACTTCGTATAGGAGAGCCTTACAGTTAGATATCTTTTCAATATTAATCCAAAATTTAGATTTCATTCTTCTGCGAGACATATCCACTCCCCATACCAGCTGTTTTGCTTGTGTACGACTTTCAGGATTACCTTTCTAAAAAAAACAAGACTTTCAGAAGATGATCAGCTTGCAATTCCAAGGTATTTACTAGTTCGGAGTCTGGCTTCTACCATAAGAAAGTTGTTTGGCGTTTAAAATGGCAGGGGTTTTCCACCCTGCGAAACTTTATGCATACCCACACTTTACAGCCATATAAAAGAAAACTCTCAGTATCAGCTTTAAAGGCCTTCAGACTTATTAAATAGTCGGCGGCGGAGTAAGGTTACTCCGAACTTAAAACGCCTTTAACACTGCAAACCCTTTTTATAAAAAAAAAAAAAAAAAAATACACCAGTTTTAAAGGTGGAGTAAGCTATAACTGGTTCATAGGAGTTCTAAAGCCGGCGTAAGGTAGTTTTAATGTCTAAATGTCATTTTGAGAAAAAAGTGTAAAAGAAATACTGTTCAAATTTTTGGAGGAAAATTGTAAAGCTATATTTTGATTTAGTGAATGATTTAAATTCCTTGAAAGCCTCAACTACGAAATAAAATAAATGTATAAATGAACACAAATATATTTATTTTTATTTTTAGCAATTCGGAAACCAAAAATACTGATCTACTTTTTGAGAACTATCACAATTTTCAAACCTTTCATCAATTTCAATTTTCATCAAAATGAAATCAGCTGGGGTTTGCTTACGTTTATTGTAACCAGCGCTTTAGATGGGTAATTTTTTTAATGAAAAACTTGACATAATCACGGTTTAACTCAAACGGATTGGAAAATGTTTTATAAATAAGGATTCGTTTGACATTGCGTAAAGGCAATTGAATTGAAATTGAATAGTGAAAACTAATAATTAAGGCTACTTATGTTACTGCAATGCCCAATGTTCTCGTTCACGGCGAAGCATCTTTTTCAGTTGACAATAATGGCAGTTTTACAGATTTTCCGTTTAATGTTTATCCATACTCAAATTTCTTGAAAAGATTATACACCTATATATGTACAATGTACATATTTGTATTCTCTGACACATTCCAGTGTGATACCCCTGGCATAATTGTTAGCATGTCTGTCTGTTAATATGGAGGTTCGTGGTTCACATCCCAACAGAAACCAACAAAATTTTGCAACGAGTATCGCCTTTCGCAAGGAATTGGCAAGTTATCTGATACTAAGTTTCATTATTCGCTCGGAATCGGCAGAAAGTTGTTGGCCCCTCCATTCAAACAATCCATTCAAGACTCCTGTTTCCAGTATTCCACTTAAAGAGTGTTCTGACTAAAAAAAAAAAAAAACATTTCTTCTTTAAATAATTGCAAAAGGTGTCACATTTTTAACCACAGCTGCAGAAACATTTGTTTGGAACAACTACGCCAATCGAAACCCTCCTGAAAGCAATCGCTCATACGTTTGTATCACATAGATGCAAATAGGATAGAATTCGTGTGAATAAAAAGCAATCTTATCTAAAGCTTCAAGTCATTGCAATTTATTTGTTAAACCTTAACAGTCTCCATATCGCCTCTCATTTGCCTCTCATTTACCTCGTCAAATTGAATTCTATTCATTTATGGGAGGAATTCATTGATCGTCCACTTTGGAAATGCTGTTGACAGTGGCAGACAAGCAGCCACATGTGTCCAAAGAATATTGCCCTGCAGGTGGGCTTTCAAATTGGTTTTCCATCCCATAACCAAGTGAGGTGTTCCATCGCCTTTGCAGGTCGTTTGTTCCAATTTGCGATAGCTAAAAATAATGGTGCACCTTCTTTGTTTCTGCGGCTGGCTGGGATGTACGGACATATAGGTCCTATCCAACCACATTATAGTGTTGGTGATTCTCTTGTTAGAGAGTTACTATGGATTTAATCAATAAATTCTCAAATTGATTCATATTGGCAATTTCTATACAGTGGAAATCGTGGCAAAAAAAAAACATATAAAGCTATCCGTGTGGTGTGCTTCTGACACCATTTCTTATCGGTAAAGCAATTCTGGCATCACAATAAGTAGGTTTCTTCTCAATGAGTTTGTGGTTTTCCATCATTTCAGTTGAACAGTGATTTTTCCCCCGTGATGAGGTCTTATTTGACAGACCCTCTTCTTTCAATAAGTGATGTTAGTACAATAATAGAAAATAGAGAATTTAATAAAGTCAGTTTAATACTTTAAATCGTATATCCCATTACCTTAGTCGTCATGTCAAAGTGGTCAATTTTGCGTAATGAATTTGTGCCTTTAAGACAGTCGCATGAAGAACGGTCGTCGTATCAACATGTCAGTGCTGAATCGTCTCCGAAAAGTTTACTCAAATGGCAACGAAAAACTGAAAGATTGCCGTTGAAAAACAGGCCTTACTTAGGAGAAGAAAAGAAATTTAAGAGTTTTGACTTCTTAACACGTAAAATCATAGGCCATCATCACAATAGTAGCTCCCTTGAAACGTCACCGTGTTTGCAACGAAGGAAATGTGATAATGCCCAACACAAAAGAAGACGGTTTTTGGACCCTTACGGAAAAAAGTAACTGCTTGTTTTGGAATATTTAATTTGGTTTTGTGTATTTCTGGATGCCTACTTAATGTGGTTGATAGAATACTAAACAGTGTGTGTTTTAAGTAGTAGCAGTAGTTTGTTCTTTGAATTTCCCATTTGAGTTCTCATGAAATCACGACGTTTTAGGTGATTTGGTGGATTTCATTTTAAAAATAACGCCCTGTTTTCAAGAAAATTGTTTTTATACATACTAATAAGTTATTTATTAAAATTTTTAACAATCTTAAAGGTAGGTACTCTGTTTATAATCTAATCAGTTTTGAAATTTTCTAGAAAAAAATATTCAAAACTCCGTCTTTGTGATATCAGAACTTTTTACTGTCAAAGGGTAAGGTAAGGTTTAAATGGCTGTCAGGAAAACGACTGACACACTAAGACCAATATTAGGTCTATTTTGAAAAGTGTGTGAGGCAGCGAGTACCTCACTAAACTTAACCAATTGGATCTTTTGATAAAGCAATAGAGGTGAAGGATATCTATGTTCACCATATCGCTTGGTTCATCACGGAAGTAATCTCCTCCTCTTCATTCAGACAGCTTCTGCAGAAGTCAATCGAAGGGATGCGGAGCCTTATGGCGTGTCAATCAAGAAAAAAAAAAACTTAAATTTACTCTAAATTAAACATCAACCTTGAATAACTTTTGAAGGAGTGAGTTTGTCGAAAAGTGATAAGAATCTTTTCTTGTAGAACCACTAATTTTCTATAAAACAATGTAGGTATCGTTCATCTCGGCACTTTGCTTCTAGACCGAAATATAAAATTCCAAGATTTAAAAGTTCTTTTTTTCATACAATTTGTATGGGAAATGGAAATCTGCGATGAGCGACCTTTAAATATTGATAGCGCTCCTTTTAACAGGCATCTTTTTACACCTCCTCGAAGGTATAATTGGAATTGTTTTGAAAAAAAAATTGTCGCTTTTTGTGAACCAGTCTAATGGTCAATCATATGAAACGTCTTCGTTATGTCATCAAAAAGGCCAGAGCGAAGTAGCGCATCATGCAGACGCTTATATTGAACAGAGCAGAGTCTATTAAAGAATCTTGAGTTGAAAGACGTGAAAACAAACTAATAGGCACTTAAGAAATTTAAATGATTGAGATAGGCTAAAATTTTAGTTTTTACTACTCTTTCAAAAATTTTTGAAACAGAAGACAACAACGAAATCGAAATCAAGGAATTATTATTGCACATTTCAGATTTCAGTTCATCAGAAAAAGTTCCAGACATAATACTGAAATTGAAAAGCTAAGACAAAACAATTAAATTGGGACGAGTCTTCTTTAGAACCAGATTTGAGATCTCTATACAACCAAATAGCTAGAATTAGGAAGATAATAGATAGTTTGTAGGAACTCAAAACCCGTGATAGAGTCGATCACGAAGCTGCTACTTTAGTCAGAATTAGTGCAGCAATTACATGAAGTCAGAGAACTACCCGAAAAAGAGGCTTGACCATAATTGAAATTGAGGCGAAGTAATTGCTGAAGTTGTTGGTTATGTCTTAAGGATCCGAAATATTCAGAGTACCGTTGGTTAGTACGATGGGACCTTAATTAGTGCAAGCTGTACGATTAGCAATACTATCTAAGATTTTTCACTCCTTTTTGATAGAGATGAAAATATCTATCCCTAGCAGTTTTAACTTCCTTATTTACCTTTTTTGCAAAATTTGTATAACGAATTTTTAAATTTTTATTCAAATGATGCTTCAAACATTTTTTATCTTTTCAGATAATGTATAAGATTAACTTTTTTGGGCACGAGTTATCCAAGGCTTAAGACGATACTCGGATATTTTTCCGAGAAAAAGTAGAGAAACATTATCTGATTTGGTTTTTAAATATCTGTCATTAGAAATGTGTCATATGCTAAGGAAGCATTTCGATCTGCATAACCACTATCCCAGTTTTCAAAACGATGATAATTGTTCAATTCAGGAAAAATTTTTTTTACAAACGTTGTTGAACTAGAATCGCATGGATTGTCAGGTATATTAAGATCCATGTTAAAAGCGTATTTATCGCTTATAAGAAAACCTCGCTTAGAAGAAACTCGAACGAGAGCACTGAACACTGTCCCATACATTATAATGTTGAATTGTGTGTTCATAAGAAACACTTTTATAAGAAAAATACGGATAAAAGATACATTTTTCAAACACAAAACTTTCCTTTCTCCATGTAAAATGGTTTGATTTAAGAAACTTGCAAAAAACTTACGAAACTCATTGAATATGAACAAACCCTAAATAGTGGAGTGTCATTAGACATAAAAATGGCAAAACCTAGGAGTCCAGGGCCATACCATGGATTTTCATGAAATTTTCGGAAATGTGTTTTAAATAGCCTATAGAAAAAAAGCTAAAAAAACATTTTCACCGCTTTTAATTTTTTAATTGTTTTTATAATTAATTATTAACTTTTAGAATTTTTTTTATTTATGTAGGGTGTTTTCAATACCGAAAAAAAATTTCTAAATTGTATGGGAGGGGGGTCTATATCCCTCAGTGTAGGCCCGAGGGGCAATTTTATAAGAAATTGACTCAATTTTTTTCAAAATTATTCAATATCAACTAAGTCACTTACTTTCTCATACTTAAGTGTTTTTGAAAGCTAATGCTTTGTTCTTTAATAAAAATTTTAGTTTTAATTCACTTATTTTTTCGGTCTCATCTACTCATTTGACTGAGAAGAGCATTTGGGACACAAATCAGTATATTATGTGCTGTTCTTTGAAGACCAAAGTTCAAGTGTACTGAACTGATTGAAATGAAATTTTGTACAGAGATTGTTTACTGAACCTGAGGAAGGACATAGGCTATATTTATATTGTATCCTTAATTTTCCACGGGAACGGGAACTTATATGGGAACTTAGAAGCTACAGCATCGATTTCAAAAATTCTTTCACCGTTAAAATGCTGCACTATCCCCAAGTAAAATAAACTTTAATTCATCCCCATATTCCTACGGGAACATAAGTCCTTACTAATATAACAAGTTCGAAAGTAGCTCTGTCATTTTGTCTTTGTATGTTACAATCTCTCGCCCAAGCTACAGAACAGATTTAAATGAAATTTTGTACAGAGATAGTTTTACATTTAGGGAAGGACATAGGCTATATATTTTGTCCATGTATTCCCACGGGAAATAGAACGCATACGGGAACTTTGACACTACAGCACCGATTTCAAAAATTCCTCCATCGTTAGAACGCTACACTATTCCTTAGTAACATAAACTGTAACTCATCCCAATATTCCTACGGAAAAGGTCACCATTTTCACACGGGAATGGGAGTCTTTACTAATATTATAAGTTTGAAATAAAATCTGTCAGGACCATATTTATTTTTCTATTTTTCTTTGTTACTTATTACAACCGCCCAAACTATTAAGCCTATTTATATGAATTTTGGTACAGAGATAGTCTCTAGAACCTGAGGATGGACAGAAGAGGCTATATGTTAACCTTATATTCCCACAAGAGTGGGAACGGAAACGGGACCTTAGAATTACACTACTGAACTGATCTCAAGAATTATTTCCCCTTTAGAATGCTACACTATTCCCAAGACCCCAAGTAACATAAACTTTAATTTAGCCCCATATTCCCAGTGGAACGGAAGTACTTACTAACATTATAGACCCGACATCAACTCCGTCTGTTTGTTTTTCTTTGTTACCATCTACCGCCCAAACTATTGAACCTATTCGTATGAATTTTTGTGCAGAGACAGTCTTGAGCCTGAGGAAGGACCGACTGTCTATCAGTAGGTCGAATGTCTATCAGTAGACAATATTAAGGACACTGAGCAAGTCACATCATACCCTAAAGTTTCCCAATTCCTTAGGAGTATCAGGAGTGGCTTCAAGTTGGTGTTCCAGTGCCAATAACAAGAAATCTAGAATTTTTCACACCTACAAATTACACATCTGGAATGGGGCACTACAAAAGTTTTGATAATGACTGAAATGGCAAAAAGAGAAAGTTCTTTGATTCCCCGTATTCCTTTAAATCGCACTGATTGGTCATTTTAATTTAAAAGAGTGCAGTTTCCTCTGAAATAGTATAAATAAAGGTCAGACGCTTAAAGTTGGAGGTGTTCGTCTAGAAAAAAAAGTCCCATGGCAACTCTATTGGGCACATTCACGTGTATCAATCCCGCAAAACCGTTTAACTTCGCGAAAAATGGAAAAAGGAAGAACGTCGTGTGCAAAAATTAACTACACAAATAAAAAAATATAACAATATTCTACTTTAATACATGAATGTGTTTTATTTGCAAAATACTGCCTAAAGTCATTATTCCTTGCGGACGAAGTCGTGGGCACAGCTAGTAATATATAAAAATACAGTCTGTGTGACTTTTTGCATATCAACATAATGTTCTTTAAATTACATTCTGAATAATCAATTTAATTTTCTGTTATTTAAATATTGTTTTATTTTATTTTTGAATTTTTGTATGAAATATAATTTTTTTTTTTGATTTTATTTTTACATTGCTTATGTTTATGTTTTAAATGCTTCAATAATTATTTATGTATGCTTTTTTACACAACATAAAATTTTTGTATTATCGTACATAGGCCCCATTTTCGAAAAGTGCGGAAGGCCCCCAAAATGGTAAAAACGGCCTTGCATGTGCTTTTTTTGTTCATATACAAACATACTTAACATAATATTTTTGGATATCATCAGTCGAGACAGATACAGATATAAAGTGATTCTCGAAATATTATATGAGCTTTCTCCAGAACGTCTACTCTTCACTTTTCATTTTCATGAACGCATGAAAATGAGCGTTTATCCTTGTCAATGATTATTTAGGCACCACTGTAGGCCCTCTACATTTCGTTAAAAGCTCCGTGTACTACTTAGCATCAACTGAAAGCTGAGCTTTTGTAATTCTTATCCGTTTTATCCAAAAGCTGAAATGTGATGAACTTTTTAGAAAAACTTTATCAAGCTTTATTCGATTCACAAACCACACTACAAAACTTCGGTTATTCGAAAACGCATAACTTCATAGCAATTAACAGTGAATCGGGGACTAACAAATGTCATGCGCTTTTCAAACAAAATCCACCATGCTTTCGAAACATGGTAAACAATTTTCAAGAAAATCAATGTGTGTATACCACAACAATGCAGACAACTCGAAAAAACAGAAACAAACGTATATATTCTGTTGAACCATTACTGTGGACTGCAACTGGTAGGAAATTCGTGTCCAAAGGACCATATTGTAGGTCGTATATAGGTTATGTAAAATTCTGCATTAAGAAATTGAGTTCAGTCAGACGCAGGTCTCCGTCGCGGCTAGGTCGAAATTTTCTCCCCAAAACGTCCATATTATGTCGGTCCTTTAAAAAAAATAAGAAAAAAAGTTAAAGCAACGAAGTTACGTGATAAAGTGTATTTTCTTATGTTGTAGTCATAAGTCACAACCCACGTCGTAAGTGATAAAAAAGTATGAGAAATATGTGTAAACGTTAATTAAAAAAAACAATCCTTCAACCCTTCAATTCGTCTCTCGGTCGAAACTCATTAGGCTCGGTTCCCCCATTCTTCGCTGGTGGAATTAATTGCAATCGAGATAATAGAGTTACGGCCTTACCGTATACACCCAATTATTGCAAGTCATCTGTGGCACTGTGGCACTGTAGCACTGTGGCTCAAGGCAAAGGCATATAACAACGACTGATGGTCTGGTGCGTGTTTCCGAGTGCACCGGTATAACGACTCGTGTGGTGGCAAGTAGTGTACGAATGTACGTTACCTCGTGTAATAGTTATTTACATAAACACACAGATTTAAACATTAATAACACTCGCACTCTTACGAGTTCAGCAAAGCGAAAGGATATTCACCGCAAGCGGATACTTTTAACCACCATCATGACATTGCCAACGAAGCCGCACAACGAAAATAGGTCACAAAACAACGAGGAGTAGTAGTGTTCTAATTTTGAATTCAAAAACGACATAACTTCAACCATAGCTACAATTCAAATGTGAAAGTTTACCATTCACTCGTACATTTCCCGACTCTTGACCTCTTTTCGACTTTCCACTTTACTCGCTGTTGGCGATGCTATTGTTGCATTCGCATTAACGTTTCTGATTTAATTTCTCAGCGAGAACACGAGTATCTACAACATACGTGCTGGATTGGATGCATTCTTGTTTCGTATGATTGGAAAGATGCTGTGCTTCAATCTAAAATTGGCTACGATTTTTCGATCGTATCGTGACGAGTCCGTACGTGACCGCAGCCAAAGTTTATGTGCACCTCCGAACCGTGCTCCACCCAACAAGGATATTGGCGCTCTGAGGGTCCTCCAGCGTCGAGCTTCGAGTGTAATGTAAGTGTGAGTATATTCTAGCGATAACTTGGGCTATAATCAGTTCTAGTGTGTAGAGTGGGGTGCACTCTTCAAGTGACATCTTGACATGAATAGTGTATGCGTTTAAAGGCAGGTAAAGCTTAATGGAAACCACTCGCGTCCGAATACACTGAACACGAAAATAAAAATTTCGTCATTGTGTTGTGACAGAAATACATATTGGGATGCGGGGGCTAGCAGATGGCAGCGGCAGTGATGGCGTCACGGTGTGCTGCGCCGGCCGTCAATTTATACGGGCAGGTGAATGATATTAATGAATTGTTTTGTTGACCTACAAACGATAGGTAGGCAGGCGAAGCGTGAATGAGTTGGACATTTTGTTTGCATTTCACTTGATTGATAACAACTATAATAAGGGTCGTTTTTTTGTGTGGACCTAGAACAAGGGCGTGGGTGAGCAAAAAGGAGCATCTGGGAAATTGATTACTGAATAAATGATAGTATTGTACTCAAGGACATAGGATAGCAAGGCCCAAGAAGGGCGGAAGTGTATTGTTTGTGTTGATTTTTATCACGACATCAATAAAAACTTGACGCAATCAATTTTTTATTTTCGTGTTGAACACTCAGAGCGCTGCTAATGAAACATATACGCATAAACCTTGTATTTTTGTGTTACCTTAATTCGTGTTTTCCTTAATTTGGGCATTAAAATATTAATGCGTGCCAACATATCGATCGATCCTGGGGCGATACTGCCCTCCTTCGATGTGGACTTTTCTCGCAATTTTCGACCGTTCGTGTTGTTCTCTAATCAAAGCAATCACTTGACCTTTTCCTATAAGCGCATTTTATGGTTATTTTCTTACTATTTGTGGTCTCAATTGCTTCTCGCACTTGTGTTAGTATCTATAATTGTCCAGTACGCATTTATGGTAAGACGTAGAACAGAAATGATAGGTATCGTTAGCAGTAAGTCAATATTAATTGACTACACCAGGCTTGCTGCAAAATGTCAGAGAGCAACTACAACTTGGAGACATTAAGATATCCTTAATCAAACATATTAGGTTCGTTCGTCGAACTTTTCCTAGGGTTGAACCAGGTTTGCTCGACAGCTCTATAAGTTGTGAGCAAAAGACAATGGTTTCCGGTTCTCAAAAAACGAAATCACCACACATCCTAGTATTTGAAGAAAAGTACTTGCCATTTGATAGCCCTGTTCATTGCTTGAACTCAGCTCAGCAAGAACCAAAGGCTACTTCAGGGCAAGTTGAGGATCAACCCAGTGCTCAAAAACACAAAGTTTGACATTCAAGGCAACTACACGGCAAACGCTTTAACGAAGTCAAGGAGTCATGCTTTTTGTAACCCGGAATGTCAAACAGAGAAGAGCAACAACTAGAAAGCTTCCAAGGTTGGCGTTCTCCTTTGAGAAAAAGGGGAAAGGTTACCTGACACTTCCACCACTAGGGTCCATTGTGATTTGTGATACCACTGAGATCAGCAAGTTAATAACCTACTAGTCCCAAAAACCCGTTGTGAGATTAACGAATTGGTCACCCATTAATCTGGCAATTTGGGACTAACCGGTTAATCACCTACTAGTCGAACCACGTGGAACTTTTAATGTATTTTGAAAGACTTTTAAGATTTATGTAAGCTCAGTCGCTAGTATCGTCGAAGTAGAATTCACCGAGATGATTGTTCCTCTTATTTATAGTGCAAGGCCTGAGCAAAGAAGATGTTGAGCGGTTTCTTCCTCTTCTTCCTCCATGCAGCTTCTGCAGAAATCATTGGAACACACGCCAAATCTTTTGTCGTGTCTTCCTATTAGACAGTGTCCCGTAAGAACTCCTATGATAGAACCTAGAAACCGGCGGAGTTTACATGCAGCGATAGGTATTACCTTTATTGCTCCACTCTGAGCGTAGGGGAGTGGTCGTGCCATTTTGGCTAGTTTGTCTACCATACAGTTACCTGGTATGTCCCTGTGTTCCGGCACCCATAAAAGGTGTATGTTGAACTGATTTGACATCTCCCTCAGAGACATTTGACAGCTTTGAATCGTGATGCAGAGACAGAAGCAATCAATTTGAAGGCAGCTTGGCTGTCTGAGAAGATTCGAATATCCGTGGAGAGGGTGCCGAACAACTCACGGATTTGATTTGGCAACCGATGATCTCGCGGATTTCTAAAAATTTCTTATTTATTTCGCAACAGTCAGCTCGCAAACTGTCATTTCGTCTTCCACTGATCACGCTAAAGCATTAACTCGCATAATTTATTATGCATTTTTTTCTTCTGCATTTCAATCAACTGGCTGATAATACGAAAGTGTTATAAGGAACCCCTTACCTCACAAACATTAAATTCGCCACACTAGTAATCCACTTGATTATTCAACTATTAAAGTTTTATTCTTATTGATGTTTCATGCATTGGTTTTGTGATAGTCTTTTGGAGTAGTTCACAGCTAAAGCCTTTCGGTAAATTTGTCTGCATTTGAAAATAAAAATGGATACATAATAATAATAATGTAGAAAGAGTGTGCAGTGTATTTATATCTATTCGGGGAAGGGATAAGCTCAGTGTAGATTGTTTTTCTTTTGGCTTTGGTAAAATTGATAAAAGTGGATATTACTACTGGAGTTGTGAACTTCGAAAAAATAAAGATAATAAATGTAAGGTGGTGTAATGTCAGCCTAAGAGATCGTTAACATAAACATCTTACAGTTTACAATACGAGTCTAGTTATCAACCATCTGTCAATTTGTTCATTCGCTTTTAAACCTTTTTTAACCTAACTTACCTTTTGTAAATTGAATACAGAATTTTATTATTGAATTAAGTAAGCCGAAAATCAAGCGAGTCTTTCTAATAACTATATGAAGTGCGTTGACTCACAACAAAAAAAAGTTGAATTCCATGTTTTACACTCTTTTTCTGATAATCATAATCATGAACCATGTGCTGTACGAAAACCTGTGGCAGATTTATTATCAAATATTGAGATGTGACTCAATTGCATCGTGTAGCCATGAAGTTAGTGTAAATCTCCCTTCAAAATTAGCTCTACAACAAGTAGTTAAGCGTGAGAGAAAGAAGCTGACAGAGTCAATGACTGAGTCAACATGTGTTGACTTCATGATACCAGATAAAATTCGATATTTGGACGAAGAAATTTTCATTGTGGATGATATAAAGGTTGATGGGGATAGAGTCATAGTGATGACTACAACAAATAATTTAAAATGTTTGGAAAAAAGTACGTTTTGAATGATGGATGGTACATTTAAAATTGTTTCTGTTTGTTTTATTAACTATATACCATACGCATACATTGTGATATTGATGAAACTTTATAGGCATATTCTATGGTTTACGTCTTAATGACAGGAAACATGTAATGTTTAAGAGTTCTTGCGCGGGAACAAGGATTGAATTTGAGTCCAAAGTTATGTATAATGGACTTTGTAAGAGCTCCTATAAATAGAGTTCGACATTGTTTCGATGACTGTGTACCTTCACCTTTTTCAATCAATTTACCGACACGTCCAAAAATCCTACAAAGTAGGCATTGAAAATTCGACAGACAGGAGTTTTTTTTTTTTTTTGTCTCCTGATAATATTTCTTTGGCATTTACTAGATTAAAGGATAAAATGCCTGTTGAGGCAAAGCCAATCATGGATTGGTTTGGTGACTTTTATGTTGAAGGGAAAAATTCAAAACCACCAATTTATCATCCGACGTTTTAGAATTGATCATACCAATTTAACCTCAATATGCCAACGACACAAAACCACGCAGAATCGTTTCATCGACATTTGAATGCTGTCGTGGGAACTATAGTACCTAATATTGGTTTTTATAAGCTAGCTAACGAATTGAAAAATTAAACAAAAAAGTCGCAGTGGCTACAGAAAAAGTACTTAGGGGAGATAAAATACCACCGAAAAAAAGGAAGTTCCTAGATAAAGACGCCAGAATAAGAACAATTTTACTAAAAGAAATATGTAGATTACTCCGACACTTGTCTCTTGAGAGCATTGGCTTCTAATATAAAATTATTCTAATTAGTAACTACATACCCACTTTGTGGCTTCTGAAACAATTGTTTTTTTTTTTTGTTTTTTGTTTAATAATGCATAATGTAAATGACGATTATTTGTTTTGATATGTTTTCCTTCTTGTAAATAAAATAGTTCCTAACTCAGCTTATTTCTCGTTTTTACTGAATCTCTGTTTTGGTTCATTCCTTCCACGTTTCTTTGACTCCTATCTTATAGAAGAAAATTTAAATCATTTAAATGATGATTATATTCCAGCCATATTTATTAAGAAATTCTCCTTCACTCTTTCCCTTCTTCTCCCTATCTTTAGCTTGTCCATTTCCCAAGAACATTTCCCTCCTTGAAAAACGGTGTTTATAACCCATATACAGAAAAAAAGTCCAAAGTGCAACGTTAAAAATCATCTTCCCATCGCTAAGTTATCACATATACCAAAAATTTTCGAAAACATCTTGTAATATGAAAACTTAAGTTTTCGTTGCAAATCTCTCATTTCTCCAAGACAACAAGGGTTCCTCAAAGGCAGGTCAACAACAACAAACCTCGTTGACTTTGTCTCAGTTTCCCTCTGAGCCTTGGGAAATGGAAAGGAGGTCAATGTAATTTCAACAGGCTTTAGTGAATCTTCCGATTCGCTTCAGATTCGCCTTGTCAAGCCTTTTTTTATCGATACTGAAGGAATTGAAAAATTTTTTTCGCTAAAAATATTTACTGAAACTGAAAAATTCTGAAATACTATTTTTGGGTGCCAATATCGTCATTTAGACCTTTTTTTCAAATTGCAAATAAAAAGTCGCAATTTGCTAATACCTGATCCAAGGTCTAAAAGTGGATTCGTTGGTAGTAATTTATGGCTGATTTTCCTTGATCTGGTCTTGGAATTCTTTCTGTGTACGTCCGGTGTTCCCCAAGGCAGCCTGGTCCATTTCATTCTCAGTATTAACGACATTGAAATTATCATCAAACACTCCTCCATCTCTCTCTATGCGAACGATACTGAGTTTTAACAGGTCATTTCTTCTTCTGAAGACCCTTCCCACCTGCAATAGGATCTCGACAATTTTTGGATATGGTGTTCCAAAATCTGCTTGGAGCTTAATACTTCCAAGTGCCAATCAATTACCTTCTTACGTAAACGCATCAAAACTCCTCTCCGTCTCTATCTTCTAAAATCTAAACAGGCAAATCATTTCCCCGTTCAGGTGATCCCTGACCTTGAGTTTATTTGCGACCGTGAGCAAAATTTTCTCAAGCATATCGACGATATAATCCTTAAGGCAAATTCAGCATTTGGCTTCGTGAAACGATGGGCCAAAGAATTTGCAGACCCCTACGTAACCCGATTCCTTTACATTTCATTTGTTCGTCCGCTTCTTGAATACGCTTGTTAAGTCTGGTCGCCTTTCCAACAAGTGCACATTGCCAGAATTGAGAGCATACAATCCTTTAATATTAACTCCTTATCAAGACCGAGTCAAACTCCTCAACCTCAATAAGCTGAAAGATCGAAGAGAAATATTTTACATTTTCTTCATTCCCCAAATCTTTACAGGTACCATTGGCTGACCAGCCCTTAAGGAATCCATTTTTCTAAATACTAACCGTCGTAACACTCAGAATCCCCGTCTCTTCTATCTTCCCAACCATCGAACCTCTTACGGCTCCAATGAACCAATTTCCCGAATGCTGAGGAATGTCAATTCTCATTCTTCTTGTTTTGACTTCAATATCAGTACTCTCTGTCTAAAACTTCGTCTCCAAAGCCTAGTTAACTTAAATCTTAGCTATTAAGTTTCTTAGTTTGTAAGTTAGATTAAGTAATAGCTTGTATTAAGCCACTTAAAATTAAAAAAAATTAAATTAAAATTAAAATTATGTTATTTGGCAAAATATTATTATCATTTTTTTTTTATAATTTGTTTGGTTTTCACTTTATCACATGTTTCGAAATTTGTGAACATATGTAAAGCGAAAACCAATCAAATTAAAAAAAAAGTAATAATAATATTTTGCCAAGCAACATAAAACGCAATATCAAAACTCGAAGTAAATCAATGCGATAGAAGATAAAGCAATTTAAGTAACAGCGAAATATTGAATGCAAGATCATCTTACAGCGAAATGAACGCACAACCAAACATGAATTTGAATTTTACCACTGCGAAGTAATCATTTGTGAGAAAAAAAACGCGAGTTGACCCCCACCCCCGTTGGAGGATATGAAGTGACGTTGTTGTCGAAAATATTGTTTTCATACAATTATCCCAAGACCCCTTCCTTTTTTTAATGGTAATTAGCGAAAATATTAGATATGACATTTACCATCATTTTTCCTAGTTTTTGATAGTAAGCTTTTGAAACCCAAAGAAAGACCAACGTTGTTTTGTGTTTTGTAAAAGATGTATTTTATTACCTACCTATATTTGAAAAAAATTAAGAAAATCCAACATGAAAAAATATGACGGAATGCAACTAAAACGGAGTTTGTCGAGTAAATCATTAAAGCAAACACAATTATAGTATGAGTTTGACAGAATTTAATTGTATCACACTCGGTCTTTTATCCATACGATAAACATGAAAATTATACTCTTTCCTCTTCCCTCCTTTTAGGCAACTTGTCCGGGAAATCAATGCTGTAGATGAAATGATAAAGTGATTAATTATGCGGCCATATAAATAAGGAGAAAGGATGAACTGTTGAAGTGTTGAAAGCTTTTTATTTTCATTTTATTAGCCCCCTGGTGATGCATAGCTTTTACCCCAAATTGGAAAACAAAACTTTCACTCATGTCTAATGATATACGATTGTAGTAAATTGTATTCCTTGCATTCTGTGTTTGCTTTTGGGGCCAACCCATCGTGATGTGGGCAGAGAAAATCAGATTTTATCTAATCTGCGGTAGTGCGCTGTGAATTGTGAGCCATAAATCACTGCATAGCCCTGAAATTGCTCACTTAAGGAATGCCATTTGTAGCAATTCCTTGTCATGAAAATGTTTTCCTCTGTTACACTACTTCTTTTGTTTTTCGCGTTTTTAAGGAAATTACTAACAATCTGGAGCGTGATGGCACTCTCATGTTTGCGATAGAAGGAAAATCTAAAAATAAAAGAGTATACCGTCAAAACGGTGTTGATTAATTCAATTCATTTATACACACATTTTGGGACACTGGGAATTATAAGAACAGGCTTGCCGGTTCTTCTTTTATTCTTGTTCATTCTGGGAACAGTTAAGTTGTACAGTGCCTACAAAGTATACACGAGGGGAATTCGTGTATTTTAATGAATGTGACACTCTTAACACAAATTTATTCACAGGTACATAGATAGGCACGAACCTATGCCTACCCAAAAGAATATGCCATGCCGTGTCATGGAACAAAAACTATGAAGACAAGGTGACATCCTTGTATGGGTTATCCCTACGTTGAACTCATTCCCAAATCCGCGTTTGAAAAAAAACTATAACAATGTGGTTTATAGCGAAGTTTTGGTATTTATGGGGTTGTCTTTGTCATCTATTTGACCAGATTGAAATAAATTAAGATTTACTTGTCAAATCGACATTGATTTTATGGGACAAGCATGATCCAGGCCCACAAAAGGCAATGTTCATTTCCCAAAAGATTTTACTTATGATTTAGACAGGCCTAGGCATAGGAACTCAAATATTTTTACTTCACTTCAGAAAAAAGGTTACTTAAATTTTTCAACTTTTGCTGTTGTAAACTACAAATTACTGTCAGGACAGCTTGCCTAAGATAAGTTGTAACTAATGGGGTGGTTTGGCTTCCTTGGTGTAAATGGAAGCCATTGAAAGAGGAAAAGGAAACTAGTGGGTTGGGTATGTACCTACTTACAGACTTTCACCCTCTTAAACTATCAACAAATTTTATTATGACTTAGGGTAGCTCAACAAGTAATTTTCGGTAAAAGTTTGGTGGACCGTTTGATGGGTTGGAGCCCTATGGCAACCCTTGAAGAATGGAGTTTTGGTAATGATTATAGTTTTTACGAGCAAATAGCTTCCTAACGCGTTGCTTTT
The DNA here is from genome assembly GCA_914767635.1 of Melanostoma mellinum. Taxonomy (NCBI): domain Eukaryota; kingdom Metazoa; phylum Arthropoda; class Insecta; order Diptera; family Syrphidae; genus Melanostoma; species Melanostoma mellinum. Next base: position 75,098,975 of record OU612059.1, read on the forward strand.
AGATAAAAGTAAAGTAAAGGGAAAGGAAAATATAAGTTTGGGTGAAGGTGAACTAGTTTTAGGAGTAGAAAAATGGGTAGTCGATATTTTGTGTTTTCCCCTCTCTGGCATTTTCAAATCAGGAACACCTTATTGTTATTGCTCTTAAGTAGACATACGGTCTTACTGTATGAAGTTGATACGCAGAACCGCAAAGTGAAATGATTTGTTTCATATACGTGTTTTAACTCTTGATTATAAATAGATCAGTTTATGTTAAGTATGGTCTTCTTTTTTTCAAATGGCCGCCAACGTCAAATCTGCTTAGACATTATTTTTAGACAATGCAGAAAACAAGCGAAGATACCATTGACATGGAGCGATACACTCCCCAAGAACGCAGTATTTATTATTTTGGGTAAAAATTCGTCTAGCTCTCTGACACCGACTCCGCAAACACTGCGTCGTTTGGCCACCAACCTTGAAGAGTATGTGACTACACGAGAATATCGCCTAGCCTTGCAATTAGCCCATCAGTCGGAAGTCCCTAAGGTGAATTTTGGTCAAAGACATGCGAATGCTTCCGTACAAAGTCCAGTGCTTCATCAGCTGCTGTCTGCCGACTGCCAAACGCGTGAAGCCTACGCTCAAGCCATCCTCAATATCGAGGAAGAAGTGGACTATTTTTCGCCTAGATTAATAATGAGCGATGAGGCTCGGTTATATGAACAAGCAAAACTATTGCTTCTAGGGCACCGAAAATCTACGAGTGGTGCACGAGGAACCATTACAACACAACAGCTCAAGGTGGTTGCATGGTGCGTTGTTCACGCTGGAGGAGTCTTCCGGCTATTTCTTTTTTTTTCCAGAATGCCGCTGGCCAAACGACAACAGTGAACGTAGAGCGCTATAGGGCCAAGATTTTCTGCCGCAATTTTACAAATTAGGGCTAAAGGACATGTGGTTCTAACAGGACGGAGCGACGGTATCTACACGCTGTGCGAGCCACAACCGATATTTTGAAGGCGGCGTTTCCGGGTTGCCTTATCTTTCGTTTTGGCGATTTGCACTGGCCGGCAAGAACACCCTATTTTACCGTTCACGAATTTTTTTTGCGGAGTTTTTTGAAGTCCCGTGCGTACGTTAACAAACCCAAAACTCTGAAACCCTCAAGGATTATTCTTCTTATTATTATATAGAAATTATTCGACACGAATGTCAGAATATGTCACCCGAAGTTCACTCCTATGGCTGATATATTCTTCGCGACTTTACCAATAAAATTTTAGAATAATTTCAAATAAACAAAATCAACAAATAGAATAGAGGTTTTCTTTTTAGAAAAAAAAGCCAAACAACATCGGATGACTTTTTTTGTTTGTATGCACAACTTTTTCCTATCATTTGTATTCACCTTGGGGTCTAATTAGATCCAGGTTATTTGAAGATTAAACAATATTGTCCAGAAACCATTCCAATGCTTTTCAATAATATGAAGAAACCAAAAGAGCGACTTTATCTTTATATATATAAAATTTCCCCGTCACAATGTTAGTTACCGTACTCCTCCGAAACGTCTTTACCAATTATTACCAAATTTTATATGCGTATACAGTAGGTCTGAGAATCGGCTACTAATTATTTTTCATACCCCTAAGTGATAAGGGCCATCTACCCTTAACATTGTTTCTTTAATTTACACTGTGACACGAGAAATTTATATATTAGATTTTACAGTCTCAGTGTGATTGTCATATAAACTATATTCTAAAGAAAATTTATTATGAATTTATTTTATAAACATTGTGACATGGAAATTCTTATTCATTTGATAGAAAAAATTGTTGGGGTGATAAAAAAGTTCGGTGTAAGCTACATTTTTATTAGATTTGGGCAATTTAATTTTTGTGTTCACTTATAAGAGCTCTAACTTTCACATAATTTCAATGGGTCGGGAAAAGGAAAGGGAACCGTAACGGGAAAGGGAACTCTAACACTTACATTATCGCCTACATAGTCTATATTTCATGACCGAATTCCTACAGAAACGGGGAAACTAGAAATTTTCGGGCATTCTTAAACTTAGTCTTCTTAGTTTTCGTTTCTAGACAGTTTGGTGTAAACAACGCTTTAAATAAGTTAGACCCGAGCAACGCTGGGTGAGTCATCTAGTTTCCATATAAAAATAACAAAAATAAGTTGCAAATAAAAACATCAGAAATTTATTTTACATGATTTTTTTTTTGTTGTGTTGAACGCGTATGATAATTTACATACATAAAATAGTTCGATCTTTGCACTCAGGCAGCACTGCCGCCCGTTGCCACGCGGATCGTAATATAGAAGTGATCAACACTATCCCACTTCTCTCATTAACACAAGTAATCCGCCAAAAGGAAAGCCATGCTGACCGCGAAAAACGTCTGCAAGCTCCTAAGGCCAGCCAAATGCAGATGTCGTTGCACTTTTGTGTACCAGGGGCCGGTTTGACAGATCATACAAAACTCCATTTCATACCACAAATCAATTTAAAAATCATCTTATACACAAAAATGAATCGCAAAATGTGTTTGTAAGCGCATAACTCAACAACGCCTGGACCAATTTGGCCAATTCTTTTTTAGTTGTGTTTGTTATTATCAGGAGAAGGTTCTCATGATATAAAAAATTTTAAAAATTGCTCGGATATTCCCACAAACGGAAACTTAAGAATTACTAGACAGGTTTCTAAAACGATTAACGGTGCTACATTATCCCCCTCCATCAGTAATTTAGATTATATTTTATCCCTATAATCCCATTGGGACTGAAACGGGAACGAAAACCGAAACCTTAAAGTTACTTGACCAATTTCAAAAATTCTTTCAACTTTTGGATGCTACATTTATCCCTCAGTGACATAGACTTATAAACGGTTCCTGTGAAGTTTTGATTTACACATGAACAGGGTTGGGAACAGAGACTTAGAAACTACTGGACAGATTTCAAAAATTCTTTCGTCATTGTAATGCCACATAATCCCAAAGTAAAAACAATTATTTTTCATCCCCAAGTTCCCACTTAAGCGGAAAAACGAGAACGGGAAGCTTAAAACTACAGACCCGAGTAACGCCAGGTGGCTCAGCTAGTACATCACATACAATTTTCTGTTTCACAGATTTCATAGGAAATATTGTTTTAAAGTGAACATCAACTTTTGTTGTCAGTTGTCCTAAAACTATAAGGCACAGTTTTTGAAATTTCAATTGAGACAAGAAAATTAATGCGAAGATTGGCGTTTTCCACAAACGTCCATCGGTTTTTAAAATCCTTGTAGCAGACAAAAAAGGAAAAAAAAGCTTTTTCCATCAGCCAAAATTTGACTACTAAATGCTCTTTGTTCCCTGGGCAAGGTTTGAGTTTTTTGAAAGCGCGCTCAAAAGTTTAAGCAATGCAATTGTATAACCTTACCTCGAAGATACCTTAGTATTTACTTATATCAATGGAAATTAGATTCCCAATTTTCTTTCCATCTTGGTCTTTCATTCTTCTTCTCATACTATTTTAGTCCCATAAAATCTCGCCTTTCAATTCGGTAGCCCGTTAAGATGTCCAAAGACCAATGCCTTTAAGAAAAAAGCGATTGATTCATAAATTTTTTTTTTTTTTTGCTGTATGAAATGTATGAAAATTTATCATACATTCTAGACACTTAGTGTATAACAAAATTCTGTGAAAAAGATTTTTTACTGAAAATATTCCAGTGTCGAATCAATCAATCAATGACAGCAGTCTTACAAAACTTCTGTGAAACAGTATTTTGTAAAGTTAATTTTTTTTTTATGTATGATCTGTGAAATAGCCCCCAGGAGTAATATTTTTTTCCTTTCCGTTCTTTATTCTTTTGTCTGAACGATGAATGATATTGTATGATATTTCCAACGGGTTTTTCTGGATCTCTCCTTTGGACATGACAGTACTAACTTACCTGGTCGTGCTTTATTCTATGTCAGACTAGCTGACCCGCCCTGCGAAGCTCTGGTCGTACGGTCGAATTGAAAAAAATTAAGTACAGGAAATCTCAGATTCCCGTTCTCTGAGAAAATGTGGAGATATAGTCCATTTTACTGAAGGTCAATGAAGCACTCTAACGGTGAAAGAATTTTTGAAAATGATCCAGCAATTTCTAAGTTCCCGGTTGAGCTGCAGTCACCATCTGAATACGCAGAGAAATATAGGCATATTTCTCGGGAATAATGAAACACAACACAGAGGTTCAAGGCTCGAATCCCAGCAAAACTGTTTTTCCAAGGGTATCACCTTTCGCGAAGATTTGGCAAGTCCTCCGTTAGTAAATTCATTGCCATTAAAAGCGCTTTCTCAATTAGCCGTTCGGAACCGGCAGAAAATTGTAGGCCCCCTCCATTCCCTAACAAGGCATGGTTGTGAGAAATGCGCTAGGGCCAGATGCTCCTCGCTCTGTTGTTCCGCCCTTATTAATGAAACACAAAACGGTGAAAGAAATCGGTCTACTTTTTTCTTAGTTTTCGGCTATGTTCCCGTTTCAATTTCTATTTTCATAATAAATGAAAAGATTAGTAAAATTTTCAACAATTAAAACACTTTTTATATTTCCTCAGATGTACATTTCAGAAGCAATGCTTCCATCGTCAGTTTATATTTTCAAAGAAATTAGGGGAATAGAAATTACCTATGTCATTTCTCAGGCTCTTGAACATTTCTGTTCCAGATTTCATTAAAATCAGGTCAATAGTTTTGATGCGTATTCAAAACAAGCAAACAAAAAATCTTTTCCCTTTATAAATGTGTATAAACAATAAACATGGTACTTTCGATATCATACGACTCGACGTAGCATCTTCATCTCAGTTCCTGTTAGCTCACTCTAATATGTGCTGTGTTCAACGTGAACAATATTGTGAACCGTATTCCGTATATGAGTGTAGGATGCTTTGTTTAGGAAGTATTTTCCTATCTCAGAAGATGGCAGAGTTTTTCACCACTTCATCGACCCATTACTCGGTTGATGTCCTCGTCACAAGTTGATTTACTATTTTCACACTTGCGAAGCACATTAACAACGCATGTCTAGGTCAAAAGCGGTTAATAAAGGTACCTACTCAGTCTTTTTTGTACAAATACGGTTCCCACTTCATTCTAAAAACTTTAGGTGCTTATTGCAGGGATATAGGATATTTACTGATGATCGTCAGCGACTAGTAGCTTTGGTGTTCTGTGCTTTAGTAAGTAGGTAGTCAAGGATAGTAATATAATAAGAAGCAGATAACTCAAGACGATTTTCTGGTGAAGACGTACTATGAATTGGAATGTTTCAGTGACTCCAGGCGTACATCTAGATTTAGGGGACGGGAAGAGCTTGCTCAGCTCCGGGCACTGCGGTGTCTGAATGAAACCTATTGTGCCAGAGGTGTACATCTAATTTTCGTCATTGCTGCTTCATACAGCTTAACTTAATTTTTTAATAAGATTCTTATTTTTATTTCGGCATAGGATCTGCCTACATAACTAAATTGAAGTAAAGTGATAATTCTTTCATGGTTGAGCTTTTGCTGCGTCTACAGTATGGAGATGATGAAATATCGATTATTGGAAGACTTTTGTTGGTCATTTCCTGTTTAAGCTAATAATTGACTTTAACATACATATACATACTTAACCACCCGCAAAAAGGCCTCTGAAAATCTTTTATCTGTGAAGGCTATCCATATAAGACCTCGTGTGTTTCGATCGAATGCTTTTCGAAGTCCTTTAAGGTATCACTTTTTTTTTATTAGGTGATTATATATTATATTAATGGGACATCATGCCGATCAGGCAGTAGCTATCGCAATTTCGTATATTTTCTTTTCCTTTGTATATTGGTGCAAGATATCTCTCCCTCCACTGTTTAGACCTGTTTAGACAGACTATATCAACCCCTACAAACTCTGAGATAAGAATCATGAGCCATCTAATCTCGATGTCTTAAATCTTTCTCCAACGCTCGTCTGGCACAGCACCTTTGCCTTTTTTGGAACTGCTTCACTAACCTCTTAAGCTGTGATATCGACTTTTTCCAATTCCAAAGTGCTCTAGATGAAACTGTTTGTTCAATGGTACTTTTGCCACAACTGTACAGAATTTTGTCGTTATTCACAAAAAGTTCTTCTTGAACATCGTTAATGAACTCCAATGAACGCATCTACTGAGCATTTCTCCTTATTTGATTGGTTTTTTGAAGCCGTTTTATCTCCTTATTCAAGTTATTTTGTCGAAATAAAAACTTATTCCAGCTTCCAATGCATGCCCTCCGAACTCCTCAATAGCATTTGGACTAACTTTTAGTGGCAAATTTGACTGTGATATTTGTGTTACACAATTGAAGCGTACAGAAGATGAAGGTATACTAAGTGACATTTTTAAAATTTTTTGTTTTTTTTTTTTAAGATTAAGTTTCTATGTTAAAACTTAGATTTTTGTCTCATCTGTATTTCTTTTTCTTGTCTAGAAAGTCTGTTTAACTAAAGCTAAATTTTCTGTATGCATGCAAAGTGCATGCAAAAAAATTTACTTTGATGGCATTTTCCTCAAATTCTGGAAAATGTCACTTAGCACTTTCATCATCCAAGCGCTTCAATTATAGCTGCGTAGCTACCTAAAATGAATTGCTGGTGTTTCCTTTGAAAGGATTATTCCATTTGATTTTCCAAAAACCCTTGTACATATGTTTAATTGTCTTCACCACCTACACCTACATAAAAAATTCTGTTGCTGTGCGACAGATTCACCCAGAATTACTTTGCAACCTTGGCGTAGTAAATTTTGCTACCATATACGGTAGTTAATTTGGATTACGTTTCCACCGCAACTATGGAATTGGCAATGTGTCATTTCTGTTGAATGAACATGGTATTTAAACGAAAGGATCATGTGACTTGCATCTTCACCACGAGGGTTTCTGGTATGGTGTTGTTGTTCTCATAATCCCCGTTTGTCTTCCCAGAAAGTCCAGTTCAAATCTCCACCAACAAATGAAAATTCCCCTTTTGAATATCCTTAACAATGATGTAAAAGTGGTTTTCCCACGCATTCCCATCCCTTTTGGGGTAATGTGCGCTGACAATATTCAACACATTTCTTTGGTCACCAATTTATAAAACATCAAACGGTGACTAGACTTCAAAATAGTTCACACACTGCCAAGTAACTCCACTGTAAGAATGATACCAACTCCATGCTGAACCTGATCCGTTCCTTAGTATAACATCTTGTATAGACGTCTTCTCGTCCTCAAATCGGGTCTGTTTCTTGCATTTCGTCCTTTCAATTCTTGGACATATACAAGATGTTTACTCACCTTCATCTCTTTCAGTTCGAAACTTCGACTGGCCAGACTTCCTACGTTCCAGCTCGTGGCTCTTAAGCTTCATCCAATCCGTGGCATTATTTTTCTACTCCCTGGAATTCGTGTATTTTTGTTCAGTACAGGATAATTACCATGCGTAGCAGCAGTAGGACCTGGCACTACTCCCTAATGCTCGAAATTCTTTGAATTTCTCAAAACGGATTTGCTTTTTCTGACACGTACATGCTCATGCAGAGCTATTTTAACGAAGAACCAGTCTTTTTCAGTGGGCCTAAAAATCCCTCAACATCTAAAGGAAACCATTTCTAAACCATTATAACTTTAGAACTTTTAACTGACTCATAACCGAGACTTAGAAGAAGATTTTATTATTTAAGTTTACAATATTTTGCTTTTTGGACAGCACTTTTTTTGAGTGAGAAGTATTGTTGCCCGAAAAATAAATAAAAAACTTAATAAGTAAGGCTGCCTCTTTCGACTTATGGTTTCAAAAGTGACCCTGCGACACATTAAATCTCCGTCAAGGATACAAATGCCCTAATTTAGTAACATTTTGTTTTTTTATCACTTCACAAACAAACGCAAGGGACTATAAAGGAAACCTCTTGCTTATCTTTCCCTCTTTTTCGTCTACCATAAGATTAATTTTTTAGTTTTGTCAACGTCAAGACCCTATTTTGCTTATTTTTTTTTATTTTCATATAGATGCTCAAATATAGATTGAAGAAAAGGGATAAAAATAATTAAATTCAAAAGTGACAAAATCTCTGAGACCAATCCAACATTTCTAGGGCATTGACTTATTGGATGTGTGTTATTTTAACCTCACAAAATATACAAACAACACTGATGTTCGGTAATGTAGTTCTAAAAAGCCCCAGCCCTTATTCCGCCCTCAAAGCTCAAACACATTCTCACAAATAGTTTCTTTGGGTTTACCATTTGTTAATTTTATGTCATTAAAGTCGAGTCGAGTTGGGTTTATTTTGTGTTTTCTAAAATCTATTCGACCAAAGGGCATGTTTGTTTTACCCCTGGAGATCATGGAATACCATTGAATCAAGCTGAATTGTTGTGTTAGCTTATTCCCCTTTGGGGTTAATAAGGGGGTATGCACGTTATTATTATAACCATAGCAAAATTGCTTTATTCGCTCCTCCGGTTACGAGAAATTTTAACCCATTTTCCATAACAACCATAAAATCGCACACTCAACAGACAGAGTCAGTCAGTGGGTATTACTTATGCAAAACGGTCGCATTAACGAGCAAAAACATTATGTCTGGAATAACAAATGGCTGCTGCTTTCTATTTTGTGTATTTACCGTACTACATACTGTTGCTACTTTACTATTTTTGTCGCTTTTACAGTAGTTAAGTATAAAATAATTTCAAAAGTTAAACTTTAGTCAAACAGATGACCAGTGACAGGAATCCGCAGCACAGTCTTCCTCCCAGTTGCAATGTCTCTATAATGAAATAAGTGATTTCTCATTTTTGCCTCTCTGGATTGAGGGACAAGTAACTGAATAAAAGCCCAGAAAACTTTTAACCACACTCCCACATCAAATCAGTGGGGGTAAAAAGTTGTTCCTTTAGGGAAATGAATAAAAGTTTTCGGGAGCACATAGTCAAATGGCCTTAAAACCAATTAGTATTTACTCTCTTATGTGTGTTCCGAAAACGTTTGCTTCCGACCCCAAACTGAAAGGGTTCGGCTTCGAATCGACCGCACTAAATTATATAACTGCTAGAAAGTTGTTGTTTTTTTTATATATGTATATTCAAATGTATAAACGGGTTAAGAGAAGTTTTGTTCATATGTTTCTGTGTTGAGAATGAGATTTGTTGTCAAGTCGCTGGGATGTAAGGTATGGAAGTATGTATTTGGTGTTATAAATGTTGCCAAGCAAAAACAGTTCTGTGAGATTGTTTTTAAAGTAGAAATTCACACGTAGAAAAACTTTATAGTATTTCAAAGGTTTGATTTTTTAATCTTTTTGCTCTCAATGTTTTGTTTTAAATTTAAAGGTAGACAGTTGGCTTTGCCTTCATCCGGATCAAATTTCTTGTAACATTAGCACATGTTATTTTATGTGAAAAGAGTTTTCTTGAATTATTTTTGCAAAAAAAAGTATGGTATTTGAAATAGATCTACACAGGATTCCATGTCGGTTTTGGTCGTTTCAGTAGTATGGCCCTCTTATACTTATGGAAATGGAGCTAGTTTCGTTTATTACAAAAGTAACAGTTGAAGAAGATTGAGTTGTAAGGATTCATGACAAAACCTGCGAAAAGTGACTCAGTTTCATGAACTTCGCAACTGGGCTATGTGATGAGTTAGAAGCACACATTTATCTCATCTCAGTCCCGATCTGCTATCGAACGCATAAACACGCATCGTACCAAGTGTCCGATCTCAATTCAAAATTTTATGGTGTACAATTAAATTCAAACAAAGTACCCCCTGCCGCGGCGTGATCAAAACACATAGCAAAATTCAAAAAGTGGTCAAGTGCCACCCACCCACAAAAAAACACAATGTGAAGTCCATTGTGGTGGATGGGCGTTGTACTATTCGGGTAGACTCTGACTGGTGCTAACGTGGCGGCGTTGTGGTGTTGTAACTTATAGTACACGTCAATATTGCTAACTATACCTCCTGCTGAGCTCATCCGCGTTGACAAAGTAGCACCCACACTCCTGCAGCAGGGTACTGACACTGGATATTTCCAGCCCTTTATGTCCGAAGGGATCCAAAAGGACCTGACCCTCCCGGTTGGGTGTTGTGCGTAGGGTTAACTACCCAACCACGGAAAAAAACATCTGCTTCCGAAACAACTAACAGGCTTGGATAACGATAATGATTTCAAAGTTAACGACCCAAGCAAACGAAAAAAGGACAATGACCTCCGGATCTGCACGCGGAACGTTAGATCACTTAATGGATTACGTGCAGCTGGAGAATAAGCGGATGCCCTGGACTGCTGCAAAGCAGACATAACTGCTGAAACTGATGAAAATCTGTAACATCTACTATGGCGACTGCAACAGAAACAGCGCTTATTTGGGTGCGGATTTGTCGTTAGAGGAAGACTCAGGGATAAGGTGATTAGCCAAAATCCAGTTAATGAGCGTATAATGACCATCCGCATCAGGGCTAAATTCGCCAACATTAGCCTTATATGCGCCCACGCCCCCACAGAAGAGAAAGACGACGATTCCAAAGACTGTTTCTACGAGCTTCTCGAAGAAACGTATGAGCAGTGCCCTAGACACGACGTGAAAATCGTTCTTGGCGATTTTAACGCAAAGCTAGGGAAGGAGGACATCTTTGGAAACACAATCGGTAAGCATAGCCTCCATGACAAAGCCTCCGAAAACGGACTGAGGCTAATCGATTTTGCTGCGGGGCTAAATCTTGTTGTAAGTAGTACACGCTGGCTGCCGCCAGCATTAAACATTGAAGACCAGTGGCAGCAATGCCAAGAAGCCATCAGAACCGCTGCCTCTGAGGTTCTGGGTTTCACTCGGCCACCAAAACAAAACCCATGGTTCGATGAAGAATGCAGGCAGGCAAATGCAGTCAAATAAAAATCACGACGAAAATTGAGAGGTGCCTTGACAGGTACAAGATTCGGAAGCTTTATCAAAAGGTAAAAAGATCTTGCTAGGGTGGCAAGCCCCAAACTCAAGCCTGTAAGGACCAGCAGGGAAACATAACTTCTGGAAACTGCTCAACGGCGATGAAGACACAAATTCCGCTGCCAGCCAAAATGCACCTTTCAACTTGATCGATGATCAAGAATGCCGTCCTCCCGACCATGAAGTTAAGCTTGTCATATGGAAACTTAACGCAAGAAAAACTGCAGGTGCGTATGGCCTTCATGCGGAGCTTTTCAACGCAGCTGCCCGATGAATAGTATTTCAGTACCGTATGTCTGATCCTAAAAAAAGGAAGACCCACACAATTGCGCCAATTATTGAGGGATACCTAACCCTCCGTAACGTCGCTTATAAGATCTTGTCTGCTGTAATATGTGAACGTCTGAAACCCCACATCAATAACTTGATAGGTCCTTATCAATGTGGTTTTAGACCAGAGAAGTCCACAATAGACCAAATTTTCACATTACGGCAGATCTTGGAAAAAATCCGAGAACATAATATCGATATTCACCATCTTGTCACCATCTTTATATCGATTTCAAGGCCGCGTATGACAGTATCTACAGAAACGAGCTGTACAGAGGCATGTCTAGTTTCGGCATCCTTGCAAAACTCGTACGACTATGCAGGATGACTTTGGAGAACTCACGCTGCCCCGTCAAGATCGGTAAAGAACTCACCGAGACCTTTGATGTCGAAAAAAAGTTTTAGACAAGGCGACAAACTGTCATGCGATTTCTTCAACATCATACTTGAACAGATTGTAAGAAACTCAAACGTCAACACCAGAGGAACAATCTTTCAAAAGTCTGTACAATTACTCGCCTATGCAGACGATATTGACGTAATGGGAAGAAAAAAGCGTGATGTCATAGGTGCTTTTGCGAGTATCGAAACAGAAGCGGCAAAAATGGGTTTGATGGTTAATGAGGGCAAAACAAAGTATATGTTGTCATCAAACAAGGACACAGAACATCGACGAATTGGACAAAACGTCACAATAGACAGACATAACTTCGAGGTAATACAGGACTTCGTCTACCTAGGACCCACTGTAGACACGGACAACAACATCAGTGCGGAGATCAAACGGAGAATAACTCTTGCCAACCGTTGCTTCTTTGGGTTAAGAAGGCAATTGAGAAACAAAACCCTCTCCAGAAAAACCAAGGTATCCTTGTATAAGACCCTAATCATCCCAGTCCTGCTTTACGGCGCGGAAGCATGAAGCATTATCGAAAGCGGATGAGGAAACCCTAGGTCGTTTCGAAAGAAAAATTCTCCGAATGAAATTTGGTCCCGTATGCGAAGGAAATGTGTGGAGAAGAAGATACAACAACGAGTTGTATGAGCTGTACCACGACATGGGCATAGTCAGAAGAGTACGCATCGCGAGGCTACGATGGTTGGGTCATGTAGAGCGGATGGACCCAAACGCTCCGGCTCGATGGGTTTTCGAAAAGACATTGCAGGGAAATCGCGGAAGGGGAAGACCTCGTCTTAGGTGGCGCAATCAAGTGGATGAAGACCTCAACCGACTTGGAGTGCGAAACTGGAGAGAGCTCGCCTGAAATCGAAGTCGTTATAGAAGGATGTTGGTTGAGGCCCTGGTTCACCCCGAACTGTAATGCCCACCTAAGTAAATAAGTAAGTATCGCCCAAACTATTGACCCTATTTATGTATACGAATTTTGGTACAGAGGCTATTTGTTTTATCCCTATATTATTACGGAAATGGGGACAGGAACGTTAAAGTAAGTATTTCGCACTGACGTCGTGGGCACAGCTAGTTTTGTATCTACAAAACTCATGACATGCAATCTTTGAAGTAACCAAATCAAATTTACCCAAGAAGACGAAGATTCGGTGTTTTATTTAAAAAACAAAATATAAAATTTTCAAAATAAAATAATTGATGCATTCAGCCCAGAAATATATTCAGTTAGAAAAAAGTTATACCTATCCAAAAACTTTGTGCTTTTTTTCTGAAAAATTACATTTTTGCACTGAGTATTGTTTTGCATGGGACCATCGATGTGTAGACTGTAAATTGCCATACTGCTGTGTTAATGGCTCAACCAATTGTTATCAATGTTAAATGTGATGGTTTCAATTTCAAGTGCTTTGATGAACTTGAAATTATTGATTTTGATTGAAGAGATGAAAGCAAGTTCAACGTCAAAAAATGAAATTTTAATTGCCTAATAAATGAGTACCTAACTTGAGTAGCACAAAAGATCTTTCAGGTCGACGTGCTTGTAAAGGTAATTTTCACCTTCACCCTACAAGTTAAAAAAAACCTAACTTGAGTAGGATTTATCGATTGATTAAAAATTCCAACTACGTACTTAGCTGTCAACTCGAAACACCACTCAAATAAGTTTCTACCTCTCAACATCCAGTTTGCCATTCCAAATTGAAATTTTAAATACGAAAAACAACCTAAAAATTTATCACAATTTCATGCTGCATTTGCTGTCTTGCATTCAAAATCGATCAACTCAACAACAATCACAACACAAAACCTATTTCCCGATATAATTAATATTTTATTTGAGTTTCATTGTGCAAACCAACTCAGCAACATTCCACCCACTCACTTTCATTCAACAACATACTAATCCACGCCACAACACTCAAACACAACACGCGAGAACAAGAGAATTAATTTGTCCTTTGATGGCTCGGTGATATGGTGAAACCCGACTTGCAATCAATTTCAAGAGTATTGTTGTATTTGTCTTTTCTTCACTTTTAGATCTGTGTAGACTGATAGATAGAGTTTCTTAATCCGCTTGCCGTTGGAACCTATTTTTGTTGAATGTGTTTAGTTGTTTACTCTGAACTCAAAGACAATCGACTATTTTATAGTATTTCTGAAGGCAAAACAACAACAACAAAATATTCTCATTATTGCTTTGGTATTGCTTTATTTCGCATTATTGAAAAAGTTTTCTTTCATCTCCTTGCATTGTTGTGAAATTAATAAAATGCAGCCCATTAAAGCATTCAGAGTTGCTTTGCAGTTGCAGTGTCTAAAAAATCGATAAATGGATAGTAACTAAGGAGTAGAAAAACTTGTGTGTCCTTCTTCTTAGTATTGAAAAGAAAAAAACATTAATAAGAGGCTCTTAGTAACTACCAATTATATTTGTATGGAAATTGAAGAGGATTTGCAAAGATATAAAAGTGCCTGATTTTTATATTTTGGAAATAATAAAACGCTTTCCAGTCTTTGGAAGCAATCAACTCGCTTACTGAGGTTCACCTTATAATCGAATTAACAGTCCTCGCTTCCAATTCCGATCTTGTCATACCACCGACTGAGACGAAGTTTTTCGCTAAGTCGTTTTTTCATTTTTAGTAAATTCAATTTAAGTTTTTGTACATTGTACTGAACTCGGACACAAACAATATTTTCATCATTTTCATTAGACTAAGACCAGCTTGTGATTATGCAAATAATCCTTTTTTCAGTTTTACTTTGGTTTTTAAGGCAAAAATGTATTTCCGCGGTTCAGCTGTCAAGTCCTCCGCTGGTAAATTCATTGTCATGAAAGTGTTTTCTCGATTAGCCGTTCAAAGCTGGCAGAAAATTGTAGGTCCCATCCATTTTCAGACGAAACATGGTTATGAGAAATGCGTTAGGCCCAGGAGTTCCTCGCTCTGTTGCGCCATCCTATTTATTATTTACTTTTTTACACCATTGGCTCTGGTGTATACGTACTATTTTTTTTTTTTTTTTGTAAGCTTTGTTCACTGTAACTATCAGTTGTAACTACTTTCAAAACGTTTCACGCTTAAGAGTTCATTGAGAAAATTTGTAGCTGCTGATTGTTTCTGAATTAATTTCCTCTGTGAGTTTACCAATTCTAATTCATTAAACTTATCCCTCTGTGACATAGACTTATATTTCAATCACCTATTTCCACGGGAACGGAAGATTCCCTCAGGAACGGGGTTGGAACTGAAAACTTAAAAACTACTGGACAGATTTCTAAAATTCTTTCATCACTGGGGTGCCACATAATCCTTCAGTAACTTAAGGGGTAATATCCACCAAATTTTTTTTCTTTTTCCATTTTTTATTTTTACTGGCTTAAATTATGCTAAAAATATCCTAAAATCAAAATCTACAACGCCCAAGTACTGATCTAAACTCAAAATTCGTTTAAATCAATTTTAACTGAACAACATTTATGCTCAACAATCGCATTTTGAAACTTTAAACGCGTTTTTCTCAAAACTATGTTTTCGAAATCGGCGAGCAGTAGAACAGGAAAAGTTTACATCCGATTGACTTCAAACTTTAACTGTAGTTTCTTCAATAAATTATCTAGTGAAGTACACACGATTTTAGCGATTAGTTTACAAATAAAAAAAGTTATAAGCAATTAAAGTCGACTTTTTTTGTCGAAAAAAGAAAATTTATTTCAAACCGTCGCCATTTTGCGAAAAAAATTTCTAAAAATATAATCATGTGTACTTCACTAGCAACACTCATTTAGATAATGAAAAAAAATTTTTTTTTGTTATAGGTGGAGTTGAGTACGACTTCTACTGCTCGCCGCGAAAGAACTTTTTAAAAAAGCGGTTCACGGCAATCGCTGCACAGCCGCCATTTTGTAAAAAAAATAACAATACAATTTTTTTTTTCTATTCTTCAAGAGTTGCTTAATCCAATGATATATCATTTATATGCCTTACATCTCAAATGTCCTTCAAGAAAGATCATGAATAAAGCCTTCTTTCATTTGGTGGATATTACCCCTTAACGTAGCTGGCACTGCTGCGCCAGTCTATTTATTTTTTAATTTTTAATTTTTTAATTTTTTTTCTGTTCCATTAGTTCTTCAATAAGTAATATATTCGATAATGAATCGTTTGAATAAGCGCACCTTTGTTAGACGTGGTCATTTTTTCAAGTATTATAAATTAACAAAATCGGAAGATAGTGAGTCGCCTAATCGAGTCACCTACCTGCAGCGTAAGATCTCCAAAATCACCCTACAGATTTGCACTAGTTTTGTGGGGATGTCAAAACTAGACATGACTCTGCATAGTTCGTCTCTGTAAACAATTACACAAGACATGACGATGATAGAGAATACGAAAAAAGCGTATGTCTGTCTGTACGTGCTTACAGCCTGAACTACTAGACCGATTTTCTTCAAAATTTGCAGTTATTGTCCTAGCCTATACAGAGGGGTTTTGGGAATTGGTTTTTGAAGTAACGGAACCTGCCATACTAACTTACATAATTTTAGTTATTTTTCTCGAAAACAGCTCCAACGCAACGACTTGACTTCGAATAATTTTTTTATTTTCGTAGAAAGTCTAATAACGGTACCTTCGACCATTATTAATCCCCGTCCGCCATTTTTTAAAATTCAAATGATAGGATAGATGAGTAATAATTTCAAAAAATCTTATCAACGCATGCAGTGGGTCGATGCTAAAATCGAGTTCTCCCTCTTTATTTGTTCTTTGTAGTGAGCTTTGAATGTCATTTATGTTTGTTGGCTTTGCTCCACACCTGTTGCGAAACAGTATGTGGTAAGCAGGGTTAGGAGCTTATGAATTAAAAAATCTGTAAGCCATAAGCAAATAGTAAGCTTCAGAATTGAAAAATATTTTATTTACAAGCTAGTTTGTGAATAACAAAATAATAAACATAATTCGTTAGCTAGTTTTGGAATTATGAATTTTAAAATATTCGATTCAAAAGCTAGTTTACGACTTATCCAAATTATGAATTTATCGATTCACAAACTCTGAGGAAAATACTCAATACACATATCTCTATGAAATCGATTTGAAATACTGAAACTATAAGCTTTCAAAATAAACACTTAGATTTTTTATTGCATGATATGTAAGCCTATCATAAAATAAAAATTATTAGTAAACGATATTAAAGAGTATACAAAACCTTTTTAACAGTTATTTTACATCTATAAAAATGTTCTTCGTGCATTAGCTTTGCAAGACACCCTCATCTCAAAACTCAAACTGCTCATTTCCGAATCTTCTGTTTCTTAGTAAAACCAACAACGTAATGTAAGAATAAAATCTTTCAGCTACTGCTGAAGATGGCAAAGCTTACTCAATAAATAATGCCTTGGCCAACGGAAATATGCTTCCAAATCTTCTTGCTTGTAAAAAACCTCATCATCTGACTTTCATCTTGCCCTTGAGGAATGAGTCAAAAAAATCAAAAAAATCAAAAAGAAGTAGTCAAAAATATCGTCACTGCTTCTAAAATTTCATTTGGTCCATTTCGTGCATCTGGCCTCCGGGTTAATGTTTGTACAAGACACTTAATCTTTTCCAGCTTTTCGGATTCAAACAAATTGATCCAAGCAATTTTGAATCTGGTGTGGGTCATCGAAGCTATTGCTGGGCACTGACCTCTATCCCATGACTCGAATACTCTTCGAACCGCCTTTCTAAGAAAATCTTCAATTTTACCACAGTTGGAGCATTGGTTTGCAGTTGGTTGTTCCTCAGCAGATATTTCCACTTCTGTTTTATTGTGAGAAGCAAAGCGACAATTATATTTTCCTTGCAGAATATGTATAGACTTGGCTAAAGGAGCAGACCAACTCAGATGCTCAGCTATGTATGTATATGTATATAGTAGAAGTCACTTGATATGCTTATCATTTCCAACGCCATGAGTTTTCCCTTCAAATCTAAAATTTGCTTAAAGCATTGGGCTATCGCCGGTCTTTGCAAGCCAAACTTTACAAAAGTACAAAGAAGTTCTCGTAGCTTTGGCGATCCCAAACACTTCCATAGAGCTTCGCATTTTGCCATGACAATAGAATTTGTCAATTGAATTGACAAGCATCCACCTATAGCTTTGATTGCATCTAAATTAAGTGTATGGCTGACACATCGCAAGTGGTATGAGAGTTGTAGGGGAAGAGACTCATTTACAATCTCATCCTCTTCGTCGAGAAGATCGGCTTCGTCGTTGGGCACATCATTGAGAGCATTCCCTTTCCATTTGCGTTGAAGTCCTCTTCAATAAATTGCAGACGGAGTTATGTCGTCTGAAAGCAATGTTTGTTATTAAGAGGAAGTTCTGTTTTTAAGTTATTTGTTAAGTGTACGGGGGAAAAATAACGTAAGCTTATTTACAAAAGTCTTACCTTCTTCAAAAGTATCAAGAGTATTTATTCCAAACTCTCGGAAAAAACCTTCACGGAGTTGGAACCATTGTCTGTGACCGTTTCTGTTATTTTTTTGTTTGTCAACGCAAACGACCGACGAATTTCAGCTACGCGACTAGCAATGGCAATATAGTCATGCGTTCCATAAAAGGGTTTGCATGCCAGAGCTGTTGACTTCTTACTTAAGTCGTTCTTATTAATCAGAAAAGTAGCATTTGTGGTATTGCACCTTGTAATCGTGTTCAAATTTCTTTCGCCTCTTACCCAATGACTTGGAATTAGTGTTTTGAAAGCCTTCAGCCTTGCCTCATTCAAACAGTCCAAAGCTTTAGTTGTATCGAACATCTAATTGCCTTATTTATAGATTGTCTGTAGATTTGCACTGCTTTAGAGCGCAAGCAACTTCTTCATCAACTTCACTGATCTGGGCGATTCGTCTTCTTTTAGTTCGGGACGAACTTTCCAAAAATTGCGTTTTTGGTCTGATGAGATTAGTTGGTACAAAGCTGAAGACTTTAATGAACTCAAACCACGTACCGTGTCCATGTCCGTGTCCTTTAATTCGTGTTACATACTTTGGGATGTGATTTTTTGTCATATTCTAAGAAAAAAATTGTTCTACAGTATAGTCCGTTTCTCAACTTTGACTTTTTGACAATCAAAAAAAGGCTAACTTTGGTGTACCCTGACCTGTGTTAAAATCGATTTCTCTGTCAATACTGATGGTAGGGACTTAATTTAAGGTTTATTTTGTTGCAGAAATAATAATCTTTGAAACTGTATTTAAATTGGGCTCGTATAGGCTTAGGGTTGCCAGATTTTCAATGCTGTTCGAGTTTTCTTCCCTCAGCAAAGTTTTGACTTTGAGGTCATTTTTCTCTCAGAAAATGCCTGTCAAACATAGAGTTTCTTTATTTTTTAAAGATAAACAAAATAACAATATAAAAAACTCTGTAATAAGTGCACTTGAAAATCCATACATTTTATGATATTCTGAAAGAGGAAAGACATCCCTAAATCATGGTGCATAAATTATTGTGGGAATTTATTGGAATTTTATGTTTTGGCTCTTCAGAAAAACACGCAGCACGACTGACGGCATTTTTCAATTTTAGAGAAACTGTCCCGTAAACAAAGATAATTATTGCATTAAAATAAAACACGTTTGAAATGGTGACTTTTCGCCTATGGAAGCAACCACTGTGCGCTCGTGAAGTGTGCCACTGCTCTGTTTTTATTTTGTGCTTGGCTTTGAAGTTATTTAAAAAAATTGACACATAGTGCGAAGTTTATGGCTTGCCCTAGAAAGCAACCAATTTCCAATTTATTTTCTTTTAATTACTTTTGAACTCTTATTCCCCGACTATGCTGCTGTAAAAGAAATGATGTTGGAATGATGGTTTTCCCTTTTGCACCTGAAAAGTCCTCTTAGTGTAACCGTCAAAACCATGATTTTTTTTACTATTATTATCCAATCGTGTAAGCGGCAACCTCCTACGCAACATATACTCCCTGTCGTGTCACATGACGAGTCTAAAATAAAACTCTCCTTCGACCTCAAAATAAACGATTAAAGTTTGGGATACGAAACTTGTCTATACAATGAACATAGAAATTCTGTTCTGTGGGCAAAGGTATATAGTGAGCTTTTGAGTCTTAACCTTTATTTACCCTTAGTGAGTTTATTTTCAATAATTTTACCCAAACTTTGTTCTTTTTGTATTTATGCTGGAAAAAGTATATGTCTCTAGAAAACAAAACGTCATTGTCAGGTGTCAACTTCAAAAGCGAATCAATCTTTCACCCACTTGAACCGAAGCTCGTTTGAATGATGGTGTCAAATAAAACTGTAAGATATATAATTCACCCTGTGATTTAACTTGTTCAACCTGTTCCGTAACTCAATACTTGAAAGCATTTAATCAGCTAGTTGATATAAAAGATTAACAGGGACATAAATTAGACGAACAGTTTCAGTTTATTGATGGGGATCTAGCCATTAGATAGGTGTGGAAACTGATTTATAAAACATGGTTGTTCTTTTAAGGAGAATGAGTTGGTCAGTTTCCACCATTGCTGTCAGGTAGGATTAATATCAACGCTTTCAAACTTTATGTTAATGTGGTAATGAAAGGATTCGAATGCCTTTGAATCATTTTTTGTATCTTGAAAGGATTTTGATGTTGGAACATTAGAATAATAGTGATGCATCCAACTTAAGCTCTTCTAAAAAAATTACTCTTTTGGGGGCTAGTACCAAATTAATTTTCCAAATACGTAGATATGAAAGTGAATGGGAGAAGGAATGAATTTTTTAGGGACACCATAGCTTGATTTCAAAGTATATTCGTTCTGCAAATTACAGCAATGACTATTCTTATACTCCAAAAATATTGTACAGGCTAACCTACTGTTGGATGAAAGCAGATGAATGAGAACGGTAAGGAAGTTCAAGTCATCGCGCAATCTACCAAAAAAAGTCTTGCAAATTAGCTGGTGAATTTTCGATTCCAGCTAATCTCCAGCTGCCTTGAAAGTTTCGTCATCGAGACCATCTGCATGTATGGTCTCATATATTTTAAGCCTACAAATGAAAACCTTTTTTTCTGTTCCTTACGTCATCCAGTTCCCTAGTTCCATCCTTAACAGCAAAATTATTCACAGCAAAATCGAAGAAGTGAAAATCTCAGCACTAGCAACCAGAGAATGCCCACAAGGTTCGAGTCCTCTCACCACTTATCTGGTCAGTCGGTAAAGAAAGACAACCTACTGACGTTTCTTGCTACCAAAGGCATTTATGCAGAGAGCTTTGCAGACAATCCATAGATATTGTCATACAATGCTCATCAGACAGACTGCTATCAAGATGGCTTCAGTCAGTTTTGAGCTCAATACAAAGCTGGTGCTCAGAAGAAGGCCTCTCTGTCAACCCCATATATCTTATAATACCTCCTCTCGATGGTGAAACAATACCATTCTCAAAAGAATCAAAATATCTTGGGATTATTCTAGACAACTAAATGTCATGAAACCTTAACTAGAACGTATTTCCAACAGAGCAACCAAGTCCCTATGGTTTTGGAGAACTGGGAGAACACAAAGTTTCACCCTTTTCAAGGTAAAATATGGTCTAATATATTCAAAATGGAAACTGGAATAGGTTCCGATATTTTCAGCGAGAAGTTTTTCAGTAAGTCACTCGTCTTGTCCAAGCTGAAGTCTTTGCAATTAATTTACCAAAGTTCGAGAATAATTCGTTCATCAAACATGAAAAACAAAGCAATATTCATTTTCTCAAACAGCCAAGCTACACTTCAAGCGTTTAGCTCACCTGGCATAAGATTCATACTAGTCCAAGAGACAGTCTTGTCTCTTTCTGAACTACCAAGGAAAAGCTCTTTCATCCTCCACTCTGGATCCCAGTTCCCAGCACACAAGGTTATGATGGCAATGAGAAGGCAGGCATCTTCGTTAAAGGCGGCGCATCTAAACCATTCGTCGGCCCTGAACTCATCTGCGGTGTAAATAAAAGCTCCTTCAAACAAACTGTCAAGAACATCCTACTGGAAGAATCAAATAAAGTTTGCCGTAACTCATCTGGTCAAACCTGTTCAAAACTCTTTTTGCCAGAATATACTGAAAAAACATGAAAATTCCTATTGATCGTTAACAGGAAAACCTTAAAAATTATTAACCGACCACTGTTCTTTAAAGAAACATCTTCACCAAATGAGGTAACTTGCGGACCCCATCTGCAGACTTTGCCTCGAAAATTAAGAAACATCTCTGCGCATTATTATGAAATGTCCAGCACTTTTCCGCCTTAGAAAGCAAATGCTTGACTATGAGATCATCGATCATCCCCTTAGATATAGATAGATAGATCATTATTCAAGATAGCAAACAGTTTATAGAGTCATTGAGAAAATCTTTAATAAATAAGGGCATCTATCTATCTACCCTTAGATATACTCAAACCCATTCAAACACAGAAGATTGTTAACTTCTGTTTCAACTCAGGAACAGGAAAACTGCCCAGAAACGCCAAATGGATTGACACTATTGGTTTCATTCAGACGTCGCGCTGTGCCTAGAGTTGCCCAGGCGCAACCCACCATATAGTCTAATCTAATCTTGTTTTGTTATCATAGGTGCGTTTAATTGAGAATCTTTTGTAGGAACGAGTCTCAATAAAACACTCTACTCACTAAAGCTAACTAATATTAGCCGAGTTTTATTGGCAAATTTCTATATTCACTTATATTCACTTCACTTGTGAGTCTCAATAAAACGCTTTATATGGCTATATTCACTTACCAAGTTCACTTTCACAAACTCTATTTACCAACCATCCCTGTTGTTCACTTCTGCAATTGAGTTATTCTTGTCCACTTACGCTATTCACTTATATTCACTTAAGAGTTGTTGTTTTTCCATGAGCGATGCATGCGATGTTATTCTTAAGTGAATATAAGTGAATATAGATTCCCAATAAGACTCGGCTATTAGAAACGTGAAAGTCACTCTGTCTGTCCAGCTTTCTATGTTACCAACCGGTAACTACTACCACATATTATAATATGTGTGAAAGAAGCTCTGTCTGTCCGTCGTTCTATGTTACCATCTGCCACTCAAACTAATGAGCAGATTAAAATTAATTTTTGTACAAAGATTGTTCAGAACCTGAGGAAGGACATAGGCTATATATATTTCAAACGGGAACGGGAACAGGAACGTATAAGGGAACTTTAACACTACAGCACTGATTTCAAAAATTCTTCCGCCATTGGAATGCTTCATAATCCCCGAGTAACATAAGCTTTTACTCATCCCCATATTCCTAACGTTACTAATATTATAAGTCCGAAGTTAAATCTGTCTGTCTGTTTCTCTTTGTTACCATTAACCGCCCAAGCTATTGAACCTATTTATATGAATTTTGGTACAGAGATATTCTAGAACCCGAAGATGGACATCCTTAAATATTACAAATCCAAAATTAACTCTGTCTGTTCGTGTTTCTTTGTTACCATCTCCCGCCCAGACCACTGATCCGATTTAAATGGAATTTTATTCAGAGATAGCCTAGAGCTTGAGAGAGGACATGGGTTTGATAAGTAATCCCTATATTTCTACGGGATCGAAACCGTAAACGGGAACCTTAAAACTGCTGGGTCGATAAAAGTTCTTTCACTGTGGGGTGATTTCTGTCAAACTGTCGAAAATACAGTTTACCTGAGAAGAAATGTCTACCTTGATCTTCAAATAAATATTTGCAATCGGGAATGGCTGTGTGAAAGGTCGATTTCGGCGCCGACTAATGAGATAGTTAACCATATGAACTACTAAATTATGTTTGATGTATTGGGGGATGTTGGCGAATGTCTATCAATAGACAATATTATGGACACTGAGCAAGTCACATCATACCCTATAGACTTTCTCAATTTCTTAGGATTATTAAAGTGGCAGCAAGTTGGTGTCTCAGTAATCCAATAATGAGTAATCCAGAATTGTACAGCTATAAATTACACATCTGGGCACTATAAAAATTTTAATAATGACTTGAACGACAAAAGGAGAAAACGTTTTGATTCCCCGTTTTCCTTTAATTCCCACTGATTTGTCATTATAAATAAGGCTCAGACGCTTTAAGTTGCAGGTGTTCGTTTAGAAAATAATCCGATGGCAACTTTATGTGGCAGAATCAGGTGTATCAATCCCACAAAACCTTTTAATTTCGCAAAAGATGGAAAAAATAAGAACGTCGTGTGCAAACATATACTTAAACAAAATAATAGTTTATTAAAAAAGTTTACTAAAACGCATGAATGTGTCTTATTTGCAAAATAAGTAGCCTAAATAGTTAAGAATGCTGCCGAAAGTCACTATTCCACGCTGACGAGGTCGCGGGCACAGCTAGGTAAACCATACGCACCCTTAACCTGCCATCCCTGTTGTTCACTCATGAACACTGACTTAATTCTGTTCACCAATCTTTGTAGTTTTTCCATGTGCGATGTTTTCGATCTTTTGCAAACCTGCGTATGCATTCCCAAAAAAAAAACGGCTTATATTAAATGTTGAAGGACATAATATGTAGCTGAGGTGATAGAATTGCTGACTTTTAATAAAAACGCACAATATTGTGTCTGGTTTGTCATACTCAAATGAATTGTACCATTAATTTTTTTTTTTTTTTTTTTTTCATTGTAATTTTTATTACTGTGCTACTTTCAAAAGAACCACTTCAAATTGATGCGCTGAATGCAATCATACAAGTTAATTCATCTGCAAAAAGTAATATTAAAAGCACATTGCATCTGGCTTTTCAAAATGTCAGCTGTATAAGGACAATCACTGCACATCCGTAAGCCAATGAAGCTTGTGCATGCACATGTATTTTCCATGGTGTACTTTCATGTACATTGTACACACTAAACAATTCCATTCATACAAAAGTGGTTTTTGCTTCTTCGCAGTAAAAAAAAGACAACATTGTGCTGTTTGATTTGATGCAAATTCAATTTATTATTTACGTTGGTTTCTGAGTTTCATTCAGGTTGTTACTGAATGGTTCTTTTCACTCTGGAGCAGGTGGTGCGAGTAGCAATTTTGTATTTTGTCTCCTCTCCTGTTTTGTATCCAAGCCTGAGAAAGTTTTATGTTATACTCGATGAAAGTGTTTATACTTTTCACTTATTTTTTGTTTCATATTTATGTCCTTTCAGCTCTTCGGCAACTGAATTGATTTCAAGGCGAGGAGTTTTTGCCCGTCATCATTATGGATCCGTGGATCAGGTGAGTCGGTTTCTTAAAAAATTTCTTATTTTATTATTATTGGAATTGAAACCTTCAATAAATAAATAATAATGCAGTCCTTAAATCTAAGCAACGGTGTGAGATGTTAGTTTACTAATAAACTTTAACCGAATAGCTCTTTTGAAAGACGACTCGCCTTAAAAAAGGCACTGATAGTATGTAAAATAAGTGTCAGGAAGAAGTCGTAAAAGTGTATGAGACGATAGTTAAACAACTATCGCTCAATTGCTGATAGTGTCGTTACATGAAGCAGTCTTTTGACCATGCTGTTGATAATACAGAACTTTACGATAATCACCATAAAAATACCGCGTTCACAAATTGCTTCCTTGCATTTCTAGAATACGGTAGTAAGGTGATTATTAAAAATTGAAAATGGTTTTAAAGATAAAGTAGTCAGAAGAAATTAAAATAGTTTCATAGTTTTATAAGTAACTAGAAACTTTAAACACGTTTTTCCCAAAATTGTGTTTTTGATACTTTGCACTATTGTTAAAAACGGCTTGATCGAAAGGAAATTTTAAAGGTTTTTTTCTGTTGGAGGTTTTTAAAATACCAGCCGGAGCACTCAGACCTAAATACCGGTCCATTGTACTAACAGTTAGCAACCTTCTATTTGTTAAAGCTTTCCAGATGTTCGGAGAAAAGCCAAAAGACGCTGCCATGATAACTGTAACCTCATGCGAGAAAAAGCAGGACATTCACAGAGGAAGTGCTCTGCGGTGTCCTCATCCTCTCCACAAGATTCACAGAGTGTGGTATCACTTAAGCTTAACACGTTCAAATGCTTGGCAAAAGAGAAGTGCCCGCTGGCATAATTCTAATAAGCTTTCTACAGTCTTTTCAGCTACGAGGTAGCAAAAATTTTGCAGTCTTCTTACTAACGTTGGACAGTAGGGTAGACTGGGTACGGTTGAAACAAAGGACGGTTGAAACAACGCAAATATTCTACGAACAGTAGACGGTACGAGAATGTTTCCTGAAGGAAAACGAAGCGAAAACATATTCGAATAACTGTCAGTCTGGCCTAGCACGTGGCAAGTGGCAGTTGTTCAAAAATGGATTTTTTCTTAATCGATTACAAAAAGTAAAATTTTTTGAGCGGTTTTTTTTTGTAATAACTGTGCTTCTATTGATGTTAGAGTTTTGAGTATGAGTTTGTGTTTGAAACGAGGAATGTAGAACGCATCGCAGTGACTTGTTTCAACGTGTTGCTAATATGGCCATAATTATACACATTTTTGTTACTTAAGCGCGGTTGGGGACGGTTGAAACACTTTTTTTGGGTACGGTTGAAACAAAATGTCTACTTAGTTTCCCAGCTTTCCAGATACCAAAAGTTCGTGTAAGAAAGACTTCAAGAAGATAGACTGACTTGACAACCTACAACAAGGCCTATGACTATGTCAAAGTAGGCGATTTGTTGCGAAATGTGAAGGAAAAACATAGATTAAATCACTGTTCGCTTCATAGATATTATAAAAAGGCGAGATGCTTCTGGTGAGGGAGAAAATAAAAACAAAATAAATAAGTGATTTGGGTAACATACTTTGGGATGTGATTCTAGGTTATATCCTATTCGAGGGGCCCCCTTCCATCTTTCTCCGTTTAGGCGGCAGGGGCTATTTCATGAAAATCGACCATTTTTTTTTATAATTTTTCAAAAACAACTAGGCCACTAACTTCCACACACTTAAGTGTTTAGCAAAGCTTATACTATGTTTTTCAATGATATTTTAATTCAAGTTAATTAAGTGAATGGTTTTTGAGTAGTCAGGTGTAAAAGTCAAACTTTTGAAAAAATCAAAAATGTTTTCTTTGAATAAAATTTTTACAAAGTTTGGCATATTAAGAGTCACTTTTCATTCAATAATCAATGCTCTTATAAGTTTTGAGTAAAACACAAAAGCTCGATCGAAAAAATCTTCTTTAGTTTCTGAGAAATAAAAAAAAAAAAAAACAAAAATAGGAACAATAGAATTATATAAAAAAAAAAGATATCATAACAGATGTATGTAATATAGTATATAGCAACACAAACTATAGACTACAGTATGTAATAAGCATTTCCAATCAGTCGTATACTTAAATATAAAAAATGCTAACTATTTCCATGTGTTTCAACTGACCCCTACTGCTGTTTCAACCGCCCCTGGTATGGGTACGGTTGAAACAAAAAAGATATTTTTTAAGTTTCCATGTTCTACAAAAACTAATGCACTTAGCACTAAAAAGACACTCCTAATTTGTAGATGGAAATCCGCTTTTTCATTAGACATTCTTTCTTCACCGCTCGGGTTACAGAAATTAATGTTATGAACGATATAAGCCAAATTGTTTCAACCGTACCCAGTCTACCCTATACGTTTGGTCTGTCTGCATCCAATGGAGGCATGCCATCTTCGGTTGTGCTCTTCACAGATCCAATCGTTGGTTGAAGCCCTCACTGAGGATGCTGGCAGACCTGACGACGGTTCAGGTCCTGAGAAAGCTGTCTGAGATCCTTGCCTAGCCAGTTCATCGGCGATCTCATTTCCAGTTATGCCGTGATGGCCGGAATCCAAATGAGACTCAAGGAATTTAATCTTCTGATCGCATTCAGAGAACTCTTGCATTCCTGGATCACTTTCGAAGTGGTAAGAGCGTTGAGAAGGGCCTTAAGCACAGCTTGGCTGTCACTGCAAACAAAGATACTTCTCAAAAAAATTGAAAGGTACACTCAACACATATTAAGGCAAAAAGTCAATCAAAAATTCCAACACAAAAAAATGCCTGCAAAATTCCAATTTTTGGTATATTCATCTAATGAATAGTTAATGATAGTTCATTCCATGCATTTAGGCTTACAGACTAAAACGATACTAATTAGTCTCAATTTTGAAGGAAGTGCAAGTCCATTTTTTCGGGGCGGGGGTGTTCAGAACGCTTTAACAGTAGCTTTCTTAGCTACTGCGCCCATCCCCTACATTAAAAAACTAAGATGCTAAAATTATGTATCAATATCAAGTACTTGCTTGGCACACCAGAATAATTTAGACATTTCTGTCCCGTTTCAACACTTACATGACATCCACTGGAGCGAATTTACTCCATTATTCAATGTTGGGGTAATAAGCCCAAATATCAGGCTATTGGTCAAGGTCATCGCTTGTAGTATGACCTTGAGTCAGTTTTACAATGAAGTTGTCGATTCTGTTTATTTGAACCCCGTTGGATATTATTTTTCTTACTCAAACTCTGGTGTTCTGTTCAATCCAAGACAGGTACGCAAACACAGTCTCTCAAGCACCCGAACCTTTTCCATTTG
Source organism: Melanostoma mellinum (assembly GCA_914767635.1). NCBI lineage: Eukaryota > Metazoa > Arthropoda > Insecta > Diptera > Syrphidae > Melanostoma > Melanostoma mellinum. The sequence goes on from OU612059.1 coordinate 75,127,296, forward strand.
AGATGCTGTAATGTTGAACCACAAAGGACACCCATAGACAATCATTGGCCTTATGAGGGCCATGCAGCAAATTACTTCAACTCCGCTATCAAGTTGACTTGCTGTGAAACACTCGCCTTGTCAAAGTAAAATCTCTTATAGCCCTGGCCAGAACCAATTTACTAACAGGTACCAGCCTTCCTTTTTTTTGTGGTGCAGTAGATGGAAATAAGGTGAATATAATTTCGACCTCCGAATTAGCATCGATCACAAGCTGTATAAAATTTGCTTATCCAATCCTTAGGATAAACAGGAAAAGGTTGATACCAGTTGAACCTTGGTTTGATGGAGAGTGTTTCAGTGCTAGACAGAGGTCTTTTGCATGGTTGAAGTCACTTCGTGTACTCGACAATGAATTTTTCAAAAGTCAATACTTAAAAGCAAATAAGATTTTCAAAGACATGTGTAGACGCAAGCGAAATAATTATTTCGTAGAGGAGTCTAGGAGATTTGCGCAGTGCAGGAAATCTACCGATTTTTGGAGTTTGGTAGAACATTTGAGCGGAAATAAGTTTACGATTCATTGAGATCTCACACGCTGAACTGAGGACCGAAAATCAGTTGTTGGATGCGCGAATAACTAATGAAGAGATAATTAACGTGTTGAAAAGTTTAAAAGATGGCAAGGCAGCAGGCTCCGATGAAATACCTGTTGAGTTTTATAAGTACGGAACCTTTGAACTAATAAATAAGCTCAATTATTCTTTCAGCCGAATCTTGGAACTTGGAACCGTACCACAAGAGTTTAAAGAATCCCTAATTTTTCAAATTCCCAAAAAAGGAAGTACGCAAAATCTGGAGAACTATAGGGGGATATATTTTCTTAATACTTCGTATAAAATATTTACCGCAATTTTGCAACAGAGCTCAAAACGTGGATCAACCAAAACCATTTATTGAATGAATATCAAGCTGGTTTCAGGACGGGGTACTCTGAGGTCGATATGCGATACAGGTATAGGGATACAAGCAATATGGAAGTGTGGAAAAGGGGTTCAGGCTCTACATTAAAAGGATATTCCACCTCCCTTCTAACACACCAAACTACGTCGTGATGCTGGAAACAGGCCTAGGTGAACTATATTATCACAGTTTTGAACACGAATAATGAAAGGCTTCGCAAGAAAGCTGCCTTATACGTAGTCAACCGGAGATACAGCTGATATGCGGTGTGGTATGGAGCTAGACTTGTTAGCGTATTAGAGAGAAATATATCGAAGATGCCACCATCTCTATACACCGAGTTGCTTACAGTCGCCTATTCCATAACCTACAACAAAAAAACTACTTCAGAGACCAGAGTAGTGTGGAGCATATCTCGATGATGGTGAGACTTCGTGCAGAACTTCTCCATTTGAATTAAATGCCACATAGAGAGGACTTTCCCAGCTTATGCAGTCTGTGTAATCGGGGGAAAGAAAACATATTTCAAGGAAAATGTCCGGTTTTAATAGAAAATTAGGAGCTTCTTCTTTGGCTGCAAATATTTAACCGACAGTGAAATGATAGAGTATTTAAACGAAATGGATGTGCAAAAACTTTTCTTATATACCATGGTGCATTTACTATTCCACGAAGGACTTTGTTTTGGAACTTTTGTATGATTTCAGTATTTGATTTCTTTGTACAGCCCCATAATTGGATTCCATAGGTCCAAACAGGTCTAAGTACTTGTTTATAAAGCATTATTTTGTTTTCGACAGATAAGTCAGAATTTCTACCGAGTAACCGGTATTTGTAAAGTTTATATGTGCAGATTTAGCTTCATTGAGCTTGATACGCCATTTTTCCAGTCACTAACGGTGTCGACAGCATTTTGCAATTTCTCAGCAGCCTTGACGACGCACTTACTGGATGCCAAAATTGCGGTATCATCTGCAAAAGTAGCCATAATGGTTTTGTTATCCACTGGAATATCCCTTGTATATAGCAAATACAGGGTAGGTCCTAGGACGCTTCCTTGTGGAACACCGGCTTGTATATTACATAGCTTTGAATATTCTTGATCATACCGTACTCTGAACAGCCGGTTTGAGATATAAGATTTTAGTATTTCGTAGTACTGCCTGGGTAGGTCCCTTTGCAGTTTGTACGCTAGCCCCTCATGCCATACCTTGTCGAATGCTTGAGCAACATCTAAAAATATAGCCGAACATACTTGTTTTTCTTCTAATGCTTTTTCAACTGCATCCGTTATTCTATGAACTTGGTCTATCGTGGAATGTTTATTTCTAAATCCAAACTGATGATTTGGGATTAGATTTCTTTCTTCTATGAATTTGCTCAGTCTTTTCAGTAGCAATTTTTCAAAGACTTTTGCCATTATTGGTATAAGCGATATTGGTCTGTAAGACGTCACTTCTGTTGGTGGCTTACCTTGCTTTGGTATAACAATTACTTCAGCCATTTTCCAATGATGTGGGACATATTGGGTCTTTAGGCATGCATTTATTATGAATTGGAGTTTTATGAAGGCTTTTGATGGCATTTCTTTCATAACCAGAGCAGTTATTAGATCGTACCCAGGTGATTTTTTGTTCGATAGTTGATTTCGACACACACTTTTTATTTCTTTGAGTGTGACAATTGGTATGTCAACTTCATCGACCTTATCAATAAACTGTAAGCTGTTTTCAGATGTATTTGCTGGGATTGGCTTAAAAACATTCGCTTTGTAACTGCGGTCTTTTCAGGCGCTTAGCTGCTTTCCAGAGCGAATAATCGGTTGAATGTATCATTTAGTATCACTAAACAAATACCTTTTCGTGAATGTTTGAGTATAGAAGTTAATGAAATGGTCAAGAATATTCGATAATATTCTGGAACATTTAAATTTATTTGTTAGATGGAGAATTCGCTGTACGGGGATAGTCAAGTTTGAGAATACTCAATAAAACAATTACATAGTGTAAAGGGAATAAGTGAATAAAATATTCTTGTTATAATCACGAAAAAGTGCGCGTTTTTTTCTTTACCATAGTGAGACCATCATTTTTCGGGAGTGATAGTTTAAGTGCAATACACTAGTAAATACTGAAACTAACGTTTGCGTCCTAAGTTGTTACTATGTAAAAAATGTCTCATTCATATTTAAGTGGTGCGCAAAAAAGGAAGGTTGCCAAAGAAAAAACAATCACGAACAGTAGTAGAATTTTCGCCTCGCGATGATTTTAGGACAAAAGGTTTCCTTGAAATCATCGACAATCTTCGCAATGAAATCAAACGACGTGCGAAAGTGTATATGGAAGTTTCAGAGAGATTTTCATTTCTCATCAACTTTTCTCTAAGTGATGGACACCTCCACGAAGCTATAAATAACTTTGTTCTTTTTTATTCTAGAGATTTGGAAGAATTTTTCATTGAAATGAAACAATTCCAAAGTTACGTGAACTCCAGATACACTGATGCACAAAAAACCCATAGTCACTTGTATAAGATTCTAATGGAAGATCAATTAGCCGATGTATTTTCTAACAGAGAAATAGCTCTTCGCAGTTTTTTAACATTGATGATCACAAATTGTTCTGCCAAACGATCCTTCTCACAATAAAAAAAAAAAAAAATCAAAAATGCCAAAAGAGCTACAACGTGACAAGAGGAACTAGACTTGTTAGGTATACATACTTTGCATTGAGCCAGATTTATTGAAGAAAATTGGTATTGATGATATAATTGATGAATTTGCCGAAAACAAATGTAGAAAACGACATGTTTAAAATGTAGACGGTAATTTTATTGATATTATTACGTTTTGACAGTAAAATTTTTATTAAAGCTATAAGTTTTTATTTTAATCGAAAAAAGAAGGGAATAGACGTGGAAAAATGGCGCAAAATTAATGGTTGGCTAGGGCTCCGTTGAGGGTTAATCTGGCCATGAGCACAGCACATTTCGTTCAACCTAATATACCTATTGTGAAGAATGGAGGGTGATACAGTTTGAACAAAGAAGAAGGCAGCGGAGTCATTTCGAATATCCAAAGATATGTGTGTAACACCATCAACAGTTGCAGGGAACACAGCACAAATTATGTGGCAACAATAGAGCCAAAACATTGCTAAGGATTTCAAAAGGGCACTACCAACAAGACAAAGAATAATGGATGTGAAATGATGAAGCTAATGCAGTGATAAGACAAGAAAAAGTGCCTTTGAAGGCATGGTCAAATTGCCTTTTTAATAAAAAACATGAAAAGGCTCACCTAAAGAAATACAGGAGCAGCAAGAAACAAGTAAGGATGAAGTGTGCTCAACTCAAAGCAAATAGAATAGTGGGCATCGGCCGTTGGAAGAGGTTTCAGGAAATACAATAAAATATCAGGGTGCAACCAACTTCAAAATAGCTTCTCAAAGTATAGGAGAAATGCTCAGCAGATTCGTTCCCTGAAGATAAACGATGTCCAAAAGCAGCTTCTTGTCGATGAAGAGAAAATTCTACACAGTTGGCGAAAGTATTATGATGGCCTTTTAAACTAACAGTTTCATCGAGAAAACTGTACAGACACAGGATCTAACTTAGCGGAAGTACTCCTGTTAACTCAGGAGTTCGTAGTTCGAGTCCCAACACAGGCAAAAATGCTTTTCACAGGTATTGCTTTTGGCGCGGAATTGGTAAGTCCTCCGTTAATAAATTCATTGCCATGAAAGCGTTTTCTCGATTAGCCGTTCGAAACCGTCAGAAAATTGTAGGTGCCCTCCATTCCCTCACAAGGCATGGTTGTGAGAAATGCGCAGCAATTGTTTTTAGAACCCCGTCGGTCGGCTCGGGCCTCAGGGAATACGATAAAGAAGCACTCACTGCCAAGCAAAGTAGTAGTCTATTACCTCTACTCTAAGAGAAATCGTGGTGCAGTGGTAGAGTGTTCGAATCTCGCTCTGGGCATCTACTTTTCATTGGATTTATCTGGAGGCAGCCGTTGAGGTCGAAATTATTAGTAGTGGTAAATAGATTTTATTTTCTTATTCGAATCGTTATGTATAACAAAATCAAGTAAAGCCGGGCAGTTGACAATCCAAATAAATTACATAAATACATCAGTTGTTGTAATCAAGTTTCTTAAATATCGTAAGCAAATTTTTCTTATTTACCAAACCTCGAAAAATGAAAATAAAAAAGACTTGGGTACTACAAAGAATAATGCAAATAATGTGCTAGCCAATGCTAAACCGAAGTCTTTGTCTAAAGGCAACAGAAAAACTGTACCACCACCAATTATGATCACAGGATTCCCAAATTTTGGAGATCTTAAGAAAATGATTGAGAAATGTACTAAAAAAGCTTGCAAATATACATCGTATAACAAAGACAATTGGAAAGTCAATGTCGAGGAAGATGATGACTATAGACTGGTCACTGAGGAACTAAGCAAACATAAAATCCAGTGGCACTCCTATGAAAACAAATCCGCAAGACCAATAAAAGTAGTAGCCAGAGGCCTACATTCCTCATGTTCAAAAAAAGAATTAGTAGAAGACCTTGTTCAAGCAGGCTTCCAAGCCCTTGATGCAGTCAATCTTATTAAGAATGAGACTACTAAGAACTTTGCTGGGGAACCAATAATAATAAAGAGATCACTGCCTTTATTCACGCTATCTTTCGACAGCAAACAAAGTCTTGAAAATGTCTATAATATTCGATCAATCTTGGGCATAAAAGTCAAAATTGAATCACTGCGAAAATCAAAAATTGTTCCGCAATGTAAACGATGCCAAGCATTTGGCCACACCCAAAAATATTGCAGCCGCGAGTTTGCTTGTGTTAAGTGTGAAGGAAAACATGCAACTAAAGACTGTCCATCAAGCAAAGAACAGAAAACAAAATGTGTAAACTGTCAAGGTAATCACCCTGCAAGCTATAGAGGCTGTCCAGTTGCTAAAAGATTTCAAAAATCCAAAAGCAAAATGACATCCGGTGAAATAAAGTCCAGCAATCCAGCAAACACAAAAAGAAATCCTGAAGCTGAGGATAAAAGTAAGAAAGAACTTCCGAAGAAAGCTGTTAAAAGCAAAAGCGACGAAAATAAATCCTATTCACAGATTGTTAAAAACGTGCGGAAGAATGAAGAAACTTCCATTAAAGAAATTCTTGAACTTATTCTTAAAAGAATTGACAATCAGGATTTGAACATCAAACGGCTAAGTGAAGAAGTCGCTCTTAAAAAACAATGATGGACAGAACACTAAAAATTGGAACATGGAATGCAAACGGTCTTTTACACCATTTATCAGGATTAAAAATCTTCTTAGACATCGAACACATAGATATTTATCTGGTGTCCGAAACTCATTTCTCAAGTGGACTGGTTCTTGATGATTTAATATCAAACTATATTTGCTACCACGCTCCTCATCCAGCTGATAAGGCTAGAGGTGGATCGGCAATCCTCATAAAAAAGAGCTTAAAATACCATGAAGAAGTTATGTTTACAAACGAGAATATGCAAGTTACAATAATTAGTATTGGTATGAAAAAGAAAGACTTCAAGTTGGCATCAATATACTGCCCGCCGAGGCGTTCCCCGACTGAAGATGATTATACAGAACTGCTAAATCTACTAGGACATAACTTCCTTGTTGGCGGTGACTTTAATGCTAAGCACACCCATTGGGGATCCAGACTTATAACAACAAAAGGCAGAAGGCTTTACAAAGCATGCTTCAAATACAATTGCGAGTTTTATTCATCCAGATCACCAATATACTGGCCATCGGATTCAAGTAAAATACCAGACCTTGTTGATTCATAGTTAAAGGTATCAAACGAAACCATATAAGAGTCGAAGGAAAATATGACTTATCATCAGATCATACACCGGTGATTTTATCACTTAATGAATCGGAGATAATGGAAAACAGTAATCCTAAGCTAGTAAATAATAAAACAAACTGGAGTGAATTCAGAGAAAAGCTTGAAAGCTATATAAATCTCAGATCCCCTATGGAAACAAAAGAGCAAATCGACCTTGAAGTAGAACAATTCATTGCCGATGTTCAACAAGCTGCAGAAGAAAGTACACCAACTTACTCGAGTAGGAAGCAAACTGAAACAAATTATCCTGCCGAGATAAGAGAGTTGATATTGGAGAAGAGAAGAGCTCGAAGAAAATGGCAAAATACTAGATTTCCAGACGACAAAACAGCGCTTAACCGGCTAAGCAACGAACTGAAAAAACAAATCTACGAATTCAAAAATGATTCATTAAGTAGATTCCTGAAAAATTTAACGACTGATGCTTCAATTGATTATTCGCTCTGGAAAGCAGCTAAGCGTCTGAAAAGACCGCAGTTACAAAACCCGCCAATAAAATCTTTAAACGGGAATTGGATCGGAAATCCGAAAGAAAAAGCTAAACTGTTTGCAGAACATCTTGCGAATGTTTTTAAGCCATTCCCAGCAAATACATCTGAAAACAGCTTACAGTTTATTGATAAAGTCGATGAAGTTGACATACCAATTGTCACACTAAAAGAAATAAAAAGCATATGTCGAAATCAACTATCGAACAAAAAATCACCTGAGTACGATCTAATAACTGCTCAGGTTATGAAAGAAATGCCATCAAAAGCCTTCATAAAACTCCAATTCATAATAAATGCATGCCTAAAGACCCAATATGTCCCACATCATTGGAAAATGGCTGAAGTAATTGTTATACCAAAGCAAGGTAAGCCACCAACAGAAGTGACGTCTTACAGACCAATATCGCTTATACCAATAATGGCAAAAGTCTTTGAAAAATTGCTACTGAAAAGACTGAGCAAATTCATAGAAGAAAGAAATCTAATCCCAAATCATCAGTTTGGATTTAGAAATAAACATTCCACGATAGACCAAGTTCATAGAATAACGGATGCAGTTGAAAAAGCATTAGAAGAAAAACAAGTATGTTCGGCTATATTTTTAGATGTTGCTCAAGCATTCGACAAGGTATGGCATGAGGGGCTAGCGTACAAACTGCAAAGGGACCTACCCAGGCAGTACTACGAAATACTAAAATCTTATATCTCAAACCGGCTGTTCAGAGTACGGTATGATCAAGAATATTCAAAGCTATGTAATATACAAGCCGGTGTTCCACAAGGAAGCGTCCTAGGACCTACCCTGTATTTGCTATATACAAGGGATATTCCAGTGGATAACAAAACCATTATGGCTACTTTTGCAGATGATACCGCAATTTTGGCATCCAGTAAGTGCGTCGTCAAGGCTGCTGAGAAATTGCAAAATGCTGCCGACACCGTTAGTGATTGGACAAAAAAATGGCGTATCAAGCTCAATGAAGCTAAATTTGCACATATAAACTTTACAAATAAAAAGTTAAGCTGCGTTCAAATATTCATCAGCAATCAAGCTGTACCTTACGCTAATACGGCTATGGATGAATTTGGATGCAAAGCTAAAATGGAAAGAGCATATCAAAAAGAAAAGGGAAGAGCTCAACTTGAAATATAGAAAAATGGACCGGTTACTCGGTAGAAATTCTGACTTATCTATCGAAAACAAAATAATGCTTTATAAACAAGTACTTAGACCTGTTTGGACCTATTGAATCCAATTGTGGGGCTGTACAAAGAAAACAAAAACTGAAATCATCCAAAAGTTCCAAAACAAAGTCCTTCGTGGAATAGCAAATGCACCATGGTATATAAAAAATAGCGATTAACATCCTGACCTTCAAATAAAAATGATTACAGAAGTTGTAAGAAAACATGCTGTATCACACAATCAGCGACTGCACAGTAATATCAACTCTAAAATGGAGTCCGTATAAAATACGAGAGGTAATGTTCGGAGATTAAGAAGAACCAAGTCACACGAGCAAATGGTTTAAAAGTCATGGGAAGCATTAAAAGTAAAAGCTTCCCTTATTATTATTATTGAGAAAAATCTGTTGTCGATCGTTCATAGATTGGTTCTGATTACCAGGAGTTTTTAGTGAGGTACGAATCCCACACTACTTGGTTTTTAATACTGCCAAGTCTTCAAAAGAGAAGATTTCCTCTAGTTGAAATTTCCGCTTGAAGGCTTCTACACCCTCTGTTCCAAAAATAACCAAAATTTTTCAAAATAAAAACAGCATGTATACATTCTGAGATAATTGTTTTTTATTATTCATTATACTCTCCTTTCACTTCGATACACTTCTTTAGACGCTCATAGAATTTGTCAAATGTGTCGTAAATGTCCTTTTTGGAAACCATGTCTAGTTCGTCGGTCATCGCCTTTTGAATGCGGTCAATTGAGTTTTACTTATTTGAGTAAAACATATTTTGAGTTCTGATTATATTTTTCTTTCACTCTCTTGAATTTTATGTTTGTAAGAAATTTTTGGAAGTCTTTTTAGTTTTTCGGCAACCTGCCTATTCTGCCTACTTGTTAATCCAGCCCTGGCTGTGCTCCGTGGATCCCCAAGCTCTGTTGTGACACCTTACTTACTTAATTCAAATATAAATGCCGATTGTTTTGATTTAGATTTTCGTTTTATCATCTTCTGTCTTTCGACAAATGCGGCCTCTATAGGCCTTGTGTAAGGTTTCAAGCTTTTGTTTATATAAAATCTGGTATTGAAAATGAGTTTCTTTTACTTTCTTTACCAACTGAACACTGACCGTACTTTTTCCAGCAAACACAATGAATATCGAAAAGCACTCCACTGTACCTGACGAGGTCAAAATATGTTTTCTTTCGCCTCCAATTTTTTTCCTCACCTTCGAATTGTTTTTATGCAAACAGGCGTTCAAAGAAAACATTGATCGTCAATTTTTGAAATCAACCCCCTGGAGCAGCCAGGAGGCTCGTTGACAGCTGCAAATAATTTTTCCCAAGCCTCGCAGCAGAGGAAATTCAATTTTCATTGTTTGTGTCCTGTTTGTTTTTATAATTGAAATCGTTTCTAATAACAGTAACAATACCACCGTGTTTGGGTCTGCTTTATTGTAATAAATATCCTGTGCTATCAATCAGATTATTTCTTAAATTATTTTACTTTAGCAAATTTCTATAGAGTGAACAAACAAAGGACACGACTTTCTAGGTAGAGTACAGGCAAGCTATACGAACTTCCATCTTTTCTTGTAGACTTCATTTTATAACCCGGTTGGGGTCGTTCTCAGAAAGATGAAACCTTTAAATCATAAACAAGCGGTCAAGAGTCATTAAGTTGTTTTGAAACACTGCCTGTACGAAATTAAATCATAAAGGACAAATTGTATTAAGCAAAAATCAAAGTTTTCATTGAAGATTGTTCCGGCATATCTAATTAATTGAGCGAAAGACGATGGCAACGTCCGTCCTTTCAACCTAATTGCGTAAAGAATCTCTTGCAACATGTACTTAAAGCGGTTCTCATGTTTTAAGTTGTTCAAACAATTTTATTAGATTTTCCGCCTGTCTAATATCGACCCAACGAAATTTATAACTCGATGCTTTTTATGAAAACAAACACCCCCATTGAAATGGCACTTTAATATTGCGGGTAATTTATATTTTCTTTTTTTGGCGCAACCACGCTCCATGCCACGCTGGGAAGCTCGTTAATTTTTTTTTCTCTCTTTTAACAAATGCGGTGGGTGTTGGACGTTTTCTAAAACCATCTATCCCGGATAAAAGGGAAATTGTGGTTCGTTTTTATATCATAATTGTTATAAGTTGATCTGAAATTTAACGAGTCTTACATGAATTTACTTTCTGCGACTTTTTCCATAGATGTCGCATGGTAAATTACACGCCATTTTGTTTGAGTCCTAGAAAAAAGTCCTTACTCTCAGTTTGGTCATTCAATCTTTTCGGGAGGAATTATGAAGATAAAAATCAAGTTTTCAAGCTTTTAACAAGAGAAATCACGTGACACTGGCTGTTGCGTTCATATTTTTATGTAAATTTGTATTCACCTACTTTAATTTCTAATTCGTTCTTTGTGTGACTAAGTGTTTTTACATTTTTAATGAGTGGTGTGTTCGTCCTACGCCATAATTTCTGGCATACTCTTAAAAATGCATTTACCTAAATGGGTAGGTACTTCAAAATATGTCAGTATATAGAGGTATAGTTACATCAAAGCAAGCAACAGATGATAATGCTGTTGGGATTGTTGGCAATGAGTAAAGGCACTTTCGTATGCAATTTCTATAACAAGGTCCTTTTTGCATAATAGCAACTGTGTTTGAAGATGAAAATATTGAAGGCTATAAAGTGAAGCTGTTTGTGGGGATAACCCACATGGTTTTGGTTTGGTGTGGGTGCGGTCATTGGGTAGGATAATCTTTTCGTTTGAGCATGGGAGCTCTGCTCGAACTTAGCTCTGGTGAAGGAGTGTGGGAGATATGAGTTGCTATCCTTCAAACTGTACTGTATTCAATTGATGCAGAGGGATATGTCCTTAAAACATCTCATTCTCCTACTTTCCTGTCTTAGCTTATTATGAATTTCCATCTTTTACAGGTGACTGTGAAGCATGGTGATGAAATACCTTGCCAGGATCTGCTGGTGTCACAGAAGTCAACTCTGTTGTTTTTCTATTAGTTTCATTTACTCACGTTTAATATCCCTTTGCTGATTGTCTGTCCTCGATTCTTCTTAGAATTTTCTTTGCTCTGTTTGCTTAGGGTGTCTTGGTCTTCTTTGCGAATAGATAGGATCGTTGCATTACCTGAGTGGCTCAGAAATAGATTTGTCTTGGATCTATAAGATGTGGAATTTTTAACACACCCCTCTTCTTTGTATAGTGATGCTACTTAGATCTTGTTATCATGATTAGTTCTGGGTTTGGATAACAGTTATTTATGAGAACACTCACCAAATTAAACGCAAACATCTATTGACAAGAGATTACAGCTTTTGAGTGATTGCAGGGGCCTGTAACACAAAAATTCAAGTGCTTGTAATACTACAAGTGAATTATGATAAGTATAAAAAATTTCTGTAACACAAAGCCACAAGTTTACTTAATCTTCTACAAGTGTAATTAACATATAATCCTGCAATTGGCTCTTGACTTGTAGACTTGTAGCTTTGTGTTACAGGCCCCAGATGTCTCACTCTAATAACAACACCCAAATATGAGGACTCAGTACATGGTGAACCGACCCATTTTAAAAATCCTTTCACCGTTAGAATGCTACACTATCCCCAAGTAACATTAACTTTAATTCATACAAATATTCCCAGTTCCCACACAGGAACGGGATTGGGAACGCAAACTTAGGAACTACTGGACAGATTTCAAAAATTCCTTCTGCTCTAGGATGCAACGTTATCCTTCAGTAACATAGACTATATTTCATCCATATATTCCCATGGGAACAGAAACGGGAACTAGAACGGGAACCTTAACTGCATGACCCATTTTTAAAATAGTTTTTAACTTTGAGATGGTACATTATCCCGCATTAACATAAATTATTTCATCCTCATATTGCCACGGGGCCCGGGCAACGCCAAAAGGTTCAGCTATATATTTTTTTTATCCCTGAACGGGATTGGATACAGAAACTTAGATACTACTGGACAGATTTCACAAATTCTTTCAGAACTGGGATAATGCATTATCCCTCTGCATAGGTAAGAATATATTTTCATCCCTATATTCCAACGGAAACTAAAACATGAACATCAAAACTACTTGACCGATTTCAAAAATTCTTTTGAATTTAGGATGATAAGCGAACGTAATTGGGAACGCAAACATTACAAAAATTATTTGACCAACCTCAAAAGTTCTTTCGGTGGATGGGCTTTGTACTATTCGGGTAGGCTCTGACTAGTGCCAACTTGGCAGCGCGGCGCCCAGATGTGGCAACACGTCAATTGTGCTTACTATACCTCCTTTCGGTATCCACTGGGCCCTGGGATGCTCCGTCCAGAGCTGACCTGCTAAACTATTAAGCGCGAGTGTTGACAAAGGAATGCGGATAAAAGAATTGTGATCAATGACTGACTGTACGAATCTCAGTCATCGAATGAATTCGAATGACAGAATCAACGGTGGACTTCAGCAGTCAGAAAAGCAGAAACCCTAGAAGGAGCTACTCCAACATATTTGGCTTAAAGGTCTTTCAGGGTCTTTCAATACTAGGACAGGGTATGAAATAGATATGGTGGCGGATAAGCTCCTGGTGAGCCAACAGCAACACTCACACCCCTGCAGCAGGATACTGACTCTGGATTATCCAGCCCTTTATGTCCGAATGGATCCCAAAAGGATCTGACCCTCCAGATTAGAGGTTGTGCGTAGGGTTAACTACCCAGGCACGTAAAAAACATCCAGTTCCGAAACAACTAACAGACTCGGATAACGATAATGATTTCAAAGTTGAAGACCCAAGCAAGCGAAAAAAGGACAATAACTACAGGATCTGCACATAGAACGTAAAATCTCATAACGAACTAGGTGTACCTGGAGAATTAGCGGACGCCCTGGACTGCTGCAAAGCAGACTTAACCGCCATCCAGGAAGTGCGATGGAGTGGACCGGGCATAAAGAAGATGAAAAACTGTGACATCTACTATGGCGACTGCTACAGACAACAGAAACAGCGCCTATTCGGGTGCGGATTTGTCGTTAGAGGAAGTCTCAGGGATAAGGTGATAAGCCAAAATCCAGTCAATGAGCGTATAATGACCATCCGCATCAGGGGCTAAATTCGCCAACATTAGCCTAATATGCGTCCACGCCCCCACAGAAAAGAAAGACGACAATTGCAAAGACTGTTTCGAGCTCCTCGAAGAAACAAATGAGCAGTGCCCTAGACACGACGTGAAAATTGTTCTTTGCGATTGTAACGCACAACTAGGGAAGGAGGACATCTTTGGAAACACAATCGGTAAGCATAGCCTCCATGACAAAACCTCCGAAAACCGACTGAGGCTAATCGATTTTCCTGCGGGGCTAAATCTTGTTGTAAGTATTACACGCTTCCCGCATCTCAAAACTCATAAAGGTACATGGCGATCCCCAGATCAATTAACCGTCAACCAAATTGGCCATGTTGCGATCGATGCAAGGAATTCTTCCAGTGTGCTAGACGTCCGAACTTTCCGAGGGGCCAACTTTGACTCGGACCACTACCTTGTTGTAGCCAAGGTACGAATGAGGATATCTTGTTCACGACCAGCACGAACTAACGCTGTGAAGAGATATGACGTCGGAAAGCTACAATCGCAAGAGATTGCCAATGCCTTTTCCAATCGAGTGTCCCTTCAATTTTCCTTGAATCCCATACCGTCAGCATTAAGCATTGAAGACCAGTGGCAGCAATGCGAAGAAGCCATCAGAACCGCTGCCTCTGAGGTTCTGGGTGTCACTCGGCCACCAAAACGAAACCCATGGTTCGATGAAGAATGCAGGCAGGCAAATGCAGCCAAGCAAAGAGCACGACAATTGCTTATGCAAACACGAACGAGGGCTGCTTACGATCAGTATAACGAGATTTACAAGGAGAGAAGAAGGGAAGAACACCGACTTCTCAAAAAGAAAAAGAAGAAGCATGAGAAGCGCTCGTTTGAGGAAATAGAGAGGTGCCATGCACGAGATTCGGAAGTTTTACCAAACGGTAGAAAGATCCTGCCAGGGTGGCAAGCCCCGAACTCAAGCCTGTAAACACCAGCAGGGAAACATAGTTATAGAGTCACAGTCGCTACTGAGGATCTGGAAAGATCATTTCTGCAGTCTGCTTAACGGCGATGAGGACACAAATTCCGCTGTCAGGCAGACTGCCCCATTCAGCCTGGACGATGATCAAGAATGCCGTCCTCCCGAACTAGAAGAAGTTAAGCTTGCTATATGCAAACTTAAATCAAATAAGACTGCAGGTGCAGATGGCCTTGATGCCGAAATTTTCAAGGCAGCTGGAGATCAGTTGGAAAGGAGCATGCACCAACTGATCTTCATGATATGTTCGGAAGAAAGCATGCCCGATGAATGGAGCCTCAGTATCGTATGCCCGATCCTAAGGAAAGGAGACCCTCACAACTGCGCCAATTATAGAGGGATAAGCCTCCTTAACCCTGCAGCTACACGATCAAGATATGGTAAGCCATCAGCCTACATATACACTACGTCAAATTCCTGTTCGTGTTTCGGCTGTGACGTAGACGACTTACAACTTGCCAGGCAAATGGCTTTCAATCGACATGTCATTCATTATATATTTTCAAAATGGCACCCACAAGAAATTTGAAATTCAAAGTTTTTTTCCAGGCACTCTTTTCTCTTTTTGAGGGTATTTGACGAAGCTGTCAATTTCATGGCTACTGAAACTGCTTCTCGGGTGGCTTTCAATATTCCATACCAGTTGGGTTTCAATTTCGAAAAGTTTGGTTGTGTATGTAAGAAAGTTCGAATGTATTGTAAATGGCCTACCATATCTTGACCGTGTATCCCCGGGGTAACGTCGCTTATAAGATCTTGTCTGCTGTAATATGTGAACGTCTGAAACCCCACGTCAACGACTTGATAGGTCCTTATCAATGTGGTTTTAGACCAGAGAAGTCCACAATAGACCAAATTTTCACATTACGGCAGATCTTGGAAAAAACTCGAGAACATAATATCGATATTCACCCTGTTTTTATCGATTTCAAGGCCGCGTATGACAGTATCTACAGAGACGAGCTGTACAGAGCCATGTCTAGTTTCGGCATCCCTGCAAAACTCGTACGACTATGCAGGATGACTTTGGAGAATTCACGCTGGTCCGTCAAGGTCGGTAAAGAACTCACCGAGACCTTTGATGTCGAAAAAGGTTTTAGGCAAGGCGATAAACTGTCATGCGATTTCTTCAACATCATACTTGAACAGATTGTAAGAAACTCAAACGTCAAAACCAGAGGAACAATATTTCAAAAGTCTGTACAATTATACCGCCTATGCAGACGATATTGACGTAACGTAATGGGAAGAAAAAAGCGTGATGGCATAGGTGCTTTTTGCAAGCATTGAAAAAGAAGCTGCAAAAATTAGGGCAAAACAAAGTATGTATTCATCGAACAAGACTCAGAACATAGACGAATTGGACAAAACTTCACAATAGACAGACATAACTTCGGACTTCGTCTTCGTAAAACAACATCGGTGTGGAGAAAAAACAGAACATCAGTGTGGAGATAAAACAGAACTCTTGCAAACCGTTGCTTCTTATGGTTAATAAGGTGATATTGAAACGAAACCCTCTCCAGAAAAAGCAAGACAACCCTGTATAAGACCTTGATCATGCCAGTTCTGCTTTAAGTGCAGAAGCATGAACCTTATAGAACCATCCAAAAACGGATAAGGAGACCCTTGTTCGTTTCAAAGAAAAATTGAATTTTGGTCAAAAGTACAATGACCAATAAAAATTTCGAAATAATTATTCAGGCCGTCCGAATTGGCTTTCTAGTTTTTCACACACAGACTTTATTTTGCTTTCACCATCACGTAGAGTCTACCGATATGACACAATGGTCAGAATTGCCTAGGTTAGGCTAGGTGGTTAGGTCAGATTTGCCTAGAGGAGATGATGCTATAATCCTGTATTTTTCGGGATGAGAAGTGCGAAATAGGTCAAGAGTTTTTCCCGGGTGGCCTTTAATATCTAAATATTGTGAATTCTATTTTGAAGATCAGTGACAGTTTCGTCAAGATCGGTTGAGTAGTTCTCGTGAAATGTGTTCCACCGACTTTATGATTGTTTTTATCATACTACAATGTAGTAATATACTTTAAGATATTAAGTTTTGTGAATTAATTTTTATTATTTTATTAGAAATCTGTGGAATATGTATTCGTAGATTGAAATAAACTAAACTAAACTTTAAAAATTCAGTTTTCAGAAAAGCGTTTATAAAGTTTTGAACACTAAGGCTAGCTGACCTCGAGTGTGTGACTTCCCAAGACTGTATCTCAAAATCTATTTATTCAATTTTATTTTATGTGTCTTTCATTGTCTTGTAAATTGGCTTTAAGTCTATACTTGTTAAATAAAATCACACATCCATACCTATATCCAACGCAAATTAAACCTCCGGCATTGGTATTTGTGGGTCCCTCCAGCAGCGTCATGATAGCCGGCGATTCACAAAGCTGAATTTCTTTTTGAAAAATGAAACCCTCTACAGTTTCGGTATCACTCTCCGCACACCATGAAGCCCAGGCAGCTGTGTGCTTCCATTGAAACAATTGAAGCTTCCTATTAACTGCAACAACCAGTCGCAAATGACCACCATTGATTTTGGAGCTCGCATACAAATGGCAACCTCTTGTGCGTTCTATTCGTCTATCCTTAACTTCATTACGGCTCCGCACTCGGATACATTCATCCTTAAACTCTCGCAATCGAAAAACATGTATTCGATTTGAATCACGATTTGTAACAGATCCACCGCGAATTAACAACAATCCATGTTCCTCAAGCACACTCAATTGCCTCACAAAAAACGTCTTATCAAATATTAGCTGCAGTGATTGGTCATCTGTGAAAAACAAAACATATCAGTAACACTTTACATTACTGTTTTATATAACGGACGTATAAAGATTTTCAAATTAACTTACCCTTTATGAGGAAAGTACCATCATCGGTTGCCATGAATACACAATCATGGTTGAACGAATCCCCAGCCAAGGTTCCCCGATGTTGAAATGTTGGATAAAAGCATTGCGGTTCCCATGGCGGTTTCTTGAATATCGTACAAGGACTAGCCGAAGCTATACTCGTTGGAGCATCTCCACGCACGATAGCTTCCAATTTGAGAGCTTGTCCGATTCGAACAAATTCAATTTGTCTAGCATCTTCTTTGAGTTTTGAGGCACGTGGCACATCGTACAATACCTCGGAGAATGCCCGTCTGTTTAACATATTCTATAGATGACACCAAACATTTGGTGTGAATAGAATCATTCGATAAGTTGGTTATAGCAGGGATATGCACTTACCAACTTGCTGTCGTGTACGTATTCCTCGTGCAGATCCTTTATAAGCATTTCCAGAGTCCTCTCACGTTTTTGTGAGAATGTTGGTGTTTGAAATGTTGCTTTTTCTGCATTTATTAATTTAACAAGAAGAAACTCACGGAACATGAAAACATCCTAAAATATAAGAAAAACAGAAAAGAGAAAAGGAGTTTCTATGAGAATAAGCATTTGCAAATTGGAATCGAGTTTATCTTTTAAAGGTTAGTGTGATAAGGGTCAGTTTTGTTCAAGGAGTAAAATTGGGGGCACTCTCTTTCTTTACTTGAAAATTGTATCCGAATATCTTGAGTCCCAATCGTTTTCAACTAGGGGTTTTTAAGTAATGTGTACAACACAATAAAATGTCCTGAGTTGCAGTTTCCTTTAGCATTTATTTCAAAAAAGCAATTTCTTAAATTGAACTGATGAGGAGCAAATAAAAGAAGGTTCCTAGATTAAATATTAAGAAACAGTGGCCAGCCAGTGTATCAAGAACACAAGAGCCCCAGGTTGATAATGTATGAGAATATAAAAGAACTTAAGAGACAACTTATCTCATCAAAAAAATGTTCAACATCGTACTTCAAGAATAAATCTTATAGCTATCAGGCGCGGATCTAGAATTTTTTTCCGGAGCGGGTCACGGGATAAAAAAAAATCAAATATAACAAAAATAAACTGTTGTTTATATTAAATTATAAATTGTTTATATAAAAATGTACTTTTAAAAGTAAGAAATGTCTTAGCCAATAAATTTTTTTCTGAAACGTTTCCTCGTGTGTTTTCAAATGGCTTCGCGCCATTTACGGCATCGTGGCTAACTTCAGTTTTCAATCAAAACATTGAAAGCGCAACAGTCCATTGTTGATTTCAGTGTCGTTGAAATCAGGATAGTTTTCATTGTATTTTGCGATAAACAAAGAAGGAAACGGAACAAAAACCAGAAAATAAACAACAAAAGTAAAAAATATAAAACAAGGATTCATTTGACGGATGCTTTAAATGGAATAATATGGAGTAAACATCAAGAGAACCGAATGTTTGAGCATATTTGCCTGATTTTCAAATTAAAAAAAAGGTGGTTTCCTTTATAAAATCAAAATAACCATTTGATGACAGTTGTTTGTTTGCAGTTTTCTCTACTTTAACTGTGCTTGAGAAGAAAAGAAGCGATGCTGATTCTGTTTTCCAACGGTTTTTTTCTGAAACTGAAAATCTTGCAACACAGTTGGGTGTCGAGTTGAAAGTACCACGCGTTGTTTCTCGTCAAAAACATCGACATAATCACCAAACAGAGCAAACCCCGGAGGAATATTTTAGAAGAGGAGTTTACGTTCCTCTTATAGACAACTTTTAACGGAACTCACCGAAAGGCTTTCTCCAGACGTAATGAAGCTTTTTGGGTTGAGAGTTTTTCTGCCTCGGACTTCTTATACAGAGGAGGACATTGAAGAAGTTAATCTCGTAGCAGTCATGTACCAGAAGCTTCTGAACACTCCTCCTGCAAGCGTTATTGCAGAATTTGAGTTGTGGGTAGCAAAATGGAACCGAATTGTTGAAAAAGGCGGTGAACTTCCTGATTCGGTTTCTGCCGTGATAGAGTAATGTCTATTCATACCCTGCTTTGGATTTTGGTGACGCTTCCTGTTACTGCAGCCACTGCAGAAAGGAGCTTTTCAACTCTCCGTCGCCTCAAATCTTGGTTGAGATCGACATGACCCCTGTGACCCCCCCCCCCCCCTTGAATCTGCGCCTGATAGCTAATCACAATAATTTGATTACAAAATTGAAACGTTAACTTTGTTTTTAAAGTAGTTAATATACATTATCTTTACTTTTTATTGTATTTGTAAAGGGTCCGCCAAATTGCCTTTTTTTTTTAAATGAACGCAAAACATCGAGTAATATCCTCCGCTTCAATTTTTGTGAGCAAAAATTCGTTCAACATGGCCGGATAACGATCGCTATTGACTGTAACGGGCACTCCTTGGTAATTTTCGAAAAATGGCTCAATTATGCCTCCGGACCGACGTTTTGGGTGTATCGGCTTTTCAATGTATGCGTGCGGGTTTGCTGTGCCCCAAATGCGACAATTTTGCTTGTTTACATAGCCGTCAAGAGCAAAATGAGCTTCATCTGAAAGATGATTTTTTTTTGGCAAAATCGGCATCTTCTCTAAGACGATCGCAGGCCCACTTAGCGAAGCGAAAACGCCACATATTCGTTCAGCGGAAGGATAAAACTAATTATCTGTCAAATCAGACATGAGCATAGTGGTACCATTCACGAAATAAGCACTAGTTAAAAAAAAAAAAAACGTTAGATTGTGGACCTTTTATTAACATAAATACATACCTCTATAAATATTTTTTTTCAAATTCTTTCTGATATGTGCTTGAGTAGCTCCACTCGAAATTCTACGATATGATTCTCTGCAATCGATGTGGAAGGTTATTCCACAATCTAGTTGCGTTAGAAAATAAGATCACTCTCCAACGACATTTCTAAAACGTTGTTGCTGTTTAGTAGTCGTACGCTTGTAAATTCGTATGACTACAAACAGAATGAAAACCACTCGCTGCCAGCAGATTTTATGTTCATGTTTATACAGTTGCACTAATTTAAGCCCTAATTGCCATTAATTGGTGACTGTTAATATCTTGCTCACGACTCGCACGAACTAACGCTGTGAAAAGATATGACGTCGGAAAGCTACAATCGCAAGAGATTGCCAATGCCTTTTCCAATCGAGCGTCCCTTCAATTTTCCTTGAATTCCATGCCGCCAGCATTAAGCATTGAAGACCAGTGGGAGCAATGCGAAGAAGCCATCAGAACCGCTGCCTCTGAGGTTCTGGGTGTCACTCGGCCACCAAAACGAAACCCATGGTTCGATGAAGAATGCAGGCAGGCAAATGCAGCCAAGCAAAGAGCACGACAAATGCTTATGCAAACACGAACGAGGGCTGCTTACGATCAGTATAACGAGATTTACAAGGAGAGAAGAAGGGAAGAACACCGACTTCTCAAAAAGAAAAAGAAGCAGCATGAGAAACGCTCGTTTGAGGAAATAGAGAGGTGCCATGACAGGAACGAGATTCGAAAGTTTTACCAAAAGGTAAAAAGATCCTGCCAGGGTGGCAAGCCCCGAACTCAAGCCTGTAAAGACCAGCAGGGAAACATAGTTATAGAGTCACAGTCGCTACTGAGGATCTGGAAAGATCATTGCTGCAGACTGCTTAACGGCGATGAGGACCCAAATTCCGCTGTCAGGCAGATTGCCCCATTCAGTTTGGACGATGATCAAGAATGCCGTCCTCCCGACCTAGAAGAAGTTAAGCTTGCTTTATGCAAATTTAAATCAAATAAGACTGCAGGTGCAGATGGCCTTGATGCCGAACTTTTCAAGGCAGCTGGAGATCAGTTGGAAAGGAGCATGCACCAGCTGATCTGCATGATATGGTCGGAAGAAAGTATGCCCGATGCAGTATCGTTTGCCTGATCCTAAAGAAGGAAGTTCCTCACAATTGCGCCAATTTCAGAGGGATAAGTCTCCTTAACGTCGCTTATAAGAACTTTTCTGCTGTAATATGTGAACGTCTGAAATCCCACGTCAACAACTTGATAGGTCCAAATTTTCCCATTACGGCATATCTTGGAAAAAACCCGAGAACGTAATATCGATATTCACCATCTTTTTATCGATTTCAAGGCCGCGTATGACAGTATCTACAGAGACGAGCTGTACAGAGCCATGTCTAGTTTCGGCATCCCTGCAAAACTCGTACGACTATGCAGGATGACTTTGGAGAATTCACGCTGCTCCGTCAAGGTCGGTAAAGAACTCACCGAGACCTTTGATGTCGAAAAAGGTTTTAGGCAAGGCGATAAACTGTCATGCGATTTCTTCAACATCATACTTGAACAGATTGTAAGAAAGTCAAACGTCAAAACCAGAGGAACAATATTTCAAAAGTCTGTACAATTACTCGCCTATGCAGACGATATTGACGTAATGGGAAGAAAAAAGCGTGATGGCATAGGTGCTTTTTGCAAGCATTGAAAAAGAAGCGGCAAAAATTAGGGCAAAACAAAGCATGTATTCATCGAACAAGACTCAGAACATAGACGAATTGGACAAAACTTCACAATAGACAGACATAACTTCGAGTTAGTACAGGACTTCGTCTTCGTAAAACAACATCAGTGTGGAGATAAAACAGAACATCAGTGTGGAGATAAAACAGAACTCTTGCAAACCGTTGCTTCTTATGGTTAATAAGGTGATATTGAAACGAAACCCTCTCCAGAAAAAGCAAGACAACCCTGTATAAGACCTTGATCATGCCAGTTCTGTTTTCTGCTTTAAGTGCAGAAGCATGAACCTTATAGAACCATCCAAAAGCGGATAAGGAGACCCTTGTTCGTTTCAAAGAAAAATTGAATTTTGGTCAATGACCAATAAAAATTTCGAAATAATTATTCAGGCCGTCCGAATTGGCTTTCTAGTTTTTCACACACAGACTTTATTTTGCTTTCACCATCACGTAGAGTCTACCGATATGACACAATGGTCAGAATTGCCTAGGTTAGGCTAGGTGGTTAGGTCAGATTTGCCTAGAGGAGATGATGCTATAATCCTGTATTTTTCGGGATGAGAAGTGCGAAATAGATCAAGAGTTTTTCCCGGGTGGCCTTTAATATCTAAATATTGTGAATTCTATTTTGAAGATCAGTGACAGTTTTGTCAAGATCGGTTGAGTAGTTCTCGTGAAATGTGTTCCACCGACTTTAAAAATTCAGTTTTCAGAAAAGCGTTTATAAAGTTTTGAACACTAAGGCTAGCTGACCTCGAGTGTGTGACTTCCCAAGACTGTATCTCAAAATCTATGACTCAGATCAACTTGAACAGGACAATATTCTATAGATATTGTAGAATTTAATAAAAAAAGTTAAAAAATCGATTTTTGAAGTCATGAGGCCCACCTAACCCCATACGCCAACAGTCGGTTCTTCATGAGTGCGCACTGTGTCCCTTTTTATCTTTTTTTCAACAACCGTGGGCTCGCTTTCCCATTATTTTCACAAGATTGTAGTCCTTTTTACCTACCTTTTAATGAAAACGTAACCCTAATTTTTTTTCTCCTTTTAATGAGATTGTGAGTCGTTTGTATAAAGTAATGCTCAGACTTTACGAGTACAACAATTCAAAATTTGTAAATTAAAGTGTGTGAATTTAATAACAGGACGAAATACTTTTACTATTCCTCGGGATTGACTGCTTTCGTCAAAATAAAAAAAACTTCCTTCTTTTTTTAGATTTGGTTTCGTTTGAATCAATTAATTGCAACTTATTCTTAAATTCATGAGTTAATCAAATCCTTTACATCTCTTCTGTGCTTAGAGTTTTGGATCACGCGAAAAGGACTAATATTTTTTGATTTAAATTTGGTCAAAAAGAACCCTATTCGGATTAAGTCATGTTTTATTCAGTCGTATCCCCTGCGACTTGCTTATCTGTGTGTACAAATATCTTGTTTCATTTTTCATCATTTATTATTAGAAAGGACCTCATCTCGCCATTGTTTCGACTTATTGTGTTTTATTTTTGGAAAAGTTGCCCGTTTTCAGCTTCCGCTTCCTGTTTGTTGTGCTCTTTTGGGGATAATCTCTTGTCTGTTATATAAACTCTAGGAAAATTGTGGATTTTTCTGTGTGTGTGTGGGAGTGCGTAAACGGTATTCAATTAAGACAACCACCTTTTTGTATTATCCAATATCCATGGCATTTTCTTGTTTTAAGTTCAAGTTGGCCTCGAACATTGATAAAATTTTGTTTTTGTGTAAGAAACCAGATGATACTTACCACTTCCTTCCTCCCTCTACTGAAGGATGTTTTTTTCCATAACAATTTTACTTTCGAAAAGGTTCTAATTGAATATTAAGTTGACTCATAGCAAGGGGACATTATCCGAGTATTTTTGGTCACTCAGCATTTGATTCCTGCATTTTTGATGGCATTCCAGTTGTACTTAAGCTTTATTCATTCCTTTGTTCGGTACAGGCCAAAGTACCTACTCTCTGCTTGAATTCTTGAAGGACAAAAGAAAATCGATTTGATCCTTTTAACTTTAAACCTACACTTGACGAATTTTTCTTTTTACGCTAAACAAAAAACGAATTTTGTGCTTTGTTTTGTCTCCATCTCTCTATCTTTCTCTCTCTCTCTCTCTCTCGCTCTCTCATTTCATCATGAGTAATTAATTAAAGGTTAATAGAAGGTTACCTTTAAATAAATACCCATAAGCCCAGGAATTCAACCTAAAAGCAATTGAATACTAAAGCTTGCCTCGCAGGAAACGTAAGAAAAAAGAAAATTGAACAATAAACGTGGGTGAAAATAAAATTGCTCTGTGGGCTGTCTTTCGACAGAATTGGTTACAATTAATTATTTAAAACGAAATTAATTCGTAGAGCTCCGATGTTGATTTTAAATTTGAGACGCAGAGTGATTATTTTCAAAATAAATGGGTAGAGCTACCAACTAGGGTTGCTCAAAAAACATCGATACATCGAAAACATCGATGTTTACTATTCGATGTATCGAATAAATCCGATGTTTCGCACCCTTTCGATGTTTACCGATGTATCGATGTTTTTTTATTCGATACATCGAATGAAGCAAGTATTGAAAAGACTCATTCAAAGTGCCAAATCTACAGTTAAATTTATTTCATATCAGTGGGATGGTGTATTTCGTTCGATCCATATTGAATAAGGCAAGCATCGTACAATACACACTCACAACTCACAGTTACAGTACCTAACCAAATCGATTTCAGTGTTCTGTTTATAGCGGGGTTCAGACTATCAAATTTGTTTGTCAAATTTGTTGGATGAAAAGTTTGACGGAAAAAACCCATTGCGTTCACACTCATCCAAATTGTTGTCCAACTTCATTCTGGTCTGAATTTCAACCACGAAGGACATAGCAGTAGCAGAGCAATTTAGGGATGAAATTTTAGAAAAGCAAGAAAAACAAAAGACAGTGTGTAGGAACTAAAGAGGTAAACTACCTGAAAACATCATAAATGTGCACAATACTATAATAAAACCTGCCCACCAAAAAAAAAAAAACATTTTTTTAGGGTGCACTGCCTAAAACCCTAATAAAATTCATTATCAACCCAACAAAGAAAAAAAAATTTTGCCTTGCGAGGTGCACTACCTGTCACCATCATAAATCCCTCTTTCAATTTACCTACCAACCGAACAAAGAAAAATATTCTTTCCGTGCGATGTGCATTACTTGAAAACATTTTTGAAATGAAATTTCTTCCAAGTTTGACGACTTGCGTTCACATTCATCCAACTTGTTGTCCAACTTTCAAAAATATCAAAAAAATTTGAAAACCATCCAACAAACTTGACAAGCCTGTTGATGAGCGGCCACATTATCAAATTTGTTTGACAAACTCGATGCTTGACAAACAAATTGGATAGCATGAAACCCCGCTTATGTTTAATTCATGTCATACATAAAATGCTCTGTTCTCCTTTACTTTATATATCGAGAGATAGACTACACGATGTGCATCATGTATATTTGTATTTTCAAAGATTTCCTTGATTAAGTTTTGACATAAAGACTGGAAAATAGAACGATTTTTGAATAACCCATGATTTGCTAACTAAGCTATGAAAAAGGTGAACAAACACTGTTTGGTGATCACAAATTGTAAATCATGGATAAAGAAGAATCCTTGATAACTAAATTGCTTTTTTAACCCGCTCTGAACAAATCGCCCCCTAATCTTACGCGCTTGAGTTTTTCTATTCATTGCCATGAAAAGCGCTTTCTCGATAGCCGGTTGGAAACAGAAGAAAATTGTTGGTCCCCTCCTTTCCCTCACAAGGCATGGTTGTGAGAAATGCGCTAGACCACAGCTCCACAGGACTCCCCGCTCTGTTGCGCCACCCTATTTTTTTATTTATTTCTCCGAAAAATCGAATTTTGTGGGTTCTCCGCTGATGGATTTCTCTGAGAAATGATGAGATGTTTGGTGGATCTAGTTATCTAGTACCTTTGGTTTTTTTATTTCTCAAAAATTCTGATTTGGTTTTCTGTGTCTGACTCAAAACCAATAGGAGCATTTATTATTTAAAAAAAATTAACCCTTAGTGGGGCAAAATTTTGTAAGAAAACAAACTGTTCTTATTCTGACGACTCTGTGCCCGTTCTACCAATCCAAAGTTCTGGGAAAAATAATAGCCAAACAAATAACCCAGCATATCCCAACCAATTAGTTTCTATGTGTTCAGCAATCAAGCCTTAGAGCAAACAACAGTTGCTCTACAGCAATTTACTTGAAGAAATAAAGGAAGATTATGATATGGGTCGCACTTCCTTGCTTTGTTTGCTTGACTTATCTAAGGCATTTGATAAAGTCAACCATCTCATACTTTGCCATATGATTGAAAACAACTTTAGGTTTTAGCAAAAGAGCTATCGACTTGATAAAGAGTTTTTTAACTGACAGATTTCAAAGGGTGATTTCAGGTGATCGCTGTTCCTCTTTAAAAGAAATAAGCCAAGGTGTACCCCAAAGTTCAATACTAGGACCCATACTCTTTTGCGTGTTTATTAACGACCAGCCATCTGTTTCCAAACGCCTCCGTTCATTTGTATGCAGATGGTGTTCAGCTGCACCTTGCGAAACCATTAAGTGAGATAAAGGATATTACCAACGAAATGAACAACGACTTGAATGAGATATACACCTGTATATCTCATTCATATCCTACGGATTCCTTCTGATCCCAGCAAAGTCCCAAGTGATTCCTATTTCAAAAAATAAAATTAGTCTCTCAAGTATACCGAATGTATCTCTTAACAGCAACATAATAAATCATGACTTAGTTGATTTTTAATTTTTTTTTTTTTAATTATGTAAATTTTGTATAAAATTGCCCCTCTTGCCTAAACGGAGGGAGATAGCCTAGCCTTTTGATACATTTTTGCAGATCTTGAAACGAAATTAAATAGTTTCATTTCTAGTTTTAAGGATTCTCAATAATATGACTGCAAGCGGAGATTGGTCGTGTTTTTCTCAATTTGTTCTTCAACATACATACATACATGTGGAGCTGTAATCAATAAAAGCAGAAGTAGTTAACTGTTTCAAGAACTATATTTGGCTTAAATTTACGGTCGCAAAATACTACAACCATCAAAAACAAACAATGTATGTATTGTGATTTGATTTTTTTAATTAGGCTCAACTTTTTCCCATTAAAGAATTCAGCATATGACTTTCGATCTACGAAGTCATTAGAGCGCTTTTACCTAGAAATCTTATTTCTTCAATGATTTATAGGTGCCTACCTACCTCCTACCTACCTACCCCCATTAGCCAAAGGGCGCTAACAAGACATTATACATATACCTATGTATCTACAATTAAAACTAGCTTAATGTAAAGTCATAACTTAAGCCACTTAAAAGAAAACCACACGCACACACACAAGCCTCCAATCATACTGACATTGCTTCAAGACGAAGAAAAATAACAAGGCCTACCTACTTGTTAATTACACTTTGAAAACAAATAAAGAAACATTATTTTATGCACGCAGGAGCAATGATTAATATAATAAATAAATTATGCTACAGAACGAGGATAAGATACAAGACCCCCCTAACCAGAAACAACACAGCAAAAAGCGAGCACCATTAGAATATCATGTACCAACACATTTATATTTAATGCCTGTAACGATAGACCACGAAAATGAAAATATGCAAAATCTATTGGGACCAACAAATCCCAAGAGAGTCAGCCGAATCCATTTCGTTTTCAATGTCCTGAACATGCCAGACTGTATTATTTTAACGTTGAATGTGTGACATTGCAATTATCTGTGTTTCTAAAATAAAAATAAAAAAATAAAAACTTTTCTTTTCAGCTGCCTCAGTCGGAACTTGATGGATTCGATCCCAACTTCAAGAGATTTCGAATTGAAAATGGAGAGTCGCTGGCAGAAAAGGACGAAGTGAGCTATTTTGTTGTTTTTTTTTTTTCTATTTTCTTTTTTTGTCAATAAAGCTATAAACTAATTTAAATAATTTCAATTTGTGCACCCCTGAGATTGTCATTTTGAATTCTCTTCTATTCGTGGGAAAGATTTGGTAATCTGTTCCCTTAACCCAAATCATTTTGTTATTCTGTGGATGGATTTGTCACTTACACTCATGTCATAGTAAATCGATGTTTGTACCTTTAAATTTAAGATGGAATCCTTCTTTGACTCTTACGTACATATATCGTTTTGTAAATGAGTATGAGGTGGATGTTTGTCTATAATTTTGTTGTTCCTTTAGCTTTTTCAATTCAAGCGAAATTCATTTTTTTATGCGAAAAATGTAGGAAAAAAGCAGAATTCATTGGGGAACTTCCTTTTGAGTGAATACTCTTCAAGTTGTTCGAAAATTTTTTTTATATATATGTGTGTGTTTGTTTCCTGACACAATTTTCGTGTTCAATGGGTACTCTTTTTTTCATTCTTCCAACGAAAATGTTAAATGTATCAAACATGTCCAACGACGCGTTGTTTGACTTGGCAACAACAATTCGACAATTTTGAATGAACACAATTGCTACCACAAAAGGTGAAAAAACAACATTAAAAAGCTAATCGCTATGCTCCTCTTTACATTCATACAAACCTAAGTACAAACGATGAAGCAATCGGGATAGTCAAACGTGGCACAATACCAAAAATCCACTTAAGTAAATGTCCCATTCAGCAAACACTTTTTATATTCCTTTACAAAGCACAGTCATTCAGACGAATCCCTTCCAACTGCCTAAGCTCTTATTTTATGTTTACTACACCATCTCCATCTTTATACCCTTTTTCTATGTCGTAGATTTAATTGCCGTATGATATTTGCAGGTATTTGGTTCTCCGAGTACGCCAATTCTTGAAAATCCAGAGCACCAGACAAGATGGTATTTCAAATACTTTTTGGGAAAATGTAAGTTGAATTTTTGTGAATGGGGATAATGAAAGTTCTTTATTTTCTATGGACTTCCGCTTCCATTCAATAATGTTTTTGTTTTCTCCTTGTTCTTTTAGTACATCAGAACTATGTTGGAATTGATGTGGAAAAGAATCCGTATTTTTTGTCTATTGTATCACAGGAGTCTGGCAATCAAGGATCACCCTTGAATAGGGCTATTTTGTTCCGGAAACAGGTGAGTTGGTTTATTTATTTTTTTTGGGTATTTGTTTTTATGCTGCAAGAGAGCTTGGAATTATACGAAAATTATTCAAGATAAGAAGGACAGCTTGATGAGTTTTCAGAAATTAATTACAATCTCGAAAAACATCTTCCTATGCCACAATTGCTCAGTTTATCCTTGCAACGAAAGAATTAATTTGTTTCTACAGTTTAAGTCGGAAGGAAGTATGAAACAGAATCTACCTAATTTAACTGCCAAGTCAATCGAGTGTTACCTTCTTCTGCAACACAATGTACGTTGCAATCTCAATATTTGGATCAGTTATACAAAGGGTGAAATCAAAATCACTAAGAAATCCTCAATTTGAAAAAAAAAATTTAACAGGAAAAGTATTTGAAAACTAGAAAAGTCAAAAAAATACACGGAACCAAAACAACAGCAAACATTCGATCTTTAAAAACAAATTTGACTTCTACCGACAAAAAAGAATGACAAAAGTTAACTGTTCATAAGCAGAGTTTTCAAGGCCAATCTCTTCAATCTGAGCAGCACAGCACAGAATCAGTGAAAACTTTAAAAAAAAAAGTTAGAACAAAACAACCACCATTTTTCTTCTTCTTGAAGAAGTAGTTATTGTGCTAAAATTAAATTTTATTTTTTTGACTCCTTTTTTATTTTATTTTTTTTTTTTTTAACTTTTTATAACAAATCGAAATTACCTTCCGTTCAAAAAACTACGTGCCAAAGGTCAAAATCTGAAGCCGAATTACCGCATTGGTGATCGAGTAATACGTGCATGAATTATGTGATTTTGGTTGGCATTACTTCTCAAACTATCGAGCACTTGAGGGCAACAATTTGACATTTTTTCATCAGTATTTGAACGAATTGAAGTCGATAAGTGAACAGCACACTAATGTTGTGTAATATAGAGTGTGTTTCAATAGAAAAATAGTACTCACTTACTCGATCACTGTTGCGGAAATTCGACTCCAGCTTTTGACAGTTCTTACCAAACTTGATCTTGCTCAAAAGGAGGAGCAAAAAAGCAGTTCTGAACTGCTCCAGCCCATTTGAACGCCAAAAAGATCAGATCAGACAAGAAGAGAAAAATTCTCATTGAACATTAAATTTTTTCATCTCATTCAAAGCAACGCTTTACAAATCGTTTGCTTGACAGTTGTTATATTTGTTTTTGCTGTGCACAATTTCTGTTCATAAAAATTTTTGTGGCAAAAATTGGCAAAGAGGGGAGGGAAAACTGTTTATTCTCTCGTGAGCACTGTCTTCTCCACACAGAAACCAAAAATTGCGGTGCTGGAATAGGATTAGACTGATTTTCGGTGCATTTCGTGACAATTTTCTGTATAAAGTAACAGACCTAATGTCATATATATGCTAGAAACCAGAGTTGGGAAATAATGATTACTTTTTGTAATGAATTAAAGGCTCAATTACAATTAATGTAGTGAAAGTAATGTTTTTTTCAAGTAATTGAAGAAAACACACCCATAATTACTTTTTTAGTAATTGATTACTTCAATTGTAATGCATTACATTTTTTAATTACGAATATACAAATACCTGCTGTTAATTCTTATTCTTTGTCACTTGAGTCAAAAATATTCATTGTTGTAGGTGTTGGTTTAGATACCGTTTCCAAACTAGAAATTTGCATGGTCGTTTTGTGTTTTCAACAATATCCTTCAACCAACATCCTTCTATAACGACTTCGATTTCGGGCGAGCTCTCTCCAGTTTCGCACTCCAAGTCGGTTGAGGTCTTCATCCAATTGATTGCGCCACCTAAGACGAGGTCTTCCCCTTCCGCGATTTCCCTGCAATGTGCTTTCGAAAACCCGTCGAGCCGGAGCGTTAGAGCCCATCCGGTCTACATGGCCCAACCATCGTAGCCTCGCGAGTCGCAATGCATACCTACTCTTCTAGCAATGCCCATGTCGCGGTGCAGCTCATACAGAGCTAGTTGTTATATCTTCTTCTCCACACATTGTCTTCGCATACGGGATCAAAGATCATTCGGAGAATTTTTCTCTCGAAACGACCGAGGGTTTCCTCGATAAGGTCAATGTTTCCGCGCCGTAAAGGAGGACCGGGATGACTAGGGTCTTTTTCAAAGTTACCTTGGTTTTTCTGGAGAGGTTTTAGTTTCTCAATTGCCTTCTTAACCCAAAGAAGCAACGGTTGGCAAGAGTTATTCTCCGTTTGATCTCCGCACTGATGTTGTTGTCCGTGTCTACAGCGGATCCTAGGTGGACGAAGTCCTGTACTACCTCGAAGTAATGTCTGTCTATTGTGACGTTTTGTCCAATTAGTCGATGTTCTGTCTCCTTGTTTGATGACAGCAGGTTGGTTAGTTATCCTCACGCACAACCTCACGTTGGGTCACCAGGAGCGCATCCGTCACCATCTCTACTTCAATATCCTGCCCCAGTATTGAAAGACTCTGAAAGACCTTTAAGCCGAATATGTTGGAGTAGCTCCTTCAGGGGTTTCTGCTTTTTTTTACTGCTGGAGTCCACCGTTGATTCTGTCATTCGAATTCATCCCGCTGGGACATTTACGCAAACGCTCTCGTGGACCACTGAAATTCGGGCAGTCTGTCATTGTTCGCAGAGCATTATAGTGTTGATCACAATTCTTTTGCTCCGCATTCCTTTGTCAACACTCGCACTTACTAGTATAGCAGCAACTCTGGACGAAGCATCCCAGGGCCCAGTGGATACCGCTGTCCAACTAATTGTACAGTGTGAACTCGGCTAATGACGTTACTTAATTTGAGTATTTACCAAAACTCTCGGTTGGTCCATTTCTTCCTCGCACTATTGAACCTTCTCTTATTGAGAAAAGCTAAATGAACTTAATGATGATTGCATACCAGGTCCTGATCATATCCCTGCCATATTTCTAAGGAAATGTTCGTAATCGCTTTCTCTACCCCTTTATAAAATTTGCACCTTATTCCTTTCATAAGGAGTATTTCCCCAAGTATGGAAAACCTCTTTTGTAACCATTATCTACAAAATCTAGTTGAATTCGTCTCATTCACCCTTTATGCCTTGAAAAAAAGAAAAGAAGTCTATGTTATTTCAACAGATTTTAATAAAGCCTTTGATAAAATTTCCCATAGACTAACTCTTTTTAAACTATTCACCCTCGGCTTCGAACCCATTTTATTGAGACGATTTTCTTCATTATTTGGAATATTGTTAGATATTATAGTGTTCGTTTTAGATCTACCCTATTATGTTCCTTTTAAGCTACCCCAGGGCAGTTATTTAGGTCCTCTTCTTTTCTTTCTTACTATTAATCATCTTCAATTGATTATTCACCATTCCCTTATTTCTCTCTACGCAGATCAAGTTTTACAAGATTATTTCTTCATCCACCGATTCTATTCATTTTCAACAAGAGCTCGACAACTTTTCCATCTGGTGTTCTAAAAACTGCTTGGAATTAAACATTTTCAAGTGTCAATCTATTACCTTCTCTCGTAAGCTCATCAAATCTCCTCTCCGTTGCTGCCAAACGATTTCACCAGTTGATAAGATTCGTGATCTTGGGATCATATGCGACCAGGGACTTAGTTTCATCTTAAACATTGATGATGCTACAAAAAAGAATTCTCTGATCCTCACGTAACCCGATCTCTTAACATTACTTTTGCTCGCCCATTCATGGAATACACCTGCCAAGTGGAAAGTCTAGTCACTTTTCCAACAAGTTCAGATTTTTCTAGATTTGAAAATATTCAGCGCTGTTTTCTTCGATTTGCTTTGAGAGGTAATTCTTGGAATAATTCCTTGATTCTTCCTCCATACATAGTGTCCGTTCTGGAGCCGTCGACTGCACAAGCCTTTACCACTCTTTCTTCCTTAACACCAATCCTCGAACGAAACTTACGGAATCTTCGCCTCTTTTACAAACTGCCTCATCAAACGTCATATGAACCTATCTCTTAAATCCTGAGTAATGTTAATTTGAGTTCAAACTTCCCATTAACGTTAGCTATTAGTTTCTTAGTTTTTAAGTTAGATTGCCCCAACCAAATTGAAAATATTAAACTAGATTCTAGATCCTAAGATTCCAACCTTAGTACAAAGTTTTTTTTATATTATTTTGGGAAAAAAAAATGCTTCTTTGTATTCTGTTTCTAGAGCAAAATTTGAATTCTGTTTGTTCAAATTAGTTTCTGAAAAATGTTTGACTTCCCTGTTTGGGCAACTTCTTTTTACACAGTAAAAGCCAATCCAATCGGGAAGTAGGTATGTGGTTAAATTGGAAATTTTTGTCGTCATAGTTCGCTTGATAAAAAAAGAAAGCTGAAAAACTAAAGAGTCTACAAACTCCATTTCATTTTTGTTCATGAAACATGAAGTTTCGCATCTTCGTGCTGTTACACATCGGAAAACTAATTCCTTTGACAAATTTATGAAAACGAACATTCGCGCGTGTCATGGTGTAATATTAAAATGTATATGCATTTATTATGTGTAACCCTGAAAACTCCTCAGACGTACAATAATGAGACAGTAATTATGAAATATGGCCCTCACTTGCGTAAGACCGCATCAATCATGATTTATGATAACCAAAATACCAATGCCAAATCAAGAACATCAAAACCACCCTCAATGTGATGTAGTTATGTATATGATTTACCTTAAACTAAAGGTCAAAGATTTAATCATTACATGTTACGTTGCAAATTCATGTCAGTTAGCCAAATCGCCTTTGGAGGGAAAGAGAACTCATGCTGTCAGTTTGAATGCTGTAATAGTGAGTCCTTTAAATAAAAAGGGGGAATGAAGAACCTGCGGAGCAGTCTGTGTTAAGTACTTCTAAAATATTCATAATCCGGTCAAGGAGTACCTAAAGACCACATCCCCGAAAGGAAATGTAAGGTTAAAGTCCGCCACCCCCTTTCTTTAGTAATGACTTGCTTGACTCAAACACAGTTGCAATAAAGTTGAAACTAGAAAAAGAACAGCAAATGCCAATATCCTCGTCGCTCTTTATTCCTTCACATTCCAATTAAACTTGAATATACACTCCTCCGAGCTCGAAACGACGTTCGAAAGAAATGCATTAGATCCTTAAAAACGGATTATACTGCAGTTTGTTACCAACTCACTTGAATTTACATAAATTTACTTATTTCCTTACAGGGTGCACAAAAAATTGCATTGCCATGCAGTGCAGGACAGAAATTGACGGTGAAACAAATTTTGGCCCACTTCTCGGGAATAGACTCTTCAACGAAGAACCCAAAGGAAATATTCTCCGCGGATATACAAAAGGATCTACTTCTGCTTGAGGAGCAAGAGGGTTCGGTTAATTTCAAATTCGGAGTGGTTTACATGCGACAAGGACAAGAATGTGATGACGAGATGCTAAGCAATGGTAAAGATATACTATACCAAGTTGACATTGTATTGCATGCTATGTTAATGTGTTCGCCCACAGAAGAATCCAGTCAAGACTTCGAGAGCTTTCTTGATGTATTAGGAGAACGGGTACGTCTGAAGGGATGGGATCGCTTCCGTGGGGGTTTGGATGTCAAAGGTTCGTTTAAATTTAATGTGGTTGTTGCTCTGTGGTTAATTAAATGTTAATATGCCTTCCCCTCGAATATGTGTATTAATTAGGTGATATGACTGGAAAATATTCCGTGTACACATTGTACGAGGGACATGAAATAATGTTTCATGTTTCAACTCTCCTGCCTTTTTCCCGAGATAATCGACAACAGGTGAGATTCTAATTAATACTAATTGCGAAGCCACAGATAAAAATAAATTGTTTTATTTTATTGTTTTTCGATCGACAGGTGGAGCGGAAACGTCATATTGGCAATGACATTGTCAACATTGTTTTTATAGACCAGAACTCAAATAACTCTGATAAAATACTTCCCACAAGTTTTGACCCCATGTGGATTAAAAGCCAATTTACTCGTATCCTTGTAAAATAAAATTTTTATTTTTATTTCTATTTTTTTAATCACTTTTTTGTATGCTCTAAAAGCGATAAAAGTTAAAATATTTTTCTTAACATGATTTAAAAGATATTTTTGCTGTTGTGACTAAGGTTGAGGACACTTATCGTTTAGCTATTTTCTGTGATGAAACTGTACCTCCGTTTGGACCAACTTTACCGGATCCACCTGAATTTACCGTGAGTTAAATAAGAGTTATTTACATTTTTTTAAAACTATATTCTCGATTGCCTTTAAAGTTTAACTGCGGTGCTAGCGTTGAGAGCACATATTGGGAAAGATTTAAAAAAGATTTGAAATGAACGTAAGGTGTCTTAATGTTGCCCTTGAGTCGGTAAAAGCATTTTGTACTAGGCAATGGGGTACTAGACAAATTGGTATCATCGTAGTTTTGCTCATAGGTGACGACTTCTGAGGTTCTAATGAATATTACGGTTAAATGATTTTCAGGGAGTAATGCAATTGGCCATTTCAAAAGACACAAAATATATTTATTATGTTCAACAGATAGAAGTGGTTCTTGATCATTTACTTTTTCTGGATGCAGACAGACTAAACGTATGATCCCCAAAGTTAGTAAGAAAGCTGCCACGTTTTTGATATCTCTTAGCAGAAAAGACTTATTGGCTATACCAAGGGTCAAAGGTCAACGCTTCAAAACGTGTAAGGCTTTAAGTGATACCACACTCTGTTAGTTCAAAGTAGAGAACAATGACACCGCAAAAGAGTTCGTAAGCGACTGTACAGCAGTTTTAGAATCAATTAGCATTAAGTCGGGGCACTTCTGTTGAATTATGCTCCATAACAGTCAGTGTCTTCTGATTTTTATACGAATATCTGTGCGTCTATTTAATTACACGTGTGTTATAAACACTCGTACACGTGTATCAAAAATTTACTTTCTCCCAAATTAAAAAAAACACGAGTTAAAGAAAATATACGTATTGTTACACTTTTTATTTCGCGAAAACTAAACTTTACGATGAATCGAAACTACTTGTCGCGATTGGATTTTCCGAATCCAATTAATAAAATAAAATAAACGAAATTTATAAACAATCGAAAGAAATGCACAACCGGTGTGCCGCGAGGTAAACAGACGGAATGTCAAACGCGCTGATAAACTAAAAAGTGTAACACTCAGCAGGTAGGCTGCTGACACCACGGCTAAACTCAGCTGGGCTGGGTTCGTAAACAAAAAAAGGTAAGCGTAGCGCGATTAAAGACGATCGCGAATAAAATGACCGATTAAATAATTATTACAAGACGAGTTAAAATGTATTGTATGTGTACTGAGAACAGGGTGTACTAAGAAAAGTGGGCGCCAGGAAATTTTGTGGTGAAATTTCCAAACCAAGAATGAAGTCTGTAATAGTTAAAATATCAAATAAAATACGCAAGTTAAATTCCCAAAGGGATTTAAAGCTATTTATTTTGTTTAACTGTTGGGAAAACCGTACAAATAGTTGGATTAAAAACCCAAATCTTTTCAACTATAAAATTACAATGGTGGACGGTTAGGTGAACCGTTTAAAAATGTAAACAAATGAAATAACCGAAAGATTGAAACGTTAATTGTTCTTTCCCGAAAAGAACAATTAATAAGAATTAAAAAGCGGGTCGCGTGTCTCACAATTTTGAGAATTTCGTTGGCAAAGAACAACCGAAACTATATTTGACAACACTTGCAAGAAAACTATAAAACTCTACTTATCTTTTTTTTCAGCTACTCCTTCCTCCTTCAAATTTTCTATGTTCGTCCGTCTGACGTTTTCTCCTCCTTTCTCAATTCTAATCCTTTCACTGACTCTAAACAATTTCCAAGAACTTTTCTTACAATTTTAAAAACTAATCTTCGAAACTTTTACAAACTATATCCAACTTTCACTTTCTAAACTTTCTTTTTCTCAATCTCAATTTGCAAAATAAAACCACTCGTTAACTAGGTCAACCAAGAAGTGCTTGATCTTGTCAGTTTGTCCTTTCTCGACTTTCAAATTCACCCACACATTCATACAATCAGCCAATCGTATCTCGAGGTTTTCTGTCACGGCTTTCTAGCACATGCAGCCTTATGGCTGACAAGCACCTCCGTTGTCGAATTCCAGCGAGACCTTTCACTCGCACAATTTTCCAATCACATTGAACTGAAAAAGTTGTTGGGGGTTTGCACCCAAAACTTATCCAGCTCATTAGTCGAGATCAG
Organism: Melanostoma mellinum; assembly: GCA_914767635.1. NCBI lineage: Eukaryota > Metazoa > Arthropoda > Insecta > Diptera > Syrphidae > Melanostoma > Melanostoma mellinum. The sequence goes on from OU612059.1 coordinate 75,164,726, forward strand.
ACCCCTCCCATAAAACATGTCGAGAAAAATGAAAGTTCCTGAAAGTTGAAAATAATACTTCTGGGCATTTTCCCAGTTACTCTACTATACAGGGTGATTCGCATAAGGTGTGACAAAAAGATAGGGTGTGTAGGTTGGACCTAGACAAGCAAAAAATCGTATGGGAGGGGGGGGTCCATTTTCCCCCGTTTAGGCGGGAGGGGCAATTTAAGAAAAAAATCACTAAAAATGCTAAAAAAATTATTTAAAAACAACGGTAATACCTACAGAGTCGTGCTATAGCATTTCGAAAAGCCAAAAACTTAAACATTAATTTAAATTTAAAAATAAGTTGTTCAAATAAATGGTTTTTGAAATATTAATTTTCAAAGTCAAAATTTTGAAAAAAAAAACAATTTTTTTTTTTTAAACCACTTTTTTCCAAATTTTACGTAATTAAGTAGTATTTTTCTGGCTTATTTTTAATGCTCTTATTTATTTTTGATCAAACACAAAAAACCGGATGTCAAAATAACCTGTAGTTTTTGAGAAAACCAAAAAACGACTTTTGTCAAATTTTTTTTTTAAATTTTTTTTTTTCGTTATTGGATTCTTAAGTGAACCTACGATAAAGGATGAATTTTCTCTTAAATTTTTTTATTGAGAATTCACTTAAAAGTCCAATAACGAAAAAAAAAAAACTTAAAAAAAAAAATTTGACAAAAGTCGTTTTTGTAATTTTTGGTTTTCTCAAAAACTACAGGTTATTTTGACATCCAGTTTTTTGTGTTTGATCAAAAATAAATAAGAGCATTAAAAATAAGCCAGAAAAATACTACTTAATTACGTAAAATTTGGAAAAAAGTGGTTTAAAAAAAAAAAATTGTTTTTTTTTTCAAAATTTTGACTTTGAAAATTAATATTTCAAAAACCATTTATTTGAACAACTTATTTTTAAATTTAAATTAATGTTTAAGTTTTTGGCTTTTCGAAATGCTATAGCACGACTCTGTAGGTATTACCGTTGTTTTTAAATAATTTTTTTAGCATTTTTAGTGATTTTTTTCTTAAATTGCCCCTCCCGCCTAAACGGGGGAAAATGGACCCCCCCCTCCCATACGATTTTTTGCTTGTCTAAGTCCAACCTACACACCCTACCTTTTTGTCACACCTTATGCGAATCACCCTGTATATTCTACTGAGTCAGGGGAAGGATAAAATTCACTATCAACTTTTTGAAAATTGAAGAAGGGAGGAAAAGCTTTTAAAACCAAAATGAACTACTTTACCCTATTCGGTGGATCTTTGCGCAGATTTGGGGGAAAAGGGAAAACTATTAACGTTTCATTCTTATGATTCGGCTTTACAAAAGTGAAAGTTAAATTTAGGATGTTTACACTTGCAGCACTACGCTACACAGTGTGTCTCATAGCGAAGTATGGCGTTCAAACGTGCCATTTCAATTGTTCACACCTGTGATATGTGTATGTATGTGTATACTGTTGTGTGTGTAATATCCTGCTTGTGTAGTGTGTGTAATGAGGTGTATGTGTGATGATGAGTGTAAAGATGATATATGTGCATGACGATAATGGGTGGATGATGTTATAAGTACATGGATGTAAGTATGTATAAATGATGATTATGATGTGAATGTCGAGGAATGAGCATGATGATGTTTGTGAGTTACGAAGTATGACATGACATTCGATTAAATAAATGGTGTGCGAGTCTCCAGAGGCTTCTGGCTCGACACACCAAACGCCGACATCAGTTCAGCTCGTCCGCTGATTACGACATGCACCTATTTTGTCATTTGCTCAAAGCTATGTTTCGATCACATTGCTAAGAGCAAACAACGGAGAAATGATGGGACGAAGAAATGATAGGGAAGGGTTTGAGGAAAAGCGAGGGATATCGAAATGTAAATAACTAAATGTAAGAAAGGTTTTTGTTGCGGGAAAAATTACCGTAACAGTATAAGGAATGTTATTTTTTTAATATCTGATGGTGTTTTACAAGATCGAACATAACCCTTATAATATTTCAAAAACTCGGACACACCCTGAAATGTAGATAAACGACTTTCATTATTTATTGAACGTTCTTTACCTTTACTTTACACCATCCATCGCCGCACACGTCTTCCCTCTTCCCTCTTCCCTGTTTCACTTTGTTTCCGTTTGAAAAACATAAATATTATTGTTGAGAACTATCCTTGCCGTGCCTTTCCCATAAAAAATCCTTTTTACTTTAAACGAAATACATAGTATAGTGATAACTAGCTTACTTACTTGGGTGGGCATTACAGCTCGGGGTGAACCTGGGCCTCAACCAACATCCTTCTATAACGACTTCGATTTCGGGCGAGCTCTCTAGAGCTTTGCGCTCTTAGCCCGTCAAGTCGGAGTATTGATGTCCATCCGATCTACATGTCCCAGCCATCTCGCGATCCGTACTCTTCTGGTTATACCTTTTTCGCGGTACAGCTCATTGTTGTACCTACTTTTCCACACATTGACGTCGCATACGGGACCAAAGATCATTCGGAAAATTGTTCTTACGAAATTACCAAGGGTCATCCGCTTTCGATAAGGTCCATGCTTCCGCGCCATAAAGCAGGACTGTGATGATCAAGGTCTTAGGCCGCGTTTCCATTTGCAAGTTAGCTCGCGGAAATCTTGCAGAAGTTTCTTGCAGTAGCGTCTACAGATATAGAGATAATTTTTTTTTTAGATAGATAATTTCTTTATTTCATGAAATGCATATTTTACAAAAGATTTTTCTTAAGAATAAGGACATGGCAATTTTGCCGTCTACATTGCTATATGAATTCTTGTAATTTCTTCTGCAATAAATGTCTTGCAAGAAGCTCGCGCATCATACTGTCACAATCTATTGCAGAGGTGTCTCCACTGGAGAGTCATTAATGTCGCAAGAAATTTGGTAATTTATTTGAAATTGTGAAGTAATGGCGAGAATACGTCAACGTTTAGGAGCTTCAATAACAATTGTATGGATAAAAAAGAAAAAGCGATCATCTTGGGCTCGCGATTGGATTTTAAGAAGACCTTCTGTAATTTACTAAACGAACTAAACATAGAAGACGCTCAACAATATTTCGATCTCACTTTGATGACCCCAGTTTATTTGTTAGTTTTGTTTTTAAAAGTGGGCCCTATTTTAAACAGCAGGACACTCGATTCCATGATTGAATATCAACGAAGGATAGACTTCTCTTAACGCTGAGATTTTTAACATCCATAAACAATCCATAAATACGTATTACACTCGTAACTTTCAATTGCGAGACAATTCACATACTCTCTTTCGACCAACTAGCCACGAGTGCGATATATACGAAGCTGTTTCGGTAAGCTGCAAGAACTGTCGCGAGTCAATGGAAACCTGTTTCAACCTGCAATTTATTGCACTCGCAAATACTCGCAAAAAGTAATGCAAGGACTGTCGCGATCGAACTTGCTTCGCAGTGATTTGCAAATCACTGTCGGACAGACTGTCAGACATTTCTTGCAGAAGTTTTCTTGCAAATGGAAACGCGGCCTTATACAGGATTACATTGGTTTGTCTGACGAGGGTTTTGTTTCTCAATTGCCTTCTCAACCCAAAGAAGCAACGGCTGGCAAGAGCTATTCGCAATGATGTTGTTATCCGTGTCTATAGCGGATCCTTGGTAGATGGAGTCCTGTACTACCTCAAAGTTATGTCTGTCCGTTGTGACATTTTGTCCAATTCGTCGATTTTCTGTATGCTTGGTTGATGACAACATATACTTCGTTTTGTCTTCATTAACCATCAAACCCATTTTTGCAGCTTCAGTTTCAATGCTCGCAAAAGCACCTATGACATCACGCTTTTTCTTCCCATTACGTCAATATCGTCTGCGTAAGCGAGTAATTGTATACAGAGTTTCGAAAGATTGTTCTTCTGGTGCTGACGTTTGAGTTTTGTACAATCTTTTCAAGTATGATGTTGAAGAAATCGCATGACAGTTTGTCGCCTTGCCTAAAGCCTTTTTCGACATCAAAGGTCTCGGTGAGTTCTTTACTGACCTTGACGGAGCAGCGTGAGTTCTTCAAAGTCATCCTGCATAGTCGTACGAGCTTTGCAGGGATGCTGAAACTAGACATGGCTCTGTACAGCTCGTCTCTGTAAATACTGTCATACGTGGCCTTGAAATCGATAAAGAGATGGTGGATATCGATATTATGTTCTCGGGTTTTTTCCAAGATATGCCGTTATGTGAAAATTTGGACCTATCAAGTTGTTGACGTGGGGCTTCAGACGTTCACATATTACAGCAGACAAGATCTTATAAGCGACGTTGAGGAGGATTATCCCTCTATAATTGGAGCAATTGTGAAGGTCTCCCTTCCTTAGGATCGGGCATACGATACTGAGGTTCCAATCATCGGGCATGCTTTCTTCCGACCATATCATGCAGATCAGCTGGTGCATGCTCCTTTCCAACTGATCTCCAGCTGCCTTGAAAAGTTCGGCATCAAGGCCATCTGCACCTGCAGTCTTATTTGATTTAAGTTTGCATATAGCAAGCTTAACTTCTTCTAGGTCGGGAGGACGGCATTCTTGATCATCGTCCAGGCTGAATGGGGCAGTCTGCCTGACAGCGGAATTTGTGTCCTCATCGCCGTTAAGCAGCTGCAGAAATGATCTTTCCAGATCCTCAGTAGCAACTGTGACTCTATAACTATGTTTCCCTGCTTTTCTTTACAGGCTTGAGTTCGGGGTTTGCCACCCTGGCAGGATCTTTCGACCTTTTGGTAAAACTTCCGAATCTCGTGCATGGCACCTCTCTATTTCCTCAAACGAGCGCTTCTCATGCTTCTTCTTTTTCTTTTTGAGAAGTCGGTGTTCTTCCCTTCTTCTCTCCTTGTAAATCTCGTTATACTGATCGTAAGCAGCCCTCGTTCGTGTTTGCATAAGCATTTGTCGTGCTCTTTGCTTGGCTGCATTTGCCTGCCTGCATTCTTCATCGAACCATGGGTTTCGTTTTGGTGGCCGAGTGACACCCAGAACCTCAGAGGCAGCGGTTCTGATGGCTTCTTCGCATTGCTGCCACTGGTCTTCAATGCTTAATGCTGGCGGCATGGAATTCAAGGAAAATTGAAGGGACGCTCGATTGGAAAAGGCATTGGCAATCTCTTGCGATTGTAGCTTTCCGACGTCATATCTTTTCACAGCGTTAGTTCGTGCGAGTCGTGAGCAAGATATTAACAGTCACCAATTAATGGCAATTAGGGCTTAAATTAGTGCAACTGTATAAACATGAACATAAAATCTGCTGGCAGCGAGTGGTTTTCATTCTGTTTGTAGTTATACGAATTTACAAGCGTACGACTACTAAACAGCAACAACGTTTTAGAAATGTCGTTGGAGAGTGATCTTATTTTCTAACGCAACTAGATTGTGGAATAACCTTCCACATCGATTGCAGAGAATCATATCGTAGAATTTCGAGTGGAGCTACTCAAGCACATATCAGAAAGAATTTGAAAAAAAATATTTATAGAGGTATGTATTTATGTTAATAAAAGGTCCACAATCTAACGTTTTTTTTTTTTTTAACTAGTGCTTATTTCGTGAATGGTACCACTATGCTCATGTCTGATTTGACAGATAATTAGTTTTATCCTTCCGCTGAACGAATATGTGGCGTTTTCGCTTCGCTAAGTGGGCCTGCGATCGTCTTAGAGAAGATGCCGATTTTGCCAAAAAAAAATCATCTTTCAGATGAAGCTCATTTTGCTCTTGACGGCTATGTAAACAAGCAAAATTGTCGCATTTGGGGCACAGCAAACCCGCACGCATACATTGAAAAGCCGATACACCCAAAACGTCGGTCCGGAGGCATAATTGAGCCATTTTTTGAAAATTACCAAGGAGTGCCCGTTACAGTCAATAGCGATCGTTATCCGGCCATGTTGAACGAATTTTTGCTCACAAAAATTGAAGCGGAGGATATTACTCGATGTTTTGCGTTCATTTAAAAAAAAAAGGCAATTTGGCGGACCCTTTACAAATACAATAAAAAGTAAAGATAATGTATATTAACTACTTTAAAAACAAAGTTAACGTTTCAATTTTGTAATCAAATTATTGTGATTAGCTATCAGGCGCAGATTCAAGGGGGGGGGGGGGGGGCACAGGGGTCATGTCGATCTCAACCAAGATTTGAGGCGACGGAGAGTTGAAAAGCTCCTTTCTGCAGTGGCTGCAGTAACAGGAAGCGTCACCAAAATCCAAAGCAGGGTATGAATAGACATTACTCTATCACGGCAGAAACCGAATCAGGAAGTTCACCGCCTTTTTCAACAATTCGGTTCCATTTTGCTACCCACAACTCAAATTCTGCAATAACGCTTGCAGGAGGAGTGTTCAGAAGCTTCTGGTACATGACTGCTACGAGATTAACTTCTTCAATGTCCTCCTCTGTATAAGAAGTCCGAGGCAGAAAAACTCTCAACCCAAAAAGCTTCATTACGTCTGGAGAAAGCCTTTCGGTGAGTTCCGTTAAAAGTTGTCTATAAGAGGAACGTAAACTCCTCTTCTAAAATATTCCTCCGGGGTTTGCTCTGTTTGGTGATTATGTCGATGTTTTTGACGAGAAACAACGCGTGGTACTTTCAACTCGACACCCAACTGTGTTGCAAGATTTTCAGTTTCAGAAAAAAACCGTTGGAAAACAGAATCAGCATCGCTTCTTTTCTTCTCAAGCACAGTTAAAGTAGAGAAAACTGCAAACAAACAACTGTCATCAAATGGTTATTTTGATTTTATAAAGGAAACCACCTTTTTTTTAATTTGAAAATCAGGCAAATATGCTCAAACATTCGGTTCTCTTGATGTTTACTCCATATTATTCCATTTAAAGCATCCGTCAAATGAATCCTTGTTTTATATTTTTTACTTTTGTTGTTTATTTTCTGGTTTTTGTTCCGTTTCCTTCTTTGTTTATCGCAAAATACAATGAAAACTATCCTGATTTCAACGACACTGAAATCAACAATGGACTGTTGTGCTTTCAATGTTTTGATTGCAAACTGAAGTTAGCCACGATGCCGTAAATGGCGCGAAGCCATTTGAAAACACACGAGGAAACGTTTCAGAAAAAAATTTATTGACTAAGACATTTCTTACTTTTAAAAGTACATTTTTATATAAACAATTTATAATCCTAACTAATATTATAAATGTGAAAGTCCCTCTGTCTGTCCGTCTTTCTATGTTACCATCTCCCGCCCAAACTACCAAACTGATTGATATGAAATTTTGTACAGAGATAGTCTAGAACCAGAGGAAGGACATAGGCTATATATTTTATCCCTAAATTCCCACGGGAACGGGAACGTATACGGGAATTTAGAAACTACAACACCGATTTCAAAAATTTTTCCACCGATAGAATGCTTTACTATCCCAAAGTAGCATAAACTTTAATTCATCCTTATATTCCTGCGGGAACGGGAGTCCTTACTAATATAATAAGTGCGAATGAAGCTCTGTCTGTTTGTCGTTCTATGTTACCATCTCCCGCCCAAACTAATAAACCGATTTAAATGAAATTTTGTACAAAGATTGGACTGAACTTAAGGACGGACATAGGCTTTATTTCATTCGAATATTCCCTCGGGAACCGGTCCTCACTATTATTATAAATGCAAAAGTAGCTCTGTCTGATCACCTTTCTATGTTACCATCTCCCGCCCAAACTAATAAACCGATTTAAATGAAATTTTGTACAAAGATTGCTCAGAACCTTAGGAAGGACATAGGCTATATATTTTATCCCTATATTCCCACGGGAACGAAAACGTATACGGGAACTTAGAAACTACAACACCGATTTCAAAAATTTTTCCACCGTTAGAATGCTACACTATTCCTGAGTAACATAAACTTTAATTCATCCACATATTCCTACGGGAACGGGAGTCCTTACTAATATAATAAGTGTGAAAGAAGCTCTGTCTGTCCGTCGTTCTATGTTACCATCACCCGCCCAAACTAATCAACCGATTTAAATGAAATTTTGTACAAAGATTGCTCAGAACCTGAGGAAGGACATAGGCTATATATTTTATCCCTTAATTCCCACGGGAACGGGAACGTATCCGGGAACTTAGAAACTATGACACCGATTTCAAAAATTTTTCCACCGTTAAAATGCTACACTTTTCCTGAGTAACATAAATTTTAATTCATCCACATATTCGTACGGGAACGGGAGTCCTTACTAATATAATAAGTGTGAAAGTAGGTCTGTCTGTCCGTCGTTCTATGTTACCATCTTCCGCTCAAACTAATAAACTGATTTGAATTAAATTTTTTACAAAGATTATTCAGAACCTGAGGAAGGACATACGCGATACGCCATATATTTATTCCCTATATTCCCAGGGGAGCAGGAACGTTTACGGGAACTTTGACACTATGGCACCGATTTCAAAAACTCTTCCACCGTTGGAATGCTCCATAATCCCTGAGCAACATAAACTTTTATTCATCCCCATATCCCTCACGGGAACGGTCACCATGTTTCCACGGGAACGGGAGTCTTTACTAATATTATAAGTCCGAAGTTAAATCTGTCTGTCTATTTCTCTTTGTTACCATTAACTGCCCAAACTATTGAACCCATTTTTATGAATTTTGGTACAGAGACAGTCTAGAACCTGAGGAAGGACATATATGCTATGCAATATGTTTTATCCCTGTATTCCCATGGGAACGGGAACTTGGAAAATACAGCACCCATTTCAAAAAATGTCCACCGTTAGAATACTACACTATTCCCGAGTAATGTAAACTTCAAGTCATCCTCCGGAAACGCCCTCATGTTCCCACGGAAATGGAAGACTTTATTAACATTATAAATCCGAATTTAACTCTGTCTGTCTGTTTTTCTTTGTTTATATTTACCACCCAAACTATTGAACCGATTTATATGAATTTTGGTACAGAGATAGTCTAGAACCCGAAGATGGACATCCTTACTAATATTACAAATCCAAAATTAACTCTGTCTGTTCGTGTTTCTTTGTTACCATCACCCGCCCAGCAAACTGATCCGATTTAAATGGAATTTAATTAAGAGATAGCCTAGAGCCTGAGGAAAGACATAGGCTTGATAAGTAATCCCTATATTTCTACGGGATCGACACCGTAAACGGGAACCTTAAAACTGCTGGGTCGATAAAAGTTCTTTCACTGCGGGGTGATTTCTGTCAAACTGTCGAAAATACATTAGACCTGAGAAGAAATGTCTATCTTGATCTTCAAATAATAATTGGCAATCGGGAATGGCTGTTTGAAAGGCGATTTCGGCGCCGACTAATGAGATAGTTAACCATATAAACTAATAAAATATGTTTGACGTATTGGGGGACGTTGGCGAATGTCTATCAATAGACAATATAATGGACACTGAGCAACTCACATCAAACCCTATATAGTTTCTCAATTTCTTAGGATTATTAGGAGTGGCAGCAAGTTGGTGTTCCAGTGCCAAAAATGAGTAATCCAGAATTGTACGCAGCTACAAATTACACATCTGGGATGCGGCATTAATAATGACTGGACGTTTCGATTCCCCGTTTTCCTTTAATTCCCACTGATTTGAGTTGCAGGTGTTCGTTTCGAAAAAAATCCCATGGCAACTTTATGTGGCAGAATCACGTGTATCAATCCCACAAAACCTTTTTATTTCGCAAAAGATGGAAAAAATAAGAACGTCGTGTGCAAACATATACTAAAATAAAATAATATAACAATGGTTTAGTAAAACGCATGAATGTGTCTTATTTGCAAAATAAATAGCCTAAAAAATTCATAATGCTGCCGAAAGTCACTATTCCACGCGGACGAAGTCGCGGGCACAGCTAGTTTAATATAAACAACAGTTTATTTTTGTTATATTTGATTTTTTTCTATCCCGTGACCCGCTCCGGAAAAAAATTCTAGATCCGCGCCTGTTAGCTATAAGATTTATTCTTGAAGTACGATGTTGAACATTTTTTTGATGAGATAAGTTGTCTCTTAAGTTCTTTTATATTCTCATACATTATCAACCTGGGGCTCTTGTGTTCTTGATACACCGGCTGGCCACTGTTTCTTAATATTTAATCTAGGAACCTTCTTTTATTTGCTCCTCGTCAGTTCAATTTAAGAAATTGCTTTTTTAAAATAAATGCTAAAGGAAACTGCAACTCAGGACATTTTATTGTGTTGTACACATTACATAAAAACCCCTAGTTGAAAACGATTGGGGCTCAAGATATTCGGATACAATTTTCAAGTAAAGAAACAGAGTGCCCCCAATTTTACTCCTTGAACAAAACTGACCCTTATCACACTAACCTTTTAAAGATAAACTCGATTCCAATTTGCAAATGCTTATTCTCATAGAAACTCCTTTTCTCTTTTTTGTTTTTCTTATTTTGTAGGATGTTTTCATGTTCCGTGAGTTTCTTCTTGTTAAATTAATAAATGCAGAAAAAGCAACATTTCAAACACCAACATTCTCACAAAAACGTGAGAGGACTCTGGAAATGCTTATAAAGGATCTGCACGAGGAATACGTACACGACAGCAAGTTGGTAAGTGCATATCCCTGCTATAACCAACTTATCGAATGATTCTATTCACACCAAATGTTTGGTGTCATCTATAGAATATGTTAAACAGACGGGCATTCTCCGAGGTACTGTACGATGTGCCACGTGCCTCAAAACTCAAAGAAGATGCTAGACAAATTGAATTTGTTCGAATCGGACAAGCTCTCAAATTGGAAGCTATCGTGCGTGGAGATGCTCCAACTAGTATAGCTTCGGCTAGTCCTTGTACGATATTCAAGAAACCGCCATGGGAACCGCAATGCTTTTATCCAACATTTCAACATCGGGGAACCTTGGCTGGGGATTCGTTCAACCATGATTGTGTATTCATGGCAACCGATGATGGTACTTTCCTCATAAAGGGTAAGTTAATTTGAAAATCTTTAAACGTCCGTAACGTAAAACAGTAATGTAAAGTGTTACTGATATGTTTTGTTTTTCACAGATGACCAATCACTGCAGCTAATATTTGATAAGACGTTTTTTGTGAGGCAATTGAGTGTGCTTGAGGAACATGGATTGTTGCTAATTCGCGGTGGATCTGTTACAAATCGTGATTCAAATCGAATACATGTTTTTCGATTGCGAGAGTTTAAGGATGAATCGATTCGAGTGCGGAGCCGTAATGAAGTTAAGGACAGACGAATAGAACGCACAAGAGGTTGCCATTTGTATGCGAGCTCCAAAATCAATGGTGGTCATTTGCGACTGGTGGTTGCAGTTAATAGGAAGCTTCAATTGTTTCAATGGAAGCACACAGCTGCCTGGGCTTCATGGTGTGCGGAGAGTGATACCGAAACTGTAGAGGGTTTCATTTTTCAAAAAGAAATTCAGCTTTGTGAATCGCCAGCTATCATGACGCTGCTGGAGGGACCCACAAATACCAATGCCGGAGGTTTAATTTGCGTTGGATATAGGTATGGATGTGTGATTTTATTTAACAAGTATAGACTTAAAGCCAATTTACAAGACAATGAAAGACACATAAAATAAAATTGAATAAATAGGGTAGCGCCCTACGGCCTATCGCAATTCTCACAACCATACCTTAAAAGAGAATGGAGGGTACCTACAATTTTCTGCCGGTTTCGAACGGTTAATCGACAAAGTGCTTTTCATGGCAATGAATCTACTACTTGCCGTCTTCTTGCCAGTTTCTCGTGAAAGGCGATACCCAAACACCTGTTATAATTTTTGCCGTCACGACAAAACAAATGTTTGAAAATGCTGCGTTTTTCGTGTATGTAGGTATTTTCATACACTGCTGAAACTGCAAAACCCCTTTGGTTTGAGAGGTCCTTGATTTCTCTTAGGAGCTGTCATTACATGTAAGGTCGAAGTAGAACTCCATACCATTCAATTCAATGAACCAGAAAATTGTGATTGGAGTTACACTGGCGAACTTTTAAATTAGTATAATATGACTTTTTGAACTTGTTTATTGTTTTTTTTTAATGTCGTTATGTCATGTCCTTACGAAAGCCACAGTAGCCAACTTTTTCTGGAAAAACGCCATTGGTAGTAGTTTTTCATTTTTTATTCAAGTTTTTAGTGAAAAGCACATTTTATAGTCGTCTTCACTAACGAGTCTCAATAAAACGTAGTACGCATTAATGCAACTTTGTTCCATAAACTCCATTTACCAACCATCCCTGTTGTTTACTTCTGAAAACTGTCTTATTTTTGTTCACTAATCGTTGTTGTTTCCGATGTGCGATGTTTTGCAAACGTGAGTATAGATTCCCAATAAAACACGGCTAATATTTGAGATTTACAAATAAAAGTTCTAAGAATGAAATTTTTTGTTTTAAAATCTGCGAGCATAGAAGGTGCTCTGCCTTGTAAAGTTGGCGAGTTTCTTACATTTTAATTAAAAGGTATCTACATTCTACATTTACCTGTTTCTTAAATAAATAATGGGTATGCTCTCGTCGCGTCGCGTCGGCTTGAGCAGTGCTGATGGTCGTTGGCCGTAATTGTGATGAGAGGGATGTTCGATGATGGCTTCGATCCTGCAAGCTTTTGTAGACCCGAGATTTTGGATGGGTTTCTTGGTGACTTTAACCTTTGTTGTGCTGCTGTCTTCTATCGATATTCGGAATGAATGTCGTCCACAGCACAAAATTTGGCAGTTGCTCTGCTCTCTTGTGTCTGTCATATTCCTGCTTTCTTCTATGAATTAAGAGCAAGTGGAGACACAGCGTGACGGATAGATAGCAAATGGAGATATCGGTCGTAGGGGGATGGGTTACCAGCAATTATTAACAAGAGGACTGAATGGTATGGAATTTTCCTCAAAATTTTGGTCCGGATCACCTATGGGGACTATTTTTGAGGTTTCGTTGAGCTTATGGTTGAATTTGGTTTTCTGTGCAAAGATATGCAAAAGCGAAGAGCTTTACGCCTATACTTGCACTTCCTTCGTAGGACCTATTGTGTGCCATATAGGGAAGCAACAAGTTATTATGAGACGAATTAGTTGCTTGTAAAGCAGTAAGCAGAAGCTTCGTTTTCTTACTTTCTTTAGAGAACGTTGGTTAAATTTGAACTTTTCGAAGAAAATAACTCCAAGGTATTTAAAGCTTTGGTTAGAACAGATAATTGTGTTATCGGAGATCCAGGGACAGGAGTTTAAATCTTGTGGCTATGCCATTACGTGAGGTATTCTTAAAGCAGATCAACTCTGTTATAGTGGGATTGATTTTAATTCCCCATTGTATGTAGTACTCCCAGAGCCTGAGGAAATTCCTTCCTTTCTATTACTTCAAGCTAGTGTATGCAAACATTAAATTATTTACAATTTTCGGGTTTAGCCTGGTTCGTTTTTCGGTTATCACATTCCCAGCTTATGAGAAAGCTAATTCTGGAGGAGCTGATGTTGCAGGTATGCAATATAATATTTTGCCTACTTCATATGTTTTTGTGTTCAAACCACCACTGATGAATATATTGACAGGATCTTTTGTATCGGATGCAATATATTCACTGATTTCCGTTTCAAATGAATCCTGTGTACTACATTCCCCAATACCTAAATCGTGTGAAAGCATAATATGATAAAATAAAAAATAATAATTTAAAAAAAATAATGGCATATAAATGTACTATCTTGTACAAAATAATTTCGAGAACTATTTCCATACCAGGAAAATAGTAACATATGTATTCGGAAAAATATTAAAACTGGAAATTTTTTTTATGAATAACTCATTCATCGATTAACCCTTTCTATATTTTGTTGCACTTTTTTCCCGACGAACCGAATCCAAACGAATCAAAACGAATCCACAACTTGGATTATATTATATACAAATACTTTAATTAATCGTACGTATGATTAATTAATGATTTTAAGACGAATGTTTAACAAATATGCACACCGATGTGCCGCGGCGATGTTGATCGGATTTTAATTTTATGATGAACTGTCAAATGAACATAAAAACAAAATACATTTTGATGCTGCAAATGAGAAAAAAAAATGACTAATCTTCGTTTAGATCTATAAAAATACCATCCAAAAACTAAGCTGGTGCTATATTCATTGCTTCCTGGTGTCTTGCGTAACCCAAATACCATAAAATACTCATGACATGAGCGCAACAACCAACAGTCCTCATTCCAACGAGACAGTTACAATAGTAAGCTTTTATTGCGTTCGAACTATGTGCTACGTTTGCATCGCTATTCACCAAGATGTAAGTGAGATACACTTTTCTACTTACATGCCTGGATTTGATTCGCCCTCGTAATAAAAAGTTATTGTTGCCTATAAGACTATTATGAGCAGTATAGAGGTAATTCGCATCCGATCTTCGCAGACTTCGATTGTATAGGTTCCCTGGTCTTTTAAATGTTCACCACAGTAGGATCGAGCCTGGTTTATTTGGTCATTCCCCAATGATATCATACGAAGTTCTTGAATAGAGAGTTGTGGGAAATTACTTAAATTCGGGATATTACCATCGATGCGGCTGAACATGGCTCTGGTTCTGTTAAGATTATTTTCTCTTACAAAGGCACCTAAATAATTAGGAGTATTAAAGCGATTTAAAGCCAGTTCTAGCAGAATGTTCGCATCAGCACTATCTTCAATGGTTGGATGAAACTTATTAAGAATTGCAGCTGCAACTTTGAAGTCGTCCATCGAATGACCAGCAGCTAGATTAAAAAAATCTTGCCGAAATAGTTTAAAATCCCTTTTAAATCGTCCGTTCACGACTTCAACGACCCATCTGACCATAGTTACACACCTGGATCTATTAGCCTGCTCTGTGGTAAGTTGAAAGTTACCTTCAGCAACGGATTCAGGCATGTAAGTCTTATATCCTTGAGATTCAAGATGTGGGATTGCGTCTCTGAATCCTCTGTCCAAAATAAAAACATCGTTTTGTCTAAAGTATTGCCTGAACGTTCCATAATCGTCTCTGAACAGATGTTTCATTATGTTAGCATCAGATACAGTTGCAGCATAAGGTCCTATAACGTCCAGGATATACCCATCACAGCATGTGATCACAAAAGGCTTAACCAGATTTTGATACTTATGTAGGCTGCATGATTGTTTCTGGAAGCCGTAGTTTGAACTTTTTTGAAGGTACACATTATGTTCCATCGCAAATGACTATAGATGGACGATCATTTTCATTTAAATTGATGTTTCCAAACAGTCCGTTGGGAATAAGTCTGTTCCTTCTAGATACTTCCTGAACAGTTATATGCTGAAAACCCAAGTTAAATGGCACAAAATAATCCATCAATGCTGTTCTTGCAGCTGTTGAGTACCGTCCTACAGTCGTGTGATCCATGTTTAAGAGACAGGAAAGTCTACGATCACTATCGCCAGACCTTAATTTTGCCAAATAGGTAAAAAGCTCTATGGTACGTAATGCTGGAACATAGCTCTGCAGTTCCGCAAACTCTGTAGGGGTAATACCAAGCCAATAATAACATAAATGAGGATTGATAGTACTAATATCACTAACATCAATTGCCCTCATAGAAGTATTACTTAAAAGCGACAACATTTCATCCATCTGCGCTCCAGTGAAGTCAGAAACATTGCTATCCATATCAACCAATGACGTCCAGTTGCGAAGTGAAAGATGGGAACTGCATTTTTTTCTCATTTGCAGCATTAAAATGTATTTTGTTTTTATGTTTAGTAAAAAACAAAGTAGTAACTGCGAAGAATTAAATGAAAAATGCATTTCCTGTGGAACATATTTTTTGTTTAATTTTTTTTAGGAATTGTGTATAATGTACGTGATATGCTTTATGTATGATAGCGTAATTGTATATCAAATTCAAGCTAACCAATTAAGGATTAAAGTGGTGCAAAAAAAATTATAGGTCATCACTGATTTTTTCGAGATATTGGCTGTCAAACGTCAACGAAAATGTTTTTTTTTAAACAACTTTTAGGTCTGTTTTTTCGAAATATAAGGCATTTTGAAAACTGTATTTTGAATGAAATGAAAGATGTTTTTATGATCTTTCATATGATACCAAAATCATTGTCCTACGTGCTATGCTTTTCGAGATATTCGTAATTATTTGCAGAAATGTAAGATTTTTCCCATTTCCGGCACTCAACTTCAAGTCTAATTATCTCAAAAACCAAGACCGAATTCAAAAATATTTGGCAGGCTGATTGGGCTGAACGTAAGCTTTCATTTGGTACTAGTCTCATAGGTGTACGCTCTGGGCCCAAGTATGCACCACCTCCTTTATATTTTTGTTCAGGAAACCTTTACAAGTATAGGTATAAAACCTGAAATCTTTTCGTTAACAATTGGTAGTGTACAAAGTATGTAAAATCTGGCGAAGAGCCAGTTAACAATTTAAATGGTATGATATTTAAGTATACGAAGATGGGGTTTTACCCAGGTTAAAATTCAAAACAACAACTTGTGTGCACAATACCCCCGCAAACAAACGACTCTTTGGGAATTTTCCCGAAAAGACAAAAAGGTTAAATGGAGGTCGCGCGTCCTGCAATCTCAGGATTAATTACGAAAGCGAAGGGTTACCGAAACCACAATATGACTCAATAATCAAAGCCAAAACAAACGTACTACTAACACTTTTTCACTTTTATGGGAATATACTTAAATTTTTCTGCTGCCGAATCCTGCCTGAGTTTTCTTGCCCGTACTGGCAGTAACTCCTCCGAATGCCTGCTGTGTTTTTTGATGGGAAAATTTGCTCTCTACAAAAAAACTTCCTGGAATTGCATTGAAATTTTGCTTCGTTTTCGAGTTACATTGAAAAAACGAGTGAAGATGGTTTAGAGCCCAATTCCTACCCTTCATACCTACATTATGGGGTGTACTCTCAAGACCATTTCTCGTTTGCTTGTCTCTGGCACAATTCGCATTC
Organism: Melanostoma mellinum; assembly: GCA_914767635.1. Classification (NCBI taxonomy): domain Eukaryota; kingdom Metazoa; phylum Arthropoda; class Insecta; order Diptera; family Syrphidae; genus Melanostoma; species Melanostoma mellinum. Next base: position 75,181,741 of record OU612059.1, read on the forward strand.
GGAGGTCGCAAGCAGCATATCTTTTGACTCTTTTCTAATGGATATGCCGTCTGACACGATGATCCCAAGGCTGAAACTGCGTCAAAACTACTCAGTCAACTTTTCTTCTGTTCGGGACTGGTTCGCTCCAGAATCTGAGCCTGAAAAGAACTGTTATCGAATCTTAACAGATGGCTCCAAAACCGACGAGGGTTCTGGTGCTAGTGGCTTTGTGGAGAGCGACGATATACGACTGTAGATACACCTCTTTAGGATCATACGCATCCGTTTTCCAAGTGGAGGCTTATGCTACCCAAATGGCCTTGAGCCATGTAACGAACAATGGAAGGACGGGAAGAACTATCTTTGTTTTCAGCGACAGCCAAACTGTGCTTAAGGCCCTTCTCAACCCTCTAACTATTTCGAAAGTGATCCACTAATGCAAGAGCTCTCTGAATGCGGTCGGAAGATTAAATTCCTTGAGTCTCATTTGAGTTCCGGGCCATCACGGCATAACTGATATAAGATCGCCACCGATGAACTTGCTAGGCAAGGATCTCAGACAGCTTTCTGTTCCGTCGCTAGGTCTGCCAGCGTCCTCAGTGAGGGATTCAATCAACGATTGGATCTGTGAAAAGCAAAACCGTAGATGACGTCAATAAGAAGACTGCAACATTTTTGCTGTATCGTAGCAGAAAAGAATGCAGAAAACCTATAGGCGTTACCACAGGGCACTTCTCTTTTGCAAGACATTGAAACGTGTTAGGCATAAGCGATTCACACTCTGTGAATCTTGTGGAGAAGATGACGGCACCACAGAGCACTTCCTCTGTGAATGTCCTGTTTTTTCTCGCATGAAGTTACAGATGAACTCGGCGCATACATGTTGAGGGCTGGTAACTTAGGCTCCTTATCATGGTAGCATCATTTGGCTTTTCTCCGAATATCTAGAAAGCTATGACAAATTGAAGGTTGCTATCTGGTAGTACAATGGATCGGTATTTAGGTCTGAGTGCTCCAACTGGTATTTTAAAAACCTCCAAAAGAAAAAAAAGCTTGTGTATGAATTCGCAATTCACTAAAAAACAATATACCGGGCATAGCTTCAGGAGATTTACTTTTATTAAACAGAGGTGGATATTAAAAAAGTTTGGCACAACAATATGAAAATTAAAACGAAAACTGTTTCTTCTAGCAACTGTTCATTAATGTTGGAACTACCTGTTAAGCTATTCAAAACTATGTCATCAAAAATATGGGCAATGATAATATAGGCGCATGAAAAAAAAATGGACCCGACTAAGTTGCACGAACTTGCGATATCAAAATCTTAAAGCTGAGTACAAGGTTTTAGTAAACTCTCACTTCGTCTTCCAAACCACTGTAGCGCATTCCAAGCGAAATTTTAGGCTAAGAGAATCTTCACATTCTTAGAAATAGTCACTTGCCGCTGTTTCCACGAACTCATTAACTGCCCTGAGAATCTCTCATGGAGTTGGATGAATAACTCAGTATTCACCTTTTTTGGGTCCCGCGGCACAGATCCCTGTAAGCCTGATGAACTCAAAAGAAATGGAACCACGAAACCAATCTCAACCAGCAGACTGAACTTTGGTAATCTAATCGTAATCGCACTATGCAAGCTCATGCTAAGGTAAGATGCCACTTATAAAACAAACAGCAGCTGGAGAAATACCACTACCTGTCTGGCAACAACACAGATATGGCCAAAACAGGATCTAAAACGCATAAGGCAGTTGCTATCCATAAGCAGATTGTGCAATGGCACCGAAATTGGTGTCATTACCGGACATTGCCTTGTAGGTAGACACACCACAAGACTGCGTTCCATCCAACGACTTCTGCAGAAGCTGTTTCGACGAGGAGGAAGAAGATCCAATCCAATCACAGGTCCCCTGTTCAAGTCCTGCACTCACCCAAAAGAAAACTGCATCTAGGAGACTACTTCTTAGATGATCCAAGCGAGCTGGTGAACACAGATACCCGTCACGTGTCACCTCTATCGCTATATTAAAAGCTCCAAATGGTTTAGTTGTTTGATAGGTACTCTCTCACAAAGAAACTACTTCCATTAATAATTTATTCAAATGAATGAAATGAAAGCGTTGTATTCTCTGTGCCGAGTGGATAACTTACTGCTTTCCTTGAATTTGATTACTCGTATTAAGTGCTTTTTATATTAGGCAGACATATTCCCAAAAGTTGAACTCAAAAATGATTCATATAACATTTACCTAAGTGTATCGTTAGCTAAAGGTGTGGTTGGAGCTATTGATTAATAGATAGATGATAAATAAGACTCTAATGACTGAACTTGACACCTACTCCCTAAAGTGTACCGAGCGTTACAAGAACTGAAAGGAAATGTTAATGAATCTTTGAAAGTTTAATCCTCGAAATACAAGCATGAGCACTTAAATTTATTTCATATAAGGTGCTTAAATTATTTCATGAAAGTTCAGCCCTTATCTAATCACATCCAATGAAAAACTTTGCAACAAAGTGCAACTTCGTGTCATATTCACATTTTGACTTACACATTTCGCATGAAGAGAACGATGTACTGGTTGTTCTAAAAAAATTTTTTTCCTTTAATCTGAGAATAAGTTTCGTTTTTTGTCGACATTACTAAGCGCATACCTTTAATTAGTCAGATGGTAGTGATCTGTTAATTGGATTTGAGTTAATTAAAAAGTTGAAGCGGTAACGAGTATTTTCACCCAATTTTTATCCAAAACAGTGAAAAAGTTTTACCTATCATCGGAAAAAAGGGGAAAGTTTTAAGCCTGGAATTCCAAATATTTTTCCATGAGAAGTTTTACTATGATTATGTTCTGAGAAATTATATCAAAAAAGTGCCTCATATGGTTGACAATTAAAAAGGAAGTAAAACGACGAATCCTTGGGATTACTTTGTAAAATTATTACTTTTTTTGAGAAGTGGTCGTTGGCATTTTTGTTCAATCGTCAAAAAAAAAAATCAGTCAAATCGTCGGAAAACCCACAAAATGGATTTCCTGAAAAAAGTACGTTTAATTTTTTTTTCTTTTTTTAGTCTCAGAAACTAAGAAAGATTTTCACGTTTGGTTTTGTAAAGCAGTGGTTTGCGGATACAAAAACCAGTGTTTTGGATTGACCCGCGTAAAGTCCGGACCTGAATCCGATTGAGAACTTATGGGTAGACGTCGAGAGAGGATTAAAGTCCAAAAAATCAAAAAATTCGGACGAGCTTTTCAAAAACATTAAGGAGGTCTAGGACGGTATAGCACCATCAAGATGCCGCGCTTTGGTTGAAAGTATGGAAAGAAGATTCGCTGTTTTTATACAAAGAAATGGATTCCCTACAAAATATTAATATTAACTCTATGTTAAAGTGAAGATTTTTAATGAAATACCATTTTTTATGTTCTGTTTCTAATTGTATGGCCACACAAAATTTTAGTTAAATAGTTTTTTTTTTGTATTTGATATTGTCTAGCTTTTTTCTAGTATTAACTTTTCAATGTGTACTCTTATTCATAAGCTACAAATTAAACCTCTTTTCAACCTGAAGAAATGTCTTTTAAGAAAGTTATGCATGCTTATATTACTATATGGGTGCCGTTTCTAATTGTGTGGCCACCACTGTATCTAAAGTTTGAATGGTAACGTGTAAGCAAATAATTTTTCAAGGGTCAAATATGTCGAAAAAAATGCCGAAAATTCAAATTTTAGAGTTAAAAGACTCCCAAATTTAGAATTTTAAACTTTTTCATTCTTTCTTAGGTATATCCTTCCTCTTAGTATGTCAATCAAAGAATGAACTCAGATAATTATTTTTCAGACCAACCGAAAACAGTGGCAACTGCAGCAGTGTTTTCGATGTCACCGGAAACATTCGTCCGGAGAGCTTCAATAACGCCGCAATTTTGTTGGCCATCCCATAGATAAAAATTTTTGTGAATACTGGACAGCTCTAATTAACAATTTTCCTAATTTTGAAAATGATTGGGAAATTCTATTCCCTCTAAAAAAATTCTAAAAAAAAACACGTTTTCTGCGCTCTTAAACCGGTTTCCTGCCTTAATTTGCCGCGTATATAAGTACACCGTCTAAAGGAATTTGGTGGAAATACACGTAAACTTAATTCGAAATTTAAATTTGGGAGATTGTTTGCATATATGTTTGTCTTTTGCTCACATTCTACTGCATTCGTGTTGTCAAAAAAAGTTGTTTGAATCTAAAAGATGGAAGTGAGTCCTCGAGAGTCGAGACTAATTGTTCTGGTGAGGTAATGAATATCAGCCGTATTTATGGACATTGCCGGCAAAATATACTTTTTCCTACAAATCAGTGTACATTGATCATAATTCATAAATAACAAACCGCGCACAAGTGTTATCACTTTGTACGTCAAAATCAAAATTCTCAAAAACAATTGTTTTATATTCAAGAGCGAGAAGGCAGACATATATGTAATTTGTTTATTTTTTTTTTTTTATTGCATTGGCGATATTTTTTCGGTGAAATAATTCACGTGTAAAGCTATTTACGTCAGCAAAAAGGAATTAGTGCGAAGTCTGGTGATATACAGGGTGTTCCGTAATTCGTTTTACATACTTCGGGATGTGATTCTTGGCGATATTCTAAGAAAAAATTGTTTGACAGTAAAGTGCGTTTCTCAACTTTGACATCACTTTTTGACAATTTAAAAAAAGCTAACTTTGGTGTACCTGTGTTAAATTCGATTTATCTGTCAATTTTGATAGTTGAGACCTTATTCTAGACTTAATTTTTTGTAGAAATGATAATCCTTAAAACTGTATTTAAATTGGACTACTATAGGCTAAGGGTTGCAAGATTTTCAATTTTAAATGGTGTTCAAATTTTCTTCGCCAAGCAAAGTTTTGACTTTGATTTATTTTTTTTTAGAAAATGCCTGTTAAACATAGAGTTTCTTTATTATTTACAAATGAACAAAACAATAATTAAAGAAACCCATTAATAAGTGCACTCAAAAACCCATACATTTTGTAATACTGGGAAAAATACAAAAAAGGTAAAATTAAAAAAAAAATTAAAAAATTTTTAGCTTTGAGGTTCGTCTGAAGAAAACAATAATATGGGCACTTTTAGTAGTTTTTTTATGTATTTTATACAAATACAAATATTTTATACAAATACAACTATTACAAGTGCTCAAAGTGCCCTACTTCGTTTTGAATGCATGCCAGAGTCCGTTTTTGGATTTCATTGTGGGTGTTTGCTCTCGATAACTCTTGTCTTACTTGTAGTGATCCTTCGGAAATACGTTGACTTCGAAAGGAAATTCCAAAAACATTTAGAGAAGGACGTCGCGTCGTCTGTTAGGATATAGTTCCTGGTATCTTCGTTGTGCTCTTCTTGAATTTCCATTGCAAAACCTATTTACGAATAAAATGTCTGCGTATTCTTCTTTTGTATATGGAAAGGCATTTCAAAAAGCTCTCTGATCAAACTGCAATTGTTACTTATTTTGATAAACTGATGAACAAATTTTTTTTCTTATTCTCTAATATTATTAATTTACCTATTGAACATTCATACCTCAAATTTAAAGCAAACACCCACAATGAAATCCAAAAACGGGACCTGGCATGCATTCAAAGGAGGACACTTTGAGTACTTGTTATATATAATTGTATTTTTATAAAATACCTAAAAAATTTACTAAAAGTGCCCATATTATTGTTTTATTCAAACAAACCTCAAAGCAAAAACTTTTTTTTTAATTTAACCCATTTGTATTTCTTCAAGTGTCATAAAATGTATCAGTTTTTGAGTACACTTATTAATGAGTTTTTTTTTTTTTTTTTTTTGTTTTGTTCATCTGTAAAAAATAAAGAAACTCTATAATTATCAGGCATTTTCTAAAAAAACAAAAAATGACTTCAAAGTCAAAACTTTGCTTGGTGAAGAAAATTTGATCACAATTTAAATTTGAAAATCTGTCAACCCTTAACCTATGGAAGCTCAGTTTAGTGTCTTAAAGGTTGTTATTTCTACAAAAAATTAAGGTCTATATCATCAGTATTGACAGAGATATCAAATTTAACACAGGTCAGGGTACACCAAAGTTAGCCTTTTTTTTAAATTGTCGAAAAGTGATGTCAAAGTTGAGAAACGGACTTTACTGTATAACAATTTTTTTCTAAGAATATGACAAAAAATTACATTCCAAAGTATGTAAAACGAATCACGGAACACCCGGTATATAAAGGGTTTTATAATAGGTATGATATGATTTTGGAGTGGCGTTTCGACCATCATGATCATGTCATGATCTGTCATCTGTTTTTTATTGCATTCAGAAGTGCTTACAATTTCACCATTGGACCACTGTAAACGTCGTGAACTTTCTGATTTTGCCTTGGAGCAACTTGAAGTCGTTAACGATTTTTTTAAGAAAATCATATTTTCCGAAGAGGCTTACTTTTATTTGATAAGTGCGTTAAATAAACAAAACTGGCGATGAAAATCTACAATATATTCAAGAAAAACCATTACATTCACCTAAATTGACAGTTTGGTGTGGTTCTTGAGCTGGTGGAATCATCAGTCCGTACTTCGTTCAAAATAAAGTTGGTAACACTAATACTGTCAATGGAGAGCGGTATAGATCGATGAAAACCAGCTTTTTATGGGCGAAATTTGAAGAAATTGATTTTGACAGCATTTGGTTTCGTGAAAAACAGAACAAAAATTCAATATTTATATATTTTTTATTTTTTAATTTTTAATCGAGAGAAAAATTTTTTTTGTTTAATATCACATTTTTGTGAACACGTCCCTTCGAAAAACATAGACACTGTCCGAAAATCAAAGGTGGCGCCATCTTCATTTAAGAACTAGAAACTATTTATTTACAGGAATGCCTTCCTTGTTTTTACTGGATCATTTTGGTGGAGGCGCAGGATTATTTCTCATTCCCACATTCCTAAGGGTGAAACCCCAAGGGGTGATGGTATGCTGTCTATTACTATACTATTAACCCAGTAGTTCTTTGTTCGGATCCCAACAGAGGCAAAAATGTTTTTCCATGGGTATCCCCTTTCACGAGGGACTGGCAAGTCCTCCGTTAGCAAATTTATTGCCATTAAAAGCGCTTTCTTTTCTTTCCCTCCATTCCCTCACAAGGCATGGTTGTGAGAAATCCGCTAGGCCCTGAGGCTCCTCTCTCTCTTTATTGTTAAGCCTGCCTATTTATTTATTTATTTATTTTTAAAATGTTTTTGATCCAATTTAAAGAGAGAGAATATAGTTTATTTAGATTTTGTATTCATTAAATCACATACTTACTTCCTGCGTTCAAAAAATGGCGCCGGATGTCTATTTTATACATATACGCTGTTAAACCTGACTAATCACCCATACATATATGTAAGGGTACTTTTTGAGACGTCTTGTGTGGTTTTCAAGATGAAATTAGCTTTATTGTAAAGATAAGGGACTGCCAGGATTGACCATAAATAAAGTGACAACTCTCAAAACGACCAACTCCGAGGATATTAAAAACCACAAATCTAAAAAACATATTAAAATATATTTTATTAAATAAAAAGCAAGAGATAGTCGTTATACTATGAATTTTACATCATCTCTCTCATTTGAAGGTATTACTATGAAGTGGTGTGTGATCAAACGGGTGCCGCAACAAGACTCTTTGAGGTAGATGCATCAAAACGAAACCAAACCCAGCTAAATGCTGCAATTGAACTCTGTGATGGACAAGAAACTGAACTTTTACTGTGCTACAATCGTAAGACTTTTGAATTTGTGTGTTTTCAAATCAAAAACTGTTTCATTTTAAATTTTTCCAGATACCTGTCATTTTCAAAAGTTGAACAAGGACACTACATCGACAGAGTTTGATTTCCACTGGAATACATCCCCGACATCAATAGTATGTGCTTTCCCTTATATTTTGGGATTCACCTCTGACTCGATTGAGATACGTCTGCTGGTAAATGGCAATTTAGTTCACACAGCTATCATGCCAGAACTCCAGCTGATCACATCGAAACGCGACATCTACTTTGTAACTACAGCACCGGAATTTATATCGAAAGACTTAAACATCAAAGGTTTGCAAATAAGTGAAACTTCTGGTGAACGAAAAATAAAGAAAACACCCAGCGATACATCTTCCAGTGAAGAGCTCTCCCGAACTCCTGAGAGAAAAAACTTTGTTGAAATACCCATAAATACTGAAAACGAACTTCAAACGCTGCTGGCCATTCCTGTGAGATGTGATGGTGGGGCTCCATCGATTCAAAGGGCAAGGTCACTTCAGAAAACGACTAACATCAACGAGGATCAAAAGCCCATAATTGCGAAAAGCAACTCATGTGGAGATTCCTATCGATCAGATAGCACAAAAGACAAGGAGCGTTTGGATCAACCCAGTGTTCCACCAAACTCCCCGCGATCGGCCAACAACCAACAAACCCAACAGCAAAAGTGTAGCTCACCAATGTCCCCGACCAAACGGAATTCCAAGTATCGAAACCTTTTTACAAGCAATTCAGGCGATGCATCCTTCAGCTCTCCTGATCGTCTGAAACCACTTCGTATTTATCGAATACCATTGTCCAAACTGACAGGCACGCATTCACATTTTCATGCTCATTCCTTTAACACGTCAACATCATCTTCTAGCTCGTCAGCTACGACTGCAACCACAACCACATTAAAACACTCCATAGATGTCCCCACAACCGGAAGCCGTTCCAATGAATGACACACAAGTGTAGTCGAACCTGACAACTGGAATGACCAAAATATTAATGCAAAAGGAGTTGCTACCCAAAGTGGAAATTCCACACCAGAAGACTCAGAAACGGTTCATTGTAACAACGTGTGTCGTTCCATTGATTTTCAGTATTTGATCTCACAACAGCTCATGAGGTTTCAACAGAACAAAACCAGACAAAATTAAAAATCAAAATATACCACAACCATTACCATATGCATATATTTATACTTTCCTTCGTTTTAAAAACAAACTTGCGTGTGAAGTGTTGACTGTTTTTCAGCTGAAACAATATGCATTTATAGGACAAAAAAAATTGGCATTTGAAACGACTGCCCACTTTCCATTTTGTCTATGGATTTCTTGAATGTACAAATTTTTATTTTGTAGTTATTTTCTTTCCATCTGTTTCTTAAATTTCTTTCATCTTTGGTATGCATACTCTTTCTGTGTTCTGTAAATTAAATATTAAATAAATATAAATGTGTTAACAAATAAAAAAATATATTATACTAAAATGTAAAATGTTGCTATGCTAAAAATTTATATAAATGTATGTTTAACTAGTTTTAATAAACCAAAATGAATCTATTGAAATTCAATCAAAATGTTTGACTTTTACTGAATCATAATTTAACAAGTCCCATAGAGAAATTCATTTATTTCTTAGAGTCTGTGCTACTCGTATATCGTATTTAAGTAATAAACTAGTTGTTGGGATTTCCCAAAACTTATTTAAGTCCTTCCTATATGAAATCTTTTAAATAACATAAAAAATCCCCGAACGCTCAGCTTTTTGCAAAAAAAAATTTCTAGAGCACTCTGTCCTAAATACCGGTCAATTGAAATACCAGATAGCAAATATTCCAAAAATGTTCGAAGAAATGCTAAAAGACGCTGCCATGATAAGAAGCCAAAGTTCCCAGCTCGCACCATGTCTGCGCTGAGTATCTGTAACCTGATACGAGAAAATGCAGGACAATCACAGAGGTAAAAGAGAAGTTCCTCCGTATAGCAACGCCAATAAGCCGCTTATCTAAGGCCGGAAATGGAGGAGAGGGAATGTGTCTCCAAGTACCGCATGTCAATCTTGAAAGTCTAATAAACGCTTTTCCTACGGTTGGCAAACCCATAAAGTGGGTTGGTTATACGGAGAGTCAGCTCGTACCTACTTCCTCAATGTTTTCAAATGCGAAATTGAAAAAAAAGTATCATTGGAACTGGCAACCATATCCTGTTACTATTCTCTTTATTTTTAGTGTACTTCCACTTAGAAGAGAATAATTTTAATTACTCTAGCTTGAAAGATTTTTCTACTAACTACACAATCTGAAATCTTTAACAAAATCGTTCGCTTTTTAATGGGTTTCAAACCAACTAACAACAAAATGACGCGGAAGCTTCCCAGCACAGGCTATAACCTAGAAGATTATAAAGAGAGAGTCACTCTCGCTCTTGCTTAAAAACTTTTTCTGTTGTGAAATCAAAGATAGCGTCTTATTTGAATTGAGAACTATATTCGCCTGCAATTGAGTTTCTTTGTTTCCCTTTTTTTGAAAACTACTTTCACTTTGATTTCAGACAACTTTTATTGCGGCAGCTTTGAAACTTTCAACATGCTCTACTGTTAGAAACCCAAAAACACCGAAAAACGTTCGAGCTTTTGAGAATATTTAAAAAAAAGGGGTCGCGGTCTTGTACCTAAAAATTCCACTATACTATGGCAGTTCTAGTTCTACCCTGTTCTATAACCAAAGCCGGAGAGTCAACTTCAAGGTGCAACACAAGCCGAGTTTTATTGAGAATTTTTATATTCACTTTACTTAGGCGCTCAATAAAACGCTGTGCTCACTTACAGAACTTTATTCCATAAACTCCATTTACCAACCATCACTGTTGTTCACTTCTGCAAGTGGGTTATTTTTGTCTACTTACGTTGTTCACTTTAGAGTTGTGTTACATTATTTCGTTCACAAGCTAAAATCGACAGAACCTTCAACCGGGAACCCTTGGTAAAATAATTGGACTAAACTCCAACCGGATATAGCCGGATGTAATCAATCTTTGGTTTCCCCATTGTATATGTACACTAAAGAAGGATTGTGCAGACTTTTGGACTGATGGCGAACCTATTGTATCCGGTCGAACCAAGCAGTTTTCGTTCCCAGCTATTGGTTTCACCGTTCTAAAGGGTCCATCAACTAACGTTTTTTTTTAACTAGTGCTTATTTCGTGAATGGTAACACTTAGTTCATGTCTGATTTGACAGATAATTAGTTTTATCCTTCCGCTGAATGAATATGGTTGTGTATACTCTTGAACAACGCTGGGAATGTGTGCGAAAATGGCATACGGATTTTGGAAGAAGAGAAGCACCGTCAGCTCCATATGTTAGATATTTTTTGAAAAAAGTGAAAGAAACTGGCATCCTCATCGATAACCCAAAGCGTGAAAAGCCAAAAACAGTGCGTACACCCGAGAATATTGCTGCTGTTGCAGAAAGTCTGCGTAAAGCGCCATGAAAATCAATTCACCGTCGTTCTCAATAATTGCACATTTCGGGGACATCATTGAGACGAATTTTGCTTAAAGAGCTTGGTATGACGCCATACAAAGTCCAATTGGTTCAGGAGTTGAAACCAACTGACCATCCAATGCGTTTTCGCTTCGCTAAGTGGGCTTGCGACCGACTCAGAGAAGATACCGATTTTGCCAAAAAAAAAAAAACAATCATCTTTTCAGATGAAGCTCATTTTAATCTTGGCGGGTATGTAAACAAGCAAAATTGTCGCATCTGGGGCACAGAAAACCCGCACGCATACATTGAAAAGCCGATACACCCAAAACGAGTCACTGTTTGGTGCGGATTTTGATCCAGAAAGAATTTTGGGCCATTTTTCTTCGAAAATGAGCAAGGACAAGGAGTGGCCGTTACAGTCAATGGCGCTCGTTATCGGGCCATGTTGAGTCGAATTTTTGTTCACAAAAATTGTAGAAGAGGATATGGGCAACATATATGGTTTCAAAGGGACGGCGCTACGTGCCACACAGCTGAAGCTACATACACTCGATGTTTTGCACCCTGTTTTTGAAGATCGAATTATCAGCCACAGAGCTGATGTCGTTTGGCCACCTCGGAGCTGCGATTTGACACCGTTGGACTATTATTTGTGGGGTGCCGTAAAAATATAAGTGTTACGCCGACAAGCCTTTTTCAGGGTCTTAAACACGTTTTGTCAGTGCCTTACAAAACGTTACAGAATCCGGCGTCTGCTCTTCTCCAAATTCATAATTTTTTTTATTTTCTAACTTCCACACTTGCGATTCTTCAAATTTCAAAACAGGAGTTCTCAGCATTTCTGTGAGCGCAGCATAATTCTTCATTAACTCCACATCCAGCATGAATAGCTCTCTCTGTCGTTCGCGTGAGTACAAATTTAGTACATTGTTCATTTAGTACATTGTAGGTACATTCCTTTCGTTGGTTAATGCTTGAATATGCCTCCTAAGTGCGGTCACCTTATCAAAAAACACAAGCTAAGCGCCTCGATGCTATCCAACTCAGATTTCTTCTTTACGCTTAACGCAAACACAAAATTGGAAGATAAATACCCCTTGCCTCCATATGCTGATTGTTTAATAACCATTAATCTACAGTCTCTTCAAAGGAGACGTGAGATCTCAGATATAATATTTGTTCAAGATCTTTTAAGTGGAGACATTGACTGTCCGTCGCTATTGAGTTTAATATCTTTTCTGTTTCCCTTTTCCGAATTCCCTATCACCTTACGAATTACAGTTTTTACGGCTCTATGTCAAGTATGTTACGTAATGTCAATGACTCCTTTAATCTGTTCGATTTCCATACCTCGAAATTAACCTTCGTAAATATCTTGCTTCCCACTCACAATGAATTGAACCCTCCTAATTGGATTTAGCTATTTTAATTAATTTTTACTTAAGATTTAAGGTTTGGTTGTACTAAATGTAAATGAATTAAATTAAATTAAATAGCGTAGATAATACAGAGAGGTACACCCTTTTCCTGAAACACTTCTATTTGAATTAACGGCTTAATTCGGCTGCAATGGAGTTTCATAACATTCTTATGTAGTTTTCACTTTGATGGCAAATTATGTTTTTTACGGCAGATTTGAATGACGCATTCAAAATCCTCCGCTGCTATTAACACAAAAACATGAGAATATGTGCGGGGTTGATATTCTCGTCAATGAAAAATGCTTTTTCTAGTAACGAGTGTATGCCTACTTATCTTATATTGGTGATTTAGTTCCAATAGCAATGCTGATGGCTGGGTTATGTTTTCATATCTGATACAAGTTAACAAGAAAAAAATCTTCGTTTGCATGTTATCATGCGTATTATTTTTATTTCATTGAAAATATATTCCTCAAAGAGGAAGTTCATATAACAAGTTAGTTATTGTCTTAAACACTATTCTTAGTCATTTCGTTTTTGAGTAAATTGCAAGACTTCTCAAAATCCAAAGCTACAATTAAATTACAAGCAGGTGGCAGTAAAGGCATTGCTTTTCATAAAATAAGTTCAAAATCATTATAAATAAATCGTATGCGGATATATGTAACCTTTTGCAAATGAAAAAAATTCAAACAAGGAAAAATAAAAACAAAATCACAGAAATTATAAATAGAATTTAAATAATAAAGTTTGCAGAGTATCGCAAAACAAGGGTAATGTATATCCCTTAAAGTATCTTTGGATTGGATAGCTAGATCATCTTGGACGTACTTAATTTTCTTATCTAATCACAACATCACATTTGCGTAATTTCTAAAACTTATTACCTAATTGTTCAAAAGTTCGTAAGTACAAAAATCGCCTTAAGACTACAGAGATAAAAATACGACCGACAGTATAAGTCGTTTAATTCTCATAAGATAATGAATATTATTGCAGTTGAGTTTAGAATTAGCCTCTTTTCAAGTTTACCAGTCTTCTTCTTCGTTGTACTCGGAGATTTCCAATCCGAAAGGAGTTTTTGCATTTTTCAACTTCCTGTGACAGCTCCTGCCAAGTGGATTGTGTCGCAGATCAACGCGTTCTAAGCTATTGCTGGTTATCATTTGGTCTGTATCGATTTCTGAGGAAGGGAGGAATTAATGTTAGTTTTACTGTCTGGTTTCATTAAAAATATTATTTACATACCGATTATGGCATTGTGGCTTGCGTCTAATTCACGGAGATTTGGTATTTTGAATACAACAGGAGGCAATACGATAAATGAATTGTGTGAAATATTAAGGCGGGCTAGGGAAACGAGCTCAGCCAACTCATCTGGCAGTTTGGCCAACTGGTTGTGTGATATATTAAGATCTTGAAGAAAAAAACATTGTGTCAGATAAAGTTACTCCTTTCGTGTACCTATATTGTTGGTACATACCTGTGATTAAGTTAAATTTGACTGCAAATTTAGGGGATATTTTCTTAATGACATTCCCACTTAGATTGCAGGTTTTTAAAGATGTGTTTCTCATGAGATGATAAACTGCTTCTGGCACTTGCATTAGTTCACACTCCGAAAGGTCTGAAAGAGAAAAATATTTTTATATTTCTATTAAATTGTTACAGTTTGATTTTTGCTCTGTGTAAAGGAATTTGAACAGTAAATCAGTTGAAAATGGTACAATAAAACTCTTAGTACCTACACACCTTTTATGAACAGTTTTACACAGTTGACATGAATTTGATGTTATTGGGCAGTTTTCGTTTTAAAATTTAGGTACATTAAGCTACAATGACATTTTTACGCAACTTAAACGGCTGGCAAGAGGACTTCATTGATTTGGAAAAAATCGGGCACACAACGAATGATGTGCGAATTCAAAACAAAATTTTTTTCAAAAAATTTTAAATAACCCTTCCTAAATGGATGCGTGGACCGTGGACACAGGGTAGAAAAGCATAATTTGTCAAGAAAAACTCGACCGGCAACCTTCGTCCCAACTTTTTTTTCATTTCAGTTGGTTTGAAATCATTTTGAAAAGTCAACGTTATTTTCGATGTTGTTGACCTTGTCACACTGGGGAATGTTGAAAATTTTAATTGTCATCAAAAGGCGAACTACACTCAGAACACTAAAAATAATGAAATTGTATTAACCGGATATAGCCGTGAAACTAATAAGAAGCTATCTTTGATTTCACCACAGAGGGGGAAAGGAGGTTCTCATCGACTTTTTGTGTTATCTACTCTGTGCGGTAATAAACAGTAATCGCTTTCGTGGAAACATACAGAAGATAGTAGTGTTAAATTCTTCTGTGCTTTTCTTCTCTTTTTTCTCAATATCGTCCCGTCCTTATAGCATAACAAGGAAAATTGAGATATTCCAATCGAAACTGATGTCAAAAAATTATCACTATTTCCCATGGCTTTCCTTCTTTTGAATAAAATTACACGATTTTGCAGTTGAGGCAGCTTCAAATTCAGCTGTCAAAATTAAGCTACACAGCGACATAGTATGACAATATCCACACGGCCCCATAAAAAGGTAGGTTTGTCCAACACTGACGACACGGAAGCGTTTCCGGCGCTACCTTAACTTCAAAATCGCTTTGGTTTGGTAGAACCTTAACATAAATAAGTTTTTTTTCGATATTTTTTGGTTTTTCAGTGAAGAATGTTAAAGCTTATAAAATTTTGCCTTAATGAAAATAATCAAAGCGGAAACTATACATACAAAAGTGGAAATAATGAAACTCAATAGCAATCGTATATAGCCGTTAATTCAAATAAGACGTTATTTTTGATCTATCCTCAGAAAAAATTTGAAAGTGCTTCTGCCAAAGGGAGTACGATTAGACTCTCTTTGATGGGCACACTAACATATTTTTGACCTACATTGTATCTGGCGCTAATTAAAGAGATGGAGGTTCGGTGCCGCTCACATATAGTAGATAATACAGAAATTTAACTGGTGAAATCAAAAATAGTATCTTATTTGAATTAACGGCTATATCCGGCTGCAATTTGGTTTCATAAATTCAGCTTTTTTAATGCAGTTTCTACTTTGATAAAAAGCAAATTACTTTATTTTTGCGGCTTTGAATGAAGCTTTAAACATTCTGAACTGTTTAAACACAAAAGTGGCGAAAACACGTTCATTTTCGAAACTGATTTCAAACCAACTATCAAAAAAATGCCGACGAGGGAGGGTTCCCGGTCACTGCTCGCTGGTTCCCGTTCTAATTTCGTTTATCTTTGTGAACAAAATGGCACTTCCTTTTGTGAGGTTGACTCTCAGGTTCTACTCTGTGGTGCCGCTACCGCTACTGTTCCATGATATAACTAAATTCTATATACAAATAAAGGAGTGGAACCACTTGGAACTAGACTTTTTCATTCTTTTTTTTTCTTTTTGTATTCCAATTCTTGACATTTTCGGAACTAAATGGAAACAGATACGAGTTAAAAATGATTCCATATTTAAATCGGATATTTTTATCACACTCCGAGAACCGAGGCCGAAAACACATTTGATGAAGCAAAATTGAAATAATTATTCAAATGCTTGTTGACTTACCCAAATGCTCATTTTCTTCTGCATTGGTACATCGTTCAACAACTTTCACAACTGCATTTGCCATTATTTATGAATTTTTTTGGTGAGGGGAAAGCGAAATAATAGTAATCCAAGCCTGCCACCGCACAACCGATTCTCGAAAAAAGTTATATCACTAAAGAGTAGATGGAAGACTAAACACTACTAACGGAGACGCACAGTGACGAGGTCTATTTTTGGAGCTCGTATGCGAGAGTTGATTACGTTGAGATAATATTATAAATAAAATAACAAAACAAATGAAAGAACTATACTATGACTCACTATACCAATTAATTGCCTAACAAACAAGGAGAAGAAGCATATTATTTATACCAAAGTATATATGCGTTCTTTTTCAACTTGTAAACATAAAGAAGCAAGTGGAACGGAATGGCAGAAAGAATCGAAAATATTTACTTTATCTATCAGATAGCGCTCTGCCGATACAAAGTAAGCTTTTAAGCTTTCACAACAAAGCCGACAAAGTGATACCAAATATAAAGAAAAATGGTTACTAATTTAAAAGTTTTAATAATGGAACAGTGTCCACTGTCGAAAGTCGAAGTAGATTTCCAGTAATGTCATTTTGTCCACAAAGTAAACCAGAGGTACAACGTTAACGTGTTTTCGCTACTCGTATCTTAAGGTTTTTAGAAGTTGATTATGTTGAAAGTTTGATTCGAAACAATTATAACATAATTTGCCTTCAAGTTCAAACTGCATGAAAAAAGTTGAAATAATGAGACCTAACTGATGCCGTATATTGCCGTTAATTTATTTGCGTTTTTTTAATTGGATAGGGCAAAAATAAAACACCTTTACTAACGCGTTGACCTGAAAGATATTTTGTGCTGTTCCCTAAGGTTTAAACATAAACACGTTAAGTATAAAGTTGTTCATTCGAAGTATAGGTCATGTAAGAACCTAAGAATATTCGAAGAAGTGGAGTTTTTAATGTCAAGGGGACTAGTGAATCCTTTATTGAATATTTTTTCTATGGCAAGGCATTCACATTAAATGTGTTCAGCTGTTTCTATATCTTCCAGACAGAGCGGCAGGTGTCATCCTGGCTGATGCCAATGTTTTTTAAGTTAAAGGGCTTTGTCCAGTGAGGAAGCCCGTAATTAACTCTGCATCACGTTTGCTCATGTCAAGAATTTCTTTCATAGGTCTTTGAGATAAGTCGACGAATAGTTTTGACTAGCGGTGGCCATTGGAGTTGCTCCAGGAGTGGATTATGTTCTGCCGTTCCCAAGTTACCAGTTCGCGTTCAATGCTACTGATAGGGAGACCGCAGTAGGGTTCCGGATCTTTGCATTGGGATTGCGAGCCAAGTCAAGCTAGCCAGAGTTATTTTATTATGTCTAAAGGTGTATTCAGTTTGTTATTTCTAGGAACATTCGAAAGCTCATCTTTTTTTGTGAGGCCAGCTGCTAGGTTAGGTTAGGTTTGGTTTAATGGCTCTCAGAAAAAACAACTGACACACTTAGACCAATATTAGGTCCATTGAGATACCATAAGAACTATGCGAGGGAGTACCTCACTTAACAAGACCATTTGGAGCTTTTGATAAAGCGAAAGAGATCCAGGGTATCTGTGTTCGCCAGATCGCTTAGATCATTAAGGAAATATTTTCCTAAATGTCGTTTTCCTCCTCCTCTTCTAAGCAACATTTGCAGAAGTCATTAAAGGAAACGCCGAGTCTTATGGTGTGTCATCCTATCAGACAATGTCCAAAAAACAAATGTCAAATGTCTTGTGCGTTTTGGATCTTAGCTGCTAGAAAAACTGTAGAACTATTTCTGGCTTTAAAACTTCAAAATACCTTCGCTGTTAGTTAGTTAGTATTCATTTAAAACTTTTCTACTCTTAGCTCTACTATGTTGATGCTATAATCATCTCTGGAATATCACCAACTGCAATGGGAGGATGTTGAAGATTAAATTACAAGCTTGAAACTTTATAATATTTAGGAGCAAATGTGAATCACTCTAAAAACATTTTTGTGCTATGTTTTTAACCCTAGAATGGTAACCATATTTTTGGTAAGTCCCCGGTAACCATTTGTCGAATAGACGAAGTGATACTTTTTAAATTTATTGACTAATTTGTGTGAAAAGCGAAAAGATATTCGTTGATGACGAGATACTCGAAGCAAGACCGCAATCAAAAGAAGGAGCAATGAGAAACCCGATAAAATAGAATTGATGTTCGTCGATGAAGGTAACTTTTTACTGAAATTGAGATGTTTCCTTTGGGCTTATCCAAAAATTGCATCAAGTAAAACAGTGGATTAAAAATTGTACGTTCAAATTTTAACCCATTATTTTTAAAAATGCAGGTTCAGTGATTGAAAACTAAAATTATTTCAACTTATAATATCCTAAAAATCTAAAAAGTCGAACTCTGGCAGCAACAGGAGATTTTCAATTCGAACGACTGCAAAGAGCTTATTTTAAATTGACCGTTTTTATTAAAAAAGACTGAGTTTTACAAGACTAACACTAGCTTCGTCTTAAAACAACTAAAAAAAAATATCAAGTTGAACGAATGTACAGGAACTGTAAGACCTTTTTACTCCTCAAAAAAGTCTTAGTTTTGAACCACATTATTATCAGTATCGAATTTATTAGCTCATTTGTTCGTACATCCAATGTGATTGTTTAAATAATACTTTTTATACCAAGCTGCACAATCGTATTTTGAAATAAAAAATAAATTTTAGTTTGAAAGTGAAGTTTAACTCGCTCGGCTTAACAGTGTAAACTGAATCTGAATTAAATAAGCGAAATTTTATTTATTTCATATTTATCAACATAATGGTTATTCTTAAAAATATATATCTTCTTGGAATCCTATTTTAAAAATTGTATTGAAAGACCAAAAACAAATTGTCCGTAGCACTACTAAAACTACACTTTTGACTATAAGCGGATTCTCTGTATATTGGTACTGCATTCCTTATGAGCACTACTATCAACCCCAAAAAATATTTACCCTTCCTTAAACCTAAACAACAATCCCGCGCACAAATGTTTGTTACTATGCCAATGTAAATGTCATGGAAAACCAAAACAAAAACATTTCTTTTGAAAAACGAAAAGCAGTTGTTATATCTTTCACCGGCAAAACAAATTTTTTAGAGTGATTGATAAATATTTTTCTTTTGTTTTTTAAATCGAAACAAAAACATGGACTCGACTCCTGTGTCAAATGTATTGAAAATCGAGTCCGATAGCGCTAAAAGAAGGAGCCTCCTGCAAACACCGGTAGCTCCACCAACCGGCTATACAAGGCCACCAACATCATCACTCTTTTCGCGAGGAAATCTTGTAAGTAGTCGTTTGGGTGGCGATAAGACTTCTCTTGCTCGACCTTCAACAGCTGTCAGAGCAGTTGGCTACACAGCAGATTCCGAGAAACTTCTTGACCAGGCATTTTTGCAAAAAGCTAAACAACAACAAGGTTTGGGTGCCACTATAGAATCTGCAGGAAAGGAAGTTAACCCCTTGATTCGTTATCGACACTTGGAAACAAAAATATCAGGCCTATTGGAGTCGTCGATTCTTTTGAGTGCTGAGCCCAATCCGAACTATGCAGAGTGCTTGAACAAAGCAAAAGAGGCGTTCTCTTTGGATCGAACATTACATCGTTTGCGGGACCAGTACGGAGAGAACCTTTTCCACAACATAGATCTCACGTATGCTGTCTTCTTCAATTTAGCCGAGCAGTACAGCAACAATGACATGTACGTCGAAGCACTCAATTCATACAGCGTCATGATCAAGAACAAAATGTTTCCTCACGTGAATCATCTCAAACTAAATATGGGAAACATTTATTTCAAAATGGGTATTTATACCAAGGCTATAAAAATGTACCGCATGGCTTTGGATTCAGTTCCAAGTAATCACAAGCAGTTGCGTTTGAAAATTACTCAGAATATAGGAGTGCTCTTCATCAAGATGGGACAGTATTCAGATGCAGCGACAAGTTTCGAGTTTGTCATGTCTGATCGACCGGATATCCGGAGTGGAATTCATTTGGTTCTGTGCTATTATGCCATGGGCGATGTGGAGAAAATAAGAAATGCCTTTAGATCGCTGGTTGACATTCAAATAGAAAACGAAGATGACATCAAGGTGCAGACTTACATCGAAGAGAACGAAGACAGTGCAGGGGTGTTTGAGACTCTCAAGGTAGACGAATTTGCCATTTACAACAAGCTAAAGAAAAACACCGTTAAGAAAGCCATTACCATGATTGTCGATCTTATATCACCTGTTATCGAAGAAAACTACAATGATGGATACTACTGGTGCATTGAGATCATTAAATCATCTTCGAGTTTGTCCTGGCTGGCCAGTGACTTGGAACTCAACAAGGCCCTTGTGTACCTTCGGCAAAACGATGTCAACCAGGCCATCGAAACTCTCAGGATGTATGAGAAAAAGGACGAAAACATGGCAGCTAATGCTCTCACCAATCTGAGTTTTATATACTTACACATTGGTGACATGGAAAATGCACGACTTTGTACCAATCAGTTCCTCGAAATAGACGGAAATAATCCGAGTGCTCTTGTAAATAGTGCAGTGTGTGATATGAAATCCGGTGATTTTAACAATGCCAAGCAAAAGCTCGAGACTGCTCTCGAATTGCAACCGAGTTTATTTGAAGCTAACTATAATTTTGGGCTTTTAGCAGGACGATATCTTCCCCAAGATAATATCGATTTGGCTGAAGAGCAATTTGCAAAAATTGGAGATAACATACAACACCCTCATGTGCACTATCAATTGGCCAGAATAAATGAGCTTAGCAGTTCTACTCATTCGGCCTTGGAGGTTTATCTTCAGGTTCTTGGAACTGCCGGTGAGATGGACTCGAAGCTCTTTGAAAAGTTCGCCTCACTTTACGAGCACTCAGCCGACCACCAAGAAGCAAATCAATACTACAACGAAGCTTTTCGCCTGAATCCAAGTGATATAGGAATAGCTACCTCGATTGGCTCATACTATGTTAAATTGCAGGCATTGGAAAAGGGTCTTTACTATTACGAGCGTTCGGTTTTGGCCGATCCAACTGATCCTAATTTGATGCTAAGAATTGCTTATTGTTTTAGACACCTCTACATGCCAAAGAACTATTTGGAGATGTTTGAAAAAATCTACTCTAAATTTCCCAAGAACATGGCTTGTTTGAAGTCATTGGTTCATGTCACGAAATCACTGGGAATGCAGGAACTGCATGAGAAATACAAAACAGAGTATGACAGACTCGAAAGGACAACACAGGAAATGCGGCAAGGTTCAGGAAGGAACGGTGGTACTGCACGAAGCAAGCGAAGATCGGCCACTATTCGTGGTAGTGATATGAGTTCTTCATTGGTTCAAATGTCCCAAGTGAGTGCTATCAGTGGGTCAGTATATGAAGGAATTGTTCAGCATGAGGATCCATTAGGACCGCCAGCTGAAAGACCAAGAACTGGAATGGTTCGTCGTTCGTCAGACGACTCAGGTGACGATGATGCTGAACTTTTATTACCAATTTAAGCTGGTCAATAACAGCAAATGTATTTTTTGTTTTGATGAATTTGTATTAAAGTTTTACTCTGTGCGAATCAGTTTTGGTTTTTCTTATTGGAACGGAAAAAGAGAAGATAAGACTTTTCTTGTGGATTAATTTGGCGTTCAACAATCGCATCCGAGAAGTTTTTTGCTGTTGTTTTTAGAAGAGGTTCAGAGTTCAGACCCACTTCTACAAGTAAGCTATCTAAAGATATCCGATAATTTTCATTATAATCAAGTGATCAGCTGAGAGAAAATTAAATTTTGTTTCATTTCATGTTGACTGTTTTATTTTGGTGTGCGTTTATTTAAGAATTAGAGTCACTTAAATTGCTTGGTTATTCGAAAATGTATGTTTTTCTGTTTTCACAGCTGTTGTGAGCAGCTATCTGGAAAAAGATACCTGCATCGTTCAAGAAGCATTCCAAGATATTAGTAGCCGTGATAGCCTATTCGATAGGTTCTTAAACGCGCCCATTGTTTGTCGTAGCCAGTGGCGTAGCTAGCGGGCCTGTGAGACCTGAGTCGCGGGGATGCACAAGGAGATGAGGCCAATCAAAACATAGTTACGCTTATGGTCCAAACTTAAACTTGTACATATGTTGTGGTGGCATAAAGCTTGGCAAACAAAGCTTCAAAGTTCAAGATAGATGCCATTAAAATGTGTTTAAAAAAATCAAGTGAAAGTGCATTTAGTTTGACAATTATGACTTATTTATTTAGTGAGTGAGTGTTGTTTGTTGTAGATAGTTGAAAAATGCTTTTTTTAAATAATTATTTTAATACAATTCATTTCATTAAAACCTTCTTAAATGAGACAGGTTCACTACAAGGCAACCTCTTCTAACAAGACAAATGTACTTTTACAACCTCTGTTGATTTGGGAGGTTCACTTGAACAGGCCTTTTTCAAATCAACCTCTTGTCTTCTTGTCATAACACTTTTTCAGTTCAAAGCAATGGATTTACCGTATTGAGACTGGTTTGCTTCAAGGCACATTCGTTGAATAGGACAAGCAAATTCTTAGACAACCTCTTTGCATGATTCAAATTCACTTCAATAGGAAAGGTTAACTTTTAGATAACTTTTTATAAAAAGACGCTCTCAGCTGTGGAGAAAACAGCCAATCTCGTTTTATTAATGCTCGAAGTTATTGCAGCTTATGAATTTTCAAACAAGCTTTATAACAGCTTTATACAAGAGATAGCTATTTTTTTTAAAAAGTGGACCTTATATTAGTTACGTTGTTTGTTTTTTTTTTTATAATTTGTGAGCACTCAAGGGGTTACCCTTAACATGTTAAGTAACACAGTACAAGCGTTAGGAAAAAGGGAGAGAGTTTGAAAGGAGATACCGATGCACATTAGTTTTAAATTTGTAAAGATTGTAATGAGAGGGAAAAATAGAGCTGGGCAATACATTCCACATTCGCGTAGTACGGCTAAAGAAGGATTCTCTGTATTTAACAGTACGTCCGAAATTGGACTCAAGGGTAAACTGGTGGGCTAGAAGCGCGAGTATTACGGTTGAATTGTTTAAGGGGAGAAATGCAGCTGGTAATCTCATAAGAGCGCCTGTAAAAAAACGATAAAATAAGAAGAGACAAGAAACATTACGACGATGTTCGAGTGTCGTGAAAGTTTCAATGGTGTTCGTATCTCCAATCATTTTAAAGGCTCTTCTCTGAACATTGTCCAAAAGATTGAGGTGAGTTGAAGGAGCACCTGCCAAAATATGGGAATTATACTCCATTTTAGGACGAATGTACGTTTTGTAGATGACTGCCAGATCATTTGGGGAAAAAAATTTCTTGCATCGTCGAAGAAAGCCTAAGGCAGCATTTTTTGCGATGTCAAGTATATGGTTATTCCGCAAGAGGTGGTTGGTAATGCACATACCGAGGATTGAAAGCTGTTCTGTTTCAACAATGCAAGAGCCACTCATGGATAGTGGCAAGGGAGGTAAGTTTCGCTTCAATGACAAAAGACAGCATTGAGTTTTTGAAGCATTGAATTCTGAGCGGTTTTTTATTCCCCACAGCACAATGCTGTCTAGATCAGAATTTAATGAACTTAACATACGTTGCCACCCTAGTTCTACGTTCGAAGAGGAGGGATGTGAACTTAAGAAGAATATGAAAAGGTGAGGGTACTGTCGTCGGCAAAACAATTTAGTGGATTAGTAGTTTTAGACAAAAGATCGTTAGTGAAGATGAGAAAAGTGTTGGAGACAAAACGAAGCCCTGGGGCATACCAGCATTTATTTTGTGGGTTTCAGATTTATAGCCGTCCAAAACGACTTGTAATGAACGGTTAGAAAGGTAGCTACTAATCCAGCGAAGAAGAAACTCATCGAAACCAAAAGCACGCATTTTAGATAAAAGAGCTTGATGACAAACTCTATCGAAATATCAAGCACATTAATCTTACTTTCTTCAAATCGATGTAAAGAACTTTGCCATTGTTCTGTGAGATAAACCATCAAATCACCAGTGGACCTATTGCAACGAAAGCCATCTGTCGGTCATTAAGAAGCTTTCGTTCTTCGAGATATTTCATAAGCTGATAATTTATCAGCGTTTCCATGACCTTAGAAAGAAGGAAGGAAGGAAGTGCAATTGGACGGGTGTTGGGTCATGAGAGACTCATATCGGAATGCAGTTAAAAACTTATGCGTTATTTTCTTTTTTAAAAGATAAGCAAAAAATCAAATCATCTATTTGATTAAATAGAAAACAAAGTCATTGACCAAGTCCGCCCATGTGCAGAAAAGTTGAGATAATTTATTAGATATATTTTTTTTTTTCTGTAAGCAATCGTTGATCCCATCTACCCATTTGCAACATTGAAAGAACTACGTCACACAAAATGCGTTTGTTACAATAAAGTTCATTTATCAAAATAATTCACAGACATTAAACGCGCACTCATTTCCTGTGTAAGATTCTGAAAGTCTGTTGACATTGGTTTGGAAGACTTTCGTATTTCACTTTTAATATTGGAAAATTTTTACAGCGCATTATTTTGGCAACCGTCCAATTGACCAGTTTACGGCGAAGAAAGGAAATTTCGCGTGGTTTTAATAAAAACAAACAAACAAAAAAGATGGAAAATATATTGCGTGTCTATCCGCTCTGTCTTTACCTATATATCTGGTACTTACGAAGGGGATTTTCCAAAATGTTTGTGCTAATTTTTCTTTGTGCATGTTTATCCTACACAAAGAATATTTAATTCGAAGCGTAGAAGATTCTTTCTTTCAAAAAATTAAGCGCACTTATTTGATTTATGTGTGCATAGGTATAGATATCACAAGTTTCAAACTAGGTCAACCAATAACAATGATTCAGTAGTATTTGATTGTGTTTTGGTTAAGATAAACTGGTGTATTGAAATGGTTGATTGCTTGTTGCCTATCTTATCAGAAAAAGCGACAGTGCTTTTGAAAGAATGGTAGTGACTGATGGATGGCAGACCAACACTTTTTGTTTTGAATAACAAAATTTGTTATTATTTATCGAAGTGAATTATAAAGCACGCAAAAGAATAAAAGGAATAGAGAGCGGTCAGCCATATTTATTAAGATTTTTTTTTTGAAAATGAGGAGACTAGGACCTTTAAATGACATATTAGGTTTGTTTGTTGCCCTGTGGTCGCCACAAAGCGTTTTTTGAAAGACCTTACATAACTCGCGCTGAATGTCAAACAGAGTGTTTTTTGAGTCCTGAGTTTGTCCTCAACTCGCCTTAAAATTGCTCTAGGTTTTTAGCTGGGGCGAGTTCAGGTAACAGAAAGGGCCACAGAGTAGAACCAGAGAGTTAACTGCGGAAGGTAGTGCCATTTTTACCACAACCTAAATTAGACCGGCAACCCTCGTCGATATTCTATGGTCAGTTGGTTTGAAATCAATTTCAAAAAGTGAAAGTATTTTCTTCATTGTAAGCTCTGCAACAGTTGAGATGTTGAAAGCTTCATTCAAAAGTGATGTAATAAACCTTACGTGCCATCTACGCAAAAACTCGGCTAAAAAAACAGAAATAATGAGATTCAATTGCAGCCGGATGTACCGTCAATTCAAACAAGACGCTAGGTATATTTGATTTCAAATCAGAAAAAAATTGGATAGGAGTCAACTCACTGTATTATCTTCTCTGTGGACAGGGCTGTTAAATGTCATGTAGTTGTGTTCAAATGACAGGGATGTTTGCTGATTTCGTTGTTTGGCGTTTTTATTGGGAACCATTTCATGCCAGCTTATAGAGCTGTCAAGCAAACTTAAGTCACCCAAGGGTCTACGAACGCACTTGTTGTAAAAGGAACTTCTGTCACATAAAATTCTGTAAGTCAACTAAGTTTACTTATAAACGGCTGTATGTGGTTTTAAATAACATTATGAAAATCTATTATTTTTTAACAGCTCCAATGGCTACATTATACATATCTAATTCATCAGTCGTTTTGGAAGGTACTTTATGATCATATTGCCTATGAACATGATAGTTGTTTGAAAAAAACCTTTCCGTCTCTGAAATCTTAAAATAAATGTCCTTGAATGCAACATTGAAGCAATTTCAATATCACAACCAATTCAAAACAAAGAAACCAGCGAGTACTTATCTTGAGTTTACTACACTCCTCATTGACGATAAGATTTGGTTTGTTTGTCAATAAACTTTTCTTCCATTGACTGCAAAAGCTTAAACGACCTTAACTAACTTATCTAATACGTACTATCTAATCGAAAAATAACAGAGAACGAAGTTGTAGAACGCATTTTAGCCATTAATGAATCAGTTTTAGATGACTAAAGTGGCTTTGCCGATTCTATCGTCCGTCCACCTGCTTACAAATTCTTGAAAAAAGGTAGGTAATCGTAAGACGTAGTATTAACGTTCGCATAGTTAACAACTGTCTGAATTAATTATGCCATTTGCAAATGTCTATGACGGAAATAAAATTTGCAAATTAAGCTAGCGTATGAAAGCAAATGCAATATGTTTGCTTATGTTCTCTTTAGAAGCTGTCGATCAGATATGGCTTTACCTATTGTAGTTAAATTTATTAAGCTGGGTAGTGGATGCAAGAAAATTTCATAAAGAAAACTTTATTTTACACGTAGTTTGTATGAATTGTTACAACGATGGTTTCGTCATAAATGTCGCGAAACCCAAAGAAAATACAATTTTGGAATAATCTTCCGCGTGTGCGTCTCGTCGGTAGCTTTGTTAGACGTTAGGAAAACTTTAGGCGATGAGAACTGAAGAACTCTATTGCTTTTATACACTCCAAATTTTGTTGAGAGTTGATCAGATCTGTAAAACCAAAAACAAATGTTTACTAATGTCGCTTTCCATTGAACGAAAAGAACCGTCGAGGGGGGGGGGGGGTCCAGGAGCATTCTCAAACCGTTTCATTTATGCAAAAAGATTGCTCTTATGACTTTGAGAAGTGACAGCCACTTCCATCCACTCAAGAACACTTATGGCTCATAAAAATTGTTCCTCGGAGAAAATCTTAATTTTGACATTTGATAACAAAGTGTTAGAGCTTCTCTCACCTCAAATCGAGAAATGGCAGTCGCTCTCAGAATCAAGAGAAGCGTTCTTTTTGCACTAATGGAACGGTTCGAGAATGCTCCTGGACGGTTCTTTTCCACCAACGGAAAGTGGCATGAGTTCAGACAAACGATAAATAATAGTGTTCTAAGTGTGCTGACATTCAACTCGAACAACTGCAAGTAGCTCATTTTAGATTGACATTTTTTTCTTCAGAAATTACGAATTGATTTCGTTTTAAAAGAACCAAACACGAGTCGCACACGAAATTTTCAACTGAAACGATTGTAATGTTCATTTTCAGTTGGACCAAGAAACGAAATTAGCATTAATATCAAAAATAGCGCTTTCGTTTTTAAACGAAGCCGACGCAGGCAACAGTATGAGTTTTTTGCCTCACATTGCTCAAAAATAGGAACAGGAACTGCTCTATCTTATTTCAACCCTTCAAACTACTCGTGTAAGGTCGTGTTGGGTGCATAAAGAATCGTCTGCATAACATAGCTCAGGGAGCCCCAGTGCATTATTCGCAACCAAACCTTGAGAGGAGTAGAGGAGAAAGGATTTTTCATACGAAAGATATTCTCTCGGATTACTGGGCTTCGCGGTTCTCCGTGAAAAAATGATACCCGTCTGTTGAAAAACAATTGGATATTTTTAGGATTCGAACCGCAAACTATGACGGACGGCTCTTATTCAAAAGAGAAATATTCTTTCAAGATAAAGCTTCAACTCCACCGCCAACTTCCTGTCGAAATGATTTTGATAATTTTCAAATCAAAATGAATGAGGGACATTACAACGATTTCGATATGATAAATTAATATATTTAGCTTGAAAATGTTTTTTACCTTTTTCTTTAAATTATTTATTATTTTTTATTGGATTAAAAATAGTCTTATCATAATGATTTTAATAATTTTTTTCTTAAATCTGCCAACGGGTATACTATAAATGGGGATGTGTTTTCTACAGAAATAAAAATAAAATAAATAGGGTTTTGCAACAGGGTGGGGAACCTGGGGCCTAGAGTGCACTCCTCACAACCATGCCTTTGACTAATTGGAAAGCGCTTTTCATGGCAGTGAATTTACTATCGGAGGACTTACGAATTCTTCGGGCAATAGATAGCCGTAGAAAAGTATCTTTGTTTTCTGTTGGGATTTGAAGTTCGAATCTCCCATGTAACAGGCTAACGTTTATATCACGGGCACCTCAGCTAATAATGTTTTTGTTGATCTACCAATCAAATTTTGTTGATGCTGAAGTGTTCCTCTTTTTTCTAATTTTTCTAATTGGTTTTCACTCGACCTTCTTAAACTGGATCAATTCGTACTTAAGGGATCGTATTCAGTACGTTCGTATAAGCAATGTTCTTTCTACACCGGTATATGTTACTTCGGGTGTTCCACAAGGAAACCACCTCGGTCCCCTTCTCTTTTTTCTTTTTGTCAACGACATTCCTGAAATATTTTTAAATTCAGAGTGCTTCATGTATGCGGACGATTTGAAAGTTTTTCGTTGCATAAAATCTGGAACTGATTCCTTGCTTTTACAAGAAGATCTTAAAGTATTATTCACATGAGAACGAACGACGAATGAACGAATATTCGTTAATTTTGACATTTCATTCACATGAGTGTCTTACATTCGTCACGAATAACGAACACAATTTACATGCAAAACAAAAATGGGGAATGATTTTGAGGTTAAGCACATGCGAAAAATTTATTCGTTGGAGTGTGGATTGTATGTGGAACGAGAATAAAGTGTGACAGTTCGTACCTACTAGATGTTTATTCGTAACGAATAAACTTTTTTTCTCAGTTTTTTTAATTTTAGGCACAAAAATAAAAGTTTATGCACCTAAAAATAAGGATGAACTATTTTTCCATCGTTTCCAAAAAAATTCGTGAGGAATTTATGCTAGTAAGGTACTTAAAATCTCATTTCTTTATTTATTCGTCGTTCGTTGGTCGTGCTCATGTGAATAGTCCTTAATAACTCTCTTAATCTTAACATTTCTAAATGTCAAAGTTAAACATTTTGTCGAAACCGATCAGCAGTTAATTTTACTTATAAAATTGATCAGAAATAACTGTCTGTGATACATTTTAAGAAAGATCTTGGTGTAATTTTTGACGAGAAGCTGAACTTACTGAACTTTAGGTATTATTTTGCTAAACTCCAAAGAGTTTTCCGAACCACAGACTTTAAAATGTCTATATTTAGCCTTTGTGAGGTCTGATTTGGAGTACTGCAACACAATTTGGGATCCCCCATATGCTGTTCATTCATTCCGAATTGAAAAAATCCAAAAACGATTTACGAGAATTGCTGTGAAAAGACTTAATTGGGACATAGATATGCTTCCTTATGAAACAAGATGTGAATTACTCGGTTTTCTGCCTATAAACTATCGAAGGAAGTGCACTGCAATTATGTTTATTCGCGACATATTAACAGACCATATTGATTGTTCTCAAATTTTAGCTTTAATTAACTTTAATGTTCCTGTGAGAATGCTTAGAAACCCTGTATTTTTTAAAATACCTTTCAACAGAACTGTATATGCTGCCAATGAACCATTATCAAGATGTCTAAGAGAAGCGAATTCTGTTTGCAATATGATTGATTTTAATCTGAGTAGATATCATTTTAAATAAAAATTATTGTTAATTTTAAATAACTTGGTTGGTGGTAATGTTGAAAATGTATTATATATCTAGTAATCACTAAAGTATTGTAACTTTGTTTGATGAATAAACTAAACTAAACTAAATACTCTTGTGTTTATTTATATCAATTGATATTAATTTTGCGTATTTAATTCAAATTTTACCATCAATTTTCTTGTGTTGTTCCCGTGGCGTAATGATTAGATGAAATCTGTCTATTACATGGGATTTTCGAAGTTTCACACAGAAGCATCAGAAAAAACAATTTGATATGCTGGTAACGTCTTTCGCGAGGAATTGGCAAGTTTTCCGGGAGTAATCATCACACTTTGTCATGAAAAGCGCTTTTAACTCAGCCGTTACTGTTTGTAAGAATCAAACTAAATTTTAACTCATAACTCACTTAACAAACGGTGCCAATCTAGACATGCCGATCATCAATACCGAATTGGAGTGGACATGGTCCTGAACGGACTTTTTACCTTTCGAAAGCCGACCCAAATTCAATCTTAAAACATAGATTCGATTTCCGCCCGGAATATCAAACGTATACCTACCTTAAAACCAACGAACAACGATTCATCAACAAAAAACACTTTTTTCAGACAAAAATTAACGAAAATTTTACTTTTCATATTCTGCTTACATAAAAAAAATACATCATTTCTGTCCATTCGGTTATCTGTTTTTCGTTAAAAGACCGTTCCGCCTCTCTTCATTTCTCTTGCGGAATGTCCGGTACACTTATCTGATTATGTCCATAATCGAATAACTGCTACCAACAGAAAACAAAAACTTTATCCTGAAACGCTATAAATTACCACTGCATTTTGCAAGTCAAGTGATTAAGTAATCAAATTGAGTGTTGCACTTATAACAAATGCCGATTTTAAAGGCCGTAAATCAAAAACTGTTTGGTTCCTCATTCAAACATTAATTAATTCAATCAATTACTTTTGTATGTTCGCATCAATTGTGTAACCATCATAGCTTCAAGCTTCGAAGCACGCCAATGTTACCTTCAAGACATAGTTTATTTTGCTACTGTTATCTCACAGGTTTTTAGCTAAAAATGACATTTTGACCACAAAACGTTCACTTAACACTTTTTTATGTTGCACTTTTTGGTTACCAAGTCACTTTCCCCCGATTCAAGTGCACACAACACAAACATGAATCATGAATTCTCTGTGCGATGTTTATCTCTCATCTAGTCTTTTACAATATTAACGCAATTTAATTGGGCATGACTGGTTAAATGTCTAACAAGCCACGAAAAAGCTCGGCTTTTTTACAAACAAATGGCTTACCTAATTTGCTGTTTTCTTTGGCATCTTCACATCGGCCGACAACTTTAATGACACCGCGTCCGGCAATAGGAGGAAACGTTACGATGCCTCCGATTCTTGCAATGTGCGGCGGAATGCCTGCAGGTCCATCGCCTCCATTGTTACCGTTATTATTGGTAGTGTTTGTAATGTCATTACCAAAGGATGAGCGTGTCGGTGGTCTCATTTTAAAAGATCTCAGTTCACTTTCTTAGTCACAAAAAACTGTCACCAGAGACTTTTCTATCTTTCAACTATCGATCTGAATGTTTTTTTTATAATTATTTTCTTTTTTTTAATTATTACGATCGCGCAGTTCAATTCACTAACTTATAGCTTAGTAATTTTCTCTCGCAAACGATTTTTATCTGATTTCAAAAAAATATTCCTTTAACGTGCACTTTGTAAGTCTTCCGCTTTTCAAATGGTTGCAAAGCTTTTGCGCCAGCTGTTTTTATATCACGGAAGAAGAAAGAACGCGATCAATGATCGCGCAATTCATTTCTTATTTTCCTCATTTTAGTTGCGTTGTTTTTATTTTGATACTTTTTTTCTGCGATTTGTTTTGGTTCGCTGTTTTTGTTTTGTATGGAAAGCTCAGAAAATTTTGTTTTAATGAACTGAAAATTGGAAAGAGGATTGCTTGAGGGGTATGATAGGACAACAAAGAAGACAAAAAGTGCAAGAGCTTTTCATGCGATAAACAAGTACTTAGACTTAGTTTACACAAAAGATAAATGTATCTTAGTATAAATAGATGATAGATGCAAGGCGTGAGGTATGGCGTATGGAATGGAAGAAAAGTCGACCTTGAACTGTGTCGTGACAGAAGTTGTGAAAATATTGGTCTGATGCCTTGTAAAAATAACATGTACTTACCTATGATCTACGCAAAAAGCATGTGGTCTAAAAGTCGAAATACAAATGCGTTTTGCTAAGTCGTTGTAAGAAAATAAATGGCCCTTTTGTCCTCAATACTTTTTAAAAATAGAATTCAACTCGTAAACGATTTAAAGAAAATTGTGAAAATGAAAAAAGTGTGCGTAATTTAATTTTAACGTGCTAAAGTTTAAACATTGAAGTGAAGAATTTTACCACACAAAAGTAAGAAGGGTAGAGTCGCTAGCGTTCAATCCGTTGAGGATTTCTTATAATGAAATATGGCACATACCAACACTTTGTAATAATTCTAGAATACGCAATTCCTTATTATTTTTTTTTTTTTTTTCATTGCAAAATAAGAAATAAGTTCGTTTATCTTTCAAACAAAATATCCGTACTATTATTGTGAAAGTAATTCTGTCTGTCCATCTGTTTCTCGCCCAAAACTACTGGACCGATTTAAATCAAATTTTATACAGAGACGATCTAGAACCTGAAGAAGGACATAGGCTATATTTCATTCGAATATTCTGATGAGAACCGGTCTTTACTAGTTTTTTAAATGCGAAAGTAGCTCTGTTTGTTCCACTTTCTATGTAAGCATCTTCCGCCCAAACTACTGATTCGATTAAAATGAAATTTTGTGCAGATATAGTCTGGAGCCTGAGAAAGGATATGAGCTATATATGTTACCCCTATATTCCTACAGGAACGGCAACGTAAACAGGAACCTAGAAACTACTGGACCGATTTCAAAAGTTCTTTCAACGTGAAGTGATTTCTGTCAAATTGTCGAAAACACAGTTGACCAGAGAAGAAATGTGTATATCTTCAAATAAATATTGGCAATCAGGAATGACTGTGTGAAAGGTCGATTTCGGCGCCCCGCCGACTAATGAGATAGTTAACCATATAAACCAATAAATTATGTCAGACGTGGTGGGAGATGTTGTCGAAAGTCTATCAGTAAGCAATATTATGGAATGGATACTGAGCAAGTCACATCACATCATACCTATAGAATTTCTTCCAATAATTTAAGACTGCAAGTTGGTGTTCCAGTGCCAATAATGAGAAATCTAGAATTGTACACATTTACAAATTACACATCTAGGGATGCGGCACTATAAAAGTATTAATAATGACTGGAATGGCAAAAGGAGAAAAAGTTTTGATTCCCCGTATTCCTTTAATTCCCACTGATTTGTCATTTCAGTTTAAAAGAGTTCAATTCCCTCTGAAACCAGTATTTGATATTAATATAAATAAGGCTCAGACGCCTAAAGTTGCAGGTTTTTTTTTTCTATGTCACCCTTGAATGTATCAAACCCGCAAAACCTTTTATTTGGCAAAAGATAGAAAAAGTAAGAATGTCGTGTGCGAATAAAAAAAAAATTTACAACAGGTATGTGTTTTATTTGCAAAACAGTTCGCTTAAGAAATTAAAAATGCTGCCGAATTCACTATTCCACGCAGACGAAGTCGTTTTTTTTTTTTGTTAAAAAATTTTATTATTCCGACCACTTGGTGTCGCATCTCCTAATATCTTTAATAAATGTAATTTTTCTATTTAAAAAAAGGAATGGTGTACTAATTTATCTGTGCTCAAAAGGTAAAAGCTCTTAACTCTATTTTCAGAGTTTTTCAGAAAGTGGATTTTTAACTTGCAGTATTTGTTTAAAAAAAATTAAGAAGGATGTGAAGAAACAGTTTTCAGTAGTCTTGCCTTTATATACACAATTATTTAAATAGTAAAACTAGATTTTGATAAGTGGAGTATTTAATGCTTTTTTTAATGTTTTTTTGACTTAAGTGCTTTTACAAAAACAACTTTTTCAGTTTTTCATATACTAAGTATCCTAAGATGTTCTTCCAATTCGTATTTTTAATTGATTTGAGTTTTAAGTCAACTTAAGCTATTTTACTTTAATGAGCAAAGAAAATATTAGATATTCTAAGAAATATAAGATATCTTAAGTCGACATAAGCGCTTTTACTTTATTGATTCATATCGAACTTAAGATATTTTACCCAAATAATTTCTGCCTATTATATGATAAACAAAATAAATTGATACATAAGACGAATCATCCTCTACTTAAGTTGTTTTACCTTTTGCAAAATCCTACGAATTAAACTTAAGCCATTTTACAAAAGGTCATAACTTTCTTGTTTTCAAAGATTAATCAACAAGGGTAAAAAAGAAAAATAGTTTGTGGGCAGAATATATAAGAAATGGATAAACAGCTAAAACCACTTAAGTCGACTTAAGAGCCTTTGCCTTTTGAGCACAGTTATATAGGTTAGGTAAAGCCAAGAAAATAATCGTTTAGGAGGGGAGGTCTATCTCTCTCAGTTTGGTTGAAAGGACAGTTTTATAAAAAACTGACTTGAATGTTTAAGTTCAAAGTATTGGCTTTCAAATGAAAAACATTATAGTTTGTGGTAGTGAGTAGCATATAGTTGGTTTTTAATAATTGAAAAAAAAAATTATAAAATTGCCCCTGCCACCTAAACGGAGTGAGACAGACCCCATTCCCAAACGATTTTTTTCTATCTTTGACCCAATCTATCTGGGCT
Source organism: Melanostoma mellinum (assembly GCA_914767635.1). Taxonomy (NCBI): domain Eukaryota; kingdom Metazoa; phylum Arthropoda; class Insecta; order Diptera; family Syrphidae; genus Melanostoma; species Melanostoma mellinum. The sequence continues at coordinate 75,216,685 of OU612059.1, forward strand.
TTTGTCGCATTTTAAGGAAAACACCCTGTTTATTTAAAAATGTTCAGAAATGGTTTGATTTTTTGAAATGTTTAAAAAGTTTATTGAAAAGTGAGGTTCTGTTGAGTTGTAAAGTCTGTTGAAATTGCAAGGAAGAAAAATCTTGTAAAATATTTTCGTTCGCCTCAGATGAAAAGTTTTTCGAATTTGTACTGCCCACTCCACGGTATTATTAAGTAAAAATTAGGTATTAAATTGGGACTAGTACATGTACATCCAACGGGAACATATACAAGAGTCATTTGAGAGCTAGGTAAAAAGGGGATGTGTAGTTCTTGTTCGTTCATTTAAAAAGACCTTTTTAGAGTAATTTAAGGGACAAAACAAGCCAAACATTGTTGCTGTCGTTTGAGTTTAAAATAGTTTGGTGTAGTTCGTATTGGTTCTTATAAAACGAAATCAATCAACCATCTCTGATGATAAAAGTTTTTTTTTTGTAAATATAAATTGAGCTCATTGCAGTGTTGTGGGTTAAAAATGCCACTGTGTTGCAAAAGTGCTCCCTAATATGAAGATTTTATTAGTTTGGACGCAGTACCCGCAGTGGCGTGATCATTATGCATCAGGCATATCCAACTGCTAACCCAGAGGTCCCAGGTTCGAACCCCAGCATAGGCATATTTTTCCAAGGGTATCGCCTTTCGCGAGGAATTGGCAAGTCCTCCGTTAATAAATTCATTGCCATGAAAACCGCTTTCTCAATTAGCCGCTCGGAACCGGCAGAAAATTGTAGGTCCCTTCCATTCCCTCACAAGGCATGGTTGTGAGAAATGCGCTCGGCCCATGGGCTCCCCGCTCTGTTGCGCCACCCTATTTCTTTATTTTATTTAATAGTTTGGGCATTGAAGTGACGATAAAGTATTTTAATTTTTAATCACAGAACTTGCAGTAAGAAACATAATAACGCCTATCCTTGTAACTGTAAGTTGTGTGATCAAAAAAATAAAATTATTTTAACTTTGAATTTCAATATCTGAAAAATTTCATGCGATTGATGACAACACCATGAGATTTTCAACTCAAAAAACTGCAATGAGCTCATTTTAGATGACGAATGGGAAACCTTTTTTTCAGATATTAGTGAATGATTTCGGTTTAAGTGAACCAACACGAGTCACACGATATGTTTCTTCGCTTTAATGACTATTGAGCATTGAGGTCGTTATACATAACCTAACACGTCTTTAATCATTTGTTCACATGTATATAGACACTTTCGTTAAAATACAAGTTCTTAATTGATAGTTATAGTAAATAACCTATGATTTCTATTCACTTGAACTCGTATTTGTTTTAAGCACATTGAGCAATGTGCCAACTATGTGAAGCAAACCTTATCTTAGTTTGACGAAGAAGAAGTCAAGTACAATTCTACGGTCCATATTGTCTGTAGCCACAATCATAACCACTAAGGTCCAAAAATATAATTTGGTCGTACAATACTTTGAAACAAAAGATGCATAACAACTCATGTTTTTCAGATTCCAGTAAGTAGGCCCTAACTAAAATGAAAACTAGGATAAAAGTACAAGAAAATTCTTAGTCTTAGGCGAGCGTCGCGTCGTTTGGCTCTCGATACACGACGCGACGGTTGTCGATAGTCGAACATCGGAAATGAAATGTGGCATTGCGTATTCTTATAGTGAATGGTTCTTTCGACAAGTTAACAAGTTAACAAGTTTTAATTCAACAAACATGTGCGGAATGTATTGATTAAAGCGAAAATGGCTACTTCCATTTTAAAGAAACTTCTTTCTTCCAGAGATTTATCTCAAAACACAAAAATTTTAATTTATAACACTCTTATAATACCTATCGTTTCTTATGGTTTTAGTACGGGTTTTCTATTTCTCCCACCGCAGCAAAAGAGTTAGAAAAGTTGGAAAGAACAATCTTACGATTATGCAGTGGTAAGTAAGTATCGTAAACCAAACAAAAAATGGTATTCAAATTAAACTTTGTATGACTTAACAAAGGTAAAACCGTTAATGATCTATATGACAACTTTATTAAAGAGCAGACTTGAATCAAGTGCAAACCATCCAAATCCAATTGAAAAGGACTATGGGATGTAAATATTGTTAACGGAAGTGAAAGTCATCAATACTATTTATCACCATCAATAGAGTCTGAAAACTTACTAATTTTGCCATTTTATGAGAAAGCTTCATTGAATGTCCTAAGAGGATAAAATTACATTTTTTATTCTATTAAATGAAATGATATATATTCACTTTAATGAAATGATTCATATTCATTTTAGTAAATGAAAAATTTAAATTGTTCCTACAAAAAAAAAGAATTGAAATAAGTTAAGTTAGTACAACTATTATAAATTTCTTTTTATTTGTAATAGTTTCTGCTAATCATAAGTTCTTGTTCCAATATATTAAATTGTATTTTGAATTAAGTACCTAACGTTAACTTATATCAAACTAAAAAAAACTTTAGAAACAAAAAAATTGTTTATATACAGCTGCGGTCAAAATAATAGTAGTATAGAGCTTAAGTAACAACAAAATTGAAAAAAACTTATCCGTCAATTCTAATTTAAAAAACCAATAACGTGGTTTTCAAAGTCGGGTTTTAAGCTTTTATTTACAAAAAAAAAACATTAGTTTAATACTATTCTCCGATAGTTGCAAGTTTATTGAACAGATGTTGAAATTCAGCGGTCAAAAAAATAGTAGTGATAGGAAAATCTACCTTGAAATGTTACGAAATCGAAAAATTAGTTCAAAATTTTTATTACATTATGTGGCTGAGTGTTCGTACCTCTAATTATTATTTAGTTGCATGTCCCTTGTTAGCTTTAACAGCAGTACAAAGACATTAAATAGATTTATCAGGTTTCCACACCTTCCTGTGCTTATCGAACTCCATGATTGCCGTAACGCTTCGCAAAGGATTGTGTTGTTGCTTGGTTTACTAGAAGCATATACAGCGCTCCATAGGTTTTCAATGGGCTTAAAGTCCGAAGACTCCATCACATCTACTTTACTTTCGTGGAACCATTGCTTCTTGCTGAAAGACCCATTTCAGCAAAAAAAAAAAAAAAAAAAAAAAAAAAAAAAAAAAAAAAAAAAAAAAAAAAAAAAAAAAAAAAAAAAAAATAGTGACTTATTGTGAGAAATAAATTTGATTTTTGTATGAAATCAATATTTAACAAAAATGTATAAAAGCATCGCCTTGCTTCCTTCATTTCAAGTATAATAACACCTCCGCGTAAAGCAAAGTTCGTGCAAACGGACCAATCTGCCATCGCAAAGATGACGTTCGTGAATAGGGAATGCGAATTTACGCCAAATCGCTTCATTGCAGTTCAAATAACGACAATTTGATAGCGTGACATTTCATCTTTGGTATTTGAGCAATCCAAAAATCGGCACATCACTGCCTTTTGTTACACATTTGCAAATGTATTTTATATCGTTTAATGAATTGCAGGACTCAACGTTGCAATGTGTCTTAAACGTTTTAGATAATTTGTATCCCTATACAGTATACATTTCTATGGGAACGGGAAAGTAAACGTCAACCTAGAAACTACTGAACCGATTCCAAAAATTCTTTCGACATAATAACGCTACACCTACACTATCTCCGAGTAACATAAACTTTAATTCATCCCCATATTCCCACGTGAACGGGATTGGGAAGCAAACTTAGAAACCACTGGACAGATTTCAAAAATTCTTTCTGCTCTACGATGCTACATTATCCCTCAGTAGCATAGATTATATTTCATCCATATATTTCCATGGGAACAGAAACGGGAACTAGAACGTTAACCTTAAAACCGCATGACCGATTTCAAAAATGCTTTGAACTTTAAGATGTCAAATTATCCCTCATTAACATAAATAATTTCGTCCTTAAATTCCCACGGGACCCAGACAACGCCGGCCGGAAGGCTTAGCTGTATATTTATTTCATCTGGGAACGAGATTGGGAACGGAAACCTAGATACTACTGGTCAGATTTCAAACATTCTTTCAGAATTGGGATGATACAAGTATCCCTCAGTAACGAAGATAATAGTTCATCCCTACATTCTTACGGGAACCTCAAAACTACTTCGATTTAAAAAAATTCTTTCGAATTTAGAATGATACGCGAACGTGATTGGGAACGCAAACCTTATAAACTTTTTGACCAATTTCAAAAGTTCTTTCGAATTTTATAACTCAAGAACGGCTGAACCAATTTAGCTGGAAACTGGTGGGGAAGTAGCTTCATACAAGGAGACGGACCCGTTTACAACATTTTTTTCCCGCCACAGACATAAAATGTAAACGGAATCATAACAGGAAAAGTAAATAATGAAAGAAACAGCGTGCAACAGAAAGGACATCAATACAATGCGCTAGCTTTCGTTATAAACAAAACACTTTTCTTAAAAAATTGTTAACTTATCGCGACAGACTAAGCATATTCCAATATTATGAGTCAGCGGAGATCTTCGCTCAACAACCTAGGCTGCTTTAGACATAGGTCTGTATTTTTAAGTTTCCCGACCTTCTATATTCCCGTGGAAATATGCGGATAAAATATAGTCCATGTTACGTATCAATCCTTAATGTTTCATCTAAAACTCTAAAGAACTTCTGAAATTGGTCAAATAGTTTTAAGGTTCCCGTTTTCGTTTCCGATCCGTCTTGCATAAATAAATCAAAAAATCAATCGTTGAATGTTTTTCTCATGGTAAATTATACATATGTGGCATGCTAACGAGTCGGAGCGTTATTTGTTCTCCCGCCTGATATTTAGACGAAAAATATCGTCTATCACACGGTGCTTCAGTGAAAAGTGCAACACATGCACGTAAATAAATCTATCTATCTATCTATCTATATCTATATCTATTTATATAGAAAAGGATGTATGTGTGTTTGTATGTATGTCCGGAATAGAGTCCTAAGCTACCCAACGGATTTTTATGACATTTCCAGGGTTAACATAGCTTAGCATAGAGATCGTTTCTGTCAAGGTTTGATCGCCATATTCCCACAGAAACGGGGTTGGGAACGGGAACTTAGAAACTACTGAACGGATTTCAAAAATTCTTTCAGCACTGGGATGACACATAATTCCTCAGTAACTTAGTAAAGATTTCATCCCTTTAATCCCATAGGAACAGAAACAGGGACGAGAACGGGAACCTTAAAACTACAGACCCGAGCAACGCCGGGCGGCTCAGCTAGTACTTTATAAAGTCGGCAGCATCATAACAAAAAATTGTAATCAAAATCAAACTTGTGAATTTAAGTCTCAATAAAGAAAACTGAAACTGATACTTTATGCGATCGTTAGCGTCTGTATTTTTGCGTTCGACTGCCTTGCAACAAGTTGGATTTCGTGGACAAAAATGTAATTTGTTTTATTTTTGTTTACAATAAAATATTTATTTCAATAACAGGACGAAGGTCGTAAGCAACAGAAGGCAGATGGAAGCTAGTTTCATTGATGGAAGGGAATCCAGATATCGCAAAAGGAATTTGAGGAAAAACCCTATCAAAACAAAGATGGGAGGAGTTTACTATTGAACTTAATAGTATCGGACCTCCCATACGTACGTGCGAAAAATGGATCAAGGTTATTATTTTGCAAAAGCTTAAAAGGTTTTTTAATGTCATTTTTTCCAATAGGTTTGGGCTGATCTTAAATGTGAAATTAAAAAGAAAAAAACAGAAAACAAAATCGAAATCCAAGCGACAGGCGAGGTGGTGGGCCAAACCGCTTGCATAGTTTCAGCTCTTTGGAGGAAAGTGTTGTTGGAATACTCTCCATGGACTCCTCCATAGATTCACCCGGAGTTGAGTTTGGACAGGAGATTGTGAGCAACGTAGACAACTAAGAAAACAATGTAAACTCGTGCAATCTACTTGTCGAAGAAGAATAAGGAGTAGAATCCATCAGTCCACCAAGAAGCCCAATTTTAAGAAACACTGCAAAAAAAAATAAGAAAGCGGAAGAAAAAATTCAGCTTTTAAAGCAACAGACGACAACCCAGGAGGATTTCCACAACGAAATTAAAAAAAAAAAATTCGGCTGCACACATGTTTGCAATTAGGGCTGCTTTTTCCGGTGTGTAGTGTAGCTCTCTTGCTCGAAGCAAAACCTTGAATCGATTTTTAAGCGCCCCTATTGTCCTTTCTATAATATTCCTTGCTTGTGCATTTTTTTTTTTTTTTTTGTTAAATGCACTTCCCAATCAAGCTTATTCAGGACTCCGATACGCAGTCAATAGATATGGTTTCAAAGGATATCCTGCGTCTCCTAAGTGATAAATGTTACATTAATTCGGTTATTCTGTAAATTTTGATGTGTGTTCCATCGACACAACCTATGATCCCAGGTATATGGCTGCGCTGAAAAAAGTTCATTTTATCACGCCATTTTTAGGCTTCGGTATAGTTAAAGCTAATCCATTTGGGATAAATAATATTTTCCAAAACTCTTAAGACCTCTTTGAGCACTAAAAATACAGTAGACTGTGAGACAAAGGCTAGCTTTGATTAACGAAAGTGTTTCAAAAATCTTCAATAAGCAATATAGATTAGTACAAGAGCAAATTATCTAATTAACTAACATATTTTTTTCAAGCTCCAGAGGACTTGAAGCGTCTCTTAATAATCTTCTCTTCCTGGCAAGTTCCACGTGTGTTGGTTCATCGTCTGAGTCGTCAAAATATAGTTCGAAAGAACTCATCATAAACTTTTCTAAGAATTTGTTTTATTAGTTATTTGTTTCGTATGTTAATTTTTTCACAACATTACTTACTAAAAATTATTTCTCTGTGCATAAAAGAATGCTAATTCAAAAACATTGATCAGTGACAGTAGGGTTACTCGTACATGTAACCAAAAATTTAAAAACAAAAGTACCTGTGCTCCTAAAAATAAATCCTTTTTTGTTCTTCATTTAGACGAACTTTACACAACGAAAACATACATTTTTCATTCAGATTTAGATGAACAGTACATAAGATGTTCCATTTCACAGTGTACTTTTGATTTTTGTTCACATAATGTACTCGCACATAAACACCGCTTTAAAAAAATCACCAGTATTTCCTCTCAATATTCTTACGCAAGGAAATATTAATTTCATGAACTATGACTGGAAATAATTCTATAGTCAAATTATAGGATTTATTCACAATGACTACTTTCATTATTCACAGTAATAGTCTAAGAGCTGGAAGCAAATTTTTGGAGTGGAGTGATAACCAAAAATAATGTACATGTATGTTTAGATAGATGCACCATTGTATCAGATTCAACCGTCTGGCAGGTTTCTTTTTCAGTCGGGGCGGGGGTGGGCGTTCGAAAATGGTAATTTTTCAGATTTTGAGGTCAAAGTGATAACCACATAAATGATACATCAAAAAATCAGAAAAATTCTCCTGATTACAAAAAACTCGGTCCCAGACGATTTGGTTTCAGCCTACTGCTTGCCAGACGCTCTTTAACATTTTAGTAAAATGCATTTTTCAACTTAAAGTACTGCAAACTTTTTTACTATCACATATAACCAAGAAAGTGGTATGCCAAAACATCAGAAAATTTATTCTGTTTACAAAAAAGTTGTTATCAGACGATTTGGTTTCAGCCTTCTCCATGCCAGACGCATTTTAGCTTAAGCATGTTTATCAAATTGAATGAAAATTCATCATTTAAATGAAATACTACAAGCAATTATTCATTGAATTTGATAAACGTGCTTGAGCTAAAATGCGTCTGGCATGGAGAAGCCTAAAACCAAACCGTCTTGGACCGACTTTTTTGTAATCAGCGAAACTTTTCTGATGTTTTGGCATACCACTTTCTTGGTTATACAGGGTGATTCGCATAAGGTGTGACAAAAAGATATGGTGTGTAGGTTGGACCTAGACAAGCAAAAAATCGTATGGGAGGTGGGTCCATTTTCCCCCGTTTAGGCGGGAAAAAATGGGAAAAAATTATTTAAGAATAACGGTAATACCTACAGAGTCGTGCTATAGCATTTTGAAAAGCCAGAAACTTATACATTAATTTAAATTTAAAAATAAGTTGTTCAAATAAATATTTTTTGAAATATTAATTTTCAAAGTCAAAATTTTGGAAAAAACATAGTTTTTTTTAAAAGCACTTTTTTCCAGATCTTACGTAATTAAGTAGTATTTTTCTGGCTTATTTTCAATGCTCTTATTTATTTTTGATCAAACACAAGAAACCGGATGTCAAAATAACCTGTAGTTTTTGAGAAAACCAAAAATTACAAAAACGACTTTTTTCAATTTTTTTTTTTTTTTAAGTTTTTTTCGTTATTGGATTTTTCGTGAGAATTTTTCTGATCTTTTGGCGTACCACTTTCTTTGTTAAATGTGATCAGAAAAAAGTTATCAGCTAAATTAAAAAATGCATTTGAAAAATGTTGAAATGCGTCTGGCAAACGGAAGGCTGAAACCAAATCCTTTTGGACACCCTTTTTTGTAGTCGGGGGAACTTTTGTGATTTTTTGGCGTACCATTTTCTTGGTTACATGTGATAAGAAAAAAGTTATTAGTACTTTAAGTTAAAAAAAATGTTAATGTGCGTCTGGCAAGCAGTAGTCAGAAACCAAATCGTCTGGGACCGAGTTTTTTGTAATCAGGAGAATTTTTCTGATTTTTTGATGTATCATTTATGTGGTTATCACTTTGACCTCAAAATCTGAAAAATTACCATTTTCGAACGCCCACCCCCGCCCCCGACTGAAAAAGAAACCTGCCAGACGGTTGAATCTGATACAATGGTGCGTCTATCTTCACATACATGTGCATTATTTTTGGTTATCACTCCACTCCAAAAATTTGCTTCCAGCTCTTGGTCTATAACAGAAATTCTTGTCGATAGAGATACGCAATACTAAAAAAGAAATTTATCGATGCTTTCGACTATTGTCGTATCGAACGTTGAACGACACTTGCAATAAGGGCCTTAGTTTTGTCTTAAGTCGACTTTAGCGTTTACTGATTGGGGCCACAGACTTTTTATACGGACCTTATCTCTAATGCCAACATCATTTTGGCGACCCTTTTTCGGGCATTCAAAGTTTAAAAGCTATTTTTGATGAATTTTGAACAATCACATTTACTAAAAGCAAGGATTTTGTACTATCGGAGTCCTATCCTTGCAATTCAAGAGCTCGTCTTCTCTTTATTGATTATGCTACCGTGGCAGTCAGAACGTTTGGGCCATTTAAATTTTTTTAAATAGTACGACATCCGACTTAAGTCCTTTAAATGCACCTTAACCGTCGACTTAAGGATATGAGTGGTGTTTGAAGGAGTAATTTCGGCCCGCTTTTTTCTGCTTTGCTGAATCCTCCTTGATCGACATTGAACATTTTAAGAGAGTCTCAATCTCAACCCTTTTCATTATTCCAAATTCTTTTATTTCAGCGCTACTCTATGAAAAAGTTTCAGCAGTTCCTAAGGTAAGGTCTGGATGGCGTTTCGTATTCCCAAAACGTCTCTCTGTGAGTAGACACGAGCATTAAAAAAAATTGTTTTTCAAATTCTTATACTGCTTTTTTGAAGCTATAATAAAAGGGTAGAAATTTGATAAATTTCAAAATCATTCAGAAAGCTTGAGTCCAATCATAGGCGGATTAGTAAGAAGTAAAAAGATATGATTGTTTCCATGTTACAAGGTTCTGAAGCTGACAAATCGTGCCAAAGAGTTTATTATGTATCGCCGGCAGAGGTCGACTCAAAGACGCGTCATGGCCAAAATAACAAAAGCTGTTCTTTCTTTTGAATTTTAAAAATGTACTTATTAAATAAAAAAAAAATTCGTGTCAATGTCATGTGCAGTTTTTTCGTAATCCATCGTCGAAAATACGCCCGAAATTCAGGCGCGAAGGTAGACAGACGACCTCCTTGACTAAGGTTTGAATTTTTCAATTAAGTGTCAGCCTTATAATAACTACACTTGTTTGCTTGTGTCATTGGCATCTGTCTTTCACAGACAGTCTGTCGTCTTCGTCTTCTGGTTTTCTACTGATATTGTGAATTTCACCTTAAAACCTAAGCACAAAGACTAAAAAATTATTGTAGAACATTTATATTTAGATTTAAAAAAAAAAAAAAATACTGAAAAAGAGAACCAAACATTAATTTCAATTTTCCACTCAATGCAATTCAGCTGACGCGACGGACTGAGGTCGTTATTGGCTGCAGTGTAAACTTTGTTCTTTCTACGTATTCCATATACGATACGTACTCTCACCAACCGAATATTTTTTGGCACCTTTCCAATGGCGAAGTAGAAAAGCTTTTCGCACAAAAACAGAGGAAATTGCCACCGATGTTTCTAGGTAATAAATTACTATCCATCAGCACACAGCGTTCCAAAACAAGAAACAAACTCACGAGTTCTGTGTTTATGTGAAATCTGCTTCTGTTTACTCCACAAAGCCTTGTCAATATCATTTGGTCAATGGACAAAGGTGACAAAGCTACTGTGTGGGTGTATGTCAATACACTGACCGAAGACTGCGTCAAAAATAAAAAGTAACAAATGCTATTTTATTGTCAATCGAAGCAGGATTGATGTCCAACTTAAAAATATCACTCGTGATCACTTATCGACGAATGTACGCGCGCCGAGATCTGGCAAAGATCCAGAAGCCTTTGTTGTTTCTTTTTTTTTTCTCATGTCAAAGGCTGATGTCCTCGTATTTGTAGAACTCGCAATAGTTTTTAGAATTAATTAACAAACTTTATTTTGAAATAATTATTTTTGGCTATCTTTGCGCACTTTAAATAGAGGATCTGACATTTCGATGGATCGAACAAATGTAAGAGCGTAAAGTTGTGGTGCCACGAATTAAAATTTCTAAGTTTAGATAATCAGATTTAGAAATGTGTTCGACGCGTACAAATCAACAGACATACATAGCTGGTTGTTTACATGAGACTGATAACGCAAAAGCAAATTATTTCATGCAAACATTTATGTGTTGCGTAATTATGCGTGCAATTCTGCAAAACAAAAAACAGTCAAAGCGTTTGATGATGATTGTTAATTAATTGCGTTGGTTTTAATTTATAGAACAAAGACAAATTACAATCTTCGTATAGCACAAACAAGATACTTGAGCCAGGTGATTTTATTTTCCGTTGAAATACTGTGGCGTGCGGTGTGGTACGTCAGAACTGCTTTTTTTGGCTCGTGACAAAGTGCAACACCATTGAATTAGATCACAGCACACTGATCAATTTATGAGCCTTTGAGACCGAATATTAAGACAAAGCTAACAAACCATGGGATGTCAGTAAGAACGATTAGTTTTGAACCCAATTTAGGTCAAAAGTATTGCAGCTAAGGATATTGGACGAGACGCAATTTGTTTAGTGTGTGGTTTTACATTTGAAAGTAGGTACATTTTGAGTTTGTAGTTTTTGTGTTATAAACAGTTGCTCCAAATTTAACGTGATTATAACAAGTTGAACAGTTTAATTAATCGATTGCCTTGAAATCATTTGTAAATAAAAACTGAGCTCGAAGTAAAGTTGTGTTCAACCTTTTTGATTTTCTTACAGGTAAGGTGAGTTCATGAATCATGATTGCTGTATTTTTAGAAAGGTATTGTAGAGAAGATGTGCACCGTGTATGAAGTAATCTGGTTGTTAAATAAATAAATAAATAGGGAGGCGGAACAAAGCGAGGAGTCCCAAGGCACAACCATGCCTTCTGAGGGAACGGATAGGGCCTACAATTTTCTGGCGGTTCCGAACGGCTAGGCTTATAGAGAAAGCTCTTTTCATTGCAATGAATTTATTTACGGAGGACTTCCCAATTCCTCGTGGAAGGCGATAGGCGTGGAAAAACGTTGCTGCCTCTGTTGGGATACGAACAAAGAACCTCTGGATTAACAGGCAGATAGGATGTCTGCCATCACGCCACGGTGAGTACCCGTATTGGTTGTTAAATAGAAATAAATTACTGATTACAGCCGCAGCAGCTTCATAAAATTTAATTTTGTTCTTTAAAAATACGCACCTGTATCGTAAGGGTAAGGTTCAGTTGACAAAAAAAAACCTTTGAAGAAAAGCCACATGGCACACTGCTTTTTTACTGTCTGCTCTCTGACTGTATTTTTTTAATGTACTTTCACGTCCAATAAAGGTCAATGCTACTTTTTCGATGAAAAAATATTTTGGTTTTTGTTTCCAATTGGTCAAAGGGTTGACATGGTGGCCACGGTCACGTGCCAATTTTTAAAATTTCCCTCTTCCCAACTACTAATTTCACTAATATTTAATTTGTTCTAAATTCATTAAATGTTAATTCATAACTCATAAGAAAAAATTTTTTTTGTTATTTTGTCAAGAGGAAATCTTCAAAAGACACTTGGCAGTATTCGACACCAAGTAGTGTGGGGTTCTTACCTCACTAAAAACTCCTCGTTTTCTTACAACTTCTGTAACCATATCTGTTTGTGGGTAACGATGTATATTGCTATTTCTTATATACCATGCGTCGGCTTACAAGCAAAACTAACCAACTGCCAAAATTTGTATTTTGTATCTTTAATTTCAAGTATAATAAAAAACTGAGTTGAAAATTCTGTTAAAACTGACTATCTATCTATATTTTGCTTAAGAATATGCAAAGTAGTTTTAATTGTTGGTTTGATTATCTGCCTTCATGTAAAAAAAAAAATTCAAAAAGAACTGACCAAGTTCAGAGAGTCATTTTCTCAATATTTGCAGATTGTCGTTTTTACTTGTACGCCGCCGCCGACGCATGGTGCATTAACTATTCCACGAAGTACTTTGCTTTGGAACTTTTGGATGATTTCAGTATTTTTTTCTTTGTACAGCCCCATAAAATGATTCCATAGGTCCAAACAGGACTAAGTACTTGTTTAAAAAGTATTATTTTATTTTCGACAGATAAGTCAGAATTTCTACCTAGTAACCAGTACATTTTTCTATATTTCAAGTTGAGCTCTTCTCTTTTCTTTTTCATATGCTGGGTCCATCTTATAGTCTATTGATTATGTCATTTCATAAGGAACTCGAAAAAGGGCGGATTTTTATTGCATGAATCGATTAATGACTTAATTTTGGAGAAAAACCGAAAGTGCTATCAAATTAGAGGATGCAAATCAGAGATATGGGTTCTAAACCATCTTCATTAGTTTTTCAATACAACTCGAAAACGAAGCAAAACTTTGATGCAATTTAAAAAAAAAAATTTTGCAGAAAGCAAATTTTCCCATCAAAAAACACCTTTCGAATAATTGTAAAAATTGTTCTATCCAAAAAATTGAAAATCCCGACGAAAAAAAAATCAAAATTTCCCAATTTTTTAGTTTTGTCAGGTTTTTTTTAATGGCATTTCATTCTGGTTGTAGATAGGTATAGGCAATGTGCTTCGTAAAAAGGATGCTATATCTGGAAACTTTCTGCGTTTGAAATTCTCCGAAATATTACCACTAAATCATAAACATCTATAACGTTATTTTTCATCCGTTTCATACTGACTGGAGCTTCTTTGTTTAGAACAAAGTTGTACCAGACCCTAAGCAAATGTCGTTTCCAATATTTTTGCAAATTACCAAAAAATGCAAAATTTTCGCTGGCACAAATACCACCAACACACGACGCCATCAGACATCATGGCCTAATTACTTTTTTCCAAATCCAACAGTGGCATGGAAACCGCTTAAATCCTTTGAACTTTGGTTGGGCAAATTCTAAGTGTGGATTCATTTCGATTCGCACAATTACACCTTCTGCACTAAGCTAAAAAAATGGCTTTTTGACTACAGGTTGCCATGGAAGTTTTACAGTTTTAAATTCATTTTTATTGCATATCATTTATAACTACTTGCATGCTAACAAAAATGTTTAAATTAGCTTACATAATAACTTAATTAACTTACTGACCCTAGGCGGGTACTCTAAATTACACAATAACTTATTTCTAATGCCTTTCGGCCTGAAGATACAATATATATATTTCAGCTAAGAACTAATATTAATAACTAAGAAAGTTTAAGAAAATTTAGTTTCATGGATCAATTTTTTTTCTTTTTCTTAAAATTACTTACAACTGATTAAAACTGCTTAAGACTAATTAAAACTACTTGAAACTAGAGCAGCCACAGTAGCTTTTTTATAATTTTTTTTTTTTTGTTTTTTGTGTTTTTAAATTTTTTTTTGGATTCTTGGTTGTATTTTTTCAATTTTTTTTTTTTTTTTTTGAATTCTCGACGCAGCTAATTTATTTTTACAATTTTTTTTTTTTTTTTTGATTTTGATTTTTTACGATTTCTTTTGGTTTTCGACGCAGCTTTAACTTTTTTTTTTTTTTGTTTTTTGTGTTTTTAAATTTTTTTTTGTGGTTTTTAAATTTTTTTTTTTGTTGGTTTTTAATATTTTTTCTGGTTGCCACTGTGCCCACCCCCTATACCCTAAGTCTTACACAATAAACCTTTGTAAGCCAGCCATAGGCGACTCGCTATCAGTGACATATACATCTTGCTGCTCACACAACCACCAGAACATTTTCGACATTTTAATTACATCCCGTCGATCGTGATCTGATACCGCCCTACTGAACCGGAGGAGCTCTTCAACTTCTCCGCCTACTGTGGCGACGTCCCGGTCATAAAGGAGCCGTCGTTCTACGGACTTACGGCAGACGTGGTAGATTAACGGAACCGCCAATCTGTCCTGTATCAAACCTATCATGTCAAAATAGTTATTTATTTATTTATTTAACATCAATTAGAGATCATTAACATCTTCAATAATTAGACTAGCGAAATAAAAATGATAAATATGATTATAATACAATTTACAAAATAGAGGAAAGCCTCCGGTGGGACAAATCCACTGAAACGTGTTCTCTCCATATATTCTATGTTGGGGTAGTAATCCCCAAATATCAGGCCATTGTTCGAAGTCATCCGCCTTGCAGTGTGACCCCGGGTCAGTTTTATCATGAAGTTGTCGATTCTGTATATTTGAGCCCCGTTGTAAAGGACCCCATTAGGATAATATTTTCTGTACTCCGACTCTGGTGTTCTGTTCAATCCAAGACAGGTACGCAAACACAGTCTCTCAAACTCCCGAATCTTTTCCATTTGAGACGCTGTAACATTGAACCACACAGGGCACCCATAGACAATTATTTTTTTTTTTTTCACTATCAGAACAGCTTATTTCAAGCTTGTGAAACAATGTATCTTTTCTTCAAGAGTTTTTTCACCCTTAAGTACTCAGAGATATGTATCACTGTCATCATTTAGCGAGGTGTTAGTAGTTAGTAAGCAAAAATTAAGTCTAACACACTCAAGACAACAGAGCTAAGAAATATTACAAAATTATTGATAAACATATACAAAAACAAATTAGATAGCTACATATAAACATAAAATTAATTATTAAATATGACAATTACAAAGATATAAGAAACATAAAAAAAACATAGTCAAGAGAGTGGAACGTAGTTTTATTCATGTGAAAATCTATTAAATTTGAGTTTAGATTGAAAACTTTTATCATACGAGTAATAGGCTCATTCAATCCATAATTAGTTCTATGATAAGGACAGTGAAGTAACTCCAAGTTGCGCAGTTGGTATGAGCCTCCCCGGTAGTTAAAACTTATGCAAGCGAGCAAGTCGGGAGCATCAATTTGTCCTGTTATGAGCTGGTGAATAAAGACTAAATCATTATTTATTCGCCGATGCGAAAGCAGTTGCATATGCAAGAGTTGGATACGATGCTCATACGGTGGAAGGTCATAAGGATCAGTCCAAGGAAGTCCCTTGAGAGCAAATCTAATAAATCTTCGCTGTATACTTTCTATTCTTGAATTGTGGACTGCATAATAAGGAGACCATACTTGAGAAGCATATTCTAGATGGGGTCGAACATGACAGTTATACAGCGAAAGAGTGACGTAGGGGTCCGTAAACTCCTTAGCCCATCTTTTAATAAAGCCTAGCATTGAGTTTCCTTTACTAACAATGTAATTGATATGCGATGTAAATTCTAAATTGGAACTAAAGTAAACACCGAGGTCCTTAATACTGGACACCTTGCATAACATTTGATGAGAAATCGAGTAATTATGCAAAGCCGGTGTACGTTTCTTCGAAAAAGTTATACTTTGACATTTGCTTGGATTGAGAATCAATCCATTTTTATCGCACCATGTGGCAAAATTTTCAACATCAGATTGTAAAATAAGACGATCGGCTGCGCAGTCTATTTTCTTGAAAATTTTCATATCATCCGCGAAGATCAAAATTTTACTCGATGACAAGCTAAAAGTAACATCATTAATGGCTAAAATAAAGAGGATAGGGCTAAGGTGACTACCTTGTGGTACTCCTGAATGCGCCTTAAAGGAGTCTGAAAGAATGCTTCTAAATTTTACCACATATGATCTATCAGTTAGGTACGACCTGATCCAATCGACGAAGGTCGAAGGGAATCCATATGCATTTAGTTTAAACAATATAATATCATGAGATAGTTTATCGAAAGCCTTTGAAAAGTCAGTATATATACAATCTAACTCTTGCCCGCTTTCAAGCGCGTTTGAACATTTATGAAGGAAGTATACAAGGTTTGTTACTGTTGATCTTTTCTGTACAAAACCATGCTGCTGTTTGCAAATTATATTTTTAATATCGAAAGTTAAGCTTTCACAAACAAGCTGTTCAAATAATTTGGGGATACACGAAAGCTTAGATATGGGTCTGTAGTTAAGGATATTTGATTTAATACCTTTTTTAAATACAGGTGTAATAAAAGATCTTTTCCACAGTAAAGGGAATCGACCAGAATCTAACGATAATGAAAACAAGTAATGAAGGGGAAATGCAATTTGGGACTTACACTTTTTTTAAATTATTATAGGGATGCCATCAGGGCCAGCAGAGTAATCATCGTTCAAAGATGAAATATTGTGAAGGACTCTTTCTAGGTTAATTGGGACATTATTAAAATTAACTTGAGGACATTTACGTAGAAACTCGAAATAATTACGATCTATATCAACAATAGAATCAGAGAAGGAATTACAAAAATGGTGAGCAAAAGCGTTGGAAATATCGGATGATTTTGTCAAAGTGACATTACCATATGTAAAGTTATCTGGGTATCCATCCGAATCTTTCTTTGAATTTACAAAGTTCCAGAAACTTTTTGGATCATCCCTTAATGAGTTGCCCATTCTATGAACATAACATGAGTACATAGTTTTTGATAGTGATTTAAATTCCTCAAAAAAATAGATGTAAGAAAGGTGATCAAATTCAGAACGCGTCTTAATGTAGGTCCGCCAAGCACTATTTCTTTTTTTGCGAAGCTTTTTTAGTTCCTTAGTGTACCATGGGTGATTAGAGCTCAAATTCTTTGAAATTTTGAGGGGTATAACTTTGTTCATGCAGTCGTTAAGAATAAAATAAAAGTAACTAACTGCTTCGTCAATATTGGTGAAAGCTGATATATTATTAATATTAGATTTACTTAGTTCATCAGAAAGCATTTGAAAGTTAGTCTTTCGATAGTCGAATATATGCGAGCAATCATATGAATTACTATAACTATGAATATGACCGCTTAGGTCAAGGAAAATGTCAAGAGGAGGGTGATAGTCATCTACATTAGTAATGCCGGAATTAGATTTAAGAACGACAGTACTAACAGCGTCAGAGGTAAAGACTTAATCGAGATTTCGATTTAAAAAGTTTTTAATACAGCTCACTTGTTGTAAGTCAGTAGAAATTAGATAATCCAATAAGATAAGCTCTTGTTGAGAGGATGTCAAGGAAGCTTTCTGAAATGAACAGTCAATTGAAGGAGACCAATCTATATAAGATAGATTAAAGTCACCCAGCAGTAAAATATTTATATCTAAAGAAGAAAGATTGTTTAAATAATCTAACACTAATGCCACTTCATTGTAGACAGGGGCAGAACTTTTTGGGGGAATGTATGTGCCAATTACATAAACTGTCTTAGACTCAAAAGTAACTTTAATGCAAATTAAATCTATTGTTAAAATAAAAGGAAAAGTGATACTAGACGACAAAAAACTATTGCGACAAGCTATGAGAACACCCCCTCCTTATTGGCCTTATGAGGGCCATGTAGCAAATCACCTTCACTCTGCTATCAAGTTGACTGCTGTGAAACAGTCGCCTTGTCAGAGCAAAAGCTCCTCTAGCCCTGGCCAGAGCTGCATCCATATGTTTGTTAAAATATAGATACTGATCAAGCCAGATGCCGAGATACTTGACTACTACTTTGTTTGGCAGTGGGTTGCCATGTAGATCAACGATCACCAGCTATCGCCAGTTCTTTCTCGTATCCCATGAGGCCCGAGCCAACGGGGTTCTAAACACAATTGTTTCCGACTTCTGAAAGTTGATTTTCAACTTCCAGTCATCGCAATATTGCTGGATCTTATCGAAGTTCATCGCTGCAAGAGTATTCTGATAACTTCGATCTTTGGACCTGTTCTGTACGCGATTAGGTCGTCGGCGTACGCTATAGCATGGTGAAGAGACCAATTAGATCGCCGCGCCGGTGAAAATGCTTAAAAAAAAATGGGCGAATTCACCTCTCCCTGTTGTAGACCGTTCTGTATTTTAAAAGTTTTGGTAGAAGTTTTATTGCAACTTTTCACAACAGACGTTCTACCATGAAGCATGTCATTCAGAATATATAGCAGTGGTTTACTCATGCCATATCTATAGTGGAGTCAATAAAGCTTTTGCTTCGGAAGTCCTCAAGAACAGCTCCGATTTTGATGATTTTTGTTTTAAAAATTTTGTTTTTTTATATTATTTAAAATCAGAAACCTTTTGGAGCGTCGACGGAACTATTTATATTGTTTAAACAATATATGTGATATTTGGTGTACCCTGACCTGTGTTAAATTCGATTTCTCTGTCAATACTGATGATGGAGACCTAATTTTAGACTTAATTTTTTTGTTGAAATAATAGTCTTTAAAACTGTATTTAAGTTGGGCTCGTATAGGCTTAGGGTTGCCAGATTTTAAATTTTAAATGGTGTGCAAGTTTTCTTCCCCAAGCAAACTTTTGACTTTGAGGTCTTTTTTTCAGAAAACGCCCGGTAAACATAAGGTTTCTTTATTTTTAACAGATGAACAAATCAATAATAAAAAAAAATTCAATAATAGGGGCACTCAAAAACCCATCCATTATAAAAAAAAATAAAAATTTTAGCTTTGAAGTTTGTTTGAATAAGACAATAATATGTGCACTTTTAGTAGTTTTTAATGTACTGTAATTGATAAATTTTATTTTTTTAATTTTGTTATTTTATATTATTTAAAATCAGAGATTTCTTAGAGCGGGGACGGAAATATTTATATTTTTTAAACAATATCAACGACATTTATATAAAAAACTCAGTTTGGTGTCTATTTTTTTGTAAAAAAAAAAGTCTCCATATAATAATCTTGTTATAACAAATAGTTGTTTACATTTTTACTGCTTACTTCACTCAGTATTCATTTACTTTTTGGAGTAACTGCACGCTTCCTCAAGTTTTAAGTAGTATTTTTTTACAGTACATTATTATCAGTGTGAACTATTTATAGCAAAAACAATTTTTATCGGAGTGAATAGTGTATATCAGCATAATGCAGAAGGTATTTATTTAGAAGCTTATACATATAAATATAATTAATAATTTAGGGACCGTTCAAGTATTACGTAAGCACTACAAGGGGGCGGTGGGATCTTTGATTTGCTTATTTTGGATGACATGGGGGTAGGGGGGCCAAGATGATGATTACGAGTTTTTTTTTTATTTAAAACTGAAAATCGGTGAATTTTGTATAAAGTCAGCGGTGGAAATTAAATTCAAGGTGGTAGTAGCAATGTGGTAATGGTGAAATGGTGACGTATGCACAAGTTTGCCCCCTATTTATTTTCTCCTCTGAGTGCTCGCTTAAGAGCCGAGTAGGGGAATTCCCGCGATCTATTCACTTGTCTAAATTTGCGCTTCCAGTTCCAGTATACTGTCTTGTTTATATACTCTAGCGAGTAGACGTATTGTAAGCATAGCAGAGAAAGTAAACATTTGTGTAAAATATAATATTCAAAAAAAAAAACATTAATTGAAAAATGTTTACGTAAGCATGGGGGGAGGAGGTATGTGCTTTGCTTACTTTTGTTGACAAGGGGGGGGGGGGTGCTTACGTAATACTTTAACGACCCCTTATACTCTCTGAAATTGAATTAGTAAATAGTAAAACAACATCAGTAACTAAACTATTAATTAAGGACGTCAGAACCGAGTGCATTACTGAACCTCAATAAAAATTTATTAAAAAAAAATTACTGTAATTTACTGATGAATCCATTAAAAATTATTAATGATGTCAGTAAAAGTTTTTTTAATTCAAAATTGTTCAAATACTTATTTTTATAGGAACAAGAACAAGGCGCTGTAGATTCTACACAGAACGTTTGCTGTATTTGCGAACTAGGTGAAAATATAAATGTTCCAAGTACCTCAACTCAAGTTCAGGAAAAATTGACTGAAGTTACTCGAGGACTGCCAACATTGAGAACAACAGCAATATAAATTTTTTTTGTGCATAAATATCTAAGATATTGTTTAAATGAGGACGCTGGCCTAGAACGTGAAAAATGGGCATAATTTATGAATTTTTTGTGACTCAACAAAAAAATCAATCAAAAATCTGTGAATGAGGTTTTATAACTTAGGTTTTAATATACAAATACAAATTTTTAGTTTCTATATAACAACAACAAGAGACGTACGAAGGATTTTTTCGTTATTTTGTTTTTTCGCGAAATGGTGCACGTTTGAACAAAACATTGAAATTTTCACTATAAGGAACGTCAAAATTGATGGTAAAAAAAAACTATGCAATATAAAAAAAAAATCTAATGTACGTCTCCGAAGAAAGATATTTTGATTGTACTGTCAAAATTTTGTAAAGATCGGTGAAGATTTGCTCGAGTTATGTCTTCAGCCAGTTCAAAAAAAAGATTTCGAGAAAAACGCGTTTAAAGTTTTAAGTACTATGAAATCGTATGGCATATCTGAGAGGTACTGCCGCAGAATGGAAAGTTTGGGCATTTAGACATTTTTGCCTGCATCCATCCTTTGGTATGTTTTTTTTAAGACCCTAAAGTAGCTTTAAAGACAAAAAAAAAATTTGGTTTTTTCAAAATTCTAGACCAGTTTTTCAAAATTTCAAATAACAGCCTGAGCTGAAGCTAGTTTCCACCCGTCCGTGATACACTTATAGTAAACGTATAGAAATTTAAAAGACGAGACTTTTTGCGAGACTCTCTCTCTCTTTCTCGTTTTAAGTTCTAGAAAGCTTATCGGTATTTAAAGCTTAAGCACTAAGGCCCGAACGAGTTTACTAAGTGGTATGCAGCAGTTTAGCAGTGCAGAAACAGCTCTGGAATGCTTAGGTCTGATATCCGCTAAGATAAGTTACAATATTTAGAAGTGACATTTCACCTCGTGAATTATTCATATTCATAATGCAGTCTAAAGTTAAATTTCTGATATTGTTTATAGTAATTTTTTACACAAGAAAACATATTACTCCAATGGAACTGGGTGATTCATGCGTCGATGAAAACAATGTAAACGGAACTTGTCAGATGATTTACTTATGTCCGCAAGCCATACTCCAAAAGAATTTTGGGGGCAATTATACAATATGTGGATACTTTAGGCAACTAGAAGTTGTGTGCTGTGCCGATTGTTGTGTAAATGATATATCCGGGATAAGTTCAAAGAAATACGTTCAACAATGTGAGCAATACAAATATACTTTTGGGACAAATCTTTCTTGGGCATGTGCTTTATTCGAACAAGTAAGAACTGCACCTTCGTATATATCTGGTGGTGAAAATGCATTTCCTGGAGAATTTCCTCATATGGCCCTGATTGGATGTGAGGGCAAGAATGGAACATTTAACTGGGGATGCGGAGGAACGCTTATAAGCTCAATCTACATATTAACTGCAGCTCATTGTTTTGAACCAACAAGTCTGTTTCCTACCCAGCTCGATGTTGTTCGTCTCGGTGATTTAAATATAGAAAGTGACGGTGACGATGCAGAGCCGAAAAACTACAAAGTTGCTCAAGTAATAAAACATCCGAACTACAATAGAACTATGAAGTATAATGACATCGCATTGATAAGGCTAGAGACAGAAGTTGACTTCAATTTCTTTGTAAGACCCGCTTGCTTGCCGTATAGAGACTATGAAGACTTTGATTCAAATAATCCCAAAGATTCAAAACTAATCATCACTGGTTGGGGCAATACACAAGAAGCAGGAAAAAGTGCTAAACATCTGCAAAGAGCTATTATTAAACAATTTACACATCAGGAATGTAATGACATCTACACTGAAGACTACGACGCAAATCTGCCAACTGGTATAAGTAAGAAGATGCAAATATGTGCCGGCTCCTTTTTCGATAACAGAGACACTTGCTATGGAGATTCTGGCGGTCCAATGCAAACCATTCATCCTTTGGACCCCTGTACGAATACATACGAGATAATTGGTGTGACGTCATTCGGCCAGGGGTGTGCTACTCCAGGCATTCCAGGAGTATACACCAGAGTGTACTACTACAACGATTGGATTGAGTCCGTCGTTTGGAATTAATAATAAATTTTTGACGTTAACAATTCAAAGCCTAAAGGCAAATAAAATTGCTTAAGATCCCCAATTGATTTTTTTCTTAGAAACAAGATAAGTAGACTCTCTATATAAATATATATGTATTTTGCAAAAATTGAGGTTGGAAACGAAGATGTGGTACCTATACTCTGATATTTTGATACTTGTGAGATGATATGTGTGATACTCATTGGGCTTCAAACAGAATTAATTAGTAAGTAAATAAAAAAGCAGCAAACCTGTCTACAAAGCAAAATAAAAGCGAAATGTTTTAGTTAAAAAAAGATTGTCAAATAAAAATGTGAAAGATAATTACAGTGGAAGCATACATATATGCGTTTCTATTGCATATTGCATCAGAAGTGCAAAACATCGCTCCTATGTTTCATATTTAACATTATTAACGTCTCGTTTTTTAAAATTAGTTCAATTTGGAACGACTTCTGTAATCCAATTATTCATAAACTTAAGACAGATCACTTTATAGCTTGACTTGCCAGATTTTCTGTTTTTCGCTTAAGAAATGTTTTAATACTACCACAAAAATAAATGCAAACATTGTTACGATTTATCGACATACATACGATTTTTAGTGGTGCTCTTCTGTAAACGATTTTTTGGTTTTGATCTTTGGTGATAACTCTAAAAATTTTAAATTGTAAATTATAACCTTAATAATTTTAATTGAAGCTTTAAAGTTTCTATTTTTGTGAGAATATTTATTTATTTATTCATCAAGCAGAATATATACAAGGTTACTAATATATATTCATATAGACTAATTGAAAAGATAGTAGCTGCATGTTTTGCTTTATAATTATATAAATACTGACAGACTAACCACCAGGATAAAGAATAATTAAGTGATACATCACATTTTTTTTAAATAAGTCACGACTAATATTATTTAGAAAGTCAATATGACTGCATACTAGATTTGCTTGTTTCAAACGCCTATGAAAAGGTTCAAAAAATAATCTATGTACTCGCAGCACTCTTAGAGCAGAGTTGTAGAGACTGCAGTCTTTTTGGTACTAGTACTTGTGCAGTCGCAGTTAATTAACTTATCTTTTGAATGCAGTTTTTTTTTCGCGCACTCAAGGGGTTGTGACTACCCTTAACATGTTAAGTAACACAGTACGAGCGTTAGGAAAAAGGGAGAGAGTTTAAAAGGAGATACCGATGCACATTAGTTTTAAATTTCTGAAGATTGTAATGAAAGGGAAAAATAGAGCTGGGCAATACATTCCACATTCGCGTGGTACGGCTGAAGAAGGAATCTCTGTATTTAACAGTACGTCCGAAATTGGACTCAAGGGTAAACTAGTGGGCATTCCTGGAAGCGCGAGTATTACGGTTGAATTGTTTAAGGGGAGGAATGCATCTGGCAATCTCATAAGAGCACTGTCTGTAGAAAAACGATAAAATAAGGAGAGACAAGAAACATTACGACGATGTTCGAGTGTCGTGAAAGTTTCGATAATGTTCGTATCTCCAATCATTTTAAAGGCTCTTCTCTGAACACTGTCCAAAAGATTGAGGTGGGTCGAAGGAGCACCTGCCCAAATATGGGAGTTATACTCCATCTTAGGACGAATGTACGTTTTAGAGATGATGAAGCCTTAGCACTTTCCAGCGTTTTTGGCGATTTCAAGTATGTGGTTATTCCACAAGTGGTGGTTGGTAATGCACATACCGAGGATTGAAAGCTGTTCTGTTTCAACAATGCAAGAGCCACTCATGGATAGTGGCAAGGGAGGTAAGTTTCGCTTCAACGACAAAAGACAGCATTGAGTTTTTGAAGCATTAAATTCTACGCGGTTTTTTTATTCCCCACTGGACAATGCTGTCTAGATCAGAATTTAATGAACTTAACATACGTTGCCGCTCTAATTCCACGTCCGAAGATGAGGGATGTGAACTTAAGAACGAATATGAAAAGCTGAGGGTACTGTCGTCGGCAAAACAATTTAGTGGATTAGTAGTTTCAGACAAAAGATCGTTAGATGAGAAAAGTGTCGGAGGCAAAACGGAGTCCTGGGGCACACCGCAGCATTTATTTTGTGGGTTTCAGATTTATAGCCGTCCAAAACGACTTGTAATGAACGGTTAGAAAGGTAGCTACTAGCCAAGCGAAGAAGAAACTCATCGAAACCAAAAGCACGCATTTTAGAAAAAAGAGCTTGATGCCAAACTCTATCGAATGCTTTTGAAATATCAAGGGCAATAATCCTACTTTCTCCAAATCGATGTAAGGACTTGTGCCACTGTTCGGTGAGATAAACCATAAAATCACCAGTGGACCTATTGCAACGAAAGCCATCTGTCGGTCATTAAGAAGCTTTCGTTCTTCGAGGTATTTTATAAGCTGATAATTTATCAGCGTTTCCATGACCTTAGAAAGAAGGGAAGTAAGTGCAATTGGACGGTAGTTCGAGGGTGAGGAAGATTCGCCTTATTTAGGGACTGTCTGCACAAATGCTGTTTTCCATCCACTCGGGAAGAGACCTGTAGAGTAGGACAGATGGAAAAGCTTACGCAATGGTTTTGACAGCGTGGAAGAACACCTCATCAGAACTATAGCAGGGATACTATCCGGGCCTGCGGATTTATGAATGTCGAGATCTTTTAAGACTCTTGCCACTGTACGAGTGCGAAAGTATATTGGTCCCATGGAATCGTTCACGCGCTCAAGTACTGGATGAGCCATAACACTTTCTGGAAGCGTTGAGCTGGCGGAGAACTGCTTCGCAGAAAGGTTAGCTTTTTCAAGAGAACTAACAAAGGGTGTGTCGTTGGAAACGAGCGTTGGAACCGAAGATGTTGTTGTGTTCCGGATGTTCTTAACAAACGACCAAAAATTTTTACTACCTTTGGGACATTGTAATATTTTTTGCCTTAATTTTTGATCATGTAAAAATTTCGTTCGTCGAATATGGACGTTACTGGATTTCCTGGCTTGTTTAAACTTTTTCCGATTTTCCTCAGTTGGGTTGGCTTTTTTCTCGGAAGCTTACTTCTCTAACCCTGATAACCTCCTTACAGCTCGAATCAAACCATGAGTTTTCCTTGGGTCTGATACTTTTCACCCTATTCAGGATAAAATTTCTCATACCCAATAGTATTAAGTTTGTGACCATATCTGCACTGGAATCGACGTCACTATCGAGGAAACATAGTGACCAGTTGAAGTTCTTAAAGAAAAAATGTATACCGTCCCAGTTGGCTTTCTCGTATTGCCAGACGGTTCTCTATGGGATTTTTTCTTTAAGTGGGTTGTTTTGACACGAGAAATTAGCAGATATGACACAATGGTCTGATGTGCCTAGAGGCGATAATACATTCAAGGTGTATTTATCAGGGTCAGAGGTAAGATATTCGAGTCGGAACGTCAACCAGCTGAGTTAGCTGGTTAAACTCAGCAAAAATCTCTGTGACCAGTACTTTAACTGCAAAAAAGCAGTCAGCAGTTAGTACTAACTTTTTGACTGTGCAGTTAATAAGTCCAGTTCATTGACTAAAAGTTAATTAACTGCAGTACATTTAACTGGTCTTAGTCTTTTTAGTCACTAGAAATTCTTTTGTACTGGTGTGATTAAATTTTTAGTCAGCAAGTCTTTTGACTGTAGTGAATTAACTTTTAGTCATTTACCTTTTTTTAGTCTTTTGACTTTATTTTAGTCATTTAACTTTTTTAGTCTTTTGACTGCAGTTAATGTTCCGAAAGAATTTGATTTTTTCTTTTTTCTTTTTTGACGAGAATAATTCAGAAAACCCCAATTTTTCAAATTTTTGACAAAATCTGTATGATCTACAATTATATATTTCCTGTGGCATATTTTATGAAGCCACGAAGCCAGCTCCAAAGACATTAAAAGCCTGTTACAGGGTACTTGTGGCCAGAGTAATCGGGTGCTTCAAATAAAACATTCTTAGTTTTAGAAAACAGATACTGCTCTTTTTAAAATAAATGATTTTATTCCTTTTAAGTTTTTTTTTTTTTTAACAAAACAATCTTTCTGTTGAATAAGAATTTTTATAAATTTACATAATTTGATCAGTTTATTGAGGAGTTAACTTTCAGTAGCAGCAATTTTTCAAAATTGGTGTCTGAAAGTGCTCCTCTTTTAGGAGTAGAAAAAAGGTCAGCTATCGAAAAGAGACTTTCTACTGCCGCGGCAGATGGTACTGGAGTGTTGTTATTGTACTTTATAAAAGCTTTTTTAATGCTTGGAAACTTCTCTAGAGAGTTAAATAATGTGGATTTTTGGGCAAGATAAATGTCATAGTTTTCATTTTCTTCAGTCCTAGATTCAGGTAAACTATTTTCCATATCATCTATGTATATGGAAAATATTTGATGGTAATGAAGCTTATCTGTGTCTATTAACAAGAGAACACTATATTTAGAGAACACTGTGTGTTTTTTTTTGGCTAGGTTTCGTTATCAATTCAGCTTGCTTAATCTACCTGTTGGGCCGCGAAAGGTATATAATAGCTTTGTAATGTTTTCTTAGCTTTTAGTCTGATGTGATTTTTTTTTTTTTGCCAAGCACTTGTCTTAATCTGTACAGAGTCACATAAAGTAACAGCAAAAGGCAAAATTCTCTATGGCACGATTTAGCAGCTTCAGAACCTTGTAACATGGAAACAATTATATTTTTTTACTTCTTACTAATCCCACTACGAAGAAAGATGTTGGCTGAGGCCAGGGTTGCGAGTTTATGAATTAAAAAATCTATAAGCTATAAGCTAGTAGTTAGCTTCAGAATTGGAAAATATTTAATTCACAAGCTACTTTGTGAATTATGAATTAAGAAATATTCAATTCATAAGCTAGTTACTGAATTATGAATTGGAAAACATTCAATTCACAAGCTAGCTTATGACTTATCCACATTATGAATTGGAAAACATTCAATTCACAAGCTAGCTTATGAATTGGAAAACATTCAACTCACAAGCTAGCTTATGAATTAAAAAACATTCAATTTATAAGTCGCCTTATGAGTTATGAGTTATCTCAACAGAGAATTATTGGAAAATGGTCAATTTAATTCATAAGCTAGCTTATGAATTTATAATATATATATATATATAATTGTTCAGTTTGTCTGTCTGTCTGTATGTTCGCCCATAACTTTTGAACCATTCACTAGATTGAGCCGAAATTTTTTGAGTGCATTTGTATGACTCCGAGGAAGGTATTAGACTATACTTGATGTTGTTCGCCCATAACTTTTGAACCTTTCATCCGATTGAGCTGAAATTTTTTGAGTGCATTTGTATGACTCCGAGGAGGGTGTGCTAGTGATTTATAGATAGGAAAATATTGTTTCTAGAACTTGTCGGCAGATAATTCCAAAGTGTGTACGATCTACAAACTCTGAGGAAAATACTTAGCCCTATGAACTCGATTTGAAATAAAACTAAGCTTTCGAAGTAAACATTTAGATTTTTTATTCCAAAAAAACGTAAACCTATCATAAAATAAAATAACCGCCTTTCTAAGGAAGCCTTTAATTTTTCAACAACTGGAGTAATGATTTGAAGTTGGTTGTTCCTCAGCAGGTACTCCCACTTCTGTTTTATTGTTAGAAGGGTTGGTAGAACGTAACCAAAATGGCAATCATATTCTCCTTGAAGAATATCTATAGCTTTCGCTAAGGGAGCAGACCAACTCAGGTACTCAGCTATATAATCAAAGCCGCTGTCAACAAACATTATTAGATTATTTGAAATACTCATCATTTCGAACGCCATGAGTTGTTCTTTCAAACCAAAAATTTGCTTCAAGCAATCGAACAAACTGTTCCATCGGGTTATCGCTGGTCTTTTCAAGCTACATTTTAGGAAAGTAAAAAGCAGTTCTAGAAGCTTTGGCGATCCCAAACACTTCCATAGAGCTTCGCATTTTGCCATAATGACTTTAGGTATAAACTGTGAGAACCATAATTTTCGAATGTGTAACTTGCTTGAATATATTCCAATTCATAACAAACTTATAAGCTAGCTTGTAAATTGAATGTTTTTCAATTCATAATGTGGATAAGTCATAAGCTAGCTTGTGAATTGAATGTTTTTTAAGCTATAAATTAGCTTAAGCTTTTGCAACCCTGGCTGAGGCCCAGTTTCACCCCAAACTGTAATGCCCATTTAAAAGTAAGTAATCCGACTACGATTGGACACAAGTTTTCTGAAAGAAAGTAAGATTATTGCGCTCGATATTTCTAAAGCATTTGATAGAGTTTGGCATCATGCTCTTTTATCGAAAATGCGTGCTTTTGGAATCGATGATCTCTTCTTCATTGGATTAGAAATTACCTTTCCGACGGTTCAATGCAAGTTGTATCGGATGGCTTCAAGTCTGATACTCACTTCATAAATACTGGTCTGTTCTAGGGCTCCGTTCTGTCTCCGACTCTCTTCCTCTTTTTCATAAATGATCTCTTGTCTGAAACTTCTAATCCGCTTAACTGTTTTGCTGACGACTCGACCCTCAGCTTTTTATATTCGTTTCCAAATTCACGTCCCTGCTCTTCGGATGTGGAACTGGAACGGTTGCGTTGATAAGCTCATTGAATTCTGACCTTGACAGCATTGTTTCATCGGGTCTTATGAACCGAGTAGAATTCAATGCTTCGAAAAAAAAAATGTTGTCATTTGTCGTTAAAGCTTAACATCCCCTCATTACCATTATCCATGAAAAGCTATCAGTACTTGGTATGTGTGTAAACGATGATCTTCGTTGGAATAACCACATATTTAAAGTCGCCAAAAACGCTGCTAAATGCTTATAGGCTTCTTGAGACGATGCAGGAAATTCTTCGCCCCTTCTGATCTGGCTACAATTTATAAGGCCTTCATGCACCCGAAACTGGAGTATAACTCCCATATCTGGCCAGGTGCTTCTCAAACATCTTTGCACCTACTTGATAGGGTACAACATAGAGCGTTAAAATTGATGGGTGATATTTCATTAGTAGAATCGATTGATTCTCGTGAACATCGTCGAAACGTTGCCTGTCTCACTCGCTTTTATCGCTTTTTTCACAAACAGTGCTCTAGTGAAATAGCCAGTTGCATTCCTCCCCTGAAACAATTTAGCCGCAACACCCGTCTCGCTAGGAATGCTCATCAGTTTTATCTTGAGCCCAATTTCGGGCGTACAGTAAAGTATAGAGATTGTGGAATGCTTTACCTGGCTCTGTACTTCCGCTGCATTACGATTCACAAAGGTTCAAAAGCAACGTGCATTGGTGTCTTCTTTCAAATCCTCTCTTATTTTCCTAAATACTCGCACTGTGTTTAACGACATTATAAGGGTAGTCATAACCGCAAAGCGCGTTAATTATAAAAAAAAATTATTTTTACCAACGAAAGTAGAAAGGAGCAATCAATTGGATAAGCAAGAATATTATCGCGAATAAAAACTATTTCAAAGTATCGTCTTCGAGTTTTAAGTTGTTGAAGGTCAAGAAGGTTACATCTTGTACCATAACAAGGCATACGAATATTCCAATTAAGTCGATATATTGCTGTTCTAGTAAAACGTTTTTGGATGCTTTCAACTCGATTAAAATTTACAGCATAGTAAGTGTTCCATACCACACAGCCATATTCAAGTACGGGCCTAACATAGCAGTAATATAACGCCTTGAGAGTGAAATAATGCGAGAATTCTTTGGAATTTCGGGATATAAAGCCTAGTAAAGAGTTAGCTTTAGCTATACAATAAAGTCGATATGCAGATAAAAAGTTAATTTAGACTCAAAGATGACTCCTAAATCCTTTTTTTTTTTGGAAACCATTTGAAGATTGATTCCGTTTATTGAATAGGTTGGTATTGTCTGCAAACATAAGACAGAAAGACAATTCAATGATATGAGGGATATCATTAACAAAAAGAAGAAAGAGCAAAGGTCCTAGGTGGCTTCTTTGAGGAACACCAGAGGTGACAGATATTGGAAGACATAAAGCTGAATTTAAGTTGACGTACATTGGGTCCAACCTACCGGATATGATTCTAACCATAGCAGGAAGCTCGAATGAAAACCTAATGCAGATAGTTTAGCTACTAAGATGTAGTGATTAACTCTGTCAAAGGCTTTAGAGAATTCTGTGTAGATAACATCAGACTGAAAACCACACTCAAGGCTACTTATAACCTGATTGCAAGGAATTGTTAAATCTTCCAGATCTTCCAGAGACGAAACCATGTTGAAACGGGGAAATTATATCTTTGGTCCTGAAAGTCAATTTGCTGTAAACGATTTTTTCAAACATCTTCAGAGCGGTTGAATTTTTACATATAGGATGATAATTGGACGTGAATGGGAATAATATAAGAGATTTTCCAATCACTCAAAAAATGGCCCGTTTTCAGAGATTCGTTGAACAGTCGAGCTAATGGTTCAGAAAGAGCCGCAAAACATGATTTTAAGAGAATTGGAGGAAAAACATCAGGACCCCGACCCGGTTGTTTATCACAATCAAGTTCACATAGGGCTCTTTCAACATCTGAGTTACTTTAGATTAAGGAACTGATTTTGACTTGATTTACTGGTGTGGTTGGAAAAAAATTTGGAGGTTTCTTCGAAGAAGAATAAACCGACTGAAAAAAATTTTAAAACATATTATTTATTTCAATAGCGTCACTTGAATTCTTCCGTGAGTAGTGCGTGCTGATGGGAATACCATTTGAACCTCTTACTATTGACGAAGCACCAAAAACGTTTGCTGTTTTTCTTTAGATCCATTTCGGTGCGATAAATATAAGTCGCAGAGAATTGTTTAGAAAAGAAATATTATTATTAGATTTACGAAAGATTTTATAGGCTTTATTTTTTTTGTTCGATGAGCTGCATAGTCTTTTATTGAACCAGAATGGTTTAGAATTCTTTCGAATGACAAGTAATTCGATTAGTAATTACATACTAATGTAATTACTAATCGAATGATAATCACCCTTATTAAATTCATATTTAAACTTTTATTTCTCATAATGTTTATGATAATGATAAGATTTAAAATTAATTCAAAGAGATAAATGATAAATTGTATTTGGAAAAACTGGACCAATAGTTGTGTTAGCATTTGAACATAGTTCTTTATCAACAAAGATTGAGCAAACGAAATGATTAAAAGTATTACAAAACTTGTTTATTTGCAGAAGATCGTATTCGACTAAAGAATCGATAACAAGACATTCATAATCACTAACAACATTAAATGGAATTAAATTACCTTCATCAATGGTCAAAAACCCGATTCACATAAAATAATTGGACTTTGGTTGTAGGATGTGCCTTCTTAATACCTTCAATCCGTACGCCACTTAATAATCTGCCAAAACCATATCACCCGATCATCTGTTGTAAATGCCTTTTACCGTACGAATGAAAAACCGATAGCCAAAAAGAAACGATGAACGAGAGAAGCTTAACGGAAAGGAGATGAGAAAGATCACGACCACGCAACGGCTACGACATCATCGCGACGCATCGATCTCCCCTTAAATATTTTCCTTTAATTTGTACCCATTGAATTAAACCTAATATTTTTACATTGTCTACTTAATATCTAAAAAAAAAACCTAATTTGTAAACTTAAGAACAGTGAAATATAAATTTGCTAATCAATTCTACTGAATTAAACTGTCTTTTGTCGGCGCGCCTCTCCCACATTTAAATTATTTGAAATAAACTTACAATTTTCGACATCTTCTTAATATATATAAATCACGTGTCACAATGTTTGTCCGCGATAGACTCCTAAACTACTTAACCGATTTTAATCAAATTTGTACACCGTGTGCAGTTTGATCCAACTTGGTAGATAGGATAGCTTGCATCTCAATTTATGATCGACCACCAAATGCTGTTGAGACAAAAGTATAATTAAAATTTATTTTAAAGTAAACGAAATACAGTGAATTTAGTTTTTTTAAACGGCTAAGTGTAAATTGATTAAAGATTGGTTCAACTATTATTCTCCCGCGTAATTTAAATCCACCTCGATTATGCAACGGTACACGTTTGGTCATTAAAAAGATAACCGGAAAAATTCTTGAAGGAATCATTTAAATTAGAAAGTTTAAAGGAAAGTGGTCCTGTTTCCACGTATTCCAATGATTCCGTCAGATTGTACCATCCCCTTCAATAGGTTACAGTTTCCAATTCGTTTAGCTTTTGCCATGACTATAAATAAGTCTCAAACAATGTCCATTATGGCTTAGATTTGGAAAATCAATGTTTTTCTTACGGGCAGCTAAATGTTGTATGCTTACGTGTAGGAACGCCGGCCGTCGAACCTATTTGTGATAGCAAAAGACAGGTTAACCAACAATATTGTGCACCGATCAGTGCTAAATTAAATTGAAATTAAAAGAACTTATTATTGTTTGAAGATTTTAAATTATCCACCCTACCAACCTCATTTATAAGTTTAATTATCACATGTTATTTATGTAATATATACTCATTTGTTACAAACTTGAAAAAAAAAATAAACAATTTTAAATTCAATTCTTTTGTTTTGATTATTTTCTATCTACTTTCATAAATAATAATTTCATTTCAGTAAGGGGTAACGGTAGTAGAGAATCAGTAATGAAGGTCGCCATGATTTTTTTACAAGTAGCATCTATTTTAAAAAGCATTGTAGTCCCCAGGTCTGATGTTCTCCTACCATTCCTTTTAAATACTTTATAACAATGTCGTATGACAAAAACGCTAGCCACAGCAACGCGTGGCCGGGTCAGCTAGTACAATTTATAAAATTCAAACGAACTACCGCGGTATATAACTTAAAATAATAAAGACAGTGTTTTAATAATAGAGGAGAAAGTCTTTGTTGAAAGCAGTGTTGCTTAAACATCGATAGTTTGCGTTTCCGATAGTATCGATAGTTTTGGCAAAAAACTATCGATAGTATCGATACTATCGATAGTTCAATCAAATGCCATTATACAAGTGTTGTCAAAATTAATCTGATATAAATCTTGATAATTACAGCAATTACAACTTGAAATGTTGAAATAATGCTGCTAAACTTGCTTTTAAGATCTTCAACATTGAAAACAAAAAATTTGGAGAGAGTACAGTCTGCATAGAGAATGATATCAAACAAATAACAATACTAAATAATATCAATTTTGCAATTTGGTGGCATTGTAAAACGATCCCTCAATGTCATCTATATATGCGCCGGCGTACTAACATTCCCCTGTAACTTTTAGAGCACCGGCGGATACATAGACGGCTTTCGAAACCGTTTTTGTTTTCGATAGTACAATAGATTCCATATACAATAATTTTGCCGGCCACCGAATAAAAAATTCCAATTCCAATGATGAGATGTAAGGCTTTCCAGTAGATGTCCAGTATGTATGAAAATTCTGTGGAATATGAAATAGTACTATCAATTAACAGTGGCAGTCCTTAAAGCCATCTATATATCCGTCAGCGTATTAACAATTACAGGTAAATGATGGTACGCCTTTAGATATATATATTGACGACTTTTGGCACAGTTATTATAATTGATAGTGCTATAGATTTCATATACAATTATAGTAATAAATTGCATCAGAAAGATAGCTCTGTGGTTGAATACTTTGGAATTATTGAAACCATCGATAGTTTTTCGATTGTTTTTTTAAACTATCGATGTACGCGATAGTTTTTTACTATCGATACTATCGATAGACTATCGATGTTTAAGCAACACTAGTTGAAAGGTTGAATATGAGCAGTAGATGGTGTTATAGAGCAAGGCCCTCTCAGCTGTTGCTGGGTCGTTTTTTCTTGTTGCGAAAAAAATCATGAATAACAGTATGCAAAGGCCAAAATGATCTTTTGAATATCAAATTGTAGAGCTCAAAGTTCCTTTCGACTCTAATTTCGAATGAAGTGTAATCTTTTTCCGGTGTCATGATAAATTTTCGACACGCAAACTGATGGAACATTTTTCAAAATATAATTTTGTATTAAATCCTCCGAAGTTGATGGAGAAAGTCGAGAAACAAAAATACTCCTTACAGGTGGTAAAGCCGTGAGTTCTTCAATAAAACATTGATTCGAGGTAGAACTATATTCAGTGGAAACAATTGTTACCGCGTTGGAAAATCCCTCATCCGTTATGGAGGCTATTGGGGCATCCAGTGGCTCACTAACATTGCATTCACTAGAAGTATTAGGTCTAAGAGAAAAGTAGTCACTTACTTGGGATTGAACGTTTAAGCTTACTCCTTTGCCAGCTGTCGAACGTAGTACTCTTGTACCTGATGTTGGAGCTACAAGACTTTAAAAGCTTTTTTGCTTGAATTTCTTTTGTTGATGTTTTTGATGTTGTTGCTGTTCCTGCGGCTCTAGTTGTTGCTGTTGCTGTTGCCGTTGCTGTTGCTGTAGCTTTACACAACGGGAATGGCCTACATCTACAATTTTATGAGATAAACATTCTAAAGATCGAACCAGGCGTTGATAGAATGGAATCTCTGATAATTTTCTTCGGTTTTTTTTTGTGTTTTTTCTAAGTGGCTTGGATGTGGCCAAACATAATGAAATTTGTGCACACTGCACATTTCATGGAGGATTGCCAATTTTTCATCAAGAGCCGACATCTGCGAGAGAAGAAAGAGGTCTTTAGTAAAAACACAAATTCTAGGTTCAGGTTCTTAGGACGAGTGTACTTACCTTCAAGTGCAGTGTTCTCCGGTTTCATCTTGAGGGTTTTCCTTCTGTAATCAAATTGGAATATTTTGAAAAGGAGGTCATAATTATTCCCATCAATGAACGTGCTCATTGGTTCTTAGCTTAAGGGGCCAGTTACCTTTGATACAAATGAACCAATCGTTCCACAACAAGTCACTAAGAAGAAAAGTAAGAAACAGAGAAAAAGATTATGGTTGTTGTGTGTTCATGTACAAATTTAATAACTTATTTATTCTTTCCAGAAGGAACTGATAAGAAGCTCTCCTTGCAGGCAATCAAGCAGCAAATAATGCTCCGTCCGAAATTGATAGTTCAGTGTCAGCGCAGTCCTTTTTCTTAAAAGAAAAATTAACTTAACGATTGAAAGTATGAAATCAATATGCCAACTTAGCACCATTGGCATTTTTGGAGTAGTTGGTGACGATTGAGAAATATCGCCAGTCACGATAAACGTCGTTTCCGAAGAATAAGGCCATGACACGGTCGGTGTTTCAGCAGCGGACCCTACTCAAATTTGCTTTAAAAAGGCTTCGAAGAGCGTTCCATTTGTTTCTTGCTTCGAATCAATCAACATCTGGAATACCGAGCTCATTTGCATCCTGAACCCATAGTTCACTTTTGTGTGAGTTAGTTTGTAATCAATATCTCGACTATCCCAAAGCGCTGGTCTTTTCTGAACAGCGACAATTAATGCGGAGATTTCCGACGGTTGAGCCCAAGGATATACAATTTTTCTCTTTCAAAGATTAATTTTTTTTAATTTTTCCGAAGGCTCTTTTATTTGTCTTGACTCTTGAGGAACTGGCGTAGTCTCTCGCTTTGTCTCTATTATCAAAATAAAACGTTTCGTGTAAAGTATGAAACAATGAACAAAAAATACTTACCTTGATGAGTTTCTCCCCTCCCACTCCTTGTAGACCACCCCTACAACCCCATATTTACAGGCATATGAGGCTGATCCGGCAGCAGGAGAGAGAGAGGTGTCCAGACTGTGGCCGCTGACATGCTTGCATAGCCATAGGCAATAGCTCGTCGGCGGGGGGAGGGGAGGGTGTTCTTGCAACCACAGCTCTAAACTGAGTTACGAAATAATCATGCCATTTTTAATTTAAACTAGTATAAAACAAAGTCGCTTTCTCTGTCCCTATTTCCCTCTGTATGCTTTACAGCCGTATTATTAGATTTTCTTAAGACGTATTTTAGACGTCGATTAGATAAGTTTCAATTAAAATTTAATTGGAACTTAACCCTAGAAAGATAATCTACGTCTCACAGACGTATCGCTCGCAAAAAAAATGCAATATTCTTTTAACTGTAAGTCGCATCGGGTTGACTGCTTAAATATGCTCAGCCGGTGGACGGAACTCGCTTATAACGGTCGGGGCGCGACGGTAAGAACATAGTGTTACAAGTTATAGCTATGTCATACGTCTGTGAGACGTATGATTATCTTTTATGTAACTTTTGTGAGATATTTTTGTATGGAAAAAGGTCGTTTGCGGCGTACAAAAAATGACGTTTTTCATTTTTGCACTTAATGTAATCGTATGCGATTCAAAGGTATTAAGACTTATTAGTAGACTCATTTTCAACCAAAAAATGCTTATAAGGCAATCTTTAAGTATGAAAGTTAACTTTTGTGTTCTTTTAAAAATTTATTTTTTATTCATATTAGTGTTTAAGTTTTTGATTTCTATTGTTTGAATACATATTAATTTTTTTGAAATGATGCTTACTTTCTTTTAATATGAAGTACATAAGTAAAGAGAAACATTAACATTAAAGAAAAAAGTTATGGGTTTCATTTAATACACTAAAAAAGTTACATAAGTCTCTGAGACGTATGTTTATCTTTAACGTCATTAAAAATAAGATTATCTTTCTAGGGTTGAGAGGTTGATTAAATTCTTATCGATAATCGATTCTGCGCTGATGCTAAACTAATTGATAGTTGTGTCAAAATAAAGTAATAAAGACAGAAATCTAGTCCAATTTAAACAGCGTTTTGACAACCATTCGTTTGTAAACAAATGTTTTGCTTATAAAAAAAAAAAAAACTATGTACGAGTATCATCAACCTAAAATGCGATGAGAATTTCTTTCGAATTTTCATCTAAAACTAACGCAGCGCATTGTTGGTTTTAGGCCCTTATTATGAGTAGCAAATCGACCATTCGACCATGGAACAATCTTTCTTTGCCAAGCAAAACTGCAATTCCCTAACAATCTCTTAACTCAGTTTGTAGGCACACGACGTCCATGGCGAAATGGATAAAGCATAACTACTGCGTGGGTGTTCGACCACCATAAACATCCAAAATGATTTTTCTCTGGTAGGTATCACCTCAAAGCAGGAAAATATGCCTTGAAGAATGCTATTCCAATTTAGCCTTTCAGTTTTCAGAACCGCACTCACGAGAATGGTTGTTGCGAGAACAACGCGTTTGGCCTTGGAGCTCTGTGGAGCTTTTGTGCCAGCTTTAGGATTATATTTATTAATCATGACATCTGAAAAATTCTTAGCACATTAAAAACATTTAAATCGCGAATAAAATCTTTCATATTTTTGTTTTAAGAAAATTTTCTGTTTAGAAATTATATTACCAAAACAACAGATCAAAATTGACACCGATTTTCCCGAAACGTCAGAATGAATTTTTAATTTGGATTTAAGAGACCTTTAAACGCCATTATTGGCATTTAAGTTAAGAGGCCTCTTAGCAAGGTTACTTAAATGTGAAATTTGATTATCAATACGGATTTGTTACTTTAGTGTAACTTAAAGGGGAATTAAATCTAATCGATGATTAAAAGTTCTTTATAGATACGGCTGTTAGACTTTTAAAACTACGTAAGGGGTTTTGATGCGGTTTTTTTAATGAACAGAGTGATTTAAGAGGAAGGCTTATATGTATAATACATGCTGCATATTATAGTAAAGAAAAGCCGAGAAGTTTAAAGACAAACATATTTTTCTGCGCTTACATTGCAAACGCTGGCTAAACCTTACGAGATAGATCAAATTTATGTACCACGGAATTGTATATCTTAAAAAGATGAATAAAAAAGTCCGAGGCAGCATATGTTTGTCTCCTGAGGATAACCCAGAGTAACCATTTTTAACTTTTACATATTACAAAAAAAAATAAAATAATTATTCTTTAAATCAAAACATGTATGTTAAAGCTAGACCAATTCAAAGTCAGCTACATCATAAAAGAACTGTTAATCTTACTTACATAAAATTGGAACTATGAAAAAGAAAGTCTCAATAAGAATGGAGTTTTATTCTCATTGTCATTATCATTCCTTATCCAATTAAATACATTAGATACGTTGTACATTTCATGTAGATCAAAATTGCCCTTTACTGCATGTGATTTAAATGAATATTTTCGAAGATACTTATTTAAAAATTGTGATTGTAGCGTTTCCGGCGGTACCAGCCGGCCGGGACAGCGCCGGTGCGAGCGAGCCTATAAATAGCGCGTCGTATATCATGGTTTAGTATCAGCATTGTACCCGTGCGAAGCCAGGGCGGGTCGCTAATATATAAATATAAAACTAGAATTTTACTCATCAATAGTTTCTTTCAGGTGTGGTAGCCGTGGTGTGTTGGATAGCATGTCCCCTGTTAATCCAGAGGTTCGAGTTCGAATCCTCACAGAGGCAAACATGTTTTTCCACGGGTTTCGCCTTTCACGAGGAATTGGCAAGTCCTCCGTTAGTATTCATTGCCATGAAAAGCGCTTTCTCGATTAGTCGTTCGGAACCGGCAGAAAATTGTAGGTCTCTTCCATTCCCTCACAAGGCATGGTTATGAGAAATGCGCTAGGCCCACAGGCTCCTCGCTCTGTTGCGCCACCCTATTTATTTTATTTATTTTAGTTTCTTTCAGGTAAGTTACGAAAAATAAGAAAACAAAAAAAAAGAAAGTGGTTCTAACCTTTAAAATCAATCTGCTTACTATTCTTTAATTTTTTTTTTTTTTTTTTCAGGTAATCGGGCAGCCCTCTATTAGATTTTATGTATGTAAGCTTATTTTGTCTTGACTTTATTCTTTTTACACGGTTATAGGTTCTTGTTACTTATTTCCTTTTATTTGCAGATGGCAACTCTCTCTTCCACTCACTACCTACCAAAAAAAAAACCAGATAAACAAATATTTTTTTTTTTTTCATTATTGGCAGTTGGCACTGGTCGGTCAACCCAGCATGATTTAAAAAAAAAATATATAAGGGATCACTTACTCAGATTTTTTTGTCTACTGCCAACGTAGTGCACCACTTTGGTAAAAAAAAAAAACCTCGATCCGGTGCAAAAAAAAAATTAAAAAAATATTTTCTTCGGTAGGGAATGAGTTCCTACATAATGTTACTCTATTTTTTTTTTTTTTTCTCTTTTTGATTTCACTTCTTAAAATGAATTGCCACTTCCTTTCTTTCTTTTTTTTTTTCTTCTTTACAAGTTCTCGATATATGTACTTCTTCTTTTTTTTTTTTCTTTATAATGAAAATTGTTTACAACTTTTTCTTTTGCTACACAAAACACAACGCGGGACTTTAGAATATAATTGTCGGTCGGCCGGCGTTACAATGTAATAACACTGGGTCAAAGGTAAAGGGGGGGATTTGGACACGCGGAATCCTTTTCTAACAAAAGGGAATGAAGACCGCAAAACACAAAAAGACCGCAACCAGCAACTCTCCTCTCCAGGGATACTCCAAAAAAACAATCGGAATTGTTCAAAACTTGTTAAGGTTTTTTTTTTCTTTTTGTCTACGGGATTCCTCTTAATTCCCCTGTTTCTTTTTAGGGGCGAAAAACGCACTTCGACACTACGAAATTCTTCTTTCCCCTACGTTTTTTTTATATTCTTTCTTTGTAGCGACACTATTATATTTGCAAAAGAGCCAATTCATTCAGGGCCAGGTACATACAGTATATTTATTAATTTTATCTTTATTTTATTCACTTTCTTTCTTATGACTTCTTTTCTGTTTCATTCCGGGACCCATTTGCCCGCACCACAGCACAGCACTTCTGATAATTTCGATTATAATCAAACCCTGCCACGCACAATTTCTAATAATTTTATATACCTAATTGTTTTTTTTTTTGCGGGAGTACAACCTCTTGTTTAGGTTCTATTGTTTTCAATATTGGAAATACTATCCCAAACACTTTTACTTCAATAATACTCTTGAAATAACATTTTATTTTGCCGCCCGCACTCGATAAAAATCACACATTGAATCCCCGGCATACAAGACACAACTCGCTACCGATAAAGTTACCTTCGATGGTCAACGGGTCGGCTTATCATCAACCATCTGGCTAACGGCCACCTGTATTCAAGATCAATGCGAATGGTGGGTCAGGCCATCCTCAGCAGATAGTGGAACTTTTCATTATATGTACATATATGTGCGTGGGCAGTGGTATTAATTTATGCATGTTGTTATCGTTTATTAGGAGTTTGTATTATATAGGTACTATCATGGTAATGCATTATTTTAAGTTTTGGATTATTAGGAACATACGGTCTGTGTTACAGGGTTATATTTAGGTTATTATCATTATTATTTTTGGTAAATGTTATGTGTGTGGATTTTGTTATGAGGTTAGTTTATAGGTAATAATGCATTATGTAAGGTAAGTTTTATTCAAATTCGAGTGGAATTATTGTATGGTAAGTATTATAAGGGTCAATATGATTATGTTTTTATTAATGTAATTTTTATGTGTATTATTGAGGACTACGTTTTAAAGGCTTGGTGTTTAGTTTAGTTTAGTTTATTTATTCATCAAACAGAGTAAATCTCTTACAGACTACTATAATTATAAATAAATGTATATAAATAAAATAAAATAACAAAAGATAAATAACAAGAAAAATTATGTGACAGGTCGCAATAGTAAAGCGGACAGTAAATTCTTTTTGAAAACATCCCTTGAATTACTAGAGAAAATATCTATGACTTCTATTACAGAATTTGTTTCTTTTATACAACGTGCAAACGGTTTGTTTCTACAATAATTACGTGTCGAAAAATTCTCATGAAAATGAAAACTAGCACGAAGTATTCTTTGCGGAGAGTAAAAATTGATTTGTTGTAATAAGAGAGAACAGTTTATTCTATTGCTAATTACATCTTTTATAAACATTATTGCAAAATACTTTCTTCTTAGCTCAAGCGTTTGAATATCTATTAGTAAGCATCTAGAAGCGTATGATGGTACTTCGATATTCCAATTAAGTTTATGGAAAGCGAACCTTGTGAAACTCTTTTGAACCCTTTCTATTCTTAACGAGTGTACATTATAATAAGGATTCCAAACTGTACTACAATATTCCAGCACTGATCTTACAAGAGTTATATATAATGTTTTAAGGGCATATGGATCTGAAAAATCTTTATAGTAGGGGAGCCCAAGAGGGGATTTCGCGCGTTACTCGAGCGCGTCAGAAAATCATATGGGGAGAAACCTTGCACCATGTAATGTACTCCTACCATATATTAAACCTAAATGTTGGGGCGTTCGCTGAGAGCAGCCCGTCAGATTAGTAAAAAAAAGTCGATCATCGGAAATACTCGAGCGCGTCAGATTAAAAGATGGTAGGTTGATTACATCGAGACGAGTGTATATTTCAATAATCTGACAATTTCAGCGGGGCCTTCGTAAGTAGGCGAGTCACAAAGATGTAAAAAAAAATCGATGTTTCGAAATACTCGAGCGCGATTAATTTTTTTTTTATTTTGAAGGTAATTTTATCAGGATTACGGAAAACATATAATCTGACATTTTGGTTGGGGCGATTGAGGTAAAATCGTCAGTGAAATGTATAATATATGATGGCTAATATCTCGGTTAATATTGATATTAGCAATTGGTCCATAAGACTTTTTTTGTAGAAAACTAAATTCTCTACAAGTTTGTAATTTACAATTTTTCTGTAGCTTTTGTTATTTACGAGATAACTGCGACAAAACGTGAATTTTATGCAAA
Organism: Melanostoma mellinum; assembly: GCA_914767635.1. Lineage (NCBI taxonomy): Eukaryota > Metazoa > Arthropoda > Insecta > Diptera > Syrphidae > Melanostoma > Melanostoma mellinum. The sequence goes on from OU612059.1 coordinate 75,259,169, forward strand.
AATCTGGTTAAGTGGCCCGTACCACCTTCCCGGTATGAGTAACGACTTTGCCAAAAAGAACATTTTTGTAGAGCTTTCAATTTTGAGAAAAAAACATCTTCGGTTAAAGCGATCCCATGAAATGCCGCTGAGTTATAGAAATTTAAAAATAAAAAATCAGAGTTTCCATATATTTTCAATGGAAAATCTTCACACCTCTTGATCGAGCACTTAAAATTAATATAAAGGGCTCAAACTTTCAGGATTTTTTTTTAAAGTATTTTAAACAAAATTTCAATACAAAATTTTTAAATACATAATATGTGTACATATTTTTTGATTGCATCCAGTAATAAAAAATAGAAACAACAAAGAATTGTTACTTTAAAATTGTCAGACTAAGAGTACGCCCCCATATAATTGTCAGAATATCATCCTGGAGGACGAAGACATCAAGTTGATCAATCTGTATAAAAATCTGACACGCTCGAGTATTTCAAGGTCACGTTTTTTTTTACATTTTTAAAAATCAGCCATGACTGATCGCCCCACTCAAATTGTCAGATTATTGAAATATACACTTTTTAGAGTACACTTAACATTAACGATTATTGGTGATTCAACAATTTCTGGTACGCCAACATCAATAGTTGCGGCAGGAGTTGGGTTTCCGACGGTGTATATGGCAGCAGGTATATTGCAGGAATCAATTTGGATATCAGCTTCACGGCTAACTATGTAGTTGACGGGAGTGCATAGCTGGTATCGTTTTTTGGAGTGTAGATAAAGTCTCGAACTACTACTCCCATAGGCCAAACAGAGGGATTGAGAGCATGATGAAAGGCATTTTCCGGAATAGCAATTTTGAAATTAACGAAAGATAGCTTACTTGAGTCCTCGTCTTTTTTTAAAAGCTTCTTACATTTGATTAAGGTTTGTGGGATTTTAAGCTTATCTGAGACGTATGCTGTTATTGAATCTTCTGAAGTATTATTGGCAAATCTAGACAAATGTAACCACTTTGATTTCGTATTAGGTACAACTTGCAGTAGCTTGTGAGAAGAGTCATTTCCTACGACTTTTAGATCACTGTTTGGCGAATATCTATTTGCGCTGTTAATAACTCCAATTGTATCAGAGCAAGAGGGCTGTGGCGTATCGAGATCCATGGCAGATGTTAATGTCGTAGGTTCGACTAACGGTTTAGAGCTTACCTCATCCATAGTGGAATCTGTTGGGAGATACAAATCAACGCTAGTTAATTGTAGGTAAGGTTAGGTTAGGTAAGGCTTAGGTAGATTATAAAGGTAAGTATTATACAAGGTAAGTTGGTAAAGGTGTAGATAATGAAATTTGATGTATTTTATGAATTTTATAAAATTGACAGGAGTTCTTTCGGCGTGGGGAAAAGTTGGAGAGGGTAGGGGATGTCCCCCACAACATCCCCATAGTGAAAACACGTTGCATTTACCCACCCCCTTCGAAAAGCTATACCCCCCCCCCCCCCCCCCCCCATGTCAGAAAAATTGCTGAACTTAATAAAATTTAATTCATCAGCACAGGATTTGTTTGGGGATGGAAGAAAGATGGTGGTGTTGGAGGGTGCCACCCAAAACAACATCCAAGTGCAAACAGGTGTCGGTCACCCCCCTCACAACTTCAAAGTCCAAACAGGTGGCGCTCAACCCCTTCAAACTTTTTTATTTTAATAATAGCCAAAAATTCGCACTTGGAGGTTATTGGTTGTTATCTACACCTTTACCGGTAAGTTATGCTGTATGATTACAGGTAAATGTTAATTTTCGTATTACATATAGGTGAGTATTATGTGTGTTATTTTTTATATGGTTTCAGGTACATTATAAGGGATGGTATTATGAAAATATTATTATAACAGATGAGAATTATTAAAATATTAATTGTATTATCTGTATACATTTTAGAAGCAGATATTTCGAATTATAGGGTATCTTTATATCGGATTAAGCATTATAAAAAGTAGATAGGTATTATAAAAGCTAAGTATTGTAGAGGTCAGGTATGTATTATGTTTTGTGTTATGTTATATTTGGTATAAGATAATTATGTTATGTGTTATTATTTACTTGGTGCAGGGAAATAAGTCCCCAGGTACAAAATTCCACTTCTAAGGTTGCTAACTGGTAGTACAATGTACCGGTATTTAGGTCTGAGTGCTCCAGCAGGTATTTTAAAAACCTGCAACAAAAAAAGAAGTTTCACTTCTCATTTGTACAGGGAAATAATTCCTCAGGAAACAGGAACTAAGTTCACTGATGGTCTAAGTTCTCACTAATGGGAACCAAATACACTTTACTAAAGTGGCCTTTGTTCCCATGTACAATGGGAAATTCGTAACAAAAATCTGTGGGTTTTAGTTGCCTTTGGATGTGAAATAAATTCTTATGTTTAGCCAGAAAAAAAGTAGTTCTTGAAGTATTTTCAAATTTTATTAATATAAAAAAATACTACTTCTACCGAGATACCAAATTAAATTAATAAAATTGTCAAGATTTCGAATTAAAGGTAATACTCTTGAAGTAGGTATCTGTTTAGACAAATTCAGTTCCTGAAAATTGAATCAAAAAACATCAGCTTATTTCGAAATTCAGTTATCGAGCTTTGGAAAAAAATTTATTATTCAGCTTATGTATTTCAAAATTCAGTTTTCAAAAATAATCCAAAAAATCGCCCGTGCGATGCGATTGCATTAATTGAATTCTCCATATTATATGTTTCATTTTGACAGAAATCGCATCACACCCACCAACCCCCCTGGTTTGCGTAGGGCTTAAATGGCTTCGATGTTACGCGATGTAACATCTGCTGACATTCTTTGTTCCTAAATACGAAAAGTTAAGAAGTCTAACATCAGCCTTGTTTCAGTGAGAATTTATATTATTCGTGTTTCATTGGGAATTTCTATATTCACTTCACTTGCGAGTCTCAATAAAACGCTTTTTTGGCTATATGTATTCACTTACCAAGTTCACTTGCAACATAGACTCCATTTACCAACCATCCCTGTTGTTTACTTCGGCAAGTGATTTGTTTTTGTGCATTTACGCTATTCACTTTAGAGTTTTCCATGAGCGATGTTTTGCGATGTTTTGCTGAAGTGAATATATATTCCCAACAAAACACTGCTTTTATTCCATAAACTGCATTTACCAACCTTCCCTGTTGTTCACTTCAGCAATTGAGTTATTTTTGTCCACTTAAGTTGTTCACTTTAGAGTTGTTGTTTTTCCCTGAGCGATGTTTTGCGATGTTTTGGTAAAGTGAATATAAATTCCTAATGAAACTCGGCTCATGTAAAAAAGATACAAGCCACCCGGTTCAAAAGCATGAACTAGCTTCTGGAGCCACCTTAAAGAAAACAAAAGACAAAGGACAAACATGTTAAACGTCAATGTCAAAAATCAAAACCTCAACAGCCGTATCTATAAAGAACTTTTAATCATCGATTAGATTTAATTGCCATTTAAGTAACACTTAAGTAACGAATCCGTATCGATAATCAAATTTCACATTTAAGTAACCTTGCTAAGAGCCCTCTTAACTTAAATGCCAATAATGACGTTTAAGGTCTCTTAAATCCAAATTAAAAATTCATTCTGACGTTTCGGGAAAATCGGTGTCAATTTCGCTCTGTTGTTTTGGTAATAAAATTAAAATTTTCTTAAAATAAAAAAATAGAAGATTTTCGACGCGATTTAAATGTTTTCAATGTGCTAAGAATTTTTCAGATGTCATGATTAATAAATAGAAACATAAAAAGCTGGCACAAAAGCTCCACAGGGCTACAAGGCCAAACGCGTTGTTCTCGCAACAACCATTCTCGTGCGTGCGGGTCTGATAGGTTAAATTGAAATAGCATTCTTCAAGGCATATTTTCCTGCCTTGAGGTGATACCTACCAGAGAAAAATCATTTTGGATGTTTATGGTGGTCGAACGCCCACGCAGTAGTTATGCTTTATCCATTTCGCTATGGATGTCGTGTGCCTACAACCAGAGCTAAGAGATTGTCAGGGAATTGCAGTTTTGCTTGGCAAAGAAAGATTGTTCCATGGTCGAGCGGTCGATTTGCTTCTCATAATAAGGGCCTAAGACCAACAATGCGTTGCGTTAGTTTTGAATGAACATTCGAAAGAAATCCTCATCACATTTTAGGTTGATGATACTCGTACATAGTGTTTTTTTTTTTTGATAAGTAAAAAGGCACCACATCTGTTTACAAACGAATGGTTGTCAAAACGCAGTTTAAATTGGACTAGATTTCTATTTTTACTACTTTATTTTGACACAACTACCAATTAGTTTAGCATCAGCGCAGAATCGATTATCGATAAGAATTTAATCAACCTCTCTTAAGTTCCAATTAAATTTTAATTGAAACTTAACTTATCGACGTCTAAGAGACGTCTTAAGAAAATCTAATAAATACGGCTGCAAATATTTTGATTGTGAGTACAGCCTACAGCAATGAAGTTATTAAAGAAAAAGTCTCCGTAAAAACTAAAAACTAATGTTATTCCTAGCCTAAACCATCAACTGGCATAGCTGTGATGAAATCAGACGGACAAGTTTTTGGAAACTCGCAGAAAAGTATTCACTTGAGATGTAGATTTTCGTTTTGAATAGCTTTGTATTTATTATGAACTGCTAAGTGTGGTAGAATCATACCTCCTAGACCCAGAAATTACAACGATCTAGTATTGAAGAAACATACCAAAAATGCATCGAAACTGCCGGTGTAGATCCGTCCGCATTGCACGCTGTCGCAGTCACCACACGACCAGGTATATGAATATAGCTATTCCAGACGGGTGGTACTCATGGTGTGATGGTTAACATGTCTGCCTGTTAACCCAGAGGTTCGTGATTCGAATCCCAACAGAGACAAAACTGTTTTCCTTCGCGAGGAATCGGCAAGTCCTCCGTTAATAAATTCACCGGCAGAAATTTGTAGGTCCCCTCTATTCCCCCACAAGGCATGGTTGTGAGAAATGCGTTTGGAAATGGTGCTTCTCGCTCTGATGCTCCGCCCTATTTATTTATTTATTTTTATTTCAGAAATCCACTCCATTTCTAATAGAAATGGTCAAAAGAAATCAGTTGGAGAAAACTTTCTTTTCTTTCCTTTAAAGGTTTGGTTATGAGTCTCATGATCGGCCTTCGATTTGCAAAACATGTCTATCGGACGTTATTACTCGAGACCCATCATATTGTAGCAAATGCTTTAGCAGAAGGTAGAATTTCCTTTTTTGTGGCGGGCACAGTCAACTTGTATTTGCTAAAGAAAATGACGAATTCTGTCTTGGGGGACACTCTTGATGATGAACCTGGGGAAACTTTTAATAAAATACCTCGACGACTTCTTTTGAATATGATTCCTAAGAATGCCAACGTCAATGGTGGACAAACAGTTGGGAGTTTTTTTTCACTAAATAAACGACAAGGAATTTCCATAAAACCGATTATGCTGTTTAAAGAGGTAAAAGGCGGGTTATCTTTAATTTTAATTTAATCTTTCTCCCGGTTTGTTAAATTTTAAAATGTGGATTATGCTCAGAAAGGATATTTAAACTCATTTCCACTGGATCTAAATTTAGCGAATTCGTAGTTGGATTACCAGAAATATCAAGGAAAAAATATTTTACAACGGATACGTAGTTTCGCTGGAAATGTGCAATTTCTCCAACAGTAACTTCTTCCAACGAAAAAGCTCTTTCTCCATTAGCCGTCTAAAATCGGAAAAAAGGTGTAGATTTGCATTCTCTCACAAGATATCGTTGAGAAAAATACGCTATGCTCTGAGACTACCCGCTCTGTTGCGCTACCCTATTTATTACTTATTAAGGAATCACAGGTGTCCTTAACTGCAATGAAAAGGTATGTTTTAAAACTTCGTTTTTTTTTCAACTAGTAACTCTTTCCATTTCTATTTACTTAACGTAAGCAGGCCTTTGATTCTCTATCAGTTCACGGGTTTGAAACCCCAAACTTTGAACTGAATGGGCACCTACATGACGAGGTTGTGTTACAACACAATCAATAATTCATTAAGTAGATACCAAGGTGTTGCCGCTTGCAGTATCGCCCCGTAGGTAAGGTTAGGCTAAGGTGGCTGTCGGGAAAACGTCCAACGCATTAAGAGTTTAGATCAATAATACGTCCATTGCAATCCCACAATTTGAGGAATTGCTTCTAATTGAAACCATTTTGAGCTTTCAAAAAAGTGATCAAGACTATGAATGTCTGTTTCTAAGTCAAAAAAGTATTCTCCCAGATGCCTTTTACGTCTTTCAGAGAGAGCAGGGCATATACAAAGAAGATGTGGGACGGTTTCCTCTTCTTCCTCATCAAGAGGACCAGCTAACACAGAAATGGTCTGATAAAACATTGAGCCTTGCAGCATGTCTACCCATGAGGCAGTTTCCGGTTATAAAATCAGTTAATTACGGAGCTTAAGTGTAATCTGCTTGAGGATACCAAACCTTCCTCTCTACTATGGCGACTATCTTTGAGATCTATGAAAAAGTGGCATAACATTTAAAAGAATTGGGGTCAAACAAAATCTTGCTCTGTGGTAGCCGTGACGCAATGGTTGGTATATCTCTTTCTTAAGTGGAAGCGTAGTCGTTTGAATCCCAGAAACATTAGAAAAAAACATTTTTGATTGAATGTCCTTTTATTAAGTCCTTCGAGATTAATTACAAACTTACTTAGCCGTTCGGAATGCGCATACAATTCTGTGTCCTTGAAATGCGTTAGGGTCCACAACTTTCATAGCATTGTTGTGACGCCATATTTATTTATTCTTGTATGTTACAATTAATTCTTATTTTTGGTCTAAAGGAGAAACTTCAAATAAAAACAAAGATTTACATTGTTGAAAATAGGATTTTTTTACAATAGCTTCAGTTACAATGTCATACTTATAAATACCTGCTTATTAAAACTAATCTAATTGCATTATTTTTTCTAATCAATTCCTTTATCGGTATCGATAGCTCCATACAATATTTTATTTTACCTAATTAGTTAGTGTGTTAATTAATTCTGCTCGAGAGCTTAAAAAATCATACATTTGTTCCATAATACGAGCTTCAAGCTGTAACGAATGGTGGATTGGTAAAGACCGAAGATTTTGTGCGATGAGCTCACCAAATGACGAGTATCTGTCGTTCTGGCCTTGTGTCTGTAAGGTTGTCAACACATCTGTCGCTAAATCTTTTAAGCCTCCGGAACGAGAGTTTTTTGAATTGGTAGGCGAAGTCGACCTTTCTGGAGAAGACATTTGTGTTTTTTCTCTTGACTTAGAACTATTTCGTCTTCGTTTTACAGGTGGAAGATTTTCATTTTCAGTTTTAAAATACGAACTCTCACTCCAAGCATTAGAAATTGATAACTCAGTGTCAGCGCATTCCTTTTTCTTAAAAGAAAAATTAACTTCACGATTGAAAAAATGAAATAAATATTCTAACTTACCACCACGGGCGTTTTTGAAGTAGATGGTGACCATTGATAAATATCGCCAGTCTCGATAAATGTCATTTCAGAAAAATAAGGCCATGACACGGTCGGTGTTTCAGCAGTAGGATCTGTACTGGACAGTTTGGCGCGGATCCTACTCAAATTTGCCTTAAAAAGGCTTCGAAGAGCGTTCCATTTGTTTCTCGCTTCGAACCCATCAACATCTGGAATACCGAGCTCATTTGCAACCTGAACCCATAATTCACTTTTTGTGTGAGTTAGTTTGTACTCACTATCTCGACTATCCCAAAGCGATGGTCGTTTTTTAACAGCGCAAATTAATGCCGAAATTTCCGACGGTTGAGCCCAAGGATATACGATTTGTCTTTTTCGAAGTGTCATTTTCTTTTTTAATTTATCGGAAGGCTCTTTTACTTGGCTTGAGGAACTGGAGTAGTCTCTCGCCTTGTCTCTATTATCAAAATAAAACGTTTGTGTAAAAAGTATGAAACAATGAACAAAAAATAGACTTACCTTGATGAGTTTTATTTATTTATTTTAACTTTTTTTGTAAAACAAAACAATAATTATATTTTTCAAGTATGTATAAAAAAATGCTCGGTCAATGTTAGGATATGGTCATTTCAACAAAATCTGTCAACGCATTGACAGAAGCCATTTTACTTGTCATCGCAAAATGTCGTGTCAACGCGGGTGTCACTTCACGTGCGCGTTCACAATTGTATCTAAAGAGATGTGGATACCCTTTTTAAAAATAAACAAAATAGTTCTGCGCACTGCGCATGATGTCATCGAGACACACGTTTGTTGACAACTAAAATCGTAATATGCGATATGTTTTACATTGTTTTATATATTTTTAATACTAATAGCGTTTTTCCTTTTCCGTGTTTCATTAAAAAAAAAAGAAAGAATCCAACGACAAAGATCTAATCCTATTATGAAGAAACGAGTAAATAAATTTGAATTCAATTATTTGCCGGAAATAAACAAGTTACAAAATTTGAATTCCTTATGTGAACACCAGTTTAACCTCCAATAACTCGAGTTAGCTAACTCGGTTTACAAAAATAAATTTGCGCTTTTTCCTTCAATACTATGTTTTGAAAAATAGAAACAAAGCTAAATTTTCAATCAAAATAAACGGATTTAATCAAAATGAATTAAAAAAAAGTCACACAAGAAAGAAATTAACGCAATGCGCAGTCCAACTCGGTTTGACTTGACTCTGGATATTTTACAGACAATTAATTCCTAACTCGAGTAGCAATATGTACCCAAAACAGTCAAACCGTCTACCTATTAACAGACGACAATCAAAAAAACAAAAAAACATCTAGTTTAACAGATGTGTGTGTTTCTGTATGCCTGCGCAAGTAACTCACTTGATTTGATGCTTTATATACTACTACCGGTCGACTATGGACTTTATTGTATAAGTGCATTGTGTTTGGCACAGACCGCAACTAAAGGAGGGTAGTTTTGATTATGTTCAAGTTAACTCGGTCTGCTTGGATTCATTTCATTTCAACGCTTCGGTTTTTTCTTCGGTTTGCCAACTCGGTTTGAAAAAATGTAAACCGAGTCAACTCGGTTTGGGTTCAACTCGGTTTGACTCGGTTTATGATACCGACACATCACTATTCTCTTTGTCTTTGTTCGTGTTTTTGTTTATTCTGTTTCATTTGGTTCAAAAATAAGTAATAATACTAATAATAATGACTTCTTTGTTTTTCAATTGCCAATAGAAGAGGTTTTGAAGCAACCAGGTACTACTAGATAACTATTTTTCCCCAAAAATAAAAACAGCGAATGAAAGATAAAGAGAAATGTGAAACTAGTTTCATGAAACTGGATTTCATCGTATAATAACACTTGCGACACGGGATGACAGAACAAAGAAGAATTCGAAGTTGTTTCATGAAACAAATTTCTCCGTATAATAGCAGACAAACGGATTTCTAATGAATTTTTCTACTTTACTATAGTTAAGTGCATACTTACAATCACTTGTATTAATTAAAAATTAATTAAATTAAAAATGTCCCAAAAGTTTTGGAGAACTCAACCATGAGCATTTCAAGAACAGCTGATTTACCCCACAGGATCTGACAGCGTTCAAAAACATATACAGATACAAGGTTATGGGACATGATACTAAAAAAGATTGGATTGTACATAACTGTCAAAAAAAATGTGTGCCTGACGTCAGAACTCAGGACCAGAACGAATGAAAAAATTAAAACTCGACGGAGTTATACAGGGTGATTCGCATAAGGTGTGACAAAAAGATAGGGTGTGTAGGTGTGTAGACAAGCAAAAAATCGTATGGGAGGGGGGGGTCCATTTTCCCCCGTTTAGGCGGGAGGGGCAATTTAAGAAAAAAATCAAATGTTTTATAGCGATCAGGAACAATTTTCAAATGAAATATTAACTAGTTTTTTTTTTAATTAGAGAACAAATGCCATACCAATCGATACAAATAACTCAAAAAAAAATTAAGAAAAGGAAATGTTCGGTTGAACTAATATTTTCCGTTGAAATTGCATTCTTCTAGTTTCCTGATCCAATCTCATTTTTTGTGTCAGCTGGTCAAAATTTCAAAATTTCAAACATGTACTATTTTTAACTTTTAAAATTTAAATTTTCTATCAGCTTACCCGTGGTGTGATGGATAGCATGTCCGCCTGTTAATCCAGAAGTTCGTTTTCGAATCCCAACAGAGGCAAAAATGTTATTTCCACGGGTATCGCCTTTCGCGAGGAACTGGCAAGTCCTCCGTTAGTATTCATTGCCATGAAAAGCGCTTTCTCGAATTAGCCGTTCGGAACCGGCCGAAAGTTGTAGGTCCCTTCCATTCCCTCGCAAGGCATGGTTGTGAGAAATGTGCTAGGCTCAGGGGCTCCTTACTCTGTTGCGCCACCATATTTATTTTATTTTTATCAGCTTATCACTTGGATAGAAATGTTTACCAAAAATTTAAATAGCTTTTGGTATTGTGCCTTTGCTAAATGTTCAACTTAAACAACAACAACAAAAAACTATCCGGATATAGAATTTATTTTTGTTGATTTTCTTTGAAACCTAAAGAAATCAGATACAGATATTCAAACAAATATACACCAAAGTAAAAAACTAAAAGAAAATAGCTGATCGCTTGTGTAGAAAGGTAAACCAAAAATCAGATAGCTTTTTAGGAGAAAAGATTGTGGGTCTCTGCAAATTATTCAACAACAACAAAAAGCCATCCGGATACGGATCAACCATCTAATAAAGTAGCTAAACTTCTTCGAAATGCGAAATGATTTTTCTCTTAATCTATCTATGCTTTTCGAATAGAAGCCTCAAAGGTCCGTAATTCTATAACATATTAGAAATTCAGACTGTAAAGTTTTCAATGAAATTTCCCTTATGGATCTAAGTACAGAGGAGGTCTCTTCTCAGCAACCATGACGTTAACACGACTATAAACCGTCTATCGTTATACTTAAAGTGTGTTCTCACATTTATGTAGTTTGTATATTCCATAATCTCTCTTCTTCAACTAGAACCTTGGTGGTGCCCGTGAAGTAATAGTTAGCATGTCTGACTGTTTAATGGGAAAACCAATTGCAACAGATAAAAAAAATGTTTTTTTTTTGTCGTCTTGCGCAAAGAATTGGAAAATCTTCTATTAGTAATTTTACTGCCATGAAAAGCGCTTTCTCGATTAATCGTTGGTAATACAAAAAAAAAAAGGTCCCATCGGCTTCTCACAAATAATAATGGTTGTAAGAAATGCGCTAGACTCGGGGCTCCCCATTCTGTAGCGTAACTCTATATATTTATTAATTAAACGCTTTGTAGATCTATAAAAAAACAACAGGGTTCAACCTTTAACAAAATCAATTAGTGTTGGTAATACTTTTTTTATGAAAGAATAAACTTTTAATAAAAACACAAGTTTTGATTAGCCGAAGCTATGTTTTCTTTTACATTTTCTTTGAAATAATTTAAGTTACAACATCATAACGAATAGGAAATTAAATATTCTTATCAAAATAAAGAAAGTAGTTAGCAGGTGATGAGCAAAATTTTAATTATTGAAACTAACCTAATTGTAATTATTTTTCTAAATCAATTCCCCATCGAAAGCTTAGATAGATAGGTACACACAATATTTTATTCCATCTGATTAGGCCCTCTTTGTAAGGCGTACCGTAATGGCAGATATAAAATAAACAATAATACAACCAATCATTAAACTTTTAAATTGGATGCCTTTTTACTCTCTCAAGGTGCAGCTCATGCAATAGCTTATTCTTGTTATAATAAAATGGATTTTCATGCTCACTCAATTCGGGATTATATGAATATTGCTGGAATTCTTCGTGTTGCACTAGATTTTCATTATGATGAAGCAAAGTACTAGGATAATGCATATGATTTGAACTTTGAGGCATATTTTCCATGCCATTCATGTGTGAGTTGGAGTAGTCTAGGTGGTGGAATGATTCCTCCAGATTATTTATGTGAAGGTTGTTGATTCGTTTTGAAAGAGGCGTTGATTCACAGTATTCATCTTCACGGCTTCTTTTTCTTTAATTTAATTCAAGTTTTAAAAAGTATTTCGTTTTGTGATGTTATCAAAGCAAACCTTTTGTCCATTAAACCAGTCATCATCCCTAATAGAATTTTAATCTAATGTTGAATTCCTTTCAACCACTTGCCGGCGATACTAATTTCGATTCGTTTTTGGGTGAAAGGAATATAAAAACGTAGCGATTTTTTTTTGTAAATGTGTGCGTGCGTACCATCTGTCAATTCAACAGTATTTCATTTTCAGTAGTCTGGTGTCGGGTCTTTCGTCTAATGAAACAAAATAAATGAAAATGGAAGCTCATATCAATCCATATTTTGATAAAGTCAACACAAACCATTTATACACTGTTTTATTATAATATTAAATAATAAATTTTGAATTTATCAAATAATTGGGCGCGCTAGATTATTGTTTCGCAAAAGTTTCACAATAAATAATAACTTTATTTGACATATCCAAACTGTCAAGCTAGTTGTGTGTGTGATAATCTGTGTGAGAATCGGTGTAGATTCGTCTCAAAAAAAGAATCGCCGCCGAATCGATATTTCTCCAAAGGAACATTTTTAAGCAAAAAATATCGCCGCCGAATCGATGGCGAATCGATACTTTTGGTGAAAGGAATTCAACATAAGATATTTCATACGTTTAGACAAAAGTAGTTTTTTATTTTTACGAAACAGATGATTTTTGTGGTAAACAAAGCAGAAATGTCATTTTGAAAATTGAAGGCGTATACACAAGCGCCTACAGTATGGTATTCACAAGTAGTGCTGTTTTTTTAAGTTCACAATAGTAGGTTTTTTTTTATACTTTATGCTGGATTTACATGCATCTGCAACTGCAGAAGTGCAGAAAAGTAAAGCGGGAGGGATGAAGAATATAAAGCACAAAAGTTAAAAAGAGAGACGAATATAATTATGGCTGCAGATGAAAAATGATGGGTGCAGATGAGCATGTTCTAAGGAAGTGCAGATGGTGCCTTCCCTCTCTATCAGACAGGTATGCATTTTACATCTTGTGTCTTTTTCCTTTTTTCATCTGCACTTTCAGATGCATGTAAATCTACCTTTAAGCACCTCTCACCAAATCGTTTTTGCAGTTGTCAAAATTAAGTTATGCAGCGACATGATTGTGAGAATACCTCAGTACACCGAGGTGACAAAAAACCGCAACGTTTTCATACATTTGTACTATCGCGACGGAGAAATGATGACAACAAAGTTTCTACCTCTACCGCAACTGCAAAACGCTTTGGTTTAGGAGAACATTTCTATATCAGCAGGGCCTAGATTCCGTAACTTTTCAGACGGTTATCGTTCAATCGGCTATCGTAGATTGCGTCGTCAAAAGACTGTTTCATATAATCTTGCTTTCATTGGTTGGTGGAAAGCTATTTTAACTATCGTATTAAGCCTTGCGCAAACCAACGCGGTGAGTGCGTGCGATGCGATTGCGTTAAGTCAAATCCCTATGTAATCTTATGGACGTTTGACTTAATGCATTGGGATTTGACTTAACGCAATCGCATCGCACGCACTCACCGCATTGGTTTGCGCAAGGCTACAAATTTTGACAAATTTTTTCAGGGTCTAAACACATTTTGTTGCTGCCTAAAATTTACATGCATCTGCAAGTGCAGATGAAAAAATGGGCACGACTGGGTCGCACGAACTTGCGATTGTATTCTAAATACGATATCAAAATCTAAAGGCTGAGTTAAAGGTTTTGGTATTAGCTCTTCATAATATATTTTGTGGTACAGGGTTGCCAACTACACATTAATTATGAAGATTGAATTAAATCATGTAAAATAATGAAAAAATTAAATTAAATATTCCAAAGGTTTCAAGCAAAAATCTAAAGACGCCATTCTTTTGCAATCGCTAATACATATGAATGATGAAAATTTAATCAAAATCGTTGGAGCAGTTTTTCCAAAAAACGGTTTTTTATTTTTCACTTTTTTTTTAAAAACTGTTTTTTAAAAGTCGAGTATGCAAAGTCTTAGATCTTAATAATAGTTGTTTTGAAAAAAAATTTGAAAAAAATCAAAGTTGTAGTTTCGAAGTTATTTCAAAATATCAAAATTTTTTTAAAAATATTTTTAAAAATTTCCACAACTAAATTTTTTTTAATATTGATATGCAGTCTTTCAGTTACAGTTTACAAATTTTTAAATCCAAAGTTTCGTCAAGATCGTGTAAGCCTTTACCGAGAAAGTCGGTTTTGAAAAAAACGGTACTATGGGAGGTACCGTTTTTAGGCTTTTTCCAAAATTTTTTTTTACATCATAAGAAAGAAAATCCAAAATTAATCCCTCACACAAAATTTTATCGAAATCGTTGGAGCCGTTTTCGAGAAAAATAAGTATTATCATATCGGTTGTATGGCAGGTGCCGTTATTTCAAGACCTAGAGACTCAATTCCAAAAACCCCTCTGTAGACTGCTCTACAGACCCTAACTGCAAATTTTGAAGAAAATCGGTCTATTAGTTCAGGCTGTAGATCCATATACAGACAGACAGACAGACAGAATTGCAGGACCCACTTCTTTCGTATTCTCTATCGTCGTAATGTCGTATTTAATTGTTATCTCAACATTTTTTTTCTGCACGATTGCAAGACTTGCCTTATAGTACCTATAATCGCAAGTAAAAAGGAAAAAGACATAAGATGTAAAATTTATGCTTTTCTGATAGAGAGGGAAGGCACCGTCTGCACTTCCTTAAGGCCCCGAACCATATAATCCGTTGCGTCCATTCGCTGCCGGATTCAACTGACAGCTCGATTAAAATGGTTATTGGGATTGTTTTGAGTTAAACAACAACATAGCATTAAACTTGTTTAACTCAAAACAATCCCAAACCAACATGATAACCAAGTGGTTTGCCATACAAAATGAAACCTTTTTAGTCACTGGGTTTCGTGATAACCTACTCGAAACCAATTGTGCTGAATGAACTATTTCCAATATTCCGGTGAATTTGACGTTTAATAGAGTGGAAGTGAGTGGCGAGAGAATGAATTCTCTCAGTTTAACTTCAGGTGCGGACTAACGTCTGGACACACTTTGGAATGATATTCAGCCAATGTAGGTATCAGTTTCAGTTTTCGATTTAAAAGCACTTTCACAAAATTGACCGTCACATTTTTGCGATGGATTTCAAGTGACAACTGTTTACGTGTTTTTTTCATACTTAAGATTCTGCTCTTTCTCATATATACATTAGGTTAACTCCATAATAGTGTGGTACATTGTATAGTGTTCATTTCACTCGCATAGCCGATTACCCTAATTTACAGTCTTAATTTTTTGCTGCCTGCAACTGGTAGATTAATTTTCAAATAAACTAATAAAAAATTCAGGATTCAAAAGTCAATTTTCCATGTCTCTTCCGCAGGCAAATAAAATAAATTGTAAAATCAAAAAAAAAAAACACATTTCGAAGTAAATGCAATACTTTTTATGTAGCAAAAAAATTATTATATATTTTTTGTTTTTAATTTCTTAATTACCTCTTGTGTGTAAAACAAAACACTTTAGAAACATTAAAGAATAATTGTTTTGTTTTGCTTTTAATTTGATATTAAAAATCATTACCAGTAATAATAATTGTATTTACTAAAACTAATACAGTATATAATATAAAAGTAAATGATATTTAAAAAAAAATGTTATTAGTTCATTACAACTACAATTGCTGTTCCATGTGTGAAGATTGCTCACTAATTTTATGTAGTCATACAATAAAAAATATATATTTTATATGAATTTAGCGACATTTTTTGTTGTTGTTGTTGTTGTTTATTACTTTTCATTTTTAAATGTTTTTGTTGTTGCCTTTGTGGTTCCTCTTTTATTTTGCTTTAAATAAGAATATCTTCAAAATAGTTTATGTGTGTTTCTTCCTTCTTTTTTTCATCTTTCTTTTTAATGTTTCCGTGTGAAACCATATAGATAATGTTAAAATTATAGGAATTTGCACTTCCTCTTCTTTGATGGTTCTGGTGGTTCTAACGCTGCAAGTATTGCTTCATCGAATACGTTCTTAAGTCCTTTCTGTGAAGTGAATGAAGAAAACATTGATGCAGTGGTAAAAATGTTAGCATTATATTTGGACAACAAAAAACTTAAATGAACGATTTAGGTCACACATACACCTGCAATGATATTGGGCAATATTATTCGATGTGTTGTGTAAATATTAAAACATACGCATTCATTGAACACGGTTTTAAATGAAATAAATTTTTATTGCAGGTGTATAAATGGCCTAAAGATGGATCTCTTCAGTGTGAAATTAAAAGAAAAAGAAACTTAAACTTTTGGCTCCTGCTACCTTTATAATTTCACTTAATGAGTCACCCATTTGAATGATTCATTAATAAATAAATAGGGTAGCACAGTGCAGCTAACTAGGGCCTAACGCTTTTCTCACAACTATGCCTTGTGAGGGAATAGTGGGGGTCTAACATTTTTCTGTTGATTTCGAACAAAATGCGCTTTTCATGGCAATGAATTTATCATCGGAGGACTTGCCAATTCCTCGATATTGAGCATCCAGTTCCTTTCTTTCTCGCCCCGTCGCGTCGGTCCATAAACCGACGATATGACTAACTTATTAATTTTTGAATTTTTTTTATATTTTAAGCTCAAAGGGTTATAATCAACCCTTATTACGAATGGCGTTTTAATAAAACGCCAATAATAGTCTATTGATTATGTCGTAAAAAAGGGCAGATAAAGGAACTCGACATTGAGTGGACTCTTATTGCATGAATCGATTAATGGGTTAATTTTAGAGAAATAGCCGAAAGTGCTATTAAATTAGAGGGTGCGATTCGGAGATATGGGTTCTAAACCATCTTCATTCGTTTTTTCAATATATCTCGAGAACGAAGCAAAATTTCGATACAATTCCAAGGACGTTTTTTGTAGAAAACAAATTTTCCCATCGAAATGCATCTTTTAAAAAATTATAAAAAAATATTTTTTATCCAAAATGATAAAATTCCCGACAGAAAAAAGGCCATTTTTTCCAATTTTTGAGTTTTGTCAGTTTTTTTAATGGCATTTCTTCCTGGTCGCAGATAGGTATAGGCAATGCTTCATAAAAAAAAAAGTAAATAAAATTTCCTATAAAATGCTATTTTAGAAAATTTTCTGTTTGAAATTCACCGAAATATTGCCATTTGAACATAGACATTTTTCGTTGTTTTTATCCTTTTTATAATGACTATATTTATTTTTGTTTTGTTGAAAAAAAAAGAATTTTTTACTCAATGGAAAGGTATTTGTTATAAAAAAGAGTATTTTACATATTTTTTTTTTTTTTGCTCAACAGTACAAGTGTATAGTTCTGGTACTATTATGATTCTTCAATAACATTTTGAAGGTTGATATCGACATCAACATCTACATCTCCAAAAATGTCTTCTTCTCCAATATCGGCTACTTGCATATTATCGCAATTGACATTACTTGCAAAATATTGAACAAGCAATTTGCAGTTTTCTGCACCCACAGCTTCCATGGCAACCTGTAGTGCAACCACAAGCCATTTTTTTAAGTAATATCTCTGGTGCAGGAGGTAAAATTGTGTGAATTGGAATCAATCCACATTTAGAATTTTCCCAGCCCCAGCTCAGAGGATTTAAGGGGTTTCCGTGCCACTGTTGTATTTGAAGATAAGTTCTTAGGCCATGATGTTTGATGGCATCGCATGTTGGTGGTATTTGTGCCAGCGAAAAATTTGCACTTTTTGATAATTTGCAAAAATATTGGAAACGACAGTTGCTCAGGGTCTGGTTCAACTTTATTCCGTACAAAGAAGCTGCAATATATTCTGACGCAGAAATAACGTCTTTTTTAGCTGCATCATGTCGTAAAAATGTGTCCATGTGTGTTTGTAGTTGTCTTTAATTTTTATTTATAGATTTCATGAATTTTTTTTTGCCAAAATTATAGAATGCAGATGTTGTATCGCATCCACTAAACGCATGAATAAATCCAAGGTACTTTCGGAGATGAGGAAAATTAAAACTATTACGACAGTACCATTTTGCGCTAAACTTGGTTTTAAAAGATACACGTTTTGGTATTGTTCCGGCAAAAGTGATAAGATAATTAGAAGGTCTACATCTTGGCCAACAATAACTGCATTTTTTGATTGTGACGCTTTCTCTTTTGCGCATTGTACAATAAGAACATCTGCGTCTTCTTCCGCTTGGACAGTTTCGATGTTCACTTCTTTGAACTTTTCAGTCATATACGTAATGAATTTTTTTTTATTATTTTCATTAGATAAAAAGTTATCTGGTTTAGAAAGTGGTTTTAACTCATCTTTAATTTGGACACCTGGGCCAATTTGTTTGCCTCGTCGCATCCTTTCTGCACTTTTCGTACCACTATTGTAGTCACTAGGATAACCGTCAAAAACTACAGTGAAATCTATGTATAAAGTTTTCAGATGTTTTATAATTTTTTGTTACTAATTTCTGCAAACGTATCGGTAGCATTCCATACGATTTTATGCAATAAGTACCCACCATCAATAACATGATGAATATTTTTGATAGAAGTAGCATCAACCGGTGTAAAAAATTCATATAAGTCTGATTTTTTATTTTTCCTCATATGAAACCCGTCAAAAATTGATGTTGGATACGGTAGAGGGTCAACTTTAGATAACTGTTTTAATAAGGTTCTACAAATCGTTTTCAAAAAAATATAATATTTTATATTTATAAAAAGTTGTATTCAAGTAAATTATTTTACTTACCATCAATCTTTCCATTGAGTAAAAAATTCTTTTTTTTTTCAACAAAACAAAAATAAATATAGTCATTATAAAAAGGAAAAAAACAACGATAAATGTCTATGTTCAAATGGCAATATTTCGGTGAATTTCAAACATAGAAAATTTTCTAAAATAGCATTTTACAGGAAATTTTATTTACTTTTTTTTATGAAGCATTGCCTATACCTATCTGCAACCAGGAAGAAAACCATTAAAAAAACTGACAAAACTCAAAAATTGGAAAAAATGGCCTTTTTTTCTGTCGGGAATTTTATCATTTTGGATAAAAAATATTTTTTTATAATTTTTTAAAAGATGCATTTCGATGGGAAAATTTGTTTTCTACAAAAAACGTCCTCGGAATTGTATCGAAATTTTGCTTCGTTCTCGAGATATATTGAAAAAACGAATGAAGATGGTTTAGAACCCATATCTCCGAATCGCACCCTCTAATTTAATAGCACTTTCGGCTATTTCTCTAAAATTAACCCATTAATCGATTCATGCAATAAAAGTCCACTCAATGTCGAGTTCCTTAAGAAATGACATAATCAATAGACTATAAGATGACTTATCTCTAGGTGCCACAATTGCCGCTTGAATAAAATAACTTTTGAGGGAATGGTAAGAGCAATGAGGAACCGAGAGAGGACTGAACTTATATTTTTATGAAAACAAAAATTATCGCGGCTGGAACTCTGTCATTTTTTAGGCGTTTAGCAATAGTTCTATACATTCGTATAGAACGGTTGAATAAGCAATATCTGTATTTGAAAGTAGGTTCGAAATTGAGCTAAAGAATAGACTGATGTACATACATATACAGTTGCGGTCAAAATAATAGTAGTGTCAGTAAAAGCATTGCACAGATTGGTTTTTTTCCACTTTGCATTGCGTTGATAGTGAAAACCCGTTACACTTTAATTGTTTTAAGGGTTGGTAAAGGATCTCGTCAATATGTAAGAAGACCTCCAAACACCGAATATAATCCACACTTTACAATCATAATGGTATGGGCATGTTTTTTCTTCTACGGAGTTGGACCCATAATGTGGATTGAAGGCATTATGGATCAGCATCTCTATGTTGGATAATGCAGGAAGTAATGCTACCGTATACTGAAGTTGAGTGCTACCGTAAATGAAGTTGCTTCTTGCTGAAATGGGTCTTTCAGCAAGAAGCAATGGTTCCAGGAAAGTAAAGTAGATGTGATGGAGTGGCCCGCACAGTCTTCGGACTTTAATCCCATTGAAAACCTATGGAGCGCTATAAAAAAATATGCTTCTAGATGTAAACCAAGCAACAACACAGTCCTTTGCGAAGCGTTACAGCAATCATGGAGCTCGATAGGCACAGGAAGGTGTGGAAACCTGATAAACTCTATTTAACGTCTTTGTACTGCTGTTATAGCTAACAAGGGACATGCAACTAAATACTAATTAAAGGTACGAACACTCAGCGACATATTGTAATAAAAATTTTGACCTAATTTTTTGATTTCGTAACATTTCAAGGTAGATTTTCCTATCACTACTATTTTTTTGATCGCTGAATTTCAACATCTGTTCAATAAACTTGCAACTATCGGATAGTAATATTAAACTAATGTTTTTTTTTTTTTGTAAATTAAAGCTTAAAACCCCACTTTGAAAACCACGTTATTGGTTTCTTAAATTAGAATTGACGGATAAGTTTTTTTTCAATTTTGTTGTTTATTAAGCTCTATACTACTATTACTTTGACCGCAGCTGTATGTACCTAGAAGCGTAGGTATTGCGGTTGAATTGTTTGGTGAGAAGAATGCCACCAGCCATCTCTCTAGAGCACTGTCTAGAAAAAACAAAAAGATAAAGAGAGACTACAATGTTCAAGAGAGTAAACGTTTCAATGATGGTGGTATCTTCAATCATTTTAAATGCTCTTCTCTCAATATTATCCACAAATATGGAAGTTATACTCTATCTTAAGATGAACATATTTTTTGGAGTTAACAGCCAGGTCAAAAGAGAAGAAAAATATCTTATTACAAATATTCTAAACATTTTTCCGAATTTTTAGCGATGTCAGGTAAATTACTAATACACAAGAAATAGTTGGGTATGCACATACTACTGAGCTGTTCAGTTTCAATGGCAACGGTATTAAATTTCGCTTTAACAACAGGAGAAAACGATTTGTAATTAGCAGTTCGAAAGATAGTTGCTAATCCATCGATGAAGAGATGTTAACATCACATTAAAAAGTTATGTTAATCGTTTTATTTTCTCAAGCATGAAAAGGTGGAGCCATATTAGCCAACTCTGTGAGACAATTAGTGATCGGGTTGCCGCCCGCGAAGTTGTACCCCTTTAAGAATGTGCCATCTGATTCAAATATACCTTTAAAACTCTACCAAGGCTTCAAAACAAAAAATGACCATGCATTACAACTTTTGAAGCATAATATCTCAGTAATTAAGTTTCAGCACATAAAAAACCATACTAAAAACAATAGATTTGTTTTTGGCTTGCAGTATGTATAATGTTTGCTTTTGACTTTAAACCCATTGTTGACCAGTGTAATTCAATTAAAAACCAAGAACTGATCAAATGCATTAGTTGATAAACTATTTTAGCAAAGCATTTCTTTTAAAACTAGATTGTTACTTTAACAATGTCGATAATGTCAGCAATTCAAATAAACTCATTTGAGAAAGTTTAGTCGTAAATGCAAAGCATCAAACATAGACTTTATACAGTCAGCTATTAAAAAAAAACAAAAGAAGACGATAAGCTCGAGACACTGCGGTTACACTCATTTGACAGGCTCTTTTCAAGACTCGTGAGTAGAAACCTGCGTCAGTCCTTTTTTAATATTTGATACCCTATCATCGGTCAAAATATTTTTTGAAACTTTTTTTTTTGTTTCGCCATAATCGAATACCTGAAAGAGGAGGAGAAAAACAGCTTTGGAATGGGGTAGACTTTGCGCTGTAAGTGTAAATTAGTTTATCAAAGTGTGGCTAGCGACTCCCTAGGCGTCACTAAGCTGGTAATATGAATAAAAAAAGGTCATGCACTAAAAAAAATACTTAAATCTTCAATTTATCTTTGACACTTTTACAATTAATAGTAGGGGAACCCAAGAGGGGATTTTGCGCGTTACGCGAGCGCGTCAGAAAATCATATGGGGGGAAACCTTGTACCCTGTAATGTACTCCTACCATCTATGAACCCTTAATGTTGGGGTGTACAATGAGGGCATCCCGTCAGATTAGTAAAAAAATCGATCCACAGAAAAACTCAAGCGCGTCATATAAACAAATAATAAGAATTTGAAGATACATGTGTGTATGTACTTTCTATTTTTTATTACATCCAGCAATAAAAAATAGAAACAACAAATAATTGTTAATTTCAAATTGTCAGACTAAGAGTACGCCTCCATATAATAGTCAGGTTATCATCCTAGAGGACGAAGACATCAAGTTGATCACTCTGTATAAAAACCTGACGCGCTCGAGTATTTCAAGGTCTCGTGCTTTTTTTACATTTTTCAAAATCAGCCATGACTTATGGCCCCGCTCAAATTGTCAGATTATTGGAACTTTTTTGAGTACACTTTACATTCACTTTAAAAATCTGACACGCTCGAATAACTTTTTTTTCAAACTCTCTTTACGCCCAATTGCCCCCAGTTAATCGGCAGATTAATATTTTTCGGTTGTCAGAAAGATAAAGCGCGTATACTCTATGAGTATCTGACGCGCTCGAGTACATATTTCAATGTGACTGTTTTTTTTTACATTTTCAAAAGTTCATACACGCTCTTCGCCCCACCAAAATGGAAAACTGCCATACACTTTTTTTCGTTTTAGAACGTAAACTTCACAATCCAATAAGTCCTCATGACGCTTTAGTAACTGCAAATTAAGCATCCTGGGCTCCCCTGCTATAAAACATTTGCCAAAATTGGCAAACTCCTCTTCTTAGTCAAACATTACATTGAACAGAAAACGACTTCATTCAAATCTGAAGTGCCGAATGGCTCTACAAACATCAAAGCTAATACTTTCAAATTCAACTGAAGAAATTTGTTCGAGGATGCTTTGCAGTTAAAATACTTGGTTTCCTTCTCTGCCTTCGATGCTCTTATTCAAGACACATATAAAATGGTCAAAAAAATCAGTGAAGTGGAACCAGAAAATGATTCGATTTCGACCAATAACTCAGCTTTTAAGTCCACAACTCAATTTTATTCAGACCGCCATCCATCAGAACTATGTGTGATAGGGAGATTCTGATAGATTCGAGAAACTTCATCACATATGGATATCGCCTTTCGCGAAGAATTAAGAAATGCTACTGCTTTATTTATTTGTTCTATATAATGTCTGTCTTGGAGAATTGTCAAGTCATACAAGAGCAAATATTGTAATAGAAAGTGCTTATATCTCAATCACAATGACGATTTAGCTTCAGTTTCGCCTGATGTTTATGAGTTCAATCATACGAAATCAGTACATCCTATCACAACGTCGCTTTGACTTCGATGTAACGTTGGTTCGTGTAAAAACAGCGTAGCGTGAATTCAACTCAAAGCAAAAAGTTCGTTTTGGTTGAAATTTTGTTCGCTTTGACAATATAGAATAACAAAAAAAAGTCATATTGTCAATTCCAAGCGAACACAAAGGCCTAGCACGTAACGGAGTCGAAGCCAAAGTCGAAGCGTGATTGTGATTCAGACACAAGTGTTTTCTTTACTAGCTGCTACTTGCGAAAAAAATTGTGAGTCCCCTCCATTCTTCACATGATTGGTTGTGACGAATGCGCCCTGCTTCACCCCAAATCGTTGTGCCTTAATATTTATTTATTTAGCTGAAGAACGCTACCACTCAATTGAGATTTCAATAGCTATACTAACTCAAATACAAAATTGAATAAACAAAAAAAATATTACCTGCGTTAGAGCAGAACACTCAACGTATTTAACAGCCTTAAGTTCCTTTGCTAACTTCTCTCCTTGCTCCATTGATATTGGTTTTTGCTTATTCTTAGCCAATTTCTCCAATGTACTGCTTTCATCGCGCAAATCAATTTGAGTTCCTACCAACAAAAATGGTGTTTTTTGGCAGTGATGCGTTATTTCCGGAACCCACTACGAATTTTGAAAGAGGCATAAGTAGGTCTTAAGTTAAAGTTAAACAATGCAAAACATACTTTTTCCTTAACGTTTTCAAATGAACTGGGACTTACGACCGAGAAACAAACCAAAAACACATCTGTCTGGGGATAAGATAGTGGTCGAAGACGATCGTAGTCCTCCTGGCCTGAATTATTGGATTGTTTTTTTAGTGAGATTTTGTTTTAAATTTTATTATGATGTAAGTATTATAATTACCAGCGGTATCAAAAAGTCCAAGGGTATATGGCTCGCCCCCAATCATAACTGTAACTGCATAGTTATCAAATACTGTGGGCACATACTCCGATGGAAATTTGTTGGTGGTGTACGAGATAAGAAGACACGTTTTACCTACGGCACCATCGCCAACAACTACACATTTAATTGTCTGCATGATACTCCTGTGAGAAAAAAAAAAAATTTAAGAGAAAGTTTTGTTATTTTTAAAATTTTATTGTATCGAGTGCTTTTTTTAGAGGTTTGTTTTTCAAATAGGGACAATAGGAATCTTGTAGACAAATCGGCCAACTCTAATGTCATTTTGATTGCCATTTCATCATGAACAGGTTGACAAAAGAAATCGTCCAAATTTATTTCGAAAATAATGGTTCAGTTCGCGAATTTTACCGCAAGGTCGACACAATCATCCATCAGAGCAATTAATTTGGTTAACCATGGATCGTTTTCGCACTACGTTTAATGTGATAATACGCATCCGCAGAGACGTCGAACAGTGCGCACCGAAAAAACAAATGCCGATGTAGAGCAAAGTGTTCAAAAGGAACCGAATGAATAGTTTTGCCACCGTGCACAGCAATTGGAGCTTTTCCCATCAACTTTATGGAAGATTTTGCACAAAGATCTTGGCTTACGACCTTCCAAGATCCAGCTTGTGCAAGAATTGAAGCCGTTGAGACCATGCGTCGTGATTTTGGTGTATAAGCTGAAAATGAGATTGATCTCGATGCTGATTTTCATCGAAAAATTTTGTTCAGTGATTGGGCTCATTTTTGGTTACGCCAACAAGCAAAATTGGAGTGATGAAAATTCATATGAGTACCTTGAGACGCCATTACATCCACACAAACTAACTGTTTGGTGTTCTCTATGGGCTGGTGGAGTCATAGGGCCATACTTCGTCGGAAATTATGCTGGCGAGCCATTTACCGTCAATGGAGACCGACATAGAGCTATGATAACCGACTATTTTGTTCAAGAATTGGATGGCATGATAGTGGATGAGATGTGATTCCAACAAGACGGCGCTAGATGCCACACAGCGCACGTCAAAATCAATTTATTGAAGGAAACATTTGATGAGCGCATAACTTCGCGGAATCGACCTGTCAATTGGCAACCAAGATCATGTGATTTGACACCATTGGATTATTTTCTTTGGGGATATGTGAAAACGCTCGTCTACGTCAACAAACCAGAAACGTTACGAGTGCTTGGAAGCCAACATTCATGGCGTTATTGCCAACATACGGCCTCAAATGCTTGAAAAAGTGGTTAAAAATTGGTCCCCTAGACTTGGCTTTATTCGATCCAGCCGCAGCGGCCACATGCCCGAAATCATATTTAAACATTAATGGCATAAAATTATGCATACAATGAAGCCAAATTGATGGGACATTTTTATTTTTTGAGTTTTTATTTATTTATTTATATACAAAAAGCTTATAAAGATAAATTTACAAACTTTTTTTTAAAAAGGTAAGCATTAGGGTGACAGGACCATGCAATGCCGTATTAATTAAATTATTTACAGTTAGGATGTTTCATATTGTAAAATTATATATGTTAGGTTTATATTTCATTGTATTTCCCATGTATGGATGTAGACTTTTTGATATTTTTTATAGTATTAGAATCTGAGGGATCAAGAAGTTCAGGCAATTGTTTGGGAGGCTGAGAAGTTTGTTTTGATTTTGGGCATTCCATTAGGATGTGTGGAATTGTCAAGAGTACTCCGCATTCAACACATTCTTCTGGACCACTCCGGTCGAATAGATGTTTGGTGTTAAAGATAGTTTTTCCTACTCGGAATCTGAATATCGTAATGCATTCGTTTCGTGAAAGTTTTATTTCAATTCGAAGTTCTGTACCACTAAAGAACACCCTTTATAAATTACGCTCTTGTTACAAAATCCATGTTTTGTAAAGCTACCTGCCTGGGCTTTCAGATTAAAACTTTTTCTAAAAATCATTTCGAGTCATAAGAAAAAAAAGTTTCATCTTATAAACATTGAATTTCCCTCGTATTGTCACTTCTATTTTTGGAGTCAAATAAGAATCAGTGGATCAGTGGTTTACTACCCCGTAAACATTTTTCGTTTAGGAAACAAAAAATAGCCTCGGATCAGCTGGGAATAATGATTTCAACATTGACGACCCTAGCAAATGATTAAAAGGCAAAACTTCCGGATATACACGTGGAAGGGAAGATCCCTTAATTGACTACGTGCAACCGGAGAATCAGTGGAGTCCCTTAACTGCTTTAAACCAGATATAACCGCCAAGAAGTGAGATGGAATGGGTCGGCCATACATAGCATTCAAACCTGCGACTTCTACAGACAACAGATTAGTCGGTTAATGAGCGTATAATAACAACAGAGCTAAATTCGTTATGGCGACTGCTACCGACAACAGAACCAACTCTTATTTGGGTGCGGATTTGTCGTTAAAGGTAGACTCAGGGATATGGTTATCAGGCAAAATCTGATTAGTAAGCACCTTATGACAATCCGCGCAAGGACCAATATTAGTTTCATCGCGATCACACAGAAGAGAAATACAATAATTCAAAATACTGTTTCTCAAACTCCCCGAGAAACATATGAAAACTGCTCTAGACATGACGTGAAAATCGTCCTTAAACATTTAAGCTAGGAAAGGAAGACATCTTTGGAAATACAATCGGTTAAAACCTCTTAAAACGGTCGATTTAAATGCGGGCCTAACTCTCCCCAGATCAATCAACCGCCCACCAAATCGAAAATGTCGCGATCGAGGCAAGGCACCCTTACAGTGCTCTGGGTGTTCCGATAGCCAACTTTGACTCAGACTATTACCTTGTTGCAGCAAAGGTATGACTCACGACTGCGAACCAAAGCTGTGAAGAGATATGACTTCGGAAAGCTACAATCGCAAGAGATTGCCAGTGCATTCTCCAATCGAGTCTTTGAATCCTATGCTGTCAGCATTCATATGCATACCAGTGGCAGCAATGCCAACAAGCGAAACCCATGGTTCGAAAAGAATGCAGGCAGGCAAATGCAGCCTAACAAAAAACACGCCATTGTGTTGATTCAAAATAGAACAAACGCTGCTGAAAGGAAGAACATCGAGTTCTCAAAAAGAAAAAGAAACAGCATGAGAGGCATTCGTTTGACAAAAATTGAAAGATGCCATGATAGGAATGTGATGATGTGGAGCCCGTGACATAATGGTTAGCATGTCTGCCTGTTACGCAGATGTTCGTGGTTCGAACTGTCACTGAATTATTGACAAGAAAAACCATGCCATGAAAAACAATTTTTCGATTAGCCGTTCGGAATTGACAGAAAATTGTAGGTCCCCTCCACTCAAAAGTTTTGCCAAAAGGAAAAAAATATCATGCTTGGATGAAAAACCTAGAACTCAAACCAGTTGAGACAAGTAGGGACGAATAATAGTCGCCACTAAACCAAATAAGGCTGTAGGTGCAGATAGACTTGATGCCGAGCTTTTCAAGTCAGCTGGAGATCCGTTGGAAAGGAACATGCACCAGCTGATGTGCACGGTATGGCAAGATAGTATTCCCGATGAATGGAATCTCTTTGTTGTATCCTCGATGCTAAACAACGAAAAGGAGATCCTCACAATTGCGTCAATTAGAGAGGAATAAGCCTCCTTGACATCGCTTATAAGATCTTGTCTGCTCGCTCTGCTGTAACATGTGAATGTCCCCTAGTCAACAACTTGATAAGCCTTTATCAATATGGTTTTAAACCAGAAAAGTCAACAATAGACCAAATTTTCACATTGCGGCAAGACTTGGAAGAAACCCGAATATATGATATACACCGTCTTTTTAATGATTTCGAGGCCGCGCATGACCGTTTTTTCTCTACTACGCAACAACCAAACGTCAACACCAGAAGCATAATAATCTTTCGCCTACGCAGACGACATTGATGGAAGGAAGTATGCGCGACGTCATAGGTGCTTTTCCAAGCATTAAAAAACAAGCGGCAAAAATGGGTTTGTTGGTTAATGAGGGCAAAACGAAGTATATGTTGTCATCAAACAAGGACACACAAAATCGACGAATTGGACAAAACGTCACAATAGACACACATTACTTTGAGGTAGTACAGAACTCCGTCTAAAAGTTCAAAAATAGAGAGATCTCGCACGAAATCGAAATCGAAAGGTGTTGGTTCACCCCGAACTGTAATGCCTGCCAAAGCAGATACGTATGCAAATGTTTTTGTGATTGAAGCTAGCTTCGCACAGACACAGTTGTGAATTCTGTTCTTATTCGGCTGTCGAGGTATCCGTTCGGAGAGGAAAATTCTCCGATTTTGTACGATACGGATGATTTTACTTCGAGGTATTCTTCCGAACAGTTGTTCGTAATCTTTCCCCGATATTATTTTAACACACCCGGCGAACTGCGTTACAATCAAGTGCTTTATTTGAGAAATTTCTGAGAGGCTTAATGATTCTTTCGATTACATCCGTCGTTGAGGGCAGTTCTCCGCTACGAACATTTATACCTCGATAGGTCTGATTGTAAATAAATCCACCAGTTCAACATTTTTCGCTAAGTAAAGATAAATTGGGTGGTGCAGTAGAGCGAGGAGCCTAGTCCCTTTCACTCAGCCATACATTCTGTGGAATGGAGGGTTTTACAGGTTTTGCCGATTCCGAACAACTGAACGAGACAGGGCTTTTCATGGCAACGTAATTACTCCCGGAAGACCTTCCAATTCTTGATAAACATTTTCACTACGTAATATAAAACCACACGAAATGATTCAACGATATTTTTGCCTATTCCAAACGAAATAAGGAGGAATCAATAAATATAAACGTGGTGGTTTTTTTTTTTTTCAGAGTAATCAATAAACTCAATGCGCTAACTACACTTCAAACACTTTCGCTTTATCTAATTCATAGAACTGAACGCCTATCTCTTTGTCATAACACGATATGTCAAGATAAGTATCTGCATCTACCAGTGCCACCCTATTCCTTAAAAACACTATGGACTTGCCCAAGTTGAAAACAAAGAGAAACCAACTTTGCATGTATCCCATCCATAGACATAGGTGTAAGTAATTTAAAGTAGAATTAGGTTGCCATCGATTTAATTTAATTAGTAAGAAGGAAAATCCAAAGCTAATTAAAAAGTCCACACCTAAAAACAATACAAGTTAAATATGATCTTTTCATCAAGTCCGTACAAAATTTGCATGATAAAAGGCTTTTTCCACATTTCCTATTCATTACCATGACGTTCGAAACAACAATAGATTCGAGAAACGAAGCGTTAAGCTCGGTGAATAGCCACATGCGTAGCGAGGCCAGACCACCCAACAATCACCAATTTGTAAAAGTTCATAGTTCATAGAGATCATCTCAAATGCATTGCATTACATATAAATGTTCATTCATCGTCCAGACATATCTCCTTTTCAAGTGACACCGAAAAAAATCATTTTCTCCTCGCCCAAGTGGAAGAATAAAGCGACCGTAAATACCACCCCTCCAGACATCATCGACCACCACAATCAGAAACAAAACAACCAAGCAATTGGCAAATGTTTTTTTTTTTTATGAAAAATAGAAAAGGCAACACCAGTCAGGCATAGGTAAAAATAAGTCTGAAATGCCGATTAACATTTTAACAATCCTATACCAATAAAAGTGGCTAAATTCAATTGGCCAAAGATTGATAAGAGCAGAGAAAGAATTTTTTTTTCAACTTCGCGTAGTGAGTGGCCGATGAGAAAAATGTTCAAAGAATTTTATTATGGACATGGAAAATACACTTGCACACACGGCTGCGATACGTAAATTATGTGATTTTTAGTTTTTCTTATTTTTTTTTTTTTTGTCTCTAATTTGGTTTTTATGTTGCGGATATTTGTATTTTGGATTATATTTTCCGTTTTGGCATACGACATAAATGCATCATCATAAATTGAGAACAAGGAAGTATTTTCCGGTGCGGTGGAGCACCGATAAATTCCAGTCAGTCAACCCTGCGCTAGTGGTGTTGCAGTAAATTTCATTCTACACACAACGAATAATAAAAATAACTAGAAGCCATATTTTCTTTCTTTAAAGTTTTCTTTTGTTTTCGATTGGATTGCTTTGGAATCACAATATGAGGGATTTAGAATATTTATATTGTTTGTTGATTTGTGCATTTAATGGATATTTATACTCACAATTTAGGGATTTAGACGAGAAACTAAAACTTGAAAAAAACTTTTCTGGGTTGGGCACAGGATTTGCAGAACATACACTTGACAGAATTTAAATTGAGTTGCCATATAGGAGCGAGTTGGTTACTCATCAGCTTTTCGCTGTAAGAGGAAGAGAGAAAGAGGGTTTACTTTGTAGCCGTAAGCCGATGGTGTAGTTCGAGTCTCGAAATTGTCTATTACCTCGTTTCCACTTAGAATTGAATCACACTTCAATTCGAATTAGTGCCAGTGTATACCTAGATCGAATTGAAATAGGATTACCCGATCCGATACAGCTCTTGTAGCTGGATCGATTCAAAATAGTGTGTTGTATACCTATATTACTCGATTCAGTGGGTAAGTAGATACCTGCATCGAAATCTGAATCATAATCCGATCCGATTACCCGATTCTAAGTGGAAACGAGGTATATGTGGCCGATTACACTTTTGATTAAGGGTAACATTGCACTAGTAGGTTTTTTGGTCATTCTAGTTGACGATACCATAAAGTTCTTTTAAAAATTAACAGTTGTATTTATAATCTCTTTTTAAGCCCCTGTTGAAACTTTGAAGCAAGTATTCGCATTGATCAAATCAAATATCTTATTTATTGAAATTTTTTGTTGTGTAACGTAAACTTAGAAATACGTGTTTTCAACTAATTTTAGCGCACAATGCTGGATTTTCATGCATCTGCTTTCTGCTGTTGCAGAAGTGCAGAAAGTGGAACGGATGAACGGATGAAGATTATAAAGCACTAAGGTTAAAAAGACAAGCGAATAAAATTATAGCTGCAGATGCAAAATTCTAGGTGCATGTTAATCTGCATCAAACCAACGCGGTGAGTGCGTGCGATGTGATTGCGTTAAGTCAAATCCCTATGTAATCTTATGGACGTTTGACTTAATGCATAGAGATTTGACTTAACTCAATCGTATCGCACGCACTCACCGCGTTGGTTTGCGCAAGGCTTAAAGCACAAAAGTTAAAAAGAGATTCTGGATATCGCTTTCGAAGATGCTATACTCAGTTTGGATTTTTATTTTCCTATTTGAACAATTTTGTATACTATTTTTCTTATTTTAATAACTTTCAATAGATATACTGGCACCTGAACGAATAAAATTATGGTTGCAGATTAAAAATTATAGGTGCAGATGAACATGAACATCTGTGCCTCTATTCTGTAACTATCACCTCGATAAAAGCAGGCGATAAACGGTGGAAAATGGAACGAAATCCTACTAAATTCATAGAATATCGTTGCATTTTCCACCGTTTATCGCCGAGGCGATAGTTACAGAACAGGGGCACTGCACCTATTTACACCGAGTTAACCCCCACCTAGACTAGCAGGCTCATATATAATCTTTTGAAATTTGGTTTTTTTAGTTCGGGATTTTGTATTGTGGGGTTATGTACCGTTCACAAAAATACTGTTGCGCTCTAAAGAAGGTTAGTGCTAATGGTCTTCTGTGAAGAATAATGAGAAATCGACCAATTCATCTATCCCTTCCCAACGCTCATCTTCAAAGTCTCTGCTTTTGCTCGTTTTTAAAGACTTTTTGTCAATTTCATTGACAAACCAAATTTGTTGGGAGCACAGTTTGCTGCTAACTCAACACTGCCGCATAGACCTTTGACCTTACCTGAGATTGAAAATGTGAATTGAGCAACGAAGCAGATATTTTTCCGTACTCGTTCGGTTGCTAGAGTCCTCAAAGATCTCAGTATACATAAATTCACTGGTCCCTGTTTTTCTCCTGAATAGGTGTTCTCCTACACAGACAAAATCACCGCGTAACTTTTCTTTCTTTCCAATCTGAGTTCTTTCTATCCCTAAAAAGGCAAATCTCCCCCCCCCCCCTTTCCAATTACCTACCAATTCCACTTACATCCCTTCTTTTCAAGGTCATGAAAACGTTGATAAACTGTGAACTCATGAAATATCTTGAAGAATGCAAGCTTCTTAATATCCGACAGTACGACTTTCGTAGTAAAAGGACCACTAGTGATTTGATGGCTTATCTCACCGAAGAGTGAAACTAATCTTTGCATTGTTTTAGAGAGAGTAAGATTATTGCGCAAGATATTTCTAAGGCGTTTCGCATCAAACTCTCTAATCTATATCGCTTGCTTTCGGTATCGATGAGTCTCTTGTTCGTTGGATTAGAAATCTTTCAGGCCATTCAATACAAGTTGTTTCAAACGGTTTTAAGTCCAATACTCACCATACGGCGTGTTCCCCAAGGCGCCGATATTTTGCTCCTTAAGAGTTCTTTTACAATTTCAGTCGTACAGATGGTAATATTTTAGCCACTCAACCCGGATGTGGAATGCTTTACCCAACTCCCTTCCAGAACTTTCCTCCATTCGAAACACAACCCCCCCCCCCCCCCCCCCCCCCCCCGAAACAGTGTTTTTCAACATTATTAAGGTAGTCTCGTGAATTATAAAAAAGAGAGTAACGTTTAAAACGACTATAGTCTAAATTCTAGGTACTAAAAAACGTGTTTGAAAAGCTAAAAAGTTAGGTATATAAATTTGCAAGATGGTAGCAAGTTCGTTTAGTCGCCGAAAGCGAAGTTACATGAAACAATCATTTGACTATACAATCGACGACAGACGAATGGACGATAACTGTCTAAAATGTTACGGAATCCAGACCCAGTTTTATATTTCTGGGATTCAAAGGTCGAACTCCCTTATTTTATCCATACAAGCCCAAAAGGCCTAAAAAAAATAATAATAGATTCTTCCAAACACGATAAATATTAGCAAACAGTCAACCATCGCCAAAAGAGTTGAATACAAATTTTCCCTTGGTGTACAAATTTAAAGACCCAGGATTTATTGTATTATGAAAAAAAATTTAATACTGGATTGGCCTTTTTTTAAACTGGAATACTATTAAAGGAATACTCAAGGGTAAAAAAGCTAGGCTATTATGAAATTCGCCATCTCGTCGCCTTAAAATTGGGTTGCCGTAAACGCCAAAATTCGTTTTTTGAGTTTGATATGCAGTCTTATGTTTTCGAGGGTGCTCTTTTCAAATTTTTCATCCTCTTTGCTCTATCTCTTTCCATTGCGGAGATATTCGGAATGATTTTGACGTATATCCACCGAAATCATTAAATTCAGGTATTGTTTTGACGTAAACGCCAAATTTTGGCATTACGTCAAAATTTCCATACAATTTCTCAAAATTTTATTGCAAGAATTGTTTTGACGTTCGTCCTATTGCCCTACAACGTAAACCATAAACTATAAAAAGAATGTTTAGTATTGTTTTGACTTAAGTTCATACAAAGTGAAAGTTAGGACTATAAATTGTATGCATGTACGTCAATAAAAAACTTTTTTTTTGGTTTTGGCGTACGTGCATACGATTTTACTCTGAACGTAGAAAAGTATAAGTAAAAAAGTATAATAATAAATAAATTTTTCTTAAATACTCACTCAATAAACTATTATTTTAAAAATATAAACAAAACTGGCATCCATAATTCCTACAATAGAGGAAAAATATTAAAAAAGTGATCCCACCAAAAAAAATACAGGAAATTCATAAACACATAAAAAGCTTAAACAGTAGAGTCTCATTACTGTAGGGCAAGTTCCAGTCGAAAATATTTGGAATCTAACTTGAATATCTCCAGATGAACTCTTTGTATCAGGACATGACGAATGAACCTGCCAAAGAGTGCATCTACTGTTAAGAGTTCAACAATTCATTCAACTTGTCTTTTTGCAAGCCAAAAAAGACCAATGTAATCGGTGTCTGGCATTTAAGGCTAAAGAAAATCCTAGGTACTAGTAAAGAAATTACAGAGTTTGATGATCATAAAAATTAAAAACAATTTATGAAGGTCGAAAGGGACTAAAATCGAAATTACTTGGAGCAAATAATAATTTGCTTTGAGCCTTGCGCAAACCAATGCGGTGAGATCGTACGATGCGATTGCGATAAGTCAAATCCCTATACATTAAGTCAAACGTCCATAAACGTTGGGAAAGGGATTTGACTTATCGCAATCGCATCGTACGATCTCACCGCGTTGGTTTGGCCAAGGCTTTGATCTTCAAAGCGTTTTTTCGCTTAAGAAGGGAAACGCTTCTTCTTTTTTACTACAAACGAAAACTAAGTGTTTTCAAACTGACTGCAACACTTTGCTCCGCTGACAAAAAAACCAAATATAACAAACTGTGCTCTATTGAGTGAAGTGGATAGTGTTCGTACTGGTAATGATATAGCCACTAGCCAGTGCCCAGTGCTCTAATAAAAATACTAGAGCAAGTCATGAAGGAACATCCTCTAGTGGAAACACTAACATTATGGAGTGATTCTTGTGTCCCCCAAAACAAAAATAAAATCATGTCTACAGCCTTTAATACTTTTCTGCACAAATCACCGAGCTTAAAAACGATTTTTCATCACATTTTTATGTATTTTCTTCTCAATACCTTCTTTTCATTTCGAATATTGAAAAACCAAAACACGTATTTTTTTGACTTAAGATAGCTAACAGATTTTGTTCAGTTATTTTATTATTATTAGAATGCCGTATACACATTTTTTGACGTACGTGTATGAGTTTGCAAAATTGCAAAATCTTTTTGATTTTGTGGCGTATACGTCAAACCTACTTTTTTAGTAAATTGTAAATATTTTAAAAACTAAAAGTATTTTATCCCATCTTCTTGCGTTTTTTAAAAGAAGATTTCCATATAGATATTGTGTAAAAAAATCAAAAAAACTCAGCGGTTGGTTTTTGTGTAGTTGGCTGCCAAACCTTTAAATCCAACTTCCCAAAAACTTAAAAATGGCGTATACGGCAACCCAATTTTAGGGCGACGATTTCTGTATTTGAGAAAGTTATGAATTTGTCACACTACTTTTTAAGCAAGTGTACACAAGCTATGTTCGCCAGGACTTTTTAATAATTTCTATGCACCTAAATAATTATAAAAATGGTTTTCCGCCGGTATGCGAGGAATTGGCAGGACCTGCGTTGGTAAATTCATTGCCATGAAAAGCTCGTTCTTGATTGGCCGTTCGGAACCAGCAGAAAATTGTAGTTTCTCTCCATTCCCTTTCAAGGCATGGTTGTGAGAAATATGCTAGGTCCAGGGGACCCTCGCTCTGTTGCGCTACATTTTAAGGAATTTTTCAACTCATATTTTTGGGGCTTCCCAAAGCGTCTACAAAATAATGTTGCTTTTAATTGGTTTCGCTCTGGGAAAGACTCACTTTTAAGAACCAATGAAACAACTACAACTATTTCTGTTCAGTTGGACAAACTGTCTTTTTCATGGCTGTTCTGATTTTCGTACGGATTCAAAACGAAAACCGAAATTGAATCCGTACGGATTTAAAAAGTGTGTTCTTATTTCCGAACGGATTCACTACTGGTTTTTTGTCACAAAAACGTGTTGGGAATTAAATTTTTGTGTTCATTGGAACTGTTTACAGCTTTAGTACATGTTAGTGCTAATAGGTTTGTTCGTTGAAGCCCTGGGGTTGCCCTAGGTACGCCACAAAGCGTTTGTTTTAGAAACCTAAATTCGCCCTGAATGTCAAATTGAGTGTTTTTTGAGCCATAGGTTTTCCCCAAACTCGCCCTAGCTTTTTGATGTGGCGATTTGAGGGCTGTCAAATGGCAAGTATTTTTATTTAAATGACAGGGATGTGTGGTGATTTGTGGTTTAGCGCTTTTTGAGTACTG
This sequence comes from Melanostoma mellinum, assembly GCA_914767635.1. NCBI lineage: Eukaryota > Metazoa > Arthropoda > Insecta > Diptera > Syrphidae > Melanostoma > Melanostoma mellinum. The sequence continues at coordinate 75,295,403 of OU612059.1, forward strand.
GAAAACCCAGGTTTTTTTGACAACTCATGGGGTTGTCAAGAAAACCTGGGTCAACCCTGGGGAAAGTTCAACGAACAGACCTAATATAAGTTTATTATTTTTCATTTCTAGCAATAAATAATGCTCTACAGAATTCATTAACCGGATTCAATTCCGCTAACAAAATGATAAGCGAATTGAAAACGTACGGATTCGGAATTGAGAACCGCAAAATTTCTAAAACGGGAGGATATGGTATCCGAACGAAAATCAGAACAGGGGTGTTTGTGAGTAAATGGCTCATAAAAATGTACCTAAAGCAAAATGTTTTTTGGACGTATGGGTTACATATTAAAATTTTCTTGGGCGGATTCTCAGTTCAAATTGAGAAGTGGCGGTCACTTCTTAGAATCGTGAAAAGCCATCTTTTTCCACTAATGTAACGATTTGAGAATGCTCCTGGATGCTCTTCCAGGTTCTTTTCGTCAAAAGGAAAGCCACATAAGACTCGGTCTGCATTATTTTGGTAGTGGTCTTAGGATCGTAAAAAATATTTGAAATGAAACATCTCTTTTTGTAAAGCTACTAGTGTAGAATTCACAACACATGTGCAATTACTGTCCAATTTTACAGCAATACTCGGAAAGAGAAAATGATGACGCTCATTGTGTTATTTATGTTAGTTGAAAAATAAAGACAGTTTTATTTTTTTTCATTTTAAAAATACTCTTAACTATATACATCAAAACTACAAATACAAATACTCCCCGAGCACACCCAATGTGCTGTTTAGACAGACTTTGCATGAAAATTGAAATCCCCTGTGTTGCAATTTAAAGCTCCTCGAAGAATGCCACCCTCGCCTTGGTCGATCCAGATTTTAGTTTTTTCAGTGTAGAATATTTTGTTTCGCCCGACTTGAGCTGTTCGGCACTGATAACATCCAATGGGCATTGATTCTCTTCGATTTTGAGCAATTCTATTTCGGAGCGCAATGTACGCAGTTGACACTGCATTACCTTCGATTTCTCTAAATAGTCAAGGCGATTCTTTTCGATTTCATTTGATATCAGTTCTACCTCCTTTTCGGATAAGTAAAAGTCTTTAGAAACAGTTTCGGACATCTCGGATGGCAATGATTCAGACCGACTGGAACCTGAAATAATTGACGGCTCAATAGAGTATTGTACGTTGCGGTTTAAGAAACTTAATAATTTGGCATTTGCTTCGCGCTCGGCAAGTCTAGCTGATTTGAGTTCTCTCTTCAGTTTCTCTGCTTCAGCAGCTCTGCTTTCTTTTTCGAGAGTTAGTTGCTGGACGTAGTAATCGACATCGCGAATTTTTTTCTCGAGCTCTGCTTTTTCGTTTTCAGTCTTCAAATGACTTTCCCGGAGACGATCCATTTCGATTTTGAATCTGTTTGCTTTGCATTCAGTCAACTGTACTTGTTCTTCGTTGATGCGGTTTTTTTCAAAGTACAGATCCTTAGTTTCTTCCGAGAGGCGCTGAAAGAAAGAATTTTTTGTTCGCATTGAATTCAATAAGAATGAATGAATTTTACTTACTAAGGCATCACTGGCAGCCATCATATCGGCTCTCAGTTGATCCAGACGCTTTTCCATGTCAATTCTCTCCATTTCGGCCTTTTCTCTCAGGTTTTTCTCCCTTAAGAACTTGGTTCGCTCGATCTGGCGGCGTTGCTTCTCTTCCTTAGCCTGCGCCTTCATCTGTTGTATCTCCATAGTATCCTGCTTTCGTCGCCTCATGTACAGGTCATGATTACCCATACAGAGATCTAATATCTAAGCAATGAGATCATTAATTACTACAATCATTCTTCAGGGCAAAGATTAAAAATCAAAAAACATATACACGATAGAACACACAGCAGGGAAAGGTTTCAAACACAAGACATTCATTAAACTTACCTCCTTTTCGTGATCTTAGGTAAGATTTAGCGTATAGAAGGTTCAGTAAGCAAAAAAGTTTTTTTTTAACTAAAGCCGTGTTGTTGCGATCAACTTAAAAACAATAAAACAGACTTACTAGTTTGTTAATGTGTAAATCTTGTGATAGAAACACAAAGTTGGAAGCTTTGGTATCAACCAGTTTGATGGTGAATTTCTTATCGTCAAAACTAACGTTTCGTATTTCAGACCATTGAAACATAGTTTTCGGCGTTAGTTTGTTAAGTTCATCGTAAATGTTTAGACCCATTGCAGTGACGCCCAGCCACAATTTCGTTTTATTTTTATTCTAGAAATGGAACATGTGTAAGATATTAAAAAATATAAATTAGTTTTGTTTGAGACATTACCGTTATTGGGAAGTAATTAACTCCATACATGTCTAAGTCTTGTGCTATTTTTAAATACTCCATTTCGACTTCGTCTCGTGTCATGGGCTCATGGTCCATGTACCTATAATGGCATAAAAGAAAGAACTTCAATTGGGTTGGTTGCAGCAAAATATAAAGATAGTAAAGCAGTGAACCTTCTTTCTTAGATCTCTTTACTTTTTTAGACTGAAATTCTTAAATTAAAATTAATTCGCTTTCGTGGTGCAATGGGCAAAGAATCCCTCTAACAATCTAAAGTTGTTTTAGTTTGTTTGCCTCTGGGGAACATGCAACGACACTTCTTTACTTAAAATGAAGAGAAGTTCGCTTCTGATTTTTAAAAAAGAATCGAAAAAAGATAACTAACCAAATCAAAGACGTTTGAGTCTACACCGAATAAGAAATAGTAGTGTTTGTTTTACAGTATAGTCATAATTTAACACACAGAGCAACCACTCGGAGATTTATTCCCGAAGTCTAAACGAGAACTTCGTAAGTCTCCGACGTTCAAGTGATACTGGTGTCAAACGTTTTCTTTGAACATATACATACAATTCAATTCATTCCTAAACATTACGAGTTCATGCTAAACTTCCATTTGTATTCGTTTCTAGACGCCTGGGCCCTTATTGCATAAATTTTAAGACGGTCATCGTTCTATCATCTATTGTCTATAGCAAAACTTCACATTCTTCTCTCACTAGCTTCGTTTGTTCAACTTTACTAAGGTCTGAACCAAGTTCTCTTGAAAGCGCCAAGAGTTGCCAAAACATTGGGATTTTTGGTTCTCAAATACGTTTAACAACCCGTGCCCGTGGCGCTATCGAGGTTCGAATCCTAAAAACAAAAACTTGTTCTTCAAAAGGTATAGCCTTTCGCGAAAAATTGGAAAGTCGTTTCAGACCACATTGATTAGGACCTATCCAGTTGTTGATGTGGGGTTTCTGATGTTAACATATTACAGCAGACAAGATTATGCAAATTTAAGGAGACTTACTCTTCTATAATTGGCGCAATTATGAGGGTCTCCCATTTTTAGGATCGATCATACGATAGTGAGATTCCGATCATATCATATCGGCTGATGCAATCTCCTTCCCAACTGATCTCCTGCTGCCTTGAAATTTTCATCATCAAAGGCCATCCGCACCTGCAGTCTTATTTGATTTAAGTTTGCATATGACAAGCTTAACTTCTTCTAGGTGAGGATGACGGCATTCTTGGTCATCGTCCAAGTTGAATGGGGCATTCTGCCTGACAGCGGATCTAGTGTCTTCATCGCCGTTAAGTAGTCTGCAAAAGTGGTCTTTCCACATTCTTAGTAGCGACTCCGTCTCTATTGTTATGTTTCTCTGCCGATCATAACAGGCTTGAGTACGGTCTTTGCCACCCTGGCGAGTTTTTTTTTATCTTTTGTCGGCATAAGATTCAAAGACAGTTGAAGGGACACTCGATTAAAGAAGGCACTGGCAATTTTGCGTTTGTAGCTTTATGACATCTTATCTCTTCACAGCGTTGGTTCACAATACACGTTGGTGAACAGGATATCCTCATTCGTACCTTGACTACAACAAGGTAGTGGTCCGAGTCAAAGTTGGACTCTCGGAAAGTTCGGACTTCTATCACACTGGAAGTGTGCCTTGCGTCGATCACAACATGGTCAATTCGGTTGACGGTAGATTGATCTGGGGATCGCCATGTACCTTTATGAATTTTGATATGCAGAAAGCGCGCACTACTAACAACAAGATTCAGTCCCGCAGCAAAATCTATAAGTCTGAGTCCGTTTTCGGATGTTTTGTCATGCAAAATGCCGGATGTTTCTCATCTTCATTCATTGCGTGTTGAGATTTTATGCATATTACCACTGTATTTATAGAGCCACCTAAAATTTATTTATATGATCCTTCGTATTTTGATTGTTGGTAGATACCAAGTTTGTGTGGTTCAGTAAAGGTTATTTCAGTTTCTAAAGGAGCCTGGCATCTTCAGTTCGGAAAAATTTATTATTTATTAATTTTTTCGTGCGGTCCCTCCTTAACTTTATATCCGATTCTGTTTATGTGATCCTCCCTTCAATTTATATCTGTTTCAGTTGAAAAAGTTGGAGAAATAAAGAGAAGTATGACGAAAACTTAAAACAAAGGCAGGATAGAGCCACATTGCAATCAAATAGAAGAATTATAGGTAGGTCTTTGGCGCTTTTTGTGTAGACTAAAATACCGTAAGTTCATAACGAAACAAATCAACAACTGACATGGAATTTTTTTAAAGATATTTTGCTCCTAAAAGTATGCAAATTTCGGGAACAGCTAGTCGTTTTCTGTTAGGTGGATAGTTGGACAAAGATTAATTTTTTCCATCAAAAGATCAAACCCATTCGGGAAGAGAACAGAACACGTAAATTGTGTTTGCTATATTTTCTCTCGGTAACGATTGAGTACTAATCTCGATCAGAACCAGAGGTGACTGGCCAAACCAGAAGGCGCGAGTTTTTAGAGGTTTAAGATCTTTTAACGCGCTACGTTCAGCCGGAGAATCAGCGGAAGCCCCAGACTGCTGCAAAGCAGAAATCACCGCAACGGTTATCAGTCAATATCCAACTAATGAGTATATTATGACCATCCGAAGCAGAGCTAAATTCACCAATCTAAGCCCAATATGCCCCAAATAAAGACTGTTTCATTGAAGAAACATATGTTCGATGCCCTTGACAAGAAGTTAAAACCTTGCCGATTATAATGCGAAATTAAAGAAGGAAGACATCCTTGGAAAGACAATCGGTAAGTATAGCCTATATGACAAAACCACCGAAAAAGATTTTGCTGCAGGGCTAGATATAGTGTTTATGCTTCTCTCATCTCAAAATTCATGAAGGCGACCCCTTGATCAATCAACCGGCAACCAAATTTATCATAGTTCTGTAGTCACATAGTCACAGTTCTTTGCAACATCTAGCAACACGAAAGTGACAGTATCAATATACAATCGACATATGGATATAATGGAATATACCTACGATGGTTTGAGACTAAGCCAAACCAGCGCGGCCTGCGATAGCGATCCCATCGCTTTTAAAAATGAAACATTGTAACCTTCTGGAGTTGCAAACATTTACGCAGCCTGCGGTACATACAAATAAAAATACGTTCAACAGATCGCAATCTCACAAGCCACGCTATAAACGACAGTTGATATTTCTCTTCGATTATCTTCAGAAGAAAAAACATTATTTGTCGTTGTTTGTTTCCTGCTCTTACATACAGCATGTCTACAAATGTGCTTTCTCACTACACACATTTCCCACTGAGTTACACAAAAATCTTGTGCCCAAACACTTATTCACTTTTACTAAAAAAAATTTCCAATGCGTATCATATCAAATTGCAATTCTTTAGAAAAGAACTTAGAAAGAGGCAGAAATAAATTACAGAATAAGAAATAATCTTTAGGGAGCAAGTTTTAGTTGAAGTTCATTCAGAGGAGTTACTTGTGACTACCGATTCTTGACTGAGCAGAAAAACACATCTTGTTTCCGTGGCATAACTGAGGCCCTGAGAGCAAAAGTGGCGTAACCTTCAATTTTTCAATTTAGGGTTTATTGCACTACCATCAAGAAAATTATATGATATTTTACCTGAATAAAAGGGAAACTGTTATTTCTTCCTTTATAAACAAAATATAAGACAAAACAGTTTTTCTGCACGGAACTTTCTCTAAAACAGAAACGAAAGCTGAGTTGCAACAAAAACGCACCTATAGTCAATCCCTGACTTTTTGAAGTATACGATTCAGACTAGCCGATTTGTAAAATAACAAAACTTGAAGTAATATTAAATAAAATGGCTCTTAAAAAGTTCATGAGCTGGCTTTGTCAACCGACTCCCATTTTTTTTATAAATTGAATCTTGGTGGGAGTACTATAAGTCTTTTGACTTTGTGCGGCTAAGCAAAAACTATTTAAGAGCACGAAATTGGTAGATACTTTGATAAGACTTATAAATACTTGAAAACAGGGACAAGGAAATAGTTTAAATGAATAAAAATAATGTTAGCTTACGCTTATCGATTTTCACCTGTAAGCGATCAAAAAATTTTCCCAAGGGTGAGTAAAAATAAATATAGAAATATGTTTCCCATTAAGAAAGGAAAGGAAACAAGGGGAAGATGTGCTGGGTTTTACTCGGCCCCCAAAACGAAACAAACGGTTCGATGAAGAATGCAGGCAGGTAAATGCACCCAAACAAAAAGCACGAAAGATGCTTTCAACGAGTATAACGATATTTACTATAAGAAAAAAGGAAGAACACTGAATTTTGAGAAGCGGTTGGTTGGAGGAAATTGATAGATAGGAATGAGATTCGGAAGTTTTACCAAAATGTGTAAGGATCATGCCAGAGTCGCAAAACCCCGAACTCAAGCCTATAAAGACCAGGAAGGAAACATAGTAGAGTCGCAGTCGCTACTGGGGATCTGGAAAGACCATTTCTGCAGACTGCTTAACGGCGATGAAGACACTAATTCCGCTAACAGGCAGAATGCTCCTTTTAACTTCGACGATGATCAAGAATGTCGTCCTCCGACTAAGAAGAAGTTACTCTTGCCATATGCAAACTGTATAAGATGCAGGTGCAAATGGCCTTTACGACAAGCTTTTCAAGGGGCCAGCAGATTTTTTGGAAAGGAGCCCGATGAATGGAAATTTAATATCATATGTCTGATCCTAAAAAAGGGAGACTTTCACAATTGCGCCAATTATAGAGGAATAACCCTACTTAACGGCACGGCGTGTATAAGATCTTGTCTGCTGTAATATGTGAACGTCTGAAAAACCACGTCAATAACTTGATCAATAATGTCGTTTTAGACCAGAAAAGTCTACAATAGAACAAAATTAACATTGAGGTAGGTCTTGGGAAAATCCTAGAATATAATGTCGATAACAGCATCTTTTTATCGATTTCAAGGCCGCGTATGGCAGTATTTACAGAGACAAGCTGTACAGAGTCAAGTTTAGTTTCTGCATCTCTGCAAAACAAGTATGACTATTCAGGATTAACGCTGCTCCGTCAAGGTAGGTATAGAATTCATTAAGAACTTTCGACAAGGCGACAGATTGTCATACGGTTTCTTTAACATCATATTCGAAAAGATTGTACAAAAGTCAAACGTCAACACCAGAAGAACAATCTTTCGAAAGTCTGTACAATTACTCGCCTACGCAGACGATATTGACGTAATGGGAAGAAGGCAGCGTGGTGCTTTGGCGAGCATTGAAACAGAAGCGGAAAAAATGGCTTTGATGGTTAATGACGGTAAACGGAGTAAATGTTGTAATCAAACAAGCACACAGAACATCGACGAATTGGACAAAACGTCACAATAGACAGACATAACTTCGAGGTAGTACAGGACTTCGTCTACCTACGATCCGCTATAGACACGGAAAACAACATCAGTGCAGAGATCAAACAGAGAATAATTCTTGCAAACCCTTGCTTCTTTGTCTCAAGAAGGCAATTGAGAAACAAAACCCTCTCCAGAAAAACCAAGGTAACCATGTATAAGACCTTAATCATCCCAGTCCTGCTTTACGGAAGCATGGACCTTATCGAAAGCGGATGAGGAAACTCTTGGTCGTTTCGAAAGAAAAATTCTCCGAATGATCTTTGGTCCCGTATGCGAAGACAATGTGTGGAGAAGAAGATACAACAACCAGCTGTATGAGCTGTACCGCGACATGGGCATAGCCAGAAGATCACGCATCGCGAGGCTACGATGGTTGGGCCATGTAGAGCGGGTGGATCCAAACGCTCCGGCTCGTCGGGTGTTCGAAAGCACATTGCAGGAAAATCGCGGAAGGGGAAGATCTCGTCTTAGGTGGTGCAGTCAAGTGGATGAAGACCTCAACCGACTTGGATTGCGAGACTGGAGAGAGCTCGCTCAAAATCGATGTCGATATCGAAAGATGTTGCTTGAGACCCAGGTTCACCTCGAACCTTATTACCCACCTAAGTAAGTAAAGATATCAAAGACTCAAAGAAACAGGATTTCGAATATCAATGCGGCTTGTTTAAATCGAAGAATAACGAGTTCTTAAACTAACGGAAACTAAAACAAAAGAAAGTACCAATACAATGACTTTGGGTATTTTTGCATAGCTTTTACTACGACTTCTACATTATCATACACAGAACTCAGAGATCTATCCAAAACACCAAACATTTTATGCTATCACTAATCAAAATTTGCAATGCACTTGTAGGCCTAAAAGTTAATTGTAATATTGTGAGACTCTAGTTGCAATGGTAGCGATTGACATCATTTTTTTCATTGATAGCCAAGTAGCAATAAAAGCGATTTCTGCCACTCTCGTCAAATCAAAGCTTGTTTCTTGCTGTCGCGAAAAGCTAAGGGTTCTTGGCACACAGCATAGCCTTAGACTCTGCTGAATCCAGGTTCCTGGTCTTAGTGGTATACCGGGAAACGAAAAAGCGGACGAACTAGCGAGAAAAGGATCAGCACTTGACCCTTCTCTCATTGATCAATCAATCAGGATTCCACCCTGTGAAATTAAACAGATTAACAAAATAATGCGAGAATCCAATGAAAGATGGGAATGAGTAGATTCCTGTGTTACTTCCAGGAAACTATGGCCAAAATACAATAAGAACGGATCTGAAAAGCTACTATCATTGAATAGACCTTCATTACGAATGCTTATCAGTATCATAACTGGACACTGCCTACTAGGTTACCAAAAGAAAATGGGTCTTTGCACCGATGACCTGTGCAGAGGATGCAATAACGAAGATGAACATGAGAACACCACTCTCTTCCTTTGTCAATGCCCAGCAATCTGCCACTTTAAGAAAAAATTTCTAGGCAATTACTTCTTCAATGAACTAAAAGAATTATCAGACACTTCAAGAATCAGCCTGTTAAACTACTTAATTAAGGCCACAAAATGGTTAAAAACCGACCAAATATAAATTCATAGGATTCTAGGAGGTTACAATACTCCAGCGTATCACAATGGGTCTACATTGATCTAAGTTTCATTTTTTCATTTCATTTATTTCAAAAATAGATACATAACAATGACGCATTAAGATTAAAATCTTTTAGAGCATCTAAAATTTAGAATTACAGAGTATTTCTTATGATAAAATAAATATTTTGATCAATGTTTAATGTCACAAAATTTTGCATAGGAAATTTAAAGTTTAATAGTAAATAAAATAGTAATAAAAGGAGAAAAAAAAGAAAGAATATACTAGGATAGAAAAATAATAGATTATAGAATTTAAAGATGGAGAAACAAGGCAAAAGTTATAATTGACTAGCTAGGTGCGAAAATAGTTTTCTCTTAAAAGCAGTTGGAGTGGAAGTTCTTTGCAACTCGTCTGGAAGTCTACACCATAAACGGATTGCAGATACATAAAAAGATCGTTCCGCAATACTGTGTGAGAAACGTGGCAATATTAATTTTATTCCTCTAGGTGAACGTGCAAATTGAAGAGTTTCAGAGAGATAATTAGGACACCTATTGTGGATGACATTATGCAGTTTCAGAAGTAACCTGAACTTAAGGTTCTTATCTAGATTGATACCAAAAAGAGTATGATGTAAATGTGATACACTAGAATACCTAGGAATACAGTAAATAAATCGTAAACAATCATTAAAGGCAACATTTAGTTTGCGTTTACACTCGCTATCCAGAACAGGATATACTGAACTGTTATAAGTAAAGTATGGCAAAATTAATGACTTCACAAGATGTTTTTTCAAATTCGTAGAAAGTAAACCCGAGGAAGATCGTAAATTACGCAGACCAAAGTAAATATGTCTAATCGTGTCAGAAATTGCCGTGCAGCAGCTAATATTACTATTTATGCTATATCCCAAGTATTTAACATTTTTCACATAGGCGATAGTTTCATTATCAATTACAACCATAGGAAAATCATCAAGATTGAAATCGTTTCTAGAGCACACCATTGCAACAGACTTAGCTGGATTCAATTTCATACTATTCGCATTAGACCAGGCATGGATAAGGCTTAGATCCTCATTTAACCTCTCTATACAGTCTTCCATCAATCCCACTTTACGAAATAAGTAGAGTACTACATCATCAGCGTATAAGTGGATTTGGCTATTGCGGATAACTTCCGGAAGGTCGTTTATAAAAAGAGAGAATAATAGTGGACCCAATACTGAGCCTTGTGGTATTCCGGAATTGGTTACAATTGGGTTTGAAATTCCTGCTCCAGTTCTTATTTGCTGTACCCTATTTTTCAAATAATTACTCAAAAGCCTTAGCGAAGTTGGAGCAAAGTTGAAATTTCTCCTAAGTTTAGAGAGAAGGATGGAGTGGTCAATGCAATCAAAGGCTTTAGAAAAATCAAGTAATACCATGACACCAAGCTTATCAGAATCTAGAGCAAATCGAAAGTCCGTTGTAACTTTTATTACTTTTATTACTATTTATTCACAGCTGTGCTTATTGCGAAAACCAGATTGCCATTGTGACAGCATATTGTTTTCATTCAAATGAACTTGCATTTGGTCATGAATAACTTTCTCAAACAATTTGCACAAGAAAGATAAAATGCTTATGGGCCTGTATTCAGAGGGGTGAGCAGGGTTTGTTTTCTTAGGGACTGGAATAATGATTGCACTTTTCCACACCTCTGGAAACTCACAACTGTAAATACAATAATTAAGAACATGGAGTAGGTACCGCATTATAAGTGAAAGGACTAGTCTTAAGAATTTGGGAGAAATATCATCAGGGCCGACAGCATTTGACTTGATCGACCTGACACTGTTAAAAACAACATCCGCATCTATGCAATCAAATGAGAAAGAATTTTCACCTTCAAGTTCACTAAAATTTTCCTGGAGAATGGGAGATCTTGAGGATTGGGGAATCAGAAAATTTGACATCACATCAGCAGCAAATGGACAATTATTCTTATTTTTGTCTTCCTTAATACCAATTTTTCTTAGATTGCTCCAGAGCACTTTAGACCCGAGAGAGGGATCAAGTTTCTCAAACAAATATGCACGCTTTGAGTTACGAATCAGAGAATTTACCTTGTTACGAGCGAATTTGTATTGTCTTTTATTATACTCTGTTGGATTGTTCTTGAATCTTTTAAAAAGACGCTCCCTTTCCCTTATATGCAGTTTGACATTAGTATTGTACCAAGGACATCCGTTATCCTTTACTCGTTTAGTGACAATAGGGACATATCTGTCATACAGTTCAGTCAGTAACTTGTTGAGCAATGAAACTTTAATATTTACGTCAGGTGAGAAATATATCTCATTCCATTCAGAGTACCTGAAATTCATGCACATGTTCTCAAAACTTACATCACGATACGACCTATAACTAATTGTGCGGTTCATATTAGTTCTGCTAACCTCAAATTTAAAAGAACAAAAAATGAAGTCGTGAATGAAATCAGATGTAGGCCTTATTTGATCATTACCTGAAATTCTTTGCCTAGAGCTTGTCAAAAACATGTCTAGTAAAGATGGATTTGCATCTGACTTGAAACAAGTTGGCCAAATGGTGTTAACAACTGATAAGCCCATCATATCACAAAAATGGTTGAATGATCTTTTAAGATTGTTGTCAAGTAAAAAATTTACATTGAAATCTCCTCCGATCAGTACATCACTGTATTGCGGACTCAATCTCAGCAATGTTTCCTCTAACTCTCGCAGATTTTCCTCTCTAAACATATAAGGGGGGCAATATACGACTACAAGTAAACATTTTTCAACCGAGTTCCTCATTTCAACACAAATAAAATCAATAGAAGATTCAGTTGATCTATACACAGTAGAGGCTGATATATTCTCACGTACATACAAACATACACCACCTCCCACCCTATTTTCACGATCACTTCTGTGCAGTTTGAAACTAGGTAAGGCTACTAGTCCATCAGAAATATTGGTATTCAGCCATGATTCTGTCACCATAATGACATCCAACTTAGATGAACTTAACGTTTGGTAGAGCAAAGTATATTTAGCACGAATACTCTCAGCATTCAAACAACAAATGCTGAGGCCATTAAGCGCATCACACAACACATTCAAAACGCATCTTATGTTATCAGGATCCGTACCAAAAACCATACTTAAATAGATAAGCACAGACTAACACCTCCACTAACGAAAAAGAGAAAAATATGAACAATTTGAATATACAATATGAAAATAAAAATTTGATGGTTTTAAAAACAAGCTATCAAAGCGAGCGATACTCTTAATATCAAACATAGTTTAGCCCTGCTTGAAGAAATTCAATTTCAAGAAAGGAAAAAGAAAAGGAATAACATTAGTAAATAAGTAACAATAACACCTAACAAAAAACAAAAAATACAAATGTAAACATTTAAAACAACAAAGTACTCATTCATCACCCACCACCCGCAGCAACAGCTCCAACAGCAGCAGCATCACCTTCATTCTTTTAAACAGCAGCAAAACCAACGGTATTGGTTGTAGGGGAACTATCGTTGTCGTTATCAACCAAAGAACGGAACACCTCAAGAGAATTGATGCTTGTGATACTGATGGGTTTTTTGTTTTCCTCATTAGTTTGTCTTACATAGACTCGCCCACGTCTAGTAAACACAGAGTGCAAAATTCCTTTTTTCCTTAGTTCGTTGGCTTTACGGAAAATTGCATGATTGTTTTTGGTTAGGCTTTCATACACCCTTACAAATTTATTTCCCACAAGACCAAGATCATTCAACGAAACAGACCTCGAGTGCTGTTTGTAAAATTCGGTTGCATTTGTCAATACGTTTACTTTATGTTGTGCATGCGGTAATTTGACAATGATCGCGCTGGTGGTCGATTTATTTCTCGGTTTAGTGCGAAAAATGCGAATGGGTGGCGGTGGTGAATACATTATCAATGTGCAAAAGCGTTGGAAAATACTTTCAAGATTTTCGTTTGCGACTATTGGAATGCCATGAAGCACAAGGTCACCAGAAATATTATTTCGTGCGAGTGCATCAAGTTGAGCTTCAAGCATCGTGTTATCCTTTTCGAACATCTGTGCCTTAACCAAAGTGAGTTCATTTTCATATGTGTCCAATCTGCTTCCTTGTTGCTCCAATGTGTCGGTTCTACAATTTGTGGTAAACAATGAGTGATTGAGAGAACCGAGTCTGTCGTTGAATGTTTTTTCAAGTTCTCTAATTTTAACATCAAATTCAAGTGCTGTGTTTTTGATTTTGTTTTCAAAATTAAGCTCCATGTTGCTAATCCGTAGAGATAAATTCTCAGACAAACTGTTGATTTCATCTTTCAGCTGTGTTACAATAGAATCCGTCAGTGTTTTAGCGAGTGAATCTAGACGGGATTCAATTTTAGTCCACAATTTAGTTGACAACGAAGCAGTAGCAGTAGCAGGTGAGTTAACGCAAGAGGGAGAGGCATCTAGGTTCCTATCCGCCGACCTCAGCTTTCTTTGTTGTTCATGTTTGGAGGTTAACATTCTCAGTTATATTTATTGTCGCGAAAATATTGTGCAAAGTTAAAAATGTTTCAATTTAATTTAAGAGTGGAAAAGTCGCGTTTGTATACAGATGTGTATAATTAACGTGTTTCTAAGTATTTAATTCAAACTTTATTACTCTCTATTTACTTTAAAAGACCGTATGACAAAGAATAAATAGAATTTTTGCAGAGCTAAAATATAAAGCTACTTCTGCTTAAGCATGACAGCTACTACTGTGTGGTGGTAATAAGATCAACCGTCAGCCCATTCTACCTAACCTGACCTAGTGGTAGCCAAACCAAAGATTTAAAACTCAATTCAACCGGAGAAGTACAAATGGTACAAGTAGAGTGCAAAGCTCATGATTGTTGCTGTAACAAGTCGAAGAAATACCTCAGTTGTCGAAGAAATAATAACCTTTTATAGCAAAACCGGAGTGGTTAAACCAATCACTCAAAAAAGCAAAAGTGCGTGAATGATCGGAGACGCTTCTTTAGTTGGCCCACAATTTCAGTTCTTTCAGTTCTCTCCTAGGCACAGATATTTGCATAAAGTTTTGCCTCAGATTGAACAAAGGCAATGGCTTGTTATTATAGAGACACCTGCGTAAAACATTCAAGAAACACCTTGAGATACTAACGACACTAAATCGGCCCAGGAAAAGATGCCAAATTCAGTGATATTCTAGTTCGTTGGATCAAAACATATTAAATATCAGAACCCTGAGCTGAAACCATAACTTATCTAAAACAAAAGAATTTACCATGTTTTTATGCGCTCCTCCCACATCTGAGGCGTCATCTGATACTGGTCAACAACTCTCCTTGGCAAAAGATCGATATCCGCTAGCATACCTTCTTTGTACGTTTCATAGTCGTATGGTCCATACTGAACATGTACCGCATATGAAGCCAACAAAACAGACGCCTCCGGTGGACAGTAAATATCCATTGACAAAATACTTTGTTTTACTTGCAAAAAAAACAAATGTTGAGTTATTTCCTGTACAAGTTCTTCGCTGACGTTTTCGGGAAAATATTTCGCATAGAAATTGAACACACAATTGCCACCACTTAGATTAATCTTCTGATCCTTGACCCTTTTTTCCATTTTAAGCCATGACACCTTTCCCCGCACATCTTCATACTGTAGACCAAAATACCAGCTCTCCCTCAAGCCAATAGTTCGACAAACCAGATCAAATAAATCCTGACCAGTAGCTTTGTACTTTTAATGCACAAAAATAGAAGAAAAGATAAAAAAAATTAGTATCACACACAAAGGATTATTACATAATCATGCGTTTTCCTTTTAGTACTACGATTGCATGCTAAAAAAAGCTATAGCTAATCTAAATACCTCAAGATTGAACTCTAGCTCCGACTCGAAAGTGATTACTTTTACGGGGAATGATTTGACTTTTTTCGATCGAAACGGACTCATCTGGTTGGTTTTATGTGGATATCTTGACACATATTCTTTGATGCACTCAATTTTTGTAAATTTATGTTGCAAAATTTCGAGAATTTGTCTTGGGCAATGAATTTAACGAGGTAGCTCTTTGAGAAGGATCACTCACTGTATATTTGTAAAAATAAACACTCTAGCTATGGGAATATCAATTAAATTGGATTGCTTCATACTCATGTTGCTAGCTTTTTTGACATAACAAAGCATTGTACTAGATTTGTGCTTTATTTGTATTTCAAAGTGATCTAGATATCCTACAGCATGTTGCAAAAATAGTGTGGTTGAAAAAGAAAATAAAGAAAATATAAAGTTAAATTGCAGAAAGAAAAATTCTTTTTCGATTTCTTCAGATATTCATTTCCAAGGCTACGTTTCCATCTCCAGCTAGATTGTTGGATGAAAAGCGTTTTGATTATGTCAACTATACATTTAAAAACAAAGAAAAAACAACTTTCGATTCTGACTGATTTTATAACTATTTGAAAATTGGCTGGAGCACTCTGACTATAGCTAATCTTTTATTGCTGATTAGTTTGATAACTTGTTGGTCATTTAGCCCAAAAGTCTCAATCAAAGTTTTCAATGACAACTGTTCAATGAAGGGCAAAACTTGCTCCTAAGCGCCTTAACTGAATAAAAACTGTACCGCAACAGAGTGGGAAGCCCCTGGCTCAGAGCATTTCTTACAACTATGTCTTTTAAGGGAATGGAAGGGCCCTACAATTGGCATGACGACGATAGTAAAAAGCTTAACATCAAACTCTGGGAGCGATATATTACATTAGACAATCATTTATGGTGGATTTACATGCATCTGCAAGTGCAAATGAAAAAAAGGAAGAAGACACAATAGAGAGGGAAGGCATCGTCTGCACTTCCTTAGTTTTAGCGATGCGGATGAAAAATTATAGGTGCATGTTCATGAACATGTTCCTGCACCCATAATTTTTCGTTTGCAGCCATCTCGTTTCTCTTTTTAACTTTTGTGCTTTAATCTTCACCCGTCTCGCTTTACTTTTGCACTTCTGCATGTTAATCCAGCAATAACGACATAATCGACACGATTGAACTATAATCGTGTGCAAAGTTACGTAATCTCGGCCCAGTTTTTGTTGGAACAGAAAAAAATCAAAAATAGCCATAAAGGCAAGGACCTCCCAAACCAAAGCGTTTTTACAACTGCTGCAGCAGAAGAAAACGCTTTTGTGATCATTGTTGCCGTCGCAAAAACGTATGTAAACACTGCTGCTTTTTTTGTCGCTTCAGTGTCGGTATTCTCATATTTCACTGTATATCTTTATTTTGATAGCTGAATTTATAGCTGCTGTGACTAGAAAACCTGTCAAACTTTTGAGTACCTATATGCACAATTAATTAATTTAAGGTTCCAGTATCCTGAAATAAAAAACACTTTTTCTGTAGTTCAAGTTCTCTTTCAGCTATTTTCACACTATCCGGTCACAGTATTGGCTCCTCCAACTGACGTTCTATCAGCGAGCAGCTACAGAAATCTATAAAAATAGGTTTTTAAACTTTAATTGCAGTGTTTCCAATTTTGAAGACTATCGAAAATGTAAGCAGAAGCATTTTGAAGGAAAAATTTGATTGATGTTGCTTTTTATTTTTTGTATTTAGCAGCTGCTGTAACGTATTTAATTTTGCCAGCCACTGTTAAATACTCGCCAGCTGAGTGTGGTAAATGTCGTGTTAACAACAATCGGCTAGTAATATAGTGGACCCTACTTTCAGCTGGCTACCTACAGTGCTTGTCCCTCAACCCATTTTTTATTTTTATTTTTATTTTTATGTCACTTTCCTTTAGGCGATTCTAAGATGCATTCTCAAACCGTTCTATTAGTGCAGAAGGATTGATTCTCATGATTCTGAGAAGGCACTTCTCGAATTGAAGAGAATCCACTCAAGAAGCACTAATAAATGTAACTCAAATGCCAAAAAGAAAATTTTACTTTGGTAATATTTTTTGTGAGCAATAGACGACGTTCACATTGGTCGATTAGTTGCTTGTTCAACGAATCGACCAAAAGTCAATACTGACAAATTGGTATAACAATCATACTAGGAGAACAAGAAAACAGTCGCATTTCTTCGCACGAAGTTTCAACTCATGTAAACTTCGTCATAAGTGTTTTACTAGCACAATGAGAATTTGTAAAACTTGAACAGAAATATTTTGAGTTGTCCCATTAGCCTTAAAAATAAGTTTTTACCCGAATGAAACCAATGGAAAGCGACATATATAATAGGTGACTACCCAACTGTCTTTAGTCACAATCCATCACAGCATTGACACCTGAAAAGACAACAATTTGAGTACTAAGAGAAAATATTTGTTTTGACTGGAACGTTGTGATTTGTGAAGTATCAGTATAAATGGTGCCATACATGAATCCCGTTGTTTTCGCTCAAACATTTTCAATTTTCTATCATTATTTTTTTTGAATAAATTCTGAAAAGACAACCATAAAAGTGTCAAATAATTTTAAAAATTTAAAAATCTGTAAGGTAGCAATTTTACCCAAATTGTTTTTCTGCACCTCAAAAAGTCCGTTCGTGTAAACTCAATTTAAAATAAAAAAAACTATGCTCAAATTGTTTCTTATAATCTACTACAATTTGAAGCTAGTATCTACGAACACACAAATTACAACCCAAAACTGACCGAAACAGTTTCGTCAAGCCATACGTCGTAATTCACTTTGCCACAGTCTGTTTTTCATTTTTTTTAACTGTGTGTTGTCATTTCTTCAATTAAAAAGTGTTTGGTTCATTATTATTATTGCCACCTAAATATTAGCTGAATATTTAACTAAAAGTTCAATATATTATTTACAAGTGCAATAAAATAAAGATGCTCTAGTCTAAATTTCATCGACTGCAAGCATCGTTCGCTCGTAACTAGCAAACAAAAAGAAAAAGATGGTCTGCTAATCTATGCCGTGAAAAGACCAGTGATTTGTTACTAATTAGCGTGTTGATTAAGTGATCTTTTTCTCCCCTCAATCCACATAAAATGATTTTAGTCTCATTAGAATTTGTTTTCAATATCAATTGTCTACATCAATGCAAGTGTTGTGAATCCTAGTGAAAATCTAAAGGAAAAATTTCCACGAACACGAAGTTTCTCTACTTTCACCACTTTCTAAATTGAATCTCTTACGCCTATCTGAAACCGAACAAAACGCACTTGTTTTTCATCAGCATAACCACGAGCCAGACTTGTTGGATACGTTAGTATTAGATTACATACACCAAAACATTAATATGCAATAAGTAAATATGTAAAAAAAGACTACAGTACAAGTAATTTTCATCTCTTCTGTCCAAAGTACCTTTATACCTATCTATCTACATATCTATGAATTTTTTTCTGTTGCCCAACTTTTGTTGCTGAATTATAATACTTGTTTCATTTGTGTGTTTAATTTTGTGTTTCGAATCATGAAGTTCTTGGGGATTGGATTGTATAGTGAGATGGATTCAAGTGCCTTCTCGGATACCTACAGCTGCACAGAACTCATAACCGGTTCGTTGCAATACGGTTACAATCTCATGCATTTAACCTACATTTACCTAACCAATTGTTGAACTCTAGAGCTGAGTTGGGGTATCGGTGTCGTATACCTTTGCGCTATAGTGCGAACGGATGGCGAATTTGCGTGCTGGGAATCGCAAAATAAGTTGAGACGAAATCTGTATTCTTTGAAGAGTCGGAAATCATGTTTTTGCTGTTGGCAAGTTGAGAACTTTTTCGCTTGCAATGCCAGGCAAGACTCGTGAAGTGATGGCTGGCGATGAGGTTAAGTTTTTTTTTTATCGTCTCCGTAAGATCCCCCACCTCTGGGTTGGTTGGAATGAGAAAGTGAAACTCAAACACTTTCCACGGTTTAGCAACTTTGTTGGTATTGGAAGAATATTGGCCCGAAGAAGACCTTAGCGATTGCGTAAATTAGGCGTTGCTTTTATGCTATGGCAACAATGCGGCTATTGACGCCGAGTATGTCTCGTAAACGGTTAGGTAATTTGAAAACCTTTCAACAACGAAACAAACCAAATGGGAATTTAATTTGTTTCAAGTTTCACCTTAGTGAGTATGGATGTACGGCGTTTATTTCACTTCTCTAAATTATCAGCCGACTAACAATGACTACAGACGACGACTTGACTGTCTCCGATTGCCACTGATTTACTTAATCGACTTAATTCGAAAACAGAAAAGCATAACCATAAATAAGTACCTACATGTGTATGAGCAAAAGAAGCGGGTATTCCATTCAGTGTTTATGTTAGTTTAATTGGGGTTCAGAGAAAAAAAAAAAACGAACAAAAATGGTTTGTAGGTAAGGACCGTTCAATTGTGTTTATTACTTCCTCTTTGAATTATCGCATTCTAACGATCTTTTTCCAGGAATTCATTATAACATTAATTTATGATTTTTTGGTTGACTTTTTTATATTACTCCGAATGTACATCAGCTGGTGCATTGTTCAAAATTCTTCGAAAAGCTATTCACTACTCTCACAGAAGAGCAGATTTGTTGTAAAAACAAAAGACAGCGCGTAGCATTCAACGTGGCTTATAAAAACTATAAACGATCATTTTTTGCAAGAACCTATTACAATACACAACGCACTTTACGCAGTTTCGTCTCAAAAAGCCGATCTGAATTTGATTTACATATTTTTGTAAATTTTTGTAAAAAGTCTCTTAATATGATATATGATGAATATCTGTGTCCAGGGTTTGTGAGAATTGCAGAATTAAACTCAGGGCAATCAACTGAACACACTCAGGGCAATCAACTGAACACAATTTACTCACCACTACTAAAAAATTTATCCGGAAGCAATTAAATCCAACAACCATGCAAATCTGCCGCCCGATATAATTAGAGGCTATACGGAGTAAAACCCTAAAAAAGTAATGTGGCGCAACAGAGCGAGAAGCCCCAGGGTCTAGTTCATTTCTGACAACCATTGCCTTTGTTAAGGAATGGAGAGAACCTACAATTTTTGCCAATTCCTCGTGAAAGAAGATTACCCGTGGAAAAACATTTTTGCCTCTATTGGGATTTGAACCACGAACCTCCCAGTTAACAGGCAGACATACTAACCATCACGTTTTACCACAGTTTCCTAAAATAATCTTCCAATAGTACCGTTGAAATGAAAACTTTTTTTTAAGATATTTAAAAAAAGTAAAAATTCTAGCAAAAACTTATATTAATTCATATTTGTTTACTTATACTTACTTAGGTGGGCGTTATAGTTCGGGGTGAACCTGAGCCTCAACCAACAGTTTGTATAACAACTTTGATTTCGGGAGAGCTCTCTCCAGTTTTGCGCTCCAAGGTCCAAGTCGATTGGATTCATATTTGTTTAGTGTATTCATATTAATCATACTTTCAAAAAATATTTGCGTAAATTTATAGTCATTTAAAATCGCCGTACAAATGACTTGAATCTTTACTAATATTATAAATGCGAAAGTTACTTTGTTTGTTGGTTTTTCTTTGTTACTGTCCAAATCACAGAACTGATTTAAATGAAATTTTGTACGGAGATAGTCTGGAACCTAAGGATGGAGATAGGCTATAAATGTTATTCCTATATTCCAACGGGAACAGGAACGTAGAAACTGCTGAACTGATTTCATAAATTCTTTCACTGTTATGTGGCATATACATTAATTGATTTCCTTCGCATGGGTGAGGAGACCTTTGATCAGCTTATTGAAAAAATTACTCCAAAAACAATAAAAAAAGATAATCAAATACGATAGTCTATACCTGCTAGTCAACGTCTTTCAATAACACTTCGCTTTCTGGCTACGCCTAGTACGTAAACTTTAATCATCCTCGTATTCCTAAGGGAACAGGAGTTCTTACTAATATTATAAATGCGAAATTAAATCCGTATGTTTTTCTTTGTTACCATTTCACGTTTAAGTTGCTCGACCGATTTAAATGAAATTGGTACAGAGATGGTATAGATCTAGAACATAAGGACGGACATAGGCTATATATTGCGCCGACTAATAAGAAAGTTAATTATAGATATAAACAAACATTATATCAAACGTGGAGGGGTATGGATGTTGTCGAATGCCTATCAATGGACAATGTTGTGGACATTAGTGGAGTTCACACTGTACAATTAGTTGGACAGACTTTGTTTGATATATGTTGGATGGTCGGATGTAGTTTGCGTTCAGACTTATCAAACTAGCCGTCCAGCTTTATGTCATGTATTCCTCCGCTTCGTCCAACTTCAAAGTTTTCAAAAATATTTGAAAACCATCCAACAAGTTGGATGGGTTCACATTATTTAACATTGGTCGTTCAAACTAAAATCTGTCCAACTAATTGTACAGTGTGAACTCCGCTATTGAGCAAGCCACATCATACTTTATAAAGTTTCTTAACTTCAGGAGTACCTTCCTCTTGTACCTTAGAATGGCGAAAGGAAGAAAGTGTTTTAATTGCGCGTATTCCCATAATTCCGACTGATTTCCCATTTTAGTTTAATAGAGTTCAGTCCCTCAGCATTTGTAATTACTATAAATAGAGGTAAAATACAGATGCTTAAAGTAACAGGTGTTCATTTAGAAAAAGAATACTTTTCCCATGGGCAACTCTAAGTGGCATGCTGCATGTATCGAACCCGCACAATCTTTGTGGGTCCTATCGTTAATAAAATTTCTATGGAAATATTTACCATATTCGGAAAACTACTATCAGCAATGATTCTCAAAAGTTCCTAACCGAATTTTAAGCGGTCGTGAATGAACCTGCCATGGGAATCTTATATCTCATTTTACTTGATTGTTTTGCATTTACTTTTGTAGGGTGATAAAAATTAACACCAGCAATGTGATTGCAAACAAATTTATGTTTGTTAATTATTTTGATAAATAAAAAATAGTGTAAATAACCATGATTTGACGATTTGGATCAAAAAAGATTGATTGATTGAAATTTTTAAATATCTATCTTGTCAAAACATCATAAATACCTATAATATCGCATGAAGGAACGGCAGAAAGAGTGCCTAATAAAGTTGAATTGTGTATATGGAGATCGAAAATAAAACATGAAAGTTGTGGCGATGTATTTACTTGCAATACATACCTACACCAAAAATTGTTATTGATAATGTCGAATATAAAAGTTTTGTTCCTGGCTATATACACATGAAGTTCAGCAATATAGATCACTCTCTTTGATTAAAAATAAAATTTCGGAGCCAAAATCGTTTTATATAAAGAAAAATGATGGTTCCCCTACTTCTCTTCATTACGAAAGCCAATCATTCAATGAACCATCAGCAATAGTTAATTTTTTCGCTATTTACTTCAAACTGTCTTTTGATCAACCATACTTTTCTTATTCTCCTAAGCTTTAATAAAAAACAAAAGGGAAGGCTGCTTCCCTGGTAGTACAATGGACCGGAAATTAGTTCTGATTGCTCCAAATTATGCTAATAAGCCTCCTCTTTTTTTTTTAAAGCTTTAATCAGTCAACGGTTAATGGATTCCTCAAACTCAAAGACAAGTATATTCCTGGTTTAGATGCCAATTTACTTAAAAAAGTTGCTCCAGTTTGGTTCTTCCCATCACTAACCTGTTGAAACTATCCCAAGTGGAGTTTCTCTGGACTTATGGAAAATATCCGTTATTTCACTTATCATCTATAAGAAAGGTTCCAAAAACCTACGCTTTTCGAAAGCATTCTAAATGAAATATGTACTTTTTTTCCAGTGCAAAACAATGCTATCCTCGAGCATGGATTTTGTAAGTTCATTCTGCTTTTTCAGTTCCTTTTGTGTCAGCTTCCGGTATACGGTATACTCCAAAGTAGACATCTTGGACCACCCTTTTTCATCCTCGCCATTAATGGTGTCGAAAAGATCATCCAATATTCTTCTATCTCACTTTATTCTGATGACGTAAAATTTTTCAAAGTTATCTCCTCTGATCGGGATTTTCTCCAGCTTCAAAATGACCTCGATTACTTGGTGTAGTAAAAATATCCTTGAATTAAAGATTACCAAATGCAGAGCAATAACTTTTTTCGAAATAGTAAAAAAGCTCCCCCAGATCTTAAATCTCAAACCTAGCCATAAACCGTGTGCAGCATATTCTGGATTTAAGTGTTCTCTGTGATTGCGAATTGAATTTTCACTCTCATATTGGTTTATCAAGCGGTTCACATCTCAAGGATCGGAAGCGCTCAACGTCGTTTTCTGCTGTTTGTCCTTCGATATCTCTATCATGTTAGAAACTTTCTCACTCTGCTTCTTACCGCGAAAGTCTCTCAATTATTAAACTCTCTCTCTAGAAGTCCGAAGGGATGTGTTTAGACATAATTTTCATTCGCCGGCATCTTACTGGTAGACTAAGAGCTGGAAGCAAATTTTTTGGAGTGGAGTGATAATAAAAATTTATGCACATGTGTAGATATATATCAAATTCAACTGTCTTGCAGGTTTTTGTTTCAGTTAAGAGCGGGTGTTCAAAAGTGAAAAGTCTACACATTTTGAGGTCGAAATGATAACATAAGTAATACCTCAAAAAATCAGCAAAATTCTCTTGATTACAAAAAAATGTGTCCAAGAAGTTTTGGTTTCAGCCTTGTAGTTGCCAGACTCGTTTTAACATTTTAGTAAAATATCCTCAACAATGTATTATAACAAAAAATAAAAAAAAGTATACCGGCTACTTGAAACCGATTCCTTTTTAAGCTGATTCTTCCAGATACACTCGCAATAGTTTTATCATTTGCTGCTTTTTGTCGTTCACTGCAATACTAATTGAAAATTGAATTTCAAAGTTTGTTATTTCTTTGAAGAAAACATACCTTGAATGTCTTCTTTAATATTGACCTTCTCGTGTTCAATTTTCCGGAATTATCCTCGATTGCAGAATCTGTTCTACGGATCTTTCCTTTGACAAATCTAAAAAGAAATTCTTACTTTATATCAAACATCTAATATTCAATAATGTGAAAAAATACGGACCAATCCAGGTTTTTAAATGCTAAAAACACCAAAGTCTTACCCAATTTTTCGGTACAGTGTGAACACCCTATTGTCAAATTTGAATTTGTGAACCTATGATTGGCAAGCAAATATGAGTTTAATTGTCTCAATGAAATGAAGAAGAGATCACTGATCAGCGGAGAAACACAGTAAATGTAAGTTTTGTTTAATAACCTTTTTTAAACTCTTCCATACAAAAAGTCTGAGCTTTTCTGTCTTTAATACGAAATTTTCTGTTCTTTATAAGCTTTTCGTTTTTCTAAGAATCACTTTAAAGTTGATATAGGGTCGCCAACTGCACATTAGTTATAAAAATTGAATAAAATCGCATAAACTATTGAAAAAAATTTATTGAATATTCGAAAGGTTTTTAGCGAAAATATAAAAACATCACTTTTTTTTGCAGTTTCTAATTTAAGGGGGGATACCATTTTAAGAGCCTAAAAAACATGTTTTTTTTAGGATTATTTTTAGAGGGAATAAAATAACCCAATCTTTTTAAAAATTATTAGAAATGTTTACTAGAGCTGTCCAGTATTCAAAAAAAAAAAAAAAAATTATCTTTTCGATGATTAACAAAATGGCGGAGTTATTGAAGTTTTCCGGACGCCTGTTTCCGGTGACATCGAGAACTGCTACAGTTGTCACAGGTAATGTTATTTTAGGAACTAAAAACTCAACTCCAAAAATTCCTCTGTAGGCTGCCACTTTGTTTACTCTTTATCTCAAATTTTTTTTTGCAAAACTTTATAGTCGCAATTAAGTGTTATATAAGCTCAATCTACAGGTACAGTCATAAAAATCAATTAGTTTCAATAGGAAACAATATCCTTTTGAATAAAAACTGCATTTGAACGTCAGTTTAAGAAAATGCATTTTGCTGCACTAAACATTTTTTTTTTTGGAGGTTTTTAAAATACCAGCTGAAGCACTCAGACCTGAATACCGGTCCATTGTACTACCAGTTAGCAACCTTCTATATTTTTATAGCTTTCCAGATGTTAGGAGAAAAGCCAAAAGACGCTGCCATGATAAAGAGCCTAAGTTACCAGCTTCTCACCATGTCCGCGCCGAGTATCTGCAACTTCTTTCGAGAAAAAGCAGGACATTCACAGAGGAAGTGCTCTGCGGTGTCCTCATCTTCTCCACAAGATTCACAGAGTGTGGTATCACTTAAGCCAAACACATTTAAATGGTTGGCAAAAGAGAAGTGCCCACTGGCAACGGCCATCGCCAATAAGCTTTATACAGTCTTTTCTGCTACGAGCAAGCAAAAATGTTGCAGTCTTCTTACTAACGTTGGGGAGCATACGTTTGGTCTGTCTGCACCCAATGGAGGCATGCCATCTACGGTTGTGCGTGCTCTTCACAGATCCAATCGTTGATTGTTGCCCTCACTGAGGATGCTGGCAGACCAAGCGATGGTTCAGGTCCTGAGAAAGCTGTTTGAGATCCCTGCCTACCAAGTTCATCGGAGATCTCGTTTCCAGTTATGCCGTAATGGCCCGGAACCCAAATGAGACTCAACGAATTTAATCTTCCAATCGCATTCAGAGAGCTTTTGCATTCCTGGATCACTTTCGAAGTGGTTAGAGGGTTGAGAAGGGCCTTAAGCACTGCACATGCTTTTGACTCGGTTTATTTAAAAATTAATATCCCTGAAAATTATTTTACATCAAAAATGAAAAATATGACCAATATTAAACAACTAGATCCTCATTCCATACTCAAAAACCTAAAAACAGCATAATATTCTACTTTCTTACGAAATAGTCATCGGATATAATGTTTTCAATGTGCATGAAAAGTCTTATCGTTTATAAAATTGGATAGCTTTGCCATTATCGGTGGATGAACTCTGATGTTCTCCTTTGTGTTTTTTGTTTATCGGAGACTATTTGTCAAAATGCTCTTATTTGTGAACATCATGGATGTGACAAATAATAAATCAATGTGTATTTGCGCTCCACTCAGGCAAATATAAAATTAATAGCCTTTAGAATTTTGAATTCTGTAGAGTAAAAAGTTTTGGGCTTACGTAAGGTACCACAATCAGAATTGCTTAATTAATACTTGCTTACTTCGGTTCAAGGTGAAACACGAAAGCGAAGCTGTAGCAGCGATTGGCAAACGTAATTTTCCGTTTGATCTCCTTTCTAGTGTTATTTTCCTTGTCTATAGCGGATCGTAGGTTAACAAACTCCTCTCCTACCTCAAAGTCATAATCTGTCTATTGTGACGTCTTTTCCAATTCGCCTAAGATCTCTGTCCTTGTTTGACGACAGCATATAAATTGTTTTGCCTTCATTAACCATTTAACCCATTTACGCAGCTTCTGTTTCAATGCTCGCAACATCACATATCGTCTGCGTGAACCAGAATTTGTACAGATTATGGTTGAAATTTGAGTTTTGTACAATCATATTTCAAGTATGGTGTTAAAGAAATCACATGACTCTGTATCGCCTTTCATTCATGGGGCATAGTTTTTTCGACAATATGCATATGTACAAGTACATACAGATTAGCTAGTGCATGCTCCATTCAAACTGATCTCTAGCTACATTAAAAAGCTATTCGTCAAGGTCACCTGCACTTGCAGTTTTATTTGATTTAAACTTCCATATAGCAAGCTTAACTCATTCTATATATATTCTTTGTTTTTTCCGTTTGCAAGAGACGTCATTATTGCTATCCTTGACTGTTGGTTTTTGACAATTCGACAATTTGAGATCCCCTTGGATATAAAGGACTGAATAGTATAGATTTTTTTAAGTTGCTTTTTTTTGTAAAGCTCACCAGGAGCTCATTCATCTCTCAATAACCTGTCGTAGTATGGAAAGACCTTGAAAGATCTTGAATAAAATTGGTCGGAGTGGTTCATTCAGGGGTTTCTGCGTTTTGAATGGTGAACACCACCGTTAGACCGGAAGCAATAAAAGACTACTGAGAATCAGGCAGTCAATCATTACTCGCAGAGCATCATAGTGTTGCTTCATCTTTCTTGGTACTTTTGTCAACACTCAAACCTACTACATTGGCGGGTCACATCCGTTTGGAGGAGAACAGAACCCAGTGGCTTCCGTTAGGAAATATGAATACAATAAGCACAGTTGACGTGTACTATATAATATAAGTTGCAACATCTGGGAGCCACCAAGTTGACACTAATCACAGCCTTTCTGATTAGTAGGTACACTACACGCTCAACCACCAAATTAGAATTCGGAACACTTTTTTAAATGTGGTTAATTTACTCCAAAAAGCCTAAACAAAGTTGCATTAATATCATTAATTTTTAATAAAAATAAATAAAAATGCTACTTTAAATTTTTCTATTATTTTTGACGACTAGCACTGAGTCAAATTAATCACAATATGCAGCACAACAACTGTGGTTTCTTGCGAGAAATAAACGCAAAGTTGTGTCCAAATACTTTTTGTGTTTTTTTCATTTTTAAGGAGTACAAAAATCAAGATGTCGATACCTATGCATTAAAATTTAGCGATATTGTAGAATGAAGCAGTCTCTCACTACTTTAGCTTTAGTGCCATGTGCTTTTCTTTAATTGTTTCTTTAAATGTGGAGAGGGATTTTACAGATACCTGTTCGAATGAATCCACTTGGGAATTATGAAAAAAAAAAAAAAACAATGTTTACATTAAATAACAATGAACGCGCTTTTATTCTGCTGAAATTATAAATTTGATTGGCTAAAGAAGTACTTTTTGGACTTACACCGCGTTTAATTGACTAAAGTTGGCTGACGTTTCGAAAAGGTTAAACTTTTTGCAGTCGGAGGACAGCTGATGGTTTAGGGCTGTGTTTATTCCTCGTTTTTGTTGTGGCGAATGGAGATTATACCGGTTCAATGTTTGCGTTGGCGCCAGCATTTGGCATGACGCTTGTATAGACAGTTGTTCTTGCTCTGTGTCGTAATTGTTTCTTCTTCTTTTTTTATTTCTGCGTACAAGTAAAATTCAATGAATCACCAGGCGCATAGCAATGCACTCTCATTTATGTGATCCAATCGTTGATAGTCCGTTCATACAATTAAAAAGTTCATAATCAAAACTTTGAAATACATATAAATAAACTTTTCAAAATGAACAAAATTATTATTTTTGATATATAATCGCTTTTTTTAGCAAGAGCAAACATTCCCATAAGTTATGGAAAACAATGTCCTTCAATTAGCTGCTTCGTTAGATTTCGCAATAGCGCACTCTGTCACTTTAAATTTATAAGTCCTTGTTGGTTTCAGGGTGTAGCTCAAAGATTTCTTTGATGATATTGATTTCAAGTGCGAGAATAGTTTCGTAGCTTGGTGGATTGCTTCATGAACCGGTGAGTGCCTGGATCATAAACTATGATTCAAAAAGAAACCACTAGGTGGTTCACTCTGTATGAGTTCTGGTATTGAAAGCGTTCTGTTTTGAAAATTTGAGGATTTTTGTTAAGACCTACACAACAGGTAAAAATTTTAAATTTAAATTCTATTCATCGGTTTAACGTAATCTGGCAGTAATAAATTGCTGTAAGCCAATTAATGCCTGTGCCGAGATTTAACTAATTTCACTTTCCAGGGAGTGAGTGATTTGAGTCACTGCTGAAATGCTAAGTGAGTAATCTGACAGCCAATTGTACTAACTCACTCACTGAATTCCTTTAGCTAAATCAATTTTCAATTGAAAGTGACGCAGTTCACTCACTCTCGGGAAAGTGAAATTAGCTAAATCTCGGCACTGGTTTCCTGGAAAATCAGTTTCCAGCATAAAAGTGGTACCCATGCCATGGTGTGATGGTTAGCATGTTTGCCTGTTAACCCAGAGGTTTGTGGTTCGACTCCCAACAGAGGCAAAATGTTTTTCCACGAGTATCGCCTTTCGCGAGAAAGTGGCAAGTCCTTCGTTAGTAAATTCTTTGTTATGATTAGCTTTCTCGATTAGCCGTTCGGAACTAGCAGAAAAATGTTATTCCCTTCCAATTTCTCACAAGGCATAGTTGTGAGAAATGCGCTAGGCCCTGGGGCTCCTCGCTCTGTTGCGCCACCCTATTTATTTATTTATCATAGGATTGAGTGTTTGTTTCCAATCGGTTTGATGTCTGTCTTAAACGGGCCTTAACAAGCGTACTGTGCCAATATTTAGCTGATCTCAGTTTCCCAAGAGTGAGTGAATTCAGTTAGCGCCATTGGCTGTCAGATTACTCACTTTACATTTCAGCAGTTACTCTACTCACTCACTCCCTGGAAAGTGAAATAAGCTTGATCTCTGCACTGGTTTTACTAATTTCACTCGGGGAAGCACTTGTCTTAAAAACCAATGGAACACCTAAAATTATTTCTTTTCTGATTTTAGAAATTGTACTAGTGTGAGTGAAACACTTATAGCTCATAAAAAATATTCCTATTTTTTTATTTCAAATAAGAAGTTCCAGTAGGCCTCTAATTTGGTCCTATCTATTCAGAAGATTGCTAGATTCTCTTTTGTCCCCAATAAAATCCTTTCCCTCTCATATACTACCGTTGTATACTCACATCTGCATTTATTTGAGCTATATCTTTTGCAAACTTAATAGTTGCTATATTTTTGGGGCCTGAGGTTCTTAATATTTTTTTTTTGTGTTCTTTTTTATCAAAGTTGTGCTTCATCTGACAGTAAATTTTGTTTGATAACCAGTAATTTTTTTGGCTTAAACTCTAGTTTCAAATATTTTTTTCTTTCAGATTGAATACAATGAGTTTTTCTTCGTTCCCTACACACTATGCCACAAACATAACTACGAATCCAGTTGGTCAATTTACGGCATCCAAGTTCACACCTAACATAACTACTGCTACAGGACAGGTAATCCAATTATACTTCTAAGTTTAGTTGAATTTGAAACGAAAACAACTAAATTACTTAAAAATCTATTTTCACTAAAACCACCGCTCAGTTTTATAAACTCGTTTTTGTTTTTGATAGTTTATTTCAGCTCCTGATGGAAGCATACATTATGTACGGAACGAGGGAACGGCTTTCATTACACCAACTGTACCTCAACAAGCCACAGGAAATGAACAGCATCAGGCGTTGCTATCTATACCTATTACAGTACCTGGAGCCAAGCCTGGTGATGCTCAACAAACAGTGCACATTCAAGTTCTCAATCCAAATGTGAATATCACTCCTGTACAACAGGTGCCATCAAAATTTCAAATGGCACCGATGCAATTACCAGTACAAAATCAGCAGTCAGGAGGAACAACAGTTCTCACTGTAGCGTACAGTCCCCAAGACAATAAGTTTCTAACAAATCATGCGTTTCCGGAAAACATGACAGTAGTTGCAGCTGTACAGCCCCAAGACCTTCATCTTTTGGCTCAAGCTCAAA
The DNA here is from genome assembly GCA_914767635.1 of Melanostoma mellinum. Lineage (NCBI taxonomy): Eukaryota > Metazoa > Arthropoda > Insecta > Diptera > Syrphidae > Melanostoma > Melanostoma mellinum. The sequence continues at coordinate 75,326,165 of OU612059.1, forward strand.
TAGCACAAAATTCTGCCAGCAAGCCAATGCCCTTGGATCAACCTGCCCTAAACTCAAACGACCAATACAGGTAAGATTTTTTTTACAATTTTCTAGTTTTTGTTTTAGTATGGCAAGTTGATTGTGTTTTTATTTGGATTTCAGTGATGGGGTCACTATAAAGCAAGAACCGTCAAATGAATGGGATAACACATCAGGTAACCAGAGTAATGATGGAAACTTTCAACAACAAAACTGTGTTACCACCCAACATTCGTCTGTGCCTTTGAATTTGCAACCTTATTTAAAATTCAACTCGAATCCCATCAAGGTAATTTCACAACTTTCAACTATCACAATGGGGTTTGTGATTTTAATAAGCCTTTGTAATTGTTTTGATAGTATGAACCTGTGGAAAGCGCACCAGAAGAAGCAGTTAAAGCCAAAAGAAAAAGAAAAGCTAAAAAGAAACCACCAAAAGAAAAGACTCCGAAACCTGGACAGGTACTGATTGCAACAGCATCTGATGGAACTACGTTATTCTGTTGTCCCGAATGCCAAATGGCGTATCCAGAAAAGGAAAATCTCGAACAACACTTGACTGAACATAAAATTGAGAGGAGGTTTGTAAATTTAAAACCTTTTTACCACAGGAATTTAAAGTGTTTGATCATATATTTGGTATAATTTGAGAGAATATTTTGAGCACCATGATTAAGGATAATTGCAAAGAAGTTAAAAAGTTCCTGACTTTTGTGTGGTACCCATACGTAGTGGTTATGATGTCTGAGGAATTTGCAAGTCATATGACAGTTAATACTTTGCTATGAAAAAAGCTTTCTCATTTAGACGTTCGGAATCGGCAGATCGGGAGATATTTGTAGGTCGTCTCGATTTCTCACAAGGTATAGTTGAGAGAAATGTGCTAGGCCACGGAGTTCTCCCAGCTCTGGTGGGCCACTTTATTTATTTTATTTTCTTTTGTTTGAATACGTTTTTTTCAGGACTTCGAATTAAACTCTTGAAAAATCCGAAAACAAATGAATAATCTTTTGAATAATAAATTCCTTTGTTGAAGCCTTTAGTTTGTCTTGGCGTCGCCATGAAGTATAGATCTTTGAATCTTAACCCCCTCTAGTTTGCCCTAATCGCTTTAAAGTACCACTTAGTTTTTGCTATGGCAAATTTAGTTTACAAAAAGAGTTTTCAAATGATGTGTGGTGGATTCTGGTTGAATGTTTTTTTTTTTTTAGAAAAAATCCATACAACTTATAATGTTACACAAGTTAGGCTTAAAAATCCTAATGCTTAAGTTTCTTAAAAGGCAACAATAACTTTCTTTATCTTGTTAAACAAGACATGACTTGCCCGATTTCTTAAAGACTTCATTTTAAATTTCGATTATTTTAGGTACCATAAGGCAATTTCTTTTTCCTCTTTTACTTCAACGACGGGCGCTAAATTGCTGTAGTCTCGAAGGGTTCACATTTTTTTCATTGTCTCACGGATCACTATACGGGTCTCACCACTTTTTTTCTTGGTCGTATCGGAACTTTGTGAAATAGTATCTTTTTGACTGTTCTCTTGGTGCCGTTGGGCAATGGTAAGCACATCTCCCTGTTGCGTGGGAGTTTGGGTAAACATCCAATTGTTTTTCCACTGGAATGCCAGCAGCACTTTCTCACTTAGCCGTCCGGAGTGGCGTTATCATTGAGAAAAATGCTGCCGACTCTTCACGAGTTTGTTGGACCCGCTTTTTAGTTTCTTTATTTTATATGTTAAATAAAAGCTATTGGGGTTTCTCCTTTGAACATGACGATATCAGCTAAGTCGTTGTTGATCTAACGTATCCAAGGAATACTTTTTTGATTTGGTATTTTTACTTCTGCTGTCATATGAAGGACGAGAGCAAGTAGGTAAGGATTGTTACAATGTCTTTGTTCAAACTTTTGACCAAATAGTTTGGCTATAAATAGTGTCTTGTCCAAAAAGGTTTGTTCGTTGAAAACCTGGGTCTGTCATTTGGTCAACATTAAGAGACTGAGTGCTTTTTTGCCCAGGGTTTCCCCTCTTTAAAATAAGATAAAGAAGCGCTAGGTTTTTGTGGGAGCGAGTAAAGGTATCGAACAGACTGGTTTTTCATCAAATGATGGATGTTTGTGTGATTTCGTGGTTTATCGTTTTTTGAGAACCGAGAAGAGAGGTTTGTTGATAACTCATAGGGTTGTCAAGGAAACTTTGGTCAACCTTAGGTAAAGTTCAACGAACCAACCTAAAGAGAGCAAACATTATCGGTGAAGCCAGGCAGAATTAAATCTGCTCGTCCAGTCATCAGCTTTGATATAGTCTATAGAAGCTTATATAACAAGGAAGTGGGATTTAAATGGCTTGTCCTGGGGTTTCTTAATCGTTTTCGATTTAACTAGCGCATATGCACGTACTTACACAGGGATTTAAAGAGTTACCCCAAAAAGAAAGATTCTCTCTTTCGAAATTCCTCCATTTTTGTCCATAAAATAATTGTTTATTTTCTGTAAAGCATCCGTCGAAATAATTTCATATTTTTGGAAAGCTTACATTGTGCGAATAATTTATATTACTTCAGTTACAACTGCGTTTGCGGATTATATTTAACAAGAGTAAGAGTACGCTGTTAGATAAAAATAGCTCTCAGATTTTTGCAGTTACTCTCAAGTTAAAGTATTTGCAGTCTGTGAAGCTTGGACAAAAATTGACCAGCAAAAATATAGACAGCCAGGCGGCCACAAAAGCTATCTCATCCATAGTTTACAAATCCAAATTTAGGACTACTCAGGTTTATGAAAAGCGTAATTTTAATTTGGGTTCCAGGACACCGTGACATAACTGCTCCATTCCCTCACAAGGTATGGTTGTGAGAAATGCGCTAGGCCCAGGGGCTCCTCGCTCTGTTGCGCCACCCTATTTATTTATTTATTTATTTTAATATCAGGCAGTCACCATCAGAAACATGCCGGGTTTACAGAAACCTATAGCCAGATATTTCCAAAAAACCAAATTTATCGGCTCGGCATGGCTTTCTCCTTTGATTTGCATTCTCAAGGGTCACAACACAACTCACGGTGTAGAGTGTTCCCACATGATAAGCAGAGGAAGGAGCATTCCTTTTCTTCTGTGAGTGCCCTAGGAAAAAAGCTTTCGGAAAATATTTCGACGAATTGGACGACATCTCTTACCTTCCACTGAACAGCATCCTTAAGTTCATTCAGAGCTCCAAATGGTTCAAATTTCAAAGTTTTTCACTTCGATAACCTAGTCACCAAATCCTCCCCTACATATCAACTCCTAACACCTCTCTCCTCCTCATCTACCGTGGTCCTGGAGAGCACACTGGATTCGATCCGATTGAGGTGTTGTCGTTCTATATTTGTTTCCAACTAATCTAATCAACTTACCAACCATTGCTATATTGAGAAAAATCATATTTGTATTTATTAGATACATTTGCGATATTTGTGGCGCCGGTTTGAAACGCAAAGAACATTTGGAAAGACATAAATCTGGCCATAATCCGGACCGGCCTTACATTTGCAGTGTTTGCTTGAAGGGATTCAAGAGAAAGGAACACTTGAACTTACACTTCGTCATACACAGTGGTGAAAAAAATGAGGTAATTTGTTCTCAAAGTAAGATCATTGGCAAAAACAAATTCAAATTTATTTATTTCTTAACAGATTTGTGGTGAGTGCGGAAAAGGCTTCTACCGTAAGGACCATCTTAGAAAACATGCTAACTCCCATGCTGCTAAAAGAATAAAAGAAGAACTAACTGCAAAGACGATCGGTAACGTTGAATTGATTAATCAAAATGAAGCCAATGTGACGTCTGAAATAATTGTCGCCAACGACAATAACTGTTCAATCTCAATATCGTTAGATGTGAATAACATGACCGACAAACAAACAGAAACACACTCGATATCTTAATCAAATTAATTTATACATAAAAAAAAATGATTATCTTCTTGTTCTATACATACACCTATGTAATAAAATACGGTTTGGGATCATTGTAATTTTAAATTTAACAAATCATATATACATATATACACATATATATATATTTATTTTTATTAGGAACATTTATACAGCGAACGAGAATGAAAAAGAAAGAGTACCAACATATAAGTTGAATGATAGTGACCCTAGAGTGTTTTGTATTTTAGGAAGTAATAAAATTATTGTTACATTTTTGGGTCAAGCAATCAAGACAGCTGGTCTGAAAGAACAATTTTAAAATAACCTATATGTTTTCGTTTTTGTTTGGACTATTTTTTTTTTACTTTAAATAGATTGAAGTTTGAGTTATCTGTGTTGTGCTTCCGATCATAGCAAAGTTTGCATAGTTTTAGTTCAATAAAATAAGAACAATTTTTACTTGCAAATTGCATTCCAAAAGGACTATGTTAGTATTTGTTTTATTAAACGCGCAGCTTAATTTAAAAAGTATTTTTGTTTTTAATTTATATCATCTTTCCCTAGCTTACGCCAAGGTTGTATTTTTAGTTTAAATTTTTAAAGTCTTTTAAAATTCTATTCTAATTTATTTGATGAATTTTTTTTTATTTTAGTTAAAAACAGCACATTCCTTTTTGTTGATTAATTTTAAACCAGACTAAAGAAAGAATAAAAAGAAAAGCAATCAAATTGGAGACATATCTTATAGAAAAGTTTGACTTAATTACGAGTATAAAATAGTTTGTGTGCCTCAGAATTTTGAAGGTAGGAGAGATATGCCGATGATATATATAAAGTATAATGTGTTACATTTAAACTAACAGACAAAGGTTTTACATAATGAAATAGTTAAAATGATTATATATATTTTTCTACTAAAAGAACCATTGCATTGTTAATATCAAACAAAAGTTTAAAATGAAATATATTTCGCAATACATTTACATAATTACAATTTAGAATTGAATGGTCTTTTAAACGAGTGGTTAAACTACTAAGCAATTGTTTGTATAACATGACAAATCGTTTTATATGTTTGCTCATTTTTTTTATTTATACATACTGTTACTGTAATAAACGAGTTAAGTATTATTTTATTTATAACTGTTTTAAAAATAAAAGCAATTTGAAGCAAAATATCATCTTTTAATTTTCGTAAATAATTTAATTCAAAAAAAAAAAAAAAAAAATCATTCCACAGCAGAAGAATTGTGATTTTTATCAGTGTTACCGCAGGCTTATTTTCGAATGAGTCCAAAAGACTGAAAAAATTAGTCATTTTAAGAATAAACGAGTACTAGTAAAATTGCATTTCAATCACAAAAGAAATAATCCTAAGCTATTGTGTTTTTTTTTATTGAAATACAAAGTTATAAAAACTGTATTCTCTAATCACACAAATTGCAGTGAGAAATACTAATTCTTAAAATTCGAGCGCGATCCAAACGAAAGCGAGTTGGTAAGAAAAGAATAGCGTAAGGTACTTTTAATTGGCAGCACACAGCGCACTTAGACTAAATCAGTGCAATGTCTGGAAATCCAGCCAAACAGGATTTGCACAGATTGTATCAAGATACGCAGACAACAATATCTGCACAGATTATGTAAATAACTCTATACCTGGATTTTAATAAATCCTTCTCAACCAGCTTCCCTAACATACAAGATTGGGAAAGTGAAACACCTCATACGAAATTTTAAAAACAGAATAACATTCAAAACATCGTTAACAAACGATTGGAGTTTAGTTTTTTCGTTTTTCCATACAACTTAAGTACTTTAATACAGAAATAAACGCAAAAAGAAAAAACCTACATGAAAAGAAACAGAAAATGATTTTCTATTAGTTGACCTCTTGAATTGAAAGGTATACTAAAAATTCTAGTATACCTTTAGATAGCTTTCTGGTAGAAATGGCTTTGTGCCTCTGTTAAATGTTTAACTCGTGTTCAACAACAAAAAGTTATCGAATTACTGAACGCCCCATTACACTTTGCATATTTTTCGTTTTCAAATAAGATTCATTTGTTCTGAGTCTGGGTGGGTTTGCCTTGGTATCGCTACAAATTGTGTGTGATAGTGTTTTTTTAAACCTGAAATAGGCCTGATTGTCAAACAGTGTTTTTTGACCCCTGGGTTGGTCCTTAGCGTGCTCTAAAGTAACAGTAGCGGACATTGTAATATAACAGGAAACTAAATGGCGGATAAGGTGGCTAAAATCGGGTCAGCACTCGAATTCAATGAAACGAACACCTCAGTTCTCAAGCCACTAGAATAAGAAATAAACAGAATCCAACAAAATTTTCTAAAAACCGCTTTCGAAGCATGCCAAATTTCCAGAAAGCCATGCCCAGATATTTCCAAGAAAAAAAAAACGAATTTTGCCGCCAGCTTAGCAGGCCTCGACTCTCTCTGTTGATTCGAATTCTGACGAGTCACAACTCATGGGGTACAAACATGATGAGAATGGGCATTAGCACATCCAACTTAGGTAAAGGATGCCAATACAAAGAGGCAGAGGAGGGATCATTTCACTTGTTCTGTGATCCTAGCTTGGCCTACACTAGGCAAAAAGCCCTCGGAGAATACTTCCTCGACGAACTGGGTGACGTCTCTAACCTCCCATTGAACAGCATCCTTAAATTCATTCAGGGCTCCAAATGGTTCAGTGGGGGTTCCCAAACCCAGTCACAAATCTAATCATCTGCCACACCTCTCCTCTACCTCCTCATTCTCTACTATTCGGGGACCCTTGAGATCCGAGTGATCTGCTGCCGCTTGCGGCTGCACTTCCCATCCAAGTATCCAAACTAAGCTAACCTAACCTAACAGTAGGTTTTTGATGGGGCGAGTTCAGCTAGCTGACAGGTGCCTTCTCTTCTTCAAATAGTGATGTGTTGTAATTTCGTGCAACAGCGTTTTTTGAGAACCGAGAACCGAAGGTTTTTTTTACAATTCATAGGGTTGATATGAAAATTTATTTCTTAAACTGGTACAGCCCCATACTTTATTTTAAACTTCTTATCTGTACTTTAATTACAGTTAATTAATAACTACACATTCACATTGTTTTATCCAATCTTTAGACCATTCCTATACAAAAAAAAAAAGAAGCACTCCGGGAGTGCCGACGGAAGTGAAAACAGAATTGAATTTTCAGTAAATATTTTAATGTAGGTACAGGAAAATATTTTATAATATACTTAGGTAGATGTACATATAGAAGAACATCAATGAAACTTATGAGTTTTCATTCACAATTTTATCTCTTCTTTTATCATCTCTACAATCATCGTATTCTAAAACTGAAATAATAGGTCTATGGTAACTTAAATAGGAAACGAACAATTTTGTCTCAAATCTATTTAAATATATCGCAAAGACTGCATCAATTGTCGCTTTATATTTCGTTGTACTAAGGCTGCGGTCATTCGTCATTGTAAAATAGTATTCTTCTTTTAAAAATTGAAAAGTGGCAAATTTGTAGCATCGCCGCGCCGAAGTTGATATTAAAATCACCACTCAAAATCATTGGGAAATCATCAAATCTCTCCCTAATTTTATCGTGAAGGTATGCAGAAGCGTCTTCAGACTATATAAATAAATTTTTATATAAAAGCTGTCGTATTGCACTTGAAGGCGTAGTCGGTGAATTATAAACCCCTACTGTTATAACTTGCTGTCCATTTCCAGAAAGGCAACGATAAACACACAAATCGCCGATATCAAAAACATTACTACTAAACATATACTAGTGTAGGTACCTCGTATGCAAATCCATATGATTTGAGCAAAATATGGCAGTTGTATCAGACAACCTTTTACAGATAGCTGCTCCTGCTGCTGGACGATCGTGCCTTCTGAAACTAGCAACTAAATTGAAATCTGGAATATCATATCTATATTTCTTCGTCACCCTTGCGAAATTCTGTTAAAATCAATACATTCAATTTTTTAACGATAGTCGATAGTGTCTACAGATTTTGTAACTGCGCTCGTAAACTTTGACAATAAAATGAAAGGACAATGCATTAAGTTTAGAAACGAAATTAGTGAATATTTGAGTAATGGTTTTTCAAACTATTTGCATGCAACCACTTCAATTCCATCGATAAATCATCGCGATGAGTTGGTGATCTCTTTTAATTTATTGTAAAGTTCGAATCATCGACCAGTGCGTCTCCTACTCTGCCATGATTCCAGCTTCACTCATCCACTTCATTGAAATGGTAGTTAAATATTTGGTGCTTTTTATTTTTTCTGCGTTGCAATAATTTTTCTCTGTCCTTCAATTCAATTCCTTTCTTTCTTCTCTGTATTTCTCCGAGTCGGAGAAGTCATTTAGCAGTTCAAAATTAATTAATTAGTAAGCAGGTGGGGAAATTATTTCTTTTTCCTCTCAAACAAATAATTGAGATCCTGCTTATTTAAAAAGAACTTCACACTTTGACTGTCAATGACCGAATGAAGAAAAGAATTAGCTCATTTTACTACGAGCTTTGCAAATGACTACTACCTACACACTACACTACAAATACTAAATAATCTGCATTCATTGCTCTCTGATCTGCTCAGTGGTGTATCGTGTATGTGTGGCCAGCCATTTCGGAATGAAGCCGAAAAATATGCAACAAAAAAAAATGGTGTCGGTCGCGAATTCATTGCTTTACCCCCATCACAAAAGTGCCAAACGCGCCTAAAGAAGTTTTCACTTCAAAAACCCTCTTATGCAATGTTCATTGGATTATTTATATGTGACTAGCTGGGCCACCCGGTGTTACTCGGGTCTATAGCTTTAAGGCTGCCGTTCTCGTTCCTGTTTCTGTTCCCGTGGGATTATAGGGATGAAATCTACGTTAAAATACTGAAGGATTATGTTGCATCCCAGTTATGAAATAATTTTTGAAATCTGTCCAGTAATTTCTAAGTTTTCATTTCCAACCCCGTTTCTGAGGGAATCTTCCGTTTCCGTGGAAATATGTGAATGAAATATGTCTATATCATAGAAGGATAAGTTCAATAAATTAGAATTGATAAATTCAGCAACAATCACCAACTACAATTTTATCAATGAACTTTTAAGTGTGTTATAATTATTTATCAGAATAAAGCTTGAAAAAATTATAATACGTATACGCCAGAGTCAATGGTAAACACTTAAGAAAATGTATCGAAAATGTGTTTTTTGTGTTCCGATAAATAAAACACCTGAACAAAATGAATCCATATTTAATAAAAAGCATTTTTTTGAATGAAGTATGAAATATTATTATTATATTTGGCACATCATGTTGCTTACTTACAAAACAGAGTTCACACTGTACAATTAGTTGGACAGACTTAGGTTTGAACGACCAATGCTTGATAGTGTGAACCCTTCATACGACCGCTTATCCAACTTGTTGGATGGTTTTCAAATTTTTTTGAAAATCTTGAAATTGGAAGGAGTGGAAGGGTATGTGACATAAAGTTGGACGACAAGCTTGATAAGTGTGAACGAAAACTACATCAGACCATCCAACTTCCATCAAACGAATCTGTCCAACTAATTGTACAGTGTGAACAGGGCTTATAAGGTTTAAATTTGATATTGACAGACACACACTGTTTTGGTACAGTCTGTTAATCAATTTAAAACTTTCTCATAAACTATATTTTTTGTTTTGTGGTGCGTAATTAAGCAAAGAAGCCGGTTTTTCGACGCGCAAACACGCGACGTATAATTGCCCATGCGCGAAACAGGGAAACTCTAAGTTTATTCCGGAAACTTCTAACGACTGTCCTTGCAATTTATTTATGTTCATCGCATACCAGACGTACTGGAATCTGGAAATCGGTATTCGTGGGAGCAAAACATCCTCTCCTTGGTGTTTTCCTTTTATGATTGTTGCTTCAATGACGTTATTCATTATATTTTTCACAGCCAGTCTTGTTCCATTGCATAGTCGAGGTTGATTAATGTTACGCAGCATGAGGACAACTGATCACACTTTTAACTGCTAACCGTGAGGTGGTAATCCGGGCAAAAATCCAGTGAATTTAAAAATTGCGTGTGATAGTTGACTACGTCATCCTGATTCATTACATTGTCGACTGATTTGAAGGAAACCAACTGCGACGACCTAAGTCAGATCGTTTTATACTCGGCATCGCCAAGTGCTAACTTTGTAGTAAATTGTCACTATCACAGAATATCAACAAAAAATTTATTGGAAAAAGCACATAACCTGTAATGTCACTATCACAAAGAATCACAAAAGTAAAGAAAGTTCTCGCGCACTCACAAAGACTGGTTGTCAAATCTCAAATATTATGGTTGCGTTCAGAAATTTAACTTGACGTTACGAACACACGTCCATTGAATCCCCGGTCCCGGTTCCTGTGGGATTTTGAGAATGAAATATAGTCTATGGTACTCAGGGGCAATAAATTAGAAAAGTTTAAATCTTTAGTCTTACCAGTCAAAAAAAGAATTTTTAAAAACAAACAATTCCATGATCTTAATATTTTAATTTTTTTTTGTCAAAAACGATTAAAAAAAACAAAAGTTTTGTTTGAATTTATTTTTTTTATTCATTACAGTTAAGAATAAGGGAATTGTTACTTGAACTATATTCCAATTTCTTTTTTTAATTTTTACTTACCTTTTAAACCTTCCCTAGACTTCCACGAACATGTCAAGACCAAGATAAGATAAATCCGTTCAGCCGTTCTCAAGTTTTAGTCAGACTAACGAACAGCAATTCATTTTTATATATATAGATAGATATAGATAGATAGATAGATAGATAGATAGATAGATAGATAGATAGATAGATAGATATATTTTTGAAATAATCGGATTTTTTCACAAGAACAGAAACTGTTACAAGAAAGTTGAGCAGGAAAGAGAGGGTTTGCGCGCCCACCACACCGGCTGGCTACAATAGTTAGATATATATTAATCAAAGTGAGTTTAAGTTAGGGTTTAAGTAAAGTGAGAGTTAAGTAAGGAATTCCACATTCCAGTCGTTCGGCCAAACAATTGTTTATTTATTTCTTTATTCATTAATACAACAGTCCACAGTCTGACAGTTGATATGGCAAGGCGTTTTGTATACGACTATGCCATAAAAAATAAGATCAAATGCCTCACATCCCGCCATAATGAGCAAGCACCTGGAAAAGTTTGGCTATCGGAATTCATGAGGAGTACTTCATCAATAAGTCTGCGAAATCCGAAGAATATAAGCTTGGCCCGATTTAAATTTTTTACAAAAACTGCTGTGGTTGATTTGTTTTTTGTAAGCTTAAAGGTCTTCTTTTGAAGCATTCATTCAAGCCCGAAAATATTTATAACCGCTATGAAACTGGAGTCACAACGGTTATGGACTTGATAAGAGTAAGTTTTGTTGCTTTATACGAAAATAGTAACATTTTATTTTAACCGCAAATATATTTTTACACATCATAGCACAGAAGAGTAAGAGAACTGTGTATCAAACCACTTCAGATAAAAATGGGACTTTAGTGGCAATGATTGCAGTTGTCAATGAAGCTGGAAACCATATTCCTAAAGTCTTAATACGCCCTCGAAGGAATTCATGAAGGTGGCTATATCTGGGGACATTGGCTTACTTTCTAAGAGTGGATGGATGCCTCCAGAAATGCATCTCTTAAAACACACTTGTTCAAAAGAAGATCCTATTCTACCAGTCACTCCAGATCAAAAGAAAAAAAGATTTAACGTCCATTTTGCAGGTCTCGACATTCGTTAAAATACTAACTCGAATTTTTTTTACAAAGTTTTGCGTTTCATCATAATTCAGAACGCATTTTTATAAAAATTATTAGATTGACAAATCCTCCCACTAGTTGTGAAAACCTCCTAAAGATGTGTCAAATCCTCCTAAAAAGTAGGAATATTGGTTTTGACCTTCATATCATCAAGACTCTTTTGAATATAATATTGGGATGTTGATAACTTTGAAGTCAAATAACTAAGGATCACCGTCCATTACGACGTTTTTACCAGTTCGCTAAATGTTGGCCCAATAGTACAAAATATTATTTTTGTGTCGAATCCTCCTCGCTCTACCCTACGCATTTAGCTAAAAAAAAGAAGCACTCCGGGAGTGCCGACAGAAGTGAAAACAGAATTGAATTTTCAGTTAATAGTTTAATGTACAGGAAAATCTTTTATAATATATGTAGATGTACATATAGAAGAACATCAATGAAACTTATGAGTTTTCATTCAAAATTTCATCTCTTCTATTATCATCTCTACAATCATCGTATTCTAATACTGAAATAATAGGTCTATGGTAACTTAAATAGGAATCGAACAGTTTTGTTTCGAATCTAATTAAATATAGGTATCGCAAAGACTGCATCAATCGTCGCTTTATATTTCGTTGTACTAAGGCTGCGGTCATTCGTCATTAGGTACGTTTTTTTTCTCAAGTCTATATAGACTTGATCAAAAAGAGAAAAAAAACACGATTTAGCAATTTGGTAGCACTACGTATTTGGCATATGACTTTTGAGTGCAAACTTCAAAATAAATATAAAAAAAAAAAAAAAGTCGAAACGGCCATTGTTTGATGATGAAGAAATTCAAGTGAACAGTCAAACAATGCACATGGATTCCTTTTATTGTTTGTGAATTTGATAATTCTTAATAAAAAAATGTCTGGTCGTGATAAAGGTTTAGTTTCCCATAGGCCCTATCTGTCGTTTGCTCCATTAAGAAAACAAACGCGTCGGAACTGATGTTTCAGTGTATTTAAAGAATATGTAGCTGCTGTTATGGAATATTGTCGGGTGAAGTGTAATAATAAAAAGAAACGAGAACTTTTCGACTGTCGTTTTAATTACTTAAATAAACATGTATTTAATTTTTAAAGGGGATTGAAGTCAATCGTAAAATCAGATTCTGATTGCAGTGAGTTATGTCAAAGCATTTCAGCTGTCCCTGCGAGTTTTAATCGTTGCTTCGTGAACTGTGTTTCCAGGTCAGAGGATTGGAAAAATGAAAAGTTTCGGCTGGACAGTAGCTACTGTTTTCGACGATTTGCTTTTTACTTGAGCGCTCTTAGCTCAGCAGCCACAGAGTAGCTCTGTGTTAGTAGCAAGGCTTTCCTTAATGTATAAAGTTTAAAGAAAGATTTCAGTTCAGCTCGAAGTGGAACACAGGATCGAGAGCGAACTTGTTGCTTAATGATGGCATTGATGGTTTCCATTGCCGTAGAAGCATCAGCTCAGTGTGATACATTTCCGATTCATTGTCCTAAGTCCTGATTGCGTAAAAGTTTTGTTTTTGCTTCGTTGGTGATACTTTGTTGTCCCATAAACTAGGCCAGAGCACTTTCAGATTGAAACTTGTCTTTCCACAGCAACATATTCAAACTAAACGGGAAGCAAAACTTTGTATCAACAATACCGTCTTCCCACAATTCTTTTATACCTATCCTTAAACATTTGCTGCCTACGTACGTACCAAATCGAATAACCATTGAGTGAGCGAGCTTTCCAAATGGCAAGTTTCCTTCAATAGTTTTCTTGCATTGCCATAGATAAGATATGTATATTCCAAAAATAGCCAGCTCTAATTTTTTGCTTTTCATTTTTAAGTCAACACGATACACGAGGAATTTGAATGAGAAATGTCATTTGGTACATTGGGTGCGTTCGGTGAGGTTACAAATTGTACATTTTTGTTAACTAAATTTTTGTCAAGTAACATTAAATTGTTAATAATTGTTAGCATATGTGGCTACACTAAACGCACCCAACGACAGCTTTCGCCATTTTCGATAACATTTCAAAAAAATAGTTTGGTAGCACATTTTTCGTTATCGGGCTAAGGAAATAAGACTGAATAAATTATGAGGCTTAGGGAAGCCCAGATAGCTAAATTTTTGTTGTATTTAGCACGTGAATTTTTCTAAGCCGTATAGGCTTGAGAAAAAAAAACGTACCTATTGCAAAATAGTGTTCTTTTCAAAATTGAAAAAGTGGCAAATTGGTAGCATCGGCGAAGTTGATGTTAAAATCACTACTCAAAATCATAGGGAAATCATCAAATCTCTCCCCAATTTTATCGTGAAGGTATGCAGAAGCGTCTTCAGACTAAATAAATAAATTTTTATATAAAAGCTGTCGTATTGCACTTGAAAACGTATTCGGTGAATTATAAAAGCCTACTGTTATAACTTGCTGTCAATTTCCAGAGTGGCAAAAACAATAGTACTAAACATACTAGTGTACCTCGTATGCAAATCCATATGATCTAAGCAACATATGGTACATAGTTGTATCAGACAACCTTTTACAGATAGCAACTCCTGCTGCTTGAAATCTGGAATATCATACCTATATTTCTTCGTCACCCTTGTGAAATTCGGTTAAAATCAATACATTCAATTCTTTAACGATAGTGTCTACATATCTTGTAACTGCGCTCGTAAACTTTGACAATAAAATGAAAAAAAGGACAATGCATTAACTTTAGAGACGAAGTCAATTAATATTTGAGTAAGTTTTCAAACTATTTTCATGCAACCATTTCAATTCCATCGATAAATCATCGCGATGAGATCACTTTCAATGTGTTGTTAAGTTCGAATCATCGACCAGTGCGTCTCCTACTCTGCCATGATGAAATTTCCAGCTTCACTCATCCACTTCATTGTAATGGTAGTAAAATATTTGGTGCTTTTTATTTTTTCTGCGTTGCATAAATTTTGCTCTGTCCTTCAATTCCTTTCTTTCTTCTCTGTATTTCTCCGAGTCAGTAGGTAGTATTACTAGGTAATGTTGATATTACATTCTTCTAAGTCATTTAGCAACATCAGGTGTTTCTTGGCTCAATGGCGGAGTCATTGGCAAACTCAGTGTCTCAGGTTCGTATCTCAGCCGTGGCGACAATTTTTATTTATGTTTTCACTTTAAATAAATAAAAAAATGGAAGCCATGGCTGGGAATCGAACCTGAGACGCTGGGCTATGAAGACTTTACATACGAATAACAATGAGCCAAAAAATGGTGTCGGTCGCGAATTCATTGCTTTACCCCCATCGCAAAAGTGCCAAACGCGCCTAAAGAAGTTTTCACTTCAAAAAAAAAAAAAAACTATATACAATATTACAATTAAGGAAAATAAATATTATGGAGAGAGGTTATGTAATAAACGTAACAAAATTATTTTAAATTGAAATCTAGGCATCGAGAGATCAAGATCATTATAGTATAGTACATATTAAAGAATTTACAACAATGTGAAATTAGGTTCAGGGTGACTCTGGGTTTCTCAAAAAACACTTTGTGGTGACCTCAGGGCGACCCCAGAGCAACCCCAGGGTTTCAACAAACACTAATTTCTATATTTCAATTTCTATGTACGCCCGGAATTGGACTATAGGTAAAACTGATTCGCGTGTATTATGGTTAAATTGCTTTTTAGAACGGAAAGTTCTAGACTTTCACACAACCTTCAGCTTGGCTCAGCAATTTTTGGGTTTTTAGCAACTTTGGGTGAAAAACGCTTTTGACAAAGTTGGACCCGCGCAACACCGGCGCCGGAGAGGTGAGCTAGTTGTTTATAAAAAAACGATAGTAAAGAAAGAGAGAGAGAGGGAGAGAGAGACATGTAATGTTACGACTATGGTCACGAGAATCACCTTGGTTAAATATTAAATTGGTTGAACAAATAAACGGGTAGGGGTCAACTTGCGGTTTTTTTCTCGTAAACGTATAAGGCCAATCCGCAATTTCTTGTTTCCTATATCAACAATTCGCATTTTGTTTTTCGCAATACTTGTTTGGCAAATTCATGTTTAGTTTGGCGTTCATCTCGCTGTAAGATCATCTCCTATTCATTATTTCGCTGTTACTTAAATCGCTTTACCTTACCGCATTGGTATATGTATTTCGCTTTATGTTTTTTGGCCGAATATTATTATTATTTTTTTCTAAATTTGTTTGGTTTTCACTTTATCTCATGTTCACAAATTTCGCGCGAAATCATTTCGAAAAAAGTCACCCACCTAAATGAAATATTGAGCAAAAATTTCCGTATTTTATGAACAACACTATTATTTTATTTACAAAAAGGAAAACATATCAAAACAATTTATCGTCATTAACATTATTATTAAACAAAAAAAAAAAAAAAAACAATTGTTTCAGTGAAAGAGCAAACTCAACAAAAAAAGTGCGAAATTACTAATTTACAGATTTAAATACACTGCACACTCTTTCTGTATTGTAGTTATAATTTATTTTTGTTTTCAAATGGAGACAAATATACCAAAAGATTTTAGCATTGAACTACTCCGAAAGACTATTACAAGATCACTGCATGAAACATCAATCAAACTGATAAAAAGAATGCGTGTAAGGAATTGAATTAACAAGTGGATTAGTAGCGTGTGGCGAATTATCTGTTTGCGAGATAAGGTAATCCGAAAGTATTATCAGCCAGTTGCATTTGTTTTCTTTTTTTTTATAATTAACGTGCACATCAAAGGGTTATGACTACCCTTATAATGTTATAAAAACACAGTGCGAGCATTCAGGAAAATAGGAGATGATTTAAAAGGAGACACCGATGTACGTTGCTTTTGAATTTTTGTGAATCGTAATGCAGGGGAAATACAGAGCCAGGTAAAGCATTCCACATTCAGGTAGTGCGACTGAAATACGAATCTCTATACTTGACTGTACGTCCGAAGTTGGCCTCAAGGTAAAACTGATGAGCATTCCTAGCGAGGCGTGTGTTACGGCTAAATTGTTTCAGGGGAGGAATGCAGCTGGCTACTTAACTAGAGCACTGTTTGTGTAAAGAGCGATAAAACAAGAGACAGAGACAGGTAACGTTTCGACGATATTCAAGAGAATCATTCGATTCTACAATTGAACCATCACCTATCAATTTGAACGCTATGTTTTGTACCCTATCAAGTAGGCGCAAAGATGTTTGAGGAGCACCTGACCAGATATGGGAGTTATACTCTTTGGGTGAATGAAGGCCTTATAAATTGTAGCCAGATCAGAAGGTGTGAAGAACTTCTTGCATCGTCTCAAGAAACCTAAGCATTTAGCAGCGTTTTTGGCGACTTCAAATATGTGGTCATTCCAACGAAGATCATCGTTTACACACATACCAAGTACTGACAGCTTTTCGGTTTCTTGGATGCAGGTACCATTTATGGATAATGGCAATGGGGGAATGTTAAGCTTCAACGACAAGAGACAGCATTGAGTCTTCGAAGCATTGAATTCTACTCGGTTCTTATGAACCCATGTAACAATGCATTATAAGCCAGTTGATTGGAATGCAAAAGAAGAAAATGCATAATAACTTGTGCGAGTTAACGTTTCAGCGAATAAATGAAACATTTTTAGACAGATCATCGTTTGTCAAATGAAATCCGCGAGTTCTTCGGCACCCCAAATAAACCTATCACCTATCGATTTTAATAATTTGTTTTGTACTTTGTTTGCGAAGCACTTGGCCGAACATTTGAATTGCACTATAACTTGGGACGGATGTAGGCTTTATAAATAAATCAGAAGGTTTATACAATTTTCGGTATATTTTCAGGAAGTCTGTAACAAAAATCATAGTTCAAACACATTTTTTTTTTTTTTTTTTTTTTTTTTTTTTTTTTTTTTTTTTTTTTTTTTTTAATACCAGCTGGAGCACTCAGACCTAAATACCGGTCCATTGTACTACCAGATAGCAACCTTCTATTTGTTATAGCTTTCCAGATGTTCGGAGAAAAGCCAAAAGACGCTGCCATGATAAGGAGCCTAAGTTACCAGCTCTCACCATGTCTGCGCCGAGTATCTGTAACCTCATGCGAGAAAAAGCAGGACATTCACAGAGGAAGTGCTCTGCGGTGTCCTCATCTTCTCCACAAGATTCACAGAGTGTGGTGTCGCTTAAGCCTAACACGTTTAAATGCTTGGCAAAAGAGAAGTGCCCGCTGGCAACGCCAATAAGCTTTCTACAGTCTTTTCTGCTACGAGCTAGCAAAAATGTTGCAGTCTTCTTACTAACGTTGGGGAGCATGCGCTTGGTTTGCCTGCATCCACTGGAGGCATGCCATCTACGATTTTGCTCTTCACAGATCCAATCGTTGATTGAAGCTCTCACTGAGGATGCTGGCAGACCTAGCGACGGTTCAGGTCCTGAAAAAGCTGTCTGAGATCCCTGCCTAGCAAGTTCATCGGCGACTTCATTTCCAGTTATGCCGTGATGGCCCGGAACCCAAATGAGACTCAAGGAATTTAATCTTCCGATCGCATTCAGAGAGCTCTTGCATTCCTGGATCACTTTCGAAGTGGTTAGAGGGTTGAGAAGGGCCTTAAGCACAGCTTGGCTGTCGCTGCAAACACAGATACTTCTCCCCGTCCATCCATTGTTCGTTACGTAGCTCAAGGCCATAAGGATAGCATAAGCTTCCGCTTGGAAAACGGATGCGTATGATCCCAAAGATGAGTGCAGTCGTATGTCGTCGTTCTCAACAAAGGCACCAGCACCAGAACCCTCGTCGGTTTTGGAGCCATCTGTGAAGATACGATAACAGTTCTTTCCAGGCTCAGATTCTGGGGTGAACCAGTCCTGAACCGAAGGAAAGTTGACTGAGTAATTTTGACGCAGTTTGAGCCTTGGGATCATCGTGTCAGACGGCATATCCATTAGACGTGAGTCAAAAGATATGCTGCTTGCGAGTTCCTCAAAGCTCCAGTGCGAATTGTGCCAGAGACCACATCGCTTTAAACGAGAAATGGTCTTGAGAGTACACCCCATGATGTAAGTATCAAGGGGAGGAAGATTCAACAGTGCGTCGAGAGCAGCTCCCGGTGTGCTGGGGAAGGCCCCCGTAACACCCAGACAAATTGTTCTTTGAAGTTTGGCAAACGAGGCAATAACGTATTTACGCGAGAGCTTATTCCACCAAACAACTGACGCATAGGAGATGATTGGTCTTATCATAGCCGTATAGATCCAAAGGACCCTTTTCGGTGAAAGACCCCATGTCTTGCCAAATGCTCCTTTACATTGCCAGAAAACTGACAGTGCTTTAGTAGTTTTAGACTCGACATGTTTTGACCAAAGAAGTTTGTTATCCAGGATTACTCCAAGATGTTTGACTTCATTTGAAAAAGGAATGTTGACGCCTTTAAGCGAAAGTTGGGTCAAACCAGTCAATTTTCTACGTCTCGTGAAGAGGACAACCTCGGTTTTAAGAGGATTGACGGAGAGACCGTTTCTAACACACCAGGTGTCAATCATACAAAGCGCAGCCTGTGCTCGGGAACAGACAGCTTGGAGGCTGGAGCCAATCGAGAGCACGGCGACGTCGCCGTCGTCTGCATATGCTTGGGCATGAACGTTAGAACCATTGAGCATTACGAGTAGAGAGTCGATCAACATGCACCACAGAAGAGGAGATAAAACGCCACCTTGTGGGCAGCCCTTATTCACTCCCGTTGCAACATATTGTCCACACTCAGCCTCAGCGATTACGGTTCTATTTACTAGCATTGCTTTAATCCACATCACTAATGACTCGTCCACACCGTGTTCTCTGGCAGCATTACACATACCATCGAAACTTGCATTGTCAAAAGCACCTTGAATGTCGATGAAAATACCTACCTACACATACCAAGTATTGACAAATTTTCGTTTTCAAAGATAAATTTTCCATTCAGGGATAATGGTTTTGGAGGGTCGGTCAAGCTTTTAGTTTTCTAATCATTGAATTCTACTCGGTTTTTATTACCCCATATAACAAAGTCAGAATTCAATAAGCTGAAGAAGAAACTCCTAAATATACGAGCAGTGGAAAAGGCAGAAGAGATTTTGATCGCACCAACATGTTTTAAAAAATAAGCAGAAAATCCTTGGTATTAAATTTAAATTCTTTAACCTTAATCTCAATCCTTTACTGATGATCATCTACCATTGAAATGATGTCAGAACAGTTCAAGATTCATCTTTAATGCTTGCTGGAGCATAGAATATTTCTTGAGTAAACTGCAAACTAGAAAAACTTAACAAAAATGGAACATCACTGCCCATCTCCACTAGCTTCTTGCCATACGAACTCTGGCTTAAACATGACGCACAGAAAATTCAGTCTGGGGTAGTAAAGCGGTTCTTAACGCAACGCAACGAAACAAATGTGGACTAATTTGGATCTTAAATAATCTAATGGCTTGATCCCTCTCAAAACTAGAAATTCCCTCAAATGACTTCAGCAAAACCCGTTAGGTTAAAAAGGAGTTGGAAACCATTCATAATTTTCTCTGTTCATGCTCTGCTTTGGCTCAACGATGTATGATGGAGTTGGGTTCTCTTTTCAAATATAGACCTAATGATCCTTGCGTCTCTGTCGCTTCATTGAAATTTTCAGATGGTTCCAATTAGTACTAGTAGACTTACTTTATCTTTTGTGGTATCAATGAACTGTGTAGATAGTAGAGTCGATCCCGAGTTTGATTGAAGTGCCTATAAGAACGTTCATAAATAAGTAAGTATTTTCCTTTCTTCAAATTCAAACAAAATAAAAGACACAAAGTTAACCGTGATTGCCTATCGTTAGCATCATTTCATCCTTCATCGTCATCATCACCTCGCAATTCAAAGAAAATGAAAAACAAAATGCTATAGTCATTGCAAAGTGTCACAAAGATAAATAAATCCACTTTCAAACAAATTTCAATTAAAAGAAACAAACAAACAAACAAAAAAACTCTAATTGTGAGTCACTGAAACGAAATTTTTCAGCACCGCGCCTCAGTATCCAAGACACGGATTTCACTGCAAAACTCAAGAGTGTGATGAGGGACCGCGAATATCTCAAGCATTTGATGGGAAGTCATACAGATATTCACATGAATAAACAGCCTTGATATTCATTTGGGAAAGTCATGCAACAAGAAATTAGCAAATACAACGGCTTATATTACCACAGACCATGAAAAAGAAAAATATAAATTAATAACACACCACGCTCTCGTTTTTGTTTTTAAGTTGGTTTCTTTTTTGCAGAGAAGTGTTAATTAACTCATCTTAAGATAAAATGTATATTAAAAAGGAAAAACTAAGAAGGCATTAAATATAATATCACTGTGAGGGTTGTTGCTCACTTTTCATTATATGTATGCAAGTTCAAGTTGGGTATCTCTCTGTACATGAAAAAGAAATTTAAATTGGAGCTCGTCTGATGGAAACGAGTATTTTGCATAATAACTGAAAATAATAATTGATGTTTTCAAGTTGACGTTCATAAAAAACATAAAAAAGTATAATGTCAACGACACGCATAAAAATGACGCGACTATGTGTGAAAAGAAACATCACGAGATAAGCAAAGTTATTGTGCTTGGTGGTTCAAGAGTCGTTTGAACTCGAATATCCTGAATAATTTTCATGTCTGCTGTACTGGATTTAAAAAATGGAAAGAAATTATGAAAATAATCAGAATAAATAAAGAAAAGTCAACACATTTTCAATCAATTAGTAATAGGTTCATTAGTTGAACTTTACCTAGGGTTGACAAAGTTTTCTATGACAACCCTATGTGGTACCAAAAAACCTGGGTTTTTAAAAAAAGGCTAAGCTACGAAAGAAATATACATACAAGCCATGTGACAGTCCTATTGGTTACCTGAACTTGCCCAACCAAAAACATAGTGCTACTTTAGGACGAGTTGAGGGTAAAAGTGTCCAAAAAACACTTAGTTTGGCTCTCAGGGCGAGTTGAGGTTTAACAAAAATCAATCGTTTTGTGCTTTTGCACCCTTAGGCCTCGGCCACGCAGTAAGCGGCAGAGCGGCTAAGCGACTGAGCGGCGAGCGGCTGAGCGGCAACTCTAAGCGGCGTATGGCCAGGCACTAAGCGGCTGAGCGGCGAGCGGCTGAGCGGCAACTCTAAGCGACGTATGGCCAGGCACTGAGAGCGATTGCGATTAGTAGTTAAAATGCCTTGGTTAAGATGTCAGCAACCATGTCTGTTGTTGATAAACTTTTTAACTCGAATTTTTCACGTATAAAATGGTACCTTACATATATCGACTTACGTTCCCAATCGCATAACTAATATCTTCTTGTAGCTATGGCCAAGTACATAAGACTTCCAACTAGTTGTCGATATGGAAACTTGCTTGGTTGTGATTGCTCAAAATTCGAAAGTAACTGATTTGGGTCAGCTGGAACAGACACTGGATTGCAACTTTCATGGTGAAATCTTTGTAAAATCCTCTTGGCATATCCAGCTTGGTGCATAAATATTGAACCATCCGCACGCTGATCAATCTCCAGACCAAGAAAACAACCAACTGGCATTTGTTCGATTTCAAATTCTTTTTGCAAATGTTCAATCACGGATTCCACTTGAGCTTTATCGTCTCCAGTCACAATTACATCGTCTATATAAATTGCCATTATAATTGTTTTTCCATTACCTAAGATCTTTTTAAATTCGTTAACGGAAGCACTCATTCCACTCAATATATGGACGCTTCGTCACTGATATAAATATAAAATGCTGTTTGCCTCTCAGAAAATTAAAACATGTTTGGTTGCTGAGCGGTTCCGCTTTGCCGCTCAGAATTTTGTTTTGCCGCCCGCTCATTGCGTGGCCACTCCTGTGTGATTTCATATGTTTTAATTTTTTTTTGCCGCTCTGCCGCTCTGCCGCTTACTGCGTGGCCGAGGCCTTAGAATGAAAGTGATCTAACTCAAAATTCCTGTAATTTTTGATTTCGCAGTAAATTAGCCTGATGTACTTTTATGAATGCATACTTTACTGCTCATTTCTCAAAAATGCATTTCTTAAGTCATTTTCATTCTTAGACCCGGCCACGTACCTCCTGATCGTCAAAGCGACAGAGCGGCTAAATTGGAAATGTCAAGTTAGGTCACTTTCAGTCTGAAGGTCCAATTTGTGCAGACAAACGACTTCACATAACCCCACAAAAAATCATTCATCGGTCTTAAACCGCCCGATCTTTAAGATAACTCCTAAGTAAAAAAAAAAATCGAGAACTTGTAAAAATCATCCTCAACAGCGATTTCGTTTCGAGACAATTTACGCAGTGCCCAATGGTCATGCGGCTTCCATTCTTCCACGATGAAATGGCAAACCAAACTGAGTACCTATAAGCCGAGTGACAGCTTTCAAAAAGACCTATTCCAAAATAATTGCCACATTGAAAAAGTAGAATTCTTGTAGAGGGATGGAATACAACACATAAGACTGTGAAACTAGTTTCTATCCTCACGTCTTGAAGCATAAGAAAGCATATACAGAAAAAATACTTAAAAAGACGTATTTTATCGGCAATACTTTCTTGAATAAAACTATGGAGATCCCTGGGCCTAGCGGATTTCAAGCACATACAATCAATTTCGAACGGCTAAGCGGAAAGCGCATTTTATGGAAGTGTGTAATTAATCTCGGATGACTCGCCAATTCCTCGCAACAATTGGATCAATTGAGCTAACTTTACCTACTCGCGGTAACCACTAGGCACTGACCTCGTTCAACTGTAGGACTGTAGGTGTCTTGCCAAACTATTATAAGCCAATGTTGACAAAGGGACAAGGAACAAAAGTATCGCTATAAAGCTCTGCGAAAAGCGATGAATGTTGCTAGCAGAATGGTGGACTTCAGCAGTCCAAAATCTCTTTGAATGAACTACTTTGACATATTTGGTCTTTCAGGGTCTTTGAATACTAAAAAAAGGTATTGCTATAGCGTGGGAAATGAGCTCCTGCAGAACCAACAACTGGTATCAAACCAGTTCAGCAGGGAACACTGACAGCAAATTATATCGATATCTGAGTAATGCCCTAGAGCACAGACATATGACGTGAAAATCGTCCTTGTCGATTTAATTGCAAGCCAGGGATGGAAGACTATCGGTCTAAAAACAGGCTCATGTTATTCGATTTTCTGTGGGGCTAAGTCTTGTTATAGGTAGCACACGTTTCGCCAATCTCATTATTTATATAGGTTCATGATGATCCCCAGATAAATAATTCGTCAAACAAATTGAGCACTTTGTGACCAAGGCAATATATCCGTCCGGAGTGTTCTTACTTACTTAGGTGGGCATAACAGTTCGGGGTGAACCTGGGCCTCAACCAACATCCTTCTGTAACTACTTCGATTTCGGGCGAGTTCTCTCCAGTTTTGCACTCTTAGTCGGTTGAGGTCCTCTTCCACTTGATTGCGCCACCTAAGATGAGGTCTTCCCCTTCCGCGATTTCCCTGCAATGTGTTTTCGAAAACTCGTCGAGCCGGAGCGTTTGGGTCCATCCGTTCTACATGGCCCAACAGTTCACCACTCACACGAAGTCTAACTTAAGCCTCTAAATACCAACCAATAGGGAGACATAGTTATAGAATCGCAGTCACTACTGAGGATCACAAACACAAACTCCTGTTCGCCCCACTCAAACTGGGACAATGATAAAGAACGCCCTCCTCCTGACATAAAAGAAGTTAAGTACATAAAAGCAGTTGCAGCCTGGAGATTAGTTTGAAAAGGAATTGATACGCCCGGAAAAAACGGAGCAAAGAAAGCCAAGGTGGGTGAAGAACTCAACGAGAGCTTTGATGTCGAAAAAGATTTTCGACAAGGCGACAAACGGTCATACTACTTTTTTAACATCAACAGGGAAAAGATTGTGCAAAACTCAAACGTCAAATTTAAATTACACAATTACTCGCTGCTTTCGCAGACAAGACCGACGGGATGGGAAGAAGTATGCGTGATATCAAAGGTGATGTTGGGAGTATTAAAACAGAAGTGGCAAAAATAAGTTCAATGAGTAATGAGGGTAAAACGAAGAATATGCTGTCATCCAACAAGGATAGAGAATATCGACGAATGGGACAAAACGTCACAATACACGGTCATAACTTCAAGATACAGGACTTTGTCTACCTGGAGACACTCAGATAACATCAGTGCAGAAACGATATACTCTTGCTGTCTTGACTTTAGATAGCTCTAAACACAGTACAAAGCTGGTGTTCAGATGAAGGTGTGTCTGTCATAACCTTCATAAGACAGTTATTGTCCCATTTACAAAAAGAAGAAACCTAAATCTTCTATTACCCCCCAACAAAAGCAAAATGTCATGGAACCCCCAACTAGAACGCATTTCCAGCAGAGCAACCAAGTCCCTATGGATTTGTCGAAGCATATGCGGTATCTATCTACTTTTCATTTCATTTATTATAAGGTACTTAATTTTAAGATTTACACCTTGTTTATAGCTAAGTATATAAAAGGACTTAACTGTGATTTAAGTTAAAGAAAAAAGGAAAAAAAGAACAAAATATACAAATATTTCAAATAAAAAGCAAAATTATATAATAACTAGCTGTGCCCGCGACTTCGTCCGCATGAAATAGTCTTTCGGCAGCATTCTTAATTTTGTATGCTATTTATTTTGCAAATAAGACACATTCATGCGTTTTAGTAAACCATTGTTATATTATTTTATTCATCTAAGTATATGTTTGCACACGACGTTCTTATTTTTTCCATCTTTTGTGAAATAAAAAGGTTTTGTGGGATTGATACACCTGATTCTGCCGCATAAAGTTGCTATGGGATTTTTTTCCAAACGAACACCTGCAACTTAAAACGTCTGAGCCTTATTTATAATGACCAATCAGTGGGAATTAAAGGAAAATGGGGAATCAAAACGTTTTGGATTTGTAATATTAGTAAGGATGTCCATCTTCAGGTTCTAGACTATCTTTGTACCAAAATTCATATAAATCGGTTCAATAGCTTGGGCGGTACAAAGAAAAACAGACAGACAAAGCTAGTTTCGGATTTATAATGTTACTAAAGTCTTCCATTCCCGTGGGAATATGAGGGTCGTTTCCGGAGGATGACTCAAAGTTTATATTACTCGGGAATAGTGTAGTATTCTAACGGTGGACATTTTTTGAAATGTGTGCTGTATTTTCCAAGTTCCCGTTCCGATGGGAATACAGGAATACATATATGTCCATCCTCAGGTTCTAGACTATCTCTGTACCAAAATTCAGATAAATAGGTTCAATAGTTTGGGCGGTTAATGGTAACAAAGAGAAATAGACACACAGATTTAACTTCGGACTTATAATATTAGTAAAGACTCCCGTTCTCGAAGGAATATGTGGAGGAATTAAAGTTTATGTTACTCTGCGATAGTGAAGCATTCTATCAGTGGAAAAATTTTTGAAATCGGTGTTGTAGTTTCTAAGTTCCCGTATACGTTCCCGTTCCCGTGGGAATATAGGGATAAAATGTACAGCCTATGTCCTTTTTCAGGTTCTAGCCTATCTCTGTACAAAATTTCATTTAAATCAGTTCTGTAGTTTGGGCAGGAGACGGTAACATACCTAGAAATCCGGACAGACAGAGTGACTTTCACATTTATAATATTCCTTCTCCTTACTATTATAATAAATGTGAAAGAAGCTCTGTGTGTCCGTCGTTCTATGTTACCACCTCCCGCCCAAACTAACAAACCGATTTAAATGAAATTTTGTACAAAGATTGTTCTGAACTTAAAGACGGACATAGACTATATTTTATTTGAATATTCCCACCAGAACCGGTCCTCACTATTATTATAAGTGCAAAAGTAGCTCTGTTTGTTCACCATTCTATGTTACCATCTCCCGCTCAAACTAATGAACAGATTAAAATTAATTTTTGTACAAAGATTGTTCAGAACCTGAGGAAGGCCATAGGCTTATATTTTATCCCTGTATTCCCACGGGAGCAGTAACGTATACGGGAACTTTGACACTACAACACCGATTTCAAAAATTCTTCCACCGTTGGAATGCTCCATAATCCCCGAGTAACATAAACTTTTACTCATCCCCATATTCCTTACGGGAACGGTCACCATGTTTCCACGGGAACGGGAGTCTTTACCAATATTATAAGTCCGAAGGTAAATCTGTCTGTCTATTTCTCTTTGTTACCATTAACCGCCTAAACTATTGAACCTATTTATATGAATTTTGGTACAGATACAGTCTTGAACCTGAGGATGGACATATATGTTATGCAATATGTTTCATTTCATCCCTGTATTCCCATAGGAACGGGAACTTGGAAAATACAGCACCTATTTCAAAAAAATGTCCACCGTTAGAATACTACACTATTCCCGAGTAATATAAGCTTAAAGGCATTTTCCGGAAACGGCCCTCATATTCCCACAGGAATGGAAGACTTTAGTAACATTATAAATCCGAAATTAGTTCTGTCTGTCTGGTTTTCTTTGTTTATATTTACCGCCCAAACTATTGAACCGATTTATATGAATTATGGTACAGAGATAGTCTAGAACCCGAAGATGGGCATCCTTACTAATATTACAAATCCAAAATTAACTCTGTCTGTTCGTGTTTCTTTGTTACCATATACCGCCCAGAAAACTGATCCGGTTTTAATGGAATTTTATTCAGAGACAGCCTAAAGGAAGGACATGGGCTTAGTAAGTAATGCCTATATTTCTACAGGATCGACACCGTAAACGGGAACCTTAAAACTGCTGGGTCGATAGAAGTTCTTTCACTGCGGGGTGATTTCTGTCAAATTGTCGAAAATACATTTGACCTGAGAAGAAATGTCTATCTTGATCTTGAAATAAAAATGGGCAATCGGACATGGCTGTGTGAAATGTCGATTTCGGCGCCGACTAATGAGATAGTTAATCATATAAACTAATAAATTATGTTTGACGTATTGAGGGATATTGTTGAATGTCTATCAATAGACAATATTATGGACACTGAGCAAGTCACATCATACTTTTTAGCAAGTTGGTGTTCCGCAGTAATCCAATAATGAGTAATCCAGAATTGTACACAGCTACAAATTACACATCTGGGATGCGGCACTATAAAAATTTTAATAATGACTGGAAAAAACAAAAGAAGAATATGTTTTGATTCCCCGTTTTTCTTTAATTCTCACTGATTGGTCATTATAAATAAGGCTCAGATGTTTTAAGTTGCAGGTGTTCGTTAAGAAAAAAATCCCATGGCAACTTTATGTGGCAGAATCACGTATATCAATCCCACAAAACCTTTTTATTTCGCAAAAGAAATAAAATAATATAACAATAGTTTACTAAAACGCATGAATGTGTCTTATTTGCAAAATAAGTAGCCTAAAAAATTAAGAATGCTGCCGAAAGTCACTATTCCACGCGGACGAAGTCGCGGGCACAGCTAGTTTCATCATATTTTCAATTCTTTTGGGGCTAGCTTTGCCAAATTTGTTATTGAATAGAATGAAGTAAGTAAGAAATGAAAAAATTGTGTGTGGCTTTGCGAAAGAAAATGTGACTCAATCTCTCAATGAAATTAGCCCTAAGAAGATTAAGTTGTAGAGATTGTGTGTATTTGCTCGGTCTGTTTTCTGTTATGTCCGCTTAAGTGCAGCTCACTTTCATAATCGTTCGACCTTCAAAGAAGAATTAAATATATTTGAATGATCTGTACCGGAACATGAGGGAAGCTAGATGAGTAAGAGACGTTGAAAGCCAGCAAGACAGTGAACTCAACCAGTTTGAAGGGGATAGCTGGAGACAGCTCGTTTGAAATCGGAATGGTTGGCGACATATCTTGGCTTAGGCCGAGGCTCAACCTGGACTGGAAGAAAAAAGTCCTAAAGATTGGTTATGTGATTTACATTATACTAGACGCTCATTTTATTGATGGGAAATGAAATTTTCTGCATACTGTTTTGCTTTGGATTCCGTTTCTTCGTTTACAATTGCAATAACGTCGGAACAAGCAGGAAAAAAAGAAGAAGTAGAAGACGAATTGCATTATGCTTAACAGGAACGGCCCTAGTGTAGAGCCTTGTGGTATTTCTGCTGTCCGAAGCGTAATGGTTGTTACTCCTGTATATCAAGAACTCGGTGTTCAAAACCAGGAAACAAAAATTCTTTTTCTACCGGCACCGCGAGAAGCCGACCAGTTCTCCGAGACTGAAAACAATTTCACTGCCCTTAAAAGAACTTACTTACCGTTCGAACACGGCAAAAATGTTTATGGCTTATGGTTATGAGAAGTCCGCTAGGCCCCAACGCGGCTCTCCGTAAGCTTGCGGTGCCCGTTTATTTACTTGTTGACCTCAAGCCCCTTTTGCTTTTGCTAACAAAAAACCCTATACAACTAAAGAAAGGCTTTAATTAATTCATATGAGATTTAGCGCAGGTGCATTTTTGTTTTATTTAACAGTTTGCCTGCGTTTGTAAATCCATCCATTTTGATTCAGTTTCGTTAGAAATCACTACAGATTCACGGATTAGATAGTACAATGAGTCAATTGGTACCCCTTTTGCCTGAAATACTCTCAAATTCTATCTGTTGTGAAATCGAAGATGGTTCCTTTTTTGAATTAACGGCTATATCCGGCTGTAATCGTGTTTCACTATTTCCACCTTTTTTAATGTAGGTTTCACTTTGGTGGCAAATAATGTTTATTTCGTCAGTTTTCAATGAAGTTTTCTACATTCTCCACTATAAAAAGCACAAAATTACCCAAAAACATTCACATTTTCAAATTGATTTCAAACCAACGCCAACGAAAGAAAGAATTGGGTTCCCGATCGAATTAAGCTTGTAAACAAAATGGCTTTACTTTGCCACAGTTGACTCTCTAGTTCCGATTTCTGGACAGACCAAACTATTTCGTTCGTTAAAGAGTGTGTTGGAGGCTCTTTTTAAACACTTCGCTATGCACATTATGATATCACATATGAAGAACCGAATGTTGTCGCCCCAAGCTGATAGAAATTAGCATCATTCTTCTCTATCGCAGTGTAATTGGCGACTTTAATGTCTGGTGCAAAAATATAGTAATCCACGTAGTTATTGCGGTTATATACGAAAACTGATGCCAGGTTTTTCTTTGTTTGGTTTTGACTTCTGAGTCACTTGAACAGAGAGTGCGACTCTTCCAACGACGAGCTCTTCAACGTTTCTGAAAGAAATTTATTTTTATTACCACCTTCCCACTGTGATATAATAATGTTTTCATCTCATAAGCACAGTTCGTAATAACCCGAAGAAACTCCAAATTAACACAAAAGTTGCTCCCCCAACGGACAACTTAAGTTCATAATAAGCAATTAGCTATCCATTTTCTAGACAAACGACCACAGACCAGACTCGGATTCATAACAATGATTTCAATACAAAGATTGCAACTGAAGAGGCCATCGAAAAACCACACACCCTATGAAGTAAACAAATGAAAAAAAAAAAAATGTATAAACAAAAATATAACATAAGAGCCCATGGCAAACGGATGAACTATAAGTGAATACCCAACCACTTCCTCCCACTTCCTTCGGTTGGTTACACATTAAGTGTATTTGTTTACAACAGCGTACCTCAATCGTTCAACCGTTCATGTCAAGATTGAAGAAAAACAAAAGACAAAAAAAAAACTTTTACGTAATATTACGCACACACAATTTTCGTGGTTGTTGCAAAAGGTGGGGATCTTGTATTTTACTTTCTTGTTGCAATAAAGAGAAAGTGAAAGTGTATTATCTCTCCACCAAAGATACATTGCGCTGATCAGGCAGTTGCACAGTTCGTTTGGATACTTCATACCAGACAATACAAGTAAGCAAAACACTAGGCGACCGACGACGCAGTGGCATTGGGCGCTTTATATAAAAACAAAATTAATTGCAAGCCTTACAAGTTGAAAACAGATGCACAATGCAAATATAGTGTGAGACAATAGACCAGAACCTATATTGCCAACAACGCAGTAGCAGCAACACTTAACGGTGAGTTCATAGTGCGCGATCAATCTGCGTTAAATTATTCGGTGGCAGACCTTTGTGTTTTCAGGAAAAGAAATATCCTTGGTTCGTTTAAGACCAACGCAATGACGACAATCAGTACGACGACCATTCTAGTGGCAATACTGTCACTCTCTGTGGCATTTCAGTTTCCAGACAACACCTCCCGTTCATCATCCAGTTCTGCACCTAAGTCGGCTGCGCCCACTACTCTCAAACCAAAACTCATTCGGACCGAGTTACGCGTGAGCAGAAATCTTAATTACGACAACACTGAGGTAATCAATGTAAGAGGCAACAATGGAGAAATGACACAACTGCTGGTGAAGAAGAGGCCAAGGAATGCGGCTGAAAGCTTCGCAAAACCCATTAGCGATTCAATCAATAGATACTTCAAACGTGCAGCAGACAACAATGACAGCTTGAAACTATTCAATCTTCCACTCATGCTCAATGCGGGAGACAGACATGGACACCAGCCGAGTGAAGAAAGTTATGGCCGCAAAGCACAAAACTTCTTCTACAACATCATGGGGAATATTCCCGAATCTATTGCCAAATCAACTCTAGCCGTTTTTGAGACAAAGAAGGAAGAACCTAGCAAAAAGCAAACTAAGCTAAAAAGTGAGGTCGGTGAAGTGTCGTTTAATCCCGAAGAAATTCCCGTCATTGAAGGTGTTCGCGTCCCTGACGATGAGGAGGACAAGGTCAAGGTTTGGCGGAATGCCAGAGTAATCAAAAACGAACTAATTCCTTACAAAAGTGGCTATCGACCTCCAAGAGCTCGACCAATTCATTTGCTTGACATGCCGAATGCAGACACCGACGATACCAAAGTGACTCGACGCGCTGGCCGAGCAGGATTGGGACCATTTTTCATTTCGGATAACATAGAAAATGTTCACGCAGAATACAAACGAGCTAAGGGTCCATTTTTTGCAGTCGATAACATCCGAAGCAATGACTTATACCCCGATCCCCAATCAAAGGCCATTGAGAGTGCCAATCAGTTTAGAAACTTTGGCAACGAGGATGTCGTCTTCAAATCACGCCAGCCAGTCCGGGAATACTCGAATCCGGATGTCGGGGTTAAGAAGGTGAACTTGTATGAAGGTTACATGAATGCCTACAGTCAGGATATTAATCGTCGTGGGCAGTATTATGACAGAAGAGTTCCAGTCAAACAACACCATCATTATTTTAAAGAAGAAGCACCCAAAAAGGTCCAGTACTACACCAATCTGAATAGCAACAATTGGAATGATGTAAGAACACAGCAACAAGTTTATTCAAATGACAACGGAAATGGTTACGATTTCGTGTACGATGAGCCATACCAATTCAATAACAGATGGGCTATTACGCAATAAGACAAAAACGCTGTTTGAGTGTATGTGATGCGAGGTGAGTCGCATTCATTGTGCGATTTAACATTGGCTACCAGTGTTGTTATACTTTTGTTAATGTGAAATTAATTCTTTTTCTTTTCAGAAGAAGAATTTCTAAGATACTCAGAGAAAGAGAGAAGCGGAAATGAATGATATTTTGTTTCATGAAATTCTTTGGATATATTTTAAATCGTTCGATATTATATTTTAAATAATGTGAAGTTCTCGTATTTATTTATTTCTAATTTTACTTTGCTTCCTATTTATTGTTACATAAGCTATTTATTTTACAACAACAAAGTACAATCGTTAAGGGAAACTGTGAATAAACTTATTCTTGAATAAACTTCAAAGATTTCATTTCGGTGCTTGGAATGTTGAATTGGAAAGCAAATCGCAAATAGACTGATTGAAAGCATCAGCTAAAGTTAAGAAAGTGCACGCTTTTACACTAACTTATATTTGGGATTGAACTGTAAAGCAAGTTACGTTTTAACTTATTGTAGAGAAAATATTCGACATCAGAACGAAGAAATAAGTGAAGCAGTTAAGAACTCAAAAAAAAAAAAGCAAATGCGCTAGTCTTCGTCCGCCCCATTTGAGTTTAGGAAAAAGGTGTGGATCATCGACCTTAAATGGTTAAAGATTCTGCTTATAGGAGGTGATAATCTGCTTAAGCAATGAAGAAAAAATTACCTTCCATCGATGTGCAAAGGGAAGGCAGATACACGAAATTGCGATGTCAAACACTTTGAGTGGGTATTGGGTAGTCGACTGCAAAAATAATAAAGCAATCTGATAACCAATGCGGGTTCGTCGAGCGCAAGTCAACAACAGATGCAATCCAAAGTATAACTATCCTAACGGATAGACATCGTAATTCCTTCAAGAATTTGCATATTGTGCTGGTTGACTTCGAAAAAGCATTCGCCGGGGCCCATGCCCCGGGCGGCTAGCTTAGGGGGCGGCAAAGACAAGTTCAAAATTCGCTCCCGCTCGGATACACGCGTCGGCTACACGCGTCGAAAGTATTATTTCTGGAAGGCTTATGTCCACTTGTCAATCAATTAGTGCACATCTGGTGAAATTATAAAGATGATTAAAGTAAAATTAAACATAGGTTGGTAGGGGCGACATTTTTCAGTATTTGCCCCGCATAAAAAAATGGAAGATCCGGGGCTGAGCAGTATATGGATGAGATGTTTTGAGAATCTTGTTTGTGATTCATTCTTGTTGCTGATGATGTGTAAAGTGTCAAGTGTATATCTCTAGAGATATGTTTCTCGGTTTTGAGAACTTGGGGACCGTCAAATTCTGGGATATGTTTGTTTTCGATGGCATGCAATGCGAGATTGCTTATGTCAGATTTGTGGTTTGAGATGCGTTGGCGTAAATGTTGTTTTGTGGTGCCAATGTAGCACAAATTCCATGGTTCGTCAACCCTTCCCTTTACAGTCAATTTTGTAGATAACGTCCGAGCACCTATCTTTTTCTGTTTTCACCTTCAATTTCGAAAAAAGATCAAATACACTACACTACTAAACTAATTTCTCATAAAAGAAAAAAAGAAAAAAAAAAATACAACAATTAAAGAAATTAAGAAAAATTTGAAAATATTAAAAATTGCCTTCTATTATGCATTCTCTATTACTCAGAGCAGCCTTTGTGAAGTTCAATAAGATATCCCAGCCTTTTGCTCCGTTTAAAATGTGGATTGTCATTTTCTAAGTTTTCTAACATGTCATTGAATTTTTTTCGAATCGAAGACGGATGTTCGCTGGATTCATCAAAATTAGTTTTGGATGTCTTTGATCGTCCATCTATAGGACCTTAGCTACTTATTTAAAGTGTAGATCTAATGTGCGCAGGAATATTGGCAGAGTTCCGTTTTCAATATGTAGCATGCAGTTTGGGGTGTTTTTTGGAAGACGAAAAACCCGTTTAAAAAAAAAAAACGGATGAATTTTTGAACAGCTTCATATGTGTTGTACCGCCATATTTGTGCCCCCTAAAAAAACACTGAGACTGAAGTCCATTGGAATAGCTTATACTAAGCGCTATGTGAAACATGCCTGTTACTTATACAGCGTCCCCAAGTTGACGAAATTGCTCTTTTTGCTTCTGTAAGTTTTTTTTTTATTAAGGTGCACATTCATACAGAGGTTTGATGTAATCCACAAGCTAAGATGTTTGTATTTTCTTTTACTATGTCTACGACTTCACCGTTAAACTTCGACTTCTCTGAGTTGCAGTATTGACCTCCCCCATTTATGAAAATCATCACTTTGGATTTTTCCAGATTTACTTTTAGACTCCAAAGATTATAGTACTCAGAGAGAGCATAATGATCTGCATAACGTTTACCGTATCGTTAAGAAAAACGATGTCATCCGCATACATCAGGCCCGATATTGTTTCTCCGTAAAATTGATTCAGGGTACCTATACAGAAAAAAACTTTTACTACTCATAAAGCATACGGCATTTCTGATAAGAAAAATGCAATTTAGTTGACTAGTTCAGTGCGATATTTGAAATTCAGAAAAGGTGTAAGATGTAGTTCCTACTATTTTTAAATATCTTTGTTATTTATTGTGCGATTCAAATATAAAATATGTCCGAGAAAGATGAAGATGTGGTCATTTTATTTGTTTTTTCGAAAAGTGAAAAATTGTTTTCAATTCAATAAGCGGTTTGAAGACTTAAAGGTTTTTTTAAACTTTTTTTGTACTCCGAATAATGTCTTCTGTTCTGCAAATAGTTTAGCAGAACTTTAGATTTTTTATAGCTGAGACATATTCCCTTAGAATAAATGTGAAAGCAGAAGTGCTACGCTTTTGCCCGACATAATTTTTTTTATTCAAAAATCGTGTTAGAGATTTTAAATAGTATAAATTGGAGTTTTTGGGGATATTCGTGATAAGATAGGCGCTACGCCGAGATTTGACAGTTTGCGTTGTTGTTAGCAGGTAAACTTGAGTGTTTACCAAAAGAAAATCGTTGGGGTAGTACGATAACAATGGCGCAGCAATCTCACAATTTAGCTTAAGTAGGCCAAAATAAAATGAAAGCGTAAATCAAGTTTTTCGATATCTCGTTTTCCAGATATCGATACTAGAAATCGAATAATTTTGTTTGCTTTACTTTTTCGACTTCAAACGGACAACAAGTGCAAAGGAGTTAAGTGAAAAAGTTGTGATCTCTTCAAGATCACGATGCTCCCAATAACTCCGGAAAAGAAAAAAAAGATGGAGTAGCCCCCTTATATGTATGTACATATCCCTATCATTTGAACATATAAATTCGGACTTCTTCAGTAACTAACCCAGCACAAGGATGGCATGTAATAAGTAATTAAGAAAAACCAACATGACTGTGTGAGTATTTCGCATTTCTCATAACCAAGCCTTGTGAGGGAATGGAGGGGACTTAGAATTTTCTGACGGTTCCGAACGTCTAATAGAGAAAGCGTTGTTCGTGGCAATGAGTTTACTAAGAGAGCAGGAGGGCTTGCCAATACTTCGTGAGTATTTTATGTATTGAGTTCAAATCAGCAGTTGCCAAGAATTTTTAGTAACCTGTTCCAGTATTTTTTTTATGGAAGGTGTAGCTGTGAGTGTAGTGTGCAAATTTCTATGTTTTTGGTCAAATCAAATGAAATGTTAGGGTCTTAAAGTCAATTATGGAATTTTGCTTTTAGATTAGTGCATTCTACATTCCGCTCGACAACTGACGTTCAGTAAATATGTAGCTTGAAATTGCTGTTCATCATCTAATCCACTCAGTAGGTCTCGAGGTTATTTAACATCAAACACCGTCGCTAAACCAATGAAAAAAGAATTTCTATCTCGAAGTCATGACACTTTTGTGAAACCTGTCTGATATAGACAACAAATTTTTTTACATCGAAACGTAGGCCTTCATACCTTTTTAAAACTCAGCAAAACCCTTTCGCTTTCACCCCATTCAGATGACAAGGTTACTAGATTTAGAGTATAATTATAGGCGCATACCTCTTAGCACATAAACCGTAACATAAGCTTAGGGACATCAGACGATTTAAATTCACAGAGACATAAACAGCAGTTGTAAAACACTTCTCGTTGTCAAACACAAGAACGTTGAATCATCTGGCGCCCGTCAACATGAATTTACACTTGAACCAAGTATGATTTTCAATATTGCTTAATAGAGAATGCTTCATTGTTTGAAAGATGTTGAGACTTAAAATGCTGCGATTCAACTTTATTTGCAATATGAGTTCTTTTTGTATAACTGCAAATGGATTTTGCCTTAAAAGATTTTTTTGGTGAAGTAAATTTTTTTTTTATATATTTTTTTGCATTCACTATCAACTTACCATCAAACAAACCCCCTTTAATAAAAATAATTGAAAGCTTATTTAATGAAAACAATTCGAGATTAAAGTCTTTCCAATGAGATTTTGATATCAAAGAGATTTTAAAAAATCCAACTAGATTCAAAATAAAGTTCGCTATCAGCTCTTTTGTTTTGATTGTTTGAGGAAAGTAGTGCAAGTGAAATGTTAAAATTTTTTTATAAATTTCTGTATTGATTTTAAAATCCCAGATATGGTGAACTGCAAGCCACAAGAACCTGAGTTTCGAGAGTAGAATGCAGACGAGTATTTTGGAGTATTACAGTACTATACTGTACTATAGTTGGCTGTAGTTGGGTCTTTCGCAGCATTTCTGGAGCTGCTCTCGCACTGTTAAATCTTCCTTCTTTTGATACTTACATCATGAAGTGTACTCTCATGACCATTTCTCCTTTAAAGAGATGTGGTCTCTGGCATAATTTGCTCTGGAGCTTTGAGGAAGTCGCAAGCAGCATATTTTTTGACTCACGTGTACAGCGTTTTTGGTATCGAGTAGCAGAATAGATCGTAGAAAACTTATTGGCGTTGCACGGGGCACTTCAGTTCCGAAAAGCATATAAACGCGTTAGCCTTTATGTGCTTAGTGATACCACACTCTGTGAATCCTGTGGAGACGATGATGATACCGCGGAGTACTTCCTCTGTGAATGTCCTGCATTTTCTCGTATCAGTTTACAGATACTCGGCGCAGACATAGTTAGAGCTTGTAACTTAGGCTCCTAACCATGTCAGCGTCTTTTGGCTTCTCTCCGAACATCTGGAAAGTTATAACAAATTGAAGGTTGCCATCTGGTAGTACTATGGACCGATATTTAAATCTGAGTGCTCCAGTTAGTATTTTAAAAACCTATTATCGGATAAAAGCATACGGTGAGTGAACTGTAATGAAGATTCCACTTTTAGGTGATCAGAAAATGCTCCATACGGTTCGTGTACATTGTCAAGCACGCAGCACTAAGGCCAGCTCGGGACGGAAACAAAAGAAAGTATCTAAATAATTTTCAGTGCAGATTTCATACAATGAAAATGATATCTCTGAATTGTTGTTCATCTTCACTTTGAAAAACTATTGCAAGAGTAGGTCCCACTTCAAGTTGGCGACGGAGCTACTATCTATCCATAACTTTTATTTTTAAAGTTCCAGAAGAATTTAACTGGAAGCAATCCTTCGCTCGTTAGAAAACATATAATTTCCAAAGCTTTCAACTTCCAACTATCAGTTTTTAAGCTAAATGGAAGACTATCTACAAACTAGCGGTCATATGTGTTAAATAGACCCGTGAAAGTCTTTCTGTCAGAAATACCACAGAAAATAGGCATTGCTGTTAATGGAGATCCGGAGAGCCCCAATTACCCAAAGAGGAAAGATCTTAAACCTTTTTGTTGTGTATACTGCGCTCTTCTGCAAAGCCTCAAAACCTTTTTTCTGAGCACCTATAAATCTCCTTGAGTTGGCCCTAGCATATTCTCTATTCGGCCGGCAAAGAGATATTGGGAATGAGTTTCATTTCGATGCCTTGGTCTATAAGCCTCAATTTTGCTGGAGCACATTAAGAGATTTTAGGCGTGATACGAATCACTGCCATGCTCTGAGTCACCTTTGTGAAAGATAATTGCGTTTTAGTTAATCGCCCTCTTCCATAAAAAAAAAAACTGTCCGAATGCAGTTCAAGCAATGTACAGAGAGCGGACGGACACTTCAGTTCGCAGGAAGTATAGGCGCTTAAGGCGGCGCAATCGAGTGGAAGGGAAATTAAACGAACTTGCAATGTAAAACTAAAGAGAGCCCGCCAGAAATAGGAATTGTTCGTAAAAAATGTTGGTTGAGGTTCAAGTTCACCCATCAGATAACTCTAATGACAACCTAAGTACCTAAGTATACCACCTGCCGAAAGAATTGAAATGAAGTTATTTGATTTCAATAATCAAGAGTCTTTGAACTGACTTATTTTGCACCGTAGACACCGCCAACAGTTCAATTACGTATTAATAAAAATCATAAACACCGCGCAATAAATACCTTCGTTGCCAGCTAGACGGAAGTACCTAAATCCGTAACGTGATAAGGAATAAAACAAAAAGAAGATATAGATAATGAACAGCCAAAGGCGAACAGTACCATACTCGTCGACACTAGTCCGTTCCAATTGAAACAAACGCATTTAGACCAAAATAACTCACCATCCCATCCAGAAGCAGGAAAGAAATTCCAATCAAGAAAATTTGACTTCATTTACTGCGTTTTGCTCCACACACATGGTAAACGCACCGTCACCACAGAATAAGAATGAACAACAATCAGAATTGGCCATTCAATGTGTGTCTATTGGTATAACCTACTTACGTTGAATGCTGCTAGCATACTTTCTTCAATGAATACAAAACACTTTCCTATTGTCGCGTGATGCGGAGGCAACTTGCGCAGGTTGATGTCTTCAATATGTGCGTGAGTGACTTAATTCCAGACTGATTCTGTTTTGTTCTTCTCCAATTAATTCAGTGCCTTGAGGTATTTTATTTTTTTTCTAACAAATTTCGTTATAATTAGTGTCAAATGAGTGCTGTTGAAAAAAAGAAAAAATGTGTGGCATTGTCTTTCTTTAATTATTTTAATTACCGTTATTTATGTCCATGTTCAGCTTGTCAGATGAGTAAGTAACAGCACATGGTTTCCGTGTAGCAATCAACGCAAACGATGTACAGCATTTCATGAGTATAGGAAAGGATTTTCGTAAGTCATTGAACTGAACAAGGGTTCTCAATGTCCTTGAAAGAGCCGGGGTTGGCCCGTCGCGTCGCTGCCATGTTGTAGCCGCAAGCCGCAGATGATGACATTTTTTTAACGCGACCAAATCGAACGAATTCTATGAAGTAATTCTAATTTTATGCCAAAAAGTTGCATTTGTTAAAGTTTGGCTTTCTTTTGTTGTTGTGCATTCAAACAAGCTTTCAGTACCGCAGACCATGACGTTTCGAGTTCGACTAGGAATGATCTAACGTACTATGTAAACGTCTGAAACCATTTTGTCAACAATTTGATAAAGAAATTCCACATAATCAGTCAAGCCTTCACATTCATGGCAAAGAGTATCCGTAGGTTTTAAATAGACACGTAACTCTTTTTTACGAATTTCAAGGAAAATATCTTCATAGTCCACAGCAGTATAGAGCAATGTCTTGTTTTTGCAACCTCTCACTTGTTTGAGTTTGCAGAAAAGTTTGGATAAGGCACACCGCTTCTATCAAGGGCGGTAAAGAACTCTCCTAGCCTTTGAGGAGCAAATAGGCCATCAGAAAGATGTCTCACAGCGTAATCGTATAAGGGGATACCTTGGGTTTTCTAGAGAGGGTTTTGATTCTTAATAGTCTTTTTAACCGAAAGAAGCAGTAGTTGGCAAGAGTTGTTCTCCGTTTTCCGTGTCTATAGCGGATTGTAGGTAGACGAAAACCTGTACTACCTCGAATTTATGTCTCTCTATTGCGATGTTTTGTCCAATTCGTCAATGTGCTCTGTCCCTGTTTGATGACAACATATACTTCGTTTTGCCCTCATAAACCATCAAGCACATTCACCTCTTTCATCCTTGACGTAAGCGCACGGAAGAGGTGAATGTCATCCGCGTAAGCGAGACAGTTTTTTTTGGTCATACTTTTAAAAGATTATTCCTCTGGGGTTGCGACCTTTGAATTTTGTTCTATCTTTTCCTGTATTATGTTTAAGAAATCGCATAACTGTTTTTTGCCTTGTTGAAAGCCTTTCTCGACATCAAAGGTCTCGGTGAGTCCTTTACCGACGACCTTGACGGAGAAGCGTGAATTCTCTAAAGTCATCCTGGACAGTCGTAGGAGTTTTGCAAGGATGCCAAAACTTGACATGGCTCTTTAAAAATCGTCTCTTTAAATACTACCATACGGGGCCTTCATATCGATAAAATGTTTATATTAGAAGACCTGCAGTAATGTGAAGATTTGGTGTAGTGTGGGCTTTTCTGGTCTAAATGTGGTATTGATAAAATCGTTGACGTGGGCATAAAAGCGACCTTTAGAAGGTTTATTTCTCTATAATTAGA
Source organism: Melanostoma mellinum (assembly GCA_914767635.1). Taxonomy (NCBI): domain Eukaryota; kingdom Metazoa; phylum Arthropoda; class Insecta; order Diptera; family Syrphidae; genus Melanostoma; species Melanostoma mellinum. The sequence goes on from OU612059.1 coordinate 75,366,854, forward strand.
GCAATAGTGAGATTCTCACTTATTTACGATACTGATGCTAAATTTATCGGGCATGCTTCTTTCTGCCATATCATACAAATGTATGCTCCTTTCCAACTGATCTGTAGATGCCTCGAAAAGATCGGGGTCAAGGTCATCTGTACCTGCAGTTTTATTTGGTGTAGGTTTGCATAGGGCATTCAGAATGACACCGGAATTAGTGTCTTTACCGACGCTAAGAAGTCTTCACAAGCGAATGCGATTCTGTCACTATGATTCCGTGCTGTTCTGTATAGGCTTAAGTTCGGGATCTGCCACCCCGTTAAGATCTTCTTACGGGTTGCTTTCAAATTTCACTCCCATCACGGCATCCGAGTGAGAACCAGAACAACTGAGGTTGAGATTCTGATTGCTTGAAGGTATTGCTGCCAAAGTATAATCTTGGCAGATTCAAGGATAGCTTAAGAGATATACTCAATTGAAAGAGGCATCGGCTATGTCCATTTCCCATCTTGAAATCCTCATCAATCAAAGTTGATCACTTGCATAGTTCTTACACCAACAATATTGAAAGAGAGTGTCTTGCGATGATCACAACATGGCCAGTAATTAGTTGACGTATGATTGATTTGGGTATCCCCATGTACTTTTTTGAATTTGGGGATGCGTCAAGCGTGTACTACTAACAATAACATTCAGCCTCGCAACAAACTCGATAATTCTAAGTCTGTTTTCGGAGGTATAGTAATGAAATGATTTGCCTACCGATAGTGATTTCAATGATGTCCTCCTTCCACAGTTTTGCATTAGAATCGTCAAGGATGGTTTTCAAGTCATGTCTAGGGCATATCTCATATATTTTTTCGAGGAGCTTATAGAAAGAGTTTTTGGAATTATCGTCTTTATTCTCTTAGGCACATATTAAGCTAATGTTGGCTAATTTAGCCTTGATGTTGATTGTCATAAAACGCTCATTGAACGGAATTAATCAAAGTCGAACTTAACGATACACCCGCACCCAAATAAGCTTTGTTTCTGTTGTCTATAGCTGTCGGCATAGTAGATGTCGCTCTTTTTCATCTTCCTTATGACACTCTTATTCCATCGCCGCACATTTCAGATAGCGGTTATGTCTGAGTTCAGGGCTTCCGCAAATTTTCCGGCTGCCCTTAGTTCTTTAAAAAGTCCTGAGGTCAGAAAGACACAATCAAATAACTTTCTGGTCTCCATCGATCCCTCAGCTCTTACAACAAAACACAAAGTACAATTTTTAATGTAAAACACATACTTTGACATCTTACACTACATAACTATTTGCAATGCTATACTTATCTTTGATGGGCTAACAATGGCGCAATGGTGAGCATGTTTGCCTGTTAAGTAAGGCTTTACAGGTTCCAATCCAAACGTTTTCCAACGGATATCAGCTTTCGCGAGGTTTTAGTAAGTCCTTCGATAGTAAATTCACTGCCATGCAAAGCGCTTTCCAATCAGCCGCTCGGAATCGGCAAAATATTGTAAGTTCCTTCCATTCCTCACAAGAAGTGATTGTGAGAAATCATCTAGGCCCCAGGGTTACTCGTTCTGTTGCACCACCCCATTAATTAATTTATTTATACATACTTATTTTTATCTTTATTAAGTCTTTGGTGTATGCAGAACTTGAGCAGAGGGTTTTCGACATAACAAAGATCATCAAACACACAAAGCTTTTTTGGTTTGTCATAAACGGTAGTCACACAACTCGAATGTGGAATGCTTTGCCAGACTCTGTTTTTCCCCAGTATTACGACTCAAAAAAGTTTAAAAGCAATGTGCATCGGTGTCTCCTATTAAATCCTCTCCTATTTTCCTAAAAGCTCGTTTTGTGTCTTAAAACATTTTAAGGATTACCGCACTCCACCCCTTTCAGATTTCAGTCTTACGAGAAAACATTCACCGTGCTTTCATTTTGTTAATTTTTTTCATCGTTACATAAAATATTTTGTTTAGCTCATATGAATTGCATTAGCAGATCAACACTTTCCCTTCTCAAGCACCAGACACGTGCCCTTTACTGAATTAATTATTCATCAAAATGAACTCCATTCCACACACATATGTATTACTGTTCAAGTTTCATCTCAGCCATCATATCAATCGTCTTCTTCACTTGAGATGACTACTCCATAAAATCGTAAACGTATAACATGCGGTTAAATCAAAGTTAAAAGACAATAAATAAAGTAAGTACACCTTTGTAGAACATGAAAAACAAAACGTAATAATAAATAAATTGAAAAAATTCACACTGATGATGCCCGAGGATGCCTGGTATTGGCATCCAACCCATAAGGCATACAACACAGTGCCGTTTTCTGTTCTTTATTAAAGAGGAACTGAAAACCTCATCAGCATTTATTAACGTGGACAAAGCGTACGGACTGGGCTTTGATATAACTACACACTTACCACTCCTCATTCCTCAACCATTCCTCGCCAGCAGCGACGCATTGGTTAAAAGAACACGATGGCTTTGAAGCAGTTTATGTTGTGTTGTGCTTTGTGCCGGAGACGGAGACGTATACGCGAACAGGTAGGTCATTCCCACCTATTCATCCAAATTATATTTTACCGTTTCATTGGCTTGCGTTCTTGATTATTGAATTGGCCAACAACTGTCCGTCTTCGCTGGCTTCACATTCAGAGTATGAAGACATCGGTCACTGATTATATCTTTTAGTTATTCTCGAATTCAAGAAGTGTGATGAGCGTCCACCGCCGCGGAAAGTGAAACCTTTACAAGAGAAAAAAAAAATAATAATAATAAAAATCTGTGCTGAAGTGTCTTGTCAAATTAGCCTCGCATAAAAACAAAAACAAGTTCAATTAATTTAACGCGAATTTCTTCCTGAAAGAATTTCTTCGAAATTTCTATTCAACAAAATAAATTTTAGGTAAAAAAAAACGTTGGGGTTATTCTGTTAGTGTGATTTGACGGTATGATGATTTATTGTTCAGAAAGTAGAAAAAAAAATACTGCAAGGATAACAGAATCAGTTTCAAAATTTCTGAACGAAGCTGCATCTGAGTTTGTGGAATAGTTGAGAATAATTACAAACAAGTTCTTTCCAAAATACAATGTCCTTACGCAGGATCTTATTTCCATCAATAGGATCTACACTAGCAGTTTAGGTTGTGTGTGAAGAAATTCGAAGTCCAATTACCGAAAGTTAAGCTTATTTCGCGGCTTGGATTCTGTAACTTTAAAAAAACCATCGTCTCAATTCAAGGTAGTAAAAAATGTATTCAAAATGCAGAAAAAGTCACCAAAACTTATAAGACGATAGATTACGAGGTTACATGAAACAATCTTTTCGACTATAAACGATTGAACGACAATTGGCCTCAAGCCCAGACTTTGTCCTTGAAATGACAAAATACAAAACGTGAGCCGAAAAATTCAACACAAGTGGTTTGATTGGGAGCTGGGGGCAACGGGACAGTAAAATAGATAATAAACATTTGCAGCGAGTTCGATTCCTGTCTTCAGACGCTCTGAGTCTAAATCGACATGGGAGACTCTTTCAAGAATACTATAACAAATAACAAATAATCAAATTTGAAAGCTGCAGATGTCTACAGTTATCTGGATACCTATCCTGTTCCATTTTCAAAACCAAATCAGTGTTTGGCGAAAAGAAAAACTCATAAGATGTCATTAAATCTGGAACGTATTACGAAATAATGGTTCCATTCGAGATATTGACCTAAATTCCAATGAAACATCTGCATTCATTGCAATTCAGGTGATTTCTTTAACCACAACTGCTCTTCCACAGTAATTTCACTGTGCGGACGTGAGACAACTTGAATTGGCATTGGCATGAGTTCATGACGAGCCACACCTCAATGTGCAGTTCTTTGACATTCAACTTCGTCTTGTTAATTTTTTTCTTTTACACATTTCTTCAACGAGACACATAATTTAGGAAAGAAAATTATTTTGTTTTCACACTACGAAGCGGTATTTGGGTGGAATTAGTCAACCAATTCTCTTAAGCTTTTGAATTCAAAAATTTAATTTTTTTTTTCGAAAAATCGAAAGCAAAACAAAGTCAATGCATTTTTGTTGAAAAAACAAGACTTAACGTAGATAAATATCCTTATGAGTTTGGAAATTCTTGAACTTTCAAATTACGAGTATCAGCTCAGTGGTAGAGTAATAAGAACAAACCTAAAACTTAAAAAATACTGTAAGATCAAAGATCCGATTGAAAACAGTTAGTCAAATCGATTCCTAAATTGTTCCATGTTTGCGAGATAAACTATTTCTATCCTAGATTTACAAAAGCTTAAGCTAATTTTCAACTGTAATTCACAAGTTAGTTTGCGAATTGTGAATTGGAAAATATTCAAGCTAGCTTATGAATTGAAAATTTTCCAATTCATAACTCGCAAACAGTAGCTTGTGAATTAAATATTTTTCAAATCTGAAGATAACTATTAGCTTAAGGCTTACGTTTTTCTTAACCATAAATTCGCAATTCGCAACCACAGACTAGATATAACAAGAGGGTAAGCCTCACACACACAACGGCATTTGTTCACAATGTGATTTTACAAACACAACTTTATATTTAGCCCAATACGTATATCACAGATAGATCTCGTGTTACAAAAACAACAATGTAAACTAATTGAATTTGCGGGGCAAGAGAGGTAATTGTTTTCCCTCTTGTTCTTTATTCCACTATAAGCTCGCAACCCTGCTGTATCCTAAGTGTAGCTTTAGCTTATACGCAAAATACATACATTTCTCAAATCTCTCAAGTGGTGAGGGATGAATCCATAACTGATCGCACCTTCGGATTCGACAAGTCATTAAGAGTATGTCTACCTAGAGGCTCGATATGAGCAGAACCTTAACTACGGATTCTAAATCGATTCCTCAAGATAGGCACCAAGCCATAGCTTACTAAGTTTGTCAGCAGCGATCTAAGAAATATCTTCCGATTTCCAGTCAGTATACCTACATTAAAAGAGCTTTACTAGGATGTGGAGAAGAGGTCTCTTCAAAAAGGTATTTGTCATGTGATAGTGACTAAGTGCCAACGTTCTGCTGGGAAATGTTCTTTTGGCATCGTTTCTCGCGACCACCACAAGCTAGCTAAATAGTTTAGACTTGTGTTGAACAGTTAAGGTCGTCACTAGGTTCGTTAGTTGAGCTTTCCCCAGGGTTGACCCAGGTATTCTTGACAACCCTATGAGTTGTCAAAAAAAAACCTGGGTTTTCCTGTCCTCAAAAAACGCTAAACAACAAATCACCACACATCCCTGTCGTTTAAAAAAAAAAATACATGGCATTTGACAGCACTCAACTCGCCACAGCAAAAACCTATGGCGAGTTGAGGGAAAACCTAGGTCAATCCAAGGGCTCAAAAAACACTCATTTTGACATTCAGGGCAACTTAAGGTTTCTCAAAAAACGCTTTGTAGCGACCCCAGGGCGACCCTAGGGCTTCAACGAACAAACATACTGTTTTAATGATCTCTACTGATTGGGATAGATTAAAATCAAAAAATGAGATGTCGCAGCAAAGCAATCGGGACCTAACGCAATTCAAGGACTTACAGTTTTAAAGCAATTCCGAACGACTAATTTCGGCAGTGTGTAATTTAATTCCTCTCGGAGAACTTGCCAATTCCTCGTGAAAGGCGATACTGCATAAAAATGATGTTTCAGGAACTCGAACCATTACGCCATGGGCACCATTGGCGATGGGCTAGTCCCCATTTATTTTACAAAAAGGACTCGAGAGGGTTCCATTCTAAGCTGTCAACAGCAAAAAAAAAAAAAAAAACATCACAACAGAAAGGATTTCATATCATTATAATTAATTCAATAGTTCAAGCCCTGGGTTTGCCTTGGGGTTGCCAGAAAGCATTTGTTGGAAGACCTCATCTCGCCCTCTTAAATAAGCTCTGGGTTTTCCCTGAACGGGAGCAAGATCAAGTTATCAAATAGCATATATTAAGTTGTGTTCGTTGAAGCCCTAAGTGTGCCCTATGTACGCCACAAAGCGTTTTTTGAAAAACCTCAGTAATCCCTGAATTTCAAATTATGTGTTGTTGAGCCCTGGATTTGCCCTCAAGTCGCTGTGATCTAATCAACAAAGAAGAATCAGAGATTCAACTGCGGAAAGGTAGTGTTATTTCGTGCTCAAGCTAAATTAGACTGCGAGCCCTCGACCACAGAGTCAACTCGTATACCCTTTGCCTGAGACACCCTCAAATTTTTTCTGTCATAAAGTTAAAGATAGCGTCTGATTCGAATTAAGTGCTAGATCTGACTCCAATTGAGTTGCATTAGGTTCGTTCGTTGAACTTTCCCCAGGGTTGACCCAGGTTTTCTTGACAACCCTATGAGATGTCAAAAAAAACTGGGTTTTCCAGTCCTCAAAAAACGCTAAACCACAAATCACCACACATCCATGTCACTAAAAAAATACATGCCATTTGATAGCCCTCAACTCTTAGTTAATTAATAGGGTGGCGCAACAGAGCGAGGAGCCCCTGGGCATAGCGCATTTCTCACAACCATGCCTTGTGAATGAATGGAGGGGACCTACAATTTTCTGCCGGTTCCGAACGGCTTTTTGAGAAAGCGCTTTTCATGGCTATGAATTTACTAACGGAGGACTTGCCAATTCCTCGCAAAAGGCGATACCCGTAAAAAAAAACAGTTTTGCCTCTGCTGGGATTCGAAACTCGAACCTCTGGATTAGCAGGTGGACATGCTAATCGAGGTGATGCTAAGGCGAGTTGATGGGAAACCTAGGTCAGCCCCAGGGTTAAAAAAAACACAGAGTTTAACATTCAGGGCGACTTTAGAGTTCTCAAAAAACGCTTTGTGGCGACCCCAGGGCGACCATAGGGCTTCAACCAACAAAGCTATATTACTTCCATTTCATCGTCAATTTGTTGTCGAATGCGATTTGAAAACAATTTTCAAAAGTAAACGTGTTAGCTATTTTTGAGTTTGTAATAGTTGAGTGTGTTGAAAACTTCCTCCAAAACTGGGTAATAATTTTACTATATTAATTGCCACCGAAGTGAAAACTACATTTGGAAAATTGGAAATAATTTTTAGTTCAATTAAGACGCCATCTTGGATTTCATCACAAAAATAGCTGACTACTCTGTAATATATTCTCAGGTATTGGCTGTAGCGAGTTCAGGTAATGAACAGAATGGCATGTACCCATTTTACCACAAATGAAGGGGATGTGTAGTGAATTTGTGGTTAACGGTTTTTTGAGAACCATTTTGTTTTTGGAAAGGAAGCTCTAATCAGCAATGAGTAAAGTTCAACAAACGAACCTAATAGTCGCGCATTCCCAAATAATATATGCTATGCTATGCTCAACAAAGTCAAGGACATGAACGACGTAACCTACTACAATGTCACTACCAGCGTTGAAATTCAATTTAGTACCACAGATTTCTTCGAAATCATGAATTAAATTGACAATGCTGATGACTTGTTCATTGATATTCAATTTAAGGGCTCTTAGTTTATCTCTGAACCACAAACCTTTCAGTTTGCACAAAACTTTGTTCTGGCATTTAGGGCGCAGCACAGTTTGTAAATTTTTCAAATTTTTCTTTATAAAATTCCAAAAATTTGCAATCAAAATTTAGAGAAAGCTTTTACATAAACCACAACAATCGTTATTTCCGTGGTTATCAATTTATTCGATAATTTCTCTACTTCAAATACAAAGAAGAATAAAATCAAAGAAACAATAATGCCTAATTTGACATGATGAAATCGTTATTTAACATATTAATACCTCTGCATTAGTTATTCTTTACCATTTCTCTTTTCTCCCACAACCGCACATAACACAAAAACCATATAACCTCATGAACCGAGATCGTATGAAAGTGAAACTCGATTCTTTTTTTTGATGACTTGATGATCAATGCAAATTAAATCTGAAAGATCTTAACACATTATAACAAAAGCGACAATATTGTGGTATTCAGGCTATTTCGATTTCATCTCGATTATTTGACGAAAGTCATAATTTCAGACACACACATTTATATCGTTGATAGGAGAGAAATTCAAATTGATTTGTTTGCATTTTGGTGAATAACACTTTCTTTATGCGAAAGAATTTTTATTTGTAGCTGAAGCTTTTGGGGATTTTGGGAGCAAATAGTTTGCGGAATTCATATTGAGTCATCCTGAATGTGTGTCAACAATCATTCCGTGCATAAGTAGGTGCTGATGCCGTTCAGTGGACATATTTTGGGAGCAATTGAGCTTACATTTTTCATCTTCCCAGGCCGGTAAAGTGTCATGTGTGGGCTTAAACCAAACTCAACAACTCTCACTGGTCTGCTTGATTTATTCTTCTTTATGTAACCTTAACAACTTCTTGGCTCGGTCGTAAATTGAACATTAAAGATCTTCCAGCTTACATAACACACAGAGTAGACATCAAGACAAATCTAACATGATTTTCAGATGCCCTTGCGAAAGAGAAATTAGAAAATTTACAGAGGTATTCAGACAGACAGACGGCCGCTCCTAAAAAAAAAAAAAAACAATGTGAGCCCAATAAAAGTTTGCCACTGAAAATCCATATTCAAACTTATCGAAAGCTTGGCCATGATGTTCGGAGAAATGCCTAATTCAATTCTCCGCACGATGTACACAAACGTTATAATTTTACTTTGTCTGTCTATGAGAATGAAAGTTATTTTAATGTAAATTAGGCACTAATGTGGTCAAGTTAAAACATAAATTAATTTCTCTTTGTAGGAAAACAAATAATTAATTAAAAATCAACATGAAGAAGTGGAGCTTGGCTATTTGTGTGATACTCGCTTGCGCCAACTATGCGGATGCTTTGACTACCATTCGCAAAGAAGTGAGACGCGGTGATAAAATATCAGACTCCTTCAAACAACTAGACCTTCCTGAAGCTGAAATCGATCCAAATATTGGGCCAACAAATGCTGAGGAAGTTGTCGGTGAAGTCGCTGAAACCGCTGAAGCCGCTGCATCAGCCGTAGACGGGAATGCAGAGACTGCTGTGTCTGCAGCCGAAAATGAGATATCACCAGCTGTGTCGGATGCAGTTGAAGCTGTATCGACAAGCCCAGCTTTGACAGAAGAAACAAATCCAGTGAATGAAGATGACCCAAATCAGTTGAGCAAGTACTGCAAATGTTCGGACACACACTGTGATTGCTGTCGCAACTTCCAGTTGCCAATTTTGCCAGTTCGAGGACCTGGTTGTGCGAAAATAACCTACCTTGGCAATGAGAGGATGTCTGTGTCTATTAAATACGGAGATATTGTTCTAGCTACTAGAACTATTTCAGGTTTGTTGTACAATATACCCATTGATGGAAAAAGAAAAAAAAAAAACTCTTATAATTTAGGAAAGAAAGCCAAACCAATTTGTATTAGTCTACCAGGAGGTCTCTCCAAGTTTTGCGGAAGAGTTTATGGCTTGTCGAAGGGAAAAGATGACTTCAAGGCCTGTCTAGGACTTGAACTTCGTGCCGATGAAGAGGTCGAGGCATCTCTGAGAGTATCGTGTTTCAAATTTGGTGCTAAGGGACTACAAGTAGCTGAAGCTGAACCTTTGCCCGAAGTTCCCAAGGAGGAGGAGGAAGATGACGACATTTTCGGTTTCGGCGCTGGTAAGTTCATTGCAATTAAGGGTGAAAATAGATTTCATAAAAAAAAAAAAAATATGACAGGAGGTGGCAGTGATGATGATTACGACGACGAAGACGATGAAGAAGATGAAGACGAAGTCGAGGACGATGATGATGAGGTCGCCGGTGCCGCAGCTACAGACGATGCTGACTATGATGGCTTTAGCTTTCTAGGAAGTGGATTGTTAGACGAACTTGATGATTCTGAGGAAACCAGTAGTAGTCCAGTACAAGCTACACGCAACGAACGAAATGATTTAGCACAAAGTAAGGACGAAGAAGGAACACCTTTGGCAGGAGAGAGCGTTGCTGAATCAACAACAGTTGATGGTGCAACAAAACCAAAGCCAGATGGGACCAAAGTAAAGAAGAACAAAAAGAAGAAGAAGAAGGCTGATGAATCTAGTTTAGCTTTTGACATCCTCAATGGCATCCTAGACTTTTTCAACTAGATTGCCATCAAACGACAGAATCTTCACTTAATTTTTTTTAGTGTATATACAGTTTTTAAAGTTAGATTAAGGTTGTAATTTATTTATTTATTGACACTTACCAAGTAATAAAAAATGTGAAGAGTAATTGAAGAATCGAACGATATGATTTTATTATATTTTGCGAAAAGAATGTTCCGCTGGCCAACTTTTTCACTTTTTCCGCGGATGCAGATGCTTGAGATAGTATCTATATAAAAAGTATGAAATGAAATAACATAGTAGTATATTATAAAATTTTTATTGTAACTGAAATCAGAAACAGGAGAAAGCCAAGCCGGTTGTGCAGAGGCTCGTAAAACAAACCTGCACTACTATAAATAATAGTTCGCTAGGAACACTGCCTGATAGAGTAGATAAAAAGCGTCGGTGATAGTGTCTTGAATTCTTGTCAATGAACACTTCACCTTTTAAGAGGATTTTCATTAACATTGACTCTTTTATAAGAAAGTGATTCTTTATTCGGTACAGTTTCGGTGCTATCACATTCAAGTATTTTTTGGCGCTCATCTTCCATGGAGGAATCTAACATCATAGCAAGGTCGTTCTTTAACCATGGCTTCCTGAAGAAACCTGTGCCTATTTACTAAACCCCTGGAAAGTGAAATAAGCTTAATCTCCGCACGAATCTCCCTATATGTCCTATTGGTCGATACTCTTTCCCGTGGAAACTGTAATTTTCATCCTCTAAGCTCTGTCGGAATTGCCGGAAACGGCATTCTCAGTATTATTTGTCATCATCAAAATGTCTTCTTAACATTCTTCCTCAGTAACCTCAGTAATTTTGTGCTTGTAGTGAGAATCTATTAACGTTTTTCAATGACGAAAAGTGTTAATCTTTTCCCATTTTCCATGTTTCACTGAAAAAAGTGTAAATCCGGAATTACTCTAAACGCCAAAGCTCTACTCATATTTGGTTGGGGAAGTGGTAGGGTTGTGGCATTAGCCACGGAAATATGCTGACCCACGGTCAGCGTAGAAATTGGTGGCTTCATCGTTGGCTGGTATTATTTCTTCGTTCATCACGCTTAGGTATCTTGGCGCGGGGTGTTGGTCCTCACTGATGGTCATCCTTCTCACCAAATGATTCGAGTGGCTGTTGATATCTGCAACCGTTTTCCTTACTGTCAATAACACGTATTGATCTAAGGGCATCACTTTGGCTTTCTCGTACACAAGCTGGTTGCTGTAGTATCTTTGGCGCTGGTGGTTGAAAGTGAGGCCGGTGCAGAGTCTCAGAATTTTCCTTTCGAAAAGTAGGAGATCCTTCATCGCTGTCTTTGAGATGGCAAACCAGATTGGGCTGCCGTAGTTGATGACGGGTCTCAGCAGTTGCTTGTACATCAGAAGTTTCGTTGTCTGACTTAGTCCTGTTTTTCTTCTCATCAAAGTATAAAGTCGGTCGAAAGTGAAGTTGGCCTTCTTCAGTACAGCGCGTGAGTGCGGGTTAAATCTAAGCACCTCGTTAAAGTTGAAACCTAAAGAGAGAAAGGAAAAAATTATTTTTATTAGCGGAGCTGGAAAATTTAGTAGGTGCGGAGTTTATGGATGAGAGCATCAATCCATACACTGTCGAATGCTTTTTCGACATCAAAAAAGCAAGCGGCGGTGACCCGATGGCTGTTGAAGGCTGCGGTGACTTCATTATGCATTTTCATTAACGGATGTAGGGTTGAATGCTTTTCCCGGAAGCCGAACTGCATGTCTGGGATGATGTTATTTTCCCGGCAGAACTTCTTTAATTTCCTGAGTAAAAGCTCCTCCAGGAGCTTACAAAGGTTGTTTAGTGTAGGGAGATGGGCCTGTAGTTGACGATGAGATTCCGATCGCCTTTTTTTGGAATCGCCACTATCTTGGCCGTTTTCCTTTTCCCGGGAAAGTAGCTGTTGTTGACGCAATTATTCATTATGATATCCAGGAATATCATCACTGTCTGTGGGAGCCTCTTCAGGATGAAATTAGAAACATTGGAAAGTCCTGTTGACTTCTTGGGCTTGTAGCTGTTGATTATTTCTGCAATTTCTTCCGGATTGTACAGGTTTGGACAGTTGACTGGGTCACTGGTGTTGCTGAAAGTGGTTTCATCAGTGTTGGGCCCAAGGGTCAGTTGAACGGATGTTTTGATTTCGTCCAGAAAGTCAGGGTCATCGGTTGGTGTGGGCACAAATTTGCCTTCAAAATGTTTTGCGAACGCTTCCGCTTTCCCCTGATTGGTTTTAGCATCTCCTTCGTTGGTTGTGATGACTTCCGGGATTGAATTCTTACAACCAACTATCTTGTTGATTTTTTTGAACACATCTCGTTCAGGTTTTATTTCTTGTAGCCTCTTTTGGATTTCAGCATCATTGTAGTGACGGATCGCATTCCGAAACATTATAGGTTTGTTTGTTGAAGCCCTAGGGTCGCCCTGGGGTCACCTTAAAGAGTTTTTTGAGAAACCCAAGGTCGCCCTAGATGTCAAATTGAGTGTTTTTTGAGCCCTAGGGTTGACCTAGGTTTGCCATAAACTCGCCCTACCTTTTTGCTGTGGCGAGTCGAGAGCTGTCAAATGACATGTATATTTTTTTTAATGACAGGGATGTGTGTTGATTTTTGACTTAGCGTTTTTTGAGGACTGGAAAACCCAGTCTATTTTACTATCGACCTACAAATGTTTGTATTTTTTTTCCAGGGTCTCAAACACGATTTTTCAAAACTTAAAATTTAGACCATAGTCGTCAGACTTTAAGGGATCCAGGTCAAGTTTGAACTCCAAATATATATGAAGATGTTTGAATTTTGAGCTGAAAACGTGTATCACAGATAGATTTCGTATTAGTTGTGTACGTTTATTCGTGTGCAAGACAAACTCAAATTACTTAGTAAAAAGTCACTTGATATGGTGTGCTGTAATACAGCCCCTGGGTCAACCCTAGTTGAAGTTGAACAAACGAACCTATCAAATGCTGATAGCTCAGTTCAGACTGAAGAGCTAGTTTGCACAGACTTGTTGCATGTTGGATAGTTTTTTCTCTTCTTACTTACTTTCATTATCACCAGTATCTATAAGTATATGTTATCATAGCAGAAGTTATGACTTAACTTATAGCTTTTTCCTTTGATTTAAAGATTTACTCGTTTTGTGAAAAGATTCAATCCTTTTCCATTTTTCATTGAAAAGAAAAGAAAAAAATCCTTTGTTGCTCTAATCGCCAAAGATCTACTCCTATTTTGTTGGGAGATCTTCTCTGCATTCACTCACATAATAGGTTTCTTCGTTGAAGCCCTGGGGTTGCCCTATGGTCGCCACAAAGCGTTTTTTGAGAAACCTAAATTCACCCTGAATGTCAAATTGAGTGTTTTTTGAGCCATAGGTTTGCCATAGGTTTTCCCCAAACTCGCCCTAGCTTTTTGCTGTGGCGATTTGAGGGCTGTCAAATGGCATGTATTTTTTTTTTTAATGACAGGGATGTGTGGTGATTTGTGGTTTAGCGTTTTTTGAGGACTGGAAAACCCAGGTTTTATTGACAACTCATAGGGTTGTCAAGAAAACCTGGGTTAACCCTGGGGAAAGTTCAACGAACAGACCTAATATGCAAAAGTATTTATTCTGTCAAACGTTAAGTGGAAAATAATTTGACTATTAAAAATTTGCAGAGCCAGTGTTTGTTTTGAAAAATTGGTATAAAATAATAGGAAACGAATAAATAAGTTAAGCTTATGTGTTTTTCTGGATAAAACAAATTACAGAAAATGAAAATGTGAATTCTTATGTGTTAACATCAGTGTAGCTTAAAATACCAGGAACCAAGAAGAAACCCTCATGTTTTACATGAAATTCACATTTCCAGTTATGTCAGTGCCTTTTCTAAACTTCTAAAAATATTTAAAAACCATCCAACAAGTCTTGGACAGGCGCACAATGGGGCCGACTGTATGGAGAGCGTGCCCAAAATGCAAAATTGAGAATGATTGTTTTGTCCAAACCAAATATTTTTTTGCAAAGTCGACAAGATTGTCTATCAACCGGTAAAATTTGAAGGTCAAAGAGATTTTAGGTCAAAAGAAAATCAGTGTTGAAAATTGTGTTTTAGGCCAAAAAAATTTGTGTTGTTATTTAGAGGTCGATTTAAAATGCAATAAAAATCTTTTCGCGTTGAATTACGCAAAGTTGCAATATGTCATCGATTGGTCAGTGTCAGTAGATAATAAAAACGTATTTTGTTAGCATCAAAAACAAAAACCATGGAAATAGAAACAAAAAGCGGACAAATTTGTATAAAATATTCAAATAGACTTTTTTCCAATTTGCACACTGGCCTTTTAAAACTAAATATGCAGTCTTATAGTGCATACCTTCTTTTAATAAAAACATAAGTTAGAAGTGAAAGCCTCTCGTGCACTTTGGAAAAAAATGTGTTTTTACATTTTTGTTCGCTTTTTGGTTTCTATTTCCATGGCTTTTGTTTTTGATGCTAACAAAACACGTTTTTATTATCTACTGACAATGACCAATCGATGACATATTGCAACTTTGCGTAATTCAACGCGAAAAGATTTTTATTGCATTTTAAATCGACACAACACAAATTCCTTTGACCCAAAACACAACTTTCAACGCTGATTTTCTTTTATCCTACGATCTTTTTGACCTTCAAATTTTACCGGTTGAAAGTCAATCTTGTCGACTTTGCAACAAAATATTTGGTTTGGAAAAAGCAGTCATTCTCAATTTTGCATTTTGAGCACGCTCTCCATACAGTGGGCCCCAGTGTGAGGCGGTCGTTTAAGGGTTCCAAATAATTGTACAGTGTGAACTGCTCTGTTAAGACAAGTATGCATTGCAGAAAAAATGAATGACTGCGTGAACACAATGCAAACGCATACGCATACGGAGCCGGAGCCGCAAGAGCTAAACTGCGTGAACACAATGGGAGCCGCAGACGCAATACGCAGCCGGTGCTGAAAGAGCTGTCAAACTGTGTCGTACGTGTTTTTTAAAAACTGCACACAATGCAGCTGGACGTCGTACGTGTTTTTTGACATAAAGTCTGTATTGATGTCAGCTGACTGCATGAAATCTAATTTACGAATATATCAAATTTGAGTTTGTGAAAATAAAATAAAAGCTAGAATGGAAAGAGAAAATGAAGAGACGGTTTTTTTGATGGGATTTGTTATCTGGCTTTACAATATTTCAAAGAAAAAAAACGAAGATGGTGGGTACGACCATTGTACCAAAACAGAAAAACCGAAGGATATGAAACTAAAAATTCAATTCCTCAGATATGTTTTTCCACTCCTTGGCTTTCATTTTAACATTTTTATAATTTCTGTTACACAAATTCCATAACATCTCTCGGCTTCGCACTGCTTCAATAATTTTTTCCGACTCGTCCATCTTCTACCGCCTTTAAAACCAAAACAACTTTATTGAGTACGCACGTAAAAGTTAAAAGTTAGCCAACTCTTCCGTCTGCGGCTTGCGGCGCGTAGTGCGTTGCGTATGCATTGCGTTCACATCAATGGATTTGCTACTTTTTAATATTTTGACAGTTCTTGCGGCTCCGGCTCCGTTGCGTATGCGTATGCATTGTGTTCACGCAGAAAATCAAGTTAACTTGTCCAGCTCCGTCTACCGTCTTGCGTTGTTGTTGTATTCGCTTGTATTTAATGTTTTGACACGTCTTGCGGCTGCGTCTCTGCAGCCATTGTGTTCACGCAGTGAAACGAATTACAAAGTGGATCTACTGTAGAAACGAATGAAACACAAACTTTTCTCAAACAAATCCATATTCAATCGAATTTAAACTCAACTCGGTCTCAGTTCCAAATAAAAAATTGAGATTTGGCGTCACTTATTTCCGTTTTTGTTGTGACAGTAGAGATAACGGGATAACGGCGTTCAACGTCAACAACATCAGAATCAGATCATCATACAACAGCACCAAAAAGTAAATTTCTTCGTATATTTTGAAAATTATTTCATAGTTCTAAAACAAAATTATTAATTAGATTGTAGCCGAATTACACTAATCGTAATTATGAACCGCAAAGGAAAGAAAAAACTATCCTCTTTGGAGCAGATGACATCTCAAGACTTTCAACTAGACTCATACGCCCATATTGATGTATTCAGCCACCTGATTAAAGATACGGTTCGAACAAATAGTTTCCGTGAAGTTATCTACCGAAACAAGCATCTTTTTAAGGGTAAAACGGTTCTCGACGTTGGATGTGGCATTGGTAATCTATCCCTGTTTGCAGCAAAAGCTGGCGCAGCACGTGTTATAGCGGTAGATAGTTCGATGGCAGCTTTATACGCAAAGCAGGTCGTATTGGACAACAAATATGAGAAAATTATAGAAGTGATACATGGAAGAATTCAAGATGTCGATCTTAAAATTAAACCTAAATCTGTTGACATCATAATCTCGGACTGGATGGGGTATTGCCTTTTCTATCAATCAATCATAGATGCTATCATATTTGCACGCGATAAATGGCTCAAACCCGGCGGATTAATTTTCCCTGATAAGGCAAGATTGCATGTAGCTGCTATTGAGGACCATGTCCGCAAAAATGATAAAATCGATTGGTGGAACAATGTTCACGGCTTCAATATGAAAGCCATACGACAGTTCGCACTGTGTGAGCCTCGATTTTACACCGTTCACCCTGACCAAGTTGTCACATCATCATATCTCTTAAAAGTTATCGACATGAATACGATAACTTTAGACGATATAGCCTTCCTAACGCCATTTATAATAGAAACAAACCGGAACGGACACATCGACGGCATTATGACGCATTTCAATGTAGTTTTTTCAAAGTCTCACACCCGTTTTGGCTTCAACACATCACCCTGGTCACCACCAACCCATTGGATGCAATCTGTATTCTACTTTGATCAACCCATAACCATAAATAAGAACCAGACATTTTTTGGTGCTTTCGCTCTTAAGCCAGTGGCCAAAAACATGAACAACATCGATATTTGCGTTGAAATTTTAACTGGAGAACCACTGCAGATAGTCGGTGATATAAAAAGTTCACTCAAGCACCGAAGCTTGCTAACTGAAACGAACGAAAAGACTAAAATGAAAACTTGATGCTAAACAGTGGTGTGACTTGCATGGGGCATTGATTTTTAGTAACTAGGCTGTTTAGAAATGATCAATGATCAGCATGCATTGAATTCAATAATTAGCTGTGAATATGTATATAATTACTATGTACAATGAGTTTTTACTAAGTTGTATTTTTATTTTGTTTTTGTTTCCTTTTTTCTTTTTAAATAAAATACCCGTTTTCAATGAAAGCTTTGTGCTCTTTGTTCGTAAAGATAGATCCAAGGCGCGATAGGTAATATGGAAAAAGTTCGAAGGTGCCCAACTTCTTTGCCTTTTTTATCGCAAGGCGTATTAAGGTGTTCTTACCTGTTAAGGTGTGCCAAGTCCACAGTCCTCGTACTGTTGCTGTATATTGTTTTTTGATATGCAGTTCGCCCGAAAACTTAAGATGCTCCACGAGTTTGAAATTTCATTGTAACAAGACTGAATAGTTCGTTATATGCATAACCATATGATTGCTCGAACAACACATGCGATCTCGATAATAGATTTGATTTTGTTCACAGGAAATTTCCATACCCAGTTCTAACGCTAGTGTCAGTACTTGTAAAAGAGGTAAAACATTCAATTCATTTGAGTTAGACTTTTGAACTAGCATCGGGTGTTGATGATAGGACTGAAAGAGTTTTCCAAAGCCATGAGAACGCATACGAATGGCATCCTCTCATGTTTGATAAAAGGCATATTTTGCCATGTAAATAGCTGTCTGAAATTCGATATAGTATTCAATTTGATAAGAAAACAAAATGAAAATACAAATTCTGCAGTATTTTCAAGTAAAAAGATTCATCGAAGTCCTGGATCTACCAAAGCGCTGTTACAAAGCGCTTTTAAAACAGTGACTCGCCCAGAATGTAAGACAGTGTTTTTTGAACCTTGGGTTGGCCTTAAATTCGGTCTAAGGTAATAGTAGGTATAGGAAATCATCACACATCACTGTCAGGAAAATATATAATAATAATAATAATAATAATATATGTCATTTGACTGCCCTGTTCGTAACCTGAACCAGAGCAAAATTGATTGCCAACAACTCAGCCAACCAATGCTCAAAGAACACTCAAATTGACAATCAGGGCAAGTTTAGGTGTTTCAAAAAACGCTTTGTCGAGAGCAGGTCTTCCACGAAGATGTGTTTCGTGAACACATGGGGTTTGGAAGGAGTCCTTGGTCATGCCTGGGTGAAGTTCAACGAACGCAGCTAAAGAAGTGGGAGGCGAAAGTAGAGTTCAAACATCAAATAAAAAATCAAAATTGTATATGTACATCGATATAGACGTATAAAACTTAATTAAACCAACCAGAAGATTTAAATTCTTTCATCTGTGATGGTCTTCACAAAACAAAATTTCCCCATTATAAGAGGGGTTAAGAAAGTAACGGCCGGTTTCTTCACCGCGTCCCATTTTTGTATCATCAGTACAGGCACTAACTTAAGGTTTGTACTCAAATCTTTTGCGCTGCCATCTCACTTTCTAGGTCCACCTATTTTCAGATTCGCCATGAACGATCATGAATTTTACACTCAAATTATTTTCCCTGCAGTGATGAATGATGATGATGACGATGCCAAAAACAAGTAAGGAATCAATTTTTTATATGCTTCAGGATCCCGCGGGCAGCTGTGGGTGAGTACAAAAATATTTCATTTGTTGGTTCATTTAATTCTAAACAGCTAATGATAACTTTTAATTATTGCGCCTTTAATCATCTTGGAGCTCTACTTTTGCTCTAATATTGTCCACAAAATTATATTGAACTCTTCCTATTCCTATTGATACACAAAATAAATAAATAAATAGGTTACCTCAACAAGGCTGTGGAAACCTCGGTAGTTCAAAGATCTAGAATTTTATGTCGATCTCAAACGGCGAAGTAAGAAAGCTTTTTGCAAGTCACGCTCTTGTAGACCATGCCAATTCCTCGCAAAAGCATTTCCCCTTTAATTTTTTTTTTTTTAATTTTTCTGGTATTTGAAACACGAACGTACACGGTAACAGACGAAATCGCGAAATAGACATTCATAAACATAGAAACGAGATACAGAGTACCTATTTATTGAAAATTCTCATCGACGCTGGTTCCTTGGTGGAGAGCGATTTCTTACACCTCACATTACACGTATGCTATCTAATGGTGCCCCTGGCGTAATGGTTAGCATGTTTGTCTGTTGCGCGGAAGGTTCGGGGTTCAAATCCAAACAGAAAACACGTTATTTCTATGAGTATCTCATTTTTCAAAAAATTTGCAAATCCTCTGATTTTAAATTCATTGCCATGAAAAGGTGTTTCTCCATTATCCGTTCGGAATCAGTAGAAAATTGTAGGTCCTCTCCATTCTCTCACAAGGTATGGTTGTAAGAAACACTTAAGGCCCCGGTGCTCTCCACTCTGATGCGCCACCTATTTATTTATTTATTTATGGCACTTTCCATTGGACGAAAAGAACCGTCCAGGAGCGTCCAGAAGCATTCTCAAACCGTTCCATTGGTACAAAAAGATCGCTTCTCATGATTCTGAGGAGTGACAGCCGGTTCTCGATTTGAAATGAGAATCGACTCAAGAAGCACTAACACATGTTACTCAAATGTCAAAATGAAAAGTTTCTTCAAGGAATATTTTTTAAGAGCCATAGGTGTTTCACTCACACAAAGGCAATTACTTTAAATTGAACAGAAATTATTTTGGGTGTTCCATTGGTTTTTAAAATGAGTGCTTCCCCGAGTGAAACCAATGGAAAGTGCCATTAGTTGCCTACAGAACATAGGCACAGGTTACAAAAACTACAAGCAGACATGCTTAAGGGTGATAACCTTAACTTCTTATAATTCAGACTTAGGTTTTAGGGTTTCGTATTACATTTTAAACTTATAGATGTATTGTCCCCCTGCTTCTTAAATTGTATTTTTACTTGCGATTATAGGTACTATAAGACAAGCCTTGCAATCGTGCAGAAAAAAAATTTTGAGATAACAATTAAATATGACATTACGATGATAGAGAATACGAAAAAAGTGGGTCCTGCAATTCTGTCTGTCTGTCTGTGTGTCTGTGTGTCTGTGTGTCTGTGTGTCTGTCTGTCTGTCTGTCTGTATATGGATCTACAGCCTGAACTAATAGACCGATTTTCTTCAAAATTTGCAGTTAGGGTCTGTGGAGCAGCCTACAGAGGGGTTTTTGGAATTGAGTCTCTAGGTCTTGAAATAACGGTACCTGCCATACAACCGATATGATAATACATACTTACTTTTCTCGAAAGCGGCTCCAACGATTTTGATAAAATTTTGTGTGAAGAATTAATTTTTGATTGTCTTTCTTATGATGTAAATAAAAATTTTGGGAAAAGTATAAAAACGGTACCTCCCATAGTACCGTTTTTTTCAAAACCGACTTTCTCGTTAACGGCTTGCACGATGTTTACGAAATTTTGTATTTTAGAAGTTTTAAGTTGTTTAAGGAAAACTGCATAACAAGATTTGAAAAATTTTAATTTTTGAAATTTTTAAAAAAAATTTAAAAAA
Source organism: Melanostoma mellinum (assembly GCA_914767635.1). Taxonomy (NCBI): domain Eukaryota; kingdom Metazoa; phylum Arthropoda; class Insecta; order Diptera; family Syrphidae; genus Melanostoma; species Melanostoma mellinum. The sequence continues at coordinate 75,387,682 of OU612059.1, forward strand.
ATTTAGATTTTTTGAAATAACTTCAAAACCATAACTTAGATTTTTCTCAAATTTTTTGTCAAATTAACTTTTGCTAAGATCTTAAATTCTGCATACTTGAATTTTAAAAAACTTTTTTTTTAAAAAAATGTAAAATAAAAAACCGTTATTTTTAAAACTGGTCCAACGATTTTGATAAAATTTTTAGCGTTTATATGTATTAGAAATTGCAAAAGAATGGCGTTTTTAGATTTTCGCTTGAGACCTTTGGAATATTTAATTGAATTTTTTTCAATATTTTTCGTGATTTAATAAAATTTTCCTAATTAATGTATAGTTGGCAACCCTGCACCACCAAATATATTATAAAGAGCTAACACCAAAACCTTTTACTCAGCCCTAAGATTTTGATATCGTATTTAGAACACAATCGCAAGTTCGTGCGACCCAGTCGTGCCCATTTTTTAATTATAGTACTTCATCCAGAAATTCTAGTTTATTTAAAAATGTTTATGAAATTATAAGAAATAAACTCTGAAAACCCTAAACTAAGGATCCGGGTTACGTTAAAATATTTTAGCTCTTTTTCTTCTATGAAGTATGATACTAGACACTTTTTACTTTCGTGTATGAGAGCTGCGCAATCTCCCAAGAGGTGGTTCGGACATTCTTCCGGTTCATTACAATATCTGCATTAGTATATGCTTAGTAATATTTTTAAGGTTCCTAGCTGGTAGTTTCAATTTCAATTCAATTTTTAAACAATAGTTTTTTTTAATAAGGAGGTTAACTTACCCTGAGAATTCAGACTAACTGCCGGGCCATTGAAATACCAAGGTAGTAACCTTGGGTGTTAAGTAGTTTAATTTCACTTATAACCTTAAGTGAAATTAAGCTTGGTTTTAAATTCTTCTTCTTCTTTCTGTATATTTCTACTGTGAATGAATGAATGAAAAATTGGGGTTTTGTATTGTACCTCGACCTGTTCAGATCTATTGTACCCCTACTTCTTAGTTCTTAAGTGGTATTCCTTAATTTAAAGTACTTCATCCCAACTAGTTCCTCTGATGAAACTTAGTATCTGGGTTACGCTTAGGAGTTTTAGCTCCTTCTCCTCTACGTAATAGGATCCTAGGCACTTCTTTCTTTGGTGTATTAGAGCTTCGCAGTCACCCAACAGGTGGCTAGGAGACTCTTCCTGTTCGTTGCAATATCTACATTGGTCGTCGCTCTCTATGCCTAGTACTTTTAGGTGTTTTCTTAGTCTGCAGGGTCCGGTTAAGAACCCGGCTAGCATTCTTACATTGTTTCTATTAAGTCTTATTACGTCTTTGTAACGTTTTGTCTTAAAAGTGCCACGGGCCAGTTCGCTTGGCGCATTTTGGGGAGGTCATTCCAGTGTCTAGCTCTGTTGCCTTCCTCCGACTTTTTGATTTCTTTCTTAATGTTGCTTTCTGTTATTCCACAAAAAGGTTCCGGTCCAATAAGTGGTGATCCGGCTTCTGTCTTTGCCAGTTCGTCTGCCTGTTTATTGCCTATGATTCCTACATGTCCCGGTACCCAGTAGATTGTAACCTTGTTATTACAGCCCAGTTTGTTTAATTTGTCAATGCATTCGCTGATAAGATTTGAAGAGATTGTGTAGGATTGTAGGGTTTTAATTGCAGCTTGACTGTCCGTCATTATAGCAATATGTTTGTTTTTATATTTCTTGTCAATGTTTCTTCCGCGCATTTGCGTATTGCATAGACTTCTGCTTGGAATATGCTTGACATTCTTCCGATAGGTACTGACATTTTTATTCTTGGCCCAAAAATTCCTGCTCCAGTTCACTCCCTTGTTTTTGAGCCATCTGTATTCCATTTAATTGCATGGGTCTTAGTTGAGTAGGTCTCTTTTTCGCTTTGCCATGTCTTTTTGTTACTTAACTCAACTTTGAAGAGCTTATCGAATTTGAATTCCTTGGTCTTGGCTATCCCGAGGGAAGTCAATGAGTGATAACTCGTTCGATATTATGCTCTTTTCCCTAGATTTCAGGACACACTCAGTCTCTTTTGCAAATAAAAAAAATTCTACTGTACGTGTTTATGTCATGAACTCCTCCTTAACGACTGGATCGATTTGAATTAATTTTTGTGAATGTATTCAATTTACATTCTTGGATTAGGTAGGTGGCTTTGCATTTTTGTCTGTCAGGTTCCCTGGTTACTTATATCATTTTTAACTAGATGCCCTGCGCCGGATTCGAACTTACGCTTCTAGTCTACCCACTAAACATTTTACTCCTGTCACTCTCTGCCTGGCAGCACAGGTCGTCCGCCTAGTTCCAAAGTCACAGCCCATTTCTCACAATCATGCCTTGTAAGGTCTACAATTTTTCTCCATTCCGAGCGGCTTATCGAGAAAGAGTTTCCTTCGCATGAAACTACTATCGAAGGACATGGTACTTTCCCTCAAAACAACATTTTTCCTTGATTTTTCTGGGATTCTGGGATCATCTCACGTAACCACATGCACCGTTTTAAGGCTTTGAAACAATTGTAAGTGTGAAAGCACTTAAGCGTGTTTAAAGCGGAACATTGTTATACTCGTGGCGTGGTGATTACCATGTCTGCTTGTTAGCCCAGAGGTTCGTGGTTCGAGCCCCAACAGAGGCAAAAATGTTTTTCCACGGGTATCGCCTTTCGCGAGGAACTGACAAGTCCTTCGTTTTCTTTTAAAGCGGAACATTTACTTATGTTTACCTCACACACATTTTATGGGTTGATTGACTAATTTTTTAATTTCAAAAAAGTTTCAAAATGTCACAAAGAAGATACTTTCAAATTGGCAATCAAAAAAAATAAAGCCTTACTTACTACGCAAAATTATGACTTATTTGAAGAAAACATCGAACAAACGAAAGAGAGTAAATTGAATTTTTGTATTAAAAGTATTAAAAATAAAAACTTGAACAAACTAGATACCTAGAGAAGTTAACATTTTATTCAGTTTAGTTAATCAAGTAGACTTATCTTCTATTGTCTCAAAGCCCAGGACCATGTTAAGAGATCATCTAAAAACTTATAAAGCAATTGAACATGTTGTTTGCACTCCTCAACTCTCCGGCAACCGAACATTTAAATCAAAATCCATTAATATCCTTCATCCATTTCAGTGCCTTTTTATTGAACAGTTTTTGTATTCCTTTTTTTTTCATCAATACCCCGAAATAATAAAATGTTTGTGGTACAAAAGAATATTGTTAATGAAGAGCTAGACATATGCAACGTGTTAGAGTTTAAATAATTCGCCTATTATTTGACATGATAAGAGAATAGAAATTATAGAAATTATACCAGCATTTCTATGATAAGCTGCAAACTTAGAATATTAAAAATCTATTAACACGCCACTTGATTGCTAAGAGAAATAGTTTTTGTTTCTTAATTTATGTTGGAAGTCCGAGAGACTTTCGAACTAGTCGTCTGGCTATTTCTGTAAATTTATCTCTATGTTCACGCCACATGATTGATGCATCAACATTCGCTCCAGATTCATCGTTAGGTTCTGAGAATTTGTTTTGTTTAGAGATTAGGAATGAAATAAGAAAACCAATGACTTACCGGCTAGCATGGAAACAACACTAAGTAAAATTTTTTCTACGCTCTGCACAGGACTCCATCGTTCAGCAGAAAGTTCGTATCCCATTGGATCGTCACCAGGTGCATGAAGAATTGAAATACATACTCGTCCATCGGGAAAGACTTTAAAAAAGAGAAGAAACGGGAGCATGAAAATTAAAACTATTGAATGGTCGACAACAGTTTCTTACTGTTCGGATGAAACATTTCGCATGTGAATTTCATTTTTGGGGGACTTAGCGGGTAGTCAGGGGGAAAAATTAGTTTTGCCGGGAATACACCACCCTCAAAGCAAGTACCTTCTGGTCCTCTGTAAGTATTAAGGTTGTGACGAAAAATTTTTCATCTGTACTTGATATTTACTTACGCTATTAGGGCTTCCCATTCAAAAATATTATCTTCACTTATTGGCCCTGCAACAATACCTTCTGGTGGGTCCATAGTAAGCTCTGGGGGAAAAAATTAAGGTACTTTTTAGATTGATAATTGGTTATGATAAAATTTTGAACATACGTTTGTATTCAGCCATTAATCTTCGAAGTGCAGAGCCAGCCATCGCTAAGTTACCAAATAAAGCAACTCGTGTGTGTTTAATTTCAATAATTAGGTTTGTACTTGAACTTTTCGATGTGTTGAATTTAAATTAATGGGAGTTTTTTTTTTTAATAAAACGCAAATAGTGAATTTTGTTTTCGTCACTGAATTTATGTCAAAAAAATATAGGAAAATCAAAAATCAAATACGGCGCTTGTGACATATGCTTGACATCTTGGCTGTCAAAGTAAGGTGTGTTTGTTTTGAGTATTATGTCGTTTTCCATTGGTCGTTCGGAAGCCTTCTGAACGCTTCTCAAATCATTCCATTGGCATCAAATGACAGTTCCTCTCCTCGAATGAAGAGAAATTTGATTCTTGATTTGAAGAAGGAAGCGAAACCAGAAGCTTTCACACACTGAAACACTGTTGATGTCAAAATTGACAAATGTGATTTGCCACCTCTAAAAATTGAAAAAAAGTGACTTGAAAACAATTATTAATTAATTAATTTTGAGAGATGAGTTCTAAAAACATTTTAAGACATATTCCTGTCGTTTTAAGTGAATTATGAAAAAAATGAAAAAAGTGAATGAAAAAAAATAGCGCTCGACGTTTCACACCGATACACAATACAAGCAACGAAACTTCAAAGCAACTAAAAGTGTTTCTTTGGCGTCCCGGATCGGAGAGTTTTTCCGGATTACCAATGGAAAACGACATTAAAATATGCTCTTGTTGAGTGGACGCCATAGAAGAATAAAGAACAAGAGGGCAAGCCACACACACACAAAACCAGTTTGAAATCCGAAAATAAATGTTGGACTTACATGCATCTGCAAGTGCAGAATAAAAAAGGAAAAAGAAACAAGATGTAAAAATCATACTACTTGTCTGACAGAGAGGGAAGGTGCCAATTTTATAGGATGCGGATGAAAAATTATGGGTGCAGATGAACATGTTCATCTGGGGCTAGATTCCGCAAGAGTGAGTATAAAAAACTCACACTCACGGCCCTCTGAAAACTCACGCTCTGAAAGACCGTGAATAAATTTGAAGGATAGTGTACATGTCTTCTGTCAAAAAAACTCACCTTCACCCTTGCGGAATAAAGATTAGAAAGTGTGCACAATTTTTTGTGTACACAATAAAAATTCACTCTTGCGGAATCTAGCCCCTGTACCCACAATTTTTTCATCTGCAACCATAATCCTATTCGTCTCTCTTTTTAACTTTTGTGTTTTATTATCTTCATCCGTTCCGCTTTACTTTTCTGCACTTCTGCAGTAGCAGATGCGATGCATGTAAATCCAGCAAAAGTGATGTTAGTAAATTCACTGAACAACTTTGTATTCAGCTGTATACGTGTATCACAGATAGATCTCGTGTTACAAAAGCGACAACGTAAACAAATGGAAGATGCGGGGCAAAACAAGTAATGTTTTTCCCTCTTGTTCTATATTTTTCCTCTTGACACCATATCTCAAAGCAACCCAGCTGGTATTCATCCGATTTTGCCAGCGTCCATGCCTCTGCCCCATACAGCAGGAATGGGATGATTATGGTCTTATATAGGGTCCTTTTGGTTCTTTGAAAGAGGGCTTTACTACTTAAATGCTTTCTAGGCCCGAAGAAACAGCGATTAGCAAGTGTGATTCTTCGTTCGATCTCAGCACTGATGTTGTTGTGCGAAGTAATAGTGGATTCCAGGTAAACAAATTCTCTGACTACTTCAAAGTTATAATTGTCCATGGTGGCGTTTTGTCCCAGTCGATGGTGTTGGGCTTCTCTTCTCGATGACAGCTTATACTTCGTTTTCTTCTCGTTAACAGTTAAACCCATTTTCGCCGCTTTCGCTTCAACACTTTCAAAAGCTCCACTGAGAGCTCGCGTTGTTCTGCCCATGATGTCAATGTCATCAGCATAAGCAAGGATTGAACGGACTTTTGGAAAATTGTCCCTCTGGTGTTGACTTGTGAGTTGCGTACAATTGCTTCAAGCGCGATGTTAAAAAGGTTGCATGATAGTGCATCACGCTGTCTCAAACCTTTCTCAACATCAAAGTCATCGGTGATGTTCTTTCCGACTTTAACAGACCAGCGAGAATCCTCCATTGTCATCCTGCACAAGCGGACAAGTTTGGCAGGGATGTCGAGATGTTACATGGCTCTATATAGCTTGTCTCTATCAACGCTATCTTAGGTGGTTTTAAGGTCGATGAAGAGATGGTATGTACCGACTTGGAATTCTTGGGGTTTTTCCAGTATCTGCCGAAATGTGAAAATCTGATCGTTTGTTGATTTTTCTCGCCTAAAACCACACTGATATGGTCCAATCAGGTCGTTGGCAAAAGGTTCTAGGCGGATGCACAATATAGTCGACAGAATTTTGAAAGCGATATTGAAAAGACATACCTCAGTTCAGAGCATCTCCTTTCTTGTCGATAGGAAACACTATGCCGAGCTTCCATTCATTGGGCATACTTTCCTCCGACCAAATTTTAGAGATGAGTTGGTGTATGCTCCTGACCAATCATCTCCCGCTGCCTTAAAAAGTTAGACTGGCAGATCATCTGACCCAACAACCTTGTGCGACTTAAGTTTGGCTATCGCTGTTCTTACTTCATGATATATTTTGACGGATATTTTGAGCATCATCGTCCAAGCTGAATGGGTTGTCCTGCAAAGCAACGGATTGTTGGCTGTCTCCGCCGTTTAGCAGTTTGGAAAAGTAGGTATTCTTCCCAGATTCTCTGCACCGTCTGCGTGTCTCCTACGGTGTTTCCATTTTCATCACGACAGGCTTCTATTCTGGGCTGGTATCCTTGGGTAGATTGTTTCACCCTTTGATAGAACTTTCGCGTTTACCTCTGCCGTAACATTCCTCAATAGACCCGACCGCTTGCTTTTCATGCTCCCTCTTCTTCCTTGTTAGGATTCGATGTTCTTCTCTTTTTTTCTGCACATAGATTTCACGGGCTGCTCTCTCACCAGTTCTGGTCTAAGCCTGCAGCATTGACTCATAGACCTCGTTCTTGGCTGCATGTGCTTACGGCTTTCCGGCACTCTTCGTCGAACTAGGGGTTTCGTTTTTGTTGCCGATTGAAACCCAGCACATCAGAGGTGGCACTTCTGATGGCAACTTAACAATTGTTTCACTGTTCGTCTATAGATAGTGCTGCTAGTATGTTTGAATTTTCGGATAGTATCCGCTCTTCGCTGAGGCGCCATGGATATCCGCGTCTGCCTCTAATTACAAATCCACACCCAAACAACCGCTGTCTCTGTTCCCTGTAGCACTAACCGACGTAGATATCGCAGGTCTGCATCCTTCGCATGCTCTCTCAATTCCATCGCATTTCCTGGAGGGCTGTTATATCAGCTTTGTATCTCTCTAGAGTCTCCACTAATTGTTCGGCTGCACGTGGTCTGTTTAAGGTCCGGACATTCCACATGCATATCCGAAAGCCGTTGTCCATATTTCGTTTGCCAGGTCGTCAACATTTGGATCACCCATATCCGAGGCTTGTAGTTGTTTCATAACTATGTATCTGGATACTCCTAAGTCGGGCAGTTACCCCAGTGGTAGGAGCCCCCAACCAGGAGGGCCAGGTCCTTTAATGACTCTAAGGACGAGAGGCCGGATTAACCGCTCCTTATAAGCCTGTGTTTTGTGTGTGTGTGTGTGTGGGGGGGGGGGGGGGGGGAATTAGTTGCAACATCCTACTCCACTTCGACCTTTCTGCAGAAACAAGTTCCGCGATCGCATGGCTCTAGGTTTCATTGTATTAGTCGCCGTAAGCCCTTCCGCCACGTCAAGGCTTACCCCCATGGAGGGAGGCATCCCTGCTGGTCTTTACAGGCTTAAGTTCAAATTTGCTTCCGTGGTATTATCTTTGTTTTTCTTTCGAAACTGATTCATCTCTGAATTTTGTCAAACGAAGGTCACTATAGAAATTACTGTTTCTTTTTCTTTTTGAGAATTCGGAGCTCTTGCCTTCTTTTCTTCTTGAAAATCTTGTTGTGCTGGTCACAAGCAACATTTGTGTTCTCTTTTGCATCAACATTTTTTCGACTTTTTTTTTACTGAACTTGCTTGTCTGCATTCTTCATCAAATCATAGGTTTCGTTTTGGGGCCGAGTAGTGAAGCCCAAAACATCAATGGCTAGTTGGCGTTGCTGCAACTGATCTTAAACGCTTAATGCTGACGCCATAGGGTTCAAGAATAGTTGGAGGGATAGAGTATTTTGCGGTTTCAGCTCTCCGACGTCATATCGTTATATCGGGTCTCGTTCGTGAGGTTTGTGAACAGGATATTCTCATTCGTCCCTTGAGTACAACATGGTGGTAGTCCGATTCAAAGTTAGCCGCTCGAAAAGTTTTAACACAAATAAGAAATAACATTGGAAGAATGTCTTGCTCCGATCCCTTAATGGCTGCACACAGGCCATTAAGGAATCTTACGTTCTACGTGTAGATCTGGAGGTATTTGTCCTTTTTACTAGCGATAATAGTACAAAACAGGCAAGATTTGGAATCTTGCAGAAAAAATGTTTAGATAACAACTGAACATGACATTAAGATGATAGGGAATATGCAAAAAGTGGGTCCTACAATTCTATCTGTCTGTCCGTATATGGATCTACAACCTGAACCGCTACACCGGTTTTCATCGAAATTCGCATTCTTTAAAAGTTTGAGAAAGATTGCATATTATGTGAAAATATTTTGATTTTTTAAAATTTTTTTTCCAAACAACTTTTGGCAAAATATATTAAACTTTGCATACTTTTTTTTTAAAAAACCTGTTTTTTTTCAAAGTGAAAGATCAAAAACCCGTTTTAGCAAAAACTAACGATCTTGATTAAACTTTCAACAGCTAAAAATGGCGTTTTTATATTTTCGATAACATCATTCTGAAAAAATAATTTAATTTCTTCAATATCTTATGTGATTTTTTCAATTTTCATAATTAATGTGTAGTTGGCAGCCCTCTTCCACCAAATATACTATGAAGATGGAATACTAAAACCTTGTATACCCAGCATTAGGATTTTGATATTGTACTTACAATTGCAAGTTCGTGCGACCCAGTCGTGCCCATTTTTTCGTTTGTTTGGGTTGTCAACGATGAAATCATAAATGTTTTCCAAGGCTGGTTGTTGTTTCAGAAAAAAAAAAATTTTACGTGGTTGGGCTGCTGACCCCACGCACAACTCAAAACCTGAAAGGCCAGGTCTTTTTCAGATCTCCCTTATACATAAAGGGCCAGATAGTCCAGCCAGTCTATTGCTGCAGGGTTTTGAGAGCAGACGTTGGCTGGCTATGGGCTCATCCGGAACAGGATATTTATTTCAGGGGATTCTACTTTTTGATTGCATAAGTTCAGCGTTGTAAATAAATAAATAGGGTGGCGCAACAGAGCAAGGAGCCCTTGGGCCTAGTGCATTTCTCACAACCATTCCTTGTGAGGAAATGGAGGGGACCTACAATTTTCTGCCGGTTCCGAACGGCTTTTTGAGGAAGCCCTTTTCATAGCAATGAATTTACTAACGGAGGACCTGCCAATTCCTCGCGAAAGGCGATACCCGTGAAAAAACATTTTTGCCTCTGCTGGGATTCGAACCTCGAACCTCTGGGTTAGCAAGTACACATGTTCAGCGTTGTGAGTTTGTGAATTCTGTCTAACTCATCTGCTGTGAGAGGTATGAGGAAGAGGTAGGAGGCAGGAGGCAGGAGGCAGGAGGTAGGAGGTAGGAGGTAGGAGGTAGGAGGAAGGTGGTAGGAAGTAGGTGTTAGAAGGCGGGACGTTGGGGGTAGGAGTTAGGAGGACTTACCAATTCCTGCAAAAGGGCTTACTTGCTCCTTATCAGTCAGCCCTTCTGCAGTCAGGCAGATTGATCAAAATTCTCCGATCAATCATGCCAAGTCGAAAACTGTCAAACTGACATTGGACATGGGGATTCGGAAACGTTCTTTTGGATAATTAGGATGAAATTAGATCTATCATCTCCTTTGCGTGAATTGTGAGCTTGACAGGCAAACATTTTTAAAAATTTTCTCAGGAACTGGAACACCGCTTGGTCTGCAGGAGCAGAAGAAGAGTATCGGTTCCAATTTCTTTTTGAGAAAACTCTTGATCAAGGCAATTGAGATTTATAAAGATTGTTATCTTCAAGAATGAGGTCAGAAAATAGAAATCCTATCTAGAGATGAAAGTCAAAAATAGGGAGCTAGAAAAACTGGAGATGGGATCTCCTTTAACTAATCCAAATGAAACCATTCAACTAAGAAGACACAGACTGTCACCATAACCCGGAAGATCGTTCTTCACACACACTCTCGAATAAATCGGAAGGAATGTGAAGGGTTTCCTATACCTTTACTTTAACATTTACATATATTCTCACTTACACACCACATTTTCCTCTCTTCATCAAAACTCGATTTGAGCTTCACATACTGCGTTTTTGCTTTGTAGTCAAAATACCATCAAAGTAAATGGAAAATACTGTAGTGAATTTCATGGGAACGTTAATTCACTTCATTGAATTCACAATGAAAAAACTTTGCTTTTGCTGGACACTGAATAAGCTCCCAATCATTTGCATACTAAACCAACGCTGTTACCACTTACCACGGCTCCGATTAGGGGCGAAACACAATAATTCTTACGCGAACACCCAATGGCCGGAACAACCTTCCCCGGATATTGGCAAAGCTAATTTTCAAGTTAGCATAATTATGTGGAAAATAACACGACCATGAATTCCTGAAACCAACCCAACAACAGCAAGCATACTTGTGGAATGGTGCTTCGTCCTTTTTTTCTGTGTTTCCTTTTAAATCCTTGCGAACGAAAAAGGCTGCGAGGCAACATGAGTACTTAAATGTAGAACGTCAGTGCCAGATGTACATTTTTCCGATTAACCCAACCATGCGATATTAAAATGCACAATGCTGGGCAAGTGCAGAAGACCGGGAACAAATGTTTTAATGTCATTTCATAATTAACGCCTAGAGGATTAAATTAATAATAATTCATCAGCCGTTTGTGCATTTATTAAAATTCAATTGGGTTAAACCGCACACGATAAGCGTACCACAAGGTACCTACCAAGCCTTGGGACCCACTGTCAAGCGCTCCACAATGAAATGACAACGACGACTGTTGTCGATGTAAAAACCTTACGTCGCATCGCGTCGTTTTCGTGGGTGAAATGCGTTGGCTTGGCTTAAAAAAGTGCGGATTTAATTAAAACGTCATTTAATGCACACGGACATTAAGTACTAGCTAAAAAATCGAATTGTAAATATGCGGAACAATTAACATAAATCAAATTAAGTAAATCAGTTGGGCTCTGCATAACAAATGAGTCCCGATGGAGGAGATCAAACGGAATGATGGAAAATAATGGGGTTCTTGCCATCAGAATAAAAAATCGATAAATCAGATACGAATTCGAGCAGAGCTGTGATTGTTTTGATAAGAAAAGTGACTTATTTTAAAAAACAGAAATTTCTGAAGTCTTGGCATTTTGAGAGTTGAGGTCAGATTCATTTAATGTTACGTTGGTTATACAATGGATCATGGACTAGCCCTCAACTTTCATCGACCTATCATCTATCCACGAAGCGACTTTTGGAAATCTGAAGACCTGGATTAGCCCTGAACTCCGCTTAAAGTAGATCTAGCTGCTGCGAATTCAAATAACGAATAAAACAGACAGACTTTTGTTTCTTTTTATTCAGGTTACCAGAAAGCCAGAAAAATACTACTTAATAATGTAAAATTTTGAAAAAAAATGGTTTGAAAAAAAAAATTATGTTTTTTTTTCAAAATTTTGACTTTGAAAATTAATATTTTTAAAAAACTATTCATTTGAACAACTTATTTTAAAATTTAAATAAATGTATAGGTTTTTGGCTTTTCAAAATGCTATAGCACGACTCTGTAGATTTTACCGTTCTTTTAAAATAATTTTTTTCCCATTTTTAGTGATTTTTTTCTTAAATTGCCCCTCCCGCCTAAACGGGGGAAAATGGACCCCCCCTCCCATACGATTTTTTGCTTGTCTAGGTCCAACCTACACACCCTATCTTTTTGTCACACCTTATGCGAATCACCCTGTATATATTCTGCAGCGATTTTTCCGAGCAGATGAGAAACTGCATTTGTCCACAGCCGGTCTCTAATCGAATCTTCCTCCCCTTCCAATTACCGTCCAATTGCACTAACGTCCCTTCTTTCCAAGGTAATGGAAACGTTGATAAACTGTCAACTAATGAAATATCTTGAAGAACAAAAGCTTCCTAATGACCGTCAGTATGGCTTTCGTACCAAACAGTTCACTGGTGATTTGATGGCTTATCTCACCGAAAAGTGGAACCAATCATTACATTGTTTTCAAGGCCGTCTTTACCCTTTTGGGGGCCCTGGGCACTTTTTGAAAATGGGACCCCTGTATGATTTTATAAAAATGTTATGTTGTGCAACAAAGGTATACAGAAAAAGTCACATGACTTTGAATTAATATTTGTTCTTTTATGTTTTTGAATAAATAATATTTTTTTCAATTCATTATAAAGGTAAATAATAATTATTGCAGCATGGTTATGTTTCAACATAAGCATTAACATAAACATAAACAATATAAAAACAAAATAATACATATTTTATAAAAAAAATTCAAAAAAGCAATAACAACAAAAAGTTAAATTCAGAATGTAGTTTAAGGAGCAAAATATTGATAGGTATGCAAAAAGATGGAAAGAGGAATGTTTATTGAAGGAGCCTTTTTCTTGATTTAAAGTTAGCAAAATCATTGATTCTTTCTACAAAATCATACCTCTGAGGATGTCGCTTTCGATTGACATCAATCAATCTTTCTTGAACCATTGTTGTTCTGAGTTCGTTTTTTATTCTTATGAAAATTCTAAGTGCAATTTCAATACTTAAAAACTCATCTTCAATTTTATTTGTTTTTAAAAAATTATAAAGTTCTAGAACATTGGCAGCTTTTTAATTTTCGTGTCGAATAGTTTTCCAGTATTCTTTTAAATTCAGGCATTCAGCATGTAGTGTGGTACCCGTGGCGTGATGATTAGCATGTCCACCTGCTAACCCAGAGGTTCAAGGTTCGAACAGAGGCAAAAATGTTTTTCCACCGGTATCGCCTTTCGCCAGGAATCGGCAAGTCCTCATTGCCATGAAAAGCGCTTCCTCAATTAGCATTTCGAAACCGGCAGAAAATTGTAGGTCCCCACCATTTTCTCACAAGGCATGATTGTAAGAAATGCGCTAGGCCCAGGTGCTCCTCGCTCTGTTGCGCTACCTTATTTATTTTTTTTTATTCAGCATGTAGTTCATCTCCGTTTACATCTTCAGTGTAAAATTTAGCAAAAGAATTGCAGTTTTCTCTTAAGTCTTCTGAATTAAGGTTTTTAATCGAAAAAAAAAGTCAAAACATTGTCCAATATTCGTATACGAACCTAGTCGCTGCTCTGTTTCAAATCAATGCTTAGAGTGTCAACAAGGGAAGAAAGGTTTCAATTTCGAACCTTTCTTTCCCAGTCAAAATTACTGAGGGTTCAGAGCCGTCAAAAAAAAAATTTTTCTACAACTAGTCTTTTCGGAAAGGTTCTTATATTCGGAATCCGGGTTTTTTTTTGTCTGGATGATGAATCAAAGTTACCAAAATTGTCATCGATTGCACTCAGTAAATTTAACATTTTTTCTTCAAAGATTAAGAGTTTCCTATCTGGCCTCTCGTGCCTGTCCTAAACCGTTGGCTATAGACATCAATACTTCTTTAATTTCTTGATGATCATTTCTTGATATCATTATCATAGCATCAGCTCAGACCATCTTGTTTGAGAAAAACTTTTTACAACTTTTTTTTTAACCCAAATGAGCAGTCAACACACTCCATCTTTGAAAACTTTAAAAAATTGAATGCCGTTCATCTCAGAGTACATCTAATAATAAGAAGGGTCAAAAATGCAACGCTTACATTAACAAATGGACAACAAAAAATAAGCAACCGACAATTTATTGAAAAAAATTATTAACAGTAACCAGAGTTGGGAAATAATGATTGCTTTGTGTAATGAATTACAGGTTTAATTACAATTACATGTAATGGGTAGTTGAAACTTTTCAATTACAATTACATAAAATGTAAAAAGTAATGCATTTTTCCAAGTAATTGAAAAAAACAAACCGCTAATTACTTCTTTAGTAATTGATTACTTAAATTGTAATACATAACATATTTCTTATATAAATTTTTAAATAAATTCTTTCATACATAGTCAATGGTTATTATTGCTTTAAATTAAAATACTAGGTAAGCATTTTTTCAGTATATTATGAAGAGTGAAAACTAAAACCTTTTACTCACCACTAAAATTGTGATATCGTTATTAGCACACAATCGCAAGTTTGTGCGACCCAATTGTGCCCATTTTTCTTTAATGGGACGGCATCATCTTAAAAGGGGAATTCCAAGTTTTCAATCTTTCTTAAGCTGAGAACTTCTCCCTCAAAATACTTCTTTACGTATTTTTCTTATTTTTTGCGTACTCTCCGCCAATTCTCAATTTTTTTTTTTTTTTAAATCGCAAATTTTTGCGATTTCTGTAGTTTTTTGTTGTGTATAAAGTCTGAGCATGTAGTCAATTTTGTGTTCTAAGAAAATGTATTTATTAAATTTTTTCAGAATCTACATTTTAAGCAAGATAATCACGAAATCGCACTTTATTCTCCAACTTTCTGACAGTTTTTCACCAATAACTTTGTATTATTACAAATGATTGCAATTGAAACTTTTTGTAATCATTATTTCCCATCTCTGATAGTTACCCTATCTGACCATCGCATCGATCGCATCGCAAAAGTCAGAAGGATACACAAAAACATGAAATCTCCCATCTTCACAACACCATTTAGCTTCGATCGTAAGATACACGTATGTATATTATTTCTGATTGGATTTTTAAAAGTGCCCTGAAACGAACACAAGGGGGTGTATGGTTTCGTTGTCCTGATCATTTCTTGAATTATCTCTTTTTTTTGTTTGAATTTGAATATTATTTTGTTAAAAAAATGTATCGAAATATTTTTTTTTTCTTAAAAATAGATCAATAGAGGTTGAATGTTGTTTCAGAAATTTGGGGGCCCCTGGTGATGCGGGGCCCTGGGCATGGGCCCAGTGGGCCCAGTGGTAAAGAGGGGTCTGATTGTTTTGGAGAAAGTAAGATTATTGCGCTTGATGTTCCTAAAGCATTTGATAGAGTTTGGCATCAGGCTCTTTTATCGAAAATGCGTGCTTTTGGTATTGATGAGTCTCTTCTTCGTTGGATTAGAAACTACCTTTCCGACCGTTCAATACAAGTTGTGTTGGATGGCTTTAAGTCTGATACCCACTTCATAAATGCTGATGTGCCCCAGGGCTCCGTTTTGTCTCCGACTCTCTTCCTCATTTTCATAAATGATCTCTTGTCTGAAACTTCTAATCCACTTAACTGTTTTGCTCACGACTCAGCTTTTCATATACGTTTCCAAATTTACGTCCCTGTTCTTTGGATGTGGAACTGGAACGGTTGCGTATGATAAGCTCATTGAATTCTGACCTTGACAACATTATTACTTGGGGTAGAATTCAATGCTTCGAAAACTCAATGCTGTCTCTTGTCGTTGAAGCTTAACATTCCTCCATTGCCATTATCCATGAATGGTACCTGCATCCAAGAAACCGAAAAGTTGTCAGTACTGGGTTTGTGTGTAAACGAGAATCTTCGTTGGAATGACTACATATTCGAAGTCGCCAAAAACGCTGCTAAATGCTTAGGTTTCTTGAGACGATGCAGGAAGTTCTTCACCCCTTCTGATCTGGCTACAATTTATAAGGCCTTCATCCGCCCAAAATTGGAGTATCTGGTCAGGTGGTCCTCAAACATCTTTGCACCTTCTTGATAGGGTACAAAATATAGCGTTAAAATTGATAGGTGATAGTTCAATCGTAGAATCGATTGATTCTCTTAGACATCGTCAAAACGTTAGTTGTCTCTCTCTTTTTTATCGCTTTTTTCACAAACAGTGCTCTAGTGAAGTAGCCAGTTGCATTCCTCCCCTGAAACAATTGAGCCGCAACACCCGCCTCGCTAGGAATGCTCATCAGTTTTACCTTATGCCCAACTTCGCGCATAACATATTTTAGTCGCACAACCCGAATGTGGAATGCTCTACCTGACCCTGTTTTTCTGATTCACAAAAATTCAAAAGCAACGTGCATCGATTTCTCCTTTCAAATCCTTTCCTGTTTTCCTTATGCTCGCACAGTGTTCAATAACATTATAAGGGTAGTCGTAACCCCTTGATGTGCGCGCTAATTATAAAAAAATAACTTGGGTTTGCGCCTAAAGGTGAAAGTGAGGAAAGGTCCCAAAAAAGAAAATGTACTTGTGAAGACTTCAATAAGTAAGTATAATAGCACAGTAAACTCGGAGAGGTTTGGGGGCCAGCACATTTGTGAGGAAGGATGAACATAGATGTTTTTTGTTTATTATATACGGCATACAGCCCGATTCTACCCAAAAGTCACAAGTCACATTGTGACCTGCCAAAAAGGACATCACAATTTGAGAGATCAGTGGAAAGTTGTGACTCTACTGAAAAGTAGTGACTTGTGATCTTAGGCAGAATCGGGCTGTTTAGTAGTTTTCATAGTCGCATCCAATTTGTCGTCAGTGAAATCAAAGTCAACATTTCTTAAAATCTCTTTCGATAGTTTACAATTTTCTCAGAAATATTGAATACCGACAGACTTTCGGAAAGTTAACCCTTTGAAAAAATATTCAAGAACAAAAGCAAACTAAAACACTGTCCTTTTTTGATTTTGGATTGTTGTTTTATTGTTACTGTTGTTATTTTGTCTCTCTTACTTTCGGTTTCTATTTCTAGCGACTAAAATTCTTATTCAAATTAAATATGGCAATATCTTTTCTTGTTTCTTTTCATTTTCTTCTTTACGGTTAAGTATATTTAACACAATTTTTTAAAATTAAATAGTTCTTTGTTTATATATTGCTTATTGCTAATTATTGTGGTAATAATTAATTTTTTTTGTTTTGTTTTGCTTTTCAATAATATTACGATGTTTTCTTTGATAAATAAAGAAGTTTACATTTACATTAAGTACTAGAGAAAAATAAAAAACAAAAAATAAAAAAGTAAAAATCAAAATAAAAATTAAAAATTTATTAAAATATTAAAAATAAATAAATGCGCGTTGTGTGGATACATCTGCAAGTTTAAAAATAAACCTAAATATACAAATAATATATATATATACGGCTTTAGTGTATACAGTTTTCTTTGTTAGAGTTTCTATATAATTTTGCTTATGTTTGTTTTCCTTCATTCGCATGTTCGCGACCGTCTTTGGAAGCGTTTCATACGTCTGTACCACTCGTCCTTCCACTCTATAACAATTGATCGTGGCCCAACACCCAGATATCCCGGTGGAGCTTCGGTTTCCTTACCCAAAACAAGGTAAGATCTGGAGAAAAAGAAGAAGATGAACATACTTTTTAGTGCCTATTGTGAATGAACGCAGTGGTTTATAATACCTGTTTAATTTAATTTTGGGACATCGACATTCCAGGTCCTTATATGGAATCATCCAAGTCATAGGACCTCGTTTCATCATCGTACTCGATGCGCCTGCTACGGGTGTGGACCTTTTGAATATCGCCTGGATACTGATGTCGAACTTGACCATTTCTTCTTGGCTTTCCTTCGTGTATTGTTCGCTGCTGTTGACCTCTGTGCTCGTTTCTCGACCAATTACCTTTACCATTATTGCTGAAGAGAAGAAAAAAAAAAAATTGATTTTGAAAAAGGATGATGGAGCTGATTGTATTCGACTCACCGTAGTCTCTTTTGCAATACTTGTTGAGATTTAACCTTTTTGTGTTTATTTTGCATTTTTCGCATTCTGAAAGAAAAGAAAAAAGCTCTTGTGAGACTCTCGTTTGGTACATGATAAGTGGAGAGGTTTGTATTTTTAGGAAAAAGTGGTTAACTTGGCGCATGCATTCAACCGCCTTCTTTTAAAGGAACTTAGTCGGGTATCATGGTGTTGTAACGAAGTTACAAATACACACCCTACCGCCAGCCAATACACATACCAATGTTGTCACATGATATTTTTCACTCACGCCATAGAACTCTCACGCACTAGGTGCAGATAACTTTATAAGGCAACCTGAAAAATACGAGAAAGGGGAAGTTAGCCCGTGTAGAAAAATACCAATCTGAAGTACAGGCTACTTCCACTAGAGGAAAACCTGGGGTACGTAGTGTGCCCAGAGATTCCCAATTTTAAGCAAGGTCTCCTTGGAGTACCTAGCCCAAATCCCCCACTAGCCTCTTACAGACTTTTGGGTTTTATTTTGCCGGCTATTAAGCCGTTGATTCCAGGATTTGCCTGTTGATGCCAGTATTTGACTGTTGATGCCAGTATTTGCCTGTTGATGCCGGTATTTGACATTTGCCTGTTGATGCCAGTATTTGACTGTTGATGCCAGTATTTGCCTGTTGATGCCGGTATTTGACTTGCCTGTTGATGCCAGTATTTGACTGTTGATGCCAGTATTTGCCTGTTGATGCCGGTATTTGACAGCTGATGCCAGGATTTGCCTTTTGATGCCAGTATTCGACTGTTGATGTCGGTATTTGACCGTTGATGCCAGGATTTGCCTGTTGATGCCAGTATCTGACTGTTGATGCCAGGATTTGCCTGTTGATGCCAGTATTTGACTGTTGATGCCAGGATTTGCCTGTTGATGCCAGTATTTGACAGCAGCATGACAAGCGCTCGTTTGAGGAAATAGAGAGGTGCCATGACAGGAACGAGACTCGGAAGTTTTACCAAAAGGTAAAAAGATCCTGCCAGGGTGGCAAACCCCGAACTCAAGCCTGTAAAGACCAGCAGGGAAACATAGTTATAGAGTCACAGTCGCTACTGAGGATCTGGAAAGATCATTTCTGCAGACTGCTTAACGGCGATGAGGACACAAATTCCGCTGTCAGGCAGACTGCCCCATTCAGCCTGGACGATGATCAAGAATGCCGTCCTCCCGACCTAGAAGAAGTTAAGCTTGCTATATGCAAACTTAAATCAAATAAGACTGCAGGTGCAGATGGCCTTGATGCCGAACTTTTCAAGGCAGCTAGAGATCAGTTGGAAAGGAGCATGCACCAGCTGATCTGCATGATATGGTCGAAAGAAAGCATGCCCGATGAATGGAACCTCAGTATCGTATGCCCGATCCTAAAGAAAGGAGACCCTCACAACTGCGCCAATTATAGAGGGATAAGCCTCCTTAACGTCGCTTATAAGATCTTGTCTGCTGTAATATGTGAACGTCTGAAACCCCACGTCAACAACTTGATAGGTCCTTACAATGTGGTTTTAGACCGGAGAAGTCCACAATAGACCAAATTTTCACATTACGGCAGATCTTGGAAAAAACCCGAGAACATAATATTGATATTCACCATCTCTTTATCGATTTCAAGGCCGTGTATGACAGTATCTACAGAGACGAGCTGTACAGAGCCATGTCTAGTTTCGGCATCCCTGTAAAATTCGTACGACTATGCAGGATGACTTTGGAGAATTCACGCTGCTCTGTCAAGGTCGGTAAAGAACTCACCGAGACCTTTAATGTCGAAAAAGGTTTTAGGCAAGGCGATAAACTGTCATGCGATTTCTTCAACATCATACTTGAACAGATTGTAAGAAACTCAAAAGTCAACACCAGAGGAACAATCTTTCAAAAGTCTGTGCAATTGCTCGCATATGCAGACGATATTGACGTAATGGGAAGAAAAAAGCGTGATGTCATAGGTGCTTTTGCGAGTATTGAAACAGAAGCGGCAAAAATGGGTTTGATGGTTAATGAGGGCAAAACAAAGTATATGCTGTCATCAAACAAGGACACAGAACATCGACGAATTGGACAAAACGTCACAATAGACAGACATAACTTCGAGGTAGTACAGGACTTCGTCTACCTAGGATCCGCTGTAGACACGGACAACAACATTAGTGCGGAGATCAAACGGAGAATAACTCTTGCCAACCGTTGCTTCTTTGGGTTAAGAAAGCAATTGAGAAACAAAACCCTCTCCAGAAAAACCAAGGTAACCTTATATAAGACCTTAATCATCCCAGTCCTGCTTTACGGCGCGGAAGCATGGACCTTATCGAAAGCGGATGAGGAAACCCTTGGTCGTTTCGAAAGAAAAATTCTCCGAATGATCTTTGGTCCCGTATGCGAAGGCAATGTGTGGAGAAGAAGATACAACAACGAGCTGTATGAGCTGTACCGCGACATGGGCATAGCCAGAAGAGTACGCATCGCGAGGCTACGATGGTTGGGCCATGTTGAGCGGATGGACCCAAACGCTCCGGCTCGTTGGGTGTTCGAAACCACATTGCAGAGAAATCGCGGAAGGGGAAGACCTTGTCTTAGGTGGCGCAATCAAGTGGAGGATGACCTCAACCGACTTGGAGTGCGAAACTGGAGAGAGCTCGCCCGAAATAGAAGTCGTTATCGAAGGATGTTGGTTGAGGCCCAGGTTCACCCCGAACTGTAATGCCCACCTAAGTAAGTAAGTAAGCCAGTATTTGACTGTTGATGCCAGGATTTGCCTGTTGATGCCAGGATTTGCCTGTTGATGCCAGTATATGACTGTTGATTTACCAGCGATTAAGCCCGTACTTGACGACCATTTTGCCAGCATAGGACTAAGGATCTACCAGCGTTGGAACCACCGTTCGCCAGCATTAGTGATAAGAACTAATAAATATTATATAAGACTAGCTTTAAGACAAATAAAAAGATTGGACCTTCTTCGTAACCGAAGTTTTACGTGTTTTCTTTGGTCGACCCTGGACCCGACGAGCATACCACAGCTCTAGAAAAAAAAGCAAATCACAGTGTTTACCAGTTAAGCCTGAGAGCGGTGATGCCTCCGAGATCACGATGCTCGCTTTAAAAGGAAGAAGAAGAAGTGGTAGTGGGACATCATGGCCAAGTTTAAATTTGTGACTGACGAGCAAAAGGTTGTAGGTGTTGCAAAAAATAAAGAGGTTTCCGCCTCTCAGATTGGAGTTCCAGCCTAACTTTCAAGTCATGGCAAAATGAGAACATAAATCTTCGTTTTCAAACAACTTTTTATCTTCTAACCATCAGCTTGCCAGACGCATCAAATTTGAACGCACAACTTCTCTAAAATTGTCAATGTCAACTTGCATTTCAGAGGCATGTTAATTAATTAAAGTACAATCCGCTTTGCGCAAAGCATTCCACCAAACATTATAACAGTCAATCCAGAAGAACGCTTAAATACTTCAAATAGCATGCCAAAATGATTCCATTTGCAAATTAGACAGCTGAAAAAATACGCCACATATCCACACACACACAAATGTACATATACGCACGAATTGCATTCTTAAAATTTCGACATATCCATCAATCAATCCTTACCCAAATAGATAAATAATTACTCAATAAAAATAAGGCTTAGGCATCGCGAAATGATTTCATTCAATTATACACCAATTAGCAAGGCATCTGTGCCATCCAAGGGTCTATTTTCAGAATCGACTTGGTGCGTTGCTTGCCATGCGGATCACTGGTGAGTGTTCTGCTTCGTTTAGAGCACATCCACAGTCAGTCAGTTAGTATCTTTATACTCGAAGACGAATTATGTGAGGCTAACAGAATAAGAAGTGAAATGAGACCAAAGTTTGAAGGGGTTCCCCGCTGATTTTGGCCCATCTCTCTCTGCTGTGGCTGGCAGTGGCTTATTACGTGCGAGATCTAAATTTCAATATCAAAGTTTCTTCACATGTTTTCAGTGTGAACTTAAATTTATCTTGAGCAAGGAGATTGATACTCTTCTTTGAGTCTTTTTTTTTTATTTTTTTTGTATATTTGCACATCTCGTTTGAGTAAGTTTATGGCGATGCGATGGCGGGCGCTGTACTGTTTCAAAAATAGACACCGATTCAGACTTCACTCGTTGCTATTTTCCACACATTGTACTCGTTTTCCTTTTCTGTTTCACAGTGAGTCATAAGGTTTTTTTTTTGGTTTTTGTTATAGACTTGTATTTTCGGAATGTCCTAAGACGAAGTGCACGCAAAGTACAGAGTCCTAGAAATGCGAAAATAGAAAGATCACCTGTCGTATTTATAGTGTAAGTATCAATACAGGAGAAACGACAAGAGAAGGTTCTGAACAACCTACTGTTTGGGTTTCTTGTTATTCGTCATGTGTAGTTTTTTAGTATGATCCTCTACTTCTAAGCATTTATTCTGTTTTTTATTTCCACCTTATGAGAGGTTCTTAAATATTTTGGAAGAAAAAGGAAAAAGACACTGCTGCCTGGATGCTCAGAGGCTTGCGTTGGACACTGACTACGTACATCGAATATTTAAACATTCATTCAATCCAGTCAAGCTTATAGGGCGGTATATAAAGTGAGGTGTGTGATCCACTTCACTAAACACCGATTCTCAGTAGTTTTTGAGCCACGCGCACCGCAGGAATAAAAAATAAAAAAATAGCCATTACCTTTTTACTTACTCCTCCTCGAATCGTAAAGAGAAAAAATAAAAATACTCCTTTAGACTTTAGGGAGTTGAATTTCACCCTTGAGTTTGGGTACTTAAATGCAGTAAAAATCTTTAAGTTAAGTTGTAAACATGTGGCGAAAACAAACCCGACCAAAGCAGGAACCTTTCTTTCATCGATACCAGGGTGATGAATAGAGGGACCTACAAATTTCTGCCAACTACGAACAGTTAAGTGAAAAATTGCTTTTCATGGCTGTGTAATTATTCTCTTGATGCAGCACAAAAATATTGTTTCTATGAATTTTGAAACATTGACAGAAGGATGTGATTTGAAAAAATTTTTGATAAAAAATTTGAGAAAAAAACCAATTTCTTTTGTCAAAAAATAAATTGTTCGTCAAGAGGAGCGAACAAAATAAATGAAATATGTACATAGCAAACATATACAGGGTGATTCGCATAAGGTGTGACAAAAAGATAGGGTGTGTAGGTTGGACCTAGACAAGCAAAAAATCGTATGGGAGGGGGGGTCCATTTTCCCCCGTTTAGGCGGGAGGGGCAATTTAAGAAAAAAGTCACTAAAAATTGGAAAACAATTATTTAAAAATAACGGTAGTACCTACAGAGTCCTACTATAGCATTTTGAAAAGCCAAAAACTTAAGCATTAATTTAAATTCAAAACTAAGTTGTTCAAGTAAATAGTTTTTGAAATATTAATTTTCAAAGTCAAAATTTTGAAGAAAAACATAATTTTTTTTCTTAAAACCACTTTTTTTCCAAATTTTACGATATTGAGTAGTATTTTTCTAGCTTATTTTCAATGCTCTTATTTATTTTTGATCAAACACAAAAAACCGGATGTCAAAATAACTTGTAGTTTTTGAGAAAACCAAAAACTACAAAAACGACTTTCGTCAAATTTTTTTTTTTAATTTTATTTTTTTCGTTATTGGACTTTTAAGTGAATACTCAATAAAAAAAGTAAAGAGAAAATCCATCCTTTATTTCGTAAGTTCACTTAAGAATCCAATAACGAAAAAAAAAACTTAAAAAAAAAAAAATTTGACAAAAGTCGTTTTTGTAATTTTTGGTTTTCTCAAAAACTACAAGTTATTTTGACATCCGGTTTCTTGTATTTGATCAAAAATAAATAAGAGCATTGAAAATAAGCCAAAAAAATATTACTTAATAACGTAAAATTTGGAAGAAAAGTGGTTTTAAGAAAAAAAAATATGTTTTTTTTCAAAATTTTGACTTTGAAAATTAATATTTCAAAAACTATTTACTTGAACAACTTAGTTTTGAATTTAAATTAATGTTTAAGTTTTTGGCTTTTCAAAATGCTATAGTAGGACTCTGTAGGTACTACCGTTATTTTTATATAATTTTTTTCCAATTTTTAGTGACTTTTTTCTTAAATTGCCCCTCCCGCCTAAACGGGGGAAAATGGACCCCCCCTCCCATACGATTTTTTGCTTGTCTAGGTCCAACCTACACACCCTATCTTTTTGTCACACCTTATGCGAATCACCCTGTATATATATATGTATAGGCAGTGGCGGATCCAGGATTTGGTCAAGGGGGTGGGGGGTATATACATATATACAGGGTGCGACAAAAGTATGAAAACCCCAGGGAATATGGCAGAATATGCGTTAAAAAAAATCAAAGACCCTATATCCGACGTATTTTTGACGAGGAATCCGATGGTGACCTTGAATTTGACCTTGGATGTAACCTTGAAGCCCCAGCGACCCAAAAATCGATTTTTTAAATGGAAACCCCCATTTTTTATTGCAGATTTGGAAAGAGCGCAAAATTTTACGAAAAAAACATGCATTTTATTTTATTTTGCGCTCTTTCCAAACCTGCAATAAAAAATGGGGGTTTCCATTTGAAAAATCGATTTTTGGGTCGCTGGGGCTTCAAGGTCAAATTCAATTCAATCAGTTTTAAATCTATTAAAAAGAATTCATGCCAAGTTATAGCTCTTAATTTTAATTTTAACCCGACAGCCAAAGTTTCAAAAGAAAATGAAATAACGAGATCATTTCGACCGATAACAATTCTTATAAAAAATTTAACGCTCTACGAAAATTTTTGGTAACTCTAACGGTTTCTGAGTTGTTTAAGGTAATAGTTGAAGTTTAAGTCAATTTTACGATTTTTCTATTTCTACCGTCTTTTATTGATTTAAAATGAAAAAAAGATAATATGAGCTTAAATAAATCAGAAACCGTTAGAGTGCAAGAAATCAAAATCATAACTCATAAGAGACCTGTTTTGGAGAGCGTTAAGTTTGCTATAAGAATTGCTATTGGTCAACATGATTTGTTCATTATTTCATGATGAAAAAGCACCTTCTAGGGAAAAGTGAAAGCTTACACGGCACGCTCTGAAAGGCGCTGCCATGTACCATTCAAATCCATGTAAAAAATCGTTTCTCTGAATTTATATTTTGTGAAATAATAGCGATGTTACAATTTCTGATTACGCTTCATGAATATTCAGTAAAAGAACTTCTGTAATCAATCATGATCCAACAACCGATTATTTGCCCTGTAAGTAAGTTCCTTTTATCGGATCGAGTCACATAATTACGCAAACATCAATCTGACGATATTTTTCAGGTTTTCAATAGCAAGTCGTTCAAGAATGTCGATTATATTTTGCGAGTTTTAGCAGTACTACCTGTAACTACAGCAACTCCAGAACGATCATTTTCGACGTTAAGGAGGATCAAAACTTAACTGAGAAATACTAGTGTTTGAGCTTTGAGGTAGCCTGCTCTTCAGTTTTTTATGAAATGTAATAATAATCAATAAAGTTCCTGAATTTTTAAAATAATAATGTTAGGTACTTCTCCTTTACTTTTTGTCTTGCTCATGCTATATTTTCCGTCCCTTAACGAAATTTGAAAATTAGGCGCCGATAAATGTTGCAAATAACATCTTTTATTTTCCCGATTGGGGAGTCCGGACCAAAAAACCCCCTCCGTGGATCCGCCTATGTGTATAGGGCTGCCAGCGAGTTAGAGAATAACAATTAACAATGGACAAGCCAGTCGACAGTTGTTGAATGGATTTCATTATGATAATTTGTTTCGGATAAGAAAATTATAACTTGAAACAAGAAAAAGGAGTGTTTTTGATTTATCAAACGAAAGAAATTATTCCAGTTTAAAGTTCCTTGTACATTGTTTCTTTTGCGATTTTTGGAAAAAAAACTTTGTGAAATTAAAGCTAAGAAAACTGAATGAGATTTTTTAACTCAGTCTAGAAAAAAATATTTCTACGAAGCATCATTGAGATAAAAGCGCTAAGGCCTGTAAATATCAACAAAACACTAAGTCTTAGAAAGTTATAACAACATCTAACTGATGACACCATTGTAGTACATGGGCGAAACGCATACTGCAGTTGAGGTCACTTTAACTTTTATTTTGATTTAAAAATCAGAATACTCTGCTTAAACAACAAATAGTAAATTTATTTTATTATTAGAACGACACCCGTGGTTTGATAAAGAATGTAGGCAGCCAAACAAAAAGCACGACAGATGTTGATGCAAAAGAGAACATGTTGATACAAAAGAAACAAAATGAAAAGCGTACGTTTGAGAAAATTGAGAGATGCCAAGACAGGAATCAGATTCGAAAGTCTCAAAAAGATTTATCAAAAGGTAAAAAGATCATGCCACGATGGCAAGCTCCGAACTCAAGCCTGTAAAGACCAGCAGGGAAACTAGATGATTATGAGTTGCAGTCGCTACAGAGGATCTGGAAAGATCACGTCAGCAGACTGCTTAGCGGCGGTGAAGACATTGATTCCAGCAGCTGCCAGCAGGCCCTTTCAACTTGGACGATGATCAAGAATGCCGTCCTCTAGACCTAGAAAAAGTTAAGCTTGCCTTATGCAAACTCAAACCAAGTAAGACTGCAGGTGCAGATGGCCTTGACACCGAACTTTTCAAGGCAGCTGGAGATTAGTTGGAAAGTTGCATGCGCCAGCTGATGCATGATGTGGTTAGAAACAACGGAAGAAAGCATGCGTGATGAATGGATCCTCAGTATCGTATGCCTGATCCTAAAAAAGGGAGACCCTCATAATTGCGCCAATTATAGAGGAATAAGCTTTTTTAAAGTCTTGTATAAGATTTTGTCTGCTGTAACATTCGAAAGCCTGAGACCCCACGTTAACAATTTGATAGGTCCTCATCAATTTGGTTTCAGACCAGAAAAGTTCACAATCGACCAAATTTTTATATTTCAGCAGATCCGTATGATTCACATACGACAGCATTTACAGAGCCGAGCTGTACAGAGCCATGTCTAGTTTCGTCATTCCTGCGAAACTCGTAAGACTATGCAGGCTTACGAGGCCCCGTCAAAGTCCGTAATGAACCCATACTGAGACCTTTGATGTCGAAAAAGGCTTTCGACAAGACGATAAATTGTCATGCGTGGTGGAAGAAGAGCTTAACTGACTTACAGCGCAAAACTGGAGAGAACCCGAAATCGAAACTGTTGAAATTGCTGAAAGTTTGATGATGGTTAATCCCAAGTTTGTCCCGAACTAAGAATGTAAGTACCTAACTCCAGAACAGTTTCCGGGGCCTTCCTTGAAATTTCCAGAGAACCGGAACCGAAAATAGTAGATGTTATTGATATCTACGATTTTCGGTTCCGGTATTTGACCTATTGAGGTCTATTAAATGTTTATTTGGAAGTTGCTTATTAGACAGAATATTGTGTTAAGAAAATAATAATATGTATATTGCTTTGCAAGCAAAATAATTAGTATAAATAGATTTCACAAATAACAATAAATCACAGGTTATTTATCAAGCACAACGTGTACATATCTAGTTAATCGAGTCTCGAATGGTCCTTCGTGCAAAAACAAGTTTTTACCATTGCCTACCCAATCTTTTGTTTTTAGTGTGAGGCTGCACTAGGGTGGTTAAAAACTTATACAAAAACTCATACAAAAGTAGCAGTCTACATCAACAAGAAAATGGATCAACTCGGGAGGACCATGGATAACCTTCAAGATGTTATCACCCAGTTGGAAGATGTAAGGGTTAACCTAACAAAGCAGCCGCTAGAGAGACGTACTCAGGAAACACTCTCTAGGCAATACGAGAGGGCAAGCAATTTGTGGACCTCAATAAATAAGTACTACAACTGCATGAAAGCTCTGGATGCAGAAGCAGCCGCCGAGTTTCGTCCAAAATACGAAGCGGGAAAAACAATTTTTTCTAAAATCGATGAATTTTCTAAGAAGACGGCCCCAAATCCATCAAATATTGCCCGAAGAAACAATACATCAGACGACAGCAGTTCTGATTCCGAGGCACCAAGGGCTGCGATTGTGAAACCAAATGACCTGAAGAGGATCAATGCACCAGAACCTACCTATCTGGTGACTTCACATGAGTCACAGTCAACAGACTACGAACAACAGCAACAAGTTCCACATATTGATCAAGAATTATCAAACAAAACCGGCCATCCTTTCACTTAAGGGCATACTTAACAAACTGCCCAAAACGGCGCGGCGGCATGTCAGCGCAACAGATTTTCAAATTTGTCCCAGGAGTTGGGTATGTTTTGCAGAATCCCGTGACGTAGATGTTCAATCAGGTACAACACATCAGCTCCCCACAACTAATTACACAAGACGACAAAAACACCACCGAAGCACTTCTACATGCGATAGACAAACTCACGCTAGAGCGAGAGAATCCATTTCGACCAACAGATACGTGGAGAGAAGGAAGAGGAATGAAAATTCCTGAAGTTCACATAAAAGAATACAGCGTTGATATCACGAAGTACCGTGAAATCAAAGAGCAGTTCGATTCATTAGTAGAGAGGAGCAAAATGTCCAACATCAATCGCTTCGCTTTACTGAAGTCAAAGTTAATTGGGAAAGCTTTGGAAACCTTTAGTCACCTGGACTTAACTGACGAAAATTATCTGGTTGCCTTGTCATCTCTGGAACGAACATTTGACAATCCGAGGCTTAGATTAGAACTAGAAGAAGAACTATGTTGGCCCTCCCTCATCGATCAACAATCCCAGGGAATCCAGAATCTATTTTAGCATATAATATAAATGCATTACCCTAAAGGACGTGTATCCAACCTCAAAAGAAACAAAATAAATTGGGAACAAATTTTAATCCTCAGAGGAGCATCCTCCTATCATACGGAGCAGAATCGACAATTTTGCTAACTGCAAGACTAGGCTTCCTACCTTGGAAGAGATAGAAGACTTTTTATTCAAGGAATACCAGCACAATCTAGATCAAAATAACAATCTGAGATTTACGCAGCTACCTCATAGACTATCTGAAAAAGATTCAAGCTTCTCGCAGACCAGAGTACATGCGACTCTACAACCCAATGAAGCAAAAACTAATATAACAAAGAAGTGTTTCATTTTCACGGCACAACATCCAATAATCGACTGCCCAAAGTTCCTGAGTTCACCGAACAGAAAAGCCTTGCTTCGTGACAAAATCTGCATCTATTGCGTAAAGCATCGATTCGACTATCGTTCCCCTTGCAGGTCAAGGCTGTATCCTAATTGCAAACATGTCAAGGATCTCACTTTACGTATATGCTTCCTCAATCTATTCCCATATTATGAGTTATCCTTCACAAAGTAGCAACACGTACCTTTGCAAAAATGAGTCCGATGGTTTTTATAGTGTGATATTGCCAACGGCGATTGCAACACTTCTAGTAAATAATGATAATGTTCCAGATTGTTGTTTGCTAGATCAAGGAAGCCAAGCTTATTATACAACAGAACATTGGGTTCAGAAACTCAGATTACCAAAAAAAAAAAAAAACAACATTTGGCAGTTTTGTGAGGTTTCCAGGCTGCAGAATCAATCTGCTTCCAGTTTGATGTGATATCACCTAATAAAAATATTCAAAAAATCAAAACTGACATCAAAAATTTCTCGCCGGAAGACTCAAAAACTCCCAAAATTGACCATTTCGGAGAACCCACTGAGAATCCTCGTCTTGCTATCATTAAAGCAGAACTCGAAGCTGAACTAGATGCCGATGAATGGGAGCTCTGGGAACATCAGTACTGGTACTTAGGAGCTATATTTGTACCCTCATCTGTATCGCTGGATTTTCCGATTACCTATAACTTTTCAAATACCGCCCAAGACAAAGATCAGAGATTGCTACTATTAGTTACTTAAACAAAGAAGACCTGATACCCGGAAGTTGACTACAGGCAGGGGCGTAGCGAGGCTCCAAGCCATGGGGGGGGTGAATTTTAATGAAATGCCGACTAGTCTTCAGAATTTGCCGACTGCATCAAAAAATAAATCTATATACATATATATAAAATAGGATGTATGTATGTTTGTATTTATGTCCGTTATAGACTGGTTTCTTATGAGATTTTCAGGGTAGACATAGTTCAAACCAGAGATGGTTCCTTTCAAGGTTTTATCTCCATACTCCCACAGGAACGGGGTTGGGAACGGAAACCTAGAAACTACTGAACAGATTTCAAAAATACTTTCGCCATTGCGATGTCACATTATCCCACAGTGAAAAAACTTATATTTTATACCCATATTCCTACGGAAGCGGAAGAACGAGAAAGGGAACCTTAAAACTACCGACTCGAGCAACACCGGGTGGCTCAGCTAATAAATAAATAAAACTATTTAAAAACGTTAAAGTGTTCATTTCACAGAAATTCATTTATTAACATAAAAAATCAGTTTATAATTACAATGTACCTAACGATATAACAACAAAAAAAATTAAAAGTATTTATAAGAAATAATATTACAATATAGTATTTTGGTCATATTCTTTGAAAAAAAAGTTCATCAATTGGAATTTAAACTCCAACTCTCCGGTGTTTTAATAATGCCCATTTGTTGACGACCTCACTAGGTTGAATATTATCAACAACATCCTTTGAGGAATACAGAAGCATTAATGAATTTAGCCTATCATTACCCATCGTCGTACGCAAATAATTAAGAACTATTTTAAGTTTACTAAATGACCGCTCACAAGAAGCCGACGTCACAGGAGCAGTTAACATGTAGCAAACTAGTTTAAAGGCTAACGGAATCACATATATTAATTTGAATACCTCTTTGACAATATTATCGAAATTTGAGCATTTCTCACAAGTAAAAAGAAGAATTTGCAGTTCCGATAAATAGCAGTCCACATCTTCTTTAAAAAAAAATGGATCTAATTCTATGATAGATTTGACTAGTTCTATGTTGGCTTTTGCTCTGGAAGCGGGTATTTTAAAATCACTCGAGTCGGCGTGGCAGTCGGGAAATCTACTTTGTTTTTCTAACTTAATTTGCCGATTTGTTATTTTTTTGGCAACAAATCCACTGTCACAAACACTTCCATTCGTGTCTTTTTGGTTGAGTTGACTTAACTCGACAAATGTACTTTGTTTTTCTTCCTCGATTTGCCGACTCGGAAAAATCGTGGGGGGGGGGGGGGGGGGTGCTACACCCCCCACCCCTGCCTCTTAAGCAACTTTTCAGTTTTCAATAAATCGTAAATATCAATAACACCTATTGAGGTCAATTAAATGTTTAAATGGAAGTTGCTTATTAGACAGAATATGGTGTAAAGAAAATAATAATGAATTGCTTTGCAAGCAAAATAATTAGTATAAATAGACTTTACGAAATAAATAAATCGCAGTCCATTTATCAAGTACAAAGTCTGCATATCTAGTTAATCATTGACACTGTTGTTTGTGCCATCTTGGAATTGGAAACTTCCACTGGCTAGGAGATTTAAAATGGCGCAAGGCTGGAGAGCTGGTGGAACCGATTTTCTTCTAACGCTGTTTGGGAAATTTAATTAGCCTAGTATGTATGTATGTATGTTTTCTGGCTGCAACTGTAGCAGCACTTTAACTCTTCCTGGAGCATTGGGCAGCAACCAGATCCCTCCATCTGTCCCGGTTCGACGCAACGTGTCTTAGCTGTGACCATAATTGAATACCTTGAGACTGAGCTTCTTTTAAAACAGATGACCTCCATGTTGTTTTTGGTCTTCCAACGCGTCTCTCACCCTGAGGATTCCATTCGAATGATTGTTTCGCTATGTTGTCGTTAGGTTTCCTCAGTGAATGGCTTATCCAACGCCACTTTCGTTGGGTGATGTCTGCACCCAATTTTATCTGTCCCGTCCTATTCCATAGTTCAACGTTTGATATGGTTTACGGCCCCCGAATCTTCTGAATGTAGCGCAGACAACGGTTGGCGAAGGCCTGTAGCCTGCTCGAGATGTTGACAGAGCATTTCCATGTTTCAGAAGCATATAACAGCACAGATTTCACGCTGGTTTCGAAGAGTTTCAACTTGGTGCGTAGCGATATTTTGCTTGAGTTCCACACAGGAGAAAGGATTCCAAATGCACTACGGGCTTTGTTTATTCTATTGTTAACATCCAGGTCCGTTCCGCCATCGCAAGTGCAATAAAACTGCCCAGTGCCCAGACCTTCTCTATATGGTTTCCTGCCTTAGAATAACTTCTTGTGTGCCTTGGCCCGTGGTCATTATTTTGGTCTTATTTGCGTTGATCCTTAAGCCAGCCACTTCTCCATTTAGCTGCAGCGAATGACATAGGGTAAACGCACTAGTACCCGGACACTTAACTTTTTTCTCAACTTTGACTTCAAACCATTTTGTAACCATAAATGCTACAGCGAAAACTTTTATTGATTGTAAGAATATAGACATTTCTCAATAATATGGCGTTCAAGTAAATTGCAAAGAGATCATTGTTAAAATAAATAAAATAACAATTCAGAAAAGTTCCATTTGCGTTAGTACCCGGACAGCAAAGTTTAGTACCCGGACGCCTTTGTTTTAGTACCCACCCAGACACAATCATTTTCAGAGACAAGCCATGTCTGCGTACTGAAAATATAAGACAAGCACACATTTTTTGTATCCATACAGGGCTTGTCTCTTAAAATGATTAAATCTCTCAATGATTAAGTCTCTTAAAATGACTGATCTAGTATCCGAACGCTTTTGTTTCAGTATCCATACACAATTATTTTAAGAAACAACCCCTGTCCGGGTACTGAATATGCATGATAATCGCACTGTGTTAGTACCCGGACAGCATGTCTGGGTACTGAAAAACATATTCAATTTTGGTGTTAGTTCCCGGACACCACAAATAATGGCAAAGATTTTATTAAATTTGGTTTTTTTTTGCAAATTGTTTTAGTTAATCATATTTCCAACGAAACCAATGTCTTTCCATTACAATAAATTAACGATTACTTGTTAAATTGCTTACTACTAAAAACTGTTCCCACTATTTTTTTCTTACCTAAATCGACAACGAGACCGCATCTTCAAACCTTAAACAATAAAATGATGCGTAGTTCCTAAAGTACGCATTTAGACAGAGTACCTGAAACTTTGCATGCAGGTATAGGACACATTGAAGGACCCATGTATGTTGTTGTTTGTGGATTTTTTTGCGTGATGTATCTATTAATCGCAAAAAAAGGTCAATGTGTCCGGGTACTAACACTGTCCGGCTACTAGTGCGTTTACCCTATTTGATTTAAATTAGCCGTGTTGTTTGCCATGAGAAATATATCGTCAGCATAATCTATGTGGCTAAGTTTGTCAAACAGACCCCATTGGATACCGTGTCTTTCATTTGTACCCACAGTGGCAGTCATTACATCGTCTATTGCTAGCAAAAACAGAATTGGTGACAGGACATCTCCTTGTCTCACTCACTCACTCACTCACTTGGCGAACCTCAAAGGAGTCGGATAGCTGTCCATTGTGCAAAACGAAACACCTTGCGTTGTTGTACGACTCTTTAATAACAGCAATAATTTTCTCAGGGATACCTCTCGCAATAAGCGATCTCCAGATGCATTCACGATTTACCCTGTCAAATGCCTTCTCAAAACTCACAAACATGAGGTACAGGGGTGATTGGTACTCATACGATTGTTCAAGTATGATTTGTAAGGTGTTGATGTGGTCGATGCACGATCGACCGCTGCGAAACCCCGTTTGGTGCCTCTTGAGACTCGATCCTGGAATTTATCCTCTCGAGAATAATAGTTGCCATTAACTTCGGAAAAACGGACAGAACAGTGATTCCGCGCCAGTTATTACAGTCTTTGAGGTTTCCTTTCTTTGGTAACTTCACAATAACTCCATCCTTCCAGTCCTTTGGGTAAGTTTCACTCTCCCAAACAGCTTGCACCAGCTTAAGCTTTAAGGAATTCTGCGGGAATACCGTCAAGTCCAGCTGGTTTGTTTTTCTTTAGGAGATGGATCGCGTCTCTTATCTCTGTACTTGTTGGGAGGCTGGTGTCAATACCCCTAGAAGACCTGCGCATGTTGTTCAGTTCAGAATTCATGTCTGCATTGTTGCCGTCATTTAGCAGCACACAAAAGTGTTCCTTCCATCTTTGCAGCTGATCTTCTATCGTCACTAAAAGGTTGCCGTTCAGGTCCAAAACGGGATGGTTAGTGATAGTGCTACTACGCTGTCCGGCAATGTCCTTAGTGATTTTATAAATATTTAGCCTAGAATCATCAAAAAACATTCTTTATGCAATCTGAACTGCTGTAAAAAACTAAAAAACAAATGGTTTTTTTCAAGTCTAATTTTTTTCTTTATACATACATATATACCTATATATGAACACTTACTCATTGTCACGCAATTCTAATAGATTATCTTTACTCTAAGGCATCTTTTCTTGATTTTTGCGTTAAATACTTCCTCATCGTCACTCTCTGAATCAAAATATAACATTTTTCAATGGAATTCAACTTAACTCGATCGAACTTTTATTTGAAGATAACCAATTTGACATTTCACTTCGAACCAAGTTCACAATGCCGATTGCAAGTTGATATTAAAATGAAACTAGTTTCAAAATACGTGCTGTCAAAAATAATTTGTTTCGAGTTGGCCTACGATTGACAATCCTCAATTCTATCAAGTTACGTGCTGGCACACCAGACTATGACAGAAACGCATTCAAAGG
This sequence comes from Melanostoma mellinum, assembly GCA_914767635.1. Taxonomy (NCBI): domain Eukaryota; kingdom Metazoa; phylum Arthropoda; class Insecta; order Diptera; family Syrphidae; genus Melanostoma; species Melanostoma mellinum. Next base: position 75,422,544 of record OU612059.1, read on the forward strand.
CAAAACCTTGTGATAGAAACTCATTCAAATGTAACCGTAGGCTCCTTGAAAACTTTGAGCAGTAAATCTCTTTACATGAGCAAAATCCAATCTTTGAAATCCTCACTACGGAAGAGTTTTGTTTTGTTTTTACAACAGCAAAGTAGAGTTAGTCCAACGTTACCAATCTTCCAAGGCATCACCACTAACGATTAAGTAAACTTAAAAAAAAAAAACCGTTTCACCCCATTAACGTGACAAGCTTGTCAATCACTCAAGTAATTTTTTTTTTAAGTTAACACCTCCATGCTTCTGAGATTGCATCGCACTTCTCTCTCTCTCTTTGCCGAATACATGTCAAGAATCTTTCTTTGAAAAATTGAATTAAAATCTAAAAATGGATAACACCCTCTAGATTATAGTCATCTCCATGGTTTCTTGTTTTTATTTTTCCTTCCACAAAGATTATGGGGAAAACCACTAAACAATTTGTTTAAGTGTCACTCAATATTATAAACACGATATGCATAAAACTAGGAGCATCTCCCTTGCTCCATGTCCTATCTGCAATCACGGAAAGTTGAGTTAAACACTACCTAATGTGTATCAACACCACCAACATCATACAACATGTAAACTCTTCCAAGAGCATTTTGAGGAAGTTGTCGTCTCTAGAGGATGATGTTCTCAGTTTATGCCACTACAACTGGCGTCCTCGAAGGATGCATGTGCATATACAGCATATACAAACACTGTAGTGATGATGATTTGATGATGACAGCATTGCAGGCAGCCCCCTACGCATTTGAAGGGAGTGGTGCATTTTGGTATAGGACTTCTTCAACATCATACGTTTATATTTTGTGTACTTATTAAGTTTATCCTTCAATCAAAATCATCATATGTGCACACACTACAACGTGTTTCAACGCAGTCTTAAATCAAGAAACACACAACACTTAGCCCCCTAAAGGATATGATCCTACTGCCTTCAAAGGCTAGTGCAGAGCTGGTGGGTTCTATCGTTTCATAACAAATATCTTGAGAATCGTTACTGCAAAGCAATGCTATGCATTTTTTTCACTAGCAACTAGTAAGGAAGGACCCATTATCCATTAGTGAAAAAAATAATGTTAATTAAGAGCGCTTTAGTTTGCCGTTCTTATACCGCAATAGGCGCAGGCAGGAAATAATTATGATTGTTTTCAAAGGTGAAGAATTTTTTCAAGGGCATCTAAGAATAGGTTTACCACGTATGCTTTTGAAAGTCATCATCATCATCATCAACTTCATTTGCAGCAAACATTCGTCCTGTTTTATCATAGTTCACTGGCACGTTAAGAAGTTTTGAACAGGAGCGCGAAGGGTGACTGTGTCAATCAAAGCGTTATGGGTGAACGAAGAAGCAAGTCGAAGAACCTTCAAATAGAGGGTTTGTAAGAGAGGAGGGATTAGTCAATTACTACATGTTTCTGAGTGTGTATTTACAACAAAATCAGTGGTTTCCTATCATAACTATACAAATTAAAAGAAGTGGATGAAAGGGTGGGTGGAGATGATGCCTGTCCTATTACAAAAGGGGAACAGACAATAAGGTAAAAGATGAAACTTCTAAAGCAGTTTTTTAATTGAAAATAGAAGCAGTGGATAGTACTTCAAATCTATAGGTTCAGGTATTGGATGTTGGGTGTATATATGAAGTCAGTATTGTGTAGTTTTATATTAACACATTCTTATAGTAAAGCACTTGGTGTGATTTGAACCCTAATAACTTCACCAAATACCAAACTCAAAACTTGATATGAAAGAATTAATTGGCTCTTACCGACCTCTTAAGCTTCGATATTCGAAATAAAGCCAAAATTTTACAAAACATCAAAAATGCGTCTATAGTTTTAAGTTCGTAATGCTTTCTTCCTACCTTCGGATTAAGATATAACTTCTCACTTGATGTTGCTTCTAGGGAGAAATTATAACAGTTTATATTTAAACCTAGCGACAATAATTATATTTTAAACACCCACCAGCAGTTTCTGGTTAGTCACATAGTAAGAGAAGCAAAATAAGGGCGACCGTGGTGTAGTGGGAAAGTGTTAAGTGGATAGGCTGGAGTGCTGGGTTTGAGTCCTGCTCTGGGCATCTGCTTTTCTTTTAGCCTCACAGTCACAGTTCTTTGACTTTTTCAAAAATGAAGCTCATGAACACCAATAGTTTGCTGAAGAGCTTTGGACTTTGGAGCTGTAGCTGCATAATAAGCTGTAAATCATTCGCTTACGAGTTGCAAACTGTTAATTCGTGTAAGCTATTAAGTTGCGAGTTTCTGGGAAAGAAGTTTCCATTTTTCAAGTCTAACAACGCGGTTCCTCCCATATCTGCACGATATTAACGAAATTTTGTGTTTTAGAAGTTGAAGGTTATTATCAAACGATTTCTGCAAAGATCTTAAAGCTTTCATTTTTGACTTTTAAAAAACTCATTTTTAAAAAAAGTGAAAAATAAAAAACCGTTTTTTGAAAAAAACTGCTCCAACGATTTTGATTAAACTTTCAGCGTTGATATGTATTAGCAATTGAAAAAGCCATGTTGCAGGAAGGTAAAAGCCTTTTACTACCTTCTTTGAAAAATATTTTCACTGATAGTTTAGCTCTAGCGTATATACACCAAATCCATGACAAAGTGTTAGAGTCGCTTTCATACCAAAAATTGGTTAGCAAGACTACTCACTCGCCAAGAGGCTTAGACCCATCAGTCTTACCTCTTTCCTGCTTGAAACACTGGAAAGAATGGTTGAGATTTACAGTCATAAAACCTCACTCCAAATACACCCTCTGTCTCAGATGCAACATGCTAACCAAAGGGGAAAATCTTTTGAGACCGCACTTAGAAATCTTGTTAGCTGGATTGAATGCGCGCTTGACAGGAAAGAATTTGCGGTAGCCATTTTCAACTTACACTCAAAGGCGTCAACATCCCCTTTTCCACCGGGGATCAATCCTAGACAAAAAGCTTCTTTGGTCTAAACATGTCGAGTCTAAAACTAAAGCACTGTCAGTCTTCTGGCAATGTTAAGAAGCCCTTGGCAAGGCATGGAGTGTTTCACCGAAAAGGTCCTTTGGATCTATACTGCTATGATAAGACCAATCAACTCTTGCGCGTCAGTTGTTTGGTGAAACTAGCTCTCAGGTAAAAACGTTATTGCCTCGATTGCCAACAATTTATCTTGATGTTACTGGGTCCCGGCACATCGGGAGCTGCTCTCGACGCACTGCTGAATTTTCCTCCTCTTGATACCTACATCATGGGGTGTAATCTCAAGACCATTTTACGTTTAAAGCGATGTGGTCTCTGGCACAATTCGCTCTGAGGCTTTGAGGAACTCGCAAGCATCGAGTTACACTCATGTCTAATGGATATGCCGCCTGACACGATGATCCCAAGGTTCAAACTGCGTCAAAAATGCTCAGTCAACTTTCCTTCGCTTCAGGACTGGTTCGCTCTAGAATCTGAACCTGGAAAGAACTGAATCTTCATTGATGATTTCAAACCCGACGAAGTATCTGGCACTGGAGCTTTTCTGAAGAACGACGACATACGACTGCACCACTGCACACCTCTCTAGAAGCATACTCATCCGTTTTCCAAGCGGAGGCGTATGCTATTCTAATGGCTTTAAGCCACGTTACGAACAATGGCTAAATGGGGAGAAGTATCTGTGTTTGCAGCGACAGCCAAGTTGTGCTTAAGGCCCTTCTCAACCCTCTAACCACTTCGAAAGTGATCCAGGAATGCAAGAGGTCTCTGAAGGCGATCAGAAGATTAAATTCCTCGAGTCTCATTTGGGTTCCAGGCCATCACTGGAAAAGAGATCGCCGATGAACTCGCTAGGCAAGGATCTCAGACAGCTTTCTCAGGACCTGAACGGTCAATAGGTCTACCAGCGTCCTCATTGAGGGCTTCAATCAACGATTGGATCTGTGAAGAGCACAACCGTAGATATGGTATGCCTCCATTGGATGCAGACAGACCAAACGTATGCTCCCCAACGTTAGTAAGAAGTCTGCAAAATTTTTGCTATCCCGTAGCAGAAAGACTGTAGAAAGCTTATTGGCGTTGCCAGCTGGAACTTCTCCTTTGCCTAACACTTAAACGTGTAAGGCTTAAGTGATACCTCACTCTGTGAAGAGAAGATGAGGACACCGCAGAGCACTTCCTATGTAAAGGTCCTGCTCTTTCTCGCATGAGGTTACAGATACTCGTCGCAGACATGGTGAGAGCTGGTAACTTAGGCTCCTTATCATGGCTATAACAAATAGAAGGTTGCTATCTGGTAGAACAATGGACCAGTATTTAGGTCTGACGTCTGAGTGCTCCAGTTGGTATTTTAAAAACCTCCAACAGAAAAAAAAAAAAATTGAAAAAGATTGGAGTTTTTAGACCTTTGCTTAAAAACTCTGGAATATTTTATTTAATTTTTTTCAATATTTTGCGCTATTTTATCCAATTTTCATATTTAATGTTTAGTTGGCAGCCCTGTTCCACCAAATACATTATGAAGAACGAATACTAAAACCTTTTACTCCGCCGTAAGATTTTGATATCGTATTTAGCACACAATCACTAGTTCGTGCGACCATTGTTTTCTTTTTCTGAAGCCACATAAATGTTCACCTCTGAAATCTGCAGCGTAGATAGAAATTTAGAAATATTCTGCATGCCTTGAAGAATGACGTATTGATTACACTGGTCAACAAAATTTCACGTTTTCGAATGCCGCCAAAAGCAAACTATATTTTTTAAAGGTTTTTGGCTCGCTAAACTCAAATCTGACTCAGACTTGCTCTGCCACATCACGTTTTCGAGATATGAAGCCTTCAAAATCCAGAAAAATAGGTTTTAGCTGCTTTTTGCAGAATTTCTTTAACGTGGAATAAATTTTAACCTCTACTACATCAAATAACTGAGATATCTAGCTTCAAAAGTCGTAATACACGGTCGGTAATACATTTTTTTTTTTTGTTTTTTTGAAGATAACGTTAGTCTCGAAATGTAATTTGAGTCAGAAAACACATTTATGAAGGTTTTGGATGTGTTGAATTCAAATTCATTCACAGAACCGGTCTATCACAACAGTGTCTTGAGATTATATCCAGAGTAAAGTCAAGACATCAATACTTTATTTTTTGGAAACCTGCTGTTGTAGCGTAAATCTCTGACTGGATTCGAATTCCGCACCCAAAGATCTTTAAAGAATGTGATTTCTGACTCAAATTTATGTTTGAAACTATACGGTATATACATAATCCTCAAAATATTGCATGACCGTGTATTACAACTTTTGAAGCTAGATATGTACATATCTCAGTTATTTGATGTGACGTGTTGTTGTTTTTTTGGGGGATGAAGTTGAGTTCAACGCAAATAAAGGTTTCGTATTTGCTCTACGCTTACTATATTCTCTCTCACCTATACAATTATACACCTGAGCTGAGTTGATTACAGGATTAATGATTTTCGACCAAAACGCACCAATTATCAAAATACTGTAACTGCAAACTCTTTTGTTTAATATGAAGCTAAAGCACTGACAAAAAAAAAAAAAAAACAAATAACTGCTTTGATCTTCCCACCTAAAATTAAGAGCTCATAGTTTTTGAGCACATAAGCGAAATTTTTTTTACTTCATCGACGTTCCCGATACTATAATCAAAGATTTTAGGTTATTAACTCCGAAAAAGCTACGCCACATCCGATACCATATGAGATTTTGAAAGCGGTGTGAAGTTCTAAAGTTTCTCATCTCGGAGCTCACATTGGGCGATCGGTTGCCTTCTCTTAAAATACAAATGGAATAGATGCTACCATTCAAAGTTGCAACACTTTTTAATTTCAAAAAAAACCATTACAAGTAAAAAACTGAAAACTGAAACGTATTAAAGAAGAAAGTGGGGTCTGTTACTGTTTTGAGATATTAAGCAGAACATGCTTTTAAAAATGCAACTCTGGCATTAACTAAATTGGATTGCAGAACAGGGGCACATGACCTAGTGGTTATAGTGAAAGATATAGCAAGCACAATCGACGTCTATTGTTAGGCGGAACATCCTCGTTCCCACAAATTAACCACTATTCTTAGCCATAACCAATTGTTATATGCCTTACTACGAGACCCCTTTGGAGATCATATTTGAAGAATATTTTTCGTCCACAAGTCATACAATATCTCTCAGGTTGGTTATACGAGCCTGCAAAAAGTAGGTACTCGCTTTTATGGATACACACAGATAGTAAAATGTGTTGGACTTTCTTTGTTCATCCCTCTTCTCCTTTCTCAAAATTGTCCCTACCCTTTTACGAAATATTTATATTTATTTATTTCACAACCGCTTACAAAGTAGGACATTTAAGTCTTATAAATTGCTTTAAACTAATACCAGAATTTTAATTTTAATAATTAGTAAGTGTATATTTCATTATTAATAAGCATAACAAAATTTGAGATCAAGAAAAAAGATAAGATAATATACATAAATAAGTAAATTGATACTGTCATTGATCTGTCAAACAATTTGAAAGTAAAGACACAAGCTCATACTTATGGTTAGGGAGTTCCAAAGTCGAATAAAATTGACAGAGAATGGATGCTCAGTAATAATTAAAATATATAAGAGCAAATTATTACCTTGCTGAGTGAGGGAAATTGGGAAATTAAGCTTACTGTATAAATAACCGGGGCTGTTGTTTGACTGATGTGAATTGTCAAGACTACAACAGTCGTTCCATGCGCGGGAACGATTGAAACCATGATAAAACCATTCCAAGGTTTCTAACGTAATTGATTGTTTCGTTTTGAAGAGGCAATGGACTTAGGGTTGAAAAATCACAGATTTTGCATGGTAGGAAGAGCTGTTGAGATGGTTTTTCTTACACCAACGTCAAATGGAAAGGAAGTCCTCATTCATTAATGCAACAGCATCATTATTCTTCACGAAAGCTCGACTGATCAGAAGCTCAACATCATCAGCGTAAAAATGAATCAGGTAGTGTTTAACAGTTTTTGGAAGCTCATTTATGTAAAGTGAAAAAAGTTGGGCCAAGAATTGATTCCTTGAAACATTGAGAAAGATGATGAATGACCATAGCCCACTACGCGTTGTTGCCTTCCGCTAAGATACGAATGAATCAGTTTGCAGGATTCCAAAAGAAACCCAAAGAAAATAACTGTTTTTTTCCAACATAAAATTGAATGGTTAACAGTGCTAAAAGCCTTTGAGAAGTCTCTAACCTTTAGTAGTGTCATTTGATCTCTGTCCATTGCAGAAGAATTTCACCATATTTAAAACTACCCGACCTGTCGTGGGGTAAATTTACCATTGAAGCACTATTCGCTGTTCTAAAGAGGCTTCAATAAATTTGAGGAATCAGTCGTTGATTTAAACGGCATAATTAGAGACTCATAAGCTTCACAGTAAAATAATACTGAAAGAAATAAGGATGTCTATGTAATTGGGATGTGGTAGATAACAGTTTTAAAAGCCTTTGGAAACAATTCCGTGCCAAAACCAATTAATTTTAACACAGTACAGCCCCCCAGGTCAGTAACAATTTTTTCAAGCTCTCACAAAATTTACCAAACTTGTTGAAACCACACCAAAAAACAATACCTTACATTGTGTAGAAGGTTTGTTCGTTATTAGGCGAAAGTTAATTAACACACAAAGCACAGCACAAAGTTAATTTGCTCATACAAATTAAAAACAAAACCCCTTAAAGCTTCGAACGCACATCGAAAGGTTCCACACAGCACACACAACCAAAATCATAATAAAATAAAAAAATAACACTTACTTACCCCTCCCTCCTTCAGTGCGATAAGGAGCACTTGGATCGCCTTGGCTTGGGTCTGGCGCCGTATTTTGCGTGTCCATCATACTGACTACCCTTGGAATCTCTGAAAAAGGTTAATTACCATTTAATGTCTGTGTTAACTCAAATTAATGTTGAAACAAAAAAAGCTATACTCACTTATACAAGGTGCAATATGTGATCTGCTTTGCTGATAGCCACGTGCACATCGATTGCATGTCAAGCCAGTTACACCATCTTTACACGGACATTGTCCAGAGGTGTGATTGCATGTCTTACCCGATGACCCAATTGGATGGCAATCGCATGCTGCAAGTAAAAAAGAAAAAAATGGAAAATAAAATAAAATGAAAAAATGACAAACAGAATCGATAGGAGTTACGAGTTGGTGTACGAGATGAGACAAATTCTTTGGTTTTATAGTTTATTTTATATGCGCAATTGGAAGTGGGTTTAGTTTGTTTAAACCAATTTTGTGATTGACATGTCCAACTGATGGAATAGTCGATTTTAGAGTCAGAAAATAATTTGCTACCACAGTTTTATAGTTTTGTAGGGATTAGGCTTACTGGAGTAGATGAATTTCAGGAATATTGGATTTGATTTCCTGTTTCGGTTAAATCAATTGAGGAAAAGGCCAATGGATATAAGCTGAGTTTTTAAAAACACCTGAAACTGTTTTTTAAGGTTCACCACAGTCAGTTAAGTTAATTTACTTTTTACAGGAAAACAACTTATTGATTGAATAAACAAAACCTCCAGAAAAACGCTGTGCTTTCCAGGGTTAGAGCCTTGATTATTAAATTTTAGAGCAAATTTGAAAGAAAGTTGAGCAAATTCAAAATTTCCGGATTCCGAACAAAGGTTAGAAATGCTGTCTGCCAAAACAAAGGGTTTTTTTTAAAGAAATTTCGTTCGAAATCAAGCACCCAGGGCCCCGCTGCGCTGTAAGTAAGTATATGCAAAAGATGATGTTAGTAGACAATCTCTAAAGTACCCGTCTGTGGTACCAAATGGGGCTGTAACCGAGAGTGCGCGACTCAATCCAGGATCACGTTTCTTGACTCAGTTGGCGTTACAGATAATAACCAACTTGCCGATTCGTAACTTCAATTTGTTTGGGGGCTGTGAAGGACCGATACTAGGTTTGTTTGTTGAAGCCCTAGGGTCGCCCTGGGGTCACCACAAAGTGTTTTTTGAGAAACCTAAAGTCGCACTGAATGTCAAACTTAGTGTATTTTGAGCCCTAGGGTTGACCTAGGTTTCCGCTCAACTCACCATAGGTTTTTGCTGTGGCGAGTTGAGAGCTGTCAAATGGCATGTATTTTTTTATGACAGGGATGTGTGATGATTTGTGGTTAAGCGTTTTTTGAGGACTGGAAAACCTAGGTTTTTTTTGACAACTCAAAAAGTTGCCAAGAAACCTGGGTCAACCCTGGAAAAGTTAAACGAACGAACCTACTGTGTCAAAAATTTGGAAACCATTAAAGCATTTCACGAGGAACTGGAGAGTCAAAAGAACCACACTTTCATGAAAAATACCGTCTTTACCACTTCGGATTCGGCATAAAATTGAAATGCACTTAGCCCTTAGGCTTCCCGTTTTTTGTGAAATTTTCTATGTCAAAAAAGTAGAGTGAATCTCTTCAAAAGTGGAACGATTTCGCTCCGATCGGAGCAAGGTTTGAACGATTGTGCTTTCTCATTTGTAAATAAGTGTAAGATAGTTTTGGTCTAATCCACATCATTGTATGATTAATTTTGCCATTAGAGAAGATAACAACAATCGTATATAATTTTCCATTGGCAGATGGCAGCTAATTCGTGTTCTCGTATGATAAGTTCAAATTTAGCTCTTGGTTAATGATTGTGAGAGGTGGTCGCTTATTCAAAGATCTCAGAGAATTAATTATTAAAGCTTTTAATCCTCCCTTTTTCATCAGTCCAGGGTTCTTTAAAAAGTAACGAATTTTTAAAACTCGGAAAGAAATGGAGTCACCCATAGCTATTGTTCGCCACCGTCGGACATTAAAAACAGATAATAATCAAACAAAATGGCCGCCAAACTGCTCCTGGGTCACTTTGGAGTAGAAAACCCGTATCAAATAAGAAATGTCTGTGGACACGTGCGGGAGCACAAAATTTGTTAACATATTAGAAGGTGCGTTCAAATATTTTACATTAGCTTTTGATGGAGACTTAGTTAACCCGTATTAAATAAGTTTTTTTTTTTTATAATTACCGCACACATCAAGGGGTTATGACTTCCCTTAAAATGTTATAGAACACAGTGCGAGTATTTAGGAAAACAGGAGAGGATTTGAAAGGAGACACCAATATACGTTGCTTTTGAATTTTTGTGAATCGTAATACAGCGGAAAAACAGGGTCATATAGAGCATTCCACGTTCGGGTGGTGCGACTCAAATGTGAATATCTATACTTGACTGTACGCCCGAAGTTGGGCTCAAGGTAAAACTGATGAGCATTCCTAGCGAGGCGGGTGTGGTGGCTAAATTGTTTCAGGGGAGGAATGCAGCTGGCTACTTCATTAGAGCACTGCTTGTGAAAAAAGCGATAAAAGAGAGTAAGACATGTATGTAGCTAGATCAGAAGGGATGAAGAACTTCCTGCAGCTTCTTAAGAAACCTATAAGCATGTATAGCAGCATTTTTAGCGACTTCAAATATGTAGCCGTTCCAACGCAGATCATCGCTTACACACATACAAAGCACTGACAGCTTTTCGGTTTCTTGAATGCAGGTACCATTCATAGATAATAGCAATGGGGGAATGTTAAGTTGCAGTTCCAACTACAAGAGACAGCATTGAGTTTTCGAAGCATTGAATTCTACTCGATTTTTAAGACCCCATGTAGAAATTCTGTCAAGGCCAGAATTCAATGAGCTTATCATACGCAACCTTTCCAGTTCCACATCCGAAGAGCAGGGACGTGAATTTGGAAACGAATATTAAAAGCTGAGGATCGAGTCGTCAGCAAAACATTCAAGCGGATTAGAAGTTAAGTAAAGTTAAGAAAAGTCTCCCAACCATTCTTTAAAGACCTGATGGTAACAAATGAACTGACTCCTGCTCTGAAGCCCTAGAATCGCTTATGAACACCTACTTTCCAAGGTACTTTCAATATCATCTCTAGAATACAGGGATCTAGATATATATTTTTGTTCGAACAAAGGAAATCAATTAGTATATATATGAAAGGAAAGATATATGGGCCATAAGCTCATTCAACAAAAATGATGCTCCAAGGAGCTAAGTACTTGATTGTGTTGATCCTAGTGGAAATATTCAGAGTTTGTCTTAACTCCACCCTTATACCAGCTAAAAGGAGAGAATTAAAAGTCATATTCATCCCTAAAACTGGAAAGTCTTCGTACACTGAATCGAAGGTTTAAGAAACCTATACTTCTTTCTGTTCAAGACTCTAGAAAACTAATAGAGACACAAATTCGAAAAAAGCTGAACTGTCATTTGATCTCTTCAAGACAACACGCATACAGTAAGGATAGATTGGTTGAGAATACACTTGATGTAGTGGTTGACAGTTGAACAATCACATTCTTATGGTCACAATTCAAATGATGAGAATATGGATAAGCAGTATTAACCGACATACATAGAGGATGCTGCAACGAAGAGACAGAGTAACGATCATTTTACTTCCTCTGTTAGTGTATGTGACGCAAAGGTTAGTATGTCTGCCTGTTGCGTCGGAAGTTTCAAGTTCGAATCCCAAAAATATCTAGAAATTATGGTTTTCCACAGGTATTGACTTTCGCAAGAAATTGGCAAGTCTATCGATAGTAATTTCATAAAAAAAGGGATTTCTCGCTTAACCGTTTGGAATCGGCAAAAAATGCAGGCCCCCTCAATCAGAGAACTCCATGAGTGCAATCACTTGCGCTTTCGAATCATCCCCCGAAAAACAAACCGTACACAGTCTCAAACTTACAAATGATGAAACAAGTGTGATGCTTGTAGAAAAAGTACACAACACTCGTGAATACAAGCCTTCGCAATTGCTTGTGCCCATGAATGATGAATGAATGAACCATTCAAACTCAAATAGGTACACCGTTCGCTTGTATTCGAAAAAAGCGAATGTTCATGAATGATGAGGGAAGACAACGAATTTCATGTTCTGCGAGATCGCAAAGAAAGGATCGAATAGATACACATTTTGTGACCTGACTTGGGCGTATTTTACATTTTTTGGTTTTTTTTTTGTTAACTACAACAAAACAGATGTGTTCTTCATCACACTATTGTACTGTGAAGTATTTATTGCCTTATGAAGTATTCGTTGCACTGTAGATGATTCGTTGCCTTAGAGACTATTCGCACAAGCTCATACGCATACACATATTATCATTGCCTGCCACTGTTTCAGTTAAGTGAATGAGAGTGAGAACCTGTCTTGTTGACTAAAAGCATTGTATATAGAAACTATAGTAACTTCAAAACACGATTTAACAATGCTTTGAACTGGAGGAGCAAGGTGGCGCAGCATTCGCTTCTCTACATACAATGGTCAAACAAAGAAGTTGGACCGGAGAAATAAGGCTCGCTACCATTCAAAAAGTCTACATAATAATACTACAGTTTCTATATACAATGCTAAAAGAGAGTGCAGTGTGTGTATTGCTTTGGATTAAGATGAATGGTGTCTGAATGGTGTGTAAGGCAATAAATAAGTGAATGCATCCACAAAACGAGGCATTCACTGCAGCTCCCTGCTCTTCATTGCCTTACAAGGTACCTATGGTTGACGCTAAGTCCCAGGGCTCTTCGGTCTGTTGTGTCCCCCTATTTATTTATTTTATTTTAGTTAGCGCTCAAGCTTGGCCAGACTAGGAAAAAAGCGACATCTAGGCGACGTTTCTAACTTTTCACTCAACATCGTTAAGCTCATTCAGTATTCCAAATGGTTCAGTTAGTTTCCCGAACCCAACAATTTCTCACCTAATACTATTCCTCATCATTTAGGCCTGATATGTAACATGTTGTTTGTATCACGAAATGTGGTAACCTTGGTGTAACGGTTAGCATGTCTGCTTTAAACGAAGAAATTTAGATGTTTGGAACAGAAAAATTAAAATAAGTAAGAAATTGGAAGTTCTCCGATCGAAATTTCATTGTCATGAAAAGCGCTCTCTCGAAAAACCGTTCGGGGCGGCCAAAAAATTGTAGGTCCCCTCCATTCCTTCTAAGAGATAGTTGTGAGAAATGCACTAGTCCCAGCGGGCCCTCGTTCTGTTGCGCCACCCCATTTATTTATTTATTTCAAAAATTAGGTAGATGCGTGTCGAAAACTATACTCAACCTTTCCAAGCATTCTTGGTTCCTTAGGAAAGCAGCTGTGTATCTCCATAACTATGTTGGCTATTCAATTCGGTTAAGCTTAAAGCTCTTCCTTTATCTTTAAATAGATTAACCAAATAACCTCTTCCACTGCCTGTTGAGGCAATCCGGCAACGTAGCGCTACGTTGGAAAACAACTTCCTTGGTGTTAAATCACTCCTTGCGTCAACACGCATTCAATTTCGACTGACTGTAAGTGTACACGGATGACACTTCTACAAGAACAAATTAGTTAACTCGTGTAAATGTCATCATGACCATGAACAACCATCGTTTGTTGCTCTACTTGGGTGGCACTGTATCCAGCAAAGCCTATATTAACGCCAACACCTTGGTCCAGATTTATCTATATGAACCAATTCGTTTACGTTCGTGGTCTACCAACATAGTCTCGTCTCGTTACATAAGTCAACATAGGTGCTCTGTGAATCATTTATGGCACTTAACTGCCAATTAAATTGCTTGTAGTTCCATCCAGCTGTCCTTTTATTGTGATACATTTCCCCAACTGAACTGTGCATTTAACTGGAGTTGGAGTCATCGTCGTTGTCGTCGTCGTATAAAAGTCGTTGTTCATGTCGTCGTCGGCGCTGATCGCTTTAATAAATAAAAAGAAAACATTGGACCGCCCAAATTTAACCCGCTGCTGGTCCATGGTCCATCTATTTGACCAATTTAACGCTTGAAGTTCACTTTAAACGAATTATTAATGCTCTGTGATGGTGATGATGGTGATGGTGGTAAATGGTATAGCAGTCAGGCGAAATCCCACCCGTAACATTATTGTATGTGCAAAAAAGGAGACAAATGTTGTGAAAATAACAGCGACAGGATGTGTCGTATCTTTCGGTTTGCCGTCATGTTCGGAGTCATGCATGTGGCTGTAACCTGATCTGATTTACAATAAATAATCCGGATTTATGAGCAAACCAAAAGCCAATGCACAAAAATGACTAAATTATACAAAAAATTGCTGTTTGATTTCGTGACATTGAACCATGCGGGTATAGATAGGATAAGTGAGCTTTGACGGAAGTAACCCATTGTTATTGCAATTCAGGCTTTGGGTCGCAATTTGAGGTGGCCGATTTCACTGCTCAAACTTAAACTAAGTCATAAATCAGAGCAAGATCTGTTTGCAAACGCCATCATACGGCTGATCTAAGGTTTGGGTTGTAAGTTGACATTGAGAAATTGGTCAACTAGCTTATGCGATCTGCAAGTATTCAAAGTTATGGGAGCAAAAATATGACCAAAGCTAGGCAATTGATTGATTTTGTTCTTTATAGCATTTACCATTTACCATTTGTTCTTTTCAAACTTCCTATACTAAGGTCTGCCGCGGTATATTTCTTTCTGATCTTCTGCTCAGCCTTTTCAATAAAAGCTTCAAATAATACGGCTTTGATTTATAAAATGTTACAAAAGTAGATACTGGCATTTCTTTTAACATTTAGGTTTCTCGACAGCCGTCAATTATCATTTAGTTAAACCATCGGAAATAAAACATATAAATTCGATGTTGAGCCGAAAGTTCTTTGATGATAGTGCTCTTAAAACTTTGTTAATAAATAATAGATTTAAATTTATTGTTAATCTTAATTTATAAAAAGAAATGTAGGTACGCTTCGTTGTGATCGCATCACTTGAGAACGACTTGGCCGAATAAAAATGAATGATATTTGGTGGTAGCTTAGGGGATGTTTTTAGATGGTTTTTATAAAAAAATCTAATCAGTCGACCCGTTCCCGAGTTATGGCATTTTTCCTAAATGTCAGTTTTGTCCATATTAAAACTACGAGAAACGAATGACGAGCCCGGAATCCTTAAAACTACGGACCCATGCAACGCCGCGCCGGCGCCGGGTCGCTCAGCCAGTTTTTTTTTTATAAATAAAGAAATGATAAATAAAAAAATAGTAAATATATGTATAAATACGAAGTTATTTAGTAAGGGTCCGAAAGCATTCTGCTTAACGATTTCAATTAACAGGATACTTCTGTTTTCTACAGATTTCAAGCTTTGTTTCAATTTTGGAGTGATTTTTGTTCTGCTAATCAAGAATTTCAAATTCAAGAATTTTGATTATCAACCTTAATTGAATAGAGGCTATAAAGAGCATTGCATGCCAAATTACATCCCTTCTAAGCGTCTAGATATGCCGCTTAGTAAAAGACATATTAAAAGTTTGCCCACCAAACCAAAGACCACAAACTATAAGACCAAGCTTTAAGTAGTCTTTTAAAAGATCCCCTTTCAAGTTCAAAATGTACCTACTGCTGTAGCTAGCAGAAGTTAAAGGAGTAGCCAAAAAAGCAGTAGTTCCCAGATATGACGCAATAATACGGAAGGAATTACATTTATATGGTCACTTGCATGACATGACATTATTAAATTATTCCATGTAAGTGCCGCCCATCTAAATGAGCACATTACTTTTGCCTCTTTTATTCTAATTAAGCTCGTTAGGTTGGCTTCCCTGTCAGTAAAAGTGCATTTTGCACATTCTCAAGGAAAGCGTCATATTGTCCATACATAAATGAGATGGTCGTTCGTTGAAGCCCTATGGTCGCCCTGTGGTCAAACTGATTTTTTTTAGCTCCGGAGTTGACCTGGGCTTACCCTCAACTCGCCCTCGGTTTTCGCTGGAGCGAGTTGAGGTAATGAACAGGGTTGTCAAATGGCATATATTTTTGTTCAATTGACAGGGATGTGTGGTGATTTTGTGGTTTAGCGTTTTTTGAGAACTGGAAAACCCAGTCTTTTTTTGACAACTCATAGGGTTGTCAAGGAAACCTGGGTCAACTCTGGGTAAAATTCAACGAACGAACCTATTGAAACACCTAAAACCATCAGCCAGCGTTTAGATATTCAATGTCTACATCTATTGGTAGAGGGGAAAAATTTGACTCTTACGCTGTTGTTGCCAGATGCGAATCATGTTGACGTCTCACACTTCACACAACTAACGCTGTAAACTATGTTACGTTGGGAAGCTTGGATTGCAAAAGATAGCCAGTACTTTTTCCATTATCTGACACCGTCATCATTATGCACTGAAAATCTTTGTGAACAATGCCAACAAGTTTAGATCTTAGTTTCATACAGCCTCCAACGCCAAACCCATGATTCGATGAAAAATACAGGCAGACAAATGAAACCAAATAAAAAGCACCACAAATGAATGCAGCCAGGACTGCTTGTGATCAGCACAGAGAGATTTATAAGAAGAAAAGAAAAGAAGAACACCCAATTTTCAAAATAAAAAAGAAGAAGAATGAGAAGCGCTTGTTCGAGGAAATCAAGATATGCCATGACAGGAATGAGATTCGGAAGTTATACCTAAAGATAAAAATATCTTCCCACGGTGTCAACCCTCGAACTCAAGCTTGTAAAGATCATCAGAGAAACAAAGTTATAAAATCGCAGTCGCTCCTGAGGATCTTGAAGACTGCTTAACGGGGATGAAGACACTAATTCCGCTGTCAGGTAGAATACCCCATTCAACGTGGACAATGATCAAGAATGCTGTACAATCGACCTAGAAGACTCTTGCCATATGTAAGCTCAGATCAACTTAGACCGCAAATGCAGATGGACTTGACGCCGAGCTTTTCAAGGCAGCTGGAGATCAGCTTATCTAACTGATATAGCAGGAAGAAAGTATGCCTGGTAAATACGCGGAATCACTGTGGATATCTGTGCTTTATGAAGGTCGGTAAAAAACTCGCCGAGATTATTGATGTTGGAAAAGTCTTTCGACAAAGCTTCCAACTCTCATGCCATTTGAAAAGATTGTACAAAACTTAAACGTTCTTCTGTACAAAGTAGTACAGAACTTCGTCTACTTAGGATCTTCTATAGACACGAAAAAATATTATTAGTGTGGAGGGAGATCAAACGGAGCATTATTTTTCCCAATCGCTGCTACTTTGGGTTGTGAAGGCAAATGAAAAATAAAACACTTTCTAGAAAAGCCAAGCTAACCGTCTATAGGGCGTTGATCAAACCATCCTTACTACCTTATCCTTATCTAAAGCGGATGGGGAAACAATTTTCGAAAGACGTGTTTTCGAAAGTACAATACTGAAAAATCGTAGAAATTGTAGAGCTTGTCTTATCTGGCGCCATCAACGGGAAGAGGAACAAAGCCGACGAATACGAAACGAGAGAGAGAGAGAGAGAGAGAGAGCTTGTCCAATACCGTAATCGTTTTGGCGAACCGAACTGTACATCCCAACTAAGCAAGAAAGTTTAGGAAATCTCTGTATTTTTCCATGTGGATGGTTATACGAAGGACTGTACCTGTGGTTTACTTTTCTTCCATTTCCGGGGTTACGAACATTGTGATCTGAAAATATTACTGCTCTTCCATTTAACAGCTTCACACTACTGATCTGACTGTGAAGTACACCGCGTTGTAAATAAATAAAAAATAAATAAATAGGGTGGCGCAACAGAGCGAGGAGCCCCTGGGAAGAGCGCATTTCTCACAACCATGCCTTGTGACCTTGTGAGGGAATGAAAGGGACCTACAATTTTCTTCCGACTCCGAACAGCTAAACGAGAAAGCGTTTTTCATGGCAATGAATACTAACGGAAGACTTGCCAATTCCGCGAAAGGTGATACACGTGGAAAAAAATTTTTTGCCTCTGTTGGGATTCAAACTCGAACCTCTGGATTAACAGGTGGACATGCTATCCATCACACCACGAGTTCCATCGTGTTGTACCTGTCTCCAATTTTGACGCGACAAACTCGCCCGACAGCTTATTTCCTTTTCACGGTTGGCTACCCAGTGCCCACTTCTTCGACTATGATGTCGAATACTTCCGCAACATCAGATGCCAGACAGCACACGTTATCGAGTAACTCGGTGACGGAATTATGTAAATTTGGTAATACCGCTTACGATATCGAGTAATCTATTACTACAATTTGGCATTCTCTCTTCAGCAATCGAACAGAGTTTCTATCAATGCATGAAGTGCTCATTGTTTACTGATAAATAAGGAATTTTGTGTTAATTTTTCTTGTATTTATTACGAAGGCAGATTACTTGATCCCAAATTTGTTGGTAAGAAAGTGCTCAACTAGGTATCAATTAACAGCACCAGCTGAGTGCATTAAAACAGAATGAATTTTGTTTAAAAAAGAAAATGAAATTAGTCTAAAAAGACATCAGCGACATTAATTAATTAATAGAAATTCGAAATATACTGGTATATATTCCATGTTAATAGGTTCGTTCGTTGAACTTTACCCAGGGTTTACGCAGGTTAACTTGACAAGCCCATGAGTTGTCAAAAAAATTGGGTTTTTCAGCCCTCAAAAACGATAAACCACAAAATCACCACACATGCCATTCGACATTCTTGTTCATTACCTCAACTCGCCCCAGCAAAAACAAACCTACGGTGAGTTGAGGGAAAACCCAGGGCTAAGAAAACACTCACTTTGACATTCAGGGCGAGTTTAAGTTTTTTTAATAACGCTTTGTGGCGACCACAAGGTAACCCTAATAATAATTAAATTTTAAACAGCTTTACGATACGTGAGATCACGTATGCTGTAAACCCAAAATGGTCTCTCACTCACTCGATCACTAATGCCGCTTACTCACTCGATAACGTGAGGCGTAATTCGGCCCTAGAATTGAAAGGCTTCTACAACATCATTTCTTTTGTTAATTTTTTTTTCGGATATCAATTGAATCCATGCGAATTTTGTAAAAAAGAGTTGCAAGACAAGACTGTAAGCATAAAATCTCATGAGCCCAAGTCTTTGCAGGCTCCCAGAAGCTTTTTCGTTAGTTGCAAGATAAGAGTCCTGTTGGTTTTTGGGGAGAGCACTTGGGTTTCCTTTTCACTATGAATACAAAAACCAACTTCCACATCCGGCCATCATTTCGCTCAACAGTTCTTTTTTTCATACAATTTTGGGCTGTTTAAGTCAACACAGCATAAAAATTATCTCATTCATTTTCTAGCCGCAATACCTACGATCGCAGTTGGTTTCAGACTTTTTTGAGATTATTTCAGTCTTCAAATTTAGTTTGGTGGAACTGGGTTGAGAAATACCCTGCTCGACGAACAAATTACTTTAAATAGCTGGAAGGCACACGCCGACGTCTTTTTTTCTGTTATTTTAGACCGTAAATTCCTCGAGTGACACAAAAAAAAAAAACGTCTTTTGATAGCCAAAAGTAATCTTATTTAATTTATTCCACTTCGAAGGATCTAATCCACCGATAAATCCATATCCTTTTTTGGGCTTTACTTCGTTTCTTTTTTTCTCTCTTCTTTTGCACAGCACACTTCTTTTATTATCCTTTGAAATCATCCTAATGGTATTTATTCTTTATTCACTGCGAATAAATTTTGTTTCAGAGCACTCGTATATATCCTTGCCATTCAAAGAATGCCATGTATCTCGAAATGCCTAAAGAATCACAGCCAAAAAGTAGCCTCGAGCCAAGGACCTTGTATCTCTAAGACGTAGGTAGGTAGGTACATATATAAATTTTAATTTGGTAAAAAATAGGAATACCAACGACAACGACAGCGACGACGAGTGCAACAATTCCGTTGTTATACTACCCATGGGTGGATGGGAAAACTTGGACGGAAAACAGAAGGAAAATCCTCGGGCTAGCATCGGCTCGCTGTTGATAAAGATACAAATATTTGTACAGTTTATTTACATACGTTCCGTTTGTTATTAAATTTTTTCTTGTGTCCTCTCTGCTTTGCCAAACATGCTGTTTGAGTAAAAAGGGGGTGGTCGAGGGTCGAGCTTTTATAGCTAAGAGCTACAATTGAGAAGTTTCAGAGCGTCGCGTCGTCGTTGTCTGCTTCTTCTTCAAGTTTCTTCCAGAAAGTGGACTGTGGAGTACGTTCTCTTCATATAGCCATTCATACCACTTACTCTTGCACTGCAGAGGGGATGTTTAAATAGGATAAAAAGGGACTGTCTGGTAAAGTTGATCCCTTTTGATTTGTTACAAGTCGTGACTTGGCTGGGCGAGCAAAGTTAAATCTAAATATACTCGGTGTGGTGTTAAAAAATTGGCAGGCAAAACTAAACTCATCTAAGTAAATTGGATGGAGAAAATTAATTTAAGCTTCTTTAGTCTAATTGAATTTTTGTAATTGAGTCTTTGGTTAGAGCTTAACGGATGGTAGAACGAAGTAAATGTCCTTGGAATCTGTTCCAAGAAGTGAAAAAGAATATCTTTCTCTATAGGCATATTCGAATCTATTCTTTGGTCGTTAACTCAATTGTAATGTCCTACGCTTAAATCTTAAGCGGGTGTCTCTTGAGTATAATATTTTTATTATTGTAGAAAGAAAAAACTGTATTACAACTTGAAAATAAAAAACAAATCTCAGTAGGTACTAAAGCAACATATACCTAATGTTGAGAGACTTCTTACCCGAATCTTTCAAGGTGATAAGTGTTTTTACCGGAACCAAGTTCATAGTCGTGAACTGGTAAAAAAAGGCGTGTGGAAACGAAAACTTTCAACCAAATAACAGACGAATACGAATTAATGGAGTTCATTGTCATTTAGACTATCTAAATCCTATTTGGTTCTAAAGAGTGTCCCAAATGCAAGCTTCGTTTTGAAAATGTATAATAAAATTTACTAAAGCTATATTCGGTCCAAACTTCTTTCAAAAAAAGCACTTTGGGCTCAACAGCACTTACTCGAAACCAGTTTTTGATATTTTTCGACGTTTTTCAAGCGTAAGGCGACTTATTTACACCTCAGTTCTAAAGGTGGATGGGCGTTGTACTATTCGGGTAGGCTCTGATTGGTGCTAACTTGGCGGCGCCCAGATGCTGTAACTTATAGTACACGTCAACTGTGCTTACTATCCCTCCAAGCGGTATCCACTGGGACCTGGGATGCTCCGTCCAGAGCTGACCTGCTAAAC
The DNA here is from genome assembly GCA_914767635.1 of Melanostoma mellinum. Taxonomy (NCBI): domain Eukaryota; kingdom Metazoa; phylum Arthropoda; class Insecta; order Diptera; family Syrphidae; genus Melanostoma; species Melanostoma mellinum. Next base: position 75,443,708 of record OU612059.1, read on the forward strand.
TAGTAAGTGCGAGTGTTGAGAAAAGGGAATCCGGAACAAAGAATTGTGATCGATCAACACTATAATTGCTCTGCGAACAATGACTGACTGCACGAATCTCAGTGGTCTACGAGAGCTTTCGTGTAAATGTCCCAGCGGATGAATTCGAAGGACAGAATCAACGGTGGACTTCAGCAGCCATAAAAGCAGAAACCCCTGAAGGAACTCCAACATATTTGGTTTAAAGGTCTTTCAGGGTCTTTCAATACTAGGACAGGGTATTGAAGTAGAGATGGTGGCGGATGAGCTCCTGGTGAGCCAACGGCAGCACTCACACCCCTGCAGCAGGGTACTGACACTGGATATTCCAGCCCTTTGTGTCCGAAGGGATCTATTAGAAATTGAATTGTACTTATAATACAGCATTGGCAACACAGTACCTTTCTCCCAGTATTTTGTAAAGCTTTCTTTATTCTGGAATACTTCTTGTCACTTGAATTACGCATTGTAAGTTCAGTTGCTTAATAAAACCTTGTTAAACTGGATGTGTTCCAACGTTTTTACTTTTTCTCCAACAAAGGTTATTGGCCCAGGCTCACGTTTTAATTAACAAGTATAAAGTTTTTTTTGATATAAAAATACTCGTGAGAAATATTGAATAGAATTAAATTTTTCGAGTAAGAATTATTAGCTAATTCAAAGTAAAATGAGTTCATCCTTGTATCAAATTGATAAACTTTCGAATGATAACTTCGATTGCTGGAAAATTCAGATGAGGTCAGTCCTCATACATTCTGGGCTTTGGTCACAAGTTTCGGGGAGCAGCCCTAAACCTGAGGCGCAAGCTAACGGTGCGAATGCAGATGAAATTTCTACATGGGTAAAGAAGGATGAGAAGGCTCTTGCAACAATTTTGCTGTGCGTACAGTCAGCACAGTTGGGTCACATCAAAAATTCGACATCGGCGATGGAAGCATGGCATAAACTAACGGACGTGCATCAGCCAAGCGGCCCCGCTAGGAAGGTAACACTTTTTAAAAATCTCTTGGCGTTAAAATTAGAAGAGGGTGGTTTGGTATCCGATCATTTGATTAAGTTTTTTGATACGGTCGATAAACTAATAGAAATTGATATTAAGCTTCAGGATGAGTTGCTTGCGATCATTCTATTATCTAGCCTACCTAAAAGCTTTGAAAATTTTGTGGTTGCGATTGAATCGAGAGATTCGCTACCTCCTACCAGTGTGCTAAAGACAAAGCTTTTAGAAGAAGGGAAGCGGAGACATGACAATCCGCAAGCGATAAGTGAGTCAGCGTTTCTCATTCAACAGCAGCCAAAGGTACATGATAAAAAACATAAGCGTCAAGTGAAAGGCAAATGCTACAATTGCAATAGAAGGGGACACTATGCATCATCATGTACAGCACCTAAAAGCTCTCCTCATAAAAGCGTGACGTCATCGTTTGCCATGCTTAATATGCACAGTTCTTCTGTTCTTAATAGAAACAGTTGGGTTTTTGATAGCGGATCAACTTGTCATATGTGCTGTAATGAAAGTTTTTTCACGTCGATTAGTTCACACGTAGAGAAAATTCAGTTAGCGGCAGATTTTTCCATAGAATCAAAGGGAATTGGGACCGTTGTAATTGCTACAGATGATCGTACGGTTAAATTGAGAAATGTGCTTTTCGTTCCGCAATTGCAAACTAATTTCATTTCGATATGTAAAGCAGCTGAGAATAATCATTTTGTTCAGTTTCGTAACGACGGTGCAAACATTTATGATGAGGAAAATAATCTGGTTTTGCATGCAGAAAAATGTGATGATTTTTATTTGTTGAAAATGAAACATAATTCGAAAGTATTTTGCATGAGTAAATTAGACAATAATTATTTGTTAAGGCATGCACGTTTTGGCCATTTAAACTATAAAAGTTTGCATGATTTATATAAACATGAAATGGTCAGAGGATTACAGTTGCCTAGTGCTCCTAGACAAATGCACTGTGAAGTCTGCTACAAAGGGAAGTTATGTAGTTCAGCGTTCCCAAAACATAATGAGATAAGAAGTCAACAGATCCTGGAAATAGTTCACACAGATATTTGTGGGCCAATGAGGACCAATTCGCTAGGGGGAGCGAAATATTTCACTTTGTTTATAGATGATTTCAGTAGAATGGTTTTTGTTTATTTTTTGAAAGCAAAGTCTGATGTTTTTGATGCTTTTAAAAGATTTAAAGCTGAAGTTGAACGTGAATCTTCTCACAAAATTAAAATACTTAGAAGCGATAACGGGCGGGAGTATGTCAACTCCGAGTTCTCAAAGTATTTAGCCACAGAGGGAATTAAGAGACAGTTAAGTGTAGAGTACACTCCACAGCAAAACGGTATTGCTGAACGTGGAAACAGAACCATGATAGAAATGGCCAGGTGTCTTCTCTTAGATAGTAAATTACCCGATTCTCTATGGGCAGAGGCAGTTAACACTGCTGTGTATCTCCGTAATCGTTCTCCAACGAAATTGCTTAACTGTAAGACTCCATATGAAACTTGGCATGGGATTAAACCAAATGTTGGACACCTTCGTGTTTTTGGATGTAAGGCATTTAAATTAGATAAACACCGGGGAAAGTCTAAATTTCAAGCCAGAGGTGTAGAATGTTTTATGGTTGGCTATTCTAGTGAGTCCAAAGCATATAGGCTCTATGATCCGAAGACGAGGAATATAATGTAAGAGTAGGGATGTAAAATTTGTAGAAAATTCCATAAACATTGGAGAAAAGAAGAATAAAGATCTGGTACTTTTGAATTTTGAAGATAATGAGTCAAACGAGGAGAAAATTTCTACAAATATAAAGAAATATATCAGTTTTTGCTCAGATGATAGTGAAGATTCTTATGAAACGGATTGCGGAGAAGATGATGATGGCGAAGATGAATATGTTGCTGAAGTTGGAGTCAATGTTGCCGAGAATGAAGAGGATGCTGCAGAGGGTGATAGCTTGGGTGTAAACGATGATGTTGGTGAAGAGAATAATGGTTATTGTGAAGAGAGCCCTAAAGAGGCAAGATTACTTAGGCCACGTTTAAAGGAAGTTAAATATAACTACTTCATGAATGATGTAAAATTGTGCGACAGTCCATTAACAGTAAAAGAAGCTCTAAATAGGTCTGATGCTCATAAATGGAAACAAGCTATGGAAAATGAACTCACATCTCTACAAAATAATAAGACATGGGATCTCGTCGATCTACCATCCAATCGTCATGCTATTAAATCAAAGTGGGTGTTTACAATAAAACATGATAAAGATGGAAAACCTATTAGACATAAAGCAAGACTTGTTGCAAAGGGTTGCAGCCAACGTTTCGGACTTGACTATACGGAAACATTCTCGCCTGTAGTAAGATACTCCACCATTCGTCTAATTTTAGCATTGGCCGTGGAATATGATCTCGAAGTTCATCATGTTGACGTTTCATCGGCGTATTTGAATGGTGAAGTTAAGGAGGAGATTTATATGGAGCAGCCCGAGAATTTTAAAGAATGTTCGAAAAGCAAACAAGTTTGCAGATTGAAGAAGGCTATTTACGGTCTGAAACAAGCCGGGCGCGAATGGAATAGTAAGTTGGATGAAACACTGAAGTCTCTTGGGTTCAAACGTTGCTCTGCAGATACGTGCGTGTACACGAAGAACGAAAATGGATACAAAAACATTATTGCGGTTTATGTTGACGATCTTATAATTGCATGTTCGAAGAAAAATCATATAGTTAACATCAAACATGCAATTAGTTTAGCTTTTGATATCGTCGACAAAGGTCCTATAGATTTTTTCTTGGGTATAGGCATTGAAAGAGATAAGAAGACCGGTTCTATAAGCCTTTCTCAAGAACAATATATCCGGAATCTTTTAGCTAACCACAATATGATGTCTACAAGAAAATGTTGTACTCCGTTAAATCCAGGAGATGTCTTAAGGAAATGTGAAAATAGTTCGAACAGCAAAAGAGTCAATGCAAAGCAATATCAGTCACTTATAGGGTCCTTAATATACTTGGCAGTTTCGACTAGGCCTGACATTCAACATGCAGTAAGCAAATTAGCTCAATTTAATATTGAACCTTGTCAAGAGCATTTAGCAGCAGCTAAGCATCTTTTAAGATATCTTTTTAATACAATAAATTATAAAGTATCATTTAGAAAAACTGGGGAAGCACTTCATGGGTTCGCAGATGCAGACTGGGCTAATTGTGTAAACGATCGTAAATCATACACTGGGTATGTCTTCATGCTTGCTGGCGGCTCTATATCATGGGAGTCTCGAAAACAACCGACGGTGGCTCTCAGTAGTACTGAGGCGGAATACATGGCGTTGGTGGCAGCTACAAAGGAAGCAGTATATTTGAGGCGTCTGACTGAAGAGGTTGGATTCAGTTCCGCATTGAGAGGTCCTACTGTACTAAATGGTGATAATTTGAGCGCACAGAACTTAGTTAAAAATCCAGTTTTTCATTCAAGGTCAAAACATATTGACACCAAATATCATTATATAAGAGAAATTTATAACAAATCTTTAATAACTTTAAATTTTGTTCCATCTAATGATATGATTGCAGATGTTTTAACAAAAATTTTATTGAAATCAAAACATGAATATTTATCTTTGAAACTTGGATTATCAAATTAAAATTAAAATTATATTATATAAAGGCACTGTTTTGAGAGGTAGTATTAGAAATTGAATTGTACTTATAATACAGCATTGGCAACACAGTACCTTTCTCCCAGTATTTTGTAAAGCTTTCTTTATTCTGGAATACTTCTTGTCACTTGAATTACGCATTGTAAGTTCAGTTGCTTAATAAAACCTTGTTAAACTGGATGTGTTCCAACGTTTTTACTTTTTCTCCAACAGGATCCAAAAGGACCTGGCCCTCCAGGTTGGGGGTTGTGCGTAGGGTTAACTACCCTACCACGGAAAAAATAATTTGTTCCGAAACAACGAACAGCCTCGGATAACGATAATGATTTCAAAGTTGACGACCCATGCAAACGAAAAAAGGACAACGACCTCCGGATCTGCACTTGGAACGTAAGATCTCTTAACGGAGAAGGTGCAGCTGGAGAATTAGCGGACGCCCTGGACTGCTGCAAAGCAGACATAACCGCCATCCAAGAAGTGCGATGGAATGGACCGGGCATAAAGAAGATGAAAAACTGTGACATATACTATGGCGACTGCTACAGACAACAGAAAAAGCGTTTATTTGGGTGCGGATTTGTCGTTAGAGGTAGACTCAGGGATAAGGTGATTAGCCAAAATCCAGTCAATGAGCGTATAATGACCATCCGCATCAGGGCTAAATTCGCCAACATTAGCCTTATATGCGCCCACGCCCCCACAGAAGAGAAAGACGACGATTCCAAAGACTGTTTCTACGAGCTCCTCGAAGAAACATATGAGCAATGCCCTAGATACGACGTGAAAATCGTTCTTGGCGATTTCAACGCAAAACTAGGGAAGGAGGACATCTTTGGAAACACAATCGGTAAGCATAGCCTCCACGACAAAACCTCCTAAAACGGACTGAGGCTAATCGATTTTGCTGCGGGGCTAAATCTTGTTGTAAGTAGTACACGCTTCCCGCATCTCAAAATTCATAAAGGCACATGGCGATCCCCAGATCAATTAACCGTCAACCAAATTGACCATGTTGCGATCGACGCAAGGCACTCTTCCAGTGTGCTAGATGTCCGAACTTTCCGAGGGGCCAACTTTGACTCGGACCACTACCTTGTTGTAGCCAAGGTACGAATGAGGATATCTTGTTCACGACCAGCACGAACTAACGCTGTGAAGAGATATGACGTCGGAAAGCTACAATCGCAAGAGATTGCCAATGCCTTTTCCAATCGAGTGTCCCTTCAATTATCCTTGAATCCCATGCCGCCAGCATTAAACATTGAAGACCAGTGGCAGCAATGCCAAGAAGCTATCAGAACCGCTGCCTCTGAGATTCTGGGTTTCACTCGGCCACCAACACGAAACCCATGGTTCGATGAAGAATGTAGGCAGGCAAATGCAGCCAAGCAAAGAGCACGACAAATGCTTTTGCAAACACGAACGAGGGCTGCTCAGGATCGGTATAACGAGATTTACAAGGAGAGAAGAAGGGAAGAACACCGACTTCTCAAAAAGAAAAAGAAGCAGCATGAGAAGCGCTCGTTTGAGGAAATAGAGAGGTGCCATGACAGGAACGAGACTCGGAAGTTTTACCAAAAGGTAAAAAGATCCTGCCAGGGTGGCAAACCCCGAGCTCAAGCCTGTAAAGACCAGCAGGGAAACATAGTTATAGAGTCACAGTCGCTACTGAGGATCTGGAAAGATCATTTCTGCAGACTGCTTAACGGCGAAGAGGACACAAATTCCGCTGTCAGGCAGACTGCCCCATTCAGCCTGGACGATGATCAAGAATGCCGTCCTCCCGACCTAGAAGAAGTTAAGCTTGCTATATGCAAACTTAAATCAAATAAGACTGCAGGTGCAGATGGCCTTGATGCCGAACTTTTCAAGGCAGCTGGAGATCAGTTGGAAAGGAGCATGCACCAACTGATCTGCTTGATATGGTCGAAAGAAAGCATGCCCGATGAATGGAACCTCAGTATCGTATGCCCGATCCTAAAGAAAGGAGACCCTCACAACTGCGCCAATTATAGAGGGATAAGCCTCCTTAACGTCGCTTATAAGATCTTGTCTGCTGTAATATGTGAACGACTGAAACCCCACGTCAACAACTTGATAGGTCCTTACAATGTGGTTTTAGACCGGAGAAGTCCACAATAGACCAAATTTTCACATTACGGCAGATCTTGGAAAAAACCCGAGAACACAATATCGATATTCACCATCTTTTTATCGATTTCAAGGCCGCGTATGACAGTATCTACAGAGACGAGCTGTACAGAGCCATGTCTAGTTTCGGCATCCCTGAAAAACTCGTGCGACTATGCAGGATGACTTTGGAGAATTCACGCTGCTCCGTCAAGGTCGGTAAAGAACTCACCGAGACCTTCAATGTCGAAAAAGGTTTTAGGCAAGGCGATAAACTGTCATGCGATTTCTTCAACATCATACTTGAACAGATTGTAAGAAACTCAAACGTCAACACCAGAGGAACAACTTTTCAAAAGTCTGTGCAATTGCTCGCATATGCAGACGATATTGACGTAATGGGAAGAAAAAAGCGTGATGTCATAGGTGCTTTTGCGAGTATTGAAACAGAAGCGGCAAAAATGGGTTTGATGGTTAATGAGGGCAAAACAAAGTATATGCTGTCATCAAACAAGGACACAGAACATCGACGAATTGGACAAAACGTCACAATAGACAGACATAACTTTGAGGTAGTACAGGACTTCGTCTACCTAGGATCCGCTGTAGACACGGAAAACAACATCAGTGCGGAGATCAAACGGAGAATAACTCTTGCCAACCGTTGCTTCTTTGGGTTAAGAAGGCAATTGAGAAACAAAACCCTCTCCAGAAAAACCAAGGTAACCTTATATAAGACCTTAATCATCCCAGTCCTGCTGTACGGCGCGGAAGCATGGACCTTATCGAAAGCGGATGAGGAAACCCTTGGTCGTTCCGAAAGAAAAATTCTCCGAATGATCTTTGGTCCCGTATGCGAAGGCAATGTGTGGAGAAGAAGATACAACAACGAGCTGTATGAGCTGTACCGCGACATGGGCATAGCCAGAAGAGTACGCATCGCGAGGCTACGATGGTTGGGCCATGTTGAGCGGATGGACCCAAACGCTCCGGCTCGTCGGGTGTTCGAAAGCACATTGCAGGGAAATCGCGGAAGGGGAAGACCTCGTCTTAGGTGGCGCAATCAAGTGGAGGATGACCTCAACCGACTTGGAGTGCGAAACTGGAGAGAGCTCGCCCGAAATAGAAGTCGTTATCGAAGGATGTTGGTTGAGGCCCAGGTTCACCCCGAACTGTAATGCCCACCTAAGTAAGTAAGTAAGTTCTAAAGCCACTAGAACATCTAAAAGCCCCCAACGAAACGTTGTAGAAACATGCCGAGTCTCCAGAAACCTTTGGCCAGATATTTCTAAGAAAAAAATAAATAGAATTTCTACTCCAGACTTCGGCTCTCTCTGTTGACCATGATCCACGAGCCACAACTCGTTGGGTACCCACATGATGAGAATGGGCAGCCTTTGGAGAATACTTCTTCGACGAACTGGGCGATAACTCTAACCTCCCATTGAACAATGTCCTGAAATTTAATCTGGGCTGCAAATAACCCAACCACCAGCCCAACCCTCTGCCTCTTAAATCCTCACACCTCCTCATCCTCTATTTTCCTGGGGAGCACAATGGATCCTGGAGATCCGAGTGAAGTGTTGCCCCATTCAACCTAACCTAACCTAAGACTTCCAGTCAAAACTTCGTGCAGGAAACAGCTGTCAGAGTCAAAATAACCTGTGCCTTAAAAAGAAACCGCCAGATGGCCTGCCCTGTATAAGTAAATCTGCTTATTATAATCATCGAGATCTTTGATGTCGAAAATGTTTTTTCCATAGAGCGTCTCATTGTCATGTGGATTCTGTAGCATCATTTTGAAAAGAATATAGCTGAACGGCCATTGCAAAATCATTCGAAAGCTTGTACAACTCGCTTACCCTGAGGCTACACGAGTAATATTTGACAAGTCATTTACAATTACATTTCGAAATTGAAACCCAACTTATATCAAATATACCAAGCGATCCGAGAAGAATTTCAGTAGCACGCTCTGAAAAGTACAAAGGGAAGAGCCACAAGAAAACAAAAACTGCTTCAAACGCAAAAAATAAAAAAAAAATAGGATGGTGCAACGAAGCGAGGAGGCAAAGAACCTCACAATTTTCCATTTCCATCCATTTCTCACAACCCTGCTTTGTGAAGGAATGGAGGGGACCTTTATTTTACTACCGATTCTGAGCGGGTAATCAAGAAAGCGCTCTTCATGGCAATGAACTAACTCTCGGAGGCCTTGCAAATTCCTCGCAAAAGGCGATACCCGTGCAAAAATATTTTGGCTTCTGTTGGAACGCAAAAAGACTCTGTTTTATCGCTTTTTTTCACAAACAGTGTTCTAGTGAAATAGCCAGTTGCATTCCTCTGAAACAGTTTAGCCGCAATAATCGCCTCGCTCATTAGTTCTACCTTGATCCCAACTTCAGATGTATACTTAAGCATAGAGATTCATTTTTTAGTCGCACCACTCGAATGTGGAATGCTTTACCAGACCCTATTTTCTCACTTCATTTAGATTCACAAAAAATCAAAAGCAATGTGCTCGCACTGTGTCTTACAACATTATAACAGTAGCCGTAACGATTTGATGTGCTTGTTAATTAAAAAAAAAAAAACAATGCTGTTCATTCCTTTATTCCCACGGGAACGAGAACAGACCGGGAACTTGGAAAATAGTAAACCTTTTCCAAATTTTTTTCACCGTTAAAGTCCTTCCTTGCCCCCGAGCAACATAGACTATATTTCATCCCAATTTTCTCGCTGAAATGGAATCTTGAAAACTCCTTTACTTAGATGACTCAATTCGTTCACCGTAAGGCCCAAGCTACGTCGGACGGGCAGCTCCTTCTCGATACTTATATTCCAAAGCTTGAAAAAAAAAAACATTGTAATAATATCTTTAAACTAATACGTAGAAAACAGATCCTTATATTCAGCCGCAAAGTCGTGCGATCCAGTCGTGCCCATTTCTATATTATCGTCGTAGGTACTCCAACGAAACTTGAATTTGCGACATGAATTTGTTTTGAAATCAAGATACAAAAGCCGAATTTAAATTTGATAGACTTCAACCCTATTCACGTATTTATTTGAATTCAATCAATTGAAAACAAACCCTCCCTGCAAACTGAAGGAATTAGACCCTAAAACTAGATTCTATTTTATTTGACGGCTGGGGATGTGCATAACACCAAACCCGACACCGCTCCGATGACACATTTATGAAAAAGTTATGAAAAACTTTCTAAAATGAGGTTTAGTTCTTTAATTTTAAGAATAAAAGGGTAAACTTGTTAGGCCAGTTGTCTTACAAAATGCGTGTATGTCAGCTTATGTTCCTCTTGTCTCTAAATATTTATGTACATCTTAAACATCGCACCATGGTCAACTTCTGGCAAACAAAATGAAATTCTGAGAACTCATATAAGAAAATATGGACTTGATTAGAAATACCACCGAGGAGGTGGTGAAGAGTTTACTTTAAAGAATGAGTAAAACACTTGACTGCTCAATGACTGACGGTTTGTTTCAGATTGCTGATTGATCACTAAAAGAACCATTTTCCTTTCCATGATACTTCCTACTATGCACCAGAAAAAGCTGAAGATACGGAAATAGTCGGCATTATTCAAATCAATCGGGACCAATTGTAGGTATGTCTTGAACAAGCTCTACGTTAGAAACTTTAAAAGAATACCATTGTTGACATATGGAAAGGTGTTGACACCCAACCATTCGATCTAGATCACACTCAATCTTCTTCAGAATCATTTTACACGCACAGACACACTCTACATGTCGTTCATCACAAAGTTCTGTTCACTGGATGGCTTTTATTATTATTCACATTGACTCTATTTTCATAGCCGATATTGTCCCAGTTGCTGTGGCCACCTATGCCAATGTCATTGCCAGTGAATCATCGAAAGTCAGCTTCTGCCGATATGTTGAAGTTGATGAAACACGCTAGCAAATGTTCAGAAAAGCGTCACAAATACAAAAAAACAAATTTCAACATCCCAAACAGTCAGTTTTCAAATATTGCATGACATAAATTGGGATTTAACGAGCTCGTACTGGTGACTCAGTCATTGTTACAATTGCTTAGAGGCTTTTGGAACCGTGATCAAAAATTAAAATCGTCGCTGAGTACCTTTTTACGGTCGGCTTTTTCCATTGAGATGCTCACACTTTTAATTAAGACTGCCAACAGTCCGGAGAGTAAAGTTTTTTTTTTTTTTTGTCTGAATTTTGAAAGAAGCACGATTAGCTGCTTACTTTTATGCGCAATACAAAACAAAAACGAAAACGAAAGAAAAAAAAAATTGAATACTCGTTTGGAACACTGAATTGTGAATGTAATCTAAGAGTTGTATTCCTCCAATGGCCAATTGCACTACTCATACGCGAGACACAGGAACGAGGGAAGCATGAGAAGCACATACACTCGTTCTTTAGCATACATGTAAGGGATTAACTTGCGGAAATAATCCTCTGCTGGAGATTTGAACATGGTTTCACTTATATGCATGTGTCCAGCCGACTATAGGGACAGAAGCAACAGGAAAGGTAAAAAGCTAAAACTGGTTGCCAACGCTACACCATCCAGCAATCACCATTCTTCGGGATATATAGGGAAGCTTGATGTGACATTTGCAAAAAGAATCAAACAAAATAAAGAATCTGAGAGGAAACAGTTCGACTGAGTGATGTGCGGGCTCTGGGCCTTGCTTTTGTAGAAGACATCATACGATATTAACTTGATACGTGGCAGGGATTGAAAAATAATTAAATATGAGTGTTCTGCTTGTGGCTAAGACAGGAACGACAGCGATGCATAACTTGATGATGGGATTTTCTCTTGCAACCGAATACGTGTAAGTTTGTAAGTTTTAAGTCGAGAGGGAATCTATCGGGCTCTCATGTCGCTGAAGTTCTTATTTATTTTGAAAAGGTACATACATCCATGCATACATATTAATTATTTGTGTAATATTATATAACCAACAATAATCTCTACCTACACCTAGTATATGGTAATCTGTTAAAAGACAAAAATAAGTCAACATATTGAATGACCAATGATTTGTTGAATCGTAATCATAGGTAGAAGAAGGGGTTAAAGAGGATTTGCTATATGTAAAATACAACTATGATCACTTTTTACTAAATTCAATGCCAACAGCAAAACCCCCTATAATCGGTTTGGCGGTGTTCATGGTATAATGTTTAGGATGTTGTAACGGCTGTTACATATTTTTTAATTTTAATTTTGGTGGGGGCAAAACCCCCATTTATTAAGCTTAATACAAGCTAGCTAGAAGTGGAAGCCTTCATGTCGAAAGTACCATCTTGGACAAAATTCAGCACGACCGGCTCAGTTGGTATTGTCATGTTCAAAGGAGAGATCCGCAGAACCCCGTCCAAAAGGCAATATCGTACAACGTTTCAACAAATTCGCAACGAAAAAGAAAAGGCAGGCCAAAACACTCCTGGTACAAGCAAATGCAAAAACAGCAGCATTTGGTTGGCCTCAGACATGGAACAATCCAAAACCGGGAGGCTTGCCGCCGATTTCTGAGAAAGAAACTTAATAGCTAAGACTTACTAACTAGTTGGACGGCTTAGGAGACGAAGTTTTAGGCAGGGAGTACTCATATTGAAGTCAAAACAAGAGGAGTGGGAGTTGACATTCCTCAGCATTCCTCAGCATTTTGGAGTCGTAAGAGGTTCGATGGGTGGGAAGATAGAAGAGACGGGGATTCCAGGTGTTACGAGGGTTAGTATTTAGAAAAATTGATTCGTTAAGGGCTGGACAGTCAATGGTACTTGTGAAGATTCGGTGAATGAAGAGAACGTCAAATATTTCTCTTCGATCTTTCAGCGTATTGAGGTTGAGGAGTCTGATTCGGTCTTGATAAGGAGGTAATATCAAAGGATTACTCCAATTAAGACCTCGAAGAGCGAAACTGAGGAAACGGCGTTGAATGCTCTCAATTCTGGCAATATGCACTTGTTGGAAAGGCGACCAGACTTGACAATCGTATTCAAGAAGCGGACGGACAAATGAAATGTAAAGGGATCGGGTTACGTAGGAGTCAGCAAATTCAACCATCGTTTCACGAAGCCAAGTGCTGAATTTGCCTTAAGGATTATATCGTCGATATGCTGGAGGAAATTCAGCTCACGGTCGCAAATAATCCCAAGGTCCCGGATCACCTCAACGGTGGAAATGATTTGACCGTTTAGAAGATAGAGACGAGGTGGAGATTTGATGCGTTTACGTGAGAAGGTTATTGATTGGCACTTGGAAACATTTAGCTCCAGGCAGTTTTTGGAGCACCATATTGAAAAATTGTCGAGGTCATGTTCCGAGTGAGTGAGTGAGTCTTCAGAAGAAGAAATGACTCGGTAAAACTTAATATCGTCCGCATAGAGAGAGATAGAGGAGTGTTTGATGATCATTTCAATGTCGTTAATACTGAGAATGAAGAGGAGAGGGCCTAAATGGCTGCCTTGGGGAACACCGGATGTAGCTAGAAAGCGGCTGGATAAGGCGGATCTGAACCGAACGCTGTAAAAACGGTTTTCTAAATAAGAAGAAATCAATCTCAACAGAATGGGTTCAAAGCCGAGGGTGGAAAGTTTAAAAAGAATAAGTTTCTGAGAGAATTTATGGAAAGCTTTACTAAAGTCAGTTGAAATTACATCGACCTCCTTTCCATTCTCCAAGGCTGAGAGGGAAAATGAAACAAAGTCAACAAGGTTTGTTGTTGTTGACCTGACTTTGAGGAACCCGTGTTGTCTAGGGGAAATGAGAGATTTGCAACGAAAACTTAAGTTTTCATACAATATGCTTTCGAAAATTTTGGGTATATGCGATAGTTTGGCGATGGGACGATAATTTTTCACGTCGCACTTAGGACCTTTCTTGTGTATAGGGGTTATAAACGCCGTTTTCCAAGCTTGAGGGAAAACTTCAAGGGATATGGACAAGCTAAAAATTTTTGAGAGGGGAAGGGAAAGAGTGGAGGAGCATTTCTTAAGAAATATGGCAGGTATACCATCGGGCCAGGAACATACTCATCATTTAGATGATTTAACTTTTCTTCAATTAGATAGGAGTCAAAGAAACGTGGAAGGAATGGTTCAAAAGAAAAATTCGGTAAAAACGAGAAATAATCTGAATCAGGAACGTGAAAGACTGTTTGAAGTAATTTGCGAAATAGTTTGCTACGGCGAGTGCATCGGATGAGGTTTCGTTATTGAAGGAAAGGGAGGAAGGGTACCCGTCAGATTTTCTTTTGTGGTTGACAAATTTATAAAAAGACTTTGGGTCATTTATAATGTTAGCACCACATAACCCCAAATGAAAATTTAAAAAATAAATAATCAAACCGGTGATAATCGGACAGAAAAAAAACCTCTACAAAGAAGAAGACGTAAACTGTTGACAGTAGCATTGATCGTCTCTTTGACAGATGAGTAATCAGATGGTCGGTAGGGTAGGTTTTTATAATTTGTGACAGAAGTGGTAGGCCATTAAGGGGTAAGGTAGAGGTGGGAAAATGCCAAGTGAAGCGGTCAGGGACCTGGGGGAGGTATAGCCAATGGGAAGAAAGGAAGTAAGTAAAACGGATAAGGAGAGAAAAAACGGACAGGAGAGAAAGAAAAAACCTCAGAAAGGAAAAAAGGGTTAGAAGAATTAGAAGAAGTGTTTAAGTTTGAAGAAGAAAAAGTGTAGGTTTTCTTCATAGAAAATAAATAATAGAGGTGTTAAAGAGTGTAATTTATTTCAGTGATAGTGAGGCGATTCTTTTTTTAAGAAGTTACATAATAGCCGATAAGTTTCTGGAGGGTATAAGAGAAGGTGGTGAGTGGAAACCAACACCCCATGAAACCTCACATAATGTAAGTCATACCTCATACATATTTTTCTTTTACGTAATTAGCAACTACAAGAGAAGCTCAAGGCGCACCTGAAGTGAGGTCTAAATAAGGCCGCGGTTATAGGCTAGGCCAGAGGTCTGGACCGTAGATTTTTTTTTCGGGAACTGACCACAAAAACAAGGCCGCTCAGCCACTAGTTGCTTAAGCCAGGCGTGATATTAGATTTGTTTTGTTGTAATTCAAATTATTTTTTGTTGTATTTTTGCTGTTCAGTTTTTTTTTTGTAGAATAAGTTTGGTAAGGCGTAAGTTCGCTTGGATTTTAATATTTTTTGAAATATTGGTAGTTCTTATTATCGCTTCGGAGAACCGTTTGCCTTAGTACCGTTTACTGTTGTTTTTTTTTGTCTTTGTGTTAGTGCGTGAGGAGGTTTATACCACGCCATACGCTGCGTACCCCTAGAAAGGGCTCTTTTTAGGTAGGTTAATAGCGCTTTAGCTATTAAGCCCAGAAGGGGGCAGTGTTAGAGAGCAGTAAAGAGAGTGGGCCGAAGGAAGTTAAGGCCTCAATCACCCTTATTTGTATATATGTATATGATAGTTAAATAAAACAAAAAAAAAAATAGAAAAAAAATAATAAAATAATTTAAGTAACCTTGTCAAATTCCAGGGTTGCCGCTATAGTTGATAATTCAGTTAGTTAAAAAAACATTAATCAAAGCTAGTTATCATTTAGGATAGTTTCGTTTTTTCTTAAACTATTTTCTTTCATTTCTTTTTTCATTTGTTAAACCTTATTAATTAAATTAAAGTAAGGGTTAATAAGTTTATTTGTATAAGTGCAGGTTAGTTTTTTTTTGTCGTTCTTTGGGCTCGGCGACCCCTTTGTTTTGCCATATGGTTATTGAAATTATCAAAAATATGATTGAATAAAGGAAAATTATTGTAAATCATGACCTGTGAAGGGAAACAAACATTGATTTTCTTTGCGTAGCCCGAAAGGAGTTTCATGAATTGCTCAGGAGATTTTGAGGGGGTGGAAGATGGTGGGCTAAAGATGCTATTCAGTGAGGGGGGTTGAAGTTTTTTTTCAGGACAACAACGAAGAAGAGGGAGTTCTGAACACTGGTCACACAATTCCAAGGTAGGGAGGGCGAACCACGCCATGCTGCACTATACATCGCCCAAGCGTGTGGTGAGTTGAGCTCAGGTGGAGGGAAAAAATGTAAGTTTTGTTTCGGCACGATTTATGTTATTTGTTTTAGGCGTCTTCTGAATTGAGAGGAAAGATCATCCCATATCCGGCGAGCTTAGCCGAGCTTCGCGAGCGTACCATTTCCTGTCGATGCAGATCATCCTGTTTCTCACAGCTCCCAATTCCATTCCGTCGTTTCCGTTCCTGTGGGTTTCCTTTTCCTTTTCCTCGTTTCCTTTGCCTATTACTGGTGTTTCCTAGTCCTGACCTGCAACAATGTCTGCCTGTTACGTGTGAGGTTCAAATCTAAAAACAATTCGTGTTTTTCGGGAATAATCCCTTTCGCGAAGAAGATGCGACAATTTTTTTCTTTCTTACTTTTTAAACACGGTCTCACCAAGGCGTACTTTTGGCTTCCTTTAGTTTGTTTTTCCAATTTGGAAATTAACTAAGGGGACACGTTGATATTTGGTTGACCTGCACGTTGAATTGCTTTAAACTTCAACGTTCTGGAGCTGATTGTTTGGGGTTCGAGTACTATCAGAATCATGAAACTTGGTTTTCGCGAATATCGGAATTGGCAGTTCCTCTGAAAGTAAAACACTTCGAAATCAACAAAAAATTGAAGGCATTCCAAATGCCTAAGATTCGAGGTCTCCGTAGCCCCACCCTAGTTACGGACTCATGATATGTGAGCCCGTAGGCTTTCTAATCCAACTGTCCCGAGTGTTAAATGGTCAAAGTTGATTTTCAATGCTCCAATTAAATTTCTTTCACCACCAAAAGGGATCCCTAACTCTTCGTATGAAATTCGGTGAGAGGAGCTATAGTAAGTCTATGTTGGCGGATTTCACTACCCACTGACCTTTTTCCTCCAATCCATCCCCAGTGGGTTCTGTAGGGTGCCTCCAAAAATTCATTATTTTAAGAAAATTGATTTATAGAAATATTCCAAAGAGAAATCTTTTACTTTATTATTTACGGCAGATATGTTTGAATCAAGACATATCCCGCCGAAAACGTAACAGATATAAATAGCCGCAGTCTTTCTTTGCTTTTGGAGATATTAGGAACGAATCAAATGTGCCGGTTGCATACACAATATAATTGTATACAAGTTACTCATTCGCCGAATTGATTTGGAAAGCTTCCATCATCACACAGCCTGCTAAATTATCATAACAAAGCAGAGCTGCGCTAAAAGGCATTAATAATTATGACCACATTGGTTCATTTCGAAGAATAATTTCTCTTTTTGTTTAGTTTGATGATGGCCTAACTTCACGTAGGCTTCTCGCTCAACAGAGCTACCGAGAGCCCTCTTACAGTCAACACTTCGACAGATCCCTCATTCCTCCGAGTGCAGACTGCAACCCTTTGTCCAGTCATGACCAAACCAACTAAAACAGTATCTGTTTCTGTATCCCTTGTTTGTTGCTCTATTTAGACTAACTCAATAAATCTTTCGTTATTGAAAAGATTAAACAATACCACGACGAACAAAAACCCAAACAAAATGTGTGACCCCAAATACTTTGTGTGATTGTGAACCACTTCAAGGGACCAATTTTGTATACACCATGAGCCTTAATGCCGACCAGACCAGTCGACCAGCCGCTAGCCATTGCCATATATAAACGTAATAAATCTGTTTACAATTTTCTTAGCCAGAAAAAATTGAAAAATAATAAAATCAGAGGAGGATGTGAAAATCCAGAGCACTCGGCTGCAAAAAGGTAAATTTATTTATTTTCGCTGCGGTGAGCAAGTAAGTGCAATCGGTTGGCTTTGCTTTTGGTTAAAATTATTTGATCGTAAAGTACAAGATCTTAGCCAGCAGTCAGTCTTCCGTGGTAATGGGAGCTTTCCTTATGCGCAGTTTTCTTCGAAATATTGTGTTTACAAAAGGCGGGGAATATTTTTGGCTTTCTTGTGAAAAGCATTTTACAGTTAGAGATTAAATTTACAAAAATAAACATACTCACGTCGACATACACCTGGACAGGACATTAGTCAATTTCAGTTCGGTTTTGAAACAGAAGGGCAGTTGGAAAAGGTGTCATGCCACTCAATGCCAATCAAGTTTGCTGGTTTCAATAATAAATACAAGCAGAATTAATTGCACGTTAATGGCTTACGGAACAATGGAACAACCATTTGTTGTGACCTAGGACTTCAAACTGATTTGATGCTTTCCAAGGCATGTTATTTTCAATTTGGCAACACTTTGCTTTTTTTTTTGACAGTGGAAGATGCATCATTGTCCAAAACATGTTATATTCACTATAATACCACCTCAGAGGGGTAAACGCTGCTATCGCCACCTACATACTCCATTTGTCCCTTTAGTGGTTGTCATTTTATTGTGTAAGAATTGAAGCCACACAACCATTGGGCACTGCATATGTTCGATAAATTATCTCGAAACGCAATCGCTGTTGATGACGATTTTTACAAAGTTTCGAGTCTTAATCCTTTGAGTAAACCTCCAAGATGGGGCGATTGAATACTGCTGAGGTTTGTTTGGAAGAGAATATTCGTTATTGCTGACATTTGCGGCTCAAATAGCATAAATTGGTCAAAAATTGGCCCTCTCAGCTGGAATATATTGGAGCAGCCACTTTCCCAAAATAAATTTTGAGCCCTAATCTTTATAAAAAAAGTTAGATTTTTGATTCTGTAAATCATAACATACTAATCAAAAAATTAAAAAGTTTTGGGTTCCATTAAATGATTTTGACAGATAGTAAATCTTGGTAGTTTTACCTCAAGGAAATTTAATTGCACATCAGGAGTACCTCAAGGTAGTCATCTGGGACCGGTATTATTTATCATTTTCATAAATGACATTATATCAATTTTTCAATATGCACAAGTTCTACTCTATGCAGATGACCTTAAAATGTTCTCTAGCATATCAAGTATAAGCGATTGCAATAAAATGCAAGGAAATTTAGAAGCATTGCATTTATTGTGCAAGGAAAATTACTCAATGTAAGGAAATGCAACGTAGTGTCTTTTTACAGATGGTCCGTTCCATTTTTATTTAATTATTCAATTGGTTCTGACCCTTTGAATAGGTTAGAAAAAGTTAAGGATCTTGGTGTGATTTTGATCGCACTCCATTCTTTAATGATCACGTGGATTATATAATATCTAAAGCAAATTCCATGGTTGGATTTCATTTCATTTATTTAAGGTACTTAATTTTAAGATTTACATCTTGTTTATAGCTAAGTATATAAAAGGACTTAACTGTGATTTAAGTTAAAGAAAAAAAGGAAAAATAGTACAAAATATACAAATATTTCAAATAAAAAGCAAAATAATATAATAGTTTTATCTAAGCCTTAGTGTACATTGTTTGTTTTATAAATTTTTTACAATGATGATATAAAAGTGTAGCAGCATTAACAAACTTAAATATTGGATAACAACTTAGCAATAAACAAGATGGTTATAGTGCGATATCCGAGAGACATAAATACGAATCTCCAGTACCTAAATTTGAGTAAAATTACATAAAAAAGGCACAGAAGTCTGAATGAACTTCAGGATGCTGTTCAGTGGAAGGTTTGAGGTGTCGCCCAGCTCGTCGAAAATGTATTCTCGAAGGGCTTTTTTGCCTACTGTGGGCAAGCTTGGATACTCTCAGAGGTAGTAGAATGATTACATTGGTCAACAGTGGTTTTGCTTCTAAAAACAAAATATTTTATTCTAAAGGGTTTTGCCTCGCAGAATCTAAATATGAGCTCAGAATTTATCTAATTATTCGCGTCTCCGAGATATTTAGCATTGAAGACCGAAAAAATATATTGCTGTCTTTGAGCCTATTCTTTAACATGAAAAAAATAATAACCCTAAAACAAACCATTGATCTTTCGATGATTTGTTATCCGCTGAATTCAAATCTGGTGTGGAAATGGCTCAAATTAATGAGATATTTACCTTCAAACGTTGTAATACATTCATTATTTTGAAACCTATGTAGAGTCTCGAGCTTCAAGCAAGTTTCTAAAGATGACTACTATTGGCAGTTTTTAGAAAGTAACGCTGGATTTCTGTTTTTTATCCTGTTTTGCTCTTCGTCTGGGATAGAAAACGGTTAGCTCGAGTAATAAGCCTTTTTTGAACGAGTACGGTAACGCCTTTGTTCTAAAAGGTCGTCCCATGCCTCTAGTCAAATACTAGTGGCGTATTGTAGGGAAGTAGTTATAATGGTCTCATGGTCAGCATAGAATAGTTGATGTACTTTAAGTTCGAGCATAGGTAATCAAGGACGCTATTGTCAGGATTGGACAAACCCTCAAAAAACAGCCTGATTATTTTCGCTCTTCGTTCAATGCCCGTTCAAAAAATTTCATATTATGGGGCATTAGTTTAGTCGAACAGTACCTACATACATACATTGGCAGAAGCTTCCTTTGCCACCATTGCTTAGATAGATCATGACTTCCTATAAGCTTAGAGATGAGATTCGTGGCCCACCTAAAACTGATGTTTCCCGTCTTTTTTAAAGACTCATATAATACTTCTTCCTTCTTACTTCCTTTTAATTTTTAGGCCAAACTAGAACTTATTCGACTCTGATATCGGGTATTTCCGATAGGTTCAGCTTCTGGAAAGTACTCTCCATGAAACTGTTCGTTCAACAGGTCATCTCAATACTTTTGCCATTATAAAAAATTTTGTCGTCGTCCACAAAGAGAAAAGCTGTTCTTTAGTATCGGTAATGACCTGCGAAGAACCAGTCTTCGATTAGCTGCTTTTGCAGCTTCTGTATTCTCGGCGAGTACTTTCATCGTTGTTATTTGAGGAGCCCTTTGACTTTGATAGTCCTTTTCTTCTTATATATCACTGGTTCATCACTCCACCACCATGTTTCTTAGGATTGTTGGTAGTGTCTTTTTGAAACTACTAGCTATGATTTGGCTCTGTCTGAGCCGGTTTGTTGCAGTTTGTCCCACACATTGCACTCAATGCATTGATAAATTTGATCCCTTTTTTCCTAGTCCAGTAAAATGGGTTTACCAGGCGAAACCATCTCCCAGTACCACTTTGCAGTGATATTGGCTTTCATCCCAGATTGCTTAAATTTGACTACCAAATCAATTTAGGTTTTATATCCAACCACTGCTAGAATGGACAAGGCACCTATCGATCTTGTTTATTGAATATGGTATTTAACGACAAAAAGAAGATTTCACTGTCATGAAAAACGCTTTCTTGACAAGCCGCTCGGAATCGAAAAAAAATGTAGGTCTCCTTTATTCCTCACAAGGTATGGTTTTAAAAAATACGTTTGGCCTTGAGGCTCTCCGCTATGCGACGCCACCATATTTTTTTTTTGTTATTTAAGCCTATGTGATTTGCACATAAGTTAAAACCTATCCTTGAGAGCAAGTCAGGAGCATCAATTTGTCCTGTTATAAACTGGTGAACAAAAACTAAACCATTATTTATTCGCCGATGCGAAAGCAGTTGCATCTGCAAAAGATGAATACGGTTCTCATTACAAATAAGCTAACAGAAGTCCATTAGTTAACATAGTGAGATCACCTCGATCCCAAAATTTTATTAGATCAAAAAAGAATAGTTCATTCGTAAGCAATAAAAACTATAACAACATAAAGCTTAAATAATATTTCAGCTTCGTATCCTTGCTCATCTGTTCCTTTATAAATATAATCCCACGACATCTTCACCACTCAGACTGAAAACGAAGCTCTGAGAGCTCTCAACTGCTGTTACTTAATCTTGTTAAGTGTCAAAAATAGAAAACGATTTTCTCATTCTCACTTTCATTGTGATAATTGCAATAACTGGTCTAGTAGCTCAATATCCTTTTCAACACAGATGCTGTTTATAATGGGCCAAAAACTCGTGACGCAAAATGTCCATTGAGGCCTAAGTACCTTACTCTTATCCACTTGCAGGACGAGGGAGGTGTCATTGTGGCAAAATTAGTATTATTCGAAACACGTATTAGAATGACAGATTATAATTAAGTTATTTTTACAAAATTTGTTCAGAATCATCTGCTCTAAAACAGATACTGCACCCCCACTGCATTTATATAGGGGATGCCCATATCGCATCGCATCGGTAAACCCAAAACTCAAACCATACACACTGAGACGAAGTATTTTCCCGTTTATAGCCTTTCTTGTCAATTCCTTCTCCAATAAATTTTATTTTGGTCGTGTAGTTCCCAACTTCTAACACGCCTCTCGGACGGAGCTCCTTACACAACCGTGACCAAATTGCAATGTAATTAAAATGAAATAGGATTATAATTCCACAAATCCTATCCAGCCCATTACGGTCCAAGAAGTCAAATCGTCTCTTTTTCTCCTTTTTTACCTAAAAACAGACGCCCTGCCGTCCAGGACACCCAAATCTTACCATTTTCAGTATCCAATAAGGCCAAAAAGTCACGTGCATTCAGCGAGAGGGATTAACAAATTTGCTGCAGCATACTTGTGTCTCGTCATGGTAAAGTCGCTCCATGTTGTACGTACTCGTACGTAGAGCAGATTGTACAAGGGTAAAATTTAATTTAGAAGTGCATCCATCAAAAACCACCCGAAGGGCGATACAAACCCCTTGTATTCGAAAACAAGGATCTGTGTTAACGTCTTCTAGATTCAATTACAAAGCCCAGGGTAGCTGGGGTCTCTAATACATTAGTTTTGCAACTTAGATGGTGTAGCACGTTACACTAACCACACGTTTTTGAGTTGCTTCGACGGTGTGCGGTGGTGACGTCGGCGTCGGCGGGCGTCGACAACGACTCAGGGCCATGACTAATTTTTTGTTTTATTTATGGGTAAACATGGTTACCTTTTCACCTCCATCCAAGTCACGCCGACCGCACACCGGAAGGAAGGCTTTATGAAAGTCAATGCAAATGACTGGATTTTCCAGAAATTTGTTTTTGGGCTCTGCAAAAAGGACGCAAGAAGGGGAGTCGAGAATGTGTATGGGGTAAATGGTATATTGGTGGGACTTATGCTAATTCGGCAAGGTACTATGTTTGGCGGAATTTTCGTTTCGTTTCGTTTCGTATACGTAATCCTAATCGAGTTTGAATTTAAAAATTATGGCTGGTGTCATGGTGATGTTCATTGAGTTGGAAAATTATTTCTTTAATCAAATGCAGTTAAATGGACTAGCGAATCGAAATGAGGTTCGACTTTTATTTGGTGTAAGTTACTTGGAACGAATTCAAACGTTTGTAATTTTCTATTGGAATTTGAAACATTTCAGCAATTCGCAGCTGTTGTTACAATGGGCATATTCTTAGATGATTTTTATGTTTGTAGGGATACAAAGTTTGACGCTTCGTGTCCTTAAAAGACAAGAAGAATATTTTTGTGAAAAGGTAATCTTTCTCTATATCGAAGGAGAAGCTATTGAAGACATCAGCAAATACAGACAACTTTACGAGGTTAGGTAAGGTTAAAGCTGCTGTCAGCTCGGCTAACACACTAAGGTCCGTTGGGCCCATTGTGATACCACAATAAATCTAATGTATCCTCATCCTAGTGGAACCATTTTAAGCTTACGCAGGACGTCGATGTGATTAAGATCACTAGAATCATTAAAAAACACGAGCCTAGGTGTATTCTACGTTTAAGCTAAAGCGGGGCATGAACAGAGAAGGTGGGAATACTCTCCTCCTCCTCCTCATCATCAGTAAAGCTTCTGAAAAAATCGTTTGAAACGACTCCCATTCTTGCGACATGTCTTCCAATAAGACGCAGTGTTATGTAATGACACCTATCGTCGCACTACTATGTTTTATGTTGAGTGACCAAGCCGTTCGAACGAGCTTGGGCCAGGTTTGTTTCGTTGCGTTACACGTTTACTGCGTGACCATCTCAGATTAGTTTTCTTGTATGCGTCCTGCTTGAGCAAGATTTGGTATGCAGCGATTGGTATGTCGTTAATTTCCGTTTTCGGTGAGAAAGGCAGAAGTGTTCCGTTTCTGGCGAATTCATTTGCTTTGCAGTTTCCTGGAATGTGTCTATGCCCCGGTACCCAGCACTTTAGACTGCTGTGACAACTCCCTGAGAGATGATCGGCAGTTAAGGGCTAGAATAGAGTTGAAGGAATTGACGCCAGTGATTTGATGGCCACCTGGGGCTATCTGAGAAGACACATATATCCTTTTTGGATATCATGTTTTCTCTTAGCCAAGTAAGAGCTTTGCTGTTTGCATCACCTCCGCTTAAAACACGCTATAAGGCCCTAGAACCCGAAGCGAGATGTTTAATTTGATTTCGTCTGAATAGACAGTAGACACCACAACCTACTCATTCATTTGTTTTTGACTCGTTCGTATAAAAATTGACGTATTCGTTTTCCAAGAATGGTTGTTCCTCCCAATCTGTTGTGGATGGAATGGTCACTCGGAAATTTGTACTATAAATTCGAGTTTAGGAGTGGTGTAATCTGTTTTTTGTGTAGGGATTCCGAATTCGTTCAGAATATCAGAATAATCAATGTTGTTGTTGGTTCATTGTGAGACTCCTTGTAATCGAATAGCCGAGCTCGCAGCTCTTTGTTCACTGTAGATGTCAAGTGGGAGTAGGTGAAACAGGATGTCCTGTGCCACTGAAGGATTGGTGCGTAAGTTGGTGTTCATACATATGCACGCTGAACGTTGGACTTTGCTGAGACTGTCTCGAACCGCTGCCTCTGATGTTCTGGGTCTCACTCGGCTCCCAAAACGAAACTCATGGGTCGATGAAGAATGCAGGCAGGCAAATGCAGCCAAACAAAAAGCACGACAAATGTTAATGCAATAACGAACAAGGGCTGCTTACGATCAGTATAACGAGGTTTACATGGACAAAAGAAGGGAGGAACACCGAATTCTCAAAAAGAAAAAGAAGCATCATGAGAAGCGCTTGAGGAAATTGAGAGATGCCATGACAGGAACGAGATTCGGAAGTTTTACCAAAAGGTAAAAAGATCCAAACCCCGAACTCAAGCCTGTAAAGACCAGCAGGGAAACATAGTTGTAGAATCACAGTCGCTACTGAGGATCTGGAAAGATTATTTCTGCAGACTGCTTTACGGCGATGAGGACACAAATTCCGCTGTCAGGCAGATTGCCCCATTCAGCTTGGACGATGATCAAGAATACCGTCCTCCCGACCTAGAAGAAGTTAAGCTTGCCATATGCCAACAAATCAAATAAGACTGCAGTTGCAGATGGCCTTGATGCCGAGCTTTTCAAGGCAGCTGGAGACCAGTTGGAAAGGAGCATGCACCAGCTGATCTGCATGATATGGTCGGAAGAAAGCATGCCCGATGAATGGAACCTCAGTATCGTATGCCCGATCCTAAGGAAGGGAGACCCTCACAATTGCGCCAATTATAGAGGGATAAGCCTCCTAAACGTCGCTTATAAGATCTTGTCTGCTGTAATATGTGAACGTCTGAAACCCCACGTCAACAACTTGATAGGTCCTTACAATGTGGTTTTAGACCAGAGAAGTCCACAATAGACCAAATTTTCACATTACGGCAGATCTTGGAAAAAACCCGAAAACGTAATATCGATATTCACCATCCTTTTATCGATTTCAAGGCCGCGTATGACAGTATCTACAGAGACGAGCTGTACAGAGCCATGTCTAGTTTCGGCATCCCTGCAAAACTCGTACGACTATGCACGACTTTGGAGAATTTACGCTGCTCCGTCAAGGTCGGTAAACAACTCACCGAGACCTTTGATGTCGAAAAAGGTTTTAGGCAAGGCGAATTGTCATGCGATTTCTTCAACATCATACTTCTTGAACAGATTGTAAGAAACGCAAACGTCAACACCAGAGGAACAATCTTTCAAAAGTCTGTACAGTTACTCGCCTATGCAGACGATATTGACGTAATGGGAAGAAAAAAGCGTGATGTCATAGGTGCTTTTGCGAGTATTGAAACAGAAGCGGCAAAAATGCGTTTGATGGTTAATGAGGGCAAAACGAAGTATATGTTGTCATCAAAGGAAGACACAGAATATCGACGTATTGGACAAAAAGTCACGATAGACAGACATAACTTCGAGTTAGTACAGGACTTCGTCTACCTAGGATCCGCTGCAGACACGAAAACAACATCAGTGCGGAGATCAAACGGAAAATAACTCTTGCCAACCGTTGCTTCTTTGGGTTAAGAAGGCAATTGAGAAACAACACCCTCTCTAGAAAAACCAAGGTGACCTTGTATAAGACCTTGATCATCCCAGTCCTGCACGGCACGGAAGCATGGACCTTATCGAAAGGGGATGCGGAAACCCTTGGTCGTTTCGTTTCGCATGTTGTGTCTAACTATACTTGTCCACCAGGCACCAGTGTCGGTTGAGCTACCCGAAAAGTGTGTATCGAGCAGCAGATTGAGTGTTTCTTCACACGAGTTTTTATAAGTACCGTAGTAAACGGGTATACTTGATATAAAGCTAAGGAACTCGTTGAGTCAACGAAAGTAGTACCTTCCTCAGAGGTAAACGTCGCTGATTAGAATTCGTGATCCTCTTCAAGAAGCTCTCATTCTACGTTTATGTAAATCAAAATCATCCATTTGTTATTGTTTATAATACATATTGACTTTTTATCAAGAAATAAAGAGATTAACATTTATATGACTCACGGATCATATTCCTTGATAAACTCAAACTCATCCACCTGGTTTGAAACTTTTGGCATTGCCGAGCTGTATAACTCAACCACCAAATCATTTTTACTAATTTTTGATCATTTCGCAGATATTTTTCGTTAGTGGTTTTTTTTTTTTTTTTTTTTTTTTTTTTTTTTTTTTTTTTTTTTTTTTTTTTTTTTTGACAAATAGAGACCAAGTCAATTAAATTGCTTTATCTTGGTTTTAGCTCAATATTTCTATGTATTTAAATTTTTTAAATTTTAATACATATTTGAAAAGTGCATAATATCACCACTTCATCATCACCAGCTAGAATCTTAGAAATTTAAATCTATTTTTAGGAACAAGGGTAACCAATCTTATGTTTTCGTTCGAAAAGAGAAACATTTCAAAATTCAACTTAAACAATTTCGTTATTTTATTGATGGTTCGACATAAACTAATTGCTTTTTTTATTTGTTAAATCATAAAGTTTCTCCAGAAGAATTTCAAAATGTAAACAAAGAATTCAAAATTAAAATTTTCAAAAATTAAACAAGCAAATTTGTAATCAGTTATTCCGAACACAACTTTTTCGATGACATCATCATCCTCACTCAAGAGGAATTTCCCATTTAAATTTTACACTCTATGCCACAATTAATAAAATGTCTAATGAAATGAATTTCAAAAAAAAAAAATTTAAGAATTTTCAAATTACACTTTTGAATGTGTAGTGTGTACGAGGCGGAATGTCAAGCATTACCACGACCATTACGTGCATTAAAGTGGGTGAGCTTAAGTATCTAAGGAATGCATTGAATATGTTTTCTAATTAACACCGTTCGTGTTCGACGAGCAACACTAAAAAAAAAAAAAAAAAAAAAGGAAAAGAGAAGAAAAAAATTGCGAACATGTATCGAGTGGAAATACCAATGTCAGGCAATTATTTGCGAAATATATAAACCAATCCACACATATCGACATCCAATCCATCCATGCGGCTCCAAATGAAGTGAAAATTCAGTTCGTGTAAATAAAAAGTCTGGCCTAACTGAATGAGCCAGCCACCTCACGTTCACAAAAAAGGAGTCATGTTAGTTTTTATGTATCGCATGGGAGAAAAAGTAAAAAATGAACGAGAGGAAACAGATTACTTCAACACACGTAGTATAGGTTAATCAATTGGACAATGCAGGGGGTTGTTTGATTTTCGTTTTTGATTTACTTATATAATTGTGCGGGAAGTGGTGTAAGTATTGATTACACAATATGGGGGTCAAGAAATTAGGTGCTTGTGTGGGTTTGACAAGGATTCAAAATATGCTTGTGTACTTACGTTTGCAAACTTTTCGGTGGTTAAGCGGCTTAGAGGGGTCACGGTAGTAACCTTCTTTACAGTAATGACAGTGTCGGCCGGTCGTTGAGTGGCGGCAATTTAAGCACACTCCTCCAGAGACACGACCAGATAGCTTAAAGAGTTCCATGTTGAATCGGCATTGTCGGGCATGTCCATTGCAATTGCACACTAAAAAGACAAAACAAACATTTCGGTTAAAATCTCAAAAGCAAAAGCTAAATTGTGAGGGTGTTAATCTTTTTTTGGCTACGAAAAAGTAAAGGTGTCAATAGATATTAAGTGGAAGCATCACCGCTTTTACAATTGAAACAGGGCAGGAACATCAAAAATGGTAAGGTATAATTTAGAAAAATAATTTGCGTCAAAACTAATCCAGCGCCATGTTCTTCTGTCGCCTTATACAATGAAGCTTTAGGACTCTAAACTATGGTAACTTACTTACTTACTTAAGTGGACTTTACAGTGTGGGGTGACCCTAAGCCTCAGCCAACATTTCGGGCTCTCTCCAGTTTTACACTCTTAGGGGGTATTCACCAAACAATCTTAAGAGCGCTCTTAAAGCTAAGAGGGTCTTAGTTTTAAATTTGGATGTGCTATTCACCAAGCAATAATAGGGTCTAGTCTAAGCTAATTCGAATATTCGAAAAATAAGGGTGTTGAGCCTCTGAACGCACACTTTTCGAACTACTTCGAAAATTTCAGTGTCAATTGTCAAAATCAGCTGTTAAGCAAAACAAAAACAGAAAAATTTTTCGGAAATTTAAGAAAAGGTAGAACGTAAAATTAATTCATTTTAATTAATAAATAATTAAAAATTAATAAATTCATAGTTTTGCTTCCTAGTGCCTCGCTCCATTTTGATTTTTGAATAACAACCACAAATGACACTGTCAGTAAATTTCGAATTTTCGAAGTTATTTGAAACAACTACCGCTCATAACTTAAGAGTGGTAGCGACCACTCTTAAGTGTTATGAGCGCTCATAAATCTGCACTAATAGTGGTCGGTGAACCTATTCACATATGAGGCACTTAGTTTAAGATTTCTTGGTGAATACCACCCTTAGTTGGTTGAGGTCTTCTTCCACTTGATTCCGCCACCTGAGTCGAGGTCTTCCCCCTCCGCGATTTCCCTGCAATGTACTGAGCCGGAGCGTTGATGTCCATCCGGTTTGCATGGCCCAACCATCGTGACCTCGCAATGCGTTTTCTTCTAGCTCGGTACAGCTGAAAGCTGATACAGCTCATACAACTCGTTGTTGTATCTTCTTCTCAACACAATGTTTTCGCATACGGAACCAAAGATCACTAGGAGTTGTTTTCTTTCGAAACGACCAAGGGTTTCCTCGTTCGAAAGTCCACGCTTCTGCGCCTTAAAGCAAGGCCGGCATGATTAAGGTCTTATAAAGGGTTACCTTGGTTTTTCTAAAGACGATTTTGCGTCTCAATTGCCATCTTAATCTTAACCCAAAGAAGCAACGGTTGGAAAGAGTTATTCTCCGTTTGATCTCCGCACTGATGTTGCTGTCCGTGTCTACAGCGGATCCTAGGTAAGGTAGACGAAGTCCTGTACTACCTCGAAGCTATGTCTGTCTATTTTGACGTTTTGTCCAATTCGTCGATGTTCGGTGTCCTTGTTTGATGACAACATATACTTCGTTTTGCCCTCATTAACCATCAAACCCATTTTTGCCGCTTCTGTTTCAATAGAAAGATTGTTCGCATCACGCATTTTTCTTCCCATTACGTCAATATCGTCTGCGTAGGCGAGTAATTGCACCGAATTATGAAAGATTGTTCCAATAGTGCTGGCATTTGAGATTTCTACAATCTTTTCAAGTATGATGTAAAAAAAATCGCATTGCCTAAAGGCTTAAGCCCTGTTCGACATCAAAATTCTTTTACCGACGAAAGTTTTTACACCTTGACGGATAGCAGCGTGAATTTTCCAAAGTTATCCTAGTCGTATGAGTTTTGCAGGGACGCTGAAACTAGACATGGCTCTGTACAACTCGTCTCTGTAAATACTGTCATATACACGCGTCCTTGAAATCAATAAAAAGAAGGTGTATTCGATATGCAGGGTGCGACAAAAGTATGGAAACCCCTGGAAATATGGCAGAATATGCGTTAAAAAAATCGAAGACCTCTTATCCGACGTATTTTTTGACGAGGAATCCGATGGTAACCATGAATTTGGCCTTGAATACTGCCATATTTCCAGGGGTTTCCATACTTTTGTCGCACCCTGTATATATCGCAGCATGGTGAATTTGGTTGACGGTTGTTTGATCTGGGGATCGCCATGCACCTTTATGAATTTTTAGATGCGAAAAATGAGTTCTACTTACAACAAGATCTATAGCCCAGCAGCAAAATTTTATTAATTCATTTTTGATTGAAGACCATCACATTCAAGAACTTCAAGAACAAAAGACTTTCTGCTTTCGTGATCGCCATTCGCCAATACGTGGTGTTAGTTGTGACAGAGAAAACAGACAGAGATAAAGTTTTTGTGTGTTTTAAACACAGCAGATGAGGGAGATAAACCCCATGCGATCTTTTTTTCTTATCTCAACTCTGACGCTTAGTTGCATCTCATGTAAGAAACAGAAAAAGGTCTCACATAAAACAAGAGAAGTGACTTAGTTAATGAATTCAAATGGCGAAAACGTGGAGTCGTCGAAGAGTCATTAGCGCAAATTACAGTAATTCGAATCGACTATTCGCAAGCAAATCTCATTGATGTCGAGATATACATAAAAACCCCATTTGACTCAATTACAGTCGATTTCAATGTTTCACTATCTTTCAGTGTAGCGCATTAAACTAAGAGTCAGATATTTATAATTTTGAACTTAAAAACTTCTTCAGAGGCTCATTAAAGTCCATTCTTAATTTGATATATTATGTATTTACTGATTTGTGAGAAGTTTTTTTTTGCTAAAGATTTTGTTACTTAATCATGAGGTGGAAATGTAACACATTTAAATAACAGTGGTAGCTTAACGCGTCCTACGAAAGTGTAGACGATTCTTGCGTTTCCAGGCCATTAAGCAGTCGATATAAGATCATTTTTTTTCTCTTTTTATTTTTGTTTTTTACCCGCACATCAAGGGGGGAAATACTACCCTTATAATGTTTTGAAACACAATGCGAGAGCATTGCACATTGGTTTAAAATCTCTCGACATTCGGGTTGTGCGGCTTAAATACGACTCTCTTTACTTGGCTGTGCGACCGAAGTTGGGCTCTGGGTAAGACTGATGAGCATTCGCAGAGAGGTGGGTGTTGCGGTTACACGTTTTCAGAACAGAAGAGCAACTGTTGGCTATTTCAGTACAGCACTGTTTGCTTGCGAATAAAGTGATAAGAGAGACTGAGATTAGTAACCTATCAGTCCTATCAGTTTTAACGCTACAAAATAGGTACCCTGTCAGGTAGGCACAAGAATGCTTGAGAGGCACCCGACCAGACATAAGAGTTGTACTTTAGTTTTGGTTGAATGTAAGCGTTATAAATTGTTGCCTGAGCAAAAGGGGTGAATAATTTCCTGCATCACCTTAAAAAACTTAAGGGTTTTGCGGCATTTTTGGCGACTTCGTACCAAGTACAGACATACGTACCAAGTACAGACATTTTCACTTTTGGCAGTCTCCATTTCCCGCACAATGGCAGTTGGGAGGTTGTTAAGCTTAAGCGACAAAAGACGGCATTGAGTTTTTGAAGCTCGGTTAATATTACTCGGTGTAGCAGTGTAAGGGCCGAGTTCAAAAGGTTAATCATATGCAATCACTCCAATTTACACATCCGAAGACGAGGGATGTGAATATAGTTAAGTTGAACACGAATATGAAAATCTGATAGATGAGTCGTCAGAAAAACAACAATGACGATTAGAAGTTCTAACTTTACAAACAAACTGTTTGACAGACTTTGGTTAGAACGACATATGCTGGATAATGTGAACCTTCCACACGATGTTGTACGGAACGGAGGGACTTAATATACCTTAATGTTTGACGACAAGTCTTATAATTATTATGAATGCAAACTCCATCCGACCATCCAAAATCCATCAACCGGAGTCTGCGCAACTATTTGTTTATTTATTTATTTATTTATTTACGTCTAACAAGAACATTATCTTTCATAGACTTAATTTACAGAAGTAAAATAAAATGCAATAACATTAAGCATAAATTATTAATATAATATATGTACATAATTGCTCACATCAAAAACATTATAAAGCTTTTGTAATATAATCTGTTCATGTTAAAATCAATAAAATTATCATAACGGTTATAAAAAATACATGCAGAAGATATAGGTTCGCTTAATCCATAGTTTGTATAATGTCTAGGAACATAAAAGAAATCTTGGTCTTGGACGCAGGTGTGGACAATCAATGTGTCCAGTTAGAACATCCTGCGCAAATAAGACCGCATAATAAATTCGCCTTTTATATAGGGGCTTAATACCTAATAAGGTGCATCTAGCTTCATAGACTGGCAAATCACCGTTCCAATTCATCTTTCGTAGAGCAAATTTTGTAAACCGTTTCTGAATCTTTTCAATACGTGAAATGTTATTTTGGTAATATGGATTCCATATAATACTGCAATATTCAAGCCTTGATCTTATCAAAGAATTAAACAAGGTCTTCAATGTGCATGGATCTTGAAATTCTTTGGTATTGCGACGCATGAAACCAAATAATGAATTTGCACGTGATATGATGTAATCATAGTGCATTGAAAAATTCAGCTTGTGGTCAAAGACTACCCCAAGATCCTTATGACTTTCCACTCTTGTTAGAATTTCATTTTGGATCGAATACTGAAAATTAACCGTCGAGAGAATTCTGTAAAATGTAAGAACTGAGCATTTGCTTATATTCATTTGCAGACCATTAAGATTACACCAATGTGTGATAGTATTAATATCATCTTGTAGGTCATAAGCATCTGATACGGAAGCAATGCATTTAAATAATTTAAGATCTTCTACGAATAAAAGAAAATTTGAGTGTTTAATAAAGGAAGGTAGATCATTGATGAAGAGTAAGAATAATAGAGGACCAAGATGGCTGCCTTGAGGAACACCAGAGTAGTTATAGACAGCAGTAGATATAGAAGAACCAATCTTTACGTATTGTATACGATTTTCTAAATAGCTGCGAATCCATTTCAAAATATTTGAATGAAAACCGAAGCATTCTAGCTTGCTAACTAGAACTGAGTGTTGAACACGATCGAAAGCTTTAGCAAAATCAGTAAAGATTGTGTCAACTTGTTGACGTGTTTCCATTGTTTTAAGGCAATAGTTTGCAAAAATGGCAAGATTTGTAGCTGTTGACATCCCAGAAACAAAGCCGTGTTGAAATTCAGATATATAATTCCGGACGATTTCATAAATTTTATTTTTAACTATAGCTTCGAATACCTTGGGTATTAGTTGCAATTTAGCTATAGGTCTGTAATTATTTATCTGGTTTTTGCAACCAGCCTTGTGTATTGAAGTTATTAAAGAAGTTTTCCAACAATCTAAAAATTCGCCATTGGCCAATGATTTATTGAAAATTATGCTAAGAGGTTTAGCTAAACTAGTCCTGCAGGATTCAAGAAGAATTGGTGGCAGATTATCTGGAGCTAATTTAACACTTTGATCTAAGGTTGACAACATTGAAAGAACTTCTTCTTCAGTAATGCTAAGACAACCTAAATCAACACATGACGCAAGAGTCAATGTAGATTTATAAACAAGAGATTTGTCCTCATAGTTTGACTGAAAATAAGAAGCAAACATATTACATATCTGCTGCATATCATTGGCAGTAACACTATTGTGAACCATACACGCCGGAATACCAAAAGATTTACGTTTCTCATTAATATAAGACCAGAAAGACTTAGAATTTTGTTTAATTTTTGATTCGATTGTCCAAACATATTGTCTAAAGATAAACTTTTTCAAAAATTCATATTCAGACCTTAGTTGACGAAATTTGCCGTGTAAAGATGGAATTTTCTTGCTTTTTTTGTGCATTTTAAGCATGGCATTTTTCAGCCTTAATAAACTTTTGTTAAACCAAATGGGCTTACTATTTTGAGGCTTTAATTTTTTTAGTGGTACATACCTAGAGACCGCATTATCTAATATGCTCCTAAATAACACAAAAATAGAATTTAAGTTGTCAGAATTTAAACATAATTGCCAATCAAATTCAAAAAGTGGTATAATTAAATTTAAAGGTAAAGTTTTATTTTTTGCGAACTAAGCGCACGTTACAATATCTATAATCATCCTGCCGAAGCCGATTAAGGAAACCAATGATCCACCAGAGTCGTTCTTAAGCAGTCATCAAGTTATAAGCTTAATACCGAGACCAGGGATGAAGTTCGGTGAGCGAATATTTTATTCTTCATATTGCGACTGAAACGTCCGTCTCTCCGACTATTGTAAGCGATCGGTTCTTCATGACGCAAGGGTCAGTAAATAGGCCTATTGATCAACCAGAGCTGTTGTCTTCTGTTTTTCCGTGCCACCACGGGCCATGTTAACAACAGCAAGGAAAAAAAACCGTAAATTATTATCGACCGGGTAGAGGTACTGAGGCCTGAGTGCCTACCATATAGGCTGTACGTCACCGTAGTTTAGTTTTGAGTTTATTGATTATAGCTTTCAAGAAACTCATTGCGATTGAATTGATGAATTTGTACATATATAGGCTTTGAAGACTTTCTCTTAAAGTTTCTTGATATTCTTCAGAATAGGTCTAGCTAATTTTCGGCTGGAAAGCAAAAAGCAAGTCATAAACCCAAAACTGTTTTTCTACGAGAATCACTTTTCACCCGGAATTGGTAAAAAATTGTTTGTCAAGCTCATTTCTGTCATTTTATGGTTGTGAGAAATGCATAAGGTTCCAAAGATTCCCGCTCTTTTTTCAGGAGAATGCTTCAACTAGTAAACACTATGGCTTTTGCGCTTATCGTAGGTGCAGCCCTTTAGTAAATGACGTACCCATAATCCTCCTTATATCGCAAAAATCGAACTTTATCGATGCTTGGAAACCTCGGAGAAAAGTTCGATCGCAAAAATATATAAAGCTACGTATAACAGGTCTCTGCTGCAAACGGTAAAGTTCTTGCGAAAAACTACGCCCCGTTTTTGTTACTTTTCAGGGCAATAGACCTCTAAGGAAGTGCGTCTTGACTGATCAAAGTTTGTGTGGTAAAGAAAGTAAAAAAGTTTGTGTGTTAATGACACAAAAACAATTAGTGACTTTTTTTTGTGGTAAACTTTAGCCTATGATACGATTGCAATGCACTCGAACTATGATTTTGGGGTGCCTATTGTCATAACAGCCTTGATTATTGTTGGCTTTAAAGGATGGTGTCTCAGCAGTGTTGCCAAACACTGCCACTGCTTCCGCTTATAAAACTTCAATTCCAAAACCCAAAGCGAAGCTGTTATGTGTCAGTAGTTGTAGTAAGAAAAGTGTACCAGCTGACTGAACTCCTATTGCTCTTGCAGCTAAACCACTCAGTTAAACATCCAACTTCCGCATTTCTTTCAGCTTAAGTCCAACTTCAGTGGTGCTGTTTAACTGCTGTTAATTTATTTTACCATAATTTAAAAACTCAAAAAAAAAAAAAAAAACAAACCGACCACATAGACATTCGAAATGATTTAAAACTGTCATTTTAGCCGTTTGGTTCTTAACGACTTTTTGTTTTATGATTTTGTTGGAAAAGAGCGTTTTCATTTTGTTCTTTTTTTTTCTTATTCTTGGATTTTTCTTTTTTCAATGGCAGCGCGGCCTTAAGATTGTGTTACTGATTATGCTGTTCAAGTATTCATGAATTTCTAAGCAGTAATTAAGTCATTCGAACCTCGGCAGTCACTTGAAGTTGTGACTTGTTAAAATATTCATCGGGATAATTAAAAAGACCCATAGTCAAGTCCGATGAGATTTTAATTTATTATGAGTGTCTGCATTTTGTTCATAACACAGGATTGGCAGAGAGGAACGAGGAGTTGGGGGGTGTGGGAATACGAGGGTAAATTGGAATTGATTTAATTCAAATTTCACTGCTGCTCCGTTTGCGTTGTGCAACCGTCAAATGAAGGCGCGGCAGTTAATATAGTGATAGTAGCTGAAGATAATGATAACTCTGTGCAAATAAAATTGAGGAGGTATATTTTCTCATAAGACTGTGTTGCCGTTATTTTGTTTATTTTTTGTTTTGCTTTGTTTTGTTTTTAGTAAATCTGCAAACAATCTTTGGGTTTAATTAAAAATTTAATTGAACGAAATCTTTTCATCTCGTGGGTAAACATTGGAACGTCGCGTCGTTTGTTTTTGGCGCTTCAAGGCTGTAATAGTTTGTTTGTGTATATACGAGTGTGTTTGCGCTCTTATCTGTAGGTATGTTGCGCTTTCAAGGTCTGTTTAGAACGCCGCCGAGGGTATATTGAAAGTCGGGAGCAATGTTGGTAGACTCTTGTGTGTGACAAAATGTATCTCGAGAAATAAATGATCAATGATAAGTATAGGCGGGTAGGGTGTACTCTGGTCTCACGGTAAATAAACAGCACTTGCTGCATGTTAGTGTTTGATTTACATTTGAATTATTATGAGCGCCTACTTACGTATAAGTACATACGTGCCTCCTCGTTTCAATTATGCTGCTGCTGGACTATGCCAACTGTTGATACAACTAAATTTATTCAATCTTATGATAATATTTAGGTACTTTAATGAGACAAAAGTTTGGCTTCGATCCTAATTGGATTGAGTTCGTCATTGCGATACTGTGGAATAATATTGCTACACTGCTTACTAAGAGTTTGGTATGATAATTGCCATATCTCCATAGCGCTACTAATGAAATGACACTATGAAGTTGTTTGTTTAGTCTTCCTCCGGATTTTCTTAAAGGCATATTGTGCATTGACTACCTGAACACTTCAGCAGCCATAAAGGAGTTTTCTAATTTGGCTTGAAGCTTCACAATGTTGGTGATACGATTACGACATCTGTAACTAAAAAACCTCTTGTAAGCGACATGAGATAGTGAAAGCAAATACAAGAGATTTTTATACAGAAAAAAATATATATTTTCAGTGATGGTTTGTCGTAATATTTGTGTAAAAGAAATGAAGGATCAGAATGTATGTTATGCTAATGAGTCTTTAGTCTTAGCTCTTAGTCTTTTTACTATTTGCGTATTGTTGTGGCAAAATTATAGCTTCAGTATCGAACATCACGTGACTGAACCAAACGACAGTAATTCTGGTGCGTTTTGCTTGATAACTAATGCGGTAATGTTGTTTTTTTTTTTTATTTAACTTCACACTAAAGAAATATGTCAGGCGATTGCTATGAACAACAAATACATATTGGCAAATTGCTTTTGACACTTTCAAAGAAACAAAGTCTGGCAGGGTGCTCTTCTTGACCAAGTTAAAATGATGACTTACAAAACTGAAACATTTTGAAAACCATTCGACGGCAGTGGTGATCGTAGTGTATTGGTTAGCATATGTCTGCCTGTAACGTGGCAGGTTCCAGTTTCGAATCTTAACAGAACACAAAAAATGTTTTGCCATTGGCATCACCTTATGCAAAGAATTTGGAAGTTCTGTGACAGTTATTTCAAGCCATGAAAAACGCTGTGGTTGACCGTGCGGAAAGACAAAAATATTGTAGGTCCCATCCATTCCCACAGAAGGTGCTGATTGAAAAATGCGCTAGGCTTCGGGGCTCCCTGCTTTGTGACACCGCCTTATTTATATTTTTTATTTCATTTAACTGACGACACGGTTTAATCATCACTATAAGATCGGTGTTTGTCTCTTTTGTCTGAGCGGGTAGACTCTCGTGACACTGATCAGCTCTAAGGGCTCACTGTTCCCTGATTCTATCAAAAAACTAAATCCAACGACTTTTTATGTCCAGAATAGATTTATGGGTCCAAGATTCATTATTATTTTATGCAGCTTACTTCGATGAGTATTTCAGTCACTGTGCTCTGGAGAGGTGGTTGGGCGGGTACTATTTGGGAAGGCTCTGACTGGTGTCACTTGGTGGCGCCCAAATGTTGCAACTTATAGTACTTGTCAATTGTGCTTACAATACCTCCAAGCGGTAACCACTGTTCACTGGGATGCTTCGTGCAGAGCTTACCTGCTAAACTAGTAATAGCGAGTGTTGACAAAGGAATGCGGAAGTAAAGAATTGTGGTTAACACTATAATGCTCTGCGAGTATGACTGACTGCCCAAATTTCAGAGCTATTTAGAAATTTTCCGGATGAATTCGAATGACAGAATCAATGGTCGACTTCAGCAGCCAAAAAAAGAAACCCTTGAAGGAGCTACTCCAACATATTTGACTTAAAGGTCAGGGTTTTTCAATACTAGGACAGGGTATTTAAGTAGAGATGGTGACGGATGCGCTCCTGCTGAGCCAACAGCAGCACTCACACCCCTGCAGCAGGGTACTGACACTGGATATTCCAGCCCTTTATGTCCGAAGGGATCCCAAAAGGACCTGGCCCTCCAGGTAGCGGGTTGTGCGTGGGGTTAACTACCCAACCACGGAAAAAACATATGGTTCCGAAATAACCAAAAGCCTTGGATAACTATAATGGCTTCAAAGTTGACGACCTAAGCAAATGATTTGGGTGCGGATTTGTCGTTAGAGGAAGACTAAGGGATAAGGTGATTAGCCAAAATGCAGTCAAAGAGCGTATAATGACCATCCCCATCAGGGCTAAATTCGCCAACATTAGCCTTATATGCGCCCATGCCCCCACAGACGAGAAAGACGTAAATTCCAAAGACTGTTTAAACGAGCTTCTCGAAGAAACATATGAGCAGTGGCCTAGACACGACGTGAAAATCGTTCTTGGTGATTTTAATGCAAAACTATGGAAGGAGGATATCCTTGGAAATACAATCGGTAAGCATAGCCTCCACGACAAAACCTCAAACAAACGATTGAGGCTGATCGATTTTGCTGCGGGCCTAAATCTTGTTGTAAGTAGTACACGCTTCCCGCATTTCAAAATTCATAAAGGTACATTGCGATCCCCAGATCAATTAACCATCAACCAAATTGACCATGTTGCTTTTGACGCAAGGCAC
The DNA here is from genome assembly GCA_914767635.1 of Melanostoma mellinum. NCBI lineage: Eukaryota > Metazoa > Arthropoda > Insecta > Diptera > Syrphidae > Melanostoma > Melanostoma mellinum. The sequence goes on from OU612059.1 coordinate 75,482,744, forward strand.
TCTTCCAGTGTGTTAGATGTCCGAACTTTCCGAGGGGCCAACTTTGACTCGGACCACTACCATGTTGTATCAAAAGCATGAATGAGGATATCCTGTTCGGGACTCGTACGAACCAACGCTGTGAAGAGATGTGACGTCGAAAAGCTACAACTGTAAGAGATTGCCCTTCATCAATTATCCATGAATCCTCTTATGCCGCCAGCACTAAGCATTGAAGACCAATGGCAGCAATGCCAAGAAGCCATCAAAACCGCTGTCTCTGAGGTTCTGGATTGCACTCGGCCTACAAAACGGAACCCATCGATGATAATGTAGGCAGGCATATGTAGCCTGACTAAAAACACGACAAATATTGATGCGAAGGAGAACAAAAGAGCTGCTTTTGACCAGTAAAACAAGGATAAAAGAAGGGAAGAACACCGAATTTTAAAAAAGAAAAAGAAGCAGCATGAGAAAATTCGTTTGAGGAAATTGAGAGATGCCATGACAGGAACGAGGTTCGGAAGTTTTACCAAAAGGTAAAAAGATCCTGCCAGGGTGGCAAACTCCGAATTCAAGCCTGTAAAGACCAGCAGGGAAACATAGTTATAGAGTCACAGTCGCTACTGCGGATCTGGAAAGATCATTTCTGCAGACTGCTTAACGGCGATGAGGACACAAATTCCACTGTCAGGCAGATTGCCCCATTCAGCTTGGACGATGATCAAGAATGCTGTCCTCCCGACCTAGAAGAAGTTAAGCTTGCTATATGCAAACTTAAATCAAATTAGACTGCAGGTGCAGATGGCCTTGATGCCGAACATTTCAAGGCAGCTGGAGACCAGTTGGAAAGGAGCATGCACCAGCTGATGATCTACATGATATGGTCGGAAGAAAGCATGCCCGATAAATGGAACCTCAGTATCGTATGCCCGATCCTAAAGAAAGAAGACCCTGACAATTGCGCCAATTACAGAGAGATAAGCCTCCTTAACGTCGATTGACGCTTATAAGATCTTGTCTGCTGCAATATGTGGATCGATTTCAAGGCCGCGTATGACAGTATTTACAGAGATGAACTTTACAGAGCCATGTCTGGTTTCTTCATTCCTGCAAAACTCGTACGACTTTGCAGGATGACTATGGAAGCGTTATGCTGCTCCGTCGAGGTCGGCATAGAACTCACCTAGACCTTTGATATCGAAAAAGGATTTCGGCAAGGTGACAAACTGTCATGCGATTTCTTTAACATCATACTTGAAAAGATTGTACAAAACTCAAATGTCAACACCAGAGGAACAATCTTTGCAAAAATGGGTTTGATGGTTAATGAGGGCAAAACGAAGTATATGTTGTCATCAAACATGGACACAGAACATCGACAAATTGGACAAAACGTCACAATAGACTCACACAACTTCGAGGTAGTACTGGACTTCGTCTATCTAGGATCCGCTGTAGACACGGACAACAACATCAATGCGGAGATCAAACGGAGAATAACTCTTGCCAACCGTTGCTTCTTTGGGTTAAGAAGGCAATTGAGAAACAAAAAACCCACTAGAAAAACCAAGGCGAGACTTTATATAACCTTTATCAGTTTTAGTTAGTTTAGTTAGACTTTTATTTTCATCAAAAAAAGGTTTTTTTTTACAATATAATTTGTTTATATATGAATTCACTAAGTCTATTTGGTTTGGCCTATGGCCGTCTACCAGAATGACAATTGTTTTTTCTATATTGACAAAATTAGTTTCGCAAAAAAGAAAAAAAAGAAAAAAATGCAATAGATAAAGAAATTATGAAAAATTTGAAAATATTAAAAATTGCCTTCTATAATACATTCTCTATAATTCAGGGCAGTCTTTGTAAAGTTGAATAAGATATCCCAGCCATTTGCTCCGTTTAAAATGTTGATTGACTCATTTTCGCTCAGGGCCGACTTTCCAAAGAATGTTATTCTAAATTCCTTCAGAACTGGACAGATAGCTAAGAAGTGTAGAACATCTTCTCTTACTCTCATATTGCAAAGATCGCAAAGTATGGGGAGATCCGATCGGTGAGGGATATAATTTAGTTGTGCTATTTCGCCCCTTATTTTGAAAATTGTGCTAATTTTCTCAGTCGAGTAATTATTGAGGAAGTAAGTGTTGTCCTTCAGGTGGTGGTTCAATTTGCTGTAGTAGCACCTATACACCGACGATGACGCTTCATTTGCGAATTTGTCGTACATAACACGCCCTAAGTTTTCTAACATGTCGTTGAGTTTTTTTCTAATAGAAGACGGATGTTCGTTGGGCGTAACTTGAAGACTGGTTCCAGTTTATCATACCAGTCTTGTTTAACGGCATAAAAGCGAATGAGGAAACCCTTGGCCGTTTCGAAAGAAAAGAATCCCGAATGATCTTTGGTTCCGTATGTGAAGACAATGCGGGAAGGAGAAGATGCAACAACGAGGAGTATGAGCTGTACCGACATAGGAAGAAGAGAACGCATCGCTAGAGGCTACGATGGGTGGGCCATGTAGAGCGGATGCACATCACCGCTCCGGCTCGATGGGTATTCGAAAGCACATTGCAGGTAAATCGTGAAAGGAAAGGTGTAGTTTTGGGTGAAGACCTCAACTGACTACGAGTGCAAAATTGGAGAGAGCTGACCCGAAATCGAAATTGATGACGAAAGATGTTGGTTGAGGCCCAGGTCTATCCCGAACTATAATGCCCATTAAAACGTAAGTAAGTCACAATGGATCTAAAATCGGTTTGATTACTTCAGTCGCTTCAATCCCAACACCCTCCTTAACTTTTCTTATTTTATGCCACAGAAAAAAAAATCCTGGTGTCGATAAACCACACTATTGAAGTGGCCGTTGGTGGTAGTAGGTGACGTATTTTAAGTCTCTGCAGAAATGACCGACTCATTCGCATACCATGGTATCGATAAATTAAAGAAAAATTCCTGTTCAATACACAAAATGTTGCCATAATCCCCAATTATTGGAATATTTTGCCCGAAGCTTTCTTTTTTGAATCGCAGCACAAAACACACACGGTCTTTCTCTCACCCAATTATAAGCGGCCTCAAAGAAAACTGCGGTGCCGCATCATTAAAGTCCCATTAAAGATTGATTGTCAATTAAAACACACCGTCATTGAATGGCTCCCACCTCCACTTTCAAAAACGACGACTCCCAACATACGCACAACCGTCCTAAATCCCTTTCATTCATTCCAACCAACCAAAGAACATCTTCAACTATACTCATACTCATTCGAATTGCGTGGTCAAATCACACACTTCAAAGCCTCATACACACAACATGTTTAACTGCGAGTGGGCAACTTAAAAGCACATTAATATCGAATTTGGTTTTTGTGAAATAGATTTCTTCATCGCAACGCGCCGCACAAGATACAATGTATATCTCGCCCAGGAAATAAGTCATTGGTTCGAGATTCCAAATCATTAATTCTCACTTTCATGCATTGCGATGATTAATCGCAACCGTATTGAATTCAGATTCCAACCATTAATCTGTCGCGGTTCAGTGAATGCCTTAAAGCTTAAACAACGCCAACACGCGGCTGTGCATTCGATAACCCTTGCCTATTTAGCTGTTGCATTTTTTGGTACAGCAGTCTCGTATCTTGATTTCGATTTCTCACCTCTCTCGAATGCAACGATAGCAAACCAGATTTGTCCGATTGTCACAAAGTCTCGAATCTTCAATTTGTTATAGAAATTTTATGTTTTCCTTGAATGTCTTGCTGTCGATGTCTCCAATCTAAAGCTTGCACGCCGCAGCACAGGTAGGAGCTATATACTACGCTGTTCGAGTCAAACAAACACTGTCGATAGTTACCCTTATCAAGTTACACGTATTCCCATGTCAGTTATCGAAAAACATCGCCGGTTAATGAGCGTAGGCCCCACTGGAGACATGGAAATTTCGTAAGGCCCCCTCCATCTATAGTTGACAACACGCAGCGATGTTAGTAGGTAAACGAACCTAGATTGAGTTGTCATTTGGTGACAAGCTCACCTTTATTGTTTTAACCCCCCAATGGCGTGTTGTAACTACCAGATACGTTTAGAAACACAAGCACAGTGTGTTCTAAAGGGGGCAGGGGAAAGGTTCAAAGATCCAAGTCGTAATGTTGGGCCTAATGAGATTATTTTGTCTGAACAAAGAAACTTTTACTTTTATGCATAATCTGGATGGGGGATAATCCTCAGGTCGTGGAATGCTGACCCGGAACATGGACAACTTTGATGTTTTTTCTTTTTTTCTCTCTTTTTTTAATTTCGATAATAAAATCTTGTTTCAACACAGCAAAAGTCTTGTTTCATTGGCCCCCATAAGGCATAATGCATGTTTCCCTTCAAGGAAAGATTCTTTTTATTTAGAATCTTGGACCAGAGAGGGAGTTTTTGCCTTGAAGGGTTCTACGAACCAGCGCGATATTCTATTGGTTTTACGAGTCCACCGTTTGATGGTCATGCTTAAGTGATTTGTTTTTCTTTTCCTTTTTTTCGCGGAGTGCAAAGGCCTGTAAATTTAAGATTCGTTTTATAGGTCCCAACATAAAATAGCTGTAAATAGCTGGAAATAACGTCACATTCAAAGCTGCACAGCACAGCGTAGGCTTAAAGCATGAAATTGCACTCTGATTTACAAAATTAATGTTGGCCATTGAAATTATAACGATGTGTCTGTTCTATACCCGCATATGCATATGTTTATGTTTGCCCACTGACTAAGGTGGTACATATATATTCAAGTTGGATATGCTAACAAACGCATAATGAATGCATTTGTGTTTTAACGAGTTTCAGATAACTTGTTTCGGAAAGTGTGGTAGCTGAGCGACCTTTGTGAACATTAGACACTTATTGAACATTTTTAGTGGTCATTTGGTGTTTTATTGAAATTTATGTTGTATCCCAATGGACATTAAGCCATGATGAATTTGGGAAAAACAATGTGACTTATTTAATTGGATGTAATTGATTAACAGATAATGGGAAGGTATTGTTAGCTTCGTAGCTCTGTTGAATGTGTCTACCATTTTGTTGGGAACTATTTGTTATTATTAAAATTTTGGGGTCAAATTAGCAGAACCATGTATCTTTGGTTTTGGGTGCAAAGCTAATGGTTTCATCACAAGTCTGGGAACTTTTTGTGAACTTGACTTCGTAGAATGTTAAATAACAATTTCTCATAGTTACAGGGTTTCCATATTTTGTTAAACGATTTAATATGAATTGCCGAACCTTTTTGAACAGAAATGTCAACACAGTTTGACATTTTCAAATGTCAAAGCGTATTCAACAACCATCGAAACTTCTCGTGCAGGAATTTTGGTGAAAAATTTGAGGAAGGTTGTTGTCGACAACATGAAACTACAGAACTGGGATGAAGCAAATTCTTGCCAAAAAAATTAATATTTCAATGGACTTTGGTTATCTAACTGTAAAAGAGGCCACAACCAAATTCTGGAGAGAGATATTAATAACTTCCTCTCTTTCTCCACATTAGTATTATCACAGACTCTATCACCACATATGAGAAGAATTTTCGTTCGCAATCGATCACCTTCTGAGTGTTCTAGTAACCTCGAAATTGACGAGTATTTTCGGTTTTGCGAACTTCACAACTGTTTTCAACTGAATGCAGTCTAACCTTTTTTGTTCAATTTATTGATAAAGCAGAAAAGGAAGAATTTTCGGGATAGCTCCGACTGGTGTATTTGATGGCGCGGCGGTGCCCACAAATACACCATCCGTAGGTGACTGGCCAAACTACTGGGTTGGAGTATCGTTAATGATCTGTGATTAAAAGCTCACACCATATTATACCAGTGGCTTGCCAGAACTCATATGGGGACTATTGCAGTGAATGAATTCGACTCACAGAACCAAAGAACGGTAGACTGCAGTCAAAAAAGCAGAAACTTTTTGATAGAGCTACTCCGATGTGTTTGGTCTTACGGTTTCTCAGAGTTTTTCAGTAGTATAAAGATGGTGGCGAATGAACTCATAGCAAGTTAGAAGCAGCTTCCAAACCCCTGCAGTAGCATACTGACAAAGGTAACCTGGCCATCCAGGCTAGGGCGGTTGTGTGTGGGAGTTAACTGCCCAACCCCGTAAAAATTCCATGGTCTCAAAACAACCAACAGTCTTGATTAACAAAAATTATTTAACCGTTGAAGACTCTCGCAAACGAAAAAAGAACCAAAGCCCTCGGATCTGCAAGTGGAAATGCCTTAAAGCCGGATCAGAATCAGAGAACAACCTAGACTGCTGCAAAACAGACTTAACTGCCATTTAAGAAGTGCAATGGAATGAGCATGGCAAATTTGGGTGGGGATTCGCCGGGAGAAGTGGACAAAAGGATAGGGTTGTCAGCCTAAATGTGGTAAGGCAGCACCATATGGCAATACGCGTCAGGGGTTAATTCGCAATTATTAGTTTGATAGCCGCTCATGATCATACACGAGAAAGACAATAGTTCCAAAGACTGTTTCTACGAGCTCTTAGCACCGTAAAGCAGGACTGGCATTATAAAGGTTATATAAAGGCTTGTCTTTATTTTCCTAGAGAGGGGTTTGTTTCTCAACTGCCTTCTCAACCCAAAGAAGCAACAGTAGGCAGAGTTATTCTCTCTCCGCACTGATGTTGTTTGCGGTGTCTACAGCGGATCCTAGACGAAGTCCTGTACTACCTCGAAGTTATGTCTGTCTATTATGACGTTTTGTTCAATACGTCGATGTTCGGTGTCCTTTTTTTGATTTCAACAGACATTGACGTTTGAGTTATAAGCAATGTTTTCAAGTATGTTTTTAAAGAAATCACATGAATGTTTATCGCCTCCCCTTACGCTGTGTCTCCACTTGCTTTAAATTCATAGCAGAAAGCAGGGATATGACAGACACAAGAACGCAGAGCAACAGCCACATTTTGTGTTGTGGGCACTTTGTAGCATACTTTTTTTTTGAGCCAAACACAACAACGAAGTAACAAAATGGTGGAAAAACATATGCAGACGACAGTTCTCTCTGTTTTAATAGCTGCGATAGATACCCTGCGATAAAGCTATCTATATCGCAGGCTGTGTAAATAAAGCCGCTATAATGGTCTCCACTTGCGATATTCAAAGGCTGCTGTAATAGATGCTAGCAAAGGCATAGCTGCAGCAAAGGTCTCGGTGAGTTCTCTACCGACCTTTACGGAGCAGCGTGAATTCTCCAAAGTTATCCTGCATAGTCGTACGAGTTTTGAACTTTCATACGCGGCCTTGAAATCGATTCACATACATCTTACAGCAGACAAGATCTTATAAGCGACGTTAATGAGGCTTATTCCTCTGTAGTTGGCGCAATTGTGAGGGCCTCCCTTCCTTAGGATCGGGCATATGATACTGAGGTTCCATTCATCGGGCATACTTTCTTCCGACTATATCATGCAGATCAGCTGGTGCATGTTCCTTTCCAACTGGTCTCCAGCTGCCTTGAAGAGTTCGGCATCAAGGCCATCTGCACCTGCAGTCTTATTTGATTTAAGTTTGCATATGGCAAGCTTAACTTCTTCTAGGTCGGGAGGACGGCATTCTTGATACAAGCTGTATGAGGCAATCTACCTGACAGCGGAATATGTGTCCTCATCGCCGTTGTACCCATGGTACCCGTGGTGTGATGGATAGCATGTCCCCCCGTTAATACAGAGGTTCGTGGTTCGAATCCCAACAGATACCCCACGGGTATCGCCTTTCGCGAGGAATTGGGAAGTCCTACGTTAGTAAATTCATTGCCATGAAAAGCGCTTTCTCGATTAGCCGATCGGAATTGGCAGAAAATTGTAGGTCCCTTCTTTTCCCTCACAAGGCATGATTGTGAGAAATGTGCTAGGGCCAGGGGCCCTAACATTTTTGTTCGGAAGAGAAAACTGGCCATTAAATACCATTCAATACATACAATTCTCTTTTTCTGTTATACATCAGTCTAGATCTGGCCATTAAACGAAGCTATTGCGTCTTCGCAATTCCACAAAAAAAAACAAAAAAAATTATGAACCCCATACAACGGCCCTGCTTACGCTGAACCCTACAAACTGAGGTGTGAAAAGCAAACGATTTTCTCAAAGAGTAGACCAGTGTTTCCCAAACTTATTTTTCTCGTGGACCACTTTCAAAATTTTACTGATTTCGGTGGACCCCCTGCTGCTACATTTCTACCACATTCTTAAAGTCACCAAAAAATAAAAATTGTATCGCTTCTGAGATCTGTCCCTTTATTCCGATAGGTAAAATAAAAACGAAAAATGGTATATTTTATAACACTTAAGTTATTAAAAGAATAGAATTACAAAAAAAAAAAAAATAATAATGAGGTAATATAGATTCAGGTCATTTGATGGAGTGTCAGCAAACGATCAATGTTTGGCTTTATTTTTGTGAGCAATAACTGCAAATCCCCCCGCTCTGTGATGTTTAATTTGCTTCGTTTTTTTTTTGTTAAGAGGTTTTCAACGGCACTAAAACTCCTTTCGCAAGGTATGACGAGGGAAAAGCTATTCAAAATTTCCTTGCGATTATCCACAGTCCAGGACATTTTTCGGGTATTTCTGCTTGCAGCCACAATGTTTGGTATCATTTTCTAAATTTCACCTTCAGCTCCTCATTGGTGTTTAGCTCCAGCAGCTCCGTTTCATCAAATGGATTTGTGATCCATGGTGGTATATCCATTGTCAGCATATCTTCAAACCTGGTTTTGAAGTCAGCATGCAGGGAACATAAATGTTGACTGTAGGTATGGTTATCCTCATTAATACATTCTATTATTATAGGTATCAAGCCCCGCTCTTCCGAAAAGGAATAGTTTTGATAAAATAGTTACTTCAAAATCAATTTAAAATGATTGTGAAATTACGGTTTTATAAAATTAGTAGTTATTTGCAAGAAAAATTACAAAATAAATTGCTCTGAAATATTGCTTATTCGGCCTTTTTAGAGAGGCAGTGCTTCTCTCGTAAAAAAATCAATTGAATAAAAAGTGCTATGTTTGTTTTCAAATCGAAAGAGTACAATCAAAATATCTGTAAGTTACTAAGTTACCTTTCTATACGAGCAGATACGATCAAACGATTAGTACACGTAAAAAATATACATAACTACTATATAAAAAAAAGGATATTTACTTTTTTTAGCAAACACTGGTGATATAAATTTTCTCACACCTTTTTTTCGAAATTCCCGAAACAAATGAATGAGTTCGCCTTTGGCATCAAGTATTTAAAGTGGTGATCAAGTTCATGTCTGAACAAGCATCATGTCGAGCGGATAGCGCTTTGAAAGTCTGTACACGAAATTGTAAGTAATATCGAATACGCAAACTTTTACAAGTAACAGTCGCTTGCCTTATTGAAATATTATCTCATTAGTTAGGTACTCAAAACAATGTAGGCAGCAGGCCCTTATAAAAACTATGCTTACATTTTTGCTCTTTACTATCAAAAGCAGATAAATTTTCGTGGACCCCCATTAACATCTTATGGACCCCCATTTTTTGTTCACGCCTACGTAGACCCCCAGCAAGTCTCCCGTGGACCCCTAGGGGTCCACCTGGACCACTTTGGGAAACACTGGAGTAGACGATTATGAATTACGACCTACAAACGCCTTAACTTCATCCGCTCTAAAATGGAATCACCTCATTTCAAAAAAGTGTGCTAAGCACGACGAGGATTGAACCAACCAGGCAGGCACTTATTCTCCTAACTCCTTTCAAACTGCGTAATTAAAAATTTATATTCAAAACTTAAGTTGAAATTCAACATGCAAATGCAAGTTTCACACGTGCAAATTGTGAAAAGCGCTGACGGCAGTTACCGGTTCAACTGACAGACAATATTATCTCACTCACTCACCACCACGACCCAGCAGTACTAACTTTTATGTGAGTTTTTATGACACTTTTAACGACTTTTTGGGATAATTTTCGTTGCTGCAAGAACCAAGAACGCAACCACTATCAAGTGTGCCTCGGATGATGCATCTAAATGATAAAGAATTATGAGCTGTTTTAATTCTTCCATTTTGTTCTTCCAACGAGGATTTTTACAAATATGACTGATGGTGTCACAATCATGTTGTAAATCAGTTTATTAGTCGAGCTTACGGTAGATAGGCAGTCATTTAATTTTTACGTGTATGTCAACTGCAAACGCCACACGCACATGAAGTGTCAGCGTGCATCTGACATGGAATTAGCATAACAGCATCAGCCAGCAGCAGGTGGGGCAGCACAACACAGCACAGCAATGCTCAGCTCAGTAAGCGCAGCATGGTATTCATGCTCGGCCAAGTAAAACGAGCGATGTTTGCAAATAAACTTTGAGGCTAATAAAGTGGCTCTAATGGTGATTAGATTCGCGACACTGCCGGTGGTGTGTTGAAGAACGAGTGCAGGTGACATGACAACGTGAAGAAAACTGTCGTCTGGTGACTTCTGTATAGCTCCTCTATACGCAAATTGGATGGAGTGTGTTGTGTTTGCGAGTTATGCACTTCATGTACCGCGTGCACCGTCCACATGGTGTCTAATAATAATAATAAAAAAAAATAATAAATCGGCGGAGGCTGGGTTGGGACTTGTATTAGCTATGTTTTTGAAGTGCGTTCCTAATTAAATACTTGTTGTCGTTAGAAGGTTAGGTTAGCGAAAGATTTATACGAACGAATTGAATGTTTTGTTTGCCTTAGCGTTGAATGCAAATACTTGAGGTGTGTACCAGTACCCGTGTTGGTGGTGAATGCAAAGAATTCTAGCGGGAAATCTCTTGTATCTAAGCCGATTATAGCCCACAAGATCATTAGAGGTTAACATCAACTACGTATTTGAGCATCCAACGGCTCGGGGAAGAACACGAGCTAGAGAGACACGAGTGTTCAATAATAATCTGTTTATGGTAAAGATGTCACTTTTATCATAACAAAATGCTATTTGTCATTAATATAAAAGTATTTGTTGCCCTTACAAATAAAAAATCTAGATGAGAAAACATGCAATTAAAAAAAGTTTAAAACATTACTTTTAAATATTTTAACAACCGTGCTCTACCAACGCATCCATTTAAAGTGCAAAATCTTTCGAAAATTGAACGCATCCACGGTTATGCTATGTCCGCGCCCGAGAGTTAAACTTGTTAAACTCAAAACACTCCAAAACCAACATGACAACCAAGTGGTTTTCCATACAAAATGAAACCTTTTTAGTCACTGGGTTTCGTGATAACCTACTCGAGACCAAGTGCGCTGAATCCTGAATGCACTATTTCCAATATTCCATTGAATTTGACATTTAAGAGAGTGGAAGTGAGTGGAGAGAGAATGAATTCTCTTAAACGTTGTTGACCTTCTGCTCACACTTTATGTCTGTCTCTTTTAAACTTGACAAAAAGATAAACTGAAACCTTTTTTGCACATGCGGACACTACTTGGATACCCCTGTAGCAGGGTACTATACTTTGCAGCCCTTTATGTCCAAGGTAAATCCAAAAGAACGTGGCCCTTCAAGCAAGGTCCAACGAACAGCTTGTTTGTGTATAAGCGGAGCACTGAGATCAACACCCTCAGCTGCCCTAAATACACTCCTTAACCTCACACCACTAGATATCTTCAGCAAACAAATGGCCGCCAGTACAGCCATTTGTATGAGAGCTATCTCCCAATGACAGTTAATAACATCGGCCACACTACAATTGTAGTGTAACAATACCCTTATGCGTTTTATACCATTCATGTACCTATACTATCACAGTACAGTTTACTAATATCTTTATGCCATACATACATTCTTATACTTGATACATATTGTACATTGAGGGTCAGTAATAAAGTAGCTGTCTACATGATAACATCTTATGTCTCATCGTCTTTTATTTTATTCAGCGGCAAGCATAACATGGCGACCGTGACAATTGAACTCGCTTTTTGCAAACTTTCGTTGAAACTTTCCTCAAGATTAAATTGTGTAAATTGTGAATAAACAAGTTTAAAATGAAAAAAAAGTGAAATACACTCCCTATATTAACAATTAAAGTCACATGCCCCTCACATGGCTAAATTACAGTGGTGATTGTCTAGTAGTGGCAAATATCTGTAAGCCAAGTAAATTGTAAATTGTGAATAAACAAGTTTAAAATGAAAAAAAAAAAGTTAAATATACTCCCTATATTAACAATTAAAGTCACATGCCCCTCACATGGCTAAATTACAGTGGTGATTGTCTAGTATTGGCAAATCTCTGTAAGCCAAGTAAAAACGAAAAAAAAAAGACAACGTCTAAATAAGCCAAAACCAAATCAGTGACAAATGTTAATTTGAGCCATCTATCAATACTTTGCGATAAAGTAAGGTTAAACTTAGTTAAATTTGCTGCGAAGAATTCGAAAAAAAATACCAAAAAAAAAAAAAAAAAAAACCTATAGGTACCTACTCCATTAAATAGTCGTCATATTCATCTATCCAGAGTCGATCGCGTGATGCTTGCATTCACACATACCCATGTCTCTATGTGTAAAATGTAAGAACAAAAACCAAAAACAACAACAGCAGAAATCGAAATGTGTTGTCACGAACTGTAAAAGAAAGCGGACAATCTATAGTTCATGACGTCATCGTCTCACCATTGTCATCACGAGCAGCATTTGATGCCGTAGCATAACAGTCAACAGTTATACAACAGCTCTACAGAAATTACAAGGCAAATAATAGACGACGCATTATATTATGTATACGAAATACCTACACTTGAATTTTTTTTTTCTCTATCAAATAAGATTTATGTATTTGCATGAGTATAAACGTATGTTCATTTGTTCATATAATGTTTAATTTAAATATACATATTTATATGAGTTTATTTAATACGAGCTAGCTTTTGTTTGCAAATGCTTTTCCTTTATGGAAACGTGGGATGAAATTTTTGAGATTTTAAGAAGTGGAAAGGAGGAGTTTTTAAAATCTTATAAATGTCTCAATAAAACAGAAACGGTTAAATATGAGACAGTTATAAAGCATGTTAAAAGTCTATTGCAGTCAATTGAATTAATTTACTCTACACTTATAGATAATGAACATATTCTTGAAAAAGAACAAAAGCTTTTGGGAAATGAATTATTTGAGTACTGTAGGGACAAACTTTTAAAAATATTGAGTAAATACGAGCTTACTAATGAATATGCAATCAATTTGGATACACCATTTAAAACTGGGGAAGTGAATAAAGTAAATATTATCGAATTACAGACAGAAAATAAAAAACAAGTGACAATGACTTTAACACAGGTGGAATTTATCAATACGGCGACTAAAATTCTGCCGGAATTCGACGGAAAGCCGTCAAATTTAAAAAGTTTTCTAGATGCCTTAGAAATACTAGATTCTTTTAAGGAAACATATGAACTATTAGCAATAAGGATAATTAAATCAAAATTAAAAGGATCAGCTAGAGATTTAATAACAACAGAAACGACAATAACTGCTATATTAGATAGCCTAAAAAAAGGAATAAAAACCGATTCTTCTGATACAATTTTATCTAAAATGTCAGGTATACAATATAAAACTGCGAATGAGTATGGTAAGGAAATCGAAGAATTATCGAAATCCTTAAAATCGGCATACATTTCAGAGGGGTATCCGATAGAAGTTGCAAACAAAGTAACAACCAAGACTGTGGTTAAGTATTTAATAGACAATTCTACCAATCTCGAAGTCAGAACGACTATGAGGTCTAGTGTATTGAACGATGCTACAGAAGCGGTAGCAAAATTTACTGAAACTTCTAATGAGGTTGCGAAAAAACAATCAGAAATAAGGTATTACCGTGCGAATTCAAACAATAGCTATAGTCCCCAAAGGGGCCGTGGTGGAGGTTTAGGTAGATTTGGACGTTACAATATTCGTGGTCGGGGTCGTTACCAAGACAGAGTATCCTATAACCTAAGACAAAACGACGAACGTGCACAGTATAATAATTTCAATAACGAAAGCTCAAACCCAAGAAGTCGAAGACAGGTACGTTTGGTAACTGAACAGGATTCGGGAAACGATCAGGACCCGCAAGATACTCAAACTCAATAGCAAAATTATACAAACTCAATTTAAGTCTAAGTAGTTACGTCTCAATTAAAATTAACATCAACAACCAATATATTTTATTTCTGGTTGACACAGGCGCAGACGTATCCGTTTTAAAATCAAGCAAAACCGTAGATAAATTAATAAACACAAGGGAAATAGTACAGATCAGTGGGATAGGACAAGGCGTTACAAATTCTTTTGGTAGTCTGGAAATCGATCTCAAAGCAGATGAAATATTGATCCCACATGTATTTCACATTGTTTCAGATTCATTTTCAATACCATGTGACGGAATCTTAGGCATTGACTTTATTAGAAATTATAACGTTGTTTTAGATTATCTTAATGGAAGGGATATACTCATGTTACGCCCCAACAACTTTCCGCAAAACATTGCTTTTCCGATGACGGGTAGTCCATGCATAAATACTATAACAGTACCAGCGAGGTCAGAAGTAATAAGAAAGATTAATGTTACCACATCTGAAACTGATTTCTTGATACCAAGCCAACATATAGAAACGGGAATATTTATAGCTAACACCATAGTTTCTAAAGAAAGTCCTTTTGTCCGTCTGGTAAATACAACAGAAAATAATGTAACATTAAAAAATTATAATATTAAAACAGAAAATCTGACTAACTATGATATTTGTTTGCCTTCCAAATCCTTTCTGAGTCATGATGAAACAATTATTCAAAAACTTCAATCGAATTTTCCGAGTTTTGTTCATTCGAAGCTTAGTAAATTGTGTGCTGAGTACGTTGATGTATTTGCTTTGGAAACTGATAAAATATCAGCAAACAATTTTTATAAACAAAAACTACGACTTAAAGATGATGCCCCGGTGTTTATTAAAAATTACAGGACACCTCAGTCTCAAAAGACAGAGATTAATCAACAAGTTACTAAACTACTATCACATAACATAATAGAGCCATCAATCTCCGAGTACAACAGCCCGTTGCTGCTAGTTCCCAAAAAGAGTTTACCTGGCAAAACCGACAAGCGGTGGCGTTTAGTTGTTGATTATCGGCAGATAAATAAAAAGTTAACAGCTGACAAGTATCCCTTACCAAGGATAGATGATATTCTGGATCAACTGGGTCGTGCAAAGTACTTCTCGTGTCTTGATTTAATGTCTGGTTTTCACCAAATCGAATTGGAGGAAAAGTCAAGAGACATTACTTCATTTTCCACTGAAAAAGGTTCTTTCCGCTTTAAACGACTTCCGTATGGGTTAAAAGTTGCGCCTAACTCATTCCAGCGAATGATGTCGTTGGCATTTTCTGGCTTACCACCAGAACAAGCCTTTTTATATATGGACGATTTAGTTGTGATTGGTTGTTCTGAGAACCACATGATGCAAAACCTCATAGAAGTGTTTAAATTATGTCGAAAATATAATTTAAAGTTGCATCCAGACAAATGCACATTCTTTAGCCATGAAGTAACGTTTTTAGGGCATAGGTGTACGGAGAAGGGAATTTTACCGGACCAAAGCAAATTCGACATAGTTATTAACTATCCAAAACCCAAAAATGGTGATGAAGCAAAGCGTTTTGTAGCTTTTTGCAATTATTACAGGCGCTTCATCCCCAAGTTTGCTGATTATTCCCGCCATCTGACCCGCTTATGTAAAAAAAATGTTGCGTTTGTTTGGACGGAAGAGTGCGAATCTGCGTTCGTTTATTTAAAAAATTCTCTGCTTAGTCCCACAATTCTTCAATATCCAAATTTTGATAAGGAATTTTGCATCATCACTGATGCAAGTAAATATGCATGTGGTGCAGTTCTTACACAGGAATACAATGGAACATTTATGCCGGTTTCATACGCTTCAAGATCGTTTACTAAGGGAGAAATAAATAAATCGACAATAGAACAGGAACTCACTGCGATTCATTGGGCAATTACATATTATAGACCATATATATACGGACGAAAATTTTTAGTAAAAACCGACCACCGACCATTATCATACTTATTTTCTCTTAAAAACCCATCATCAAAACTAACCAGAATGAGACTTGACTTAGAAGAGTACGACTTCGTCGTAGAGTATCTTGCGGGTAAACAAAATTATGTTGCCGACGCACTCTCTCGCATTGATTTCAATGATATTAAATCAATATTAACAACAAATAAAGTATTAAAAGTAACAACTAGACTAGAAACTAAAAGAGCTATTAACGCTGAAAACAAAGAAATTCAAAACCCTGACAAAACTGTTCTCATGCAGGAACCAAAAGTTTATGAAGTACTTAACTCTAAGGAGGTTAAAAAACACATAAATTTAAAATTTGTTCAAAATAACTGCATTTTAAAGCTTGGGAGAAAAATTTTAGAAACCTTCTCAGTAAAAGATTTTACTGTCAATGGAAACTTTTATTTAGATAAATTTTTTCCAGTGCTTCAAGAAAAAGCCGCCAGTAAAAATTTTGCAAAATTCCAAATTTCTCTTAATGACAAAATTTTCGAAATCACCCAGGTGAACGATTTTAAGGAAATAGGTAACAAATTATTAAAAAATATCAATATTGCTCTGACTCCCAAGCTAATTATAATTTGTAATCCACAACAAAAGCAAGAAATATTAAAGAAGTACCACGATGACCCCCTGTTTGGTGGCCACCCAGGAATCACGAGGTTACTTAATAAAATTAAACAAAAATACAGATGGAAAAACATGACAAGGGATGTCAAGGCTTATGTTAAGTCATGCAAGCTTTGTCAATTGAATAAAAATCTAAGAAAAACTAAAGAGTCCATAGTAGTCACGCCCACACCGGCAAAACCCTTTGACATTGTGTTAATCGATACAATTGGCCCTTTACCACGAACAATAAAAGGCAACGAATATGCTGTTACGCTGGTATGTGATCTAACAAAATATCTAATTTCTATACCTTTGCCAAATAAAAATGCAAAATCAGTAGCAACAGCAGTTGTAGAAAATTTTGTGTTAAAATATGGACCAATGAAAAGAATTTTGACTGACTTAGGTACTGAGTTCAAAAATCAAGTTCTAACCGAACTCTGCCAACTTTTAAACATCGAAAAAAAAACTTCAACTGCTTATCATCATCAGACTCTAGGCACTATTGAGCGTAGCCATAGAACATTCAACGAGTATGTTCGTTCTTACATATCAGTACAAAGAGATGATTGGGATGAGTGGCTTCAATTTTTCACTTACTGTTACAATACAACCCCATCAACGGTCCACGGATATACCCCGTTTGAGTTAGTCTTTGGAAAAATTCCAACCACTTTAAATTTTTTGGAAGAGGAAAATATAGACCCTGTTTACAATTTAGAGTCATATGAAAAGGAAGTAAAATTCCGATTACAGTCAGCAAATGCAAGGGCACAAAGGCTAACTGAAAACGCAAAAATGAAACAGCAGATACAATACAACAAAAGTCTAAATGAGATATCCTTAGAAATAGGCGATTTAGTATTAGTAGAAAATGAAGCTGGTCATAAGTTGGATAGCGCCTTTAAGGGCCCATACAAGGTTGTAGGTATAGACAGGAACAAAAATTGTGAATTAGAAGACAAAGATAGAAAAACTTTCCAAGTGCATAAAAATAGACTGAAAAAATTTGCAAGAAAATGACAAGCAATATATTTTTGATTATTTTACAAATTCCACAATCCATAAAGACTTTAACGTAAAAGAGATTTATAATAGTTATATATTATATATTTTTAACTATTCTACAAATTCCACAATCCATAGAGTAAAACTATATCGCAAGAGAATTATAAATCATAATTAACAATTCATATTCACGGCTGTGAATAAACCAACTAATTATACTTAAGTGTAACATATTTAAAAATAATGATAACAAAAAAAAAAATAGTTTCAAAATTTGGAATACAGTTATAATTTATTGTTCATAAGCATACACGAAAAAAAAAAGACTAAAAAATCTTTATCTTTTTATGAATTGAAAAAAAAAAAATTAATTTAATTATACAATTACTTTGGTAAATATATTTGTAATTAAAAGCATTAGTGATATTTTTTTTTCAAATTTAAAAAAAAAAAAATAAATAAAAAAAAAAAAAATAAAAAAAAAAAAAAAAAAAAAAAAAAAAAAAAAAAAAAAAAAATTAAACTTAAAGTATGATTCCATTTGAAATTTAAATCATACTTTTTCGTTAAAAGGGAGATGTAGTGTAACAATACCCTTATGCGTTTTATACCATTCATGTACCTATACTATCACAGTACAGTTTACTAATATCTTTATGCCATACATACATTCTTATACTTGATACATATTGTACATTGAGGGTCAGTAATAAAGTAGCTGTCTACATGATAACATCTTATGTCTCATCGTCTTTTATTTTATTCAGCGGCAAGCATAACACAATCCTAAATTTATTCGAATCAATCCCTCGCCACTCCGACTACACCATCCCCCAAATGGTTTTTGATAATAAGTTTCAAGTCTCAATCCCACCGAGAACGACCTGGGAAGACGAAGAATTTTTGAGAAAAAACCGAAAAAGCGGTCGGCTGCGGAGTGTACTGAAACCAATTTAACGTAAGTCTCTCATTGCACCTGGCGATCAAAGAGGTCCTATCATGGCTAAAAGAAAACGTGATATCCTCAGCGAATATCCGGATTTTCTCAGACAGTCAAGCAGCCTTCAAATGACTCGGCGCTGTTTCTCCGAACTCAGTAACCGCCCTTAACTGTCGCCTATCTCTTAAGGAGATGGCTGAACAGTTCAATATTCACCTTCTTTGGGTGCCGGGGCACAGAGATATCGTGGGTAACTGCAAAGCCGATGAACTCGCCAGAAATGGAAAAGTTTTGACGATCTCAACCAGTAGGTTGAAGGTTGAACATTAGTATACCAATCGCTACATGTAAACTCATGCTAAAGCAAGAGGCAATGGATAGATCAAATTATAGGTGGTGGAGCAATATCACAATGTGTGTGGCAACAAAACCGATATGGCCAGGACAAGATCCAAATCGCACAAAACATTTGTTATCCATAACCAGATTGCATGTTTGCTCCGTAATCAATGTCATCACCGGACATTGTCTGATTGGAAGACGCGCCATAAGACTCAGCGTTTCCTCTTATGACTTCTGCAGAAGTTGCTTAGATTTTTTTTTTTTTTTTTTTATAATTAGCGCGCACATCAAGGGGATATGAATACCCTTATAATGTTGTTAAACACAGTGCGAGCATTTAGGGAAATAGGAGAGGATTTAAAAGGAGACACCGATGCACGTTGCTTTTGAATCTTTGTGAATCGTAATGAAGGGGAAATACAGAGCCAGGTAAAGCAAAGTGGTGCGGCTGAAATACGAATCTCTATACTTAACTGTACGTCGGAAGTTGGGCTCAAGGTAAAACTGATGAACATTCCTAGCGAGGCGGGTGTTGCGGCTAAATTGTTTCAGGGGAGGAATGCAACTGGCTACTTCACTAGAGCACTGCTTGTGAAAAAAGCGATAAAAGAGAGTGAGACAGGCAACGTTTCGACGATGTTCAAGAGAATCAATTGATTCTACGATTGAACTATGAGATGAGGAGGAGGAAGAGACAAACCCAAAACCCCTCTGCTTTTCCTTTAAAACAAAACGGTATCTAGAAAAATATTTTATTGATGATCCCAGCGATCTGGTGAACACAGATCCTCTACATCTGCATCGCTTTATTAAAAGCTCCAAATGGTTATGTATTCCTGGCAGCCATTTTAACCTAACCTAACCAAACCTGGCCCTTCAAGTTGAGTGTCGACGTGGGTCTAACTACCCAAGCACGGACAAAAAATTAATCCGAAACAACCATCGGCCTCGGATAACAATTATGATTTCAAAGTTGACGACCCAAGCAAACGTAAAAAGGACGAAGACCTCTGGATCTGCACGTGGAACGTAAGATCGCTGAACGGATTACGTGCAGTTGGAGAATTAGCGGACGCCCTGGAATGCTACAATACAGACATAACTGGCACCAAAAAGTACGATGGAGTGGACTACAGGCATACAGAAGAAAAAAAAAAACGGTGACATCTGCTATGGGGAAGGGGTGCGGATTTGTCGGTAGAGGAAAACTCAGGGATAAGGTTATTCGCCAAAATCCAGTTAATGAGCGTATAATGACCATCCGCATCAGGGCTGAATTCGCCAACATTAGCCTTATATGCGCTAATCCCCTCGCAGAAGAGAAAGACGACAATTCCAAAGACTGTTTCTGAGTGCCCTAGACACGACGTAAAAAATCGTTCTTGGCGATTTTAACGCAAGGGAAAGAGAACATCTTTGGAAATTCAATCGGTAAGCATAGCCTGCATGACAAAGCATCCGACAACGGACTCAGGCTAATATATTCTTTTCTAGATTTCAACAGAGCGAAGTTTCCCGAGGCCTAAAGCCCATTTCTCACAACCATACGTAGAGAGGAATGCAGGGGACCTACAGTGTTTTGCCTATTCCGAACGGCTTATCAAGATATCGCTTTTCATGGCAGCGAAATTACTATCGGAGTGCTTTCTAATTCCTATTGAAAGGCTCAGTCTGCGGCAAATATAAACTAAAACGTCAGTCCAAGACCAGTTGACTAGAGAATAAGAACCAGAAACAGATTCGTATCGAATCTTCACTGAAGATTCCAACCCCGATGATTGAAAGTCGGGCCTATGTTTACGTGGAGAGCAATGACTACTTTGCCAAAAATGGTTGAACTAGAAGAAGAGTTTGTGTCAGCTGCCAAAAACAAGTTATATAGAATTGCAAGACTTGACTTGATGCGGTCGTAAGACTTAACTTACTGAATCTGGTTTGAGTCTCAAGGCATCATCACCGCATCTCTGGAAACAAGGTCGTTGGTAAACTTGCAAGGATCTCAAACAACTTCCTTATGACCTAATCCAGCGCTTAGTCTACCAGAAAAACCTTAAACATAATGTCTGTCAAGAGCACAACCGTCAATGACCTCCGATAAAGTAAACACATGTTCCATAACCTTAATTAAAAATCTGGAACCTTCTTTCTTTGTATAAAGCTAGCATTTTGAAAACCTCTGATTGAAGTTGCTGCTAAACTTTTCTTTCTGACATATATGCGTAAGAATAGCACTCAGTGGAAAAATTATTAGACTACTGGTCACCCTGTATACCTGCTCACTCATTTTTACTAACAATCAGAGTAGAACACAATAGAAAATGTTGTGCTTGAAACTAACCTAAAGAAAGTCTCGTGGTGGATAATGTCTTAACTATCATGAGAAAAACTCGTGTCTTCCGACCAAAAATACAAATGGAATCCAAGCCAATTCACCACCGACTGAAATATAAGTTTCGATGAAAGCGTTTCCCCCCTGCTTTTACAATACCTACCGGCGAGGTTCATGTAAAGCAAACCGTGCACTCCTTTTAAGTTGGAGGTCAATTCGAACGAGATTAGCCATAGCAACAGTTGCACTAGGAGCCCCATTGTAATTTATATTCGATTTTCACATATTTGAATATTAAAAACAAATATTCAACATCTTGCTCCGCATCTACATATTGTGCGAGACAGTTGAACAAAGAAGCCCTAGATCATTTCTATCCGTGCAAAAGCACGGCTCACAATGCAGGCAGGGCGCGGGCATCCAAACAAAGTACCAGCCATTGAGTCACAATAATCGTGGTTGGTGCAGTTGGATCTTTATATTCGGCGACTATTCGAACTATGGCTATATGGAGCCCATGCCTATGACCGTCGCGTCGTCGTAGCTAATAAAAGAAGCAACTCAAAAATTAATGTTGCAAACGAATGGCTTCATAGGCCATTCGGTTTTAGCAGAAGCCTCGACTCCTAGACTAGTTGTTGGTCTGTTGGGCTCTTCATATTTGCATATTTTTCATGACTTGTTATTGCAATGTTACTTGTCTAGAGCTACATGCGGTGCAGGGCACTGAAATTAAATCGATTGCCCAGAACATACTCCTGTTTTGGGTTATTACACGTAGTACCGGGCATAGCAGATACGTTTCTATTGTCTTACAAGTCTCGAGTGCACGAAATGAGTGCTGTGTTCGGAAACATTACAAAGAAACATGTTTTTTGTTTTGCATGCTGAATTAAGATGAAAGAAGTGAATGGATGAGTCATGGAGCAGTGCTTCCTTTGCTGCATAGACGATCGAGGATCGGAAGCTGTTTTTTTGTGATTTTTTTTTGTCTGGAGAGGTTGGTCGTTGAGCTGCTTTCTCAGGTCACACAATCAATGGAAAAATGAACACCAAGCCAGGGTTGCCATTGTTCATCTACGCACTGCTTTTTTATTCTTCGTTTGCGAAACCACACACAGGTATAGTTGCTGTTTCCAGGACAACCTAACTGGCATCAAGGTGTTCAATCTCTTTCACATCCATTCAAACACAATGCCGCTGTGTTTCCCAAACAAATTTGACCACCTGTCCTTTGGAAGGAGATAGCTCAAATGTTAACACGCCATGTAATCGAGAATACATTCGACCACACAATGCAACTGCACAATCCATTCTTGTTTTAATCTACCTGACCCGACCAGCCGAGCCCTCCAATGCCATTTAAAATTTGTCCACCCAACGCTGGCAGCAAAGAGCGATTACATCTTCCGTTCGCACAAGTGAATAATATATTCCTGGCTCGATGGTAATGGTGCGTTGCGTATATGGGATTCGCTCGGCTGCAATTGTAGATCGCCGCAAGGATTCAAATTTAAAGTCATCCGAGTGCACCATTGTCCAGTCGCAATCAGCAATTTATTCTTCTGTGACAATGAGTGTGCGATGAGATGATGCCCCATCTACGTAGCTATGAACGGCGAGAGGCCAAGAAATAATATTTGCCTTGGCGGCATTTGTCAACATCTTAAGTATCATGGAGGTTGCATATGATTAATTGAATTTTTGAATGTGGCAATCCACGTAATGAATTGCTTCTGTTATTTTGTGAAACCCCAGTGTAGCTGGGAGTTGTAATGAATGCGTATTTATGACACAACGGCTGCCAGACCGGCTGCCTTTGTGAAATTAAGGGGACGTATGTAATGAATCTCCTAGGATTTTACAAAATTCTATAAAAAAAAAAATCGGTTTTTCAAATCGCAAATGCGGAGAGACAGATTATGTCGAGATTTTCTTATGAACAAATGCAAAATATAATCCCAGTTAAGCTGAAGACAATGAATACACAGGCTCTTTGCTCTTTGAAAGAATTCTTGAAAGTGTTGCCGTTTTACTGCAAATTACCTTTTCAACAAATAAAATCCTTCGGTGGTCTTGTAATTCAAACTGGATTATAGTTAGACCTCCGTTTTTTTACTCCTCCGTGGTTTTTATGCTTTTCAATACATTGGGCTTACAGCAAAAAATGTTTTGAATAACAACTACAGATAAACAAATATAAATTAATGGAGTGCCCAACAGAGCGGAGAGCAGAGAGGGCTTAATGCAATTCTCTCAACCATACCTTGTGAGGAAATGCAAGGGACCCACAGTTTGTTGCCGATTCGGCTTAGGATATACGTGGAAAAACATTTTTTCCTTGATGTTTCTGGATTTCGAACCAAGAACAACAAGATAAGCTTACCATCACGATACAGGCAGAATAACATTGCACCGAAAACCTAATGGTCTAAGTGATATAGAAACAGTATTTTGTAATTAATTTCAATTGAATCGGTCATTTCAAAAACCACTTAAGTCACATTTTTTCCAACATGCTTTTTTCCTGAAAATGGTTCCTCACAGGTAGATGCGTATTCTTGGTGAAAACAATTTAAGTCAATATGTAGGAAGGAATGTATTGGCTTAAGTTGTTTTTTCATTTTCAGCAAAAAAGCATGTTGGAAAAAATGGTGGTTTTTGAAATGACCGATTCAATTAAAGAACTATAAAGTCAATATTGTCACGGACCAAACCTTTAACCATTAGGACTCTTAAAAAAATTTAGGCATATTCACAACAACAGAACGAATTAAGGAACTGCCGTACGCATGGCACCTATCTGTCTTTGTAGGCATGCTTTGTAGCAATTACTTCCTTCAATATCTATGGTGCAAGTTTATTACCAACTGGTTCGGTTTGCCCCAGCTGCTGAAGCAAATCAATCAATCCAAGAGCTAAGACAAAGCAACTTGAATAAGGGAGCAACCATTTTCAAAATAGCCGCTCAGAGAAGGAGAAATGCGCAGAAGATTCGTTCGCCGAAGTTCACTAATGATGCTCAAGGACTGCTACTTGTGGATGACGACAAAATTCTTCACAGGTGGCGACAGTATTGTGATGATCTTTTGAATGAACAGTTTCTTCGGCGCCACTTTCCAACAGCTGCACCTGACTTTACGGAAGTATCCGACGTCACAGTCGAAGAAGTTAGGGAGGCAGTTAAGAACTCCAAAAAAGGCAAAGTGATTGGGCCAGACAAGGTACCATATGAGTTTTGGTAAAATATGGGAGATATCGGGTTGAAATGGCTCACGATTCTCACCTCCAAACTTATAAGAAGTGACAGTTTGCCTAATCAATGGAGGGAAAGTTTTCTTCTTCCAATGTACAAGGGAAAGGGAGATACCAGAAGCTGTGACAACTATCGTTCGATCAAGTTGATGTCCCACACTATGAAGATCGTTGAGCGGGTTTTGGATAGCCGACTGCGGAAAATAATAAGGCTGTCTGATGACCAATGCGGGTTTGTCGCGGGTAAGTCAACTACAGACGCAATCCAAAGTATAAGGATCATTATGGAAAAACACCGAGATGCCTTAGAGGATTTGCATATGGTTGACTTCGAAAAAGCATTCGATCGACAACCACGAGATCTGATATGGGTGGCCCTCAGACACCGAGGAGTTCCTGAAGCCTATGTGCGAGTAATTATGGACATGTACGTGGGAGCAGTTACAAAAGTGAGATGCCTAGCTGGAGTCACCGAAGAATTCCAAATAACACTAGGTGTACATCAAGGAAGTGTCTTGAGTCCACAGCTCTTTATTGCTGTTCTGGATTATTTGCTCGAAGGAAAAGTAACGGACAATAAAGTACCTACAACAATTATTATTCTTTGCTGACGATTGAGCCATCATAAGCGAGGATCCTATATCCCTGCAACGAGCACTTGACGTTTGGATTGATGTTCTGGAAGGAAATGGGTACCGTATTAGCGCTAACAAGACTGAATACCTGTTCCAGACATTTATTTGAATGGAAATGTGCTTCCCAAGTGTGAAAAATTTAAATATCTGGGATCTATGATCAATAGTGAAGCAACTTGTGATGAAGTGGCGAGAAAACTCCGCTATCTTCTGTGATCGAAAAATGTACCCTAACTCTACACAGCAGTTGTCCGTCCAGCTCTGAAATACGGTTCACAATGTTGGACAATGTACAAAAAGTATGAGAGCAAATTGACGGCAGCCGAAATGAAGATGCTTCGGATGACAGCAGGAGTAACAAAGCTTGACCGAATTAGAAGTACTAAGATCCGTGGAAGCCTTCATGTCAAAAGTACCATCTTGGACAAAATTCAGCACGACCGGCTCAGTTGGTATTGTCATGTTCAAAGGAGAGATCCGCAGAACCCCGTCCAAAAGGCAATATCGTACAACGTTTCAACAAATTCGCGACGAAAAAGAAAAGGCAGGCCAAAACACACCTGGTACAAGCAAATGCAAAAACAGCAGCATTTGGTTGGCCTCAGACATGGAACAATCCAAAACCGGGAGGCTTGGCGACGCTTTCTGAGGTCAACGCGGCGTACCCCACAGGCGGATCACTAGTGTGAAGCAGAAAAGTGGGAGAGTTGTGTTCGCTTCAAGATCACTACTCGTAACGCCGGAATTGAAAAGAAGAAGAAGGTTCGGTTTGTTCTATGTATCGAGTGCTGCGTCCAATATTTGGTCATCATAATCGCCCAGCAGAGTCGCTTATTCGAGAAGCAATGGGTGATTGGATTTGCACCACGTTTACTCTTGTGGATAAGGAGCCTACTGATGCTTTACACCCGCCGTTGCTGCTATGGAGCAGAGGATCGAATAAGACCCGAAGGAGTCCATCCACTATCGCGTGCAACAATTGGAGCAGCACCCATCCGCTTTATGGAAGATTTCGTGGAAGGTTCTTGGTTTGCAGTGGTACCCGTGGCGTGATGGTTAGCATGTCCGCTTGTTAACCCAGAGGTTCGTGGTTCGAACCTCAGCAATGGCAACAATGTTTTTCCACGGGTGTCACCTTTCGTGAGGAATTGGAGATTTTCCGCTATAAAAAATTCATTGCCATGAAAAGCACTTTCTCGATTAGCCTTTCGAAACCGGCAGATCTTCTCCATTCCCTCACAAGGTATGGTTTTGAGAAATGCGCTAGGCTCTGGGGCTCCTCGCTCTGTAGCGCAAGCCTATTTATTTTTTATTTTTTCTTGGTTTGCTGGCTCAGAAAATACAACTCTTGTAAGAATTGAAGCCAAATGACTTTCAAGCACGTTCGGTGAATGGGTCAAAAACGAGATGGCCTCCGATCCAGATCTCCACAAGAAAATCTTGTTCAGCAATGAATCTTACTTTTGATTAATAACTTCTTCGTGGTTGAATTGAAGGATCTTCATTCAGACGACCTTTGAATCCAACAAGATGGCGCTACCTGTCATGCCTGTCATGCGGTCAACGAAATAATTGATTTATTGAAAGAGACTTTTGGCAAGCGCATTGCGTCGCAGTCCTGTGGAATGACATCTAAAATCGCGTGACTTAACACTTCTTGAAAACCAAACGTCTAAAAAACATCCTTTACTACTAAAACTACGCAGTCTGCATACACAAAATCTCGTGAGTGAAGCTGAAAATAAGCGTCCTTGTCTCTAAGTTTCTAGATTTCTGTAATCAAATCGAAATTTCTGTAATCAAATCGACAAAGCTTTTTTTCTCTCACAGGATTCACAGAACCTAATTCATTTAAATGTTTGCAGAAGAGAAGTGCCCCGTAGCGACACCAAAAAGCTTTCTTCAATTTTTGCTGCTACTGCTGGGATAGCAAACATTTTGCAGTTTTCTTATTGAAGTTGGGGAGCATACGTTTAGTCTGTCTGCTTCTTGACGGAAACGAAACGTTGCTTAAAGTCCTCAAAAGAGCATGGCAGACCAAGCGCTGGTTCAGGTCCTGAGAAAGATGCCTGAGTTCTTTGCCTTACTGTTCATCGGCGATCTCATTTCCAGTTATTCCGTGATTGTCTGGAGCCCAATAGAGACTACAAGAATCTAGTCTTGCGACCGCAATCAGAGAAGTCTTGTACTTTCGAAGTAGTTAGAGGGTTGAGTAGAGCGTTAAGCACAGTTCGGCTGTCGCTGCAGACACAAATAACATAGGGAACTTGTTACTCCATGGTGTTTGACTTCATTTGAAAAGGGAATGTTGACGCCTTTAAGTGTAAGTTGGGTAAGACCAGTCAATTCTCTGCGTCTAGTAAGGAGGGCTACTTCGGTTTTAAGAGGCTTGACAAAGAGACCGTTTCTAAAACACCAGGAGGTGTCAATCAGATTTAGCACAGCCTTTGCTCTGGAGCAGCCTCACATTTCCCTAGTTTGATAGTCATTGTCGTAGCTTCAGTGATCTTGAGGCCAGAAATTGTGTCTGCACTGGTGTTTGGGTGAAGCTTCCCATTAAATAAATCATTCGTGTCTCCTGAGTAGTTCCGTTTGAACTTTCAATAGGTTTCTTGGTTGGAGTCTCAAAAACATGAAATTATTTTTTCACGAGAAGGTACTGCCTTATAAACTTCAACAATATCCACCACTTTCAATCATTGCACCTGTATTTAGGAATTCGAATAATATTTCTTCAATTCCACAACAATCTCATAAGAAAGAAGAAACAGAGTTTCAATACCTCAGCAAAAAGTACTAGGGAATTTATCAAACATCCATAGAAGCTATGAAAAACTACAACCATGGATCACGCAGGTAATACGTTATTTTACCGTGAAACACGAACTGACAGCTAGTTCAACCCAATCCATCTTAGAGCTCTAAATATAATCCGCTTCGTAGCATTCTAAGAACACTCGCAACGTTTTTCATCCTTAAACAAAAACCAACATGACCCAGAGCAATGAGTATGACATCAAAAACGCATTCTGCATCCACAAACCACATACAGAGAGCTGCAGCCAGCAATATACCTTCAGACAACATTCCGTGGAAAAACACACATGCTGTTTTAATAAATGACGTTTGTTGTGTCCGAATTAAGTTTATTTTGTTCTAATTTCGAATCAGAATGAATGCCGGTCGTTGGAACGATGTCGCACCCGTTCCATAACCATAACCATGCAACCTGCGACTGGGGCTGGGATCTGGGATGCGTGTAAAATTGTCCCTCCCCTTTTGTCTCTTGGGTTTGGAAAATGATGATGCTGATGAGCGTGACGTTGGACATGGCAATATAGAAATCATATCTGTGGGATAAAAATTATCATTAGTTATACAGACATCATCATCAGCATTGCTGTCACATAAACTGGAATTCAATGCTACACAGATTGGCGCATATCTTCATTCTGATTAAGTGTCGATGATGTTGGCTATCACACGCGTGGGTAGTTCTAGTTTGTGAGATCGGGAACTTGTTCGAAAAATGTTTGTCGGTCTGATACAAGATTCTAATCAGAATAATGTGAACAAAATGATTTAATTAGACACGCACGTGTCGATAATGAGAGCCAATTATGTAAAAGTGACACTTGAAGGAGATATCAACCAGAATAAAAATATCACAGGTATTTGCTGATGTTATTGGGAGTTGTGAGAAAGTTTAAAAAATGCATTCAAAAGAAAGAGTTTGTTTAAACTCATTTGAAACATATATGCTCATCCATAAGAAGAAGTGCACAAGGTTCACACGGAGTTTGTTCAAATATTTGTGAAGCTTTCATCCAAGGTCAGTGTCCTTAATTTTCAAAATAAAATTCCCACAGCAATAGAACTTATAACTTATAACAAGAAAGTACACAACTTCGTGCACGTGGTGTAGTAACGTCTGCCTGTTACGTGAGAGTTTGAGCTTCGATTCCCAGGAACATAAAACTGTTTTCCACGGATAACGTGGAACTGTAAAATGCATCGAAAGGATTCTTCACTGTTTGTCACCATCTTTTTTTAACCTAGCCAATTGGAGTCGGAATAAAATTGTAAGTTCTGCGTAGGGCCCTAAGGCTCCCACAGCTGTGTTGCTCCAACCTGTTTATTTTATTTTGACAGCTTCGGACCTGACATTGAATAATTAGATCTTTAATCGGAAAATCAACAACTCTTGGAACTCATACCAAGAGACATCCACACGATCGAAACCCGATAAAAAAATACTTTCGGAAAAACTGATACCGGGAAAACTTATCCCAGGAGAAATTGATACCGAAAAGAATAATAAAAAGAGTTCGGAAACCAGGGAGAAAACTTGAAACCCAAAAATTGGATTTACTAATACTGAAAAGATCTGTTACCGAAGCAGCGAAAAAGGAGCAACTGATACCAGAAAAGATACGTAATTGAAAAACTGATGCCAACTATAATAGCAAGGAGAACTGATGCGACAAATGAATGAAAACCAAGGAGGACTGATACCAATAGCGAAAAAAATCAGGAACTGGCCAGAAGCAGCCATGCCTTCTTTTATCAAAATTTGGTTCTGAAACGAACAGAAAAAAAAAAATGCTTTGATACCAAGGGTAACTAACAAAGGAACTTACTATTAGAGTATCTTATGTTTCGAGAAGAATTTAATCGCTGGCTTATGCCTAAAGAAAAATTAGACAAAAGACCTTACTCCATTAAAAACTGTGCGTTTCGCCCAGGTACGACAGTGGGCTCATCAGTTAGATGCTGTCGTACCCTTCTAAGACGCAAATTTTATTTTATTTAAGACTTATGGAATTCACAGCACTCGCATGCTGTGAATTTTATTATTTCTAAGTGAATGTGTTACAACATTCTGGTACTTAGAAAATTTTGCAAATTTTTTTGCGAAACGCACAATTTTTAATGGAGTAAGGTCACTGGATCTCTTGATCCTTTGTCTAATTTCAGTTTTCAACTCCAAAAATATTAAAAACTATAACAAAATTCTTTGTTGTTATTGTAATTTTTCTACAATGCCTAAACAAATATGTTTTTTGATAAAAACTGAGACAACTGTCGAAAAAAAATTATACCTCAAGCATCGACACTAAGAACACCTGATCCCAAAAGACATTGATATATGATATTGATTGATTCGCAGATTGAGTTGATATTAAGAGAAACTCATATTTTACCTAGGAATATCGATCTTGATGCTAGTTAACGTTAGGTTTGAATGGCTGTCAAAAAACTAACTGACACAATTAGACCAGTTTTAGGTCCATTGTCATGAAATTTGTGAGACAGTACCAAAATAAACCATTATGAGCTTTTAATAAAGTGTATTACATATTCTCTCGTGTGATCAGGCTTCCTTATACACGTTTTTCATTGTAGTATTGAGTTGCATATTTCTTCGCATGTGCTATATTCGTATTTAAATCAAACAAGTGCTATTCTTACTAGTTTATTTCACCTCAACGAAAAATTGTAACAACACAGCATTTAGGTGACCCATGCTCCATGCATCAATAAAAACAATTTGAGTGGAATTTGTGAGCTAATTTTTACATGTAAGCATTTCTTGTATCAGAAGTTTAATGGTAGAAGTTACACTCAATGGGGATTCATTATTGGACGAGATATGTTCTGTGCTGAAAGAACAATAGCTTCATTTTCGAGTTTAGACATTTTTTCATTGAAGTCGAAGAAACACCTGCAGCAATGAGAAGAATTCAAAACAAAATCATTTGACACTGATCTATATTGGACAAGACTTTCGATGGGATCTCTTCCAATTAAGCAGAATACTTCAATTTGCTCCCAATATACATTTTCATAAGTTGGTACTTGGTGGTGGTGATGATGCACTTCTCAGGGAACTTCCCCACATTGCACAGATACGATTTCAAAGCGAAAACGGAAAATACAGATGAGGATGCGGAGAAAAACTCATTAGCCCATGCCATACTATGTACTAACTGCAGCTCATTGTTTTGAACTAACAATAAGTCAATATCTAAAAGCCCATAGTTCGATGTTGTTCGACTTGGTGACTTAAAAACAGAAATAGACACTGATGATGCACAGCCGAAAAACTACAAAATTGCCGGAGAAATCCCGCATCCAACTTACAACAGCTCCATCAGGTATAATTACATTGGCCAAATTAAACTAGACACAAAAGTATATTCGACCGGCTTGCTTGGCGTTTGTTGATTATAACAATTAATCTCAAATGGGCCATACAAGTAAAAATGCTGTGGATTCCCCAAAAGCTTCTCTTGAGCCATTCACACATAAAGAATGCAACGAAATTTGCAATGAGGAAATCGATGCATAATTGCCGGTTGGTATAAAAGAGAGGACTCAAAACCTCTTCCAACTGTTCATACTAATCACCCCTGTATGCTTGTACACAATAATTGGTGTCACATCTTACGGCCAGGCGTGTGGTACTACGGGTATAACCCGTAAGGTCTTTTCGGTGTATTTTGGGTTCAGCTCAGCATTTCTGGGACGTCTAACACGGTTTCCCATCATTTCCATAAATGTTGACCTTCACCTCACACAACATTTGTTGATGCAAATGTAAGACAAAAAAATGTTTTAAATCATCTAAAAATGCAGTGACTTAATTGTATGGCCACAAGTGTACCTTAGTGTTCTGTTTTTTATCTTCCAATAGATAGTCAAGGGCTGTAATAAAGTGGAGAGGACTGATTACGCTTCCTTGGTATATACGCTGACTACGACTTGAAATGCTTTGGTCCTTCGTCATCGCTCCTTCATACATATCGTTGATCATCCGCACATAGGCCTCTGGAACAACTTTTTGTCTGAGGACCACCCATCTCGTGGTTGTCGATCGATTGCATTTTCGAAGTCAAACAGCACAACAAGCAAATCCTTTTAAGAATTACGATTTTTTTACATTAGGATCTTTAAACTTTCGATTTGGCCGCCATAGACCGCATTGGTTATCAGCTACCCGCTTAACGATCTTCAAACATCAACATGATTGAACTGTTGGTAGTTATCTCCACTTCGTGGAGATTGGTAGAAGGTAGCTTTTCCTCAATTGCTTAAGCTAGTAGATGAGAGATTTGAGTCACTTAAGCCCGATGTATCCTTTTTTTTTCAATATTAGTACGGTAAATTCGCCTTGCCAAGTATACATATGCCAGTTTTGGAGTTCTTTACTGTTGTCATCCACAAGAAGACGGCTTTGAGCATTCTTAATGAACTTTTGCGAACGAACCTTCTGAAGTTGTCTTCTTCTTGGAGTGGTTATTTCAAAGGTTCTTGCACTCATATATTGTATCAGCAGCCCGGGCACGAATCTTCTCCAGCTCCTGATACATACTCTCCATTTTGGAGTTGGGGGCACTTCCTTTTCGCTTCTTTCTTGCAGCTTCTACATTCCACTTCGATGCGGGCCAATTCATCTCCTCATATGAGGGGCATTTTGACCATGCTTTGAAAGCCGCTTTTTGCCCTTGTTTGTTTGATTTCCTTTACCACCTCCATAAAATATTCTTTCATCAGAAAACTGAGTTGCTGGCTGACAGCTTTACCCAGTATCACTATCACCTACGACAAAGATAAAATGGCTCGCTGATGTATCGGGAGTATATAACATAACGCCTAATTGTTAAAATTCGCTTAAGTTCCACTAAGAAGTGTTTATCATCGTCTAGATTTTCAGTACTTCCCCTGGCTATTCCCAAAGAACCACTCAGGTCTCTGGAGAGAGAGTTCCTTGAGTCGTAGAAACATTATTTAAAATTTCTCTATTTGACAGAATTATCATATTTATTTCGCCCCCTTACTGCCGGAAATATCACACCCATTCAAAACAATTCCATGAAATTTGTTAAACAAATTGAAATCAATCGATCACTTATGACGAATTAATTACAAGACTGCGAGAACAGGACCAGTCCCCACAGTTCCCTTGTAGTAACAATTTGAGATCGCATTCCTTCCCAAGGGAAATTAATTCGGTATGTCTGCATTGGATTTCCTTTGCACCACACCCCGCAAAACAAAATCAATCCAGTACACCCCCTCCCCTCCTCCCAAACATCGATTTGCCACACAAAACCGAAAGAGATTTATTGTGATTGTTGTGTTCGCTTGCAGCTCTTTGTGCATATTTAGGTCTTAAATGCTGCCAACAGCCTATGATGGATTGCCACATGAGGCCAAGTAGAATAATTTTTCTTATTCGTCTCAACAAATACCAACGAATCGGATTCCAATTTTGTGTGTTTAATAAAAACGTCAAGTGCAAGAGGCCACAACGATTTGTATCGGAAGATTGGGTTTGCGCCAAGCAAAGGGAACGTCATCATATTCACATAATGGTCTCCAAAGTACACCACCACCGTAAGGCAGGTATGCTACATGGTTTATCCACTGCGGGCATCACCACCACCGCCACCACCAGCAACACCAAGAAGACCCAGCGAATAGATGATTGTTCGGGGAATCTCAATCTGTTATCCAGTGCGGTAGATGAAGCTCCAAATCGAAGAGGGGATCAGCTTTCTATACTGTCCCGAGCTAGAGTCTGGGATGGACGAACGAACGGTTTATCGTTTGGCATTTGTCAAATTGTGGCGCTTCAAACAACGATGACAAATTGTTATCTCATCTTGACGTAGAATCAAGTATCCTCCTCTATGATTGATGTGTTTCCCGCTGCTGCGTTATGGCCACATGTTGATTGGGGAGTATCGAATCGACTATTCCTCCTAAAGTCTATAAACAATTTTCAATTCTCATTATTGCCGTTGCCTATGCCTTTACTTTGCCATCAAGATGCCCATCACTGCTGGCTGTTTGTGTGTCTGTCTGTCTGTCTAGTCTAGATGCTGAAATGACTGATCTGATGCGGAGGGTTGGAAGTCCTGCAGTTGGAAAACTATCACTTGAAATGAGATTGCTTCATTGCAAGAGATTTCGAGGGCAATGTATGACATTTGTTTTGCTTCAATTAGTCATCTATCCCTGAAACGCATTGCACTTTGGTGTCTCGGAATTCATTTAAGACCAACAAAAACAAAACAAACTCTCGTTTGGCAGCAGTCGATCTGTTTTAGCTGTCGTCGTTAAAAGATGCCATTAAACGATTGCTGTAGCCTCAGTTCAGGAAACAATAATCTATCTCAATGAGAAGATAAGCTAATTTTACTGCTTGACGGTTCAAAGAAACTCTACAATCGAAGTGCTGAGAGTCTTTGAACAATTTCTGAATTAGAAAGCTTTCAAGCAATTACTTTGATCCGTTTTGGGCTTTATTGATTCGGTTTCAAGAGTTTTGCAGCAGAGCAGAGCAGCTGATTTGGTTGCTGATGCTGAAAGCAGATCGATGAAAATCTTGACCGTTGTATAGGAAGTAAAGTTCGGAATTGCATACAGCAATGGGCAAATGAACTACGACAAGCAGATTGCTAATTTGATGTGATACATGTCGTGTCCGTAGCGCATAGTGTTTTATGAGAACTGGGGTGAGTTTTGTTGATAACTCGGCGCAACGGTGTTGAGTCTCAACTAGATCTCAGCGTTGTTCTTTAGTGTCACAATATTGGTTGCAACCCACCAAAAAAAAAATCTAGGGCTTTTGCTCTGCTATATGCTCATTCAGGTGAAAGTAGCAAGCAGGATGGGCACCCAACTACTAGAAAACAAATCAAAGCCGTAGTTTAAGGAAGAGCCCTGTCTATTAGACGTAAACTAAGAAAGCGAATGAAACGTTTAAAGCAATTTCTAAAGCCAGAAGTACTTAGATTTTTTTTCAGTCGACCAGGAGCCTGTAACACAAATTAGCCTGTAACACAAGTGTATGAAATTTCTGTAAAACAAAGCTACAAGTTTGCTACACTTGCTTCTAGAAGTGTAACGGACATAATCCTACAAGAAGCAGTTCATTTTAAGACTTGTAGCTTTGTGTTACAGGCTCCAGCACCAAAGTTAAAACAAGCAATGCAAAACTTCAGGACGCATGAGTCAATATGGCTATTTAAGAATCTCGAGTGAGTTTCGCATATTTCTTCTGATAACTCATCTTGAAAATAAGCAGCTACAACTTAAGTTAGGCATAAGGTTAGGTTAGGTGGAAGTGGCTGTCAGCCAATGATTAATGCCTACGTACATTGCCTGACATACTTAGGCCGCAAGGGCCCATTGTGATACCACAGAGATCAGCAAGTTAATCACCTACTGATCTCAGAAAACCGATGTAAGATTAACGAATTTATCATCCATTTATCTTCCATTAGCCAGTTAATCACCCGCTAGTCGAATCACGCAGAACTTTTAATGTATTTCGAAAGACTTTTAGGAGATATGTTAGCTAAGTCGCTAGTATCATCGAAGAAGAATTCACCGAGATGAGCAAAGAAGGCATTGAACGGTTTCTTCCTCCCCTTCTGCAAAAATCATTGGAAAAAACACCAAGTGTTTTGGCGTGTCTTCCTATTAGAAAATCTATGGTAGATTTACCTAGATACAGGCGGTTCAGGGCTAACAACTTCGATCGTTTTGAATCTACACACGGTCAAACTTTTTTGGTTGCAAGGCAGTGGCTACTCTCAGTCCTTCTAACTTTTGTCATTCTCGAAAATCTAAGTAGAAGTTTACTTGTAGCGATAGGTGCACCTATGTTGTTTCATTCTGAGCGTAGGAAAGTGGTCGTGCTAGTTCATCTGCCATACAGTTGCCTGGTATGTCTCTGTGCCCTGGCACCCATGAAAGGTGAATGTTGAACTGATTTGACATCTCCCTCGGAGACATCTGACAATTTCGGACCGTGATGGATTTTGTAGAGACAGAGGCAAGAGATTTAAGTGCAGCTTGGCTGTCCGAGAAGATTCGAATATCCGTCGAGGATATGACGTCTTCTTTGAGTCAAGACAGCACCCCTTAATCGCCAGAATTTCCGCTTGGAACACACTACAATGATCGTGTAGGCGGAAGAAAAGACTGAGGTTCAGTTTTTCTGAGTAGATTCCACTTCCCACACCTTCGCTGTTTTTGAACCATCGGTGGAAAGGTGTATTGCTTCGTTTTCCAAGAGAGTGTCATTTTTCCAAGCTTCTCTTGAAGGTATGGGTACTTGGAAATTGTTGTCAAACACCAACTTGGGGGTGGTGTAGTCGGATCGATTCGGTAAGAATCTAAAGTTATCTAGAATGGTAGTGTGGCCGATTTGATTATTGGTCCACTGTGATGTAGCTCTGAGTCGAGTAGCTGAGCTAGCTGCGACTTGTTTGCTGAAGATATCTAGGGGTGTGAGATCTAGTAGTACATTGAGGGCGTCCGATGGGGTTGTCCTCAGTGCGCCACTTATACACAGACTAGCCGTTCTTTGAACTTTGGCCAGCTTGTTGTAGTTGATCATCTTGTCTAGTACGGTCCACCAGACTATCCCCCCGTATGTGAGTATCTGTCTAATTATCGAGGTAAACAGCCAAAGGGGGATTTGGGGGGAGTAACTCCATTTCCCACCAATGGCTTTTTTACAAGAGAAGAGTGCCACGTTGTCTTTATTTACTCTTTCTTCAATATTGGTTTTCCAGCTCAGTTTTTTTGTCAAAAATGAGACCAAGATATTTAGCCTGATTTGGCAGTGTGAGAGTTACCCCTTTAATAGTTGGGGGTGTGAAGTCCGGAATTTTGTATTGTAGGTTCCACAGTAGGGGAGATAGAACTCCTCCCTGCGGGGTTCCTCTCTTGGCTATACTGCTTGTTTTGTAGTTCCCCAATTCGGAACTAATGATTTTTTTGCTGAGCATTGTTGTTATCGTGTTCTTGATGTGTTCTTCTATGAGCAGACCATGAAGAGCATAAGTTATTGCTGTATTTTTTTTTATAATTAACACGCACATCAAGGGGTTATGACTACCCTTATAATGTTATAAAACACAGTGCTAGCATTTAGGAAAATAGGAGAGGATTTGAAAGGAGACACCGATGCACGTTGCTTTTGAATTTTTGTGAGTCGTAATGCAGGGGAAAAACAGTGTCAGGCAGAGCATTCCACATTCGGGTGGTGCGACAGTGTTAAATGCACCCTCTTTGTCTAGGAACGCGACGAGAGAGTATTCTTTGTAGTGCAGGGATTTTTCAATGGTGCAAACCAGAGAGTGGAGCGCAGTTTCCATTGATTTACCTTTTGGCATCGATCCTGTTTTCAATACTTTTTTGAAAGTAAGACTTAACCTATCGATCACCTCCATAGTGCTATACTTATAAGAATTCGTCAGGGATTATCCCATTCGAGGCAACCCCTTTTCCATCCTTTAGTTTACTCAATGCTTGTGTGTCCTCTTGATGTGTTAAAACCGCATACAATACAACACACTATTATCGGCGCGGCGTTCAAGACATGGGGTTGTAAAGTATTTTTTTTTATATATGTACACACATAATAATGTAATTCAAAAAATCTATCAGACTTCCAAGAATGTTGTCCCGTAGATTTCTCCTTTATAAACAAAAAATTCCTAAATCTGTTTTGCTAATCCTTGAAGCTGGCTGGATTGAGCGTGAAGGACTTATTCAATCATCGACGTTTTTTGCTGCAGATTTTAGTCAAGATCATGAAAATTTTTGTATATGCATACCCAAACAATTGGTAGCTTCGCACAAAGTAACACAAACAACGTTCTTGTGCTTCATTTTGAATACTTCTAGACCAGACCATCCAAATCAAGCTTTCAACTGTAAATGCTTCATTTTTCTACTTGAAGTGGCTAAACCCCCGTTTCTTTGGCAGTTCATGAGCCTTTTTACCCAAAAATTAAGTAATTTGTCAGCCTTTTCCATGGACATTGTTCGATGAGAAGCATAAAAGGTGTGCGTGCTTGTGAGCAATCCATAGCAGCACCACTCACAGACATTAAGTAGGCACGATTATTCTAGCTTTTTAATTCTTAAGTAGGCACACTATGAATGGTTAATTTACTCAAATTGCTAACAAAAGCCTGCTAAGCTTAATCCGTAAATCGATAGCTTTCAATTTTTCATATCATATTCAAATGCACACTCGTATAAGCCATTGCAAAGAATGGTTTTAAATAAATAAATTGCCAACTGGTGGAGCCTGTCTAAATGAAAAAATGTCAAAACAAACAGTAGACGTCCGCGTCCATTATACACATAAAAGCCAGTTATTGCAATGCAATGCGCCGGTATATCTCCATAAACGATATTTTCGTTGATGGTTTATGGGAAATAAAAAATAAAAGTAATTACCAATTTTTTTTCATTGAAGTCTTGTCGCACAGAGTTACCGCACCCACGACGACTTCTCAGTGCTCGTACCAAGTACCTATACAAGTTTAGCTGTGTTTTGTTTTAATGCGAAAGATTATGACTTTTTTGAATGGCAACACAAATGTTGGTAATTACTGGTTGTTTGAGTAAACATTTCCATGGATATGCGGTAAGAGAACGAAAAAAGGCGTAAATGTCAGAAGAAGGTGTAGACAGGGTTTTTCGTAAATTGCGTAAAGACAAACAGACTGAAATTGTAAGAAATAAGCGGAAAATGGAAATTAAGAGCAAATTCAGTTCAAATTGCCAACGTGAGTTATGTCAAACATAATTTTTGATTTTTTAAAAGCTCTGCGTTTAAATTACTAGCGTTTTACAAATGCCCAGCGTATTGTTAATGGTCGCCTTCGCATAAGTGGTCGCATTGGTCCGCGACTTACTTCACGAGTAGATTATTAGTGTAAAACAGATAAGTGGGAGAACTTTGATGTCTTAGCGTATAAGATACTTGTGAAGTCGTAAGGAAGAAGTTTAGTATAGTTGTGTGGTGCTGTCACAAAAGCTCCTAAAAGGCAATTAAATTCCGACCAATTATTGTTCCCGCGGAGTTTGCATTTCTGTCTGTAACGTTTAAGTTGGGGGTTTGAGTCCCAGAAGTATCCAATTATTTTTCCTCCGGTATTTCTTTCCGCTAGGATGTCTAAGACTTCCAAAGGTAAATACGCTGTCACTTTTGCGGCACTTTATTATCCGTGTGCCGTTAGGTTTTAGGTGTTAGGTTTCACTGTAACTCATACACCAGGAGATGTGCAAGTCTCGGGCTGCATTTGCGCTGCGATGGCTTTTCGCTAGAAGGTCCCTGAAAAATTTCTCCAACCTGGTCGTTGAGAGGTTGAAACTTGAGCCAAAATAATCAGTTCGAAAAATATGGCTGTGCCATGGTCGATTTAGAACAAAGACTTGGCTGTACAGAAGCCGCCTAGCGATACTCCTTTGCCGGCAGGGGCGTAGCTAGGGGGCTTTTGGGGGTGAAGCACCCCCACACGATTTTACCGAGTCGGCAAATCGAGGAAAAAAACATAGAAGATTTGTCGAGCTAAGTCTACTCAACAAAAAAGACACGAATGGAAGCGTTTTTGACTCAACTCAGCAAATCTATAATCAGGGGCTTCTTTCACAGTTAATACAACACTACATTTCATACAAAATTTTTCACATGGCATTCTGATTATTCTTTTTTGGAATACAGTCGTTGCAAAGATGCTGCATTTTGCTCTGCTTGCATTTTGTTCTCAGAAGGAATTCAAAGACAATTTGCTAATCCGGAATGGGTAGGTATCGGTGGGTGTTCGTCAGTGGCATAAAATGAAGAGTCAGGGTACATACTTGTCGCTGGCTTGTTGGCATAGACCATGACGTAGCCCCACAGGAAGTAGTCCAACGGCGTCAAATCGCACGACCGAGGCGGTCAAGCCACTGGACTATTTCGTGAGATAACACGTTCTCCAAACTTGGTTTCTATAATAAATTGATTGTGACGCCGTCCTGTTGGAACCACATGTCCTCCAAGTCCATATCATTCAATTGACGCCGCCGGCCCATAAACCACATCAAACTGTAGTTTTTTCGGGATGCTGCAATGATGACACGTGTGGATTGCTGCCTGACCAATACCGCATATTATTTTTATTGACGAAGCCATTAGCCGTTTACCCAGATCATAAATTGGACGTAGCGCTCTTAACGTAGAAGCCTCCGATTTTCGATAGTAAATTTTAATAATTTCGACACGTTGTTGGCTCACATATCTTTTCATCGTAAAATGGCAAACCTTACTGAAGAAATGTCAAAAGAGCGACAAGGAAATATGGCGTCGTTTGCTGACCCTGTCTGTACCGTCCCTGTTGAAAAACCTTTACATCCTATTTTATATATATAGATTTATTTTTTGATGCAGTCGGCAAATTCTTAATACTAGTCAGTATTTCATAAAAATTCACCCCCCCCCCCCCATGGCTTGGATCCGCGCTACGCCTCTGGTTACCGGGGATGCACAAAATCGTTAAACGACTGTTAAACGACCGCTGTAAGTCTTTATTACAATAACGAATACAAATTACTCTGAAAAACCGGCAGGAAGTTGTAAATATAAATACGCCAGGCTCTAGCACACCCTGTTCTTCTTTTTTCCTTTACGACGTTACGATCATCGCTTTTTCGAAGGGATCAGAACTTTCTAGCTCATCTACCTCAGACTAAAGATCTGCCAGTGGAGTTCGAAGCCTTGACCTCTGAAAGCGTATTCAAACTTTCCGGTTTTATTTCATCGTCATTGTGTCTGAACGTTGCCTTTTCGACGGGTTTCTCTGAATCTATCATTTGATCAGTACGAATCCTGCTTCATTTTCGTCAAGATTGTATTTTTGACGTGGAAGTTTCCACTTTCAATACGATCAAGCCATGTTATTTCTGCTGTCATACGACGTATCTTTCTCTCAGCTGTCGTCAACTTAATCCAATAATTTTTTGTACATTGTCCAATATTGTGTGTGAGTATTGTCTCAACTTCAGCTAAGGGAGTATTTCTTTATGATAGAAAATGGCGGAGTTTTCTCGTCACTCCATTCGTCCGCCTTACACTTCCTCTATGAAATTTCGTCATATCGAGTTGCTGAACTGTTGATCATAGGTCCCAGACAATTAACCTTCTCAGACTTGGGAAGCACATTCCCATTGAGATAAATGTCTCAAATAGTTATGTCTATAGATCAGACAACACAAGTAGGTACTTGGTACTCAGTCAATAAGCATATTTTCATTAGAAGAATAAGACCATTTCACGTCAGTTAAATTAAAATAACCAAGTACAAAGACCTTCTGTGGACAGTCATTTAAATTACTTACAAAATCAATGTTGGCAAGGTGCTTCTCATATATATCAATGGTGCTTTTAGGTGGTATGTAGCTTGTGATGATATAAACGGTTGTGATGATATAAACGGAAGTACCTGTTCCGAGACGAAGTGACACACATAATTGTTCGATGTCGATGATTGGCAGCGGTATTAAATGGGATGGGAAGCATGAACGAACCGCCATAAATAGACCACCTCCGCGATCTTCTGCAGTAATGCATCGATCTCTTCGAAAGACTATGTATGAACCGCCGTTGACAATTTCAGAATCGGAAATTCCACTCCAAAGCCAACTTTCAACAATAACAATAATATCATAGTCTACATGGGTAGATGATTGGTATAAGGCGGCAAGTTTGGTTCGAATTCCACTTGCATTGTGGTAATATATTTTTAGGCAATTAGCATTCATAGACTTGATATTGATTCGTTCATTAGAATATATCAGAGAGGCTCTTTCAGCTGTTATTGGGTCGTCGCTTCTTGTTGCGAAAAAAAGTCATGAACCACAGTATGCAAGGGCCAAAAAGACCTATTGCATAGAACATTGTAGAGCTCGAGGTTTCTTCCAACTTTGATTTCGAAAGACGAATATTCTTTTTCTGGTTCTATAGCGAATTTGCGAATAATAAGATTAGATACACAAACAGACGAGTTATTTTTTAAAATATATCTGTGAATTAAATCTTCTGACGTTGATGGAGAAAGGCGAGAAACGAAAATACTCTTCACA
The DNA here is from genome assembly GCA_914767635.1 of Melanostoma mellinum. Lineage (NCBI taxonomy): Eukaryota > Metazoa > Arthropoda > Insecta > Diptera > Syrphidae > Melanostoma > Melanostoma mellinum. The sequence continues at coordinate 75,524,916 of OU612059.1, forward strand.
GGTGGTAAAGCGGTTAGTTCTTCGACATCTGATTTGCTTGAGTGAACTTCAGTGGACAAAATTGCTACCGAGTTGGAGCACCCCTCATCCGTGATGGAAGCTGTTGGGGCCTCCAGTGGCTCGCTAGCGTTAAGTCCATTGGAAATACTGGGCCTTATGGAAGGAGAGTATCTGCTTGCTCCAGAACGTAGTACCCTTGCAACTGAGGTAGAAGGCAATTGACGTTGTTGTTTGGCCTTCTTTAGTTGTTGTTGTTGTTGATGTTGGTGTTGTTGTTGTTGTTGTTGTTGTTGTTGTTGTTGTTGTTGTTGTTGTTGTTGTTGTTGTTGTTGTTGTTGTTGTTGTTGTTGTTGTTGTTGTTGTTGTTGTTGTTGTTGTTGTTGTTGTTGTTGTTGTTGTTGTTGTTGTTGTTGTTGTTGTTGTTGTTGTTGTTGTTGTTGTTGTTGTTGTTGTTGTTGTTGTTGTTGTTGTTGTTGTTGTTGTTGTTGTTGTTGTTGTTGTTGTTGTTGTTGTTGTTGTTGTTGTTGTTGTTGTTGTTGTTGTTGTTGTTGTTGTTGTTGTTGTTGTTGTTGTTGTTGTTGTTGTTGTTGTTGTTGTTGTTGTTGTTGTTGTTGTTGTTGTTGTTGTTGTTGTTGTTGTTGTTGTTGTTGTTGTTGTTGTTGTTGTTGTTGTTGTTGTTGTTGTTGTTGTTGTTGTTGTTGTTGTTGTTGTTGTTGTTGTTGTTGTTGTTGTTGTTGTTGTTGTTGTTGTTGTTGTTGTTGTTGTTGATGAGGCTGCTGGTGCTGCTGCTGTTGTTGTTGTTGCTGCAGCTGTTGTTGTTGTTGTTGTTGTTTTTGTTGTTGTTGCTGTTGAGGTGGCTGCTGCTGCGGTTGTTGTTGTTGAGACTGCTGTTGCGGTTGTTGTTGTTGTTGTTGCTGTTGGTGTTGTTGTTGTTGTTGTTGTTGTTGTTGTTGTTGTTGTTGTTGTTGTCGTTGTTGTTGTTGGTGGTGTTGAGGTGGTTGCTGCTGTTGTTGTTGGTGAGACTGCTGTTGCGGTTGACGTTGTTGTTGTTGTTGTTGTTGGTGTTGGTGTTGTTGTTGTTTCTCTTGTTGCTGTTGCTGTTGTTGCTGTTCCTGTTGTTGCTGTTGCTGTTGCTGTTGCTGTTGCTGTTGCTGTTGCTGTTGCTGTTGCTGTTGCTGTTGCTGTTGCTGTTGCTGTTGCTGTTGCTGTTGCTGTTGCTGTTGCTGTTGCTGTTGCTGTTGCTGTTGCTGTTGCTGTTGCTGTTGCTGTTGCTGTTGCTGTTGCTGTTGCTGTTGCTGTTGCTGTTGCTGTTGCTGTTGCTGTTGCTGTTGCTGTTGCTGTTGCTGTTGCTGTTGCTGTTGCTGTTGCTGTTGCTGTTGCTGTTGCTGTTGCTGTTGCTGTTGCTGTTGCTGTTGCTGTTGCTGTTGCTGTTGCTGTTGCTGTTGCTGTTGCTGTTGCTGTTGCTGTTGCTGTTGCTGTTGCTGTTGCTGTTGCTGTTGCTGTTGCTGTTGCTGTTGCTGTTGCTGTTGCTGTTGCTGTTGCTGTTGCTGTTGCTGTTGCTGTTGCTGTTGCTGTTGCTGTTGCTGTTGCTGTTGCTGTTGCTGTTGCTGTTGCTGTTGCTGTTGCTGTTGCTGTTGCTGTTGCTGTTGCTGTTGCTGTTGCTGTTGCTGTTGCTGTTGCTGTTGCTGTTGCTGTTGCTGTTGCTGTTGCTGTTGCTGTTGCTGTTGCTGTTGCTGTTGCTGTTGCTGTTGCTGTTGCTGTTGCTGTTGCTGTTGCTGTTGCTGTTGCTGTTGCTGTTGCTGTTGCTGTTGCTGTTGCTGTTGCTGTTGCTGTTGCTGTTGCTGTTGCTGTTGCTGTTGCTGTTGCTGTTGCTGTTGCTGTTGCTGTTGCTGTTGCTGTTGCTGTTGCTGTTGCTGTTGCTGTTGCTGTTGCTGTTGCTGTTGCTGTTGCTGTTGCTGTTGCTGTTGCTGTTGCTGTTGCTGTTGCTGTTGCTGTTGCTGTTGCTGTTGCTGTTGTTGCTGAGGCTGCTGCTGTTGCTGTTGAAGCTGTTGAAGCTGTTGCTGCGGTTGTTGTTGTTGTTGGTGTTGTTGTTGGTGTTGGCAATGTTTATTTTGGTAGATAGGTTTCGGAGAAGGGGTTAGTTGTACTAACGGTTCTTGTAGAAATATATTAGGAGTCGAAACATCAAATTCAATATTATTGAAAGCCTTTGACATAATTTGATTATTCAAGATGTCAAAGTCGAAAACATCTTTAAGTTCCCCGAAAATGGAGTTAGCATTATTGAAAAGCTTTTTCAGCTTCACAATTTTCCAATAAATTGTGTCTATGGAAATTTTTTCATGCAGTTTGCAATAGAATTTTAGACCCGGTACAGTGAATAATTTATCTGCATCCTTTCCTTTTATGCCAATACATTTTGCATGGACTTGTTGCAGACATATGGCACAGGCCACTGTGACATCACTGGAGTCTTTTTTGCAAATTAAACAATTCATATCACTCATTTTCACAATTTGAAGAAAAAATGGATAAAAGGGCGTTTAACGTGAGCTACACAAAAAAAAAGCTATTGATTTAATAATTTTTTCCAAAACGACGTGATGGCAGCCCTTAACTTTGGACTGTCAGCCTTGTTAATATTGGAAATTATAGTTAAAGTTAAATAACTTTGGATATACAAATCCCACAGATAATTATAACCACTTTTTGTGTAGCTTATGATTGATCTCAACAAGATCTGAAGGAATTGGCATATAAAATAGTGTCAATCAAAAACGAATAATGGCACCAGATTTGATGAAAATTACGGTACTCTTTATTTTAATGTAATTGATTTTCGTCGACACTGAATTAATTATTCAAACTAACACTCTTGCACAAAATTACTATACACTATTAATGTTTTAATATGCGTATGCAGTTCATGTATTGTTTATACGACTTTAGAAGTAAACACAATCAATAGATTTAAAGAAAAACGATAAAAAATCGGGAGCACAATGAGTAGGCGAGATCATACGAGGGTTACCAACGCGACGATAGTCTTCAAAAAATTCAGTTTCAGTCGCATTTGCGTTCATTTTCAAGTCAAAAATTGAAACTTCTGCTACTTTTAGCTGCGTGTCGGAAAAACTTCAATGCCTGAGTGGTTTCTTTTTGTTGCTAATGAATCGTCATTTGGTTAAGAACCACCAAAGGTGAAAACTACAAAATGGTATCAAAGAAAGAAACCGAATCATCTTCTTTCAATCATGCAACTGCTTAAAAAAACTGTTGAAGAATTATGTAAATGTTTTTACTTTTGTCTTTTGAAAATATCATCAGAGTCCTTTCTCCTTTCGGTTGCCCAAGGATTCGGTTGCAGCTCATCAGAGGCCATTAAAAAAGATTTTCGTTTTTGATTAATTATCGTCCAGCCTTGGAAAGTACCAACAATAAATGCAAATTCGTCATAATTACAGTGTATTCGCCTCAAGGCCATTAAGCACTAATTCCATTCTGTCATAAGATTCTGACATTGGCGCGTCAGAAAACAACACCACTATCAGGTATTTTATCGGTTATCCATGTTTCCCTCGCCACATATTTATTTCATGCACTCGCACAGACACTCCAATGCGAGTCACGTTTATCGAAATAAAATCTCCAGCGTGCAGTAAAATGTATCAACCAACATACCGATATATGTACCAGCACCAGCCAAAGCCAGCTCATAGTCGAACTCGAACATATTATGCATGCCATTTGGAGTTCTGCTTCTCGTCGACATGGTTTTCAAATTAATGCTGGCATGCTATTAATAGTAATTATCATTACTTTATGATGCCTTGTGGTGATTTTCACATCACCTCCCTCCTTCCCCCGGTTTCAGCAAAAAAAAAAGCATTTGGCGTGTTCATATCAACAAGATAAACATTTTAATTAAATTATTATTGCACACGGATTTCGACTGCGACTGAGAAAAAAAAATGACAAAATGCCTTGAGGCTGAATTCATTGCACTCGCATATGTGTATTATGATCCAGCATGAGCATTGTGCTATGGGTTTTCATTCGGTATTTAATTATGGGTGGTATAACTGTGTGCACCTTCCTCATACTGGCTAACCGCAAAAACCCTTTGACTCATCCTGCTCTTATATTGCAGAAAAGACTGGCAATTGGAACTTCATTGCAACAACGACTGTGATGAGTACACGAAACGATAAGAAATCACATTTTCCTTGTGAATGACACGAAACCTGTGAATGGATTTGTGTCTGCTCCATTTTGAACAGAAAAGGGAGGAAAAACCCCCTGGAGCAACATTGAAAGAAATTCCATTTCGCATTTCATTGAAGTGTTTCTAATTATCCTGACAAACATTATGATAGAAGGTCGTCGAGGATTCAGACACACGAAGATGACAACTGCCTCGAGACACTGTGATCCTTTTTTTTTCTTTTTTCTTTTCGAATGAAATGATTTGGTGTGTCAATTTAACAAATTTTGCTTGGTTGGTATTTCAACACTTGTTGAAACTGAAATACGAAGAAGAAGGATGGTTGGTCGGGGGGTTTTTCTGTGGTGTGGTTCCTTTTTATTGGTGATACGAGGTTTTGCGCAGCATTGTTAGCGACTTTTAGTTGTTTGTGGCCGAAAAAGGCATAGAATGATGGTTTTTCACGTTTGCCTTTGATTATGAACGAATAATTTAGCGGGGTAAATAAGGCCGCGATCTGGAATCCCGTTTTAAGCTTATCTGCACGATTTCAAAGATTGCAATCCACAACAACAAGACGCGTTTCAGAAGCTACTTTGTAAAAGTGCATTACCAACATACACCAATTGTGAAATGGTGCTACTGCATTCGTATGAAGCAGGGTTTCAATGCTGAATACCTACAAAATCACACCTCGTAGTATTTCAGTAGCCGTGAAAAGTTCAAGTCATTAGCTGTGTTCCCTTAGAATTTCATTTCGCCCACTCCAAATAGACAGCCAACGGAGCTGGTGGAGTTCTGTGAAAGCCAAAAGCTGAGATTTATCCATGTGCTGCTTTGCAAAAGCTCAAAACCTGGTTTGGGCTTCACGAAATGCAACATGCAAGACAACCGTCTTCTTAGCCCCATCCTGTCCTGTGATATAGATACTTACAATGTTGGTAATGGGCCAAATTTATTTACCGCAAAAAAATTTAGAAATTCTAATAGACATGCCAAGGACAGTACTGACTGGAAAGTTCTGCCGTGTTTGGACCACAAAAAACATTCAATTCCATGACACAAATGTGGTTTCTAAAATAAAAATAAAATAAATAAATAGGGTGGCGCAAAAGAGCGAAGGGCCCCTGGGCCTAGCGCATTTCTCGCAACCATGCCTTGTGAGGGAATGGAAGGGACCTACAATTTTCTGCCGGTTCCGAACGGCTAATCGAGAAAGTGCTTTTCATGGCCATGAATACTAACGGAGGAATTGCCAATTCCTCGCGAAAGGCGATGCCCGTGGAAAAAATATTTTTGCCTCTGTTGGGATTCGAACTCGAACCTCTAGATTAACAGGCGGACATGCTATCCATCACACCACGGACCACGGGTACCACAAATGTGGTTTCTACCTCTTGAAAATCAAGGAATCAAAACAAAAAACCGCAGTATACTTTTGAACGATTTGCCCTGTAATCTCGTCAAATCTCTACTTAAATTCGAACAAAGTAGAAAGTGGAGGATGAAGTTCTTAACGTTAAATGTGCCCTTACAAGAAGTTTGAGCTGGCATGTCCAGCTAGACCAATGACTTGTAGATCTACGGTTCGGTGGTGGAGCACTACAGAAACTTCGCAGAGAAACTAGAATTTTTTGAAAGAGTCTATACATACATATAAACATACGGTGGCGCACCAAAGCGGGGAGCTTAGCGCATTTCTCACAATCATGACTTGCAATGGAATGGAGGGGACCTACAACTTTCTGCCGGTTCCGAAAGGAACGAGAAAGTGCTTTTCGTGGCAATGAATTTACTATAGGAGGACCTGCCAACTCTAAGCGAAAGGTGATACCCGTGGAAAAGCACTTTTTGTTTTCTGTTTTAATTCGAATTCAAAACCCCTGCGTAACAGGAAGACATGCTAGCCATTACGCCATGTGCAAGCAACCTTTCTTTAATTAGTCTCTCATAAGAACAAATTAGAGGTCGACTGGAACGTGTACCGATTAAAAGAAAAGAGCCAAAGGTCAATTCGAAGATCAAAGAATGCCTCATTCAAAGACTTCTATGAACGAGCATTGGAAAACTCAGTGAAACAAGCCGAATTGCCAAAGCCCAGAAACTTAGCAAGGTAAACAGACTTTAAATACTCGGGAAATTAAACGGTTTCTGCATCGCGTCCAAAGCAAGGGCCTTAGTGCATATGTTGAAGACAGATTTCTTAGAAAATCTTGTATACATCGGCTCCCTACAATCTAAAGCTCCCTGTTGTGTATGTGGTAGATTAGACGAACCCGATAAATCCACTCCAAACATCTCATCGTGAGTTGCTACTTAGGAGGCCATCAAATATGCTGTCACATTTGTTGACAGCTTCAAGTCATCTGGCACTGACGGTGCTTACCTAACAATGTTTTCAATGGTTCACAAAGTTTGACAATGTATCTATAAGTAATATGAGTTATAGTTGACTTCAGCTAGAATGAAGATTCTTTGTATATTTTAGTTTAATTTTATTAGCTTACTTTTAACTTAAACTCAATATTAACTTAAGAGCTTATTAAACTAAACTAAAGTGGTACGGAAGAAAGACTATTAAAAAACATGCTTTCAGACATGGACTTGGAAGGTTCGAATCGAAATTAGAAGGGAGTCAATCTTACTCAGCATTCCGGTTAAAGGTTCGATGAGACCATGTGATGTAGGATGAGCGGGAAAAAAGCGAGATAATCTTACACTTCGGAGACTAGTGTTTGAAGAGATAAGGTCTAAAAGGGGGGAGCTACCTTGGGGCATGCACGGAGGTTACCAAGAAAAGAACTAAACGAGCAGAACTTAAATTGGCAGTTTTCAAGATGTGAAGATATCCGTTTTAATAGAATAGGACTGGTGCCGAGGATCGAAAGCTTAAAGAGGATTAGAGTGTGAGAGATTTTGTAGAGCCCTTGCTGAAACCCGTCTTCCCTTCTCTTACAGTGAGAAGGAGATAAATTCAACTGGGTTAGTGGTGTTAGACCTTCCTTGTATCATAGATTTGCACAGGAAAGAAAGTATTTCATATAGAATTCGAAGATTTTAGAGATAAGACAGAGTTTAGCTATAAGTCGTTAAATAGAAACATGGTTTTTAGAACCTTTTTAATGGTTGTGTGTAATAACGGCCATTTCCATTTTCCATAAAAATAAATAAATAGGGTGGCGCAATAGACCGAAGAACCTCGGGACTTATCGCATTTCTCACAACCATTGCCTTTATGAGGGAACGGAGGGAACCTACAATTTTCTGAAGGCTCCGAACGGCAAATTGAGAAAGCGCTTTTCTTGGCAATGAATTTACCAACGAAGGACTTTTCTCGGCCAAAGGCCAATTCCTCGCGAAAGGCGATGCAAGTGGAAAAACATTTTTTCCTTTGTTCGGATTCGAACCACTAACCTGTGGGCTAACAGACATGCTAACCATCAAGCCACGGCCACGGGTACCAAAGATCTGTAAATGCATTCACTTAAAAAATATCACCTCGTGAAAAATATAGGGCAAGACTGGTTGAGTTGGTATTGTCTTATTCAAGGAACATCAAGAGATCCTAGTTAACAAAGCAACAACAAAACATCATGACAAAATTCCGACATGATAAAGACCATAAAAGTAGAAGAGGCAAACCAATAAAAAGAAAACTAGGCCAACATAATGGCGACCACATCAAGATGAAGAAGACGGCGCTCAGCTTTGAACTATAACGGTGCAAAAAATTTTGATTAACTCAATGCAAGTTTGCTAAACAACTTAACATAGCCTACCACGATTTACAGAAAATTCTAGATTATACCTACTTAAAAAAAATGGTTCCTTTTAGAACAACAACTCACGAGTGGCCAATCAGGTAAGCTTTCTTGCTAAGTAGTGGGGGCAGTTCTCATTCCACACAGGGCAAAGTTGTTATCAGCTCTCGTAACTGAAAACAATAGAAGCTCGCTCGTGTACAAAATGATCCAAATTTATTAATCACTGTCCCGAAATCTCCTTAGAAACTAAGTGCCTTTCTTTTGAGCAAACGCAGGAAGTTTCCATTGTTGCACGCACAGTAATACTTTAAAGTCTTATCTGAATGACAGGCTTAAACAAAGCAAAAACTCTCTGATATCTGAAAGTTCTCCAACAAATCCCCCAAAACAAAGGATAATTCGAAAGCAGCAGTGATAAATCAGGCTAATTACTCAAATAAAAACACAAATTCACTTGGCCTATTCAAATAGAAGTCATCATCAAGGAAGGGATTATCGCCACCAAATCACTGCAAAGATCCGTCGTCTCCGTTGTTGTTATTGTCGGCGTCGGTCGTGTCGTTTATTTTAAGGTGCACTAACCATTTGTTCAGCTTCAACTTCAACCACCTCCAACCCCCAACCAGATGATCCATTGTCATCATCATCCTTATCCCTATTCCTATCCCTATCCCTATACCATCATCATCATCACAGTGTCAGCCTCTGCTTAGATAACTGCGTTTATTTATTGCCTCCTTTTGTGGTGAGAAAATTCGAATGTCTCTTTTGTTTACTCTCAACAATCCATTAAAGTTTGCCATTCAGTCTTTGCAAAATAAAAAGAATAACACAGAAAAAAAAAGAATTCTATTTCTTTTTAGCCAGACAATAAACGAAATCTCTTTGTTTAGTTTCTCAAGACATATAGAAGGACAATCACATTATTTTTAAGCAGCAATAATCTTTGTCTGCGATAAGACTCCTGTCCCGGTGCGTATAGTGGTGGTGCTTGTGCCTGGGGATGACAGTGGTGGTGGTGGTTATGGTCAGAGAGCAGAATTGTCATTTTTCTTCCGTTGAACCTGGCTGTTGCTGCTGCTGCTGCTACTGCCGCTGCATGGAGTGTCTTAAGAACCAGAGATAGATATTCCCATGGGGTGTGATGATATAAATTTTTGGGATGAAATAAAAGCAATTCCCTCGCCAAGGGACGACATCCTATTTGTTGACAATGACCCAAATGGCCTTAATTAAAAATAGAATGAACAACAGTTGAGAAAAAAAGGAGGAAAATATTTTTTTTTTTACCTGGGGTCGAGGAGAGTTTATTTTTTTTAGCTGGGAACTGAAATGGGCCTGCTTTTGTTAGTTTTTTTTTCTACCAAAAATGTAAACAAAGAGATCCTTTCCAAAGGGCGCAGCTATTCTAAAGGAATGTGTGAGATCCGTACGGTCCATCCTTCGAAGAGGGAAGTTTTATCAGGCAGCAACACACACAAGAGCATAGAAAAGGCACATCAAGGCTCATCCCCAAGTCCCTTGTTAATGGGCGTAATTAACTTTGCATGAGGATTAGGGTAGCACTCAAGTGGCAGGACATGGAATTCATCCTAGTTTTGCTCTGTATTTTGATTACACTTCCTTTTGGAATATAATAAGCTTTGTAAAGAAGTGATGATGATAGCCCAACCTAACCAGGCCAGGCCGAGCTCATTCTTTGAAGAATTTAAATATTAAATAAGTTATAATGACTTAGTTTTTGGTGTTGCTGGGACACAATTTGTTATGTGTGTGTGTTCGCAAGGATGGACCCAAATCCACCTACTCTTATACTCTCCCCCAATCTGCGTGTGCAGCATCGTCGTGTACTCGTGTTTGTTTGACCTTTTTCAGGGTGGATTATTTGTTATATGGCCTAGTGTCCTACTTATGGTGGTGGATGGATGGTGCAAGTTGTAGGACACCCTGCGGATTTCCTCTGACAAGCTTAGCACACTACTTACACCGTTAACTTTTTGGGTTGAATGGAACTATGTAGTTTTCTGATGTTGGGGATTCCCAGCTACATGAGTCTTTAACAACTGGAAGATAACAATTACTTTGTTAATGTTTGCTTAGGAACTCAAAATTATTCTTTTTCCTCGAAAGTTTGAATGGGTATGGGGAAAAATAAAAGAGATACAAACACAAGAGTGTTTTCAACTCCATCTTCAGAGACTAACAAGTTTTGTACGAGTTGCCGGAAACAGCAACGTAGAGCGTACCTAGGACGTGTGAGTTACTCAAAGAGTTCACCAGAGGACAGTAACTAGAAAAATCATCAAGCTTTATGCTTTAAATTATCATAGAGTTCGTATTTTATCAGGGGCACTCTTAACCATTAAGGCTTATACCAACAAAAGGCATAATAAAGCAGACGTGAAGATAATGAGTGACATCTTCTGTTGAATACAGGCCAAGTATGGAAGTTGTTATTTGTTTTCCAAGTACAGAGTGCTCCATGTACATTACAGTTTTTGAGTTTTAGAACCTTTTAGGCCCAGAGTATGGTTCTTTAAGGACATTTGGGGAAAAGCAACTGGAAATGTCAGGTTAGCTCAATCTCTCTCTTTCCTTTAACGTCAATTTTCATTTCGTTTGCCTTACTTACATCGCAGTTTTGTAACAAAAAACGGACGAGTCTTGTAACTTTAAATTTTTTCTATACGACCGCTGAAGTGCTAAGTCGCTTCTGAAAAGTTTTTTTCTTTTTATGACAAGCCTAAAATATTATATTGAATCGCATTTGCAGTACATAATTCTATATGCTGTCATTTGGGACTGAAAAGTTATGTGCCTCACTTTCAGTTGCTAAACAGTTTCTCCAGAGTTGCTTTGCTTCGATGACACTTAAATTATACAGTCCAGTAACTTCGACGTATTACAACTTCAAAGTGAGTAAAAATGGTCTTATTTAAACACGTCTTCGAAAACAGAATTGAAACTCATGTGAAACTAAGTGAAACTGCACCATAGCGACTTCATAGTATCTGAAAAGTGATAACTAATTGAGTGAAACAATAAATTTATCGCATATTTACAGCAACAACTTTTGTTTAACTGCCAAATGATGGGATATTTTTTTTTTCTTTCGCATGTGGTTCCCTTTTAGTCACAAAACGGTCGCAAAATGGTTTCAATTGATGAAGCAACTGAACCTTAACATGTGTCTAACTTGCCTCTAGAAGATAACCAGAACTGTTATGATTTATATTTCTTCAGAGACGATTTCTGAACATCGTTGGAAACTCTGTTGTTACTGCTTGCAAACCGAATCGGTTTCCAAAGAGTTTCCTTTAAGTTTTCTAAAGATAAAGTTGGTTGCAGTTAATTGTCTTCTACAATAAATGATTAAAATTTTATTTTTTACAACAGAAATGATATGTTAAATGTTATTTCAATGAGGTTACTAGTCTATGGTCATACTAAGAACACAAATACACCAAAAGAGACGAAGCAAATAAGCTCCGATTTTCCTGAGTTAATTTTGATTCTTCGTAGTTTGCTGAGCTCGAAGAGCTTCCTTAAGCGGTCTTTAACTCTCCGAGCTGCGATCACCGACAGTAAGTGCACGCAGGTTAAGGAATCATCCGCAAAGAGAAGGTTGATGGCGTTTACTGGTTGAGGTTAGTTCGAGGTTAAGATAAATAAATAAAATAAAAAGAGTGGCAAGAGCACCAGGGCCTAGCGTATTTCTCACAACTATGACTTTTGAGGAAATGGTGAGGAGGACCTACAATTTTCTGACGGTTCTAACGACTAATCGAGAAAACACAATGAATTTACTAACGGAAGACTTGCCAATTCCTCGCGAAAGTCGATAGGTTAGGTTAGGTTAAAAATGTCTGTCAGGAAAACAACTGACACACTAAGAGCAATATTAGGCTCATTGTGATACCATAAGAATTAAGCGTGGAAGTACCAAACGTAGATGGAAGTTAACAAAACCATTTGGAGCTTTTGATAAAGCGAAAGAGATGCAATATATCTGTGTTCGCCAGATCGTTTAGATCATCAGGGAAATATTTTCCTAGATGCCGTTTTCTTTTAAAGGAGAGTGCAGGACATGAGCAGAGGAGGTGTGGAATAGTCTCTTCCTCCTCCTCATCTAAGCAACTTCTGCAAATGTCATTAGAGGGAACGCGGAGTCTTATGGCGTGTCTTCCTATCAGACAATATCCGGTGATGACATTGATTACTGAGCTAATGTGCAATCTGGTTATGGATAACAAATGTCTTGTGCGTTTTGGATCTAGTCCTGGCCATATCCATTTTGTTGCCACACACGTGGTGATATTGTTCCACCTATGATTTGTTCTATCCATTGCCTCTTGCTTTAGCATAAGTTTACATGTAGCGATTGGTATACCAATATTCAACCTGCTGGTTGAGATCGGTAAAACGGTTCCTTTTCTGGCGAGTTCATCGGCTTTGCAGTTACCCAAGATATCTCTGTCCCCCGGCACCCAAATAAGGTGAATATTGAACTGTTCAGCTATCTCCCTTAGAGATAGGCGACAGTTAAGGGCGGTAACTGAGTTCGTAGAAACAGCGCCGAGTGTTCTGAGGGCTGCTTGACTGTCTGAGGAAATCTGGATATTCGCTGAGGATATCACGTTTTCTTTTAGCCATGATAGGAATTCTTTGATTGCCAGAATTTCCGCTAGGAAAACGCTACAATGGTTAGGGAGGCGGAATGAGAAGCTTACGTTAAGTTGGTTTGAGTACACCCCACAGCCTACCCCTTCTTCGGTTTTTGAACCGTCTGTATAGAAATGAATTGAATCATCTCTCAAAAATTCTTCGTCTTCCCAGGTCATTCTCGGTGGGATCGAGACTGAGGGTTGACCCTAGGTCACATTTTCCCTTTCATTTTACTAGTATATTTAGAGCGGTCTGCATCAGATCCGTAAGGACGTGAGCATGTTTGCCAGATACCGCAAAGGAGACGTCATCTGCATATACAATCACTTTGAATCCCTCAGCTTCTAAGTCAACTAGAAGTTCATTGACGACTAGATTCCATAGAAGAAGGGATAAAACTCACCCTTGCGGTGTTCCTCTACTGACAGATCTCTTTACAGAGAAGTTTCCTAGAGTAGAGTTGATTCTCCTGCTTTTTAGCATTAGATTTATCAACTCCACTATGGAACCATCTACTTTGAGCTTCGTCTGTGCCTCTGTAATTGCAGAGTTGCTGACGTTATTGAAGGCACCCTCTATGTCGAGGAAAGCGGCCAGAGTGAATTCTTTGTGATGGAGGGAGTATTCTATAGTACGAACCAAGGTGTGTAGGGCCGTTTCTACACATTTTCCTTACAGTAGGCAAAAGGCGATACCCTTAAAAAATATTTTTGACATTCACTCCCTGAACTAATAATCAGAATCTTAACCTTACCAAAGATAAGGGGGAAATTTAAAGATTGTCATTTGAAATGTAAAAAATATCAAAATACCTATTTGTAATGGTCCAACCGTTTCGTTCCCGGGACACCCAGCCTTAAGTACATTGTTTGGACCTTATTTGGAAAAGCTTTTAGAATGGTTTCTAGACCTGTGCCCCTGTTTTGTAACTATAGCCTCAATAAAAACATGCGATAAACGGTGGAAAATGGAACGAAATCCTACTAAATTCATAGAATTTCGTTCCATTTTCCACTGTTTATCGCCGAGGCGATATTAACAGAACAGGGGCACTGTATTTTTTTAATCAAGCGACCGACGTATATATACAAAGTGTTCGGTCACACTCTACTCTTTTATTAATTTTTTTGCGAGAGCCATTAAAGCCGAGTACTGAAAAAATAAGAACCAGTGGGCATGTAGGAAGTAAAAATTGGTACTTCAAGTAAAACACATCAGACATAAAAAGCATTAAAGCGGCTGAAAAATTGGAAGATTGCAATCAGGATATGGATTTTTTTTAACGAATTTTAGTGCATAAGTCTGTCGATGGAAAAACCCACCACCCTTCCTTTCGATCTTGATATGGAAGCAGCCAGTGCAGAACTGAAAAGTTTAGGAACAATTTTTAAGTGGGGATATACTCAAAGTTGGATGAGGAAGGGTTCGAGCAGGTAATGTATCTGCACTCCCACGCTAGTCGAAACGATTTCTTCCTAAGCACAATTTTTCGTAATTCGAGACTCAAAATAGATTCCAACGCTTCCATGCGTGCAGTTAACTTACAACAAAAGAGTTCGTTTATGCAGGAAAAACAGAAGCTTTCACTTTTCAGTCCCAAGGGGTTGGAATTGAGAATAAAAGTACCATACGCAACCTGAGAGCACCCCAACAATAGTTTATTACATTCTTTGACTGCCATTATAGATTACTTCGACCGTCTATCTATGATAGAGGTCTACACGAAAGACTGATTTACTTTCGCTGTACTGAAACTGCGTTCACCAAGCACGTGCCTTCTTTCACCAAGTTCACTGAAGCAAACGAATTTTGATTTGAATTTCTCTTTTTTTTTTTGTTGTCGTTGTTGTTTGTGTTTAATAAATCTCAAGAGTTCTTGAAGTGAAAACTGGGAACGGTCTTCTAGAATCTTCTAGTCTAGAGGGTCGAAAGAAATCATAATAATCAACATTTTATTTTATTAATAACGATAATTCAGTTCAACATACCATCCCATGTCATGCCATCCCGTCTTATGCCATTACCATCCCCCTACCCCCAATCCAATTACATAGCTCACCACCACAGAAAAAGGTGCACAGTGATTGTTTCCCGGTTAAATCTCCTGCCCATCAGTGCTAGTGCACCCCTAACCCCTACCTCAATTGCTCACTGTTTTGTAATGATGACTGAATCTCGGATGCTGCTATGCCAGAGACCAGAGAGATGCTAAAAGAGGGCGAAATGATGGCACAATAATAAGAATTTAATATTTCCATGGGACTTTCACGGCCAGCGCACTTCAGTACTTTCCGCTTTGTTTAGCAAGAAAGGTATAGGTAGGTAGGTAAGCCAAAGCCGAACCCGTCGCCGTTCGTCGGTTGCTCTACAATCTAACCTGGCCCCCATTTTACCATTTTTGCCTGTGTTCATTTGGAAAATATAATTTCAAAAATTCTCTTTGTTTACGGAAAATATTTTACAGGTAGATTGGTACATTGATATCCGGCTGCCAACTGTAAAAGTATTTGCTTGCTATGTATACAGGCTCGACGTGCGCTCTTCAAAGGATTTGAGCTGTTTTTTTTCGTTTGTTTTGTTGTTTGGCGCTTGGCTAAATGAGGTACGCGAGTTTTAGAAAGTCGAGTTTGAGTGTAGAAGAATTTTGTTTGTTCCTCTTGTTAGCGCAGTGATGCTGGCCTTAATATAATTTTAATAATATTTATATATACTTTGCCTCGGAGCTAAATAATGAGATTGATATCTTTTTAAGTGTTTACAGTCGGAGTGTACTACTAACGCAAAGGGGAGGACCTATTCCCGCTTTGGCCGAATTCCTTGTAAAAGGTTTGCTTTCAAGTTGAGTGTGGTTTTATTAGAATGGCGTCAATGTCGTTGTAGTTTAACGGGTATTTAAATTCGGTGTTTTATTTAATGAACCATTTCACTTTCGCTTTTATCTGTTTAAGTGTCAATTTAAATAAGGCAACAACTTCCGGTTTGAATACAAACGAAACATGAACTAGGAACGACTTCGAACGGTAGTACTAATGAATTCGACTTCTCCTTCTTCCTTAACGGCGCTATGAACAATGTAGTCTTAAAGGACTCACAGAACTCTCACTTGTCTGTGGTTTAAATAGTGAAATCGCAAAAAGTGGAAGACATCTTTTTATTGTGGTTTATTCACTAGCTTATGGTTCACACTAAGTTAAATCAGTCAAAAGACTGGGTTGAGCTCAATAGAGAATACCACGAACCAGTCTACTGTGAAAGGAAGCAGAGTACAGGCATTGACGTTTGGTGCACCAATTACAAGAAAGAAGAACATTCTGCCTGCTTCAAAGGATGCCCAGCACTTAAGGAAAGGCAGGCGGAGAAGTACAACGGGAAAGCACATCAGGAATTCGTCGTGAAATCAGCATGTGTTGTTAACCGCCCAAGGATGAGTTACACTGCAATAGACAGCGTCCAGGCACCGAAACTAAAAATTGGCAACAAAAAAAGCAAACAGCCGCAACAGACATATATTATCACCGAAGACAATCCCTGCAAAGACTCCCCCACTCAACTCATCACGACCACAACTATCTTCCCCAACAATGAGCCTCAACAGTAAAGTCGAACTCGTCTTTGGAAACAACTGAGCGAAGAAGAAAAATCCGTGGCTTTGGACACTTTCATATTCAAAATATGCAATTGAAGAAGATCCGGACACTGACGTACATGGGGGGTGACTTCAACGCTCGACATTTGTATTGGCTCGACAATGCATGCAATATGGAAGGAATCGCCATTGCTAGTTGGCTAGACGATAAACTTCGTGTCAAGCCCGCCTTCTTACCCCGCACTTCTTAATGATGTAGAAACAACCATCCAGCAGATGGAAGGACGTGCAGTCGAAGAAACGATTGTTGACGAAAGAAACCCTTCATGTGATCCCAGTGAAGGCACCATTTTCACAAATCCAGAAGACATACTGGAATTGATCCAAAGTGGGAGCCCCAAATAGTCAGTTGTACCGGACAAAATCTCAAAATTTGCTCTGAAGATACTTCCTCAGACAGTGATGATCTTTCTGGCCATTGTTAACTGCCACTGAAGATCGTTGCCCCCTTCCCAAAAACGGGAATCGAAACGTTGTGTTTGGTTACAGAGGCATATCACTACTCAGCAGCGTCAGCGAAATCCTGGAGGATCTGGTTCTTTGAAGGCTCAAAACATTCTGCAACAACAAACAACAGCATTATTCTGAATATGCAGTTCGGATTTCGGGAGAAGTACGTCATCCACTCCTGGAGCTGCAAGGGGACGTTATATGGAAGCTCAGTAGCGACCGAACAACAATTGGATGTTCGCGTTCGATAGTGTATGGATGAACGGAATTATCCATGTACTAGGTTAGGTTAGGTGGAAGTGGCTGTCAGTCAATGAGTACATTGCCTAACACACTTAGGCCGCAAGGGCTCATTGTGATACCACAGAGATCAGCAAGTTAATCACCTACTGATCTCAGAAACCCGATGTAAGATTAACGAGTTAATCACTTATTAATCTTCCATTACGGTACTAGCCGGTTAATCACCTGCTAGTCGAACCACGTGGAACTTTTAATGTATTTTGAAAGACTTTTAGGGTCTATGTACGCTAGGTCGCTAGTATCATCGAAGAAGAATTCACCGAGATGAGCCTTCCTCCTATGAAGCAGTGCAGGGCATGAGCAAAGAAGGTGTTGATCCATGGACTAACTATTTCACGCTGTCCAGGCACATTAATAAAAATTTAAGTTAATTTTCTTCATTTCAGAATTCAGATCCTTCTATACGTGTAAGTAGACAGCACTATGTCATCAACCAGATCCGAGCAAGGGTTGCTCAAGGATCGAAGCTAGAGCCTCAACAGAAAACGCCAGCAACCTTCTCTTTGGAGAAGTTTTCTTGTCCTACGCGCACACTGTGTGATCGCAGCTCGTAGGATTGTAGACCACATAAGGAAGCTCTTCTAATTCTACAAACGATGCAGAATCAAAATTAACTCAGGAAAGTCCGAGTTTATTTGCATACGAAGACCCACACAAGGGCGGACACGATCGAGATCTGTCATAAACTACCACAGCATCTGCTTCAACCTTTCTGATGTGCATTTAGTAAAATAGGAGAAGATTTAGCAGAAGACTCCGTAGCGCGTTCATTTTGAACACAGGGGAGATGGGATACAGAATTTGGTATCAGAGCATTCCACAGTAGTGTGACTAAAATATGAATCTCTGTATACGACCGAAGTTGTCCCGAAGATGAAACTGATAAGAATTCCTAGCGAGGCGGGTGCTGCGGCTAAATTGCTTCAGAGCATGAATGCAACTCACTATTGCACTAGAGCACAACACAGCGAGAGACAGATAACGTTTTGATGATGTTCAAGAGAATCAATCGGTCCTAGAATTAAACTGTCACCTGAAGAATTATACTCTAGATACTGCCCTTGGACAGGCTCATAAATTCCGAATCTACTGATGAAATGGGAGAAGGCAATTTGGCAAACTTGCCCAGATAATCCGATTAGACCTTCTTCATCATCTAGGGCGTCTGGTTACTTATTCCAGACGTTACCAACACACGAAGAACTTAGCTATCAAATTTAACGCGGGGGTAAGACTAGATTCCCAGACTTTGCGATGCTTGCTTTCAAAGGCTGCGGTAAGCTCAGTTTGTCCAAGGTATTCTCGACGAAGCACCAGAAGTCGAAATAAAGATTCAACCAAATGTTTGCCAACTCGTGTGTTGCTAAAGGTGCATGCAAAGGTATTCGTTGTTTTGAGTACGTGGTAATTTTGGGTTTCTGATAGCGTTGGTTCCTTATCTACAGGGTGATTCGCATAAGGTGTGACAAAAAGATAGGGTGTGTAGGTTGGACCTAGACAAGCAAAAAATCGTATGGGAGGGGGGGGTCCATTTTCCCCCGTTTAGGCGGGAGGGGCAATTTAAGAAAAAAGTCACTAAAAATTGGAAAAAAATTATTTAAAAATAACGGTAGTACCTACAGAGTCTTATTATAGCATTTTGAAAAGCCAAAAACTTAAACATTAATTTAAATTTAAAATTAAGTTGTTCAAGTAAATAGTTTTTGAAATATTAATTTTCAAAGTCAAAATTTTGAAAAAAAAACATAATTTTTTTTCTTAAAACCACTTTTCTTCCAAATTTTACGTTTTTAAGTAGTATTTTTTTGGCTTATTTTCAATGCTCTTATTTATTTTTGATCAAATACAAGAAACCGGATGCCAAAATAACTTGTAGTTTTTGAGAAAACCAAAAATTACAAAAACGACTTTTGTCAAAATTTTTTTTTTTTAAGTTTTTTTTTTCGTTATTGGATTCTTAAGTGAACTTACGAAATAAAGGATGGATTTTCTCTTTACTTTTTTTATTGAGAGTTCACTTAAAAGTCCAATAACGAAAAAAAAAATTTAAAAAAAAAAAAAATTTGACGAAAGTCGTTTTTGTAGTTTTTGGTTTTCTCAAAAACTACAGGTTATTTTGACATCCGGTTTTTTGTGTTTGATCAAAAATAAATAAAAGCATTGAAAATAAGCTAGAAAAATACTACTTAATAACGTAAAATTTGGAAGAAAAGTGGTTTTAAGAAAAAAAATTATGTTTTTTTTCAAAATTTTGACTTTGAAAATTAATATTTCAAAAACTATTTACTTGAACAACTTAGTTTTAAATTTAAATTAATGTTTAAGTTTTTAGCTTTTCAAAATGCTATAGTTAGTCTCTGTAGGTACTACCGTTATTTTTAAATAATTTTTTTCCAATTTTTAGTGACTTTTTTCTTAAATTGCCCCTCCCGCCTAAACGGGGGAAAATGGACCCCCCCTTCCAATACGATTTTTTGCTTGTCTAGGTCCAACCTACACACCCTATCTTTTTGTCACACCTTATGCGAATCACCCTGTATATATATCGCTTGAATTTTGTTGAATAAAATATCCGTATTGTAACGCTTCGTTACAACTCGGTCCTTATCAAAGCGCTGTTATCCGAAAATCGTACTCTTCTTTCCCCTACTGCCCCAGGCCTAGTAAATAAATAAATAAATAAATATGGTGGCGCACCAAAGCGAGAAGCCCTAGGGCCTAGTGTGTCTCTCACAACAATGCCCTTTGAAGGAATGGTCCCTCCCTAAGATTTTTCTACCGTTTTCGAAAGTCCAATCGGGAAAGTGCTTTTCATGGCAGTGAATTTACCTACTAAAGGTAAAAATCAGGACATCGATCTTTTTCAATGTTTTCAACTAAATCCCAGATTCGCAAAAGGCTGAAAAGATGTCAAAAGAATCAGAAGCTTCGGTGGGGCCAAACTGTTTAAGTTTCAGTAAATCTGAATACGCTAAGCGCTTTGTATTTTTTTTTCTCCCAATCTCTTCTAACCTTAGATCGAGTCGAAAAGTTCAGAAACTGTCAAATTTATCTTAGAACTTGAGAGACGTATAACGTCAAAAAAGGTGATGACATGCCGCAAGACACATGGACACTATACATAGACAAAGGTAGGTACCTACTGAATACTGATTGTCTACGAATCACCTTGCAACTTGAAACCGCCCTTTTACACTTTCAAACCTAGGCAATTTCATGGCGTATAGAAGCACTACCACAAAAACTCAATGGCCTTTTCGAAAAGATAGGTTAAAGATTCTCTTCAAGTTCCATGAAACACTTAATTGGTTCGTGGTGTTGTAACAAAAGCTTCGGTAATCAGGCGCAACTCACACAGATAAAAGAGTTGTTCGAACCCGTATTTACCTGGCTACCAGGCTAATAGATAATCCTTAACCCTCTTAACCCCATAATCGTCTCACCGTTTCGAACCAAACTATGAATTAAGGAAATTAATTTTCATTACCCAGTATCGAATTTCAATTTGCCTTCGTTCCGGAAAACACTGGATCTCCACCTGGCTAACAACTGCGTATATCCAACGTAACCAATGGCGAGATTCGCCCTGTCTCATCATCTTAAAGATGAAAGCTATAAAATCCTCGATAGAAGCGTCTGTATTAATGATGCCACTAAACGCATCCAAAAAAAATTATATTCCATCTCAACCAAAAAGGAACGAGTATAAGTTTATCCCGGCAGCTCAAACATAAATTTGTTTTCTTAATTAAGTTTTCCAAACTCAATATTACCGAAAAGATAAACAATCAGTAGCTGTGTGTTCCCTCCCAGGAATTAATTTGGAATTCACCGATGCATTCCTCTCTTTTCGGTTTGTTGTTGTTGTTTTTTTTTGTGTAGTTTAGTTTTGTAAGTGGAAAAAAAGAAAAATATTTCGAATTCACCTTTTGAACACAAGAAGCAGGAGGAGCAGGCATTACCTACTTCAAAAATGTTGAGGAAAGAGTAAAAGGCGACCAAAAATAGAACCCTCCTCGTTTCTTTGAACGAGTCATCATCTCATTCGCACTGATATACCCCGATCGATACACACACCTAAAGTATGGTTGACGTTTCGTTAACCACATTGCCATTCGATTGCCTTATCCCTTTGGGTATTGTTTATTTGAACAACAAAACGATTCCGGTATTGGAATGCCATACACTAAATCCTTTTCTATTCATTCTTCACGAAAATGACAATCGGGTGGGGCGAGAAATGAGAAATGAAACAAGGAAAAAAAAAAATGTTGAAGAAGGGAAACCACCGGAAAATCATCGTGTTGTTCAGGAGATTGTTTACTTTGAAGCGCACCACACAACCATCATCACCGCATTCACCGGTGATGGTCTTTACCTCACTTGAGTCATAGACGAACTCAAAGCCCCTTCCATTGTATAGATAATCAATCTATCGATTTATTGAAGGATAACCTAAACAATTCCCCCCCACAAGAACGAGGTATCCTTTGATAATAATCATCACAACAACAAAACCAATAACATGATGCCGTAAAGCATAAGACAATAATTATACACCGATTTAAGGAAGATTCATGCCATAACCCATAACCTATAAGACAAGAGCTATAACTGTTGACGTTTAATTAGTGTGGTGCTAACTTTGTCAGAGAGTGAGACGACTCTGAGGAACAAGGAGGGCGAAACGATCTTGAATCAACAATAACGTCAAAGCCGATCCTCAATAAATCGTCGATCATCGATCGTTTATCAGTTTAATGTCCTCATTGGTTAAACGGCATCGGCATCCGTATCTGGATCTGGTTTTATGAAGAGTAATTATTTTCGTTGCCACGATCGGACGCAGATGAGATTCCCCCTCTTTTTTTCATGGACGCATGCACTCGTAGGTGATCTGCATCAGATCATCATCAGCCTTTATGTCAGCCATGGTTTTATTGAGCGGTGGCGAATCCATAATTAACTATTATAACTTGACATCTTGCTTACGATTGTATATCACAGAGTAATGAGTTGAAGTTTTGATTTTTGTTTGTATTGTGGATTGCGCGGTGCATGGAAGATCATTAATTTGAATCAATGGCTTTCGCTTTTGTGATTTTACCACTTGATGCAGAACAGACAGCATAGACACGAGTCGCCATGGCCAGACAGGGGGTAACACACTCGTAGTTGAACCAAAGTGCGTCATGGGTTTTATGATGGACTGGCAGTCATTTCAATTGAGAATCAAAATTGTTGTTTATTTTTTTTATTTGAAATTCCAAAATTAAACGAACTTTGAAGAAGAAAATGTTTTTTTAAGTTAAACAAGTTGATTTGTTTGGAGCCTATGGGTAGCTCCTTGGCATGGAGGGGGTAGGTGGTTTTTTGTTTTGATTAGGAAACATTTAATTTTAATTCACTGGGAAGCCTTAACAGTGGAATTAAGACTTTTTTAACACTTAAGCTAGTGATTTTCTTCTCTTTTTCATTGGACGATGCTATGGGCATTGAGATCTCATCTTATCCTGATGTCTGCTTCACGTTAATGATCTACTGGAAAGGTAGGTACGCCGCGACGCACCGGTTTGACCCCAGAACGAGTGGGAAATCACTTCGATTTGGTATTATTATATGTCAACGTTTACTAGTGAAGTCGTAATCGCTTGTGCGAGGAGAATTTTTGCGATCATGATCGGAACTTTGTATCTGATTGTTGTTCTTTGGGGTTCTCCCAAATTCCTCTTTAACTACGTATTTGTAAAAAATCTATTTTGTTTGAACTTGAAAAATCAATAAATTGTTGAAGGAAATGGGGAGTACAACTTTCATTTATCAGGACCGCTTGTAACTTCTCGAATATATTCTTGTTCATAAAATATTATAAAGTCGAAAAGACTTACCATCACCTCTGTGATGAACTTCAAAGCTTACCTGAAAAGAAAAATAAACGAGAAAAATAAAACTAGTACGAGTTTTTGGGTAGCATCGTAACTTTTATAAGTTTTAACAAAACCTTATAGGTATGCTAGTTACTAAGGAAAGGGAAGAATAATATAAAAAACTATCGAATCAAGCCACACTCAATCGTGGGGAAAGCCCACGTTATCGAGTAACTCGTGACGGAATTATGTAAGTTCGTTCATACCGTTGACGTTATAGAAAATTCTAGAATTTTGCGTTCTCTTATTATTAGTACCTAATTGAAAGTAATTTCATTCTTACTGATTATTGCTAAATTGAGAATATAAGAAATTATGTTTCTATTTTTCTTGTATTTATCACGAAAGAAGATTATACCTATATATTCTAGTCAAAGTAATTTTATTAATAACTTGAGTGGTTGGGCGTGTACTAATCGCGGAGGACTTGGTTGGTGTCAACTTGGCGTCATCAAGAGGTTGCAAACACGCCAATTGTGCATAGTTTATCTCCTACCGGTACCCACTGGGTATTGATCTCGTCTATCCGGAGAGGGCCAGAAAACCTATTAAGTACAAGTATTCACTGGAACGAAGAAGAATGGAACAACAGTATGATGGTCTGCAACCAATAATTTACTGTCCGAATCTGAGTGCCAGAGTTTATCGAGGATGTGATGCCGATGAATTTGACTCACAGAACCACTACAGCAGTCAAGAATAGAAAACCTTTAATGAGCTACTCCGACATCTTTAGTTTATACGTCTATCATGACTTTCTGATGGTGGGACCAATGTTGAAATGGAAATGGTTACGGATGAACTCCTGACAAGCCAACGTCAGCTCTCAGCAGAGTACTTTATTATCCTGCTTATGTTACCAAGAGAACGCCGAAAGAACCCAACCACGTAAGAAATAATTTATCCTGAAACAACCAAAAGCCTCGGATAACAATAATGATTTCACCTTTGACGACACAAGCAAACGAAAAAAAGGATAAAAGCTTTCGGATCTGCACATGATGAGTCGTAAGATTCCTTAACAAACTACTTGCAGCCGGAGGCCCTAAATTGCTACAGAAGAGACATAACCGCCAGTCTTAAAGTGCGAAGATGAACTGCGAAGTCTACTACGGTGACTGCAACAGATAAAAAAACGCTTATTTGAGTGCGGATTTGTCGTTAGAGGAAGACCTAGAGATATAGCCTTGTCTATAGCGATTTCAACACAACACTTAGGAAGGAGGACACCTTTGAAAATACAATCGGTATGACAAAATCTTGTTTTTGTAAACACACGCTTTCCGCATCTCAAAAATCATAAAGTCATGGTTATTCGCAGACCAATCAGTCATTAACTTATTGCGATCAACGCAATAAACTCTTGCAGTGTTCAGGATGTCCGAACTTTCCGAGGGGCCATCTTTGACCCGGACCACAAAGGCTATACTATGATGTAGCCAAGGTACAAAAGAAAATATCGTGTTCAGGACTCGAGTAAATTAACGCCGAGAAACTATTTGACGTCGGAAAGCTCCAATCGCAAGACAAATTCCTTTTTCAATTAAGTTTCCCTCTAATTATCCTTGAATCTTATACTGCCAGCATTCAACATTTAAGACCAGTGCACTCTCCTGAGTAAGTCTTAAAATGTTTTTCAATAGGAGGTTAGAGATGTCACCCAGTTCGTCGAAGAAGTATTCTTCGAGTGCTTTTTTCCTAGTGGGGGCCAAGCTAGGACACTCTTAGATGAAGTCGAACGATCCCTCCTATGCCCCTTCGTCTTAGCATCCTCTACATAAGTCGGATGTGCTAATGCCATTCTCATCATGTGGGTACCCAATGAGTTGTGCCCCGTCAGAATTCCAGTCAACAGAGAGAGTCGAGGCCTGCTAAGCTGCAGCCAGAATTCTGTTTTTTTCTTGGAAATATTTGGCCATGGATTTCTGGAAGCTTGGCATGTTTCTAAAGATGACCATCTGTCGTTGGCGGTTTTTAGAATATTGTGTTTGGTTTTGTTTTTTCTTCTTCTAGTGTCTTTAGAACTAAGGTGTTCATTGCGCTGGATTCGAGTGCTGACCATTTTAGCCCGCTTATCCCCTTTTGATGCCGGGTACTTCCACTACACCTTCTGAGTTCATTTTATCGTGATGATCGTGACGTTTAAAGCCTGGAAGTATGTATATTCGAGGAAAATATTCGTTAAAAAGGGAAAATCCCACCACAGTATTGTCTCCATGCATGACTTTTACGTCATCGATAAGAAGCTGAACTTGATCATAAGCAATGAACTTCGGCGAATAAATCCCTAAGCAGTTTCTTTTAGGAGCTATGTCAAGATGTCTGCTTATTAACTCAAGCTATTTTGTGGTATTTTCTCAAAAGTTTGTTTTGCATCACCAAATGGGGAAGCCCGCTTATCATACGTATCGAGTAATGAGGCCTTTTTAATACTGTGGATAATTAAAGCCGCGAATAGGACATATTTGATGAATGGAATGTCAGAAGTCGTTCCACATGGATACTCAAAGCAGCCGCTTTCTATTTGCATGTATATCCCTTATTTTCTAAGAGTTCAATTCGACCAACGCTTTCTGTTGTACGAACGCTTAGAAAATCAAAATAAAAAAACTGAGATTCTTTCTTTTATTAAAACTTTTTGAAACCTCTTTGAGATTTTTGAGTCGAAGAAGCGAAGTTTTACTAACCGAAAAATATCTGGCATTAGTTTAACTATGCGGCTAACTTATTCAACATCCCTCATAACTGACCCAGAACCTCTTAAATGGCCTATCCAAAGATAGCCTATCAAGTTTGTTCGGCCCACAATGGTTTCAAGAGGAAGCACTTAAGGGAATATAATGTGTCAAACACTACTTAACACACATACCCCGATTCATAATAAACATGCAAATCATTTATCATAAAACTGATACAAGGATGAAACATAAAATCATTTGGTCCTCTACAATCTCGGCTTAAACGAACCTACTCGAGTTATTTCCTTTTATTTTTCTTAAATAATTTTTATGACTTTCACTATTTACATTGGGTTACGTATCTCTATACCACAGAATGCGGTCCCCATTATCTTTTCTTTATTTTTCAGTGACATAAACAAATTTTCTCACAGTGGCACCACACCACACACACGAGAAAGGGCGGTCATGGTCACATATTAAAATTTTATTGATGACGGACGTATAACGAAGATTGGGAAACACTTGACTGAGTAAGATAACCAACCCAAGCAAATGGATGAGTACAAAAAAAAAAAAAATGTAAACAAAGCTGCATACCACTTGAAGGGAAATGTCATCCTCTGAAATGAAGAGACATGATAAGCGAGCAAAGATCGAATTAGTTCAGTTTAGAGTTGTATCTAAAAGAATACAAAAGTAAGTCAGAGATGGAACTTCTTTTGAACCTTGCAAAATAATGAGCGATTCGCTTTACACGAGCTACCATACCTAGTGAATTGAGGACTTAAAAGCACGCGACAGGTTTCATAAAAAATTCAATTCAATTCAATTCAATTCAGTTTATTATAGCACAATTTTAAGATTTATATCTTGTTTATAATTTGCTTAACAATAGGAGTTTATAACAATGGTATTAAAACAAAAATAATTTTACTAGGTTAGATTAAATAAACAAATTAATTATATTATTAATATAAAAAAACAAAAGAAAAAAAAATATATAACTTCAGAAAACAATTTTGAGTGATATATTTGAGAAAAAAAAGAGAAGAAAAGAAAGAAAAGAAAAGGCAAGTAGCAAACCATACAAAGATAGAAGGAATGTAAAACAACATTACACTGAAACTAAGGCAATGTTCTATAGTACGAGTACAATTTTTTTTTTTTAAGTTTCAATGCCATTTGTGCTTCCGCACATTTCGTGGTAAAGAGTTTTACAGACGTGAACCATTAACAAAAAATTGGCGACCAGAGTTAAGGCAAGAAAAACGCGGAATAATCATTTGATTAGTTCTAATAGACGACGAGTGTAATATTTTTTCATGAAGGTAGAAACTATTATTTTAAAGAGCAAAGTTAAAGTTCTCGCTTTTAAGAGGTTTTCAAAAGACATTTCATAGATACGTTTAGCATAAGGCGAAATATGATCATATCTCCTTAAAACAAAAACATAACGAACTACACAATTAAGGGCTACATTAATTTTTCTTCGGTTAGTAGAAGCTGTCTAAACGGCCAAAGATCTCACATCCATGCATTAATATAGGAACAATTAAGGCTACGTTTATGACCGAGCGTAATCGCAACGCGCGATGCGATGAGAATCGCTCCATCGCTTGTCACATTTTCGCTATGTTTATCGCGGGCGATTGAGTGTTTATAGTAGCGCGTAATCGCAAGCGATTGAAAGTTAACAACACAACTCAACATTTTTTTTATTCACGTTGGAGCAGTTGAGAAAGCAATATGCGTGCATTAACTCGCAAAATTTTATTGTTAGAGAACAGCTATTTGTTGCGCAAAAAATATTTAAAAAATATAAATAAAACAAAAAATTTTCAAGTGCACCCAATCGCCACAGAACGAAAATATTATAATGAATTCCATCATTTACACGTACGCCTTTTACAATTTCCTGAAAAATTTTTAAAGAGTACTATCGCATGAGCAAGGAAACTTTTGAGTACATCTTAAAAGAAATATCGTCAATGATTGAAAAAAAGAACCAGAAATCAGAAAACACCAATAAATATCGCTGGTTTCGCTCAAATGAATCAAAATATTTTGATTGCAAATTTTCGTCGCTTTTATCGCTTGTAATCGCTCAATTCGCTTTTCGCTAAATCGCTGTGTCGTGAACACCACCATATGCAACCATATGCAATATAATTTATCGCTAGTAGCGATTCTCATCGCATCGCGCGTTGCGATTACGCTCGGTCATAAACGTAGCCTAAGGTTTTTGCTTACATTTTCCTGATATTAAGAGGAGTGAATTTCCTAGAAGGCAAGCGAAGCTCACCATAAGCTTTTCCTACGATTTGACTAATATGGTTGTTCCAATTTAATGTCCTGTTGAAACAAACACCAAGATTTTTTTTCTGTTTCCACAAATTCTACTTAGACACTATTAATTTCAATAGCAGGAGAGTAAGACACATCAAGCCGCGTTTTCGAAATGATCAAACATTTTGTTGAGAGCTAAGCCACACCCAGTAGACCATTGATTTATGCTTTTAAGATCTTCATTAATCTTGGAAGTTCAGTCTTCAATGATTTTAAGCGGACAGCTTCTTATTAGTTGAACATCATCAACAAACATGTGGTACTTACAATAACGAATAACACTAGGAAACTCGTTGACATATAATGAAAAATGGGTAGGACCCAATATTGAGCCTTGGGACACGCGCTGGAAGACAGAGGTAAGAACTTTGATAAGCGTCCACTAATAGAAACAGCTTGTTTCCTTTCAGTTAGATAATGACGAAATAAGTTTAGTAGCATCAAGGGAGAAGTTATACACTTGTCAAAAGCTTTCGAATAGTCTAGTAAAGTCAAAAAGGTTTCATGATTATCATCCAGGGCATTCCAGGTATGTTCAATGACATCAATGAGGGCAGTTGTCGCCCTATGGCCTTGCTTATAATTTGATAGCCTAGGTACTTGTTAAAAAAGTGTTTAACTGCCTTTGTATGATTTTTTCAAGGATTTTAGAAAGGAAAAGGAGGATTGAAATGGAGTGGAATTGGGAATTGGAGCTAGTTTTAGGAATGGGTATTACTTTGGAGAATTTCCAATGGGAAGGAAAAGTACCTTTTGTTAAAATTGTGTTGCACGTGTGTGTTATGTATAGAAGAGTTATAGCTTCCAGCAATTTTCGATAGGTTTTTCCACAGTTTACGTCCACTTAAAGGCGTTCTAAGACGATTTTGGTACCACGTCCATTTTGCTGTACGAATAAATCTAACCGATAAATTACGGAGACGACGATATTCGACAAGGTCCTCAGGTAATCTAAAACGTTTCCATAGCTTGTATACGGAATTCCTAAGTTCTATTTTTTCACGTATTGAACCATGGACTTTCACCATATTTTACACGCAACGTTTTCAACGGAAAATGATTTTCGAAAATTCTACTTTAATTGATATCGTTTCCAACCGTTTCCAAAAAGTAAACTCTCGTCCAATCAACTTGTCTCATAAGTCAAATTCAAGTCTTGGACTTTCAATGAAAGAGAATAAAGTCAAACGAAAGGTGTATAAGATCGTGTTTTGAGAATCCCGAAGCTTGAAGTTGGTTAAAAAGAAATACCTTGTTGAGGTCGCTAACAAAAAACACGTCCAAGAGCGTAATAGCATTTTGCGAAAAATGAGTTGGGAGAGAGGTATTCACTGCTGTCATCACTCAAGATATCACTGTTATCACAAAGAATAATTTCTTCAAAACAAAAAGAGTTATCTTCAAGAAATGTGTGACGAAACGTCACACTTTGTACTTTCGCCGCCCCAGAGCTCAGCCATTAACACGCATACAACGGCTATGCTACAAACCATCGATAGGAGTACGATAAAAGAAAAAAATTCTGTGTGCATTTTTTTCCTTTTTTTCAGTTCACATCCACTTATCACCACAGAAATGATAAGTGGAGAGAAATCACGAGCTAACATTGGCTGTGGGAATACCACTCTGATCATTTGCGAAAGATTTCTTTTTTGCCGACTTGCACAGTCAATTTTTGATTCGTTTTCAATTGGCATTATATTGAGGATGGACCCAGGAGGCACATCCCAAATCTAAGGTCCATTAAATATCGAATCTACCGCCCCATTTGACTTTTTAGTGCGCCCCGAATATTGAACATTGTTTTTGAATTAATTGGCCTTATAAGTGTATATGGACCCAGGAGGAACATCACATTCATAAGGTCCATTAAACAGTAGCGACTTAAAAGAACCCCTAGCAGCACATTGTATTTTGGTTTAATTGGCCTTATATTGAGTATGGACCCAGGAGGCACATCTCAGTTCTAAGGTCAATTGAATATACCAAAATCTGCCGCCATATCGACTCTAGTAGTCTACCCCGTTCCGCTCCCGAAATATTTTGGTTTTATTTGGTTTTATATTGAGGATGGACCCAGGAGGCACACCTCAACTCTAAATCCATTAAAGATACCAAAACCGCCGTTCGTTTGACTTTAATAGTCAACCCTAGCTCCCGTGTCAATACAGAAACTAGTTCATTCAGCCTCACAACGTCAGGACCCAGTGGGCACTATGTGGTAAGGTCTATTAATAATAACTAATCTTTGTTTATCCCAAACTTTAGCAAATCGCGACCAAACGACCGACAGCCAGGTGCTACAGCAAAGGTTGCACCTAGTAAAGCTAGCATAAAGGCAATAACTGACCTCGCCGCAATACCGTCGTCCGCAAAGTCCTAAAAAGGTGAAAAATAAACAAGACCAGCCGGCTCTTCATTTCTACGTATTCAGTTTCTTTTTTTTTTTGTTATTAACGTAGCTAATGTAGAAAACCTCGGCCCTTCAGGCATAATAATTCAATTTCTATTTTTCGAGCAATTAACGTAGATGCAAAATTACATTGACGTAAAAAGAATATCATTGTAAACAATATTGTAAGTTCTCCGTTTTGAAATTTCAAGATTATATTAACGTAAAAAGAATACCATTGTAAAGAATACTGTAAGCTTTTCGTTTTGAATTAGGATAATAAAGAAAATCTCTAAGAAACATTTGCCGTGTCGGAGTTCTCCTTTATTACGCAAGTTGGACCGTCGCATCCCAAGTCTTCTGGCTTCCTTGGGAAATACCCTGGCCCGCTGAGTCCTACCCTAGCTGGGAAACCAAAGAAGCATCACAAATGCCATAAGTGAGGACCAATCTACATATCTGTTAGGCCTATAAATACCACCCAGAAGTAGGTGACCATTCGTGTTCATAATGTCTAGACAGAGATATTCAACTGGAGAACCTGGGGGTGAAATAAATTTAGTTTTAAATTTGATAGTCTCTTATATATGTAGATTGCTACCAGTGCGAATGGACCTATCGTTTCTAACCATTTTCAAAACCACGTATCTACACTAGATTATCAACAGTATTTTTACTAAACCATGTTTCACTAATACAGATTGCGTCATACTTCGAACCTTCGAAAATATCCGTGAACTCATCAATTTTTTTAAAAAAGGCTTTAAGCATTGAAGTGACAAACATGAAATCCTTGATAACGTGAGGTTAAAATATTAACCATGGCACGAGTTATGCTAATGTCATCACGACCAGTAGAATCGGCCTGATTAAAGTTTTAACTAGCCACACGAACTTGCTTATAACACAGAACATACAAATCACAAACAGGATAAAGTTATATTGCAGAAGAAAAGAGAGTTTATAAAGTGTATCATTACAAAAGAGGAAGCAACTGGAAAGAATCATTAAATTCATAGGAGAGCAAGGCTGAATATATCGTTAGGCACTCTGGCTACTGGTTTATGATTTAAAACAGATGATCTAGTTTGGTGTTTTTGTTTTCAAGACCGCTTACTGTAGTGTGTGGATCTATTGAACAATTCAGGAAAGGCATAAGACCATCAGAACCACACTTCCAAAGTCAATAGCTTTTCAATTAAGTACTCATATCTTTGAAGACTCGCACCAACTAAGTTGCACTTCATTAGAAGCCCTCACCCTTCTTCCCAAAAGCAGCAGCACTTACATCATTTGCTCAATTGTGAATGATGCTTAGAGAAACCCTCATGTCAACTTCACGAGTATTTACAATAACATCACTAAGACGATTCAACTACATGTGTTTATCCATCTTAACAAGTTGTGCGTTCCTCAAACATATTCAAATTAATTATACAAGTACCCTACGGTGGCAGGAGGTGACGCGCACAGATGAATAAACAAACCTCCCCCCACTCCATCTCCACCTTCAGCCTTTGGGTATAGATATACCTTTGCCTTAGTCAGCGGGAAAAGTGTTGAAAATAATGAAAATAGTTTCCCAGAAACAGGATTTACCCTCTTCCAGTAGCGCTAATACCCCCGTCAAAGAAAGTTTAAAAAAAAAAAAAAAAAAGGAAAACCATGCCGTAAATGTTTGCCTTATGTTCGATAAACACGAATACAGCAGCGCCCGCCAAAGACCAGGCAAAGTTATAGCTTTAATTGAAATGAAAAATTCCTTCGATAAATTGTTCCTCATAGTTGGATGTTTCATATTGCAGCAAGAAAGGTAAATAACGACAGCTTCAAGACCGGGAGAAGTAGAATATGGCTATGGATGGGTCCATGATGTGCGCGAAATTGAGTTTAGTTTCTTTTTTTTTTACCCTATTCCGCCCCCTTGGTAAAGGTATAAGGCACAAGGGTTGGCTTGCCACTGCTAAGAGTCGAATGCGCAAAGGGGGATTAGTCCACTGAAGCGATAAAATGACGAAAATATTTATTTGCCATCCCTTCTGGATGTGTTTGCTGTTTTAGTATCTCGATACCGAATCACCGGGGGATCAGTTTCTAGACTTTTCTTTTTCCCTGCAGTTTACCATATTTAGAAAATGAGAAAAAAAGAGGAGTTGATTCCTTTTTTCTGCAATTGGATGTTTGTGTTGAGATTTCATATTCTGCCAATGCCAATGACGCAAAGTCAGAGTCTCAAAGGAAAAAGGATAATGCCAATGCGGATGGATGTGTATACGTCGCCGTCGTTCGGTACACAGAGTAAGTCAGGGACAGGATTTTAAAATGAAACGTCCAACAGTCCATTGGATTGGCGTAGGTAGGTAGGTACTTGCTCTGCGTTGAGTAAATAATAAAAATAAATCACAAACCCTTTTCATAAATTTATTCAAGAACGAAAGGACAAGTCTATAATTGTGGAAGTTTCGGAGTACACAAACAAGAAAAAGTACACCACTCTCGAAATCACCATTCCATTGACCAACACTCAACTCAACGGAAAAGCGGTAGGTAAGGAGGTACGGACTTGTTCTTGTTGTTTACTGATTTTGTTTTCATTTGTTGTAACTTCCGGGAACAATTGAAGTTTTTTTTTTTTGTTTTCTTTTCCGCAGGTATCCTGTGCCTGACAGTTGATTGTTTTTTTTTTTAACTCGAGTTTTAAGTTTTACCTGCTGCCGCTTGCAAATTAGCGCGCGGTGGCTGATTTTAATAAGTGTCCGAGAAATAGTTAAAAGCAACAAAAAGGACCAATTTAATGGAGGTTTTCTTACTCCTGAAGAGACGACGACTTAAGTGCAAGAGTGGACGACGATGACGACGTCGACGACGACGCCGACGAGTACCTATGAAAAAGTTAAGAAAACAAATTAGGGGTTGACGAACAAAGTAACTCACTGTTTCACTTACAGAGAAGGTAAAAGTTGAAACGCGAAACGTAAGTTGTCGCGAAAGTTTCTCAAGCACCTTAGGTAACTGCACTATGATCCGAAAAGATCAGTGACTTGTAGGTAATAAGTGCAACACAAAACAATCTTTTGAGCGAAATTTGTCTTGGGCAAGCAGAAACCGGGAACTTGAGAGTTTTTGTCTTGACTGGGATGCTTTAAAGTTGAAATTAGTTGATAGAAAAAACTTTTGTCAGAGGTATTGTTTTCGTTGCAGTCTATGTACATAAGCTCTTAGTATTGTTTTAGTAAACGGTGTGGAGCGGCAGAGTTACGAAAGCCTCGGGGTCTAACGCATCCGTAGGACTTTCAATTTCATGTCCATTTACGGCTTAGTAGGAAAGCGCTTTTCGTTGCAGTGGGCAATTTGCTCTCGGAGGAGCTGCCAATTCCTTGCGAAAGGCGATGGGATTTGAACCACGAACATCCCACTTAACAGGCAGAGCCATTAGCCATTAACCATGGATCAACAATTTGCCCCTCTACCTCCCTCCAACATGAGTAGCTGAAAGTTATCATACCCAATCAGTAGTAAGCCAAGGATTTTTTTTTTTTCATTAACATCATTAAAATCCAGCAACGGAGTAAGGACTAAACGCGTGCCTGACACAGAAAGTAGAGATTCGGCCCTTTTATAAGTTTTTAAATTGAAAATTCATACGTTTGTTTCAGGAAATGCCTGTGGAAACTGCGATACATGCCTCGTAAGTTGCTACGTTTCGTAGGTTAGTGGTACCGTCACCTTCCAGTGGTATATATTTTTTAGATTGTCAAAGAGTGAACGAAAGACGTGAATTGGATGCTCAGACACTAGAAGTAAGAAAAAAAAACCAAAAATATATATGGAATCAATCCGTATTAGCGTAGTCGGTGTGACGGAAAATCCTTCTTCAGTGTGACAATTTTGTCTGGATTATAACAATGCTATACAGTGATGGTCATTAAAATAGAAACGGCACCCATATAGTAATATAAGTATGCATAACTTTCTTAAAAGACATTTCTTCAGGTTGAAAAGAGGTTTAATTTGTAGCCCATGAATAAGAGTACACATTAAAATATTAATACAAGAAAAAAGCTAGACAATATCAAATACAAAAAAATAAACATGTATTTAATTCAAATTTTGTGTGGCCATAAAATTAGAAACAGAACATATAAAATGGTATTTCATTAAAAATCTTCAGCTTAACATAGAGTAAGTATTAATATTTTGTAGGAAATCCATTTCCTTGTATAAACGCAGCCAATCTTCTTTCCATACTTTCAGCCAAAGCGCGGCATCTTGATGGTGCTATACCGTCCTAGACTTCCTTAATATTTTTGAAAAGCTCGTCCGAATTTTTAGATTTTTTGGACTTTAATGCTCTCTCGACGTCTGCCCATAAGTTCTCAATCGGATTCAGGTCCGGACTTTGCGCGGGTCAATCCAAAACACTGGTTTTTGTATCCGCAAACCACAGCTTTACAAGTATGCAGTATGTTTTGGATCGCTGTCCTGCTGAAAAACATGACTGATGGGCATGTGTGGGAATGAAAAAGGCTCTATGACATTCTCCAGTATGCCTTTATAAACGTGTTGATCCATTCCACCGTTTATCCTTACTACCCAACACCAACCAAAACCAACACCACTCCAAGAAAATGCACCCCAAACCATTATGTTTCCTCCTCCATGTTTCAAGGTCTTCAGCGAGTATTTTGGGTCTAATTCTTTTTTCTGA
The DNA here is from genome assembly GCA_914767635.1 of Melanostoma mellinum. Taxonomy (NCBI): domain Eukaryota; kingdom Metazoa; phylum Arthropoda; class Insecta; order Diptera; family Syrphidae; genus Melanostoma; species Melanostoma mellinum. The sequence goes on from OU612059.1 coordinate 75,560,002, forward strand.
GGACGTCTAACGTACACTTTACGGTCTGACCCAAACAAATTGAATTTAGATTCATCACTCCATACATAATAGTTTGGGGTGCATTTTTTTGGAGTGGTGTTGGTTTTGGTTGGTGTTGGGTAGTAAGGATAAACGGTGGAATGGATCAACACGTTTATAAAGGCATACTGGAGAATGTCATAGAGCCTTTTTCATTCCCACACATGCCCATCAGTCATGTTTTTCAGCAGGACAGCGATCCAAAACATACTGCATACTTGTAAAGCTGTGGTTTGCGGATACAAAAACCAGTGTTTTGGATTGACCCGCGCAAAGTCCGGACCTGAATCCGATTGAGAACTTATGGGCAGACGTCGAGAGAGCATTAAAGTCCAAAAAATCTAAAAATTCGGACGAGCTTTTCAAAAATATTAAGGAAGTCTAGGACGGTATAGCACCATCAAGATGCCGCGCTTTGGCTGAAAGTATGGAAAGAAGATTGGCTGCGTTTATACAAGGAAATGGATTTCCTACAAAATATTAATACTTACTCTATGTTAAGCTGAAGATTTTTAATGAAATACCATTTTATATGTTCTGTTTCTAATTTTATGGCCACACAAAATTTGAATTAAATACATGTTTATTTTTTTGTATTTGATATTGTCTAGCTTTTTTCTTGTATTAATATTTTAATGTGTACTCTTATTCATGGGCTACAAATTAAACCTCTTTTCAACCTGAAGAAATGTCTTTTAAGAAAGTTATGCATACTTATATTACTATATGGGTGCCGTTTCTATTTTAATGACCATCACTGTATATAGGTACCGCAGGTACCTCAAACTGGTGGAAGTTGAGGCAATTTTGAAGTGATAGCATGGCGCGGTCGGTACTACGACAATATTGTCACAATATCACCAACAGTCACAGTCGTTAGTCCGACAGTTTAGCCGCTGATACGAATTTGATCGCTACTCCGACAGTTCAGTAGCTAGTAGCCCTAGTGTCGCTAGGGCGACAGTCCAGATGCTAGGGCTACAATTGAGTCAGTAGGTTAGGTTAGGTTAGGTTGAATAGGGGGTGCAGCCACAAGTGGCAACACCTCACTCGTATCTCAAGGATCCATTGTGCTCCCCGGGAAATCAGAGGATGAGGAAATGGGAGGATTGGAGAGGTAGATGGTTATTGTGGTAGGGAACTCCCACTGAACCACTTGGAGCCCTGAATGAATTTCAGGACGTTGCTTAGTGGGAGATTAGAGATGTCGCCCAGTTCGTCGAAAAAGTATTCTCCGAGGGTTTTTTTCCGAATCTGGACCAAGCTAGGACACTCACAGAGGAAGTGGAATGATCCCTCCTCTGCCTCCTCATCTTGGCATCCTCTGCATAAGTCGGATGTGCTAATGCCCATTCTCATCATGTGGGTATACCCACCGAGTTGTGTCCCGTGAGAATGCCAATCAACAGATAGAGCCGAGGTCTGCTTAGCTGGAGTAGAAATTCTGTTTTTTTCTTGGAAATATCTGGCCAAAGGATTCTGGAGACTCAGCACGTTTCTAAAGATGACCACCTGTCATTGGCGGTTTTGAGAAAATTGTGTTTGATTCTGTTTTTTTCTTGCTCAAGTGGCCTTAGAACTGAGGTGTTCGTTTCGCTGGACTCGAGTGCTGACCCGATTTTAGCCAGCTTATCCGCCATTTCATTACCGATTATGTCACGATGTCCTGGAACACAGGTTAAACTAACTGTGTTTGTTTCGCTGAGCAGTCTTAGGTAACTGCGACAGTTGTCTACTAGTCTGGATTTTGCGATAATGGATGAGATAGCTTTAATGGCCGCTTGACTGTCTTTAAAGAAGTCAATATTTTTGTTGATCAGGTTTTGCGTAGCTAGGTGCTTCGCGGCTTCGCACACTGCGAGTACTTCTGCCTGAAAGACACTGCAGAAGTCGGGAAGCTTTATTGATCTATTCATGGTGGGGTAAAATAAATAAATAAATAGGGTGGCGCAACAGAGCGAGGAGCCCCTGGGCCTAGCGCATTTCTCACAACCATGCCTTGTGAGGGAATGGAGGGAACCTACAATTTTTCGCCGGTTCCGAACGGCTAATTGAGAATGCGCTTTTCATGGCAATTAATTTACTAACGGAGGACTTGCCAATTCCTCGCGAAAGGCGATACCCGTGGAAAAACATTTTTGCATTTTGCCTCTGCTGGGATTCGAACCTCGAACCTCTGGGTTAGCAGGTGGACATGCTAACCATTACGCCACGGGTACCACATGGTGGGGTAGTCTGAGAAAATACCTGACCCTACCCCTTCGTCCGTTTTGGAACCATCTGTGAAAACTGAAATGTGATTTCCTTTTATAACCCTGTTTTCCTTCCAGCTTTCTCTTGTCGGAAAGACTGGTAGGGCCAATATGTGGGGGGTATAGTCTGTTTGAATGTCTATATCTGTACGGTTCATGATGGTTCTATGACCTGATATGCCTGTTTTCCAATTGTTGCATTGTTTGAGTCGCAGTGCGCTTTTGGCAGCCATCTCCTTAGTAAAAAGATCTAAGGGGGCTAGCGACAGGAAGGTTTCCAGAGCTGCAGTTGGTGTTGTTCTCATGGCACTAGTTGAGCCAATGCATGCAAGCCTTTGGATTTTGGTCATGGTCTTAGGTTTGAAGTCTTCTCTAATGATGGCCACCAGACTAGACAGGCATATGTGAGGATTGGTCTTATTATGGATGTATACATCCAGTGAATGGTTTTGGGACCAGGTCCCCATATTTTACCAAAAATTCTACTACAAGTATAGAAAGCGATTTGAGCTTTCCTTTCTCTTTCTTTTAAATTTTCTTTACTTTACGATCAAAGACAATTCCGAGATATTTTGCCGTACCAGATAAGCTTATTGGTATACCATCAATGGAGGGAGGAAGTATATCTGGAATGTTGTGTTTTCTCGTAAACAGAACAAGTTCTGTTTTTGTAGGGTTGACGTTTAGCCCACAGTTTTTTGCCCAGCTGGTGAGCTTGTTTAGAGCTGTCTGAAGAAGTTCACAAAGGGTGGTTGTGAATTTTCCCGAAGTCATGATGACGATGTCATCGGCATAGGCTACTGCTTTTATTCCGCTCCTGTCGAGTTTAACCAGGATTTGGTTAACTACTAGGAGCCAAAGTAGCGGGGATAACACTCCTCCTTGAGGTGTACCTCTACAAGTTTTGACTTTTAGGGTACTTTCACCCATTTCTGCTTTTACTATTCTCGTTTGGAGCATGGAGTCGATCCAGTTTGATAGCGTTGGCTCGATATTTATGGAACTTAATGCCATGCGAATAGCATTGTATTCAACGTTGTTGAAGGCCCCTTCTGTATCGAGGAATGCAGCCAACGTGTACTCTTTATATTGGATTGACTGTTCAATGGTTCCGACTTCTTCATGAAGTGCAGTCTCAACTGATTTGCCCTTCATATATGTATGTTAGGCTGTAGAGATCACATTGTTGTTCAGTTTTGTTCGGATATGCATTTCTATAAGTCTTTCTAGAGTCTTAAGTAGAAAGGAGGATAGGCTTATTGGTCTGAAATCTTTGGGTTCAGTGTGTGAGGGCTTACCGGCTTTGGGAATAAATATGACTTTAACTTCTCTCCAACTAGTTGGAATAAAGGTGAGGTTTAGACAACCTTTGAATATTTCCACTAGTATCGGCACAATAAAGTCTTTGGGACTTTGGAGCATCATTGGAATGATACCGTCCGGACCCGCAGATTTGTATATGCTGAGAATGAGTCAATGGCCCACATTACCTTTCCTATGTTGGATCTAAGGTTAGCGCTAGGGTTTCCGCGTTCTGGGGATGTCATTTGAGAACATCCTGGAAAGTGGGTGTTCATGAGTGTTTCTAGGGTCTCAGAGCATGAGTCAGTCCATGTGTTATCAGGTCTTCTTGGACCTTGGACATGACCTTCTTAGCCTTGCTGCGTCATTTGTACTCTCAATATCTGAGCAGAAGTTGCGCCAGGCTGCTCTTTTTGCGAAGGTAGTTCTATTTTTGTATTCATTTTTACTGATCTTGTATAGGTCCCAGTCAGCCGAAAGGTTGCTAAATTTTGCTCTATTGAAGAGCCTCCTAGAGTTCCTTCTAAGGATCGATAGTTCGCTTGTCCACCATATGGGGTTGGATCTACCTTTCCCTTTGGATGGCGGGCATGAGCTTTCGTAGGCATTGATTATGTCTGACGTAAGCACGGTTGAGTCACTAGTACGACAGTTCAGTCTCAAGTACGGCAGTTCAGTCGTTAGCACGACAGTTTAGTTGCTGATAGGAATTTGGTCGCTACTACGACAGTTCAGTAGCTAGTACGACGATTCAGTTGCTAGTACGACAGCTCAGTAGTTAGTGTGTCAGTTCAGTTGCTAGTACGATAGTTTAATCGCTAGGACAGATACTAGTACGATAATTCAATCAATACGAAAAACCACACCGTCACGCCACCACAGGCCCCACTGAGCTGAGCAGTCGCTTCTAGTTATCCTTGACCTGCTGGTGCTTGGCGAGCTGTCTACCAGAGGACCCCACCACTGGAGTAAGATCAATTTGTTCAGCTCCACTCGATCTTGTGGCAGTACCGTTCTGATCAACAGCTGAAAGCTGAACCGTAATATACACCTGAAGACACGGGATTGTGTACCTAAAATAAGGTCTTCAGAATCCCTTCCTCTGCCGTAGTCGGATTGTCGGTTTGACGTTGTTAATCAATTTTTTGTGTCGTCTATTTTGTCCTCACTACGAAGACTTTCGGTATAGTACGGTTCAAGAATACTAGCCAACATTACAATTGCTAGCATTCCAACAAAGGCTTACAGGTCGTGGCTTTGGAAGAACTTTCGCAAGCTCCGCGTTTAGCGAAGGTCGACCATCTACCGAGACAACGACTTTAAATATAGCATTAGCTTGCTTCTCTTTGATTAACACAGGCTTACAGTAGACGTGACAAATAGGTGACATCTTACCCGCAGTCTCCACTTAATGACGTCCTTGTCTTCCACTTTCTGAGTTAAAGAGCTCATATAGTAATTCCGGTCATACTTTAAACGACTGCGAAAGTAAAAACCTTCAGATATCCGTTTCAAATTCACTCCACCAGATCCCGACGTTGCTTTCTTTCCAAATCGTTCTAAGCTTTATATGCAAAGTAGATGTAAAACCCCCGATTATCTGTCATCTTTATTCGTAAGCCAAAACTTTTCCAGATATGCATAGGTACCTACACCCAATCCAGACCCGTATTACATGATTGGCCACTCCAACTCAAGAGTCAAGTACTATTTTATGATCATTAACTTCCGAATTCCGAGCCATAAAAAGGTCTGATAAAATTCATTCACATCGTACATCATCGTGTCCTCCAGTCTCCCAGACATAAAACCTTCGAAAAGCATATGAATTTTATGAATAAATTTGACCATCCCTGTGTCTCTGTGACTTCGAGCAGAAGGTAGCACACACAAGTCCTCCTCTACCTTTGCCCAGAAAATTTGCCCAAATTATTCAAAATGTGTCGCCATTCCACTGGTAGCTTACTCCATAGACAAATTGCCCGTTGAGTGGATCTCCTCAAAGAAAACACATAACACACCAAACAAACGACTAAGGACGGATAACGATAACGACGAGTAGGAGTAGGTACTACCTACTTTGTCGTGTCGTCGTATGTGGCAATGGCACTGGTTCAACATAATCACAAACAAAAAAAGAGCTACCCCTTTCTATTTGTCATGTAATTCAAGTCATTGTGAGATGTTAGGGCGAAAGACCATTATCCTATTCATTCATAAACGTGTGTGGAATTTCTCCCTCTCTCCAAATCTCATGGGGGGAGACTCTCAAGAGCACTTGCTGCCCTGAGAGTTTTTGTTGTGACGTTGTTGCAAAAGGTGTCCTTTGTCGTCATTTAATTGCTATTTACAGAGATTTTTGCTAATTCCAAGCTCCTTTGCCAGCCAGAGAACGAGTCAAAGCCAAGCATATGTATCTGCAAATAATTTGCATTGTATCTGCGGCACTTGACATTCGTTTATTTGGCTGCAGCAACAGCTCCTTGTTGTAGGTATAGCGACTATTCTACTTTGCCGACATAAGAGACGGTGTAAAGCACCGAATAAGTGTTAACAGATACAACATACATCATTTGTGTTGATGGCACAATCATAATACAAACGTTGTCTTCCATTCCATGCCATGCCATCTATCACGATGGACAGGTGCGCGCGGGCATGCCAGGTCGACCACGACCGACGATCAGTGTGTATACATCTTAGCTTTAGATAAAAAGATACAAAGATACTCTTGTGTTCAACTACTCTATACCATCTCGGCAGAAGCGGCCCCGGCTTTGAGCTCGCAATAAAACTCTAGCAACTGGCAACTGGCAGTGGCACTGTGTGAGCGATGGTTTATGTTGGTTGTTTGGCACTTATGGTGCCTGGAACCTCTGCAACTCGTCCTGGGTTTGCTTTGTTTTTGCACAAATTGCATATTTACATTTCGTTTAGAGTTGTAGAGCTCTCGTGGCGGCTGGTGGTAGTTGGATCCTTTAATTCACTATGGCCAGGCGGCTGGCCGCACCCGCTCCTTGGTCGGGTGCCTATGCTGATGCCTATGCCGATGCCGATGCCGACCGACACCAAGCTAATCTCAGTTGTTTACTAACGTTTTGTACTTTTTTAATGGAAACTCGGTTGCTCACCTCTTTGATTCCACTTGATGATGCGATTCGGTTGGCGTACGATTAAGTGGTGTTTGATGCCTCGGTCGGCACCGCCACCGCTCACCGGCACGCGGCGGCTTCTATGTGTTCTCGGAGAGACTCATTGGTTTTTCGACAGTTGGCCGAATTTTTTGAGCTGCTCTGTGATTAGGTGTGAACGAATGAGCCGTCAAGGCTGTTGGAAATTAATTTTTCCAAACACCTTTGAATTGGACATTTCTTTGAAAATGTTTATGAGCCTTTGAGGGAGCTACGCACACGTCAGCCTGTGGGGATGAATTTATTTTCAAATCTGTGACGTTCAGAATTTGGGGCGGAGGGCATCCTCGGAGCCTAAGAATTGTTGCTTAGTTCCAATGCTGAGTGACTGCAATCATTAGTTTCTGTTCGAACGAGCCACTTAGATGTGGCAAGCCCACTGCACACGCATAGGCTTGTGCCGTGACGCATAATCGCAGACGCAGCACACTCAACTATGAAATAATGAAAATAAACCATCGGAATGGGGTGCGATCATTAAATTTAATTTCCCCTTCGGGATGAGTTGTGGCGTTGGCGTTGGTGTTGGCGTTGTTGTTGGGTTGCCTGCAACACTTTGTATATTATTCTCTCCTCACACTCATTCCGATCGCAGAGTGAACAAGTGAAAAGCTTTTGAAGATCTTGAAATGCATTCTAACGAAAATATATTTTTTCACAGTAACAGCTTTTCAGATCGATCGTTTCTTCTTTTCGTTTGGTAATTTTCCACAAAAAAAAAACCCTCTTTTTGGCTTGACTGCTCCTTGATAATGTTTGCGTTAGTAAAAAGGTGTTTAGATCGTTTTTTTTTTTGTTTTTTTGAAGGAGGGAGGCGATACAGTGTTGTGTGTTCGTTAATTAATCTTTTTATTGCTTACATTTGGAATTTCTATAATTAGTTGTTGGCAGCCATGGTGGAATGTTGAATGCTAATGGATCACTTAGGTTGTTTACACTTCAAGTTGTAAACTTAAGTTATTGGTGGAAGTGATGGCAATGGAAATAGATATTTTTCGGAAGGAGACATGACAGATATTTGTTTTTCGATTAAGTGGGTTGTCTTAGGGGATTATGGTGCAGGTTATATCGGATTTGAACTGTCACACTATGAGTGGTGATGGGCAGAGAGATACGTAGTCAGATGATTTGGTTTTTATTTGGTAGGTTGTTGATTGAAATTGTATTTCGGCACACTTATTGAGATTTTAATTGAAAAGATTGGCGTGAGATGACGATTACGTAGAATACTAAGAAATTTAAGAGCTAACTGAGAATTGAATTTGAAGATTCTAAGAATTCTTCAATTTACAAAGTATGATTTCTGTTCAGAGTGCGATGTGATGGTCTAGGCTCTAGGTTCACGGTATAATGCTTGAGAATGAAGCACGCGTTTTAGAACAGTTAAAAGAGTTGGAGTTTTTTCAAATTTGTTTTTTTTTTTTTTATAATTAATGCATACATCAAGGGGTTATGAATACCTTTATAATGTTATAAAACACAGTGCGAGTATTTAGGAAAATAGGGGAGGTTTGAAAGGAGACACCGATGGACGTTGCTTTTAAATCTTTGTGAATAGTTAGTCTGGTTGAGGTTGTGCGACTAAAGAAACAAAATGGTGATGAATTTCCTACATCGTCTTAAGAAACCTTAACATTTAGTAGCGTTTTTGGCGTTTGTGGTCATTTCAACGAAGATCATCGTTTACACACATATCGAGTACTGACAGCTTTTCGATTTCTTGGATGTAGGTACCATTCATATAGATAATGGCAGTGGGGGAATGTTAAACTTTACTGACAAATGACAACAGTGAGTTTTCGAAGCATTGAATTCCACTCAGTTTTTTAGTATTCCATATAACAATGCTGTCAAGGTAAGAATTCAATGAACTTGTCATACGCAACCGTTCCACTTCCAAATACGAAGAGCAAGGAAGTGAATTTGGAAACGAATATGAGAAGCTGAGGGTTGAGTCGTCAGCAAAACAAATGAGAGGAATAGAAGTTTTAGACAAGAGGTAATTTATGAAAATAAGGAAGATAATCGGAGACAAAACGGAGCCCTGTGGCACACCAGCATTTATAAGGTGAGTATCAGACTTGAAAACATCAAACACAACTTGTATTGAACGATCGGAAAGGTAATTTCTAATTCAACGAAGAAGAAACATCGATACCAAAAGCACGAATTTTCGATATAAGAGCCTGATGCTTAACTCTACCAAATGCCTTAAAAATGTCAGACGCAATAATCTTACTTTTTACAAAATAATGTAAAGACTGGTTCCATTTTTCGGTAGGATAGCCATCAAATAACCAGCAGACCTTTTGCTACGAGAGCCGTACTGTTGGTCATTAAGAAGCTTTCGTTCTTCAAGATATTGAGTTGAGGTTAACCAACTGCTCCATGACCTTATGGAAAGAAGGGCCGATAGTGCAATTGGACGGTTGTTGGAAGGGGAGGAAGATTTTTTTAGGGACTTGCTGGACAAATGCAGTTTTCCATCTGCTCGGAAAGAGCCCTGAAGAATAGGAAAGACGGAAAAGTTAACGCAGTGGCTTTGCCAGTGTAGAAGAACACCTCTTCAGAACAACGGTGGGGATACCATCGGGACCAGCAGGTTTATATGTATATTGAGATTCTCCGAACAGAGCAAGTTGGAAAAAATATCTGCTTAATTAACTGTCTAACACTCAGGTGGGGCCAATGTGCTATCAGAAAGTGTCAAGTTGGCAGGAAATCGAGTTGCAAGCAAATTGGCTTTGTCGATGGTGTTGACATATGAAGAGTCAGAGATATTGATTCACACCCATCGATTTTGCATCAAATATAAAGAAAAAAGAAACCCACCAAGATACTTACACAAACTTTAAATAAAATTGAGATAGTTTTGAGAAATGAAAGGATATGACTAATTTTTTTTTTTTGAGGTTGGGTGTACGTCAATGACCGCGGGTAGCGCCTTCTGCTGGGAATTGGGAAGACCTTCAAGAGTAATTACACTGAAGACCGTCGTGGCAGTTTCGAGGTATTTGAGGCTAAAAAAAAAGACTGCCTTATTTCTTGGAACGAAGTTCCTCATCGCACGTATTTTCCACAAGAAAAGACAAAAAAAATCTTTGCACATATTTGCTGTCTATATGTACAAAAACAAAATCTCCACAAACAAGAAAATGGAATGTTCTGTTCCTAAAATTTTTCAACATAAAACAACAACAAAAAAATCAAAAATACAATGAACGAGAAGAAACACATTGTCGGCTGAACGCAGATAACTACAGATAAGAGGTGAGATGACGGATAAGATTGTTTAAAATTTAAGTATTATTGAAAGCTTATTTGTTGTTTGTAATGGTGCTGGGCAGGGAGATTAGTTCAATGGTGGCTTCGATCCTGTTCTAGGCTCAATTTGAGTATATTTTCCTTGTTGTGCTGCGATGACAGATGACAGATGACAGATGATAGTTTAGAGATAACAGATGCCAGATGACAGATCATAGATGATGGATGACAGATGACAGATGACAGGTGACCGATGACAGATAATTGATAACAGATAATAAATGACAGATGCCAGATGATAGATGACAGATGACTAACGACATGTGACAGAGAAGCAAATGTTTTCCCATTTTATTTTACAAACGCAAATTAATACATGAAAATTTTCAACAATATTCAGAAAAAAAAATCTCTTCGTTTAAGTTTGCCACGAACCCACTTTGGCAAGGCTCTTTTCTATACTGACTGCTTCTTCAGCAGATAATCATCTTTGTCATGTTCTTGGCATCTATAACATTTGATGCGAAGACATGAAGGACATATTCTAAGAGGGTTCGATTCTCATTCATTCTCAGTCATGAAATTTCGGAGCAAATTTAAAAAAGTGGAGTTAATCGCAAAATTTTCGGAGTAGATTTGGAACAAAAGTTTATTTGAGTAAAGAAAATTATAGAATACTAGCTGTGCCCGCGACTTCGTCCGCGTGGAATAGTGACTTTCGGCAGCATTCTTAATTTTTTAGGCTACTTATTTTGCAAATAAGACACATTCATGCGTTTTAGTAAACCATTGTTATATTATTTTATTTTAGTATATGTTTGCACACGACGTTCTTATTTTTTCCATCTTTTGCGAAATAAAAAGGTTTTGTGGGATTGATATACGTGATTCTGCCACTTAAAATTGCCATGGGATTTTTTTCTAAACGAACACCTGCAACTCAAATCAGTGGGAATTAAAGGAAAACGGGGAATCGAAACGTTTTCTCCTTTTTTCGTTCCAGTCATTATTAATGCCGCATCCCAGATGTGTAATTTGTAGCTGTGTACAATTCTGGATTACTCATTTTTGGCACTGGAACACCAACTTGCTGCCACTCCTAATAATCCTAAGAAATTGAGAAACTCTATAGGGTATGATGTGACTTGCTCAGTGTCCATAATATTGTCTATTGATAGACATTCGCCAACGTCCCCCAATACGTCAAACATATTTAATTAGTTTATATGGTTAACTATCTCATTAGTCGGCGCCGAAATCGCCTTTCAAACAGCCATTCCCGATTGCCAATTATTATTTGAAGATCAAGATAGACATTTCTTCTCAGGTCAAATGTATTTTCGACAGTTTGACAGAAATCACCCCGCAGTGAAAGAACTTTTATCGACCCAGCAGTCTAAAGGTTCCCGTTTACGGTGTCGACTGTCGATCCCGTAGAAATATAGGGATTACTTATTAAGCCTATGTCTTTCCTCAGGCTCTAGGCTATCTCTTAATTAAATTCCATTTAAATCGGATCAGTTTTCTGGGCGGGAGATGGTAACAAAGAAACACGAACAGACAGAGTTAATTTTGGATTTGTAATATTAGTAAGGATGTCCATCTTCGGGTTCTAGACTATCTCTGTACCAAAATTCATATAAATCGGTTCAATAGTTTGGGTGGTAAATATAAACAAAGAAAAACAGACAGACAGAGTTAAATTCGGATTTATAATGTTAATAAAGTCTTCCATTCCCGTGGGAACATGAGGGCGTTTCCGGAGGATGACTTGAAGTTTACATTACTCGGGAATTCTGAGCAATCTTTGTACAAAATTTCATTTAAATCGGTTTATTAGTTTAGGCGGGAGATGGTAACATAGAAAGGTGATCAGACAGAGCTACTTTTGCATTTATAATAATAGTGAGGACCGGTTCCCGAGGGAATATTCGAATGAAATAAAGCCTATGTCCGTCCTTAAGTTCAGTCCAATCTTTGTACAAAATTTCATTTAAATCGGTTTATTAGTTTGGGCGGGAGATGGTAACATAGAACGACGGCAGACAGAGCTTCATTCGCACTTATTATATTAGTAAGGACTCCCGTTCCCGCAGGAATATAAGGATGAATTAAAGTTTATGTTACTTTGGGATAGTAAAGCATTCTATCGGTGGAAAAATTTTTGAAATCGGTGTTGTAGTTTCTAAATTCCCGTATACGTTCCCGTTCCCGTGGGAATTTAGGGATAAAATATATAGCCTATGTCCTTCCTCTGGTTCTAGACTATCTCTGTACAAAATTTCATATCAATCAGTTTGGTAGTTTGGGCGGGAGATGGTAACATAGAAAGCCGGACAGACAGAGGGACTTTCACATTTATAATATTAGTTAGGATTTTGACTTTTACAGCTGCTTCCCGTAATGAACTTATGAAAGAAAGTCAGTATCTTCATAACTCCCCTCCGCGGAAGGAATTAAGTCGCTCTACGTCTAAGCAAAGTTGGGAAGTGTTAAGAACTTATGTCAAAACTTAGTGTTGCGTGGCCAAACGTTTGCGTTTTTGTGAGTCAAAGCTTTGATTTTATAAGAGTGGCAGATATCGATTTTATTGTTGCTTGGCTATCAATGAAAAAAGTGATACCAGCATAGGATAGTGCCATCACGAACACCTGTTTTGCAGCGTTTGTAACTGCCAAGATCTCGGATTTGAAAACACTGCTCTGCAATCCCTGTACAAAATTTTATTTTAATAGATTCAGTGATTTGGACGGGAGAAAGCAACATAGAAAGACGAACAGACAGAGTTTCTTTCACATTTTTAATATTAGTTAGTATTGACGATAGTTAATATACTAAGGAAACCTTGCAAATTTTGAAGTGACTGTCGCTAACTTATTGGAAATAACAAATACCCGCCAAACTGAGAACATCGCGATTGTGCGTCATTGGACAGTGTATACGAAAAGTATAAGAGTAAGGTGAAGACATCAGTGTTGATATTCTTTGTATGACAGCAGAAATAACAAAACTTTATAGAATTTCAATTGCCCTAACATCGTATAAATGTGCACTCAATAGAGAAGCGAACAGCAAACATTTCATCACTTCTAAGCTGATACCTAACTAAATACCTAAGCATCTGTGTACAAAATATAAAAACAATGTAAGCTTCAATAGTGACAACCCAGTGCCTATCATATCATAAGCGCATGTAACTCCCCCAATAACTGAGATTAGATAAGAATCATTTGCCAAACTTATCTCCACTGCGCAACAGCTATCATTTGTTTTAAGAAACACAAAAGTGGAACAAATTGAGGGACACGATTTTTTTTGGTAGTTCGTCCGAAAAATTTAAGAATGTGAAAGCTGCAGCTGTATTCTTATTTGATTTAAGTTTGCATATGGCAAGCTTAACTTCTTCTATGTTGAGATGACGGCATTCTTGATCATCGTCCAAGTACCTACTAACAACAAGATCTAGTTCCCCAGCGAAATTGAGTAGCCTGAGTCCGTTCTCAGAGTTTTTGCCATTCCGGCTGTGCTAACCGAGAGTATTTCCAAAGATAGTTCCTTTTTCGTTATTCCTCTTTTTATGACCGGCCTATTCCATCGTGCTTCTTGGATGGCGGCTATGTCTGGATTGTAGCAGTTAAAGCTGTCCGCTAATTCTCCAGCTGCACGCAATTTTTTATGGATTCTTACGTTCTACGTGAAGATCCGGAGTTCTTTGTCCTTTTTTTTTTTGTTGTGTCGTCAATGTCGAAATTATAATTGCTATCCGAGGCTGTTGGTTGTTTCGGAACCATGTAGCTATTACGTGGTTGGGTAATTTACCTCACGCGCAACCCCCAACCTGGAGGGCCAGATTCTTTTGGTATTCCCTTGGAAATAAAAGGCTGGATAATCCGCAGCTGTACCCTGCTGCAGGGGTATGAGAGCTGTTGTTGGCTCGCCAGGAGGTCGTTCCCAACAATCTCTCCTTCAATACCCAGTCCTAGTATTGAAATACCCTGAAAGACATTTAAACGAAATATTTCGGAGTAGTTCATTCAGAGGTTTCTGCTTGGGACTGCTGAAGTCCACCGTTGATTCTGTAAGTCGAATTCATCCACTGAGACAATCCCAAATAATCTGGTAGACCACTGAGGTTTGGTCAGTCAGTCATTACTCGCGGAGTATTATACTGTTGATCTATTTCTTCTTCGACTCTTTGTCAACACTCGCATTGACTTGAGGAGCTCCGTGTGCGGTCCCCAGTGGTTACCGCGGGGTAAAGTAAGCACAATTGACGTGTACTATAAGGTGAAACACCGGGCGCCGCCAAGTTGACACCAATCAGAGCCGTCCCGTATAGTACATGCCCAACCACCTAAATTAGTAGGTAACCAAAACAAATTAGCACCCGAAGTTCCCCAAGCCTTGATTCGCCATCCTATTTATTCAGCTGTTCCAAAAATTTAAAGGTTTTTATTAAACAAAACAACATTCAAATCAAATTAATGAAAAATCACAATGAAAACATTTCGTTTTAATATCAAATGAGTTTCTTTCATAAACTTTTTAAATTCATTGCCTCATACCTTGGATATAAAATTTGAGACCTACCCGTTCTTTGTTTAAGGACCAACATGCACTAAATTACGACTCAAGAGACTCAAGATTAATAGCTCCATAAGTGTCAAATCTGATTGAAATAACGAGACTAGCTGTTTAAGGGCTGCAGGAGATTACATCCGTCTTCCTTAATATCGGCAATTCAAACAAACAAAGATTCCATTTGCTGTGACTTACAATCAACGATTAAAATAATTAAACGCATCAACTGACCCATAAACTTTTAAGTGTTTCCTCTGCAAGTGAACAACCCTTTAGGAACAGACCTGTCAAGCTGTCTGGTGTTTATTTTCGTCGACCCATAAATAGTCCAATTAAATGAGAAACAAATCACGCGATTTAATGGAATTTCAAAATGCCATACCAAGAACCTGTTGTGGCACCACCTACCAATCGGACATATTCGACACTTAATACACACGAGTCCAGGCCCATTCGTTTAAAAATCCATTATTCGTGTCGCCTAGCCCTGGCATTTGTGTTCATTTTTCTTCCTCCAATTTCTTTTTTCCCCAAATTTAATTTAATTTAATTTAAAGTCTCGACAGAATTTATATGTGACTTAAATAGATCAAAGATGTTCGCTATAAATCATAAAAACAAAAGAATAAAACTGAGAACAAAAGTAAATACACGAGGATCTAATCCAAGCCCAGCGATGCAATTTGAATAAATAACCAGCAACTGTGGCAATGCACACATGTGTGACGCTGCGTGTGCGAAAAATGCTGTTTTCCCCCAAATCATAAATTAAAAATAAAACAAAATAATAAATACGACCTATCAGCGATCGTAAATAAACATAGCGCCAACACTACAATGGTCATGAATTTATTTTCTTTAGCGCGAGCCAAAAGCCAAATAGATGGACGACCGATCGGCGCGACGCGACGCGAAGATTCACGATACTGCGATATGTGACGCGCTGTATTCGGAGAGACCTTTCTTTACTCGTGAAGCCAGATGCAGATGGAATTGTACTTATTATGAGGTAAGCATTTAAATTGGGCGTTTTTCGGATCTGGATTTTGTTTTAACAAAATGTGCGCCAGATTAAGAATTTCAAGTTTTTTCGGACCGTGCCAAAAACAGAAAATCTAATCAAATTTGAAAATGTTTGTATAAATTACTTCCAAATGCTAAATTATAAGTGATGTTGATCTCAATTCGGTAGAAGACATTTTGTAAACAAAAAATTAAACAGAATCATTGATCTGAATTAAAATTCCGCAGAAGCAGATTGAGCAGAACATCAACACGTGAATGAAAATTGCCATGCCCAACAATAGCAAAAAAAAAAACTCAGGTTTTGGTTTGTAGATGCGAACGAAAATAATAAATCTGTGCCAACTTCGGTTTACTGCAACAAATGACACAAGATGACAACTAACACGAGCGAAAAGCGAATTGTCAGATTAGATTTTAGCAATTTTGAAAGAGAGGCACGGCTGGTAGGTGCATTTCTTGAGGAAGCAACGAGTTTCAAGTTCTTTTAAGAAGTTCTGAGTTGGTAGTTTTAAAAGAAAAATATAAACCGTAGAATTGTGTGTTAGGACGTAGTTTGTGGATTATGAAGGCACTACACCACTGATTGATTCCCTTAAAGGCACCTTGAGGACTTAGAATTTGCATTGGAAGGTAGAGGATGTGTTGAATAACTCATCTCTTGAAAAACTTCTTAAGGTCAAATTCCACTCAAACGTATCTACATCTACATGCACCCAACATCAGTTTTCACCAGTCATTTGAGGAGTAAAAAAGGTTCGTGTAGTTCTTGTTCGTTCGAAAAGTAGATCGTGTGATTCGTGTTGGTTTGTTTGAAACGAAGCTATTCAGACTTTTCTGTTGAAGAAGAGAGTTGCGTTTTCTTTTGGTTATTCTGTCTGAAATGAGCTTTTTGCAAAAGAATTATGTTTATGGACATAGTTTGAAAATTGCCATGACAATACATGTCTGATTAATTTGCTAAAGGCACAGCGGTCTGACACCAGTAGTAACCTTGAGGATTAAAGGGATTGGAAGGGGGAGGATGTGTTGAATGACTCATCTCTTGAAAAACTTCTTAAAATCAATTTGACTCTGTTTTCATCAGTCATTTGAGGAGTAAAAAACGTCTTTCGAAAAATAAATCGTGTTACTCGTGTTGGTTCGTTTAAAACGAAGCTACTCAGACTTTTCTGTTGAAAAAGATAGTTGCGTTTTCTTTTGGTCAATCTGTCTGAAATGAGCTTTTTACAGAAGAATTATGATTATGGACGCAGTTTGAAAATTACGAAGACAATACATGTCTGGTTAGCTTCCTAAAGGAACAGCACAGCGGTCTGACACCAGTAGTAACCTTAAGGATTAAGGGGACTGGAAGAGGGAGCAAGTGTTGAATGACTCACCTATTGAAAAACTTCTTTAAGTCAAATTTATCTCATGAAAATGAACGTATCTATATGCACTCAACACGAACACGTCAGTCATTTGAGGGGTTAAAACAAATCGTGTAGTTCCTATTCGTTCGCTTATTAACAACAAAAAAAAAATCGGGGTAGGTTTTGTTAGTTCGTTCAACACTTCTTTTTGAGTAATTTGAGGGGAAAACAAATCGTGTGACCCGTATTGGTTCGTTTAAAACGAAGGCACTCAATCTTTTCTGTAGAATTGCGTTTTCTTTTGGTCAATCTGAAACGAGTCGTTTGAGTTGAAAATCTCGTGGGGTAGATTGAACTCGGCCGAATTTAAAACCATTAATTTTTTATTTTCAAGTTGTGTGATTTGACGATAATATTTTTTTAGCCAATGTCAAAACTAGTAACAGCATAAGATTCACTTGAATTCTGGCAACGCCCTGAGATTTTCAACTTATAACAATCGCAAAAACCTGATTTTAGAATGGCCAGTTAAAAACCTTTGTTAGCCGAAATGACTGAGTGATCGATCTCGTTTAAAACGAACCGACACGTATCACACGATGTGTTTATTCGAATTGAATAAGTTGATTAAGGTTGTGTAACACATTCTAATAGGACCTACACTTTGGGTACGTAAAAACACCTCCCAAAAATATTTCAGAAGAACATGAACAGAGGAAAGTTAGAAGAAGATGAGTAGTGAAAGCCCTTGTGGTCTGCTTTGAGGTTTGAGTGCCATGTTATGATACTGACATGAAGAGCATTTTAAAACGTTCGCAACTGGCAGAAAAGTGTAGGTCAGTTTATATGCACAGAATTGCTCGGAAAAAAATGCCTGTCATGTGAGTTTAGTTGCTGCTAGAGCGATTTGGTTCTTAGCTCGTATACGCGATTGCAGCGGCGCTTAATTCCACTGCAACAAATATTGCTCGCCTATCATTGCCCTGTCTTTCGATATAGTTGAGGAGTTTCAAAGTCCTCGACTTTGTCGTTGGATGCTTCTTAGACTTACAGCATTTGGTGATGTTCGTTTTTCTCTAGAATTGGGGTCTAGGCTTCAGGGTTCTCCAAAGAATAAACACGAAAAACTTTGGTCGTGAAGATCCTTCTTTATCTTTCTTTTTCCAGCGTTACAACATAGTGATCTTGAAGAAATCACTGCTCTCCTGTTTATAACTGCTTCACAGTAGTAATTTGCTTGTGGGTTATTCCCTGATAAACTTAAAGAAAGCGTCAGGAAGCCTTCGGTTTCTATAATTGTTCCATATCTTAAGCCAACCAAATTCAGATGTCACTGCATTTGTCTGTCTTCTTACTATCTTCACGAATCTGTCTAAAAGTTGATTGAATCTGGCTTTTCTGCCGGTTTTCTCTGGATAGCTTCTCTGAATAAAGAGTATGCCAGCTGAGCCAGTCGTGCTCTATTTTTTCGAACATTGAATTTAAGACGTGAAGGTCAGGAAGATTCAATCTATTCATTTGTCTAAAGGGTTGTGCAATATAATATAACATATAGTAGTTCTTTATAATCTCATGAAAATGACGCCAACGAACGCTGGTAATCAGTCAAACGCTTGGAAATCAACAGTCAACTATACAGGCATCAATAGGTCATTCGCTGTCAAATTAATATCTTAAGGTGCCTGTACACTAGATTGGTACTTATGGAACACTATAACTGACTCAGCATCGTGATCCTCACACGTCACACGTAACAGACAGACATGCTAAACGTTTTTCGCACCACCAAATAACCAACTTGTAGACGAATCCCTTAAAACAAATAACAAAGCTAAGAGCGCCGGGGTCAAAGATATCTCTCCCAACAATAAACTGTGAGAGAATTATGAACGGCTAATCCAGAAAGCACCTTTCATGACATGAAACTACTATCAATGAAACTGCCCATTCCTCGCGAATAGCAATGTTCGTGAAAGAACATTTTTCTCATTTATGTTTCTGGGATTCGAACCTCGAACCTTCTGCGCAACATGCAGGCACACTTACCACTACGCCATGGGCAGGCTTACGCTTTGTTGAACGCAAAGGAACTTATTTGGCTACGATGTTAGTTCCTAGCGCTGATTATCTTTTTTATGCCATAAATAGTAACCATCCTGGTTCGTTACATGACAGACGTATTTTGAAGTCTGTACCGAAAATGGAACAATGAAGACTGGCTGTTATTATTGGCGATTCAATCAATTCGTTAAGGAAGGTTCTGTTCACTCCTAACGTTCCGCTTGTCTATTGGCGAAGGTAGGGCAAAAATTCATATTGTGATTGAATTGAAGAAAACAAGAAGTCTCGGACAACTGAAAATTTTATTCCTGTGTTTGAACAGATCAGCACTAAGCTATGCAAAGGTTATAATGGCTTACGCTGTGTTAAAAAGGTTTGGTTTTTTAGAGCAATGCAAATTCAAAATGAAATAAAATACCCTAAAATTATCTTCATTATTATTGTAGTGACTTTAAATAGAATATGTTCTTATGTCATAAAAGTTTAAAAATAAATTCGGTCAAATAGGCTCTGGCTCCAATAAAGCGTAACCTAACCGGGAAGTCTAATTTTCGACTACTTTTTCGAGCAACTGGGGCAGTAGATTGGCAGTAACTTCTTACTTCACTTACCTTAGAACAAATTGCTTTGTTCTGAAGTAAGGCTTTTCATTGCGAAATGACTTAGTGTTCAATTGTCAAATTGACAATCAGTAATGCCAATTCGAAAACCAAACCCATACAAAAAAACACCCTTTAAAAACGCTGACAAAAGATTTAGCAAACTGAAACCTGACTTTTAAAATAATATGCATAATTGGCCAGCTTGAAGTAAGTCTATTCATTATGAAATTGCAAAGCGTATTTACCAAAAATATACCGCCAATTGCCAAAATGACAATCATTAGAAACAGTGTTGCAAATTCAAAATTCAAACTTGTAAAATAACACCCTTCCCATTTGAATTTATCTAAGTGATGGTTAATATTTTCAGCATTTTTATATTTACCGTCGATACTATGCTGGTCCAATCAAAGTGCTTAGTTGTCAATTATTTCATGGGACTCAAAGATTTTTTGCCTGAATCTTTATGCCGCTTCGGTTTCGTTTTACGTTTATGAGTTCAGTCATAAGAAATCAGTACATCCGATGTCGCTTTCACTTCGATATTACGTTGGTTGCCATTGTAAGACCTATACTATCTTATGGCAATTTGGTCTGGTGAAAGGCGCTGGAAAAATCCACGCATTTAAAAATCCTAACCAAAGTACAAACATCAGACTATATTTGCGTAACAGGTGCAATGAGAACTACACCAACCGCGAGCTTGGAAGTAGTCCTCGATCATAGAATAGGCCTTCAAACCCCTTGATCTTTATGTTCAAGAAGCGGCAGCAAGAGCACTAAGACTAAATCAATGTAATGTCTGGAAAACCAGCCAAACAGGACACGCAGAGATTTTATCACGATACGCAGACTACAATATCTGCACGGATTACATATCTCCATACCCGGACTTTAAAAAATCTTTCTCAACCAGCTTCTCCAATAGACAGGATTGGGAGAATGAAACACCTCACACGAACGAGACCACGAGACGTCTTTATCAATTTATACCGACGGCTCAAAAATGGAAGTTGGAACAGGGACAGGTTTCTTTTCAGAAAGCCTAAGCCTAGCCAGTTCATTCAGACTTCCAAATCCCAGCAGCGTCTTCCAAGCCGAGGTCTTGGCAGTTACAAACGCTGCAAAACATGTCCATGATGGCGCTATCACATGCTGATATCACTTTTTTCATTGATAGTCAAGCAGCAATAAAAGCGATTTCTGTTACTCTTGTCAAATCAAAGCTTGTTTCTTGCTGTCGCGAAGAGCTAAGGATTCTTGGCACACAGCATAGCGTTGAACTATGCTGGGTTCCTGGTCATAGTGGTATACCGGGAAACGAAAAAGAGGACGAACTAGCGATAAAAGGATCAGCACTTGACCCTTCTCTCATTGATCAATCAATCAGGATTCCACCCTGTGAAATGAAACGGATCATTGGTAACAAAATAATGCGAAAATCCAATGAAAGATGGGTATGCCTAGATTCCTGTGTTACTTTCAGGAAACTATATAAACCGAAATACGATAAGAACGGATGAAAAGCTACTATCATTGAAAAGGTCTTCACTACGATTGCTTATATCATAACTGGACATAACTTACTAGGTTACCAGAAAAAGAAAATGGGTCTTTGCACCGATGACCTGTGCAGAGGATGCAATGACGAAGATGAACATGAGGATACCACTCACTTGCTTTGTCACCAGGAAAAAATTTCTAGGCAATTACTTTTTCAATTAACTAGAAGAATTATCAGACACTCCGAGAAACAGCCTGTTGAACTTCATTAAGACCACAAAATAGTTAAAAACTGACCAAACATAAACTCATAGGTTTCTAGGACGTTACAATACTCCAGAGTATCACAATGGATCTACATTGATCTTAGTGTGACGGTAATAAAATCAATCGTCAGCCCATTCTACCTAACCTTACCTATACGTTGGTTCGTGAACGAGACGTAACACCAAACTTAGAGCTCTTGCAGCCGTGAAACTCACCCTGTTTTCGGTTTGGCTAACTGCATTGAATTTAAAAAGAGCAAAAAGTCTTAAGAAGCTTCCAATTCTTCTCTGTCATCGGATTACAAGATTCAAAACAAATATTACAGCTTACCTTTTTGTATTGCCAGAAGGATCTCATTAATTTCTGCATTCGGTAAATTATTTAGAACTTCAATGCAGGAAACACTTTACACAATCACACTTCGACTCATTACAAAACGGTGTCACTAAATATGTAGATCCTGATTGAAAGCTGCAACATTGTGTGCCTCTGTATTAGTTCTGAGATTAAAAGATACATACTTGAAGTTCACAATATTGTTGACCTGACCTGACTTAAACTTTAATCAATTCATTTGCAGACCCCAGACTGTCATAGAAAGAAATTTGAAGCTAAATTTTATACATCGCATTGAGTAAGATTATAAGTGAAAAATGAGAATAAGTTCAGGTTTTAGACTCCAGCAAAAAGAATGTAATATATGTAAGTTCCCAGACAGTATAAACACCCTGTGGATTTTGAATATTTCGTAAGAATTACGAATTCATTCACCAAGGCAACTTGAGACACGAACTGAAGACAATTTTACAAGACCAAATTTCAAATAAAAGAAAACAAAAGCTGTATTCCCATATGACATTACACTCAACTGACAAAACAAAACAAAGTCAATCAAAATTTAATAAATCACTGAGTCAGAGTGCTCAAAACATGATTCAGTAATTCCACTCACTCGTATAAAGATATCAATCATTCTGCGTACGAAAGCAGGTGTAAGTTCTAAATCCCTTAAAACTGTTTCGTGGTATTAACCAACCGAGAACAGAACTGCACACTTACGTGTACCTATGTACATAAAAGATTTGAATTCACGCATTTTCGACTTTTATTGCGTCGTATTTTCCTCCTAAAAAAGAACTCGAAACTATTTGCTGTTAGGAGATTCGATTAGGTACCTATTCCGCATTAAGAAACTTTCAATTTCTGTGGAAGGCTTACAAGCTAATTCAGTGAATGGCTAAACTTTTTCAATAATCTCGAGTCTCACTTGCGTCTTTGACTAAAGCCTAATTTGCAATCAGAAACCAAATTTTACATTCAAGAATCGTAAAGTCACTGCAGTTCATAAAGAGATTGTCAAGGAGATGTTGTTGGAATCACTTTTTTTTATTATTTTTACTTTGTTTGGTTTTGAAAAAAAAAACTTTCAAATTGTATATTCTCTAAGGAAAAAGTTCAAAACACCATGCCACACTCAAGTTTTCATTCGGAGAATCGTTGCCTCGCAGTTGACTTTGCACCAAAGCCTCAATCGTTATGTGCATAGAGTCGTCGTATTTTATGCATCGAGTGGTTAACATTGGGGTTGGATTTTACTGTAGAAAGTTTTAAATACAAACATGGATTTACTTTTCTGATGCGACAATAATGTTTGAGAACGATTGGATTGGGATATCAAAGTGGAATTGGTTCGGCATTTGAGTTCATTCAATTTGGGAAAAAGTGAATCGTAACATGTCGAAGTTTAAGCACTTTTGTTTGGTAAAAAGGCTTATTAAAGTTACGAACCAATTTTGATTTCGGTGGCTCGAATATTTTTAAGCAACGTATAAGTGTTTGCAGTGCCTTATAACTTTTAACATACTGATGGAGATGTGAATTTTCTAAAATACTTTTAGAATAACAGAAGAGTCATTATACCTGATATAACATAAAGTTTACTTTCCAAAATAGGATACTTGAGGGTAATCGAAGACTATACTGGCAGCGATCATCAATACAACGTCCTTTGGAATGAAATAAAATCGCCTAAGTACTTACCGAGAATCAACCTGTGTTTCGGTAAGGAAGATGGAACTTCAAGATGGAACGTCAACTTCTTGAGAAGTACAATCGAAGATGGAATGAACATTGTGCTTCGATCTCGCAGAACAGCTGTGGAAATAGTTGAACCAACCATACAACTCACTCGTCTAGTATGCGAAGCTTCAATGTCCAGAAGGACATATTCGAATAGAAGAAGAAAGCCTATCTTCTTTTAGCCGTAGGAGATAGCCGAGCTCCGCAGAAAATGTCTTAGCCTTAAGCAGAAAAATTATTAGAAATGGAAAATAGCAAAACAATAATAATGTCCGGGATCATGAAGAATTTATGACAATGGGTCACGAATTGAAGAGAGCCATTAATCTGAGCTAAAAACGAAAATGGGTGGGGTTGCGACAATATGTATATTAAAAGCGATCATTGGGGACTAGATTACCAGATCGATATGTGAAAGTTTGAAGCCCTAGAAGCACGGGGAACATCTTAGCGCAGAAAGGATAACCCACGTTGTGGCCCCATCTTTCTGCTTTCATCTCATCCCGTCATTCAATGTGACATTTTCAAGCTGCTGCAACAAGATATATCACCGTTCATCGAAAAATGGCTGAAAGTTGTAGACTACAAAACAAACATGACCCAGTTTCAAATTATGAAAGAGCCCCAAGGGAAATGTTATTGCCATGACAAAAATATGTGAATTATGTCTGTTCCATTCAAGACACTTGCTAAGTAAAGGTTCATCGATTGACACTGACAGCTGTTCCCGACTTTGAATCAAGACAAAAAGTCAGTATCATACGAAAAGAGTAATTTTACCCTTCAACAGCTTTGGAAAATACTGAAAACTAATTTCCAAATAGAGTGCTGTCTTGTGTAGCCCAAACAGTGCGCTTTCTGAAAAGAAGTCTTCGAAGCACCCACTGCACCTGCTGTTCTCAAGTTTCTACAAAATTTCCATTAGACAGACATGTTAGTGGACAACACTTATAGTCCTCGAAGTCTTCGTACGATCCGCACAGACGAGAATGTCGCCTGCTGAAGCCGTGAGTTTGCGACTCAATCATTTGAAAAGCATTTCGCCATCGATATCAACGGCTCAACAATTCACGACTAACCTGAAGAAAATACTTCACGAAGATCTCGGTATATTCTCTTACATGATCCGATTGGTTTAGCATAGACAGCAAAAGACCATCAGCTTTGTTATCGCAGTTTTGGTCTTAGAGCAGCTTGAGTTGGACAAGGTTTTTCGCAAAAAATCATTTTTTTTGACGAGACGTGATATCAACCGTCATGGCGATGATGATTGACCACATCGAAGGTACCATTTAACACTTTCGTAGTTTTTTTTTTTATTGTGGGGAACTGTGAAGAATCCATGTTATGACAACAATCCGGAAACGATTCAAGTACTTAGGGCCAATATCATCCAAGCAATGTTTCGAAGACATATGAAGTGGCCACTTGAACGGCGTCATTCTACATAATCAATGTAAGTTTTTGCTATAAAGCCATAATGTATAAGAAAAAAAACACTAATTATTGAATAATAAATACTAATAAATGAAATTTGTAAAGGGCATTTTTTTAGAGTTTTGGTTTTTTAATTTGCGAAACTATTTCGAACGATGGTCAGTTTGATGTTTGGTGATATATTTGTGGCTAGTAAGTTTTCAAATTTCACAATGAATAGGCATGCATCGCAACAACGCTTGCAGCCTCAGTTTTTGAAAAGTCGAAAGCTGGACTTCCCGATTGCATTCCATTCGAAGCAGCCCGAAATCATTTATAAGCACTCATTTTGCATTTGTTTATCTCTAAAACACAAACACCCTTTATTTTGGCCCACGGCCATATTTCTGTCTACCGCGCCCAAAAACAAATGTTGGAAATTACTCCGCTCGTATGACAATTAACAGGAAATTGTTAGAAGTATTAGCCTCCTCATTTCAATAAAAACCAAACTCTTCCACCGCATTGCCAGGCCTAAGATCTACACTCTCAAACATCTCAGGTCCTCCTAATGTGCAAAAGTTGGGACGCTACAAGCAAGCTACGCTTAATGGGTTACATCTTACATGGGTTTCAAAGGCGAAAAAACGGCGTATATATTTTTTTAATATAAGAAATTAAATATTTATACATATTTATAAACAGTTGCTGAAATTTTCTTAGAAAAATATTCATAACTCAGCCTTTGCACCGTAATTTCCGGAAATTCTTTTGCAAATGTTGCGTCCGTGGGAAAAAACAAAAAACCTGTTAAGACAATAAACTAGAAGGAAAACTAAGGAAATGATAATTGAATTTTTGACAGACATTCTTTCAAAAACATGAAAACTTCGACATTAGCTTTCAAAAACATTGTAGTATGCGGTAGTAAATGGCTTAGTTGACTTTAAATAGTTTGCTAAAAAAATTGAGACAATTTATTTATGAAATTGCCCCTCAGAGAGGTATAGAGTAGACCCCCTTTCCATACAATTTTCTTTTGTCTTGACCCAACCTATCCATACTGAGCCATTGGAAAACCGTATCTAAAGCACCATACATAAATAAAAGAAAATTCTAAAAGTTAATGGTTAGGTTAGGTTAGGTTTAAATGGCTGTCAGGAAAACAAACTGACACACTTAGACCAATATTAGGTCCATTGTGATACCATAGGTATTATGCGAGGGAGTACCTCACTTAACAAAACCATTTGGAGCTTTTAATAAAGCGAAGGATATGCAGGGGATCTGTGTGTGCCAGGTCGCTTGGATCATCAAGAAAATATTTTCCTAGATGCCGCTTTCTTTTAAAAGAGAGTGCAGGACATGAGCAGAGGAGGTGTGGGATTGTCTCCTCCTCCTCCTCATCTAAGCAACTTCTGCAGAAGTCATTTGAGGGAACGCCAAGTCTTATGGCGTGTCTTCCTATCAGACAATGTCCGGTGATGACATTGACTACGGAGCTAACTTGCAATCTGACAATTGATAACAAATGTCTTGTGCGTTTTGGATCTAGACCTGGCCATATCCGTTTTGTTGACACGCACGTGGTGATATTGTTCCACCTATGATTTGTTCTATCCATTGCTTCTTGCTTTAGCATAAGTTTACATGTAGCGATTGGTATACCAATGTTCAACCTACTGGTTGAGATCGGTAGAACGGTTCCTTCTCTGGCGAGTTCGTCGGCTTTGCAGTTACCCGCGATATCTCTGTGCCCCGGCACCCAAATAAGGTGAATATTGAACTGTTCAGCCATCTCCCTCAAGAGATAGGCGACAGTTAAGGGCAGTTACTGAGTTCGTAGGAACAGCTCCGAGTGATTTGAGGGCTACTTGACTATCTGAGAAAATCCGGATATTCGTTGAGGATATCACGTTGAGTTGAGCTTGAGACTTGGAACTTATTATCAAAAACCAATTGGGGGATGGACTAGTCGGAGTGACAGGGAATTGATCCGAATAAATTCAGGATTGTAACGTGACCGATGTTGTTTTCGGCCCATTGGGAGATAGCTCTCATACGAGTGGCTGCACTGGTGGCCATTTGTTTGCTGAAGATATCTAGTGGTGTGAGGTTAAGGAGTGTATTTAGTGCAGCTGATCTCAGTGCTCCGCTTATACACAGACAGGCTGTTCGTTGGACCTTGCTTAAATTGTCGCAGTAGGTATTTTTATCAAGAGCGGTCCACCATACGCCATACCACTACTCCGTATGTGAGTATTGGTCTGATGACCGCGGTGTCTAAAAGTTAATAATAAATAATAAAAATAATTTAAAAATTGAGAGTGGCGACATTTTTTTCTTCACATTTTTTAAAATTTCATGAAAATCCATGGACTGGCCCTGGATTCCTAGGTTTTGCCGTTTTTATGTCTAACGGCAATCCACTAATAGGAAAATAAAAACTATTTCATTCTAGTCCGTTGTGTTTCAAAGACCTGGGCCCTATTCCACAAACAAAACTTATTAACTTTCACTTTACATTTATTAAATAAAATTTTTTTGCAAAGTGAAAAGTGTTTCTCTTTTACAAAATTTTACTTTGCACTTATCAATTTCTTGCAAAAACATTGCGCAATAGGTATGCAAAGAGAATATGAAAATTGCAAAGACTTTGCAAATTACACTTATCAATTTCAACTTATCACATTTCAAATTTTATAATTCATATATAGCATATAGCTTCACAAATTGACGAGAAATTTGAAAAGTGCAAAGTGAAAAGTTGATAATTTGTTTTGTTGAATTGAATTTCGCTTTGAATTTCATCTAAATCGATTAATTAGTTCTCGAGAAATCTTGTCCTCCGATTATTAAAGCACAGTTTTGAAAAAAAACGTGTTGAGGTTTTGGGGGCTAATTCTAGGTGACCTCGAGTGTGTGTCCGTCAAGTTGCCACTACCACTTTAAAATTTTCAAAGTCTGTCCATTAGATTAGTTGTGCTAAAATTATTAGGAAAACGACAGAATAAACCGTCTCTTGTATTAAGCCGTCCAATCGATCTCAGATAAAAAATTTAGTATGCAAATAATTGACGCTATTTTGTAGCAGACTGATCGCGAAAAACAAAAAAAAAAATTCAAACGTAGAGGCACTAATTTTTGGTTTTTCAAAGCAGTTTCACGAAAATAACATACTTTAAAAATTTTGCGGTGGTATAGTAATGAATATTGACATCTCAGGGCCTTATCTCCAAACCTGTTATTGGAATCGAAAATTCAGGACAATATTCGAGAGCTATTGTAGAATAATAAAACAATAAGACGTAAGACCATATAACCACAAGCTAATTTCAAAGTTCAATGTTCACTAAAAATATAAAAAATCAATAAAAATTTCTGTTGGGAAAAAATTAAAGGATTCTTTCAAGCTTAGAGAAGTTTGTTTCTATGGCTTTGGGTACTAATTTTGACATAGAACAACTGACTTCTAAAATTTTCACAGCAGTAACATCAATCATTCCAGCACTAGTATTTTTGACAAACATGATGGCAACACTGTGTGAATATTCAAATCTTTTTCTCAAATTCAATGAAAAGATGTACTTTCAAAATTTTATTTTGCTTTTAAAAAAAAAATGTAGCGGAGAAATTGAACAACAAAAGAATTCCAGTGGCTTGAAAGTCCACGAGTTTCAATCATATAAAAAATATCTAGGAATATTGAACTCGTTTGCTCTGAAATAAACAAACTACACTTACATTTGCTGAGTCGTTTTAGTTGTCAAGGTATTGAACAACCTAAGGCAATCGGATCTTTTTTCCTGTTGTTCATCCCCGCAAAAAATAAATTGTGATAATTAAGCTGACTTATTAGCCGAGTTCACACTGTACAATTAGTTGGACAGACTTTGTTTGATGGAAGTTGGATGGTCAGATGTAGTTTGCGTTCACACTTATCAAGCTTGTCGTCCAACTTTATGTCGCAGACTCTTCCACTCCGTCCAACTTCAAAATTATTTGAAGAGGTCGTCTTAAGGTTCACTTTATCAAGCATTGGTCGTTCAAGCATAAGTCTGTCCAACTAATTTTACAGTAAGAACTCGGCTTATTTTCGACTTGCTTGGTAGTTCCTTTGAAGAAAATGAATAACTTGGTATATACGTCTCGTTGCTTTTTTTTATTATTGCGCCTCTACCATTGTCATTGTCATTGTTAATCTTAAAAAAGAACACAACAACTCGGTTCTTTTGCCTTTATTGGTGCATTGTATCTGTAAATATTTAACTCTTCGCAAAATCAAGAAACTGGAAATATTTCAATAATAAGGCTGAAGAAAAATGATGAAATGGACACCCGATGAAATAAAGAAAAAATCATGAGTCTCGAATTTCAGAGCAATAAAACTGGAAAGTAAATGTTCACATTCGTTCGGTGCGTTCAACAAATAACCGTTTTAAAGCACTACGTAAAAACGCTTGTTTTAAAAATACTTTTTGAAATATTTGAAGACTTTGCCTTCAAATATAACCAAAAAGTTTATTCAAACGAAAGACAATTATCCTCAAAATACCTCGTTTCACGCACAAGAACCGAAAATTTCAAAAGGTGCGTAGGAAAAGTCCATTCAGTTCCAATACAATTTTTCAGTCGAATTCATAAGAGAAATACAAAAAACGCCATTAATTGGCGCCCAAGCTCACTCAAATTGCGTCATCGCTATGGCATTCACCATTCGATTGCAAATCACAAATACTTCTTTTGTCATCTTTAAACCAGTTTCCCAATGCAACACCAAATAAAACAACCCAATAAAACGAAAGTACATATCCCTTTCAACTTCAATTAATCCCCACAATTAACGATGATCAACAAGCAAAAGAACATCCCTTACAATGCCGATTGCCGACGAGCGACGACTACTGGACGGACGATGAATGTATCTATGTATGTAGGTTGCTGCGCCGAGCACAGCACAATTGAACAAAACATATTCTCATTCAAAAGAAATTCCAAAAATGTTCATTATCCCTTATGAGTGTGTAAAAATGAAAATAAAAATAAAAGAAACAAAAAACAGGGAAAACCTTCACAACACTCCGGGGTATACGCAAATAAAGAGATGACAATCACATGTGCAAGGACAAACTCCCGAACCCGAGGCCGAACCTGAGCCCGAGACCGAGCCCGAGTCCCAATGCCACGTCCCGAGTTCCAAATCATTGCAATTGAACCGAGTGAAGCGTAATAAAATCATTAAGTAGGCATTCAGCGTAAAATCGCAGACCGATTGGGTGTGATTGAGGGAGCGTTATTTTATTGCCTACATATGTCGAACGATGCGATGTTTAAGCGTTCATGGAATGCCCCGAAACTAAAGGAAAACACATCCCTCTATGCGTTGCAGGGAAAATCCATGCATTCATGCAGCAGCTTTACCAATGTGAGTTGCTCCGGAACAGATTTACGCGAAATTGTACACAAAAGACGACGAAAGGAACTTCCACCCTCTTATTCGTTGAACAACAACAACAACAACACCAACACAAACACCACAGCATAATTATTAATTTATTAATTGTTCGTGTACTACACACGCGTGAGCCTAGGTGGCCCAGCTTTGAGTCAGCACAGCAGCATTAATCTGACAGCTATGGTCGAATGACCTTCCCCTCTTCCGACGAGCATATTTGGTAAGTAGACAAAAAACTTACCTTTACATTCATTGGCATCCCGCGATGTGGCCCTGCCCCATGGCCGATCGAAATGGAACGGCTTGCAGCGTTCGCAGTCCCTGCCGGCTGTGTTGTGCCTGCAGTCACAAGTCAGTAATCCGTCACGATCCGTAATGCATTTCGATGCGTGTCCGTTGCATTTGCATCGTCCACCAACAGAGAAGTCCGACACGGCATAATGTTGTCCCACCACCGATGTGATGGCCATCGAAGTTGACACAGTAATTACCGGAGGATCAATGGCATTCGATCCCAAGCTATCGTCTGTGTATTTAGTTCTTGACACAGGAGCTGTCATGTCCTGGTTTGATGGTCCCTGCTGTTGGAAGTGGTCTACGGGCATTTGCAAACGATGGAATATCACCCGAATGTCGGTGGCAGTCACCCAATCCTGCAAAACAGTTGATGAGTCAAAGTCTCGTGCCGAGGGACGTCCTTCCAAGGTGCTAAATGCTATGCGAGTGCCTTGGGATGACGTGCCATCACCCATGTGACGGTGAGCGTCAGTGCACCTGGCTTCCTGTTCGTTGGACTTGTTGATGGTGGCTCGATTGGGGCGCCCATACACTCTGCGACACTGAGAGCTGTAATACTGGAATGGCTGCCAGGTGGTGCCGTAGTCAGAGCTTTTGTAGATCGCAATAGAGTCTGGCTTAGGCGCTTTTGGACAGAATTGTAAGCTAACGTAGGTCAACTCGTACTTCTTGTGCAACGACAGTGTGAGGGTCACGTTGTCCGGGGGTGAGTTGATACTCGTCGCTGGCATGACAGGCTCCGATCGCCAGCAGGTGACATTACTTGGATTGTTGAGATCAGTCATGGCCGAGGTGGGAAAGCGTCGTTTCGAGTTCGAGTCGTCACAAATGTGACACTGGACTTCTTCGTTTCCTTGCGCAACGTCACAATATCGATCGGGACCGTTCTGGCCACAGGTGCTAGAGGCGACAACAGGATTGCCATAAGCGGCATTCACAAAGTCCGGAATACATTTGCTGGCCTTTTCTTCGTCGTAGCACGGATCCATTGACGTTTGGGAAGCAAACATCTTCAGATACGCGTCGGAGGGGATGGCTCCACCTCTGATCGTCAGTTGCACGATCAAGAGGCACACACAGAAAATCACTTTCATGATCGGGGATTTAACTTTTTTTTATTAATTTTTTTCAATCAGATTTCTCAGAACACAGAACTTTTGGTTCAACTATTGGCACACTTGATGCTGATCGATCACTAATATCACTAGGGAAAATAATTGACACGGTTATGGTACTCTTATCTCTTGGGGCGTTTAATTCATTTCCACTTGAATAACCCCGGTATCCGTTACACAGATGAATGCACAATTATGCTTCCTCGCATCGAGATCGACGCAACATGCTGAGGGAGTAATCTGTTACCTGCGAATCCGTTTTTACGATCATCACGCCCGGCGATAATTGATGAGAGAGAACGAAAAACAAGAGTCAGAACGACGAGTGACGGCGTCTACGAGTCTGACAAACTATCCGCTACCGTTAATAAAAAAAATTGAACCACAAACACCACAGCAAAAAAGAGATACTACCTGTCCCGTAGGGGCTTTTTTGAATAACTACGTACGGACGATGCGAGATGAGAAAAAATTCTATCGAGCGACACACGATACCACAACAGAGCTAGCCGGCTGTTCACAGTCAACTGATGCTGTTAAGACTCGTTGCTCGTTCGCATCCATTCACCGTCATCGTCTTGTCGTCTGTTCCGTAATTGCACGTAGCGTAGATACTTTTAGTCGAATTGTGTTGCGCTGAAAATCGAAAGCAGACATCCATGGTCCATGGGTTGATGTTGTGATGATGGTGGCTGCGGCTGGTGGTAGTTTAATTGGTCGAAACCATGTCTGGTCGTCGAGCTGCTGCTGTGCAGACGCAAAAGGTGTCTCGGCTAAGCAGAGGGAGAGTGGTGAGTTTTGGGATAGAGAAATGAGAATGAATCTGTGTTTTTTGTGCAGTGCGAATTTTGGTTTTCTCTTAAAAATACAAATGTTTTTGAAACGATTACTGAGAGCGAATATGAAAAGTGGAGAGTTGAATGTTTGTAAGCATGTCACTCGGTTTGAATGGACACATGATGCTGAGCGTCGCACTAGTGTTGCTGATGTTATGAAAGGAAACAAAAATACAACGTTATGTTGTAAGCAACAGCATATCAAGTGCAATGATAGAATAGGTTGATTTCCACACCAAGGCGGTGGGTTCGTTCGTAGAAGTTCTCATATTCCTACAGATTTTGTTGAGAGCAGCCTCCACAGATGTGTTTCCAAATTTCCAATTCGAAAATAAAAAAAAAAAACATTCGAGTAATCAGAAAATGAGTTCGGCTCTTGAACGAGTAGAATAATAATGATGGTATCGACGTAGACGACAGAAGCGAGCGAAAAAAGGATAAAGGGAATAGAAACAACTTTTATTTCTGTGCTAATTTGTTGTTTGAGCAGATGTAGAATCGGGGATGAGGTTATAAGCCAAAATCCAGTCAATGAGCGTATAGTGATCATCCGCAACAGTCCCTTATTTGCCAACATTAGTCTAATATTCACTCACGCCTCCACAGAAGAAAAAGACGACAATTTCAAAGACTGTTTCTAAACATATGAGCAATGCCCTAGACATGGCGTGAAAATCGTTCTTGGCGATTCCAACGCAAAACTGGTGAAGGAGGTCATCTCTAAAAATACAATCGGTAAGCATAGCCTGCATGATAAAACCTTCAAAAACGGAATTCTTGCTGTCAGTAGCACACGGTTCCTGCATCACAAAATTCATTCAGATCGATCAACGGTCTACAATATTGACCATGTTGTGATCGACGCAAGCAACTCTTTCACTGTGATAGATGAAACTTCCTAGGGCCAACTTTTACTTGGACCACCAACGTTTTGTAGCCAAAAGACGAATAACGATATCCTGTTCACGACTTGTGCGAACCAGCGCTGTGAAGAGATATGACGTCAAAGAGCTACAATCGCAAGAGATTTCCAGTGCCTTCTGAGGTTCTGGGCTTCACTCGGCCTGCAAAATGAAAACTATGGTTCGATGAAGGATGTAGGCAGGCAAATGCAGCCGAACAAAAAGCACGACAAATGCTGATACAAAAGCTAACAAGAGCCGCTTACGATTAGTATAACGAGATTTTCAAGGAAATGGAAAGGGAAGAACACAGAATTCTCTAAAAGAAAGGGAAGCAGCATCAAAAGCGCTCGTTTGAGGAAATTGAGAGATGCCATGACAGGAATGAGCTTCGGGGGTGGCAAGACCTGAATTGAAACCTGTAATAGAGACGCAGTTGCTAGGATCTGGAAAGACTGCTTAACGGCGATGAAGATACGAATTTCGCTGTCAGGTAGAATGCCCCATTCAACTTAGACGATGATTAAGAATGCCGTCGTTCTCACTTAGAAAAAGTTGAGCTTGCCATATGCAAACTTAAATCAAATAAGACTGCAGGTGCAGATGGCCTTGATGCCGAAAATTTTAAAGCAGCAGTAGATCAGTTGGAAAGGAGCATGCAATAGCTAATTTGCATGATATGGTCAGAAGAAGTTTGCCCGATGAATGAATGAAATCAGTATTGATTGCCCGGTCCTAAAAAAGGGAGACCCTCATAACAACGCCAATCATAGAGGAATAAGTTTCCATAACACTTCGTACAAGATCTTGTCTGCTGTAACGTCTGAAACCCCACGTCAACAATTTGATAGGTCCTTATCAATGTTACGGCAGATCTTGGAAAAAACCCGAGAGTATAATATCGGTATACACTATCTCTTTATCGATTTCAAGGCCGCGT
Source organism: Melanostoma mellinum (assembly GCA_914767635.1). Lineage (NCBI taxonomy): Eukaryota > Metazoa > Arthropoda > Insecta > Diptera > Syrphidae > Melanostoma > Melanostoma mellinum. The sequence goes on from OU612059.1 coordinate 75,594,482, forward strand.
ATGACAGTATTTACAGAGACGAGCTGTAAAGAGCCATGTCTGCAAAACTCGCACTATAATGCAATATGATTTTGGAGAATTCACGCTGCTACATATACGTCAAGGTTGTTAAAGAAGTCACTCGGACTCACATCGAAAAAGGCTGTAGGCAAGACGAGAAACTGTTATATAGATTATTCAAAACTCAAACGTCAATACTAGAGGAATGAATCATCTTTTGAAAGTCTGTTGAATTACTAGCTTACACATACGAAACTAGCGTAATGGGAAGAAGCAGGTGTGATGTTACAATCTTTCGTAATTTTTGAGAAAGGTCCTTTTTTCAGAAAATACTTTCTCTGCTCGGAGAATAAGCTCCGATCATGGGGAACCACACAAAAGAATTTTCTCCTTTGGTATTCTGTATTTTATTCAAAACTGTTAACAGCATTGAATATTTAAAAAACTTACCCTCTTACTTACTTACTTAGGTGGGCATTACAGTTCGGGGTGAACCTGGGCCTCAACCAACATCCTTCGATAACGACTTCTATTTCGGGCGAGCTCTCTCCAGTTTCGCACTCCAAGTCGGTTGAGGTCATCCTCCACTTGATTGCGCCACCTAAGACGAGGTCTTCCCCTTCCGCGATTTCCCTGCAATGTGCTTTCGAACACCCGACGAGCCGGAGCGTTTGGGTCCATCCGCTCAACATGGCCCAACCATCGTAGCCTCGCGATGCGTACTCTTCTGGCTATGCCCATGTCGCGGTACAGCTCATACAGCTCGTTGTTGTATCTTCTTCTCCACACATTGCCTTCGCATACGGGACCAAAGATCATTCGGAGAATTTTTCTTTCGAAACGACCAAGGGTTTCCTCATCCGCTTTCGATAAGGTCCATGCTTCCGCGCCGTAAAGCAGGACTGGGATGATTAAGGTCTTATATAAGGTTACCTTGGTTTTTCTGGAGAGGGTTTTGTTTCTCAAAAACTTACCCTCAATACGGCAAAAATTTTATTTAATGAAAAAAGATGTGTTCTTTTTTTTAAATTTTGTCTTTTAAATTTGCACTTAAATATTAATTAAGAAACAAGGTTTAAGCTTTAGAAAACATTACAATGAAATTGCCCTTCCTGTCTGAACGCAGGGAGATGGGCCCCCTCCCCCCTCCTCCCATATAAGATTTTTTATTGTCTTGGCCCAACCTTTCGGTACTGGACTTTTGTCGAATGTTAAGCAAAACACCCTGATTATCTCGAGCTTTTAAAAACATCATGAGCCATAGGCATTTGTTTTTGAAAAACTGTAAAAGTGAACTTTTGACTTGCGATAAAATTGCTAACAACATTTTGATAAAACTTTTCACTTTAATCGCTCTTATACGAAAAATTTTAGAGTTTATAGTTTGAAAACAACAAAATCAGAATTTTTGAAAACTTGATTGCAGCTGGAGGGGTGAGGAAAAACAGGGACACAAAGTCCTTTTACAACTTCTTATTTTCTCATCAGAAAAACATTTCCACAGCGCTTGAGTGAAATCGGAGGTGAAGCAACATTTTGCTTTGACCGTTTTCATATAAAATGGTCGTTTGCAAGTCTTAAAATTCTACCAGAAGAAGAATTGACAAGTGATTTAAAAAAATTGAGATATCTACCGTTTTCAAAATATTCCGAAAAACCAATTTTTCTTAGATTAGAAAAAATTTAAATAAATTATTTTCCAAATGTCGATAAGCAATTTTTTTTAAACAGTCCAGAACAAAGTGTGTTTTTATTTACTAGTGTAATTTTTTGTTTACACTTTTTCGGAATTGGTATTTTTGACAGCTTTCACCTGATTTATGCTCAGTTTGCTAGCCCATTTTGCCACTGAGTCATGGAAGAATTGATGCTGCACGACTGGGCATAGCGTTCGTTTGGGGTTATGTGAAATGCGCCTGTCCATGAAGATAATCAAGAGAAGATTAAAGCCTTGGAAGAGAATGTATGGTGCGTTATTGATCACATACGGCGCCAAAATAATGCTGCAAAAAGTGAGTCCCTCGGCTGAAATTTATACCTGCCAGCCGGTGGCCATTTGCTCGAAATCATTTTTGCAACTAAATGTCCAACCCTAACTTTTATAATGAAGCATAATTCTTGGCCATAACATTAAATTATATTAGTTTTATTTCTTCTTGAAAACCACACGTCTAAGAAATACCCTTTAAAAGGTTTGCTGCGGTAAAATTTACCACAAATTTACGCAAGTTCTATCCGCCGCCACCGGTCTTCGCCCTGTAAAATAAAAATAAAAAATATAATATAATATACTTTATTCAGAGCTACTCGAAGGTAGTAGAAAAGTTCAGTTAAAAACTGGTCCACTAGCCGGAGGCCTGTTCTTCTAAAACTTTCGAAAGGCCACTTTCAGGTTAAATGTCACCGAGGTGCAAACATTGTACAACGGAAGACACTTTTCTTATGTGACAGTCGGTCTGCAAAAGCTCGTTCTGCAGGTGGCCTATAGAAGAACCGAAGAAAGAAGAACGAAATGAAGATCGTGACCCATGTCCAACAATGTGTGAAGTATATTCACACCAACATACATTTTCTATTATCTTTTAATTTACATTAAATTAAGCCTCGTCGACAATAAGGAAGAAGAGTTTTCTTTTTCATTTTTACTTCGCCTTTATTTCAAATACTCTGATTCAAATACGGACAGACAGACATACAGAATTGTAGGGAATATTTTTTTTTTGCTTCCTCTCTCATCGGCATGTCGTGTTTTATGGTTATCTCAACATTTTTTTGCACGGTTTTAAAGCTTGCCTCATAAGACCTTGTTTATAATCGAAAGTAAAAAATAATGAATTTTAAGAGACGCATTAATGTACCCCAGTGTCCAGTATAGTTATTTTCCTTTTCCAGAGTTTTGAATAGCTTTTTTTTCGGATGGGTACATCGCAATCGTTGTTTGCCATCAACGCTTGACAATATGTCCATGTCGGCGTCCGCGTTCGGCCCTGTTGTTTCCAAAAGTCACTAGTATTCCTTTTAATACTTTGGCGCTTTGATCTACGCTTTTCAATAGTTCTGGATGATTTTTGTTTTAAATATTTAGACTCTCTGCTTTTTATTAATTTCTTTTGTTTTTTCTTGTTGAAGATTTTTATGCCTAGACATACATCACCGCTTCAAATTGCGACAACGACAACGAAGATTGCGATTGCATACAAAGTTATTGTCCAGAAGCAAGTTCACCAGAGGTTCTACGGAAGCTAAAGGGCACATAGATATTCTTGAAAAATCAGCAATGAGATGTCAATGCAGTGACATTCGTATGGCATTAAGCTCCATAAATATCGATCCTCAAATTGGACTCCATGCTCCAAACAAGAATACTTAAAGCAGAAATGGATGCAAACACTCTAAAGGTCAGAGTCTGGTAGAGTTACACCGCAAGGAAGAATTTTATCGCGTCCTTGTCTTTGATCATAAACTGAACTATAAAGAAAATTTGAAAGAAAGAGAAAGAAAAGCTCAAACTGCACGCTACACTTGCAGTAGAGAATAACGAACAACTCACTTGATGTACACATCCATAATAAGACCAATCCTCATATATGCCCTTTGGGTTTGGTGGCCATCATTAGAGAAGGCGCCAAACCTTATGACCATGATCAAAATCCAAAGGCTTGCTTGCATTGGGTCAACCAAAGACATTTAAGAACAGCTCTGGAAACTTTCCTTTCCCTAGAACTTTTCACTAAAGAGACGGCGGAAAAAAGCGCACTGCGACTCAAACAATGCAATATGTAATTGAAAACAGGCATATCAGTCCGTACATCCAACATGAATGATATTGATACAGACATTCAAACAGACTACACCTCCCGTATACTGATAACAACCCAGTAACCCTAATAGTCATTCCGCCAATCAGACAAGAGAATGCTGGGAAGAAAAGAGAGTTATGAAAGAAAATCATGCCTCCGTCTTTACAGACGGTTCGAAGACGGACTTGGGCGTAGAGTCAAGAATCTTCTCAGGCTACGCTCCTATGAACAGATCAATAAAGCTCCCCGTCTTTTACAGTGTCTTCCAAGCAGAAGTGCTTGCAGTCTGCGAAACCGCAAAACACCTGGCTATGCAAAACTTGATCAACTTACATCTTCGTAGACAGTCAGGCGGCGATTGAAGCTATCTCATCCATTATCACAAAATCCAGGCTAGTAGACAGCTGTCGCAGCAACCTTAGACTGCTGAGCGAAACAAACACAGCAAGTTTTACCTGGGTTCCAGGACATCGCGACATAATCGGTAATGAGATGGCGGATAAGCAGGCTAAAATCGGGTCAGCTCTCGAATCCAGTGAAACGTACACCTCAGTTCTAAAGCCAATGACAGGTGGTCATCTTTAGAAACATGCCGGGTTAACTGAAACCTATAGCCAGATATTTCCAGGAAAAAAAAAAAAAGAATTTCTGCTCCGGCTCAGCAGGCTGCAACTCTCTCTGTTCATGGACATTCTGACTGGTCACAAATCATTGGGTACCCACATGATGAGAATGGCAATAGCACATTCGACTTATGTAGTGGATGCCAAGACAAAGGGGCATTCCGCTTCCTCTGTGAGTGTCCCAGCTTGGTCCATACTAGGAAAAAGCACCAGCAGAACACTTCTTCGATAACGTGGGCGATATCTCTAATCTCCCTCTAAACAGCATCCTTAAACTCATTCAAAGCTTCAAATGGTTCAATGGGGGTACCCAACCCCAATAACCCAGTCACAAACTTAATCCTCTGCCAACCCTCTCCTCTACCTCCTCATCCTCTATTATCCGGGGAGCACAATGGATTCTTGAGATCCGAGTGAGGTGCTGCCGCTTGCGACTGCACTTCCCATCCAACCTAATGTTATGTTGGAAAGCTGGCAGGGTCGCCAAGTTAAGTAAGATTCCCTAATGTTTGAGTATTACTTAGCTCTCCAGCCGATTATATATCCGAGCACTGTTAGGTGCACGATTTACGTATTGTCTGAGCTCGCCAGCCGATTTGAAGTAAAACGATTTGTGATCAAAGTTAGACTTGCATTTATTTCCAAACGTATGCCCTTATATACTGCATTCAACCAATTGTTTCTATTTTTCAATTTAATTCAATTCTATTCTCTGCTTACGACTTACTTGAACTCAGGTGAACTTTAGTTCTCAAATTCTCACTTGCATAGACTGAACCTCTGATTCAATCCATTCAAGTGCAATATGATTCCATAGTACAATACGTTCAGTGGGTCATAAACAGAGTTACAATATCATTCTTTTTTTCTTCTTTTGTTTTCTTTCTTCGAATCACTATGTGCATGTTCATTCATAACGATTATGTCATTATGTGTCTTGGCATGCACAAGTGGTTCGAATTATCGGATGTGAATTAATGGATATACAACACCCTTACCCTTGAAAAAAAATAATTTTATTATTTTTGAATGAGAAAATTATTTTCAAATGAAATTTAGTTTGTTTACATTGATTCATATGTTTCTTGCTTTTTTTAAATTGTTATTGTGTACTTCTTTGTTTTTGTTTTCAATGCTTATAATACTATTTGGACCATTTTGTGCAATGATTTTATATGGACCTTTGAAGGGTTTATCTAGTTTTTTCTTATTGCCTATTTTTATGTATACATAGTCTCCTACTTTAAAATTTGCTTTATTTACATTTGGTTGGTTATTACTTATTTTCGTCTTATTTAATTCTAAGTTTTCTTTAGCTTTTTCGTATGCATATTTTAATTTTATTTTGAATTCATTTACATAGTCATCTAGGTTATAAATTTCTGTTTTATTTTTAATTATTTCAAAAGGTAAAGTACATAATTTACCATATACCAATTCAAAAGGTGCGTAATTTGTGGTACTGTGTGGTGTAGTATTGTATGTGTAAGTGTAGTATGGTAGTAACTCTTCCCATTCGTCTTTTCCGTTCATAGTCATTAAATAGTCGTTCAGAACTCTGTGGTTTCTTTCTATTGAGCCTAAAGTTTCATAGTGAAATGGCGTAGATGTAGCCTTTTCTATTTTTAATAATTTGCATATGTTTACTAGTAGTTCATTTGTGAATTCTGTGCCTTTATCTGTTTTTAATTTCCTAAAACAACCATATTTTAAAATAAACTTTTCTACTATAGTCTTTGCTACTGAAATGGCATCTCTTGTAACTAATGGAAATGCTTCAATGAATTTTGTAAGCTCACATTGAATTGTCAGAATATACCTGTATCCATTTGATGGTCTGAGTGGTCCTACTGTGTCTATTGTTATTGTTTCAAATGATGTATTTGGTGTCTCTGTTTTTGTGAATTGTTCTTTTGTATATTTAGTTATTTTAACTTCATTACAAATTCTACAATTATTTATATAATTCTTGACCATCTTATTCATATTCTTCCATACATATTTCTGCTTAAGCTTTGCTATACATCTTCTTATACCTATATGTCCTCCTAATTTATCATCATGATACCTTTTTATTATTTCATTCATTTCTTTTATATTATGCACTCTTTTTGGTGCATTGTATAATATAATGTCTAGACAATTTTCTTTTTCATTTTTCTGCAGTTCATTAAATATCTTCTTAAATTTGTGCACTGATATTGTTTCAAATATTTCATTATTCATTGCTAACGCTAGCTTTTCTAATTTCACATGCTTTGCATAGGATAATAGTTTCCTCAGAATCAATTTTAAATCTGATAATGATTTATCACTGTATCCAACATGTATTTTATCTTTGACTGCATATATTCTTTCTTTTTGGGTACCCATTAAATTTTTTATATTTTCAAGTTGCAACTTCTTTATATTCCTAGTGTCTGAAATTGATATGCATTCCCATATGTGAAGGTGATCAGTCTCCACTGGTGGCATAGTTTCCGGATTTTTTTCTTTTTCACTAATGTTTTCTATATTTCTCAGCTTCATTGCTCTAGTTAGGACATTTATGTTTACTTTTGGTATCATCTCTTTTAATTCTTCTGAACTTATCTTTACTCTGGATAATGCATCAGCATTCGTATTCATCTTTCCTTGCTTAAAAACTATATCAAAATCGTAATCCATTAAATCTACTCTAATTCTAGTCAACTTAGATGAAGGGTTCTTATGTGTAAATAAACTAACTAATGGTCTATGATCTGTGTACACAATAAATCTTCTTCCATACAGATAAGGTCTGAAATGATTAATTCCCCAATGAATACCAAGTAATTCTTTCTCTATTACTGACTTATTGAGTTCATGTTTGTTTAATGCTTTACTGGCATATGCAATGGGCTTATCATCGCCTACTTCTCCTTGAGATAAAATCGCTCCTAGTGCATAGTTTGATGCATCTGTTGTTAGTATAAATGGTTTTGAAAAATTTGGGTAAGATAGGATAGGTGGTGACATTAGTTTTAATTTAAGTGTTTCAAAAGCAATTTGACAATTTTGTGTCCAGCTAAAAATTTGATTTTTCTTTAATAATTGGTTTAGTGGTTTTGCAATTTCTGCAAAATTTTGTATGAAACGTCTATAGTAATTACAGAAAGCTACGAATCTTCGAACTTCATCCACATTATCTGGTTTAGGATATTCTTTAATAACATTGTATTTATCTGGGTCTGTAGTTACACCTTTTGCAGTTATTAAATGTCCAAGATAAACTACTTCTGGACGTAGAAAATTACATTTGCTTGGGTTTAGTTTTAAATTATATTTACGTAACCTTTTAAAAACTTCTGTTAGATTGTTATTATGCTCTCTAAGATTTGATCCAAAAACGATTATATCATCTACGTATAGAAATGCAGATGCTTGCAGTCCACTAAGTGCAATTGATAACATTCTCTGAAAGCTATTTGTTGAAATTTTTAATCCAAAAGGTAATCTTTTGAATTGAAAGTGACCAGTGTCCGTAGAAAATGCTGTCAATGGTCTGGATTTCGGATGTAATGGAATTTGGTGAAATGAACTTGTCATATCTAAAGTTGAAAAATATTTCGCTTTTCCTAATTTATCTAATACGTCTTCCAAACGAGTTAGTGGGAATTTATCATCAACTACTTTTTTGTTCAAAGACCTAAAATCAACCACTAATCTCCATTTTTTGTTACCTTCTTTGTCCTTTTTTGGAACTATTAATAAAGGTGAATTATAAGGACTTATAGATGGTTCAACTATATCTTCATCTATCAACTTTTCAACTTGGTTTTTGATTTCATTCAAATTAGCATGCGGGAGTCTGTAATTTTTTATGTATACTGGTGTTTTATCTATAGTTGTTATTTTCTGTTCATAAAAATTATTTTTTGTTAGTATTTCATTTTCTAAGTGAAATATATTTTGAAATTGCTTGCATAATTTAAGTATTTCTGTCTTAGCGTTGTCATCTAAACTATCTACTTTTATTTCCTTTTCTATTTTCTTAAACCGATCTTCATCTACTAAACTATTTTTAAATTGTAATATTTCATAACTCGAGATTGGTTCTATTCCTAATGAGATATGTTTAAGCGTTACTTCTGAATCAGTTGTATTTAGTATTTTCACATGTTTGATTCCTATTGCTGGTATTAATGAGTTTGCTAAAAATACTCCCTTTTTTATTTCTTTTCCATGTATTACGCTATCTTCTTTTACGTCTAAATCGACTTTATGAATTATCTCTGTTCTTGCTGGAATTTTAATATCATTTTTAATGTCTCTTGTATTCATATTCATTGGTAAAACCATTTCTTCCCCATCTAATGGAATTATTAGTACACATGTCTCATAATCAATCTTACAGTTATATTGTAATAAAAAGTCTCTACCTAGTATTCCATCTGTACTTAAATTTATATTCTTATCTACTATATTAAATGTTTGTTCTAATTTCACATCTTCTATAAATAATTCAATTTTTGAAGTGCCTAAGGTTAATAATGGATTCTCAGATATGCCATTTATTTGGCAGTTGTTATTATATTCTACTCTATTATTACCTAATACATTATTTTTTATTATGGAAATATCAGCTCCAGTATCAATTAATAAATTTATTGGCTCTAGTCTACCTTTAATCTTTAATCTTACAAAATTTGTGTGTTCTTCTGAAATTGTTATTCGTATTATCTTCTTCTGAACGCTAGCCCCGGGTTTTGTTGTCCGGGGACGTACCCGTTTCCCTGAACATTTTGCATATCATTATTTCTTTGCATCCTGTTCTGTCCTCTATTATTGAATTGACCCCTGTGTTGGTTCAAATTACTTCTATTGACATTCTGAAAACTATGACTTGAGTAATTATTGTTGCTTCTACTAAAATTACTTCTATTGTTAAATCTACCTCTACTGTAGTGCATGACATTTCTGGATTGATTGGGTTCTATTTCTAATGCAATCTGGATTGCTTCTGACAGTTTAGTTGGTCTTGTGGCTATTACTAATGATTTGTATGGTTCTGTTAAACCATTCTTAAAAGCCGTCATTCCTATTTGATCATTAAGTCTAACAAGAACTTCTCTATGTTCATCTCCTTGTTCTGAGATTTGCAGTTCGTTTAAGGAAGCTAGTAATGCTTCAATGCGTGAAGCATAGACCAAAACTGTCTGATTTCCTTGATAGCAGTTAGCGATATCACTATGTAATCGCGATGCAGTTTTATTTGATTTATAGGAATTTTTTAATACTTTCTTTAGGTCTTCAAGATTTCGAGGTGTAATTTCAGTTTGTATCTTGTTTTTGACTTTTTCTGAAAGTTTCGTAGCCAAAATGAACTGGATTAGTATCGCTTTTTGTGTTTCATCTTTAAGAGTGCTACTATAGAATTCTATTAAACCTAAGAAATTGCTTAAATCTTTTCTTTCCCCTTGAAATTCAGGTAAAACCTTTGTAGCAGTAACTAAATCGAAATTCGCCATTGTATTTATTTTAATGTCTTTTTCTAAGTCAATGTCTATAATATTTTCTTCTTCTACTATTCTTTCTAACTCAGTATTTTTCTCCTTTAATTTCAAATATTTATTGATCTCTTCTACTAATTTATTGTATTTCACTCTTAGTTCTTGTAGGTCTTTTACGTCAGCTGTCTCTATTATTTGTGTCCACAATAATTTTAGTTGTCTGTTAGTTTCATTAATGTATTTCTTACTATATGTTCTATTTGGTGCTTTTTTTAATTTTTCTAATATGTTCTTTATGATAATGAATTCCATAAAAAAAAAACTTTATTCTTTTTTTTTTTTTTTTTACTTAAAAATCAGTTTAGCATTTCTTGAAATGAGCATTAGTCCTACATACTACTTGGCAAAACAATTTTCTTGAAAAAATATTATTTGTAATAAACACGTAAAATTTAATTATAATTACGCCTCATCATTGTTTGTCGTCTTCATGTTAACGTTTGTTTCATAAATTGAGGTTACAAATGTTTGTTTCTTTTGTTTTTTAAATAAGCTGATTTGAATTGTTCGCCTATCTATTAGTGCAATTGTCAACTCGGCGTCTCTCTTCAAAAAAAATGGACAACACCGACATCATTTCCATGAATTTCTGCAAATTTTACTTCTCCAACGTCACGGAACTTGTTACGCAGTGTCTGCCACGTGTAACTCAATGGAATCTCTGCTGAGGGTGCTTTGGTTTCTACCACCATCTCCTCCGTGCATATCCATATTCGATTCAGGATTGTAGTCATTGTCTTGTGGTCTCCCACTATTGAAAGAGTAGCGCTCCTTGTTGGTTAAAAAAAACCTAACCTAACAAGTTGGCAGGATCGCCATGTTATGTTGGAAAGCTGGCAGGGTCGCCAAGTTAAGTAAGATTCCCTAATGTTTGAGTATTACTTAGCTCTCCAGCCGATTATATATCCGAGCACTGTTAGGTGCACGATTTACGTATTGTCTGAGCTCGCCAGCCGATTTGAAGTAAAACGATTTGTGATCAAAGTTAGACTTGCATTTATTTCCAAACGTATGCCCTTATATACTGCATTCAACCAATTGTTTCTATTTTTCAATTTAATTCAATTCTATTCTCTGCTTACGACTTACTTGAACTCAGGTGAACTTTAGTTCTCAAATTCTCACTTGCATAGACTGAACCTCTGATTCAATCCATTCAAGTGCAATATGATTCCATAGTACAATACGTTCAGTGGGTCATAAACAGAGTTACAATATCATTCTTTTTTTCTTCTTTTGTTTTCTTTCTTCGAATCACTATGTGCATGTTCATTCATAACGATTATGTCATTATGTGTCTTGGCATGCACAAGTGGTTCGAATTATCGGATGTGAATTAATGGATATACAACACTAACCTAACCTAACCTACATCAAAATTTCAAAAGCTTTTAGTAATTAACTTCTTGAAATTCTATTGACTGTAGAAGCTTCTTCTGTTTTTTCCGCTCAAAGCCGAGAAAACAGTTCGGTTTGTAATTTAATAACCAAATTGCATTTCGCAATCATCAATTTTTATATCCGCAAAACACCAACAAGCTGGTGCAAGATTCAAAGAATTTAGTGACTTCTCAATTGGCAAACAATCCAGCATTTGACGCATGAATGAAGTGAACTCTCGCATTATATTGTCTGACCCACAGAGTAGGCAAAGCAGACCCCATTTGCCAGGAACACCATCAATACTTTTCTGAGCTCAAATCAAAGATTGCAATTCATTTCACTGATTTTCATTACTTTAAGTGTGATGATGGCAAGTCATGTTCATTGCGACTGCTTTGGATGAAGCCTTCTCCAACATGACAAACCCAAATAAAGTTCATTTTCCAAATTGATTACAAATCAACTGATAAAAATGGCGACAAAGGTTTCCGGTCGAGGGTTGTCGGTCGAATTTAGCTTGGTGCCAAAATGGCAAAACCTAACCGCAGTTGACTCTCGAATTCTGTACTCTCTTGCCTACCCCTTTAAACAAGCACAAATAAAAATGAAAAAAATCCGCCACCATCTTCGCATTTCAGAGAATTCACTCGAGTCATGTCTGTAAACATAACGTCATAACACAAACACCTCCACAAAGCAAATAAAATAAAAAAATCTACTTACCATCAGCTTGATTGACAGCGAGCATTTACTTTCCATTTCTTTTTTGGTTAACCATAAGTCAGCTATGTGATGTGCCTACGCTCATATTAAATTGATAACCATCGCACGTGGTGAATTTCTTTCGAACAGCATCTCATTGGAGACCATTAATCATATTCATTCTGCAATCTGCACCATCATCACCAAAACACCTTGCAAGATTTGCCTTTCCAATTTGCATCGCCAACAACGACCATTAATAAAGATCCAACCCAAGTTTCACTCCATCTCCATGTCCAACTCGAAAACTCGCCAAGTCGATATACCGCGCATTTGCCTGATGGCTCGCTTCTGTATTTGTTTTAAAGTAAAAAGCCAGACAGACACATTGCCATCAAAACGGTCCTACCGAGAAATTTAATTAAGCAATAAACCGCCAATTTATTAATACGTGTGCTGTTGATGTTGCTGTTGCTGTGGCTGTTGCCTCGGAAACGGTCTCGGCCTCTAGTCAAATGAGCCATAAAACCGAACCAATCGGCTTGTTAGCCACTTAACTACTGCCATCAACAGTCAACACACCAGAGAGTGAAAAGCAAAACAAATATTGATCCGTCCTGATCCGCAAGTTTATCTAAATTGCCGCGATATCAAGGGAGTTACCAATCTGACTGGAGCATAAATTAAAAACTAAAACCTCGTGGGATCTGCCTTGATTGGCGTTCATTTCTCTTCTTTTCTTTGCTGCGGCTCAGATTATTGCTAATTCCTCTTTGCTATCGCCAGATTGCATCGACCGATACCATACCGTCGGTCGACTTGTATGAGAAGAGCTCTCCATGTGAAGCGATCTGGCCTCGACAACGCCACTTAGGGAGTGCAGATGCTCAGCGGACACTAAAACTGATCACGCATCATTTGTTCGCCGCTGATACTTCCTGATGCATAGAATTACGAAAATCCTTTTTGGTTTCTTCTCTTCCAAAACCGTTGCTTCGAGAGTTGGGTCACCCTGTGGTTATTTTATTTCTTATTTTTTAATGATTCCAATGACACTTTTACCGTGTCCCATATGGCGACTGGAAGAGCTGACAAGATTTGTATCTGCGACGATAAATATTGCCTTGCACTGGATGCGAGTCGCTGATTTGGGACTATGGAGTTGAACTGGTTGGAGCAGGCGCAGGCGATCTGCGAACGCCACAAATTTGTTCCGGGAAAACGGTGTGACACTACAAATAGGTACGCGTCTCTTAACGAGCCTCTATCTTCTTGCAGCCCATTATGACTACGAGGTATGTTCCGTGTGCCTGTGCAGCCTGTAGGTCAGTGTTATGTTTTGTGGAACGACTGCGAGGCAATTGCGATTTATGGTGGGATTTACCTGATGGTTTTTGTATTTTGTATACACAGTCAAGCAGAAATTGTTTTGCTTTTCCCAAATGGCAAACGGCCCCGTTTTTTTGTATTTTGTGCGTGTGTGCGCGATATTTTGTGAGTAATGGTATTTATCTCAAAGCATATGTCGGTTACTTGGCGTGATGCATTGCATTTGGCCGCTGGGAAAATAGAGCACGTTTCTATGAATCAGCATAAGTTCAGGAGGTTTTACGAAAAACACACAAACGAATTGAGATTTTGAGATTAGAAACGCTTGTTGTCAAGGTTATGGGATTTGCTTTGAAATGCGCCGGCTTAGTTTAGAAGTAAACATTTTATGTTTGGAGTGGAATTGGAATTGAAGGATAATATTGCGATTTTGGTGTGAAATCTTGTGGCACTTCAAAGGAATCGCAATATTTGATTGGAAGAAGAGGGTGCTTAAGTGAAAGTTGATTGAGATGTTGGCCTGATTGGTCTAGTCGTTAGTCTGGAAGATGACAAGAGGAAATCATTTTGAGCATCTTGCGGCAACAACATGAGTCATATGTTATGAAGAGTACCTACGAGGTGATGCAATGTGGGAAACTGTTTTCCTCTTATTTGAAGTTTTATGTATTTCTAAAATAGGTACCTATCTACCTACTAATTTTGATTACAAGAAGCTTTTGAAATTTCAGTTTACCTACTGTCACAATCGTAACTTTTTAGACGATTATCGCTTCCAATCGTCTATCGTTGATTAGCTTAACCGCCGAAAGATTCCTCCATGAAATTTTTGATTTGGACGATTAATGAGTAGCTGCTTACATAGCTATCTTCTTACAAATTGTGGTATAACTCTTTCTGGTTCTTAAAAACTTTTTTTTCAGTATCTAGAATTTCGATAATAGTCGTCTTAAGTATTGCGAAGTCCATTCCTAGTACTTAACTTGTGCATGTGCCAATAAAGGATCCTCTTCAATTTTCATTTTTAAGCAATGTAGATATATTTTGGTACCCTGGAGGATTGTAACGTCCCAGAGAGCTAAACACCTATGACTCTATATCTGAAGAAGTTACGGCCTAGAAATTTTTTCCTGCTGTTTCAGATTGCTGAGCAGTGACAAGGGAAGTAAGTGGTATAATCATAATCATGTTCGTCCTCGTTACTGCATCCTCAACATAAGTAATCTCTTCAAAGACCTATTTTCTTTTTGTGGTAACCTAGTAGGTTATGTCCTGTTAGACAGAAGTCTTTCAGATCTGTTCCTTTTTGAACATAGTTTAGTGGAGATGACACATGAATCAAGGCATTCCCATCTTTCATTGGACTTTCGTATTGCTTTGTTACCAATGGTCTGTTTAATTGCACAGGGTGGGACTTTGATTTATAGCTCTATGAGAGAAGGGACAAGTCACAAGTGTTGAGCCTTTTATCGTCTGTTTGTCCAATTTTGCATTTCCTGTGACCGGGCAGACTCACAGGTCTGCGGAAAAAAATTTTGTCAGCTGCATGAGTTATTTTTACTGAATAATATGTTTAAAGTGCGCTGATTTCAAATGTGATGGCCATTCTTTTTATCACATAAAGGATTTTTTGCAAATTCAAACACAAAAAAAAAAAACACAAAGCTCATCTTGCAGCCTTGAGCTTCGTATGCGGCTACAATGGTTTTTTAGTTAGGATCCTTAGTGCATATTTCCCAAAAACTTTCGCACTACGTTCTTGAACGATACTCAAGCTTCTTTTTCTTTCTCAGTCATAGTTTCTACAAATGAAGGGTCCTTCCTTTTGCAGCGATTTTACAAATTGTTTCATTGACCCCAGTTTGATACGGAGAGGGGGCAACAAAACCTTTTCTGATGGTACAAAGGTAGTGTTTATAACGTTTTTCTCTGCCGATTTTGAAGTTTCTCGGGATTGCCAATCACTTTTTTTTCCAGTGCTGTTCTCTGGCTCTACTATCCGACAAGCATAAGAAGTATGGGTATTTGGTATAGCCTGCCTGCTGACCCAAAAGCATTGTAAGTATTTTGAGGTCCCCACAAACCATCCATGTCTACTGAGAGCTTTTCTTTGTTTCAAGCGGTAAACTCGTACGTCATTTGACTTGTCTCAACATATTAAAACATTCCCAGTCTCACTAACAGTTCAGATTGTTTTTCTCCATTATCAAATAAAAATCATACAAGTGGTTTGAACTTTCGCGCCGTAAAGTTGAACTGGAATGATTAGGTTACTATAAAGGGATACCTTGGCTTTTTTTTTTGTTTCTAAATTGCCTTATTAACCCAAAGAAGGCAAGAGGTATTCTCTGTTTGATCTCTGCACTGATGTTTTTTTCCGTGCGTCTATAGCGGATCCTAGACGAAAGTTAAGTGTGTCTATTGTGACGTTTTGTCGAATTCGTCGATGTTTGGTGTCCTTGTTTGATGACAAAATATAATTCGTTTTACCTTCATTAGCCGAGTTCACACTGTACAATAGTTGGACAGACTTTGTTTAATGGAAGTTGGACGTTTGGATTGGTTTGCGTTCACACTTCACACTTATCAAGCCTGTCGTCCAACTTTATGTCACATACTCTTCCACTCGGTGAAACTTCTCAATTTTCAAAAATATTTGAAAACCATCCAACAAGTTGGCCAAGCGGTTGTCTGAGGGTTCACATTATCAAGCATTGGTCGTTCAAGCCAAAGTCTGTCCAACTATAATTGTGTGAACTCAGCTATTAACCATCAAACCCCATTTTTGGCACTTCTGTTTCAATGCTTGCAAAGCAACCATGACACCACGTTCCTTTATTCCCATTACGTCAATATCGCCTGTGTAAGCCGTTTCCGACGTTTACATATTACAGCACACAGCAGACAAGATCTTATAAGCGACGTTAAGAAGAGGCTTATCCCTCTAGAATTGGCACAATTGTGAGGGCCTTCCTTTTTTAGAATCGGGCAATCTTATTTGATTAAACTTCTTCTATGTCGGGAGGACGGCATTCTTTGACATCATCCAAGTTGAATAGGGCATTCTGTCTGACAGCAGAATTAGTGTCTTCATCGTCGTTAAGCAGTCTACTGAAGTATTATTTCCAGTTCCTCGCAGTAGCGACTGCGAATCTGTTACTTTGTTTCCCTGCTTCTTTTTTTCTTTTTGAAAGTTGGGTGTTCTCCTCCTCTTCTCGTTATACTCGTCGAAAGCAGCCCTTGTTCTGTTTTTAACATTTGTCGTGCTTTTTGTTTGGCTGCATTTGCCTGCCTTCATCGATCCATGGGTTTCGTTTTGGGGGACGAGTGAATCCCAGAACCTGAGTGAAATCAGTATTGTAACTCATGGCAATTTTTTTGTTTCGCAGGGTTCGAGAGCTGACATTGGCTTGCCAGGAATTCATTCGCCACCATCTCTATCCCAAAACCCGGTGCCAGTGTAGAAAGACCCTGAAAGGCCTTTGAACCAAATATGTCGGAGTAGAAGTCCACCGTTGATTCTGTAAGTCGCATTCATCCGCGGTGAATTTCCCAATAAGCTCTTCTCAGAACACTGAGATTCGGGCAGTCAGTCTAAGCTCGCAGAGTATTGTAGTGTTGCTCTATTTTCCTTCGTCCCTTTGTTTTAACTATTGCACGAACTAGCTCGGCTAGCATTTACCGCGAGGAGATATATAATTATATTAAGCAGCAGTCTATCTTCTTTTGTGCTTAAAAAAATATAGAAGTTGATTGATATCCACTTACGAAATACGATTGACAAGTCACTTCTTTCTCAAGCCCAGCACCGATATTGCAAGGGTAAATCAGTTGAAACGGCTCTTCAGACGTCAGTCCGTATAATAGAATTTTCGCTGCAACATAAAGAGTTCACTATGGTTGTTTTCCTAGACATCGAAGGCGCCTTTAACAATGTCGAAACATCGGCGATCTTCCGAGCACTTAAAACTCTAAAAGGGGATCCCTCTTTCGTTGAGTTGATTGAAAGACTCTTTGAAAGTCGAATCTCATAAACTTAACAATGGGAGAGGTTTCTACTAAAAGAGGTGTAAGTAGAGGCACTTCGCAAGGTGGAGTCCTCTCTTTTCTTTTCTAGAATTTGGTTGTAAATGAACTGCTGATAACCCTGGAGGGGGTGACTGCAGGGCTATTGCTTATGCAGACGATGTTGCCATTGCAATCACAGGAAAGCATCTTAGCACATATTAAAAGAACTGCTGAACTGACACTGTTCTCCACACATAGAACCTCCCTTCATTACCGGCATACAACTAACTTCCTCCAATGAAGCTAAATGCTTGGATCTTGTATTAGATAGAAAGTTAAGTTGGAGGCCAATTATACAGGAAAGAGTGAAAAAAGCTTCAAAGAGAGCTACTTTTCATGCAAAAAAACCGTAGGAAACAAGTGGGGTCTTCAAGCTCGCATGTCGCATCACACATTGGCTTCACATCATTGGTCATCATGTTACAGTATGGTGGACTGCAAAGGGGGACGAGGAGACTGTTCCCCACGTTATCTGTTCATGACCCGCTTTAGCTCACAAACGTAGGATACACCTAGGCTCATGTTTCTTTGATGACACAATGGTCCCAACGGACCTATGTAAGTGTTTCAGCCGAGCTGACAGCCACTTTAACCTTGCCTAACCTAGCCTAGATTGGGAAAATGTCAATCTTGGTCAAAGAGTATAAATACTTCTGTCATGTCCAAACGACTAGACAGCAAAACGATTTCAAAGTTACCATCTTTTTTCCAGAAAACAGAATGAATCGAATCAGCTTATCGAAAACAACTTATTCAATGTTCAGAATTTCACACGAAGACAATTTATTGGTGAAAGATTGTTGAACTCCGTTGAATACCACCCATTGAATGAAGATAGGTTACTTACTTACTTACTTAAGGTGGCGCTACAGTCCGGGTCGGACTAGGGCCTCAACCAACATGCTTCTCCAGCCAACTCGGTCCCTAGCTAGCTGCCTCCAGTTTTGCACGCCAAGTTGGTTGAGGTCCTCTCCTACTTGCGTGCGCCACCTGAGTCGCGGTCTTCCTCTACTGCGCCGTCCCTCGGGATTGGATTCGAAGACTTTCCGGGCCGGAGCGTTGGTGTCCATTCGCTCTACATGACCCAGCCATCTAAGCCGCTGGACCTTGACTCGTTTGACAAGGTCAGTGTCGCTGTACAGCCCGTACAATTCGTCGTTGAATCTTCTTCTCCATTCTCCATCTATACAGACGGGACCAAATATCACCCGAAGAATTTTTCTCTCGAAGCATCCTAAAGCGTTCTCGTCTGCCTTTGACAAGGTCCATGCCTCTGCGCCATATATAAGAACCGGGATGATAAGTGTCTTATACAGGGACACTTTAGTTGCTCGAGAGAGGACTTTACTACTCAATTGCCTTCTTAGTCCGAAGAAACAGCGATTGGCAAGAGTTATTCTTCGTTTGATTTCAGCGCTGGTGTCGTTGTCTGAATTAATAGCGTCGCCTAGGTAGACAAAGTCCTTAACTACCTCAAAGTTATAGCTGTCAATCGTGACGTTCTGTCCAAGACGTCGGTGTTGGGTGTCCTTTCTTGATGACAGCATATACTTGGTCTTGCCCTCATTTACCACTAAACCCATCTTCTTCGCTTCCGTCTCAATGCTCATAAACGCGCCATTGACATCACGCTGCGTTCTTCCAATTATGTCAATATCGTCGGCATATCCGAGCAATTGAACGGACCTTTGAAAGATTGTGCCTCTTGTGTTGACGTAGGAGTTTTGCACTATTCTTTCAAGAACGATGTTAAAGAAGTCGCATGACAGTGCATCGCCTTGCCTAAAACCTTTTTTGACATCGAATGTATCGGTGAGATCTTTTCCGACCCTGATGGAGCAGCGTGCGTTCTCCATCGTCATCCTACACAATCGGACAAGTTTGGTAGGGATGCCAAAACTAGACATGGCTCTATATAACTCCTCTCTATAGATGCTGTCATATGCGGCCTTAAAATCGATAAAAAGGTGGTGGGTATCGATTTGAAGCTCCTGGGTTTTTTCCAAGATCTGCCGTAGTGTGAAGATTTGGTCTATGGTGGACTTTCCTGGTCTAAAGCCGCACTGATAAGGACCTATCAGGTTGTTGACGAATGGCTTCAGACGCTCACACAATACGGCAGAGAGGATCTTGTACGCGATGTTAAGAAGACTGATACCTCTGTAGTTGGCGCAGTTCAGAGGGTCTCCTTTCTTGAGGACCGGGGAAGATAGGTTAGGTTGGGTTTAATTGCCCGTGAGAAACACAACTGACGCACCTAGACCAATATTTGGTCGCTTTTGATACCATATGAAGTGTGTGTTAACTCAACTATGCCATTTGGAGCTTTTTACAAAGCGATAAGAGTGAAGTGAAGTATCTCTTAAATGCAGCTTTCTTTTGAGGGAGAATGCAGGACAAGAACAGAGGAGGATTGGGATTGTCTCTTCTTGCTCCCCTCGTCTAAGTAGCTTATGCAGAAGTCGTAGTCCGAGTCTTATGGTGTATCTACATTTCTACATATGAGGCATAATGTCCGAAAATGACACCGATTACGGAGCCAAGGTGCAAACTGCTTATTGCTCATTGAGAGCAAGATATTACTTGTTATTATTATTAGTTTCAACTCGTCACAAACAAAATTCCAGGCATATTGGGGGCTAATCCTGACACTGACTAGAATAAATATGATTTGATAAACTGGTCAAGACCTCCTTTACAATATTCAACATAAGTCCTTGGCTCCCTCCAAAAATGCTTCATCAGGTTTCATATCTCCCCACCAACCCCAGCGATTTCACCAACCCTTAAGCAGGTTTGCTTCAAAAGACTTGTCAATTTAATTGGAACTCGAGCTCATTACTTTAACGTATCAAATTGTGCAGCTGATTTTTATTGTCTTGGAGGAACCATAATCAACAAGAAGTAAAATTCATTGAGGCCCTTATTTCCTCCCATGAAAATAACTAATAAATGGGACTTCTCTGCTCGAGTGCAAGAATTCTCATGTAGTCATTGCATTCGCATTACCTCATGTCATGCAAGCAAAATGTCATTGTTTTGTTTCTCCCATCATCATCGTCGTACATATTCACTTACACACAAGCCACTTATCAGGAGCAGCCCCGTAGTTTATCACCCCTATAACCTTATCCAATTGAAACACTAAAACTGAAAAGTCCTCAAAACATTTCCAAACTCCTGATCCACTTCAGCTCAATGCAGACGCTCAAAGCGATTTGTACTTTTAGTGGATGGCAGTAAAAAGCATCATTATGTCGTTGCCGTGCAGCTTTAGCCGAAATCACCGAGGAATATCTACGCCACCGAACAGAGTGTTCCCCTACCTCCGTTTGCCAAAACCTTAACCGCATAAAAGAAACTTAAACCTGTAGAACTTTTAAATATTAAAGTTTTGTCTTGTCTTTTTTTTCGGCAAAGATATACTCGAGCATACATCCCACAATCCGAACCCGAACCCGAACCCACATGGCATGAAGAAGATGGATCCTATAAGAAGTTGGAAGTTCTCCAAGCACTAAACTCGAAGAGACTGTGCGGTGTGCTACTAGAGTTTCATTTCGATGCCTTTGAATAATCGGGAAGACTGTTCCTTCTTTTTTTTTCCTTCTCTTTTGTGTGGATTTATAAGCTGTTATAGTGGAGTTTATGGCATAGTCATGTAGCCTGGCACTTATTGCTCTGAAAATAAAATCAACTCAACTTGAGTGTCGTTCGTCTTTCGTCAAACATAAAATTCACTTCCTTAACAACAACTAAAACCTACTGCAAGTCAAACATCAAGTCTTCGTCTGATGCCGTCTCAATGTTGAAACAAGGAGCTTATCAGGAACATCGTCCTTGACTCGTGTATTTCCATAAATGTCAATTCGTGTACTTTTGTTTTTTTTTTTTTTTTGCGAAAATGTGATACAAAATTCATGAAAATCGGATTTATCGACGGACTTCCTTCGTCATGTCATTCTTGACTGATTTTTTTCTTATTTATTCAAAACACAATATTATCAAACAAATCGTTTGTCCTTTACAATGCCGACCGCCTATAGAACTGCCTTAAAATTCCTCCCACAATAAACCAACACACCTAGCAACTAAGGGCGCAAAATATATTTAGAGGGAATGAATGTTATGGCAACAAAGAATATAGAGAGGGATACATAAGGAGAACACGAATAAAAGAAATTGATCGAATGCTTGATTATTTTAATTTATGAGATTTCTTTGTTTTCCTCTTTTTGTTCCTTGTTTTTTGTTTAATTTGGGGGTAATTTTTTAAAGTCTCAAAGTACCTAGAATAAAGGACATTTGCTTAAAGGGACACATCACACAGAAGATAGATGACCATAGAGCGTGGAAATTTAATTCAAAGAAAAATGTTAACGTTAATTTTAGTTGGCTTATTCGGTCGTTGGATTCATGAGGCATGGAAGGACACCTCCAGGAATAAAATTCAAAAAGAAAGTTATAAAGAATTGACCTAATTAAGATTTGCTTTGTCTTAATAAAGTCCTTTGATATGGACTTACAGACGGCAATTGCTGTTTGGAAGGAACGTTAACATCGGCTATTTATAAAAATAAAATGAATTGCCATTGAGAGTACGAGTTCACCTTTTTCCTTATAATGAAGACCACAATTTTTGTAAGGGTTGCTAGAGATAGATACTTAGTCATCAGTTGGTTGTTGTTACCTTTGTAATGAATACTTAACAAATGACAACAACACGCGGCTGCAAAGAGGGTCTGTGTATTAATGTGCTATATATAATGTCTGTTTTGCAAGAATGTGCCTTGTGGTTTATGAGGTCCTGCAAGCCCCTTGTTCGTAGATTTATCTGCCCCAAAAAATAATA